>CM069540.1:14267500-17225000 GCA_035773235.1 Eospalax fontanierii | reverse complement strand
ACAGCCGGCTTTTGCCGCTACCAGGCACCACGGACACTCTAAGACTGTACCTTCCTACAGCCTTTCATGGTCTGTCTTCACTTCCAAATCACATGTTCCTTTATCTTCAACATTCCTTCATTTCCCCTTGTTGGTTCCTTCTTGTCACTCAAAAGTCACCTTGAACATGATCATCGTCGAGCCCTCCTGGCTCTCAGTCATGCCTGGCACAATCTCTGTGCCTGTGGGCACAGCCTCTCTCACTGTATATATGTCTCTCTCCCCACTAGAATATACTTTGCTACAGCAATGCCTGTCCTTGGCAATACTCAAGACACTAACCACCTACAACTCATCTAGGTAGAAGAGTATTCATTCATCTAGTATACTTGCTGAGCACCCACTAGGTATCAGGTACAATGATATGGATCAGTGGTCCAACTGAAGCAGCTTACTATACAGTTTGTTCATACCTACATCAATGTGGTTTCATTCACACTTGATTAATAACAGACTTCCTTTCTGAGACCTTGAGCACAAGATGATGTTCAGAGTCCAGTAAAGTGAAAGATTGTCCCCAGGTTAACAGGAGATGGAGGGAGAGAGAATAGCTTATTTTTAGGGCATTCAAGACAGACAATAGGTACAAGATGAAAAAAAGAATTGCCTGTGAAGTCAAGAACAGATGCTTGCTCTGGATACAACTCACTATTGTTTAGTCATTAAAAGGTAGATCTATACCCACAGATATGTATAAATGTTCCCCACACGAAATCTACAGAGTTCAACTATAGGGATGTTTACCAGCAACAAACAACGTCTCCCAGCAACCTTTGATAGATGAAAGAATGTAGCAGAAAACATACTGGAGATATGGACCAGGATCAAAGTAGAGAAAGAAAGAAGAAAGAAAGAAAGAGAAAGAAAGAAAGAAAGAAAGAAAGAAAGAAAGAAAGAAAGAAAGAAAGAAAGAAAGAAAGAGACTGAAGAGTGGGATGGAGAGAAAGAATACATCCAGCCCAATGAAGAAAACAGGAGGGGAAGGAAAGCAAAGAGAGAACCGCTATTAAAAACGCTGAGCTGAAAATGTTTCAGATGGCCTCTGACATCTAATAAGTCATCTGTCTTCCTCAATACAGAAAAGTCATTACTTACAAGTGAACTAATACCAGCATTGTGACAAGTAAAAACAACAAAGACCATCAAAATATAAAAGTTCACCCCTTGCAGTTAGGTGTAAAAAAAATGTATTCAATTTCTCAGACGAAAAACATTTGAACTGACTTGAATTTATTGTAATGCAGCTTGTATTATATGTTGGGAAAATGAAAAGAGAAAAAATATCCACTGCTCAGCTGTCTTCAACTGTCCTTGGAAAACAGACTGGTTTTTGGTTTTTGGTTTTTGAGACCATGAACTCTTCGAAGCAACCAGTCATCAATATCAGCATGGCATCCTGGCTAGAGGCCATCAATTCTCATAACGGAGGCATGAATATATAATGCCAGCTGCCCTGCCCACTGGACCCCTATATGATCACCTCCCCCAAAAGAGTATAACCTAGGACCAAAGTCCAGCAGGATGCATGCAGGTCTATAAAGGGAAGAACTTGAGAGCCCTCAAGCTAACCCGAGGAGTGAAGGACCACTCTTCCGTGGGAGGGGCTGGAAGCAAGGGCATGCATAAGCAGAGGGATAAAATCAGCCAAAGTGACAGCACAAGGATGTCAGCAAGGGCGAGAAAAACCTCCCCGAAGTTATAAATCATGATCTCAGGTCTCATCTGGATTCCTCTCTTTCCTTCCTTCCCGCAGCCAATCCCCAAGGAAAGGCTGATGCTATCTTCAAAATACAGCCTCGGGGTTAGGGGGAGAACTCAATAGGAAAAGTGCTTGCTCCACAAGATGAAGACCTGAGTTTGACCCCCAGAACACACACACACACACACACACACACACACACACACACACACACACACACACCAATAGACTGCCTATAATCCCAGTACTGGAAAGGTGAAGACAAGCAGATCCCTGGGGCTTGTTGGCCAATCAGCTTACATAGCCTCATTAGGGAGATCCAGGCCACTGAGAGACCCTGTCTCAAAAACCAAGGTGGATAGCTCCTGAGGAAAAACAAGCAAAGTTAACCTCTAGTTTCCACATGCACGCACATAAACACACATGTACATGCACACATACATGAACATATGCAGAAGCAGATACACGAGCGCACACACAAAATACGGCCTGTTCCTCTGTCCTTCCTTATGTCTTGACTGCCCGTTCCCTGTTTTAACACCACGTCTGTCCTGCAGAGAGCAACAGTGACTTTGGAAACAGGTGCCCCCATGCACAGACCTCGCTTCTCTTTTCACTTGGCTGCCATCAAGCAGCTAGAATTCTTGAGAAAATCATAAATCGAGTTCTATCATTACACTGCTTTAAGTTCCTAATTTTATTACTGGTTTCCTATCACCCTTGGAATAAAACCCAAACTCCTTTCTAAGGGCAAGCATCTTGACAGCCCTGGCTTCCTCTTATGTCAGCATTCTGGTACCCACACTCCTGGCTAGCCCACCAGGCCCATTTTTCTTCCTTGAATTTGCTCAGGATCTTTGTACATGCTGCTTCCTTTGCCTACATGCAGCTCTCCTGAGTTTCCCACAGCAGTTGGCTTACCACCTGGCTCTCCACTCAGAAGTTGCCTTTTGGAAGAACACATTCCAGTCACTGTACCAAAATCAGGCCTCTTCCTACAAGCTAGTGTCTACTCAATTTTATTAGAATTACAGGAAAGAATCTTGGGTTTTAGTTTGCTGATTTATTGTCTGTTTCTTGCAACTAAAATGCAGCCTCCATCTAAGGTAGGGTCCCCACTAGCCTTCTCTAACATGGCATTCTCAAGCAATCCAAGTGCATGTTACATGGGACTGATCAGTGGGTATCCATAGAATGAATGGATGTATGAGATCACAGCTTTTCAGGGTCATAAACAGGAATTCTCTTGACATTATCTAACTCACAACACCCACATTACATATGGCGGATGAGTGGGGCTAGGGAGGAGAAGTCAAGTCCTTTTAGTCACAGTTACCACACAGGACGGTGCTCTTCTGTGTGAACCAGACACGATCTGAGACAAACCCCCAACAGCAAAGAATAACTCAGACCTTGCAGAAGAGGAGATCTATACAACCAGGAGAATCCCAGAGATGAGGTGGCTGGAGATCAATGGAACTCAAAATCTGTAAGTAGCCACCAGGACAAAGCATAGTCTGAAAATCATCTGAGACCCAGTAAATCCAATTCAAACCCAGCACCAGCAAACCCTTAAGCCAAAAGCACGGGAGGAAAGCACACAGTTTAAACACAGATGTCCTTTGACAGGATGTTGGGCTTTGAACTCCAGAAAAATGGGTACAAGAGAACATACCCAAGTCCTTGAAGCCTGGTCTTCACTCTGCTTCTAACACTCTCTGGTTCTGGCTATTTTAACCTAAAAATTACTTTTTAAAGATACTTAATCTCATCCTCAAGTGAAAGCCAGCATTATTTTCCAATGATAAAAAAGAATAACATGTATCAAATCATATATATGGAATATAGAAACAAAATAAAATCAGATTCTAATTAGTCTATATTGACTACTCAAGGCTGCTAAAGAAGACATGTTTTCTGTTTAAAAGTCAAAACTTTATCATTTGGAAAATGGGAAGAAGAAGCAACACAAGAGCTTTTTCCCAGATGGAAGCCAGGGAACTGGAGTGGCAAGGGGAAGCCCCATCAAGCGAGGCCCTGGCCACACCTGGCCTGCGCTCCATCTCACACCGGTCTGTGGGCCTACCACATAGCTCACTTCAGGAAATCCTGGCCTAAGCAGGTACCTGGGAGACCTCCCCCAACATCCACTACTCTGAGCCCAAAGACCAGCATGCGTGACCCACATGATGACCAAGGCAGTGCTTCCGGTGATGCTGATGGGGCTGAAGTAGGATGTCTTAGAGCAATGAGAAAAAAAGATCACAAGGCGAGCATTGGGGTAGGATGATGGTGCCGGTGATGAGCACAGTAACAGCAACTAACATTTATTTGGTACTTACCGTGGGCAAGAGGTCATGCTGAGCAATTTAGTCCTCATTCTTTGAGGGAGATGGAATGATTATCCTTACTTTACAGATGAACTGAAACCTTGCCAAGAAGATGTGGTATTCCATGTAAGGCCACTGAAATTATCTCAATTTCTTCCAAACTTTTTTGGGAAAAATAAAACCTCACAATTGGATACAGTAGGTTAAACCACATGACGTTAACTAAAGCTGTCTATTTATTACCAATGAGATAAGAATTTCATACGTTCAATCTAATGCATTCTATGTTGGGATACAAAATAAGTACATGCACATATATACATATTTCTGTTTGTATATATAGAAACATATAACCATAGTGTGTGTCTCTCTGTGTGGATAGATAGATTGATTGATATATATATATATATATTATTAAAAGCTGAATAACTATGGCAGGGGAAATGACTCACTCAGTAAAGTATTTCCCACACAAGCATGACGACCTGAGTTCAAAACCCCAGCTAACATGTTTAAAGCTGGATATAGAGCCTAGGTCTGAAAGGGAAGAGATAGGAAATTCCTTGTAGCTCACTGGCCAGTCAGTGTAGCCCATCATTGAAAAGGTGGAGAGTGATCGAGGAACACACTGTCTTTGAATGACCTCTGGACATTGACCTCTGGCCTGCATACTCATGGGTCACACACATGTACATATATCCATATACAATACAATCATATAGTAAACACACATAGACACAGACACATGAGCGTATACAAAAGTCGCATAAACCAATATTCATCCTAATTGTGTGCCTTCATTAAATCTCTTAGCATCTGTATTTTATTTTAGAAAGATAAAAGCTACCTCAAATATTTTAAAAACTAAGCTCTTTTATCTTCTATTTCACCCTCTTCCAAAACTATTAGTTATAATCCACTAAATTGATTTTATAACCCACTAATGAGTTGCAACTCCCATCTTGAAAAACACTTACTTAAAGGGACTCATGGAGAAGCCCATGACAAAGGCACCATGAACTACTCCTCACTAGTTTTTCAGACAGAGTCTCTCACTGAACCTGAAGCACACCCAGTCAGTTAATCAGTCAGCAAGCCCCACATATCTGCCTGTCCCTGCCTCCCCTGTGTTGGGATTATAGGCGTGTGCTGCCGTACCCAGCTTCTTATGTGAGTGCAGAGCTCCAAACCCAGGTCTTCATATTGTGGACCAAGCACTCTGTCAACTGAGCCATCTCGCAGCCCTTCATGTTTAAAAATATTTTTCAATGTGTATTTTTATTGAATTGTTTGCATTTCATACACTAGATCTTAATCATATTTAGACCCCTCCCCTATTTGTACCTCCCCGTAGCCCACCCACAGGATGTTACAAATCCTGTCATGTATATTAAGATCCATTTATTTGGGGGATAATTCACAGCATCTAACTGGACTTAAAGCCCACTCAATGGGAGGGAACTCATGTGTGGCACTATGAACATAGCCAAATATACATAGCCGGAGAGGTCATAGATCTTAGAGAAATCCTATATCTGTCACATTCCTAGACAAATGTTCTTTCTTACTTTATGCTAAATATGTATATTTACAGACAAGTATGCCAGTCACCACTCCTCAAAGAAGCTTCTTCTTGTAACAGATGGAGACTGTTATAGAATTCTAAAACAGGTCACATACAGAAAATATGTGTCTGTGAGATGTCCAGCCCCAAGTGACACTTCTACCATGGAGTCTCTACACCTAAGGCTTATGGAACACAGTGGAACAGGGGACAGAGAGAATACTACTGCATCTCTTAACTCACACTAATGAATTCTTCCTCATACAACAGAGGGCAATGAACACTGAAGGCCACAACTGACCAATGTGTAGAGAATAAGAGACTGTAAACAGTGTGTCCTGGATAGGATTCATATTAAACCTCACCCACCCAGGGCTCAGGTACCACTGCAGAAGCAGGGATGGAAAGATTGTAAGAGCCAGGGGTCATGCACAACCACAAGGAAACAGAGTCTTCCAGGTTTCTGGGAACTTGTTCATGTGAACTTATACCAATGTTAACACTGTGTACAAGAACTATGCAAACTCAATCAGACAAAAGCCAGCAGAGAGCTGGGGAAATGGGCAGGAGGCCCCAGCCCAAGCTGAGGAACTACTGGTAGCTGATCACAGCTGGGTGAGGGAGAGTTGATCTTTAAGGGAGTGATATGAGATAAGCCAACCAGGCTTCAGTGGATGAACTCACACCAAGAGACATCTGGGTATACAAACTTGACTCTATATGCATAATTTTTTAAGCACCAAATAGCAGTAAAGGCCTCTCACTTAAATAAGTATGAAGAAAAGAATATAAGTTCAAAATATTGACTGTGCAGTAAAGGGGCCAGACGTGGACTGTGAGGCCTTTCCATTTGTTTTATTCGATTACAAGCCTTAAGCATAAGGACATTACTGGCGCCTTTAAGTGATATTCACATTTTACTTTACTAAAAAGTGTGGTTTAATTTAAAAGATTTAATATTGGGGTGGGGGGTGAGATGGCCTGAAACTTACTTTTGCCTCCGAGTGCTGGGATTACAGATGTGGGTCACCATTCCCTATAAGATTAAATCTTAACAACGGCTCAGTGCAGTAGGATTTGTATTTGACAGGACTCTGGAGGCCTACTATCTATGCTATAAGCCTGGGGAGGCAACTTCCTGGAACTTTACTTTCTTCTCTGGTTAAATAGTTAGACGGAAGTTTCTTCTACATCTAGGATTTTGGGTCCCATGACTATAAAGTATTTGGTGTTGATTTCCAGATGGGTTTAATAAAAGGATATACATTTAAAGATCATCCAAATGGTTAAAACTCCCACTTGAGTATATGAAACATTAAACCAAGCCTGGTGGTCTAACCAGCACAGTAACTTAAGTAACCCCAGTAGGTCTTTTCAAGGAAGTTTCTATATGCATTATTTCTTCTCAATGTGGGATCTATCATATTTCATAAATTACAATCTTATGTATCATATTACTTTTTTCTTCTCAACCAGGTCCCTTCCCTTAGAGTTTCTTTAATATTTTCAATGGACAGGAAGAAATTGATTTGAATAATACCATAATTAAATATCTTAGTGGCTGGATTTTATTTTAGAAGATAGGAATTACATTGAACATTTTTTTTATTGAACCATCATTTTTATCTTAACAGTGACTTAACCTCCTAATCTAATTACTTTTCCTAAACCAACTTTAGACCTAATGAAAAAAGATATGAAAAATTAAATTACATACTAAAACATGAAGCAAGTGTAGTTATCATGAGACTCTTAGACTAAAAACCTAGTATGAACTAATTTATGCAACTTAAAAGTTGTTTTCCTTATATTAAAAAATATTAAATAAAAAAGAAGTCTATTTAAATGAAATAATACATCAAGTTATTCAAATTCCTTATATACTTTTAGAACCAAAGTCAAATATTATAATGGGATGCAAATTTTTAATCACAGGAAAAGAACCAACCCTACTAAGTCCTACCAATGAGTCCTCTGTAAAGACGATCTCCTTTCCTTCTCTTGCTTCCAAAGCATTTAGCTTTTCTTTCTGATAGAATAAAGCTTCTTTATTCTTTCCTTTCCTCTTTAGGGTATGCTCTGATTGTTTTTCTGTCATTTAAAAGGATAGCATTCTATGCCCATGCCCTGTATAGCACTTGTACAGAAAAGGGCAGGCTGAATTGTTTGGGACCAGAAGTATTTCAGATTTTGATTTTCTTTAACTTTTGGAATATTTGCACATGGATAAGGAGACATCCCAGGGATGGGATGCAAGTCCAAGGCAGAATTTACGATTCATATATAACTCATACACATAGCATGAAGCTAATTTGGTACCATATCTGAACAATTGGAGGCATTAAACAGCTTCATGGTGTGGAATTTTCTATTTGTGGTAGTGTGCCTCCATTCAAAGAAGGTTGCTATTGTGGAACATTTAGAATTTCAGATTCTTAGGTAATGATGCACAATGTATAATTGGAAAATGATTCTTACCAGGATGAAATGGTCCTCGGGGCCACTGAATAATCCTTTGAACAAAGTGACAGTACTAACATCATCCAATCCCTCCGACGAGTATTTACAAGAAGGGTCTGAAGAAAAGAAGAGACCTGTGCCACAAAGTACATGTGACTCCTCAATTTATACTCAGATTTTCCTAAATCTGAATGTGAGGTTCTGATTTTAGCAAAACAACAGATATGCTTCCTTTGCGGTCACCAGAACTGTAAACTCTGGAAGCAGATTTTCCAGCTTACCTCTCGGCTGCAACGAGTCAAGACTACCAACCAGTGGCAGCAAGACTTCGTTTCTGGCACTTTATTACTCTGATTTGCTAATAGTCTGAAATGTAATTCTTTATTTTAATAACCTCTCACCTAAATTCTGTGGAATAGTTTCTATGAAACATAACAAGATAGTAGGTATTACGAGAAAAACACAAAATGTTTAACTTGTTCCCCCTCCCAAAGCAAGAATTCTTAATCTAGCTGGTATAAAACACACTAGTATGATAAGAATTTAAAAGTAGCAACTTTACAGTGCAGGGACCTGGCAAATAAATACCTGAACCAAGTAACTGAGACGAAATCAGCAGGAAGGCTGTTACCATGTGTACCTCTTGAACACTAGTACGGAACGTCCCTCTCCAACCCAGAGCCCAACAAAGCCAAGAGAAAATGCAGCAGACAAACCCAAAATACATGACTACTGCTCCTCACCACTGCCAAGGTCATGAAAACAAGGAAGGAGTGGTTTGTCGCTGACCAGTGGAGACTCAAGGAACCTCGATAACAAATGCAATGTGGGTACTACAGACTCAGGATCAGATGCTGGCTCAGGAAAAGGATGATAATGGGAAAACTGATGGAATCCACATCAAACCTGTGGTTTCAGTTAATAATGATACTACAATGTTCCTATGTTTGAATTTGATAAATAATATCACAGTGACAGAAGATAACAGCATTAGGAGAACCTAAAACCATTTTAGAGGATCCCAGAAAGGCTCTGTATGATCTTGATCACTTTTCCATAGACTAAATATTTTTTCAAAAATGAAATTTACTTTACTTTTTTATATTTAGTTGTTTATTCTTTCTTTCTTTCTTTCGTGCTGGCAGTCAAATCTTGGGCCTCGTGCATGCTAGGTAAAAGTGCTAACAGTAACCTACATCTTCAACCCTTAAATTGGATTTTAAGAGGAAATGAAGAGGTGGCAATCAAAGAATTCGGAATTATACAGCATGAGGCCTATAATAAATTTAATTTTTAAATAAAAAGAGGCCAAGTATATTATGTGAATTTCATCCCACATGTATTATGTGAATATCATCCCACCTCACATTTATAAACTAGATAATCTGACTTTTGTCCCAATTTTCTATGAGACAGATTAAATAAAAGATCTCAGTAACTGGTATTTCCTTCATCTCACACATTTGTCATTTTTGGTAAGAACATTCTTTTAAAAATCCCCTTTCAACTCTTCACAAATACGTAATATACATTTTTAAAGACTTATTTTTATTTTTAATTATATATATTTATATATATATATATGGAGTAGGTGTATATGTGACTGCAGTTATCTATAGAACCTAGAAGATTCCCCAGAGCTGGAGCTACAGGTGGCTATGAGCTGCTTGACATGGGTGCTGGGAACCCGACTCACGTCCTTTGCAGCACACTCTTAACCACTGAGTCATCTCTCCAGACCTTTAGTACACATTTTTCTAGGTAACTCTATTGTCTTTTCCTGCGAACCACTATTAGCCCTCATTACTGTCTGTAACTTCATTCCCATTGATATGTGTAATTATTATGTGTCAATTAAAGATAAACATTTTAAATGCTCAGAAAAAAAATAAAATAGCATAGAGACTTTAAAAAGATAATAGTGCATAGTAAGGAACTGTCGATAGTTGATCTTTTGACCACCAAAGTGGTATTTTCCTATAATGGAACCTAATAAATCACTGTGGGCAGGAAAGACTAAGAAATGGAGCTGAAAGCAGGGCTGAAGTTAGGGAAAGAAGACATTCCAGGGGAAGCTGGCAGTGCGAGCAGAGATGGGGAAGGCCACAATGCAACCCGGACAGGAGAAACACCTGTCTGTGCAAGTCCTGCGTCGGTGGGAAGTGACAGGGCTCTGAACATGTAATATAAAAGTCTGGGCTCTGAATGGAAACACTTCACCAAGAGCCCAGTCCTCCAAGCAGGCAGGACTATCCTGCAGCAAGAACAGGGACACTAACTCGTGAGCTTCCTCAACAAGCTCATGGATCCCAGTCTTCAGGCCCCTTCAGCTTAATGGAAAGATCAGTGAACTACAAATTGGCAGACATAAGTCCTAATTCTGGCTGGACCACTAATGGGGTGAGAACCCTAAACAAGTCCCTCTTTTCGGCATCTCTCTCAGATTTCTACTCCAGAGGGAAGGGGCTGACTGAGACTCTCTGAGGCCCCTTCCAGCTCCAAGACACTAACTCTGACGGGGAATGAAATATACTCACTGTTCTCAGGAAGCAACATGTGGTTCGCTCTAGCACGGAGAATAATGCAGGGTCCGTGAAAGCAAGAATACTGAGAATTAGAGCACTGTGCTTTTATACACAAGAGCCTATTCTTTTATGATACATGTCTAGACCCCTCTAAATATTTAAACAACAATACTGCAGCCGTATGGAAACTCTCTAAATCAGGCTCTGTGGCTAAGGAGGATATATGAACAGATGTGATCTTATTAAGGCCCTAATGTAACTCAAAAACAATTTGTCATATCTGACGGGTATTGTTAAATTATGTCCACCTGCCAGAGGCAACCAGAGAAATTACCAACTGCCTACACCCTACTTCTACACAAAAACTTCCTTAAAAGCTCCTGTAGATATGTCTAGGATATGTATTTTTTTAAAGCAGTAACCTAATTGTCACCAACACACAACAGCCAATGTCTCATGATGATTTGTGTGTGTGTGTATTTTATTATGGGGCCCAACTATTTCAACACCCTAATGGCTCAACGGGAATATAGCTCGGGAAACCCCGTAAGTAATATCACAGAACGCTTAACATCTGTGAAAGTTGGACCCAAAAATGTTCCAATTTTTTCTTTGGGTTGTGGGGAGGCTTGCTGGGGGCACTGGACACAATTTTTATTAACCACAGTATCGAAGCTTTCAGTTTTTCTTTATCACCTCACAGGCAGGAAGAACAGGAGTTTACTTTACTAATGCTCACGGTTGTTTTAACTGTGATGGCCAAGCTAGCTTAGAGTCAGTGTGAAAATGAACCCATTTCCTTTCCTTTCTCTAAATATTTGCCACGTCTGTCCTCCTTGCATTACGATATTTTAATTAAGTCAAACAAGGCAGAGAGCAAGGAAAAAAATGAAGTGCGAAGCTTGTGGCCTCTTTCCCAAGCTATTTCAAAACTTCTCAGAGCTCTTTGGTCTCCAGTGGTGTTTGAAATATTCTTTATCCCACTAAGGGAAGGATGAAAAATTGATCTCCTCCCAACTTCAAATACTGCATATTTCCACAACTACAGACTTGCAGGAAAGAAAGGCAGGCTTAGGAGCTACCAGACCAAACAAGAAGCAGTTCTCAGAGGACCCTGTGCTCATCCCAGGCAGCTCCGCTGGCAGAGCGTGTACACAGGGCTGATAGGAGAATAAACACAGGCTCTACTTCTGGGGGAAATCAAAGCAGATCTTAGAGACACGGTGCATGGAGTCAACCCTCGGCAACTTGGGTGAACCACAGGGAAGGTCAGGTTGGATCAGGACAAAGCCATGATGGTAACAGCTTCTTTTTTTGTTTTACTCACAAAGTACAGCTGCATTAATTTCAAGATTTACATCAACCCAGCTTTGCCAGCCTCATCTCGTTCCTTGCTCCCTTGGGCATGGCCCACAGCAGATGCTTCTTTCTCTCCTTGCAGACTGTCACCTTCCCCGTCCTGTGACCATCCATGGTTCTTCCCTTTGCCTGAAATGCCCCGTGCTCCATTGTCTATTTGGTAAAACTCTTCTGGGTTTTCAAGACTTGGTTTCATGTGTCACCTCTAGATATTACAAGTAGCATGGCTCCCCTCATTCCTTACACACACTAACATACATTAAAGTGCTCTCACCTAGTTGAGAGACATTACCAATGCATGGTAATGACTGAATAGTGTTCTAGCCCTCACACCCCTCTCCCTAGAAGTTCTGAGCAAATTGGTCTGAGATACTACTTAAGCACTGGTATTTCTCCTTCAAGCTCCTCAGATGAAGTTGGAAGGATCAGTTGGGGTAAACCCCCAAATGAAAGAAATCCTTATCATTAAGACTTTGTGCAGATCCAACCTGACTTTCCTGCCTATTAATTAGAATAAGGCTTGACTCTATCTATGTACAGTGTTACTAAGATCTACTTTGATTTCTTTCAGCAGTGGAGTCTGCATCTAATCTCTTGACAGCTCTGCATACAGAACTTAGAATATTCTTCAGAATGAATGGTCAATAACAGAGGTCTCTTGTGGATAGGGATAAAAGATGTGACTCTTTCCAGAGGCTCTGTAAGAACTGGGAACTGTGGAGGATTTTGTAACTCTTGTCCCATGGGGCTTAGAATCAGTACTCTTTTGTTCAGTGCCCCTTTCACCCACCTCCACATCCACTCAAAAGTTGCACGTGGACTACTGCTGTACTAAGCTGACTTCCCCAAGCAGTGGTTCAACCTTTCTCCCGCTCTCCACCTGAGAGGATCTTCTTCGGGGCTCACTGACCACTTTCTCTCTTGAAGTCTTCTCTCACTAACTTCACCTTCTAGGGATTACTGTCATATCCTGCTTCTATCTAACACAGCACCTTCTCTTGTGCCCCCACTGGCTAAAGATTTAACAGTATATGCACAGAACCTTTTTGTTGAGGAGAGAACAAGCTTGTGTGTCTTACAGCAAATTTGCCTCAGGTGAGAATGATCACAGGTCACTTAAAGATAGAGTTGTTTTCTGAGAAATGAGTCATCAGGCGTATCCATCACTGATACACCACTGATGACCAAAGGGTGTACTTTAGGCAGACTAGAGTGGCTATGCCAACACTAAGTGATAATCTTACAGGACCAACCACTGCGATATATGGTGTCAATGCTCATTGAATATGGTTGTGTGGTACATAACTGAATCTTAGTTCAAGATTCCATAGGAAAGAACCATAGACAGGTGGCTTGCCAACAACCAATATTTCTGTCTCACAGTAAAGCTGGAAGTTCAAGGTCAGGATGGTAAAGGTTTACCGAAGACTCTGAAAGCTCCACTCTCCTAACCTATCTATCCCCCACCCTAAAAGTCTTCTAATCCCATCACATTCAGGCTCAGGGCTTTAACATAGAAATCTGAAAGCCACATGAGCATGCATTCTGTTACAGCCCACCTGGGCATACATACAGAGATACTCTGCATGGATGTGGCAGAATCTACCCAGGGTTGGCCCTCTTCTTTTTCCAGACCATGTTGAGGGACATGAAAAGAAAGGTAAGGATTAAGAATGGGACTGCTCCCAAAAATCCACAATACAAAGCAAATACCTCGGCAGTAGACAGAATCCCAAAACAGCCCCCATGATCTTTGCCTCCTTGATGTTACGCGCCAAAGGGGATTTTACAGCAAAGTCGAGGTTTCTATCATTTGACCTTCAGATAAGGAGATTATCTTGGGGAACCTAACTTCCTCACAGGAGCCTCGTTTTAAAAGCACAGATTTTCTCTGGCCGGCACAGGGGAAATTAGAGAAATCTGGTTCCTAAGAAGGAGTCAATATGACAGAGATGTCGCTTCACACCCCTGAAGAAGATGGGGGCACTGGAAAGGTGTGAGAATGTCCTCTAGAAGCTGAGAGAAAACCCATTCAACAGCCAGCAGGAAAATAGGGGCCTCAGTCCTATCGCAGAGAAGAACTGAGTTTTCCTGACACGTAAGAAGAGCTAATAAGGAAGCTGATTCTTCCCTGGGCCTCCAGAAAATACTACACATGGAGTTCGTACTTGACTTGAGCACCAGACCCTAACTAATCAGAGGTCCCAGGCCAGCCTGCTCACATCTCCCAACCAATAGGGAATAAATGGACATTGTTTTAAACCCCAGAACTTGTGGCAATTTGGTACAGAGCAATACTCAGTCCTTCCTTCCTCCTAAAACCAGCCTAAGAAGAGAAGTTGCTCTTGTGGATTAATATACTGTAACACGTGCTTATCCTGATTAATATTTATTCCACACATTTGCTAACAACAGGTTTCTAAAGAATAGAATATACTAACTCAGGGTACTCTTCCCAGGCACCTGGAAGGTCAGGATGGCTCCAAAAGAAATGATATCTATGATACAGTCACTTGAAAGACTGGCACAACCACAAATCCAGTCATTCATTTCATGCACTATCCATGGAACAGTACTGTTTGCCAAGTCTGTCACTGAGTCACAGAAAGTGGCTTTCTAGTGCACATTCTGTGACTTTACTATCTGAAGCACACAGTAGGCATGTGAGGAGAGAGTCCCTTCTCTGGGGAGGGATGGGGGTACTTGAGGGCTTATGCCAATTTTGTAGGAATTATCTTCCTCCTCCTTCCTGTCCCCTCTCCCTACACTCTCTTCCTCCTCCTTCTCCTTCGCTTTTCTTCCTTTTCTTCTTCTTCAGCTATCTCAGTCTCCAGCCCAGGCTGCTCTAGAACTCTCTATGTAGCCCAAGATGGCCACGATGACTCACAGTAATCTTCCCACCTCAGCCTCCCAGAGATTACAGTGGGATTACAGACATATCCCACCATGACCCTTCTTGATGGTGGGGAAGATGTGGTCACAGAGGGCCTTTGAATAAAATATCCTCTATCACTACTCTCCTGGGAACTCCCTACAATCCACACAGAGCTCTCTAAAACACCCCGACCACCTGGAGAACCCTGACCATCCAGCCTGGTCATCTTCCCGGAGGCACCAACACATGTGCACATTTCCAAGCAAGCCATCCTCTAAGCAGGAAGAAGGGAGGAAGTGCCCTGCTGGGCCACACCCCTCGGTCAGGTCACAGGCATGCATTTGTCAGCGTCAGCATCTGTCTGATCCTCCTTCATCTCCAGGGAAATTGATATTGCCATCATGGAAAAGGATTGTAACTACAGCCTATTCTAAAAGCCCGCATTTATTTTATTTTATTTCAGAAATGTATGCATTATGTATGGTTGTACATAAACGTTTTTATAGAGCCTCTTAAATGATTTACCATGAGGTATGGGTTGATTACAATCTCTGCTTATTTAAGGGAGCTTTGTTTACCCCCACAGTATTTAATACAGTGAGACATGTTTCAACTAACAGTGACACCAGTAAACAAAAGTTACTGATCTACCTCCTGAGTTATAAAACTTGTAACGTGCTGTAAACAGCTCTGTCATTTTATTTAGCATATCGCATTGTGTGAGCTGCCTTATTTATCTCGTGGTAAATCTTTATGTATCAAAAATGCTACAGAAGGCACAACAGATAAATTACCGACAGACACTAACATCTGACTAGTTAATCAAACAAATAGGACATGTAACAAAGAGAAAAGCTATAAATATTGACAACAAGCTGCTTCAGTCACAAAAACATTCAATACTTCAGTTCTCAAGTGTGAGTTTTATATCAGTCCCCTGGAAACAGTTTGTATCCTCCAATAAATTTTTACAGTTGATTCACCTGCCTGATGCCCCTCAGCCATTCCCTTCAGAAGCTGTCAAAGCCGCCAACGATAATATATGGCCCGACCAACAAGAACAGCTGTAGCCATTCTCTCTGCAGGTTCCTGCACCCTGTTCTGCATAAAATAATACATCAAGATTAATTGATTTCCCGTCAGTCTCACAGAACAGAAAATTAATTTTCATGTAGCTATTTTCCCCAGCATATGAATTTTGTACATGGCAAGTAATTTAAGTTTTTAATTATTCATGAGTGAGGAGGGGGTGGGGACTACCATGATAAAGTAAGCTTGTGAAAACCCCAAGGCCAATCTTCAGGCCTTGGGTTTGTGCTGAGGTAACAACAGCCCCGGCTAATGCCCATATAAATAATATATGTATTAACATACATCTTAGTACAACACCAATTTCTCTCACTCTGACCCGAGACTACCAGGTCACCCTGAGGTGCTTTGTCAAAGTCGCTGCGATGGTTACATGTGACGTGCAGTGGGAAAACACAGGACATGTCAGCCATATTGAAGTGACCTCCCCTGCCTCCCAGCAGCAGCCGCACAGCCCATGCAGGATAGGAGGTAATTTAATGGTCAGTGTGTAAGGGGAACCGAGCAAAAGTTGCTAATCAGCCGGGTGCTACCTCAGCAAGTCTTCCATTTGCAGGTGCCACAGATGTGTGAACAAGAAAAATGTAACCAGAAAATAGGAAGGAAGCCTTCGAGTCACTCCGGCCTCATCTTTCACAGACAGCCTTCAAAAAAAAAACTGTCTCTTCTGAAAGAGGAAAACAAAACAAACACACAGCATGAGCACTTCAGGCAATCAAGGTGGTTTTCTAAAACGCAGATTCACCTCGTGCACCTCCTCAGAAACGTCACTGGCCTACTCCACACAAACCGGCAAATGTGCGGAAGGCTCTGTCTTCAGTCCCAGAGTTTGATTTAACCCCCTTGGGACCAGACCTAATGTGTCTCCTGGGGCACTCTTGGGCACTGAGGAATCAGCTACCACAGCCTAGAGTTTGGGTCAACGATGACACACTGGCCACACGAAATTAGGAGATATCAACAAGCCACTGATCTTTTTTTCTAAACAACTACACAGCACCATCATAGGGAGAGAGTTTGGGGTGATGGAAATCTGATCAGATCATCCAACTTGTTGTTTGTCTGTTTGTTTCCTGAAACAGGGTCTCCTGTAGCTCTAACTGGGCTAGAACTCACTATGTAGACCAGGCTGGCCTTGGTCTCACCAAGATTCACCTGCCTCTGCCTCCTGAGTGCTGGGATTAAAGGTGTGCACCACCATGGCAGGCTCAAAAAACTTTTAAAACACTTTAACATTTACTGTAAGTTCTTGTAAAACTTGAATGAAGAAGAAATTGGTCATACAATGGCACCCCCAAATATTAGCTATACAGAAATAAATTAAGAAATACAGAAGGATTTCATAAAACAAACAACAGTAATTGCCTGGGCTATATAAATTCAAGACAGCTTATTTCTAGACAGAAAAACACATTAGCACAAAGATATCTTTCCAATAGAAAACGATCAAACTTCATAGAGAACAAGGTGAGGCCTCTTCCAACCAATGCGTAGTAGAGAGAAAAAGGAATAAGTATTTCTGAGGGGAGAAATTGGCTTTTCTAACCCCAAAATGCAGCTCTGATTTAGGACATGCCATTGATGAAACCCCCTTGGGCAGAAGGTTCACATTGCTAAGGAGCGGAAAAGGTCAAAAGTAAAACTGGGGACTGGGGAGATGGTTCAGTAAGTACAGTGCTAGCCACACAAGTCTGAGGACTGGGATTTGCATCCCCAATACCATTTAAAAGCCAGGAAGGGGTGGCAGCCCAGCACCGGAAAAGGAGAGAGGCGATTCCAGGGCAAACTGAGTAGCTAGACTCACCCAGCGGACAAGCCCCAGGTTTAGCAAAAGACTCGGCCTCTGTAAATAAAGTAGAAAGTAACCACGGAAGTCACCCAAAGTCAACCCCCAGCCCATCACATGTACACACGCACATGTGTGAGTACCTACACACGTCAGTGCACATATGCGAAATGTATCCACACACACACACCATACATGCACAAGCACATGTAAAAATGAAAAGAATTCAAACTTAAAAGCACTGGCTCGAGGGAGGGGTTCCACCTCGTTTATCTGATGAAATATTGATAAGCACACACGAATGGCAGGTTCTAAGAAAATTGTTTTTAACAGCTTATCAAAATGGCTACTTCAGTCAAATGGGAGAGAAATCAGGAAATTGTTTCTCTGCCCAGAGGGGGGCCGTGCCTCATGCTGGAAGCTGGAGCACCCTGCGCTTTCAGAGTTTCCACCATAAAACTTGTTTCCCAGTAACCGATGAAACCTGTAAAAATTTACTTCACCCGGAAATTTGGCACTGGTACAACAGCATGGAACGCAGGCCCTTTGAATCTCATCTCACAGGGATTCAGGATTACGCTTCTATTACCACGATGACTCCAGACAAAGGACGACATGATACATCATGTCAAGCGGCTAATTATGAGTCTGAAGAATAGCTTTTCAACCCAGGCCAGGTTAAAATGAAGAGAAGGGAAAGCTTCTCCATTGTTTCACGTGATCCATTTGTGAAGAGAGGGCCAAGGAGGTTTGCTTAAGTCTTTGTACCTCTGGGTTTCAGAACAACACAGAACAAAATAGGATGAGGAAATTAAACAGAACATTTCTCCTTCAACAACAAATCCTTGCTTAACTGAATCCCATATCACGATGTTACAACATGCCCCGGTGCCAAAAAAACATGTCTAGGCCCTGAGATAGCCACAGTCACATTCCTGGGATGGCCCAACAATTCTACCCACCAGCATTAAGATAAAAATCACAAAACTCAAGGAAAGCCAGGCAGATTCTCAGCTAATTATTTCTCACTGCTGAACACATCTGACACACTCCTTCTTCTGCTAAGGCCTGTGCCCAACTAGTTTAAAAGGTTTGAAAAAGCCGAGTGAGTGCCAAAGAAGAACTTATCCCTGCGGGTCTCTGGAGGGTTCGGATTGCCTCTGACTTGTGTCAGAGCTTAGGAAGGTGATTCATATTGCTGAGCTGATGAGCAGAGGCTGGCAATCAGGTGGTGTGTGTGTGTGTGTGTGTGTGTGTGTGTGTGTGTGTGTGCAGAGTGGGAGATGGCACAGGATCCTAGGAAAACTTCCAGCCTGCAGAGAGATCCCAGCATCCCCAGAAGCCAAGTTTCCTATCCCAGTGCTGCTTTCCCCTCCCTCCACTAACAACATGGCAGCTGGAAAGTTTAAGGCAACCAACAGGCATCTGAGACCATACCTGTGTTTGCGGTTCTTCTTCATCGGATGGAAAGGAGAAAGTTTGTTTTATCTCATTTGGAAAATAACCTTGTTGAAAACATAAATGAACTCATTATGCATGCTGTCAAATATGTGTGTGTGCGCACATGTGTGCATGTGTGTATGTACATATGTGAGTGTGTGTGTGTGTGTGTGTGTGTGTGTGTGTGTGTGTGTTGGCAATTCCTAACTAAAACATAAAAAAAAAATTTTAGGAGTACTGCTGCTGCTGGCATAGCTTAAAGCTCTTTGATTCTGTAAATTCAATTGAGTGTTTCTATTTCTAAGTCTGGCAAGAGGTTCTAATTATTGTTAGAAGCCTAATTAGCATTTAGTATTACATTACAACAACTGCAGCAAAATTGTACCCATTCTCCAATAAACAGTATTCACAGTATGCAATCAAGCCGCTGTGCGGAGCAATGAGAATTAATAGCACCGCACGACAATGGTAAATCCTCCATCTCCCGCTGTGTGTGTTTAATAATTTTTCACTCCTTCCAGATTGTTCCCATCAAGCACAATTCCCAAGGTCCTAATCAACCACCCTCCCCATCAATACTATACACAGATCTGAGCACTGAAAATTATCTGCAATTTCAAAAAGTGCTTTGTTGCATTATTAGGCCACTGACCTAAGAGGTAATGGGTAAATAGTTTCTGAAAAATGTCCAAAGCACAACATAAATTAAAGCTTATAGTCTTGCCTGCCGTTCTCACCACAGCTATAACTGCAAACTATTACGCTTTTTACACAATATTCCTAACTATAATTTTACACCATAATATTGGTGAAAAGCACCAAATGTTCTGTCTTCACGCCTCCGTTTACTAAACAAAAAAAGGAGTTTGGGGAAGAAGTTGGTGGAGCTGGTCCTTCCCTGGCTTGCCCCGTTGCCCACCTTTCACCCACATCAAGAAAAAGTTCGTAGTTACTGAACATGGAAGCATTTTAGGGTAGGCAGATATAAGAGACTTTCCCAGAGATGACGTGATCAGTAAGTAAATGGAGTCAGGACATGCTGCATCTGTGTGGACTCAGGGATGCAGAAGTTGGAGTTAAGGGGGAGTTTATAATGTCATCTGGGGTCTTCGAAATGGTGATACTTTGATAGTGTCTGGCGTACTCAAGACAAGAAGAGGAACACAGCAATCTCAGAAATGTACTTTACTCCCAGACCCAGTCTGCCTGCCATTACCTAGCAGCCATCCGGCCTCCACACCAGTCTGGAAACCTATGAAATCAGACCCCAAACATCAGAGTCACCCCAGGGCCGAACATCAATCGCCACTTAGTGGTTCCACAACCTGACAAGTTGGGGTAACAGCCAACAAAGATCCAAATACCCATTCAACAAAGGTGAGACCAGATATCCACTTAGAAGGCAGGGCTTGGTGAAATGGAGCTAGAACTGACCTGGAAGCCTCCTCCCTGAAGACTAGCTCTCATAGTTTTAGGGGATACTATGCAAGCTGCTAAGTGAGAAAATCAATCAATGGTCCAACTCCAACCTTAAAGCCTAATAACCACAACAATGAGCAGCAAAGCCAACTACACTGTGAGCAGTGGCACTTGTATCTTGGGGGTGATCAACAGCTGCCTAATTGAACTTAAAGCTTGCTCAGTACGAGGGAACTCACATGAGGCACTATAAACAGAGTCAATAGTCATGGATGGAGACCTCATAGATCTCAGAGAAAAGCCTAAGTCTATCACATCCCGAGACAAATGTTATTTCTTTATGATAAATATGGACTCTTATATTTCCAGACAAGCATACCAGTCACAACTCAACAAAGAAACTTCTTTTTTGCAACAAGTGGAGACTATTAAAAAGTGCCACAACTGGTCACATACATGGAATAACTATCTGTGAGATGCCCAACTCTAAGTGACACATCTACAGTGGAACCTCTACACCTAAGGCTCAAGGAACATAGTGTCACAGGGAGTAGAGAGCACCAATTCATCTCCCAACTTTCAGTAATGAATTCTTCCTTATGCAACAGAGGGTGGTAAACACAGAAGGTCACTACAGGCCAAAGTGTAGAGAATAAGAGGCTGCAGAGTGTGCGTCCCTGGATACGACTCCCATATTAAACTCCACCACCCAGGGCTCAGGAACCATTGCAGAAGAGGGGGCAGAAAGATTGTAAGAGCCAGGAGCAGTGCATGACCATAAGGAAGACCTTAGTCTTACAGGCTTCTGGAAACTTGCTAATATGAACTTACAGCAATGATGATAGGAGGCATAAGACTCATGCAAACTCAATCAGACAAAAGCCCAGGAGAGAACTGGGAAAATGGGCAGGAGGCCCCAGCCCTAGCCAAAGAACTTTTGGTAGCTGATCACTGATGGATGAGGGAGAGTTTGTCCTCTTTAAAGGAGTGACACTAATAGGCTGACCAGGTTCCACTGGCCAAACTCATACCGAGGGACATTCGGATATACGAACTTGACTCAATAGACCTTAACATATAAGACAAAATGCATGATATCTAGTGGGTAGGTTATGGGGTGATGGTGGGAGGGGAGAGGGTCTAAATATAGTCAAAATGTATCATATGAAATGCACAAAAATTCAATAAAATATACATTGAAAAAAGAAACCACCACCTACATAACTGCAGATGGCTACATCCCACCATAAAAGCACAAGATGAATAACCAAGAAAATGCGTCCCCTCCAGAAATGAGCACCCCATTGTAATCTTTCCAGAGAAAATCAACTTAGTTGTTGTACAAGACAATGATTTCAAAATAGCAATTATAAATCTGTTCAAGGAACTTAAACAGCCTGGATAAAGGACTGAATGAAGACTGAGAAACACAGAGTTGAATGAAATTAGTAAAACGGTCCTGAATATGAAACATAAATATAATAAAAGAGATACAATATGAAGAAAAGTTTTTGACCAAGAAGAAATGGAGCTCTGAGCCTGACGACACAGGAGTGAGGTGCTGCAGGGTGGTTGGCCCAGAAACAACAGACAGTCTAGCCCAGCGATCCCCAGAGAGGAAGTAGATCGTGGTCCTCTAGGAGTGTGTGAGAAATGATGTGTAGCCGATGTTATTTGTTTTATGCTGTGGCGAAGATGAAAACAATTTGTGACAGTTGAAGTCTGCCTAACCCAGTAAACACTTGAGGGTCCCCTAAGCAAAACTAGACCCTAGTCACACCTTCCCAAGGAGAGTATTTTTCATCCTTCCACAGCCCATCAACACCTCTCCAAAGGAAAGTTTCATAACATCGATAGCTGAACGCTGTCAATTTTCAGGACTTACTGGATAATATATTGAGTTTTCCAATATTATTATAACAGTATCCTGTGGCTCTCAGTGGGACAGTCACTTAGGGGTGTATTCCACAGATACATACTGAGTGCACTTGGGGTGCAATGGTAAGCAGAGACAACATCTCTGCTCTTGTAGAGCATACACTAATGTGAGGATGGCAGACTCCGATCCTCCTAATGAATAAGTAAACTGCATCTGGGGTCAGAAAGTGAAAGGTGACATGGAGGAGGTTGTAAAAAAGCAGAAAGCAGGACAGCGGGGCAGGACCGCAGTGTCCAATGGGCAGGGCATGGTGACCCATCCAAGTCAGGTGTTAGGAGAATGTGACACCTGAATTAAGACTTAAAACAGAATGAAAATGCCTGGCATGTCATTAATACTCTTGAATGGATTCTAATTTTCTAATTCTTTTTCCAAACTTCTATCCTATTTTTGAATCCATGGTCAGCTGGGCTTGTAGCATTTACTGAATGAACAGACTTCCCAGAAGGGGACATGACACATGGCACCTTCATCTCAGTGTCTCTAGTAACTGGTACAAAGAGAAAGAACTCAAAGAAGATTCAGGTGAGCACATGAACACACCCACAATGACCCAATAGGACCTATTTTCTTATCTTCAGAACTCCAGGTAATATTTTGTCTATGTGCCAGGACCATCATCAAGGCCTGAACAACAACAAATTTGAAGAACTGAAAAGAAGCAAGTGATCGCCTAGTCTAAACCCCGGGGACCCTGAGCCAGAGACCTGGGATTTCCAAATCCTGTGAATTCACACTAAGACTTTCCACTCTTCCCCGGAGAGCTGATTACATGATGAGAGGTCAATCTCTGACCACCCTGCTCATTCCTTCACTAGTCCCGGGGGTGGGGGGGTATAATGTCTATGTTTCATGAATCACCTCATTTTCTCTCCCAGTGATCACTGGATAGTCTCCCCCACCGCCCACCTCCTGCTGCGTGGGCTCAGTATTATTTAAAATTTTTTTTTTCTTACTCCAAATTTATGTCAGATTGGCAAGCCAAAGAAATAAGTGGACTAGTAGGAGGCAAACTGTCCCAGACCTAGGCAGTCAGATGGCAAGAGAGGACCAAGAAGCCATGTCCACCACAGGCCCCTCAACACAACACGCTCATGCATTGCTTCCCTGTCCCCTGCTAATCCCAAGGAAAGCATTTTCTCCCCACCTTCCTTTCCTGTCCAGCACTAGGATGGCAAGAAAAAATAAACTTCAAGGTCAAAAACTAACACACGATCCCTCGTTCTACCTAGGCAATAGGCCACGTCCTCATTTCTGTGTACTCGTACAGGAAAGAAAGGCCAGTGATAATACTCAAGGAGAAAGGCCAGTGTAGCATGCTTATGATGTGAAGGGAGAGATGAAGGATGGGTTTATGAGACAGAAGGAGCTTCCATATGTTGACGGGTAAGCATGACAGGATGACAGTGACGAATGGGGATCACACAAACCCCTTCCCAGGTCCCACTCAGACGGCCCCAAATGACTCTACCACACTGGCCTCTCTTGAGTGGTGAGACCTGGAGATTAATTTGTTCAGAGTTCATCATTATATTAATCACCTGCCATGCCTGCTCTCTTTCAAGGTGGGAATTTAGAGGTGGCCTGACTGTGGTTGTCAGCATGGCTTAGAAGGCCCAAGAACTTCATCAAAACATAGTCCATATACACATTTTAATCCATCTCTGAGAGAATGTATGCCCTGTGAAATTTTAGATCACTGGATTATCACGGACACTGGTACAGCTCTAGAAGGATCTCTGTGCCTACAATTCAAGAAACATGGGGCTTGCCTTTAAACAAGCCTCACTTTAGTGTGGCTCTAAGGCCTGTGCTAAAAAAGTCTCCTCTTCTAGTCTTGTCTGGGCTGTGTCCATCCTCATGGCATAAGAAGTCCTTACAGTTCAGAACCATGCCAAAGCGTTCCCCTAAACACCTTTCCATCCACTTCCAGAACTCCATTTCCACTGCAGGCTACAAAGTGAGCCACTCTGTGCAACTATAAATCACAGGATAGCTGTGTGTGAGGAGCTCAGAGAAGAAGGTGCATCTGATCATGAAGGACGCAGCATCGACACATATACGCAGGAGGCTTTTTGCACACGAGAGCAAGTTGGAATCCAGAGAGGACAGCTGACTCTCTCTGCCACTGTGTCCCAGCTACCTGAGGATATGAAGAATCCCAAACTAAAGTGTGGATGTACAACTCATTATGATGAAATGTATTTGAAAGTGTATTTGTCATTAAATGAGAATGGAGTGTATTTTATTAGCCACCTGTTAATTTGGCTTATAACTTCAAATACTTAATTCTAGGCATGTGAGCTTCTATGTTAGCTTTCCATTGTGGTGATAACCTTCCTGAGATAAAACACCTTGTAAGAATAAACAATTATCTGTCTCACTGTTTTCAAAGTCTTTAGTCTACTGTGGCATAGTACATCATGGCAGGGGTGTGTGGTAAAGAAGCTTGTTCATAACATGGCATCCAGGAAGCAAATGGCAGATAAGAAGAGAACAGAGTTCCACCACTGCCTTCAAGGACATCATCCTAGTAACCTAACTTCCTCCTGATAGGCTTCGCTTCCTGGAGGCTCTGGCACCTCCCAATCACACCATATGGGGCAACAAAGTCTTTAACACATGGGCCTTTGGGGAACACATACCAGCTTCTAAGTGAATCATTACTCCAGTGATGTTTACCATGTCAATGAACGCTCCCTTTCCAAGCACACGTGGCCCACCCTTTCAGCACACCACGAGTTAAGGATCCAGGTTTATTCCAGGAATGTTTGGGAAGAGGTGCTCCACTGACTGAAGTGCTCCTTACTCAGCATACTTCCCTGGTGTATCTGGTAGAACACCAGCTGATAAAAGTGTATTACACTTAAAAAATAAATCCTTACAAATTCATCTTTTCCATGTGTGCGGTAAAAGTGGCAGGGAAGAAAATTTAAATGATTCTCCCCCTTTCCTACCATTTCATTTCACAGGCAACAGTCACAGAAGGGAAAAAGAGAAAACTCAGGTAAACAAAAAGAGTGGCGTAAATGTCCTCTTACATTTCGTGTTACAATAGAAGTCCTGCTGGAATTGAACCCATCTACTTCAGAAAACGTCACTGCAACATTATGCACATGTAAAAATATAGAGATATAAATGGTTAATCTTATAAGAATCCTGTCATGTGAGGACTACAGGTAATTATTCTCTGCCACCCAAATACCAGGCCCTGGGAAGTCCAAGGTTATAGAACATGGTTTCTTCAATATTAGACATTTCGCTATACCTAGAAAGACCAACACGTTAATCAGTGATGATATTACACCACGAAGAGATGCTTTACCATAAAGCTATAGGAAGGACTACAAAGGACTACACAGTCTAGAAATTGCAGTGATACTTTTTGCCTAAAGAATGACTCTGGAATTCTGTCAATACTAATATTTAAATTCTGGGCTTCTAGTTCTCATTCAGCAACTACTACTAGACATTATGACACTATTGAAACAGGAAAAACTAGTTCAAGTACTAGGGGTACATCCGTGAAGAGACAAAGTCCTAGCCTCATGAGTTCGTGCGTACAAATATGTTTATAAACACTCAGAGAAAACAATAGGCTGGCTCTAAGCATGGTGGCAAAGCCCTTGAACCCCAGCCTTTGGGAGGCCAATGAGGGTAACCGTGAGCTCAAGGCCAGCTTGGGCTACATAAGAATAAACAAAAAGAAATCCAAAACCAAGAGCCAAAGATGTAGCTCAAAGAGAGTATGTCTAACACGCACAAGGCCCTGGGGCTCCATCTCCAGCCCCAGCCAAGAAAACAACCAACGACAATAAGAAAACCAACAGCATGTCTATTCCTCCATAAATATGTGGGGTGGACAAAGGAACAGAAGTGCACAATCAGCCTGCCTCTGTGGGCTTCCATTTCAAACAAGGCAGATGTCCTTGAAGTCACTGTATCAGACAGTTGTGGTGTTTCAAAGCACAACCTGGTATGTCTGTTCTCTTTCACTTAAAAATATGAATCCAATAGGCTTAATCCCAAATCTCCAGCTCTGAATTGGGTTACCATGTGCTGTATTTGATTTGTATTTCCATCAGTATCAACCCCAGCATCCTTATATAGACACGGGCAATGTACATGATTTATAGCAAGTCAGTCAAGGTAAAGCCCTATAGCTTCCCTTCACATTTTGACGTTATCAGATTACTTCAGAAGCTGGCAGCAGCTACCATAAGTAACAAGCTGTCAGTGTAAATAAATCACTCTCTCAAAAAAACTGCTAAAAAGTACAGATTAGTATGAGCAGAGATGGGTTGGCTTTTTTTTTTTTCTTTTAATTTCCTTCTGCCCAACAAATCTCCTATATATTTAAATCTCTATAGGAAGAAAACATAAGTACATTTCATTTCTTAAAATAAAAGGTTCTAGAATTTTGGATCCAGAGGAGA
Source organism: Eospalax fontanierii (assembly GCA_035773235.1). Taxonomy (NCBI): domain Eukaryota; kingdom Metazoa; phylum Chordata; class Mammalia; order Rodentia; family Spalacidae; genus Eospalax; species Eospalax fontanierii. The sequence continues at coordinate 17,198,040 of CM069540.1, read as the reverse complement.
AACTCAAGTCTCCAAAGGAAATTTATGGCTGTTGTGTATAAATCATAAGACAATCAATTTTTAACCAAATAGAAAAGCCAGGGTGTGGAGAACAGTTGTGGTGTGACCCACACCAGACCAATTTAATTTCCTTCTGGGATGGAATGACAGGCCATAGAGATAACAGAGAAGTCATAGATGCCGGACAACTGGATTGTAGCAGATCTCTCTCTTTCAGCTCACATAATACACCCATCAATGGACTGCAAGCCTAACTAAGGCTTCCAGAAAGCTGGAAGACCCAACCTAGATACCCAGACACAGATCTCCAGTGTCTTCGCACCAGCTGGGGCAGGGAGGAACCGCTGTTACCATCTGGAGAGATGGAGAAGTGGGCTAACCACGGTGCATGTGGCCAAGTTCAGTGGTGAAAGGGATGGAAGGACAGGCATGTGACTAGGGCGGAATAAACAGAATGTTAAAAGTCCATAAATGGGGCTGAGGAGATGGTTTAGTCATTAAAATGCTTGCTAACCAAACATGAGGACCTGAATTCAGATCCCTAGAACTCCTACAAAAAGCTGGGCATGGTAGTGTGTACACACAACCCTAGTACTAGGCATCAGAGGCAGGTGGATCCTAGGGTCTGACCAGCCAGCCAGGCTAGTCAAAAGAGAAAGTGCTGACTTCAGTGAAAATCTCCGTCTCAAAAAAATAATAGAGAAGTTATTGTGGAAGACACACAGGTCAATCTCTGACCTTCATACACGTGTGTACACATTTATACTTCACACACACATGTGTACACATACATAAACATATACACACACACATACAAGTCCATGAGACAAATTTTAGAAAAATCTTAAAACAAGAAAATCATTTTTTTAATTTATTTATTTTTATTTTATGTGTATGAGTGTATTGCCTGCACGTATGTATGTAAATGTACCCATGTCATGCAGGGCCCACAGAGGACAGAAAAGGATCCCCTGGAACTGGAGTTATGGATGGTTGTTAGCTGCCATATGGGTGCTGGGATTCAAACCCAGGTCTTCTGTAAGAATAGTCAGTGCCTTTAACCGCTGAGCCATCTCTCCAGCCCCAACAAGAAAACCTTAGCATGAATAAAATAAAGGTTATTTTTTTAATGTTCTGCAGAGAAATTTGAGTCCATATCACACTCCTCAAAGAAGAATACATCACCAAATTCAGATAATTCAAAGGTAGTGTGGTTCACAGGTGCTTTCTAGCACCTCTGGATTAGCATGTGTGTGTATACGGGCCCCACTGCATAAAGCACAGAACTAAGTTCGTTATAACTATTGAAGGGCAGAATAAGTGAACATGTTCATGCATGTATACATGTATGTTTGTGCATGTCACTGCAGAGGTCAGAGGTCAACAGTGGGCATCTTCCTCAATCTCTTCCCTCACCGACTTTTTAAAATTTATTTAGTTAGTTTTATTTTACATGTGAGTGTTTTGTGTGCAAATATGTAAGTATACCACATGTGTGAGGTTCCAGAGGAGGTCAAAAGAGGGAATTGAATCCCTTGGAACTGGAGTTATATATGGTTGTTAGCCACCATGCGAATGCTAGGAACTGAGCCTGGGTCCTATGCAAGAACAGCCAATGTTCTTAACGATTTAGCCATCTCTCCAGTCCACCACCACCACCACCACCTAACTTTTTTGAGACAGGGTCTCTCATTGAATCTGGAACTAACTGATTCAGCTAAGCTGGCTAGCAAGCATCCCTCACAGATCCTCTTCTCTCTGCCTCCTTGGCACGCAGATTACAAATGCACTGGCCACGTGGGAGATAGGGAATTGAACCCAGGGCCTTGTGTTTGTGTGACATGAACCTTACTGACTGGGCTATCTCCCAAACCCCAGACAAAATCAGTCCATGTTGAAAAGTTTTATGAACAAATCCTTACAGGTTTTCAAAATAAAATACTCCTCACCACGTGTCTGGGCGGCTACATGAGCGTCCCCTCTCTATAGCAGCTGTAGATACTGCACACGAAGAGGAAGGCTGTAAGAAGTTTGTGATGATGAACAAATTTAGTATGGGCTTTGAAGTGGGATCCACATTTCTATCCCAGCTCTACTGATGGTTTGTCTGTGTATCTTCTGGCAAGTTATTTAACCTCTTTACACCTCAGTTTCCTCATCTGTGAAATTGGGAACATATCCTCAGAGGGTCATTATAAAAGCATGCATAATTCAGTGCCTGGCACATAGTAGACACTCAAAAAAATAGTATATTCTCTTTCCCTTTTCTTCCTTATTAAAGGAAAAGAAAAACAAGTTTGGCCCAAATGCAAATTTCAGGCAAATGATCCCCCCCCCCACAAAAAAAAAAACAGATAACTCCAGGAAACAAACCCATTTATGAACCAGACTGAAATGTACAAAATTGCTTCTATCAGGCCCACATTAGCATTTTTAGTAGGGACAGGTAGACAACAATAAAATGAAATTAGAAAGGCTTCAAACCATTGCTAGAAGTGTCCTTTTCCAACTGTGCAAAATAAAAATAGAAAAGGAATTCACAGAGGAGAAACAGAAATACCCACAGATTATCAACTCCCTTTGTTATGAAAATAACTTGCTAAAATCATATCTGAAGGTACTTTTTATATTGTCATGTTAAAGACTATATGCCACGGTAAAAGTAAGCAATCACAAAATATACATGGTGTAGGTATATAATACACATTATCAAAGGCAGAGAAAATAAAAGCAACTGATAACCGAGTGCATGTCTCACTGAAATAAAGCCCATGACCTTTCCAAATGAAGACAAGAATAGCATTCTCATACTTCTGAGATGATCCTCTAACACGCCTCCTATCCATAGCACACACTTTGTTTTCACCGTTAAGGCTGGCGAGGCAGCAATGTTCCCTATTTGTCTTCCATAGTCAGCTGAGTTCAGCTACCCAAACACACATCCACACGCTCAGAGGACTGATTTGTCATGGTGACCTTTCATATCTCCTATGCTATTTAATGGATTGAGATTCCATCCCACGGAAACATGCACAGGGTGTCACCACCGAGGAGAGAAATCAGAGAAAGGATGGAAAGATAAATACCAGTGGATAAGCTAGAACCTGGACACAGGGAGCATCCTTCACAGAATTATTCAAGGGAGGAAAGCTAGTTGAAAGCTAGCGAAGCAGGAAGCAGGCAGTATACAATGCACAATTAAGCAGTGACCTTTACTGGGACCGTCAAAGGTCAGAGCTATTCATAAGGTAGTACTTACCAGGTACTGGGTGCTAGTCTCTATTTGGACTAGAACCCTGCAGAGGCAAACACTGGGAAAACCAAGACAAAAAGTTCTTCTGTCTTTGAAAATAACTGAAGTTCTGCATGCAGGACGGCTGAGTGTTTCACTGCTCCTGTAATGACCTCTCCAAAGCACCGAGTGCGGAGAGTGACTCTAGGCTCTGGGAACCTCAGCCCACAGTGGACAGAACATCTCCCAGCCAGCAGCCAGCCTCTGCCACTAGCTAGGCTACATGCACTTTCTTTCCATGAAACTACAGCCCTCCAAAGGCTCAGGAGGCCTGGTGGTCATATTTCACATGCTCTGGAAACCTCCATCCAGGGCTTTACCCACTGCATTTTCCCTCCAGATGAGAGGAGAGCTTCCCTCCCAGTAGGAGCCATGGTCATGAGAAATGAGTGTTTCTCCCTTTTACCAGTAAGAAATCTTCAGGCCTGGTATAAAAGCCACTCAGGCATAACAAGTTATAGCCCAGCAGGCACCCTGATTAGCTAGGTTCCATAACCATAAAGTCAACAATAATCTACCTATGTGTCCTTTCTGCAGGTGGCTCACCTACCGAAGCCAAGTAAGTCAGCGACAGTTCAGGAGACATTACGAGGGAGAACATTATGCGTAAACATGAATGCTCCAGCTTGTCCTTAACTACACCGTGGGGACTCCAGACCTGCAGAACAATCGATTACCCCCATTCACCATCAAAGGCAACATTTTCCCTTCTCCCTATGAATTCTCCCCACTGCACGTGCATTTGTTCCTAACATCGCCTCCTGTTATCTGGGCTCGTCGTGTTTTCATCTCTGCTTTCCCACAAAAAGGCTATCCTGTGTCCCAAAAATGAGGTGACTAACTCCTTTTCTGGAGCATGGATGTGTCAGCTTTGTTTTTCCAACAGCATTGAGTTGCTACACTAAGCTGTACACCCTTCAGACCCCGCCGGAGATATTAGCCACACCTCTGAAATCCAACTCACTGTGGCACTGGACATGTACACACATGCATGTACACACATACACAAACACACATCTATATATGCTCACGCAAACAGATCCATATGCATCCATGCATATGCACAGACAAATACACCTGGACATACACATACATGTGCACAGATACATGCATATATATGTGCTTTGAAATTAATGATGGAAAAAGTATTCAGTGTATGATCCCTGATTCAGCATCTCTATTCTAAGGTTCTACAGATTCCCCGATATTCCATTAGAGGAAAGAAGGGTTTAATAATCAAGGAAAATTCCCAATCAGTCAAAGAAGAAGGCCAGATGCAACCCCCTAGAAATGGTTATGAAGGCTATTCCTCCGGTTTTTTTGGAGCCAAATGGCATCTCTTAGTTGTGGCAGGAAAGGCTAGATCCAAATCCATCTCTGAGAAAAGCCGCTGGGTCTACTGAAAGCAGCAGGTGTAAGGCTTAATGGTCACCCTAATGAAGGGCCAGTATCTGGCACTGGGAATAACGTCACTGTGTGGTACGGTGATTTACATGGCCCTACTCAGAAACAGCGCAGGAAGTTTGACAATTCATACAATCATAAATTATAAATCAATTACAGAAGATACAGCACATGAGTCATCCCCAGTCCTTATGTTCATGAGGTGTGAGACCCTTTCAGAAGGGTCTGGACAAGAGAAAGAGGAGGAGCCAGGAGCCCTGCGGGTCATTTCCACAGTCCAGACTTGCTTGGCAAACCTGTCACCTTTAGAAGTCCATCTCACTCTGCAAGTACTGCCTTAGGAAACGAGCAAGGACTGCAGGAGGAAGTGGACAGGGCAGAGTGGCAGAGGAACACCAGTCTCCCAGTTCCCAAATTCCAGGAGAAATGGAAAAATCCTAAAGGACAGTTACCACAGAGGGCTGCATGCCCCACAAGCAGACACATTTGCATACATGATCAATATTTTCAGGCTTCATCTGATAGAGTTTATGAACAATGATTTTCAAAAATATATCATCACCAATACTGTGTCTCTAAGTCTCTCATGCATGGAAGTAGCCTGTTCTGTTCTTTAAAGAAAGTGAGCATATCCTACATGAGATGATAAAATTTAAAAAAAAAAAACAGTTTGGCCTAGCCTGGGATTTTGTTCTGGAGATAGGTATATTCAGAAAGGTGCTAATAATTGCAACACTCCACGGGGAGAGAAGTCTAACTCAAGTCACAGGCTGAGTACTTCATAGTTTGCCCACTCACTAAAACCAGCAGAACAAAATAGCTGATGCCACTCTTCTCTTGGAGTTCTTCAAATTCGTTGTCTCTATAATAGCCAGGACTAGGGGGAAAACCCTAACAAAATCTTCTGCACAAAAGTTAGGCAGATGGCTTAGTTAGTGAAATGCTTTCCATGCAAGAATGAGGACCTTAACTCGGTCTGCAGAACCCACAAAAATGCCGAGTATACCAGCATGCACCTCTAATCCCAGCCCTGGAGAGGTAGAGACAAGATCCCTTGAGCTCACTGGCCAGGTAGCCTAGCCTAATTGGAGAGCCTCAGCCCAATGAGAGATGCTCTCAAAAAACAAGGTAGATGGTGCCTGAGAAACAACACCCAAGGTTGACCTGTGGCCACCACGTGCTCACACACACATACCTGTACCTGCACCTGCATACACATGTACATCTGTGCACACACATCACATACACACACATACCCACACACAAAGAAATCCTTCTGCAGAGATTCTTAGATGGGGTAATCAGAGTTCCCAGTTTAGAGACTGGACACTGAGGTCCAAACTGAGCAGGTAGCAAACGGAAGGTCTGGGGTGGTTTCTGACCATGACCATGGTTCCCTATGTCCAATCAGAGGACTGCCTCCATTGCAGCATGCTGCTGCTGTAGTCAAAGGAGACATCAACCCATCTCAGCCTGAATATCTTAAGAGATAAGCCTCTCTTCCCATGCCTCAGAGAAATTTTAAAACTAAGCGAGAAAATGGCAATGCAAATACTACTATTAGATATTTATTTTGTTGCAAAGCTTGAAAACAGTCATGAAAATGGAAAAGTTACTTTTTTCCCCTACACAAATTTGTTAATGGGTGGCATAATGGGGAGGCCTGTTTGCTGGAACTATGCGAAACGTCTACAAATTGCCTCTGCTGAGCATTATAGGCTGTCAGACTAATGTAGTTGAAGATAATTTGGCCTTTCAGTGAATTGAACCTCACAGCACGATTATACTCCACAACCAAGCAGAGTGTCACAATTATTCTTTCATGCTGAATTACCATATAATGTCATGAGTCTACCTGTCATAAGTCCTGAGCCTAGGCTGAATTTTTCCCCCTAAATCTAAGATTTGTGGCGAAAAAATAATCATAATAATTTTTTTTCTGCTTCTAATGGAAAGCTGATTGTTTTTATCAACAATGAATTTCACAGCAAATCAAAGGATATGCCTGGACAAACAATCCGATACTCAAGGTTAAAAAACACACAAATAATAAATTGTTGATGTGTCATGTTCAATTTTTACTACAGCATTACACTGCAATAACCATAACAGGATCTAAATTGTTGTCAGAACATTAAACAAACCCCCACACTTCACAAAGGCATCCTGTCTGAGTAATTCACACAACGGAAACAACTATCAAATTTTCCACTGTCCCACCGCTCCACCATACATCAGTACAATTTTATGTATTTGGACAATTCGTTGAATAAATTACTTCCATCCTGCCTGCTCTTGCCACTTCTGTTAAGAGTCATATCAGTTTTAATTGTCTTTCTGTCTGTATGGAGCCACTGTTTTTCTGGCCTTTTCCTGTGCTATTTCCTGAGCACCAAAATAGACTCTGAAGACCCATCAGAGCCGGGCGCCGGGACATCGCGCTGCAGGAGAGGGACTTCCTGCCGGAGGCCAACAGTGTCTTCTTTCTCTTGCTATACGGCAGATGTGGAACATGTACTTGGGAGGGTGACAGTTCATGGTATTTGGGAGCAAACACGGTTCTTTGAATATTGTAGCTAACTAAAGGCTAAGGGGAAAAGACCCTGCATTTGTTCATTACAGCATTTCAGTAAAGCAGCCCTGATTCCTCTCAAGGCCCGAATCAAGTTTGCTGGCTCATTAGTGGCAGGCCCCCACAAAACACTCCCTTTATAAAGCTTCTTGCTCCCCAGCAAATGACAAACCCAACTTCTAGGCTGAATAGCGAGGGGGGAGTAGGAAGGCATACAGGAAACACGGCTGTAGAACAAAGAACGCCATAATGGGCACAAATAACCTTGGTCTATACAGGTGGAGGTAATGACTTCCCATCCTATTCCTCACCACCACGTTCAAGAGCAGACCAGACTGATACAGACCAAAGAGAATCAGATCAATCGGACGCCACAGCTTCCTACAGGAACACCTGCCAGGTTTCACTCTAAACTATGATGCATTTATATGATCAGGTCAACTTCCCAGGCCAGATACATTCTAGGTACCCTAAACCAACTTGGGTGCTGTTTCAATGTGATCCCCTCACACGTGTCACCATAGCCACACAAAGACTCACACATTGAAATGTCATGATCCTACCTATTCAAAACCCGGCACAGCCAAAGAAACTACTATTTGTTATGTCCAATGAGAAACTCCCTCACTGGACTGGTTCCCAAACAGATCCACCACATATCAAACCCTGCCCTGAAACAGAGAGCATGCTGCTTATGACTCCTGCTGAGCCAGTTATGCTTCAAGAAATAAAGACAGGAACCTACATTCAGACGGGTTTAGCTTTGGATGTGGTACCCTCAAGATAACTTGGTAGCCTTGCTGGGTAGCAAAAAGTAACTCTTTATTTATAACCCCAAAAGCAATAATAAACACAGAACTATGATTTACTCTGAACCTTCCTATTATTAAAACACTTTGTCTTATAGTTTTATTGATTTACAATCTGTCCTGCTTACTTTTTTAGCATCTGAAAACAATCAAGGCACAAAGCTGCAAAATGTTTGGACATTAATTGTTAGGAGACAGCATTTTATTCCAGGCGAGGGGTTTGAGGCCTCGACAGCAATGCATTCTGGTACCGGAATGATTTATGGTCTTGTAGCAATAACGATGCACCAGGGCCATTAACATATTGGCAGGCCCAGGGATGGATTAGTGGCATTGATTATTTCATGGGCCACTGATACCCATTTGTTACCAAGAGCTCAAAGATGGCCTCTCCCTGACTAAAATCTTTTTATGAGCAGACAGCATTTTAAGTATTAGGAACCTGGGATTTGGGCCATTTTTTATCATCTTGCTGTCGCCTCACCTTGGTATGCAACCAAAAAAAAAAAAAGTGTCAAGAAATTAAAGTTCATTCCTCACCAGCAGCCTTAATTCCTCAACTCGTCATAACCATGTCTTCTTTAAAAATTAATGATTGCCAGCATTTAGCCACTGGTTGTTGCTATGAAGATCTATGCAAAAAGCAAGGATCCCTATAGAGTGTGTGATATATGGAATACTCTTTATTACTACAATAAAACTTACTGACATTTCAATACTTCTGCAAATAGCATTATAGTATCAATCTTCTGAATTAGGTTGAAAATTAAGTTGTAAATTAAAAGAAAGTGTACTTTGGAATACAACATGATATGTCACCTAAAAGGGGCCTTTGTGCATAACTGAGCTGAGCTAGGGAGTAGGGAGATGAGACCAGGGCCTCGGCAGTGCTGTGTGCATTCTAAACATTTGGGTCCCTTCCCAAGAATCCATCCAGAAACCAGAATAATCCATCACCAGGCACTTTTTTTCCTCACTGTAAAAGTCAAGGGACTTGACAACCTTTTGTGAATACAATGAAAACCCAGATCCTAATATGTTTGTCTCCTTTTCCACATTGTTACCATAAATTTCAAATTGGGGCACATTTGGAATAATAAATGCCTTATAAAATACACAGAAGTTACACATATATTATGCTTAAAATATATATACATTTATAAAAGCAATTTCCTTCTCTAAGTCATCAGACACAAAACATCACTCTCCTGCCTCACATGCTCTGACCCAACTTCAAAGATGCTTACAGCACAGAGCTATCCGGGGCACTAGGGGACAATTCCCAAGACTCTGATGGCTTTGAAGACACCTAGTTCAAAGGCTAATGTCATATATCATGAATTGCAAGCACTGTCAGATCATAGTCAACATAAAATGGTTGTGCAATAGATTGCTGGCTTTCAAATATGCATTTTGTGCAAAGTCAAATGCCTTGAAACATATCAGCCTATCTCCCACAGCATTCACTGCATCCACATCAAGTGACCGCGGTTACAGAGTCACTCTTGTGACTTCAAGAACCTTGAAGAAATCCAAACTAGCTCTTGCCTAAGATGAGGCTGTGACCCGTAGTTTCTCAGGCTCATGTCCTGGTTCCCCAGCCTAGCCACTCTTCTGGATAGGGATCCACCCACCCATCCCAACACCACCTGAATCTTCAGAGGTCCACAGGCACCAGGCCAAGGAAAGGAAAGAGCTTGCAAATCGATCTCTGATCTCTGGCTATACTAAAAAGGATTTTGCACTGGAGTTTTCAATCAACAGGACGAGATGCTATATTTAATGAACCAGCCAGTCTGTAAGTGAAAGAGTTTGAGGCTTCAAGTAATTCAGAAGTCAGGGGATGTTTAGTAACTAACACACAGGCCATCCTGTTAAGCATGAGGAAAAGTAACCATTTGACAGCATTTCCACTCACAGAATGGGCTTCTGAAAACAAAAAATACTTCCCAGGAGAGTTTTAAGACAAACCATCCACCAAAGAGTCTTAGAACAAGAGGGAATTGTGAGATGCCTAATCTAAGCCTTTTACTTCCTAGCTGGAAAAATAAAGGCATGTTGCCGAGCAACTCCTGTAAGGTCAGAAAGTCAGGGGTGGAGACACGGAATCTTCAGTGTCCTGTCGCAAATCTCTCCCAGCACTACAGACCCTCCTTTGTACACCATCTTAGACTGCTGATTTGCCCTTTTTTCCCCATGTGTATAATTTTCTCATTTTACTATGGTTTGATGTACTGTTGTAGGCTTCTGAAATTTTGGATTATATGATAAGACATACACTCAATAATCTATATTACTGCAAATTTAGGAAAACAATCTCAGAGAATGATATATGGTAATTCTAGGTTAAGTGGAAAACAAGGCGAGATGTTTGCCATTTTCCTTGTTAAACCCTGAATTTTGTTTCATCTAGGAAAGAAAGAGGCTGGAATCGCACACTTTGGGTACACAGAGGCATTCCGGGCCTTTAATGCATGAGGCCTTGCCGTAAAACATGCAACATTAAAAACTTCAGGGAAAAGACTCCCCTCCACAGCCCTTTCAATCATCTCCTCCTCAGTCCAACTTACAAATTCATTGGGAAAGGGTGATCTTTCATTTCCCAGGGAAGTTAAAGTTCCAAAAGATTCTTTACAGCTCTTTGATAGAGTCTGTCAGCTGCCTGTCACACTGAGGAGACATGGCCATCCCAGAGTAACCAGGGAGAGGAGTACTTAATTATTCCAACTCGTGACCCCAAAAATGCAATACATAGCCTTACTTTCTCTGGAAGTGACCATGGGTCACCTCTGCAGGATAGGGCAGGAAGGACTTTCTCCTGGGAGTCTGACTCACTGAACACAGTGAAATGCAAGTCCTGTTCTTTTTTCTATTGACTTTGTGGCTAGGGTAAGGAGCTACTGATTACCTGCTCATGGGGACCATCTTTAAAGACCTCCACAATACTTAATCCTCTCTTCTGCTAGCAAATAGTGGCAACCCCATAAGGCTTTTAAGCCATCTCATTTCTCAAGTTGTTGTTGTGTCTGCCATTTCCCTGGACTTGCGCCAAATTCCTTACATCCTTCCTCAACTCAGGAGTCCATATGGCATCACAGGGCTGGGTGTTAATTGAAAAACAGCTTAACTGTTTGGACATGTTATGCATCTATTATCCAATTGTCAATCTTGTAATGTTTCCTCTAGGACTATATTTGGGGGAAAATAAATGCCAAATGAAAATATACCCCAACCCACTTCTTTTTTGAATCCTCGTAGGGCTATTTGTGATGGTGTGTTAACCTGGTTTGCCTCATGCTACAAGTTCAAGTCAGTTGCATAATCAAGTTTAATAAGTAAGACAAAGGATAAAAGTAAATGGTTGCTAAGATATTTGTCCTCTTGGAGATACTCACCCTATCATAAGCACAACTATTAATAAGACTACAGTAACAACACAAAAAGATAGAAATGTTTCTCAGCAATTCACATATATTCTGTTTCCAAATTCCATTTCTAATACTTTTACAAATGACCTATTAGAGTGAAACCTTATTAACTCACCTAAGACATTGAAAAATTTTGAAAAAGTTGAACTATCTGATTCCCAGCAGAGATTCAAAGCCATACAGGTGCCTCATAAATTACATATTGACTACAGAAACAAAGAATGCTGCATTACAAGGCTGTGGTTTTGCGGTTCCTACTGCTGGCATACCTATCTTTCTCTTGACCATCAGACTTCAGGAGGCTGATGGCATGTGGATCAAGGGTGCTGAGGACCCCGTTCTGAATGTGGGCCTCACAGAACTGCATATTCCCACCGTGTTTCTCTAAACCTTCGATATCTAAAATGAGAAAAACTTGACTGCAAAGACCATTAGTTGCAGACCAAATACTGGCATATGCGAAGAGAAGAGTGACCAGCCAACCACAATGCCAACATGTAGTGGAGAGCACTGCCTCCCCAGCAAAGCCAAAACCCTGCAAGCACAATGGCAAATGTTTTTATCAAGCACCCTGAAGCGCTGGGGCATTCTGTAAAGCACTACTGTTGTGACAACTGGTAAGCGATCAAGGGTGTCAATATGATTATGATTGCCAAGACGTGTCTCACCATCTTGGGAAGACAATCAGTGCCCGTTTATGCAGAAAATGTGCAAAGTTCACTACCAAGTACTCCTGAAGATCATATAGCTCTCCTCCGGGTCTCCATTCTCTACTGGTGGGGGACGGCGGTTTGAAGCAATGGCACAAACTAGAGGATGTCATTATTAATTTTATGTCCAATAGGGAGGATGAACCTTGGCCTCAAATGGCTCAACTAGTAAAGTGTTCCTCAGTGGTCAGAGAACACAGGCTGAGGAACTAAGCAAGAAACGACAGACATTTCCACAGGCCCAAGTGGAGGACTTGTTGGTAGGCCCCGATTCCTATGAGCTCTCTACCCTAAGATGAACACAGGCTGTCGATTTTGGGAAAACATGGTTCCAACAGCAACCAAGAAAGACTCAAGGTATCCTGTTAGGATTGATCAGATGAGACCTCTCCAGCCTCCTGGACCACAGACACCACACAGGAGAGCCACAGCAGGGGCCTTCTCTTCTAAAAGCAACTCCATGCACCACCAAGGTGCCCTCCGTAGCCTGGCCAATAGAGCCATGCCATTAAAGGCAAGCTTCCATTTAATGTACTCCAGCCTTCTGCAGCAAGATCCCACGATTCCCTGAGAAGAGTGATTTACGTCCTATCACCCTGTTTTTATAGGGCTTGACTCTGCAAATGGAGCTGATGGAGACCTCAATCGCGAGTCACTGAGTCCTCAGGTATAATTAAAGATTTACAATGCCTACTGGGCACTCGCTCATACCCACGTCTTCCCGACATGCCCCTGGAAGCGATCCTTAAGGCTCCAGCTGACCTCTGACAGTGCTCCCCCATTTTACTTCACAAAAAGGACTGTCCTCCTCATAGCCCCAACTTCCCTCACCTTCTCTCCCCTAACAACAAGATCTAGGAAGCCTTGTAAGGATGTGAGGACCACTGGTGGGGACACAGCAGTCACTGTGGACAGGCTTACTTGTAGGGTGGCTGATGACGATGAGGATGAAACCAGGGGGGAAAAAGAGTGGCTCTGAGTCATGGTGGTGAAATTGTTCACAGCTAATCACACACAAGACTGATTCGCCGCTCACGTTGTTCTGCTCACTCATTTTTCATATCATACTTCTCACTGCCCCATCAGCCATTCCACCAAGGTCAAATGAAGGAAACGGTGGCATGCACACCACACTGAGATTTATTAGAGGCACAGTCCCTCACCTTTTATGGGGAACAAATGGGCTCCTGAAATTACCATTTATGAAGAGAAGACTGTAGTGTGCAGAGGAGACAGGCAAGGATTTCCTCAGCCCAGTGGCAGTGTGGGACTTTCACAATTTCCCGTCCCATGCATAAAATTGAGGCTGGTGCCACTCAGTGAAAAGGGAATTTATGCGGGACTCTGACTTGGTAACGGTTTGCAGCTCCACCTTTGAACATCTAGGCAGTTCTTAACTTTGATGCACTGGACCAACACCACGGTTCCGAGATTCTAAGGGCCAAGACACAAAATTCAACTCAAAACAACTTCAGTGATAAGGGTTTATCCAAGAAAAACACAAGAAGCCCAAGGGAAGATGTTTTCAGGGCTTCTTCACCTTGGGATACCAGAGGGAACCTGTCTTTATGCTCTGCCCTCCTCATCAATGCCTCTGCTCAGGGGTGGAGAACGCCGGAAGCTGCCACACCCTTTCCGCTTCCAAGTCCCGGCATCCTCCTCTACCAGAGGAATGGAGGCAGTCTTGGTCAAATGTCTAACAGAAGAACTTTCTTTAAACAATAAAAAGCATGGTTTAATGTCATCTTTATTTTAGAGTTGTGAAATCATAACTGTGTACTGGGGCAGACACAGTGAGGTCCCTCCCCTCCAAGCCTCTTGGTCATTTCCAGCCAGGATTCTGGGGCTTCATCTTCCAGAATGACTCTTCTAGCATAGAGTCCAGCATTGTTAATTCTATGGAAGACACAGAATGAATAACAAAAGACCACAGTGACATTGTGAACAACGTATGTTCGTTAAGGCCTTAGGAAGAATTAACTTATGTGGAGCAGACAGAGAATCTGAGAAGCTATGATAAGTCAAACATTCACAAGCAGGAAGGAGGGTTGGACAGATGGCTTGGCGGTTAAGAGCACCAGCTGTCCTTGTAGAGGACCTGGGTTCAATTCCCAGCACCCATGTGGTTGCTAACAGTGGTCTATAACTCCAGTTGCATTGGAATCTAACACCTTCTTCTGACCTCTGCGGGCATTGCATGACACAAGTGCACTTACATGCCAGAAATATACTTCATACATACAAAATAAAAAATATATATTTTAGATAAATCAGGAAGGAGAGAGAGGAGAAACAATTTGACTCTAGTTAACTGAAAAATAATTGTTAAATATTACAACTGCCACTTAAATCAAAGTTCATTAAAGTTATATAAGAATAGAATAGTATTTAAGTAGCCTAGGATGGGGAAAATGGCTCAGTGGGTAGAGGCACTTGCTGTCAAACCTGATGACCTGAATTTGATCTCTGGGACTCACCTGGTGGAAGGAGAGAACCAATTCCCCGAAATTATCCTCTGACTTCCACGGGCATGCTGAGGCATGCTGTGGTGCTTTCTCTCTCTCTCTCCCTTCTCTTTGATGAACACATGCACATACACACAAATAAATGTAATAAAAAATTTTTAAGTTATTTAAGTAGCCTAAAAGCTCATCAAAAAGTGATTAGCAAAGAAAACTTGACCAAATACCCTATTCTACCAAAAAATGCTTCCAAAGAATTATTAGTAGCATGAAAATACACTCAAAATACATGTGTGCAAATGAATACTAAATGTAATATTACAGAATAATTCTTGTTTGTCTTATTTTCTAAAAAAAAAAAAAATCAGTCAAGGGACTGGAGAGATGGCTCAGAGGTTAAGAGTACTGGCTGCTCTGGCAGAGGACCCAGGTTCAGTTCCCAGCACTCACATGACTGCTAACAACCATCTGTAACTCCAGTTCCAGGGGATCCAACACCCTCTTCTGACTTCTGCAGGCACTGCACGACATGGGTGCACTTCTCTATCCATGCAGGCAATACACTCATGCACATAAACTAAAAGTAATAAATAAAATATTTTTTTAAGTTTTCATTCAGCCAAGATATATAAGGAATTCGATCAGTGGTGATCACTCCCTTGGGAACAGGATGACAGATGCTGTTTTCAGTTTGATTTTTCCAGTCTTTTCAAACTTTCTCCAGTGAATGTAAATCCTGTTTGTAATAAGAAAGAGCTTAGTGGAGTCTTTCTGACACATTTAAGGTATAAAACAAATATGCCATCACACTTGAGAGGCACAAAACAAATTAGGTTCACACACACAAAAAAAAAGACCCAAAGTTCCAGTGGTTTCAGAGAATGCACTAATATTATCTAAATGACATCTAAAGATACATAGAAACAGACAGAGAAGGAGAACAGTGTAGTGTGTTGGGTAGTGGAGACAATGCAGTAGGTAAAGTGTTTCCTGTGTAAACATGAGGACCTGAATTTGGACTCCCATCACCCACATAAAAACTGTGTGTAAGGACACGCATCTGGAAGCACAGTGCTGGAAATGTACAAAGACAGGCAGATCTCTGGCATGTGCTGGCAGAATCACTGAGTTCTGGGTAGAGTGAAAAGATTTGGTCTCAAAAAATAAGATAGAGAGGTGGCTCAGTCATTAAGAGCTCTTTCAGAGGATGGGAGTTCAGTTCTCAGCACCCACATCACAAGGTTCTCAATGGCCTATAACTCCAGCTCCAGGGGACCAAACATCTTCTTCTGGCCTCCACAGGCACCTGCAAATGTGCACAGACACATATACAGATACATATACATACATGCTAATAAAACCAAATAAATCTTAAAAATAAGGTACAGAGACCAGGAAATGGCTCCAATGGTTAAAACTCTTGCCACCAAAATTGATGACCTTAGTTTAATATCCAGGACCCTTATGGTGGATGAATGCCCCAGTGTGCAAGCTTGTATGCATGCATACAAAATAAATGTCATTTTAAAAAGAAAGAGAGAGAATGACTGAGAATGATAACCAAAGTTTATCTCTGACCTCTACTCACACACACACAAACATGTACACATGCACATACCGTATACACACAAGAGTTTGTATATATGTTATATATGTTAGACTCGATCAAATACATACATAGAAACACATTCTATATATCCTGTCATATCTGAATGTCTAAGGATTCACATCTGTTGCACCTGCAAACCTGTTTCTAAGAAGCACAAGTACAAAAATGCTTATGAGATACAGTGCTAAATAGAATAAAGATTGTAGAAATTGCAAGCACAAAGAAACCAGTTCCCCTTGACCTGCCTCTATTAATCAGGGTTCCACATGTGAGAATGGTTGCTATCCTTGCCCTCAAAATTTCCCTGAGGCCCCTGGAATACCCCAAGTTTCCACATTACAAAGAGGACCTGAATTCTGTGCGACCTGTCACACTGAGCCGAGTCTCCACACCATGTGTGAGCCAGCTTTTGTAAACTTAATTTTATCACTTGTCAGATGTTTCAACCTTTGAAAAATTACTCAATACCAGGATTAATATACAATATAATATCCAAGCGCTTAGCCAGCTCTGAACTCATATCATCTTCAAATGATGCTCTATGAGCATGGTCTGTGGGAGGGAGGGACAGTAAGCCCTCCAGGCTGCCTCAGCCTTGACTCTGCACAAAAACCGTGGGTGTGAGCAAAGGCCTCATCCATTTTTGAATACCATCGGAATGATAGATAATCTATGCCATTCCTGAAAATGTGTCTCATGGATCTCCACGCAATGGCTAACTTATTAATTTCTTCTTTTTAAACTCCCATTCATCATTTTAGCAAGTCCACATCCCTCCTCCCAAGACCTTGGCTTCTATCATGAAGCCAGCTATTCCTTCATCTTGGGAGCCTGCAAGAGCTAAAGGATGCACATAGTTGCTCTCCCAGACATGGTGTCTCCGTAGAATCCCAGGAGAGAAAGAAATGCACAAGAGAAATACCTGCCACGGAGCTCGCATTGTTGTCATTCAGTCAGCACCCATATGAAAGGAAACTCTTCTGTCACAGAACAAAACGTCCTAAGAACTCTTCATCTTACCAGGCCATGGGAGGAGGGGGCACGGGAGGGGAATGAAATAGAGAGGGAGGGAAAATATATTCAGGGGAAAGAGAGAGATAGATGAGAGAGAGAGAGAGAGAGAGAGAGAGAGAGAGAGAGAGAGAGAACATAAAAGATGTATTAGATATGCCAGTGTTGATTCTAAAGCACAAAGCTCTCTTTAGTAGGTCCTGAAATGAGAAGAGGTACCCCCAAGTCTCCTAAGGATGTACACTTCTTGAACCTGCTACAAATACTGTAGTGGTCCATTTCAAAACACTTAAAGCTGGATGGTGCAGGTTGAGGCTGAATTCCATTTTTATCTTCTAAGCAACTCCTGTAGTTTGGATTTTATTATTGTTGTTGCTACAGGATTTTTGCTGTTGTTTGTTGCTGTTATATTATTAGTATTGCTGTTGTTCCTCTCTGGAGATTGAAACTAACCCGATTCTTGCCTTAAAATTTTGAACTATTTTTCAGAAATAAATTAGTTTAAACTCTTCTTGTATTGGGGAGAGGGAGCATGAATTTATATGACATGACACACTTGTGGAAATCAGAGGAGTATGTTCCCCACTTCCATTATGTCGATCCTGGGTCTAGAATTCAAGTCATCCGGCTTAGCAGCAAGCCCCTTTACCCACAGAGCCATCTTGCTGGCCCAGACACTCATTCTTTATTCATAGAAGGAAATGAAAACTTATCTGTAAATTACACATTTGTGTATTACATTCAGTTAAAATAAGTTGGTTCAATTTCTACTGTTCTGTGTAATCAGCCATTATATTGTTTATAAAACACACCCAAAAGAACTCAGCCTTTTGTCCAGACCCTTTTATTTTCAGAAGTCATGCAACATCCTAAGAACACTGTTGCAAAATATGTGATACTATAAATTTTTTAGTAAAGAAAAACAAGACTTATATTTTCTTTTTCTCACAATTAATTCTTTCTTTGCCTAGTACAAAATACTTGGGATTTGGGGTACAGCTTACTTCTTACATTAAAATAAAGTGGTATCACTAATACTGACTGAATCAGGATTGTGTGTAGCCTGGGTACAGGCACAAGACAGAAAAGCAGTGCCTGTTTCCATCACAAATGCCTTCCTAAAGCAATAATAGATCTCCTTCACAAACACCTTCAAGAGGAGGAGGTAAATACTATTATTTACGACACTGAGGCAACAATAACTGATTAAAGCAAATTTAGTGGAAAACATTAAAATAATGACAGGAGAAGAAAATTTATTCTATGCTCTGAACTTATTGGAAATCATCAGGCTTTCGGTCGGAATGAAATGCACATGAGCAGATGTAGTTGGGGGGCTGGAAGGAGACGAAAAGAAAATGCCTGCATCACAGTGGCTGAACCCCAACTGCAATGGCTGGTAGGGAAATCTGCAAAGATGCAAACCATCCTTGGGTGTTCGCTTAGCAGTAAGCAAATTGCTCTGGGAGCTGAGGGCGGGCATCCTTGAGCAGGCAATTCCTCTCTGTCTTTCATTCTGTTTGTCTGTGTTAAATTCCCCCTCTGCCCTCATCCATTCTCACATCCAGTTCCCTGCTTTGTCCATCCATCAATCCCCTCACTTTGTCAGTGCTGACTTCATCCTGGCTCTCACAATCACATTGCAGCCATCACCAGGCCACGGGGGAGCCCCCGACCCGCAGCCACTACCGGCTTCCTGACTGAGATCTGCTGACGAGGGCCCAGCCGGCCTCTTGTCGCTTTCTATTGCACAGGCCAGCAAAAACACTAATACTCAACCTGATTCCTATCGGTCTGCTTTTCACCTTTCCTACCGAGGAAAATGGAAGAGAGAAAGACACAAGGAGAGAGAAACAGGCGTGGGGGTGGGGGTAATCGAGAGAGATGTTTGCTGAATTTTCTAAAACAATTTGCACACCAGTCAGGTGGAGGCTCAATCCAGCTTCCCGAACCACACATCAATAGAAATCACAGGGAGAAAATGTAGCACTAATTAAGACTTGATAAGCTATAGTCAAGTATAGTTTAGGGGAAAAACCAGTGGATGACCCAAGCCTGTGCACACTCAATTCATGTAGTAGTTGGATTGCTATCCTCAAAAGAAGAGTTTTCAATGTTATTTTTTTCAGTTTGGGTCTGTTTTTTAATTTTTTTTACTGTCAAAGCCAAATGGGTCGTAGGGGGAAAAAAAAAAGGTGATGGTTGTTATTCAAAAGATCATTTGCAAAACATTTCACAGGACGGGGGTTTTGGGGGAGCTTGCTAAAGAGGAAAAAATAGTCACCTAGCAACAAAATATTTTAAAACATTCTTCAGTGTATTGCCTGAGTAAGCGTGTGCTGTTAATTCAAAGGTGTGTGATTCCAAGTACCCACCAGGCTGATAAAATAGTTCTTCCCTGAATTTTAAATACATTTCACCCAAATAAAGCAGACTTCACAATAAGGCATAACTGGGATAGAAAAATTTGTTAATGTTTCACTTTCAGAATGGAGAAGAATTTTACTCAAAATACGAGCAATAAAATTTGTTAGCAAAACTACTTAAATAACTAGGATCAGAATAATTTTAGAAGTTCAGGGAGGTAGGTTTTCCCAAGCAAGAGCCCAAGAGCACTGATCTATATTACTCATGGAGTGACAATCTTTATCTAGCATCTGGGAAACACCTGCTGAGATTTCCGTGTCTGTGACCTGGTATTTCTCAATATTCTATGTAGGAACTGGTACCTGCTGTTTTGGAACTGAGAGCACTAGAACTTACCCAAATCACAACACTGGTAAAGAAAAGAACCAGGATCTCAAAGGAGCTTTTGGAATTCCAAAACCTGGTCTCACACATGGTCATCCCAATCAAGTCTCCCCAAAGCTTTTTTTCTAATAGTGAGATCATAAAACATTTATAATGATGTCTTTATACATCATTTCACATTCTTATTTGGGGAGAGGTTCGTTTTTAGTTGCGTGAAACCCTGTTAGACTACATCTACCGACAAACCAGGAGAAGTTTCTAGAAGGCTTTGAGCTACAGTGGTGGTCCAGGAATAAACATGCCCCCTTTTAGGCACAGGCTTTATAGAGCTCGACACTCATGGATGTTTAAATGGTGCTGTCTTTGTTAGGAACTCGGCCACAGAGGCGTGTGGCCACATCTTGGCTCACTGTAGATTAGGAAGCAAAGTGCAGAGCTGGTGAGTAACACTGGTGTGTAGACGCAGCACGTCTCACCCAGAACCTTCTTCCACAGTTCACCCTTCATTCCTTTTGTTTCTGGAACCTCTGTGGCCAGGTGGGCTGTGGATAGGACAGCAGAAACCAGGGGGGAAAAAAAAACCACAGCAGCCAAAGACTCTGCCACTATGGCACTGCACACATCAGACATCTCTAATTAGACAGCAACAAAATTTTATTAATAGGATGGACATTATAGAATGAGCTTGTTATAAATGGGCCCTGTCAGGTCCTTATTCAGCTACCAAATGAGTATTCTCAGTTCAGTGCTCTCATCTGAGGCATCAGGCCTCGTGCTGGATAACAAATGATTGCTATTAACCGTATTGTTAGTAATGATGGCTGAAAACAAACAAAAACCCATAAATAACAGTCTACAGAAAAATTAACCCATAAACTTGATAGATATCCAGCTGAGAAATAATAAATGACACTTTGGGGCCTGCTGGGAGAAGCTAGTGGTTTTTGTTTTCCTCTCTGTCATTAACACATTTTCTGTGCTAAAAATTAGATTCTGATATATAATTATCAACGCTCCCAGATATTAATTCTGCCATTGCTCCCTCGGTTTCTCTTCTGCTGGGCTGAAATGTTATTCACAGATTACTCTGAGAAAACACATCAGACACTTAACAGAACAGGTCAAAGTGACAAGCAGATTCTGCTAACAACACCAGCCTGCATTGTCTTTTTTTTCCTTCATCTTCAAAACCAGGGATACAAAACAAATTTCTCATATTAATTAACTAGGGTTCCCTTCCAGCCACAACAGGCCTGTGCAAGGTGATGTGAGCTGAGTCGAATCTCTACTTCTCTAATGAAGGCTGCCACCAGTGGCAGGAGTGACAAAATAATCTTGTATTTATGACATCCAAATCCATAGTCATTAACATCTTTGGGGGAGGAGATGGTTGAAAAGAGCTTTCTAGTTGCAGAATATGTCCGACTCAGGCCCTCCCATCAAAGGGCTGGATAAAGGCTAAAGATGCACATCACACAAAAACAAGAGATCTTATGTAAAAGGAGCCCAGAATTTCAGCCAAGAATCCCCACATGGATAAGATCATTGGGAAGGATCTCCACTTCCCAAATGTCATGACTTTTGTGCAGTTAATTGACCTTGACTGGACTATGAACCCACCTGCCACTGACTTACATTTGTCAGAGTCCACCAAAAAAAGTGAAATGTGCCAGGTACTGCCACAGACAGACACTGTGAGCAGGCATACATGTGTATGCACACACACACGCCCCATGACTTTACCATGAGTGTCATGGTTATCTTAACACTCTGTAAGTTTCCTCTCCTGGGGTCTCTCTGCAGTTTTAATTTCAGGGAAAATAATGGAAGGAAACATTATTAAGGTACAAAACATTAAGAGGCTCAGTTTAGAAAACGACAGCATTCAAAGCCATCAGGTTGAGGTAAAAATACGATGGTGACATTTGAGATACAAATGATTTGGGGAATGTGGGGGGCAGTGAAAGCCATGCAAACAGGACACAAACCAGTGAAGGGAGCAGTTCCCAAGCAGCACCCTCCTTCTGCAGAGGAAAAGGGAACAGCAACTTCCAGTTGCTATGCAAATATCTTCAAGCAGGAGTTCATTTGCCCTTTAGGGGAACTAAGAGCAAAACCAAAATTCTTTTAAATTGGACCACATGGCTGAGTCACTGAAAAAGGAAAGCAAGTGAAAATATGAGATGCTGGAAACTAATGCCAGTGTTAGACACACGCACACACACACACATACACACACATACACACACACATACACATACACACACACATACACACACATACTCATACACACACATACACACACACATACACACACACACATACACACACATACACACACATACACACACATACACATACACACACACCTACACACACATACACACACACACGCACACACACACATACACACACACACATACACACACAAGTGGGCCGTTGGGCCACTCCCCTAGAAAACCTTGTTAATCCTATCTGTTGCAGATGGCCCCTCTTTGCTTTTAAGCCTTGTCAAGACCCCAGACTGGCTGATTCATCCAAACAGCATTTTTGAACTGGGAACTTTTTTGAAAATCCTTATTTCTAATCCCCACAGCC
The DNA here is from genome assembly GCA_035773235.1 of Eospalax fontanierii. Taxonomy (NCBI): domain Eukaryota; kingdom Metazoa; phylum Chordata; class Mammalia; order Rodentia; family Spalacidae; genus Eospalax; species Eospalax fontanierii. The sequence goes on along the minus strand of CM069540.1, from coordinate 17,175,394 downwards.
ATCCCCGTGATCACGTCACCCTGATGACAAGCATCTAAACTGCAAATCCCACGCCTCCCGTACACTCCATTTTCTCAGTATCTGGCATTGCGATATTAAATAACTATAAAACTAGAAAGCCAAAATAACTAAATCACCTGGCAGCCAATTTCTGAGAGTTAAACCACAAACCCGGAAAATGGTGGAGTGTGTTGAAATAATGTAAAGGAAACCCATAAATTCAAACTTTATGTTCTGTAAAGAACAAATATGAAAAAGGCATCAAAATAATGAAAGATTGTTTATGTATTCTGGCATGAAATGGGAATGTGTTATGAGAGAGCGCAGTGGAGGAGACAGATCGACGAGGCTGACAGTGTGGTATTCATCCTGCGTGGTGGAGCAGGCTTCCCGCTAGTGGCTGTAGACAGCGCAATAAATCAAGGGCTCTCGAAGCTGTACCTACAGCTTATTACATCCAAGATGACAAATAAATAATAATCCCTGTCAGAGCGGTCCTTTGCTCAAGGATTGAGCCTGAAACCTTTGGCTCATCACTCCTCATCTTAAGTGAAAACATGAGAACCAGGGAATTGGAGGCCACGGTTTGCTAAGCTCATGAAACACAAAACAAGCGGGACCCAGGAACTAGGACTGAGCAAGAAAGGTCAGGAAGAAAGGAAGGATAAACATTTAAATAATCTGGCCGAGAAGCAGCCACTCTAGAGAATGAATGTGGGGTAACATGGTCTAATCATGGGGTACCTCTACCTTATCTCCACCTCCATGGGGGTGAGATGCTAGGCTGAGGTCCAAAAGCAGTACTACCAAGATCACAGGGACACTTGGCTCCCAGCACCTCTGGCCCTCTCCAAACCTCTCACAACACACTTCACCTCCTCACCTTATTTAAGACTCAAGTGGTGGAAGCCATCACCTCACAGTCCCTCTCCTGCAGCCTACAGGGACGCAGAGGGTGCAGGCCTGGCTCAGAACAACAAAAGCTGACTCACTCCTCCTGGGTCACCTATCCTGCTTGACATCTCAGTCACGGCCTGTCATTGGCATTTTGAACCATATCGTCAAGGTAGGGATGACACATAGATATCCTCACTTCTAAACCTGTCTGACTTCACGGATGTCATGATCCTGATCTTGGACTTTAAACTTGAATATCAGCCTGGTCATTGCTCCTGGCTGGCTAGAGGAAGGTGTCTCCAAGGTAATTCTTACAGACTACCCCTCTAACCATATTCACAATGGCTCCCAAGCTGTCTTTCCAAAAGCAAGGTCATTCTCTGCTCCTGTCTGATGCAACTCCAGTTCTTTCACTGTCTTCCAGAGTGAAAAAGAATCAATTCTGATAGGGCCAAAGCACTTTGGACTCCAGCTGCCCCCAAGGCCAGAAGGAACTCTCTCTCTCCCTCTCTTTCTCATTCTCTCTCTCTCTCTCTCTCTCTCCCCCTCTCTCTCAGGCATACCTTTGAATACCCTGTCAACTGTTTGTTGGCCTACTGTGAATCCCTGAGATTCCAACTCTGTTTTATGATTTTAAATAACTGCACAAGGAGCGGGAATCACTAGAGACCCAGGCCCCAGGGGCCAGAGTAAGAGTTTCCAAACTACAAAGGGAATGCAGCCTCCATTTCATGCTTATCCAAGAGTGCTTTATCTTAGCCACACTTTGTTAGACCAATGGGCCCTGCAGAGTGGGCTGGAGTTTAAATTCTGACTACAGAAAAGCTGATAGCTTCAAGTAAGTCACTTCTCTGCGTTCATTTTCCTCAGATATAAAAATAAAAAGTAGCACTGATGAATGCTAACCCATAAGATGATCTCCAGGCTAACCAAGGCCCCAGACTTGATATCCGTAATATAATCTGGATGTTCAACAGGCATCAGTCCCTCTCCGGTTCTCGGCGCACCACATCCAGTTTGCTGCTTCCTTGTGCTCTAATATTTACTAAAGCAGGCCTCTGTATAACAGAGTCACATACATGGCTTTCGATTCTAATGAACTTTCAAAAGCAATCCAACGTTCTCTACAGGAAGACAACCCTAAACTACTACATGGTCCAGAATCTGAAAGAAGCTCATAAAAGCTGTTAAAAACTTTTGAGCTGTACATGAACAGGATCTCCTCAGACTGGTAATTTTATACCTGTGACTCCAAGCCTAAGAAAGTAATCCAAATTTTAAAAATCTATACACATTGCACTGTTGAACTGCCAAAAATATAAGAGTATAAGAGCAACTAATAGCCCCAGTGGAATTTTAAAATACATTTTACTTTTTTAATAGTAGAATGCTTGTTTCATGGAACAAAACTCAATCTTCAAAAATGCTTAATATCGGGGTGAGAGAGATGGCTCAGTGGTGAAGAACACTGGCTGCTCTTGCAAAGGACTCAAGCTCAATTCCCAGCATGTACATGGCAGCTAACAACCATCTGTAACTCCAGTTCCAGGAGAATCAACACCCTCTCCTGACCTCTGCAGGCATTTCACGGCATGGGTGCACTTACAACATGCAGGCAATATACTCAATACACATAAAAAACTAAAAATAATGAATTAAAATATGTTTATTATAGCTGGACATGGTAGTTCACACCTGTTATCCCTGAACTCAGGGAGCTGAGGCAAGTTCAGCCTGGGCTACATGGTGACTTCCAGGCCAACCTGGGCTATACTGTGAGACCCTGTCTCAAGTGTGATTATAAAGACAATGAGTTGACATAGTAAGATGTACATGATCTCATGTTCCAAGGAAAGGGCAGGACGCAGAATAGAGTCCTAGCTCCCATCTGAACCACAGACATGACTCTGAGGAAAGGTAGAGAACATGTAGTAGTCCCAGCTGTGAAACATGGCAGAAATGAAGGGCAGTTCTTCATACTCATTCGTTTGTTTTCCAGGTTTCCAGGTTTATGCTTCAGGGTACTTTTTAATTTAAATTTAATTTTTATATTTTTAGCTTTTAAAAGTTATATGTGTATGAGTGTTGTGCCTGCATGTAAGTATGCCATGTGTATGTAATTTCTTCAGAGGCCAGAAGAGCGCATCATATCCCCTTAAACTAGAGTTAAAGACAGTTGTTAGCCGTCATGTGGATGCTGGAATCCAAACCTAGGTCCTCTGTAAGTACAGCCAGAGTTCTTAGCCACTGAGTCATCTCTTCAGCCTATCTTTCAAATTAAAAAAAAATGTAATTAAAAATTAGACATGCTAAGTGAATAAAAAAAAAATGGAAAAGTAAGAGGAGAACTGGGCGTGAAATCATGGCCATGGAGGTCTGCAGGCCTATGCAGTTTCTGGCATTGGAAGTCACCACCTGGGGCATGTTAGGCTAGATGACGGCATGGGATTTGAAATAAACGCAGCCCAGAATGCTCTCGGCACACCCGTCCTCCTTTTCCATTAACCCTCGAAATCCACCTGCCCCAGATTTGCTGCTGTTCCGTCACCATGCGCTGTTCCGTCACCATGCGTGGCCTCAGCCTGGACTCTTGGGTGCTGAAGCTCCTCTTTTTGTGTTTTCAGGGAACTACTGAATTTTAAAGTGAAAACTCACTTTCTCATTTCTCTAGTCTGAGGGTTTGGAGCCCCTCATCCAGCTCTTTATAAAGACCAACTCTGGACCCTGATCTTTCGCTGGTTGCATCATGCTGGTTCCCATGACTGGTTTCCACTAAGCAGAAAACACTATTTACTACCTTCCAAATACCTTGAAGAAGAGTGTAGAAGATGTCTCTATGTGGCAAAGATAACCACTACCCCTGACAAAGATCATCCCAAGGTCAAGGGGTGGCCGGGAAGAAACTTTGGAGTACAAGGGTACGAGTGGGTCTGCGTAGGACCAACTTCTGATCTGCATCATTCAGATGAATTCTAAGAAATACATCTTTTGGGGAGTGTTTGGATTTGATGGTTTACTTGGATTAACATCATAGAAGCCATAACTAATAACATGATTGTCTAATACAATAACATGATCAGAGTCCACAGGCTTTTAAAAAACCTAAACATGGCAATTCTGCTAATACATACTACATACATTTGCAGCAACACAAGAAAACCGAAAGGTAGTTATTGTTGGACTGAAAAAGTCCCAGAATCCCACTAAGAAAATAATGTGGGACAATAATGCACAGTTCAGGTGCACACTATAAATGACTTAAATTATTATGGATGTACTTCATACCTAATTGCCTTTCTAAAATATGCCAGAGTATTTGTCATAAACTCTACAGAGTCCACTGTACCTCTACTAAATACTGCTCTGAAATGCAAAGCCTTTTTGCTAATGTTTTTATTTGAATAACTGATGGCCCAATATAGCAAGCATCAACACATTTTATAGAACCAGAACTTGGCTCTCTGAAATTCCTCCTACCTTAATGCCAGTCACTGTTGGGAGCATTTAGTTATAAATTGTCTTTCAATAAAAGTAAAAGCTCCCAAAACAACAAAATGAAAAGACACGGCAGCTTAAATCAAGGGAAGTCAATTTCCACATGCCCATCCTAAATATTTCATGGCCCTATTTTATTCTGACATTTGTAGATGACTAAAGTGTTACAAAGGAAATAAAACGCTGATTAAAGAGTTCACTGTCATAAAGGTTACTGAATTGTAAATGGCCCTCTCCATCTTCCTGTTAATAGGTACCCAGCTGTAAACATCATGAAGGATGTGGCGGGAGGGCGGCTTCTCTCCTTTAGAAACTGTATATACATTAATCACCGAATCACCAAGCCATGCTTAATTGCAAGCTGTATATCACACAGATCCATGGTAAGAAGAAGGAAACTCATTATTGTTGCTTCATAACTACTGGGTAACTTCTCATTTTAACCTCCTCACACCTGGGACACTAGAGCTTTACGGCAGGAATGCAGAAAAGGTATTACACCACTAATTACAGCCCACATTGGCACCTCCATCCGCGCTGCCTGTGGAAAATGGAGCAGAACACTTTCAGGTCTCCAGATCCACAGTTGGCCCTGACCTCTGCTCATTGCTGCTTAAGTGAGTTTTTATGCCATGCACCCCTCCTGCCCCCGCCTCCCTCCCATTCCTCCTCCTGCGTGTTGAAATCCATTACTCCCTGAGAGTTTACAGAACTGTTTAAATGATAAAGAAAAAAAAAAAACCTTTGACAAAATTATTGATTTAAATCCCATACAATAGCACAATACTATTTAAAGGTCAACCCAAGAAAAATGAGTTTACACCCGAACAGAGCTGAGCTTATCTATCGGGGAAGTGTAACGATGTGTTTATTCCCTCACTGGCGTGTATATATTTTTCAGGAAGATACGACAGGCTACTTGCAGGTAAAATCTGCTCTTAAATGGGAATTTCAGGAAAATTTACATTTCAGATGGCGGGGTTGATACGGTAGAGCTCTGAGACCTATTTCTGTGCTTAATAGTCAAGTGAGCATTTATTTCCATAGCTTCAAAATGATTCTTCTCACTCTCGGGTCAAAAATGAGACACGCACATGAAAACTAGAGCCACAACTCACAGAAAAATCTCTCAAAAAGCCAAAGGCTGCCGGCAGAATGCAAAGTTTCCAGGGTGTCTGCTTCTCCTGCATTTTGAATTCACATTTACCTTTCAAACTACAGCACAAAGTGTTCTAAATTTGTTTTTTCTAGAAGTATTTCTCCTCTGTGCATCTAAATCTGAGCTTTTATTGTTATTTTTCTTTCCTTTGATATGTGTGTGTGGTATATGCATGTGTTCATGTTCATGTGTGTGCACACGTATGTGCAGGTAGCTACATGTACATGTGCGTACGCATGCAAATAGAGGCAAGAGGTCAGTACCAGGAGTCTTTTATCCCTTTCTACCTTATCTGTTAAGACAGGGTTTTTGGGGGTCCACCTATCTCTGTCCCACCCACACCCCAGCACTAGGACTACAGATATACGTCATCATACTTGGCTTTTACAAGGCTGCTGAGGATCTGATCTCAAGTCTTCATGCTTGAACAGCAAGCACATGAGCCCCTGAGCCATCTCCCCTTTTCTTTCTTTTCCTTTTCTAAAGACCATTAGAAAAGGTGTGTAGGTCTTCCATAGCTACCATCCGTTTGAGTTGGTCCCTTCATGTACTCAGACCTGGGCCTCAGGAGGACAGAGTAAAGGGCAGAAGGGAACAAGATCTAACATTCTGTGTCTAGATCACACCCCACAGTTCCTGGCCCACCACCTCTCTGCTGAGCCCAACTCACCCAACATTTACTGAGAGCTAGCTGGGTGCTGTATTAAGTGGCAGGACAAAGTGACAGAGCCCTCCCTGGTGAAACCATGTGGCAGACACTGCACGGGCTTCTGCCATGTGCCCAATGCTCTCTGCAATGACCTCTCAGAGATGATGGTCTGCTGCGCAAGACACACTGAATGAGCAAGTGTGAGGTGATGTCACTAAAAGGAAACTGAGGTGCTCTATGAGTATATAGCAAGAGAAGCCACAGTCTGGTCAGCCACAGCTGCCTCTGAAACCCCGTCAAACCCACAGCCTCCAGCACCATTCCCCCCAGGCCACCACAGTCACACCAGTGCAGGAATCTCTATTTTTTCCTCCTCCCCCTCCCCTCCCCTCCCCCTCCCCCTTCCCCTCCCCCTCCCCCTTCCCCTCCCCCTCCCTTTCCTCCTCCTCCTCCTCCTCGCCTATCCCAGTGCTTAACAGACGAGTCAATCTCACCACAGACACTCTTTTGATGGTCTTCAGGAAGCAGTGAAACAGACATTTTTCATAAGTATAGTTCTTAATATGATGGCACAGCCCAAAGACCACAGCCTTCACAGTCAAGCTTGCCTGAGCCCACAGCTGAGCTCTATGTGCAGTTAGGCTTCCTTGGACTTCTAACTTCACCCAGAATCCTCCATCATTTCATAGTCATCCATCTTTCCATCCTTCTTTCCAACAGATATACATTAAATTCACACCATGTTTCAGGAATTGTCATATTTCTCCCAGCTCATCTTAACAATACTCTTCTCTGGCAAGTTCTACGATTTTCTTTTCTCAGGCACTCCAACGTATAATAATTTCATACTAATATATTCATACAATATACACATTTTTGCTAAACGGAAAAGTCAAACAAAAGGGTTATATTTAATTCTATTTACTAATATTTCCCAGGTCTTTCATGCTCACCATATAACCTAGATATTATATTTTATATAATTAGTCTCATTAGGAAGATGCTATATGTTAACATCTCATTCTTTTAAAAACATGTCTTTAAATTACATAGAAAAGACATTTAAATATTTGTCTCCAATTTCAGTTCAAGACTTGATTAGAACAATGTAATAATAGCCTAAACTTTATTCAGGTATATGTATTAGTTTCCCACAACTACAATAACAAATTACCACAAACAAATAGCATTTAAAAAAAATAAATAAACTGTTCTCTCGTGGTTGTAGAAACCGTAAGGCTAAAATCAGGACCACAGGGCTGAACTAGTTGACAGGGCCACACTCTCTCCCAGTGGTCTGTGGGAAAATATTCCAACTCCTTGTTGTTGTTGTTGGCATCCCTTGGCTTGTAATCATCTTGTTCAACCATCTCCCTCCATTGCCTATTCTTCTGTGAGTCTTAAATCTCCCCCTCTCTCAGAAAGACACTGTGATTGCAGCTCAGGCCCAACCAGGCTATTCTCCCCACCAACAATCCTTCATCTCCCCGTGTAGAGAGCTTTTCCCAAATAGAATAACATTCAAAGGTTCCAGAGAATGGAGTGTGCTCCCTTTGAGAAAACATTCCTTAGTAAGACAGAACATATGGAAGATCAATGGTTGGGTTAATCATTTTTTAGAACATGATATTTTTTTACAATCGTATTAACCAACCATGTACAGGGTAACATTTCAATGCAGTGAGTGTCCAGATTCCTTGATGCCAATTAACCAAAATGCATAGCACTTTGAGATTTTTGGAGAAAGGAATTGATTGACAACCCATTAAAAGATTTTTGGCAGGTTGTTTTTGCTTTTGTTTTGCTTAAATTATTTTGATTTTACATGTATGAGTGTATTACTTGCACGTATGTAAGTTCACCTATATTGTGCAAAGCCCACAGGTCAGAAGAGGGCATCAGGGGAACCTGCAACTGGAGTTATGGACAGTTGTTAACCGTGATGTGGGTGCTGGGAATCAAACCAGGGTCCTCTGCAAGAGCAGCCAGTGCTTTTAACCTCTGAGACATCTCTCCAGTCCCTGTGGCAGGTTTTCTAATAGCAAGTTAGAAACTCCTTTTCCAAAGTTAAAGGTGCAGAGCTGTGTTTTTAAAGCAGTTCTCAGGCTTGAGTTCACATGATGGAAACTTTATCAAACACCAGTGTTCACAGTTTTTCTCCATAACATGGCATTCTTTCAGAAAGCACATATGACCAAACATATCTGTTAGGACTTACATGACTAGTGGGCACTAACAATGCACAAATTCAAACCTTGAATCTTTCTCACTCCCTGGCCACCCTGGCAGCTGCTCTTGGTTGGGGACCACCCTACACCTAGGGCAGGAAGCAGGTGCTCACAAAGATGAGTCACTGGAATCAGCTCTGGGCTCATTATGGAAAAAAGAAGCATATACCATGGTAAAAGCAGGCTCTGAAGATAAGCAGACAAGACACAGCTCAACTGCTCATCCCCACCAACAACTACCCAGGTCTGAGGAAATCTGCAGTGGAACAGTAAGCCTATCACACTGGTCCAGCCTGGTGTTCAACAGCACAGGAAACTGGGCACAGTGTGTGGAAATTGCTACAGAACACACTGTGGAAAAATAATAAAGGACTTCAGAGCTTCTGGAAGTAAAGGAAGAAGGAAGAAAGAGGAAAAGAAAGGGTAGGAGGTAAGGTAGGGCAAGGAAGGATGAAAGGGAAGGGGGAGGGAGGGAGAGAGGGAGGGAGAAAGGGAGGGAGGGACGGATGGAGGGAGGAAAGAGGTAGAGGTGGAACGAAGGAGAGGTGAGGGAAAGATTTGTGTAAATGAAAAATGGGATGGACATCACATTAAGCAGACACACCCCTCAATCAAGGAACCTCAGTTGAAATAAAGATTTTTGTATTTAAGCCTCAACTCATAACCAAGATTATGAAAGTTGTATTATTTGAGGATTTTAAATATAAAATAAAACATACCTTAGCACTAACATCCTGCAGTCAGAGCCATAATAAATTTTCAAATACTGAAGACAAGAGGTAAAATGGCACCTGCTAGTCCAAGAGATTCCCAGGTATATACAACACAGTATATACAACACCCACACCTGTGAACGTGCTCCTGGGATGGGCATCAACACCAAGCAGGGGTACCAGCTCAACCTCACCATTAAATGACCATCCAGCTTACGCCTGTCCACATGGCCTTATGCAAATTAGACTCCACAGCTTGGTATTCTCATTTTCAAAATGGAAGTAGTAAGACTATCCACTCCAGAAGGCAGCATTAAGCATGAAGTTAGTTGATTAATGTAAGACTCTTATGACATCAGCCAACACTCAGCAAGCACTTGGGCGTTAGTCATATGTATCCACCTTCTTCAAAAGGCAGCTCTGGGGAGCAAAGAAGAAATGTACACGTATTCATTCATAAGTGTCTTTATTAAAATACAGCAGATTCATTCATGACATACAGAGGGCTACACATGTGTTCCTGGCAAACAGCTGGCACCTACTAAAGCTGAGCTTTACTTGGGTTTTGTTTTTCATTTCAAGTGAGATATGAGGGTCACAGAAAAGCCACAGAGTCAACGAGGGTGGGACAGGAAGTTCTGTCTCCGACGTCATGCTGACAAATCACCACCTCCATCATCTCCCATACACGAGTACTATGAGTCTCAGTTATCACAACCTGAGACTTTGGGTCCTAACACATGCCCTATGGACAAATGCTTCTACCCATAATTCCAAACATTGTAAAAATAGCTGATGTTCCTCCACCAGGAAGGTCCACCCTAGCATGCAAGGAAAAGCATTTGGAAAGAATTACTTGTTATCTGTGAACCTTAAGTGGTATATGGTTTTCTGTTTCTGTTGAACCTGGAGTCTGCTCACCAACAACCAATGTCTCCTGCAAACATTGGAACTGATTTTTAAAAAGAAAACTAATCCAGTAAAAATGTCAACCAAAGCAATCTTACAACTCGACAGAAATAGACAAAACAGAATATCCTTTCCTTGTCCTGGACAAATGGTTACATCCCTCACAACTTCAAGGCAGGTTAGGTTCCCACCATGAGCAAGTCACTCAGTAAGCCTTCACTGGGTGTTACCCTATGAGCTCAGCTCCTGGGGACCACTCTACTGAACACCCCCCGTCAGTACCTCATCACCATCCCCCACCACTGCCTCACCACCCATTCACACTGTGTCAAGCTCGTAAAACAGGATATGAGATTCAGATTATAGTACCTCAATCTGCCTGTAAAACTCGATGATGGTGGTCAAGGCATCGAGAAGTGGGAGGGTGAGATGCTAAGTGGACCAAGGGTGCCCGGAACAAGTGACATCTGTGAATGAAGGTCTGAGGTCTGTGGACAGACACTCAGATAAGCACCACCATCACTCACAGGTTTAATAGTGACACATACAAGAACTTCAGGGAAGCCCAAGATCAGAGCAGGTGGAAGCTAGAGGAAGGGGTGAGGCTGCAACCAAGAGCACTGGGTTTGCAGCCCATCTTAATCTTCTCTAGAATTATAACCTTGGAGAGGTTCTTCCCTCTCTGGATCTTTTCCTATCAATCCATAAATCAGTCACTGTAGACCTTTGCCACTTAATTATTGAAGGTCACCTGAATAGACAACAATCTACACATGACTGAAGTCAATATCACTGTTTTAATGTTCTGAGAAGGTTTTGTTCCTTAAGCATTAGACATGAAAGGTGTTCAACAAACGCTTCTAGTTCTCCTCCATGGAGCCACACGGCTCTTGTGGTTAGTTTTGCCCCTGAGCTGTGCCGTACAGCAGCGCTGACTGTCAATTCAAGACCTTCTGGAACTCTCCTTCCCCTTTAGATCTGTGCATAGTGACACTCAAGGCACTGAACACTCTGCCCTCTGAGTCTCTGTGTGACTGAAATGATCAGAGTCCTTCCACCAGTCCACAATGTACATAAGGTACAAGCAAGAAATACATCTAGTTGTTTTGGTCCTTTGAGATACTTGGGGTTATTTGTTACTCCAGCATAACTTAGGCAAACCTAACTAATACAACCAATTAGTGTTCTAAAACTATAATTATTTATACTAGTATTATGACTGTCCACAACAAATATCCTTCATATATATACATATATAAGTGTATCTATATAGAGAGATAGATTTGTACTTCTCAAGATAGAGCATGTACCATACAGCTGGAGTTAATCACTTTTCAAGGTATGTGTTCATTACTCCACCCCTTCCCAAGGACTCTCCTACAAGAAGCAGTGGTCATCTCCAGCAAGAATGGAGAAGAGACAACCAGGTGTATGTCTCAGTTATAATCAGCTTAAGGAATACTTTCCTAATACAGAAACCCCTAAACAAAAGAGATCAGGCCACAAAGGACCACGACAGAATGTTTTAAACAATAGAGCACTAGTTATAGTAATGGAACATTACAGGCAAGGACAGAAGCGATTTTTATCCACAGAAGGCAAGTGAAGTGGAGACACCACCGCCTCCTACTCGGACCCTGAATGGAAATAGCTACAGACTTTTCAGGTCAGTTAGCAGAGATTACTAAGGGGAGGGACCAAGGTGAAGCTGGGAAGGATAAGTTTATGAGATCTTGTCAGAAAGGAAAGAGAAGGTGGAAGAACAAAGAGATGCAGGATTAAAGACTGAATCTCCTAAGAGCTCAGGAGCAGCAGAAATACAGAAAGGTATGCATGTGTGTGAACTTAAATAAAGAGAAAAAAAGCCAGTGATATTTCGTAATGATTCAAAAGTGTGCCTAAGAGAAAGAAGAGTATAAAGTAAAGCCACTATATTTTAATCAACTATTATAATAAATTACTCTCTCAGGCTTTTAAGCAAATAGTGTTAAGGAAAGAAAGTTGATAGATATAACACTTAATAATACTTAATGATATTTCTTAAACTCAGAGTCAAATTCCTGTAAGGTGTTTGGGACTTAAAAGAGGGGTGGTACATGGTGGCACATGCCTTTAATCCCAGCACTGTGGAGGCAGAGACAGGAGGATCTCTGTAACAGAAGCCAGCCTAGTCTGCATAGTGAGTTCCAGGCCACCCTGTCTACATAGTAAGGTCCAGACCAACTGGGCTATGAGGAAACCCTGTCTGAAGCAATCAAATAAACAAACAAACACAAAACAAGGTATATATCCTGTCTTGTTGGTTAATCACGGAACTGCTGTTTGGCAGAGACATGTTCAGTGTGATCTGGACTCTCACCTGCTCAATAGCCATTCCTGGGGCACCAGATGTAGGGTCTTGACTTACAGCAGGCAAATGGTGTGGCATACTGGCCCCAGGACACAGTCAGTAAGGTTCACACCAATGGAAGGGTGTGCTGATGAATTAGCAGTCAGACAGTGGCTGTCATTGGTAATAACTTCTTATTATGTCAAGGAATTTACATGCAGATCAATGTGAGCCATGTGCACTTGCGTATCCTCACCATAAATCACTATCGATTGGCACGCCAATTCCTCAACATAATTAGGAACTATAGACAGGGTTGCAATATTATCTAAAATACTGTGTCACTGCCCTCCGTATACAGCTGTTACTCCAGAAAACTCCCACACTGCTGCCCCCGCCCTCCACTACAATGCTCTGTTGTTATTTGGAGTGGGGAGTCCAGGGAGGTAAATGAATAAAATGTTCCTGTGTGCAAAATCTACCTGAGAGATTCCCCATACCCTATTAGAGATTAAAAATGGGAATTCCTCCATGTCCATATTGAATTCCTGTGTGCAAATGCGGAAGTTGGCAACATGCTGTTCTTAATCTGATTTATGCACCAATTTATTTTATACATTAGGCACACTGTATGCGGGCTGACTGATGCATAAAAATTTCATGCAAAAAAGGACTCACTCCCATGCAACTGCCTGTCAGTTATTATTACCTCTTGTGGTTCACATCCTTTACAGTGCATAGGACAAATGACTCCATATACCAAATGCATTCTGCCCACTATACAAACATTTTGATCTGTTTCTATTTCCCCTCGGCTCCAACTCCAGAGAGCTAAAAACACTGGGTCTTAACTTGCTGAAATCCTTTAATGCTACAAAACGCCCACTTAAGCAGAGAGCCCCTCTCTGTGTTCATTGTTTTACTGTGTAGCAAACACAGCAGCAGGCTCACAGGGCCAGGCAAATGGAGATGGGTGTGCGCGTACCCACTAACCTGCCTGGGTATTTTTGATTAATTTTGCTGTGGCTTTTCTGTACATATCAGGACCACCACATTACTGTTCTAATTGCCTTCCCAGGGATATGTTCCCCCAGAATATTATCAACAGCAAAAATTCAAGCAAATGAAAAAGCTTTTTTTTTTTTAGGGAGGTAGGATTTTTTGTTAGGGAAAAACCAACTAGAAAAAGCATCTTTCTATATTTTCCTTTTATTAGAGGTCTCCTTTCATCCAAGAAATATCGGTCCTGAAATAAATTGTACTATCCTGCATTTTTTTTTTATTCAAATCCTTGCCAGAGCCAGGCAGTATGCTAATGAAAACAGGTTGATAAATGAGTCCCTGATATTTTCCAGACATTTTTCTCTCAGAAGTACTCTAAACTGATGTAGCTCAAAGAGAGTAAGGCGCATTAAGTCATTATATCAATTTTTGTTACTCAGATACTTCAGTCCCAGTTAAGCGCTGACAGCCAATATAAAACAAGGCAAGGGCATCATACGACTCCATCGATCAAATCTTGTCGTAGATAGATTGCCTATTACACAAATAGAACGAGTGGATTCAGTTTGTAGTTTTATGCTCTCCAATTAAAGGATAACAGGGTACTTTCCCATAAATCTGCTAATTGCAATGGAATTAATTTAACAAATTTCTCGGAGCACAGAGGAGAAAGCGATTGGTTAAGCTAATGCAAACTAGCACAGGTTGTCACAAAAAGGCTCCCATAGCATCCTTTAGCTCTACCTTGATTGGGCAAGGTGTCACAAGTATTTAGCTACAGTGTGGCTCTCTGGCAACAGACAGCTGACAAGCATAACACATTGCCCAAATAGGAAATAATTTATGTGTGGGACTTTTCTCCCCCACTCCCTACTGCCCCTGTGCAAAGGATGAAATAACTCCTTCTTTGCATCTAATTAATGATTCTCTCCGAGAGAAGCTGTTTTTCCAATGTTACAGCAAGTAGTCCCTCTGCACCACTCAGCCAAAAGGAGTGATCGGGACAGCACAGAGCAGCCTGCAAAGGTTCAAAGGGGCATGTGGCCTCCAGTCTCCTGCATAGGGCAGGGTAACTGCAGCACAGGCTACTCACTGTCACAAGAGCCAATGCACAGGTGACCATAGTCTAGGTGCTAGAATCAAAACAGGTGATTGCAAGTCATTAAATAATTGCCCTCACTTTATCAGCACACGCTATAATGTATGTGTTGAAATCTAATACTGTACTCCCGAAATATGAACAATTATTCCATGTAAATAAAAAATTAACATCACAGATGGTACCAGGTTTTTTATGTATATGTATGCATGTGTACGTGTGCACGTAGTGGCTCTCAGTCTACCTCAAGTGTCATTCCTCTGGAGTTGTGCACCTTGCGTTGTGAGACAGGGTCTCTCACTGGACTGGAGCTCACTGACGAGGCCGGGATGGCTGGCAAGCAAGCCCCAGAGATCTGCCTTCCCAGCACCGGGATTTCATGCTCATGTTACCACTTTTAGCAAAGGCTCTAGGAATCGAACTCAGATCCTCCTGCTCGTGCGGCAAGCCCTCACTGACTGAGCCGTCTCTGATAGTACTAGTGTATAATTCAAAAAATGATAAAGTGTCACAGGAGAATTCCTTGGAGGTTTGGCTCAGTGACCCTGAGGCAAAGCTGTTATGAGGTCCCGGCGGTGGAACTGATGCATGCTCCTCTGCCACACGGGGATACCACTGCCACAGCAAGCTCAGCAGCTCAACACCAGGTACAAAAGGTGAGCAAAACAAGAGGAACCCATCTGAAGACCCGGAGAGCACCTTCAGATTTGGTGAAAGGACCGATTTTTCAATAGTTTCACATTTAGATCTCAATTTAAACATCCTATCCTATGGTGTCTGTACTTTGGGGCTAAATATTTTGAGAGAAAGTTTGCAAAATACAGATGCTGTGTGCCGAGAGCACACACCAGTTCCTGCTGAAAAGTGGACACATTTCAAATCTAGAAGAAACAAAGGAGTCTAAGGGCCAGGGAGAAGAGGCTGTGAGACCCATGACCATGGGGGGTATCACTGTCACAATAAAAAGATCACTGAAGTGCCAGAGACCCAACTCAAATTAAATTCAGCCATCTCTAACACCTTCTCTTCTTGTGAATGTAGCTTAAAGCTTTTTGCATGTAAAAGCTGATTCCCTTTATCCAGGAGAAAATCTCAGGTTGGACCAACCCTCTTTCCCAAAGCACATTTCTAACAATCCTGTTTATCCACATGTGTTTCTGCTGGTAGAATTAAGCCTTGCTATGTCACCCCAAGTTAGCAGGAAATGGTGTATGGACAAAAACCACGTCCTTCCTTCTGTAATGTGGGCCTGGGGCAGGAGGAGGAAGCCTCTGGGTGTATAATGAACACAACTTCAAAGTTGACAGAGTTCTAGAGAGCGGAGACAAGGAGTCCAAGAAAGGATACATGTGGGTCATACATCGTGGTCCTCCAACAATCAATCCCTAGCCAGAAAGAAAAGTGAAACACACACACACGCACGCACGCATGCACACACACACACACACACATTCACACACACAATAACACAGGACACAAAATGATGTATTTAAAAGCAAAAGAGATTTGGCATGAACACTGGACCTGAATCAGGAGACCCGATTAACACCCCAGCTTTGCCACGAATGAACTGTGCAACACTGACGTGGCACCTAGGGAGCCTCAGCCTTGAAGGGAGGAGATGAAAGAAGCTCTCAGAATTAGATCTAATGAAGGCTGCAAGATCCAGCTATGATTTTTTAAAGACTGCAGTTTCATATGGAATCCATTTCCAGGAGTTGCTTTGAGAATATTGTGCTAATACCAAACAGAAGGGAACTTATCACAGAATACTACAGAGAGTGAGAGTAAGTCCTGTTTAGTGATAGTTCTTATTTTGTGATGTAAACATCTGTGTGCATACAGGCTGTGATGCCAATAGTAATCAAAAATACATATTCTTTTAGAATGAAAGTCACCAAGCCAGTCCAATTCAGCCTGTGAATGCTATGTGGTGAGCTGTCTACAAGGCTTGGTGCATAAGTGCCTGAGGCTTAGGAAGGGCCAGCATAGCCTTCCCTCTGACAGGGCTCATGGCTCAATTCGGATGACAAGGACAGACTCACAAACACCTCCTTTTGGGAGAACACCTATATGCAGATAAAAAACTGGCTGACTCCAGAAAGGGCCCCTGAGGGTGATCCCGACACAGAACATGGAGATGGCAGCTGGAGGGAGAGAACTCACATCCACTGACCATTGAGAAGGTACAGGCTGGCGCTCTGCCGATGGCGGGTAAGTACTTAGAACCTATGTAGGTTCAGTAGCAGAAACTTGTTCCCGACTAAAAGCCTAAGAAAGAAGCGTGGAGAAGAATCACACCAGCCTAGGAGCCTGCTAGCCTCCTCTTAAGCATCCACTAAAAGTGGGTTATCCCAGCCCATGGGAGGTGGAAGCAGGAGGATCAGGAACTCATGGTCATCCTCAACTACCCAGTAGTAAACTTGAGGTTAGCCTGGGCTACTTGAGACCATGTCTCAAACAAACAAAACAAAAGAAAAGAATTAACAAAGATGATTCCATGAGTAACTCCAAGGAAGCCTCTCTCACTCCTCCTCTTGGGTTAATCCAAACTGTTCAACGATTAGCTTTTTACTGTGCCTTGTTATAAGTTACGATTCGGGGTCCTGGTCGGAAAAAAAATCTAAAGTAGGAAGTGATATTGAATTGTAGACACACAGCCTGAGTGTAAGTTTCTACTATTTCTTAGGCTCAAAGACGTTTTTCCTCCCTTGAATGTCTCCTGTATGAACTCGGTTGGTGAAAGGAGTGGAGATTGGTAACACCACAACAATAAGCAAGAAAAGCGCCATCGGTGGGACAGGTTACTAGGAACTCCCATGTCAGCCAGGAGAAGATAGCATGGTCGAGGCATAGCCTGACCCCAGCTGAGGAGCTTTCAGTCTGACTGGAGCAGAGCTGGTTAGTGAGTACAGTAAACATTAAAAAAAAAAAAGTGGAAAAAAATCACAATGAAGCTGAGACCTCAGGATATACAGGAGAAAGTCAGAATTTAAAAATCCTGAGAAGCAGATGCCCCCGGCCCCTGCTGTGGCCCTTTGCATCTCTTTGTGCCCTGGATCCTAACATCCTCAAACACAGAGTCTACACTGGATCTATCTTGCTCTCCCCCCCCCATGTCTAGAGATCAGCAAGCTCTCAGTGGATACACTGAAGAAGGATGTGTGAAGGACACCGGGTGTGCAGACGGATGGAAACTCCCTTGGTCTGTCTTTCCACGTCCCTGGGGAAGTAGGTTGACAGTTTCCCAGTCACCTATCCTCCTCTGGCCCATGTGAGTCACCCACTGAGGAGGCCCTTCCAAGTGATCTTGTGCTTTGAAACCACTAAGGAAAAGCCCAGGAAAAAATAAAATGTCTCCCTGAAGCACTTGCAACCTGAGTGGGAATATATCTCCATTATCCATTAAGTGTTTAGTGGAAAACGCCTGAAGTGGTCTTCAACCATCCCAGAAACAGGGTGTGATAGCACTAACTTTACGTGTGGCAAAATCATCATTCATATTTTCTGAACTCGAAAAGACTGTAAAATTAAATTTCAATGACTCACTGAACTACCAGAAGGAGAAAAGACCTCATATGAAAACTAAAAAGAGAAAAAGAAATAATTGCTCCTGGTTGGTGGGAGTTTATTATGTAAATAAGATTCGGGTATGTCAGGTAATACAGATGTCTGGCCACATCTGCACAGTAATGAGCAGCAAGCTGGGAGAAGGCGGGAAATGTTTCATCTTTGGTGGGAGCAGAAACCTCTCTGAGCTGGGAAGCCTGAAACTACTGAGTCCAAAGCCTAACCTGCGCATTCAGGACAGGATGCAGGGGTCCACCCCACTCCCCCAAATGCTTTTTCTGAGGCCGCATCTCAAGAAGACGGCTTATAAAGTCTTCAAAAAGAAATGCCCTGTCCAAAATGAAAGAAGGATTTGGGGACATCACAACAGAATGGAAAGCAAACCATATTTAAGAAAAAAAAAAAGAAAAAAGAGGTGAGAGTGCCTGGAAGGGAGTCTTCGGTAAGGTGCTGCGTCTCTGTGTCATCTCACGGCTGACTCAGATGGCCACTGTAGACCCTATGCCTCTGTTTTTCTTTTTTAAAGATGATAGAAATACTTGGCTAAGAACTTTACTGCTAGCAGCCATGTTCCATGATAAAATCTAAAGTTAAAGCCAGGGCCCCTCTTAAAGGACACAGGATAAATTTCATTTTGGCAGCTCTTACAAAGGGCAGAAGTAAGGGATAGTCCACCATGTTTAGAATCCTGGGCCTGACACAGCTCTTTTGCCCTCAGCAGCCAGACCATTCCATGGCCCCTCATGAGAATTGCTATGACCATGTATCACTGACTGATAAGTTTTTGAAAGGTAAGAAGACACTGATAATCCCTAATGCTGCTGTCAAATTTATCTTGACCCCACAAAACCCTTCTTCAAAATTTCTCATATTTGAGGCATGGGCAATATCACAACTGATTTCCAAGAATCTTGTGATAATGGTTAGGGACACGGCTCTGCAGCTAAAGTTATGCAAGACTAAGGATCTGAGTTCTAATGTCCAGAACCCACGTAAAGCCTAGGGGGACATGGTGGTCCACATGTAATCCCAGTGTGCAGAGGAGAGAGACAGGGAATGAATTCCCAGAACAAACTAGCTAGCAAGCTCAGTGAGAGGCCCTACCTCCATCTATAAGGTGGAAAATAATAGACACTGGACATCAACCTTGGGACTCTCCACATGCACATGTACAAACACAAACACACGTGTGCCCATGCATATCCTAACACACACACACACACACACACACACACACACACATACACACTGTACATACATACATATGCCAAAAAAAATCTTACAAGGGTTCCCTTAAAAAATACACACATACATAATCCAGGTAAGACTCAGATCTATAAAAACTTGTAAGCTCTGGCTGGTGGAGCTGGGGGCAGACAGGGAAAATAGTCCAGAATAGTAGTGAAGTCGTGGCAAACTAAAGATCCAGACAGAAGGCTCCATGAGCTGGCCAGCACAGCCATACACACTTTTCAGCCTCCACACTCTGGGTGGTATCTAGCCTTTCATGTATGTGCACAAGTCCACAGTGATGATAAACTCCAACAGACCTAGAGTTTGCCATGGACAGCTTTCTTATAGGGTGAAAAAAATGAAATAAATTCCATCTAGGAACCTTGCCGGATGCAAAGAACAGAGTGCAGGACATTTTATTCTCCATTAATTTGGATATACAGTATTCTCTAGATTACAGTAGCATGCAATGTTCTTATAAGGTTATGAACTGGTTTTGAATCGTTCTGTTGCTAGAATTTAATACTGTAGTAAGTGTGCTGAATCCCAGTCGTGATTAATCCCGCCAGGGGTGCAGCCAGTTTCTATAAAAACCAATGTGAAATATAGGACTCTTAAAGCCCTGGCCAAATCTGCAAGATGTGATATTAACTCAACTCCCATCCAGGCAATCTTCACAGGGACTATCTACACATTTTCCTTTGTGCTCTGTGAGCAGCTATTTAGCCTACCTAAAGCCTAGAAGATTCTATGAGGACTGCCTTGCCAGCTTTACAACAGGATTATTAATACCACTCAACCACAAAGTAAAATGACAGATAAAATCTGAATAGGCCCATTATTGTTTTTAGAGGAGCTAAATAAGCAATATAATTTGTTTGGACCTGCAGCAAGCTCGGCCCCGCAGGACAGACAAGGAAATGCACTCCTCAGACCACTGGCCACCGGAGCTTGGAAATGTGTAAATCCCTTCCTTGGATGCCATGATTTTGAGCAGTTGAAGGTTTTAAAATGTCAGGCGAGTCCCTGGGGATGGAGATGCTTTATGTTTTTTATACGGTGGGCATTAATTTCAGATGGGAAGGGAAAGCCGCCCTCTCGCGCCAGCCACTTGCTCCATTTTTTCTTAAGTTCCACGTGTCCACTTTTAACAGACCATTCTCATCAGGATTGATGCTGCACTGAGTCCAACGTGGCCTCAAGGTAAGTGGAAGGTCCTTGGAGAGAAGGACTGAAAATTCACCAAAGCCCTGCCAAGAAGTGATCCAAAGTGGAGCGTGTGAACTAGAGTTGGACGAGGGAGGTTCAAGTCCTACCTCCGAGTCTTGCTAGGTGGGTAGCCTTTAGAAATCCTGGTTTTACTCGTTGTCCCTTTTCTCCTTCACAGGGTTACCAGAAAAATTCATAGCATATGTAGATACTACATAATATTTGGTATGTATATACCTGTGCATATATGTATACATGCTATATAACTATATACACATATAAACATATGCAAATATATATATTTCCTACATACTGTATATAAACATGTATGAACAGACATCTATACATATGAATATGATATGTATCACACACATGTACATATGCTTTAGGCTGTAGCTGTAATTCATAAAGAGCTGTTTCCCCATTTAACTTGTATCATGCCTTTCTGGTTTCCTTTTATTGCTCCACAGAGGAAACAAGATTACTGTTCATGCACCCATTCACTTGATAAGCATACAGTGAAGGTATACGCACTGGATTCTGCAGGACCACGTAGAAAACAGGATGCCATTTTTGGTCTCAAGGGGTTTCAAGGTAGATTCTCTAAGTTTAATCCTAATGTGAAATTCAAAAGTCTTTATCTCCCAGAATCACTTTGATATCACAGTGATGAAATAGCTCACCTAAGCATTCTGACCTTGGAGGTGCCCAGAAAGCCCCGATACTCTGGACTGCCACTCATCCACAGTCACCAGGGACAGAGGTCACATCCCCGCCCACTGATACTGATCTTGAAAATTGCTCAGGCCAATGAAATGCAGCCTTCCAAATAGGTAGAAGTAAGTAGAAGCCTTAAGTGTGCTTGTACTCTGGCCCTGGCTCTTGGGTACTCCATTGATCCTCCATGAAAATGGCCTGCCCCTTCACCTCAGGCTTTCAGAACGAACATATTGGGAGCAAATCTAAAGCCAGTATGGCTGCCTGTCACCCTACCCCATGAAGCAGAGACACCTTGCTTGGGTCAGCCCAATCACAGTTAACCTACAAAGAGAATAGAGAAGGAGGAGGCAGCTCTTTAGGCAGCATCCAGGTATAGTAGCTGACGAATCTAAGGCCTGCCCAGAATCCCAACCAGAAAGGCTCCCTCATCAAAAGCAATTTGGCACAGCTCAACTACTGAAGCATTAAAATGAGATTATGGTACAAAACACACTATTCATAGTCAAATCAATCACTCTGTCTCAACTCCTCTGTGCTTGGTCTCAGCTCTGAGTTTAAGGAAATTAACACAAAATAAGTTGATCTTGATGAGTGTGATTCAGATCAATAATGTTAATTGGACTCCTGAGCGGAGGGTAAAATGACTTCAGATCAACAAAAGGTTAATACAGCTTTCCTTCCTACAGCACTGTCTATGATAAATCTATAGTGGTCTGAAAGTTCCCATTTGGTTAACAACATGTTTAACATGCTAAAAAGACAGGAAACTTCTTTCCACGTGTTCTGTCAGTGGCTTGTGCAGGTTGACTGAAGGCTGCAGAGCAGAGCAAGCCCAGGGCTAAGCCACAGTTGAGTAAGGGCCAACACACTCAACAGCAAAGACTAACTTTAAACTTTAACTGTGCTATCATCGTCCTGACCTCCTTACTTTCTTCCCTTCCTCTCAGTAGCCTTTGGGATACCCGGACATTTTCTTTCATGGACTGCTTCTTTCTAGATAACAGTACCTAGCAAAGGAGAGAGTAGTCAGCATACACAGTATCAAGGCAGTGTGAGGTGTGCCAGAGTAGATGGGAAAAAACAGATTGTAAGGTCTCTGACCTTGTGGAATTCCAGTTTGTTTTGAGATACAAATGGACAAATAATGCCCATATGAAATAAGCATTATGTTTACTGGAAAAGCGTTGACTACCTCCCTTGTTTAAAGCCCTCCTCTTTCCTCCTCCTAACATAGTTTAGGACCTGGTTTATGAGCCATTGACTTTAGTACCCTGTTCCATAGTGCACCCCATTCAGTAAATCCTATCAATGGTCAAAGATGGGATATAAGCCTAATTAAGTTGACCAAGCACTGAGACTCAGTCTCGGGGGAATGTGTTTGAAGAACTGGACTTTTCTTCTTGTTGCTCTTAAAGCAGCAAACGTAGTCTTAAGGAGTACATGAAACTAACTTGCAGTGGCTCCCCTGGAAAGCCAACAATAACCTGTTTTGAGATGGCTTGACAGTTTTGCTGGGGTAAGGGAACTATAGTTGTGGTTGTTATGGACTTAAAATGAAGAACATCTAAATTATACCATATGCAATAGAGTACTGTATACAATGTACAATAGAGTATGATAGACTAGGAAAATCTAAGAGACCGCATTAGAAATATGGTTCATTCTAAGGCTTGAAAAATAAAATAAACTTTAAATTCATGATTAAGAGGGTCTAAAAAATAATATAATAATAAAGAAATATAACAAAAACTACTGATCTAGAGACTCCATCAGATTGACTTACTGATGTTTTGATGATGGTATCAACAGAATGTCAGTGTAAAATATTTAATAGAAAACACATGTCACCACCTCATTACATCCTAAGATGCATGGCCATCCCCAAAGCACAGACAGCCTTTGTGACTTATACAGGGTCACCAAGTGTCAGTTTAGACTCACTCAGAACTAGAAGAGATTTGTGGGTCTACCACTTATCTGCTGCATGAATCACTTTTTTTGCAAATTATTTCGATTTCTCTGAGGTTGTGAGATGAAAAGGAAATGAACAACAGGAGCTACTATGCCTAGTGCTGTGTGTGGTCCGTAAATAGGAGTCGGTATCTTTGTTACTGTTTTAGGAAACACAGACTAAAACACAGACTTAGGTCTTACAGCCTCTCTTGAGGAGAATCGAGAGCTGGGGATAGAAATCATAAAAAGGAAGTACTAAGTTCAGTGTAACAAATAGGTTTCAGACTCTTAGTGCTTTCTAGAAATAGAACAGACCGCTTCAGAATCGAACCTCTAGACCTGGAGGTTTCTAGGCAGAGGTAAAGAACTCTCTGTTTAGGGATGGCCGGGACAAGGATTGAGTAGTATTATATCATATAAAGAAATCTAGCAAAATCTACTGATCTAGAGATTCCATTGGCTTGACATTATGAGTCTTACTGATGGTTTGATGACGATACCAACAGAATACCTGATTCCTGGGCCAATGAGACCTACCAGCCCACTGGGATATCACCATCCTGTCAGTTAAATGCCCAGGGAACCCAATACCTAATAGTTGCCAGACCCTTCTCCATTTCTCCATTCCCCAGGCCTTAACAAAAGTAGAGATCACTTACTTATATATTAAAGAAATGTGAGACAAATTTGACTGGACTGACTACACCCGCGCTATCCTCCAACACCGCGAAAAGCTAATTTTAGCTGTCACTTACTGGAAGTAAGATGACAAATATCTGTAATATCTGTCAGGTTATGAATGCTTTAAAAAGAGTTACGCAGCTGTCAACATTCTGATGACTCTAACAAGAGAAAAGTAAACGAAGACGAGGAAACGGCATGTCTGCGCAGCACCCAGTTGCCAAACTTCTCCACTATTTCTATTAATAAAAATCAAATTACCTCTGTAAGAAATGCAAGCAACAAAGGCTTCTAAAGAAAACCCAATAGAGGTAATCTGTTAATAATCCTGCCAATTCTATAGCTGATATTGTCAGAATTGGCTACAACATCTCAGTAGGAAGTGACTAATTCTATTAAGGGATGTGAAGTCTTTACTCAACTTCTGCCCACCGTAATGACATAAGAACAAATCTGTAAAATCCCCAGCACAGAAGAACTAATCTTTTAAAGACTTTCCTATCTGTCTCGTATTAAAAAATAACATATTCTAGAAATGGTGGTGCAGTTCTCACCCCAGGAGCCACAAAACTGAGGCAGGAAGATCACAAGGGCACTGCCCCGCCCCAACCAAAACTGATGAATAATAAAAATTAAAAATAAAGGGCAACATTCCATATAAATAGGCAACTTAGTTCAACAGGGAAAATCCCAGTTTATCAGCCCTGATCATGACATGCTTACAAATAAAGTATTCTGGGTTAGATAAGAAATCACTATGGAATAAATATCTATATATGTGTGGGGGTCTGGGTATTGAGCAGGTGTCTGGCCTGCTCTGCCTGATGTGATAACCTGGCCCCAGGAAATCACTGTAGATATGAATCTTCTTTTCCCTCTTCCCAGACCAGAACCAGGTTTTTGGGTTGCGTTTCCTCATTCCTGAACTTCCACGTCAGCCCTACAACCTTCCCGCCTCTACTCCAAAACCCCACCTTTAACTTTCCCGCCTTCTATAATAGTCAGAAAGGCCTCCCTATATAAACCCCTGCCTTGGTTTTGATAACTGAACTACCCACCAACGTAGTATCCTGGGAGTTCCTCCTCCACCGCACTCTGAGCCACCTGAGGCCCTGTTCGATCGTCCTCCATTCTCTGGCATGGCTGGAGCACAACAGCCGTGCTGGAGACGGAGACCCACCCACATATATGTACTTGTTTAGATAGGTGTGTGCAAAGTCTTGTGAATGTACGCATACATACATACATAAGTGCAGTTGATATATATGAGTTGTGTACATGCATTCACATGTCCATCTATTGTTTGGATGTGTTTATGGGATGCCTTTTCTTTCCTTTATAAACGGATCACATCTGTATCCATTCAGTCAGTAGAGATAAATACTACATTTTAGAACAGAGATTTCCATAGTTATGTGACAACAAATCTTTACCATCCAATTAAACCCAAATGAAAATACAGACTGGAGAGAGATGGCTCAGTGGTTAAGAGCACTGGCTGTTCTTACAGAAGATCCTGGTTCAAATCCCAGCACCCACATGGTGGCTAGCACTGATCAATAACTCCAGTTCCAGGGGACCTACATCCTCTTCTGTCCTCCACGGGCACTACACGACATGGGTATACTTACACACATGCAGGCATAACATTCATACACATAACATTTTTTTTATTTTAAGATGAAAATAACTGTATGTTTCATTGATGTTTTTATTTGCCTTCCTTAATCCCATATAAATTGCAAGCTACTATCAAAGCAACTTCTTTAGGTGCTGGGATAAATGGTCTAATTTTTACTTTAGAAGAATTTAACTTTGTACATAGTTGGCCTCAGGATTAAACTCTAAGCCAAGATATAGATTGTTAATAATTAAGTGGCATCGATTTTTCAAATATTTCTGCTACTTCTTCAATATCAGACAAAACAGAAAACAACATCTAACAGACTGTGTGAAAGTGGGGCTTCCTTGGAGGACTTTAAGTGATTATTTTTTCACGTGCAGACAAAGCTACCATTTTCAACTGAAGTTTCCACATACCTCCTTCAGGTATCTAGTCCATGCAAAGGATAGTGGATTCTGTGCATTGTGATTCTGGCCCTTAGTTCCTAAACCTTCATTCATCTTGACATAGGAATTCTAGCCTACAGTATTTGCAGCTAATTTCTTCAAGAAGCCATGAACACTCTCTCCCAAGCATCTTCCAGACTCAAGATATTAACTCACATGAGAATTCTGACAGCTGCCTGATGTCACTCTTTGAAGGTAAGAACAAACCAAGAATTTCTAAGCCTCTCCTGGTCTCTAAATTAAGTCATTAACAAATATCCACAGTTTGGGGAGGAAAGACTTATTCTGCAACAAATCAAACTCCATTCAGCACAGAGAGCTGGCAAGAGTCCCATGGAAATAAATTTTGTGACAAAACAACTTCCTTTCTTCAACGCATTCTAGAGATAACATTTTTCAGTATAGCTCACAGTCACATATCTGAGAAAATTCAAAGTTAATATGGCATGGTATTTTTACTAGGGGCATCAAGGCAATGAATATGCATATATCAGTAATGGTAGAACTAGTAGTACACCAGGAGAAAACCCAGAAGTTCTCCAGATGCCCACAAGAAAGCAAGGTGAGGCCAGAGATGACAAACAGGAGTGTTTCTTGTATACCCGGTAGGCATAGAGTGAGCCATCTTTCCACCTTGGTCGTTGGAGCAGGACTCCCTGAGGCTGCTTCTGAAGCCTTGATTTTCGCTGGGAAACTTAAATGACAGGAGTATGGAATGTCAAAGGAGAAGTCATTCAGAAGGGACTGGAATAAAAGAGGCTACTGTGGGTGAGCAGAGCAAATGGAAGGGTGCCTCTGCACAGCCAACGGCATCATAGCCAGAGGCAGAGGACATCCACAGGAAAAAGGAGGGTTGACTTTGGAAGGGGAGGTATCCCCTTGAACTCCATATCACTGCAAGGAGCTGATATGACACAACTGCAAAAAGAGAAATGGCTCAAGGGGAGAAGGAATTCTTTCAGGTGCTGCATTTTCAGAAGGCACCTGGAGATGACAAAATGTCAAAGATAGTGCTAGATTTAGAAGAAATCAGAGATCCTTCCATCCAACGACAGAGTGGAAACCTGTCCTGCAGTACCACATGCCACAGAACAGACACAGGTTCAGTTCCAACTAAAGACAGAAAAATGTAGGAGTCTGAGAAGAAAACACCTTCCTGTAGCCAAGTGTTAAGGAGTAAGACCAAATCAAGGATAGAACCACAGTTAGGCATGGCAGCCAAGGACATAAGCCAGGATCCTTTTTTGAGAAGGAAGTAAATTCCTAAAGGGCTTCAACTCTTCCCAACACACCTGGAAATAAGGGACACCAATCAAACCCTCCTTGAGTGGAGGATTCCACATCACTGAACAGTGAAGAAATTTCAAGGCCTTATATCTGGGTCTTGCTCCCCAGTATGGCAGGGAGAACTTGGTAGGTTACTGAGGCCTGAAGGCCATGCAGTGAGAATCATGCTTTAAACCGTAGAGTGCAGAAGAAACACTGAATCCTGCAGATTATATCAGACTTGACAAAACTCTACACATATAACCCACACTCCAAAGAGTCTCTCATAGAATGAAACAGGTATGCCAGTCCTACCCAGAGATACTGAGAGCTACATCAAGACTATAAAAATCAACTGATACATGGAGTGGATAGGGTAGATATGATCAAAATACATTGTATGCATGTATGAAATCCTCAAAGAATAAATAAAAATATATTAAAAATCAACTGATTGAATGGATCATGACCAAAACCAGTTCAATGTACTGTGAGCAACACTTTTTAATAGAATAGACTCGAAAGAACTAGACTGAAATACAGTGGGAAATACAGTGGAAAATCTCAAGGTACCCTCCTATAATGAAGCCACATACATGCATGTGCAGGCTACACACATGCACACACACGCATATACACACACACGAATTACAACTATATGCTGAGTTATACAGCACAATGTTTACTTCTTTGAGGGTTGAAGTTTTTAAAAAGTTGAACAATAGGCTCCCGGTATAGGGTTCTCATTTTAAAAGGGTTCTCTGAAACCCAGGAAGAAGATATAACTCATTGGGGGTTCAGGTGGTAAGCAACAGGTCTGATAAAGTTCAAGAAAAAAAAGGCCTGGCCTCTTCCCATCAGTCTACGCTGCCTCTGTGAAATTAACTCTGTAGAAATATTCTGGGGCTGGAGAGTTGGCTCAGGGGTTAAGCGCATTGGCTGCTTTTGCAGAGGACCTAGGTTCCCAGCACCTAACAACCATAGAGGCTAACAACCATCTAAAACTCCAGTTCCAGGAGAATCCAATGCCCTCTTCTGACCTCTTTGGGCATTGCATGACATGAGTGCACTTACATACATGCAGACAAATATCTTTTAAAAAAACAATCTTCTGAGCTGCTATAGCTGCAGACATATACAAACCAAGGACTGCCTTCCATGATTTAATGGTTCTCTTTCAAGTCTGTTTTAAGGTTTGAGGTCACAGGCTCACCTTCCCTTTCCCACACAGTAATCTCTATAAACATAGGCTGTAACTGACCAAGGTCTTGTTGGGAGTGATGATTTATACCTGAAGTCCCAGCATTCAAGAAACTAAGGCAGGAAGACTGTTGTGAGTTTAAGACCTGGAACATAAGAAGACCCTATCCCAAAAGAATTAAAAAGGCCAGGTATGATGGCTTACACCCAAATCTCAGTACTTTGGAGACTGAAGCAGGAGGATTTCTGTGAGTTCAAGGTCAGGAGAAGCTACATAGTCAGTTCTAGCCTGAGATACATATGAGACCATATCTCAAAATAAAAAAACCTGAATATAGGGTCCTGGCCAATTTCAGAGGACAACTTTTGGCTCTAATGTTTCACCAAAGGGAAGAGTAATAAGTAAACGAAGGATCGAGCTGGTGCTGACGCTGTCATATCCAGCCTTGGGATGAAGTGGCTCTTTCATTTTGTTCCATGTGTGACTTCATGAGAATTCCATACTCCCCAGAATTCTGTGTCACCAAATTTAACAGAAAAATGCTAGGATTCCACCAAAGAGTTAAAAAAATGCAATTAATAGGCATGCCAACACACTATCAACTTATCCTTCATAATCATGTAGAAAGAAAAGGTCCACTGCCCAACTACCTTGTCTTTCCCTTTAAAAGCAAAACCAACAACAACAGCAAAGGATATCATTAGTGTAACCCTGCGTGGTGGTGCTCATCTGTAATCCCAGCATTCAGGAAACTGCAGCCAGAGGATCGCAGGTTAAAGCTACCCTGTGCTATAGTGTGAGTTCCAGGCCAACCTGGGCTACACAGTGAAATCTTGTCTGAAGGAAAATACGGTTACCAGCATCATTCTCATGGTAGCCCTCCAAAGGGACCCTTGGGAAACTGACATGGGTTCCATGTCACTCACAGCTACCCTGGTCCTCAGCTGACCTCAAGCGGAAAGTGGACATGACGTCTTCACTCACAGACCTGGGAGCACATATCTCCAAAGCCAACAGCTACTCTGCAGAGTTAATAAAAGCAAAGGCAAATAAGCGGGAGAACCTTGTCCACAAGACACCCTCATCACTTATCAGGGAAGTGCCCTCATCTGGGCAGCAACCTCAACACGTTGAGTGCCTCCAAGTGGACAGAAAGGAACAATTATCAAAAGTGGGGAGGGGGGGTTTCTTTGAGGATAGTTTTATACAAGAAAGAAGGCTCCAACTGCACTATCCAATCAATCATTGGATGATGACACTTCTCTAGACAGAGATGATATTCTCCAAGGCGGAAAGGAAAAGAAAAATGAAACGGGGTTTCTGACCATTTGTACATTAAAGGGAGCCACAAGAAGAAACCTGCACGAGATCTAAGGAACTGGTGGTTCAAACGGGCTGTTCCAGAGAATCATTCTTATCTCCAAAATATAAAAAAATACCAACAGCTGCATTTAAAGATAAGGGAACAGGAAGGTGTTGTATGTGCTACCCAGATGTTGCTAAAAGCCGCTCCCTGTTAAACTTATCTCCCCAGAACTAAAGACATCTCTAATCTTTTCTAATGGCTTAATCAAATGAAATAAATGGCTTGGTAAAATATCTTCTTTAAAACTCACATTACAAGTTGCACACAGACACACAAGTGCACACAGGCATTTTTCAATACTTAATGCAAGTAAAACCTAGTCTGCACACTAAAACATTGCTTATGTATTCTCTCAAACACAGCAAACTAGAAAACACATCCGTTAAGATTTTAAAACAAGGCTGCAGAGATGGCTCCGTAGGTAAAAGGCCTCCTATGCGAACATGAGGACCTGAGTTCAGATGCCTAGCACACATAGAAGGGTCAGGCATGGCAGCATGTGCCTGTGACCCTGGAATGGGGTGTGGAGTCAGGCAGATCCTGGTGGACTCACTGGCTAGTCTGGTCAAAATCATGAGCTTCAGATCAAAAAATAATGCATGAAGTCCTGTAGCGGGGGTACAGATAGGGAAGAGGAACTAAATATAATTAAGACAAACTGCAAGGAGTCCACAGAAATTCAGTAAAAATATTTCTTAATACACCTGGTTGAAGAGGTCATAGATCTTAGAGAAATCCCTAAGGCTGTCATATCCCTAGGCTAATGTAGCTTCTTACTAAGTGCAAAACATATTTCCTTACATTTACAGTCCAGTATCCCAGTCACCACTCATCAAAGAAGCTTCTTTTGCACCAAACAGAGACTACTACAGAGTACCACAGCTGGTCTCACACACACAGTGTCTGTGAGTTGCCCATGTCTAAGTGGCACATGCACAATGTAGTCTCTACACTGAAGGCCCATGTGATATAGAACAAGGGGTAAAGAGGACACGAATGAATCTCTCAACTCTCATTAATGAAACTCCCTCATGCAACAAAGGGCAAGTAACACAAAAAGTTACAAATGGTCAAACCATGAAGATCAAGAGTCTGCAGAGTGTATGTCGCTAGACAGGACTTCTAGGTGAAGTTTCACTCACCCAGGGCTCAGGGACCATTGTGGAAGAGAGGGAAGAAAGATTGTAACAGCCAGTGAGGAGGTGTATGATCATATGGAAATAGAATCCTACAAGCTCCCAGGACCCTGCTCATAAGAACCTACAACAATGTTGTCAGCATGCTCAAGGCCCATGCAAACTCAAGCAGATAAAAACCCAGCATGGCAGATTCCAATCTTTACTGAAGAAATATAGACAACTGATTACTGTTGGGTGAGGATGAGCTAATCTTCTTAAAGTGAGGGACTCTGGATGGGCTGACTAGACCTCAGTGGATGAACCTGAATTGAGGACTAATTGGGGACACTAACTTGACACAGTAGACCTTAATACAGATGAAAGAATGTGTAGATTTCAGTTGGGGAGCTATCGGGGCGCCAGTGGAGAAGGGGATCTAAGGATGATTAAGAATGATGGAGATGTTCTACATGAAATACACAATGATTGAATTAAATTTTTTAAATATGTATTTTTAAAAATAAGACGGAGAAGCTTGGCATGGCAGCGCACACCTTTAACCTCAACACTCAGGAGGCAGAGGCAGGAGGATCTCTGTGAGATTGATCAAGGCCAACCTGCTCTCCATAGCAAGTTCCAGAACAGTTGGGGCTATGGGAGACCTTGTCTCAAAAAAACAAGAGAAAGAGAGACAGAGACAGAGACAGATAGAATACAAGAAAGACATCCCAACATCAGCTTTGACCAGATCACAAGGGAAAGCACACCTGCACACATATGTGCACATACATGCATATACCACTCACACATGCACAAAAATAGCTAAAATTCTTAGAAATAAATTTTTAAAAGACTTTAAAAACAGAGCTGCTTTTGCTTGTTTTATATATTATATATGTAATATATAATATATATTAATTATATGTATTAACATATATTGTCAGTTTTTTTCCTAGTCTTTAGCTCAGAGAGTTCCTTTCATTCATTATTTTGAACATCTACTACATCTGTACTGTGTGCCCTGTACTCCTGGTCTATACTAAAAAAGAAAGTGAGTTGGGGACTGGAAAGATGGCCCAGCAGTTAAAAGCACTGGCTGATGTTCCAGAGGACCCAGATTCGGTTCCCAGCACCCACATGGAGGCTAACAACCGTCCATAACTACAGTCCTAAAGGTTCCAACACCCATTTCTGTTCTCCAGAGGCATCGCATGACTCAGGCACACCTACATACATGAGGCACATAAAATAAACATAAAAAATAAACAAAAAGAAGACAAGGGAAAAAATACATGGGAAAATGGCCCAAACAGGAAGTTAGAGAAAGGTCTGAGAAACAAAAGCTGGAACAGTTGTGTGTAAGTAAAGAATGAGAATAAAGAAAGAATATTGATTATGTGTCCGATTGCGGTCCCAACCCCTAGTCACATCCTGAGACATGTAAGTCACAGTGTAGAGAAAAAGCATTCTACACCCAATCTGTTAGCCTTCCCTGGGCCAGTTTCACATTTCTGCTGAGCAATTTATCATTCTTGAACAAAGAACTACGAGTCAAAGGGTCTTTAGAGAATATATGGGTTTGTGTCCACGTTTTGCCCCAAGACAAGGAACTACTAGAGGGCAGGGCCTGGGTCTCAGTGAGTCTCAGGTACAGACCTGGCCCTGCCTGAGCACTGAGCAAAGGATCCATCATTCAGTAAGCCAATATTGTCAAGCAATACAGTCACAATGTATAGTACGGGGCGGGAGGCAGGTACATGTGTTTTGTGATCTGAAAATATGAAGATGTTCCTCTAGGTGACCACCCAGAACTGCTCCAGTGTCCAGGTTCCTGGAGCTGCCACACAGCAGGCTCTCGACAGTACTCAGATTCTGAGTTCATCTGCATTTTGAGTGGGCGAGGCAGCATGGGAGAGGCTTCATACATACCTCAAGCAGAGTCTACCATCAACTCCACTGTCCACTTCATAAGTTCTGTAGAAATTTTCTCACGAGACTGGTAATTTTAAAAGTGAAAATACTTAGCTTCTGTTTTTAAAGAGCATGCTAAGCAAGCATGTGGCTTCTGTCAGCTCCCCCACTGGACATCATGCCGGGAGGGAAAGGATGGGCTGGGCTGTGCAATTTTTTCATATGACACCATCATTTAATATCCTAAAAGCAGTTAACAGTCTTCATAGGCAAAAAGAAGCCTAATAGTCTGTGTTATCAGGCAACCCCCAGAGGGGAAAATGGACCACTCAGAAGAAGCCCAGGGTAGAAAAAAATATTCAAGAAGTCTTCACAGGGAAAAGGAACCAAAGAGAAAGCCTGCAGTTTAGAGCTAAGGTTTCCAGAAAGGATACACACTTGGAAGATTAGAGAAAACCCCGCACCTTGCAAGTGGCCTTGCAACCAAGCACCAAGCGAGAATAACCCTTGAATCATTATTACCACTTCATCATAAAATCTCAAAGGGACTTACCCAATATTTTCCAAGATGCTGGTTTTCCCAGATCCCCATGCTCCTCAGAGAAACATTCACCCCGACCGCCACACAAGAAAATAAGATGGCCTTCTTTGGAATTGTACTAACAACATTAGAGTCTACTCATTAGAAATCTGTTTCATAGACAGGTGACAGCTTTCATGCCTCTTTCCGGGTGTTTGTCACAGAGTAACCTGAAGACAATAGAGACACCACACATGAAACAGGGGTTCTGTCTGTCAGCAGTTTAAAGCAATGCGGTAGGCTGAGTGGTTGTTCTTGTGGGGACAAAAATTAATCAGAAAAATCATCAAAGGTCTGCTGTACAGGTCAAGTTCTTTTATTAATATGATTTGCTTCTTAGATTTTTTTTCCAGTTCTTTCTTGCACATGTAATGTCTGTGAATATGTTTCTTCTGGAATGGAGTGAGGAGGGATGGCTGCTGATGGGGGCCTAAGCTATCTGTCTCATTTATAAATGTGTTTTTCTCAGAAGGCTTGAGAGATCTACAGTGAGGAAAAAAACTCAAGAAGGAACTGCAATAAGACCATCTGGAGTTAAGACTGTGAACCACCGCGTGCTGCCTACCCTCTCTGCGCAGATCTGGCAGTGCTAAAGTCACGAAAGCTGAAGATCAGAAGGGTCAAACATCAGAGCTTGATGATGGCTTTGCACAGACAGTTCTCTCAACCTTGAATGTTTAAAGATTCCCATTATAAATTTCAATGTAAGAAGCCATAAATGGTAAGCTTGGGATGTAGCTCAGTTGGTAAAGTTCTTGCCTAGCTTGCACAAAGCCCTGGGTTCGGTCCCCAGCAACCCATAATGCCTGTAATCTGGGCATGATGGTGCATGCCTGTAATCCCAGCACTTAAGAGGTTTGGGTAGAAGGTTCAGAAGTTTAAAGTCATTCTCGGCTACACAGTAGTTTGAAGTCAGCCTTGGCTACTTTGAGATATATGACCCTGTCTCAAAATAATATTTTGGATGTTCAGGGGACAAATATTTTCTCACCTCCTTAGACAATTTACTTCTGGCAGGCCTAGGTCTTCAAGCACTGTGAAACCTTATCACTCCCTGCCATGTACAATCAGGGTCACAGAAACAGAGCCCAGGAGGAGACAGTATGTCTGAGCAGGACCACTGCAACTCTAGGTAATCTCAGTGGAAGAAGAGGGGTCATATAAGAGCAGGCTGGGAGCACACTGGTCTAAAGGGAAGCGGGGGCAGAGGGACAAAAGGTTGCAGAGGTGTGAGCCCATAGATTCCTGGTCTGCAGAGTGTGAAAGAGGAAAAGGAGCTGAATCTCCATCTTGGCTAGTCGGCCTATGCTCTGCCCCTCAGGAAGCTAGACACAACTTCCGCCCTTGGGACCTGCAGCCCACCCTTTGATTCACTCATATATCCTCTCTTCCTCCTTCTGCTCAACCTTATTTTAGCTCCTTACAAATACAACAAACACAGATTAGACAGAGCATAAGGAAGGGCTGGGAACATAGCTGAGTCAGAGTAGAATCCATGGAAGTATGAGAAGCTGAGCCTGATCGCCAGGCCCACATGAAAAACAGGTAAGGTGGTACACACTTGTATCCCAGTCCTGGGGAGGGAGAACAAGAGGATCCTGGGCCTCACTGCTCAGTCAGTCTAGCAAAGTCAATGTACTCCAGGTACCAATGAGAGACCTCGCCTCATAAAAGAAGGTGAACATTTTCTAAGAAACAATACCTAAGGTCAACCTCTGGCCTCTACACACATGTACACATCAGACACACACACACAAACACATACACACACACACACACACACACACACACACACACCAGAAGGTAAGGAGATAGACCTAACAAGGTGGAAAAATTGATATCTAAAGAGATGCCTCCTCCACTCTCCACCCCTACCCTCAGAGGCCTTCTTAGAACCAGAATGAAAATACAGACCACCAAGAAGAGATCTTGCCAGACCCCCTTTACATTTTTCTTGACTCTGAATTTCTCTGCAAATCTAAAACATGTATGCTGCAATTTTTTTAAAAAGCAAAACGCTAGTCATGCTTTCCCATTTACTTTTAAATTTGGAGAGGTTTTCTTTAAACTGGGGACAGGCGACCTGCAAGATCTCTTCTCTGTGCCAGAACTTAGGCCCTCTGATTTCTACAGACAGTCATTCAACGTATTTCAAAGTCACTTTAGAGCTTACAAAGTAAACACACTTTTCAAGGTATTCATCTCTGCTCATGAAGGACATTTCTTCCATTCTAAAGGTCATTTATATTTAATAGTCTAAGAACAAGCAGTCAATGGCCAAGGAAGGGTATTACTGAGAAGGCTTTAAACAGAAGGCAAATGTTGCTTATGTCATCATAGCGTGACCACTTATTATTGAACAATGTTGCATTAGCTAACAAGGCATTTTCTTCCAGTGAGTGAGAACTGTAATAAAGAGTTGTGATATTTTAAAAAGTAATGAATATCTTTTGTGCTCTATTTTATGTTGCTATTAAACCAGACTTAAGAGTATTTCTCATCTGCCCCTCTTCTTTAACTACCACAATTTATGCAGATAAATGTTGGGTGAGCATCAAGAGCGCTCTTCAGATTGCTACCTATGAATGTACTTAACCATCCTTTTCTTCTTCTTCTATTTATATGTCTTTATATTACAAAAATCAAGTTACCAACATTAAAAATGATATATAATCACCAAAAAGTACTGAGGCATAACACCGAATAATAAATTATTGGTGGTTGAAGGTTAAAGCCAAGTTTAAGAGACAGCAATGTCTTTGGTACTCAGGACTCCTTTCAAACTGCAGCTGATGGAGGAAGCTTACAAGTGACAAAAATTGACATCCTGCTAACACTATCAGCTACAGATTTACTGCAAAACTCCAAAGTACTGTCAAGGGCAGATCAATATTTGTGATAATTCACCAAATAATTTGGCTTTACATAATAAGTATAATGTTGTGTGACTTCAAAAGCAACCCTTGCTATCTAAACACCGATGTGCAAAGGCAGTGTGTGGCTTTTCCTGATTTCCCCTGAGTGCAGTCTCTAGGAGGCTCAGATTCAAGAGTCAGGTCAGGCTTCATCCAGGAGACTTTCTTGATCCATTCCCCTACCCACTTCACCCAAAGAATCTCATGGAAAACCCTCTTTAACCTTTGCAAAAACATAAGTTTAGACCTTAGCACTAACAGTGTACCCAGGTTAGCTCCAACCCCACCCTCGGAAATGAGGGTGACATTGCTGTATGGTGAAGAAACTGGCAAGTAGAGTACAGCTTTGCAGAGAGTCTACGTGCCACAGAAGGGGCATCTCACACCAAGATGAAAGTCCTTCAAAGTCGGCACCACACACAGTGAGTACTCACCTTAGCGGGCAGATCTGAGCACCAGCCTGGTCCTCAGCACAGAATGAGAATGAAGAAGTCTACCAGAGTCTAACTTCACAAGAGTAAGGAATAGAGTATATACCTTGGAGTGGGCAGAACATACAGATGTTTAAAAGTAAATTAGCAAAGTAGCAATTCCAATTAATTTACTCTTTAAAGTGTTAACATTCTTCATTATCTTGGGCTCCGTGCTAAAACAGTTTAGGGAAGTTTAGGTAACCCGTTTTACTAACTATGCTTTATTAGACCACTAGTAAAGTCATAATTAAATTTAAATAACATTTAGTATGAACATGATTTTCTAATTGAATACCTACTCTACAGCTCTGCTCTGAAACTGAGACATAGCCATGAAAATCAGGGGTTGGGGTGAAGCCTTGTCTTCATGTCATTATGTTTGAGAACCCAAGAGTGGTTAAAGTTGAGCATCCCTAATCCAAAAGTTTAAACTCAAAATGGATTAGGGAACCCAACTGGTAAAGGCTATAGAGTTTAAGAAAAAAAAAAGAACCTAAATCTGAAATACTTCTCAGCCCAGGTATTTTGGACAAGACCTACTCAGTGCACATAAACCACTAGCCAGTAGCCTTCCCAAAAGCCATTGTAGCTCTGGCTGGCCCTGAGCATTTGCCCACACTTCCCATAACTATGGCCACAGCAGGCCCCCAGAATTAGTGTGAGGTACTTTCTTAGGAGCAAATCTGAAACTCCTCAGAACACTCAGGTATGCACCCTCAATGAATCACAGACCAAGACTGAACATGTCTGCCAAGATTCTGTGGGAATCACAAAAGCCTGAAGCCACACATTCAACACTAGGTAGGTTTCCATTCTTCCTGAGGACAAAGGAGCCTTGTGAAGAAAACAAAAACAAGAGT
Source organism: Eospalax fontanierii (assembly GCA_035773235.1). NCBI lineage: Eukaryota > Metazoa > Chordata > Mammalia > Rodentia > Spalacidae > Eospalax > Eospalax fontanierii. The sequence goes on along the minus strand of CM069540.1, from coordinate 17,137,788 downwards.
GCGAAGCTTTTGCTGTGGGCACTGTGGGGTGAGTGGAAGAGAAATGGCCCAGGCAGGAAGGGTCAGATCACAGGAGGATTGGCGGCAGTGGATCTGTAAGAAGCTACTGGTACTTTTTACCTCCAGACACCTCATTTGCACCAGCTGCTTACAATGTCCTGAATATACGAAGATAGCAAGCCCCAGAGATCCTCCTGTCTCTGCCTCCCCAACACTGAGATTATAGGCACATGCTGCTCCATGTGGATACTGGGAATCTGAATTTGGGTCCTCAGGATTGCATGGCAATCATTGTACTGACTGAACAATCTTCTTTGCCCCCAAATAGTAGTGTGGTTTTGAAGGAATAAAAATGGGGTTTCTGGGGCTGGAGAGATGGCTAAGCACACTGGCTGCTCTTCCAGAGGACCCAAGTTCAGTTCCCAGCACCCACGTAGCAGCTAACAACCATCAATAACTCCAGTTCCAGGGGGCTCTAATGCCCTCTACTGGCCTCTGTGGGCATTACACACATAGGTGCACTTACATACATGTAGGTAAAGCATTCACACACATAATAAATGAATACGTTACATTTTGTAAAAAGGAATGTGATTTCTTCTACATGATCTTTTCACAAGGATCCTATACCTAGCTAACATTAAATGTAGAAGTTGAAAAACTTCTGTTTTAAAGGATGAACAAAAGGGTAGGTGAGATGGTTCAGTGGGTTAAGGTGCATGCTGTACAAGCCTAGAAACCTGAGTTTAGTCTAGAATCCATGTAAAGATGGAGAAAACACAAAGCTTTTCTCTGACCTTCAAGTGCATGCTGTGGTATGCACGCACCTGCATTCACACAGACACATCACACACGCACACAATAGTAATAACAATAATAACAAATAAAATAAAGATTTTTAAGGAATGAACAAGAAGACATAGGAAGTACAAAATGTAATATATTTCGCTACCTATAGTTAAAATAAGGAACCAGGGCCAGCTCATCTGTATGTTTTTTTCTAATTCTAGTCTTAGGACTGGAAGAAGTTCCAAAGCCCAACAGGCAGCCTGACAATGGGAAACTTTGACTTAAAATAAAACTGAATACCATATAGGAGAAGGGCACATTCACTTAAACCAACCCCTTAAAAGTCTACTCTTAGTGGAGTTATAAAGTCATTAGAAAAGGCCAAACACTTCCAGCTGCGGGAGAGGGAAGGGAGGGATGTGCTACATATCGAATAAACCAAATTTGTTTGTTTCTCACTAAAGCTGCCTGTTATTCTACCACACAGCTTCGTGAAGGAAACATTCCCCCAAGACTCTTCACCTCCCTTGGAATAAAGTGTTGCAGACCCTCACATCATGACAGACTACCTTCTTCCTCCCATAACTCGCCTTTCAGAGACGCTTAACTGGAGTTCACTTGTGTTGATAAAGCCAGTACTTATTTTGACTGATCAAACCAGTATCCACGGTCTGTGGATACATCCTCAGGGTGCTACAGACAGGAAAATTTTATGTCTGGGTCCTAATGATATGCTCAAAACCGAAACAGTTCCGAGTTCAGCTGGCTTTGAAAAGCACCGTATATCGGAGCACTGCCATGCCGTTCTGAGGCCTGTTTCATACTGCCTGACTTCCAGTGTACTGGTCAGCATGTTGGATTTGCTAAAGTCAAAACAGCAACCAGCTCCCCAAACAGTGGACTCTTACCAATCTTATCTTTTACCATTTCAATCTTTTTATGAAAAATTTTTAAAGATTTTTCACAAACTGGAGCAGTGGCTCAGCAGCAAAGATCACTGACTGCTCTTGCAGAAGACCCAGGTTCGAATTCCAGCACCCACATGGTGGCTAACAACCATCCATAACTCCAATTCCAGGGAATCCAAGACTCTCTTCTGTCCTTGGGGGCACTGAACAACATGGTTGCACTTACATACACACGGGCAATATACTCATACACATAAAATAAAAAATAAGTGAATAAATGAATAATTTTAAAAGATTTTCACTCAAACTAGGCTTTCATTTTCGCAAACTACTTACTAGACTGTGACTGAAGTAACGCCAAGATAATAGATACTACTTTAGCCTAACTGTGTTTTCTTCTAACACAAATTGTATGTCATTTTCATACAAGGAGCCCCATACCGAAGGCCCACCAGGCCTTGTCCGAAGTCCTGTGGTCAAACAATTGGTGTGCAACTCTGAGTATTATCTTCAGCTTTTACCGTCCCCTGGCAAAAGTCCACACTTCTACAGAGAAAAATAGGAATAAGTTTCACTAACCTAAGCGCATGTAAAAGCTTTCACTGAATCCATTTCATAAAGAAAGAACTAGTAAAGTATTATCAGTTTGAAGGAGAATGCTAAGGACCACCCAGGCCAGCAGGAATCTGAAATGAACTTATAAATAGATGCTAAGCTACAAGGCAATAAGCAATGATATTACAGGACACCATTCCTTTGCATTTCTATGGGCAAGAACTGTCTGCCTTTGTATCAGTGACCTGCAATGTTCAGATTTGTAAACCAGTTACAAGACAATTTGAGGCACGGATAACCAAGGGCCTAGAAAGGACTCCAGGAATCTTCTCTACAGAGTGAAACTCCACCACCAATGCTCAATTTTCCTGACAGAACTAAGGGCAATGAATGAAATTTATAGCTTCTAGTCTCTCTGGGTCAGACTGTGTCCTAAGTTAGTCCGTCTCAAGTGCATTTTTATTTTGTTGCATTTTTTTGAGATAAGGTTTCGTTTGCACAAGCCAATCTTGAACTTGAATTACAGCTGAGGATAACCTTGAACTCCTGATCCTGTTGCCTCCACCCACCAAGTCCTGGAATTACAGGTATGACCATTATGCCTGGCTTCATCATAAGCATAAATTGTAAAGTCTATTTTCAGAACTCTGAGATATTCTGGGCAATTTCTCAAGAAGGACATGACAAGATTTTCTTTCCACTATAATCACAGCATCTTAGGGTAGTTTCAATACAAGGAGACAACGTATTTAAGGAAGCAATGTGAATGAACAGAAGAGAGCCCCTGTCAACACAACAGCCTGTCCATACTACATGGCAATGTGGTAGCAGCCAACAGGGATCTGGCCTGGCAGGGCTTTTAACCAGAAGTAAATCCTTTGTTCCCTGGAGGCTCCAATTGTCATCAGGAAAAAGGTCTCTAAAGCCCCTGAAGTTCTGGGAAAGCCTATCAAGGGTGTCAGAAACCCAGAGGTCAGTGACTTAGAAAAAGAACTATTCTGTTATGTGCTTGATTAAAATCTGAAAAACCCTCCACTCTGTCAAATGTCGAAGCAAAGCCCAGTTTCCCCAGGGCATAGATGCTTCTTTAATAAGTCCACACCTGAGTTCAAACCCCAGTTATGATAGGTAGTGGCTAGGAAATCCCATTTGGAAATGGAAAATAACCAAATCTCAAAGAGCAGTTGGCCTGGTTGCCTTTCCTGCTTGCCTTTCCCTCTGGGGGATGCAGGACATGATGATACGTCCCTTACAAACTCTATACGCAGTAGGCACCCTGAGAACTTAAGAGTTCAGTATAGTCCCCTGCGTGTTCAGATAGGTTTCGGAAGTCAACTGACATGCCCATTTTTCCCATCAGGTCAATAGAGAAGATGACCAAAGGAGAAATTGCCCAAAATATCTCAGAGTTCTGATGAAGCCAGGCATAATGGTCATACCTGTAATTCCAGGACTTGGTGGGTGGAGGCAACAGGATCAGGAATTCAAGGTTATCTTCAGCTGTAGCTCAAGTTCAAGATTGGCTTATGCAAACGAGACCTTAACTCAAAAAATGAAACAAAATAAAAATGCATTTGAGATGGACTAGCTTAGGACACAGTCTGACCCAGAGAGACGAGAAGCAGATCTCCAGGCGGTTTTAGCCTTGCTTTGGGGTTCCTTTCAGATCATATAGCCCTCCTCACTCACTTTCTTCTCTTCCCCCATTCATCCTCCACATCTCAGTTCAGGAATCACCTCTCCACATAACCCTGATGCCATTAGAAGGAGCCATGTCCTTGGGTGACACCTGAAGTGCCTGGTCCCCTGTTTATCCCCACCCCATCACAGAACACAGAGCAATACTGTCTTCTGTTGGAACAGGAGTTCTATCGGGAAACATAGGAAGCCACTCAGTTCTGCATTCCTGGCATACAGTTGGTGTTCAATATATGTCTTTGCAGAACTGAACTGAATTCTACTTTCATCACCTAAACAGGGATTTGCTGGCTTCGCATGGAGACCTGATGCCACCATCCGACTATTGGAGGGAAAAGATGGAGAGAACTCTGACTCAGGATGGTCAATAGAAGAAAGAGAAGTGTCACAGATTGTGGCTTCCAGGGGGGAAAGAGCCTAGATAGCTAGAAGAGGAGACCTGGGAGAGCAGGCAGAGGCAGAGTACATGCCACAGCAGTCCAAACATCAGCACAGCTGCATCACAGAGCTTTGGAGATGAGGCAGATGCACAGGTTAGAGCAGTGTTGGCCAAAGAGCCTGAAAGTCAGGACAAAGAGTCCTGACCATTCACTCAACCCATTTAATGACACTGTGCTGTTGAGCATGTAGGTCAATAGTCTGCCTGGAGTGAGATGTGAGGAACACACAAAGCACCAGCAAGCTCTAGCAACAGACCATGCATCAGACAGATGACCAAAGAAGCTGTGACAAAGTCAAGACAGCTGGTTAGCTAGGGCTAGACAATGTGCTTCTCCATAGTCTGTGGTTGTCTCCAGGGACCCTGACTCTGCTGACAGAGGACATTGACACACTTCCACTGGGAGACTAGAATATCAACCTTGCTTCACCTTAACCCTGGAATCCACCAATGGAAGGAGAGCTTGGGCCAGTGCAGGTCTCGGGAGGCAAAGCTACCCATAGACACTGGTGCCGGGGAGGCTGAAGCCTTCCTCCACCTCTGCCCTGAGAGTTCTCTTCACAAACGCCAGATGCCACTAGAAAATGTCACTCTAGTCTTTCTAAAAATAGTTTGGCTTCCTCTGAGGGATCAGCACCACAAGCCTTCAGAGAGAAAAGTATAAGCAAAACTCTTGTCAACCCAGGCTTAAATCAGCCTGACCGAAGATCCACACACACTTCTAAGAGCAAGCCGAGTCTTCTAGAAAGAGCTTCACAGAAAGTTCCTCAGGACCACGGTCATGCAAAGGTGTCAGCTCCCATCCTGGTTCATGCACACATGTCCCAGACAGTTATGAATTCAGCAAATGAAAATGAGTTCTATCCCTTGGTCATTTCAGCTGGGAAACTCCCAGGCTGCCAAAAACACGAGCACACCCGAATACCAGAACTATGCAGAAAGGCTACAGGACATTCCCATCAGAGACAAGACAGAAGCTTCACTTCATAAATCAACAAGAAACCCCGAAAAGGCAGCCAGTTGAAAAAGGCAAGCTACACCGATGAAACGTTTTCTTAATTCACCTCATTCAGGGTAATTGATTTTTTTTTTATTTCACGAACAAGTAATTTTTAATGTAAATAATAAACCCAGTAAACCATGCATTCTTATTGCCTGTGGAATGACAGAGTTTTTATCTGAATTAATTAGGTGATTTTTCACTAACACAGATTTGTTGCTTTTTACTTAAGACACTGTTTTTAATAAAATTCCTTCCCACCCTAACTCATATTCTACTATTTGGATAAAATGAAAAGCAGTTGGAGGGGTGTGACATGTCACCATGTGCGTTTCTTTTTTCGTTTCTTTGTTTTGTTTTTGGAGGCAGGATCTCTCTGTAGCCCCAGCTGGCCTGGAACTGGCTATGTAGACCAAAGGGGCCTCCAACTCACAGACATTCTCCTGCCTCTGTGCCACCAAGCCTCCTGTTCATTCTCTCTCTTTCTCTCTCTCTCTCTCTCCCTGTTTTTAAGGGTTTGTCTGCATGCATATAAGGGTACCATGTATACACAATGCTGGTGGAGGCCAGAAGAAGGTGCTGGATCTCCTGGAACTAGAGTTACAGATGGCTTTTAGCTGCTCTGTGGGTGTGGGAACCGAACCCAGCATCCTCTGCAAGAGCAGTCAGTGATCCTAACTACTGAACCATCTCTCCGGCCCACCCTGTGTGTTTCTTTACAAAGGATGTTCAACACAGCCAACTCACAGCCTCTATGTATGATGAACCCAGCTTCCTCTGGATGAGACAGAATGTCCCCAGTCTTATTGAGAACACGTTTCTTATTTATTCCTAGATCATCACTGCTACACTCAACTACACTCAACCGAGACTCTGTGTCTTACTACCATGTGGTTTTACACATTATAGTTTGCACTTCAAATGCAAACTTAAAGCAGTGGGTAGGAAACTGCAGCTACTTTTCCCGAGGGGCTAAATCCTTTTAAAGGTACAATGGTCAACCTGGCCACAAGAAGAGGCCTTCAGTGTACCTCCTCTGCTTTTGCATCCCCAGGTTTCCTACCTAGGAGGCTGGGAGAACAGGGTAGGGGGAACTAAATTACTTTCAAGGCCTGCAATTTGTCTGGTCAATTGGAACTGAGAAACTTTCTTAGGAAACCTGAGCTTCAATCCTTTTTTTTATTATGATTTTAGTTTTGAGCACTTCGTTTTTTTTCCTGGAGTAGATTTTTTTCAGCTGTTTTAAGCAATTTTTACAAAGTTCAATGAAAAGGTTAAAAAAAGTTTCAATTTCGCTGTTCCCTCCACAGCAAAGGCCAGTCGTTAGATCACGTGTTCCTTTTAACCCAGATAAATGTACCATGCCATGCGCCTGTGTAGGTCACCTGCATGAAAATTCTTTTGGTCTTCACTTGCCAAAACCACACTGATCTAACCAAGTAGGAAAATAGACACCACATTGTTAGAGGTGACAATCTCTCCGCGTTATCTCATGGTCTGGAGGGAGGATCATGGCTGCTAACTGTCACCCACCTCCTTGTTACTCAAAGAGTGGTCCTCAGAGTAGCAACCTGAGCATCACCAGAGAGGGAATCAGAGACACAGACTCCCAGGTCCCAGTCAGATCTCCTCAACCAGAAATGCGCATTTTAACAGGATGCCTCCAAGATTCTCACGCACTGTCAAGCGCTCAAGATGCCAGCCTCCTGGAGATTCTGAGCATCCTCTCTCAGAAGGTCACTCAGTCTCCCTTGAGACCTTTCTAGAGTCTGGTACACGGTCTCGCGCAAGATCCTATGAGAAGCCTTTGGGATTTCCCACAGCCAGTTCTAGGGCTTGGCAGCCACTGGGGAAGCAGAGGACACGTTGAGGGGTGGCGATGGGAGCGGACTCCCCCAGCCCGAGCGTTTCCACACAGCAGAGCCATTAATTAAGATCAGCCGGGCTGCTTCGCCAGCAGCCACTCTGGCGTTGCCTGTCTGCCGGGGACTGGCGCGAGGTGTGAGAATCTGGGTAGCCTTCACCGTGGCTCTGCCCCGCTGGCGTTGATTGTGTATGATTAATGATTTAAAGGAATAAAAAGAGAAAGGTCAACTTCTGAGTTCAAGACAGAGCAGCTACACAGGGAGTAATTAAGATACTTGTGTAAGCATGATTAATAAGCGCACACGGGCACTCTCAGCAGTAAACAAGATCCAAGCAGATGGTAAGCATGGAAAAGGCTTTTCTTTCTTTTTTTTTTTTTTTTTCTTCTTTCTTTCCTAAAAGCAATTTTTCAGCAGCTTGAAATTTGGCTTGTGAATTCTTTTCCTGCCCCCAAGTCTCAAAAAACTCATTATCTCTGCAATCTTGAAGGAAGGAAAAAAATGGCAAGCCGCTTCCATGGCCCTTCATTCTCTGTTTTTAAAAACCCTTATAATTTTATTTTATCGTATTTTTACAGATAACTAGAGTTTGCTTGTAAAATGGAATCAACTCATCCTTGCTTTTCACCGCCTTTTATGTCAGGCGTCCCGTGAATTGGCGAGCCTGACAAGGTGGTTCGCTGAGGAGCCTTTTAACTCTAGCCCACCACTTCTCCCCCCGGCCGTGACAGGCAGAACAGAAGCATCAACGGTGCCATTCCTGGAGAGTGCTGGCAGGCAGGTGTCAGAGCCGGCCGGCGGGCACCCCTCTCCAACACTAATCAGCCCCCGTGTTCTTTTACAATCCATATCTAATTCGCAAGTTTCATTCTTTCTGAAAAACAATTACGAGGTTTTGAAGTTCATTGTGCATTTACTCAACTGTCTCTTCACATTAACGTAAAGTGGGAACAAGAAAAAATAGAGTCAGCGGGGAAGGGACATCAAAAGATGCTAAGAGTAGATGAAGGCTTTATTTTAAGAGTAATATAATTACAGATGTGTGCAATATTTTACAATAAATGGAACACAAAAGGTGTATCCTGTACCTTCGTATGTGTGTGTGTGTGTGTGTGTGCACTTGTGTGCAGAGAAAAAGAAAAGCAGAGCTGGAGAGACTCAACACAGACACACCCCTAAAAGAAGGAGGGAGAAGAAAAGAAAAGGTCACTTATGACTTCAGAAAAAAACAAAGATTCTCTGGGATCAACCAGTGAAGCGTGTGTCTTGCTAAGCAAGAGAAGAATATAATAAGGCAGTGACAAAGTGGGAAGCCTTCATTTTCTCCCCTGATGCAGAAAAAGAACGAGAGGAGAGAAAAGAAAAGAAGAAAACGTGGAAACAAAAGGGAAGGAAGCAAACTGGAACATTAAGAAATGGAAACGAGAAAATGCAGACCTTGATGAAGATGATACTGTCAACCTGCTATGCCTCCTAAATTCTGCCCTTGAACTTCCTTTGGAGCAAAGTGGTCAGCCCCCTAGACTGTTCTTGCTCCACAGGGCCACATGTGCACACCCCGCCTCTAGCAAGACACCATGTGCCTCCAAGGGCCACCTCCACAGAGCAGCCAGCCCAGGCTTCACCCATCCTCAGCCAGCCTCAGGGGCCAGCCATCTCCCCTTCTACCACTAGTCCTGTCCCAGGTGAGCCCCTTCACCCCGGAAGATAATTTGTGCACCTACCCTGAGTCTGTATCACTCGAGACTATATGCTTCCCAAACCAGCAAGAACCCAAAGCCATGGCCCCTGTACTCACAGGCAAGCGAAGGCCTTGAGGACAGGTATCTACCTGCATTGCCATGATGGTCACCAGAAAAGAAAAGGACCCCAGGAAAAAATTCTAGCATGATAACATGGTACATGGCCTCACACTTCAAACATTTTATTTAAGTTCATGTTATATGGAACCCACCTTAATAGTTCTGAATCAGCTGTCTTCCAAAGATGTTAGAAAAATAAAAGTTTCCAGAGATGGAAAAAAAACGCTTGAACTATACTAGGTCACTCAAAGTGCAATGGGATTCTTTCCTTCAGAAATTCCCCATCCCTTTTAAATGTTAATATGCTCCAGGAATCATCCACAGCCCATACAGCACCTCGCTTCCACACTCACTTGACCTCAGGAGCCCTGCCCCCTCCTTCCCAGAAATTGGGTTCCACAGAACATTCTTTGAGAAGCCCGCTGTACAATGCAAAACATTTTGTTCTTTAAAAGCAGTAACTCGCTCACCCTCTATCTTTCCCCTTCTTTGGCCAGACATGAAGGTCTTACAAGATTATCTTTCAGAGGTCCAGTTGCTACCCTTTGAACCATTTTCTCCCCGGTCTACCTGCCTCCCATATTTTCACATTCTCTTTGAACTCCAGGAAGCAACTGTAGAGCTTCATCAAGACTCTGGTTCCTACGACACGAAGGAAGACGGGCTGTGTGTACTCCTTTCAATGCACCTCCAGTGATTGTGGGGGGTTTCTAGTCTCCCTGTACTACCAGAAGTGTAGTCTTGTAGTGCTTGCTTGTATTCATGTTCTCTCTCTCTCTCTCTCTCTCTCCTTTCCAAAGATTCTATACCCTTCGTTTTCATTTGCTCCAAGTCTATTAGAAGTTTGGGGAAACTTCTTGGTTTGTTGTTCTGTTTTTGCTTTATTTTTGGGTTTTGTTATTTCTTTTGTGACAAGGTCTCATGTAGCCTGGTCAGGCTCAGAACTCACTAAGTAGCCAAGGCTATCCTGAAACTTCTAATCCTCCCAAATGCTTGGATTACAGGCCTGAGCCCCCACTTCTGTATTGAAATTCTTTCACAGGCTAGACCTCATGACCCTAACTTATGTTGCTGATCTGACTCCCCAGGCTCCTCTCTAATTCTCAGTTTCCAACATTGTCATTCTCCAACTTCACTCAACCACACATTTAACCTTCACAGCCATCCAAAGAAGTAAGCAAGATTCTATACACATTTCACAGATGAGAAAAGTGAGAAGAAAAAAAAAGTTGAAGAACCTCCCCAAGGCCACATAGCTAGAGCACAAGGGACCTGAGACTTAGAACTCACACATCCTGATTCTCTGTTCTGGTGGGTTCTGCCAGTTAGTGTCATTACACTCTGTCTCAGTGTACCACCACACATCCTTCCTCCCAACCTCACCTTCCATCCTCCTGGCTAACCCTCCTCCTGGGATCCTCCCACAATCAACCCTGAAGTCTTTCTGACCACCCTAAACACCACCATCCTCCCTTGTGTACCTCCACAGTATGCCTCCCTCATCCATCTAAGCGCTAGCAGACCCCACTTGGTGCTCACCCTTGTTTTCAGTGGGCTGGTAGTTATGCCTCCTAAAAGAGACTGAACTCCTTGAGCCTTTAATACCTACTAGCAGCTGTGTGCAATGAATGCATGCTAATGAAAAATAAAATGGCATATAAAAATAATATATAGACAGACAGGCAGAAGCTGGTAACAGGGTGAAGCAGTGACTGGCACCCTTCTACTACCCTCCAGTGTCTTGACGGTGCCAGACTCTCTAAGGTGCTAAGGTCCCCTCTACACTCCCTCTGAAGCCCAAGTCGCCACTTTATTGTCTCCCAGGCTGGCCTACAAATTGAAATAGAGCATGATGCTTAATTTTACATCAACCTGTTAAGCTGCTTTAAACACTTCAATATTCCCCAAATGTAGTTAAATATATGAACTTGCACTTAGAGTTGTCAACAGGGCATTGACGATTTGTTTTATGGTTGCATGTTAATCTACAATCTGTTTAATGCAATCCAACACATTATTCTGGATGGTGATGTAGAAGTTTAAGTCTCGAGCCGTGAACCATCATTTAGGATTAAGACTCTAATCTCTTAACAGCAGAGATGCCCGCTCGTGGAAGCTCATGGAAGACTCTCTGGGTGTACATGGCAGCATCCCGGCCACTGCACGAGGGCAGGCCTAGAAAAAGGAAACGGGGTGGGGAGAGGGTGAAAGACAAGTCACTTTCTTGGATCTTGGAGTTGGGGAGATGGATCTTTGAGGCAAGAGCTTGGAGCACAAGCGTAAGAGAATCTGTGTTCAGATCCCCAACAGCCATGTAGAAAGCTAGGCTCAGCAGCATGCATCTTTAATCTGAGTACTCGTGAGGCAGTCAAGCAGATTCCTGGGGCTCGACGACCAGGGAGCCTAGCCTAATCTTACTATCTCCAAGTTCAGTGAGAAACCTTATCACAGAAAATAAGGTGGAGAGAGACAGAGAAAGACATAAGACATGGGTCTACAACCTCTGGCCTCCATACACACACACACACACACACACACACACACACACACACACACACGTCACCTTCCTGGCACCAAATAAAGATTCCGTCACTAAGTCAGCCTCCCAATACAGCTAAGAACTTCACTAACTCACAGCACCAGGGCTCACCACCTCTTTCTCCCAAAGTTCTCACAACAGCGGAAAATGAAACCTGATAAGGCAGGTGTTTTTATTCTTCCCATTGATCAGCTGAAAAGGCTGAGCTCCAGAGGGGCGTGTCTACCTCATTCAGGACCGCTGAGCCAGGCAGCAGCACCACAGGACCCACAGTCAACCGCCACCCACCTTGGGCTCTGAGCCTCACTCTGCTGCTCTTCCCACACAAACATTTACCACCGGACCAATTTCTCACACCAAAGACTGGAAGACCATTATGAGTTCCTTGTCATTAAGTAACTCTTCAGGAAGTTCTTTGGACACAAGACAGAGCATGAGCTACAGAGAATAAATAAATGCTAAAATTAAAAAAACTGAACACTTGGGGCCCGAAACAAATGCAGTTAATAGACGAGGTGAGCAAGTAAGAGAAGAAGAGCAGAGAGTTGTGAAGACATCAAAAGGTGGGCGGCAGGAGGGGAGCTCCAGGAAAGGACAGTAATGACCGGCCACATGAAGGGAAGGGACTGGAAGGAGATATGGAGTAAGGTAAGGTAGAGGTGAGAGACTCGGACTACACACCACACCTGGACCATACCCCACAAAAGTGCTAGCCTCACTATCCAGTGGAGAATGTCATCTGTCAGCCCAAGAAATCCCCACCCACAGAGCTGTTACAAGACCCACCACCTCTCAGGCCAAGAGACCCACCCTCCACCTTCTCCCTGTCTCGGGCACCGACAGCCATTTCCCTGCCTTGAAAGCAGTCATGTGCCACTTTCTCCACTCTCCAGAGCCTGGTCCAGCCCTGGTTCTAGTTCACTATGAAGGATGCCAACATTGGGAACGCATCATCAGACAGTCTTGACTTACCCCCTCCCTGAACGCAAACAGCCCTGCCCAGTCTCTAGCAAAGAAACAGGCCCTCAGAACACTTAGGGGAGCAGGGAGACCTCAAAGACATGGGTAGCTGGTCTCCACATGGTTCAGCACATGGTAGGCTAACAAGTAAGATATTAATAAGAATAAACAAATGCTAAAAGCAGGATCCTCGCTGTCCTTAAAACATCTTACAGTTAATAGAAGAAATGGTCAAGGGGATGGTCGACTTCTGCCAAACGCAATCACCAGTGCCCTCAGCCACTTTACTTCACGGTTTGGAAGTGGTATCTATTTCAGAAATGTCAAAACCCTTAGAGAAATGTGCTGATAAAAAGAACGAATGGGCTGCTTGCACTCCATACTGATGTATTCCCCATTGCAGACTGTCAAAGTGCTTTTAGTTAAAATAGGAAATGTACAAAGTTAGCTTTGCTTGTTTTGACAACCACGAAAAGAGATTTATCACTTACGTGTACCTGTTAAAATGTTGACATTTTCAATGGAAAAGTTAGTTCTAGCTAAATTCCAATATTATTAATGTTTTTGTGATTACAAACATACATAATTCTTAGGAGGTTTCTCCTCACTACCTCTGTTAGGAAAGAGTTTTGGAAATCCAGTACACTTGCCAAAAGTCTCTGACTTACATGTGATAATTCAAAAGAAGTCCATCAGAAACTAGGGCAAAGTCGATTGTACTGTTTAGGCTCGCAAACAAGAAAGTGTCACGGGACTTGAAAGGCTGCCATTGTGATTTCCATTCTCAGAAATAAAAGAATCCCTTTTCGTGTCCCTCTCCTGTCTTCTTCCCCCACACATGCTTTCTTTCATTCTTGCTTTGACTGCTTCCGATGAATGAAACGTTCACTGTCTTCCTTGAAATCTCTTATAATAGACCGTCAAATAACTTACTTTGTCAAACTTTCTTCGAGGCTGCATTCTGTCGGGAAGCACTGATGTTCACGTCCAGGCACTACCTAAGGTTTGGCTTTCTCTCCTCTGCTAAACTTACCCAGGCTACACAACCTGGCCAATCTCTAGCCTAGTAAATCTTCAATGAGTAAACAGGAGAGGGGAGAAGATCCGGGAGGACAAAGCACAAAGCATGAAATAACCTAAGTAGCAGAGAAAACAGAAATGGCTGGGATTCCCCACTCATAGAGCCGAACGCTTTATCTGCTGACTCCAATTCTCCACCTTGTTTTTAAAGTTTCACATTTAAACTTCAACTGGTGAAATTTAATATAGCCCCAGGTGAAGAGTGTGGGTGGTCTAGAGTCCACTTAAATGCCATGAGCGGGTTGACATTATCTTAGTTACCTTCCAGGACAACTCTGTCAACATAGAGCATCTCCAACATAGAAGCTAACCTCAGAGACACTAAGACACCTGTCTATAATCACATAACCAGTAAGTATGGAGGCAAGAATTTGAACCTTCAATCACATCTCATCGCAACAACCTAATCCCATGTGACCATTACTACAGAGCTAGGTATGAAATCCTTCAACCAAAGACCTGTGTTCTTGCTTCCCTTTAGTCTTATACCTTAGGCAAAGAGTGAGGACTCAGCTTATCGAAAACAGGAGCATGCTGGCTGCTGGTATGCAAGTGTCCCTGCGTAGTGAACTGGGGACTTGACCAAAGAAATATTAGATAACAATAAACTTCTTTGCAGACTTAGACCCCTGATTACAGAGCTCAGAACAGAGCAGTATCACCAGCAGATACAAGAAGTTCAGAGAGGACTGCTAGGGCTTTTAAAAAAAAATCCTGTTTATATTTTAAGCTTGACGTTCTGTGAGGCTGAAACACAAACATAGGTCCCTGGACTCAAGATGCAAAGAGGTGCATTTCCACACCCAGATAAAAAATGCTCAGAGGTAAAACCCCCATGAACACTAAAGAAACGATGCTATCTACAGCCACAGGTGGTGACATCTATGAACCCACAGAGCTTGTAACAGCATGACAAGACCTGTACAAGTCAAAGCCAAACAAAAACCCAGCATGGATGGGGGAGGTGGACATCAAGTCCCAGCCATACATGAGGACCTGTTGGCAATTGATAGCTGCTGGGAGATGGAGAGTGAGTTTCCTTTAAGGATGTGACGCCCTGTAGGCTGACCAGACTCCAAGGGATGGACCCACACTCAGGAGCATTTGGGAGACACAAATTAGACTGAACAGGACTATAAAGAAAAAGAAAAATGGAGAACATGGACACATAGAGGGTGAGTACGGGGAGGGTCTGAGTGTGATTGAAAGACACTGCACCAACTCCCAAAGAGGCATTAGGATTCCATAGAATGAAAGACTTGGGAAAGGTGAGGAGATGGCTCAGTAGGTAAGGTGCTTGCCTTACACACATGAGGATCTGTCTTTATCCCCAGAACCCACATCAAAAAGCCAAGTGTGGTGGTGTGAGCTGGGGAGGTGGAGGCAGGCAGAGTCTGAGGGCTCCCTGCAGCCAGCCCAGCCTAACTGGTGGGCTCCAGGCTAGTAAGAGACCCTGTCTCAAAGGAAGCAGACCTCTCGCCTGACTGAGGATGATACCTGAGGTGATCTTCCGAACTGTCCATGCACCATACACACATGCACACTCACACATACACACGTATAAAAACACAAATATTGAGCTCTCATCAGATATTGTCATATCTCGACTTGTCAGATTTTCTTTTAAGCTGCACTTATGAGGCAGACACTGGTGAGTCAGGTAAGGACTGGTAATAAATGGAAAGTATGTGTCTAGAGAGCCCCGTCAGCAAAGTGGATGTTCACACATGTGTCTCCAGCACTTCCTGATGCCACCCAAACCTACGCTCTCCTGGAGAGGCACAAAACACAAGAACTGTGTTTTCATCTTCACAGCATCCATGTGACAATGGGTGTTTACACATCAAACCTGAGAACTCGCCTACATTTTCCTTCACTTCTTCAGCAAAGGAGTAAATTGACACAAATTTAATTTTGATTTACTTTACATTTCTCTTCTGTCAGATCCGAATAGACCTCTACTTAAGCAACAGGGACCCAAGAACAGAAAACTGGGATGGTTACTTCCAGAATCCAGACCCTCAGTCATCAGCCATCACCTCAAGTGATAATTAGCAGCTTCTGCAGGACATTATATAAGAACCAGTAAGGCAATGGAATGGAGAGGAGGCTTTTCCCTCCATGGTCCTGTCTAAAGCTTAAAAGAAAAGCTGAGCACTAATGAATGCTGAATTCACATCAGCTCAGTATATGCTCTGTCTTTTATCTTCACCTGCAGCGGGAATGAAAGAAGAGCCCAACAGTTCAGCACATCCCCAAAATATACTTTGCTTCAGTCTTATTCCTGGCTTAGAGAATCTAGAGTCCATTAAAGAAAAAGGAACTCAGAGTAGTCACCTACTGTGCCCACCTTATCTTAAAAGGGAATACACCTGAGTCCAGAGAATTAAAGGACTGGCCTGAAAAGACAGAGCTGACCTGCAAAGCCCCTCCCCTGGTCTCTAGGCCTCTACTACCACTCACCGGAAAAGAAGAAGCTAAAAACACACCATATGAAGCATGCTTGCCCTGGAGATGGTTGTTAATGGACCCAGAATAAAGGGGATCAAAGGTGACTATACTTCCCTAGAATGTTTAAATTCGGGTTAAATAAAAGAAGTAGGAAGGAAGTGGAGAAGGAAGAGAGGAGGAAAAAGAGGAAAGGAAGGAGGACAGACAAGGACAGGATGCACACAGTACCTATAAGAGCTAGATCAGGTGCTGGGGAGACGGTTCAGTCTGAGTTCGATCCCCAGACACAATATTAAAAGATGAGCATGTTGGTCAGCACTTACAATTCCAGCTCTGGGGAGACAGAAACAGATGGATTCCCAGGGCTTGCTGGTCAGCGAGCCTAGCCGAGTAACTGAGTACCAGGAACCAGGGAAAGACCTGTCTCAAAAACACCAAAGTAGATAGTCCCTGAGGATCAATACCCAAGGTTGACATCTACCCTCTATACACACAGATACACACAGTACACACAGGTACATGTATAAGCACACACGTACAGAGAGGGAGAGGGAGAGAGAGAGAGAGAGAGAGAGAGAGAGAGAGAGAGAGAGAGAGAACATCTCCCAGAGATTCCCTGAAAAAGAACTTACCAAAAGACTCACAACAGAGAACAACTGACCAAATACTTAAACAGAAGTAAAGCCTTAGTCCCGAAGACAGAAAAAAAGGATGCGAGGCCCAGTACCCCAATACTCCAAAAGAGAGACTAAAGGTTTCACAGAGCTATTCTCAAACAACTCTGACAACCAAGCAGGTTATCTAACAAAATATTTCTGGAAAGCACTGGGCTGCAGTCAAGACAAGGGCTAGTTCCTGGCTCAGTTTATCTGCCCTGACAGCTACTGTCTCGACCTGGCAGAAGCCAAGTGTCCACACAGTGAACACAAAGATAACCACAGTGGCTGTGCAACCCCATCCATTCGCCAAAGGTCAGAAGGATTGAGCATCTTGCTTCAGTGCCTCAGTAATCCAGAGACATGCCAATCTGCTTACTGCTACGCCACATCAGGAACTTCGGATTTTCCTTATCGAGGGATGTCGAGTCTGCTTTGTCAGAGAACTTGGTGGTTATTAACACAAGGATGAGTGCCCGTGGTCGCAATGAATTTTTACAAATTATCTGGGCCTTGCCTGGCTGGGATAGAGGGTACAGCTAACAAGATGGAAGTAACTATTGTTGGACAACATTCTACTCTGAGAACATAAAAGCTACATAGTGGAGCATTGAGAAATTAAATTCATGGCCTGGAAAACAAGCCGAGATTAAAAAATGTCGTGTTGATACAGTAGGTGCTCTTGAGAGTAGGAGTTAGAGTCTGTCAGAAACTGGATTGATTACATTTTCATAGCAGCACAGAGAGATGGAGGTAGGGAAGGGTCAAGTATATCTCTGCCCTTTGATGCTGGGTGGGGGAGAGGCGCACACCATGCCTTTCATCAAAACTCCATGCAGTGGAAAAACCTACCATCACACAGCCCAAGTCCTCCATCAGCAAAGCTACAGAGGCTCACCCCATGGAAGGCAGGGCAGAACAGGCCGGGTCCTGAGATTGCTTTGGGGCCACATCACAGCTCTTTACTGAAAGACAACTTGAGAGGATAAAGTTACTGTGTCCCTTCTCAAAAGATGCTCTCAGTCCTCCCAGAGTCTAAGAGGAGTCACTGATTTTTCTGAACAGACACAAGAATGAGCGTGTTGTGAGGCTCTGTAGACTTCCTAATAACTAACTTCCAACCTCTTCCCAATAACATTAAAACTAGAAGTCCTTGAATGAGAGAGCCCTGTGGAACTTATAAAGGTGTGTGCAGAGGTTCATCTGTTAAGAGCACTGGCTGTTCTTGCAAAAGACCAGAGTTCAATTCCCAGCACCCACAGGGTGGCTAACAGCTGTGTATCTCCAGCCCCAGGAGATCTGATGCCCTCTACTGACCTCCAGAGGCATTGCACGACAGGGTGCACTTACATACATGCACGCAAAACACTCATGCACATAATAAATAATAAATACTTTTAAAAGGCACAGGCAGATGTCATAAGTACATCACCACAGGCTCTGCCCCAAATGTGTAGCAAATTTGTCCATGAGCCTAGCTTTGGGGCTCATGACTTTACCTCCCAGCTCACTGGTGAGTTATAACACATATCTGGTACATACAAGCACGTGGTTGGTACTGAGAGGTTTTTCCTGTCCTTGGCTATATAGCAACATTTTAGAGCACTGGTACATAGAACACACAAAGCCACTGTGGAAAAAAAAAAACTGTAAGGGAAGGCAGAAAGAAATCCAGAACTTTCCAGAGATGAGAGGAGAATGCCATGAGGAAAAGAAAAAAATAAGAAATGACTTTCAGGGCTGAGTCACTATTTTTTTTTTTATTTCACAACAATGTAAAGGGCACAAAGAAGCTCTCCCGCCTCAGGACAGATGGACTGTCCTTTGATGTGGGACAACCATATATACTTCTGGGAAGATTTCTCTCTGGCCCTGTTTGTCCACCACAGGGGCTCACTCCTTGACCATACCCTCACCTCTGGGCTGACCTCCAGTCCACCATGAACAGAATGAAGAAGGGTCATCTGAGGGTCATGAAGGTGGTGGCCTCATGCCTACCAGGAATCTCAGTCCTCTGGTCAGAAGAGGGCCTCCTTCCCTTCTAAAGAACAAAACGATCCCTTCAAGTTGGTTTTCTCAAATTTTTTTAAATTTTCAATATTATCATTTTTTCTTCCAATGGTAGGGAGTTGGACAGAGAGAGAGAGAAGCTTTGATCTGGTTTGGGATCCCAGCCAAGTCTAGAACCCAAGTACCAAGTCCCTGCCCAGAAGGCTACTCCTAACCTTTCAGTGAAAAAAAAAAGATATTAATTTTATGGGGGAGATAAAAAGTTATTGAGTTATCAATGGCATAGAATAGAGAGCCCAGAAATAAAGTCTTGGATATGTGGTCAAATGATTTCCACAAGGGTACCAAGACCACTCACCAGGAATAGGACAATCTTTTTAGTAAGTGATACTGAAGAAGCTGGACCCTTGCCTCCTACCACATGCAAAAATCAGCTCAAATGAATCAACAACTTTTAACTTTGAGAAGAAAACATCGGAGAAAAGTTCCCTGATATTATATTGGGCAACGGTTTCTTGGCAATAGTGTCAGAAACACAGGCAACAAAAGAAAAAGGCAAACTGGACTTTTATCAGAATCAAAAACTTGCACATCTAGTGCTTGTAAGACACTACCAATAGTGTAAAAAGGCAACCCACCACAGACAGGAAAAAATATTTGCAAATCACATATCTGATATAAGATTAATACTCAGAATACATAGAGAAGCCCTGGACTAAACAGCAATTACAACAAAACCTAATTCATAAAGAAATGAGTAATGGGTTAGACTAGGCACTTCTGCAGAAAAATCTACAAATGGCCAATAAGCCCGCGAAAAGGTGTTCAGAAACACCATCCGTTAGGAAAATGTGAACAAGAACTACCAGGATGATCAATATTTTACAAAAATAAAAAATAAATGAGGAGGCTGGAGAGAAGGCTCAGTGGTTAAAAGAACTTGATTCTTTTCCAGTGGACCTGAGTTTAAAACCCAGCACCCAGGTCACACAACTCACAACAGCCTGTAACTCCAGATTCAGAGGATCCAACACCCTCTTCCAGCATCTTTGAGTACCACACACTTGTAGCATGCACTCATACAGACACACACATATAAATGAATAAAAATACAAGTAAATCTTGTTTTAATTCATGAGAAGTGTTGACATCGTGAAGAAATTGGAACTTTTTAACACTAACAAAAACAGCATGATATGATCTCAAAAAATGTATTACAGTATGATCTGACAAGTCCACTTTCAGGAAATGCTACAAAAGAACTAAAAACAGGAACAAGAGCAGAGATCTCTGCACCCACACTTACAGCAACCTCGCAATAGCAGAACCAATCACAGTGGGCTTTGACAGATGGCCAGATTAAAAAAGGGGAGTTAACACATTTAGACATATATTGGTGGTAGTCAAAATCTGCTGACAGGGTTGGAGAGATGGCTCAGTGCTTAAGAAAGCTTCCTATGTGTATACGGCACGTAAATGAGTAAGCTCATGCACGCAATGCCCAGGGAGACCAGAAGAGGGTGTCAGATCCCCTGGAACTGGAGGGACTGACCGTTGCTAGTTGCTATGTTGGTGCTGGGTCCTCTGCAAGAGCAGCCAGTGCTCTTGACAGCTAAACTGTCTCTGTAGCCTCCAGCTTGCTGTTCTTGCAGAGGAATGGAGTTTGGGTTCCAGCATCCATATCTGACAGCTTATAATTGTCAGTCACTCAAGATTCAAGGGATCCAGCACACCTCTTCAGAACTCTAAAGGTAATACATACATAAATAAAAATTAATTTTAAAAATTCATTACTAATATTTTTTATTTTTGAGAATTTCGTACTTGAATAGTATCTGCATTATTTCTATCTTTCCCGGTCCCCCACAAAGTCCTCCCATGCCCCTCCGCTCCCTCTCAATTTCTCGTCCTCTTCTGTGATTATTACTGTCGCACATACATGCACACATTTATAAATACACATGTATAATGTACTGAGTCATTTTAGTAAAGAAAACTATTGGCAAACCACATGCCCATTAGCAAATGAAGAAACAAGTGTCATGTGAAAGGAACAGAGTTAAAGAGACACTTCACCCATGTTCACAGCACATTGTAGACACAACCCATGTCCAGTGACAGGTGAGTACCCACATGCAGTGGGTATTATGTTATTTACCCCTAAAAATGAAAGAAATTTCAATACAAGATGCCACAAGATTTAAATTCAATGGTACTATGCTAAGTGAAAGGAGCCAGATACCAGAGAAAAGGCTGTGTGATTCACCCATCCCAGGTACTTTGGAGTACACAGTCAAATTAAGAGAGACAGAAAGAAGCATGGGCTGGGCTGGGTAGAGGAGAGACAGATATGAGGATTTATGGTGTAATGGGTAAAACAGGTTCAGTTTTATGAAATGAAAAATATATATAGATAAACCTATATTTTTATATATATATACATATATATATATATATATAGAGAGAGAGAGAGAGAGAGAGAGGCAGTGGAATCAGTGGCATGATGCAGAGGGACGTAAAGCCCTGAACTGTATACTTTTGAATGGTTAAAATGTTATTTTTAAATCAGATAACACAGGAGCTAGCATTCTTATAGATGGAAGAAACCAACAATCATTTTGGCAGACCCACTTTCTGGAAGGTCTAGCTGTCAATCCAACAGAGCATCTGTTTGTTCCTCAGTAAAAATGCTCATGCATCCACTACCCAAATGAAACGGAGCAGCAGAGAGTCCCCAGCGTCATCCCTAACACACGTCAGGCATTCAACAAATCTTAGTTACCTGCTCCTTCCTTGGAGTCAATGTTTTTCTGCTTCTAACTTAGAGAAGTGAAACTTCTTTCTTTCTTAATTGTCAGCTTTGCTGTAGGTAATTGGCAGCTTCCTTTGATTTTAGGATTGCTCTAGATGTTTTGCAGAGGGAGGCTCCAGGAGCTCTGTAGGGCTTGATGGCCAGATAATGAGACTATATCTCCGCTCATATCTGCACACAGACCAGAACTGAGGCTCACGTGGACACATATTTACATATGCGGAGCCGCAGAAAGCCTGAATGCCAATAATAAATTTCTGTAAGAGTCCCCTGTACCATTTCTCCTTAAAGAGACCAAAGAGGACAGAAACAGGAATATTTTACTTGGGTGTTCTTTGGTTGGCTTTCTTTGATTCTGAAGCAGATAACCCCACACCATGGACCAGTCTGAGCTGTAGGGGGTTCCCCCAGCATCCTAGAGAGAGGCAGTACAATCAAACGAAGCATACACCTCAGAGACAGAGTCTTAAGACCCTACCTCTGCTACTTACCAGGAACCAAGGAAGCTGTCTAATGTTCACTCTGTTTCCTTCATCTGGGAAACAAAGAAAGCACCCCTACCCAACACAGTGGCTATGGAGATTAAATGAGGTAACACACATCCAAATGGTACCATGACAAGAATCATCAAGGACCAAGACCCTTATTCTATTCCTAAACCTCAGCTGGTGAGCCGGCCATAGTCAAGTCCCATTCCTAAGAGTGTAACATCTGAAAGCAGGGAGGCAAGGCCTTCAATATCCCATCTTAAAGTATGGACCATCTGTGAGCCCCAGGACTTCTGTGTATTTTCCTGGTTCTCTGGGGTTGGTGGGAAAGGAAAAAATAGGAAGAAGAAGAAAGGGAGTGAGAGAGAGAGAAAGAACAAAAGAAAGAAAGATGATAGATAGATAGATAGATAGACAGATAGATAGATAGATGATAGATAGATAGATAGATAGATAGATAGATTGATAGATAGATAGATGATAGATAGATAAGGAGACTGGCCAGCTTGATCCACCTCCAAGCCTGAGACCCAGTTACATGGCCAACTGATCTTGGTTCCATGAGACATCTTACATCAAAATGGCTAATATGCTGAGACTATTGCTAAGAAACAAACCCTGAAGCCATGGCTGAGTAGAAGTCCTGCCAAGTCCTTTGTTCCACCCTGCTTCCTGCTCTTCTCGTCTGTGTCAATAGCAAAGCCCGGCAGCGAGGCCATGAGCTACTCTGCCCATTCAACTCTCCCTTTGGGACAGGACTCGTCTTCTTCACACGCTTTCCCCCGATGGACCTCTCAGTCTGTTTCTTCAGACAAGCCTCATATCTTGCACAAACTCAAATGCACACATGCACACCCTGCCACACCACTTCTGCCTTGACTAGCTAGTTACGCAAACACTCCATGGCCAAATGCTGTTATCGAAAGCAGAGCTGGCACCACCCTCCTGCAGGGTGCCCAGCTTGTGAGTCTTCACAGTCTCCTTCATGGAGCTGGAAACCACTCATGATGACCTCCATCACAGCCAAAGACATTTGCAACAATAGCTTGCTGAAGTCTTTAGGGTCTTTTGGACAAAAATGGACATGGCTGCAAGATTTCCAGCTCAAAGTGGCTGTCTGCTCAGATTGCCTCAGGACACGTTCCCTCAGACTTGTTGCAGCTGGTGTGGAAGGACTGGGGAGAGGAGAAGATCAGGCCTCGGCAAAGTCTGGCAGCCAGGACAGGGGAGGTCCTGGGGAAAAAGAGGTGTCGGGCAAACTCCCTCTCCCTCATCTGCATGGGCCAAGTTTGCTCTCTGAGCTGTGAGAAGGACCAATTAATTTATCAATCTGCACCTCTTTCTGCCACAACATATTTCTTTCTTGCCAACAAAAAAATGTGTCCATTATCAGGCAGGTCCCTGTCCTCCTAAGCAGCCTATGCGGCTGTATAATTACACTTCTATCCCTGACAACTTGCATGATTGTTTTCCTAACAGTATATTACTTCGTTAGTACTTTCCAATATACGTTATTTTTAAACTGTCACTTTTGCCCAACTCATCCCAATTCGCACTCGTCTGTTTATCATAACAATCATTAATAACTGTCAGTCCACGCCATCAATGCAACGAACTCACCCCCTCATTAGCATGTCCTAGCATTTGTTCCGTAGAGGGGGCTGATTATTTTTTACAACAGGCCAAGCCAATTACTTTAGTGAAATGGAATCACATTAATCAATTCTTAACAAGGTGGCAAATTTAAAGATATCAGATTGCAAAAGACAGCATAACTAATATGTCAGTGTCAGGGGGAGCGTGGAGGTATGCGGTAGCTGTACTAAATATATCTCTTCGCGGAGGCCACATGAATTTTGACGTTTCATATGATCTGACAACTACCAAAGTGATATTGTAAAAAAAAAAAAAAAAAAAAAAAGCAAGAGCCTGGTGCTACGTGGCTTCCCGATGACTTTTGTAGATTCTGGCAAGGGCAGCACGGGCAGAGTGGGTGGAGGGGAAGAGAGAGGAGGGGAGAATGGTGGCCGCGCCTATCCCGGCTGGCAGACGGCAGTTGATCGCGTCTCTGTGCCAAGGCATTTTCTTTTACACTTTAAATGATGATAGTCATCCATCACCGTCTGACAACTGCATCAAAACCAGCTGCAAAACATGCAAAGACCAGCAGTCTAAAATATGCTGACACCATCAAGAGAAAAACAGATTTAAAAATATATATATTTATATAGTCCATAGGAAAGGATGTGCGGGAGGGGCCTTGGGCAGGGGTGGGGTGATGGTGGAGGTGGGGGTGGGTGATTAAGTGTTTAAGAGGGGAGGATATAGGAGGAAGGACCCAGAGCAGTGAAAGAGAGAGAACAAAGACAGAAACCAAAAGTGGAGGAAGGGGTTTGAATGGGAACAGGGAGAAGGCAGGAGGCAGGGCAGTAGGGATACCTACAAGTCACTGGCAGTCTTGCAAGGGACCCTGGGAACAGCTCTCCAGTTTGACCTTGGCTCTCTCAGCCACCAGACATGTCTTGGTTCCAAAGCTTTCTTTTTTCCTCCTAGAAGATACTATATTCCATAGAGAGCTCTCCTGCCTGCTTCCACCCAAGTCAAGTTCTCACTCCTAGGACTTAAGTTTCTAGTGGACAGCTCTTCTACTGCTGCTCCCCGGCCCATGGACTCTGGCAACCCATCACATCAAGTCCAAATACAGTACAGCGCATGCGCATCTGTACAGCCAGTGGCCCCACCCTCCTAACTCTTATTCTTCTGTACCAGCACCAGCCAGGTCAAACTTCTGCCCTGACGGTCTGTGAGCTAGGTGACCTTGAACATGTTATTGGTCCTTTCCAGGCCTCTTCTCCTTCTTCTGTAACAATTAGAATAACATGGTTTAAGAGCTCAAAATTTGTTGTTAATAAGAACACACAAGAAGTCCCTTGGGAAGAAGTCTGGCTCCTGTATAGGTGCCATTCCAAAGAGCCGCCTTGTGTTTACTCATTTTTTTTCAGTCAGTACCAAGTGAGTGAACCGTAGGATTCTGTGGAACTGAGCATGAGTAAAGTCCTTTCTTTGTACTTCTCAGCTAATGGAGTTTGCATCCTTCCCAGGACCCTTCACTCATGTGTTTAATAAGCTAGAGAACTGGTCACCTGCGTGTGGAGGATGGAAGGCAGCCGGCATAATTTGTAGGTCCTTCAAGGTTGCACAGACACCAGGCACAGGCCACCTTTCTACATTTAACTCATCCTTCCCTAGACCTACAACCCAGCTGCCCGGTCACCCCACTGTTATTGTATTTAATGAAGCCTATTTATTTATTTACTTATTCCAAGGAGCCCAGAACCAGGTACCCCAGGCTGGCAAAGGCCCCATTGCATAATGTGATTAGATTCAGTTAGATCACACAGTTCATGAAATTGTGCTATGATTCATTTTTACAACTTAAAGAGCTATTTGGTTGGGTTGCCAGGTTGAACGTGATAAATGTGTATGATAAAACAGAACAAAGAGAGTGGCCAGTGCCTGTAAACTGAAACATTAGTCAGTGTGTTAACCCCTTCACTCCCTAACTGTGACATCTCTTGGGTCAGCTGCCTCATGGCCATCTTCCTGCAAACCTCATATCTGAGTCCGTGTTGTGCCACCATCAAAGGCAATGCTTTTTACCTTCTCCAGAAAAAGACACCATCCATTTGATCCCAATCTCCATCTGAGGATGATGCTATGCCACAGGCGGCCACCCACCACATCTCCAATTAATCCTAAATCCTACATGTCAAACGTTCAAGTGACACTCACATGGCCAATGTCAGCAATCATGTGGCGATACAAGCATACCACCTAATCACTCATAGGTCACACGAAATAAAACTAGAATGAAAGGGTATCAGCGCAGCAGAAAAAAACAACCTTCGGGACGAAAAATGGGACTTGTGTCACCCACAAGTCATGTCTTTCCTGTTGCCTAAAAGATTATTTTTTTTCATTGTACCAGGTCCCTCTTCTAAGAGTCTCCTAAAGTAGACTCTAGTAAAGCACATCATCGCTTTTAAAATGATCTCTTGTTTTTTTTCAAGAAAGCTGGATTTAAAATAGAAAGGTTCGCATAATTTTTATGCTGGGAGTGGTCTCACCAATTAAGTTCAGCTCCGATTCATTTTTCTTCATTTCATAGCAAAACAATATGGGGCATATGTTCCAAACATGGCTTCAACACAGCTCCCATCAATACTCCCTTCTGTGACCTGCCATTTCCTCCTCCCTCTCCCCTCAAACCTGGGAAGGTACGTGTTACTGTCACCAGTAGAGTACATGAAGATGTACTGTAAGTTCAGGTACAAAGCCATGTAGCTTCTGTTCTGGTCTCTGGAACACAGGTTCTTGAAGTCCTGGTTTCTATGGAAAAGTCCTGTTTTCCCTGAGGTGGCCACACAGAGAGGCCACATACCAGGGCTCCAGTTGGAAGCAAAGTCTTAAAGTCACTCCAGTCCAGATGCCAGACATGTGTGCAAGCCAGCCCTTCTGGTGAGTCCAGCCCCCAACACGGAGTTGCTCCTGTGAACTTTGCAGCCTAAGCTCCAAGCTTGTATAACAGATAGGCCACTTGGCCATGCTGGGTCTTGAGTTCTTGACCTGTAGAAGTCAAGAACATTTAAAATGGTTCTTTAAATCTTTGGTTCTTCAGATTCTAAGGTTAGTGCACTTCCATATGTACTATATTTCCACTGCAATTTTTGCATAAATTAAAGAATATCTATTCACACCCACAGACTTAGTATACTGCAGCAAAGGCAGGAACTAAGAGGAATGTAACCAAACACTTCTAGGATACAGAGGGGATCCAGTCTCTACTGCTCTTGAGACTTATCAAATCTTACAAAGGACCAGCCATGAGAAACTCCACACTGATGAGTAGACTGGGCACTGGGCATCCAAACAGAAAAAATATATACACCACAGCAGCAGTCACTGACAGTCACTGGCTCAGTGATTTGTTCCCAAATATAAAATTCCCTGAAAAGCAATCACTGCCCCAAATGGAGGTTCTTATATCACACTGCCCACAAATTCCATTTCCTTCAAGCTAGGGAAGTGCCAGCAATCGCCCAGCCTGGGAAGCAACAGGGGACCCTCCAGCCCTGGAGGATGGGAATTTGTGAAGAGGCTCAAGAGGTAAAGACAACCACATTCCCCTCTCCCTCTATAGCCTTCCCATGACCCTCCACCCTCCCACACCCACTTCATGAGCCTGTTCAGAACTTCTGCTTCTGTTCCACATTCTTAGCCAAGAGAACCCAAGGCAATAATTTCCTTGTAAGAGAACCCCCTTGGGTGAGACTGTCATTAGCGGTTGAAAGTGCCTTGCACCCAACATCTGCTACCTAAAGAATGAGGGCTGCGACACACTTCCTCCCCAAATTCATCATAAAATTTTCCCATGATTCAAACTTAAACCTCACAGTCTGACAAAGGGTATCGAGGTTGACATCTGATGTCTTCTTCTACTGCTCTCCATCTTATGTTTTGAGACATGGTCTCTCACTTAATCTGGGACTCATCAATAGGCTAGGCCAGCTATAAGAGCAAGCCCCTGGGACCCTCCTGTCTCTGCCCCCCAGTGCTGAGGCTACAGATGTGCACTTCCACCTCTGGCTTTTTATGTGAATGCCAAGAATCTGAATTCAGTACATATTTGTACTGCAAGCACTTTACCTACCGAGCCCCTAAACAAAATGAGGGTGACATAAAAGCATAAGAAAAAATAATAGGAAATAATAATATGAAAAATAATAATAGGCATAAGAAAATAAGTTACACTTAACCATCCACTTAAGCAACCATCTTTATTGAAAATAAATCCAAACAATCAACTTTAATAATGAATATACATGTTCTATACACTCACATGCACATTATGTTAATGTGTTATCTGCATTCCCAAAATCAAGGTGATCTGAGTACTCTGAGAAGTGAAGGTGCCATACAGCTAGACACTCATGGCAGATCAGAGAACCAAATGGCTTTCTCCTCCCATCATCCAACCCAAGCACAGAACTTCATTCACTATTCTCTCTTCAAATCCCCAGGGGTGCACACATCCTTTCTCCTCCCTTAGGCAAGTTGCCTGCGCTCTTTCAACCTTCACTTTTCATCTGTTACACGCTCAGGGAGCTCCAGCTAGCAGAGCCTGGTGAGAACCGAAGCCCAGGTCTCTCGTTCATGGCTTCTTCTTCCCACCTTTGCATGCCTGCTTAGCTTTAATGCTAGTGTTCTGTGGCCACTGTCCTCATCACTGGGGCTTGTAACAAAGGTTGGCAGACACAAAAACCTAAGAGATGCAGAGCCTATGAAAGGGACCTTCCACCTTGGCACAGCAAGACAAATGGCCCAGGCTTCCAAGTGAGAGCCTTCCATCACTCAGATGCACATACACTAAACTGGCCGGGGGTGGGGAGATGAAAACATCCATTGCAGGTTGAAGAAAAGGGGAGACAAGAACAAACAAGAGTTTCAAAGCTGCTCTCCACACTCAGAAAGTCACTTAAAGACACAGCATGGCACCAGCTTTCCCCCATTCTCACCTTCCACCAGCCCTTCCCTAGCCTGTCCTCCATGGAGACAGACAGGCTTCAGACTACAATGTGAGAAAGGGCCTCTGATGTCTGTGCCTTCCCTATTTATTCCCACCCCCGCCACCCCCCCACACCAATGCACGTGACTTTGGTATGACAACAATGCATAATTCCATGATACGTGATATATAAAATCATTGTAGCTGTTCAGAAAAATTCACATCGAGGGAACTTCAGATCCACACTCAGACACAGATGCACAGCTGGGGGAGTATCCCACTCACATCACAAAGGGAGAGAAGAAAACAAAGAATAATAATAATAAGATGCTGTTCTTGCTGCCATAGGCGTTTCTGGCATGGCTGTCCACACACTTTGGCCCTAATGCCCACAATTAAGAGTACTTGCTTATAAAACAATGCAAGCACAGCTCTGATTGGGCGGGGGTTGGGGGGACCTCATTTGGGGTAAGACAACAGCAATGCAACACAGTATTGTACTTGAAGGTGCTGCTATGAAACCAGGTATATTTAACTCCCTTTTGAAACACCATGTAAAAGTTTCTCTCCTGCCTGCTCACTCTGTGGGCTACATACTGTGTGTAAGATTAATCCCTCGGGAGTTTTTTATTTCCTATTCTGCCTATCTTTCATCTTCACCCCAGACTAAGCAGATGGATGTGAATTCAAAGTTTTCTGATCTTTAGCACAAGTTATGGAGGGTTATCTTTGGCTGTATATCTTTCTGCTGGCAGAGCTCCCTTGGTGATGAAGGATTAACCACCCCAGCTGTCTCTTCCCCGAATGATGCAGTGCCGTGCTCCTCAAAACGACAGCATCACTTAATCTTAATGTCCGCTCTCCGAGCGCAGCCGCGCAGGACAAAGCCAATCAACATCAGATGCCACCAAGATGGACCTACTGCTTGGCCCTGGAGTCTCTCACCCTCTCACTCCTATTAATCAACATCATCCAACCCAATCCCAGAGTTCACTTCTCTCAAACCACAGTTAAACCACTCCGGGATCTGGGTTCGCCATCTGAAGCACGAGGCAGGAGGAGGGGTGGTGGGCGCAATCAGCCCACGATGGGAGGACCACATGGTCGCCAAGGCACAATGCTGAGGGAGTCCTTCCCTCTGCCCAGCTTCCCTCCAGTGTCGGCAAGGGTTCCAGCACCCTTGACAGCTCTTCACATGTCCAAAATCACCCATCAGGCATAATAGAGATTGATCTTGTATGACACTTACCTGTCTTCCAGATATTCCAGAAGATTCTCCAGGAAGCCATGAGACCCTTCACAACCAAGCTACAGGACAAAGCTTCCCTAAGTTTCACACTTGCTTAGCACATATGCTCTGCTCGCATGTATAACACTGGGCCTAGTATATTTCTTTCCCTTTTTTTGGTACCAAAAGAATCTCTCCTCAAAAGTTCAGTGGAATCCCTGACCCGCCCCTCATACCTCATGTAACCTACACATGCACAAATGTTTGTTATCCTATTTTCACAAATGTGTGTTGTTATCCTATTTCCCCTTTTTTTTTTAACATTGCTTATTACAAGTGAGCAGGCAAAATGGCACAATCATGTTTTTCTCTAGCTCAGAGCAATTACAATAACCTCCCTATCCTTTCTTAAGAAAGGGAACGAAAAAGTCAGGCCAGATCTCAAAGGCAAACGTAATAAAACAGTAAATTATGGCTGGAGTTTACTAAACAAATGCAACCTAGTTAAATTTGGAAAAATCTTCACTTTTGCTTACATTTGCAATTTTACTGCTGAACTACTGGTATTTCTTACTTATGCAACATTAAAATGTATAAGAAACCCTCTGGTGAGCTATATCCAGCATCTACTCTTGATTTATAATACCCAATTTAGGGGGGAAAAACACAACTAAACCTGATTTAAATCACAGATTACTCTGTAAAACACAAGCGAGGAGCTATTCCAAATCCTAAATGTAATTTAAACATATTTATATTTTACAGTGATATATTTTCCCCTATTCCTTGTCTTACGACTGTAAACTTTCTATAATTATATAAGCAATTTCCCTAAGGTCACAGCATTGATCATGGTTATAAATTGCTAAAGTACAGCACATAGTGAGCAGGAAAATATATGCTGGACATCACAAACAGTTTCATCACATCAAGGATGGACTGGGAGAAGACTGAGTAAAGGAGAGGGCTAGAGATCAGGATGGGGGGAAAGTAACTGATTTTTCAAGAAGTCATTACTCACATCCCCTTCCCCAAAGTCATTGGAAATAGATTTTTGAAACTGTCCTGCAAGAGGTCTTGGTTTCATTTTTGATGATAATTTTAACTCTTTGACAATCACTCTGAAGCCACACTCCAGAAGTCCTAGCACACAACAATTCCAAACGATACAATCAAACTTGCCTTCCCAACGGGCATGGTGGCTCACTCCTTTAATCCCAGCACTCAGAGGACAGAGGCAGGTGGATCTCTATGACTTCCAAGCCAGCCTGATCTATATAGGGAGTTCCATAGCAAACAGGCTACACTAGGACTACATAGTGAAGCCTAATCTCAATAAATAAATAAAGTGAATTAATGAATGAATGCATAATCTCCTTCTTCTGAGCAGCCGTTCTCAAACTGTACACCTTAGAAACGTAACTGGTGTACACATCCTTCTTGGCATCCCTGCCTCCCACGCATTCTTTAAGCAAAGCAGCTTCTCCTGGGGTCTATTTCTTTTAAGGCTGGATGGGGTGAAAATAGGAAAAAAAAAAAAAAAGAAAAAGAAAACTTACTTAGAAAAATCATTGTAAAGGGTTTTAAAAAAAAAAAGATTTGGAAACGACCACTTCCTGATGTTGTCATGATGAAGGAAAAGATCTGAAAGAAGTTTTTTGAGAGGTTCCAGTTGGTTGTCAGTGCTTCTGGGGTTTGGGGGTAACTCTCCTCTTAATGAGAGTGGAATCAGGTGCTCTTCACACAGGATGCAAATGAGGTTGCTGTCAGGAGCCTCCAGCATCCAAGTTCCAGCAGGACGGGCTGACAGGCCAGCCAGACAGGCCGGCCACCTCTCCTACTTAACAATGCCATACTCCACTCTGGGCAGCTGCCTATTAGGAAGACAGCTGAGGCCCAGAAGAGGGGGAGGAATCAGCATGTGACAGGCTCTGCTTATTCCACATGAAATAAACCTTAAAAGACCCAGATTTTCCACAAGCTTAAGAACAACAGTTCAAATGTTTCCTTCTCAATCTTTTCCTAAGAAAGCTCAGTCAGCCCAACTGCAGCTCGGGGTCCTGGGACAAGGAGCTGCAATTTCAGAACTCTCAGAGCAAGATACACGCAACCTCTAAGACGGTCATTAAGAGCCTGACCGCCCTCCTTTCTGCACCCTTCTCCCCGGTCATTTCTGCTTGCTGTTTATGCTCTGCCTTCCATCTTAGACTCCATCTTCTTACTTACATACTGCCAACAGCACCCAAATAAAGAGCAGCTGTTTTCCTGCCTCATGGCAGCCTCCCCTGACTAGCTAGCTGCAACACTCATAGGACAGTTGGCCCTCCATAACGATAGATTACACATCCTTTGATTCAACCGTGGACCAGAAATATTGTTTTAGAAATTCTGTCCACCCTAATCATTATGCATTTTTGTTATTTGCTAAAAATAGTTCTTTTATAATAACTTAGCATTTATAACATATCTGGTATTGTAAGCTATCTCTTTTATACAGGAGGGTGTTCCTAGGTCAACATGCCAATACTACACCATTTTGTATACGGAACTTAAACATCTTGGACTTTGGTTCTGGGGTCTAGAACCAATCCCTGACTGTATCTCCTTGACTATGCAAGTTTCGAAGTCAAAGAGGAAGATGTTCAGATCTTCACTGTCCTGGTCTCTTTCTGTAGAAACTCCAATTGCTCAGCTCACAACTAGCCCTTCCAGCACAGCAGGCAAAATAATTCCTACTTGTGAAATTCCTACTGGGGAAATACAACTAGACTGGCACAAATTCTAAGTTCTAAGTGTGTGAATTAGACACGTAGTTCCTCTTCATTAGCTGGTTCAGGTTGATTGGTTGGTTTCTGGTTCTGTTGCTTTTAGATTGCCTGGGTGTGCTGTGGATCCCTAGTAAACAAGTTAGAAAACAGAAACAACTTGCCAAGTCTGGGCAGAGTGAAGTCTTGCCATAATTAACTACAGGTAGAATGAAGGTTGGTGTTGCAGCATGATCAGGGAGGAGCAGGGCAGATGACTCCTACTGAATTTTTGACATTTTACTAATTTAAAAGTTCACTGTTGAGGGTGGGGAGGTGGCTCAGTGGATTAAGTATTCACCATGCAAGCTTGAGAACCAAAGGCCAGACCCCCATTACTTACACAAAAGCTAAGCAGGCATGGTGGTACACACACAATTCCAGGACTCATGAGGTGGAGAGACAAGGGATCACTTGGACAAGCTGGCTAGGTAGATGAGCTGAATCAGCAAGTCCCAGGGTCGGCGAGAGACCCTGCCTCCGTAAATGATGTGGAAATCAACTGAGGAAGATGCCTGACTTTGACTTCTGGCCTCTACATGCATGAGTACACATGTGTACCTGCATTTGCACACCTATGTGCCCACACATATGCAAACACACACTCCACACACCGCACACATGCACAAAATTTCATTGCTATTAATTTAGAAACATATGATTTTCATCAGAGCAAGTCAATGAATTTATGATTTGTTTCTCATACAAACTTCATCCCACTAAAAACTGTAAATAGTATAAACCACCTGCGCTCCTGAAACCCAAAGGACGATAATCTAAGTGGCTAATGCGTTGCTGTGAGCATCTCTCCTGACAGCTCCGAACTACATACTTTACTACGATATCTCATTCAATACTCTCTATTCCATTGCATTAAAAACTGAGGCTTCAAGTGCTGAAGTAATTTATTCAAGATAAAATTACCATGCCACATCTATGTGACAGCATTAGGATTTGAACCCAAGTCTTCATTCAAAGCAGGATCATCTCCCAGAACTAACATGGGCAAAAGTGAAGCCCACTTTGTACCCATTTCTGCTGTGAGTGAAGCAGGCAGACTCAAATCTCTCAGAAAACTGAGATTTGAAAAACAGAAGCTACCCAGCAACTGATTGCCTCAACACCTCCAAAATTGCCAAATGAGAAAGGGAGGACCAGACCATGGAAATATGAATGGCCAAATCCTGCTCAGAAACTCAGGCCCAGTTCCCAGGGCTCCAGGCCACCCTGGCTGTAGCTGATTCCTGGGAAAGTTAAATAATAATTCAGCGACTGGCAAGGAGCTCCTTAAAGACAACACAGACCAGGCCGGTCGTTTATCAACTGCTGAGTTTGCTAACTCCAAACACAAATGCTGTGCAAAGGTCATCTTGTGACTCCCTCCAATTTCCCAGGAACTTGCCCAAACTGGTCCAAACTGGGTGGCCAAAGCACCCAGAGCAAAGGATGGCAGTAATTTGCCACATTTCTCTACAACATGGCAAGGAATCTTTGGCACTGAAAAGGTGAACTTTTCAAGGGTTTCCAGGTTTCTCAATGGAAACCTCTTGGGAAGGAGAGCTTTTGCTCATGGGGTCATCTTCCCTTTAATCCTTCTCGGTGCCATTTTGTAGGATTTTTCATATAACATGCTCATTATTTCTTCCTAAATTAATTTGTAGCCATTTGTTTTCAGTCACTGGAAATGAGAATCCCTTCTGTTCCCACATCCCTATCTTATTACATGGGTTTTTCTTCATTTTGAAAAATACCTTATATAATTGTAATTGAGGGTAACAGTTTTTCAGTTTGTGTTTTTTAGATTAACTAGCAATTATTTCACTTAAAACCAAAATTTTCACCTCCTTTTGTTCGTTACTTATATGTCTTATCATGCTGCATCAATTAAGATGATAGTTACAAACTCACTGGGTCACACAAGCAACAGAACAGTAAACTAAGCCAGACAAGAGCCAGTGACTTGAAAATGACACTGTGTGACCGAGTTGGAAACCATCTTCTGTGTCAACCTGATGCTCAGGAACACAGGCTTCATTTTTTTTTAAATTTTATGTGCATGAGTGTTTTATCTACTGTGAGTGCACCCATGCATGCAGTATCTGTGGAGGCCAGAAGAAGGTGTCAGATCCCCTGGACCTGGAGTTACTGATTGATGGTTGTTAGCCACCAAGTGGATGCTGGACATTGAACCCAGGTCCTCTTCAAGAGCAGCTAGTGTTCTTAAGTGTTTAGCCATCTCTCCAGTCCCATACAGATTTCATCCCTGCAGGTTTTCAAATAAGCTAGAAATTAGAGTGTCTGTGTCTATGTATGCGTGTCTGTGTGTGTGTTTGTGCTTGTGTTTCTGTTTCTGTATGTCTGTGTGTGTGTCTGTATGTATGTTTATGTATATCTCTGTGTGTGTGTATATCTGTGCGTATGTTTCTGTTTCTGTGTCTGTGTGTGTGTGTGTGTATGTGTGTGTGGTGTGTATGTGTGTGTGGTGTGCTTCTGTGCCTATGTCTCTGTGTCTGTGTGTGTCTATGTGTATGTGAAGCTTCTAGTTCACTCAAGGTTAGCAAGTAATTCTCTTAAAATGTAAACTATAAGACCACAATATAGAGTGCCTAACAGTCAGATTCAGACTGAGGGTATCCAACAACCTCTAGACATGACCTGCCAGAATTTAAGAAAGTATGGTATGTCAATAGAAGGGAAGTGGACACCTTTATTGGGACTCTCAAGAGGATGCTTGTTTTTTGACCTGAAGATTCTGTATCAAGTTAAGACTCTAATCAGAGTTTACTAGGATTTTTTTTTAGAAATAAATTTTGAATTCTATTAAGGTAGTTTGGTTTTATCCTTGGACTCTATATGATGATTATATTGATAAATTTCCTAATATCCAAAAAGGAAAAAATAAAGCAGAAAACTTAAAAGAGTACACCCTGGGAAACAGTCCTATAATTTGTGCTTTCAACATACAACAATGTAAACAGATCTTTCCTAACTTTTCTAACTCCTCGCTTTGATTTTACTGACAACACTTGGTGGTGACTTGCTCTCATCCATATCCCAGCTATTTCTTCCAGCCTAGTAAAATCCTACTTATAAAACTGTCACTGACATCATCTGTTTCCAAAGAATTATTCACCGCTGGATCCATCATCAACTCAGTCTACACAACCAGTTTTGAATTCCAAAGCGATTCCACACTACACTCCACATCTGTATTCCCAAGTCCACTTTGATACAGTTCACTCTTTGGAAAGACGTAAGAATGACAAATTTTCTGGAAACAGGTTTTTCTTGGGGGCAGGGGCTTGGAGGACATTAAATTAAAAAGATGAAACTGGCATAGAACCGAAAAGATATCCAATGCGTGAATGTAAAAACATCACTAGACTTGGCTTACAAAATTGTTAATTATGTATCTGACAGTGAAATATGACAAACAGCTGGGGCTAAAGAATCCAAACGCGCACAGAGAACGAGCAGGAATGGGAAAAAGTACTCAGCCTATCCAAGAGGCCTAGGGATGGTGCTCAAGTGGTATAGCACTTTCCTAGAATGCATGATACTCTGGGTTCAGTCTTCACCCTTTGCATAAACCTGGTAAAGTGGCACACACAATCCTAGCACTTGGGAGGTGGAGGCAGAAAGATAAGAAATTCAAGATGATTTGGGGATACACAGTTTTAGGACCACCTGGGCCACATGAGAGGCTGTCTCAAAAAACAAACAAACAAAAATGTTAACCTACAGAGTGGGTTACACACCTCCACCAAAACACACAACCCAAAAATTCCTGTTTCTACATGTAGTCTCAAAACTGGAAACTCTTCACCTCAGTTCAAAAAAAGTTAGACCATAAAATTTGTGGCCACCAGAGAGGAAAAATAACGAAGCCAAACTGAAAAGAATGTGTACACAGCGGCTGTGAAAAGAAAAATCTTCACTTTGAGAAATTTAGTCTTGATATTTTTCTTCTGTTTTCAAAATATGTGAACTGTCTCAGTGCCCTGGAAGAAGGCCGCAAAGAGATTCCGGAGCTGCCACCCCATCAACTCCCACACACGGCGCACTTCCTCCTCAAACAGGAGTCTGCTCTTCCAGGATCCCCCTCACCCACAGGAAACAACCCCTGTCACAAACACTCATGTGGAGTTGTCAGAAAATTCTCACCAACAGGGACACTGACAAAGCAGAACCCAAGCCCCAGAAGGGACAACCTGGGGTAAAAATGGCTTTCTGATCTTGTGCCATTAAGAGGAAAGATTTTTGGCAAATGACAACAAAGCAAACAAGAAAATTTTTACCTTTTCAGCAGTTCTAAGTTGGAAAAGAGAGAGGTTCTCTCCCTGTACCTGGTCAAAGGTCAACTCCTCCACAGAAAAAAAGAAAATGTGACCTTCCTTTAATTGCCAGGCAAACATTAACATACAGGTGAATGTCTCTAACTCTAAAATCCCAATTCCCCATATTACAAAACTTCTAGCACTGATATGATATTAGAGCCAACTTGACCTCAGATGATGGCTCCCAGTCAAAACACAGATGTTTGCACAGCATCACCTGTGGCTATGTGTAGAAGGTACATACGAAACAAAAATGAATTTCATGTTTAGATATCATCTCAACTCCAAGATATCTTATTCCATATAGGTAAATAGTGTTTTTCAAAATCTAGAAAAAATATAAAGTCAGAAATACTTCTGGTCTGAAGCATTTTAAAAGATGGTTACTCCATTTATGTAAGTCCAGTGAGAGTCTAAAAGGTACACTAGGAGGTTAGATAAGAGGTTAAAATATTTCTGCAAACATTATACTTTCTTTCTAAAATTCTTTATTACATTTGATTATTGTGGGTGCATGTGCATGAGTCATGGTACACATATGCTGGTCAGAGGACAGCTTGAAGGAATAGGTTCTCACTGAGCCATCGCCTTCCCCTGTAAACATACTTTCTAGCATGTCTAGAAATGTACTAGTGAGGCTGTCTCATACTCAGTCTAACCTCTAATAAAATGATGAACTTCAAAAGCTAAATGTTATATGCATGTCTAGCCTGTAGCTTCCTAAACCCATTCATTCTTTTCTGATGGGATGATTAAGCATCCTTATTGTCGTCCTCCAAGTATTTTTTAGAAATGGCTGAAAAACAACCAGATTAAGATTTAAGCTTCTCTGAAAGCTAAAGACCACCAATGGAAACCTACTCCTTCGTCAAATAATCTCCCAAAGTCCCACATCTGCCAGGCATTTGGGAGGCTGAAGCAGGAAGATGGCAAGTTGAAAGCCAGTATAAGCGATGAGGCAACACCTTGCACTGTAAACAACACATAAAGGGGTTGGGGATTTAGCTCACTGTTAGAACACTTGTCTAGCAAGCTCAAGGCTCTGGGTTCAGTCCTCCGTTCTGGACAAAAATAAAAAAAAAAAAAAGACCCCACCCACAAACACACACACACACACACACACACACACACCCATCTTCAACAAAGGTTTCCAAGGCAGATATTTTCTCTGGTTACATCTTAGACTGTCCCAATAGGTAAAAGACACTAGCAGAGCACTCTAACTAACTAGAGACTCTGTTACTCTTCTCATCACTGTGCTAAACTTAAAAGAAGAAACTTAAAGGGGAGAGGTTTTTTTAGTTCCTGGGTTGTGGGGGACAATCTACCATGGTGGCACAGCATCAGGAGCTCTGTGCCAGCAGCAGCAGCAGCATCTGCTTGCTTGCAGCTTGTCAGGCTATAACTTCAAGGCCAGTCCTTCAGCAATCTACTTCCTTCTAGCTTGGCTATACCCCCAAAGCAGCACCCCAGCTAGGATCCAAGTACAAGTGCATGTGAGCCAGTGGGGAGGAGGTAACTAACTCTTCTCTAGGGTGCTGCCCTATTGTGGTAGGGGAAGAGCAGAGGGAAAAGTTGCCAGACAAACAGCAACTGTCTCAAGGCATCAGAAGCCAATGAATGAAGAGGAAGCGTCTCTGCAAGAAGACAACACATGAAGCCGTCCACCACTGACTAAAAGCCAAATAAAGAAGATCACTGTCTCAGGCAGCCCAAGAGCAATGTGTCCAGATGCCAAAATAAGGGGAAACCAATTTAGGGTGGGTCAATGGAAACAGCTTTACCCTCCCAAAGACCATGGAGAAAACCACATCAATGCCAGTCACAGGAGATCACTTTATTTTACAAAATATAAAACTGTTTCATTGCAAATCTATGGAAACAATGTCACCAGGGCTAGGGGCTGTCACTTCCAGTCAAAGAAGGCCCACTTCACAGTGGCACTGATGGCCAGTGATGTCAGGGAGAATTATATCCACACACACCAAGAAAGAAATCAAAGTCAGGAGCGGAGCGTTCGGCGCAGACACACCCAAAGGAGTTTAGAAAGCAGGGGTTCCTTGCACGCCCTGCTAACCCTTCACAGCCTGAAACAAAGGATATGGAATTTTTCCCATCAAGAAATGGGAAGACGAGCCAGCCATAGTCATGGGCTCCTATAGACTCAGCTACTCAGGAAGCTGAGGCAGGAAGACAGTTCTAGTCTAACAGTTCAAGGTTAGCCTGGTCAATGTGAAGGGAAAGACAAAAGAGAGAAAGAATGGACTAGTGGCAGGGCCATCTACAGGGAGGCATAGAGAATTGTTTTTAAAGCAAAGACACTCCATTTTTTAAACCATGTTGGGCAGACAAATGCAACAATATTTATGGCCTAGTAGAACTTGCATATTTTTAATGACTCATGGGCTGGGAGTATATAACTCAGTAGGCAGAGTGCTGCCTGACACGAAAAAAACCCTGGGTCTGATCTCAAGCACTGCATAAATTAGGTGTGACATCACACCCCTATAATCTCAGCACTTGGCTGGTGGCAAGAAGACCAAGAGTTCAAGGTCATCTTTGGCTAAATCTTGAGTTTGTGGTCAGCCTGGGCTACATGAGACCATGTCTAAAAAAAAAAGGAAAGAAAAAGAAAGAAAGAAAGAAAGAAAGAAAGAGGATTGACATGATAGGTACCCAAAGAAAGAAATGGAATTTCATCTAGATCATAGTGAAGTCCCATAAGCTACTTCAGGGAAAAGACAGATGATACAGAAAGGACACATGACTTAGAATGAGACCATGTCACAAATTTTCCAGTTATACACGAGAGGATTCTATAGGAACATAATGTCACAGTTAGAAATCTGTTCCCTATGAAGTCAGTCCGAAAACCACAATGTAAAAGCAAGTTCAAGCCTAGTTCTGAGGCCGGTGAAGAAAAGAGCAGATCTTAGGCAGACTCGAGAAGTCACAGTCACTGGCACCAGAGAATGTGAGCTAAACAGATGGGACCAAAAGGAAGCAAGAAAACAGATTGTGTGGGTATGCACAAATTCAGGCTCTGGGGCAGAGTGGTACAGAGTGACAAGCTCTCAAGGCTCCTTATCACAGACCCACGGTTACTAAAACTGCTGATTCCAAGGATGGAGGCTGCCCAAGTCCTTCCTAACCTGTAGGTGGGCAACAGATGGTTACACATGTGATCAGAATCTAATACAACAAAGCAAAGAAGGGCCGTTGAGCACTATGTGCTTTCAGGGCACTAAGCCCTGTGATATACAGGTCAGAGTGTTCAAGAAATCCAATTTAATTAGACTAGCTACCCATTTTACAGATACAGAAATTAAAGATTAGAGAGAGAGAACAGGAAATTTCCAACACATTCATTCACAGTCAAGGTTCCTAGACAGAATGGGGATTTCGGCTCTCAGTTCCTCATAAGTGATTTCCTCTTAGAAATCTGACACCCTGAAGAAGACCAGGAGAACTCGCAGTCCTCAGGGGCCTGTAGTCATGAAGAAATGCCCAGTCCTTACAGGAGAGCCACCCGGGGCCCCTTTACTTCCATAAACCCATGCTGAGGAATTTGCAAGCTCTAGCGACATGAGACAGGCCACTAAAATGATGACTGACCTTGAAAAACAGAGAAAGAGAAAGGATGCCCTTCCCATCTTGTGAGAACACACCCTTTTACCCCCCACAGACTCCACAAAGCATCACACTAGATGACAGTCAAAGAGTGGCCACCCCAGCCAAGAAGAAAACGAAGCAGGAAAGGTTACGGATCTGCCAAGTCCACGCAAAAATAAATGGGCCATCCTGGACCCAGTCCTTCCGTTGGGCAACTTTTAACTTGGCACATAAAAATGAAAAAGTGCCTTTGTTCAAAATCCTCCTGAAGTTTCTGATCATGGTGATTTATGTAAATAAAATGTTAAATTAAAATGTACGTGTTAAGAAAATTACATATATGATGGAATTATTGTTCTTTTTAAAACTTATCTGCAATAAATTTTCTAAATTCTGATCGCAGGTGACTCCAGACTTGAAAGCTTTGCCAACAATAGCCAGCAGAGGTCTATTACTGAAGTGGTATTAATATAGCTATCATCACCAATTCAAAGCAGATAATAAAGGACTGACACATTTATTATCATTATTAATTAACAGTTTTCTAAGATGGAATTAAATCAATATGCTGCTCTGATATCATTTTAACTAGTTATGCAAATCAAACATTTAGAGCCCATGAACAGATATAAATGCCATTCAAAATTCACTTCACACTTATTACTGTAATATCAGAACTTTCAGGCTTTGCTAGTAAAAAAAAAAAAAAGAAGGACTTAATGCTCATTTAATTACACTCAGACATAAAGCTTATGGAATGAAAGTTGAAATAGCTGATTAGTTAGGAAGTCGAGGTAAGGCTATAACACTTGGGAAAGACGATGAGATAATAATGTGGAAATGCAAGGCTCTGCACAGAGTGCTTCTGGCAGATCCTATTAAGAAGAGCTGTGACACGTAGAAGAGACTGTGTTTTGAATTTACGAAGTTGAAATCCCTTTCTTAGATCTACAAGGGAGACGTAGGGGAGAGGAGAAGAAGAGGAAGAACCAACAACTCATCATTTACAGAAATAGAAACTTCCAGGCTAAACTGACCAAACAGTCTTCCTTAGTACACAAAGATGGCTACCAATCTGTTCTGTACAGAATGTCCCCTCGCCTCCTGTTTCCAGATGTCCCTGCCTGGTGAAGGGAGATCTCTACACCCAAGACAGGGAGACTTGGAAAGTCACAGTGAGGTCTAAAGCACTTTGCTTCTAGGTCCGACAGGGGTAGTCAGTGGGGCCAATGATTTGACACAGACACCAGGCTACCAGTCTGGAAATGCAACTAAAGTCTGAAGAATGGGTGATTTTTAAAACCCTGGCAGAGGAATTTGGCCCACCTCAGGCCCTGTGGCTACCTGGACAAGGAGGCCACGGCTTCCTTTCTTAAGTGGTTGGGACAGCAGTGCCAAGAGATGGTGTGACAAATGAACGGTTTACCAAGTGCTTGACCTGCATCTCCTAAGCATGACATGACTCCGGTAGACTTCTGAAAAGCAGGCAGGTATATCCGTCAGCATCACAGAGCAGAGGCAGCATTTCTGTTGGGTAAGCGCAGTGGGGTTTGAGTCACCTTAAATGCAAGGCCCAGGGAACAGAGCAGCCAGAAGCCAGAAGCCAGATGCTACGAGGTATTACTTTGCTCACAGCAAGAAGCACAAGTGATCTGCTGACCTTCACTGGGAGTCCAGCAAACAGAATTAATCTCTGGGTATTTTATGAAAAGGACTGAATTGTTCCCATAGTGTATGTTAGTGTGAGCAATATCTCGCTGTTTTCTTTGAAATCATATTCCCATCTTTGCCCTGGAGTACATTTGATCCTCTGCACAATGGGGTTCAGAGCCAGAAAATGAATAGCAGGTAGACCAGGAAAAAATGCGGCACAATTGCTCTGTGGTGACACAAACCAAACAATCGAAAACAGAGAGAAGGCGATCTTAGCCTCCCCAGCCTTCCACCCTCAGCTTCAGCATCTTAGCTTTTGTTATAACAGAAGTCTCCAGTCATAGGCCCACACACATCACACCATGCTGCCATTTGCTGTGGAGTTCTAGAAATCAGAAAACAAGAATGGCTAAAATGTTAACTGTGTGCACTATAAACCCACTCTCAGATATCATGATCAAGACAGACATGGTCCCTGCTCTCCCCATGAAACAGTCTAAGAGAGATTGCTGAATAGAGCATTCAGCAAGCAGGAAGGCAACACAGTCAGTGTGATGGTTTAGGCTGATGGTCGACTTCACAGGATCTACAATCATCTTGGAGAAATCTCTGGGTGTGTCTGTGACGGATTTTCTAGATTAGGTTAATTGAGGTAGGTAGATCCATCCTCAAGGTGGGAGATGCCACTCCATGGGCTGGGGTCCCAGACTGAATAAAAAGGAGAAAGCGAGCTGAGCACTAGCATTCATCTCTCCTTACTGACTATAGGCACAGTGAGACCAGCTGCCTCAGGTTCCTGCCATCATGTCTTCTCTGCCATGATGGACTTTACTCAAACTGTGGGCCAAAATAAGTACTTCCTTCCACAAGTTATACCTTAGGCACGTACTCTGCCAGAGTATCAAGAAAAGTAACTAATAGATAGTCATTGAGCCCAGCTGAGGGGTAAGGAAGTAGAAAAAAGACTGGAAAGATGTATAATAAGATGTGTCATACTGGTAAACTAAGGGTAGTCTGATACCCAGTGGCACTTTGTTTTCTTTGTGCTTGATGTTTTCCAAAACGTTACAATGGCTCTTCTTTCACTAAAGGATAGGTACTGAAGCCCAACTAGGTAGAACCATAGCACACTGGAACACCCTGATCAAGACAGTCAAGGTCCTCACCCTGTCTGTGAAGATGGTCTAATAAGGAGACAGGGAATCTACAAGAAGTCAAAAAGACACCTTTTTGTGATTCAAAAAATCCTACAGGCTCCTGGGACCTTGATCTTATGAACCTACAGCCAAGGAGTCAGCATGCACAAGACCCATGTAAACTCAAGCAGACAAA
This sequence comes from Eospalax fontanierii, assembly GCA_035773235.1. NCBI lineage: Eukaryota > Metazoa > Chordata > Mammalia > Rodentia > Spalacidae > Eospalax > Eospalax fontanierii. The sequence goes on along the minus strand of CM069540.1, from coordinate 17,094,205 downwards.
AACCCAACACAGAACTGTGGAAATGGGCAGTGGACCCCAATCTTTGTCAAAGAATTATTGGCAGCTGATTACTGCAGAGTGAGGAAGAACTGATCTTCTTAAAGGGACTGACTCTAGATAGGCTGACTAGACCTCAGTGGATGAACTTGCACTGAGGGATATCCGAAGACACTGACTTGACACAATAGGCCTTAACACAAATGGCAGAATGTATGAATTCTGGGGAGTGGGGTGCCAAGAGAGAAGGGGGTACAAAGATGATTAAGACATTCTATATGAAATACACAAAAATTCTACAAAAAATTCACAAAAAATATTTTTTATAGGGGCTGAGGAGATATATCACTCAGTTGATAAAGTACTTGTACAAATATTAGGGCTTTGACTGTACCCAGTACCCATGAAAAAGCCAGATATGGAGATACATTTTTATAATCCCAGCCTGGGGAGGCAGACAGGAGGATCCATGGGGCTTGCTAGCTCGCCAACCTTATCTAATTGGTGATCCCTGGATGCCAGCAAGAGACCTTGTCTCAAAAAACAAGGTGAGAGGGTTCTTGAGGAATGATTCCCAAGATTGACCCCTGGCCTTCACATACACACACACACACACACACACACACACACACACACACACAATGGTGCACAAATAGGAAAAAAATAAAAAATACCAAGATTTCATTCTTACTTTTCAAGGACTTGAGTGAGAATGAAACATTCCAATTTTGTGTCTCTATTTTTTCCCAAACGAGAAGCAACCCCACAACAAGTGTCCAAGATTCAGGAATCATCACATTTTCTTCCTTCCACGGTGGAGGTAGAAAAGTTAGGTTAAACCTCTAAGACTTACACCTGCAGGGAAAGCATCTTGTGGTCCTCTCTACCCACACAGCCCTGAGGTGCTCCCCACCCACACACTGTGCTTCTCAGTGAGTTCCTCCCACAGCAGTAACCGGAAGCCTGTGCCATTTCAATCGCACTGACCTCTAGAGTCTGCACTTGCTTGAACAAGTCATAACCCTGCCTGCTGCTCAGACCTCTCCACACCTCAATTTCCATCAGCTCCAAATCGGAAGAAAACTGCCATATGCCACCCTACTTGAAGACCTCTGTGGTGTTTGAATGAGAAATCTCTCCCATGGGCTCAGGTATGTGAGCACAGCCCCCTGTTGGTCGCACTGTTTGGGGGGTTAGAGAACTTACTTGGTACAGCCTTGCTGGAGGAGCCACTGGGGGCGGGCTTTGAGAGTCCCTAGCCCCGCCCCGCCTGCAGGTCACCCCTTCTGCTGCTTGTGTGTACAGCTGAGATGTAGTCTCTCAGTCTCCTGTCATGCCGGCCACTTGCTGCCAGGCATCCCATGATGGACTCATCCCTCTAAAACCAAAAGCTAAAATAAATACTTTTGTTTCTAAGCTGCTTTTGGTCATGGTATTTTATCATCCCAACAACAGGAAAGTAACTGAGACTGCCTCTCACTGTTGTAAAACCTGACAAACATCTGGGCACAGAGGGAGGGGAGGATATTGATCCACAGGAGAAAGGTTCTAAGGAAAATTCATCTATCCTCATGCCTGCTTTTCAAGAAATTCAATTTCTGGTTCGTGTATAATCTCGAAGTAGCCCGTGCATGTATGAAGATTCATACATCAATGATTATATCTGAGTGTGACTCTACAATCTCACCAGAAGGCAAAATATAGAAGAAAACAAAATGCGAGGCCAACATGCAAAGTCACTGTAGTGACAGTGGAAGAAGCTGTCTGCACAGGTAGGTGATGACTGTCTCTACGGCCTACCCCACTACGGCATGAACCTCTGGCACCAGGAAAGGCTTAGCACAGAGACCAGCAAGTGGAGCATCTCAGCATGAGATTCATCACCCCGGTGCAGGAACAGCATCAGCGGAAAATGAGGGCCAAAGCTCAGTGGCTGGAACAACACACAGACCTTCCAACACAGAAGAGCAAGCCCTTTGACCGCAGCCTGCGAGCTTCTGCAGCAGTCGACAGAGTTGCACAACCGTCAGTCACACTGTCAGCATGTGGATGGCGGTAGCACCGTCACATAAATACCTGGCAGATTTTGTCCCAGCTTCTCCGGCTGGAGATGCGCAGAGAAAGTCGTGAAGAAGAGAACACTTCTTTGTCTATGTGTTTGCACAGTACACTTAGGTTCTAGTTCCTTAGAACCTATGACTGAATAGGAGTTAAGGAAAGATACCCCAAATTCCAAGGGCTTTACCCTTCCTTAAGCCATCCCTAAGTGGGGCTTCAACTAGCTCCTTACCCAGCCTATATCAAAGGCAAGCGGCTCCTTCCAGGTTCATGTTCTTCTCCTGGCTTTGTCTCTACTTGGGCTTTACCTCCAGTTGCTCTGTTTGAGAGCATTTCTTAGGCCTCCATCTCCTGGCACAAGAAACTACTCATGAGCAAGAAGTGTGAAAGCCTTTTACTTGTGAAAGGAGGAGGGTAGCATGCCATTCCACGGCCAGCTGGGTCGCACACTGTTGGTGCCGATCCAAGTGGAGTCAAAAAACACCTGAGCATCGCAGAGATGCAGCTAAGACAGAGAGAGCGCCCTCCAAACCTGAAGTTGTCCATGGAAATTCAAAGTACCTTCAATAGTAGACATACATGAAGGCACAAATAGTCCTTTCCTTTCCTTTGTAATTACAATTTATGGGGGGCGGGACGGTGTGTGCCACTGTGCACTGTGCACATGTGGAGATCAGACAACTCACAGGAGTTGGCCCTCTCTTTCCACTATGTCAGTCCCAGGAATCAAACTCAGGTTGTCAGGTTTGGTTGCAAGTGCCTTTATCCGCTTAGCCATCTCCCTGGTCCTCAAAGTATCCTTTTCTAGGAACAAGAGTGGGAATTCACTGCCACATCCTAGAAAGGCGAATTAACGTTCTACTGGAAGATCTCTGTCAGTGCGAGCAAGACAAGGTTTTAGAAGATGAGCATTTGCCTAGAGCATCTGCATGGAGAACTAAGCAAGCCTTGCCACGATGGCAGTGGCCACCAACACTGCTGAGTGGCTGGCTCTTGGAAAGCTCTCAGGGTTCACAGTAGCTGTGTGATCCCACCAGAGAATTATCCTGGCCATACCTACTGCTGTGCTTTGAATGTGAGATGTCCTCCACAGGCAAACACATCTGGACAGGCGGTCTATAGCTGGTGGTGCTGTTTGGGAAGACTATGGAACTTTTAGAAGGTGGAGTCTTGCTGGAGAAAGTGGGTCACTAAAGAGAGGGCCTTGAGGTTTTATAGCCTGATCCTTTTCAGTGCTCTGCTTCCTGATGGCGGATAGAGTACTGACTAGTCACCTCAAGGTCTTATCACCATGCCTTTCCTGCCATGACAGACTGTGTCCCCTTGACCTGTGAGCCAAAATAACCCCTCCCTTTCTCTAGTTGCTTTTCTCAGATATTTTTGTCACAGCAATAAGGAAGGTTATGAATAAATCTATGCAAACGTCCCCAAACAAGATCACTGGAAAGCACTTTCGAGGACTTGATCCTTCCACTCTACATAACTGATTTATAATAATGGGGCTTTTTGTGGCCCGTGAGCCTCCTGGATTGTTATTAGTGCTGTCTTGGTTAGGAAGTTGGAATATGATCCTCTGACTAGAAATACTGGCATAATTTATTGCATTATTACTCCTCTGAACTGAAAGCAATTAATTACCTGGAGCAGGATTCACAAGTGAAAATTTATCAGGGGAAAGTGATGAAAAATGTGCCCACTGCTTTAAAATAATCGGTGCTTAATGGTTTTCTTGTTGTTGTTTGCTGGTTAATATCAGGCATCTTATAAACAACTCTAACTTGGATATCCATCGTGAATCCCACCTTCTCCTTTTATCCCAACCCCCGTTAAATTGTTCTATCATTCTGTATCTTTCCCTTGAGGGCAGGAAGAAACATCTATGATATTCACTTAAACGCAGAAGAGAGGCATCATCCTTTTTCTCATGGTAAATTATTATATAAATGTAGAATAGTGAGATAAAATAGATGCCTGTGTTTATCACCCATGTTGGTTAAGACAAATCCCTCTGTCTGTCTGGTGTGTCTTTCTATCACAGTGTTGTACTTTGAAATGAAACTTATAAAACTCACACTGGATCAAAAGAGATAGTTTAAGGGTATGTATATATTAACTGCCACCTCCAACAGCTCCTAAGGAACATTCACCAAACCTGCATCTAAAGTCCTCCATTCTGGACTCCCAAGAATACTTTCTACTCCTTCTCTTGTATTTCTCCTAATTCCATCATCATCCACGGCCCAGAAACAGGGAGGAAACAGGACCAATAAGATGTTATTGTGTTATTGGTAAATTTCATGCACACGTGCAAAAAAGATAGGAACAGGGCTAAATTCATTATATTTGTTTCTCCTCTTCAGAATTATTCACATCTGTATGATTCCGTAATTGTTTCCTCTATAAAGTTATTGGAGTAATTTTGCTCCGTATATTCCCGATCAATTCTCCCTCTCAAGGGCACAGTTGAAAAGTGATATTTGAAAACGGCCTCTGATAGATTGCATGGTTAGTCAGCGGCAGAGACAAACAACCTAATCCAGCACAAATTAGTTCGGCTGCCAGCAATAGTTTTATACAAAGATGTAAATTATGTTGTCAAAATCGGTCGCTTTCTAGCTTGCTGCTCAGCTAACAAGAAACCACTTTGGCTGATAAAGATGAACACTAAGCTTCCCTCTCTTACAAATTTGCAAATCTGCCATTTCAGCATTCTGTTAGCCACAAACAAACGGCCCGCTATAATTGCTTCTTTTCTTCTGCCGGTGGTATTTTTCTTCCTCAAGCTAGTCCTTCCAGGCTGCTCTTGAAAATAACAACAACAAAGCCCCAAAGCACCACAATAATAAATATTAGCAACTCTCAGAAGGTAAGGAAGAGCTGAACTCTTACAGCCAGCTCTCTGGTCTCCTTACTCCTTATCCTATGGAGGCGCCCGCCTGGCCAGTCACCCATGCCATAGGCTATGCACAGACCGCAGCCCTTGTCACCCAAGACTGAGAAAGCAGGACAATTCTTGGCCTTAATGGAAATGGAAATATTCTTACAGCTTCGGACACGGATTGTTGTTGACATCGGCCTATCCATCCTTAATTTTACAAGCTACGATGCCAAGGAGGGACAGGGAACAGAATATACTTTTAAGGGGCCCAAGTCGAAAGCTCCATAGGCTGCCTGGTTTAAATAGAGATCAGATAGATCTAACGCCAGACTGAAAATAATAACGCATTATAACGGTAATTATACCCAGCATAAGTCAAATAAATAAATTATAAATTACAATTACCCTTTAAAGTTGCTAGCCTCACTGTTTGCTCTAGAATTAACTGCAGGTGCTTCGGCTTGTTTTATCACCATCCCAAAGTTATATATTTGAAAGAATGGTACAGATGATTCCTGTTTATTTGTTAAATTAAAGCATTGTTGGTAAAATTACGGCTTAATTAATATTATGGGTACTATATAACAAAATAGTTTACCTTGTGCATAATTTATTTCCACATGCATATCTCAGCCCAGACCCATTACAGCTCTAAGGCAGCTAAAATAAAATATTCCTCCTTTGCTGGCATTTTTCTAAATAGCAGTTCACTAAATCAATATTATTCACTTGGTATTTTTAAAAGCAGTGTATCTTAATAATTACACAGCATTAGAGTAGGCAATAATTTCACTTGCTAAGCATATTAAATTTAGCAAACCATCAGTCAAATAGTTTGTTCTTTCTCAGAATGGGTAAGCAGTGAGTGAGTTTGGAATCATGTTCCTTTGGTATAAATGTCACAGGGAGTTTAAGAATGCGTCTGTGACTCCCTAAGCCAGCCGGCACTATATATCTTTATTAGTTTTAGTGGTCAGTGCGGTGACCAGTTGTTTATTCTCATTACTCAAGACAAGGTGAGCCACTTGGTAGTAGCTGCAATCACAGCTAAAAACATATGACTTTGCAGAAAGCAAATCCTGAGACAAGGCTATACACACAATGGCCTGGGTACCGGCTGCAACCAGAGGGGCTGGCCAAGGATGGGAAGAAGATACTAAACATACGTGCACTGTTTTATGAGCATAAGCGTTCAATCTATCATGACCCTTTTATCTCCAGGCTTTGTGATATTTTTCCATTGTTCTTAGATCACTGGAAAACAGCAGTCTTTTCTGATTTCTCTTATCTTTATCCAAGTCTGAATTTATACTTTCTTTCTCAAGTTCCTAGCTAACTCCTTCTGTACACGCTTTCTTCCTAATACCAACACCTCCAAGTAAAATAGATCCCTCTAAAGATGTCAAACTTACTCCAAGTGGTGGCACCCATCTTTAATCCCAGCACTGGGGAGGTAGAGGCAGGCCGATCTCTGTGAGATCCAGGCCAGCCTGGTCTACATAGATACTGTGTCAAAAAAAAAAAAAAAAAAAACACTTTTTTTCAAGCTCCATTCTCTCTTATAAACATAAACACACACTGTTTATTTTTCAGAAAATCAATTCCTTCACTATGTAGGACAAAACTACATAGATTTTTGCATGAACTATACTTAATAGCCACCTATAAAGTCACTATTTGATTGGTGCATTTAAAGATGTCATGGCCTCTGAACTATGTGTTTTAAATTTATGACTAGGACCCTTTAATAATGTAGAAGGCAAAGGCAGAAACAGGTGGAAATCAGAAAGAAGGACCAGGAATGGCTTCTCTGAGACAGTGGCCCTGCCATCTTCATCTTCCACCTTTTCTTTCTTAATACTCAGAGGTGCAGCCTTCTCTTTCCATGGGTGCTACAGGCACCCTCCTACCAGCTGGGTCTACTGCTGCCAAAGTCTAAACCACACTCACAGGTTTACAGAGGGCCTAAAAAGTTTAGGGGAACGTCTGCTGGCCTTCAATGTACTCGAGAGGCAGAGGCAGGGGGATCTCTGTGAGAGAAGGGGCAGCAGAGGTTCCCTCTAGCTTTTCTTCTGTGCTCCTTCAGCCAAGACCTGCTTCCATCAGGAGTGGGCAGCTCTCGGGAAGATACCCAATGTCTTCTAAGGTGTGCATCAACCAACAGTGGGCAGAACCACTAGACCTGGATTGGATAGAGAATGCCCTCCAGAAAGAAAAGGGATGGAAGAAAAGACACTCTCATTCTGACCTACCTTTCAACTGAAACATTTGGGAGCACCCCCTCAGTGCTGAGCACTGTGCTAAGTGTGGAGAAAGAAAGGGGAGGTGGGCACCTGTGTGTGAATGAAGATGCCCAGAGTCCAAAGCTTCCTTCCAACAAGCAGCAGAGAAAGCTCAGAGTCATAAGGACTAATTGCCAGACTCGCCCAGCGGTTGCTACATGAGCAGCTCAGATCACTGGGATGTGATAATGAGAGGATTTGCAGAAGAGATGGGATTTTTGACTGGATCTTGAAAATCGATTCAAAATCTGAGGGAAGGAAAAGAGACAAGTGTATTCAACATGATCAAAACCATGGAGGTTAGGAGAGCAAAAGAGCAAGGCATCAGACTCAAGAGCCACTTCTCTGCAACCAGGACCACACACAGGGACTCACGGAGTGTACCAGGCTGCACTCCTGCTTTGGAAGCAACCCTGGATACAATCCCCAGAGAAACAAGCAGCAAACACTTTGACCCACTTACATAGCTTAGGTTAGCAAAGATGGTAGTTTTAGGTGCAATCTTCTGCCTATAGTAAGAGTCTTCTCAGGGAAAATGTGCTCAGTTTTTGCGCATGGACCTGAGTCCCATACCTTTTGCTCTCTGACAGCTGTGACACAATGTTTTCCTTCTCACACAATTAATGAAGTTTGAGTAGAGTTAACAGATGGCCAGCCTCCCTGGTAAAGACGTGACTAGGCTGCATCTTTGAAAGTGCCAACTTTTCTTCCAAGGGGCAGGCCACACACACACACACACCCTCCCACTAACCCTTCTGTAGAGCCTGCTCCGAGTGTGCCAATCCAGGATGTGACACTACAATGGAAGCAGAGTCTTCACCCAAAGATGCTACCTATGAACTCCAAGCTCTCTGACTCTAAAATCAATGACACTTTCCTCTGCTTGCATCTCAAAGAGAGTGACTGTGTGACAGTAAGCCAATGTGCAGGGTCCCCTTAGGAAGACAGGAACTATTAGGTTAAAGAAGAACTTGCAGGAAATGAGACAGACATAAGGATGGGATAGAAACACTAACGTAATTATATTTCTTTCCATCCCAATTCAAAAATAGAAGAGTCTTTGGTGATTCATTCCCAATCCTGAGCATGGGGTCTTGAATTCAGCAGTGAACTACAACTGTTGAGCTTGATTGAATCCAGCACTATTGCTACAAACCCAGCAAAGTTATTTGTATGATTATACATGACAGGCACCGGGAGGATGGTGGAGAAGATTCCCCAACACCTAGAGGTAACCTCCTTTTTAGAGTACCCAGCAGATGTAAGGGACTAGTCTTCCATGTAAGGAGGACAGTGGAATCTGGTTAAGGTGAAAACGTAAAGATCAGTACTTACTATAGGGAAGATGGGAGTAAAAGAGACGATGAAAGAGAATGGGCGCTGGGAACAAAGTTTTCCATCTTTTTTAAAGGGTGATTTTGCAACGACTAGCATCTTCATAAGTTGGTAATTAGTTGCAAAGAGAAGAAAATGCCAACTTAGAGTCAGGACAGATGCAGGAAATGTTCAACAACAATACAGCAGGTGAATTGCATTATAAGACAGCAATACAAGAGCGGCCATGAGTCAGTCCGTGATTAATTCCCCGGGCATATTCCTCAGATGAGTACAGTGTGCTGCTATCCACGAAGCTCTTCTCCATTCATCATCTCATCAGAACGTCTGAAAACAGGGGAAAGATGCTTATTCTCAACATTCCTGCCTGAGGCCACAGAGGCCCAGGGAGGCTGACTTGTCCTAAGTCACAGTCTTGATGAAAATTGGGCCTTCTGCTGCCTACTCCATCCAAACGAGTTAGAGAGGTTCAGATGGACAGAAAATGGTGTGAGACTTTATAGAGGAAATGCAAATGATGCTTGACCTCAAGAACTCTGCATGAGGGAGAAGGGAATCCACGTGGAGAATCAGAGAGATGGAACGGGGTCATGAAAAATGGGCAAGATCAAGATACAACTGTAAGGTAGTGCAACTGGTTTGCTAGGAACACAGTGTATAGGCAGAGGAGGAGCAAGGAAGTTCAAAGAGAAAAAGACTTGGGCAGTAGTGGCAATGAAGCTAAAGAGACAACACTTGCTTCCTTGAGTCAGGAGGGAGACTTAAAACACATCTATGAATCCCTGACTTAATGTCCCTGACCATTTAAAGGAGAAAGAGACACTCAAACATAATGAGCGGGTGAGTGAGACCCTGGCTACCAGGTACCCACTTTTTAAATGATACAGGCTGCTGCTTCCACTCAGAGGTTCTGACTGGAGGACTCTTGGCATCCCCCAACCACCTGTGTGCCCATAAACCACTGCCCTGGCATCCTGGTCTTCTCCACACTGTGCTGTCTCATCCAAGACACAGTATCTGGAAGCCTCTCATTTAGAATGGCACTTGTCTCATGGGTCACCAGAGGTAATTCAAGCTGACGTCACAAGGCTCCTGCCGAAGCCATGATGTGTCTCTTCCACATGAACTCTCATATACAGCCTCATCTCTGTGGGTGGCAAACACTGGAACCAGCCTACATCGTCTCATGTCAGCCTTCACACAGTCTGCTCAGTAGGACGGCGGATGTGGACTACCGCCCATTGCTAGAATGTTCTCCCGGTGACTTCAGTGTCTTGTCAGATTGGAAACCACTAAAACTCCAAAGGGGAACACAGAAATTTCAGATACCCTGCCAAAAAAGATGTGTTGGGGTACAGTTTGCCCTTCTGGACCCCTTCAACTGAACCAAACAAGAGGTGTCTGTGGAATCCTACTGCTTCATCTCCAATGTCCAATCACCAATGACAGACTACACATTTAGCACACATACAGATATGAACACGTATTAGATCATGAAGCTTTCAAGAAAGCAGAACTTGAGATAATTCAAACATAACACGTTAAAATTAACTTTGCTCTATTAATCAAAAAAGAATTAAACACAGTAAGGGAGACAACTGTGAATAAGTTTAGAATCCCAGGGGAAAATCTTACATATAGACAAGGCATAACTCCCCCTCCTGCAATTCATAACCCTGCACATGTGGTGTGGAGCTTAGCAATGTTCACTCATCTGGGTAGCATACCATGATTTGTGCTGAATCCCTGCAATGGTTACACTAGTATGCAATTGGTATTTTTCCTTTACTTGACTCCTCTTTTCCTATTTTAAATATGAGAGTTATAAGACAGTCATAAATGAATAGACAGCATTACTGAACGAACCAAAGCCGCTTATAAATAAAAGGATAGTTACTAAAAATTTAAAATGCAGTTTGTGTATCACCTAAAGTCTTGCCTTTACCACGGTAAATCAACACTTTGAGAAACTAGCCATCTCATTTCAGAAGAGCAGTCATTTGACTGAGGTTCCATAGTCCCTAAGAAACACTTTTCTAATCATGAGACTCTCTAGATTCTTTGTTCACTGATGTTATTTTCTACAACATAAATACTCAGTTAATATATTAATACATGTCTAGCGAATCGCATGTATTTTCCCGTTTGCTTTTTGTTTTTGAGGCAGGGTCTTTAATAGCCCAGCCTAGGCTTCATCGTCATGTAGCTGAGGATGGTCTTGGATTCCTGATCCTCCTGCCTCAGCAGTCAATGTTCTAGGATTACAGGCACACACTGCCATACCTGACCAGTATTTTCAATAAAATAAGTTATCTCTACTTTGCAATATATAGGGCTCCTAATTCCAACAACTTTGCTCCTGTGTGAGGGTGAACAAGGAAATTTTTCTTTTTAAATAAAGCTGTCATAGGCTTTTCATTAACTCTTGTTTTCCCTTTCACCAACAATTTCTATTTTCACAGCAAACTTCATAAAAAGGTACATCATTCATATGCTCTCCACCTGAGGATGACTCTAACGTTTTACAAAGTGCTAATGCATGTTTCTTGGGACCTTGGTATCTTGGGCAGTCAGGTTTCATGGATATCACTCAGTGACAGTGTGGCACTGAATGCAGGGGAGTCATCACAGTCTCTGGGGTCTCTTCCTTGGAGCTCAAGTCTTTCGTTAGCAGCTAGCATCCCCATTTGGGGAGCTGCCTGGAATCAGCTGATCCTGAGCTAAATTAAAGGGTTCAGCAGAACAGTGGGAGAGTCCCCAAGACAGGGTCAAGGTTCACAGGCACCTAACTAGACCTCCCCAGGAAGCAGCCAACTCCTTTTCGCCAGCTGCGGAGCACACACACACACACACACACACACACACACACACACGTGTGTGCACGCACGCTCCTATCTTGCCGGTGTCCTCATTGTAACAAGTTCATGATTCCAAAAGAGAAAGACTATTAATATGACACAGATGTCCACACTAGCTCCTTGTAGGTTAAACGGTGTGTTAGGAATAGAGTTCTCATTCAGGGACTCCCTCACAGCGGTGTGCCCATGCTGTGTCATTAGCCAAATGCACAGAACACAGGGCTGAAGAGGCCACATGAATTTGGGGTTCAGTTCCTTTGACTCCTTAGAAAGAGAGAAAAAGAAGTTGAACATGGATGGGGAGAGGGAGAAGACAAGAGAGGAGGAAGATTCCGGAAGGCAGAACGAGTGAGGAGAAAAAAAGTACTAAGGTTTCTTTCTTTTCTTTTCTCCCCCTAGTCTGTGGCATGGAAAAACAATGGCTTTTCTGAGGCACTGTGCAGACAAGGCAGCTCTGAAAAAAACTAATGGCCGTGATTAATGACAATGTGCTGGAGGAGAGCAGGGACACAGCCGCCACATACATCATCCCTTCCCGTCAGTCTCTGCTCCTCCTGCCCCTCTTCCTCCTACCAGCTAGGCATTAGAAAAACGTCTTATCTGCTCCGGACGTTGATTTTAAAGCTGAAATCACAGCTAGACCCCCACCCAAAAGACAAACAAAGAATGAGAGAGAAGGGCCCTGAGAAAGCATGGTGCTAGAGGATGGAAGGGGGAGGGATAGAGAGAGGGAGGGAGGGAGGGAGGGAGGGAGGGAGGGAGGAAGCAGGGAGGAAAAGAGAGAGAGAGAAAGAGAGAGAGAGAGAGACAAAGAGGTGATAGGGTGAACAAGAAAATGGCATGTAAAATAACTCTAAGATATTCCAGAGGAAAATGTGCAGGCTGTAATCATTCAAGATTTCAGCGACTTGACTCCTCACATGCTGAAGCCACATTTTCAAGGTCTTATCTGCCATATGGTTCCCTGTTTGGATGATTTATTAGGTGTAGAAAGCACACTGATAAATTTTACTGCATTTCCCTGAATAGGCAACCTATGGTGTCAATAACAGAGCTCAGGCGGCTTTAATGAAAACTGCAAGCACCAAAGGGTAACCATTTATTTATGAGTCGCTATAGTATTACTAGGACAAAATTTATCTTCCCTTCTCACGCACTCTGAGGAAACCAGATCTGGTCAAAGTAACAGAGATCACATCCATATGTCAGTGGCTTGCTAACATCGCCTTGGCATGAGGCGCTGGTGGCTACGGAGAAATTGTTTGGAGCTTTCAAGTGACCCATTTTGCATAAGAAATCTTGTTTTTATGAAAAACAAGGAGAGACCCAAAGAATTCTGCAAACATCGTAGCCTTAGCAATCACACTTAAGGGCACTGCAGAATCCTCTCGTTTTTCTTCACCCAGAAAATGGGACAGCTGCCCCAAGGGTAGGGATGAAAGAGGAGAAGGTGATGTGTGGATGAGGAGGAGAGAGATTTAGATAGTCCAATCCATAAATATTTTAGATTTAACTAGTCCGCACCACATCGTTCTCCCCGACCCACTCTTTCATAGGACATCAGTCATAAAACAAATGAAAATCTGTATTTTCCACACGTCACCTGGTTCCCACCCCTGCCTCCCCCCATGGCCCCCAAATGTCTCTCTTCCTAGCTAGTAGCTATCTGCAACTCTGATGTATGCGTTATTTTTATAACAGAGAAGACATCCAACTTTTTAAAACTCCAAAGGCAGCAAAACTAATGACCAAACTCGGGGAAGGAAGAAGAGGCCAGGAAGGAAGCCAGATAGCGCACTCTCGCTGTGTGAGCCAGAGCCACAGAGAACTGAGCAGCAAAGCCCTTGGCCAGATTTCCGAGTCTGATTCTTCCCACTGTGTTACATGCCAGGCCTGTCCTGAGCGAAGATGGCCTCGCCCAGGAATGTCAGAAGGAAGAGAGTGCGACCAAGAGAGCGCATGTTTGGGGGATGCTCCCGGGGGCTGAAAACCCACACAGGGCAAAGGGGAAATTGAAGCCCGGACAAAGCCACCAAGGTTTAATACTCCAAAAAATGCCTTTTCTGCATGATTTTACCCAGGTCTGTTCCACTAGGATACTTCTTTATTTTACACAGGGTTTTTTTTTCCAAGTTCTGCATCAATATTTTCTATAATAATTTCACAGTGAGAGGGCAGGAAAATCTCTTCTAACCAGTTGTTACCCATGTGATTGCCTCTCTATACCCACCACTTATGCACGTGCACACGCCACGCACACACACACACATACACACACACACAATGAGTAGGTAAATAAGCTCTTTGGCAATTAGAACAAAAATACTCAACACATTAAAGAAAAATCTCTTTTCACATCATACATAATAAACAATTAGAAGTCATCTTAATCAGTTCAATTACTGCCATCGCTGCTTTTAAAAGCTGCTTAGTAAAATGGCATCAATTAAAGTTTAATGTCTTATAAAAAAGATCATTCAAGTATTATAGTAGAATTAAGAGGAAATAGGTACCGCTTGGACCTTGGCCATATTTTTAGAGTCTCTCAACCAGAGAGATTTACAAGAATATTCATTATTGCCTAGATTGCTTTCAATTCAGGCCCTGCTTTATTAAAGAGCCGAGGTGAAAGGGCCCAGCGTGGTTCGGATCACATTCACCCAGCTGTATTCCCAGTTTGCTAAATATTTCAATGAGCTCTCACAGTCATCGTATAAGTAAAACATCCATTTTTCTACATGCTTACATACTTTCTCCTTGATTTTTTAGCCTGAGCCTGTCCACAGGAAACACAGCATACATAGCCATTTGTACTTAGCTCCCACTGAATGACTTCTGATTGAGGGTATCTGCTCCAAGAGGCCTGGCCACCTTCTCTTATGGCCTCTGAAAACCATCCATTCATAGGAAGTCCCATTCTTGAACTTCAGATAGTAGTGTGAACCAGAGGACTACCGAGGGAACTCAGAGAATAGAAATGGAGAAGAGGCCCACTGGGGGACCCTAGAGCAACAAGAAATTTCTCCTGAGGCTCTGATCAACAGGATCAACTCAAACAGTGGTTCAGGTTTTCCACTAGCCAGTGGCAGGTGGCCAGGGAGACAGGTGGAGACTGAAATCCATCCTTCAGCCAGCTTCTCAAACTCAGGTTTGGCAAAGGCCTGCATCCACCTAGATGAGGGGTACTTCCCAGAAGTATTGTATGGGCTCTCTGCTGATAAAGTTTCATGAAGAAAGCCAGAGTGACAAAAAGAGCGACAGACAGTAGGCACTTCCATTCCCAGGATGCACTTGGAGCAGGCAAATTCACAGAAATAGTAAGTAGAATGGGGGCCTCCCAGGGCTGCGGGATGTGTGGAATACGTGAGTTAATGCCTCATGGTACAGAGGATGAGTTTACGAAAAAAAAGCAAGTTCTGGAGATAGATGGTGATGATGGTTACACAACAATGTCAATGTATTGAATACCCTAGAACTGAATATATGCAAACAGCTAAAATTATACGCTTTAAACTGTTGCATATTACTACAGTAAAGAATGAATAGATAGATGAGTGAAACCAAACCAAAGTCCATCACCACCAGCTACATACATCCATGGAAACTGCTGTAGAAATTCTTCTCTCAGATGGATTCTCAGCACATCCAGGTCACTGGTCCAACAGCTGAGAGTGGATGAGGTCTGTGCCCATCACAGACACTCCACGGTGAACAATTTGGTCAACCGACACCTCTGTACCCACCTTTATCTCCAAAGGACACAGAGGGGCTGGGCTTCTCCCCTATGGTCCTTCCCTCTGTCACCTGTGTTTCCTATGCCTGGGACCCCAGTTCACTTCAGCTTCCCACCCCCAGTCTCTCTCCTCCCCAAACCCTGGGAAACTATAGAGCTAGTCTACTTCCTTTCTAGAATGACACACTGAATTGCATGCTTCAGGTTTCTATCAGTCAATTCAGGAAGAAGAAACAAATTCATGAGTCCTTTGAATTGAAATTTGTAGTGAAATTTAACCTAAACTGGGCCAGAGAAAGATTTTACTGTGAAAACTTACAATGTAAATAAGATGTGGAGGGTGGGGAGGAAGCATTTAAGCAAAGAGAAGAAACAATTCTTGTTGATCTAAGTTCAACAATGCATTTCATGTAACAATTATTGTCCATTATAAAGATATTAAAGTGTCAAAACTTGGTCCTATAGAAATATTGGCCCCCTAAGTTCTTATATTTTATATCCATAAATTAATGCATCTCTCAGCTCTCATCAGAGAACCATCAAAGTGCAGAGATTGAGACTGTGGAGTGCTCAGCTCTAAATGGGACATCTGTGCTATACCCCCACCACAAAGTTCAAGAATCACCATCAAAGATGGAGTAAAGAGATCGTCGGAGCCAGAGGAAATGGATGGCTGCAGTCAAATAGCATTTTCTGGACACAAGAGCAAAGGTTTTCAAATCAAGTTCTTCAACTTTCTGAGCCAATATAATGTCTACATAAACATAATATTCAATACTTTTATTGTCAGAGAGAAGGGAGCTGAATTTTCTTAAGAAACCATACTTAGTCCATCACATAGGTGCTGGAGGAGAAACTGAATCAGGGTAAGTGGAGGGGACTGTCACAGGCAGGGTCTCTGAGAAGCTCACTGATAATTTATTTAAACTTTTATGCATATAAGTATTTTTCCTACATGTATGTAAGTATACCAAGTACATACAGTACCTGCAGATACCAGAAGAGAACATTGGAACTTCTGGAATGGGAGTTACAGATGGTCATTAATTGACATGTAAGTTCCAGAAATGGGACCTGGGCTTTCTACAAGAGCAGCAAGTGCTCATAACCACAGCCATCTCTCTAGCACCCACTGATTTAGTTACCCTTGACAAGACTTGCGTCCATGGTATGTGATGCAGGGCCAGCCCTGTAAGTGAATGGTGTGCACATGTGTCCCCTGGAAACCTGTTCCTCAGCAGAGGCCTCGCCCCTTCACCCACCCTCACCAGAGCTCCAGAGAATCCCTGGCTCTGCCTTGGTGGCACACATCTATTTGCAAATGACATCATCTTCTCTCAGGCTTTTACCCACAAAACCACCTCCCACCACCTCCTCTTACAGCATTTGAACAACTACCTTTCGTGGAGTAATGAATTGTCTTTAGCAATTCAGATCCCTGAGTTTTTCTCAGGAGCTTTACATAATCCATACTTGAACATGTCTCCTGATTTTTTAAAATATTTTATTTGTCATTTTATTTGTATGTGTATAAGTGAATTTAAGGGCACCTGTGCTGTGCAGTGCCCACAGAGGTCAGAAGAGTGTGTCTGATCTCGTGGAACTGGAGTTAAAGATAGCTGTTAACCACCATGTGGGTGCTGGGAATAGAACCCAGGTCCTCTGTAAGATCAGCCAATGCTCTTAACCACTGAACCATCTCTGGTGGTCCCTGGTCTCCTGACTTTAACCCCAGTTTCCAGCCTGGAAAGGGCTGATCATTCACCAGCAAGATCCCAGATGCTAATTATCTCACCTTACAGGTAGATGGAATCCTGTAAAGTGCATGAGAATAATGTGGCCCTCGGACAAACTTGAGCTGGCCAGACAATGAAGGTGAGGAGGTTCAGTGAGAGGTACATGAAGATGACCAGACTGAGAAAGGTAGAGGGTTATACCAGACAAACAAGACTGCTTCTGGAGACCTAGCTTGGGATGTGCCCCCTCACTGAGACAGGCAACCCAGGCAGAAAAAGAAATGGGTCTTTGGAAGAAGCAGTGAACAGGGAAGGACTGGACTCTGCAATAAAGTGCAAATGGGGCCTGGTTCTTCAGCCTTCCTCTTACTCAAGGAGATGGGACCACGTGCCCCACCTCACGGTCACTGGATCACACTCATCCCCTAGGAAAGTTACTCTTGATCTGCTACATGCAGATGGAAGACAACTGGGGATCCTTGTTTAGCTACTGAATTCTTTTTTTCCATTGTGTATGCAAGTAGGCATTATATGTATGTGCACATGAGTACGGAGTCCAGAGGTCAACACTGGGCAACTTCCTCAATCTCGTCTCCTCCTTATTTTTGAGAGTCTCTTGCTGAAACTGGAGCTTTCTGATTAGTTAAAATGACTGTCCAGCAAGCCCTAAAATCCTCCTGTCTCTACCTCCTGAGCACTGGGATTACAGGTACTCAGTGCCGCTCTCAACTTAATTATAGGTGCTCAACGCCACGCTCAGCTTTGTATGCGGATGCTGGAGATTTGAACTCAGGTCCTCATGCTGCATAGCAAGAAGCACCAGATGGACTGAGCTATATCCCAGCACCCATTTTTTCCATTTACCATATATAATATTACCATGTATAATATATACACAGTGGTGTATGTATGGTATATATGTGATATACCATATAATATATATGTATATCATGATATATATTTATGGTGTATATATTGGCATATACGTAAAAGAAGATATTTTAACATGTTTACATATAATGAACTGATTATCATAATAAAGTTAATACCTTCTTTCCACATAATTGATATTTTTGCATAAGGTGAAAACACTTAAGATCTACCCTCAGCAGATTTCAAGCATATAATGCTTGAAACTAGAACTATAATCACCACATTGGACTCTTGAGCTCTAGAATTTACTCATCCTACATAGTGAAACTTTA
This sequence comes from Eospalax fontanierii, assembly GCA_035773235.1. NCBI lineage: Eukaryota > Metazoa > Chordata > Mammalia > Rodentia > Spalacidae > Eospalax > Eospalax fontanierii. Next base: position 17,076,123 of record CM069540.1, on the reverse strand, counting down.
TGTACTTTTAACAATATCACCATAGTCCCATCCCACTAATCCTGTGCATCCAACCGCCATTTTTATGCTTTGGATATAACAGTTCATATTCTATATATAAGTGAGATCGTGCAATATTCCTCTGTGTCTGGCATATTTCACTTAACATGATGTCCCTTCAGAGCCTTCCATGTTACAAAATAAGAATATCTTTCTTTTTTAAAGCTAAATACCACCTCTCTCCCATGTATATAACACCATAATTTCTTATCCATTCACCTACTGACAGGTACTACTACTTTCATAGTTTGATTATCTAGTTTTACAGCCAAAAGAAATGAAATTGGTATCTCAAAAAACTAGATGCACTCTCGTGTTTGTGGTAGTAATATTTACAATAGCTAACACATGGTAAATGGGGTTTTCAAGGCTCCAGCCAACCAACCTCTTCATGATAGGTCACCTACCAGAAAAGCCACTATGTAAATGGCTAAAAAATGGATTTTTTTCCTGACTCTACCAAAACCCACTCATTTATCTACAGGAGTAGGGATTTAAAATCTATTTATATCTACATACCAGATGATTCTGACATGGGTGGTCTACATACATACATTTGGGATCTTCTAAGTCACCTCACCTACCTTCCCTGAGGGACAAAGCAAGACTGTTGCCACCAAACCCAGACAGGACAGGGAGTTCTCCTAAAAACAGCAAACGCTGCTCATCTGCGATGCTTCAGTACTTGTTTACAGACCACTGAATACAGAGCAAAAGAAGTTTCCAGATCCCAGAAGATTATCTGCTTAAAACGCAAACTGGAAGGATTAGGAATAAATTAGTATAAAATTATCCCCTGCATCAAAAGAAATATATTGTTCCATATAAGAATATCCCAAGAAGTACATTATATAAAATGACTTCCCATCTATATCTGCTTTAATAATGCATAATTAAGATATGAGGGGAAAATATCACATAGGTCAATCCTGTTCGTTCATATCTAGCAGAATAGAAATTTGTAGAAATTTTAACAGGCACTCACATGCCTATGTCAAGAAAAGCTTTGTTCAACAAGATAGGAAAGACTGATAAAAGACAGTTGAAGCATCTAAGAGTTCTGAAATGTCTACATCACTTTGAAAATAACCTTTTCTAGCACTTTTTATGATACAATGCCAAATATTTTTACCCAGTCATTAAAACTGTCCTAAGAATTTCCCATTGTAGACCTTGATATCTAACTCAAATGACCGTATAAATTTGGAGGCTACAAAATCAATTTTCCATAAAATATAATTTGAGCTTTGCTAATCCAAACTGGCCTCCTTCCTAATTGGGTTGAATTCATGGGATTTTTATTGTCATGCTCTGCCAAATCAAATAAAGGCAACTTGGAACTTTTTGCAATTCTGGATTATCATATCAGCTCTTCCTTCCGTCACCAGGGAAGACCAGAGGTTGCCAGCACAATGAATATTTAATGGATGGCAACACTGTCCCTTGCCCCAAGAAATAGAGATGCAGACACAAACACAACTTCAGATGTATCTGTAACCTTGCCTCCTGCCCTCCCTCTTGCTCCTGGCAAGAACTGAATTTTCACAGTTCAAAGAGAAATACCAATCGACTTACTCAAGCCAAAGGTAAACAGAGAGGGAGAGAGAAGAAAGAAAGGAAAGTCTGCAGTGGCCTTGGGACTTGCAGGCTTCGTGCTAAGAGACCTTCCCTTCCTCTATAACGTCTCCAGTCCCTGGAACATTTGAAGTCCAAAGGTAGACTGGAATTCCAAGGGCTTCAGGAGAGAGAAAGAGTCCCTGTGAAGGAGAAAGTGAGTGGGTTAGTGAGTTAGTGAACTGCACAACTAGCCAGAAGCTAGGAAGTGCTAAGGAAACAGAACTTCAGTTCCAAAAATGGCTGTCGTTTGTGCTTGTGACGGCTGTTGCTTTTTCCTTTTCTGGTTTTAGTGCTTTCATCATACCTTCATTCTGATGTATTTCTGAATGGTAGTGCTGGCCACGGACTAATAGTCCCAGACTTCCCCATCACTCACTTTAGTTTACTAGGTCGCCCAAGGAAGCTCAGATTTCTACTGCAACAGATAATCTATATTAGTTCTTGACTTCCTGAAATCCTCAAATTAAGCAGGAAACTTTTCTAAGAAGCAAAATTTGTTTTCACTTCCTCTTTCTGTGCAATGGGCTTGAGTTTAAAATACAAATAGCATTCTGGGAGACAGGTCAGTCAGTAAAGCACTTGACTTGCACATTAATAAAAAGGCTGAGCATGGGCAGAAGAGGCCGAGACAGGCAGATCCCCAAGGCTTGCTGGAGAACCAACCTAGCTTACTTGGTGGGTCCCAGGCCACGGAAAGACCGTGTCTGAAAAAAAAAAAGCAGTTAGCATTTGAGGAATGATACCCAAAACTTACCTCTGGCCTACACACACACACACAAACACACACACACTCACATACATACAAAAAATAAAATGCAAATGGAAAACCCTAAATAGAATGGTTAACTAATTGCATTTTAACACTAAAAGCACATTGCAGGGGTCACCATCCCACTGACATAAAATTGGGGGTCAATAGGGTCAAATGTCTTACTAATCAGGCCACTAGATGGGAAAGACAAGAATCTACATCTCCTGGTTCAGATTTCACTGTTTTCCTCTCTTAACGCATGCTGCTTCAAACCCCAAAACTTAGTGGCAAGATTTCATCTGTGTGTGTTTGTGTGTGTGTGTGTGTGTGTGTGTGTGTGTGTGTGTGTGCGTGTGTGTTTCTGGATGGTTATATAAGTATTTTTGTGTGCATGTATGTCAGGCACATGTGTTTGTGTATGCACACATGGATGTACATGTACATGTGCATGACTGTGTATAGAGGCCAGACATCAGTGTCAGGTATCCCACAGTCATTTCACCTCACCTATTTTTTGAGGCAAGGTCTCTCACTGAACCTGAAGCTCACTGATTCAGCTAGGTTGGCTGGCCAGCGAGCTCCAGGGATCTGCCTGTCTTCACCTCCCTAGGATTAGAGTTGAAGGCATGTGCCACTGTGCCCAGCATTTCACATGGGTGGGTGCTGGGGATCCAAAGTCAGATCTTCATGCTTGCACAGTAAACAGTTTACCAACTGAGTTATCTCACAGTGCCCTAGTAGCTAGCTCTCTACTAGACCAACCGTATATATAAGTTAGACTGCCTTCACCAGCCCAACACTAGTGATTTGTGATAAAAAGCCAATAATTTCATGATCAAGAAAACAAATTGTCTTAATTAAAAAAAAACAAAACTGAATGCACACCAATGACTGAATCATCTCCTTGTTGAGCTCTCTAAGTGTGTGGAGGAAAACCTTTAATCTAAGAGAATTAATATCGGGTACCAAGGTCAATGTTAGGTGGGAGCCATGAATCATTGAAGCTAAATGTAAATATGAATATTCATGAGCATTTTATAGAACAGCCCCCATTTTCATAGTGTTCTCAAATATTTCCCTTCAATATTTCCTTTCATAAAATTCTCATATAGTTCCCTTTTAATATTAAGAATCATTAACCTCACACAATTATTCTTCCTCTTCCTAAAAGTTTTGATGCCTGAGTTTTCTTTTAAATTTCAAAATATTCTCTTATTTCTAGTCTCCTAACATTATTTTACATGATATTGGCATTGATTCAATAATGTTCAAGAGGACTTTTCAAAAAAACATATAGGCTCTTAACATGAAAGCCCATGTCTTCATTAGTAATTATTGGCAAAGCATAGAAGTGTCCCTGGCTTGTCACCACTCACCATCATCACCAGAATTCTTAAGAGTACATTCTTACTCATGAAACAGATGCTAAACTTGATTCAGTTTAAAAGAGAAGCTCCCAAGATGAAATTTTCATGATTTTTCCTTCTTCACCTGAAATTTACTTCATGAAATAGTGACTTTTAAAAAACTTTAAGGTCAAGCTGACTATATACAGAATGATACAATCCTGAAATATATAAGCCGTTGCTATTAGGCCCTAAGATATAAGGGTCATCTTTAGTGGAAAGCTGGGTTACTGTATAGTTGAAACCTAACTCTCCATCATAAACACCTTCAATACATTTGAAATAGCAGGGTGAACAGCTTCTCTCACACTGAGGGTCATTTATGAAGCGATCAAAGGCTATAACAGGGAAAAAAAGATGAAGGGGGAGAAGGCTTTATAGAATGAATAACTTTTCTCCTTCTCAATATTATGTTCTTTTACAACAAATTGCTTGGCTCTTGAGAACAGACTCATAAAAGAGGTGAAATATATTTTTCTATCCTGAATCTGAACTTTTTTTAATATATAAAGTTATAATGACCCTTTCCAAACAATATGAGGCAAAGCTTCAAAAATTTCCATTGTTCCAAAGATACAAATTACCCTGTGCATCTATGTCTATCAACAGAGTGAGGAAGGAAAACACATGAAAGTCATTTGAAAGATATCTCCTAGGAGTTCTGCTTGGAAGCTGGAAAAGCCCAGTAATCCCCCTACCTAGATAGAGTTTTCCAAATGACTAGGGGGATCAACAACGGGCAGGGCCAAGCATGTGTATGTTATAAAGGAGGCTGTGTATTAGTCCCTAGGGATCCAGTCCAACATGTAGCAACTTTATGGCCAGTCGAAGACCTCTCTCTCTAAGTCACAGCCCTACCTTGAGTGGAAAGGAACCAAAACCAAACACTGTCTTCCAGCAATTTACACACAATTCAAATGGAATTTCTCCACGCTCAGAAAATAGGAGGTTTATTTAGTCCATATGGGATCCTATCCTTCCCTTTTAAAGAAACAGGACTTAGAGGCAGCCATTTCTTAGTCACTCAAGATCAAAAATCTCTGTCCTTTAACCACAGATCATCAGTGACATAAACGTGCATCATTTGGAATGTTTAGGGATTCTATTTTTCTGCTAATAAGAAACTCGACTGGATGTATTTTTCCAAGTGTCTCAGATGTGCTGCTCAATTCTTCTCCCAGCAGCAGCACACAAAGGGCATGTGGCTTGATCTGGTCCTTCGATTCCAAACCAGGATTTAGGAAAGCTAACAATAGCTCGATTGGGTGATTTTCAATCACAGAAGAGAGCATTCTGGAAGAGAAAAGAAGTCACCGGGAACATTTTTCTGATGGAGCAAAGAAAGTCTCGAAGGAAGGCAGATGATGTGTTCCTGTCAAAATCAAAATTCACACTTGAAAGGAGTCAGTCTAACATACTCTAGTCAGAAAGACCCTGAGTCAAACCTTGGCCTTGCCAATGAATCCTGTCCCAGTTACTTTATCAGAAGCTTAGACTTGCCATTTAGACTGGCAATGAGAATAATAATTAAAATACCGAGCTCCTAGTATCGAGATGATGAAAGTTCGGAAAGCTCTGAGCACAGGGCCTAAGACATCAGTGCTCAATACATGTCAGTTTAGCTGAAGTTATTACTACATTTTTAACTACCCAAATCCAGGGTAGAAGGCATGTAAGGCTGTGATGTTTCTCTCCTTGTAATCCTACTGTTGTATACAGACATTCCCTCAGGACCGCCTTTGTTTTCACCAACAAACAAAAAACCCTTTCCCCTGGGGGAGGTATTAGAACGCACAGAACATTCCCAGAGTGCCCATTATCCTGTTACTTTCTCAAGAATTGGATTGTTCTGAACTCTGTCCTTCTCCCCTGGCTTCTTCCATTGTGTTTCCCAAGGGGTCAAATTAACTGACAACAGAATCAGCATTCCCTTTCCCAAGACTTTAAGAAGAAAGGTAGGGATTCCCAGGCCAAAGACGCCCCTTTGAGAGGCTCAGAGGCATCTCAAACCAACAGGCAAGAAAGAGCAGCCATTCATGGGACAAATAACTGATTTGCATTTCCAAGGATGTGGGGAAACATATTAGTTATAATTAGCAAACACGCAGAGTCCCAGTGACAGCTTCACTTTACAAACCCTTGAATGTTTGACAAGAAAAGGTCATGTTTTGTAAAATCCTCAAAAGGTCATTCAATAACAAATCACATGAATGAAATCGCAAAGGTTCAGGGAGGTTAACAGAGACACCACAGGCAGTAAAGTGCGTTTTCAAGGTAAACAAGGAAAAGCCGCTGGGCCTCAGCCCTGGAAAGGGAAAGCTGCAAGCAACTCTCTAATTTACCAAACACTGTAATTTCAAGACATTTTCTCTGCACTTGGAGATTTAACACTGAATGCTATTTCTCCATCCAGCACACTTGGGGGATTAGCAGATAACAGCCCAGTCATATTTCAACAGTTCTTCAAAAGGTCTGGGCTGACCTTCACCAAGGCTTTGTTACATATGTATTTTTTACTTAATAAGCCTGGCGAATAGGTTCCAGTTAAAACAGGCAGGTAACTGCAGACCCGACATCCAAGCACCCTTTGTATGATCCCCAAGCAGCACACCCCACATCCCCAACACACCCCCAAATCTAGAAACTTGAGCTCCACAAGCCTTTTCTTCTGGCACCTTGACCTGCTCATGACCTCCTCCTTCCCAGGTCCATTTCTTCTTCCACAAGAGCCAGCGGCCCATCTCTCACAGTCAGGAGCAGCAAAGGCTTGTTTACACAGGGTAATTTAGCAACAGGATCAGCAAGAGGAGGTGGAGGAGGGTGGATCTAAGCTCACAGGTCAAAAGCCCAATTCAGATGTTCAGGGTGGATGCGTTTAAGGGAGGGCTCCCTAGGGGATGGGGCCAATTGGCTGATGGGCTTCCAGAAAATTCTAGCCAACACATGGGAAGTAGAAGCATTCTCTAAGTAGCTTTAGATATGGGCACACCCCTCACATACAGGGTGCTGAATGTGAGGCTGAAGAATGCTGTGAAAGAAGGTGCTAGAGCCTGAAGCCACACAGACCAATTGCCAAATTCCAGATGGCCTGAAGAGGATCATGGATGCTCCTGGGTGGGACCTGGCACTAGCAGATCTAGTACCTGACTGGTTCTGTGACCTTAAGCTGATCTATACAGTAACCCTGGGCCTCAGTTTCCCACCTATAAAATGGGCTCATATATATATATATATATATATTTCCTTACTTTCATAAAGGGGAAGACAAAGGAGGGGAGAAAAGAAAAGCCAAGCCAAGTGTTCTTTTACAACACAGAATCCTGATTCTGATTCATATTCATTCACCTTTACTCCAGCCTGAGCCTCATGGAGAAAGTCCCCGCATTGCTTGATATGGAGGCTCTCTGCAGCTATTTACATTGTAATTCATTAAAGTTAAATAGAACTTAAAACTCAGTTCCTCAGTCACCGTGGCCACATCTCAAGTGCCCTGTCATTAGCATGGGTGGTGACCTCCACATCAGACCACATGAATACCTAAAACTCGCCCCTCCCCCCACCCCGTGCCACCACAGGAAGTGCGATCAGTATTCCAATGGCGCAGGCCCACCTGCTCCAACTGGAGGACAAAGCCATGGACCCTTCACCCCTTATGGTCAACCCACTTCCTCTGGGCTCCCACAAGCCACACCCCCCCCCAGACATCCTTCACACACAGCCTGACAGGTCTTTAGCCTGTCCCTCTCACCTCTGCAATTACCTGCCGACCATCAAACCCGACAAGGTTGGGGACCGTAGGATGAGAGTGACGGTCAGAACCAGGGCACCTCACTTTGTCTTTCTTGCCAACTATTTTAGCTTATTTGCCATGGGTACAGGGTATAATTAATATCACACAGGAACCGGCATTGTCATTTTTCAAATCATTTCCCTGGAAATGTTCTACACCTCTTAATGGCCCTGCTAATGCTGTAGCTGTCATGTTTTGGACAGCTACACTTTTACAAGACAAACTCTATAGTGCCAGGAGACTCCACAGACTTTTCAACTCGGAGGCTCAGAGGCCGTGCACACCAGCCGGTAATGGCTAGATGGAAATCTTTGATTAATTTTTTTTTTTTAACCTCTCGGTGCTGAGTGTTCCTCAAGGGTCACCTTCACAGCTTCCCTCTCCAGTCACCTCTCCCCTGCAAGCACCCCCATTCCCGCTGCCTCTCCTCTCTGCCACCTGATAGACAGGGGACGAGTGAAATAGGCCGGAATCATACGGCTGATTAAAGCCAGGACACTGTCCAGGGGTGAACAGGCTTACACATCTGGAGAAAAGCCAGGCCTCTTTGCTAAATGCCACACACTGAGAAAGCGGGGCCCTTCGCGCCTACGATTTTTATCTTTCAGAAATAAGCTTTCTCTTTTTCTCCTCTCTGACAACTTCTTAGCAAAAAGGTTTGAATTTTCTCTGTCTACCAGATAAGTGGAAGAAAGACGGGCTGGAGGAAGATGATGGTGAGAGTAAGCTGGAAGCCTCCAGGGCCAGACACAAGGCAGGCAAGGGCACCCCAAACCATACTAAATATTTACTGAAAGACCCAGAATGAAGATACTTTTAGACAAGAAGAGAAAACTCATCAATCAGACCATTTTGAATAGCAACCCAGCATTTCGCAAATGCTTTTTGCAAGTTAATTTCTTTTTCTGAGCTGGAGATGGTAGCTCAGTTGATAGAGTACTGTCCTGGTACACACAAAAGCTCTGAATTTAATCCCTGGAATATCATAAACTGGGAGTGACCATGCATACCAATACCTGGGACTGGTGTAATCCTAGTACTTGGAAGGTTAGAGACAGGAGGATCAAGAGTTCAAGGCCATCCTTCTAGACCAGTCTGGGATACAGAAGATCATGTCTCAAAAATATATTTTTCAACTTTTCTCTTCAATAATTGGTTTACGTTCAATGTCATGACTAGTATTGCCCAGAAAATAGGCTGTGGCATCCAGGAAAGCCCTCTCTTACAGAGGCCTTCTGACTTAAAAGGATGCTAACACTGGGCTGGGGACACAGCTCTCTTTTGTAGGCTAAACGCAGTGTCAACTCTGCGCCTTTAATACCGCACTTATTAGTGATCCACAGCCTGGGGAGAGCTGAGCACAACTCCCTCTCACGCTGCGTCTGCAAAACGCTACAAAAGTTGGACTCATCAGCGAAGCAGCAGGTCCCTTGGTTGAAACCAGCCAGGCCAGAAAAGTGACATGAACAGGATGCTGCTTAACATGCACGAGTCGAAAATGCACACTGTATTCTCTTCTGCATGATTGGCTGCCATTTAAAAGACAATAAACAGCAACTCGAGATTGCTAACAACGTGTCATTTAAGGTTTGCTGTTGCTCAACATCAAGAAAAATCAATGCCGGCTCTACGGGGGCAGCAAACCCGAGAACTGAGCTCTGTTTCAGGTCTGTTTGAACTCATTTCCTTTCTCCATGGTTGCCCCCTTGTACTCCCCCTCAGGCGTCCCCTCGCAGCAGGCTGACAGCTTGACACATTGACAGCTCGCACTGAATGACAACTGATTTGTACAAATTTCAAGCCTTATAAATCTACCTGTCACAACAACAACATAAAAGCGCCCAGGCCCAGCAGGTAATTCAGGAAAAGCTTCCCTTGATGGTACTTTCTGAAAAGCAATGGCTTGCCTCCTGCCAAAAATTCCAACTATCATCCTTGTATAACTTTGAATAAAAATTCAGGGCCCATTTTCTTGCCAACAGGCTACCAATCGTCTTATTTAAAGATTAGAAAGAGTGAACAGGAGAGAAAGGGGAGGGAGGGAAAAAAATTCAGCCACACAATTTCATTTTCTACTGATATGAAAGTCACGCCACCTGCTAGGCCAGGATTACCACACCGTTTTTCTCTCCGGTGCTCAGAAGGAATAAATGACAGAGGCTTTTTACGGTATTTAAACAATATCCCAGATTGCAAGGCTGCACCTTGCAGTACCCTCCCGGCTCACCTGGAGCCAGGCCTGCTACCAGGGCAAGGTGTGCTGACTGGTGGGGGGACCCTGACACAGGACCGTAGTCATTGGCCATTGTTTCAGCTGCCCCAAGATGTCTCCCAAATGAAAACCTGCATATTTTTGCAGTTCCACATCCACTTTCCTTCCTAATATGATCCAGCAGCATCGAGGCGAACGCTCTCCAAATATGCCTTCTTTCCAAATCCACAGTTTATCATATGACTTCATCACTGTGTCTTTCATATGAAAGAACGGCAGTTGCAGGTGAGCATTCGGACTTGATTTTCAGGCATGGTTTTGTAACTAGGTGGAACACTGAAGAAAAATCATTGAGCAAAATAGGAGACAAAGGACTCAAAGACAGGAGAAGGTGAGGTTCACAAATGCAGCACTTGAAACAGGAGAGAGGGCCCAGGGCCGTGTGGCTCCATGGTTAGAGTGCTTGGCACACAAGTCATGGCAATTGGCCTGTAAGTCCAACCTCAGAAGTAGGAGCCAGGGGATCCCCCAGCAAGCTGGCTAAGTTAGCCAAATGAATGCATTCTGTGTTTGACTGAGAGATCTTGCCTCAAAGAATAAGGTGGAAGAGTAATCACAGAAGATTCCCCAATGTCCACCTCAGACCTCCGCATGCATGCAACACACATGCAAACACGCATACACACACCACACACATGTACCCATGAAAAGAAGAAAAGGAAACAGAAAGAAACACTGAATCCGAGAAAAAAAACAGTTTCTTTATCTCAACTGGTGAAAGTTTTCCAGAACTTACACTTCATATAAAGAAAAGTATATAAAAAATGGTTGGGGGTGGGCAGGAGAAATGGCTCAGCGGTTAAGAGCACTGACTACTCTTGCAGAGGACCCAGGTTCAATTCCAAAAACCCACATGGCAACTAACAACCATCTGTAACTCCAGTTCTGGGGGATCTAACGGCCTCTTCTGACGTCCATGGGCACTGCATGATACGGGTACACTTACAGACAAGCGGGCAATAATACACTTACACACATAAAGTAAAAATAATAAAATATTTTTAAAGCAGTTTGTGAGCTTTCTTACACATTGTATTTGCTCATGTAAACTCTCCACGGAGACTTATAGATGAGCAAAAAATGAACTAAACTTTATCTTTGGACATTAAGATAAATGTATGTCGATCGGGGTGCTGCTAAGGAGACAGCCCAGGACCAAGGATGAGCACAAGTGAACAATTGTCCAATTGGCAGATCTCAAAGGCAAGAACAACGGCAGTAGAGCTTCCTGACATAGGCAACTCATCTCTTTTCAGCAGAGGTGTCAGACAAGGCATGCCTGAGCACAGCTCCACATCCTGGTTTTTTGACCTAGGAATTGTAGTAACTTGGGCAAGTTTTACTTCCCTTCCTCACCTGTGAAGTCTGCTTCCTAATCATGTCTCCCTCAGAGAGCAGGAGGATTTAATGACTGTGCAAAGCTTAGTGTGCAACACACAGTATCCATTCATTGGTTCATTCATATGAATATACGCACATGGAAACATACACACCAAAACACGCACACACGCACACGCACACACACACACAAAATGTGATGAGAGAGAGAGATGGAAAATGACCACATTACTCTGTCAATATTAGCTCTATCTTCCAGATCCCAGATATATATTATTCCTGCCTGAGCATTCATAGGCTAGCCTGGAGACACAGAGGTCCAGAGATGTTCAAGTTCCTTTTAAGCCTAGGCATTGACCTAGACACATCTGTTATATCATCTCAGATGACAAAACCTAACACAAAATAATGCTACACAAATAACTATGATCATGTTCTGTTAAGGGAATCATGACAAGGAAAGAGCATTCATACGTTCAGAAGCTGTGCAGTTTTTCCAAGAACACCCAGTTGGTTGAATCTGAGTATGTGGACCATGTGGCTACAATTCTTTTTCTCTCATAGATACAAGCTTCAAATGTAGTAAAAGGTGAGGAATGGGAGTCAGAAAGACACAGATTCTGAAAATGATATTTGGTTAAAATATGCAGGTGAGAGGTCTCTGCAGATGGCCTGAACTTCTCTCCTTTCCTAATTTTTCAAACAATTTTCCTACTCTTCAATTTGTTTCTTCATTAGTTCATAACTAATGAAATCCAGTATGTGCTAGAAAATATGTATTAATTTGTAAACACATCATTTGTATTATCTTAACACCATTTATTAGAAGTACTATGAATACATGTATTATGAGGGAAGCAAAAATAATTGATACACACTGTAAGAACGTGCATTTAATATACAAAGAGAGAGGGGGCTGCAGAGATGGCTCAGAGGTTAAGAGCCCAGGTTGATTTCTCAGAGGACCCAGATTCAATTCCTAGCACCCACATGGCAGTTAACAACTGTCCGTAACTCCAGTTCCAGGGGATCTGACACCCTCTTCTGACCTCCACAGGCATTGCACAACATGGGTGCACTTACATACATGCAGACAAATACATTCATATAGATAAAATAAAAAATAACAAAATATTTTTTTAAAAATAGAGACTACTTTGGCCAAAAACAAAAATACCATCAACTGACTGATTTGAGATTCAAAGCAAAGAAATGATATCACAGATTGCTATAAAGTCCATTGTCAACATAAGCTGAATCCCGAAATATAACTGCAATTTTAATTATCCAAATAATATGAGCTGAGAAACACTGTGTAATAGTCTTGTTATTAATCCTCTCAAATGGGTTAATGTCAAGACTGACTTGAGCCAACCGAACTTAGGTGCCAAAGGAAAGAATTATGTGTGGAAGAGCAAGCATTTTGACCATGGGCCATTAGTAGATAAAAGTGGGTTTGAATTTCACAAGCATTTCTGAATTTTAAAAGATTTGTATTTCACACCAAGAATTCAAAATAAAACAAAATTCTCATGGAGCAAAATAATTAGGCATACATGAAAACAGGAATGCAATCAAACTTTGTAGTGTGAACGAAGGCAAAAACTAACAACCACCTATAAAATTGATGTGAATAATATTTATCTTAACTAAGCCAACCGTCCCTTCTAGTTCCGATCAATAGAAGGTGACCATATCAGAACAGGTGAAGCATAGATTGGAAAAAACAAGGTATTTCAGCTAAATGTCATGTTCGACCCAATATCCACTCCTAGTCAGTAAATTAGATTGTTCCTATGTTAACCCTCCTCCTACAGTACACAGCTGGCCTTAAAAGATGATAAATAATATTTTTGCTAACTAATGTCTTCCTGCCATCAATCACCAAGATTTAACAAATGCCGTCTCACATATGCTCAGTTTGACCACTTAAATACCAAATCACTCAATGGAGACCTTGGGGTAGACAAAGACAGTATCAAGCACAGTACTGTTCACCTGTCTTGCATCCACCCAAGTTTGCTCAGCAAAAAAGAATTCTACAGGGAACTTTTAGCCGTAAAACACATGATGTCTTGTGAGTATTTTACTTTTGTTCTTGTATGTTATAGCTATTTGCTCCCAAGAAGAAAGAGCAGAGCTTTCCGACCCATTGGCCCTCCATGACTATGAAATTCTTTGGGCTCTTCAAGTTACCTCTTATCAAGGATTTTTCTCCATCTCCATCAAGGTCAAGTGTGTAACTTGAGAATATTGTCTGCCTGTGAACTCTTAATCCATGGACCAAAAGTGCAATTCCTCATATCCTAGGATAGAGGCCCAACTTACCATACACTGAGAAAATCGTTAGACCTCCGAAATTCCTATGATCCCCTGTACTCTAGAACTGGGCTGTCTCAGTCAGGATGGCACACCCCACACACAAGCTTCTCATAGTATATTCCATAATAGTCCATCAACAGATGTATGCATGCCAACCTGAGACATGTCTAGTCATCCAGCCAACACTTTGAGAAGGGTGATTGGTCTTCTACTGCCCAAGGATCTCTGTCTACATTTCCTACAACCAAATAATTCCTCTCATCTAATCTTCCCGACACAGCAAACCATCAAAGATATTTTCCTACTACCTGAGATCATCTGAGGAAAGCACACCATGACATGAGTGCCTGGGCAAGGCTGAGGATCTATCCATGGCCTCCTCAGCTCCATCTATAGGAAAACCCATGTATCTGAGGTCATCAGTCACTTATTCAGGTGTCCCATTCCCAGGCTAAAAGTTGTTTGCCATCCCAGAGTGGTTTCTTTGGCACTCTGCAGGGGCAAGACAGGAGAACTGACCAGAAAATGAGGAGCGAGAAGATCTACACAGCCTCTGGCTTGAACTTCCATGACATCAGTAAATTTTTACCACTTAGGACAAGCCATGTTATTTGTAACTGTCAGAGGAAGGAAAATCTGTAATTGTTAAGGGGGATGAAGCCTGTGCAAATTCTTTCCTGTGCAAAGTGAACAGTCAATCACTTTTATAAGGACAGCAACAACTGAAACTATCCATTCGTATACTTTCCTTTAGTCAACAATATTACCTTTAGTAATCTGGGGAATGTGCATCCATAAATTACAGAAAGTGTTATTGCGTTGCTGAATAAACAGCAACATTTCCATCAGCAGCAGCACTGGCAGCCCCACAAAGGTATAACAAACAGACTCAATCATTTTCTTGTCAAGCTTTGCAATGACTGCAGAGTTTACTGCTGGAGATAATGTTGCTTTCCTCAGCATTGTGTGCCAAACTGCAAACTGCTTATTAAAACAAAACCTCTTTTTCAGAGCAGCATGAGTTGGATAATCACTTATGGCACTCAAGAAAAAAACAGGTTTGGTGCCCAGAGGAGGTTAACAATCAGGCATATGTGTTAACATTTGGTTAGTAAAGACTGGTTAAGAAATAAATTATCCAACATTGGGGGTTGGGAGGAGGGAAGGAGTTGATTTATTAATGTCTCTGCCCCCAGGTTGACTGTTTTCCTTATGACATCATTCAGTTGTTTGACAATGTGTTCCACAGTACGGACCCGGTGTGCTTGATAGGCACTTTGGCATGGCTGGTTCCGGGGGAGGAGATGTGCAAAAGATTACGGGAGGAAATCAGAAATGAAATGCAGGCCTGCTGGCCTCTATGTGAAAAAATTTCTGGAAGTAGATTCTGGGGGTGGGAGCGGAGACGAGGAAAAGGACAGGTGGGGAGCGAATCAACTTTAAGAACCAAGCATTTGTGACTAAACTATTTCTGAAGACAGCACCTATTATTACTCTTCGAAGAAATCACTTGACATAACTAAGCCAGCAATAACACTGAGAAACCATCCTCAATTTTCCTCGCTTAAAATAGATTGACAGCCATTTTACTGAGCTTCAGGAACAGGGAGGCTGAGATGGAGTCTGGGAGGCCTGCCCTGTCAGGAGCGTGGCTCCGAGAGGAAACCATTATTTCTGACTACTGAACAGCTGCTCCAAGACTTTTTCATGTTTTTTTTCCCATTTTCATACCCATTATAGAAGAATTAATATCAAAGTAGGCAGAGCCTACTGCTCAGCCACCACCTCCACTGTCTTGATGGCGCTGATGGCCTTGTGGTCCCCAATAGCAGCTGTGGAAGAAGAAAACCTATATTTTGGACGTCCCTATCAGAACAGGAAATGAGACTCTGAAGACTTTATTATAACTTTGGACACCATATGAAGTGAGGCACCTACCGCTGCTGTAAGATAAGAATAAGAAGACAAAGGTACCACACAGCAGGAAGAGGCACCTCCAATAACCGTCATTCAGCTTCAACAAGGGCATGGATGTTGGCAGGGCAAATGCCATACTCCTGCCATGCCTGGGGGAAGGGAGGTGTCCAGCCGGGCTCTGACTGCTTCTTTTCCATTTTCAACCTTCAGAACCAAGGTCCTTCCGATGCAGCCCATCTCGCTCTTGGCCACCCTGGGACCTCAGGTTAGGCTGCATCCTCTGCCTGCAGTGTTTCCTTCCCCAGTGCTTGGTTCTTTAGGTACATGAGTGGCTTCCAGAGAAAAGACTTCCCCGACCACACTTAGCTCCACTCCCTCTCTGTTCCCTTGCCTCCACTCCATTATTTATGAGTGGCTGCTATGTTTGTTACCTATGTCCTATACCAGAAGGTTAACTCCATGTGGTGGTTTGAATGAGAAATGTCCCCAGGAGGTTCACCCGAACACTTGGTCCTCAGGTGAGGGCTCTGTTTAGAGAGGTCGTAGAATCTTTAGAAGGCGAAGCCTTGCTGGAGGAAGTATGCCACTGGGGCCAGGCTTTGAGCGTTCATAGCTTCGCTGCACTTCCGATCCCTCGCTTTGCTTCTTGTTTGTGGCTGAAGATGTGAGCTCTCAGCTTCCTGCTCTGGCCAACATGCCTGCTACTTGCTACCAACCATGGCTCCCCACCTCGATGGACCCTAATCTCTCTGGAACTATAACCCAAAATAAACTCTTCTCTAAATCAGTTTTGGTCATAGTGTTTCATCACAGCAAAAGGAAAGTAACTGACAGACTCCATGAAGACAAAGGTCCTGCCTTACTCAGAGCAGTATCTCCAGCAGCCAGATGGGTGCCTGGCAATACAAATAACAGTTGCTTCAAAATTATTGCAAGACTTCAGAGAAAATATCGTTGTGAACATAAATCAAAGACCTCTGTCAGACCTGAGCATTGGTTTTCAGTTTAAACCAAAAGTATCAGTGATAACAAGGACTATACAGAATCTCAAAAGATAGGCCTGGAGAGATGGCTCAGTGATTAAGGGCACTGGCTGATCGTGCAGAGGACCTGGGTTCAATTCCCAGCACCCACATGACAGTCAACAGTGTAACTCCAGGTACAGGGGAAACTGACGCCCTCTTCTGACCTCTGAGGGCACTGCATGACACAGGTGCACTTATATACATGCTGGCAATACACTCAGACCCATCAAATTAAAATATTTAAAAAGTAAAAAACAAAAAAATGTAAAAAGAATCTCAAAAGATAGGACGTCTTTAAACTCACATCTCCAAGAACTGACAGCAGAAGTTGCTCCTTGCGGGTGATATGAGGCAATATGGCAATTTTGGTTCTACTTGTTTAAATGCAAAGGTAAAGGAAGCTGCCAATGATGTAAATAAAAGAACTTCATTAGAAGAGTTAGTCAATCATAACTGTCCTCCACCAAATGCAACTGGGGACACATCAGTCTCTGGAGGCACATTTTTATCCCTGTGAGGAGGTAGAGGCTGACCTCAAATTTTGGAGGCTATATTTTTAAGACTTATTTTTATTAGTTATTTATGTGTGTGTATATGTCACATGAATAGAGGTACCTGCTAAGGCCAGAAGAGAGTATTGGAGCCCCTGGAACTGAGGTCTAAGGAGGTTGTAAACTGCCTTATGTGAGTGCTGGGAACCAAATTCAGGTCCTCTGGAAGAAAAGCAAGCACTCTCAAATGCTGAGTCATCCCTCCAGCCCCCTGGATGGATACTATTTTTTGTTGTTATTGTTGTTTGTTTGTTTTTTGGAGACAGCATCTCCCTGTAGCCTCAGCTCACCTAGAACTTGTTATGTAGACCAGGTTGGCCTTGATCTCACAGAGATCCACCTGTCTCTTCTCCATGAATGCTGGGATTAAAAGTGTGTACCACCTTAGCTTGGATATTACCTTTAATGTTCAATTATTGGCAGAAATGAACAAGAATTAAAGAGTTTACAACATTTGTGTTCTCACTCAGCTTTATCGAATCATGACATGTTGAGTTGTGCTTGTATCAAACTATGAGGCTCTGGAGAGGACTGATTGATTGATTGATGTTTCAAGGCAGGATCTTGTTTTGTAGCCTAGACTAGCCTCCTGCCTCAGCCTCTTAAGTGCTAGGATTAAGCTGTGCACCACCTCCTCCAGCATTAGATTGTGTTTTAAGAAATAAGATACTAGAAAGAAACAGCTACTTATCTATTTTATTGGGAAGATTAGGTACATTTAGACTCTTAAAGATATTTAAGTTACAATTAGATGCCACATACTATAATAGCTACCTGACTCCCAAGGCATTCGCCATCAGTTCCCACATTTCTTCCTTTAGCATTTTAATTCTCTCTTCACTTCTCTTCTACATCCCTCACCAAGATTTTCTTCTCATTAAATTCTCCTGGTCTCCTGACTGATGACCTAACTGCTTTCAAAGCTGGGAAAGATGATGTCATGCACCAAAATAAATTTTAAAGAAGAAAACATTCTTTTTAAGGAAGCCCATAAAAATTCTGGAAGAAAACCATGGAGTCAAGAAGCACCTTTTACCCTAATGAAATAGCCAAAAGTCATAAAGTAAAACATGATAAACTGAATTGAAAAACTCAGTTTCACATACAGTAAAAATTGTACATGCAAAAAAATAAGCCCATCAAATAAAAGCTGACAAAAACAAATCAGAAGACAGACAAAACAAGAAGAAAAATTTAAATCCTAACAGAAAAACTATTGGGTGTAGGTATACACTTGAAAAGTCCCACACATTCATGAAAACACACACAATAAGAACTCTAAAACAATTTTTTTAAAAAAACAGAAATGTACTGGAGAAAGAGAGAGAGAAAGTGAGAGAGAGAGAGAGAGAACACAGAATGTAAGTACCTACTTAATCCATAATATTGCGCTTAATCTTATCCACAGTAAGAGAAATGCAAATCAAAACACTAAGAAACACCTTTTGTTAACCTACCACACAGGCAAAAGTCCACCAGTTTAATAACACACTCTGTCAGTGAGGCTGTGGGAAAATAGCCATGCCCCTAACAGTGCTGGTGAGAGCATAAATCAGGTTCTAAATATAATTTGGTGGTGTCTATCAAAATGACAAATGCAGGGGCCCTTTGATCTAGTAAGCCTACTTCTGGGAATTTATCAGTTCTTCAAATATGCTTGCAAACATCCAAATAGAACAGTTTAAGATCATTTGCAGTGGCTCTAGAACAATAAAAAGGAAGAAGAAAAGAACCGTAGCCATTGATGGAGATTAAATAAACAAACCACGTTGCATCCAGAGAATGGAACACTATGCACCTATAAAAAAATTAATGAGAAAGCACTCCCTATACTCAAATGCAAAGGTATTTTTGCTATGTGAAAAAAATCAATGGCAACATAATATGAAAAGTTTATTATCTTTTATATACAGAAAATGGCATACAGATGCCTTTTAAATACATAATTGTATGTTATATGTATAATTTTATATACAATAATGCACCATTTTGCAACAACATTATAATCTAATTAGATATTTATATATTTAATCTGTTTAATGTATTTTAAATATTTATTCAATTTATGTGGAATTACTGTAATTTTTAATTATATAGCTAACTTTCCTTGTACATGCAATATTTTAGAAGCCGAAGGAAACTGCACAAGAAATCAGTAATAGTTACCTTTGGGGGTTGCCATGGAAACTCCAAAAGGCAAGAAAGAGAATAGAAGAAAAACTTTTCATAGTCTTTCATCTCTTCTTTTTCTGGTGTTTTTGTTTTTTCGAGCTAGAGTCTTGCTATGTAGACCAGGCTGGCCTGGAACTTGCCATGGAGTCCAGGTTGACCCCCAACTCAGTATCTTCTTACCTCAGCCTTCCCCATTTTCCCATGTGTCACACTCTTAATTTTCAAATCATACAGGGATATTATTCATTCAAAACTGAAACTGATTTTTAAAAATAATAAGCTTCTATTCACAGAACATTTTAAAAGTCAAAGAAAATACAGTTGGATCACATCCCTGGAGTCTGGACCTTGGAGACACCAAGTCCTGAGTGGGAGGGAACTCACATGGACCAGGCAGGAATGCAGCAGGATGGGGAAGTTTCTAGACATTATAGCCTTAAGCTGACCTGCAAATTAGCTAAGGTGCACACAACTCAGCATACTTCAGACAAACGGCAAAAAGTACTATGGGTCAGTTCCTTCCCTTGGCCAGTCTTTCACTCTCTGGATGGCCTAGAGCTCCACCCCATTGCTTCTCTCCAGTCCTCCTGCGCCATGGCTCACAGCCTCTTCCTCTTCCTCTTCCTCTTCCTCTTCCTCCTCCTCCTCCTCCTCCTCCTCCTCCTCCTCCTCCTCCTCCTCCTCCTCCTCCGAAGCCAGCACTCTGATCCACCCAGCCAAATCCTCTCTCATTTCAAACCTCAGTCAGCCCACAACTCTGCTCTTTGCTCCTTTCAATCTTTCTTCCTTCAGATCTTGCTAGGCTCACAGCAGGTAGCCAGCGCAACACGGTACCAGCTTGAGGTTAGCAGTGTAAAAAAGAGAAAGAAAGAGAAAGATCAAAGGGAAACTCAGAAGTCTCACTAGGACAAACAAGCAGGAACCCATTACCATTTCTCCCTCGCTAATATTCAGTTGTTTAAAAAGAAGCCAAGCAGACAAGATCCTAGGGGTCACACCAGAAATAAGCATCACACAGAATCTCCCTAAAGGTCCCTAGCACTGCTCACTGCCCTGACGAAGACACAGGCCTGAAACAACACTCTGAAATCACTATGGCTGATCAGATCAGGGACAGATGGACACTGAAACATAGCTGTCCATGGAGGCCAGCAACATCTTCTGTTAGAGAGGAGTCACCCTGCTTTCCAGCCTGTCACAGTATGTTTGGTCTCAATTCAGTCATTCAGAGTTACTAATTCTAGATTTCTCCAAATTCATGTCATCCAGATTGAACCAGTAAGTCATCAAATGCTTCTCACAGAACCAGACAGAGGATCCAGTACGTCATTAGAGGCCCTAAAGAAATGCCACTTAATCAATAAATGTTATGACATGCATATAAATATAGATTCCCTGTTTCAAGTATTTATGTAAGAGAGAGCAAAGTATTGCTAAACATGCATTTAAAGACTTCAATTAAAAGACAATGCATTTTCGTGTCATACTATTTGTCTTAAGAGACTGCCAAAATTCTCCGTGTATTCACTCAAATCAATAAAAAACACAAGTTGGATGTTATAATACAATGTTAACATCGTTCAGAAAACACTATCAAAACTAACATGATTATAAATTTCTATGGGGCCTATGTGCATCCCAGGTCAGGTCCTACATAAAGGAATGATACATTATCATCAGTTTTAAAAATGTATTACATCAGCTCACATCATACATAAAAATCGACTCAGAATATACTAAAGACTTGGATATAAGACCTGGTTTTTCAAAAAAAAAAATAGAAGGTCTTGGCAATAATATTACAGATATGATATCAAAATAAATATAGCACTATAGCAAACTAAAAAGCTCTTCACAGCAAAGAGTCAACAGAGTGAAAAGGTAGCCCACAGAATGAGAGAAAATATTGGCAAACCATATATATATATTTATGACGATGATTACTAATCTCGGGTGTCAACTTGACTGGATCCAGAATTAGCTGAAATAATAGACTTTCTTGATTGGATCATTTGAAGCTGGAAGACCCAATCTAGATGAGTGGTACCTTCTGATGGCATCCCACATCAAAGGCCACACTTTGGGCCTGCTTGCCTTCTCTCTCACCGACAAGTTCATTTTGTTGCTGCAGCAGTCCTCCACTGATAGTAGAACCAGTTTCTTCAGATTCCAACGTAGTCTAAAGAGCAGAAGACCTCCAGGAATCCTCTAGGCCCTCATGTGTAGGGACTCCTTAGACATCCAGCCTCATGAGCTGAGCAAATACCAGATTCTCACAGATTCTCAGCCTCTCCAGCATGGCCCAGCCATTGTTGGACTACTCAGACTCTGTCCTGTAAGCTCATCTAATAAATCCCCATATATTATATATAATACATATTCATTTGATCGTTGTTTCTTTAGAGAACCCTGACTAATGCACACATAATAGATGATATATGGATAGATATAAATTAGATATAGATGTGGACATAAAATAAAAGATTAATATCCAAAATACATATATAAGGGACACCTATAATTCAATAGTTCTAAATTTAAAAGGAAAAACCTGAATGCATCAGTTATAAAATGAGTTAGGGACTCCAACTTCTCTCCAAAGAAGTCCTTTTAGAGACTACAATGAAAATAAATGTTCAATATCATTAATCATCAAGGAAGAGCAAATCATAACTTTTAATATTCTCTCCCATGTGTCAGGATGACTATTTTTAAATACAACAGTCTTGAAAAGAATACGAAATTCTGACGATCTGTGAAGGTGTTGCACTTAAGTGAAACAAACCAAACACAGAAAATCAAATTGTAGGATTCTATTTATTCGAGGCATTTAAAAAGTCAAGTTCATCAACCCAGGAGTAAACCAGTCGCTCCCAGGAGCTCGGTGGGAAAAGGAAGTGAGTTTCTAATCAGCAGACTTGAAGTTCTATGGAGCAAAGTGAGCAAGTTCTGTGAACCTGCTGTACAGCATTGTACCTACAGTTAATATATTAATAATAATAACATACAAATAAAAAATTAAGAGATTGGTCTTAGGTTAAACGGTTTTTTACCATAATAAAGAAAATTTTTAAGTAAATAAGGAATGGGACGTGTGCGACATAGTCACACCTTCAGACTGTGGGTAATAATATTACTTGGTACAACCACTCTGGAAACCCAACAGGCAGTATCCACTAACACTGAATACATGCATGCTCTATGACGCACTGGCTCCATTCTGAGGGGTGTGCGCAAACAGAAATGGATATGTGTGTTCACCAAAAGATAGACAAGAATATTCAAAGCAGCACTGTTCACAAGAACCTTAAAGCAGAAACAACTCAAGCACCCATAAACAGTAAACTCACTTTGCAAAGTTTATTGTATCCATACAAGGGAATCATAGATAGCCATGAGAATGTACAAACCATTATTATCTCAACACGGATGAATTTCCTGTGTAATGTTGAACAGACGAAGTGAGTTGTACATTGAGCCACATACTATTTCATCTCACTTATACAACATTTGAAAAGAGGTTAAATCAACCCCTGTTGTAAGAGGCCAACAGAGTGGTCATCAACCATTGGTGGTAACTGGGGCAAGTAGGACAAGCACATGCTGCAACTTCGGTTCTAGGTGCCAACAGTACTCTGATCTGATGCAGACTGCATGAGTATGCTCACTTTGTGATCATTAATCAAGATGGACACTTAGATTTGTGCCCTTTTTTGTGTATATCACATATCAGCCAAACTGCCTGTTTTCAGCTATTTAGAGGGTAAAGCCAGCAATTAGTCTTCAAAGTATCAAGTACCTGAACCTCTGCCCCAAAGTTAGAGGAACCCTTAGCTTCTATCGTTAGCTCCTGACATGTCCAAATGAATCTTTGGCTACATGTTAATAATGGAATCAAAAGACACTAATCTCATTAGCACCTGTCAGTGGGGACTGTCAGAATGCAGCTAGACATTAGTCACCTGCTGCTGCAATCAGTCAGTGACTTGCAAAGCACCCAAAAATGAAAAAACAAAATACTGGCAGTTCAGTTCTCCCATCCCAATCCCTCTCATCCCTCAAGCCACATCCTTCCTAATTGAGGAAGTCACTCTGGACCTCTCTAACCTCATAGACCTCCCATTCTCTTAACAATTCATGCACCTCAACCTCCCAGCTCCATAGCCATGGAAATGCCAACTATGAACTGGGCTATGTGCTCAAAATACAAAACGGATGAAATATAATTCCTTTCATGAAGGTGCTCACAATATGGTATGGAAAAGCAACATAAAAATGGAATTAGAATGATAGTCATGTGGAACAGAGGGACCATAAGAAAGGAAGAGATAAGGCAACTTTGCAGTGGGGTAGAGAGCAATGGGTAGAAGACTCCTAGAGTAAGTGCTGTAGTTTGGATCCTGAATATTTCCCAAAGGCCAAGATATCAAAGGTTTTGTATCCGTTGAAAGGTGGTAGACTTTTTTTAAAGTAGGAGCTCAGAGAAGTTGATAGGTCCCTGTGGGCATGTCTTGAAGGGAACGGTAGGATCATGGTCTAGTCTCTTTCTCTTTGCTTCCAGGCTAGTGATACCACGAATTCTGCTCTACCACATGATCCCACCAGGATATGCTGCCTCATCACAGTCCCAAAGTCACGTGGCCAAGAGACCATGGGCTGGACACTCCAAAACTGTGAGTCAAACTAAATGTTTCTCTTTGCAAGTTAATTGCAATAGTGATATACAACTGGCTGATACAAGAACTTACATAAAGCACAGGCCATAATGGATGAAGAGCTGGTCAGTCAAGGCAAGTGAAGATGAAGGCAGCTCCCAACAAGAGGGAACCTCATGCAAAAAAGACACCAAAGCAATCACAGAGCTGGTGTGGAAACACAGGTTCTGTCACAAGCGGAAGTCCAGGTAGCCATATGTCATCAGAGAGCACAATTTAAGAAAACAGACCAAAAATGCCTTGAGGACCATGTGAAGAATATGAAATGTCACCCAACATGACCCAAAAAAAGGACAGTGATTGCAGGTACTGAGTAAGAAAATACCAGGTCCAGTCTATCACCAAGAAAGTCTTGAGAAGTGGAACTAGAGAGGGCAGGGAGATGTCAAGGGATATGTGACCAGAGCAGAAGACCTGCTGAAACAGGAAGACAGAACTAGAAGTTAGTGACCAGTGTGATGTGGTGTAAGGGTGGCAAGGGATAAGAGGAAGTTTACAAAGACCTACAGATGCAGGTCAGCAGCTGAAGAAAAGATATAAGAGGAGGAGTGGACCAGGGTGGACACAGAACAGAGGTGAGGTCAGCACGGGAGGTGGAAAACAGAAAATGCCTGTCGGGATGCTGGGAACATGTCAAGGACCTAAGTCTAGATATCCAAGAAGAAATCATGGCAAAGGGAGAATTGACTCTCCAGTGCATAGGAACACCTGAAACCCGGCAGTGAGCGAGACTATACAGTAC
The DNA here is from genome assembly GCA_035773235.1 of Eospalax fontanierii. NCBI lineage: Eukaryota > Metazoa > Chordata > Mammalia > Rodentia > Spalacidae > Eospalax > Eospalax fontanierii. Next base: position 17,051,466 of record CM069540.1, on the reverse strand, counting down.
TTTGTGGAAGGAACAGCAAGCCGAGACACCAGCACTGGAAAGACTGGAGGAAGAAGGGCCCAGGGTAGAGGATGGGAACCAGCAGAACAGCACGGGTGAAGAAGAGTGTGATGCGAAACTGGCAGATAGACTTAAAACATTAATGGCAGATCAGACCCAGAAGTGGCAGCCGGGGGTTCCAAAGCATCAGAACTGGAGTAATTCCACTGGACCTGGTAGTGAGGAGGTCACTGACGTCTTTGTGGGAGAATGAATGGTCAGAGCACAGACACAACCACAGGCCTGCGGTGGGGATGTGGGCGCCAGCCCGGGCGACACTCACAAACCTTCGTGATCTGATCCCCCTTCTGTCTTTCCTCAAATTTGACTTTCTGATGACTCAACTTCCATTCAGTTTTAGCAGCAGAGAAGATAACACTGATATAAACACACATACCACTCTTAAAGAAACCCAGCGAAAATACAACCTTCTCCTAAAAATGTACTGCCGAGCCGAGCTTCAAAGATAGGAGAACCAGTTCCAAGTAAAAGATTTTAAAAGGCTAAAATCAAAGCCTATGCCTCAAGAATCCATGTCAGCATCAGACCTGGGCAATAAGCCTAGGATCTGGTAGCTTAATCCTTCAGAGGCATAGGACATGTAGTTCTGGGTCTTTCCAAGATAGAGGGCTGGAATTATCAGTCCTTCATAAATCTGGACATCTAAGGGATTCCGAAGACAAAAAAAAAAAAAAGACAAGAAATGATCTACCAGACTGAAAAGCAAGAGGGATCTGGGAGAAACAAGAGCTTGAAGCCTCCATGATTCATGAACATGGTGTCATCGTATTTGATATCCACATTAAGAAATAACATAAAGAGTGGTATTGGACCTTTGAAACCTCTGTTTTTCAAAACTAGTGATCTTTCCACACCCCGGGTCCCATGAGACAACTCTGAAAAAATACCGAAACACTAGTAGAAGAAGAACCAGCGTGGCAAAGGTACAAAAAGCGCCTTCCAGCTGTTCGAGCCAAAGCAGCGAGAGGGCAGGCTCTCAACAAGGCAGGTAATAGAGAGGATGCCCTGAAGTTTAATATTGGACAGGCCAAGATCTTAAGAGACCCAGAGCCCTAGATTATCAGTTAAAAGCCCACCGTGGCCCTACAGTGTGGCAGAAGAAAGAAGTCACAGAAAAGGAAGCAGAGACCGATGAACAGAAAGGCAGGCTCAGTGTAGTGGATCTGGAAGGGCTCCTGGTGCTTGAGACTGTGCTTTGTAATGGAGCAGTTGGTTCTGTAACAGGAAGTCATCTTGAAGTCACACCCAAGCTTGGTACTAACCATATGTGATGAGGGAGGGAGGGACGGAAGGACAGAGGGAGAGATGAAGGGAGGGACAGAGGGAGGAAGGGAGGGGGGGAGGGAGGGAGGGAGAGAGAGAGAGAGAATTTTATTATCAGAGAGGAACAGAAGAACCAAAAGAAAAACAAACAAACAAATCCCTAAAAAAACAGAAAAGAACGCATTAAAATATGGCATGAACCAGCCAACTCAACATCAGAATCCACAGTTTTTGCACTAGGGAAATGGCTCCGTGGGTAAAGTGGATAAAGCATGAGGACCTGAGTTTGGATCCTAAGCAACCATGTAAAAGCCAGGCATAGCTGCACACGCCTACAACACCAGCACTAGGTCAAGGGGCAGAAACAAGCAGACCCCTCCAGATCACTAGTCATGCAGTCTAGTGAAAATGCTGAGATCAAGGATCAGTGAGAGAGCCTGGACTGAAAAGCAAGATCATGAGTGACAGGAAGATGCCCGATGTTGACTTCCGGCCTCAGTACACGCATGGGCACACATACTGAGGTACACACACACACGTGCACACACACAAAATTCACAGTTCTTTAGAAGGCAACCCCAAGATCACCAAGGTAGATAAAATAACAAGTACTGTAAGAGAATTGGTTTTTTTAATAAATGACTTTAAAGAAAATAAGGAAAAAATAATGGAATTAAGGCAGACAATACAAGATATAAATTTTTAAAACTCAATAAAGAGAGACTTTTTACAAATCTTGAAAATGAAGAACTCAGCAAGTCAAATTAAAAACTTGGTGGAAAGCCTCACCCATGTACTAGAACAGGTAAAACAGACAGTTCAGTGGCTTAAAGACAAGGTCGACTAATCAGAGCATTCACAGGATGAAGAAAAAAAAAGAAACAATTATGAACAGAATATACATGACTGTGAGGCCATGGCTAAATGATCAAATCAAGGGTGAGAGATGGAGCTCAGGGGCAGGGTGCTTGCTCAGCATGTTCAAGGTCCTGGGATGAAATATAATAGTAAACTAAATCTACACATGTTAGTGCAGAAGAAGATGCTGAAGTACAGATTATGATATAGAAAGCCAGGACTGGAGAGATGACTCAGCGGTTAAGAGCACTGGTTGCTCTTGCAGAGGACCTGGGTTCGATTCCCAGCACCCACTTGGTGGCTAACAACTGTCTATAACTCCAGTTCCAGGGGAATCTGATGTCCTTTCTGGCATCTGCAGGCATTGCACCATATGGGTATACTTACATACATGCAGAAAATACACTCATACACCAGAAAAAGCAAAAATAATAACTAAAATATGAAAAATATCTTAAAAAGCTGTTGAGTGAAATAATAGTAGAAAAATCTCCCAAATTTGGAAAAGTTGTGGGTATATAGGTAGAGGCAGCATTTAAAATATCGGACATGAGAAGAAAAGACCTTCCCCCTGCGATATGACAGTTAAAATATTAAGAGTACAAAACAAAGAGAGATTATTGAAAGCTATAAGAGAGAAGTTCCAGGAGCTTGCCCATAAGATAGATTTTTCAACAGAAATTCAAATGTCCAGGAGATCTTGAAATGATGCATTCTAAGCTCCAAAGAAAGTAGCTGCCAATCTAGATTAGCATATCCAGTAAAGGTATCTTTCAAAGCTAGAGAGAAATAAAGACCTTCCAAGATAAGCATAAACTAAAGCAATTCATGGCACTGACTCAACATGGCAGAACAAACCTAAAGGAATCCTACACACATAAGATGATAAACACAACCATGAGAGTAAAAGAAACAGTAAATAGCACTTTAAAAAGTGGATGAGCAGGGCTAGAGACATAGTTCATTTAGTAAAGTACTTTCCTAGCATGCATGAAGTCATGGGTTTGAGCCCCAGTACCACATAAAACCATGTGGTAAAGCCCACATCTATAATGATGGCATATAGGCTTCTAATCCCAGTACTTGAGAGGTGGAGGCAGGAGGATCAGGAGTTCCAGGTCAACCTTACTATAGAGTAAATTCAAGGCCAGCTTTGACTACATGAGACATTGACTCGCAAAAACAATAAAACAGTAGATAAACAAGAATTAAGAAATAGGAAATAGATAGGTAAAACAGCAGAAGGAATTAGCACATGCCTTTCCACTATATCCCTGAATATAAGTGGAGATATATAGATAGATAGATAGATAGAGCAAGTACTAACAAGTACAAAACACTGAAATAATTCCTTCAATCATATGGGATCATAACAAATAAGACTATAAATTAATAGCAAGAGAAACTACAAAAATTTTATGCACACATGGAGACTGAAAAACACAATCGTAAACAATCAACATAGCACTGAAGAAATCAAGGGATAACATTTCTAAATTCCTATACGCAAATGCAAATACAACATAAAAGAATCTGTGGGACACAACCAAGTCATCTATAAAAAGCCTTGCAGCTATGGATGCTTACGTTAAAATATTCAAGAGGGTGACTCTCTCTTGAGGCACCTGAGACTTAGATGTGTCCACAACATTTTTTGAGAACCAATATCTACCCTCTCAAGTATGTCTTATTCTCTGAGTCCCTCACTCTTAAACCCTGTGAAGGATGTGTGTGTGTGTGTGTGTGTGTGTGTATGTGTATGTGTATGTGTGTGTGTATAAGCAATTTCAAAACTACCTAATGACAAAGCTCACAGATTTTTAAAAACATAACAAGTCAACCCAAAACCAATAGAAGGGTGGTACTGACATGGACTTGGCAGGTTAAACAACATATTTTTTTTCACAATTCTAGAGACTAGAAGACCACAGTGAAGTTTCCAGCAGATTCTGTTTCTAGTAAAGCTGTCATCCCGGTTTACAAGTAATTGAATTCTTGCAGTGTCTTCATGTGACCTTTCTTTCCAATATGCTTTCAGAGAAAGTAACAGATCTCTGGTGTCATTTCCTCTTCTTTTAAGGACACTAGTCTTGCTGGATGTCAGTCCCACCCTTATATCATCATTTAACCTTGATTACTTTGTAACAGTCCTATGTCTAATACAATGTGATTAGAGTTAAGTCTTCAATTTAGGAATGTGAAGGGACAACGGAGATATAATCCAGGATATAACAAAACAATATCATCAAAATGTTCAGAGAAAAATAACTATCAGGCAGAATTTTATACCCAGTTAAACTATACTTATCTCTCAGCAATAAATAGAAAGCTAAAACACTTTCAGATAAAACAAGCAGATTCCTACATAAGCCAGTGCTGAAAAATCTCATAAAACTGAAGCTAGAATCATGAACTGAAGAAAGAGTATCAACTACATTGACAGAACAATCACTGGATAGATAGCTATTGTGTCTTTCCTGTGCTAGAAGCTGTTTAGTTTGCTGGTGATATTGGAATGACTAAAAATATAAGCCCATAAATAGGGAAAGATGCCAAGTAGAGATAGAGGACTTATGCTGTGCAGTATTCAGAAATATATTAAAATTAACAAGTCATAAATTTTGAGATTTCCACACTAAGGTATGTAAGAGGGTAGCCACCTAAGCAACAACAGTAACTTCGATCATACAGAGTTTAAGAGGCTCAAAAATCGGTGCAGGAAACCCAGAGTCAAGTTTGCAGGATCTCTACAGGCACCAGCTGTCAATCTATCACCCTCAGTGTGCAAGCTACCAGATAATCAGACCTCACAAAGGTAAGATGACTAGAGTCTCAGAAATCTCCTATAGACTCGACAAAACCCAGTGGTACAAGAGCAGCCATCAACCACCTGTATGTCTTATTAAGATCAAAGAAATTGGCCCTATGCCTCTTGACAGATTTTCCTTCATGCTCGCTGGCCAAGGACCACAAGCCATGTCTAAATCAGTCATAGGCAGGGAGAACAAGTCCCTAATGCTGGCCTTAGAGCAGTGGGAATAGACTCCTCAAAGCTGTGTGTTTGAGAGAGAGAGAGAGAGAGAAAGAGAGAGAGAGAGAGAGAGAGAGAGAGAGAGAGAGAGAGAGAAACATTCAGGCAAAAACCATGACTTTCCAGCAAGCATGAAAAGGTGTGTCTATTGGGAAAACCATAAACAGTATTTCCCCCATTTGTCATCACAACATTCACCACGCAGTGTGTCTCCATGATACCATGATCATCTCTCCATACAGTGTGGTGAACTGGAAATGTTTTAACAGGACCTTATATTAATCTAATGCTCTCCACAAATCAATCCAACTGCTTTAAATAAAGCCCATAGCATGTTAACTGATATATATATCTCTATTTCACTAATTCAATAACCAAACAATAAAGGCAAGAAGAACATCAGACTGCTTCCAAGTGAATCCCTGAGAATGTCAAAGCTGAAGCTTCTCATGCAGTAGCCCAGAGAAGTCCATCTCTGCAGGTAGTCAGAACCTCCCAGACGCCCCTATGAAGTCAGTCTCTTTCTCTTTCTTTCTCTCCGCCCCCATGTGGTCACCTCCAGACTAGATGAAATGTCAAAGAAATGCACATTTCACAAATTGCCATTCCCAAATTATTTCAACATTATCAGATCACAGGGAGGCTGTAGAAATGACTGACTGAAGTAAATTAAATGCTTTCATTTCTACTACGACAAAACTGAAGTTATGATAATGGAATTTTAAAGCCAAAAGGGACTTCTAGCAGAGTATTTAATATGACTTCCACATTTTGCAGATGAGACTTTGCACAAGTCAGTAGCACCAGAACTGGCAATCTGACAAAAGAAACCTTTTAAATACAGCTGTTATCACCTGTCCGAGGAATTATCCTGCGTACATTCATACAGCAGTGCTCAAACTGCGTGGTGAGTCACAAGCCCAAATTTTACATCCATTCCAACTGTCCCTGGGCACTAAGGAGTGCATTTAAATCTGCTCAGTTTAAAACTGCCACCATTAAATGTACTTGATATAATTCAAAGATATGGGTCCATAACTTCCCCCTAACATTATTTTGATGTAGTAAATCATTTTGTGCTACATCTTGATCTTCTTATTACATCACCCAATCAAGAAAAATCCAAGAAAGTCTGGACTGGTGAGATGACTCAGTGGGTAAAAGTGTTTGCTACCAAACCTTGACAACCTAGGTTTGATTCCCTGGGTGGTTTCCACATGCTAAAAGGACAAAAACAACTTTTGAAAGTTGTCCTCTGGCTTCCACATACATGCCATGATGTCTACGCACACATACATACAAATATATACATAAACACATATTTAATTAAATGTAATTATATCCATTTTAAAAGGAGCCCAAGAAGGGCTAAGTATATGGTTCAGTGGTAAGGTATGTGTCTAGCATGTATAAGAGGTAGCATTCCATCCTTAGCAACACACACACACACACACACACACACACACACACACACAGAAAGCCGAGGAACCACACAGTTCAATAATATAATGTCAATAGTAGGCACTTCTCCCTTCTATCTTCTTCATTCCTGTCTCCTCAGGTCTAACAGAGTTCCTTATAGGAAGACAGGCATCAATTAAAGGATTCATAGAAGTAAATGTATTAGTGGAATACGTTCAACTTAACAGTTATCTCAAACTCTCTATCTCATATGGTCAAGGAATGATGGCTTGATTATTTCTCCCATTTTGCAGATGAGGAAATGGACCTCAGTGAAAAAGCCATGCATCTAATTAAGAACCAAAGTGGTCCTACTCTCTAGGTTACTCTAGGTTATCTTGTTGATGTCCAGTTATGAGACCACAACAGACTTTAAACCGGACATAGTCCTTAGGCACAGGAAGGTCTTGTTAACATACCATGTAACATTCCAAAACAAATAGACCTCTACAGTAGGTCATGTGCTCACTCTGAGTTAGCCATGATGCTTTTGTTACCAATCTGAAGAATATCTGCCATACCTTCACTAAAAATGCACAAACACACATACATACACACACACACACACACACACAGTGATCTCATCTGTAAAGGCAAAAACATGAGGTTTCCCGCTGGTTAGCAGAACACACCTCATCTCAGGGCATCTGATTAATCCTGAGTAACTTCCAATCAACTTGATCTCATTCCTGCTAAGCCAACTCCCTTGGGTTGAACTAAGAAGAGAAGGACAATTGCAAAGCCTGTCTGCAGGCAACCCACTAACTTGGATTCCCTCCCATCTCCTTTTAGCTGGGTAAATAATAGCCTGTTGTGCAGCCCGTGCTAAGTGAAATTAAAAATGGAAAACATTTTAAGGACATATTCCCGATGTCTTTTATGCTACTGTAAATATATGAAAATTTTATCTCCAGGTTTTTATTAGTGTTGATTGCTAAACTGACAGGGGGGAAATAACTCAATTGGACACATTAATCAAACATGGGTTTTTTTGTTCTGATAAAAGTCACTCAAAATGTTAACTCCTTAAGTCAATTAAATATTATATACACGATCTTTCTCACGTAGGAGCCATTTCACTCTTGTCTAGTAGGCCCCGTGTTTTCTTTCTGACAAGGTGACTTTCTCAATCCTGCCCGTTTGACCTGTCACCAGCACCATTTTGGTACATTTTAGATAAATGTGTTTTCAGAATCTTTAGATATATGCCTACCCACTCCAGAGAACCAAGACAATACAGAAAAAAAAAAAGAGAGAGAGAGAAAGAGCACCAAGAATTGTGGGCATATGCCAGGAGAGGCCCTGTGAAGAACAGATGTGCCCTGGGGAAAGAATGCCAACATTAATCCAAGTCGCTCAAGTGGCTCTGGCCCCACCAGTAACAACAAAGAGGCGCTCAGCACCCTCCCAACAATGCTCTCTCCCAGACACCCAAGAACGAGTGCTTTAGAAGCTCACATTCATCTCAGAGGTGGTGTCAGCCGTGGAATTAGTCACACCTGCCAGTGAATGGCACATAACAGCTGTACAGACACAAGTGAGTTATAGGGGCCTGAGCTCCAATCTCCCAGGAAGCACACTATGCGATGCTCTTGCTTCTTGCTTCTATGCCAATTGAAAGGAACTTCAACATGCAAATGATTAAGCATTTTAATTGTGTCGTTTTAAAGCGTTTCACGACCATAACCAATACCAGGAGGCTGGGAGAACTCAGCTGCAGCATTCAGTGGCCTGGCCCTAAATTTCAGCAGCCATGACAGGTTCCATCCCACCTCTTCCTCCTCACTCTCAGAACCGGGATAGATGTTCTCACTTGCCTGACACAAGTTAGTTAGTGGAAGAGGCAGCCCTAAAATCTCAGGCTGCTGCCTCCCCCAACCCAGGGTCTTTCTCACCACAATCTTCCCTCAGTTTCACCGAACAAGAAGGGAAAAATCTGCAGAGTAAAGATGAATGCTCAACGAACTCCTTCCAACATTTCATTTTGTGAAGTTAACCTCTATTTACTAAGTGCTACGAAAAATCCAACCCCAAGCAAGATCCTCTGATTATATACAAGGAATATATATATATATATTCCTGGGGAAATGTGCCCTCAAGGAAATGATGTTCTGAACCAGAAGGCAAAACCAACATTACACTAACCACAATCGGTCAACAACGGTTATTAACACACACTATGAACTAAACATTGTGCTAAATGCCTTCAGAGAAGCAACAGTAAAGCAGAAACTCCTCTCTGCAAGACAGCACTAAGTAAAGCTAGACTTGAAAGGACCTCAAAAAGTAACTGCCGAGTCTCCACACTCAGCCATACCCGGCCAGTGACTCTTGTTCTGTGCCCCCTAAAAAGATTCCAGGTTCTCTACTTCCAACTTAAAATGCAGAGCTCAGAGCAGGACCCAATACTCCTCCTCTTTCAAGATCATGTGCTTGTGTCACTGAAGCTACAAAACATAAGAGTTGATTAAATGCTAACATTTCAGATGTTCTGGTGCCAAATGAAAATGAAGACCTTTCTCACATAGAACCACTGTGTTCAGGTAATTCAACAGTTGATCACGAGCCTAAATATTGCTTAATTTTTCTCTCCTCTAATTTGGCCAACATGCTCTAGCAGATAAGACAACGGGGTTCCATTATCTAAGTCTCCTGTCCTTTCCAAGTCTGTCTTTCACGAGTATAATGATGAATACATTCCCGTGGTTAGCTTTCAGTTGTTCTGATCAACACCAAGACCAAAAGCAACCTGAGAAGAAAAGAGATTATCTCATCTTCTGCTTCTAGGTAACAGTTCATCACTGAGGGGAGATAGGGGAAGAACTCAAAGCAGGAGCCTGGAGGCAGGAACAGCAGCAGTCACAGTGGAGGATCTTCACTGGCTTGCCCCCTTGCTCTTGCTGAGCTACCTTTCATACACATTCTGGGCGACTCCTGCCTCGGACTGGCATTGTCCACAGTGGGGTGGGCCTCCCACATCAATCAGAAACGAAAATGACCCACAGACATGCCAATCTGATTGAGAAAATCTCCCCATTGAGGTTGCGTCTTCTCAGGTGGCTCTAAGTCTGTGCCACGTTGACAGCTGAAGCTAAGCATAACAGATACTTTCTCTGTCATCACCTAGGTCACTATTAAAGAATTTTTGCCAAGAATCAGGTACCAAACCATGATGTATGGGGAACCACAAGAAACAGTCCTCCAAACTGACTAGTTCCATTTAGATACTGTTCTTTGGTACATTGTTTGACATAAATCAGATACTCACAATGTCCTTTTGAACCTTAAATGCTTCATGCTTAACATGGCTATTTACCTAATGTTATGGTTTAAATGTGAAATGTCCCCTACAGGCTCATGTGTTTGAAGACTTGGTCCCTGGATAGTGCTGTATTGGGGAGTTTGTGAAATCTTTGGGACATAAGGCCTCGCTAGCTAACACAGGCTACTCGGGCAGGCCTTGAGGATTACAGCCTGCCTCATTTCCAGTCCAGCCCTCTGCTTCTTAATCTACCAAAATGTGGACCATGTGGTTTATAGGCCTTTAGAACTGATTTGTAGTTGACATACAGAAGAATTGGGGTTATGGGCTAGAGAAGCCACAGAGTGCTGGAAGGAGAGGTAGCCGTTCAGAAGAACAGAACACTGACAGCAACACGGATCACAAAAACTGTTCCTGGTGTGTGTTAGTTACTTTTCTGTTGCTGTAATAAAATATCATGACCAGGGTAATTTATAGAAAGAAGAGTTTATTGAGCTTACAATTCCAGACAGATAAGAAGAGTTCATCAGGGAAGGAGGCAGCCAGAACAGAAAGCTGAGTGCTCACATCTTCAAGCAGATACAGGAAGCAGAGAGACAAACTGGACATGAGGAAAGCCTAAAGCCCAACCCCAGTGGTACGCTTCCTCCAGCAAGGCCACACCTTCTAAACCTCCCAGAAGAGCATCACCAACTGGGGAAAAAGTGTTCAAATACTTGGAGCCCACAGGGGACATTCTCAATCAAAGCACCACATGAGGTTTTGGACCGAATTGAGGGCTCAGTGTAGACCGGACCCTCTGGAACTACGACTATTGCTGTTGAATATTCCATCACAGCAATGAGAAAAGTCACTAATATACCTATTAAGTCAAAAAAAGACAAAATGAGGGGCTGGAGAGATGGCTCAGGAGTTAAGAGCTGGCTGCTCTTACAGAGGACCTGGGTTCGATTCCCATCACCCACATGGCAGCTAACAACCATTTGTAACTTTATTTCCAGGGGATCCAATGTACTCTTCTGACCTTTGTGGGCATTGCATGACATGGGTGCACTTATACGCATGCAGGCAATACACTCAAACACATACAATAATAATAACAACAACAAATGATATCAGATCATAAGACCCAGTCTCTCTGCAATGAATCCATAATGACTCATGATGATAAATGTTCATCATCCATCCTTGTAATAATCTGTATTAGACTCTCATTCCAGAGTCCAAAAACCATTTTGAGTTAGTAAGGGAGAGTCAAAAACAAAATGCAGTCTTGAGTTTGACTTAGCAAAGAGCACTGTAGAGAATAGCTGGAAGATGGCTGGAGGCAGGGCCTGGTACCAGAATAACAACAGCCTCATGGCTTGCCCTGGAGAGATTAGACCTAACTCAGAGGACAGAGAAACAAGGAGTATTTGGGGGCAAGCAGAGGAAGGGTGTGATCAGAACTTGTTGAAAAAAAATAGCAGACAAGAGAAATAGGAGCAGACAGTGGCTAGGATAAGCATCTGAACATCTGGTCCATGAAAGAGGTTAAAATATCCCGCTGTAATAAATAAGAACATAAGACAATGGTGAGATCCCATCTGGTGGCTGATGAGACAGGGAAGGAAGTGATGAAGAAGGAGCCAATGATGGGGGCTTGCCATTAAGTGAGGAAGGCAGAGGAACAGAGATCTTGTGAAGTGGAAGGAAAAGACACAGTGGTTTGGATAGAGTATGCTTAGCTCAGGCCAGTGTGGAGCAGTCCAGACAAGAGCTGGGACTGGGGAAAGGAAAGCAAAGAAAAAGAGTGACAATGTCTATATTTCATAGCTGGTAAAAGAAAAGGAGATGGACAATTATCCAAGCAGAAAAGAACGGCCAACAGTGTACAATGAAGATCTGGATAAAGCTACGTAAGAGGAGTCTAAGAGAATAACTTTAAAGAGTCAAACTGTCAAAAGAAGAAGGAAAAGAAAGAGTGGGAACTAGTCATGGGCTGTTACGTTTGCCAAGCCACACGAGGCCATCAACAAAGTACAACAAATCACTGTGGACTCTTGCTAAAGGAAAACTTCTGTCTCAGAAGGCCTGGACTGAGGCCCCGACCTGGGCACTGCAAAGACTGCCAGAGAATGGGGAGCTTGAGCTAGAGAGTTGGCTCTTGGTTAAGAGCACCTACATGGTGGCTAACAATTGTCCATAACTCTAGTTCCAGAGGATCTTATGCTCTCTTCTGACCTCTGCAGGAATTATATGCCATGGGGTACTTAAACACATGCAGATAAAACAACTCAAATACTATATATATATATAATATATATATATATATAATATATATATTATATATATATATATAATATATATATTATATATATATATATTATATATATATATATATATATACTCTTTTTTTTTTAAGTAAGAATGGGGAGCTGCTGGTGCCTATGACACACAACAACCAAGGTAAGGAAATGCAGGGAGCATGTGGAGGCGGTGGGTAAAAACGGCCCCCTCCCAGAGTTTGGCAGAGCTATACCATACAGATAGGCACAGGTAGAAATTAACACTCAGAAGAAGAAGGACTCTATTCTGTTTTTAAAGAGTCCTCTGTCCTAGAAGCTCACCCTGAGAGCCCTGGTAAGGGTGATCAGGGGATTCCATGCATGATTTCAGTTCTTCTGTCCTTTCATCTTACTTGAACACCTAGGTTTAAAGTTTGAACTGTCAAGTTCCACAATGAAGTTAATCAGCAAAGAAAATGAACATACCTCTTCATGACCCTATTTAGTTAGCCAGGACAACATCCCTTGGGTTGTTCTATGTTTCCTCTAAGATACTGCTAGACTAGACAGCTCTTCCCACAATGCACTTCCTCCATATCTCAGGTGCACACTGCCCCAACTCAGCCACGTCTGTTTGATTAAGACTTAGCTCTGTTGACAGATTTTATCTTTGGAAATGCCCCTGGCTGTGCCAAAAAGAACGTGTTAAGCAAAGGATTAACCAGCACATTCTCCTTGAGCAGAACCAAGTCAGGAGGCAGAAAGCAGCAATCTCAGGTTAAGTGACCTCAACCAATGGCCCAAAAGAAACTCTGTGGAATCCAGCCCTGCCCCCTGACAGCAGACTTGTGCTTTCAAATAGAAACATTATTCTTGAAGGGATTTTCAGGCCATCTCTGTCCCCTTAAGACACAAAATCATCCCCACAACCCACAAAGACTATCTACTCTACTGAGGTCATACAATGGTTTTGAAACAGGTATGGAAAAGTAGACAACCAGCCAGAAGTGAAGAGAAGGAGGTGGGTAGGCCAGGAATAGCAGTGCACATCTTTAGCCCCAGCACTCAGGAGACAGAGGCAGACAGATGCCTCTGAGACCAAGGCCAGACTAGTCCACAAAGCAAGTTTGAGGCTAGTCAGGGCTACACAGTGAGACTGTCTCAAAAAACAAACAAACAAAAAAAGGAATAGTGAGGAGAAGGACAATGAGAACCAAATTCAGTGACATGTATGTATGGCAATGCATTGGAAAACCATGACTTAGGAAAAAGATGGACTCAGAGTTCAAAAGGATACAGTCCATTCATGGCACAGAAGTCATGGCAACGAGAGCTTGAGGCATCTAGTCACATCAAATCCTCAGTCATGAAACAGAGAGAGATGAATGCTGGTGCCCAGATGGCTCTCTCTTTTTTACTCAGTCCAGGACCTCAGTCCATGGAATGGTGCCACCCCCCATTTAGGGTGAGTTGTCCCATCTTGGTTTACCCAATCAACAATTCTAGGTGATTCTAAAACCTGTCAGGCTGTTAGTCACTAATAACCATCACACTAACCTAAAAATTAATTTAAAACAAATAAAATTTATAGTGCATGGAGAATCTAGGTATGTCAGAACTTTGCTTATAGAGCTGACTACATATATCTTTGTGGACTCCTGCAACTCTTTACGATGGGTCAATCAGAAGACGGAATCAAAAGAAAAGAGAAAGAGATTGCAGCCAGGCATACTGATGGACACCATTAGTCTTAGAACACGGGGCATGGAAGCGGGAGGATGAAGAAGAGTTCAGCCTGAGCTACATGAGGCCTGATCTCAAACAAGGAGGTGGTGAATTTCCATATAAAGGGAGCCAAAATACATTGAGATTACAAATATCGGGCTGTGAAACTGGTTCCTCTTGGGAAAGTGCCTGCCAGGTGAGCATGAGGACCTGAGTTTGGATCCCCAGAATCCACATAAAAAGTATGGTACAGTGGCACATGCCTATAACCCCAGCACTGGGGGTTGGTAGGTACAAGCAGACACCTTAACTCACTGGTCAGACAGCCTGGCAGAAATGAAGAGCTTCAAATTCAGTGAGAGACCCTGTCCCAAAACACGAAGGTGGAGAATGTTCAAGGAAAGGTATCAAACATCTACCTCTGGCACACACACACACACACACACACACACACACACACCCCATACACACACACACCCCATACACACACACATCACATACACACACACACACACACACACACACACACCCCATACACACACATACCCCATACACACACACATCACATACACACACACACCACACACACACACATATCACATACAAACACCACTTACACACACACCACATACACACACACAAAATATTACAAATATAATACGAAGTTAAATGAACCCACTATTTTATTTGTTTGCTTTTGATTTTTGAGACTTGATCTCACTATGTTGCTCTGGCTGGCCTCAAACTTGAAATTCTCCTGGCTCTGCCTCCCAAGTGCTAGGATTATAAGCATGTGCCACCATGCCCAGCAAATGGACAACTTTTTTTAAAAGAACATTTATATGCCCAAAAGTAATCTGTCCTGACATTTATGTAAAATCATGGAATCACAGAATGCGACAATCTGGAAAGCTCTTTCCAAATCAGCCTGCCTATAAAGTTCATTGAAAATACAGGCATCCAACCTTAAAGACTAGAACTTACAGACACACACTCTCCACATGTAACAAACTAACCCATCTTATTTAAAAGATCCAAATAAATTAGATGACTTTCCCCAGAAATCAGATGTTTATTTTGAAGTTATAGTTCATCTCCTTTCAAAAGGGGATCTGATGGGGTTGGGAAGATCACTCAGGTGATGAAGTACTTACCTTACAAGTATGAGAACCCGAGTTTGATCCCCAGAACCCACGTCAAAAAAAAATAGGCTTTATCCCAGTCGATGAGCTTGCACTGAAGGCCGTCTAGGGACACTAACTTGATTCAATAGGCCTTAACATAAATGACAGAATGCATGAAGACCACTGGGGCGTGGAGAAGGAAGGCCATGGAAGGGTCCAAAGGGGAAGACGGTACAAAGATGATGAAGATCTTGTGCACAAAATACACAAAAATTCAACTAAAAAATATACACACAAAAAAAGAACCAGGAAAAAAAATGGGCTTTGTGGAACATGCTTGCATTTCCCAGTGCTGGGGAGCTGGAATAGGCAGATCCCCGAGGCTTGCCAGCCAGTCAGTCTAACCTGTTTGGTGATCTCTGGGCCAATGAGAGACCCAGTCTCGAAAAATGATGGAGGACATCTCAGGAATAACAATCAAGGTTGTCCAATGACCTCAATGGACTCATGCATATATGTGCATGTGCACCATACAGACATAAACATCCATATGACACATGCGCATACACACAGCTAAGGCAAGCTGAGGCACACGGCTGAGGACAGTGCCCTTAATGGCCAATACAGGACCCAAGTCAGTGAACACACTGAGGGCTCACTTTACACTACCCAGTGCAAATCTGTATAGAAACACGTAAGGAATTTTGCTCTTCTAGCAAAGTGACTACAATAGCATTCTCTGTCGCAGTGCCAGCCCCCTCTTGGTTGTACCTAAGTCCCAACTGTCTCACTTAGCCTAATTTTCAGAGAGGTGCTTTAAAAGCCTTTTAGCAGAGACTGGATAAATCAGGCAAGGAGGTGAAAAGGACCAGAAATCACCCTGCTGTCTATCACCTAATTTGCTTCTTTTTCCAAGTTGGATGATGCCTAATCCTTCCTCTGGTGGAGGAGCCCAGAGGCATGCACAATATGGGCCTGATGCAGAGGTATATTTCATATCCCTCCTTCATCAGAAACTATAAAACATTTTTGTCAGCTGCATCCCCAACACCTGGGAGTGTCTTGCAGGATTTAGGCACTACATAGCAAAGTCACTCCGGCTAGGCTCTCCCGTGCATCATTCTGAAAGGACACAGTCAAACACCTTGTCCTGGAAACCGCTTGGGGGCCAGTTAGAAGGCAGTAGGACTTAACAAATCATCATACAGTTCTACACACAGCGTGTCTTTGGAAGGAGGGGATAAAGCAGCTTACTGAAAACAGGAACCATTTGCTTACAGGTAGGTGAGACATCACTAGGCAGAACAGGATGAAAGACATATGGGCATCTTGCCTCACTTCCTTCAGGCGCTAAGTGGTTCTCAGTACTGAAACAGAGCCTGACTGAGAGCACACTCCAGCAGAATAGAGAGTGGAACTGAGACCAGACACCAGGGACTCATGGGAAGCCACACCTCACACCTGCACCACATCGTCCACGTCTCTCCCAGCTGCCTATCCATATCAATCTTGCAGAGCTAGCACACTGATCCTCACAGCACTGAGACCCAGGACACTTCCACACAGCTGGGCTTTCCTGGTTCCATTTCTATTGAATGTCCCATCCACTGACACTTAATATAATTAGAGCCACGATCATAGTCTGCCATTTTTCTTCTGGTTTCTGTTTGCCACTTATAGACCCCCTTTATGCTCCCTCCTAGCCTTCCTTTAGAGGAACTGAGTACTACTTACTTAGGGTTCCATTTTAATTTATCGGCTGGCTTTTTGCTATATCTCTCGTGTTATATTTTAGGAACTGTTAGGTTTATAATACACAATCATCATTTGTCCAATCTGTTTAAAGCTAATGCTGCGATACTCCATTTAAAAGGAACAAAATATAACAAATGATTCTGTTACCTCAAGCCGGCTTTACCACATGTCTGTCATGTATGGAACAGCTGTATGTGCTCTATGTCAGAGTCTGGAAGTTAAACACTCATAGCATTCTAGAGAAATTATGAGGAAAAAGCACATGTCTGTCCAAGTATTTCTCCCATTAGATGCTCTTCATTGATTCTGAGGATGAGTTCCAGTTCTTCAGCTAAAGGGACCTTCCTCTGTGTTGATTGGCATGTGGGTGTGCTACACATCAATTTTCTCAGCTTTCTTCTGTAGGGGAATATCTTTACTTCACCTTTATTCCTGAAATATACTTTTGCAGGATAACAAATTCTAGATTTACAGAGAGCTTTGGGGGGGTTGTTTCTTTCCTGTAAGCTTTAGGAAGATGTTGTCCCATTATCATCTGGAAGTTCCAGTTTCAGAGGAGTCCCTGGGCATCCACACAGATTCCCTGTAAGCAAGGCACAAGTTCCCTCTTGTTCAAGATTTTTTTTTCCTTTTGTTGTTTAACTGAGATGTGCCTAGGTGTGGCTTTCTCTCTTATTTTCTTTTTGATGTCTATTTATCCTGGGTATGTGCATGTGCACATGTGCATGGGGACAGGGTCAGTTCAAGTGTGTGGGTACATATGTGGGGTTGAATATGCATGTGTGCACATCTATATAGAGGCTAGAGGTCAACTGACTGTCATTGTTCAGG
The DNA here is from genome assembly GCA_035773235.1 of Eospalax fontanierii. NCBI lineage: Eukaryota > Metazoa > Chordata > Mammalia > Rodentia > Spalacidae > Eospalax > Eospalax fontanierii. The sequence goes on along the minus strand of CM069540.1, from coordinate 17,033,829 downwards.
AGCTGTTATCCTTGTTTTTTGACACAGGGTCTCCCACTAGGACCTGAGGCTTGCTCTCTTCAGCTAAGCTGACTAGCCAGTGAGCCCCAGGGATCCTCCTATCTCCTCCTCCTCAGCGCTGAGATTACAAGCATAGCCCACCACAGGTAGCTTTTTGCATGGGTGCTTAGGATCGAACTCAGAGACTCATACTTGGATGGCAAGCACTCATCTCCCCAGTTCTCTCTCTTTCTCCTCCTCCTCCTCATTTTTCTCATCCTCCTTTTCCTCTTCTTCTTCCTCTTCCTCCTCCTCCCTTTCCCTTCCCACTCCACCATCTTCTCCTCCTCCTCCCCTGTCCTTCTTTGCCTTCTTCTTCTTCCTTCCTTTCTCCCCCTCCCATTAATGCTTCTCCTCCTCCCCCTCCTCCTCTTCCTCCTCCTCTTCCTCCTCCTCTTCCTCCTCCTCCTCCTCCTCCTCCTCTTCCTTTTCCTCCTCCTCCTCCTCCTTCTCCAGTTCTGGAGATTGAATTCAGAAGCCTCTGCATGTTAGGTCATCCTCAGCCTACCATTTTCTTTAACTTAATCCTGCTTTCATTGCCAATGAATTTCTTGAATCAACAAATGCATCGTTTACCAAATTTGAGGCATTTGGGGCCATTATTTCTTCATTCCCACCCTCCATTATGTTTCTCCTCTTTCTGGAACTCTTAACATGTGGACACTTCTGGTAGAACATATAGTGGGGTTAAATTGTCCCACAACTCCCTACATCTGTTTGCCATTTTTCCTGTCCTCACTTCTAAAGACTGACTTGACCTTCTATGACTCACTCTCTATCATCTCCACTCTACCATAAACTGATTCGGTGAATATTTTTGTTCCATCATTTAATTTTCAAATCTACAATAGCCATCATTTCTCCTTTGAGATTTCCCATCTTTCCCTAGAGACACAATTTACCATTCGGGCCAGGCTGGCCTCAAGTTTGTAGTCCTCCTGTCTTGAGTCTCCCAAGTGCAGAGAGAAAATGTTTTCTTAGTCAAAATATAAGAATTCCTTCAAGAGGCCTACCAACAAACTGGACAGCAGAGTGGGGGATTTACGCACTTAAAGATAGGCAAATAAAAGTTATCCAGACTTTTAACAGGAATACTATAATGAACAAAATAGAGCACACGAGAGCTACAGAACGATATGAAATAATACCTCATCTATTTGGAATCCCAAAACTGGAAGACACAGAACAAGGAGCATGGAAAAGGTGAAGAGATGACAGTCAAGAACCCCATTAATGAAAAGTGAAGAGATGACAGTCAAGAACCCCATTAATGAAAAGTGAAGAGATGACAGTCAAGAACCCCACTAATGAAAAGTGAAGAGATGACAGTCAAGAACCCCATTAATGAAAAGTGAAGAGATGACAGTCAAGAACCCCCGTTAGTGAAAAGTGAAGAGATGACAGTCAAGAACCCCATTAATGAAAAGTGAAGAGATGACAGTCAAGACCCCATGAATGAAAAGTGAAGAGATGACAGTCAAGAACCCCATTAATGAAAAGTGAAGAGATGACAGTCAAGAACCCCACTAATGAAAAGTGAAGAGATGACAGTCAAGAACCCCATTAATGAAAAATGAAGAGATGACAATCAAGAACCCTCATTAGTGAAAAGTGAAGAGATGACAGTCAAGAACCCCCATTAGTGAAAAGTGAAGAGATGTCAGTCAGGAACCCCATTAATGAAAAGTGAAGAGATGACAGTCAAGAACCCCCGTTAGTGAAAAGTGAAGAGATGACAGTCAAGAGCCTCCATTAGTGAAAAGTGAAGAGATGACAGTTAAGAACCCCCATTAGTGAAAAGTGAAGAGATGACAGTCAAGAACCCCCATTAATGAAAAGTGAAGAGATGACAGTCAAGAATCCCCATTAATGAAAAACACTGAACAACAATTCAAAGAATCTCAGAAAACTTCACCTGAGGAATTGGAGAGGATAGTTGTACACTACATCACAGAACCACTGAAAACCAAACATAAAGAAAAAGAAACAGAACAAAACTAAGAATGACAGCCAGGCTCTCAACAGGCTGAGCACAAAGCAGAAGACAATGAGATGACATCATCAAGACACCAAAGACCCAATGTCTACGAGGAACTCTGTGGAGAGGAAATATCCTCTAAAAGCCAAGGACTAAGAAAGAATTGTTCAGACAAAGATAGACGGAGAATTCATTGCCAATATAGCTGTAGTACAAAAAGGTTAAGGAAACCCCTCAGGACAGAATCTGATGCCAGAACCAAAATCAGATTTATACAAATAAATTCAGAGCTCTGAAAGAGACAAAGATGACCATAATAGGTCTCTTTTCTTTCTTTTAATCCCCTTAAGAAAACAATGCATGCTTGGTTTGCAGACAAATTAAAGTAGAAACTTTTTGAACTTTGCCATCAAAATATTTAGAAATTGAAACATTTTCTCCCTAGTTAAAAACAAAAGAACTGATGTCAAAGGGAGAATAAGGCCAAGCGTGGTGGCACATGTCTTCAATCCCAGCACTCAGGAGACAGAGACAGGTGGATCTCTGTGAGTTTAAAGTCAGCTTCATTTACATACTGAGTCCTAGGCTAGTCAGGGATACATAATGGAGACCCTGGAGAGAGAGAGACAGAGACAGAGACAGAGAGAGACAGAGACAGAGAAGAAACAATAGTGCAGATTAAATTCGATCATGAGTACACGGAAAAAGTTCAAAAGAAGAAAAAAGGAAACTGGAACAAAGACTTGGGACAAATAGAAAAATAATTACAAAATAGTAGCCTCCAAACAAGGAACAATAGTAGCATGTTAAATGTAAATGGCTTAATTTTAAAAAATTTTACATGTATGAGTGTATTTTATGTGTATATGTGTAAGCCACCAAAGCCATGCTATGCCATGCCCAAAGAGGTCAGAAGAGGGTGTCAGATGCCCTGAAACTGGAGTTAAGTTACGGACAGTTGTTAACCACCATGTGGGTGCTGAGAATTATATCTAGGTCCTCTACAAGAGCAGCCAGTGTCTTAATTGCTGAGTCATCTCTCCAGCACCCATATTTTATAACTGTAAAACAAAAGTCCTAAGATTAGCTATAAAAGACCTAACTATGTGCTTTCTAAAAAAAATTCATTATAAATATAAACAGAGATAGGTTAAGAATGAAAACAGAGCTAGAGAGTTGGCTCAGCACTTAAGACCACTGATTGCTCTTGTACAGGACCAAGGTTCAATTCCCAACATCCATAAGGCAGCTAACAACCATCTATAACTCCAGTTCCAGGGGATCTCACACCATCTTCTGGTCTCTGCAGGCAATGCACAACATGAGTGTGCTTACACACATACAGGCAACACATTCATACACATTTTAAAAAATGAAAAGATAGGAAGATAACACACGAACATTAAACAAAAAGACTTCAGGTAACTCATGTAAGAAGCATATGCCCACTCTGTGGTACATAATGCTATCCTCTTCTTAAGCCTCTCTCTCTCTCTCACTCTCACTCTCTCTTTCATGCTTAAATCTAGATTAAACTCTTCATAATAAAACCTGACTTTGCTTTTTAAAGAAGACTTGAATCTCTGCAATATAATACAAAATAAGCTTCGTAAACAAGAAATTTGTTGAGGGACAAAGAGTTGATTAATTAGGGAAACAGAATAAACAGAATAAAATAATAATCAACAAAATAAACTGATAACAGAGATGATGTAAAGAAAACTCTAATCAAACTAAAAGAATAGGCCAAACATTAACACTCCTCCTCCAATGATTCATATAAAAAGTAGACAAAAATCTGCAATAATACAGAAGACACGATCAAGCAATTTGACTAAACTGACATTTATAGAAGACTCCAACTAACAGTCGCAGAATTTACTCTTTTCCAAAGTCTATCGAACACTCACAAAGACTATTTTCTGAGCAAATGTCTTTCAGCTGTTTTAGTCATAATTGCCAAAAACTGTAAATAATCCAAACATCCACCAAATTCCGGCTATATCAACAAGCGTGGTATAGCCCTGCAATAGGAAACTGCCCAGCATTTTAAAAGGGAACTGGAAAGATGGTTCAATATTAAAAGCAATTACTGCTCTTTCAGAGGACCCAAGTTCAGTTCCCAACCCTTACACAGCAACTCACAACCATCTGTTGTAACCCAGTTCCAGAGGCTCTAATGCCCTCTTCTGGTCTCTCAGGGCACTGCATGCACATAGTACACATACAGTCTTGCAGCCAAACACCCATAAACATAAATTAACAATAAACTTTTTCCAAAAACTAGAATTAACAACACAGATGATTCTCAAAAACATTATGCCAAGAGCACAAAAGGCAAAGACTGTATGGTTTTATTATTTATTTAAGTCTGGAAAAGAAGGAGTCATCAACACATGCCATGGGCTGCGGATAGAAAAAGGAGACTAGAAGAAAAAAGCACAGGAGAGTTGGGGGAGGGATGCAAAAGTTCTATCCTCAGTGTACTGTGCTGCATGATCACACCCATTTGTTAAAAATCTCATCAAACTGCTGGGCATAGTGTCCCACACTTTAATCCTAACCCTCAGGAGGCAGAGGCAGGTGGATCTCTGCAAGATCAAGGCCAGCCTCATCCACATAGTGACTCCCAGGAAGGCTGGGACTAGGAAGACCCTGTAAAAAAATAATAATAACAACTCATCAAATTGCTCACTTAAAAAGGGAAACTGGAGGCTGGAGAGACGGCTCTGCAGCTAAAAGGACTGGTGGCTCTTCCAGAGGACCTGGGTTCGATTCCCAGTACCCACATGATAGCTAGCAATCATCTATAACTCCAGTTCCAGTGGATCAGATGCGCTCTTCTGACCTCTGCGTGCATTGCATGGCACAGATGCACTTACACACATACAGGCAATACACATTAAATAAAATAGTAAATAAAATAATTTATAAAGGGAAATTAACTGTAAGCAAATTATATTTAAAAATAAAAGTAGGATGGGCAAGATGGCTCAGTTATCTTACCTGCCACCAACCCCAACAACCTGAGTTCAAGCTTCAGAACCCACATGACAGAAGTAAGGAGCTTACTCTGGCAGGGTGTTCTCTAACCTCCACACACATGCTTCAGCATGTGCATGTACATGCTGCATTACACACAGAAACTGAGTAAATAAATGTTAAAGATGAGTAAATAATTAAGATACTGTCACCTAAGAGAGGAAATGATTATAATAAAATAATAATAGCAGTAGTCTTAACATGGTCAGATCGGCAAAGGTATGACTTTCCTTCCTAGAAAAGACTTTTGGAGGTGTTCCCACATCCTGTCACTTCTCATGGAATGTGACTGAAACTCCTGGTCACCATGGGCCTAACAAGCAAGCATACACTACTTCCAATACTTACTTATGTCTCTTTCTAGATCATAAATCAAAGAGATAGGAAATATACTGATTTCAATAGCATGAAGGTGCATACAAATTCATGGCCACATATGCAATGGACCACCACCCATCTGGTTCTGAGCTGTCCTACTTAAGAGAAAGACTCTTCAGAAGGGAGTTCTAGAAACCTTTGCTGAGATATTACCCATCACTGACCTTTACTGTCTAAGATATCACAGATAGACCAGGTCACCAGGAATCTAATTCAAAGACAAGAAGCCTGCAGCTAAATCCTAGACTCCTAAGTCCACCCCAAAGTACTAAAGTAGGAGTTCTTCAGTCTTGAAGGGGAGAAAGAACATCCAGGACACCAAGTGGACCTGACTGAATAAGAGGAAGTTTCTCACACTGCTGGTACCTGACTGGTTCCTTCTGAGACAAGTCATACTGGACATTCCTTTCATTGCTAAAGGTTAATCCTCAAAAATACTAAATGTCATGCTGACCTGAAGAAGAGCCTTTGGAAAAGTTCACAGCATTGCTGCAAAAACCAAAGAAACTTTCTAATTGCCCACAAAGGGCTCTGACAGGCCACCTCTAGAAAAAGATTGTCCTTTGGGCCTTTTTAAATTCTGTCTTTTATCAGTATGTTTACACTTTCCTCAAAGGTACGGCATGATTAATGTAGAAAAAATAAATACCAAAGCCTTACAATCAAATTAGGAGGGCACTTGATAAAATGAGCCCTCTTCTTGAGAATAATTTGAAAGAATAACTGTTTTTCATTACAACCCCAGCTCCCAGCAGGTCCTAGATAAACCAAGCCAGCTGTGGTTCAAGAAAAGGTCCAAAGGAGGGCCCACTCAAGGTAGGGATAAATCATAATTGTGATCACAGACCAGGTTTCTCTCTTTTTTATCCCCCTTAATAAATTGGGCTTGACCTGAAACTCAAATAGAGTTAATTTATAACAGCCCCCCAAATTCTTTTTTTTTTATATAACAGCTCACCTTTCTTTTTCTTTTTAAATTTAAACCATTATGACAAATGGAGATTTATTATATACTATAAACACATGTGGCTTGAGCACTGGTATTTAGTCTGGAAACTCAGATGGGATGGTGAGCTGCTGGTGCAATCAGGAAATGCCACGTGACATTCCTGATAAAGACAAAACACACATTTATTCCACAGTGCTTTCTTTGGCCACTGTGGTTTTGGCCATAGTGTGGGTACCACAGTCTCTACAGACTATGAACCGGATGACTCAGCTAGACCAGAGAGTCTGTGAGAGCCCCATCTACCCACCATGACTGAAAACCCTCACAAAGTCAACTGGAGATGAACAAAGCCAGCCAGCTTCCCAAGGCATTTCTCCAAAATGGGCCTGGTCTCCTCTTCCTTTTGTGTCTGATGTAGCCACAGAAGCAGTTCATGTGTTTGGGTCCAAAGACGTTCAGTAATGCTGTAAATGACCTTTGTGAGACATCAGGCTGGTACCCTGATGAGTAAATAATATCCTGATTGAAGGTGGAGTGCAAACCTCATTTGTTATCGTGCCAAGGATGGAACTTGACTCCTGATCCTCCTTCTGAATTGTCTTATGCAGGATGAAATGATCTATCTCTCAACAGATCATTCTTAAGAGTCCTCATAGGCAAGCAGTGCTAGGGAGGTTCCCTGGGAGGCAATATGAGTTGATGATTAAAGATCAGCTCAGAACTTTGGGCAGGCATGGTGGCATATACCTTTAATTGCAACACTCGGGAGGCAGAGGCAGGAAGATCTCTAAGTTTGGGGCCAGCTTGGTTCACATTGTGAGTTCTAGGACAGCCAGGGCTACATAGTTGAACCCTGTTTCAAAAAAAAGTTTACAAACTTTGGGGTCAAGCCTGCCTCCAAATTTCAAAACCTAAAGTTATCCATCTGTGAAATGGGAACACAGTTTACCTAAAAACCACCAAATGTATATTGGGAGGATTCAATGACATAATTCAAGTAAATCACACAGATGGTCCTTTTGTTATAAAAAGTCTAGAGATTCTCTCTTATTATCTGACTAGCCATATAAATGGTATAATAGTAACTATCATTAATGATTATTATTATTGATAAACCTTGCATAGGTCTTCTCTCCAAGATGATTACATAATACAAGTTCCCTGGAGACACAATCTCTATCTTTACATTTCTAGGCCTGGCTATATATTTCCTGAGTGTAAGTAACTTATTAATAAATACTTATAGATTACATCAACCCTGTCCTTCAAAAAACTTTTATTATAATTATTTGTAAAATGGAAACTTGTCATAACAGATGAAAACTAAAATTACCATTAACTCCAACATTAAAAATAACAGGTTAATATCCTGATATAGACTTACTCATTTTTTAATCTATGCATACTCTTTATTTTAAAGTATAGTGTGTAGGACTAGAGAGATAGCTCATCAGTTCACAGCACTAGCTGCCCTCACAGAAGATCCGTGTTCAAGACCCAGTACCCACATGGTGGCTGACAACTGTTCTTAACTCTAGTTCCAAGGGATCTGACTCCTTCCGGCCTTCAGCATTGCATACACAGGTACACTTACATGCAGGCAAAACAATAAAAATAAACTTTTTTAATGTTTAAAGTACAGGGGCTGGAGAGATGGCTCAGCATCTAGATCGGGTTTGATTCCCAGCACTACATGGCAGTTAACAACTGTCCATAACTCTAGTTCCAGGGGATCTGATGCTCTCTTCTGAACTCCACAAGCATTGCATGACATGAGTGCACTTACACACAAGCAGGCAATACACTCAAACACATAAAGTAAAAATATTAAATAATTTTTTTAATTTAAAATACATTATAGATTAGATATATACTCTATCTCACAACCTACTCTTTTAACACATGGATATTTTTCCTGCCATTAAATAGTCTTCAAAAACATGGCCTTTTACTCAAGAAACATGGCAGAAAAAAATATTAATGCATCACTCAGATCTCATCAGCAAAGCTTCCTCATGCAATAGATGGTAATTAACACAGAAAGCTACAACTTGTCAAAGTGTAGAAAACAAGAGACTAGAGAGTGCCTGTCCCTGAATAGGAGACCTACACCAGGTCTCTGCTACCCAAGCCTCCAAGACTACTGCAGATGAGGGGAGGAAAGACCATAAGAGCCAGAGGTGGTGGATGACCACAAAGAAACAGGGTTTTCCTGACAGTTAGGAAGTTACCCATATGAATTTGCAGTGATGATGACAGCACACACAAGACCCACACAAGCTCAGGTCTGCCGAAATTCTGGTATAGATGTGGGGAAGTGGGGAACAGACCCCAACCTTAGTCAAGGAACCATGGACAACCAATAACTACCGAGAGTGGGAGAGCCAGTTTTCCTTAACAGTGTGATGCTACATAGATTAACCAGCCTCCAATGGATGAGCACACACCAAAGGACATTTGGGACCTCAAACTTGACTCAATAGGTCTCAATATATATGACAGAGTACACAAAATTTGGTGGTGAGGGGTTACAAGAAGGGTGTAGATGGGGGAGGGGGATCTAAAAATGCCCAAAATATGTTGCATGATATTCTCAAATTTTAATAAAAATGACAACATCTTTTAAAAATATATAGTCTTTGAGCTGGGTATAGTGGCCCTCACATGTAATTGCAGTACCCAGGAGACAGAGGCAGGAGGATTATGAGTTTGAGGCCAGTCTGGGATACATAATGAGACCCTCAAAAACTGAATGAATGGGGCTGGAGAGCTGGCTCAGTGGTTAAAAGAATCGGCTGCTCTTGCAGAGGACTCAAGTTCAATTCCCAGCACCTGCATGGCAGCTAATAATCATTTATAACTCCAATTCCAGGAGATTCAATGCCCTCTTCTGTCCTCCTTGGTCATTGTAAATGTACACGGTGCACTTATATACATACAGGCAATACACTGATAAACATAAAATAATAGTTAGTTTTTAATTGAATGAATGAGTTCTCTGTTCCTCCCTGTTCTAGAGACAGCCACATCTTCTTGTAGAAGTGCCAGCCTCATCCCTGATATACAGTGGTAAAGGTCAGAGTGAACAGATTGGGCTCATGGTCACAAGGGCATCCTTCACCTCTGGCAAAGTGAACATTGCTGCTATCAATGACGCCTTCATTGACTTCAACTACATGATCTACATGTTCCAGTATGATTCCACCCATGGCAAGTTCAAAAGTACAGTCAAGGCTGAGAATGGGAAACTCATCATCAATGGGAAGGTCATCACCATCTTCCAGGAATGAATGAAATGCCACGAACATCAAAAGGAGTGATGCTGGTGCCAAATATGATGTATAGTCTGCTGGGGTCTTCGCTACCATGGAGAAGGCTGGGGCCAAATATGATGTAGAGTCTACTGGGGTCTTCGCTACCATGGAGAAGGCTGGTGCCAAATATGATGTAGAGTCTACTGGGGTCTTCGCTACCATGGAGAAGGCTGGGGCCCACTTGAAGGGTGGAGCCAAAAAAGTCAACATCTCTGCCCCTTCTGATGTCCCCATGTTTGTGATGGGCATGAACCATGAGAAATATGACAACTCCCTCAAGATCACCGGCAATGCCTCCCCACCAACCGCTGAGCCCCCGGCCAAGGTCATCCATGACAAGTTCAGCATTGTGGAAAAACTCATGACCACAGTTCATGCCATCATGGCTACCCAAAAGACTGTGGCAGGATGGTCTTGGGGCTACCTAGAACATCGTCCCTGCATCCACTGGTGTTGCCAAGGCTGTGGGGAAGGTCATGCCAGAGCCAAACAGGAAACTCACTGGCATGGTCTTCTGTGTTACAACATGTCTGTCATGATCTGACCTGCGGCCTGGAAAAAGCTGCTGGATATGATGACATCAAGAAGGTGGTGAAGCAGGCATCTAAGAGACCCCTAAAGGACATCCTGGGCTATACCAGGTCATCTCCTGAGATGTTAACAGCGACACCCACTCTTCTACCTTTGATGCTGGGACTGGCATTACTCTCAACAATCACTTTGTCAAGCTCATTTTCTAGTATGATAACAAATTTGACTACGGCAACAGGGTGGTGGACGTCATGGTCCACATGGCCTCCAAGGAGTAAGAAGCCCTGAACTACTCACCCCAGAGGAAGAGGAAGAGAAAGCCCCTCACTGCCGGGGTCCCTGCCCCAACTCAGCCCCCAACACGCACTGAGTATCTCCCTTCACAGTTTCCATCCTAGACCCTCAGAAGAAGGGAAGGAGCTTAGGGAGGCCTACTCTCTTGAATACCATCAATAAAGTTCACTACAAAAAGTTGAATGAATGATTTCAAACATAAAAACTGTAACTATTTAAGATGTGGCCTTTGATGGCAGCATGGTGTGCCAGACTACAGCTTCACCCTTGATGTTCACTTCTACCATCTTGGGAATGAAGAATGTCTGCCATGCCAGAGCTCAGAAAAACCACTGAAACCTGAAAACATGTGTGGAATTACCTGGCACCATGTCCAACACTGGTCAGCACTCAAGAAATGTTCTCTCATTCCTCCTCTGGGCGTCTAGTGTCTTTAAGGAAACTTCATAAAAAGGTTCCAACCTCTAAGACGATGCTTCTCAGCACAAAAACAAGTACAGAGTACAGCCCAGGACCTTCCTTCTGAGGCCTCCATTCTTTAGTTTCTGACACAGATTATGAATAATGATCAAAACAGAATGTTCTTGGGTTTCCTGGACCTTGCACTCTAGAGCCTCCAGAATCCAAAGCTCTCAGACTAGATTTTTTTATTGAATTTTTTCAAATTTCTTACAATGTATTTTGATCATATTTAGATCCCCTCCCCATCTGCGCCCTCCAGTTACTAACTCTCTGCCCAATTCCATGCACTCTAATACGTGTGTGTGTGTGTGTGTCTGTGTATCCTATAAAGTCAAATTTGTGTTCCCAAATGTCCTTTGGTGTGGATCCTACTGGAGCCTAGTTAACCCACCAAGAGTCACACCCTATAAAAGACTGAGTCTGCTCCCCAACAGCCATGGGTTTCCAGTAGTTCCTCAGGTAGATTTGGAGTTTCTAACCTACTTTCCCACGTCTATGCTGGGATTTTTTCAGATTGGAATTTTTGTCGCTGAATTCTCTAGCTGGTCCAAACAGGTTGAACTTTCCTGCCCGCTACCCCTACAGCGGACTGCAGCTGTAGACATGAAAATTCAGTACTGCGAGGAATCCAGGGCTGGGAATCAGGAGATCTGAGCTCTTGTCTCAGCTTGGCTTCTTGCTGGCTGTCCTCCTTCAGGTCTTGTTTTCTCCCCTGTGAACTGGAAAGCTCCAGTAAGCTAATCCCCAAGACCCAAGACTCCTAAGTCACCACCTTCAGGGCTCTCACCAGCTTATCATTTATTAACTAAGTTCTAGTGCATGACAGTCAGTGTTATAGGCTTTGTCTTTTTAAAACTGTATTTATATATTCTTCAGACTTTGTCTGATGAAACCAGTGTTGCCAAGTCTTGACGAGGTTAAGCAGCGCCCCCAAAGCCACACAGCATTGCCACCAGATGACTCGAGCGTGTCTGTCAAAAGACTTCACAGCCAGGAAGCTGACCGCTTCTCAGATCCTTTCCTGCCCAGCTCCGCAGCACTAACTCTGAGCTCTGGGTCACATGAGCCGATTGGCAGGTTGTGGCTTCTGACTCTATTCATGACTTTTCCTGAGAACTTATTTTTGCACGTAATTGTGTGACACCTTCCTACCCCTACATCCAGGTCAACCTTCTACAACCAGTACAGACAATCCTATCGTGGCTATATTCTTAGGCTAGTCCACCAAGGTCTGTTTCACCTAAAAAGACATAATCCATGTGTAATCATGAATTGTGAGATGGCCCAGGAACCTTCCATCATTGTAACATCCATTTTGAGAACTTGTTTGGAGATTCTAGCAGGGGATCACAGATACTCCTACGTCCTTGACTAAAGACCAGTCTTCCTCTATTGACCTAGAGTACACTTCGGGAGGGATGCACATGGAGCATTGAGGGAGGAAAGGAACCCCGACCTAGCCAGCCAGATCAGCCGAATCAATCCTGGAGATCAAAGGGATGACAGATGTCGCAGCCAGGTCGCCCTCACATTTATTAACCTCCATTTTGTAAGAATATAAACTCTAAAGGCTGGGGAGATGGCACAGTAAAGTGCTTGCCAAGCAGGCAGGACGACCTGAGGTTCAGATCTTCAGAACCCATGTAAAAAGCCAGGTAGAGCAGTGCATGTGTGTGCAATCCCAGCACCGATGAGGTAGAGACAAAAGGACCCCTGATCTTGATGACCTGCCACTCTAGCCAAATCAGGGAGCTCCAGGTTTAGTGAGGGAACCTGACTCAAAAACCAGGGTGGAGAAGTGATTGAGGAAGACACCTGACATAAACCTCTGGCCTCCACATGCAACACATATATGTGTACAAGTACCCACACATGCACGTATGTGAATACATACACACACACACACACACACACACACACACAAAAGAAGAAGGATATAAATTTTAAGTAATAAACTACCAATCAGCAATAAACTTCAGGAGTTGGAGATAAATATAAGATCAATAATCACAGCCAAATCTTTTCTCTACCAGTTCTGCCAGAAATCCCCAATTATAGGACTCTAGACTCAGCCTCTCAGGTCCTTCATCAAAGCTCATCTATCATGTAAGCACAGACATACATACACTCCTGAGAATCTGAAAACTGAGAATCTAAGATGGAGCGTTTAGTGATTTCCTTGGCTTTCTTTTGAAGTTAGTTCTTGGTGTGAAACTGTTTGAACACAGGTGGGGTGAGAGACCCAAACTTTAAATATGTCAGAAAGCACAAGTCTCAGTGGGAAAAGGCATTCTGGGATCCCTATATCAGAATTAGTAAGTTTCTGTCACTGACGAGAGCGAAAATTCCAAAGTGCTATAGATCATCAGGGACACTTGAGCTCACTGTCATATTTCACAAATGAAATTACATTCCAGAAAGGGGGAGAGAGAGAAGAGAGAGGAGGTGCAGGGAAGGAGGGAAAGCCACGTAACAGTTCCGAAATATATCACTGTCCAGAAATGGAAAGGGGGAAAAATAAAGCGAAATCTTTGGGGAGTGTAAAAAACATGAAATAAAACATCTATCTTATTTCAGAATCCTGGAGTAAATAATATTTCTGATGCTCCCACAGAGAGTCAAATGCAGCAGCAAAACAAACACAAATACAAATAAATACTAGGCGAGAAAATTAGGGAAGGTACACAAAGGATTTCCAAATAGGACGAGGGCTTGGTTCAGAAATGAGTTCCTTCCTCCCTCCTCCTACACACCCTTCATTCCTTTTTTTTTTTCTTGAAGTAAAATCCATTATTTTGAAAACACCATTTGAAATCCTCAAGAAAGAGCAAAACACAGTATTGTGGTATTCCAAAGTAATATCTCTTGTTTATAACCATATAAATTTAGCCCCTGGCACTATAGGGCTTATATAATAGAATAGAGTTATTTTAACAGGGGCCTGTTAAAGAGGAAGCAAAATGCTCAGCTCATTTTCTCCAGTGGGAGGGACACGGCCCTTGCGAGAAGGGGAACATGCCGAAGTCATTACTGTGGGAAGGCCATCCGTCAAAGCCGGGTCGCTCTGGCATGCCCAGCACCACTGGTGAGATCAGAGAGGCGCCTCTGCTTGCAATTACCAGAAAAGGACCTTGGCTCTGGACAGCCTGCTATCAATTACGACCCTGGCCTCGCCGCTTGGACTTGTCAATTTCCCAGTGTCTTCTGTTTTGTAACAGTGAGAAAAAGGGCTCCTCCTGACTGATTCTTGGAAGTTCTTCGTGTGTTGTGTCACTCCTCGGTGTCATTAACAATTCAATTAAAATTTCACAGCACACAAGGCAGGCAGGGCTGGACAGAGGCGGGAAGGACGCCTGGCCCAGGAGGTCTCAGATGGACCTGCACCAGGGCCTTGCCGGATCACGCCGACCCCGTCTTGAAATGGTTTTGACTTCTCAAGTCAGGCTTGCATGTGTCTCCCATCTGACACGACGCTGGCTGTCATCTTGGCAGGAAAACATGTTTGATGTTCTCACCCCACTTGTGTGTGGAGGGAGGGGAGAAGTGGAAGGAATTTCAGGCCAGCTAGAGACAAAAATCTCACATTATTATACTCAACATTCTAGCTTTGCAGCAGATAATTCTAAGTATGCCTGATCAACTCTCTCTGTTTCTGGTACATTCTAGAAAGTTCTTTTTCTCCGTTTGTCTACGGATGGGTTTTTGTTGTTCTTGTTGCTTGAGTCCTTGTGTTTTCTTTTTCTCAGGGCCCAGCTGTCCAGAGGAACTGAGACAGGCAGAGTATAAATCACAATTAAATTCTTCAGGATGACTAGGAATGATGAGACAGGATGACTAGGAAACAGAAAGACTTGCTACTGTGGTTATTAACTCTGTGAACGTGCAAACACTCCTTTGTCTGGTGAATGATGGCGCTACACACGCTCAAGTGCTTCCAAGCATCCCAAGGGTTTAGGGCCAAACCAAAAAAAAAAGTTTCAGGCTTAAGACTTCTGAGGCAGCTTTCTCCCTAACCCTCTCAATGAGTTTAGTCATGCAAGGAAAGATTCTTTAAAGTTACCAAAGACTTTGTTTAATGCCCAAGAAAATGCAGACTGTCAGCACCCTTTGTCAGGTTTTGGTGGCTTAAGTCCATTCCCCAATACATTGGTGACCCTCCGCCCTCATTCACTAGTTTCTTTTTTTGACATCAAGCGCTGGATAACTGTTTGATTTCCTTCTAGGTAAAAGGAGATTAAATGCCCGGCTGCAACAACTGACACACAAAGGGGAAAATATAGTTTAACCACCATATTTATCAAGATAATTTTTCTTCCACACACTGATTAATAACATTAGCCAACATCCCCTTTGGCTTGGGGAGTGGGGGGTGGGGAGAGGAGAGGTGGGGACAGACATGTCCCTCTCCAAGTATCAGAAACAGGAGTTGACAGTTCAAGGCAAAAATGATTTGCATGTAAATTCTGATCAAAAGCAAGTGTGCACCCTGAAGTTGTCAAGTTTTGCTACCAATTTGACACTTAAATGGGCTATAGCAAAACTTGATTTAAACTGAAGAGGGAAAAACATGGCAACTCAATTACCCCCTAGCAGATCGGATCTGGCAGCTGAGGTCAAACTTCTCACCCTGCCATTGCATTTCTCAATACCTGATGCTTTAAACAAACACTATGTATTCCTCCTCCGATCCCTGAGGAAAATGCATTTCTCAGGGCTCCCTGCTGTGCCCCAGATTAAAAAATAAAGTTTCACTTGTGTGGGATCTGGGGCCATTTTCTCCATGTAGATTTCAGAATAAATCAGGATTTAAGAAATGGCCTTTTGCACTGGAAAAAAAAAAAAAAGTCTCTGCTACTCTGCTAGAAGAAAGAGAGGAAGAAAGAAAAATGGAAAGAAAGAAAGGAGCCTGGTGGGGAGGATTTGTAGAGCACGAAAAGATGATTTAAAAACAAATATTCCCATAACATTAGAAGCACAATACCAAGCTGCTTTTAGTTTGCTTTTAATATATTTCATATTTAAGTTTAGGCTGAACAGTGCATCAGTTCATCAGGGAGGAAAAACGGCCAGCTAGTTCCTACTCAGCTGTAAATTCATGGAGGACCAAGTATCTGCTTAGGCCTAGCGACAAAGGTTCACAGACAAGAAAGATTCAGGCTAGCCACCCAACTGGATTCTCCAGACCTTGGGTTTGAAGACAGCATGGTCCTGGGCTACTGGCTTCCTAGGAGTCCCTCCCATTCCTGTAACAACTATTTAATCCAACTATTCACTCAAAGTCTTCCAAGTGTATTAAAGCAGGTCCAAAATTAGCATCCTTTTTAAAAAATTGATTTTTAAGCTTCTGCTATAAAAGCAGGAGTTGATTAACTCTCTATTCACCATAATTTCCACAACTCATAGCGAACATCTGGGGAGGGAAGTGGTTGACTTATTTTACCAACAAATATATTAAATATCTGTTGAGTTCCAAGCCCCGCCCCAAACACAAAGAAATCCGGTATGGGTAATAACCACTTACAGCTGGAAAGGCGATCAGATTCACAACTAATTATAAGAGCTTAGGGTAACATCACAAAAGTGATACTGGAAGTATGTGAGAACAAGTGTGACAGGGGAGTCCTTCTAGGGAAGGGGAAGTGCTTCATTCCCTCTGTCACCTGGGGCCTTACCTACTATGGTGGCATCCCGAGAAGAACACCAGGGGGCAAGTGGGATGCTTCTACAGAAACCAGTAAGGCAGCAATCGGAAAGCCTGTTTGGCAGGGTGCTAGGTAGATGGAGCTAGTATGCTTAAACAGGAATCCTGCAACTGCACACACGCACCAAATGCGCAGAACCGCGTTCCTCTTGGACCTGTCCTTCTGTGAGCTTCTCATGCCCCAGACTTGAAACCCTCCCGTCAGGCTCCTACACTGGCCTCCCTACAGGTCGGAACATGTCCAGTTTATTCTGGTCCCAGGGTCTCCGCACTTGCTTCTCTCTGCCAGTTCCCAAACTGTTGCACATCTCAGGCATCTCTCTGCTTAAAAGCCACTTCTCAGAGCAGCCCTCCCTGACATCTCCATTTAAAGCTGCTCTCACGCCCGCTTCTTTGAAACACTCTAATCTCTTATGCCCTGCTTGATTTCCTTTACAGCCTGCATCACTACCTGAAATGTTTTTATCTGTTTACTGTCTCTTTCCCGCACTAGGATGTAAGCAACAAGAAAATCAGAGCTGTGTGCCCAGTCCCTGGGACAGATCACAGGTGCTCAACAAACACACTGTAACCATATTAACACCTTAGATGCCTGCCATTAAGCTAATTATTCTGGAATTAATTAAGAAAATGAAGGCCTGAAGCCAAATTCCCACACACCTTCACTTCCAAAAAGCTCTTGCATCAAGACCAAATAGGATATAGTCAAATGGTGCATTTTTTTGAAATGAAAATACAGCTAAAGGGGCAAGATCACCAGGGGCCGTTTAACCGAGCCAAATCTTTGCAATCTTTCTTAAAAAACACATCCATAACACGAACCACCTTCCCCGACTTCCCACAAATCACCACCCTCACCAGGATGCCATGTGAAAAGTCAAGTTCTCCTCCTGAACTTTTAAGCATTTTTATCAATATCTTTTGCCAATATAAATATTTTCCCCATAACTTTGTATTTAAAATAGGATTGCACCAAAGCGGGACGTACAGTGTGCCAAGGAAACCGTTCCCTCTACAGTGTCCGTGCCTTCAGTCATTCTCTCATAAAACAACAGCTGAAATAAAATATATGGCATTCCCAAAGAGGGAGTTTCTTGTGTAATTCATCTTAAAACGCAACGTTCTGTCATCTCAAGTAACACTTACTGAAAGCAACCATCAATACTTTTTGTCAAAAGCCTGTACTCTGTGTAAAATGTTCCATCAATCTCTATTTACATAAAACGAAAAACTTTCACTGTAGTTCTCACACGCAGCCATGGCGGGTTTCCATTTCCAGTTTCCACACTCAGCTGAAAAATAATTTGACTGACACAAGGCAAATAAAGATGACCCGGTAAATGAGAGCTTCAGGGAAGTGGGGAGCTCTAAAGGAGAGCGCCTTAGACTGCAGGGGCTTGTGTCCTATTGGATTCCGGAGCTTAGTTTTGTTTGGGGCTTTGGTTTCAAAATCATAAAATATATCATCATTTAAAATTTTTAAATTCATTTTTGCCAGAAAATCCCCTAAGAGGCTTTGTTTCACCTTCAAACAGCAAAGCCCACTAATGTCTCATGTGGGGCTGGCACCCTGCCGAGTCCACACTGACACTAGTGGCCAGTGACACTGACCTCCAAGCCATACAGTGGAGCTGTGGATCCTCCAGAATGTGGATCACAGCAGTCAAGAAGGAGGTCATCGCCTGGGGATGTTTATAAAACACGCAAATTAAGGTATTAGCCTTTCACCCTGAAGGTCTGAAGATCAAATCCCAGCTTAGGTAACAAAACACAAAGTGTCTCTGGCCACCTCTCCCTAAAACCCGCTGGCTAGAAACACACAGCCCCTGTCATCGGACCCAAATTGCAGGTCAAAGCCAAGGAAAAACACTGGGGCCCATCTGAGGCAGTCCACCGTTACACCCGGTGACTGCGGCATCCTCTTGATCACCCCTACAGCATCACCCACCTAGAGAAGAGGATTTCACAGGGAATACCCCACAGCTTCCACCTCTCCATTGTAAACACGAGCTCCACTAGGATACCACCCAGCCCTTCCTAATTAGGCCTTGTTTTCTAGTACCCACTGTGTGAGACTGTATAGGGCAAAGGGAGGGTGCCAGACCCAGCTTCCAGTGGGCCGTGGAGCCTCAGTCAAACTTCTGTCCCTCTCTATGTCTCTGATACTTCATTTCTTCACCAACGAAATCAGAGAGTTTTGCTAGACCACAGGTTTCCAAGACTGCTCTGCCAAACTCAGTGGACAGCACAGAGATGCCAGGGGCTTCTGGGAGAGGAGGGGACAGCTGGGCATGCTGGGTCCCTGCCCTCTCTTTGACACAGCAGTCACAGCATCCATACCTACTTAGAGCCAATAGGTTGGCAGAGCTCAGGGTCTCATGTGTCTCAGCAGCTCTCCATTAATTCACCTCACAGGGTGGTGGAGCACACAGACCCAAACCTCAAACAGGTGTGATCAGTGCCAAACCCGGCTTAAAGGGAGCAGGGCCTTGACCTGTAAGGGGCAGAAAGCATACCCAACTGAGGGGCAAACTAAGGCAGCAGCAACAACACAGAGGGGAAGCCAGGAGGCACCTGTGGGAAACATGGGCACCTCTGTAAAAGGAGAGTGATGAAAAGCCACAGAGACCAGACAGAGAACTCTAGACTCTAGACGCAGGGCACACTGCCACACATGCTAGTTATGGATGGGGACGCCCCTAGCTTCCTTCAGTGTTTTTAATCACATCTGCAAAGCACATACCCGTATGTGAAGATCTGAATCTGTGTCCTCAAGGGCCTAGCTCAGACCTCATACATTTGGTCGTCAACCCAGACTTTGATAGCAGGATCATGAGGATAAATCAGGCCAAGTACTGTGCTAAGAAATCTCATTTAATCCTGACAACCAGGGAGGTGGGTACATTATCATAAATGGCTTGGAGGGAAAATGAGGCTTAGAGACACTCAGGAACTCACCTGGCATCACACAGCTAGGAAGCAGCAAGTGTGAACTGAAACCCACAAATACCTGGCCTCAGGACGAGGCGCAGCCTCTCTGCCTCCCTCCTGATGATGATGTCCAGGGCCAGAGCCGGAAGTAACAGCACATGAGGTACCTCCGGATGGTGCAGAGGCTGCTTCAGATGCAGCATCTGTGGTATACCAACATGGCTATGAGCTAAGTAGAGAATATCCTTCTCAAAAAAACAAGAACCTGCAAAGCAGAGAGAGCGCTCCAGAACCAAGCGTAATAGCACAAAACAGCTTCTGGGTGAGGTCAAAATGTCATTCTTGGCTTTTGTTCTGGTCCTGACTGTAAGGCTGGCCAGCAGCTGGAATAGTGGTACTTGCTTGTTCCTTGCACATCTAGGTTCATTCACCAGCACTCAGCCGGGAACCAGGAGATGGTGCTTTTGTCCTCAAGGTCCTTAGAGTTCAGTGTCAAGCAAGGCTTGGACACAGAGTCCCTTCCAGAACAAAAATGGTACAGCAGGGATGGGGGGTGTGGAAGGGAGTGAATGTAACACTCGGTCAAGAAAAGCCTGGAAAGAAATTCGGGGACGGAGAAGATGGTTCGGTCAGTTAGTGCTTGCCTGCCATATAAACATGAGGACCAGAGTTTGGATCCCCAGTACCCACGTAAATGCCAGGCAGATGTCGTGACCCACCCACAATCTCAGATCTCAGGAGGCAGAGACAGGGATCCCCAGAGCAAGCTGACTACCTGGACTAAACAAATTAGAGAAATCTGGGTTCAAGTGAAAGACCCTGTGTATAGATATATTAATTGGGAGCAATGGAAGAAGACACCTGACATTAATCACTTCCTCCAGAAGACCTAAGTTCAATTCCCAGCACCCACACAGTGACTAAGAACCATCCGTAACTCCAGTTCCAGGGAATCCAGCACCCTCTTCTGGCCTCTGAGGGTATTGCATGACATGGGTGCACTTACAAATACACATTCAAAACTCTCATACACATAAAATAAAAATAATAAGCCTTTTTCTTAAAAAACTTAAATACCACAATAAAAGATCAGCAAGGGACTCAAATATACAGTTAAGCTGGATACTAAAGAGTGACCCATAAGTAAAAAGAAGTTCTAAGACGTGGAAGTTCATTAATGAGTCAAGCAGCAAGGAAAGGCCTGAAGATATCTTCACTGACCTCAGAAGGATGAAGGGTGGTTATGATATAGGAAAAATCATCCAAAGCAATCCAAGTGGACAGTTCTAAGAGTGACCTGAGCAAAATCAGGCCAGGGAGAGGGATGGAGTATCTGTGGTACATATAGTACGGTTACATGTCATCGAGTTCGACAGTAAAGGAATGGCTTTACTCTCCATCACCTAACCTAAAGCAGCATCCCTTCCAATCTCTAATGTCATAGCATGCATAGAACAACTCAGAGGCTAACTCAACACAGTGACAAATGGATCCAACAGCTCTCATCCCAGACTCTTAAGTTAGTGGGCTTCCCATTGTATCACACTGTCTCTTCCTAGGAGCCTGAAGATGTGTGGGCCAAGAGTCGGAGGCACCAGGACCTGAAGGAGATCAGTTCCAATTGCAAACACAGGCCTAGTCTACTTCAACTTACCCGAAATGCTAATGTACCTTAACCCAATATTCTTTAGCCAGACTCAATTTCTTCTAGAGTTTCATTCTTAAAATCTTTGAATGATAAAGCTTTCTTCAAGGACCACTTCACAAGCTCCTTAAAAAAACAAACTTAAAATTCTTTGGCCTGGTTTATTAGCATAACTTAGCTCATCTTCTGCAACCTCAAAGTACACTGGAAAAAGAAAAAAGAAGGAAGAGTCTGAACTTGAGATTTGCCTTCCACAGAGGGATCCACCATTTGAGTCACAGATTTCTAGGGTACTGCTGATAACACACTTCCTCCAAAGAAGATTATGGTAAAAAATAAAATTAAATTTAAATTAAAAAAAAAAGAAAGAGAGGAATGTAAACCAGAATTCTAGGGAGGAAATTAGAGAACAGGAAAGACTAGATGGTGTGACAGTGAATGCCTGGGATTCTAGCACTTGGCAAGCTGAGGCAGGAGGACCTCAAGTTCGAGGCCAGGCTGGAGTACTTTGGGAGATCCCATCTTTAAAAGGATTTTTAAAGGAAAAGAACATAAGTAAAAAGGGGATGGGCATGGCTGGTCAATGTACAAAGAATGATACTGCACAGTGCTCAGCCCTAAATGGACACCTATGTCCCATCCTCTCCTCCCAAGACTCAGGAATAACTGCAGAAGAGGAGGGGAAAGATTGTAAGAGACAGAAGTGGTCGCTGGATACAGGGAAATCATGTTGTCTGCAAGAACAGGGCAGTTGCATGTATGAACCCACAGTACTTGTGACAGCATGCAGAAGACCTGTGCAAACCCAAGCCAGACAAAAATCCAGCATGGATGCGGGAGGAGGGTGGAGCCCATCCGTCAGTGAGCAACTGATGGCTGTTAGGAGAGAGGTAGTCAGTTTTCTTTAGGTGTATGGTACCTGGTGTTTGGGGAATACAGATTGGAGTCAATGAACCTTTAGAAAAAGAATAATAGAGGACATGAAATTGGAGGGTGGTTAGGATGGGGAGAAAGGGACAGGGTCTGAATGTGACCAAAATGCACTGTATGAAATTCTCAACAAATCCATATAAAATATTTTTTTTAAAGAAGGACTGGGGTTGTAGCTTGTTTGGTAGAGTGCTTGCATAGTGTGCACGAAGCCCTGGGTTTGATGCCTAGCACCACATAAACAAGGTGTGGTGAAATACATCTATAATCCCAGTGCTCAGGAAGTAGAGGCAGGACGATCAGAAGTTCCAGGCTGTCCTTGGCTACACAGCAAGCTTGAGGCTGGTCTGGACTGCATGAGACCCTGTCTCAAAAATAATTTTTTGTTTGTTTTTAAGAAAAAAGAAAAACTTTTCTATTTTTGGCTACTAAGACATCGAGTGAAATCTTTGTGAGAGAGAATGTTCGTATCTAGTACATCCACGATAGGAAAACACTAAAATTAAAAGAACAACAATTATATGACAGGCTGACCAAATGGCTCAGCGGGTGAAAGTACTGTGTTCTAGTTCCCTTTCTGACATGGTGACCAAAATCAACTCCGGGGAGGAAAGGGTTTATTCAGCTCACACTTCCAGGTTCTAGTCTGTCACTGAGGGAACCTAAGGCAAGAATTAAGCAGAAACCATGAAGGAACACTGTTTGCTGGACTGCTCAGGCTCCTGTTCAGCTAGCTTCCTCAGGATGGTCTGTGAAGGAAATAATACCACTCACAGCAGCCTGGCCCTCCTACATCCATTAACCACCAAGACAATCCCTCAGAGAATGCCCACAGACCAACCTGATAACAGAAATGCCTTCATTGGGACTTCTCTCCCACGTTGTTCTAGGCCGTGTCAAGCTGACAGCTAATGCAAGCCTGGTGATCTGATTTCAATCCCCCAAACCCATGTAACGGTAGAAGGAAAGAACCAACTCCACAAATCTGTTATCTGACCACCACACACACCACATGGCATGCATGTCCACACAAATAAACCAAAATAATGTTTAGATTACATTACAGTGAATCTCTAATTTAAAAGAAAAGAATAATCTTTTCTCAGGAAGAGTAAAGACTGTGAAACAAACTTAGAAAATGTTTTTTTTTCCCATGCACTTGACAAGATCCCTTCATTCCAGACAAAGACCTATTATTTATTTGAGGTTCTGAGCTTTGCTTTTGTTTTCCCATGAAGTTTGTGGGAGAAGAAACACTCTAGTTTATAGTTTAAGTTCATACTAACACAAATTTCCACAAAATCTGCCCGCCCCCATTACCAAAGTACAAAGTCTAACAAGTTTAAAAGAGAAGGGAGAAAAAAGAAGAACCTCCAGCACCCTTAAGAGTCCTATTCTGGGATTCAAAATTCTTCAGGAAAAAAAAAAGTTGAGCTTGAATTATTCAGCTGCTTTGCGGCTTGAGTGAAGGTTTTATGAGCATCTTTTTTGTCCATCAGCCATTGCAAGTTGGGAAAAAGAAGACAGCTCTATCGTAATTCAGATGCTATCCCTGTCTATGTACATGACCCGACACGATGCTCAAAGCAACTTGCCCGCCAAGAATTAACACACATTTTGGAAAACAGTCCTTGACTTAAAAGCTAAAGATCAGAAGCTACCATCATCTTTCAGTCTCACTCATGAATTTGACTCATAAACCCGAATCCCCCTGCCAAAAATATATATCCACAGCATTGCAGAGAAAGCAAATAAAAGTTTCAGGAGTTTGGGTGGGTGCCTAGAGACAGTCTTAGGTTTTTGTTGCTGTTTTTATTTTTGTTTTGAGTCAGGATCTCCCTGTAGTCCCAGCTGACCTGGAACTCACTATGCAGATCAGGCTGGCCTCAGTCTCACAGAGACCCAGCAGCACCTCGACCTTCCAAATGCTGGGATTAAGGGCATGCACCACCATGCCTAGAGACAAACTTGAATGTCACTCAGTTCAATTTGTTTCGCTCTCTTAATATACCACATAGTAGCAGGTCTCAAGAGGACCTACATCCACCACATGGGATGGGCAACTGACGGCCTCACAAAGCACTCTGCACCAAGCAATGTCCAAAGTCAGTTACTGAACTGAATCACGAGTTTGCATTATAGGCACTTCCCATGAGAGTCACTCCACACACTCTCTATACTAAGTGTTCTGGGAAGGACCCAAGGTAAGAGGCATGTGCAGCAAGCCGTGGTAATGACTGGACCACTGTTGATGCTAAACATGGCCAAGAGATTCCTCAAGAAAGCATCACGATTTCCTACATTCTGAAATCCAGTTTAAGGCTGGAATGCTGTCCTGGTGATTTAAGGAATCCTAGTATCACATGACACATGTATTTTATTATAACATTTGGCTTTTTGTTCTACAATGATCCTTTCAATCCACTCCAAATGTCACCTCCTCTGAGGACGTACAATTATTTGTCACTTTTATTGTATCCTGTTTCCCATAATTGTACCCAACTCTCCCAGTGTTCACAGGAGGCAGGGGGAGCTCAGTCAGAGGCATCTGCTTCAACAGCCTTATCTCAACCCTATTTTCATGCAACACCAGAAAGCATACATCCATAGTTTTACACTCCAAGATTTTCCACAAAGTAATGTCCTCGTGTAGAACAGATAAGAAAACATAGGTGTACAATGACAAGATTTACCATTCATGCCAGAATTAACGAAGTCAGTGAGAAAGTCAATAAACTTCAATGTAACTCACTCATTAATAATTCAGAGATTTCTACCTAGAATATCTACATTCTATCTACTGCACAAAACATTCCCAGACTCAACTCTTGGTTCCTTCCTGAAGTAGGTCCAGAAAGACCAGGGATTTCTCCTCCTCCAGTTACTGTTTATTTCAATAATCTGTAGGTTTTCCTTATTAGAATGATGTTATGACTAACTGCAGAGTCCATTTTGAGAGCAAAGGATGATTAGTGGATGAGTGGCTCAACCTCAACTGAAATCAGCTTTCACATCATCAAACTCACACTCTTCTTTACAGCTGAAAGGAAGTGGTGTGTTCTTCAGTTCTTCTATTTCCATTAAAGTCTTACTACTAAGTCGAGCTTCTGAAAGTTACCGACCAAGCACTATCATTCCCTGCTTTCTATAAAACTTGACTCTTCTCTAAGCAGTTAGATGCACTCAGCGATCATGCTGCGCATCTGGGAGGAAAACAGCATCTGCGGCTGGTCTGTTTCCTTGGAGAGCGAGGCCTGTAAGAGCAACGTTGGTGTCTCTTCTCTGTAATGCCTAGAACTGGGCTTCACATCAGCAAATGAAATGAGCACACATCAGAACCAACCACCACACTCACAGATAACAGAGAGAGCACCAACCCAAACCTGTTCATTCCTCTGTCCGCAATACATGGGCGCTCGGGCTCAAAACTTACCTGAGGACTCAGCTCCAAAGGCTCAAAGAGGGCAGGAAAAAACGAAGCACTTTACACACAACAACAAAAATGGAACTGGGCTTGTGTTTCTGTGCTAGAAGAAGACTGCCAGGAATGTCCTGCCTCCCTTCCCTGGGGTCTTCAGGATCTGGCTCAAAAGTCTAACCTCTGGTAAGAAGTCAAACAAGCAGAAGATTGTAAGGAACATAATGAAGACAATCGTGGCACTAGCAGCAGCTCACAGGAAGAAGGGTCGGGGGGATCCTTTTATGAAAATGTCAAGTGCTTTGTGTCACTCACTGGTTCTTTTCTAAGGTCACATCCAGTGGGCCTTGCTGGACTGTAAGTCCTCTAAGGGCAGGGAATGCACATCCTGTTTCTTGTATATATGTTAAAGCTGGACATACGCTAGGTGACTCCAAGATTCTGTCAAAAAATAAGAGAAAAGCAGGTGGTGAAGAGTTCTGGTTTTGCACCTGCAGGAATCAGGGTTCAACCATGGCCTCATCTTTAAACTCTGCAGTGCTGAGCAGCAGGCTTTGGACAAAAGAGACCAGTAATCACCATTTATTATTGAGCCACTCATCCAAAGCTCATTATCCAGCAATGAAGGAGGTACCCTGGGGGTGAGGCGGGTCTGAGAGTCATGACCCTCAGGCTTGTTCACACTGTGCTGACCCTCTGTCAGGCACCCTCACCATAAGTCCATGAAAAGAGAGGCAAACTTGAGTTCACTGGGACAAGCCTGCTCAGCTGTCCTTCCTCCTTTTGGATAGAGCTCCTCCTCCTTCAGGACTAAACTCTTCCTGTATCTCACAGTCTTCTTGGTCCCCTGTGTTCTCTGTCCTCTGTAACTTTCCACCAGCACTTTCATTATAGTGTTACGCCTTCCTATAATTTGTGTTCACCTCATAACCAAGCTCCCTATGGTCAGGTCCAGAAGGTCTCCTGACTTTCCCCATGATCCCAGAGCCTGGTACACACAAGCACTCAGGGCTGTGTCCAAGAAAAGAAGGTGCCTTCATAAGGTTTGGCCTTCTCGATGTGAAACAGAAAGAATGCCTTACTTACATGACTGTTACATGACTAAAGATGATATGTAAGCATGGCCTAGCTCCATCTCAGTTGACAAAACACAGACAGTCTCCTGGAGGTTATAAACACTGAGCCATTTATTACCAAGCATCCCAGTGTGCACCCTTGATAAGATAACTAAGGTAAGGGCCATTGACTATAGAGGCTTACATGACAAAAGAAACAGCATGAGACTTCCTGAGCCCTGTGCTCCAGAATCAATCCCCAGAGTCCACCTTTGGATTATATTTCCAATAAAATTCACAGGAATATAGGTAAGAAGATTTCTTGACTTTGTGCCATTTCTCGGTCTCAGTGAGTCATTACCTGAAGCCAAGGATAGGCCTGAGGGAAATGCAGGGCCTTTCCCACCATTCCCACTGCAGAGGAGGGACATAGGCTGATTTATGAGGCAGGGTTCTAAAGAAGTTAAATACACACAGCTTGGCACAGTAACCGTGGCAGGGACAGGGGAATGCCTTTCAGAGTCTCGAACCAGCAGAGATAAGTCAACAATTGGGGTCATCAGCAGAGAGCAAAATGCAGGTCCATGAACTCTGGGAAGGACTCACAGGCATCCTGTTGCTTGTCAACTGACCCTAAGTGCTCTGGTCATTCCTGCCTTCAAATTCCCACAATACTCTGCTGTAGTTAAGAGATTCCTCCCTTGGGAATGATGCTATGAGCCATACTCCATGGAAGCAAACCAAGAATTCACAACCATCTTTCTCATCAATCAAGACTTTTTTTTCAAACTATAAAAGAAGGATATAATCATTGTAGAAAATTGGGGAAATATAAAATGCCCTGACAGACAGGAATAAATATTCATATCTTGCTGTCAGGTTCCCCAAGAATTCTTTTTTGACTTACGTCACTTTTAATTATGTATATGTATGGGTATAGACACAAAAATGTAGGTGCTCACAGAGACCAGAGCCATCAGATCCCTTAGAACTGGAGTTATAGGCAGCTGTGAACTGCCCAACCTGGGTGCTGAGAATGGAACTCAGGTTCTCTGCAGGAACAGAACATACTCTTAAATGTTGAGCCATCTCTCCAGCTCCTCTTCTAAGATTCTGATGCAATTTTTGTATGGTTTTACTTACTTTTTGCTGTTGTTAGGTGGTTTTTTTTGCTTGCTTTATTATATTTGTCTTTTAAAGCATTTCTAGCCATCAGCCAGGCATGAGAGTGCATGACTATATTCCCAGCTACTTGGGATGCTGATATAGAAGAATCACTTGAACCCTACAAGAGCGCAGGGTCAGCCTGGACTGCATAGTAAGATCCCATCTTATGAAACTAAAATAAAGATTAAAGACTTATAGCTAAGTCAACCATAGCGGCATATACCTTTAATTGTCACATTTGGGAGGCTAAAACAGACGTTCAGGATCATGAGTTCAGGACCAACCTGGGCTACACAGCAAAACCTTCCTCTCAAAGAGAAAATGTTATTAACTCCTTATTTTTAATAATATCTAAATATATGAATATATAACCACTTTAAAAATATTCTCCACTCATATATGTATATAATCAAAGGTTCCCCATGATTTGTTCCCAAAAATATCGGTCTCTAGCCCATTTATTTTTCTTCCTTTTGCCTTCCACTACCTTCTTGAACTGAAATTCTTTGTATTTTCCCCAAGTTCAAGCCTAATGTTCCACTGTGGCTCACTCTCCTAAGGTACAAAGACCCTTCCTCCCATTCCTATATTCATATTTTAATTGAGGTTAGAGCATATTTGTTTTTTTTTTGTATTTACATTGCTCATTCTAGAACTATACATAATTAAAATGTTAATTAAAAAGAAGAAATTTTTTCCTGCAACATTCTATACCAATAATTCAATGCCATACCCTCAGTATAAAATTTTAAGTTTCCCCTACAGACATCCAGATACATACAGAGTCCTGGGGTTGGCTCTCCCAGAGTTTCCTCTCTGAACTCCTGCACTGCCTGAGGCACAGCTCCCCCTCCTACAGACGCCCTTCCCTGCCTTCTGGTAGTTTCTGTGTAGTTTAGTGTTTTCTTTGGAGGAATACTTTCTGCTTTGCTAAGACAATACAACTTTTGAGATATTTCATACCTGCAAGTGTCTTCACTGTACCCTCAATCATGACTGGCTGAAAATGGACTTCTTAGTGAAGCGTCATTCCCCTTCAGAATGCTGAAGGCATGGCTCCATCACCTCCCAACATCCACTTTTGCAAGTCAGAAGTCTGCAGCCTTTCTGAGACCTAATTCTTTACGTCTGGCATTGATTTCCATTTCCTGAGACTCAGACTTCAAAGCCGTGAGGATGTTGTGCAGAATCCTTTCACCTGTAACTTTTTGCCTTTCCATTCCATGAAAATTTCTTGAAATTCAATGGTCTCACTTAACAATGGGGATACATTCTGAGAAATGTACCATTAGGAAAGTTTGTTGTGGTACAAACATCACAGCATACTTATACAAACTAAGCAGACTCTAACGTCATTGAGAGACATATTGGAACCACTGTAAGATGTGCAATTCATGGTAGACTGAAAGTGGTATGTGGAGCAGAGAAGGAGAGATGACTCAGTTGGTAATGTGCTTGCCAGGCAAGAATAAGGACTGGAAATCAGATTCATAGCACTCGTAAAAAACCAGGTACAGTGGCACACATCTGTAATCCCAGTACTAGGAACAGAGACAGGTAAATCTGGGGATTCCTGGAGCAGCCCAAGTGAGTTTCAGGTTCAGAAAGAGACCCTACCTATGGAGATAGGCTGAGGAAGATATCTAAGACTGACATCTGGCCTAAACAAACCCTCTCATGCAGACACACACATACAGACACACACGCACACACACACACACACACACACACACACACATACACACACCTATGTAACAGAAACAGAGAATTACCATTCTCTCATAGCTTCACCTCCTTGCTTCTCTTTCTCTCCTAGGAAGATCACTTTCCACAGACTCTTCATTTCTGCTTCCTATTTTTAATTTGCAGAGATTTCTATCTCAGATGCCAGAGATGCCAGAGAGCTATGTACTTTTTATTTTAATGGAAAACAACAAAGTTAGTAAGAAGACAGAAAAATGGGAGAGTTCATACAATGCCAGTGGGAGTTTAAAGGGGAGAGTGGAAACTGCCATGTGTCGAAAATATCTATTTGTGGAAAACAATATGGTGATTCTTCAATAAATTAAGAACACAATTACTCTATGGCCCATCAAGTCTAATCCAAAATATTAAAGATAGATGCTTGAACAAAAGGTTACAGGAGAATGTTCACAGTAGCATTGTTTATGGTAACCCACAAAGTGACAACAACCCAGATCTTCCTTGTGGATAAATGGACAAAACATGGTCTATCCCTACAACAGAATACTATGCAGTCATGAGAAGAGTGAAACACTGACATATGCTGCAACATGAGTGAATGTTAAAATCACTGTGCTGAACGAAAGAGCCCAGACACAAAAGGCCACACACTGGAGGCTTTGGTTTATATGCTATATCCAGAATAGGATAAGTCATAGAGATGAGGTTTCCTTTTGAAATCATGAAAGTATTCTAAAATTAGATAAGAGGTGGCAATTGCACAACACTGGGAGTGTACTAAATACCACAGAATTACATGCTTCCTAATGACTGTGATGGTTAATGTCAGTTATCATTCCACATAAACTAGAACCACCTGGGAAGGGAGTCTCAGTGAGGGATGGTCTAGATCAGCTGGCCTGTGCATGTGTCTGAGTGAGACTGTCCTGATTGCTTTTACAGATGTGGGAAGATCCAGCCTGAAAGTGTGCAGCACCATCCCCTGCTTGGGGACCCTACACTGTGTAATGAAGTAAGAAAGGTTAAACAGGGTGGAGAATGGAAGAGCAGGGGAAAGGAGGTTGTAAGAGGATGTATAGATAAGTAAAACTAAAGACCTTTTTAAAAAGTCATATATGGAAGTTATTGCTATAGAAGTTTCTTTAAAATATACACATGTATGATATAAAGAGTTTAAATGGAGTTACCCTATATGGAAGTTCAGTGGCCCTACAAGACACCACAGGTTAACAAATAAAAAGCCCAGTGCC
This sequence comes from Eospalax fontanierii, assembly GCA_035773235.1. Classification (NCBI taxonomy): domain Eukaryota; kingdom Metazoa; phylum Chordata; class Mammalia; order Rodentia; family Spalacidae; genus Eospalax; species Eospalax fontanierii. Next base: position 17,003,041 of record CM069540.1, on the reverse strand, counting down.
AGGAATGGAGCCCCTATTATGGACCAGGGAGGGTCCCATAGACCGTCAAGCAATACTGGCTATTGCCATAACAGTAAGACCCTATTGCTGAAAACACTACATACATGAGTCATAGAACAAACAAGGAGACAGCAAGCTGGTACTGACCTCAAAGCTTCATCTTGATCCTCCTGGCTAGTTTTTATAATGTTAGAAAGTGCTATGCATACTATAAGAATAGAAAAGTAATCATCAACCATACCCAGCTGTGAACCCTACCAACTACAATAGAAGCCAACCTGGCAAGAGATGCTCAGAGGTACAATAGTGGCGTGGATGTTATGGGAGTAACCAACCACCTTCCAACTGAATTTAAGGTTTCTTCACAAGATGGAGCTCATACCTGGCACTGTCATCAGGGCCAAGAACCTATGGATAGGCAGGTCACAGGCCATAAGGGAGAATGTACTACTATTATTCTGCTAAATGGACATAGTATTAAACTGTCTACCCATGATTTACTGTTGAACCCATAGATTAGCACATCTCTCAGTTCTCACCAGAGAAGCTGCTTCTTGTAGTAGATGGTGATTAACACAGAGGCCCATAACTGACGAATGTTCAGCAGAATGAACTGCAGAGTGTTCAGCCCTCAAGGAGACATCTATATCACAACCTCTCTTCCCAAGTCTCAGGGATGGTTACAAAATGGGGAGCAGAAAGACTGTAAGAGCACAGGGGATAAATACAAGGAACGTCGGTTGTCTGGACACAACAGGGCAGCTGTACACATGAACTACAGTGCTTGTGACAGTATGCACAAATCCATGCAAGCCCATGGAGACACTCATGGATGGGAGAGAAGGGCAAGAAGCCCCAGTCCTAGCTGAGCATCTATCGGCAACTGACAGGTGCTGTAAGAGGGAGAGTCAGTTCTCTTCAAGGGTGTGAAACCTGGTAGGTTACCCAGGCTCCAAGGGATGGACTCATGCCCAGTAGCATTTGGGGAATACAGATTAGACTCTATAGGCCTTTAAATAAGTAAAGTAATAACAGAGGACATAAAGTCAGGGAGGGCAGAGAGGCGGGAGTTAAGATGAGGAGGCACCTACATATCATCAAAGTACATTGTATGAAATTCTCAAAGACTCAATAACATATTTTTAAAATAGTAAAGTTTATTTTTAACACAATTTAAAGCAAACAGGCTACTGGGGACTATGTTCTTAAATCTCGATGAAGTGAAGTTACTCACCGTGTAATCTTTTCACTCTGTTTTTTCATTTGTTGTTTCTGTTTTGGTTTGGTTTAGTTTTTTGAGACAGGGTCTCAGTGTGAAACACTGGCTAGCCTGTAATCTGCTATGTAGACCAAGCTGGCCTCAAATTCACAGAGGCTTGCCTGCCTCTGCCTCCTGTGTGCTGCGATTAAAGGTTTTCAATACCAGATCTGGTCTTTTTGCTCACTTTATAGGGCTTTAGGGCAAATGGAGGATTCATGGACCATATCTACCACCCTCCATTGTCTGTCAGCATATTGTCTAAAATATTAAATCAACAGATATTTACCAGGAGAGGTGAAAAACACAAGACACTAGAAAGCAGAAATGCTAACTTCAAGGAAGTTATAATAAAATTAAGATTCAAAACCCATATTTATACATATACATGTAATATATAGTAGCACTTAAATATATAGTATTATATAGTGGCCTATAAAAGGAAAGGAAACCACACTATGCAATAAATAGCTGTGGTCAGAAAATTTCAGGCAGCAGTGACATGAAGATCAAAAGAAATGAATATGGCTGTGGAAATTATAAAAGGCTTTGGAATAAACACAGCTGGTTAAGACATACCCCAAAAGGGAAGATTATTCCAGCAAGTTAGGTCAAGAATGAGATAAACAGAAGAAAACACAAATGTATTTAAGAGAGAATCAGGAGACCAGCTGGACAAGTTTATAGTAACTTGTATTAAAGAAGAAAAAAAAAAGTGGTCTGGGGTCAGACTGCAAAGGACCAATCTACCCTTTTAAAAAAATCAAAAGCTTTAAACTGTAATTATCTCAATCCCAATCTCACCAAGTCAGCTTGAACTGTTATATTAGCTAACCCATCTAGCACTGTCCACACCAGATTCCATCCTAACCATCTGGTCATTTTCAGCTATACGAGATCAATGGCCCAGGTCATCACAAGCTGCATGCTCAGCATCTACAGAACTGCAGACCCTGAGGACCACAGACTGAACGCCTGTCCTTCCCAAATCTCCACAATAAAGGTCTTCAGGAGCCTCACAGACCCCTGACTCAACCTTCTGACTTGTTCTAAAAATGGGAGCAAGAAACCCCCAATATAACCACATGGCCACTGATAGCCTAAAATGTTCTCCCCTTCTCAACTAAATGAATGATGAATCAGTAAGGGTGAGGTCCAGCCACAGCCTCTGCTCACTCTGCAGAAGAATTGCCAGTGACTGGGCAGGGAGGTAAAGTCATCACCCAATCCCCTGATAGCGATGGCAGCAACAAGCAGGCATGGTCATATGCCTGTAATCCCAGCACTCAGGAGGCTGAGGCCTGAGGATTGCTGGGAGTTTGAGACCATCTGGAGCCACATAATGAGTTCAAGATTAGGTCTGGAATACATACTATAGCTACATAACTCTGGTATCCTGAACTTGCTGTGTAGCTGACTTTGAACTCACATCAATCTCCTGCTAGGCCTCCTGGGTGCTGGGATTACAGGCATGCACCACCATGACCCATGTTTAGTTTCTTAGTTATTATCTGTCTTCAAACTCCCAACTTCCCCATTTGAAATCCCTTGGAATAAACCTTACCATCTTTATCTGTGGACAACAAGGCCACAGTTCCACAGGAGACACCATCTATATAGACAATTCCATGGTTCCTGTTCCGTGACCTTGGGATAGGAACATGGAAGAAAGGAATGCCCAGTGTTTCAAAGGTCTGTAAATGCCAGGCACCATATTCGGTGTTCTGCAACTAGTCTCTCAAACATTGCTCCCATTGTACAGATCGGGAACCCCAAGACAGAAAAACTGCAAATCTTGTTCAAGGTCATATAAGTTAAGCAGACAACAGATTTAGACTTGGATGTGTCTGTCTCCACAATCCACTGTTCCCCAAAAATCAATTCCTAAATGAATAAATTGCCTACAAGACATGAGTTGAGAACCCATAAAGTAAACCAACTATCCAAAACATCTCCCCCTCTGAGGCTAGAAGTCCTCCCATTGTAAGTATATTCTTTGGGTTGTTCTAAGACTCCTCTATAGTCCTATAAATAATCATTTGTACCCATATTAACCCTTCATTAATTATGAGTCACTTTTATATAAATTCTTTTGATTGATCTACACAGCAAACTCATAAAACTGGTTTTATCATCTCTACACTCTATATGAGAAAACTGGGACTCAGAGAGGTACCGTCTAGCCAGAGCAGAGCTGTTGACTGCTGATACCATGATTGTTTCAACTTCTTGTTTCATTGATTTATTTACTTGTGAGGGGGGGGATGTTCATGCATGTGGATCTGCATGCTTGTAAAGGTCAGGGGTCAATGTCAGTATCTTCCTCTACCGGTCTCCATTTCACTTTTTGAGAAAGGGTATCTCACTGAAGCCAGAGGTCACCAACTGGATAAACTTGCTCACCAGTAAGCTCTGGGAATTCACCTGTCTCACTCCCAGAGTCCAGCTTTTATGTGGGTGGTGCTAGGGCTCCAAACTCGGATCCTTATGCTTGTGTGGCCAACATATCACCAAATGAGTCAACCCTTCAGCCTCCTGACTCCACGTTTTCAGATGCTTATTTGTGAAGATTTTGTTTCTTTATAATATGTGTATAAATGTTTTACTTGCATGTATGTACATGCACTACATGTGTGCCTGGTCCCTGCAGAGGCCAGAGAGGACATCAGATTCCTTCCAGCTGGAGTTATACGGTTGTGAGCCACCATGTGAGTGATGGGAATTGACCCAGGTTCCCTGCAAGAGTAACAAGTGGTCTTAACTGCTAAGCCATCTCTCTAGCCTGCTAATGCGTATTTTACATGCAAATTATCAACTGGAATGAGCGCCGCCAGTTGGTCAGACACTAAGGGGAAGGGAAGATAGGAGAAAGGATTCTGAAAAGAAAAGGGGCAAAGGTAACAGGAGCTAAAGGAGTTTAGGGATATAGCTCAGCAGTCCTCATCAAGTTCAAGGGATCATCCTCTATCCTAAGTCTCCTTAGTAGTAGATGGAACTGGAAGCTAACTACTCATCACACAGACTTCTCTGGACTGGAGCAGGACAGGAGTGCCCAGATGTGATTACCAGAGCAGCCACACACGCCCGTCTGGAGCAATCCCTGGTTATACCCAGCATAATTATTACAGCCTCCTCTTACTTTTTTTTTTATTTTTCCCATTTTCGGTTGTATTCAATTGATCACTTCAGTTATGCTCCATCACAGGTACAGTTAGAAGCAGGCCCCAGTACCCAGTCTCTGCACAGTTCCTGGCTAAAGTATGCTTCAAGTGAACACAGCTGAGCCTCCTGCTTTGCCTCTGGGAGGAAGTAAACATCAACGTGACAGCAGGTCTCACAGGGGCCCTTGGGCACCAGAACTGGGCACCCATCTTACCAGCTCTTTTGTTCCTTCAGTAATTATTGGGTGTCCAACAAGCAGAGCACCAACCCCCACATTTATCACCATGTAATTATAGGGAGACTTGAAACGAGATGTCCTCAACGTGACACAGGCTGTGCCAGGAAGACGGAAGACACAAGTGCACACACGCTTCTGCGCCCGCTCTCATGGGCTCTCCACCAGAATGGTGAGCAACAGCTTAGAGACAGACGCACTCTGCACTTTATGAAGCTGAGTGCCCTGGTGTGGCAGGAGGGCAGGCAGACAACCTGGGCGGAAGCAAAGCTGGGGTCACATTCAGGTCTTCTAAAGGCCACTCAGGGGCCTCTCTACCAGTCCCAGCACCCAGCACTCAGCCCAGAGCCAGCATGCGCTGTATACAACATCTTGTTCTCTGTGCCCTGATTTTCCAGAATGCTTTGGCTTTCTCCCCACCCTTCCCACAGGGCCCTCTCTTCAGTTTTACTTTGGATTCAGTTCCGTCCATGTTTAGTAAGAGTCCTCCTTGCTCCGTCTCAAGGTATTAGAAAGTCTGGTGTGGGATCCACTCCCGCCACTAACAAAGTCTTGGTTTAGCATGAAGAAAAAAGCCTGGTCTCCTCGGCTACTCACTAGGTCTGGGACAATAAGAAGGCTGCCTGGCATAGCTCATGCCTATATTCCCAGATCTCAAGAGGCTGAGGCAGGAGGATCACCACAAGTTTAAAGCCAGCCTGCGTTACATACTAAATTCCAAGGCAGCCTGGACTACATAGTGAAACACTTTCTCAATTTTAAAAATAAATAAAGTAAATTAATAAATAAAATACATTTTTAAAGTAAAAAATAAGGAAACTACTTGGTATTATGGTTTAGGATTACAGTCCCTTAGGAGGCTGAGGCAGAAGGACTGTTCCAAGTTCAAAGCCAGCCTGGGCTACAAAGTGAGATCCTGTCTCAAAAATAAATAGGGGCTGGTAAGACGGTTCAGTGATTAAGAGCACTGACTGCTCTTGCAGAGGACCCAGGTTTAGATTCCAGTACCTACCTATATGAAACTAACAACCATCTAAAACTCCAGTTCCGGGGGATCCAACATCTTCTTCTGGCCTCCACGGGCTTTGTACCACATGGGTGCACTAATATACATGCAGCCAAAACACTCATATACATTAAATAAATAAATAAATAAATAGAAGGATGAAGTAAATCAGAGGTTGCGACCTAATGCACTGTGCCTATGTCCCCAGACATCCTTTGGTGTGTGTTTGTGTTTTCAGTTTTGTTTTAGCAGTGTGAGGACTGAACCAAGGGTCTCATATAATAGGTAAGGAGTGTATCACTGAAATATACCCCCAGACCTCCACAGGTCTTGAACTGGTTAACATGGCATTTTTGCTGTTGTTTCGGCTGTGTTTTGGTTTTGAAGCTTCTCCACTAACCACACGACTCCGAACTATTTCACATGAAGCCACTTGGGTCATCGTGAATTGGCAGTCTCTGTACCAGATATTCTCCAAGTCAGTCCCAACCCGACTGTCTGTGCTCAGACTCTGAAGCTAGCCTGTTATTTCCAAGTGGTAGAACCACATCTGATAGGTTGGTTCTGCCTCAGTTTCCCTATCTGCTGAAGGGGATAGTCACAGTGCCCACTTCACAAGTTGTAATAAGGATTGAGTTCTGTATTAGTTTTTTTTGTGTGGCTGGGACAAAATCCTTGACCAAAATAACTTAAGAAAGGCAGTGTTTATTTTGGCTTACAGTTCGAGGGAATGGCAGGGAAGTTGTGTTGATAGGAGCAGGAGTCAGCTGTGTCCTTACTCAAGAGGCAGAGAGCAATGAATGTTCGTGCTCAGCTTTCTTTGTATGCAGTGTGGGCCCCAGATGATGGAATGGTGCTGCCCGCATTTAGGATGGATCATCCTACCTCAGTTAACCTAATACAGAAACTCGCTCACAGACAAGCCAAGAGATTGGTCTCCAAAGTGATTCCAGATTCTGCCAAGACGACAGCCAATTTAGAGCAGCACAAGTTCATGCATGTAAAGTGTACAGATCAGGACTGGTGCCAATGCAGGCACTACATCCTCTTCAGTAATTTCCTCTTCTATAGATTGAACATCCCTATCTGAACACCTGAACCTTTCTGATAATCAACATGGCTCAAGTAGACATTTCCACACTTGGCTTCATGATGGATCTCAGTTAAAATATAGGCACATTTTAAACATTGTACGCAATTATTTTTCAGGTTATGTGCATAAGATGTCCATGGACCAAATGCATTTTGTACTTATATATGAATTCCACCCCAAACACAGTTCAGTCTGTATATGCAAATATTCCATAATTTGAAATCTAAAACACTTCCCAAGCATTTCGGGTAAGTTTATGCAATCTATTTCCCATTTTCTTCATTCATTCATCAGTTGAGAACATCTTATACTTTTATGTGCCATCTAGATTAGAAATTCTAGTGTTACTAAAGAGTCTCCTTACTAGGGCCCTCTCGGGCTTAGGAATTCTGGAACCATACTTTTGCGTGTGTAGCAGTTCGAGGGACTGAACTCAAAGCCTCAAAGATGCCAGGCAAGGGCTCTACCACTGAGCCACACGCCCAGTGCTCTAACACATCTCTAGAACAGACACATAAGGAACATCATAGCAACCACACCAAATGAGGGCAGGAACGTAGTCACTGGGACCCTCACATTTGGAGAGCTGATGGGATACTTACTTGTTCCATTTGTGATAATGAGCATCAAACCCAGACCCTAACAATGCTAGGCAAGTACTCTGGCCTCAGTCACCTCCTTGGCATTTTGTGTTTTGAGACAGGGTCTTCTATGAAACTCATGCTGGTTTTGATCTCATGATTTTCTTGCTTCAACTTTCTAAGTGCTGGGATTACAGGCATGGCACATCAAGTCTGCCATGGGTTTAGTCAGAGGAATGGGGGCATTGTTGTTTTGTTTTGTTGAAAGAAAAAAATATATGTTAGGAGACCAAGAAGAATGCACCTGGAAAAGGTGATTGCCTTTTAATCAATTCCCCAAAGACCAAAGAGAAGCTAAGTTGCAAAGGTTATGTTCCGAGGAATAAGAAAATACCCCCCCACACAGGATGGCTAATCACAGTGATTACAATGCTCAGGGTAAATCCAAAGTTCAAGAAGGTTCTGGGGAAAATACCAAGAGACACACAATTATAGCCATGTGTTCTTGGTGATAGCTGTAAGCAGAATTATGGCCTCACCCTCTGAACCCTAGACCCCAGGGCTCTGTGTTCTGACAGGCACGTGAGATGTTCCTGATATGAGTAAACTAAAGAGGTTGAGATGGGTTATCCGGAGTCACCCAGGGACCCAGTGGAATCTCAAAGGCCCTGTACAGTAGGGAGGCAGAAGGATCGGGATCAGAGAAGAAGATGTGAAGATGGAAACAAAAGTTAAAGTGAGTCCGGTGTGGTGATACACACCTTTAATCCCAGGACTCAAAAGACAGAGGCAGGTGGATCCCTGTGAGATCAAGGCCAGCATGGTGTACTTAGTGAGTTCCAGATCAGCTGGGGCTACGGGGAGACCTTATCTCAAAAAACAAGCAACAACAACAAAAACCAGAGTGGCTCAAGACCAAGAGGCAAGAAGCACAATAGCCAACAACTTCTAGAAGCCAGAAAAGGCAAAGAAACAGGCTCTCCCATAGAGCCTCGAGAAGGATGGCAGCCCGGCCAACACCTAGATGCTAGTCCACTGGGCAGGTTTCAGACTGCTGACCTGTAGGAACTGAAAGATGGCGAACCTGTGGTAATTTCTTCAGCAGCACTGGCATGCTACGAGGCATAAGACACCCAGCATTTGTGCACTCTACCAGCCAGCCATCCCACGTGCAGAGAGGTGCTCTGAGAAGCGAGCACCCAAAGGAGTATCAAGGCAAAAATGGGCTTTTAAAGGTTTTATTTTTTATTTTTTTGGCTTTTTTGTGAGTATATGTGGTGTGGGGGGTGTGCACACATGTGGTATATATATGAATGGTGTGTGTATGTTCAGGTGTATGTGATGTTTGTGTGCATGTGTATGTGTGTGCACTTGTGAGTATGGTCATGTGTTTGCCATGGCGCATGTGTGGAGGTCAGAGGCCAGCTTCAAGTGCCAGTCCTTGCCTTTGACCTTGTTTGAGGCGAGTCTCTTCTGTCATTTGGCTCTCTCTTGTCTCGACCTCCCATTTCACTGCAGGAACACTGGAATTGTAGACACACACTACTACACACAGCTTTTACATGGATTCTGGAAATTCAAACTCAGGTCCTCGCTTCTACACAGCAAGTGCTCTACCCACGGAGCCATCTCTCCAGCCCCCCAACATATGGTGTCTGTGCAAATAACAAAAGCAGCAGACACATGGGAGACAGAGAAGAAAAAGAAGGACACGGGGACAAGCAAGCATGTACTGAAAGGGAACAGAGAACGGGAAACAAAAACCAGCTCCTCCTGTTGTGAAAAGAAGAGAAGGTCCTTCTTCGTGTCTGTCATGAGGAGATCCCCGTTCCTTCCAGTCAGGTCGGCCCTGGTGAAAAGTTTTAATAACCACCTACACTGTGTGATAAGGCTCAGAAAATGAACTTTCAATTCTCTTAATTCTCTAGTTAAATGAATCTGATTCTCTCCAGGGGGGAGGGAATGAACCCCCGCCCCCAAACCAAGATAACGCCCTTTCCCATACAACCACTGATAGGAGAGATAAGACTTGGTGATGGAATAATCTCATTACTCTTGCTGCAAACCATCTGTCAAATGTTGTTTAACAAGTAGGGCAAATTCAAGAGAAATAAATAACCGTTTTCTGCAAGCCTTCATGTCCACACAGGTATACTTCAAATGAGCTATGCTTGACATAAAGCACACACATACTTACTTTCTCAATTTCCTGGCAACACACTCTTGCTTAAATACACAGCCATCAAGCACAGAGGGAGAGTGGCTCATCATTCCCGCTGCCACTGAAAGGTCCTCGCCCCCCTTCCCTCCTCCGTCCCCCTCCCTTCCCCTCCTCTCTGCCCCCTCTCCTCCCTCCCCTTCTTTCCATGCTCCTTCCGCTTCTCCTGCTCCCTCCCCCCTCAGTCCTCTCTTCTTCCCTCCCTTCCCTCCCTTCTTTCTCTGTTTCCTCCTTCCTCTCTCCCCCTCTCTTTTCCCTTCTCCCTTCTCTTTATCATCATCCTCCTCCTCCCCCTTCTTTTCCTCATCTCCCTCCTCATCATTATCTCCTTCCCCTTATCTTCTTCCTCATCTCCCTCCCCTCTTCCGCATCATCTCCCTCTCCTCCTCCTTCTCCTCTTCATCCCCATCCTCATTATCATCATCTCTCTCCCCTCTTCTTCCTCCTCCTCTTCTTCTTCCTCCTCCGCCTCCTCCTCCTCCTCCTCCGCCTCCTCCTCCTCCTCCTCCTCCTCCTTTTCTATGTCTTCCTCCTGTTTTGTTCCTTGGAGAGCTCAGACCCAAAACAGCTCTGTCCCTTTCCAATTGCCAGTTCCCAAGCACAATCACAACCTACTCACCACCCTCTTAAAAACAAACAGCACATAAATCAGCAACAAAACAACTGGATTTCAAACCAGCCCATTTCAACTTTAATAGTGCCTTTGTTGTCGATAAACCTGTGTTTGACTTCTGTTTTATGTGTATTTTATTTATAAATTACTAATGGTTTTCCTGGAGCAAAATGGTCAAAGTAATACTCTGCAGAGAGCCACCCTCTGTCAGTTACGGCAAGGAAGAGTCACATCTCCCCTCTGCTTTGTCCACCAGCACCTGAGCTTTGTATCCACCTGCTGAAGGCAGCCAACATGGCGGATGGTTATGCTGTAGTCAGTCAGACGGCAGAAAGTGAAAGTTGCCACTCTGAGGAGCCATTCCGTCGAAGCAATCATACTAGGGTACCATCCAACAGATGAAGTGTACAGGACAGGACAGCAGTTCTATTGCCAAGTGAGAACCTACAGCAAACCAAGCCCGTCAGAACCCTCCAACCCCATGTGATGTGAAGGTCTTTCCCAATCATCACAGCAGGCCAGACACAGTGCCTGATGGAGGGGGTGGGAGAAATGAGCCACTTGTAGAGGTCGAGGAAGCAACAGGCTCAAGAGACCGGGATCCACCATGAACTTCTAATTCTTCCCTGCTCAGAAACCCAGAGTCCAATTTCTCTCCCATGTGGCACCTGCAATCTAGTGGGTTCTATTTTGGGTTTATTTTGGCATTGTTATTTGGTGCTGGGGCTCAAAGTCAGCCTTGGGTATGCCAAGTAAAAACTCTACCTCTGAGTTGTGTCCTGCAACCAGTCTTGTGGCTTGAAAAGCAAAACACCCACATTAAGGGTCCAGAAGAAAAAACAGACCAGTCCTATAGTGCCTTGAGTCTCTTGAGTTGGAGGAATCATTTTCCCTCTCGTTCCTGGGTCAAGTGATACCTCCAGTGGGTGGACAATAAGAACCCCCAGGGATGGCAGCAGCTGTCTTCTGGGCAGGGATCACCCTGTGGCTATAAATAGACACTACCTGACAGGCTCCCACCTTCCAAATGCAGGAGTTCAAGGCAGGTAAGAGCAGGAAGCACTCAAGAGACGGCCTTGCCCAGCCCCCACAGGATCCCCGAGGAAGCTGGCCCATGTGCTTCAGTTCTGGGCGAGGTGAAGGAGTGTGGGAATCCCGGCTTCCCCTGTGCTTCTGAATCTTATTTTAACCCATGTAAGGTAAGGCTCCTCTAGAAGCCACCAAAGTCACCCCAGTAAGTGTCAATGTAGACACAGGCTGACATGGGAGGTGCTGTGTCACAGTGCTAACTGCCCTGTTCCTCTCCAGGCACTAAGCTAGAGGGCAAACAGGTGCAAACTCTGACCAGCACCTGGCCTTGGAGGATGCCTATAGGTGCTGCAGAAGAGGAGGACACCAGGCCAGCAAGACAGCCTAACAAGCGTAGTGATTTGAATGAGAACGTCCCCCATAGGCTCAAGCATTTGAACATCTGGTCCCCAGTTTCTGCACTGCTTGGGGAGGTTCCAGAAGTGTGGCATTGCTGGAGGAAGCAGGTCACTAGGGGATGGTTTTGGGGGTCTGTAGCCTCGCCTCACTTCCGGTTCACTGTCTCTCTGTTTCATGTCGGTGGTTAGTTGAAGACGTGATCTCTCAGCTTCCTGCTCTGGCCATCATGTCTCTTCCACCACCATGGACTCTTCCTCTGGAACTATCAGTCAAAATAAACTCTTTCTTCTACAAGCTGACTTTGGTCATGGTGTTTTTATCATAGCAACAGAAAAGCAACTGGTGCAGCAGCCACCAAGCCTCATGACTGACCTGAGTTCCATCCCGAGACTTCACATGAAGAAAGAAAAGAACTGACTCCTGCACGCTGTCCTCTGATGTCCTCATACATACCATGGTATATGTACACACAAACACAAATAAATAGGTAAGTAATACTGTGATTTTTTTTTTTTTGAAGAGGAGGCCGCACCTCCAGCCTCGGAGCCTTGTCCTGTCCTCTAGGATGGTCAGCTCTCCCCACTGACTTTCCTCTGCCTCTGGGTCAAGGGTCCCCCCTCTCCGTTCTCTGGCTCCCCAGTCACAGCTACCATCCATTCAGTCTTCCAAGAAAGCAAAGCCAGGTGTAGAACTTAGGAGGCTTAGTCCATGGATCCTGGGAATTTCAGCTTGAAGCTGGTGGGCTTCACCTAACCAAAACTCCAAGGCTCTTAGAGCTCAGCTCACAGTCTACCTCCTCCTCCCAGAAGTCTCCCCGGACACTCAGGTTGGGACATCTTGAGTTCCTCACTTTCTCCCTGTGTTCTTTTTCAATTTTTAATCTTTCATTTTATTTTATTATTTTTTATTGTATGTGTATGAACGTACTGCCTGCACGTATGTAAGTGCACCTATGTCATGCAATGCCCACAGAGGTCAGAAGAGGGCATCTGATTCCCCTGAGACTCGAATTATGGGCAGTTTTTAGCCGCCGTGTGGGTGCTGGGAATCGAACCCAGGTCTTCTGCAAGAGCAGCTAGTGATCTTAAACAGTAAGCCATCTCCACAGCCTTAATCTTTCATGTTTTGACAATTTTACACATATATAGATGTAGTGTCACCATATTCATCCCCCATTACCCTCTTCTCTCCTTCCCACTCCTAACGACCCCCTTCTTCCCAGCTGGTCTCCTCCTACTTTCACATTTTGAGTGTGTGTGTGTGCACGCGCATGCTTACACTAGCCATGTCATATCCAGAAAACAGTGTTTTCCAGCACTCCTCTCCCACCTCAACAACCAGCTTAGGTTTGGGGGAGGAGGACAGGGTAACCCAGAAGCACACCAGAACCACAGTGCACAGTGTGAGACACAGGACCCTTCAGCGCCTCACAAGCATCTGTGCTTTTTCTCTAGCCCTGGTTGTCTCCTCCTAAGCACAGGAAATCTTTGCCCAGCATTCAGAGTCAGCCAGCTCTTCTATCTCCATGTTTTCTTCCAAATTTTTTTTCCTCTACACTTGAGCCTCAAGTTTGAAATTCAATACCAAGGACTGGCCTCTCCCATCCTGTGTTTTCTGCTATGACTGCTTGCTGAAGGAATATCACATATCAGAGAACATGGAAAGGGAGGACAGGCAAGGGGTCCAAAGAAAGGCACATTAAAAAAGATGATGCAGTGATGACTTCAAATTAATAACCTATCACACAGATTTATTTACTGAGTGACTATTCTGTGCTGGGTAGCTGGCCAGGTGTTTTCTTTTCTGCTCTCAGTTGAACTCAGGACAACTTGTCTCCCTGTTACAGAGGACAGACCAGACTCAGAGGGCAAATGACCCCCAGAGTCACACAGTTGGGGAACCTATGGCCAGTCTCCTCCCTGCCTCAGATAGACTGACCAGCCACTAGGACTGTAGGCTATGGGCTCTATGAATGCAAGGTGATAAAGCAGAGGGGTTATGAGTTAAGGAGCTGAGGAGATGGCTCCGTTGGATAAAGTGCCTGCTTCAGCAAGCCTGAGGACCTGATCGATCCCCAGTACCCACATAAAAGCCAGACTTGACAGAGTGTGAATCTGTAACCCCAGTAATGTGGGAAACAGAAGGGGAGAGACAGGCAGATCCGAGCAGCTCTCTACCAGCCTGTCTAGCCAAAACAGCAAGCTCCAAACTCAGTGAAAGATCTGTCAAAACACAAGGTAGGGAGGGCTGGAGAGATGGCTTAGAAGTTAAGAGCACTGACTGCTCTTGCAGAGGTCTCAAGTTCAGCTCCCAACACCCACATGGCTGCTCACATATAACTCCAGTTCCAGGGGATTCAAATGCCCTCTTCTGGCCTCTACAGGCACCAGGCATGCACACAGTACATACACATACATGCAGGTAAACACTCATACACATAAAATAAAAACAAATAAATCTTCAAATAATTATAATAAGGTGGAGTCTGGCATGGTGGCATATGCCTTTGAAAATAAATAAATAAATAAAGTGAAGCACAGAGGAAGACATCCTCTGTGATCCTCACACATACCTAAATAAGCAAGTTAACACACATAGACAAACTCCTTACACAGAATGCAAGGGCTAGAAAATTCAACTCCTTTACACAGATGGAGAAACTGAGGCTAGACCACTGAAGTGACTTACCCAGTGTCTTCTGACCCAAAGAAAAATGATAAGAAGGAAAATGTATTGAAAGAATGATGGCTTTTGATGTAGATGTAGCTTTTAATTAATATAATATATATTTTAATTCTATAATATAGTATTCTTAATTCAAGATCTGCCAGCAAAGGAAACATGTTACTTCTCTGGGGCTCAGTGTCCTCCATGAAATACACATAAGATTTCAAAGAAATACAAAGAAAATCCCAGTGTCAACATTTATTAGAAATGTTTTTCTGGCTATTAATATTCTGTGACCCTCAGAGAACCATGGTCTTAGAGTCAGTATTCTCTCTAGAAATAATCTTTAAAATAGAACACTGGATGAAATGCACACACCACTCTACAGAAAAACACATCTGTATAAGCAGAAAGAGGACAGAATCTGCAGTCATAGTAAGAATATTTTTAATTTTTGTTATAGTTTACACATTTTTATTTTATGTGTATGAGTGTTTTGCCTGCATGTATGTAAGTGAACCATATGCATGCAATGCCTACAGAGACCAGAAGAGGGCATCAGATACTCCTGGAACTGGAGTTATAGATGGTTATTTGCCACCAGGTGGGTGCTGGGAACTGAACCTGGGTCCTCTAGAAAAGCAGCCAGTGCTCTTACCTGCTTAGTCATCTCTCAAGTCCCATAATAAGAGCTGTGAATGTAACAGCTGTTTATGCTTTTCTTCTTCCCAATAAAATTGCTTAAGTGTGTTAAACATGCATACACACACACACACCAACAACCCTGACCCTGAGAATATCTGTTCCCAAACAACACTGGGCCAGTAAGAGGGGAAGTGTCAGCCTCAACGGTGGCCCATGAGGGCCAACAAAGAGCGGCCAAGCATTCCCACTGTCACCACTCTAAAACACCTGGTCATGTCTGATTAATGAGATGAAGACCAGATGCTTAGAAATGTCTGCTAAATTAAAAGAAAAAAAAAGGCAAGAAAGAAAGAAACAAAGAGCAAAGGGAAGCAGCCCAGAAGCCTGCCTTTAATATGGTGTACTTTGTTATCTGTGATGTCTTTCAACCACAGATAACAGAGTCAACCACATGGAATCTAAGATGCCTGCCAGGTGAAAAAACACCATAAAGACGTAATAAAAAGTTCTACCAGTGCCTATAAATTGCTGGGGGACTGTTACGAGGGCAGAACCATAAATTCTTGACATTTCCCAAATTAGAGGGTACCAACATGTATGCAAATATATTTGTGTGGGTAATTGAGGGCTAAAAATCTTCCACTGAGCACAGTTACCTCCTTCAAAGGCTGCTAGAGGAGTCTGCACCAGGCGCACACACAGCACACACTGTAGGAATTCAATTTGGAAACCATCATCTAACGCACAGAGGAGAACAGGAAAGTCATATTGCTATAATGCTTAGATTATCAATCATCCTGACAGTTTATTGGCTTTATCACCACACATACCATTAAAATGATGTCTGGCCCAGACTGTCAGGAGCAAACATTAAACAGAACAGGATTAAAAAGCAGATCCCAAACAGCACTCCAGTCAAGTTTCCCTTCCACTCTGAAATTAGTTAGAGCTGACGAAGAAACTGGCCCTGGACTTTGAAGAAATATACAGCCCAAAAGGCTGCGAGTCAACTCAGACCTGACGGGCTGATAGGTAATGTCATGTTGTGGCAAATCTCGGTCCTCTGAGCTTGATTTATCACGTACTCCATGGGATACAATGATGGCTAATGGTGAAAGGGAGAAGGGAATGAGCGGAAAAAAAATGAGAGCGACACAAAGACACAAATACGCCATAATTTGCCTCGTCTTGCAACCCAGGGCTGCATCAAAAGGGCCCAGCTAGCTCCCTGAAGTAGGGTAGGAATGTTAATAAATTCACACTACTGAGCAAACATATTAACATTACCCCCACACAGGTTATTAAAGTAATTTTACAGATTCACAAGAACTGACTAGGCAGCAGAAGACACATTCATAATTCAAGAGCTGGAGAGACAGGGAAAGCGTTACGAACCCTATACGTTTTCAAATGCCTCTGCATGTGTCACTTTGGCAAGGAAATCTCAACACAATTAAAACTATACTAGCACATCAATAGGGCTCAATTGAGAGCTGTGTACCTGCCTTTTTACTAGGCCGCTGCTTTATAGATGCCTCAGGAAGAAAGGCGAAATGGGAACTTCACTGCTAATTAAAGGGAACCTTCGGTGCCTGAGGAGAAATGGTGGCATTTCTCAAATATATATAAAAGAAGCACATTTTAAAACCTCTGCCAAGGGTTTGGCTTTTCCACAGTCCCTAGAACTGTTCTCTGTGTGTTTGGAAGTTACACAGCTATTCTGTTTGTGATTAATAGCTTGCTTTCCAGTACAAATAAGTCATTAAGAAGGGTGGGGTGGGGCGCAGAGCACTGAAGGCTAGGAGCTGGCCCACAAACAATGCAGGGAGTGAAAAATACATTCCACATTTCTCAACCTTTCACCCTCTTGCTTATTTACCCAAGTGGGGTCCCCTCTGGGTGACTTCGGCATGACCCCTTAAGTGAAAAACCTCACTGGGCCACAACAGAGGCCCCTTCTCTCGCTCCCTTCCCCTAGGCCTGTTTGGCACCTTGGAGGCCCAGCTAACATGTAACTCAGCAAAAGCTTTGGGGTAGGACAGGCCAAAAGTAGCCATGGGCTTGAAGGCACTCCATCACAGAGCTCCTGTGAGATCTCATCTAACAGGCTGGGCCGCCATCTTGCTGCAGTTCCAACCAGTCAAGTGCCTACAAGCAGTGCCGTTCTGTCACACTGTTTACACATCGGATGACAGACTCACAGCACACCATTTACCCAATGGAGAGAACTCTGTGCATCAAGTGTCACCAGGGGGAGGGTGTGGAAAGAGAGTGAAGCACCAGGCTTGCACACAGCTGAGCAAACACTGAACATCGCACGTGAGCATCTGGGTTTGGGAAACTGGGCTAGACCCACCCACATCCTTAGCACGCAGAGCCCCAAGTACATCACAACTGTGTTTCAGAGCCCAGGGTGGGGGTGGGGGGAGGGCAGCCTGCAGATGAGCCCCTGCCATCACCTCTGGCTCAGATTTCCAAAGTCCTTTCACTATCACCCAGGGAACCTCCCACACCACCCTCCCCACACTGCCCTGCCAGGAAACATAACGTCCACTCCACACTCAAGACATCTGGGCGCCCAGAGGTCCATGGGGACAGATGTAGCAATCAGTCACTGAAGTCAGACATGCAAGGTCAAGGGGCACTAACCAAGGGACCAGTTTGGAGATGAACTGTACAGAGGACACATAGAACATTTAAAGCACAGTCCATGCCTCCAGGGAGGTAACAACCACAGACTCATAGAGGGCATGGCTAGCAAACGAGGTGCTTTCTGGTTTGCTCTTCGAAGACTCATGAGCTCCTCAGGGTGGGAGCCAAGTTCCAGGATCTTCTACAAAGCACCAGGCACAAGTTATGAATGGAAGGCAAAGGAGCGAATGCAGTGGGTGAGTTTGGAAATCCCAGCTTTGTGGCCAACTGGGGCCGCTCATCCACTCCATCACCAAAAGTCATCAGACAGTGTGGCAGGAAGTAGAAAGGGATGGTCTAAGTCCCCTTAAGACTTAGACCTCTGACTCCATCATCCCGCCAGCATCCATGCTACACGAGTCCCCTGTGCAGCCACCACAGCTGACCTGTGATCACAGTCCTTCGAGGGCACAGGGAGAACAGCCAGGAGGTGAGGCAACTGACGCTTATCTTGGCAGATTCCGCTTACGTTTCTTTCATTGCCTTCTGCTCTGGAAACGGCTCCAAACAATTCCCCAGAGTCACATAACCACTGTGCTCCCTGGGATTTCTCTCCCTAGGAAAAATAAGAAGTCCTGAAGGTTCTGTGTTTGTATTTTAGGTGCTACCCAAGAAGAGCTGGGGAGGGAAAAATGTATCTGACCCACAGTAGACCCTTGATATCCATGTTAACTGAACTAAGACCTACAATACTGGTTTGGAAAGTCAAATAATAATTCATCGTGAGAGTTCAATGGAAAAGGAGAGGGCTTGGTGTGAGAACTGTTGTCAGGACACAGTGTGGTCATAGGAACAATGAAGCCAGGGTGGCATGGGAAGGGAGCTGGCTGTTTTATAGGAAGAGCAAGAATCAGCTGGTTCTCGAAGCACATGGATTGGTCAACTTTCTGTTGCATAACAAAGTGCCTGAGGAATTACTTTATAAAGAAAGGAGGATTATTAGCTCACAGTTCTGGAGGTTCCAGGGGCATGGTGCCAGCATTAGCTTCGCGCTAGTGAAAGGTGCCAAGGAAAATGGCATCACAAATAACAGGAGTATGTGTGAGAGGAGAGAAAATATCGCCAGACAGGAAAGCAAAGCATGTGAGGGCCAATCTTGCTCTTTTGTAACAACTTGGCATGTGAAAATCATCAGGACCCCCTGAGAACCAATGAAAGGGCAGCAAGACCCGAGGGCCTCCACTAGGCCCCACTGATTTTTTTCAGTCCTCTGTGTGAATGTGTGTGATGTATGTGGGGAGGTGCATGTTCATGTGTGTGAGCACAGGAGCCCACATGACACAGTATGTATGTAGAAGTCTGAGGACAACCTTGGATGTAATCCTCATTTTCCATCTTGTTTGAGACAGCATCTTGTCATCAACCATTGCATACACCAGGCTACCTGGCCCTCCAGCATCCTGGAATTCTCCTGCCTCCACTCCCATTTCGCCATTGGGATTATGGACGTGCACTGCCATCTCTGTCTTTATGTGGGCTCTGGGGATCTGAACTGAGGTCTTTATACTGCACAGCAAGTGCCTTTCCCACTGAGCCATCTTGCTAGCGCCAGGCCTCACCTCTTAAAGATCCCACCAGCTCTTAAAGATCCCACCACTTCTTAACCTCACCTACCCTAGGCCTCACATGAACCCTTGGATGACAAAACACATTGAAACCACAGCATGTAGCAAGGCAGGAGAAGCACATCCTTGGCAGGAAGAATGTGGGTGGAAAGGGATACAGCAAGTATACAGAAGCTGTAGAATGAAGCGGTCATGGGGAGAAGTGAAAGAAGTCACTCCAGGTTGGAGGTGCCGCAAGGATTCCGGACAGCCCAGACATGAGCGCTTTAACACTGCTTACTTAACAAACTGGCTCCTTTTCTCCCCAACCCAGTGCTTTCTTCTTACTGAATGAACCGTGTGGTGGAGACTGAAGGCTGTCCACACCTATAGATGGTCATGCAACCAAGTTCAGGCAGATAGAATGGGAGCAACTTCTGAATGGTGACTCGGACAGAAGAATCTAGCATATCGATATGTCATAGTGAGCCAGCTAGAAGCAGGCCGGCATCAATAATATAGTCTAGAGATGGCTGAGCAATGAAACAGGTCTGTGGGACTGTGTGCTGTGCATGCAGCCAGCAGACCCCAGTGGATTTCTTCAGCCCCGACATGGGAAGACCATCCTCTCTTCTCCCTTTTTATTGTACTGGAGCTAAAACAATCCTTGTGCATCCAGTTCCCGAGCCAGGCACTGTCAATCTAGATGCCTTCCTCCTCTCCATAAACTCGCTCACACCAAGCCCTTCTGATGTTAATTAGTGTTTGCTCTCTCTGTTCTGTTTCACTTCCACAGCCAAGCATGTGATCCTCCCACACCTACCCTGACCTCCTCTGATCATTACTCTCACTAGCCAGACTGACTCTTTTCCTAGACCAAATCTGGGTGAGTCCCCAGATTAAAATGCCCAAGGGTTTCCCATTGTTCTTAAGGTAACAATTAAAAATGTTAAAACATCATATAACGTTTAGCAAAATCTGCCCCTGCCTCTGCAGTACCACACTACACACACACACACATTCTTTTTTATATATTTTTTATTTGCTATCTTTCTTTTACATGTATGAGTGCATTGCCTGCATGTATGTAAGTGCACCCGTGTAGTGCAATGCCTGTGGAGGTCAGAAGAAGGTGTTGGATCCCCTGGAACTAGAACTACAGATGGTTGTTAGGCACCATGTGGGTGCTGGGAATCAAATGCGAGTCTTCTGCAAGAGCAGAAGTGTTCTTAACTGCTGAGCCATCTCTCTATCCCCACTTTCTAATGGCCCCTAATATCTATCAAGCTTTCTCTCTTGCCAGGACCTCTGCCTGTTGCCTGTAGTATTTTTTCTCCCCTCCTTTCTTAGGTAAGTCTTATCTGTCTTTTAGGTCTGTGATGGTTGATTGCCAGCCTGAAAAAAATCTAGAATCACCCAGGAGATTATTATTACTATTAATCACCTCTGAAAGATTATCTAGGTTAGATTAGCCTCTGGCAATGTCTGTGATGGATTATCTAGGTTATGTTCATTGAGCCCTACTCTGAATGTAGGCAGCACCATCCCATAGGCTGTGTTCCTGGACTGAATGGAAAGAAGAAAGCCAGCAGAGCAGAGTGCTCGTCTTCTCTGCTTCCTGATGTAGATACAATATGGCCAGCTGTCTCAAGGTTCTGCTGCCCAGCCATGATGGACTGCACCACCAAAGTGTGAACCCAAAGAAACCCTTCCTTCCTTAGGTTGCTTTTGTCAGAGTGTTTTATCACAGCAAGAGGAAAAAAGTAATTAATAGGAGTCTTCACCTAAGCATGACCTGCTTAGAGACGTCATCTCTCCCTATGACCAATAATGCCCTAAAACACACACTTGCAGCTGTGATAATGTATGACAGTATTTGTGTTTATTAATTAGCTGAGTGTCTGCTATGCCTTGTTTTCTATTGACCTAACAAATCTGAAGTGAACTTTACACCTATCTTAATAACAACAGCCTCCTCAACTCCAGACGGAGGCTCAGTGGAACTAAGGCCACTGTTGCTTCTGTTCAGCCTCCCCAACTCCAGACAGAGGCTCAGTGGAGCTAAGGCCACTGTTGCTTCTGTTCACCTCACCATCTCCAGACTCCACCATGATGTGTGACTCATTGAGATGCTCAACAAATATGTAACTCATAAAGAAATAAGCTAAGCCCAGAATGAGCGAATGGATGGCTTTAGTTGTCTTGACAGCTTTTACTTCATTAACGCCCCATTCCTTGCTGATCTCTGGCTGATCACACAGCCTTATGTTCCAGATTGCCGACCTACAAGTGAAGCAAATGCTCTTGTGACTACATGTTGGGCAAACACGCCATCAGCTCCACCCCCTCCTGCACCCCCACGGAGATAGTCCATTGTGCAACTGTGCTGCTCCACAGGTCATTACATTTCTGTGACATAAAAACAATCCCTGAGGAACTGGGTACCTGCCAGGGACCCGATCAACAGCTACTGCAATGCAAACCAGGAAGCTGACACTTCAACAAACCCACTCTAAACCCAGGTAGCCAGGTGACAAAGAAATAATGGCTCCTAGAAACCAACAGTCACAGTTTATGGGGGCTGAAAAGATGTCTCCATGGTTAAGAGTGCTGACTGCTTTTACAGACAACCCAGGTTCAGTTCCCAGCTCCCACATGGCAGCTAACAACCATCTGTAACTCCAGTCCTAGGGGGATCCAACACCCACTTTTGGCCTCTGTGGATAGTATACATACATAGTGCACTTGCAAGCAGTACACTCACATATGCCATGGGTTGTGGTCAAGTTCCCCCAAATGTCTGCATTCCTGAGCCTAATGACATTCACATGCTCCAGACGACATGTTTCCCTTTCCCACCACCATCCCTGCCCTTCGCGTGAAGCACAAGGGCCTGCAACCACTTCCATTGTGAGCAGCCTCGACTGTGAAACAGCACAGGCTCAGCGCCCTGGAAGATGCCGAGTCAATTTCCCGAAAAGGCAGCTGGCCTCCCATTCGAGGGCAAACATGTTCTAAAGAATAGCAGACACAATGGTGACTGTGCGCTGCCTTGTCCCAAATGTACACTCCCTAAAGTAGTCCCCATTCCAGCCTTTGTCCTTTGAGGGATTAAGGGCATAGTCATACGTGTGCAGCCACACATGTGTGTGGGTATGCATTCACATGTGCACATGTGCATCTGGAGGTTAATCTTGGGACTCGGTCCTTAAGAGCCATCCGCTTTGTTTTCTTGCAATGCAGTCTTTCATTAGGACCTGGGGCTTGCCAATTCAGCTAGGCTGGCTGACCAGTAAACCCCAGGAATCTGCCTATCTCCACCTTCCCAGCACTGGGATTACAGGCACATGCCACCATGTCTGGCTTTTTGAACATGGCTGCTGGGATTGAGCTCCAGTTCTCATGCGTGCACACAGTAAGTACTTTACTTATTAAGCAATCTCCCTGACCCTGTACTTTAAACAGTAACCTTAAAAAGCTTTGCAGCAAGACAGATGAGACTGTTCAGTGTGTAAAGACACTTGTCCCCAAGCCTGACAACCTGAGTTTGATACCCAGGTCCCACATGGTAAAAGGAGAGAACCTATACCTGCTAGTTGTCCTCTGACGCTCGCACATGCACTGTGGCATGTACACTATGGCACAGGAGTACGCACACACAAATAAGTACATGCATTCAAATATTTTTTAAATCAACATTATTGTTGGAGAGGAGGGGCTCATAAGCCCCACCCCTAACTGAGGATCTATAAACAGTCGATGGCCTCTCAGGGAGGAAACACAGTTTTCTTTAAGGGTCTGGCCCCTGGTAGGTTAACTTCTTTTCAGTGGACGGCCCCACACCCAGAAGCCGATGTGCAGCAACACAAATTGGACTTGGTAGATTATTCTTTTAAAAGATGGCATGAAGTTGGGGGAATGGAAAGGTAGGAGGAGTCAGAGGGAGGGGTAGAAGGCGATTATGATCAAAATAGATTGTACTAAATTCTCAAAGAACTAATTACAAAATTATATTTTTACTTTATTTTTTTAACGTGTATGAATGTTTTGCCTGCATGAATGTAAGTGCACCATGTCCATGCAATGCCTGCAGATGCCAAAAGAAGGCATCAGATCTCCTGGAACTGGAGTTACAGATGGGCGGTACCAGTCACATGGGTGCTAGGAACAGAAACCAGGTCCTCTACAAGAGGGCCATCTGCCACCTGCCACAGGCACCCAGCATCTGGGTCTGGGAGATGGGCCATGAGAAGGGCAGCAGTTGGTACCAACAGAATGTCATAGGCCACAGATGAGGTGGGCTGTATAAGGATATGGAGATCTGATGGGAAGGAGAAGGTGGCTTTTACATGGGGTCTATAAGACTGGAAAGGGACAAACAGACACCACCTAAGACAAGAAAAGAGACCACGAACCCAGCAGGGCCTAAAGAGGCCTCTGAGCCCTTTGGAAGAAACGACAAAAGGAAACTTAGGTCTGTATTCATAATTCCTCAGTTCAAGGGCCAAACAGGCTTCACAGCCATCTATGTTCCAGGAAATTTACTGTACTGAGTTCTTTCCAAAGGAACATCGTGTCTTGTTTAGGGCTCTACAGAAGAATACACTGAGACCCCTAACACTGGTGCCTGAATCCAAGTTGGGTTCCTTTAAAAGATGAATTGAAAATGGAAGAAAGAATCTAACCTGTTCCCTGGACTGAGTGAGCCGGCAGCATCTGGTGCTCGTCAGAAGCAGCACCCGCAGAGGAGTGCGGCACCTACCGAGGGGGCACACAAGTGACTTCCCCGCCCCCACCTTTCAGGACATATAACTAACTCTTCCCAAAGAGTGGAAATGGTGCATGACTTCTGGGCTAAGACAGCAGAAAGCCTCTGTCCCCACACACTAGAAAAAGCAGAGGACCCTGAGAAAAAAAAGGGCAGCAATGGAAAGGTTCAAAGGCATGAACCCTGACCCTTCTGAGCCATCTTCCTCTTGGCTCACGGAGACAGCAGTGACTAGGCTTGGTCACCTGCATCACGGAGACCTGGGGGCTGTCATTCATTGCAATGAGTCTTCCCTGACCAATAGGATAGTTCAGGCGCCATCAGCAGCTATATGGAGGTCTAGTTTGGTTATGATGATTTATATAGCAGATTGGCCCTCTTGGTGTGTGCTGGTATCTGGCTTATGTTCTCTCTGTTGGATTATTGAGCCTAGCCTGCAATAAGATAAAGAAATCTCACTATGTAAAGCCCTTTAGTATGGAAAAGCTATGGGCAGACATCCACACGTGGTCCTTGAGCTAAGTTCAAAACAGGCCCCACCCATCTGACTTCTGTATTGCTCTTGTCCTCTCTTAGAATAGACAGAATACATGGAGCTCACTCCTTTTATGGAGTTATTAGGTCAAGTACTGATAAGAAAGAAATACATATTTTTTAAATATACACACATTGCCAAGCAGAAAGCAAACAGGAGCATATTTGCAAGGGATAAATATGAATTGCAATCAGTGGAACAAGCTGTTACCCACTCCCTTGTCTGAGACCAATAAAAAAAAAAAAACAACCTTGTTTTGAGGCTAGAGAGATGGCTCAGGATTAAGAGCGAGGACCCAGATTCAGTTCCCAGCACCCACATGGCAGCTAACAACCACCTACAAGTCCAGTACGGGGGATCTGAAGCCCTCTTCTGACCTCTGTGGGCATTGCACAACATGGATGAACTTACATATGTGCAGGAATATACTCATACACATAAAATAAAAATACCAAATAAAATATTTTTAAAACCTTGTTTCAAAGGAGGAAATGTTCAGGGTTTTTTTTTTCTGGATCATTACGATATGTTCTGAAGACTAACCATAGACTGACTCCTGCTTGGGTGATATATAGAAAAGAAAAAGAGGTTTTGAAGAGAATAGTACCCCCTCATGCCCTCAATATCTGGAGCCCCCAGAAGGCACATTTCAGCTGAGTAGAAGCCTAGACTTGTGTTCCTAAAGAGGGGTTGGGAAAGTCTGGTCTTGAAGCAGAAACAACTAAGAAGCAACAGGCCAACCTGACTAGTGTGTTCTCATTTCTGGACATGGAGAAAGCAATCCAAATGAACAAATTCACCCACATAGCCAGGCATTTACTGAGCATCAACTAAGTCATCTGAGAACCTGGTGACTAACTAGAAGAACTCATGGAGATCACCTGTCTCTCCTCAGATATAAGACCCAGGCTCCACCGACCAGCCTCAGTTCCTTCATCTGTAGAAAAGGCACAGAAAAACCCTGCTGCTTGTAATAAAGTTCTAAGGATATTATTAGCTAGCCCTTGTAATACATTTAGCAAAGGGAACACGCTGGCTTTAGCTATCATCAGAATATTGACATTAACTGTGTGTTGTGTTATCGACAGGGTTCCACGGAGGCCTCGGAGTCACTGGAAGACTCCTAAGAGGAGACGTGGAGGGCCAGTTGGGACAGTGTTTGGCCCCTACTCCACTCACAAGCAGCTCAGTTTGGACCTATTTTATATGTTAAGCCTCCATATAACACATCATAAAACGACAAGGTTCTACATCACTGGGATTACAAGCATACGCCACCATACTTGGCCTTTTTACCTGGGTTTTGAGGGTCAAACTCAATGCAGGTCCCCATGCTTTCAAGGCAAGCACTTCACTAACTGGGCCATAACCCTAGCTTCTCTCCTCTTTTTCTAAAACCACCAAGGAGCCTGGCAGCCAGATCTCTGTGAGATTGAAGACAGCCTAGTCTACATAATGAGTTCCATGCTAGCTGGGGCTATGATCCTATCTCAAAAAATCAAAGAAACAAACCACCTAGGAAGATGGAGGTAAACAAGAAACCCCCGATTCTCAGCTCAATTATCTTTCATTGAAGCAGGCTGAAGGCTGAGATGCGGGGAAAACCAGTTTCTTCTTCCAGACAAGCCTGGGCTTCTGGTCTCCAGATTTTGGCTCTGCTCAAAGGCTATCTCTGGAAATCCTGGTACCTCAGGGGAGAAGTGTGAGTCTCCACCCACTTCTCCAAGAGGGAGGTATCTCCTCCTACCCTGCCCCAAAGTCAGGAGAACCTGCACACAGTACATCAGACGCAGCCTCCCCATCCTGAGCCCTCTGTTCAGAAAGGCTCCACATTCCATCTGGGAGCAAGGATAGCAGTACTCAGGACTGTCTCGACCGAAGCTTCCGTTTCATTTGCTTGATCACAGCACTATGCTGAGCACTGTGCACATTTCACATACCCTTACACACAGCCCTGTGGAGCAAAGCTCCATCTCTGTTTTTGCAGAAAAAGAAAGACCCAAAGATTTCTCCTCACCCAACCTAGAAGAATGGAGTCAGATCCTACCTCTAGGCAGCTTGGCTCCTCCCACCTCTCCCCCTCCCAGCCCTCCCACAGCCCCATCCCCAGACCCCCCACCACCCTCCAGGCCCCATCACCCCCACCCCGCCACCCACCCTACCCCACCTTCTTCTCCACCCACAGGCTGTCTCCCAGCCTCAAGCCCACAACTCTGGAAAAGACACAGGCTGAGAGAAAAATGTCACAGCCAGGTCTGTCTGTTAGCCTTCACAGGAAGGCTGTCTGTTAGCTCTCACAGGAAGGCTGTCTGTTAGCCCTCACAGGAAGGCTGTCTGTTAGAAACAGGGAGATGGGGACTGGAAGACACCTGGGAAGAGACAAGTGGGAGAGAAAAGTCACATCTCAAGTCAGGTGGGAAACAAACACACAAAATTTGTCACTTTCTCCATCCAGGAGGAGAAGGAATTGAGGACACATCTAGATCTGATCATATAAACCATCTCTTGAATGTGCTTCTCATATCCAGGTTCCAGCCTGGGTAAGCACATCAGCACCCCAACACCACCAGGTCCTGCATACAGGGAGCACTCAACCATGCTCCGTTTCCCACGCCTGCTTTAGAGCAAGCGAGAACCTACAGCACCTCCTATGGTTCCTCTCTCCAGGTCAGCTCACCCCTCTGGGTGAGGCTTCACACAGGCCACACCCCTGCCGAAAGGTGGGCCAACACCTCTTCCCTCTGGTTAATTCCCCCGCTTATTCCTGGATCAGTTTCCTCACCCTGTGCTAATTCCTCTCTCTCTCTCCGGTGTTTACACCCTTCAGATATTTGCAGGCTATTATCATGAACCCACTTAGCCAAGCAGCGCCCATTAAGTTCTTTTCATCTTTCCTCATAAATCAATCCCTTAATCCCTCCAAGCTCTTTAATTGCACTTGCTGCTCCTCTCTGAACTCCATCCAGTTTCCTCACATCTCTGATAATGTGGTGACACCAGGCTGGATGCAAAGCTCATGCTGACTCACCCAACTCTGTGTCAAGGAACCCAAATCGTGCACACACACATACACACACTCTGCCGGCTCCCGGCACCCATGTTGCTGTCACATCATCACACAGTGACCCTTTTGGTGCCATGCAGAACTTAAAGGGGTGGAGGGAAGCTGGAGAAAGTTTTATGGCCCCATAAGGTTTTCATTAGCTACTCCTACAAACTCCGCAAGAACAGAGATGATGCCACTAAGCTCAGAGGACTTGGGGACCCTGAAAAGGCTGTATTGGAGCCCCAGCTCACAGGCAAATTAAATGAGACATCATTACACACCCGGCAAGTAAAGGCCATGATTGAAAAGACTAACAATACGAAATGCTGGTGAGAATTCAGAGCAATCAGAACTTTCAAACCAGACTGGAGGAAGTGAAATTGGAATGGTCACTCTTGGGAAAGGTCTGGCAACTTCTCCTAAAATGAAATGTACTTGTAACTCAGAAACTATACTCTGAGGTACTTAAGTGTAAATATATTCACATAGACTTCTGTCAGATGCTCATAGCCACCTAATAGCTAAAATCTGAAAGTAGTTCCCTGTAGATTCAACAAGAATCAAGGTCCATGCCTCACTGGGAGAGAGCACAATAGTAAGAAGAAACACACTCCTGTTCCCCGCCACACAGGCAAGTCTCAAACATAGCTGGGAAAGGCCTCACATACACAAAAACACATACCAATGGCCCCTGTTAGATGAAGCTCCAAATTAAGACAGTCCAAATTAAACTATAGTAGAAAAGGCCAAGTAGTTCCCAGCAAGAAGGAAGCAGGTTATTGACTAGGAAGGGACAGAGGGAGTTTTCAGTTCCCATTCCAAATATGCTTGCATTCATCAAAATTCAAGAGAACATTCAAGGCTTGTGCATTCAATAGGTCAATCAATCAATAAGTAAATAAATAAAACTGAACTCTAGAAAATGTTATGTGGATGGAGGGCTGAGAGAGAGGATACTGATATCTGCAACTTACTAAGGAACATCTATGAAGATTAATATTAATTGACAAGTTGATAAGACTTAGAATCACCATGGAAACAGATCTCTGGGTGAGTCTGTTCATTGTGGTGGGAAGTCCCTCTCCAAAGGTAGGTGGCACCATTCCACAGACCGGGATCCTGGACTGATTAAAAAGAGAGAGAGAGAATGCAAGCTATGCACAGGTGTTCATGGCTCTCCGCTCCCTGACTCTGGATGCAATGTCACCGGCTGCCTCCTGCCCCTCTGTCATGCCTTCCCCCACCACGATGGACTGTGTCCCCTGGCACTCTGGCTGAAAATAAACCCTCCCTCCCTTAAGTTGACTTTGTCTGGTATAATGTTACAGCAACCAGAAAAGTCATGAATATACTACTGAGAACCGTGACAGACTGAGGAAGACTTGAAGTGGAGGGAAGGAAAGAGTGAAATGGTCGTAGAAGAATCCAGATGTAGGGATCTGACTGTCGTCACTACACAGTCCCTCCAGTTTCTCTGCAGGTTAGAAATTTCTCGTCAGAAAATGTTGAAACAAAAATCCAGCCCTTTCCACGACTGACTTCTCGGACACGTGAACACCACAGGGACAGTTGTCATGAATTCTATCACTCTGTTATTATCTCGACACTTGCTTCTAGTTCTGAGTGTGGCCAACCCTCTAGTCACCCTTCCTTGCTGTGGCTTCCATCCCTTTCTCTCCCCATTCTCCCTGAGTCTCTCTATCCTGGGTGGGGCTAGGCCAGAGGTTCTTACTCTAGGACTCCCACAGGGGAGACAGGAAGAAGGCCCGCAGGCCACATGAAGCTAATGAAAAGCTCCATGTATGTGCACATGTGCATTTTCTGACACAAAAATCCATAGCCTGCATGGAAGTCACAGAAGCTGATGGCCCAGGAATGGGCCTGGAGGACCATTTCACCTGCACGCTCAGCAGTATACCAGGTCAGGTCATGTTTCCAGTTTACAGTGTGTCCATTTCTGGTTGCCATGTTATAAGGGGAAGAGGACTGATTTAAAAACAAAAACAGATGTGTGAGAGGCTGAACATCATCTCCAGCTGCATACAAAAAGATTAGCATTATTAGAGGGAAAAGGAAACTAAAATTACTATACTACTGATAAGAATTTTTAAAGCGTTACTGTGTGCTTGTGTATGTGTGTGTTTACCTGTGTATGTATATACCTGTGTGCATATCTGTATACCTGTGTGTCCAAGCACACTTGTGCATGCAGGTTCATATAGAAGCCAGAGGTTAACAGGATGTCATCCTTAACTTCTTCTCCATCTTAATTTTTAAGATTTCTTTTTAATTTTTTCATTGTGTGTATTTGGGAGGGGTGAATACACATGTGACTACAAGTCACACAGAGAACAGAAAAGGGCATCAGATCCCCTGCAGCTGGAGCTGGAGACAGTTATGAGCCACCAGCTGTGGGTGCTGGCGACGGAACTCAGATCCTCTGGGAGAATAGGAAGTGCTTTTAATGCTGACCCATCTCTTCAGCCCCACTACCCTTATTTTTGAGACAGGGTCTCTCACTGAACCTGGGCTCAGTGTGTCAACTAGAACAGCAGCCCCCAAGCCCCTGATACCTGCCTCCCCCCAGTGTTGGGGTTTCAGCTTTTATGTGGGTGCCAAGGACCAAACTCAGGTCCTCAAGCTTGCATGGCAGGCACTTTACCTACTGAGTCATCTCCCCTGCCTTTAATTCATTAAGCTTTTTTTAAAAACTAGTGAATGAAAATACATAGTAAGCATTTGGCACAAAGAAATGAGCTTACTGAAGACCTACTATTCACTGGGGGCTTCACTTAGCCTCTGTTGTTATATCTCTCTAGCCTTATTTTTTACTTTTTTTTAAAAAAGGAAGCTTAAATTATCCCTTGATTATCCCCCTAAAATCATACCACAAAGGACCCAACCTTCCTTTTCTTCAAAACTGTTCTAAGCGAGCGAAAACTCCATCTATCCCAATCCTCACTCCCAGATCTTTGTGAATCTTATGGATTTCAAATACTCTGTCCCACAGGACCTAAATAGGTTCAAGATGACCCAGAAAGAGAAGCATTCAGTCTGCACAGGCTGCCCTTTGGTTTCCCAGTTGGCAGACTCTCACCGGATTATACAACCCAATTCCTGGCTTGGAAACCCCAACTCCTGCTGAAGAACAGAGAGTAGATGAGCTTGGAGCAAGAAAGGACAGAGCAACCAACACATGTGCCTCCACAGCCTTCCTCAAAGACCTGTGCTCAGTGGAAGGCAGAGTTCAGCCATCCCAGAACCTCGGGCCCTGCAGGCACGGCCCTGGGTCTGCCGCAGTTGAGGCTATAAAGTGCCAGACACCCCAAGGCGCTGCCTCGGGAACTCGTTCAAGTGAGACTGAGACACTGACCTTAATGGCTGGATTCTAGGCATTTCTATGGGGTAGGAGTACTTCAGTCCCGTAAACAGAAGGGGTTTGAGACCTCAAGGGGATGCCCTCTGGCCCAGACGCCTACAGGCAAGAGGAATGGGGACAGGACTGGAGAGAAGTGACAGTCTTGATCCTGTGTGAAGAAAAGCCAGTTCAGCGGCCTGTGCAAACCAGGCTGGCAGCACTTTGGTCACATTTTCCTCTGTGAGGCACCCATGAAAAAATATCATGGGAGAAATGAAGATCTATCAGGTACTCTGGAAAAGGCCCACTCTGTCCCCAGGATCTTAGTAACAACAACAAAAAAAGTTAAGGTAAGCGTGATGACACGTATCTATAATCCCAGCACTTAAAAGGCTGATGTATGAAGATGAAGGGTTCAAGACCAGCCTGGGTCACACAAGGAGACCATGTCTCAAAGGGGTGGGGGGACAGGCATGGTGTTGCGTGCCTTTAATCCCAGCATTCAGAAAGCAGAGGCAGGCTGATCTCTGTGACACCAAGGCCAGCCTGGTCTACATAGTAAGTTCAGGCCAGCTAGGGCTACAGGGTGACTTTAGCTCAAAAAAAAAGGGGGGGGGGGGGGGCAAGCAGGGAAATATCATTATGCAAAGCCAGGCTAGAACCACATGGAAATTCCAACTACAGGTTGGAAGGTGCATTGTGCGGCACACACAGTCCCACCATCATTTCCCATTCCCCCTTAGGACAGCAACCTCACATTTCAGTGATGGATATTGTCTGCCACCCAGGTAAAGGACACAGCTCCATTCTCTCCTGTGTTCACTATGGTCTTCACCTTGCCTGCTACACAAACTTTCTCCACAGACTCCTTGAAAGGGAGGAGACAACCTCCTCCTTTGCTTCTCCTGCTGCTGCTAGCCTAGCATGTAACCAAGACAGCTGAACTTGTAGTGTTTTCATAGGCCACAAAGACCAAGGTACCCTACTCTAGATGAAAGAGCCTGGGTCCCAGGAGACACCAGGAGACCTGCAAATGAGCCTCTAGGCTGCTACACAAGAGAGAGATGTCAACAGGAACCCGCTTAAGCTGCTGGTAGCTGGGTCACTGTGACAGTTAATCAGACCTAGAATCACCTAGAAGACAAGCCCCTGGGCCTGTCTATGAGGAATTTTCTAGATTAGCTTAATGAAGGTGGGAAGACCCACCCTAACTGCCTAACTACAGAAGTAAATAAAAAGGAGAAAGTGGATTGAGCACCAGCATTCTTCACTCAGCCTCCTGACTGTGGGTGCAATATGATCAGCTGCCTCAAGCCACTGCCACCAACACTTCCGCACTGTAATGGACTGTGTCCTCGAGCCATGAGCCAAGATAAATCCTTCCTTCCTTAAGTTATTTTGGTCACATATTTTGTCACAGCAATGAGAAAAGAAACTAATATACATCTTACGCAACTGAATCTAATCCTAACTGATAAAAAGTAGATAAATATACATATAAACAATATCTTAGTAAGTTTTTCTTTTAATAACAGCAAAAACACCACACCCTAATCACAGTTCTGTTCTCTAACTATCCTGCTATAATCCCCCAATTAGCAAAGTTTAGTGAGTGAGTCAGAGTTCCATTGCTATAACAAAATACCTCAGATAATCAGCTTAAAAGGAAGAAAGGTTCATTTTTCACTCTTGAGATTTGTCACTTGGTCCCACTGTTTTGCAGGTATTGGGAAGGAGCATGTCACAGCAGGGAGCAGGGGGAGTCACTCAGTTCATGGTAAGTGGGATGTGGAAGGCACAGAAGTGGCCAAAGTCCTCGCAGCCCCTTTAAGAGCATAGTTCTAAGGACCTACCTTCCTTCCACTAGGTCCCAGCTCTTAGAGGTTCAGTCACCTGCCAGTAGAACCATGACTGTTAACCAGGCTTCTGAGGCACTGGCTTTTGGAGGACATCAAAATCTGAGATCTCTCTCAGTTGGTTACTAGAAGAAACAGCCCCATCTTTGCCTATTTCAAAAGACCAGCAGTAAAAGGACATCATGTTCAAGCTACTCTATCAAATTCTCCTGTTTGGGACATTGTTCTTTCTAAAGAGAAATGTGGTTTTGTCATTAATCAGACCTCAGCAATCTCACCTCATAGCAGGTGAACTCCAAGATGCCTACTCTCTCTCTAGTAAAATTTAGAGTTGCAGGCTTTAAATAAGGACACTTCAAGCAAGCCAGCCAGGTTATCACAAGCCCAGAAACTAGTTAATTAGACCATGAGGAATAATAAACAAGAACTGGGGGCTGGAGAAATGGCTCAGCTGTTAAGAGCACTGGTTGCTGTTGCAGAGGGCCCAGGTTCAGTTCTCAGCACACACATAGTGGTTAACAAGCATCCGTACCTCCAGTTCCAAGGGATCTGACACCCTCTTCTGGCCTTTGCAGGCATTCCATGACAGGGTGCACTTACATATATGCAGTACACTTACATACATGTGGGTAATACACTATAAACATAAAATAAAAATAATAAATGAAATATTAAAAGAAAAAGAAACAGAAACTGGTGACTGGTCTTCCCAGGTATACACCTCCATCAGTGATCCCAGAGAGGGATAGACACTTCCTTGAAATGCATTCTAAGACCATCAGAGTTGTGAATTACTCAACAACTAGAGAGATGAAGCCTGGGTTCCAGGAGATGCCAGGTTTCAAGGGCATGACCTGACCATCTCAATCATGTAAATGACTGTATTTTAAGATTTATTCTTATTATTTTTAATTATATGTATATAGGGATTGGGTATGTGCACATGTGGGAGGAGGCATCAGATGCGCCTGGAGCTGGCGTTACAGACCGTTACCACCTGCCTGATGTGGATGCTGGGAATTGAACTTGAATCCTCTACAAGAGCCGTCAACAGTCTTAACTGCCAAGCCTGCAAACAGCTATTGCCTATTACATCCACAACAGTTTTAGCCCCTCTTGCCACTCTTCTGCAGTTAGCCTTGGAGCCCGCCGTGTGCCAGTCCAGGAACTCTTGAGCAGAAAGACCTCTTCAAACTATAAGGAGTCCTATGGCTTCTTATGTTCCATCTTCCCATTCTGTTCCTTGGGCTTTTTCACAAAAACGACTAATTTTCCCTTCAAGGAGACCCATACAAACACCACCTGCAAACTTCTTAGGGATAAGAAAGTTCCCACTCACCTCCCAACTTGGGAGGATTTGCTGTCCTACAAAACCCAAGTAGGTATGGAAGTTATCTTTTCCACTCTCAGAGGGTGGATTTTAGTGATAAAGTTTTAAATTGCTGTCCATTATTAATGTTAAACTCACAGCAGTCAGCCCTGAAATCTACAATTATAACAATTCATAAAAACAGCCCCTTTGTTAGTCGCGCTTGAAGAGCTTTTGAAATATAATCACAATGTGGCGCGAAGTAAAATGAAAATTCAGATTTTCTTTTACCGAGGCCATGAACAATACTGTCCTTTTTTACAGCAGCGGAAAGCCTCAAGACATCCGTTAGACTCCTTCAATGAGCTTTGTTCAATAAATGCTAAGCCTTGAAGCTTTTAAATGTATTAAAGTGATTATGATATCATCACTCCAAAGGCACTTCAATAGAACATTAAGACAGAAACAATTTTCCTCCACACGCTGCATAACAGTAACAAAAAGTTGATTAAATGCACATTGTATCAAAAATATTTTCAGTATTTATAGACATATGTAGATAACGTTAACTGCAACCCACACCAAGGAGAAGAAAGAGAAAGGAAAGTAATAAAAATGCATTAAGGGAAAAAGCAAATTGTGATGATTAATCTTCAAAACTTAGACTGTGGCTTTGCTGGTGGATTTACAGGCAAAGTCACACTACATAAAAAAGAATACGTCGGGAAAGGAAGGAATATTCGAAACGAACGAGGCCTTGTTTGCTTTTCCTCACAGCCCCAAACACAGTCCCGGCTCACGTACACACGCTTTATTAAATATCTCAATGTGGCCACTGGCTGCGATGAGAGCTACTTATTTTAAAACGTGGATCCTGGTGATTGGACACACTGCAGGCAGGCAAGGTCCACACGAGGGGCAGATGCCTTTAGGCATCAGCCCAGGAGGTATATAGAAAGGTTAGGAAGAGGGCCATGAGGTAGGGTCAGAGCAACACATGAGATGCAAGCTGTGCTTTGTTGAAGGCTTGTTACCCAGTGCTCTCAGCCCAGATAAGGGGATTATGAACTCACATGTGAATTTATCCCCTATTAAACTTTCAGTAGCAGGGTCAGTTGACTGGAATGGCAAAGCCAAAGGCACCATGATCACATGCCAGGGGAGGAATGCCTTGTAGGCTCTCCTGACAGATGTAAAGAAGGAAAGTGGAGATGTACTGGGCCTTTCTTCGATGCACATAATTTAACGTTTCCATCTGCTCCGTCCTGT
Organism: Eospalax fontanierii; assembly: GCA_035773235.1. NCBI lineage: Eukaryota > Metazoa > Chordata > Mammalia > Rodentia > Spalacidae > Eospalax > Eospalax fontanierii. The sequence goes on along the minus strand of CM069540.1, from coordinate 16,967,759 downwards.
GCCCTGTTAGCATGCACACTGTTATCTTGAAGGCCTCTTCTCAGAGCACTGAAAACTTGACGGCGGTCACAGGAAGATGGGGATGTTTGTTTTTTGAAGCAGCTATTTATATAGTAAGGATATTCACCCCTATGTCTGACATCATTGAAACAGATACTTGTCTGTTGGTTTGGCCTCAGAAAAGTTTGTTTATTGGAGTTTTATAAAGTGAGAGAGTTTCTTATCTAAAAACTACAAAAGAGAACAAGGAAGAGGCAGCAAGATTACAAAAAGGTGGCAAATTCCCAAACCAATCCAGACCCAATCACTGCACTTCCCCGCCTGCCATTCAATCTGACTTACTATAGGCCAAAGGGCAGTGCCTGTGTTTCTTAACAAAACAAGGCAGACTACACAAGAAAAACCACTGTCAAGGCTTTTTCACACCCAACTTGGGACACTTGAGTTCTCTGTATTCATCATGCCAAGCACGTCCCCTGGCCTAGTAACTGCTTAAACCCATCCAGGGACAGGAGTGCAGAACAAGAGACCAAGAAAAATGGGAACTGAAGCCCATCCAGCGGTGACAAGTTCCCCAACTTAAGCAACTAGCCAGTGCCGTGGGCCAGAATTGATCTTCTACCCGACATCAGGAAGAATCGTCTATCTTGCCCAACACTGCCCAACAGGGACTGGGTAGATTCAATTCTGAGGATCTGAGAGACAAATATTTTCCTTGCAATATGGAGCACAATCTCAGAATATCTTAAAAGAGGTAAGAAACTGAGTGACCCATGCAATGCGAAGATGACAGAAAACACAAAACTACAAACTAAATGACATAAAACTACAAACTACAAGTCCCGTGACCAAATAATGATTCTTCCAAGTCAGGAAAGAAAGAGCTTTTAAGAATAGTAGTAAGTTCAAACTTCAAAGAAAACACGTTTCTAGTACTAATCTTACCTCTCCTTCCCTCCTGATGATGAAGAATATGTCAACTTAATGCTTTAGCTATCTTGGGCCAGTAAGTTAACAAAAATACTTTATGTTATAGCAAATGGGTATTCCTGTGCTCCTGGACTCACAGAATCTGGTGGGAGAAGCTGTGCCCACAGCCAATGTGAAAACTAAGCCCACAGGACTCCAGAAAAACTATGGCAGCCAACTACACAGAAGATACAGCAGCAAAGGAGAAGGAGAGGAACCACACTTCAAAGTAGACAATTAAAACCCAATTCCATGGGGCTGGAGAGATGGCTCAATGGTTAAGATCACTAGCTGCTCTTACAGAAAGCCCAGATTCAAATCCTAGCACCCACATGGAGGCTAACAACTGTTCATAACTCCAGTTCCAGGGGATCCAATGCCAGGCACTGCACAACATGGGTGTACTTACATATATGCAGGCATAACATTTATACACATAAAATAAAAATAAATCAATCAAAAAAATTAAAAACTAATTTCTGTGGTCTGCAGGTTGAGGTGCTTGCCAACAAACCCAACAACCTGGGTTCGAGCTCCAGAATTCACATAGTAAAAGGAAAGAACTAACTCCCACAAGTTGCCTTCTGACCTCCATGTGCATACTGTGGCATATGTGTGAGCCCACATATACACACTACATATATACATATATACAATATATATATATAAAATATAAAAATATATGTAACCCATAGGTTTTTGGCTTCAGGGATTAGTTGTTGAATTGTGGGATCACACATCAACAGGGAGTATATTACATCAGTAGACAGACATACCAGAATCTAGTTCAAACCTCAGCATAATTACCCAAATGTCTCAGACCAGTGAATCCAAATCTCTCTGATGGGCCTGAGTACCCTTCTGTCTAAAATTCAAGGGTTGCTTTGCCTGTCCTCGCATGCCCATTCAGTCCCACTGTTCTATGACTGTCTAATTATTCCTGTCTTCACAGAGATTGTCTGCTGAGAATCAAGTGGGATAAGTTTATATTGCTGGACCTTCAGTAGCCATTCAAAGATGAGAATACACTGGATAAGAAGATGGGTAAGAAGATGAAATTCTAGGAAAGAGATGTAACTCAGTTGGTAGACTGCTTGTCTAGCCTACCTGAAGCCCAGGGTTCAGTCCCCAACACTGTAGAGACACTGGATGTGGTAGCACACACCTATAATCTAAGCACTTGGGAAGCAGAGTCAAGGATCAGAAGTTCAAGATCATCCTCAGCTACATAGTGAGCTTGAGTTCAGACTGGCCTATAGGTCCAATAAATAAATAAATAAATAAATGAAATATATTATGCATTCTGGAATTAACAGCCTCAAAGCCAGACCTCAGCCTTTGACGGTATGTATACATGGGTGGCATACATGTGCGTATACATATTTGGCAAAAATCTCATTTCATCTACTTAAGAAGTACCCATTAGGGGAAGCCTGGGTTTAACTAATTATATGTGATCACAAAGGTTGATGTAGGCACAGCTTTTGATATCAGATGGCTGACTCACCTTCCTTCCGGCTCCTTAGACAGGTTCTGTTACAGCTCTGAACCTCTGTTTCTTCCTCTAGCAAGTGGGAAAGATGAGAAACAGTACTTTGCTCATAGGATCATTGTAAGATGCAAATGAGATGCTCCAGAAGAGCAGGCACAGTAATTGCTATAATTATTATTACTTGCCACCATCACCATCACTGCTATTAATATCCCATTGGATTGTTGTGAGAGTTAAGTGAGAATGCTTATTAAGTATGTAGCACCCACACCTGGAACATAGTAAAAGCCAATAAAAGCTGCTCTTATTCTGATCATATATCACATCCCTCCATGGAGCAAGTGTGTTCTAGCATCAGGTTAGCTGGTGTATTTCTTTCATTGAATGCTTGTTTTTCCTCCAAGGATGTGTGTGGATGTGTGTGTGTGTGTGTGTGTGTGTGTGTGTGTGTGTGTATCTAGACACGCATATATATGCAGTTTGTGTGTGTGCAGGTACACCTAAGTTTTGGTGCATGTACATGTGTGTGCATGATGTATATGCATGTGCTTGTAAAGACCATAAGACAATCTGGTATTCTCACCGGCCTGGAACTTACCAAGTAGGCTAAGTTAGGCCGACTGGCCCGCAAGACTCCGCAGCACCGGAATTGCAAGCCTTTTGACAAGGATCCTTTTCAATAAACCAGCTCTAAACTCATCCTTTGAAACACAAATGGCAGCCCCAATGGAGCTAACAGTTCTTGGTGGGAATAAGGTGCTGTGAGAGGAGAGAATCTAAGTTAGGAAATGTGCTTTCCTCCCTGTAATGCTAAGCAGACAAGAAGTGATGAGCTTGGAGACCCAACCACATGCAGATGCTGTACAATCCTACATGTCAGCTATTAAAAAGTGGAAGTGGAACACAGAGCCCTAATTCCTCTCATGAAAATCTTAATGTTGAATAGTCCCAAGTAAACAGCTCATTGGAGCAACTTTCATAGACAGCTGCAGAACAACAGTTATTAGATAAATCTAGGCTTTTTACCCAATTATATTTCATATGAGAAAAGAAGATGAACGTTTCTAGAAGACAAATCATAGAGTCAGGTGCGTGAGTTTCTCTACCAACCTTTAAGATACCACTTGATTTTATTTACACTTGGCAGTACTTCTGGGGTGGGCAGAGGGTAAACCTAGAGCCTGGTGAATGCTAGGCCAGGGCTCTACCCTTGAGCTGTATTCCTAGCCCTAGATACCACTGACAACAACAGTTAGCCCCATTCAGGTGGATTTCAGTCCTCCACTAGTAGAACTTTTAATCTATATTTCTGAAAGTCTGAGCAGGCTGACGGTTTTGCCCACAATGGGTTGGGCTGCTGTGAAGCAAGGTGCCCCCATTTTTTATCCAATGGTTTAGACAATTCAAAGAGTAGGCCCTTTTCTGATCCTTATGTGTCAAATTAAATAATAAACATTATATCTTCCTTTGGCTAGCACCTGTGGGAGTTATCTTTTGGGAAAGATGTTTAAGCCTTCACAAGGACTCACACAGGGCTCATGAAGGTGGAGACAACGTGTAGCAACACTCACCATTTCCAATCTCAGTTAGCTCCCACAAAGGGGAAGAAATGACATTGAGGCTGAGGAAGCTCCAGGCCTATCAAGATAACAGAAGCCATCATGCATTCAGGGAACAAAGAAGCTGACACCGAGCATCATGGGAGGCCCTCCGTCCTACATGCACACTCAACCAGTATTCATCCAAATCCCCTTTGGCCTCATGAACTTTGATACTAACTCTAGATATGTAAACAGCTGCACATCACAGAACCACAGGTACCAGGACAGGAGAGAGTGCCTCCTCGCCCTACCACTGACTTACTGAATGCCTAGCAAGGAGACTTGCAAAAATCTAATGGGCGGGGCCCTGGGGTGATGGTATAGTCAGTAAAGTGCCTGCTGCACAAGCATGAGGGCCTGAGGTGAACCCCCAGGACCACATAAAAAGCCAGGTGGGGGAGTACACTCATTATCCCAGCACCAGGGAGGGAGAGACAGTTGGATTCCTGGGGCTGATGACCAGCCAGTCTAGCCTAATTGGCAAGCCCCAGGTCCCAGTGTCCCAAAAATCAAGGTGAATGATTAATGAGAAACAAAACCAGAGGCTAACTTCTGATCTCAACACACCACACACACACACACACACACACACACACACACACACACACACACACACAAGCACACACTGACTCCACTGGGCAGGGGAGAAGACAACACTAACTTTTTAGCCCTGTTATTTACTTACTTTATTAGTTTTTCTAACTCCTCTGCACAAAGGGAAGGGGTGAGCTGTAGAAAACTAACTGGCTTTGTCATCAAAAGCCTTCACCAACTGGCACACAAACACCTGTCAGTGCAAAAGATGCCTCTTTATCAAGCCTTCAGACCTACCAGGAGCCAAGCACACTCGCAGCTTTCAGACTATTTTCTTCCAATGTTTTGAAGTCCCTTTCAGTTCACATGAAGGCTAACGATTTCAAAAAGGTGGGAAAGGAAAAGGAAAAAGTTCCTTTTCTTTTCTTTTCTTTTCTTTTCTTTTAAGAAGGAAAAGATACTGAGCAGTGATTATGAAGTCCTAAAAGGCTTTTAGCTGACAGCACAGGCTTTGTTGAACAGCCACTAAGAACTTCCACTGAGAGACAAGATTCAGCAATAAAATAGAGGCAGAGCATACACAAGGCAGCAGCCCCCAGCCTCCCAAGTCCAGGTACCCTGTTTTATACCATAACTCAGATGTCTCCCCTCAATAGCTCTTTGCAACACTCAAGGTCCAGGGAGGCATCCAACCAACTGACACATGAACTTGGCTGCCTCATACATCATGTGCTTCCAGCAGAGGAACTGGTTAGTATCAAACTCAGCACAATCCTGCAGTTCAAACCAGAATTTCAAAAATAGCAGAAATGATTGCCACTGGAGTGTCCCAAACCACATCTGCTCCAATGCACTCGGGATGGCCGTCCTCAGAGCTCCACATGAGTGGTGACTGTCCAGCTAACAAAAGCTGCTTTTCCAAGATCCTGTGACCATTCAAAGACATGGTGCCGGCTTTAGGATGAGCACACGTACCTAGGACATTATGCCTCCTATCGTGCTGCCCTGAGCACTGGACCCTAGCTGTAAGAGACCAGAAGTGGGAAGAAGAAACCACAACCAAGACACAATTAAAGGCCTTCACATTCTCCCCACAACCCAAGCATGAACCATGGCACAGGGACTGCCTGGCTCAGTGTGTGAAATCCCAGCTTTTGAGTGATGGGGCCCTTACCCCTTTTTCAGACATACCTTTTCTCTGAAACTATTTCACTGAGAGAGCTTCAAGCTCTGGCTCCAGACCCATCCATCTCAGTGCTGAAAGCACCTCTCAAACTCCATGCTGACACGAGTCCATCACTCACCATTTGCTGGTCTGCACGGTTTCTGCTGACAAAGCTCCATTACTAGAAAAAGCTCAGTAAGTAAAGCTGATTTGAAATAACTATATATTACATGGAGGTGGGATGGAGAAAATGATGTGAAGTCTAGAATGCCATCCTATGGAGAGGCTCTAGAAAGAACTGCTTAATTATTTAAATACCCACGCTTCCTACCAACAGCGCATCATTTGATTTATCAGCGGTGTTAAATATTTGGTAATTTACTGGGGTCACCTGACACAACAACTCCATATAGCAAGCACATATCAGACACTGTAATTCTTCCATGGACAGGCCTCCGTCTCCCTGATGAATGTTCAAACACCGAGCTAATGCTAGCAAATGGAGGTAGGTGCCAGTTTCAGCTCTCTATTTAAAGTGCAGAGCTGAGAGCCCGCCAGCAGAACAGCTGAATACAATGTCACGTGCTGTCCTCCACTGACACTGGGGGTGGTCCCCACAAAGGCATTCGTGCAGAGTCAACTGAATGGAGATGGCTGACCCCTGAGACTCTCAGGCCCTGACTCAGCACATCTTGAACATCAGTGCCTGGAAAGGAAGCTGTGTGCCTCACCCCTCCAGGCCAGACTCACCCACACCTTTGTATACATTCCTCAGTTCAAAAAAGTATTGACTCCCGACTTCCAAACTCCTATTTGCTCTTCAAAATCCTGCATAATGTTTTCCTTCGTTATCCATGCTCCCTGTGTCCAACCTGGTTTTTAACTCCTGTCTATCAGCATTGGTGGAACAAGGTCAAACTGCCTTCCTGGTAAGTTCAAAGGTGGAATCTCTAGTTTCTATGTAGTCTAGGGAATTAATAACATAATAGTAAATGACAGTGGCTCTATATTCCATGCTAAGTCAAGCCAGTCAAAAATAAGCAACATGGGCTGGTGAGATGGCTCAGCAGGTAAAATGGATTGCTGCAAAGCCTGATGACCTGAGTTCGATCCCTGGAACCTACCTAAAGGTGGAAGGAGAAAAGCAACGCCACAAAGTTGTGCTCTGACCTGCACATGAGTGCTCTGATGTGGTGTGTGCACAGACACAATATAATAAAAGTTTTCTAAAACCTCAGAAAATAAGAAATATAAGAAGTCTAATGTCATTTCATCAGAAGGGCTGACTTTGAACACTGTAGCCCACAAACAGGCCCAGCTTTTCAAGTGCCCGTTTGACAAAACCTGACCATATGCAAGATCTTACAGTGATCTTAAATTCTAAAGGAGTGGGAATAGTTAAGATCACATTCTCTGACCACACTTCGCAGAAACTTTTAAACCCTCTTGGTGACAGCTTTAATACAAAGATAAAATTAAAAATCAAAACTCCAAAATATCTAGAAATTCAATATGCAGACATTTTCTGTACTAAAGTGCCTACCCATCCCAGCTAAAGCAGTGCTCAGAGGAAAACTTACAACTTTAAATTTGCATTGTTCTAAACAAGAATGAATGAAAATGCCTCAGCTAGGAATGAAGCTCAGAAACAGCAGGCGTAGTAACAAGAGAAACTGCAGTGCTAATCAATCTAGGAGTTAAGGAAAGAATAATCAACTACTAGACAAATAATCAGAGGGAAAGCAGAAAGTATCATCAGAATACATAAGACAGGTATGGTGGCTCACACCTATAATACCAGCACTTGAGAGGTTCAGGCTGGAGGAGTGCTGTGAGTTCCAAGGCAGTCTGGTCTCTATAATGAGTTTCAAGTCACTCTGAGCTACACAGTGAGACCCTGTCTCAAAACAAACCCGCCCGACGCACACACTAATGTAAATGTATAGATAGCCATAAAAATTCAAATACATAAAAAAATCAGTTTTTAAAGCCTTTTTATTTTTATTTATGTATACGTGTTTAGATCTGTGCGTTTGTATACCATATATGTGCAGGTAGGTGCCCAAAGAGGCTGACATGCATACTAGGAGCCTAACTCAGTTTCTCTGGAAGAGTAACAAGGGCTTTCAACCTCTGATTCATCTCTCTATCCCTGCAAATTATCATTTTGTTCAACCTTATTTTAATACATTGGAAAGCCTATAGAAATTGGATATTTTCTAAGACAAACAAAACCAATTCCAGAAAATACTGAAAATCTTTAGAGACCATATATTAGAGAAGACATAAAGTTATCAGAGGTAACAAATAAACCAAGCTCTGTCTGTACTACAGATAAATACTACCTATGGCTCCAAGAAATCAATAACCATAATAACATTTGCACTGTTTAATCCAGAACCTAGAGAAATACCCTAAACACACTGACATATAAACATACATGAGTTTCATCCAGTGAGTCTACTTTTGTTTACAATTCCAGAAATGGAAAACATAGGGCTAGGTGGCTAGCCACCAAACACCCTAGCTTAGTAACACAATGTACTGTACAGTATTAGTTGGTTCTCCAGTAATTCTCTAGCTGCTTGGGACTACAGCACATGGCCAGCATTGTGAGACAACATCACACCACATATTACTAACATCAAAATCCAAAGTACCGAGACTAGAGAGATGGCTCAGTCAATAAGAGTGTTGGCTGCTCCTGCAAAAGACCTGGGTTTGGTTCCCAGCACCCACATGACAGTTCACAACCGTCCTTAACTACAATTCCAGGGGATTTGATGCCCTCTTTTGGCCTTCGCAGGCACTGCATGCACATGATGAACCTACATACATGCAGGCAAACATTCACAGAAATAAAATAAATTAATTCTTAAAAAATTAATCCAAAATTTGGTTTCTAGCTGGGCATGGTGGTACATACCATTAATCTCTGCAGAAGCGGGTGAATCTCTGTGAGATCAAGGCCAGCATGGTCAAGTTCCAGGTCAGGTAAGGCTATAGGGAGACCCTGTCTCAAAAACAAATAAACAAACTAAAAAAATACGGTTTCTACTATAATAAATATCCCTTTTGCACTATGAGTAAGTTTAAAGATCATAAATCATGGCTAGAAAGATGACTCAGCAGTTAAGAGCACTGGCTGCTCTTGCAAAGAACTCAGGTTCAATTCCCAGCACTCACATGGTGATTCACAATCATCTGTAACTCCAATTCCAGGAAATCCTATACCTTCTTCTGGCCTCTATGAGCATTACATGCATAGATCACTTACCTACGTGCAAGGCAAGATACTCATACACATACAAATAAAAATAAATCAAAAAAATTAAAATCATAAATCAAATCATTTTCATTTTAGGAACCACCCATGTAACACTGAATAAGACTACCCAAATGGTTTTAACAAAATACCATGGCTAGGTCACCTACGTTAGAAAAACTTTCTTTTCTCGGTTCTGGAGGCTCAAGTTAACATGAGCACTGGTTTCCTCCTGGCGTTTAGATGCTCTCTTGTTGCTGTGTTTCAGATGACAAGAAATGGTTGGTCCGTAGACTCTTTACACAAGGAGAGAGAAGACGCATTCTCTGATACCTCTTTCTCTTCTTAAAAGGACATTGACCCTATTGGCCCTTATAACTTCATTTAGCCTTCATGTCATTCTCAAAGGCCACTGCTTCCACTGTAGCTGCACTGGGGGTTAGGACTTCAGTACGTAGGTTTGGCAGAAAATGATTCCACTTCCAGAGAAACCAAACAAATCTTGATGAACATAGCACAATAAAAGAAAATTCTAACCAACTACTGTCATGAAAACCAGCACAAAAACCCAACCAAGGGGACAGAGAGATGGCTCATCAGCTAAGTACACTGGCTGCTCTTGCAGAGGACCAGGATTCTGTTTCCAGCACCCACATGGCAACTCACAACCATTCATAACTCCAGTTCCAGGAGATCCGACACCCTCTTCTGACATATGCAGGCACTAGGCATGCAAGTGGTACACACGCATATATGTGCACAAAACACTCATACATGCAAAATTTTTTTTAATCTTTTAAAAAAATTATTAGGAAATAGAACTCAGATAACACATTCAATGTGTGTGATATTATACTTCTCCAAACGCACAACTAAGGTGTGGTGTTCTTTCACTAAAAATGAAGGCCTTTTGTCAAACAGAATTTGTAAGTGTATCAACGCTAAGAAATTTAATATAGGTTGTCATATTAGCAAGTGAAAATGAAAAATACCTAATTTGAAAAAGGAGCACACTAAACACATGCACACACACACACACACACACACACACACACACACACACACAACCTTTCACTGCTAGCCAATGTAATTAGAGAAGGTAAAGAAATAAGAATAATAAAACTCAGAAAGAAAGGTCTGGAGAGACGGCTCAGTGGTTAAAAGCACTTGCTGTTCTTGCAGAAGACCCAGGTTCGGTTCCCAGTCCCCACATGGCAGCTAGCAACCATCTATAACTCAGTTCTGTGGATCTAAACTCTCTTCTCATCTCTGTGGGCATTGCATACATGTGCTGCACTTACATGCCTGCAGGGAAAACAGTCATACCCAACAAATAAAAATAATAAAGAATATTTTTAAATCAGAAAGAAGCAATTTTTTCAGCGACATAATTATATGCTAAGAAAAAAAACCCCAAAAGAATTAACTAAACAAATTTTAGGAAAAAGGTAATTAGTTTAAAAAATTAACTTTGGGGGATGACTCAGCAGTCAAGAGCACTAACTGCTCTTGCAGAGGACCTGGGTTCAATTTCCAGCACCCACATAGCCACTAACAACCATCTGTAACTCCAGTCCCAGGGGAATCTGATGCCTTCTTCTAGCTCTATAGGCATTGCACTACACGGGTGCATTTGCACACATGCAGGCAATAAACTCACACAGAAAATAAAAATAATAATTTTTTAATTAATTATTTTATTGTTCTTAAGATGAAGAGTGTAAATCCAGTTCTCACAGTCATTGGTCAGTTAAAGCTGCTTGAAGAGGTGAAAATGTACAGTTTGGAAACATAACCAGGGCAGGAATGACAACCATAGAGGAAACATTGACAAGTGGCCTCATTTGCAATTTTGGATCTCAAGCTTGATATTGCTTAAAGGTGACAAGAATGGTAATACTCAGAAAGTTCTGGAAGATGCTGCAAATTTTACTTTAAAATGAGAATCTACTGTTTCTGTATTTTATCATATTCAACGAGGCTTCCAAGCTTAAAGAAGCTTCTCAAGATTAAAAATCAATAGTTTTTCTCTTTACTATTCTGCTTTATTTCATTAACTACAATTTGCAAGCACTTTCATTTTTGCAAAGCTTTTTTCATAATCCTCAGAAGTAGATGTTAAGTCTATGATATAAGTGCAGAAAAGTAAAGCTCCAAAAGGTTAGATCAGGGACGGGAGAGATGGCTCCGTGATTAAGAGCACATACTCCTCTTTCAGAGGACCAGAGTTCAGTTCCCAGCACCCACATAGGGAAACTCACAACCACCTGTAACTCGGGTGGATCCAATGCCCTCTTCTGGCCTCCATAGGGACCTGTTCTCATGTACACATAGTCACACAGCAACACATACATGCACAAATTTTTTAAATAAAATAAATATTTTTTAAAAGTTTAAATCATTTTTTCATGGTCACATAGCTAGTGAAAAGCATAGTTTGTCTTCCAGCTCCAAGATCTTGGTTCATTCCCTAGAAGATGTGGGGTTCCCCCCAACACCCACATAAGGCAAAAATACCAAATTTCATGAGTGTTTTTGTCAACTTAGCCAAAATTAACTCTGAAATCAATAGCAGATATTAAAGGCTTGATCTTTGTTTCTAATGTAGAAACTATCTATGAAAATGCATCCATTTATTACTAGAAAAATAATAATGAATGTCAGATACATCAATCTAGATAAGTAAGCGATTAACTGAGGCTCTAACATATCCCTTTGGCTTTAAGACTAAAGGTAGAGGGCTGGGGGTAAGGGATGGTTAAGTACAGTAAGGCACTGTGCAAGCATGAGGGCCTGATTTCAGATCCCCAGCACCCACATTATCCCAGACACAGTAGCATGTGTGTGATATAAGTGCTCCTATAAGCAAGCTGGGAGGCAGAGTTAGGAGAATCCCTGGAAGATCACAGCTAGGTGGTCTGGCATATGCAGACTATCTTGAACAAGGCTGAAGTTAAGGACCAACTCCAAAGTTTTCCTCTGCCCTTCATATAAGCTCCATGGTACACATACACCTGCATTCACACTCATGAACATGCATGTATATGTGTATGTGCACATACACACACAGATAAAAGGGGGGAGCCAGAGAGATGGCTCAGAGGATAAAGTACTTGCCATGCACTCATAAAAACTGAAGTTTGGATTCCTCAGAACACACATAAAAGCCAGTCTGGTATGGTAACTGCCTACAATCCCAGCACTCAGGAGGCAGACGGGCTAAACTGACTAGCTAGACTGGCCAGATTGGCAAGATCCAGTGAGAGACCCTGCCTCGATAAATAAAATGGTGATTAAAGAAGATATTCGAAATCAACCTTAAACACACACACACACACACACACACACACACACACCACATGCACACACACTGGAACACACACACTATGTGTACACACGTTGGAATAGATGCAAAAACTTTTTGGTGGACATTTTTGTTACTGTGGTTATTTTTTATTATTTTGTCTTTATAGCAAAAAATTTTAATTAAAAAAATTGCAGGTGAGTCAGGCATGGTTTCAAATGCCTTTAATCTCAGCACTTAGGAGGCAGAGGCAGGTGGATCTCTATGAGCTAGAAGCCAGCCAGGCCTATCTAGTGAGACCCCCCAAAAAAAAAAATTACAAGTAGAGCATTTTTCCCACAACTCAAGTCACTGCCTTGCTAAGACTTGCCATTGTGTTTCAAGGTAGTGAAGTATTGTAAATGAATGTGTTCTGTGTCTTCATACCTTCAGTATTGGGCCAATTTAGTCAGAACCAGTAAACTCCTATGATTATCCTGGGAGATTAGGGGTATACAGTCCATCCTTGAGCTTCAAAACAGAATTCACTCAGTCACTTCACAAAGATATGGGACATACCTACCATGAGTCAGACACTGGACAGAGTGCTGGGAAATACAGTGCACAGTGTTATACTCAGAACCCATCCTCAAGGCTGGGATGTAGCTCCATGGGTAGAATACTTGTCCACTGCACACAAACCCCTAAGTTTGATCCCCATCCCTGCATGAATTTGGAGGAGTGGTATATACCTACAATCCCAGCACTCAGGAGGTAAAAGCAGAAGTTTAAGGTCATCTTCAGCTACAAGCCAGCTCAAGGCCAGTGTGGAATACATGAAACTTTGTACAATAATAAGAAGAACAGTAATAATAATAATACTCTAATAGAACTAATCACATAACTGAGAAGAGAGAAATAAATAACAAATACATATAAAATCACAGCTGTGTCGGCTGGTGTACCAGTTATCTCTTCTTAAGATTCTGCTTAACAATTTTGCCTATCAAAATTATATCAAAAGTTATATCAAAATTAAGTGGCTCAAAATAATAATCATGGGGCTAGAGAGATGGTTCAGTGGGTAAGAGCACTTTCTGTTCTTGTGGTTCCCAGCACCCACATCAGGCAGCTTACAACTGCCTATAACTCCAGTTCCAGAGGTTCTGATGCCCTCTAACCTCCACAGGCACTGCACACAAGTGGAAGACATAAACTCACAGTCACACACACACACACACACACACACACACAAAAATTTAAAGCAACTTTTTAAACATAGTTTAAATGATAATAAAATAATAAATATATATTCTCACACATTTGCAAGTTAACTGCAACTTGCCAGAGCTGGGTAGACTCCAGGGTAGACAGCGGCACACAGAACCAGCCTTGCTCCTAAAGTCTAGGCTCAGATCAGGCTCCATCTCTCCTCCACCTACATTCTAGTGGTCTGAGTAGACCATGCTCAACATTGGTGGACCGGGAGAATACACTCTGAGGGAGAAACTGTGAAGTCACATGGCAAAGGGCATGGATGGGGGCAGGGAGCAGAACTGGGACCACAGTGTAACTGACCATGACCACAGTCATCGAGGGGAGACAGGTGATGCTATGTGAACAGCAGAGATATCTGGGCCTGTGAGGGAGGTCAGAAAAGACTTCCTTTACTGTGTAGCTGCAAGGGAAGCTTGAAAGACAAGTAGCAGCAAAGTCAGGGGACTGCCTAAGAGACCACTAAGTAGTGTGTGCAAAGTTGCAAGGTCAAAGGTGAAGCGACCAGTTTAAGGCATTCAAAGAAGACTGTTAGAGCTGGAGAGAGAAAGAGAGAGGGAGAGGGAGAGAGAAAGGAAGAGGAAGAGGGAGAGGGGGAGAGAGAGAGAAAGAGAGAAGGAGAATGAAAGACAAGGAAAAGAAAGTGGCAGGTCAGATCTGTCCCTTCCTACCAGCACTTTCTACAGAAGACACACTAGACACACTAACATGAGCAGATTAGAGGGCTGCTGGAAAAGTTCAGGCAAGAGATGCTGATGCCTTAGACTCTACCCTGATTGCCACCAATAGGGATGGAAAAAGTGAAAGTCTTCAAGAGATTTGCATAGATCAAAAAGCCTATCAGTTGACCCAAGCATTCCAGCAACAGATGATGCTTTGAACCAGAATAGCTGTAGAGACGGAGAGAAAAATAAAGTATTCAGAGATGCTGCATACACTGAAAAGTCCACCATCCGATCCCATCATTCCTGCCAAGGTCACCACCCAGGTTTCTACGGCTGAACCCAATGGTTATCTCGAGACCTTTCCGTCCTTTCTGAATACACTCTCTTCATTAAACTGCCCGCTCTCCCCAGCTTCTGGCAAGCCAAAGCTCTCTAGGTGCCCCCCCCACACCAGCTGCTCATTCTCAGTCAATCCTGCAGTTCCTCAGAACTGTCCTACAATCTCCTTACTCTAAACAGCCCTCGAAGGCTCAGTCAAATTCACTCCTCCTCATTCTCGGTAACAGGCTGAGTGAGCCCATGCTTCCCAGCTCACACTTCCCTATAGCCCACACTCCTCTTGCAGTCCTAGAGCTAGCTCTGTGTCTAGCTGACTGCTGGCAATGGCTTCCTGGATATCTCCGGGGCACTTGAAATTCACTGTATTCCCAGTTCATTTGCCCCTCACCCCTTCATCCCCAAGACCCTGCTCCACCCTCGCTTCCCATCTCAGAGTTACATAACCATCACCCTTCATCCAACTGTTGCAACAAGAAATCCCAGAATCTTCCATGATTCCCCATGTCGCACCTCTAAACATATCAACACCATCAAACTGCTCCTAAAATATTGCTCCAACCCGTCTACTCTCCTTTCACATCACCCTGCTCCAGTGAGGCCTCCACATCTTGTCTGTGACCTCCCAAATCCACATCCCTGTCTCATCATCTTCACAACAGCTAAAACAATCTTAACTTTTTTTTATCTATTTTTATTTTATATGCATGAGTGTTAGCCTACATGCATGTAAGTGCACTCACGTCGTTCAGTGCCCACAGAGGACAGAAGAGGGTGTCAGATCCCCTGGAACTGGAGTTATAGACGGTTTTTAGCTGTCATGTGGTTGCTGGGACTTAAACCCAGGTCTTCTGCAAGAGCAGCCAGTGCTGTTAACTGCTGAGCCACCTCTCCAGTTCCCTAAAATGATCTTAATAAAACACCAACAGGTCCATGTCAGTCTCCTGCTTAAACCTTAAATGGCAAGTCTTGAGCTCAGAATAAAGACCTAACTCCTTAACAGGAGGATCCACAAACCCCTTGATGATCTGGCTTTGGCCTTCCTTTTTTGTGTCTGATTCAAGCTGAGATGAAGATGCTGTCCGTTCTCTTCTCTCTACCTGAAATTCTATTCAGCTCTGAGCATTGCTTTACCAGAATGGCTCACCTTATTAAAACAGAGGCCCATAAGGGCAGGGCCACCGGCCTGATTTGCTTCCAACAATCTACACAGCAGCTGCCCCTCAATGCATAATAGTTATGGAAGTGAAGGAATGAATGAATAAATGCTTCCTTCAAGATGCTTTCCTAACACCCTTCAATCCTCCTCAGGCTAGGTCAATCGTATAGACATCCTGGAAGCAACCTCAGCTTTCCCAAGGTGGCATCGCCTCGCTGATTCCTCGGTCACTCCTTCCTACCCGCCTTCCTGCCGGTCCACACACCCCAACTAAAATGTAAGCTCTGTGAAAACAGGAATCCTGGGGTTGAAATGATTAAGAAAGACATGGTCATGAAAGAGGTCTCTGAAGGTGTGGACCATTGAGAGAAATGAAATAAAGCCACAGACGGTCCAGATAGAATGAACCACCAGGCTGCTGAGGTCAGTCTCTGCGATCACATGATGCCTCTTCTAATTCACCTGTCACTGGCTACCTGGTGACATCCTCCTTTATAGAGAGATGCACACAGGTTAGACAATGGTCCCACACCTTATAAAAAGGCACCAATTTCCACTAAAATCCATTACATGTTATTGAAGAAAATGGTCTTTCAGAGACTTTTACCTGTTGCCATTTTGTTTCAAGGGGACAGACTACATTTAAATAAAACCTGAAGTATATGGTAATGCCTTTCATAATGGACAGAATTTCATTAAAATCAGTCAACTTCTTCCAAACTTATTAAAGAATCGTCTTTTAAGTGTGAAATGCTAAGCGCTTAAGTTGAAACGGAAGCCTTCCTTAATTCAGTCAGTTAAACACAGTCCTGAGATCAGGGATGAGGCAGAACAACTCCAGGGGTTAACTCAGGCAAAACCAGTCACTGAGGCTGAAGAAGCTGAAGAATTGGAGATTCCCTGTTGACAGGCAAAAATATGACCCTGTTGGGTCTTCCATCTCTTAGTTATTAACAGCAGACAATGGAGCATCAGTCACCAAGCCTGAACCAAGGACCTTTGCCTGAGGTTAGTTTCCAAAGTATCCACTCAGCACATTCAGACTCTTAAATATGATGTCTCCCTTTGCTATTTGTCTCCACCTGACTTGAGGCAGGTTGGCATATCGGGAGAGAGCTGCCTTTACCCAAGGTGAGCACAGCCAGCATCACAGAAAGCTACTTCATATGGGCTTGGAGACCCTCTCCCCTGTCCTCTGACACTCAGGGCAATGATCTAAAATCAAAGAGGTGACAACTCTTTTTTTAAATGGAGCATGGCTCAGAAAACAGAGGACAGGAGAACAAGAGGACATGAGGAAAGGAAGCCTCAACATCGACTGTACCTCAGGGCCACGGTAGTAGTGAGGGCCTGGCTGTCTATGCATGACAGGACGAGAGGCCTTCTCTGCAGCAGCTAAAAGGAGCCATGTGAATAAGACAAGTAATCAGAAAAGGAACAGTAATTACTGTAGCCATGACAAGGGGATTGCTCCACAGCCAGCTCTGTCAAAGCCAGTAATTCTTGCAAACGAGCAGCAGACTGCATGACACAAGGTCTCCCTCATGAATTATACAGGTGGCCAGGCATAGTACAGTCTGAGTGATGCTTAAGGAGGAACTCTGTGCAGTAAAGACAGCCAGGCCCCCGGAGGCTACCCAGGCCTCCAGTTCCCCAGAGGGGAAGGTGAAACTCAGTCTTCAGGCCACAACTCCTGGCAACTGCACTTGAAGGCTGGTTGATGCCAGAGGCTCCCCGGACACAGGGCTGCCAGGAAGCCCTGTACAGTGGCAGGGGGATTATTAGCTATAGAAAGGTATCACTAAGATCAGGCCCTGGAGCTGTAGGAATGACAAGTGGAGATAGAAAATAGAACATTTTTTTCCAAGGGACAGATATTAAAGGTTAAATTGTATCCCTATCTCCCCCTGCAAGAAGGAAGGAAGGAAGGAAGGAAGGAAGGGAGGGAGGGAGGGAGGGAGGGAGGGAGGGAGGGAGGGAGGGAGGGAGGAAGGAAGGAAGGAAGGAAGGAAGGAAGGAAGGAAGGAAGGAAGGAAAGAAAGAGAAAGTAAAGAAAATCATGTGTTCTACTCCTAACCCCCAGGATTTCCAAATGGGACTACATTTGCAAACAGATCTTTGAAAGAGACAGTTAAATTAAAATGGAGTCATTAGGGTAGGCCATAATCCAATGTGACTGGTGTCCTCATAAGAACAGAATAGACAGACACACAAGAGATGACCATGTAAGAACACAAGAAGATGACTACTTGCAAGCCAAGGACTGAGAAAGCCACCTGCCTGCACCTTAATCTTGCATGTTGAGTGGACAGGATTATGTGAACACAAATATCTATTGATCACAAGTCTCTCAATCTGTGGTATCCTACAGCCCTGGCAAACAACCACAAGCACAAAGAAAGATCAAGAGCTAGACATGCACAATGTAGAGGACTGCGCTGTAGTTCAGTACGTAAAGTGCTTGCTCAGCACGCACAAAGTCCTACATTCAATCTCCAGCGCAAAATCAACTAGGGGGCCTGGAGGTACATGCCTTTAATCCCAGCACTCAGGAAGGAGAGGCAGGAAGATCAGAAACTAAAGGTCATCATCAACTACATAGCAAGTTTAAGGATGGAAATCAGGAAAACTAGAATTAAGCTAGAAAGTTCCTGAATGGCCAGGAGGTTGACCTAGATTCTACAGTCACTAATCTTGAGCAAGGGAGCAACTTGGATCTGATCTTGACTCTCACCAGCCTCTCTGTTGGCCAGATGTAGAGGAAAACATGGGGACGGGGGTGGGGACAGGCAGAGGATATGAGAACATGGACCTACATTTGAACTCGGGTTGTGGGGAGGATAGGGATACCATTGGTTGAGATAAAGAGAGGAAATAGATGGGCTGAGTCCGCACATAACTGGGGTAGGAGTCTACCCCCACTGCTGTCTCCAGAGAGCTGATCATAATACATTCCCTGGTCGTGCGTGGGTCCACACATGCGCAAACATCACAATTTCCGTTTGGGGCCCATGTTGACAAGCAGTGATTTCACTATTAATTAATTAACCACACATGATGCCACTATAACTAGTATAACTGCAGCCTAGTTGTCTTCAAACAGAAATCCAACAGACTTGACCCACACTCCTCTCCGTCCAGGACCCCCACAGCTCCTGAGACCCCCTGGGAAGGGATGAGCCAGAACAGAGACTCTCCTGTGGACATCAGCTGTTTCCATGGAAATTCAGGCAGGAGTCAACAGAGGGGGTTCAGGGAGTGGATACTCCCTCAAATATGGGCTTGGAACACTTTAGAAAAACCTAGCCAAGCATTTCTGTCACTACCCAAACCTTCTTTCAGGAGAAAAACTTTTAAAAGCACTGCCTGGTGGGCGGGGAGGAGGGGGCACGGACTGACTGTTGATAAATCATTTTATTTTGTGCTCCTTCATTTACTGGACACAAGATTAGGTGACACCTCCTGATAAGGTTTAATTTTAAAGCAGCAAGAACACTTCAGATATACTGTCAGAGAAAGTTCCATTTCTCTTCCAAGCCTGATGAGTGAGTGTTGTAATATAAAACCCTAGGATTTAAATAACACAAGCAGAGTCTATTATGAGAAAGGTTTATATTTTGGACTCTTTGTACTTCAAAGGAGCCCAGATACCAAATCATAAATTAACAGAAATAATGGACTTCAATAATCAGTTCTCTCCCTGGGTTTCCTTAGGAAAAAGACTTCTTTACTTGACAAAGGAGGGGGGACTCGGTGATCTAATTCTCTCCCTGAAATGGCCCAAGGTCTTAACATTACCACTAGTTAGAAAACCTTGAGGATAGGGGCCCACTCCAGCTTCTTCCATTGCTCCACTCCATCCAGCTGAGGTCCTCACTTCCCCAAGGCACTGGCTCCCACCAATAGCTCTAACTGTCGCCCACGCTCTCTGCCTCCCACCCTCCCCCCAGTAATCTCTATGGAGGCTTCCCAGCAGAGCCTTCAGGGAGAATGTTCTCTCTGGGAAATATGGAAAGGAAGGACCAGGATCAAAGGGTGAAAATTAAGGATATGGCCTCCTGGGTCATCAGACATGGTCCCCCTGCACCCAGCCAGGATCTTGTGGCATCACCATCCCATTAGGTTCCCACAGCAAGTCCCTCTAAGGACGCTATCAGCAACACAGGGATCCTTTTCTGATGTCCACAGAAGACATTAAAGTCTTTCAAGGGAGATTTTTTTTAACACGACTGCATGCCGGGTGCTAGACTAGATACAAAAGAACTCATTTCCACCTCAATGAGCAGTCTGGTGGGCTGAGAGCACCATATAGCAACAGGACCCTGCAAGGTGATGCACATCATTGAAGACACAAGTGCCAAACGTCAGGATGCAGTGGACCTAAAGGTGAGGATCTTCCTTAAGACTACTATTGACAAATTAATCAACTACCGTGTTAGATGTACAAACAGAAGTCTTACAATCTAACTGAAGGGACCAGCCCTTAGGAGACAGGACAAGGTACGGCCTGAAATAGCACCACAAGCCGGCATGGTGGTGCATGTCTGCAATCTTAGCATTCAGGATGTGGAAGCAGGATGATCAGAAGTTCAAGGTCATTTTTTGACTACATAGTAAGTTGACAGTTAACCTCATCTACATGAGACCTTGTCTTTAAAATAACAAGAGGGCTCCCTGGATAAAAGCACTTGCCCCAGAATCTAAATGAAAAGGAAGGTATGGTAGCGTGCAGCTGTAATCCCAGCATTCCTATGACAAGAGGCAGAAGTAGGAGAATCACCAGGAAGCTTGGCCAGGTAGCCTGGAGTACATGATGCAGTAGTAGAAATGACGAGAGAGACCCTGCCTCGAAACAAGAGGAAAGGTGAGAACCAACTCCCCAAAGCTGCCCTCTGACCTATGCTCATATACCCCCACCCACCCCCACCCGAGAAGAGAGAGAGAGAGAGAGAGAGAGAGAGAGAGAGAGAGAGAGATGGTGTGTGGCTAATGAGGAGGGCTCACGGAATGTCTGATATCCTTGGCCCAGATAGTCTGCTATAATCACAAGTGTCACCTTTCCTGCTATGGTCTTAATGTTTCTGTCTCTACCCCTCAAATTCACATGTGGAAATCCTTAGCCCCAGTGCTACTCCCATCAGGAAGGATGAATTTGCATCTTCACAAAAAAATAAAATAACACTGAGGCCTCCTGTGCCTGCTACTATGTAAGAGTACCCCACCTAAGAAGTGGGCCCTCATAAGACATGATATACAGGCACTGTGATCTTAGACTTCCAAGTCTCCAGAATGGTGAAAAATAAAATTTGCAAGCCATCCAGCCTATGGTAACTTGTTGTAGCAGCCCAGGTAGACTAAGGCATGTTCCCCAACCAGGTAAGTCCAGCTTACAGAGCAAGTCCCAGCTCTACTTCCTCTTTTATGATGTCTCATCTAGTCATCAGCTTCTCCCTCATCCTTGATTTCAAAGGGATCCTGGGTAAGAAATCATCCAACCATCAGGAGAGGGGGCGGTGTGGTGCGATGGATAGCGAATGTAACTGAATGTTCTCAATCATATTACAAGGAACACAAGTGCCCGTGTAGATCCATACTCTTGGATCCTATCCCAGATCTACTGAATCTGAAACTCAAGGGGGTTAGAGGCCAGAAATTTGCATTTCTAACCAACTCCCTGGTGGTACTGATGCTGATGGGATACAATGAACCAGTGCTCTAGGACAAGTCTCTTGTGGTCACTGGTGGGATGATGACCAGAATGATGAAGATTCAAATTGCAACAGCCACTACCATCAGCCGATCAGTTACCATAAGCCAAACCCATATGAGCAGCCCAGAAGCATCACCTCAAGTTATCTTCTGAGTCAGGCAGCTTTCCTAACCTCACAGCAAGAAACGTCCATGAAATTGAGACTTGAATCTCAAGGAGCCTACCTAAGTCCTAGCTCCAAGATGGCCACCGTGCAGGGACTTTCCCAACTCCCATTTCCAAACTCAGTCTGCCTGGTAGTGTCAGTGTGAGCCTCTGAGAAGTTCTAAAGCTGTGGACGTACTGAACTTTGGAAACCCAGCATTTCCAAACACATTCATCTGTGCAACACTCCTCAGCATCTCTCTGAAGAATGGCTATATCCACTGTCCCCTGTCTTGCCAGAAGCATCACATAGCATCTGTTGCCTCTGTGGCTTTGATCTCAACTCCAATGCAACATGTAGTGCTGGCCTCTGTAGAAAAGCTTTACTCCCGCTATGGTCTACACCTCTGATTGGGCCCCCACTTTGCCTTACAGCCAGTCTCATATCTCCAGCCCAGCACTGGAGAGCAGCAAGAAGAAAAGTCTCCATAGTTCCTGGAAGCTTCCCGAAGAGTCCTACAGGAAAGAGCTATCCTGGTCCGGCACAGATGCAGGGAATGCAAAACTCAAGTTTGCACAGACCAGACCTTACACCAAGCACACCTGACCTGATCAGTCCCAGGGGCTCCTCCCAGCCTTTACCTCATGCCTGAGCCCCTGGGCCTAGAACAGCTGAGTGTAGGTCACCTCGTTCTCAGATCTGGCCATACCCGCATCCTGCCTGCTTTTAGGACCTCAGCAAGAGAGACAAACTGGAAAATGAAGACAAGGAACAGATGTGGGGCTTTGCTGTGGCTCAGAGCAGAAGGCAGCTTCAAGATGTTTTTCCTCCTCTCTGCCTCTTGTCATTGGCTGACCCCTGCCAAACTGCAGAGATCCCCGTTTCAAATGAAAAGCGCATGCTGTGTGCAGGGCTGGCTGCATTTTTCCCTTCTGATTCAGCCGTGCACCATAGGAATTCTCACCCCCCACAGAGGAAACCATCCAGGATTCAACCAAGCAAGCATTTGGTGAGCAACTATATCCTGTGTCTTACACTGTACGCTAAGCACCAAAGGTAAAGGGAATGGACAGGAAGTTCAAGAAATGGGCCCTGGGATTAGAGAGATGACTCAGTGGTTAAGAGCATGTACTGTTCTTACAGAGGATCTGAGTTCGGTTCCTAGCACTAACATCAGGCAGCTCACAACTGAGATCTGTCCCCTCTGGGCTTCTGTACTCATGTGTATATACCCACACACCTACATAGGCATAATTAAAAATTAATATTAAAAAAAAAAAAAACGAAATGGGCCCTGCCATTCCATGGTGCTGCCATTTATGTGACGCTCATTTCCTCTGCCTAGACTTAGATAACTTTGGGCAAACTACTATACTGTAAGGTGGGTGGGGCTAATGAATCTCAAAGGGTCTTCATGACCTTTTGAGGTGTAGGTAAAGCCAGGTGTAGTAGCTTTAATCCCAGCATTCAGGAAGCAGAGGCAGGCGGATCTTTGTGAATTCAAGGCCAGCTGGTCTACAAAGTGAGTTCCAGGCCAGCTGAGGCTTCGGGGAGACCCTGTCTCAAAAAAAGAAAAACAAAAAAAGAAAATCAAACGTGGCTAAAGTAGAAGACAGCCTGGGATATGATGAAGTTAAGAATGGTAACCCGCGTGCTTCTTTCTTTACTCAATTCTGGGCAGTAAGAATTCCTACGTCAGCATGTAAGTTGGTGTCAAGTTGAATAGGGCAGTTTCAGGCAGTTTAGTAGAAGAAGGAACTGACATGGCAGTTCTAGGTGTTGAGCTGAGGTTTAAAGGCTAATATTGTGTTGGCAGAGAGGATGTAGAAGGGGGTAACAAGGAACAAGTAAAGAGAATGGATTTGGTCCTAGAGAACAAGGCTAGGCTACAAAATGGATGAGACAGAGGGACCAGACTTCAGATGATGTTGACACTTCCTGAGGAAGGAGAGTTAAAAAGTCACTGAAGGACCCAGCAACACTGTCAGGCTTGAATCAGAAACCAGAGTGTCATGGACAAGGAGCAAGTCTATCCACCATGAACCTTCTCTGACACAGGGACCCACATACAACCTGGAGCCCCCCACAAGGCTACATCTGTGCTGGGCTAATTGCTCCTTTTCAGGGGACATGGGAGCACCTCAGAACTCTCCATTCGATTTCCAACATCAAAGAAATTAGAAATAAACATTCAATAATTCAGGGACTGGTTTCCATTTAGAGTACAACAGCAGGAGAAGGAAAATCGTGTAGTCATTTAAAAAGATTATCATGAATGCTATAGAAACAGAAAAATGCTTTTGACATGTTAAGTGAAAAACAGCAGAACTCAAAACAATATGGGTACCATTAGCCGAGCGAGGGCTCTGCTTGGTAGAGGAAGCACAAGACTCAGAACAGGACAAACCAAGTTCCAACTCTGACT
Organism: Eospalax fontanierii; assembly: GCA_035773235.1. NCBI lineage: Eukaryota > Metazoa > Chordata > Mammalia > Rodentia > Spalacidae > Eospalax > Eospalax fontanierii. The sequence goes on along the minus strand of CM069540.1, from coordinate 16,943,735 downwards.
CTGCGAGTTGGGCATTGTGAGGCCTTCAACATGGCTCTTCTCTGTTTTCTTGTAGGTGAAAGAGAGGTAATAAAACTGATTTCAGCAGGTTGCTGAAAGTTTGCAATGCCTGCCTCGCGCCTGAAGTTCAACTTCCCAAACTCCCGTGACGTCTGTAGTATGAAGCAGAACTTTCAGGATATAGTTATAGCTTTTTAAAAGAATAAAACCTGAACTTCAACCCAGAAGGTAAGTTTCTTACAGGGAAGCACTGTGACTTGATTACTACTCCATCCCCAGAACTCAGGGAAGACAGAATTAGCAATGGGATTACAAGTGACTTACCACCACCACCTATGGTTGTTTTCAAAACCTAAAGGGACATGGTTGTGTCTAGCAAACATCCAGAATATGAACATGACAGACCATTTCTCCAGGCTGAAGCCAACCTCTCTGCTCAAAGGAGAGAGCCCAGGAGTAAACCCTTTGAGCTGACCATGCCTCCAGCTCATGTCTGGGAACAGCATGAACATGTTGTTCATTCTGGTGACTGGAGTAAATGCTTCTGGAGTAAGGAAATGCTTATTGAGGCCTGTCCTGGGCACCCAAAGTCAGAACCTAAAGATGCCTTAATGATGACCCTAGAAAAGACCAATTTTCTCTTGGGAAAAGACTCCCATCCTCACGAACTCTGGGGACATGTTCCAGGCAAACATCAGCTGGACTTCTCAGACCTAGGATGCCTACAAGACCCATCTGCTCCGCAGAGGTGAGCTCCAAGCCACATAGGCTAAGGGAAGAAAAGACACCATCCCATCACAGTGCACAGCTATTCGCCTATTCCTCACACTCCCCAGTCTCTACAGGACACCCAGGTCTCTCTTCCTAATGGCCAGAACTCCTCCAGAAGCATGTCTGTCCCCCAGCTTCATGTTTTGACTTTTAATGACAGGCAAGCACATGCATGCAAGTCAGAACCCATTCTGACAACCTGCCTTCGCCTGAAGAGTTTTCACACCTGACCCTCAGACTGTGTTGTCAGAGAAAAAGCAGGAAAGCACTGGAGTCTTGAAGAGAATGGAAGGCTGCGTCATGCAAGGGCAGAGGCGACTCCTAAGAACCAGGGAGATAGGGCTCCCGAGAACAGACCTTTTAGACCCTTCCCTGTCACTCACATTTAGCGTTGGTGTCCGGCAGGTGACTGGTACAGAACACACCAGATCACAGCCACATCACCTTATAGTCCCCCGCCCGCCAGCGCTGCCGCATCCCTCCCCAGAAGTCCAGCGTTGCTCCACAGCTCCAAAAAAAGCAAAGACATTGCCGGAGACCCGCCGCTCCCTCCTCTACTGTCCATCACTTGATACTCACCCATCCCCAGCACACAGGCACATTCACACGTGTGCATATAACATGCATACACAACTGACTATAAAACAGCTCACGTGACAGGAAGCCAGGGGCAACACCGGATTCAGTCAGAGTCGCCTGGAAGGGGCTGAGTGGAGGGAACTGAACAAGCAGTAGTTCAGGCTGAGCTCAGGCTCCCGAACCTCTGGACTCTGTGCAGCAAGGCCCCAGAAGCTGCCAAGGCCTCTGGTTGGGTCAAGGGAGGAGGCAGTTATGGCCCAAAACTAAAGACGTTTCAGTCGCTGATGCTCCCCTAGTGACTTACTGTTTCTTTATTGCAATACACTCTCTATAAAAGCCATTTTCCTCTCACAGGATCTGCTTGGGCAACTTGTGATGTCATCATAAATTCTCTCTCTCTTCCTCTCTCTCTCTCTCTCTCTCTCTCTCTCTCTCTCTCTCTCTCTCTCTCTCCTCTTTTTCCTTTAAAATGTCAGCAGATTTCTTTGAGTTTCCAAAGAGGCAAGAGAGCCAGAACCATCTCCAGTTTTGGCAGAGAAATTCATTTTCTTTCCCAAAATGTCTGTCTTCACTTTTCCTCCTTGCTCTCCCATAGGAGCACTGTGGAGATAAAGCCTTGAAAACTACAGAAAGTCACAGAAAGCATTTATGGAAGAAAAAAAAAAGCTTTCCTTTCTACCCCATCCAAACGCGGGCTCTCTCTCTCGTTCCCTTTTTTCCTCTCGGCCTATTTTGGTGTGCTTCCAGGGGAAGTGGATGTATAGCAAGCACTTTTAAACAAGGTCTAATACAATCCATGCCTCCAAGACATGGATGCCATTAATCAGAGCGAAGGCTTTGTGTGAGAGAGACCACAGGCTGGACAGACGCCATAGACCAATAATGCAGACAGGCCCCTACCTACCCACCCTAACCCACCCCCTTTGGGGCTTGGTATTCATTCTTCTTCCGCTAACCCCTCCAAACCCTGTGCCCAACATTCCCACAAAGGCCTTCTACAAAAAAACCTACCATACGAATAATTAAATTTCCCTTCATTCTAAATTCACTGGACCAAAGAGAAATCATGATCCTCGCTTTAATTGTACAATCTCAAAAACTGCTAAAGGAAAACCCAGAACAACTCTAACCCAAGAAATCCTGTAGAACCAGAGCCAAGAGGAACCAATGACCAACTGAGGTTTCTGTCTGGTCACACTGGGTGATCTTCTTAAGCAAAGCCTATGTTCTGGAAAGTTCCTTCCAGAAAAAGCTCTGTGCAATGAGATTAGCCCCAACATACACTGTCCGAGCATGCAATGACTGAACAGTGACCTAAGAAATAAAGGTAGTGTTGGACTCAGACTGGCCTTTCTTTTCTGTACTTGGCCCACCATCATTCTTCCCTGCTCCCCACCCACAGCCCAGAAAGAGAGTCCAACTAACTACAGATAACTAGGAGCAAAGGAGCTTCCACATGAGGGAGACCAGCATCCACATAAAGGCCTTTGAGACTGATGTGTGCTTCTAAGTGCCCTCCCTCGTCTCCCTTAAAAACAAATCTTCTTGCTGGGTGACAAGATGCCTGGTACTTCAATATGCATGCCGGGATCAATCACCAAGAGCTTGGAGGTATTCCTCGGTGATTTTTACTCCATTATCAGCCATTTGTACTAAACCTGAAAAAGTAGGTTCTTTAGTAAGGAGAGAAGAGGATGAGGGTACCACAGCAATGAAGAACTGGGGTAGGAGAAGAACTTACAATCTTGATGTCTGTTACAATGACATTTCCAGTACCCACCATTCATCCACACACATAGGCCTGCCAGGAACCCACCATATTATATACCTGTTAGAGAGACATGCCCATTGTTTCTTCCTCTTTTCCCTCATCACCCTGACTGAGCCCCACTCACAGGGGGAGAAACGAGAGAAGCAAACTGTATTAGTTATTCTTCTGTTGCTGTGATAAAAACCTATGACCAAGACAACTTATAAAAGGAAGAGTTTAAGTGGCTTATAGTTCTGGAGAGAACTTCCTTCCCTCATCATGGACGGAAGGAAGCTGGAGCAGAAAGCTGAGGACCCACATCTTCAAGCACTCAAAGGAGCAGAGAGATAAAGCGGAAGTGGGCGAGGCTAAAGCCCACCCCAGGTGACATAGTTCCTCCAGCAAGGCCACACCTTCTAAACCTCCAAAAGCAATCCCACCCACTGGAGACAAAGTCTTCACATACTTGGAGCCCATGGGGGCATTTTCATTCAAACCACCAAACAAAACCAGGTGGGACACACAAGAAGCCCAGAAGCAAGTCTTTGCTATGGACTGTCTTGAGAGTCAGGGTCAATAACAGATGCTTGAGACCTTTGTTGTGTTTGCTGGACAAGCAAGAAGCCACTAGGGGTCAAATGAGAAGTGCGGCACCCAGCATGGTGACACACATCTACCACCCCAGCCCTCGGGGAGTGAAAGCAAGAGAATCAGGAGTTCACGGTTAGCCTCATCTACATAGTGCGTTTGAGATCAGCCTGGGCTATGTGTCTCAAAACATCAAAAAAGAAACAAGCATGGTGGTACACACTGTTGGTCCCAACACTCAGGAGGCAGAGGCGTCTATGAGTCAGCCTGGCCTACATAGAGTTCCAGGCCAGCCAGGGCTACAGAGTGAGACCCTGTGTCAAAACACAAGCAAAAAGGAGGAGAGGAAGGAAGGAAGGAAGGAGGGAGGGAGGGAGGGAGGGAGGGAGGGAGGGAGGGAGGGAGGGAGGGAAGGAAGGAAGGAAGGAAGGAAGGAAGGAAGGAAGGAAGGAAGGAAGGAAGGAAGGAAGGAAGGAAGATTAGATGGACAGACAGACAGGAGGAAGCTGACCCTTGGGCAGCTCACCCACTAGGGCAAGCGGAGCCCTGACTGCAACTTTCTCATCCTTCTTTGGCAAAGTTCAGGCTTGCCTGGAGAATCACATCCCCACCCCCCAAATGTCCCAGCCTGTTCCTCTTTTCTGTTTCAACTCTGAAATGCACCCACTCCAGGAAGTGCTCCCCACCTTCCTGGGTGAGTGAAGACACCATCCTTTCATTGTATTCACCTAGTCCTACCTGGGCTCTTGTCTTGAAAAGTGAGTTGTCTTTGTATCCTCCCCTCCCCAGATCCCACCCAGCACACAGGGTTATTTAGGAACTGTTGGGTAAACTGATCCAGTTGCTGAATGAACAGACACACACTTGCCAACTAACCGGAATCATTTAAGTTTATAGGCTCTGCCTTTCCTTTCTTTTCCAGAGATTTACGTCAGGGTTTTGCACAAGCTGAAACAGTGGAGTTCTGAGGGGAGGGAATGATTCTAAGTGGGAGAAAGGGCTCATTCTGTGGAGAATGGTTCCTTTCTGGGAGGAAGGAGCTCTCTGGAAGCTTTCCACAACACCAGGCCACACCACCAGAGATGGAAAATAGCAAGTGGTAGAAGATGGATTAGCCAAGGCAGCCCCTTACCTGCAGAACAGAATGAGATGAGCACCTTTGTCAGGATGGGTTGAGATGGCCTCAAAGAATGAAGAAAAGGTTGCTGAATAAGGCTTATTAATGCTTGCAGCCTTAATTAATAATTAATCAGCCAACCGCTGGGGCAAAACCCACCAATTTCTACAGAAAGCCACTAAAAGAACACTGAGGCAAAGGAGAAAACTACCATCAAGGCTCCCCACCAAGCTCATCCTCCTGAAGCTGCTGTTTCCATGGGTACAGACCAGAATAAACCAAAGACGGGAGGGGGATCAAAAGTTTCTTCCCAAATAAGCAGCCCTCCAAGTCCTCTCCCACCCAAGGCCTCATAACTATTTCTTGTAATCCCCCAGGCTTGCTTCTGGAATGCTTCAAAGTCACCACCAACCAACCCTTTCTGACGCACAATGGCATTTAATAATTGCCTATGGTTCTCGCCTGGGAAGCCAGGCGAGCACCCACAATTCATTACATGTGTGACCTTTGGAGCCCTCGGCCCCCAAATGATTTTCACTCACTTTAATCTGAGTCCGATTCAAAACAGATCTGCTGTCAGCAGCCTGAGTTCTGTAGCCCTAGAGATGGGCAGTGTCTACAGCTAATCTTTTAGTGCCTTAATCATAAAACACAGCCCTTCCCCAGCTGTTTTCACCCCAATAGCCAGAAAAGGGGTGAGCAGCATGTGGAAAATGATGAATTATAAACTCTAAGGTAGTTATTTCATTAAGCTGAATTGGATGCTAAAACTTGAACTGGGTTGTCTGTAATTGAAAAGTCATTTTGTAAAACCCCAAACTGAGAGACTCTCAAAGTTTCTGCATTTCCAGGGGGAGCCCTCGCCATGTGCTGGGTGGAGGAAGGGAAAGACATACTGCTTCGGTCTAGACCACTGTTGTTTATAAATGATGGCTGCTTCAGATTTTCACAACGTGATACAGAGCGGCGTTCAACAGGTCCACAAATGCATCACATTCACCCGAATTTAGTGGGTGTTAATTGAAATCAGAGTTGCAGTCGTTACCACCGACATGTTTCTAAACACTACCCAATAATTTCTTTTTCTATCTCAGGCTCTGTGACAGCTGGCAGTGAAAAACCAAAGGAAGCCACAAAAAATGGTCTTAATGTCCCACATAATATGATCACCACGTCTGTACATGGGTCTGGCCTGAGTCTGCACACACAGATGTGTGTGGATAAACACAGGGTAGATGTGTTTGTCTCGTCCATTTCTAGAAGTTGAACAGGAGATGCATGTACACTCTCTGTGTACCCGTCCCAGGGTACATGAACCTTCCCAGAAAGCCAAACAGCACCCCCTCAACGTGGCGACAACAGTCTAGTTTACAGAGAAAGGAGTTTCGGAAAAGCAGACCTCGTTCCTACATGCTGCTCCCATTCCTTTCTCTCTGGGATGCCTCACCAGCATCAGGGAAGCCTTGTTTGGATTTAAAAAGCAAAATTAATCTTTCCTCCAGAAGAGCATTTGAGGGTCAGTCTTCAGACTCTGGAAGAGAGGAGGAGCCGATCAGGGAAGGGAGGGCAAGTAAAGAAAGAAAAGGGATTTTTCTGGAGTTTCCTCAGAAAAATACCAGCTTCATTCTCTCCATTACTCCTTAGTCCATTATGAGCTTGTGTGAAAAGAGGTGGCTTTGTACTCAGAGTCATGACTAACTGAAACGGAAAAGAAAGGGCGGGGTGAGCCTGGCCATGAGGCCCCACAGTTTGCCCTCCAAGGGTCCTCCCAGGACGCCTGGAGGACCTCCCCTCGATCTAGAGCCAAAAATAAACACTGCCTCCACAGGACTGCACGAGGAGGCACAAGCACCACTCACGATGGGCCTGTGTGCATGGCACCCCCACGGGCATAGCAGCACCCACACGGCTCTCCAGAGAACTCAGCAGAGAGGCCTGCTGCCCCCGCGCCCGCCAGCCACATAAAGCTGGAGGCAAAGTTATTCACCTAAGAGGACTAGAAATATTTCTACAGAAGAAATATTTTTTCTTACGTATTTGTTATTGATTGTTGTTGCTGTTATTATTTTGAGACAGAGTCTCACTCTGTAGCTCAGGCTGACCTGTTACTCACTACATAGTTCAAGCTGACCTCACACTCTGGCAGTCCTCCTACCACAGCCTTCCCAGTGCTAGAATCAGAGATGGGAAGGGAATAATTTCTTGATGTAGAAACTACCCAGAACAGTCCAGTTCCTCCTAGTTTCCATCTTCTGGCTGGCTTGTGACATCTAGAGAGTCCAGATGGTCTGTGGGAAGAAGGAACTGAACTCTGATACTGCAGCTGGGTCAGCTGAGCAGCAGGTGAGCGCCACTTGAGAAGGTGGGAGGCTTGAAGAATGTCAGGTCCATTATCACAGGCACAGTGCAGGGGACCTGAGGACACATGTGGGTTTGGGCAGCCCTCCTTATGGTCTGCCCATCCCTTGACCAGGACAGCCCTCTATCCTCACCATCCCTAACGTCCAGGTCGACATCATCATACTGAAGGTAGAAAGAATTGGTACCAGAGTGGGCCTTGGTTCTCCTCCACCAGACCTGCGGCTTCCTCTTATCAGCAGTCATAAGACCCATCCACAGAGCACCAGGTGCCCAGAGCTCCAGTGCATGTCCCAGCCTACCAGGAGCTTGGGACACAAACAGTTCTTTCCCCACTAATTATCTCATCACCCCGCAACTCCAGCTTTTTATTGCATTATACCTCTCATCAGTCTGAGCTAGAAAGCTAGAAAAAGAAAATTGGAGGGGCACAATTTCAATATCTCAAAATACGTGCAAATCAATGCCCGGAATCCTACCTGGAATGTTTTTATTCAGACAATTCTGTGCTTGTCGGAGAGATGACCTTATAATAAATAAATTCCTATCTTGCAGAGGGAGATGTTTCTCCTCACTTTATAAAGCTAATTATACTGGCACGACGTAATGTTTTCCTTAGCGCTTGGTCACCTTATCCCGTTACTCGGGAAATATTATTTTTAAATAGGTGTGATAGATGCAAAGCGAAACCCTCGGATTTCAATTCCAGCCCCAATTCCCAGATCCCCTTTCTGAGTAATTTAAGGACTTCCTCCAGATAGTTTTTCATATTCTTTTAACTGACATTTTATCTTTCTACAGTATCTCACAGAATGAGCACGCACTAAGACAATGACAGCCAAGAAGGCCTGTCATTTCTCATTCCGACAAAGACAGATGTCTTACACTGGCTTATGCCAATAATAGACCCAACAAAAAACAAAAGAGACTACACCTGCCGCTGATGTAAAGGCACCAATTCACATTTGTGACACTCATTTGTCAATTAACAGATTTCTTCCATTGTTGACACACGAGACTTAAAAGATGTGGGCTCAAATGTGATGAATTAAAAAAGACAGATGAGTAAGCTATGAGCTGCAAAGTAATGCTATAATGTGCTTTAGATATGAATATCAACTGACACCCCTGACAGGCCATACAAGGTTTTATTTCATTTCACACTGTATCCAGGCTTCATACTTTGTCTTCTTTGTTCGCTTTTCATCAAGCTCCTAACATCTCATTCTGACAGCCAGAGACATTTAAGGCACTTTCGTTTCAAATGCAAGTTAGCGTACTTGATTTGTCATTAAAATGCAAAGCGATTGCCGGTGCAGGTAAATGCAGGTATGCTTAAAAGGTTGGAGCTGCACAGGCAGAGCTGAAAATGGCTGTCTTGCTTTCTTCCTTTCCTAGCATAGAAGCCTGGAAGAGCTCTTCCTCACACCCTCCATAGCAAAGGCCTGCAGACCTGCTCCTTAGGAGCTCCAGTCCCATCAGTAGCCAGGGATGGATGACCCATTGAGATAGAGAAGGGAGCCAGGACTGAGTGGAAAGCTGTGTTCTCTCTAGGCAAGGTAGTTCACAGACCTGCAAGTTGAGCTGCATGGCACAAGCCCTGAGTGTTGTAAAGAGGATTCACAGACAGGCTTCCATCAAGATGCTCAGAGTGATGAGTCCCCCATCTAATGACCCTTTTCTATCTCTTTCAGGGAAAAAGAAGATTCCAAACCCCTAAAAGACACAGAAGGATGGTGAAATGGGGGGGTGGGGAACACCCTGCCCCCAAAACAGCCTCTCCATGACTCTTCCCACTGAAGCTGATCTTAAGACCTTCAGATGACAAGCACTCACTCTATACCTGGAGAACAGGATGGACAGGACATAACAGACTCTGAGAAGGCCTTGCTAAGTCTTCCCCCAGGTTCACTGCCATCAGGATTACACTTGGTTGGTATCTAAGCACACCTCTCCACAACTATCCATTTCTCCATCAAATCTAAGCTAGAACATATACAGCTGCAGATATTTCTTTAAGTCTTCAGTTCTGAAGGTTCCCGTGTGATGTATTTATGTTAACATAATAAAATTATATTATTCATATTGAATAAATTTGTATTCTTCTCTTATCAATCTGTAGTTTGTTATAAAGGTCTCAGCCCTAAACCCTATGTTAGATAGTTAAGAAGAAACATTTTTCTATAAGGGCTTTATGGAAAGAACTGTTGAAATATTGCTTAATTCAGTAATTTCACTCTCTGAGAAATTATCTAACAAAAACAGTGAAAGCAATAGATCAATTCCCAAGCAAAGATGCTCATCAACACATTTCTTACCAACAGCAAAAGGTAAAAAACAATATATAAGTATTCAGAATTTATTTAAAAATTATAAACAATATAATCATAGTTTCTAAAGTATGACTCAGCTCTGAGGAAAAAAAAAATCATGCAGTCACTGAGAAAAAGATCATCCATGAAAACTTCATAAAACATTGGAAGAAAAATCTAGAATATTAGAGCTATATATAGCCTGCAAGAATTTATACATGCTCAAGTGTTAATCGAGGTTTATTGTTCTATGACAAGATGGTGGGTATTTTTTTATTTCCTTATTTATAGGTTTTGAATTTTTACATTTTTTAAAATGAATATTATGCTTAGGAAAGCATAAAAGAAACTTTAGAAAACCAATTCTACTTCTTTTTTATGCGTGTATGTGTATGAGTTTGGTAGATGTGCATGGTACATACGCACATGTGTGCAGATACATGCACCTGTGAGTGCATGAGCAGAGGCCAGATGAGGACACTGGATATCCTCTGCTCTGTCACTCTCTATCTTATTCCTTTGAGACCAGGTATCTCGCTGAACCTAAAGCAAGCCTGGCAGCCAGCAAGCCCCAGTGATCCTCATTGTCTTTCTCCAACAGTGCCAGGGTTATAGGTAGGAGCCCAGCCATAGCCAGTATTTTATGTGGATTCTGGGATTCAAACTCAGGTCCTCGCCCACTGAGGTGCAAGAGCTCTACCCACTGAGCCATCTCTGTAACCCTAAAACAAAAAAAAATTTTTTTAATTTTTTACAATTATTTATTTTTAGAAGGGCACATGTGGAGGTCAGAGGACAACTTGGGGGAGTCAATTTTCTTCTTCCATCATATAGGTTCCAGGGATTGAATTTAGGTCATGTCAGGCATGATAGTGAAAGCCTTTTACCTGCTGACCCAACTCACTGGCCCCTAAAAAACTAATTCTAAAACATAAAGATTTTTTGGCACTAACTTTCTATTCCCTGGCACTGAGCTTCTGTTTGCTTTCTGAGTCTCAATTCCTTTTATTGACAGGAAATAACAGACCAGGGCTTCTCAGCACTGTCCATACCCAGGTAGCATGAGGGCATTCTGCATCACTCCAAGTGGCTAATCTGAATCTTAACTTTTAAATTATGTTATCTGGGACCTAGCTCAGTGGTAGAACACTTGCCTTGTATGCATAAATTATGTTAACCACTTTCTAAAACCAGAACATAAAATCAGTACACACTCTCAAACATGTACCAAACTTCAATACACTGGAAAATAGACCTGTATTTTCTCATGTGCTAGGTTAACTCATACTGAAACTTGCAAGATGGTTTCTTCTTAGAATTTGTTTTAAACTATGTATGTAGATTTGTACACGTGCACGTGAGCGTAGGCGTGCACAGAAGCCAGAGGCATCAGATCCCCTTAGGAGCCAGAGTCGCAAGAGGCTGTGAGCCACCCAAAGTGCTTGTTGAGAATAGAACTCGGGTCCTCTGGAAGAATGGTACATGTTCTTAACTGCTGAGCCATCTCTTCAGCCCCCTCCCCTTGGGATTTTTGAAGGAATAACCCAATACTGCGAGATGAAATTTACCACAGGGGAAAAAAAATATTTTTTTAAAACTGTTACCATTTACAACTCCTTAACTGAATAAATTCACTTTTAGATTTTACCCACTCCAAGCTGCATAAAGGAATATCCTGTACACTGGAACCCCATCAAAATTGTACTCTGTCACGAGCCCCTGTATCCGATCCAGGTTCGACTGAGCTTCTGCTGACTCACTTTTACAAAGTAAACATCAAAGAGTTTGTAGCCTGTGACGGGCTTTCTTTATGAAATTTTGTTTGACAAGGATTCTGCTGCTGAGAATTAACCTCGAAGCCTACAGGTTTAAACCAGCCTAACGTAAGTTCTTTCTGCAAGGCACAATCACAGAAGAGCTCGAACACTATGCCGAACAGGGAGCACTAAGGTCTCCCTACTTTATACTTCCTCTGTGATGTTGAGCAAGTTCCTTGATCAGCCTAAGCCTCGTTTTATCTAATAAAAGCTATTAAGAACCTCATAAAAGGATCTGGGAAGATGGCTCAGTCAGTAGGGTGCTTTCTGCACAAGCATGAGGATCTGAGTTCGGATCCCTGGCACCCACATGAAAAACCTGATATGGTAGTGTGCATCTATAATGCCACTCCTGAGACAGGAGGACGTGGGAGCTTGCTGGCCAGCCAGGCTACCTGGATCAGAGAGTTCCAGGTACAACAGAAGACAATGTCTCAAAGAATAAGGTAGAAAGCCACTGAGAAACACACTCAACATTGGCCTCTGGCCTATACACACATGCACGCATACATCACATTCATGCGGGCACATGCACACACACCAAAGGCCCTTATAAAATTGAAAGGATTGACTGAGATTACGTCGGTCCTACATAACTACCTAATGGCTGGCCAGGGTTCTTTCAACTTGATACTTTTTATACAGGTGGGAAAGGGGATGGGTAACGAGAGAGAAGACTCAGCACAGGACAAACTGTGCATCAGCCCCAGCCTGGAGCGCCAGCGTAAGGTCAGCTAGAGGAACCTCTTGACTGGCTTGACCAGGAGCACCCAGCCGAGCGTCTCTCTAGACTTCCTAGCCCATATTTAGCTCTTCGTTCAGTTCTTCACCTTCTCTACCATCTGACTAGTTTATGCTCTGGAGATACTGTCTTCTTTTACTATTAATTCAGTTTCAAATCGCATTGTACCGTGTTATCCACGCTTAAATGTGATTTCCTAATTATCTTCTGGTGAGAAGCTCTAACTAACCCTTTATGAAAAAAAAGTAGGGGGAATGATAAAGAACTGTTCATAACAAGCAAACTACTCAATTCAAAGTAGATCTGAAGTCACATTAAATGCAAATTTGGGGGGCTGGGGAGATAGGTCAGTGAGTTAAGTGCTTATCAAGCAAACATCAAACCTAAATTTGAATTCCTAGGACTCATATAAAGTTGTTGCAGTAGCATGTGTCTATAATCCCAGTGCTCCTACAGTGAGGTAGTAGCCAGAGACAGGCGAATTCTTGAAAGTTTACAGGTCAACTGGTCCAGCATATGTATCAGTTAACAACGAAGAGATCTTATTTCAAACAAGGTGACAGTCGAAGACCAGCACCCAAGATTGTCCTCTGACCTCTATATACATGCTCTGGCACAAGCGTGCCCTCAACCACACACATGAACATCTACACACACGCACACATACAATACATACACATACACGTGATACACACAAAGATTTTTTTAATGAACACTTTTTTTTAATGCAGGGAGGTCAGACGGGAAAACCAGGGGGTTAAGAAATAGGCACAAGTTCCTCACTAGGAAACGTACAGTGGTCTGCGATCCACCCCCTGGTCTGGGAAGATGGGAAGTGAGAGGAAGCGGTTCAGCAGTGCAGAGTGGTAGTGCATTCACAGTGGCTCAGGAGGCCGAGGAGGGCAGATCCCTCTGAGCCAGGAGGTCAAGACCAGCCAGGGCAACAGAGAAAGCCCAATCCAAGAAGAAAAAGCAATTCAGTGTTTCCTTCTGCTGGACGATAAAGCTGTTCCATAAGAGCTTAGTTACAGTCTGTGGACAGGGGTAGAGAGTGGGGGTCCTTGGGTAAGAAAATCCCTCTCCAGTCTGAGTCCAGGTGTATAAGGAGATTTTGAAAAAAGGAAGTCACTGGAAATTATTAAATAAATCAGAATTTCACTCTGGCATTTGGTTTTCTTAAATTTTGCTCTGTTTGCTTACCCTATTTAATACTTAATATTCCTTTTGAGGAGTTGAAACAAGGTCTTCCTATATATCCCCAGTTGGCCTTCAAATGGAGATTATCCTGCCTCATACTCTGAGTGCTGGGATTATAGGAGTGTCCCACCATGCACAGCTCTACCTAATATTCTACTGAGATTAGTAATAACCATGCTTCTTATGTTCTAATGAGGATTCTGTTTCATTCCCACCCCACCTTTTAGAACACAATGAAATTGGGAAATGTTTTCTTGGTTGTCCTTACCTAAGGGAAATGTGATCATTCAATTTTGTTTTGAAGCACTGGGGATTGAATCGAAGGCCTCATGCATGCAAGGCAATTGCTCTACCACCGAGCCACATCCCTGAAAACCTGGTCATTCAGACTCAAGGCCTTGTAGACTCTGGCCTGGTAACAGGGAGGTCCTCCACAGTCCTACTTTTGCAAACCCAAGGTAGAGACCACCAATGCCACACAACCATGAAGATAATCCTGCTTGTAAACCAACAAAAGAATCAAAAGTCATAGAGAGTACTTTGAGATACCTGTTCTTCCGGAACATCTTCTATAGGAACAAATCACATTTCACAATCAATCTTCATGACCTCACTGAACAAGTATCATTATCCTGGTTTGGAAAATGACAGCGAGGATTAAATGACCTGCTCAGAGCTCACAGAGACTCTGGGATGAGATGAGACAAACACTACCATGTTGCTCTTAGCTGCTTGCTCTTCCATCCGCCCATCCTCCAGCCAGATCTCCCCAACTTCTTGGTCTTCAGCTGTGACTCCAAACTGCAAACTATCCAGAGTTAAGTTTCTCATTTAAAAAGCAAAAACACAGTCAAACTGCACCATAGAGTGCCTAGAGCTTGGAGATCCATGAGCATTCAAATAGCCTCTGTGACCTACAGTCAACCTGAGGAATGAGACAACAGAGAAGGGAACTTAAGGGTCGTCCAGAATCAAGAATAACAACAGGATCCAAACATAGGGCAGATGGGGGACTGGAGAGATGGCTCAGCAGTTAAGCACACAGGCTGCTCTTGCAGAGGACCCGGGTTCAATTCCCAGCACCCACATGGTAGCTAACAACTATGTGTAACTCCAGTTCTGGGGGATCTCATGCCCTCTTCTGACCTCCACAGGCACTGCACTCGTGTGGTGCACTTACATGCATGCAGGAAAACACTCATTCACATAAAATTAAATAAATAAAGCATATCCCAAATAGAACCAGATAGTGGAGGTTCATACAGGAACAAGACAATAAAAGTTGTCCAACCTGACTCTATACAAAGTTATAGACTTTTAAGCTATAGGATACTGGGTTGTCGAGACAGCTTAGTGGTTAAAAGCATTGATTACTCTTGCAGAGAACTGGGGTTTGATTCCCAGCACCCACATGATGGCTAACAACCATCCATAACTCCAGTTCCGGAGGATCTGATACCGTCTTCTGGCCTCCATGGGCACTGCACCACACCAGTATACTAGCCCATGCAGACGATACATTCATACACACAAAATAAAAACAATAAAAAAACCACAAGGATACCTCATTTTATCAAAGTTCACTTTACTGCCCCACTGCATAAATAGTGTACTTTTTATAAACCAAAGGTCAATAGCAACCCCACATCACGGAAGCCCATTGGTATCATTTTTCCAAAAGCACAGATAATCCTTAGCAATTTTTTTTAGCAATAAAGTATTTTTTAATTGAGGTATGTTCTTTCTTAGACAAGATGATATTACACATTTAGCAGACTGTGGTACAGTGTAAACTTTCATATGCACTGAGAAATCAAAAAATTCATGTGACTCACTGTATTGCAACATTCACTGTACAGCAGTCTGGAACCCAAGCTGCCATCTCTCTTCGGGATGCCAATACTCACAGCCTAGAATTTTTATTAGCTCTTGAAAAAATGATGAGGTCAAACATCAGTTGAAGAGAAAAAAAAAAAAAAAAACAGCAGCAGCCTTTTCATGAGCTTGGAAAGCAGGACAGTTTTTCTTCCCTGCTGATCTCTACCTACACTGTTTACCAGTCAAAGATCTGGAAGACAGTCAGGGACAGACAAGCAAGTCAATTCTGTGTAGGAATGAAGACAAGTAACCTGGCTTGGAGATCAGGCAAAGCTACATTTAGAGCTTGGCCCAGCACTGACCTACTGTGTGCCCTTGGGAAAGTCATTGACCATCACATACTAAACATGTCTAAACTGTGAAGTCATGGCTCTAGTTTGCCATATAGACTTAAGAAGGTAATCAGGGGAAGCCAATGTTGCCTCTTCTAAAGCAAGATAAAATCTGCTTAGGCAAATAAGAAATTCTCAGATGAGTGTGTGTTCCCAACTACCCTGAGCCTATCCCTACCCATAGTTATGTTCAAAAAGAAAGTGTATCCAAGTCGGAAAAGCTTGTGTTTCAATGGGAGGTGATGCTCTTAGAGAGGCCCTAAAGCAGTGTGCAGAACCACTGAGGTGCAAATCCCCAGGAAGGAATGCACCCTTGCTTTCTCTAAGTGGCAGGCAGCCTTGCAGAAACATAACAGGGCCCAAGAACCATAATGAATGCAATTTCTGAAAGATGAGGTTTCGGCTTGTAGCTCCTCTCCTTCTGAAGGAACACAGGGCCAGCCCCTGGGGCCGTACAGAGTGCACAGAAGCCCGTGTGCTTGCAGCTCAAGCTGCAGAACTACATTAGCGTTGACCCTCCTAACAGCATAATTGCCATGTATGTGTGACAGGGCAGACACTGGCCCTGCTCAGCCTGCGAATGGGCTGCCCTTCTCCAGCTAGAGGTGGCTTCTCTCCCTCTCATGTCTGTCACTCCATAGTGACACTTCAGAGGAAGAGTCCAGATGTCCCCAGGTCTTTGCTTGACCAGCCCTCCCCAAAGACTCTGGCCCTTGTCAGCTTCTACATAGCACAATCATCCTACTTGTACACGAAGATTCATATCCTGCTCTCTAATCTGGTTCTTTCAGAACTCCAACCAAGCCCTGAGGGTGCAAAGCCCAAGGTTTCACCATCTCAATGAAGTGGAGCCTGGTGCCAAAGGCTGATGTCATATAACTATTTACTAAGTCCATAAATCTTGACCCAGTGGGAAAGTCCTGCCCTCCCCTCTGCGCTGTGAGCTGGTCCCACTACTTCATGAAGCTTCCCTTGATGGAATCTTCCCTTCTGAGAATATCCTGCACACGAGACTCTACATGATGCCTCTGACACTTAAGTGGGCTGAGTTATCATATATATATATATATATATATATATATATATATATATATATATATATATCTGTGTGTGTGTGTGTGTGTGTATCTCCCTCTGGAGACTCATGTGGGTGCTCCCCAGCACTCACCTGGGTTAATTCACCTGTTCTGCCTCCCTGGTTACTACTACTCCCACATACGTAGCTCCCTAATGCAGTTTATTAATCAATGACAATGGACTGTCACAATGGACATCATCGTGCTCTCCAGCAGAGGGTACTGTAAAGTCTCTCAGGAGAGAACATGGCCACAGCTCCAATTATCTCTATTCATTCTACTTGAATCCACCTTATCTCCACATTGAGTATGCATATGTTAGCAGGAGAAGTAGCTCATGTGTAAGTTCCAGGTGCCAGGGAACCCAGTATTAGAGCCTTCATAGGACCCCTGTCTCCAATTGTCAGAGGGCGTACAACGGTACCTAGGTGTGGATAATGAACAGGCGACTGTGCAGTGGTCCTCAACCTTTGAGGACAGACATCTCCAAGGCAGCTCTGAAGAAGCCATGCTGTCCTGAACCATGCCCACCCTCTCTTAGTTCAATGCTCCATCTTTTGTCAAGGTTACATAAGCCATGACAAAGTCTTGGAGAAAGCCTACCTTGCAGAGGTACTTGAGTAGAGAGATCAAATTGGTCATGGCATCTAAATGGACCACTGTAACCCTGTGGGCATCCTCTAAACATTAGTAGCCCTAGGCCTGATTTTCACCTCCAACTAAAGAGAAAGAAAGTAAGAAAAACTTCAAAGTATATTGTTAAATTTATCAGGCTGGTTTTTCTCTCTAAAGCCGAGCTCTAAGAACAGAATTCAGAGTAACAATCTGTTGTCTCCACCTTCAACAAGATGCATGTTTATCTTTCTGTGGTGTTGATCCAGTTCAAGTGTCTGAGAAGAATTCACAAGAGCCAGTCAGCCAGGATACACCCTCTGTTCAACTGGGGTGCAGTTGAACATGGACTTTCTTTGGCTCTTAGGCCATCCTCTGCTCTTAGGAGGCAAGCTGATGCATTTAGAAGAAACAGGACACGCTGAAGGACGTAATGCTGAAATAAAGTTAACACCCCCAGTAAGCAACTCCAGGACACCAAGACTAGCTAAGTAGGCAGATGCCTCCCCATGAGGCTTCTCAGAAGATAGTATATGGCAAGCTCCTAACTGATCTATCTATCCCTCACCCTCAGTGTCACTAACCCCACAGACACAGTCTACAAGGGCCATCCACAGAACTGGTGCCTGACAAATGAAAATGGAGAACACCATTAGGGTTCCTGAGGAGCAAAGTCTCCATAGAGGTGTATGTGGAAGAGAAACAGAAAACAGGCACTTTTGCACACCGCATTTTATTCAACAAGAACATATTGAGATGGGTCCTTGTGGTGTTATTTCTTGAGCAACTGGGGAGCAAAATAAAGCCAGCTTTAATTAGCCCAACTTTCATCGGATGGTAATAAAGATACAGCAGCTTCCTTTGTCATCATCCCAGGGCATCTCTGTTGAGCATCCGAGTGTCATTCAAGAGGGGCCAGACTGTGAAAACCAGCAGCAAGGCTGAGACGCAGGAACGGGCAAAATTACTGAAGAAGCACATTCTGGCAATGGTCAGTGGCCAGGTTTTCCTCACATAATCATTCAGACTCAGTCTCTCTCCCACTGTCTTTCAAGGCATCCGCAGGAGGGTGGGCGCCTTCTGTCAAAGCAAACCATCCTCTTGATTTTACTTTTCTGGGTAAACAAAACTCTAAGTTTGAATCCTCTTCTTTCCTTTGTACTCATCTCAAATTAAATCAGGCTGAAGCTCCAGGTCTCTTTTCCAAATTACAAAAGCATTTTCCCCTTACCAAGTTCCCAGACATGTACTGAAAAAAACTGAGGCTTCAACAGGAAGCCTATTTATTGTAAATCATTTCAATGGCTCCTTGTATATAAATATTTGCTATCAGAAATTGATTCTCAAATGAAGTGAGCATGAAAGATGACCATGCCAAGCTATGCCCCATGTTCACAAACATGGGCAGCATTTCAGAGCAGCCAGAAAACCAAACTCCACATCAGGTCATGCATGATTATAGGCACTGTGTAGAATTAAAACTGCAGCCTTGAACTCCCTCCCTTTGTGTCAGATGAGAAATCTACCCAGTAGAATTCTCAGGAAGAAAAGCTCAACAAATTCCTACTTCGTCAAACTGCTGACTTTTCAGATGAACAATCTGTGTTTAGATAAGATAGAGAAAGGATGCTGAGTACTTTAAAAAAAAAAATCATGTCCTAAAAGCATTGAATCTTACTCTGGGATAAGACTGAAGACTTCCAACAAACAATCCTGAAAAGGCTCTGGTTACTAACCCCTTATCCTATGACAAGAGGCCAAAAAAGAAAAAAAGAATCCCACGTCTAAAACTTATGAGAAAAAACAGGGCTGTGGTGAGCCCGGTGAGCCCCCAAGTCTCCAAACATGCACAGTTTCTCCCTGAGTGATGCAAACAGCAGTCGCACAGGAAAGGGTGAACAAAGAACAGAGGCGCACGATAAACACCATTAACCAGGGCTCCCAGCAGCGCAGAATAAACCAGCTTGAAACAAATGGGCGGTGAGACCCCTGCACAAACTTTCCAGGCTGCCTTAGGGGTGAAAGCCCAGGACTCCAGCAGCTCCAAAGTGTGGCAAAGGGGGCCCACACTGGAGTCAACAATGCTGGGCCCTTTTTGCTCCCATCTCTTCCTTGAATACCTAGGGACCATGCAAAAGATGCCCACTTCTCCCACCAAGCCAACGGCGTAGAACTGATTGACTTAACACGCACATATAACCCCCAAACAAATAGCCAGCACAGCACAACTTGGTTGGTGAAGACTAACGACCCACTCACACACACATGAAAAAATACTTGCTTTTTACCAAAGCAATAACTGAGAACAAAAAAATTAAAACTTCTCAAGCTGTAGCAAAAGGTAAATCATGTCTTGCCCTTGCCTCAGCGATTGGCTCGTTGTAGCTAAATTAACAAAATGCTCCCTTGGCGGTTAAATTCTCTCTTTTCCTTTCTTTTTTTCACCTCGAGAAGCAGAGTAGGGGGTGAAGTGTAGTAAGTCAAAAGACAAAGCAACTTCAAAACAAAATCAGTTATTTGTAAACAATCCTTGTGGGGGATTTTTTTTTCCTCTCCCCTCCACCCCAAGAAAAACAGCCCTGCCAGTTATAAAAGACAGCCAAGGAAAGATAAATCAATTAGCTTGCTAATTTCTCCCCTCTCATTTATTTAGCGCTGCACTGTATTTGTCGTAATTGACTACAATTATGTTAATTACTAACTCCAGTATAATTACTATATTTATTGTCATTGAGCACGCGATGTACCCACAGCAAAGCTGGCATTTGTCGGGCATCAAGAAAGCAAACTGTCGAGAGGTGATTCTCCACAAACGGGAAGATGTGGCTTCGGCAAATGAAAGGGCAAAAGAGATTTCATGCAATGTTAGTTTGAAAGCACCGGTTCATTAAGGATATTAATTTTCTGATAACTACACATTTAAGCATGACACACTCCGCGCAGTATCTACAGGATTTCGCAATTATTAATGCGTGACAGTTTCAAATGCTAAGTGAATCAATTAAACAGCAGCATTCACAATCTGAGAAGAGATAACTGCTTCATAACTACCTAAGACTACAATTTTCACATGACAAAAAAGAACCATTGAGACGCCTTCAAAACCTGACAGGTCAAGAAAGAAGTTTGAAACAAAAGCACCTTCTAGCCATCACCCTCCCTCTTGTCAGATCAACTTTGCTGGTGTCTCCCCCCAGAAACGCATCACATGCCAGCTGCCACAAGGTGATTTTTCATGTCTTGTCAAAGAAATCTTTTATTCTATTTGCTCTGCATTAACATGTTACATTTATTGATCAAGGGCCTGTTCGGCAGCCGCAGCAGGGCACTGAGCTCTCCATGCCTACGGGGCTTTGATGTCCCAGTGACATTCGAGCCCGAATAATGCACATACTAAATGGATTTAATGCAGAAATGTGTTTGGGCCTGACAGTTACATTAATAACAGCCCCCTCATGCTGATAAATATGCAATTGCTACTATTAAGAGTTACCCAATTATGGGGAAAATATTTCTCTACCTTATAAATAAATCCATCAAGGAAAAAAAAAAACTTTTAACAATGGAGCATTTTCTTAAAAACACTTCTCCAGAGGCAGGAGCTGGGCCCTGTGGGGGTTAGCACCCTCTTTTCACTCTCCTCTCTGTTTTAATGTCTTGCATTATCACAAGATGTTTGGGTTTTTTTTTTTTCTCTCTCCCTCTAAACCTCTTTTGTTGGTCTTCTGTGTTGTACCCATCTCTTATTTCTGCACAACCAGAGAAAAAGCAGGCACCCAGGAGAAGAAAACGGGGTTCTGTGTAAAGTCAAGAGAGGAGCTAGGTGCAGAGGTTGGGGGCAGGTAGCCCATCTCCATAATGGTGGGTCTGGAGGAGGAGCCTTTTTTAGAAACAACTCCAAATGAAACTTAACTGTGTGTATGCGTCTCCTTCCAAACCCTAAGTGACCTTGCGCTTCAGCAGCGATGGGTGGGGTCTAGAGGGAGAGAGAAAGGCAGTGGGGGGATAAAGAAGTACTGGCCAGGGAGAAGTTTTCCTTATTATATTCCTGCAATTAAACACAGACACACAGAAGAAGAAAAAAAAATGCAAATTGCTCCCTTTCATCATGCAGGAACATGGATAAAATCACCAAGAGTCAGTCCCTGATGAGACAAGATAAGGAGTGTATGTGTGTGAGTTCATGTGCAAGTGAACACGTACACACACACACACACACACACACACACACACACATACATACACACAGCCCATCTCATATTTTCCTTTCTGACTCAAAAACCAAGGAAGGTATGCTGTTCCAGAACAAGGAGAGCAATGCTCTGGCCATGGCCAGACCTTGGATCTTGGATCTTGACCTTGGATCTGAGCCATGCTGCACGACCTAAGAGAAGAAAGAAGAGAATGCCTTCTCTGGGATCTCTTCTCTCGCCTCCAACCCACCTAGGCCTCATGAGTTACTGCTGTACCAAACTTTCCAAACCAAAAGCAGTGTAGAAAAACAAGAGAAAGGAGGGAAAGCAAGCAGAGTGGGGCTTCTGAGATCCGGAACCAGAAGTGCCAGGAACTACCCAAGCCCCAAGACAGTGATTTCCACTGACTTTTATAGAGATTTAACAAGTAAAGGAAACTTTGACCAACCTCCAGCCTTGCACAACACATATACATACACACACACACACACACACACACACACACACACACAGGGAAGCATAGGCTTAGAAGTCACAGTCCGTGTCCTAACCAAAATAAAGTACCAGTCTGTATAATGAAAAGAAGTGTAAAATAACTGTAAAGTTGAAGCCAGGCCTGGGGAGCCTGTCATCGCAGCTCTCCCATTTTAACCATTAGGATGGTCTCAGGTAAACATCTGGGCTTCTCTGAGCCTCAGTTGCTTCATGTGTAAAAGATGGTACTAAAAGCTTCCATTCTGAAAATGTTACCGGGGAACTACAGTAGATAACATATGTAAAGTGTCCTGATCAACCTTATAAGGTGTGAGGACCAGGTTATGTGAGTTGTTCTCTGCTAATAACAAAATAGATGTAATTGCTGAAATCATATGTCCAACTCCCCATCCCCGC
The DNA here is from genome assembly GCA_035773235.1 of Eospalax fontanierii. Taxonomy (NCBI): domain Eukaryota; kingdom Metazoa; phylum Chordata; class Mammalia; order Rodentia; family Spalacidae; genus Eospalax; species Eospalax fontanierii. The sequence goes on along the minus strand of CM069540.1, from coordinate 16,921,522 downwards.
ACTCCCTTGAAGAGGGGATCAGTTACCTCTGGATACTTACTGCCAAGTCCGTTCTACCATGAAGGTCATATAAGGAGCCATTCTACAAGCTGTCTCCAATAGTATCCAGAGGTCCTTGATGCACACACAGGGAAAGAGAGTAAATTCTTTTTTGTTCCAAAGACATTATCCAAAGGAAGGCATTTAGCCTCTCTAGTGTCACCCACTAAATATCAGTAGAGCCCCAATCACCGTCACCATGGCAACAAATGGCCCCCTGCAGCAGTAGAACTTCATGGTGGAGAACCCGGAGGCCCAGTGAGAAGAAAGTCTGGGAAGGTTCTCCCTACCCTGCCCTGCCCACCCCCAAGGCACCAAAGCCACCCTGACAACATAAAGGGCAGCATCACTGACACCCTAACACTCCACAATCATATCCTCAGAACAAATAGCAGGCAGAGGGATGAGCGGAGGAGCTACAAGGCCTAAGTTTCCAGGGAGAAAAAAATGGTTCAGAAAGAAAATTAAAGACAGTGCTTAAAGCGCTTGGCATTTCTTGTCTTGCTGACAAATAGGGTGGAAATATGGAGGCAACGTTTTAAAGAAAGCACTTTCTAACTGTGAGTCACCGGGCGCATGGCCATCCCTCAGAAGATGAACTCCAGGAAAAACCTGTGGCCCTGTCACAATTCTTTCCGATGCCCACCACTTCCCGCCCTGACTTAAGCACTGTGGTTCAGCTCCCTGCACTCTCTGCCCAATGGACAGAAACACAGCAATCCAGAAGGACTTGAAGATGGGGGTTAGGAGGATAGGAAGAAAATAGCATGAAAACTGTTCCTGGTGTTGACCATTACCCTTCAGTGCTCTTCCTGGGCAAATGTAGTCATTCTGTGTGTCTATAGTCATGCCAGAAAACACTAGACGCACAGAAATCAGAGTACTGCATTGAGATACTACATACGGCCTACCAAATTGTTGAGTATTCTTGGTTGCTGGACATACTAGAATGGCCAGTGACATGCTTAGAACAAAAAGGTTGGGGTGTTTTGGTTTGGTTTGGTTTTTACAGCATTGCTCAGTTTAGAGAGAATGATGGTTTCAATACACGCAGAACGCTTCCTCCTTAGAATCCTTTAAGATGTATCTGTGACATCATGCTATACTGAGAATTCACAAATAATGTATCTTTGCAAAGCCGATCCTCGTTACCATCGTCTCCTCACCTCAGAGCTTACAGACAGGAGTTGTCTTACCTACCTCACGCAGTACCATTACGTGACCCAGGAAAGACCACCAGCAATGGGCGCCAGGAATTTGAAAATAATTCCTACAAGGTCTTTGACTGCAGAAATGCTATTTAACCAAGACCCAGAACCAACAAAGCATACTCTGTGATCCATTCTCTACATTTCTAAGTTGGCAGGGATTCTAAATATATGGATTCATTGGTTTAACTGACAGAATATCAGAAGTATCTGCCTTAGGGCAGGACAGGTTATGCTGAAATAAATAATCCTGAGGTCTTATAAATAAATTTATTCCTCATTCAAACTCTATGTCCAAAATTGATCAGCAGAGGGTTCCTCTTATTCATGGTTGAAATCTAAGACTAATCATAATGGAAGAGTATGTTGGCTCTTAAAGTTTAAATATTAACAGTAGCCATGCTTACTGGAGATCTAGGATGGCCCAGGCAGTGTAGTAGCATGTTACGTACAGCACTTAACTTTTCAGGACCAAAGTATATAAAGCACAGACAAGCAACAGAAGCAGAGTTCAAGCCAGAGCAATCTAAACCCAAAGCATTCCATTGTCCATCTTTCCTAAACTGCACAGAGCACTTAACAGGCCCAGTCCCACCCAACAGCTCACAACACAGACAAGGAAAGCACAGTGTGTCAGTTCCTGAAGAGGCTAGGATGGTACACCAGATGCCTCCTTCCCAGCATGCAGCTGGGCTGTGTGGTGAGAGCAGAACCACTGACTCTTAACTAGAACCTCACAAACTCCCCTGTTCTTTTCCTTGGCAAAAGCCAGGGAAGAAAAAAGCAAATTCCCACCTCAGAAATTTTCTCCTAAGCAATTCCCACCCAGCACATTTATCTGAGTGATGTTAAATAAGACACGACTGAAAAGAATTTAATTTTTAAAACATAAGCTTCCCGTTGCCATAGATCAATTAAACCTTCTCGCTTTTACTTCCACGTTGACTTGGGTATATTTATCACTATTTACCACCAGATCTCTACTCTGCCTGCTGTGATCAACAAGTCGTGTGATCAACAAGTCAAGTAGGCAACTCTCTGAAACCATCGGGGCCTTCAGAGGAGCAGAATGGGGCCACCGTCAGAGAGAGAGGGAAAAGTGTTACTAAAGGAAACCATTCAGAAGCTCTCTTTGCTTTGGGGCAGATCTAGGAGTCAACTGGCTAAGGCATAGGATTCTCTTTATTAATCTGCAAAGTAAAAGTAGACTAGGAGGGAGCTCAAGGAGGAGTCAGGAGTGATGGGCATTCTTAGTAGCAGAATGGATATTATCTCTCAAGGGAGCAATCTGGCATCTGTACCCATACCTTTCCGCAGGAATTTTGTCAAATCAAATGATCAGAGGCATACTACTCACCAATGAACACTGAAAGGGTGCTTATGATCTAGTTATTTATAACAGCAAAAATCTGGAAGCAGCCTAAATGTCCAATATGAAGAAATTATTTAAGACATCATTAAAAATTGTTAGGCAAGGGCCAGCAAGATGGCTCAGTGGGTAGAAGGAAGTCACTACCAAGGTCAATGAACTGAATTGGATACCTAGAACATACATGGTAGAAGGAGACAACTGACAGTCACAACTTGTCTGCTGACCACACACACAGTGTGGTACATGTGAGCATGTGCACACACACACACAGAATAAATAAATGTAAAAAAAATGAATTTCTATGCAGTAGTGGCCAAGATGGGAAAATGTTTCCAACACAGTCTGAGTGATAACATCATTTTAATGGCATTCAAGGGGCTACATAGATGGCTTGGCAGTTCAAAGCACTGGCTGCTCTTGCAGAAGATGCAGGTTCAGTTCCAGCACCTACATGGCAGCTAATAACTGTCCATAACTTCAGTTCCAGGAGATCTGATGCCCTCTTTTGACCTCCATGGGCACTGTATGACATGGATACACTTATATACATGCAAGCCATACACTTACATGCATAATAAATAAGATATTTTAATGGCATTCAAAACTCTAAGAAGACCCCATAACCACAGTCCTAACAACAGTGATATGCAGTTGGTAAAACTGTGGATGATTTGAGGAAACTCCTTCCTGTTTACCTTTCTGAGTTTTCCAATATTTTTACATAGATTGTTGCTTTTAAGGAAAAAAAAAAAGCTGGGCTGGAAAGATGACTCAGCAGTTAAGAGAACTGACTGCTCTTATAGAGGATCTGGGTTCAATTTCCAGCACCCACACGGCAGCTAACAACTGTCCATAACTCCAGTTTCAGGGGATCTGATGCCTTCTTCTGGCCTCTGTGGGCATTGCACAACATGGGCGCACTTACATACATGCAGGCAATACAGTCATAGATATAAAATAAAAATAATAAGTAAATAAGAAAAAAACTATAAAAATAAGCATTTCGTGCACATATAGATGTTAGATCATGATTATTAATCCATGCAAATTCAAGGGGCAATATGCGATTCCTCCTGGTTATCAGCTGGTAAAGCTCTACACATGTCTTCTCTCATTCCAGGGTGAATAACAGGACCTGACTTTGGGAATTATTTCCAAAGAGCTCATCCCAGGTCACAGCCACTGTGACTGACCTGGTTCCCACAGGTCACTGTGGGAGGAATCAGACCAAGGATGAAAGGGGAAAAAAGAGGGACATTCGGGCCTTTAAGAGAGGCAGAGGTTTTATTTGGACTTCTCTTGCTTCCCTTTCCAGCAACCAGCCAGCCTGACAGGACACACAGTGGCTCCAGACATAATCACAGAAACAAGATAGCCTGAAAATCGTGACCTGCTCAGGGACATGTGGTCAGTTTATTACCAGACAACTCAAATGAGCAGAGACAAATCCAGCATAGTTAATACAGAAGACCCTGGGCTCTAAGAGAACGGGAAAAGCACACATAGTAACTGTATTAGTTGGATTCTCTACGGGAACAGTACTGATAAAACAAATATACATTAAAGGAAATTTATTAGATTGACTTACAGGAGAGGGTTTGGGTGGTCCAACAATAGCTGGGTCACACTGTGGAGGCTGAGAACCTGGTGGCTGCTCAGACCCCAAGGCTCCATACCTCAGCAGTCCCAATACAGCGCTAGAGGCCTGGAGGACTCCTGCAGAGCCACCAGCCTTCAGTCTATGTTGGAACCTGAAGAAACTGGTTCTAATATTGGTGAAGCAAGCCACAGCAAAAGACAGATTGAACCCACCAGTGAGAGAGAAGAGAGGACAGGAGGCAAAAAGTAAAAGCTCCCCTCTGCCATGTCTTTTTATACGGGCTGCCATCAAAAGGTGCCACCCACATTTAGGGTGAGTTTTCTGGCTTCAAATAATCTGATATAAAAAGTTGCTCATTTTTTAGTGATCAAGTTGACAACCAGGACCAGCCATTACAGCAAAAGTTTAAGTGAAAGTTTAGAACTTAAAAATACATAATTATCCCTCCTGTCAACATAAATGGATGCCCAAAGAAGAATAGATGTGTGTTTGTTTATTTGTTTTTAAAAAACAGTACATCACATATATCACAAAAGGGCAGTAAATAGCTGGAGCAGCACATACAGTTCTTTATTCAGTATGGGGATCGAACTCAGAGTCTCACATATGCTAAACAAGTGCTCCACCCATGAGCTAGACCCCCAGCCCTCCCAGAACTCACTCATGAAGGAGATTCACAATGATGAGGGTGCAAGGCTGAGAAATGAATGACAAAACAACACAGAAGGATGTTTCTTACATGACTGCATGAAGGCCAGAGAGCCTCTTCTTCAATATCTTAGCAAGAAGCAAGCACAAATCTGGCCAGCTATGTAGAAATTCACAAGAGCAGATCAGTAACAAGCAAGGCAATTAAGTAAGCCATCACAAGTCCCCCAACAAAGGAAAGCCCAAGACCTTACCAATTTATGAGTGAATTCTAACAAAGAAAGAATTCCTGTCAATCCTTCTCAGACTGTCTCAAAGAACAGAAGAAGAACACTTCCAAGTGCATTTTGCAATACCAGCATTTCCCTGATACCAAAGCCAGAAAAGAACACTCCAGGCCAATATGTCTGATGGACATAATGCAAAAAATCTTTAATACCAGAAATCAAATTCAGCAGCACATTAAAAGGAACATATGCAGGTTGGAAAGATGGCTCAGTGGTTAAGAACATTGGCTGCTCTTCCAGAATACCTGGGTTCAAATCCCAGCACCCACATGGCGGCTAATAGTAGCCCATAACTTCTAGGGGATCTGACACCCTCTTCTGTCCTCTGTGGGCATTGCATGACATGACTGTACTTACATACATGCAAACAATACACTCATACACATAAAATAAAAATAACAAATTGTTTATAAAGGAGCACATGCTATGGGACACAGAAGGGGCACAACATAAACAAATCAATAAATGTTCCAGCCCACATTAATGTAACAAGTGATAAAAGTTATATGATCACCTCAACAGATGCAGGAAGAACCATGCAACAAAACTCAGTATCCTAGCATAAGAAAACTCTCAACAAATCAGGTACAGACGGAATATACTTCAATACAATAAAGGCCACACATCAGCCCATTCCCAGAGAGCTGCTGGCAGTTGATGGCTATCTGGGGAGATGGAGTCATTGTCTTCAGTGATACAGCTACTGGTGGGTCCCCTAGTATGCACTAGACAGCTCCATACATACCTATGACCACGTGGATGTCAATGGAAAACCCAGTGGGTCACAAAACAAAATCAAACAAGCAAAAAAAGAAAAAAGACATGCTAATGGGAGGGGGACTAGTTGGAAGGAGTGGGGGGTTGGTGGAGGCTGGAACGGAGGGTGGAATGGTAAGTATGACCAGAATATGTTATATGCATGTACGAAATTGTCAACAAATAAATCCAAATTGTAAAAGACATATTAAAAGAGCGAATGGAGAGTGAAGCAATGGCTCAGTGGTTAAGAGCACTGGCTGCTCTGGCAGAGCACCCAGGTTTGATTACCAGCACTCACATGGAGGCTAACAAGCATCCACAATTTCAGGTCCAGGGGAATCTGACACCTTCTTCTGACCTCCGAGGGTATTGCACAACACGGGTACACTCACACACATGCAGGCAATACTCTCATACACTAAAATAAAAATAGTGAATAAAATATTTTCAAATACTATTTTTAAATTTTTAAAAATAATAAAACAGTGAATGATGACTGCGAAGATGAGTTCTTTTTTTACTTATGTGCATGTGGTAGGGAAGGGTTACACACATGTGAGCACCAGTGTCTGCAGAGGACAGAAGAGGCTGTCAGATCCCCTGGATCTGGGGTTACAAGCTGTTGTGAGTCATAAAATGTGGGTGCTGAAAATTGAATTCTGATCCTCTACAAGAGCACCAAGCGCTCTTAACCATTAAGCCATCTCTCCAGCCCCAAGATCTATGTTCTTGAACAAGATTGCCAAACATGAACCAGCAAGATAGCCCAGTGGGTAAAAGTGCTTGCCCAGGAAGCCTGACATCCTAAGCCAGATGATTGGAAGGAGAGAACCTAGTCCTTCAAGTTGTCCTCTGACCTCTGCTTGTATGCTGTGGTTCACACATAAACAGACAGACACACAGGTATTAAATAAATAATAAATAAATAAATGTAAAAAGACACTCTTAAACATTAAAAAAAGAATGAAAAGCCCTCTAATTATATGATAAAGTTACACCTGTTGAGCAGCATTCACACTCCCAGTGAATGTAGTGATGGGATGGTTCATTAAAGGGCAAGCATAGACCAAGATGATTAAGGAATCTGAATGCTTCTAATGTGGCTTTTATGGCATCTGCACAACAGCAATAAGTAAAGAGCTGCTTGAGCCTGGGGACCTGAGAGGTTAGGTTTCCAAAAGCCTCAAGCAATTCATGATTTTTGTGTGGAGATAAATAACCATCTTATACTGTTAAGATAACTTTACAAGAAAAAAAGGCTTTTTATTGAACTTCACACCGTAACAAAACCAGATCTATTAATGAATTTATTAATAATCATTTAAGAGTAAAAAAAATCATATAGGATAAGCCCATAGAAAATATCACACTCAATGGTGATGCACTGGAAGTACTTCCTTGGGCATAAAACACAGATATCTACACTTAACTACTGTTATTCAGTTTACTACGAGAAGTCCTAGCCAGAGCAATTAGGCAAGAAAAAGACATAACAGAGATCCCATCAAAAGGGAAGAGGTAGGCCTAGAGAGATGGGTCAGTGGTTAATAACACTGACTGCTCTTGCAGAGGACCCGGACTGGGTTCCCAGCACCCACTTGGCAGCTAACAACCATCTGCAACTCCAGCTCCAGGGAATCTGACACACTCTTCTGACCTCTGTGGGCATTGCAGACACAGGTGCACTTACACACATGCAGGCAATACACACATAAACATAAAATAAGTATTTTTAAGGGAAGAAGTAAAATTGTCTTTTTTTGCACAAGTCATGGTCAAATATATAGAAAACCACAAAGATTCTATCAAGAAACTGCTAAGACAAATTTTGTCATGTTGCCAGAGATAAAATCAACATGTAAAAAAAAATCAGTCTCATTTTTACACATTAGAAGTGATCTGTAACAGACTAAGCAAACAATCCTACTTACCACAAAACTGAAAAAAAAAAAAATACTGAAGAAAGGAAAGATCTGCTCACCAAGTCCATACAAACTAATAGAAGAAATTAAAGATGCTGCATGGATAAAGATCTTGTGTTTGTGTATTGGATGAGTTAAAACTGTTAGAGGAATTTACACTTAGAATGATCATCAGATTCAATGCAATCCCTACCAAAATTCCAATTGCATTTTTTTCACAAAATCTATATGATTATGAAAGGCCCCAAGTAGCCAAAGTGATCTCAAGCAAAATATACAAAACTACTTAAGATATCAAACAACCTAATTTCAAATTAAACTACAGAGATATAGTTACCAAAGCAACAGAGTACTGACACAAAGCAGACACGCAGGCCAACACCATCGAGCACCATAGGGCACCCAGACATAAAATTCATATGATCGTGGGTAGCTGCTCTTCAACAAAGGCACCCAGAACACACAGGGGAAAGAATAAAATGAACTGAAGACTTAAACATAAGACCCCAAACTGTAAAACTACTAGAATAAAACATAGAGGGGCTGGAAAGATGGTTCAGCAGTTACAAGCACTGGCTGCCCTTGAAGAGGACCTCGGTTCGATTCCCAGCACCTACATGGCAGCTAACAACCATTCATAACTCCAGTTCCAGGGGAATCCAACACCCTCTTCTGATATCGTCAGGCACCGCACGATACCAGTGTACCTTCGTACATGTAGGGAATACACTTGTACACATAAAATCAAAATACTAAATAAAAACAGAGAGAAATTGTTTCCTTTTTTAAAAAATACACTCTGTGTGTATGTGTGTGTGTGTGTGGTATGTGTGTGAGATGGGAGATGGGGTGTGCACATGCCACAGCACATGTAATGAAGTCAAAGAACAACTTGTGAGAGTTGGTTCTCCTCTTCTACCATGTGGATTGAACTCAGATCACCAGGCTTGATGACAAAGGCCTTTACCCATTAAAGCATCTTGCCAGTCCAAGAAATTGTTTCTTGATATTGTTTGGGCAACATTTTTTTTTTCAGATATGACACCAAAGCAAAACCAGGCAAGGGAGATTACATCAAACTAAAAAGGTTTTGCACAGCAAAGAAATGACCATCAGAATGAAGAGGTAACCTGCACAATAGAAAAAATATTTGTACATCATATGTGTTAGCCATATAGCAAACTATGTAAGGTAAGCAACTCAAGACAAAAGGTTTGGGTCTCACAGTCTTGGGAGGTTTGGGTTTATGTTCAACAGATCCTGCTGCTTTGGGCCTGTGGCAAGGTAACAACATTAAGGCAGAAATATGTGGCAGGGGTGGCCCATTCACAGGCCCAGTAACCTAAGGCCTCCCACTAGGTCAGACCTCAAGATTCTACCACCTTCCAACAGTGCCACAGACTGGGGACTGAGCATCTATCCAAAGTATAATACCATATATCTAATAAAAGATCAGTGTCCAGACTATATATGGAACCAACTCAATAACAAGGAAATAATAAGCTTACTTTAAAACAAATAAAGGCTGTGAATAGACAGTTCTCAAAAGAAGACATACAAAGAAATGTTGGGCATCACTAATTAGGATGGTAAATCTTGGTCGTCAAGTTGACTGAATTTGTAATCAACTAAGAGATAAAACGCTGGCCACACATGTAAAGAATTATCTTGATCAGATTTTAGGAAGTAGGAAGATCCATCTGAATGTGTGCAGTACTTTCTCCAAGAAGCCCAGGTACAAGATGGCCCCAGGGAAAAAGTCTTGCTTCTTGCTTCCTTACCTTCACAACTGTGAGTTCGTTTATTCTATTGTTGCTGCGGCTGCTGTCGTCATCCTTTGATAATTCAGAACTCAGCTTCCTCAGGCTTTCCATGTGAGCTGATGACTAGTGGTTCTCCAAGTATCCTCTAGAACTTCAGTGCCAGGTTGGGACTGCAGCCAGCCTTGAGATCTGAGCTATCGGGTTCTCAGCCTCTCCAATGTGAAGGCAACCAGTGTCGAATACCCAGACTATGACGTGTAAGCCAATATAATGAATCCCCTTTTAATAATTGGATTTGTTCCTCTAGAAAACCCTAATACATGAATCATCAAAGAAACACCCATTAAAACCATAATGGAATATCATCTTCACCTGTTAGAATGGCTAACAACAAAAGAAAATAAGTATTGACAAGGGTTTGGAAAAGAGCGAACACTTGTATACTCTGGGCACAGCTCTATGTTGATACAGCTATTATGCAAAACAGTGTGAAGGTTCCTCCAAAAATAAAAGACTGCAGAGTGTGGGTCCCTGGATAGGACTCATGTTAAACCTCACCCATCCATGGCTCAAGGACCATTGTGGAAGAGGGGGCTGAAAGATGGTAAGGGTCAGGGGAGGAAGCATATGACCATAGGAAACAGAGTCTGACAGGCTCCTGGGACCTGCTCATATGAACAACAATGGTGACAATATGCACAAGACCCATGCAAATTCAATCAGACAAAAACCAGCATAGAGCTGGGGAAATGAGCAGCAGGCCCCAACCTTACCTGAGGAAGTATTAGCAGCTTATGATGGCCGGGTGAGGGAGAGTTGATCTTTTCAAGACAGTGATGCTAGATAGCTTGACCAGGCTCTAGTGGGTGAACTCACAGGGAGGGACACCTGGGTACATAAACTTGACTCAGTGGTGACTAACATATATGATAGAATGCATGAAATTCTGTGGGAAGGTTATGGGGGATGCAGACAGAGGAGAGGTCTAAATATAATCAAGATGTATTGTATGAAATGCACAAAAAAACAGTAAAAAATATACATTGAAAAAAATGTCTAAATAGAACCACTTGGTGATCAAGTTGCCCCACTTCTGAGTGCATATCTAAAAGAAATGAAATCGGGGTGTGAAGAGACATCTTCACTCATATGTTTCTGCACTATTCACAATAGTCAAGATAGAGAATCACCCAACTCTCCACTGACAGACAAGTGGGTTTACAAATGGAGTACTCATATACATGCAATGGAATACTATTCATCTTAAATAAGAACATCTTGTTGTTTAAGACATTATCAATGGGTCTGGAGGTCAGCATACAAAGTAAAATAAGACAGGCACAGAAAGACATAAATACCTCAAGATTTCACATATGGAATCCGAAAAATCAAATTCACAGAAGCAGAATGATAGTTGCCAGGCTGGGGACAGGGACATTAGGAGATGTGGGTCAAAGAGTGAAAAGCTTCAATAAAACAAGATGAATAGGTTCCAGAGAACAATGAAATCACATCCTTACTCCACGCCATATACAAAAAGAGTCAACCCAAATGGATTCAAGACTTAAACATAGTTTATTGTACAACATGATGATTAGAGTCAAATATCTAAACTTTGCTAAGGGAAAGGCAGTAGATCTTTAATGCTCTTACCACAAAAAAAAGGTAACTGAGTAAGGTCATGAATAGATAGATGATAGGTGGGTAGGCAGATAGACAGATGATAGATGATAGAAAGATAGATGATTGATGACAGGTGATAGATGATAGATGATTGATGATAGATGATAGAAAGATATAGATGATAGATGAATAGATAGACAGATAGATGATAGACAGGAAGATAGATAGAGGTGACAGATTGATAGATGATAGATAATAGAGATGACTGATGGCTAGATAATAGATGACAATAGATTAGTTTGAGCACAGGAGCCACATCACAAAATGTAGCACGTTGTACACAATAACATTTATAATTTTAACTGTCAATAATACTTCAGTACAGCTGGAGGGGAAGCAAAAACTTCACATTGTATCTATAGGGAACATCTCTAGATGGAGAAGTCTGCACCAAAATTGAGAGTAAGAGTAAAGAGCAGGAGTGGGAGGCTAAAGAACACAGACATGGAGAATTCTGTCCACTATTTGCATGTCTGATCCTACTAAATGTTGTACCAAATATTTTTTAGCTGTTAAAAAATGAATGAACAGAACCCCTTACCCAAAAATAAATTGTGGTCCCGTGGACTACAGCAGATCTTGTAACCCAGGGGAGTAGAAAGTGTCTCATTGCTCTGACACCCCTCAGCTCTCTTGTTGGCAGTCGTGTTTCATGGTAGCCTGCTTGGACTAGTCAGGATACTCTCCTTTTGACAAAGCCAAACACAGTGCTGCTATGTATTATAGACCTGTACTGCCAGCTTAAGATGTATGTCAGCAGTATAATATTTTATTAACTGTTACAAGTTCATATATGCATACACTGTATTTTGATTATATCCATCCAGCTCCTTCCTGTAGCTCCTCCAAGACCCAACCTCAAACTCTCAACCCCTCCACCTTGTTTTCTCAGACAAGGTTTCTCACAGAACCTGGAGCTCACCCATTCAGCTAGACTGGCTGGCCAACAAGTCCCAGGGGGCACCCTGTCTCTTCCTCCTCGGCACTGGAATTACAGGTACACACTGCCACGCCTGGTTTTTCACATGGGTTCTGGAGATCATGTTTGCCGTGTAAGAACATTACTCCTTAGCCCTCCTTTGGATATACTGACCCCTGAAGGCCTGCAGGCTTAGGTCATCTTGCTAAACACCCAGGTACTAAAAAGTGAGCCGACGATCTTCTGTCTCCTCCTGTCTCCCTGTTCTCCAACGCTGTCATCCTTCTTTCTTTTTGAGACAGGGTCTCCTTGTAGACCAGGCTGGCCTTGAACTCACAGAAATCCACCTGCCCCTGCCTCCTGAGTGCTGAGATTAAAGGCCTGCCTCATTATCCTTTTTTAAAGAGGAAATAGCTTAATATCTAAAGCATCTTAGATTTTTTATATGACAGGAAGCAAAGACAGACTAGTGCCAGAGTGAGCTCATGTCCTCCTCTGACACCCAAGAGAAATAGTACCACCTGCCTTCATCCACCAAGTAGGTAAATAAGGAATGTCAAAGGTGATCCAATCCACGATACCCAAGTCAAGTGAGGCTGACTTCTCTCCACTTCGGTCTGTAACGCCCTTCAGCTTAACCAAATCTTGAACATAAATTTCCTCCCTTCCTGCATCTCTGGCCCAACTCAGCTACAGCCAGCGTGGAGACCACATACACAGCACAAAATAGACAGCAGCAGGATCCTGAGCAGGTACAAGAGCTCCGCCAGCTCGCTACGGAAAATCCTCTCTTTTCCATAAAGGAAGGTGTCAGCCTTTACTGCTCTCCACTTTACATACCTCCTGTCACTAAAGTGTCCTACCCAGCCTTTACTATAAATTCTTCTAGATCCAGCCCCTCAGAGCCAAGAGTCCCTTCTCACATCCAGTGGCTCCAGACATCCCAAGGCCCAGCGTCCTCTCAGCTCAGAGCAGGCGGGCCAGGTGGACAAAGACAGCTGTCTCTTCAGACATGACAGCCCAGCCCTGTGACCTGTGCCCACCAACACACTCCTTCATAGAACTTGAAGCTGGGTTTCCATCACCCATTCACAAGGCAACCACAGTCCCCAAACGATGATGCCCTGGGCCCTTTATCTGTGATTTGACAGATTCTTTTCGTGATAGAGTTATCCTCAAAAAGCCAAACTGAAAACCCCTAAAATACTCACTGCCATCTCATTCCTTCTCCAAGGGGATTCTGAGAACAGCTGTCCATGGGAAAGGAAAAGAACAAGAGAAAACTGGAAGGCCTTCCCACAGGCACAAGACGGACAGTGCTCCAAACATTAGAAGACTAGTCAACAAATCATCTAAAGTAGAATCAGATGGGGGAAGGGCTTCCAAGGGTCTAAGAGACCCCGCACTGAATCAAAGGGCACCGTCCACAGAACTGGAACCTTGGACTGGCATGTGCTGGCCCACAAGTCCCCCAAGGGAACTGGGCCTCCCAGGCCTGGTCCATATCTCTGGAAGGTCACATACCTCAGGAGGTTGAAGCTCAGATCCAGCCTCTTTGCAAAATGTCCACAGTCTCTGCCGAGATACTCTGGAATTTCTCTGCAGTCCTGGCCTATGTAGGACACCTGGAAATTAAATGGAACAGAAACAGTGTGGCAAACGGAAATTACCCAGCTGCTCAGAGCCCAGAGTCACAGAGCCCATGAGTGCTTCCACAACTTGAAAAGCTGGCTCCTTCACACAAAAAGGCTACCCTGTGCCTATTTCCTGAGCTTTAGGGAATCTGCCAACAGCTCGCTTTTCCTGGCACCTTTAACTTGATAGAGACAAATCCTGGCACAGTGGAAATTAGACCGAAATTGACCAGGTGCAGGTGCCCAAAAGAACCCCGATGTCAGAACACGTGGAGATTAATCACAGCCATCAGCCAGCTACTCACCCCAGCCTTTGAAACAGCTGCCCATCTGGCTCTCCTTCTCCCTCTCTCAGCCATCCCAAAATGCATACATCCTTATAGAAGACAGGGCGGATGTTCTATCAGGCATGCCCAATCTTTTCTCAAACTATAGAAAATATTCCTGAAAGCACTGTCTTATGTTCCAACCTTTAGGCTTTACCACATGACTTTGTCATCTACAAAACTCACATTCAAGAACTGCTGGATGGAACTGGAGAGATGGCTCAGTGCTTAAGAGCACTGGCTGCTCTTGCCAAGGACCCGGGTTCAGTTCCCAGCACCTATATGGCAGCTAACAACCATCCATAACTCCAGTTCCAAGGGATCTGACGCCCTCTTCTGGCCTCCTTGAGTATTACATGCATGGATGCATGCAGGCAAAACACTCATATACATTAAATAAATAAATCAAAACCAGGAAATCAAACCCATTCATCAGAGATGGCCGGGTGAAGACACAGACATAAGACATTCCTGAACTACACCACCTTTAACTCTCAGGTAGAAAATCAGGCCCTTCGTGTGGCTACAGCCTTGATCCTGTCTCCCTACAAATTTATCTTCTCATACAAGGATATCTTGGAATGACTGAGAGATGCCTCAGGTCATTATGCTTCTTAATGCGGAAGGAAAATATGAAGGTCATCAGATAGCCTTATAACTGGCCAATAACCAAACATCTCAGAAGGTTCATACCATTCCACTTAACACACCAATGCCACATGGATCCCAACACCTTCCATTTTTCCTGTCATTGTTCTACCCCTCTCTTCTATGGTGACAAACTCTTGACAACACAATGTCGTGTATTTGCTCTCTTCCCACCCACTGTCCTTCAGCAATTCCATTTCAAGGGGAGAAAAAGTGGAGAAAAGAGGAGTGAAATAGCTGACTGTTACGAAGTGTCACACACGTGATATCCCTGCACTGGGAAGCAAGCTTGCCTGGGTACCTTAGTATGTTCGAGGCCAGCCTGAGTAACACAGCCAGACCCTGCTCCACCCAACCCCAAGACATAGAAAAATAGCTGATGCCAATAAAATAATTTAAATTGTTTTTCATTTGTTTATTGGGGGGGGGCATGGGCGTGTGTGTGCACACATGTGGATACAGAAGACAGTTTTCAGTTTTCTCTCTCTACCGTGTGAATCCTCAGGATCAAATTCAGCTTGTCAGGCTCGGCAGCAAGTACCTTTACCCACTGAGTCATCTCAACAGCCCAAGAAAAGAATGTTGACCCAGGATGATACCGGCTAAAAAAAATATTAAGGGATCTAAAGTCAGTCTAGCAACATGTCCCCTTTTGACATGAAATCCATTCTTTTTTGAAGCTTTTAGGATAACAAAGTAAATCCTACTTACAAGCTGAAATGGAAATCATCCATGAGACCCTTTCTCAGAAAAGGAAAGAGAAAGGATGGGAAGAGTAGAAGGAAAAGGTGGAGAGACGATGATGGAGGCAGAAAGGGGAAGGAAAGGAAAGAATAAGAGAGAAGGAGAGCGGAGGGTGGAAGGAGGAAGGGAGATGAATTATAACAAGTCAGAGTCCTCCAGAGAGAAGCACCAGGGAGAGAAATGAGGCTGTGTGGGTGGACCCCAAAGCCAGGCACGTTGTCAGCCCTTGTGAGCAGAAGCTATAGAGGAGGGTCAAAATGCAAAGGACCATAGGTTTCTCTTTGCATGTGGATATAAGCTTGACAGGCATCAGACTGGGAGATGATTTCAGGATGCCCGCTTCTTACCAGGGTGCATATCATCAGAATATCTGTCCAGGTGAACAGAGCTCCGGGTATACCTTTGAGTACCTGTGCTGCATTATCTTGGATAAGTCACTCTGACCAGGAGTTTGTTTCTTCTACTTTATTTTTTTTTAGACATTATATATCCCAGGCTAGCCTGGAATTCACTATTATAGCCAAGGATGACCTTCTGCTCCTCCTGCCTGATCCATGCTGGGATTGGAACCCTAAGTCCTGTGCATGCTAGGTAAGAATTCTACCAACTGGGCTATCACCAGCCCCTATTTCCTGGTTTTGAAACTAATCAAAGACTAACATCAACTACCACTCAAAGTAATAAACATAATGTATCAACATCAAGTAAATTTCAGCCACGTGACCACCATCTATTTAATGCTCATGAAGTAGGTTTGGGCATCACATGTGTTATCCTCATTTTATTTTATTAAGGAATAAGATGTCCAGTGTAAAGCACACAGTGCTGTCTAGGTCACAGAGAAGTCACACAGTAAAGAATTGTTTCAGACCAATGTCCCTGTGGAGGAGATTGGCTATTTCCATGGTCTCTTGACTTTGGTATCCAAATTTCAAACTTACATTTGTGTCTATAATTGTATGCATGCCACAACCTTAACTGTCATATATTAGAAGCAAAAGAAGAAAGAGGCTGCAATGTTGAGTACAAATGAAGCAAGAAGAGTCGAATGAAGCCAGATCCATGATGAATTAAAAGATTTTACAAAGAGAAGTAATGAGACAGTTGCAACATCCCCAACTGCATGTGATGTTACAGGCCTGTAGGGATCTGAAGAGCCAACTCTACACATCAGCCCCTCGTGGACTGGAAGCAGTGGGATATTTTACCTGCATGTGTGTAAGTGCACCCATGTTGTTCGGTGTTTGCAGAGGTCAGAAGAAGGTGCTGGATACCCTGGAACTGGAGTTACTGACAGTTGTTAACTGCCACGTGAGTGCTGGGACTGAACCTAGGTCCTTGGCAAGAGCAACCAGTGCTTTTAACCACAGAGCCAGCTCTCCAGCCCCTCATTAAATTGCTTTCATTTTACTGAACTCTTTCCTTTGCACTCAATCATCCCTTTATTTGGGATGTATACTTCCATATTATATTATATATTATATATGTATACTTCCATATTATATTATATATTATATATGTATACTTCCATATTATATTATATATTATATATGTATACTTCCATATTATATTATATTTGGGATGTATACTTCCATATTATATTATATATTATATATGTATACTTCCATATTATATTATATTTGGGATGTATACTTCCATATTATATTATATATTATATATGTATACTTCCATATTATATTATATATTATATATGTATACTTCCATATTATATTATATATTATATATGTATACTTCCATATTATATTATATATTATATATGTATACTTCCATATTATATTATATTTGGGATGTATACTTCCATATTATATTATATATTATATATGTATACTTCCATATTATATTATATATTATATATGTATACTTCCATATTATATTATATTTGGGATGTATACTTCTCTCCATATTATATTATATATTATATATGTATACTTCCATATTATATTATATTTGGGATGTATACTTCTCTCCATATTGAGAAAGCCGCACCAAGTTTTATACTAGTTTATTTCAGGCATCTTACAATGAAAATTATAATCGGCACCCTGGACTATTGGGAAGTTTCTACCCTATTTAAAAAGGTCTATGAAGATGTAGATCAATGGTAGAGTGCTTCCCTATCATGTGAGAACCCTGGGTTGAACTCCCAGCACAAAAAAATAAATAAACTAAGATCAGGAAATAGAATAATGGTTACTAGAATGGTTGACTAGTAAAGGGAACTGTGGGCTAAGAGCCATAACTTTGAATGTTCAAGAACACAGAATAACTAGGATAGAGAGATGGTACAGCAGTTAAGAGCAATGGCTCTTCTTGCAGACAACCCAGGTTCAAATCCCAGGACCCATATGGCAGTTAACAACTGTCTTTAACTCCAGTCCTAGGGGATCTGACACCCTCTTTTGACCTCTGTGGACACTGCATGGATGCATTTACACACATGCAGGCAATACATCTTCACACATAAAATAAAAATAAATAAATAAAAAAATACAGAATAACTATGATTGATAACAACTGTGTCTTGCAAAATAGTGACCAGAGAGGATTTTGAAAGGTGCTCACACAAACTAAAGGATCAGTGTTTAATATGATATATACACCAACATGTTCTACTGATCATTACACATATTTCATATGTGTATGTATGTCACCTCATTAAACAAGTACAGTTATGTCAAATTTTTAACTTTTATGTCTTTTTTAATATCTCATTTTTTATGTGTATGAGTGCATTTCTTGCATGTATGTAAGTGCACCCATGTCATGCAATACTCATAGCAGTCAGAATAGGGTGTTGGATCCCCTGGAACTGTATGGATGGTTGTTAGCTGCCATGTGGGTCCTGGGAATTGAACTCAGACCTCTACCAGAGCAGCCAGTGCTCTTAACCGCTAAGCCATCTCTCCAGCTCCTTTTTTATGTTTCTTAAAGAAGGATCTACCAGTTTAAAAAGCACACATGCTGCCTCTTACAATGGATGCCATTACAAATGTCCGGGAGCACATGTCAGCAGATGCCCTGAGCCCAGGACCAGGAACTCATATCTGTCACCTAGATGTTTAGCAAAGGCAGCAGGAGCACACAGGACACTTTCCCAGCATGCCTTCCTGGCTCCTCCTGGGCATCTCCTTATCTTGAAACGGTTCCCAAGAGCCCAAAATGTCTCACCCACATATCAAGGGATGCCCCTGAGTTGTGTGGAGCAGGCTAAAAACAGGGGTGTGGAAAACATTTAATCGTGGAATAGGGGACAATGTAAGGACTGGAAGTCCAGGGAAGCTTCTGTCTGAATGTTGAGTTCTCTGGAAATTTGGAAGAAGTTCCATACAGAGAAAGATGGGTCTGAAAATGTGGACCAGGGCCTTGCTCTGTAGGCGGATATCTACAGCAGATATTTCTAAGCAGTCAAGCTCACTCCCAGAAGCCCCTCAGAGTGAGATGGTCATTTTTAGCTACTCTATGCAGGCTGAAGGCAGCCTGCCAGGCTCACTTCTAAACTCTGGGCTCATGTCTCTCTCTTCACAGGTTGTATCCAGGCAGAACCAGGAATCCTAGGCGACAAAACTGTCGACAGGGCCTCTCCTGTGTTGCCCATTTGCAAAGCTCTTCAGCCTCTAAGGAGGAACCATTCTCCACCTCCATGAAGCCACCTGCCCAAACTCACTGCTATTTCTCTAGGGTGGAAAAGAAAGTTGAGAAGTGGGAGGGCTGGCTTGATCAGAAAGGGAGAAGAAGCAAAAGAAAAACTGGCATTTTCCAGTACATACAGGATCCCTGGTCAGCCTGGCTGAGTGCAAGGCTCCAACAGTGTCTTAAAACACAACGAACCACAGGGCTGAAAACAGGTAAGGCTCAGTGCCTGTCACTCAGTGTCATCACGCACCACCAAGACCAGTTTAAGAAACCAGGGGCCCAAGAGAATTGCAGCCACCTTCAAAAAGGAGGCCACCCTATGGCAGACCTCTGCCAGCACCCACCAAGGCACTGTGGTTTTCATTGTGACTTTGGTGGCACTAACCACTTGGCGTTCATGGGTCTCCTTCCTCCATGTAAATACATCAATGTGTTTTACAATTTCACTAGTATCAACTATCTGTTCCATATTAAACCATCTTCTTATACACAGAAAGTTCTTTTTAAACCCAGATTGAGAACGAAGAAACTGAAACACTTTCAGTGGGTCCTGAGAAGTACCATGAGCCATCAGCACTGTGCCTGGTGGAGGAGGATAGTCCTGAGGGTTGCTCGGGGTGACGCTAGGAACAGAGAGCCTTGGGGAATGGGGCTTCTTCCCACACCGCCAGGAAGTGTGCCACAGCCGAAAGAAGGGTCTGTCCTCTCCAACCTGGAGCAGGCGTGAGCACTTGACAGTCGTGATCTGCACTTGTGGCTCCCCGGGGCAGGGGCGCTTACGTTAATAAGCTTGAGGGGCCCGCGGCCCGCTGCCCCTCCCATCTCCAATTGGGCCCTGGACCGGACCGGGCTCACTGGGACGGACTTACTTGAGTTCCACTGACCACGAGCCCTGCCATAGTGGCGGGGACCGAGCTGGCGAGCGACACTGAGCAGCGGCGGCGGGCAGCGCAGTTCCGTACTGGGCGGTCAGCTGACCCAGCGGAAGCCCCGGGCGGGCACCGGCCGGCTGGGAACCGCGCGCAGCTGCGCTGCCTCTGCTCGGCCCAGACCCCGCTCAGGTGCCCTAATCAGGTGGGCGGTGCGCTGCGCCCCGCGTGGCAACTCCACTCCCCGGCCCGGCTCCTCCCAGGAGCCCCGGGAACCTTGCGCCCCAAGAGGTGCCCCCCAAAACCTCAAGCCCAGAACTTTACTGTGCTTATCAGACTAAGGTTGAGGGGGGTCAGGCGGGTGAGGAAGTCCCCATCAGGGGTGTGTCCATCCGAGACGTTAGTCCCCATAGCTGGGCCTTTCCTAAATTTCGCAATCTGATTACATAACTGCCCTCAACTGCTTGAAGAAGGGGCCTCTTCGTCAAAAGTCCCCCTCACCAGTCTCAGTAGGGAAGGGAGAAGTGGAAGCTTAAAAGGAGTCCTGGTGGGATGGAGTTTCCAGTCGTAGGATGGGAAGGAGAGGGAGTCGAATTTCACCACGAATGAATATAACCCCCACCTCCCCATCACACCCAGCAGTTGACAGTAATGACCCTGGGCCAGAAAAAGCAATGATGTCTCAAATTTCAGACTTCTCTTATTTGTACCTTCTGCCAAGGGAAAAGGTGTTTGTGAAACCCAAAGCTTAATGCTGCAGTATGTGACTGCCCCCAACACACACACACTTCTCCCATGCATCTGTGAGAAGCCGCCATTGCCAATTACTGACTGGAAAACCCAACCCAGGGCACAGGTAGCATCTGCTCTCACAACCGTCCCCTTCTGGGAGGATCCAGATTTTCTCTCTTCCCGCGCCTGCCTTTGCACCCCACCCTCCTGATAAGGAATGTGATTCCATCAAAATTTTACCTGCCATGGGAGTCTCCTATAGTTCAAAGTGCTCAGCACTGTTCTGTGGGATATCACTTCCTGAGCCCCATCACTGGCCTGTCCACTCTGTTCCCCTCACACATATAGCTGCAGACATCATTCAACCAGATAAGGAAAAACTGAGTTCTGGTCTCATGTGCAGGGCCAGTACCCCAGCCCAGCAGGGCTACTGATAACTGAGGCTGCCACCTCCATCCAGGATAATGGTTTTCACTGTCCCCTAGGTCTAGGCAGTAGGTAGAAGCCACTGGATGTGCCACACTGATGACAGTTATGATTGTGGTTGAATGCTTTGTGGTTGTCATCATGATGCACTGTCTCAGACGGCTCGGCTCCTAACGTATTGCAAGGCAGGCAGGGTGCCCGTCTCTCTCTCACATTTGTCCCAATGGAAGAGTAGACACAGCCAAGAGGAACTGTGAAAATGTGGGCTGGACTGTGTTTACTTTAGGAGGTTCCAGGAAATGCTGTGATTGACAGGCCAAAACAGCTCACCCTCCTAAGATAAGGGGATGAAAGGGAGCCTTCCAAGTCCTGCAGCCCCAAGGACAAATCCCTCCTCCCACACTCTGTGCAGAGTGAAGTCTTTCTGATCCATTGTCTGCTTGGATCAGCCCTTCCTGCCTGAAAAGGAGGAAGTGGGTTGGTGACCTGGCAGTCATGACACTCTGCCCTCCTCTGCCACCTCGCCTTCCTAGAAAGACCTTAAGCAAGAGAAGGTGACTCGTGGAGCCTGTTGAAAAATGAGATCACCTCCCATGCCTCTCCACAAACAAAGCCAAGACTGTTACACAGACATTGTCAGCCAATAACACCAGAGTGGACAGGGCTCCTTCCCTTCCCCGACTCCCAATGCTCCCTCCTCCGCAGAGCCCCTGAGGACCATTCTAAAAGCTCAAATCTTCCAGTAGTTTCCATTCCATTCATCACAGTTCAGGTCTAGTGTGACCCACAGCATCTCTTTGAGGGCTGGAGGTATAGCTAAGTGATAAAGAGATTGCCTCACATGTGCAAGGCCCTAGGTTCAATCCCCGGTATCACAAAAGGAAAGAAGGGAAGGAGGGAGAGACACAGAGAGAGATTTCAGGCCAGCAAGATGGTTAGCAAGTCCAGGGACTTGGTGATAAGCCTGATAGCCTGAGTCCAGTCCCAGGACCCACATGCTGGAAGGAGAGAGCAGAGTCCTGCAAGCTGTCCTCTGGCTCTATGACCTCTGTGGCATGCATGCCCACCACACACACACACACACACACACACACACACACACTAAAGTGTAATCAAAGTTTGGTGTGTTTTTTTTATTTTACGTTTTTGTTTTAGAGACAGGGTCTCACTATGTAGCCCTGGCTAGCCTAGAACTTGCTATGTAGAACAGCTGACCTCGAATTCACAGAGATCTGCCTGCTACTGCCTCCAGAGCACGGGGACTAAAGGCATGTGTAAATGGTTTGTTTATTTAATTTCTATTTTAATTTTATTTTTATTTTTTGTGTATGAGTGTTCTTCCTGTGTGTATGTAAGTCCACCCATGCCATGCAATGCCCCTGGAGACCAGAAGAAGGCATTGGATCCCCTGGAACTGGAGTTACTGATGGTTGCTAGCTGCCAGTGGGTGCTGGGAACAGTGTTCTCCAACTTCTGAGCCATCTGTCCAGTTCCCAGTAATAAAAGTTTTTTTTCAAAAAAGAAAAATCCCTTATAGTCCCATCATCTCCTATCCTCTGCCTGGACTTAAACAAGCATTTAGTTTTGCCTGGAAATGCCTCCCCACCAGCTCTTTATCCACTCAGCAAGCACACCAAGAAAGCCAGTGTGGAAAAGGATCACGTGGGGAGATCTCAAAAACCAAGTTCCAGACAGCTCAGTCCAAGGGAGGCTTTAGTATGTACAATAGGAAACTACCGAAAGCTCTGGATCAGAGTCACTGTCTTGGTCTGTTTCCAGCAGTTGTAGCCAAATAGCATAGACCAGACCATTACCAAACAACTGAACATTTCTTACTCACAGCTCTGGAGGCTGAGAAGTCTACCATCAGGTGCCAGCAGATTCAGTGTGTGCTGAGAGCACACTTGCTGGTTCACTGACAGCTGCCTTCTCCCAGTGCCCTCACACCATGGGACACACTAGCCCTCTGGGGCCTCTCTAAAGGTACTAATCCCATCATGAGGGCTTCACTCTCATGACCTCATCACCTCTCAATGACCCTCACCCTCTAATACCAAAAGGGTTAAGATTTTAACATAGGAACTTTAAGAGGACAGAGCATTCAAACTATTGCATTAGTGGTTTCCTGGTTTCCTGGATGTATTTGGCCGAAGACTCAAGATGAAAAAGACTCCAGCTGAAACAAGGAGATTTACCTCTGAGTATTCCTCAGCTTCTGGAAGCTGGTCTGCAGAAAAGAAGAGGGAGGAGGAGAGGGAAGAGGAGGAGGAGGAGGAGGAGGAGGAAGAGGAGGAGGAGGAGGAGGAGGAGGAGGAGGAAGAGGAGGAGGAGGAGGAGGAGGAGGAGGAGGAGGAGGAGGAGGAGGAGGAGGAAAGAGAGAGAGAAAGAGAAAAAAATGCCAGAGAAGGAGTAAAAGGTACTGTCTTACTAGACCAAAGAGGGAGGCGCCTATTTCTCTACCACAAAAAGAGAAACTGAGTAATGTGGTCCTCCTTTTCTGGGGAAGGGTACAGAGGAATAAAGGAATGCCGGCTTGGGACCCACACCAGAGGTGGATAAACAATCCCTTTAGAATTTAAGGGCTTTCTAAGAGTGGACAGAGAAGTTAGGACTTCTTGGTGAAGCAGCTCCACCCCTCCACAGAAACTCTGAGAGAAAGGGAACTCAGGCAGGTGTCCGGGCTCTTCCAGAGTCTCATCACCTCATTCTATGATGGAACCTAGCATCTTTCCCGCTCCTGCTCCCTTTTATTCCACAGCCCTGCTAGGGACTAGCACACACCCTTTGGGGAAAATGGGTCAAGCTTGCCTCGGGACATCTTCAATCCTTTGTCAACAAGAAGTGATGTCATTATGATTCTGTTTTCTGAGCCCCACATAGATGCGCAGAGCCCAGTGTGTGTCAGCCCATTCATGAGGCCCACAGAATGGGAAGTTAAAACCCAGCATGGGCTGGACCTCCTGGGACTGTGGTTCTGGAGCTTCAGCGGGGTTCATGGAGAGAATAAGAAGGGTCAGCACATACAAGGGACCCTCCCTTGCCGCTCTGGACAAAGGGGGCCGCATTGTGTTCCCACTGCCATCCTTCTGTTGTTATTCCTTGGCAGAAGGGGCCCTTCCCTTAGAGTCCTTCCTCCATCACGTTCCCCAGGATGAAAAGGAAGATCCTGTTTATTTCCAGTCAAAGGAGTTGATGCTGGGGTCAGCCAGAACCAGCCAAACAGGAACTGATTCCTTAAATCTTCCAACTGTGCTTTAGCAGCCGAGTGGGCAGGGCCAGCTCTGTAAGCTCCTTAGCATTCTCTTCTGCCTGGCCTCCTTGATCTCAGACCAAGACCCTATGCAGGCAAAGAGGGCTGTTGTAATGCTCCAGACTCTGATCAGGCTCTCCACATTTAGATTTCAGCTTAAAACTACAGAACTGGATGTTTACATACGAAATGCTCCTTGACACTACAGCTGTCAGCTTTGGGCCTCAAGGAGGGAGGTTAGAGACCCAGTCTCTTCCAACTACATACACCTGTGGAAAATGCTAGAAGTCAACAGATGCTCCAAGACACTTCCAGCTTCTCCTCATCAGAACACAATGAATTTTTTTTTAATGTGGATTTCATGCCATCAGAATATCGCTGGCTTGGGGACACGTTCCACAAATATAAGTTTACTATTATTTACTGTTATAATTGTTATTTGTCGTCAGTACTTCTAGTCTCTCTTCTCTTGGGGTTTTAATAGGTTTGGGGTTTAGGTGGGCGTGTGTGTGTGTGTGTGTGTGTGTTATGTACACGCGCACATGTATGCGGAGGCCACAGACTGATGTTTGGGTTCAATGTCTTTTTCAGTAGCTCTCCATCTTACTCTCTGAAGTGTCTCTAACTGAACTTGGAGCCCACTGAAATTCAGCTACACTGGATAGCCAATGAGCTCCAGGAATCTGCCTATCATCCCTGTCCTCCTACCCCCCAGCCCTGAGGTTATAGACTTAGGTTGAGAAAGACCATTATGTAGTTGCTGGAATCCAAACTCAAGTCCTCACTCTGGCTCAGCAGGCACTTTACCCAATGAGTTGCACCCCCCAGCCCCAGCTCACCAGCCCTGGTCTTTAAGAGCTTTTGTAGGAGCCAACCTTGGAATGTGCCTGTAATTCAGAACTCTACAGGCTGTAGCAGCAAGGGAACCTTAGGCTCAAGGTTAGCCTGGACTACATAGTGAGATTCTCAAAAACCGAAACAGTTTGTAGTTGTTTCTCTACTGAAATGCAGAGCTCAGGGAGACGGGAGTGTGGGGAAGGCGGTGTGAAAGGGTTTCTGCTTTTCCGGCCCTTTCCTCTGTGATATTTGCATCCGCTCTTTCAACTAAAAATGAGAGCTGAGTAGGAAGAGACCGGAAAAACAGACTTTGTCACTGAAACTGCCCCGCCCACCAGCCTTTCAGCATTGCTTTCACAAATCCTGAGCACAGCAATGAGAAACACATCTTCCATCTATTTTGCCTGGTAATTACAGAACCCTCCAAGTCTTCAGCTGGGTTGAGGATAAATGAGCAGTGAACTGAAGGAGAGGGGCTCATACTGGACTTTGGAGAGGAAAAGAAATCACGGACCAGAAAGGCCAGTTCAACTCTATTTCTAGCAAGTAGGCACCTTCCAGAACCCCAGCTTAATTTAGTAGTTCTATCCCTTGGAAGTTGAGAAAGGACTCCTCAGATTTCAATTAAATTCTTGGGACTTGGGAGTAATTTCAGCCTGAAGGTTCCTTTACGTCTAGATTTTTCCTCAAGTACCTCCCACTCCCTCCCTCCCTCCCTCTCCCTTCCCCAGTAATCTGGATTTGTAAGTATTCAAAACTCAATGTTTTAGGCATCATCTACTCCAAAGCTGGGCATGGCAGCTCATACCTGTAATCCCAGTGCTCAACTTGAGAGGCGGAGGCAGGAAGATTACTGTGAGTTTGAGACTAGTCTGGGCTGTATAGTTACTTCCAAGCCAGCCGGGCTATGGTGTGAAACTGTGTCTTGGAAGGAAAAAGGAAGGAAGGAAGGAAGGAAGGGAGGGAGGGAGGAAGGGAGGGAGAGAGGGAAAGAGAGAGAAAAAGAAAGGAAGAGAGAACAGGGAAGGGACGGAGGGAAGGGAGAAATAGAGGATGAAGGAAGTTAAATCATTTGTTCCAACTACTAGATGAGGAAAACTGAGGCCTGGGGAGTAGAAGACACATGCCCAACCTCAGCAGCAAATGAGCCGATGACTCCAGGCCTGACAAGGAAACAGGACTCCTTATCCATCCCACTGATGACAGGCTGAGGCCAGGAGGAGCACTGGAAGGTGCCGTTTCACGTCTAATCGCTTCTCGTCACGTTAAAACCATTTTCCTCATCCGGAGCCCCACACTGATGGATCAGAAATAACATTTTCAAAGTTATATCTACGAGGAAATGGCTATTAATGTTCTTCCTCTCCTTTTAGAGCGCCGAGGAATACATATTCATTTTCTCCCAACTTATATTGCCTATTTGCAAATTGTATTCACTACCCAGTGCTCCAATTTGTCCTGCCCCTGAAGAGATGATAATGAATAAATGTATTCCTGGAAATAAAATAAAATAAAAAATTTGTCCCTGAGATTTATTTTTATAATTATTTACAGGGATTATTTTAGAATATATGGAGGTAGTAATAAGGATGTGCAAAGAAGGGTTTCCAATATTAATTCCCAGCCTCCTCCTACTTTTCCTGAGAGCCTGGACTCTCCTCACAGTTGTAAGCAGAAAAGACATATCACTTGGACCTGATACCACCACACCAGAGCCTGAGACTTAAATGAGAAGTGGTCTAGCCTCAGAGTGGCCAGTGTCCTGGCCTGGAGTCCTAGATCCGATGCTACCTTTATCACTAACTAGCTGAGTGCCCACGAGATGGTTTGCAACTGAGCTTTTGTTGAATGCAAACAAGCTGATCTAAGGATCTGGAGAGAGGTGTGTGTGTGTGTGTGTGTGTATGTATGTTTTGTTGTTGTTGTTTTTCTTCTGAGACAGTCTCACTATGTACCCCCAGTTGTCCTAGAACTTACTATATAGACCAGGCTGGCCTCAAACTCACAGAGATCCACCTGCCTCTGTGTCCCAGGTGCTGGGATTAAAGGTTTTTGCAACCACACCCTGCAAATTTACCTTTTTGAGACAGGATCTCCCTGTAGCCCCACCTAGCCTGGAACTTTCTATGTAGACCAAGCTGGCCTTAAACTCGCAGAGATCCACCTGCCTCTACCTTCCAGGTTCTGGGATTAAAGGCTTGCACTCGGTACCTGGCCTGGTTTTTCTTATTGAGGTAGGGTCTCATGTAGCCCAGGTTGGCCCCCAACTTGTTCCAACTGGCAGTGTAGTTGAGGGTGACCTTGAGCTTCTGAGTCTACTGGGATTACGAGAATACACTGCCACAACCAGCTTATGTGATGCTAAGGAGCAAACCCAAGGCTTTGGTACATGTTAGACAATTGCTACCAACTGAGCCACATCCCAGTACAGGATCTTTCTTACTAAGATTATGCCACAGTTTGGGTCTGGAATGTTCCCCCAAAGGCTCCTATGTGCTGACTTGGTCCCTAGCACAACACAACTGGGAACTTTTAAGAGCAGGGCTTTTTGGGGAGGCTTTCAGACCACTGGAACATGCCCTCAATGGAAGTGGAGGCCTCTCCCTTCCTCACTCCATGGCTTCCTGGTCCTGAGGTAAGGGAGTTGATTCCACCAGCCACTCCTGCCACGATGAGCTGACTAACCACAGAGGCAAACCAAAAGGCTCATCAGTTGTGGACCGAAACCTCCCAAAGCAGCAATCAAACTGAACCTTTTCTCTTTGTAAGTTTTATCTCTGTTATTTGTTACAGTATTGGGAAACTGACAAACACAAAGAAAAATACAAATATGCTTATCTCTCCAAAATGGAGAAAGAAAACACTCACTGGTAGACATTTATTGAGTACCTACTATGTGAGGAATAGGCTGTGATGGGGAGAAACATATTCCTTTCAGACAGGCTATGGAGATAGAACAGCAGGGAAGAGTGGGAGTTGGGGTGCTGGTTTAGATGCTGTGTCCAATGGCTCTACGAGCCCTTCTCCTGTGTCACCCTTGAGGAGCAGAACCTGGGTGGGACTTGGGTCATACATATGCCCTCTGCACAGTGTTTGTGATGCACAAACTGCACAGCCTCAGACAGCTGTGGGAAGTCCTGGGAAGGGGATCCCTCAGAGGAAGGGCATTCTGGCAGGAGTCAGAACCCTGAGATGGACCAGGCCACAGGAAGGGTCTTCCAGGCAGAAGTACTGGCAGGAGCAAAAGCTGTGTCTGACATGTCATGTCACTACTTACACATTAGTCGTGCATCCCCTGGTTACTTGCCTTATTACTGGGACAAGATACCTGACCAAAGTAATCTAAGGAAGGAAGGGTTTATTTTGGCTTGTGGTTTGAAAGGGAAGTCCATCGTGGTGGGGAAGCCATGACAGTCAAACCTTGAGGTCAATGATCACATTGTGTCCACAATCAGGAAGCATAGAGAGATGAATGCTGGCACTCAACTCACTGGCTCCTTTTTGATTCAGTCCAGGACCCCAGCCTGTGGAATGCTGTTGCCCACTTTTAGGGTGGCTCTTCCCACTTCAGTTTACCTATATAATCTCTCACAGGCAGGCCTAAAGATCTGTCTTCTAGGTGATTCTAATCCTTGTCAAATTGACAGTATTAAATCATTGCAGGTGATGATGTTGAGCTGAGGTGTTTAGTAGGGCAAAGCGTTACCCCAGCCAACATGACCAGAAGCCTGGGGCTACCAAGCTGGTTCAATGGGCACATGTTACCTGACGACCTGAGTTCAATCCCTGGATCCCACATGGTAGAAGGGGAGAACAAACTCTACAAGTGTTCTCACACACACACACACACACAAATAAATAAACAAAAGTTTTCATGGGTATGAGCGTATTCCCTGCATGTGTGTAAGTGCACCCATGTCCTGCAATGCCCAACGAGGACAGAAGAGGGTGTTGGATCCCTTGGAACTGCAGTTAGCCACCACGTGAGTGTAGAGACCCAAATCCAAGTCAGCCAGTGCTCTTAACCACTGAACCACCTGTCCAGCCCCATAAAATAAATAATTTTTAATTTAGGGGAAAGTTTGTATTTTTTGAGACAGGGTCTCACTATGTAGCCCCTGACTAGGCTGGAACTCAGCTATGTAGACCAGGCTGGCTTCAAACTCACAAAGATCCACCTGCCTCTACCTCCTGAGTCCTGGGATTAAAGAAGTGTGCCACCATGCCCAGCTTTTTTTAAGTTTTGAAGGAGGAGGAGGAAGAAAAGGAAGAAGAAGAAGAAGAAGAAGAGGAGGAGGAGGAGGAGGAGGAGGAGGAGGAGGAGGAAGAGGAGGAGGAGGAGGAGGAGGAGGAGGAGGAGGAGGAGGAGGAGGAGGAGGAAGAAGAAGAAATCTCTGCAGCTACCCCAGGCTTTGATGTGCTGCTTGGTTCCAAATCATAAGTGAACTAAGGCCTGGGGACCTCCGGGGTTGAGGCTATAGTGAGGAACACAGAGCCTCTTAGTACCATGGAGGGCCTGGGGTGTGCTTGGGAAGGGAAGGCTCACCAGCTCTTACACAGGGCTGTACCACAGACTCTCACAGACACACCACAGCACAGTCTTCCATGGATGTGCAGAAACCATAAGCCACACTAACCTCAGGTCCTATATTCTACCTCATGGCTATGGTCTGAACCATAAATCAAAGTCCTATGTGTACTAATGTCGCCCCTCCCACGGCAATGGCTATTAGCATGCAGTATAGAATGCACACTTGCTAGACTGTCACCACTTAATTAGAACCAAGAGGGCTTACAGCATATGGTGAGGTACTACAGAGTCAACCAACTCATTTATTTAAAAACTAACAGTCAGCCTCAGCGACATGTGCTCAGGACCCAGAAATTCAGGGGAGCTGATGACATAAGCACGGGAGTTTAAGATCAGCCTGGGAAACACAATGAGACTCCATCTCAAAAGAAAACTAGGAATAATAAGAAAATTAAGAAGATTTGAGGGGCTGGAGAGATGGCGCAGCAGTTAAGAGCACTGGCTGATCTTGCAGAGGACCCAGGTTCAGTTCCCAGCACCCACATGGCAGCTAACAGCCATCCTTAACTCCAGTTCCAGAGGATCTGATGCCCTCTCTAGCCTCCAAGGGCATTGCACAACCCAGGTGCACTACAAACATGCAGGCAAAACACTCATACACATAAAAAAATAATAAATAAAATTTTGATTAAAAATTAAGATTTGAAACAAGTGAGCAGGTGAAGAGAGAAGGATCAGAAGCACGAGTGGACACATGTGAGGCTAACCTGCGTTACACAGACCTCCGTCACAGAAACTGGAATTGGAAATATGAGAGTCCTTAGCTTTTATTTGGCATGTAAAGTACCAAGACAGAAAGGAAACGATGTGAATGCCGGGCCCTAGTGCACACCAACAGTTAGGGGTCAGGGCAAATGGGGAGGAACCTCTCGGAGTCTGAGCAGCAGTGAAGAGGTAAGCAAGGACCAAAGGCGGGTTGGAACCAGACGTGAAGAAAAGATTAAAAAGTAAGACAAGACAGAACTCCCAGTGTAACAGCCAATCCAACCAAGGATCATGACGGGGTGCTGGAAGCCTTGTATGAACAGGACATTCTCACTGCCTCAAGCATCATCCCCAGATCGACAGCCTGTAAGTTACAAAGGGAAAGGTGACATGGCCTGGCATCATGGATTCTGATGTGATCAGATGGGCAATGCCCAAATGCAGTCCTTGCATGCTGTTCCTGCCAAAATGTTTAACCAGAAAAACAAAGCCAGGAAGTAGAATATTTTACAACCTTGGGCTAGACTATCCAGAATGCAAATAAGGTAGGGATGGGAGGGAGAATCTGGGAGAAGAAACAAATTAAAGAGACATGACAACTTGCAGGGCATAGTGGTACACACCTGTAATCCCAGCACTCAGGAGGTCACAGCCGGAAGGTAACAAGTTGAGGCTAGCCTAGGCTACATAGTGAGTTCCAGAGCAACCTGGGCTAAAAAAAAATTAGCCATATCTGGGAAATACTTAAATCTGAACTGTCTGATGATATTCCTGCCGCTATTGGATTAACATTACTTTTCTTACTTGTGTTCATTGTACTGTGTTTTATGAGAGAATATCCTTTGCCCTGAGAGATACAGGCTGGAAAAGTTAGGGGTAAATCTCAGAATGTGTATAGCTTTAACACAGTTCGAAGGGAAAAGTGACAGAGGACAGGTGGTGGCAGCTGGTAACACTGTATGAAGGGCATTCATTGTCTTATTCTTAATTTTTTTTTCATAAATTTGAAATTCTTATAAGTAAAATGAAAAAGTGAGTGATCTTCCTATGTCCAGGGTTACTCGAGATCAGGTGAAGTCAGAACTAAGAAATAACATGGGAATTAACAGCATTGACCTTGACAGGGAAAGCAACAAAAGGGGTAGGCAGGGGCCAGGAGAGCTGTGCAGCCCTTGCTTGGAGGACAATGGGGAGATCATGACATTCCTGCTTCAGGGCCAACAGCTCAACTGTCTGCGGAGCATGTTTAGAAAGATGAGTGGGGTCAAGGGAATGACCTCACGGGACCTAGGAGGACACCCTACCTCCCATGAAGAGTGGTGAGGGTTGAAGGGAGAGAGGAGGGAGAGAGATTTAAGGAGGGACGGATACTGACATAGGAGCCCACTGCCGTGACTATCAAGAGCAGAGGATAGACGAGCCACAATGGTGCCAAAGTATGGGACAGGAGAGGGGTGCTTAAAATGGATTTAAGTTTCATACATTGTGCCTTCCTCTGGGGGAAGCAGCAAAAGGGACCCACAGGTATCAACAGCAGCTCATTGGAGAAAGCTGTGAGTCACCCACATGCTAGGTAGATGAGCCAATTCAGGGTGCTGGGGTCACAATTCTGGGTGTGACAGTAACCTGACAATTGCCTTTTTTCATAAATCTCTACCTCTTGGGACTCACTGTCCTGAGAGCCTCTTCCAGCTTCTCCTCACCAGATGGACATCCTTTCCTGGTAAATGCTACAGTGTCTGAAGTGGCCTGTTAATGTCTCTTGCAATGATGCCTCCTGTTGGTGGTGATGAGTCTGTTGACGTCTGTTCCTGGTTCACCAACAAGGTAGTCAGCTCTTGAATGTAGGCAGCCCAGTTGATGTCCCAAAGCATCCCTAGCCTTGCCTAGAAGAAACAATCAATAAACAGGACAGGAGAAGAGGAAGAGGGAGAAGAGGACATAGGGTGCCATTCTCCACACTAAAGACATGGGCGACAGTACACAGGGACCTGGGTAGCCAGCACCAGCAGCCCCCAACCCCCACTGCCTTTCCTGAGTTAGAGCCCCCGGTAGGAAGCCTCACAGAAACAACGCCCACAATGCTCTTGCCTAGGCTGTTTGCAGTAAGTGACTCACCCAATTAAGAGCATCTACATAACAAAGCCTCACCGGGCTGCAGAGGTCACAGAGACTGTGAAGTGTGTCTTTAGTGTGTGTGGCAGGGAAGGTTCACTAATTACCAGTCATTTCCACCCCTCAACAGCCTGACAGCCTTTGAGATGCAGGGGATAAAAGACTCTCCAAATTCCCACCCCACACCCATCACTTTTCCCTCTCCAACCCACCCCTGCATTTCAAACCTGTGACTAATCAGTGCCAAGGAAGGGGTTCTTCCCACCTGGCTGAGAGGGAGGGAAGAAGGGAGAGGAAAGAAGAGTTGCTTTCAATCAGGTGAGTTTTTTTCAGCGACAGGCAACCCAGAGGTCTCCATTCTCAACTCTTTAAACAAGTTAAGTGAACCAAAGTTACATCTTTAGCTTTCTCCTCTTCCTCCTCATCCTTGTCCTTGTCTTCCTCCTCCTCCTCCTCCTCTTCCTCTTCCTCCTCCTCCTCCTCCTCCTCCTCTTCCTCCTCGTCCTTTTTCTAGAGACACGATCTCACTATGTAGCACAGACTGACCTGAACTTACCATGCAGACTCACAGAGCTCCACCTGCCTCTAATCCTAGTTCTGGATTAGAGAGGTTTGTGCCACCATGCCCAGCTAGCTTTCTATTGTTAAATGCAATGCATGTTTGTGATAAGCAAGAAGTTAAAGTGACCCACAACCCTACCCTAGAGAGGAATCATGGTTCCCTAGATGCTCTGGCAAGCAGCCTACTTTGTAGGTGTCGGGAGGCAGTACGGATGCTAAGGTTAAGCAGTCTGCATTGTAGGTGCGCAAGCACTTGCTCTTCCGTAACCGGCTTTTTAAAATGTAATGTTCTATTTCCATCATCCTTCCCCACGAACTGTGGAAAGATCAAAGTTGGCTGGGATGCTGACTGGCCCAGAAGAGAAGGTATACAGAGTTCAAGGAGACATTATGAGAATTCCCCAAGAGCTGAAAGGAGCTGTTTGAGGCTGTAAATAGCAAGTGGTTTTCCCTTAAGAAACCTGCCTCCTCGTCTGCAAACTGAGCATAACAGTATATACCATAATGGATTGTGGTGAGGATTAAGGGATTAAGGGAAACTCTAATGAAAGGACTATATGGGGATTGGCCATTTTATGACTCATTTTAATGTGTTTAATTAGTGCCTGCTTTCTACTTAGTCCACTGCTAGTCCGTGTTGAGAATATAAAGCAAGCATCCGGTTCAAGCCTTGAGGAGCTCAGGATCAATTGGAAAGGTGAACATACACAAACACATACAAAGTTAAACCAGAAGAATTTAAATAGCTAATAAAAGATATCATCAATTAGTTGATAATTAAGAGCCAGACAACAGGCACAGACAGGACTGTGTGGGTTCACAGGTCAGGAAGAACACGGGGGATGATCAGTAATGATCACCATGAGTGCCTGCTACATGCCAGGAACAAGCGTTGTGCTTTTTCATTTCCTCATTGGACAGAATGAGGTGGGGAATGTTATTACATCCAGAGAAGGAAATGGAAACTTCGGAGGTCAAAGCCTTCGCCCGGCCACACACCTAGTAAATGAAATCATAACGATGCTGTCCACTGGATCCAAGCAGTTGGACCCCAGACCATATCACATGCTCAAGCACTTGCTGAGTTCTGTTGGAGGAAAGGAGGGGTACTGAGCACTGAGCCCGGTGTATAGGAAGGAATCCCGTGAGCAAAGACAGGACTGAGGTGGATGCATTGATGCCAGGGTTTTGAGAAACCCCAGAACGGACGGATACCTGTATGAATGTGTGCATGCATGATGGTCCCAGGAGGCAGTGAAAAGAAAGTTTGAAAAGGCTGAAGGACAGGGGTGGAAATGAGCTGTCCCTGAGGGTTTGAGGCAGAATGGGGTTTAATTAAAGCAGTGTTCCAGCTGGAGAGATGGCTTAGCAGTTAAGAGCTCTGCCAGTGAGAAATGGAGAGGTGGTTCAGTGGTAAAGAGCTCTGACTGCTCTTACAAAGGACCCAAGCTCTATTCCCAGCACCCACATGGAGGCTAACAACCATCTGAAACTCAGTTCCAGGGGATCCAACACCTTCTTCTGACCTCTGTGAGCACTGCACATCACAGGTGCACTTACATACATGCAGGCAATACATTCATACAAATAAAATAATAAATAAAACTGATGTGGTGGCGCACACCTTTAATCCTAGCGCTCAGGAAGCAGAGGCAGGCGAATCTCTGAGTTCAAAAAGAGAACTTTTGTCTCAAAAAGATCAAATAATAATAATATATAAAATATTTTTTAAAAGAGCAGCTGGCTACTCTTGCAGAAGACCCAGGTTCAATTCCTAGCACTGACCATAAGTCCAGTTTCAGGGGATCCAATACCTTCTTCTGACCTCCTTAGGCACTGCATAACATGTGTGCATTTATACACATGCAGACAATTCACTCATATGCATAAAGTAAAAATAATAAATATTTTTTTTTTTAATTAAAGCAGTGCCAAGGTGGGGCTGCGAGGAGATACTTCATTTTAAGAGGATTTTAGAGAGATGTGAGGAGTTCAGCAAGGCTGAGTGCAAAGTCCTGGGAAGGTGGACCAATCCCATCCTTTGCAGACGGTCCTCTCCCCTTGCTTTTTATCTTTGTGACATTTGGGGCTGACCTACATTTGGTCCTGTGACTTCTGGCCCCTCTTTTAACATGTTCACTCACTTGGTTCACACTTGGGTTCCTTCAGACCGTAGCTTACTCCTTCATGAAACTTATCTGAGGGAAAACCCCTTCACACCCCCTGGGGGTCAATTATCCTAAAGAAGAAAGAGATAGGAAGGGGTCTTTGTTAGTGCTGTGACCAAGCTGATTCCCACCAGAACCCCTTCCAAACCTTGCTATCCTCCAAACCTGGAAAACCAGCCCTCCCTATAGCAGTGCATGTTACTTTCTTATTGATGTAATAAAATGCCTGACAAAACAACTTAAAGGAAAAAAGGTTTATTTTGTTTCGTAGCTTGAGGTTACAATCCATCAGAGTATGGAAGTCACAGCAGCAGTAATGAGAGGCATCTGGTTACCATGCAGAAAGCAGACTGAGAGGGATGCTGGGGACAGACCACTTTCTCCTTTTTAAAAAATGTTATGCATAAGAGTATTTTGTCTGCCTGTATGGAAGTGTACCTGTGCATGCAGTGCCTGTGGAGGACAGAAGAGGGCATCATATGCCCTATAACTGGAATTATGGGAGGTTGTTAGCCACCATGTGGGTCTGGGAAGAGAACCCAGAGTCTCTGCAAGAGCACCCAGTGCTCTTTACCTCTGAGCTATCTCTCCAGCCCCCTCTCTCCTTTTCATTTATTCTAGGACCCCATTCCATGGAATGGTGCTACAGAGGGACTGAGAACATAGCAAGGCTTTCAGCTCTTCAAGTCAAGCATGGCGGACATAGCCAAGAATGGTGGGGCAGAAGGAGTTTCTAAAGGACAGAGCGAAGACTAAGAAAGAAAAATCACTGAAAATATGTTCATCTAGCTAGAACTGATTGACTGTTGTTCAAGTTCCTGATAGACGTTGGGGAAATAAACATACGATGCCATCATGTGTGTCCTTAATTAATGCTTTGGAATAAGTCATAGGGGAAGGGAAAAATAGGAATAGAGAGAAAAAGAAGAGAAAAAACATTGAACTAGACATGAACCAAGACATGAAGCCAAGACTGGGGCTGGGCAAGCTCAGTGTGGAGAGAAAGCCTACCCCCATAAGACCTCGAATGCTTCAGGCCACTTTCTTCCTGAGGAGCTGAAGCTGGAAGGCATTCCTTTGCCATTCATTGTGTTCCACAAACAGTTTTCAAGCATCCCAAGATACCAGGCACTTAATCTCTTAAGCTTTGCTGGGAAGAATCAGAGTTGACTGTCACCTGAGGTGGTTGATCTTGGCAGTGTCCTTTGATGCCTTAGAAACGGTAATCAGACATATTGAGTGCCATCCCGGTTGTGGAAGGCAGGGATGGAAGGAAAGGAAAGAGATGCTGTATGTTCTCCTTCTCAAGTAGGGGTCATAATTCTCTTTACTGGGCTTTGGTAAAAAGTAGGTAGCACAGTGTCCTGGAACTACTTAAAATAGTGTCTGGGATGCAGTCAGGAGCCAATAAAACCACTCAGCATGGCTCTTTCATTCAGTTCTGCCAGGAACTGTAACCATTTTTTGCTTGAAATCCTCATCTGACTAGGTTGGAGGCATTCCACCAGGCTGTTTGATGGAGCCTACAGCACAACCCAGAAGTAATCACCATCAGGCCTGCTTAGAAAGAAGTCACCCAGTGAGTCAGTCTCTGACAGATCAGTTGATAATGTTGGTTGTGAGAGACAGGAACTAGCTCTGGACAATTCAAGCAGAAAAAAAAAATCTATCAGGGTACCAGGAAGCTCACAGAACAAGAGAGAAGATTAGCACCCCACTTTGGGAATGGGCAGGAACCCATGGTGGCTGAGAACAGAAGCTGGATCTGCCATGCTACTACAACAGGCCACTGCCTGAGTGACTGCCATTGTGACCTGATAGCAGCAACTGTCTTCTCTACTCGGCCTCCACTAAGTAGTCCAGGTCATTGTTGTAGGCTCAGTGTTGCAAACTAGGGCTCCCAAATGAGTCTTCACCCCCTGCTCCTCCTTTGAGAATCAGAGAGCCAGGTAGGGTAGCTGGTTGGTGAGAGGATAAGAAGGGATAGCCTCAGCTGCAAGGATAAGAAGGAAAATGCGCCCCCTCTTTGGCCTCTGTAGGCAGTAGCAGATCCTGCTTTCCACCAAAGAGAAAAGGGATCCACAATCTAGATGGTCAAAGGAGAGAGAAAAATAACGGCAAACAAATTGGACAAAACATCCATGATGGACTAGTTTACTGCAGTACTAATTAAAGGTTTTAGCAAACTCAACTCCCAGTAATGTTGCTATTCTAAAACACCAAAGGCATCTCCTAAGAACATCTGTATGTCTCTGAGGCTATTTCCAAAACTATAGATGAAAGTCTCTAAAATAGATTTCAGACATCTTTGGAGCCTACTGTGCTGGCACTCTCATGGTAAAACACCACTGGAAATGCTCACTAAAGCAGGTGGCGGGGATGTTAAGGAGATGATTGGCTGAAAATACAAAAAGCCTCAATTTTCATGACTTATAGAGGCTTCATTTTTCTAAGAAAGACCGGAAGAGGGTGATGACTAATGATGGGTCTATGTCCCAGTGGCAGCAAGACTAAGGCTCTCTCTACAGTTTCTTGGACACTTCCTTACGGTGTCATAAGGTGGTGACTCCACCTTTAGATGTCAGATTCAAGTTCACAGGAGAAGACAGAAAGAGAAGAAAGAAGACAAGACAGGCATGATTGCTCTACACAGATCTCAAGCCACTTCCTGGAGCTGACACATTAGCACAATGTTAGGTTGAGAAGGAAAGAGGATAATGGACAGCATGTCAGAATTCCAGTGTCAAATTTAGTCATTGCAGGATTAGAAGTTTGTTCAGCATAAGGGACGAAGGCTTTTCAGGAAGAAGAAACAAGAATTTAAAAACACAGGGCATGTTGAGGGGACAAAGGAATTCAATTTGGCTATTGTGTAGAAACTGTACTTTAGTAGTCTATCCCACAGAAATGCACTGATTACAAGAATATTGGTACAAGGACTGGAGAGATGGATCAGCAGTTAAGAGCACTGACTACTCTTGCAGAGGACCTGGGTTCCATTCCCAGCGCCCACAAGGCGGTTAACTATCATTCGTAACTCCATTCCCAGGGGATCTGATACCCTCTTCTGACTTCTGCAGGCATGGCATAACACAGGTGCACTTAAATATAGTCATACCCATAAAATAAAAAGAATAAAGTATAAAAAAGAATATAGGCACAAAAATTATTAAGGAAATAAACATGGTAACAACCCATTTGCTCATTAATAAATTAGTCCTACATCTATAACCTATTTGTTACCAGGAAAGAATGAGCAAGTTGCAGACATATATCCCTGATCTTTTTGTATAAATAAGCAGCAGAATGGCAGCCCCATGGATATAGGTGGGTTCATATCATAACAGAGAACATGGTAGAAAATACAGAAATTGCCATTGCGGTATCAAAAGCCAGCTCTGGGAAGGTTGAGGTAAAAGTCAAGAACTGGAAGTCAGTCTGAGTTGCAGAGGAAAACCCTGTCTCAAAAGATACAATAGGGACCAGAGAG
Source organism: Eospalax fontanierii (assembly GCA_035773235.1). Lineage (NCBI taxonomy): Eukaryota > Metazoa > Chordata > Mammalia > Rodentia > Spalacidae > Eospalax > Eospalax fontanierii. The sequence continues at coordinate 16,882,572 of CM069540.1, read as the reverse complement.
CTGACTCCGCAGTTAAGAGCACTGGCTGCTCTTGCAGAGGACCTGGGTTCAATTCCCAACACCCACATGGCAGTTAACAACCATCCATAACTCCTGTTCCAGCGGGCACTGTACAGCATGGGTGCACTTACGTAATGCAGGCAATACACTCATACACATACAAAATAGAAATAACGAATTAATACATTTTAATGTAATGGAAGGATAGACAGCTAGGCTAGTAAAGATTCTTGCTATGAAGCTTGAGGACTCGAGCTCAATCTCCAGAACCCACATAACAGGACAGAACCACTTTTTACAGCTTGTCCTCTAACTTACACATAGGTGCTGTTGTATATGCATGTGCATGTACACATACAAAATAAATAAATGTAAATTTTTTAAATATAAAGTAAATTCAGGGCGAGAGAGGTGGCTCAGCGTTTAAGAGTACTGTCTGCACTTGCAGAGGAGCCAGCTTCGATTCCCAGCACCCACCTAGTGGCTAATAACCATCCATAACTCCAATTCCAGGGGATCCAATGCCCTCTTCTGACTTCCATTAACACTGCATGACATGGGTACACTTACATACATGCAGGCAATACAGTCATACACATAAAATAAAAATAATAAATGAAAAAATAAAGTAATGGCTAGTGGTGGGTTACTTGCCCAGCATGCACAAGGCCTCTGAGTTTGATCCCCTAGAACCTGGCCAAAATTAAAAATAAAAAGTTATACTCAAACAAGCTAACACTGGATGCCTCAGGAGACTGAGTGAGAAATGGAGAGGGGGTGGGGAGATTGTTGATGTCTTTTCTTTTTATATCTTTGAGTATTTTCCTGGCTGAGGTGAACATATGTATCTTTTATAACTTTGGAGTGCAACTTAAAGCTGTCTATAAGTAGTCTGAAACTAGATTTTTGAACAGTCAAATGTTATGCATGGACAACAGGGAGCCACTGAAGATTTCTGAGTGAGGAAATAATGTAGTCAGGAAAATGAACCAGGCAGATGATGGATTAGAAGAGTCTGAGGATGGACAGAATAAAGAGATGGCTATTGCAGCAGAGGCTCAGTCAGAAGCTAAAAAGACCTTTGATTACCATAAGATGAAAAGAGGGCCAGAGAAAAGGGGACACAGGGTAGGACCTGGAGATGCATATCCCAGAATCCTGGAAGGAGGCCATGGAGAGAGGCATTTGACCTATGCCATTCTGTCAATCACCACAACTTACCCTTTGATTTATTTATTTTTATTTATGTGTATGAGTGTTTGTCTATGTGTACGTTAAGTGTACCTCCCTGTGTCATACAATGCCACAGAGACCACAAGAGGGCATTGGAGCCCTTGGCACTGGAGTTACAAGTAGTTGTTAGCTGCCATGTGGGTGCTGGGAACTGAACCCAGGTTCTTTGGTTCTCTTAACCACTGAGCCATCTCACTCCAGTCCCACATCTTCCACTTTGAAAGCTCAGCTAAAAGATAATACTGCTTTTCTCCAACTCCTCCTGCATTCACTTTTCGACATGTACAATACAAAGACCCAAACTAACCATTATTTTTCATGAGATTTATGTTATTTCCCTCTTTAAATTGAAAATATCTTGTGATGTGCAACCATAGAGAACATTTAACAGTGCCCCTTAAAGTGTGGTGAACCCCAAATGTAATTATCCATTTATTTAGCATACTGGATATATATAAAGTCATTCCTTCTTTAGAAGGAACAGCCCCAGGTGCTGCCCCTTGGAGTTTACCATCCCATGAAGAAGACAGACTCTCAAAAGGACATGTTATGGCTGAGGGTGACAGGAGGTAGGAGTGAACATAGGTGTGACATGGAAGCTAAGAGGGAAGAGGAGAGTGAGTAGAGTAAGGAAAAGAACAAGGGGCCATTTCCGCTAGAAGAAGGAAGCATCAACAAAACCCCTGTGACTGGACATAGCATGGCCCATCTGAGCAATCAATAGGAAGCCAGGGATAATGGGAGCCCAGGATGAAGAACATAGGAGGCAAAGGCTGAAAGGGATACAGCCCAGAGATACAGGCTCACTGGGGGCCTATGGGAACCCACACTTTTTTTTTAAGCAAAAGAGAATCATGATCTGGTGGGGTTTTGTAGTTGTTGCTTATTTTTGTTTACAGGTGGCTCTCATGTAGTGCAGGCTGGCCTCAAACTCCTGCTCCTCCTGCCTCGGGCCTCCAGATGCTGAGGATTATGAGATTATGTTCATATGAGATCCAGATTATGAGATTATGCTCATACTCCATCACATCTGTAGTGAGCGCTGGGAATTGAGCCCAGGACTTCTGCTTGGTGCATGCCAGGCAAGCATTCAACCAGCTGAATTACATATGCATCCTCTGGTTTGATTTTTTCAGAGAAAGCACTCTGGCCCTGGCTAGAGACAGCAGGGGATCAACCAGGATACTCAATGGCTACCTTTTCCAGGAGCTGAGGCCATTCTACTGAAACTTCTGGCCTTCTCAGTACAAATCCTCTGGCTCTTCACTGGCCTCAGCCACAAGTGGGTGTGGTTAACAGGCAGACTATAACCGTCATAGAACACCCTCAAGACCCCACCTCCTCCCCAGCAGTGTTTTGAAGTCCGCGGAACACATGAAGGGACGAATGGGACATGGGGTGCCTCGATTCCTCCTATAAAGCAGGATGTTCATCGTACCTACCTCAGAGAGTTGATCTGAGAACGTAATTCACATAAAGTCCTTCCATAGTACTGGTACAAAACAACGAATGAAGAAATGTTAGCATTAAGTTTTGTTTCTGCTGAAAGACAGGTAAAACCTATAGGGCACTAGCTGCATTCCGACCTGTCCCAAGGGACATCTGGTTGAATATCTGAAAAAGTCTGAGAACCTCTGGACCAGGCAGGTCCACCAAATGACCACAGAATAAATAAACCTCTCGTGCGCCCCGGACCTGGCCTGCTGATGTGTGAGGGCCTTCTGTTCTTATGATTTGAAAAGAAAGTAGCCGCAGGTGGGGAGAAGGGAGCTACCCATTGCCCACACGCGACAGACTCAGACACTTGGGGTCTGACCTCAAGCTGGGGATTACGATCCAGTTAACTGGGCCGCAGGCGCGGAGGCTGGTGAACAAGGGGCGGGGCCTCGCGTCGGCCCGCAGTCCCACCCCCAGCGGAAGTGCTGCACGGCCCGCCCCTGCTTCAGCAGCCGGGTTCCCCTCGCCCCACCCGGGGCCGAATCTCTCCAGCGCAATTCGTCTCGAAGACCTGCTTGGGCCAGTGCCCCAGCATCGACTCGAGAGGGAAGACCCTTTGTCGGCGCATCTGGCAGCTCTCAGTTCCTCCCACTCCCCCGCCCTTCCTCCCCTTTCTCGGTTATCCGCGCGGCGGCAGGCGCCGCGGGGAACTGCACAGGTAAAGTCTCGGCAAGTAGAGGCGCAGGTGTGGGCGCTTCCCGGGAAGACTGACTAGGGGAGAGGCTGCTGGCATCTGCGCGGCTCTTTCGGAAGGGATTGTATTGACCGTTGGCAGCTGCGGATGGGAGGCTGCTGAGCCTGGGAGTGGTACTTGCTCCGGGGAGAAAGAAGGGGCGGGACTGAAGCTCTGCAGCTACCCGGCCGAGTCCCTCTGGTCCCCGCATCTTGCGCAGTCTCCGTGGCGCCTAGGAGAGATTGGGCTGGTTAGATGGGGTGGCTCGGGCGGTGATACCGGAGAATTGTCCCCCACCCACTCCTCGCAGTGACTGGGTACTGACAACCGCGTCACCTGGGTGCGCACAATCCCAGCTTTGCAGAATGAAAATCAATAAAAACGATGCAGTGGCAAAGAACACGAAACATGTCGGGTTGTTATTATTATTTGTATTTGTTAAATTCCTTTTCTTCTTCTTCTTTACTTCCTTCTTGGAAAAGGTGGTTTCAGCTTGGATCCGGCCTCGAGGAGGGACGCAAATTATCTTCTGGTTCCCCTGCAGGAGACTAGGGACTTGAGCTGTCTCAAGCCGCTCAAACTTCCCCTGGAGGCCGAGCCTCGTCCTGCGGCTGGAACGAAGCCCCAGGCCGGCCGCGCTGGGCTTCCAGACGCGGCTTTTCCCCGCGCTCCGTCTTCTGGAACCCTTAAGAAAGACGGACCCCATTCCACCTTACGTTTCCCCGGTTCACCACCCTTACGCCCCAGGGGCCTTGCCTCTTCCCCTCCCCCGCGCTCTCCCGGTCCCTTTAAATAATGATATTTGCATGCAGGGAGCGATTCATAAATATGTCAAGACCGGTGAAATATAGGCAACATTTCAAACTTTCTATTTAAAAAACATGAATTATGGCCGCGGAAAATGTGTTCCCATTTAAAGGCGATACGAAGTATTTGGTGTCTCGTCCCCGAGCCCATCCATCACGCAGACAATAAAGAGAGTTTTTCGCCCTGACACTCGCGATTTATAGGCGCCCTTCTCTGCCCTCATCACTCACCCGCTGCGGCCGGCCCAGAGACAGGCCCCGCGGAGAAACGGGCAGTTGCCCCCCGCGCACTTCCGGGCTCACACTTTGCGCCTTTTCGGGGACCCCAAATTCGCAGCTCCCAAAGGGAAGCGTCTCGAGTTAGGGAAGCGCCTCGAGTTGGGGGGGGATCGGCTGACCTGGACAGTCAGAGCAACCACGTGGGAGTAGAAACCATACACTGGTCCAAGTCTTTCTCAGGGTTGGGGCCCAGGGTCCAAGAGTGGCCTTGCGTGTAGCCCTCTGTGTCTCACCTTTGTCCAAGGACAGTCTTTCAGAGCTGGAAGTTTGCTGCGCAGACAACCAGAGGTTATTTAAACTCTGAGTAGAAGTGAAGACAGGGGACTGCTCCGACTGATTTCTGAACATTTCTCCCCTAGGAAGGCTGTTTGGTCTCAAACTCGGCAGCCTTGTGGTGCCATAGATTCTGGGCCAGGCTTTGTACAACTCCTACAGAGCTACCTCCCTTCTACACGCCTACTGCGATCCCTTCAAACCAAGTGAAACAGCTTGGAAACTCTTGTAATGATCAGGGACCAAAGTAAGAGAAATAAGGAAGGGCGAAGCGTTTGCCTCTGACCACACTAGGCCAGCTGGTGCCCTCTGGGTTCCCACCCGACCCCTGAGGCACGTACTAGCCCCGCTGTCCTTCCGAAGCCGCCAAGAAAATCTGGATTTTCCTCCATTTGTATGGAGGAAAGTTTGAGTTCTTTCTGCAGCCAGATTTGCTTTTCATAGTGGGCCGGGCTCCACCAGGTAGGTTTATAAAACATAAGCAGAAGAAGGGGCTGCCAGGCACAGAGGCATCCAGAGGCCACTAGACTTGGGGGCGCCGCTTGAACTGTAGAGTTAGACCCATGCTTTTTGTAGAGGTCTCTTGCCTGTGACTCGCCTAAGGCGTGCAGTACAGGTACAGACCAGTCAGCAGGGAGCTGTTTCCAGTAGAATGCCTACGGGTTGGATTTATTTGGATAAATGCAGTACACATGACAACAAGAGTAATCTCTCGATTCTAATATTGACAAGGTTGAATTTATTATATCGAGATCCATGTGTAAAGCAGGAATATAAAAATTATACAAACAGTACTATGCTCAGTACTAATACCTCATCTCTTCCCGCTTCAAGGGCACCTAACGTAATACGTCTGGATATGGAGACTTTAGGATATAAAATATTCTTAAATTCTAGGTATGTGCACATATAATTAAGCGGGGTAAATTGTAGAGCAAATGTCTTTTTATAACCCCTGTTTGGATGTCATCTGGGCCCAAGATAGAATTCATGTCTAAATAATCACCCAATGAATGTTTCCTATAGCTATAGTTGAGGGATGCCGTACTGATAGCTTTTTAAAATAGCTGCAGCAAAGTAGAGGTGAAATAAATACTTTTAGGAAAAGCAGGCAGGCAGGTAACAAGCCACAATGCATCCACACAGTGTCTCTGGGTTTAGAAATAATTTCTACAGGACTGGAGCATGAGGATAGGTAGAGGGACTTTGGGGAACCCTGCCACCATACCTGCAGTCCAGAGTACCAAACAGGTTGAAGTAGGTTCAGTTTGATATTCACAGCCTCCAACCACAGTGGGACTGCTGGCTAAGGCTCAAGGTAAATACTCAAAAGTGCAGCAAGCCTTTGGGGTTCACAGACGCAGGCAGGGAGTGTCTTGGAGAAGCACTGGAATTTACGGTAGCAGGGCCTAGTGTCCCTGAGCAACCCTTTCCCCTCAGCCTCCACCCAGCCCGCAACTCCAGCAGTGGTCATTTGGGTCTATGAATCTGGAAGAAGAGTGAAGAAAAGGGTGGGTCCCAGTGCAAAGTGCAAAGCCAGAGTCCACCAGGAAGAAAGCCAGGATGTTTGCTGGAACCCCAAAACCAGACTCTACCCTGTGCTTGAGGATCCAATTTGAGACCATGGAAGCAGTAATCTAGATATATTTACTTACGAAATATTAGGCACTGTTTCATACACTAAACACTGAAGTCCCAATGCCCTGCGAGCTCCATTAGATATTTGCAAAGCCACTGAAGGGATTAGTAACCTTGGAACTGTGAAATTCTAAAACAAAATGTTAATTCCAGAACAGGTCGCTTGCGCTTACAAGGGTCCACCCATGTAACTCTTCTGTACTGGCCGATCGTTTTCCTGTCCTCAAAGCACTCAACTCTTAAATCGGTGCAGAGCTTCCACAAGTCCCTGCTCAGGAAGAAACCAGGAAGTATTTTGTCAGGAAATCCCAGGGCTTGCAGGCACTCCTACCACGGGAGAAATAACCCGGGCCCTGAGAATGCGCCACGATAGGGAGTAAGATACTATGAAAAGGGGAATAGGAAATACTGTTTGGCAAGAGGAAAAGGAAGAGGAAAAAGGGGTTCAGGGGTTCGATAGTCAAGAAAGAAGCTGTAATAGAAACAAAAACAGAAGGGACAGTAGACATTTAAAAAGAAACCGAGCCAAGGAGGAGAACCTAGAAGAGCGCAGGCCTCGGAGAGGTCCCCGGACTAAGCCAGCCTTCGGGTCTTGCAAGCCCTGAGCTTCAAAGGCCTGAAAAGCTTCGAGGCTCGGGCGTGACCAGACCATCCCCTCGCTGGCTCTGCAAATCTCTGATCCTAATCGGATGGGGCGGGCCTGAGTCCAGCAGTCACAGCCCGCTCTTTTTCTCGCCCCTCCCCAGGGACTGCAAAGCAGAACTGGACCAGGGTGGGGAGGTCCCTGGGGGCTCGTGCCAGTCCGAGACTCTGTGGACGCTCTAGGCCAGGCTTTCCAGCTCGCCAGGCCTGACCTGTCAGGCGGATTATCTTCGAGGGAGATTAATAGGGGAGGCGGGCTGCAATAATAATCGTTTTGTTTGATGTGACAACTCTGATAGGCGTTGATTTACTTACAAACTGATAGGCTTTTAATTGAGCGCCTCCGCAGAGCCCAAGATGAAAGGGAAGCGGCGGTGAAAGGCGGCCCGCCTGCCCTCCGGCCTCAATACTGATTAGCCATCTCGACAGTGAATAGTTCAAGGCATTTTCAAACTTTTTTCCTTAGCTCTCTTCCCTTCCTCCTCCTCCCCTTCACCCCTCCTCAAATATCTGCCATGCCCACTCCTTTTTCAAGAGAAAACAAATCATTTCCATTGTGTGCAAATAAAATCTGCAGGACATCCACGCCAACCATCTCTGGGGGTCGGAGGCGTTAGGCCTACCCTGGAGTAATTAATAACCCACTACCTCCATAACTTGTCGGCCTTGGGGGATTTGGCCTTCCGCATGAGGTGCTCAGGTTCTAAAAGTTAGTGCCTTCTAAAAAGCCGCGGGGTGGGAGGGGCAATCAAACCCCAGGCGCCCGGGTGCGCTCCGACCTTTCGGAGTTGGGTTTGGAGTAAAGCGAACGCTCTCCGTCCATGACCTGAGCTCTAGGAAAAGAGCGTATACCCAGGCACGAGCAGAATCACTCTCCCGGGCAAGGAGACATCCCACAGTTCCAGTAGGATTGGGCGCTGGGGCGGCCTTCCCTGAACTGCCCAGTGCAAGGAGAACTGCTGGAATTATAGAGAAAAAGAAGACTGGGCCTGGAGACTGGACCCGTGGGAGGGGAAGTCCACCCCTGGCCCGTGTTCCACCTTCTCTCGACTCTAACCACAGCGTAAGCATTCGGTGTCCAGGCTTGTCCCAGAGACCGACCGAGGCGACCAGGGGCCCAAGGCCGAGTTGACGCCTACACAGCTCTGCAAACGGTGACACTGGCGGACACCAACAACCGCAGGCTAACAGCCGCTTTAGACTCACAGCCAAGCAGAGAGCGCTTAAGACTACCACCATGGGAAACTGGCAGCTGGGTCTCTTCTCTTCTCTCTTCTCTTCTCTCCCCCCCCCCCTTCCTCCCTCTCTCCTAGCTCTCTCCAGAGATCATTCTGGCAACCTTCATAACCTGGTGATCTCACCACGGTCTCACGGACTTACCTGCCTCAATTGTCCCAGAGGTACCACAAACCCTCCTGAATGCAGATGTTCTAGACACACACACACACACACACCAGCCCGGAACATACACCACCTCTCTTCTCTCCAAATTAGCATTAGTCAAATTACCATTTCATAACTTTACCAACCTAATGAATTAAGGAATAAAGTCAAAATGCAGTAAAAGAATGCCTAAGAGAAAATTCTAAAACTCACCCCTAGAAAGTTCTCGGTACCGCGCAGAGTGAAAAACAGAGACAGAAGGAGAAAGAGTAGTGGGGTGGTAGGTGAGGAAAGGACAAGCAAGCCAAAGACAGGTTCCCGACAGGACCCCGCGCGTACCCGGTTCAGCTCCAGGTGCGCTACGAGGGTCGGTTGGAACTTAGTCTCCAGGCCCGGCCCCCGCCCCTGCGGGGACACAGACGGGCTCTCGGGCTCTCCGGCTCGCGGTTCCCAGCGCTCCCAGCCCCACCATTTATCAAAAGGACTTGACAACAAAGGAAGAGCCGGGCGGAAAAGTGGGGGAGGGGATATTCAAAGTCTCCCAAGTCCTTCTGAGGAAGGGGGTGTGTCCTCTTCTCGCCCCCTTCTACTTTCTACGAGTTTCTAAAGGTGACCCTCGAACTGGCTCCGGACGTTATCAAAGTCCCGAGAGTTCACTCAGCCAGCTGCGCAGGCACGCAAACACACTGTGCGCCCAGATCCAGGTACAAGGCAGAAAGCACAGCGCCTCCCTCTTCTTTCCGAACAGCACGAGTGACGGTGCAAATCGAGGGGAACGCGGCAGTCCCGCTCCACTTCCCGGGAGGAACCGGTTCCCACAGGCAGCCGCCCCTCCCTCTCTCGCTCCTTCCTTCTCCTCTCCCGGAGCAGGTCTGTACGGACTCCACACTGTACTAAATTCCAGCCAACATCCGGGGATCACCCGGGCTCTCAGGACTTGCGGGATGGAGCACCGAGGGTAGAAAGGCGTACGACAGGGGAAAGGAGGCCAGCGATCCTGAGACCTGTTTGCCCTGTACACACACAGCCAGGCCTCTTCTTAAGAGCCTTTCAACCCTAGCTACGATTCGAGGAGGTCAACGAATTACGGAAGGTTACCCCACCAGTGACCTCCAGGGCTCAAGCTACGTAGGTGGTGTGGCTCTTGGAAAGAAGTCTTCGAGTTTGGGGTCGGGGCAGTACAGAGAGTAGCAGCTGGACATCCGCAAGTTACACGCCCCGGAGGGATTATCCCAGGGAGGCGGGAAATCTCCCGTGTTAAACGTCTCTGCAGCCCGTCTTGGGTAACCCCCAAGCCGCCCCGAACTCTGCAGCTCTGACCGACCAAGGCCCCCAAAGGTGAAGGGTTGTGTCAGTCTCTCCCACACAGAAAGGGAAAGGCGCACAGCTCAGGCCTGGGCGCCGGTCTCGGCGTCCTCAGTGCACCTGCGCACTTTACTCTCAGGATTCATTTTCCTGACACAGTGAGCGCCTCTTTCCCCCCGCTCTCTTTTCATTCTTTTTCTTGGCGCCCCCTCCCCATTCCAAGAGGCTGTTCCTCTTTCCCCCGTCCTTCAGTTCCTCTAGGTCTCTTCCTTCCTCTTTGCCTTTCTCTCCGTCTCTTTTTCCCTTCAAGTCTCACCCGCCTTGTAATCAGCAACAAAAGCTGACATAAATCACGGGCGGATTGACAAGAGCTGACAAATAACTGATTGATTGCGGTCGAGGCACATTGACAATTGATGGAGGGGTGGAGATGCCCAGAGAACGGGGTAGGTTGGGGGGTGGGGGAGAGGGTGATAGAGAAGAGCAAGAATTGGGGGGGGGGGGTAGGCTGAGTGTGAAACAGAGGAAACATGTGACCCCGGCTCCTGCCCCAATCTGTGCGCTCTCAGGTATCACGTGACCAGGAAGGGCGGAGAGCAGGGCTCACGTCTCCAGGATAAGCTGCCACCGCCTCCGCTGCCCTTCTAGTTTCTGGTTTCTTCGCCCCAGAAGCTCAGGAAACTCACGCGGGCGGGCAGACTTTCTCCAGCACCGGCTCTCCACCTTTCCTTACTCGGGTGGCCTCGCAACGCGAGATCTCAGTTACTGAAAGGAACGTTTAGGTTTCGGATGTCCCACGGGTCTCTGTAGTTGATCGTCCGGCTGCTATCCACACTCCTGCCGGAGATTCTTCTGGACACCCTCCCGAAGTCTGTTAACGGACGCGCACCCCTCCCTCCAAAGGTTTCAGTTCATTTTCGAGCTGGGGAAAAAGAAGAGACGAGAAGGGAGGGAAAAAGAGGAAGGCGGTGGATAGGAAACGTAGAATAAATGTCCGTCTCGTCCGGGGAGTGAAATAGAGGGAGGGGACAAGCCGTGGGGCGGCGAAGAGGGAGCTGCCCATTAAAACCTGCTCTGAGAGTCCTGGCAGCGGGCGGCGGCGGCGCTGGACGCGTCACATCCCCTTGACCCTCCAATCACCTCGGGCTCCCATTTGATTGGAAGGCGGCAAAGGCTTTAATCTCCCCCTCGGTGCAGCTGCTTTTGAAGTGAGTTTCCTCGCCAGAGCCCCGGCTGGACAAGCAGAGGCTCACATCGTAGAGCGCAGCGCCGGCTCGGGGCGGCTAGAGCGCAGCGCAAGGGCGCAGCCCGAGGCAGACTCTGCGAAGCGCGGGCCACTCCCGCAGTCCATCGGCTCCTCGGGCCCGGCCACCGCTCCGCAGCCGGCCGCCCAGGATTATCCGCGTCTGGCTCCAGGCGCCGAGAAGGCGCGCTGGGCGCCCGTGGCCGCCGCGCCAGCTCCTCCTCCTGCTGCTCCTGCTCCCCGGGCGAGCGCGCAGCCCGGAGCCCGCCCCGCACCTCCCGGAGCCCTCCCCCCCGCTGCTCCCATGCGCGCGGGTGGGTCATGAGCACAGCGCCCTCGCTTTCTGCCCTAAGAAGCAGTAAGCACAGCGGCGGCGGCGGCGGCGGCGGCGGCGGCGCGGACCCTGCCTGGACCAGCGCGCTCTCTGGAAATAGCTCCGGCCACGGCCCAGGCTCGTCCCCGGCCGGCAGCACTAAGCCTTTTGTGCACGCTGTGCCACCCTCTGACCCTCTGCGCCAGGCCAACCGCCTGCCTATCAAGGTGCTGAAGATGCTGACTGCACGGACTGGCCACATTTTGCACCCCGAGTACCTACAGCCCCTGCCTTCCACGCCCGTCAGCCCCATTGAGGTAAGGACCTTCTTCAGGGTCGAGCTGGGACCACTACCCAGACTGCTTCTCTTGGGATGCGGGGGGAGGCGGGGGATCCGGAATGATTCAGTTCCAGGATGAAAAGGGAGAGGATAGCGCTTCTGCACCCTAAAAAAACTACGGCAGAAAGGGATAAAGAGACGAAATGGGGTGCGAATGCTAAGGGGCCAGGCGACCCTAATATGTCATTTTAGTATGAAAGCCCCTGTGTACCTAGCCCTCCCCTGATCAGCCCCTAGGCGGACAAGGGCCTGAGTACTGTTCCAAAGTCGCCATCCTCCTGCTCCCCTGAAGCTAGAATATTTACATAGCCTTGGAGGCGCCAACCGCTCCAGTCCTTGCTCTGAAGAATTAAGGGGTGTGTGCGGGGAGGGGGCACAGTTCTGGATCTAGAAGGTGAACTCAAAACATTTACAGAGAGATTGCTTGCAAGTGTAAGTACAGCTGAAGGAATGCAGGAAAGATCCTGACAGGAGTTAGGGGTTCAGCAGCCTTTCCCAAGGACGACAGTCTTTGCGGGTAGATGTGGAGTGGGGTGCCACTCAAAATTATGCCTCGGGGTTCAGACGCTCTTCTCGAGCTGTTACAGGGGTCTTAGAACCCAAAAGCCAGGATTCTAAAGGGTTTCCCCTTCTTTCTCTGTGTGACCCCCTCCCCCTTCCCCGGTCTGACTCCGCAGCTGGACGCCAAGAAGAGCCCACTGGCGCTGCTGGCGCAAACATGTTCGCAGATAGGCAAGCCCGACCCCTCACCCTCTTCCAAACTCTCCTCGGTCGCCTCGAACGGGGGCGGCGCGGGTGGCGCAGGCGGCGGAGCCGGGGGCGACAAGGACGCCAAGTCGGGCCCCCTGAAGCTGAGCGACATCGGTGTGGAAGACAAGTCGAGTTTCAAGCCGTACTCCAAACCCGGCTCGGATAAGAAGGAACCGGGAGGCGGAGGCGGCGGCGGCGGCGGCGGGGGTGGCGGCGGGGGTGTTTCTGCGGAGAAGTCAGGATTCCGGGTACCGAGCGCCACCTGCCAGCCATTCACGCCCAGGACAGGCAGTCCCAGCTCCAGCGCCTCGGCCTGTTCGCCCGGAGGCATGCTGCCCTCGGCCGGGGGCGGCCCCGAGGGCAAGGACGACAAGAAAGACCCGGATGCGGGCGGTGGTGGCAGCGGCAAGGGTGCCGGGGGCGCCTCGGCCGACGGGGGCGCCTCGGGGCTCGCGCACGGCCGGATTAGCTGCGGTGGTGGAATCAGCGTGGACGTGAACCAGCACTCGGATGGGGGTCCTGGGGGCAAGTCTCTAGGCTCGGACTGTGGCGGCTCTTCGGGCTCCAGCTCGGGTTCTGGCCCCAGTGCGCCCGCCTCGTCATCCGTGTTGGGCTCCGGGCTGGTGGCCCCGGTGTCTCCCTACAAACCAGGCCAGACAGTGTTCCCTCTGCCTCCAGCGGGCATGACCTACCCGGGCAGCCTGGCCGGGGCCTACGCCGGCTACCCGCCCCAGTTCCTGCCACACGGCGTGGCGCTCGACCCCACCAAGCCTGGCAGCCTGGTAGGGGCGCAGCTGGCGGCCGCCGCAGCCGGCTCTCTAGGCTGCAGTAAGCCCGCCGGCTCGAGCCCCTTGGCCGGGGCGTCCCCGCCGTCGGTGATGACAGCCAGTCTGTGCCGGGACCCGTACTGCCTCAGCTACCACTGCGCCAGCCACCTGGCCGGGGCTGCGGCCGCCAGCGCCTCCTGCGCACACGACCCGGCCGCTGCGGCCGCCGCTCTCAAGTCCGGATACCCGCTGGTGTACCCCACTCACCCGCTGCACGGTGTGCACTCCTCGCTAACGGCCGCCGCCGCGGCGGGAGCCACACCGCCCTCCCTGGCCGGCCACCCCCTCTACCCGTACGGTTTCATGCTCCCTAACGACCCGCTCCCCCACATCTGCAACTGGGTGTCGGCCAACGGGCCTTGCGACAAGCGCTTCGCCACGTCCGAAGAGCTGCTGAGCCACTTGCGGACCCATACGGCCTTCCCTGGGACAGACAAACTGCTGTCTGGCTACCCCAGCTCGTCCTCTCTGGCCAGCGCCGCCGCAGCAGCCATGGCTTGTCATATGCACATCCCCACGTCGGGCGCACCGGGCAGCCCAGGGACCCTGGCGCTGCGCAGCCCCCACCACGCGCTGGGACTCAGCAGCCGCTACCACCCGTATTCCAAGAGCCCGCTCCCCACGCCCGGTGCCCCGGTGCCAGTGCCCGCCGCCACCGGACCCTACTATTCCCCCTACGCCCTCTACGGACAGAGACTGACCACTGCCTCGGCACTGGGGTATCAGTGAGCGTGGCCAGGAGGGCTCTAGAGGGAGAGAAAAGAGCTGGGGGAGGGAGGAGCCGAGGGAGGGGCAGGAGCCCGGCTGAGGCTGGTGACACCCACTCTTGGGGGAGACCCGGGCCACCGAAGGAAAATAAAAAAAGTATACCGACCCTATCTACCCGACAACAGTAAGACTCGGTGGGAACCCTGTTTCCCCATCTCTTATCTCCCCATCCAAACTTTATAAAAGTTGAAAAAAAATCATTTGACTTTTTATAGAAAAAAAAAAGAAGGAAAAAAATAATTGAGAAAGTGTTCGTCTGAAGATTTCACCGGTGGACACTGGTATTTATTTATGTTAGCTCCAAGCGGACCGGTGGTTCAAAAGTGCATTATTTAGTTGGAACTCCGTAGGTAAAGAGGAGGAGGGGGGGAATTAAAACTTGAGGGTAAAATGTGGAAAACAAACCCTCCCATCCCTTGTAGAATATAAATAAAAACAAAACCGCCACAGAACTAGAGGTCTTCTCTTTAATGTTACTTTAAAATTGCTATGATTGTATCGTATGTTCTTATTTAATGTCTGATTGAAACACAAATTTACATGCATGTTTGTTACAAAAAAATGAAAAAGACAAAATGAGTCACAATTTGTCAACTCTGATTTCAAATTGCAATTATTTTTAAGGTATATACCATCAAAAGAGAATGGGTATTTTTTTGTATGTATTCTGGAAGAAAACAAAAAAAAAAGGAAAAACAATTCTATTCCAAAACCTCGTTTGCCTTATTTTGTTCTTTAAAAGGAACACTTAACTATTTTTAATTTTTAAGTCCACCCGCTGAAAAGGGGGCAAGGTTTACGTCATGTACTAAAATAATAGACAATGTATCGCTTTAAAGATTAAAATTCCGTATATTTGATGTATTAAAAGGTTTTACTTCTTCTTATCTTTTTATTTTTATTAAAGACAAGAAAGAGCAGGGCAGTTTCAGCCGCTGCGGGTTCTTTGGACCTCGTTGCTACCTCTGCCCAGGACCGTGGCCGAATTTCCTATTGTTTTGTTGTGATTTTTCTGGAAGAGGCAGCCGCGAGGTTGGCCTTGGGGGAAATATTTTTCAAGAGAGAATCCCAGAATGTGGAAAGATAGTATCCTTGGCTAATTGTACATTTCGTTTTTATTTAAATCTCTCAGCAGATGGTTTGAGAAAAGTGAAAGGAGAAAAGAGAGGCCTCTTTGGTTTGTGTTAAATTACTCTTTAAGCTTTTTTTTTGGGGGGGGGGGGTTGAGTTTGGGTTTCGTTTCGCGCTGAGATCCGAGCAGGCTAGGACTCGCCGCTGGGCCAGCTCACCCTCCCCCGCCCCCCGCCCCATCCATGTGCTGCCGTCCCTCTCTTCATTTTACAAGCTTCCCCTGCCTGGGTCCGGCATTCCTGATAGACTGAGGGACTGAAGGGCATTTGAGGAACCTGTTTGCTGGGCCTGGAGACAGAGCGCGGCACCCTCTTGTCCCACGGGAACAAAGTGAGTTCTCTCTGCTTTTCTTTGGGCAGCCTAGAGCTAGCCAAACACCGCACACCCGCATCCACCCTATCCGGCTCCTTCCTCCCCTAGGAGTGGGGACCCGCGGGCGGCGGGCGCCTGGGCTGCTTTTCCCTGTCGGGATTGCTCCGCACCGGGTGCTTTAACCCAGTTGGAGCTGCAAGAGCGCGCACCGGGGCTAGATACCCAGAAGCCCCCTTTAAATTGGGTCGCGCTAGCGTCCTGGCGCCCCTATTCCGCCTCGCCGGAGCGGCCTGACGGGCACCGATCGCGATCTGGGCAGTGGGCTCCACTCGCCTCCGGCGCGCGGGGAGTCTGGGTCTGGGTCTGGGTGCGGATCCCGGCGGCGCGCGCGGCTCTTTTCCCCAACTTGGGCCGCATCAGCCAAAAGCTGGAAGCGCGGATGGAACCGCATAGGGAAATGGCGGGATGGCAAGGAGACCAGAGCCCTCACGCACTCACTCTGCCGGCCTGGGCTGGAGCTCCAGTCCTTCAAGCGTTTGGGGGCCCAGAGCGCCCTTGGGTGGGATCCCGGGGAGAAAGAGTCGCGGCGCCGAGCGTGCACCATCCCGAGTCCCCTGGACTCAGGCGGTTCTGGGTTCTCTGAGCCTCGGGCTTCCCGGGGCACCCAGCTCCCTCTGTTGCCTCTGGGGGACAAGGCAGAGTCTGCCCTCCGCCTCCGGTCTGCGTGCGACCGGCGCCCGGGTCCCGCCACCATTTGCACAGGGCTTGGTGACTTTGGAGATTTTCCACCCTCGCGGCGGCGGGGCCTTGTCCCGGGTGGCACGCAGAGCGGCCCAGACCGCCTCCGGGACGCCGCGCGAACAGACATGGTGGAGACTTGGGCCTCGCGGTCGCTTCCCCGGAACGGGCAGGCCCTGAGAGCCACCGACTCGGATGGCCCGATGCCCTGGAACAGAGGCTGGCGCCCGAGGAGGACCCAGGCCCTCGGTGTGCCGGCCCTGTAGTCGCTCGGTCCTGGAGGAGAGAGGCCAGGCAAGGCTGGGCTTCTGGAGAACCCTGGCCCACGAGGTGGCTAGCCATCCCCAGGCGCTGAGACAGACTCCAGTACCACCGCCACCAGGTGGGAAAGGAGACACAGGCGGAGGCGGCGCCACCAGAGCCCCCATACTTTTGGCCCCGGCTGCTTGGGACCAGAAAGCCGGGCTGCTGCCGGATCTCTCACCAGCACCAACCACAGACGGCTGGCACAGGAACCCACAGGCATCGCCCACTACTGCCTCGTATGTTTGGACACGGGTCCCAGAGCCTCCTTGTCTGGGCTGCCAGCACCAGGTCCGGCAGGGAAGCCCTAAACCATTTTTTCAGCCCTGGGATTCAGGCCTGGGACGTTCGGAGAGACCAACTGGGGACGTTCGGGGCCTTTCATGCCCCCTCTTGTCATTTTATTAACTCAAACCAAAACCTCTTAAAACTTTAATGAGACCCTCTTCCGGGAGAAGTTACGCAGAGGCAGCAAAATTCCAGAGCCTTGGGGCTGGGGGTGGATGGCAGAGAGGATTCCCCGACGTGTTGAGAAGGAGCCAAGTCACAAAGGCGCAGGGTTAGTGGATGGAGAGGGTGCGGGTACGTGCCATGTATCCGGCCGAGGTTTTGAGCCTCCTCGGAGGGACACCCCTCCTCGCGCCGTCCTCCGGCGGTCCCCCTCCGGCTTCCTCCTAGCTTTCTCTGCTGCTGCGAACCAGCCTCAGCGCGGCTGCGGGAGCCCCGGCCGAGCGCACGGGTCCGCCAGGCGGCGCTGCGGATCCCCGAGGAGTCGGAAAGAAACCAGGAACCAAGGCAGTCCTAGAGCCTCAGGCTGGGTGCGCATCCCAGGACCCTGCAATGCCTCCATCTCTCCAGCTTTCAGGAAGTCCCTTCCTGGTCGCAACCTCGCTCCTTCTTGCTGCGAACCACCTCTTTGCTCCTCTCCACCGGTGGCAGCTTCCAGTTCTGCCAGGTGATTTCCCTGGCTCTTTCTCAGTCCTCAAAGCGTTGATCCAGGCAATCCAGGTCCCTCTCACCTCGAGGAGTCCCCACCACCTCTTGCAGGGCCCCCTGTGTGCCATGTTTCTCTCCACTGGTCTTTGACCCTGATGGAGAAACTGAGGCTAATTCTGGAAGCCGATGACCAAGGCCAGAGGGGAACGCCCAGTGAGTTCTGCCCATATTTGTCCCTCTGGTGGATGCAGAATGACCCCAGTGTCGTCCTGGATGGTGACGATGACCTCAGGTGTTATGGACTCCAGGCAACACATGATATCCTTTTTCCCTCATTTAACCTTCACAATAATGCCATTGGGTCGTGAGAGTAGTTATCCCATTCTCCAACTGAAGAAACTGATGTTTGACAGAGGAAGAGCACCACCTTGAGGTTCCATAGCTAGTGTGGAATGCAGTGGGAACAGAATTTTCACCTTGTCTGCCCATTCAGGAGGAGATTTTTAAAATAAAAAATAAAAAAATCAGTGCCTGAAACCGGAGTTTAACTCAGTTGGTGCTGGGGAGGTGGACACGGTTGGGAGAAAAGTCTCTGTGTTATTTTGGTTTATACTGTGGAGCTTCTCAAACACAGAAGGACTAGTATAATGAACTCCCATAAACCCATCACCCTACCTTAATAATTCTCAACTCATGGGACAGTTGATTTCCTCTCTACCCCATCAATCGCCTTGCCCACCCCAGGGTTCCCACCTGTGTCTGGGCTGGCCTCTGTGAGCTGGGACTCAGAAACCCATTTTTTCCAAACCAGAGCTGCAGCACTTGACTCTTCTCCTGGACTGGCGTACCCCAAAGTCCCAGAGGCATTGAACCTAGTGTGTTTCGGGGAAGGGGTCTGTACAAAAACTGAGTCCTGGCCTGGCTTGGCAGCAAGGGACTTTTTCAGAGTGAGAATAACAGAAAAAATCATAACACAATGAAAAAGACACAGCTTCAGGGCTGAACTGGCCCTACTCTGGGTGATTCAGCTCCTCTTGACCTCCATTTTCTTATTGTAAAATGATACTAACCAGCTGGGGGTATTAGAAGCCTCAAATGAAATCCTAAGTTTAAGAATTAGGAAATAGTTCTGTGATAGAGTAAGTGCCTAGCATATGTTAGGACTAGGTTTGATCTCCTCACCGGAAAAAGTACTAAGAAGTTTGAAGTATCCAAGTTCCTGCCTAGCCCACTGTGGCTGTTACTAAAGACTCAGGAGCCTACTGTGACTCCCTGTGGCCAGTGCTTGTAATCATGATTCATCTTTAGATCTGGTCCTGTTTGTCCTATCTTGCCTCAGTCCTTACCATTCAAACCTTCTACCCGCCCAGCTATCCCTTAACCTCCGGCTCTGTTACATTGCTTGTACACTCCTTCCCTAGAAAGCCTTCTTCTCTCTACCCCTATTATGGTTTAAGTGTGAAATGCCCCACAAGGCCCATGTTTGAGCTTAGTCCCCAGCCCTGGTGCTGTGTGGGGAAGTTATGGAACTTTTTAGAAGGCAGAGCCTAGCTGGAAGAGGTAGGTTGCTGAGGAGAGGCCTTGAGGTTTGAAGCCCACCTAATATTCTGATCTGCCTTTGCTTCCTGATTTGCTCAGAGCTAAGTAGTCTCCTCCTCACACTTTGAGCTACGCCTGCCACTGTGCTTCCCCACCACCATGTCTTCCTGTCCCGATGGGCTGTGTTCCCTCCAACCATAAGCCAAAGTAAATCCTTCCTCCTTTAAGTTGCTTTAACCAAGTATTTTATCACAGCCACAAGAAAAATAACTAATATGCCGCCCATCAAAACTCTCAGTATTCAAGGGCTGAAGAGATGGCTCAGCGGGAAGAGCATTGACTGGTTTTGCAGAAGACACAGGTTCAATTCTCACAACCCACATGGCAACTAACAACCATTTGTAACTCCAGTTCCAGGGGATCCGATGCCCTCTTCTGACTTCTGCAGGCATTGCACGACATGGGTGCACTTATACAGGCAGCAATACACTCATACACATAAAAAATTAGAAAATAAAAATACCCTCAATATTCAGGCCAGCTGTGGTAGTTCATGCCTTTAATCCCAGCACTCAGGAGACAGAAGCAGGCAAATTTCTTGTGAGTTCAAGGCCAACCTGGTCTACATAGCAAATTCCATGCCAGTGAGTGCTGTATAATGAGATCCTGTCTCAAAAAAACAAATGACCCAAAGCAAACAGAACTCTTCAATATTTCTCCCTGGCAGGAAACCTCCAGATTTTTTCCCATCACCGACTGCACTCCTCCCTCTTCTTTGCATCCCCCTACACGTAACACAGAGGTGAAGTAGAAGTAGAACGTCCACTGGACCAGAGATGAAGACACTGACTTTGCTCTCCACTGTTGTGTGACCAGGGACAAGTCAAATACTTGGTGAAAGTCATCAAAAGTGGCCCAGGGAGGTGTACCCAGGCGAATGACGCACAGCCCGAAACACTGGTGCTCATCAGTGAGTACTGTACCAGAGCTGTTCTCTGAACTCATTAATTCACATCACTGTTACTGTCCCTGTTTCACAGCTGAGGAACAGAGAGCAAAAGAGACTTGTCTATAGCAGAGCACGGGCTCCTGGACCTAGTGTTTTACTTCCTCCTCACAGATTTCCAACTCAAAACACCTGCTTTTGACCTTGAGCTATTGTTTCCACCTTCTGCAAGTCCCCTGGGTCCTTTATATAATATTTCCTGCTCCCCCCTGCCTCTTATAGTCCCTGACAGCCTTTTTTTTTTTCCAGAGTCTCATGTAACCCAGGCTGGCTTTGAATTCACAATATACATAAGGGTGACCTTGAACTTCTGATCCTTCTGCTTTCAATCCTGAGTGCTGAGATTACAGAACTGTGCTACTAGGTTTAAGCAATGTTGGGAATTAAACCCAGGGCTTTGTGCACAGTAGGCAACAACTGTACCAACTGAACTCCATTCCTCAGCCCCAGACATCGTTTATATTTTCTACCAAGTATGGAGGCTGAGTTACCATGGAAAACTATATCCAGTTTTGAGCTCCTCAGCTAGCACAGTACCTGGAAGATAGCAGGTGTTCACTAAGTGTTAGAGAAAGGAAGGAGAAAAGAGAAAGCAGGGAAGGAAAATCCACAGGGCCAGAAAGATAGTTCAGCGGGTAGGAGCACCGCGCTCAGATCCCCAGCAGCCACATAAAACTCTGATGTGGCTATATGCACCTGTAATCCATGAGCTGGGGAGGGCATTGACAGAGACAGGAGGATTGCTGGGACCTGCTGAACCAAAAAGCAGAGTTCTGGGTTCAGTGAGGGACACTATTGCAAGGGAATAAGGCAGAAGGATGATGGAACAAGGCACCCAATGTCCTTCTCTGGCCTCTGTTCACATGCATGAACACACACACACACAATTGAAAAAATTTCTAAGACAGAAAAGAGGAAGAATACACATGAATTTGATCCTCTTAGGGGAATTATGCTCCCATAGAGAGGGGCAAGGAGCTCAAAGGAACAAGACCTCAGAGAACTTGGAAGATGTGGATCAAAACTGAGGCCCAGGTGAGCTTCAATGCACTAATTAAGAATAGCATTTACTCACAATAACAAAGATCCCCACATAGTAACCCTATAAGGAAAATCAGTGTTTTCTCAAGCATGCAGGTGGGCAATCTAGGCTGGAAGGTTCTCAGTCACCAGGGTCTTCAGTCTTGTCACATAGCCCAATCTGGAAGATTTGGTCTCATGTTACCTGAGTCCAAGATGGCTGCTTGAGCCCAGCTGACACAGCTGAAAGAGGAGCAAGAGATGGACAGTGGGACCCTCTTCTCTTTTAATGGGTCTTTCTGGAACCTACAGGACTTTTTAGTTTAAACCTCAATGGATTAGAATGTTGCCACATGACCACACATAGCTGCAAGAGAGGCTGGGAGTGTGATGCTTAGTCAGGCACATGGAGGCCTCCCATCAACTCAAGGATGTTATGGACTGAATGGTGTCCCTCACCTCAAATTCACTAGAAGCTCTATTTCCTGTTGTAACTATATTTTGAGATGGGGCCTTTAGAGAGGTAATTAAGACTAAATTGGGTCATAAAGATGGGTGTTCTCGTTTGCTTTCCTATTGCTATGATAAAACACTAACCAAAACCAACTTGGAGATGAAAGGATTTATTTCAGCTTACAATACAGTCCTTCATGGAGGGAATTCAGGGCAGGAACTGAAGCAGAGACCATGGAGGAACACTGCTTACTGGCTTGTTCCTCTGGCATGTGCTCAGCCTGCTTTCTTATATAACCCAGGACCACCTTCCCAAGGGTAGCATCTCCCACAGTGGGCTGAGCCTTTCCATGTCACTCAACAAGCTAGAATATGCCTCACAAACATACCCACAGGTCAGTCCAATAGATGAAGTTCCCAGACTGAGGTTCCCTCCTCCCAGGTGTGTCAAGCTGACAAGTGAAACTATCTGGCCCAGTGGGACTGTAATTTGAGAAGATTTGTGACTGTTAGAAGAGAGAGCTTTTGCTCCCTCCCTTCTTCCCTCCCTTCCTTTCCTCCCCACCTCTCTTTTATTTCCATGTACAGTGGGACACTGATCATCTACAAGTCAGACCATCTACCAGCCAGCTCTGTGATCTTGCACTTCCAATCTCCAGAACCAGGAAAAGGACAGTGTTGTTGTTTCAGCCCCCCGCCTCCCAGTCTGCACTGCTTGGACAGCAGACCAAGCTGACTACCACAGACAGCTGTGGGTTTAAGAAAGGTAAGAAGGTGGGAGTTGTAAGAGACATTGGCAGACTCCCCTGCACTGCACAAGAAGGGTCTACCAGAGCTACAGTAAGGAGAGAACCTTATAGTTGGTGACCTTCTGCAGGGTCACTGGTAGGAGATATCTACCTCTAAACCATAGACTCTTAGTAAAGTGAACAGAAGCTGTAATTCACGCTGTAAGTTTAGATGCCTGTTGTCTCATGCAAAGCTCTCCAGAAGACTCATCAAAGGTAATTTTCACTCTCATCAAGAGCTCAAGTTAGGGCTGGGGAGATGGCTCAGTAGTTAAAGCACTTACCATAAAAGCCTGAAGACTGGAGTTTAGAGTCCCTGCATCCATGTAAATGGTGGGTGGGCACAGCACCCTGCCTGTAATTCCAACACTTAGAAGGCAGAGACAGGGGACCCCTGGAGCAAACTAGCCAGCCAGATTAGCTAAATTGGTGAGCTGTGAGTTCAGTTGAGGGACCGACCCTACCTCAATGAATAAGGCAGAGAGGGATGGAAAAACTCCGGACGTCATCCTTGGACCTCCACATGCACACACATGCACATGCACACATGTGCTCCCACACATGTCAACATGCACACATGCATGCATGTTTAGCACATACTTATATACATGAGGGAAAGAAAAATTAAAGAATTTGGAAACTCATTCATTGTGACCCCATCATCTCCACAAGGGATCGTCTTTAAAGGAAAAAGGCCTGGGGAGATGACTCCGTGGGTGCAGCACAAGTGTGAGGACCTGAGTTCCAGTGCCCACGTACAGCCAGATGTGGTAGTGTGCATCTGCAATCCCAGTACTCCCACAGTGAGATGGAAGGCAAAGAAGGGAGAATTCCTGAAAGCTCTTCAGCCGTTTAGCTGGAAGTACACAACAGAGAACAGGGGATCCTGTTTGAATAAGATGGAAGGCATGGACTGACACTTGAGACTGTCCTCTGACCTCCACATGTGTGTCATGACACATACACACCTGCACTCACAGACACATATGCACATATATATTACACACTACACACACATAAAGGTAAAAAACAAAAGAAAAGGAAAAGGAGGCTGGAGAGATAGCTCAGCAGCTAAGAACACTTCTGTTCTTTCCAAGGACCAGAATTCAATTCCCAGAACCCACATGGCAGCTAACAACCATCCGTAACTCCAGTTTCAGGAGATCTAACACACACACACGTGGTGCACTTATGTCAATGCAAACAAATACAAAATGCACTCATACACGTAAAATAAAAATAACAAATAAAAGATTTTTAAAAGAAAAGAAAAAGAAAGCTAGGAATAGCGGCACATGCCTATAATCCCAGCTACTCTATGGACTAAGGCAGGAGGTCATGGGTTCAAGGCCAGCTTGGACAACACAGCAAGACTCCACTCAATAAAAAAATTAAAGGGTCTAATGGCAGAGGGTTTGTCCAACATGGGTAAGCCCTTAGATTTGATCTCCAGCACCATGCACATGAAATAAATAAATAAAGCAAGTCACAATGGCACACACCTTTAGTCCCAGCACTTGAGAGGCAGAGGCAGGCAGGCAGATCTCTGTGAGTTCAAGACCAGCCTGGTCTACATAGCAAGTTTCAGGCCAGCCAGGGTTACAAAGTGAGACCCTGTCACAAAACAACATGAATATCAAAAGCCAGACATATGGAAAGGAAGCAACCTTATAAGGGCTTTCTGCCTCACTCTGTATTGTTGAAATGAACTGAAAACACAGGCTCCCTCATAACACAGAGGCCGACCTGGACTCAGCTCTGGACTGACCTCAAGGAACAAAGCACAACTCAGAAAAAAACAAATAACAGAACCAATCATAGCAACACGATAGTGAGTTTTAATTACCCCTCTGCTGGGTAATTACCCCAAGAGTAAGGCAAGAGGAAGACCACTTAGAAAATAGCAGAAGAGACTCAGGAGCTAGAAGGCTTTGGAGCAAGCAAGAGCAGGCATGCACCAGTCGCTTGAGAGGGACAGGGGGTGTGGGGAGCTGAGCGCTTTGGCTTCCTGTGGCAGGAATAATGCTCCAGCCTTCGGTGTCCAAGAGGTGGGGAGGTCTGCTGGCCTTCTTGGCTGACCTTCGGTATCTCTGTGGGTTCTGCCTTTCTAAATTACACTTCCCAATCCCCTCCTCTCCTGCAGAATCCTTGAAGTGATTCTTGTGGGTTGGAACTCTCCAGTTCTCCACATCAGTGGTTCTTAATCCTTAGAGGGAGGCAAGAGAAGAATGGGAAATTGCATCCCTTTCTGGAGTATTCCAGGGACACCATGTCTACTCTTCCTGGAAATGAAGGGACACACACAAAAATAATTTCAGGTAATTCCTGGTGCTGTAGATTTAAAATTCTGAACTGGGGACTGCATTTCTAGAGCCCTTGATTAGCATGTTCAAGGACCTGGGTTTGATCCCCAGCACTGTAAAAATATGTAAGTGAATAAAGACACGCTCTTGATCTTGAAGGAAATCCAAGATTTTAACAGAATAAGAGCAGACCCTAGAGACACTCTCCGCCCTAGGAACACTAGGTTTTCTTTTCTAAATTATTATGATCTCAAAAACATTCCAATTCCTCTGTGTGATTAACCAAAATAAATCACTTTTAGGTCAGCCCATGGTAGGTCACAGTTCACCTTCACTTGAACTCTACGACTGTTATTAGCCCCACTTTTCAAATGAGAAAACTAAAGCACAGAGGATCTTAAATGACTTGTCCATGGTCCTACAGCCAAGAGGAGGCACAGCTAGGTTTTGCTTGCTGTGTAACACATCAGTCACTTCTCTGCATGTGGAAGCCACAGACCAGCCTTTTCCCCAAACACACTACTCAGCGGTGTGCTGGAGTCAGCTTTGCTAGTCCATGTCCCAGCTGGGCACATTTTTTCCCCCTACCTCACTCAAGGACATATCAGTAGTAGTTCGATCAACTTAGTGCTGTCATACAAACCAAAAGTTTCTTTTCCTCCCAAGAACAATTTACTGGACATTTAGCTTGCCATCAGCCCCAACCATTTGGTGGAAACAGGAGCCACCTTCCTGTTAATGAATAAGACCGAGGGACAAGTCTGCTGCCCAGAATCACTGAGTGACCATTTAGTCAGTGTGAAGCCTTCCACTCTAACCCCATCATGAACGGGACCCCTTCTCCTAACACATTCAGATTCTTCTAGAACAAACAGACCACTACAGGATGACTCTGACAGTCTAGCTGATGTAGGGAGCCCTCAGCTCCATGGGAGTTTCTGCAGCCTGTCTTACTCTGTGCCCCTGACACTGGACCCTTGGCTATTGATACTGGTTGGCCAAATCTGCTTAACCCAGCCCCTCCCTGTCATTCATCACATGCCAACCCTCCTTTCTCTCCTGCACCTTGGGGGTATACCTTAAAATTGTTTAGCATCAGGGGGAGGAGGCAGTGTACCAACACACAGCTCTAATGTTTGTCCCACCCCACAGCAAGGATTCCAGTGGGCCAGGCCTAGAGTTCAGCCTGCCCTAGGGTCCTCCCACTACAGTCTCTGGGAGCAAATTTAATTATGATTATTGTCATTTAATTATTTTCTTTGCACCAAACATTGTAGTCAATGCTTTTAATATATTATCTTTCTAACCCCCTAAAGCCCTTCCTATAAAGCCTGTCTTCTACTCCCAGATCCTGTGCCCTGGAGCCAACAAAATCTCCCCTGCTGCTGCCACAGACCCAAGGAAGTCTGGGAAGTACAGCCTCTCTGGGGAGCTCCATGGGCAAGAAGGAAGACATCTTGCTCACCTGTGGAAACGTCAAAGCGCACGCAATGTGCTGAGCTTCCAAACCTGGACAGTGAATGTCCACTGGAAAACAAGGGTTGAGTACCTGCTGTATACACAGCTTTAGGTTGAGCATGGAGGCAATGGGAAAATGACGAGGACATGGTCTCCACCCTCAGGTAACTCACTGTCCAGGGAAGTGGTCACAAACACCTGCTGCCTTAAGCAGGCTGTGATATGGGACATGCTTAGTGCAAGTCCAGCAATCACTGCAGTAGAAAGTTGTGGAACTCCTCAGAAAAGTAGCATCATGGATGATGAACAGGCATCTGATGGGTAGAAATGAGGAATGGGGGAACTGAGGAGGAGGAGGAGGAGGAGGAGGAAGAAGGGGAGGAGGAGGAGGAGGAGGAGGAGGAGGAGGAGGAGGAGGAGGAGGAGGAAGCACCTGCGAGATCTAAGCTGCAGAGGCAAGACAGATGGTGTCCTGTTCTTTGACAGGCAATAGGGAGCTGTCAAGGATCTTTGAGAACAATGACATGAAATAGGACAGTGGGAGGCCAGAGACAGACAATAGTTTGAAAGTTCAGTGGTGCAGAGAGAAGCTGTGAGCTAGTCACAGGTAGGACAAGAAAAGCAAAGATGGTTCTAGGGGACAGAGAGGACAGGGTGGACTGTATTGGTAGAAGTAACAGTAACTCACATCAGTTCAGTTTTTTCCTGGGGTAATAATGGTCTCTGTGGTCCACGACATCACTCAGGGACCCATGCCCTTCCATGAGCTCCCCTCCCCTGCCCAGGGACACAGTGCTCATTCATGTAATCTGATCTGGACCCCTAACAAGGCAGAGAGAGGAAGTCCTAGTGAGCAAAGAAACCAACAAGCAACATTCTTTCAAACAAGTGGCCAGGAAGTGGCTCACAGTCATGTGGCCACACCTAGCTGCAAGAGAGGCAGAAAATGCAGGTCCTGACTGGGTGGCCCAGTGCCAGAGAGCAGAAAGAACTGAGAGACAGACAGACAGACAGTAGGGGCTTTTGTTTTGTTTTCTCATTTTTGTTGTTGGTGTTGTGTTTTTTCAATTTTATTTTATTTTTAATTATGGGGGGAAGTATATACACATGAGTCCAGGTGCCCATGAAGGGGAGAAGAGGGTATCAGATCCCCTGGACCTGAAATTACAGGTGGTTGTGAGATGCCAGATATGGATGCTGGGAACCAAACTCAGGCCTTCTGCAAGAGCAGTACCTTTTCTTAACCATTGAGCCATCTCCTCAGCTTCAGCAGAAGTTTTTTGAGACGGTCTCACTAGGTAGCCCCGGCTGATCTGAAACTAATTATGTAGCTCAGGCTGGCCTTGATTCCATGGCAACCCTTCTGCCTCAACCCCCCTTGGGAGTCCCCAAGCCTGGTTTGGATGAGTTCTGTTTCTGATGCTTATATGGCAGTTGGACCTAAAGACATATACTCGCAAACTCTGAGAGAAAAGAAAAACCCTGGGTGAGCGTGCTCTGTCCTGAAGTAGAGACAGAAGTAAGGGAGCTGAGCTGAGTCAGAGCCTGAAGCTGCTAGAAACGCCTCACAGATCAACCTTTCACTGCCTGCATTTTCTAACCCATTGACACCAGCCACATGTCTCTCCCTGGGCTCACCTCACCCTGGGAAGTGGACTTTTTTTCCTCCAGGAGCTGGTGGGGCCTGCTCCCAGCCCATGAACCTGGAAGGCCTATGGTTTGAGTCAAAGGAATGGATGGCCTCCAAGACTTTCCTAAGAGGCTCCACAGCTCCTTTCTGGGAGGCTTGGCTGGAACCCAGTCACCAGGCTATGAAGAAAGCGAGTGAATGCCCGGGGATGTACGGCCATCATCTTTAGCCAAGGCTCCATCCACTGCCAGACTAGAATGAACAAGGCCTCAGCGATTCCTGCCCTGCCATGAGGCAACCCAATGTGACCCTGAATACAGCTGAGAACTTGGCTCCCAAGACCTCCCCACTAAGCACGCCCCCCCAATTGCTGAATAATGAATAAAATAAATTCTGGTGTAGTTCTTAAATCATGAAACTTAAGAGTCTTTCCTTACAGCATTTCTGTAAATGAAAGGAGCCAGAATCCCATTTCTACCCAACAGATCACCCCAACATCTAGAAAAAAGTGCCCTCACCCACCCTAGGCCCTTTCCTGCCTTCACCGTTTGTCCTTTCTCCAGCTCCCTACCCCAACTCACACACCCTCTCTGTCCCAAGGGTCTATCTCCACCCCCAAGATCTGAAAGGGCCAGTCAGGGGCAGGCAAGGGTTGGGCAGTCTGGGCACTAAGGACTATGAGGTTTCCATATTCTCCGGCACACACTCGCTCCTCTTTCAAGGAGCCATGTGAGGAATAGGAATGACAGCTCAGGGAACCGGAAACAGGGAGGTGGGTGGAGGCTCATAGCCTATGGGGTCTAGAGTGTTGACACTCAAGGTTTCTCAGACTGAGAATGTCACAAACCAGACGGGAGTTATGGGAGCTGTATGACTGTGTGACCAAAGCACTATTGGAGTGCTGGGCTGTGTGGGCCCAGTCTGGTGGTTACCTGGGCGTTGGGTAGGAGAGAGGATGTTCTGGTAGCCTTGAGCCTTTGTATGGGATTGATACATGGATACATGTCTGGATGTAGTATCTGGCTGCAGTGGACGGGCATGCCTGCCTTTGGACGAGAGAGAGAGAGACAGAGACAGAGACAGAGAGAGACAGAGAGAGAATATAAATGTTTGTGCCCAAACATTATGGCAGAACATGTACAATTGTGTTCATATTTGTGAATTTCTTATTTTGAGTCAAGACCTCATGTAGCCTTGACTGACCTCGAACTCTGTGTAACTGAGGAAAACGTGACCTGGAACTTCTGCTCCTCCTGCCTATACTTTCAGAGTGCTGGGATTATAGGGGTGCAACACTACACTTAGTTTCATGCAGTGCTAGGGAGTGAACCCATGACCTTGTACATGCTAACCAAACACTCTACTAACTGAACTACATCCCCAGTCCCATGTTTGTGAATTTTTATGTTTCGATTGTCAGTCTGTGGGTCTGAATATGTATATTGTGTGCAAAGAGAGAGAGAAGAGTGAGAGAGAGAGAGCACATGAACACGTGAGATTGTTTGTGTGAGTTGTATGTATATCTGCACTATCAGGGAGAAAAGGCTGAGACATGTTCTCAGACAGAAGAACACACCATGTCCCTACACCACATCTCCCAGGGCCTGAGCTAGGCCCTTTTTGGAACAAGCACAGTGAACTTCCAGGCCTGCAGAAACCACAGTGGCTCACAGTTCAAGGACACAAGATTCCCCCTTCTGGAATCTCTGGGGTCTCCTAAACCCTTTAGAAGACCAGAAGAATTCAAAACTAGGACTATGGCCTGCCAGGGTGAGAAGAAGGACATCCATCACCCAGCTAGCATGCTGATTGGCTGATAGATCAGACTGAAGATAAGGCTGCCGCGTCCTGGGTCTTTATCCCCAGCAACACTAAGCCCAAGTCTGGCTCAGAGTACATACTCAATGCATAACTAATGGAAGCACAGAAGGGCTAGTGAAATACACAGTGATTAAATACTTGACTGAGTACCTGACAAGGGCCCAGGCATGTGAGAGGCTACCCAGTTAATGACCAAAGACCCAAATAAGTGACCAAGAAATTGAGAAACTGAGTGACCAAGGCACAAAGTGGCCGAAATTGCCCAGGATGGGGTGTGACTGGAAGATGCAGAGTTTAGTGACCAACAACAGAGATCTAGGTGTCTAACCTCTGCTCTAAGGGGACAATGATGTATTCCAGGTTTGGGTTGCATGATACACACACTTGAGAGCTGAGCCTCAAAATAAGAGATATGTTACATAGTTAGATTGGCATCACCTCTTCTGCTGAATCTTCAGAGGACTACATTCTCTCATCATTACACCTTGCATCCCCACAGTGATGCTTAGCTCCCCTTTGCCCTGTGAGACAACTGTTTTCTATTCTTAAAGGTCTGGCTTTGAAGATACACAAGTTCCCCCTGGAGACCTGGTCCCAGTGTTCTGATGCCTATGAACAGGACCCATTCAGGGTCACCGGCTTCAGTTCCAGAGCCAGAAACCCAAATACTAAAGACATGCCTTCTTCCTGAGGCCAGTAGCCAGGTCTACATCATCAATGGATATCGTGTGAAATGCCAGAGCCCCAACACCTGGGTTTATACCTCTCTGACCTTGAGCACATGGCCCCAATCCTCAGTTTCCCCATTTACAACCTAAGATGACAGCAGTGATCTCAGACTCCTGGGGCAACAGCAGAACCCAGCAAATAGCTGGTACTCAAAGCCCTGTGGACATTCTGGAAATGTGGACAGTCATTTGAGACCTGCGCTTCTTGATCCACAGCTTGTGAAGGGGCCCATGGGCCCATCTTCCACCTCACAAACAGAATCGTCACCCCATGGTGGGTACAGGACTGGCGGGGGTTAGGAGGACCCTACTTTGTCAGCCTACATGCCAGGTGCTCCTTCAGGGCCTCCATCACTCACTTCCCACCCAGAGCCTCTCAATCCACTTAAAAGGGCATCAGACAAGTACCCAGGCACCCCCACCCTCTGCACACCTTGCCTGCAAACAGCCCCTCTCACAGAACAAAGGATGTTGGGGTAAAAATGGCATTTATCTCCACGTTCTCTTCTGGTTCCTTGAGTGTCACTTTGCTGCATATTTCTGGTGATCATCCGGCAACAAAGCAGTGACTTCACAGTCTAAATAATAAGGTAATTTGTTACAATTAATTACTCAAGGACTTGGTTCATCTCCATGAAAAGATCGGTGTGGATTCCTGCCCCATCTCACTCCTGTGTTCCTGAAGATCTCCCTAATGTATTCTGGATCACAGATTAGTGGGGAGCCAAGAATGGTCCGTGCTGGGCAGAACTGCTCAAATCCATCCTGGCAACGTGAAGCAGTGATTTATTGTGACATGGAATGTGGGACATTTCCCCAGCTTTTGTGATTGTGGTAATGAAGCTGTAAACCAAATAGCATGAAATGAGGCAAGGCCTTACAATTTAATCAGCTCGTAAACAGATCTACTGCATCAAGCAAATGACATTATTATCCATCCGAAGTAAATCATGCTAATCTCGGGAGATAAAATCAACATCGTTAATGGTCACATGTCATATTCATCAACACTAAACCATCCCCTTTGACAGATTAATCCTAACTACCGCTCCCAGGATGTATGGTAATAGGGCTTGTAGCATGCATTTCACTCCGCGCCAGGCTAACCAGCACTCTTAGGCTGCTATTACAAATAATTTTTTTATTGATTTACATATTTTAAAATGCATTTAAGGTGAGGCACCATTAAAAACCCTGTCACCCGCCTATATTTCTTCCCTACATTCCCAGACTTTATTAATAGGAACGGAAAGACAAACGCAGTAAGCCTTATAAATACTTTGTTTAGGATACTGTTAGGGGTAATTAAGATGGGTGCTGGGGTTTGGCAGGGGGTGGGGACAGGGACAGGTGAGGCGCAGGAGAGAGTACAGGAAGAAGAGACCCTTTTGTGGAAAGGCTCCGTCTGCCTCCCTTTTCCCTAGAGATGCCAGGAAGAAAGGGAATAAATGTGTCCTCCAAATCTGCCCCTAGGGTCTTCTATCTCCCCATTTCTCTCACATCCTGCCTCCACCACTCCGGCCCATGGTGTGTGCGGCTGTGCCTTGGGTCCTTGTAGTGTGGCTGCCAACTTCAGATGCCAAATGTATTTATTTATCATGAGGCTGACCTAGGATGAATGCTCCCTGAAAAGTGTCCACTATTCAAAATGTCACTCCCCCTCAACCGGCAGTGCATTATATTGACAGGCATACTTTCAAAGGCCTCTGAGTGACAAGAACGGATGGAGGGCTGCCACGAAGGCATGGTGCCTAGGCAGAGGTATCAAGGGAAGGAGGGAGGAATGAGTACTGGTACCCAAATGATCTGTACCCTCCCCCAGGGTCACGGGAGCAACGGGAGTCAGGATGATAGCAAGAAATACACTCTGGAGACTCTCAGGGCTGTAGGGCTCCGTGGCAAGCAGAGAGTGGTCTACCTAATCCCTCCCTCCCTTGGGATACACACATTTGCAAGGCTTCCTGCTGACTTCTGGAGCCAGCAGCGGATAAAGGGTGGAAAAAGAGCCTGTTACTTCCTTGTGAGTCACAGCAGGGAAGTAAAGGTCACAAGGCGATCATCAAAGGTATGGTCATCAAAGGTATGGTATGTATCACTTCCCCGCAGCCTCATGGTAGTCCCTGGAAGCACTCAGGACAGTGACCTTGGGGTCCCCATTTCTTTAGGATCCATGATCACATCAACCTGAAAGAAATCCAGGAAACCCGACTGGTGAGTCAGTTTATAGTCAGTAAAGTGCTTGCCTTGCAAGCACAAGGACCTGAGTTCAGACCCCAGAACCCATGTCAAAAAGCCAGGCCTGGTGGTTTGTGTCTATAGTTCCAGCCCAGCACCACCCTGGCCTAATCAGCCAATTAGAGATTGTGCCAAAAAAAAAAAAAAAAGAGGATGATGCCTGGAGACTAATACCTGCAGTTGACCTTTTACCTCCACGTGCACATGTGAACACACCAACAACTCACAATCACATATGAACACACAAGTAGGCAGGAGTGGAGCGTGAATTCGGGGAATAGAAGGATTTGAGAGGAAACTGTAGCAAATCAAGCTGCTGAACTCAAATGAGACACCTTGGTGGCCTGAAAAGACCCACCTCAGCTTATGCAGACAAGAGCAGACCCTGATAGTTCCAGACTCCCACGTGGGCATCACATAGCCTCTTTCTAGATTATGTGTTTAACAGATACAGTAGGAGCCTGATCAACTCCCAAGCCCAGGACTATATTTTATAAAATTGCATCTATTGATTAGAACAGCTAATGAAATGATTTGGAGAGTACATTAGCTCAGGGTTTAGGTGATATCCAGTCAGGCAGCTGGAACCCACTGAGCTCCAAGAACCTCTAAAGATTTTTCTCTGACCTTTACTGAGTGTCCTGGATTGTTGCCTTGTTGGGGTCACAGGAGTGTCAAGACAAGTCCTTTCTTTGGAGCTTTGTAGTCTGAGTGAATGTGGGTAGTCGATCTTCAAACTGTACTGTGAGCCAGAATTTCCTGGAGGTTTGTTAAAAAAAAAAAAAGGGCTGCTAGCCTCTCACCTCCAACAGTTCCTTTTCTTTTTTCATTTTCATCTTTGTGTGTGTGTGTGTGTGTGTGTGTGTGTGTGTGTGTGTTCGAACATTCATCTATGTGGTCTCCCTTAATAACTTCGCCATCTTGCTTTTTGGCTTTTTGAAACAGGGTCTCTCACACAACCTCGAGTGTCCCACGAATCAGCTAGACTGACTGGCCAGCGAACCTCAGGAATCCACCTGTCTCTCCCCCTCCAGAACTGTGATTATGGCACATGTTGCCTGAGGATCAAAACTCGGGTCCTCATGCATGGGCAACAAGACCTTGACCAACTAAGCCATCTCTTCAGTCTTATGCAGTAGGTCTAGGAAAGGCCAGAAAGCTGGTGTTTCTAGGAAGTTCCCACATGCTGTTAATGTTGCTGGTCTCAGAACCATGCTTTGAAAACCAGAGCTTTGGAGTCCTAAGACAGGTAGGCGTGACAAGGACAGGGGATAGGATAGGAGGGCAGCACTGGGACCCTAAGCTGAGGCAAGAAGCCCAGTTGTGATATGACAGGAAACTGATGCCAGCGCAGAAAGTGAGGTCAGGAGTGTCCTATCTTATTCTGTGGCCTCTCCTTTTCTAAGCTGAGGGGACTCTATACATGTGGATGAGCCAAGCAGAGCTGATAAATAATCTCTAGAACCCTCAAGGCCAAGTTCCAAAGCTGCATGTGTCCTGGGGACCAGAGATGGCTGGATTCTAGCTCCAGCCCCACTTCTGACCTGCCCTGGGACCTTCAGTGCGCTTCTTCCTGCCACCCCGCCCCCATATCAATCACAGAATAAACCCACTTGTGGGGGGCGGGGGATGGCAGAGAGACAACGAGAAGAAAATAGCCAGAATCCTTACACATTATTATAAGGTTATTATTTATTTTTATATTATATAATGTATATATAATATAAATTATTATTTTATTTGAAATCTTAAAGGTTTCAAATACATCTCAGCAAGAAACAGGAAGCATCTTTAAATGTGTTTTCTTTCAGAAACACACCAGCCTTGGATTCTGCCATAGCAGCTTCCCAGGTGAGCACCCATGCTCTGTGAGGCTTGGACTTTAATGTCAAGATCATTCATTCATTCATTCAGAATGAACCAGAAGGGACAACCAACTATCACCTTTAAAAAGATTGGTTTGGGGCTGAGGAGATGGCTCAGTGAATAAAGCACTTGTAGTGCAAGTATAAAGACCTGACCTCAAGGGGCTGGAGAATGGCTCAGCAGTTAAGAGTACTGACTGCTCTTGTAGAGGACCCAGGCTCAGTTCCCAGCACCCACATGTCAGCTAACAACCATCTATAACTCCAGTTCCAGGGGATCCAACTCCTTCTTCTGGCCTTTGTGGGCATTGCACAACATGGGTATATTTACATACAAGCAATACACTCATATACGCACGTTAAAAAAAAATAATAAAAGACCTGAGCTGGAATCCCCAGAGCCCACCTAAAGCCAGATAAGGCAGCACATGCGTCTGTAACCCAGCGTTTCTAAGGGACATGGGAGACGGAAACAGGAGAGTCCCCAGAAAATCGCAGGCCATCTAACCTGTTGTTTGCTGCAGGAAAAAACAAAAACACCTTGTCTCAAGTAAGGTGAAGCCAAGGACAGACACCTGAGGTGGTACTCTGATCTCCACACATGCACCGTGGAACGTGAACACCTGCATTCACACACATGCATGTGTGCATGCATGCACATCATAATCAAAGATTTTTTAAAGGAAAACTTGGTGTGTATATCTGCTTACTGGGCTTATCTCCCATTTCCTCTATCTGTCTAGGTTATTGTTTTTAATGAATGAGACAAGGTATGTATCCCAAGGTCTCATGGGATACTTTGGACCCTCCTGTCTCTGCCTATCAAGTGCTGGGATTACATGCTTGTGCTGTGCTACTGAAACCAGCTAATCTGAAAGATCTTGATTTTTTTTTTTTTTTTTGGTTTTGTTTGACACTGTCTAGCTATATCCAAGCTATCCTGGAACTGTGTAGACCAAGTCGGCCTTGAACCTGAAATCCTCCTGACTCCGCCTTCCAAGTGCCAGGATTGGCAAATACTATAGAACCTGGCTTGATTTTTCATTTTTTAATTTATTTTTTGTTATTTTGCAGAAATTTAATTTTTTTAATTAAAACAAGCCAGAGCATCAAAAAAAAAAAAAAAAGTAATCGTGGGGGCTAGAGAGATGGTTCAGTGGTTAAGAGCACCAGCTGCTCTTGCAGAAGACCCAGGCTGGGTACTGGACAGCTAACAACCATCCCATAACTTCAGTTCCAGGGGACCTGATACCCCCTTCTGACTTCCATGGGCATTACACGACACCAGCGCACTTACACAGATGCAGGCAATACACTCATACACATAAAAAATAATTTTTTAAAGTAATTGTGGAAGATGCTTTTCTGACATATTCCCTTTCTGCCCAAAGCCTGCTCCCACCTGCCCTGCTAGAAGAGGTTCACCGGCAACACTGGTACCTCAGAAGCTCAATGGGGCAGCCAGTGACCTGATCAGGATGATGCTTAGCTCAAAGACATGGAGCCCAAATCCATTCTAGCTGCCTGTCCCCCCTCCCACCGAGGTGTGGGTGTCACCCAGCTGCTTAGTTGGCCTCCTCAGCCCATTCTAGGCTCACTTCAGCGCCTAAAAACTGGATCTGTCCAGTGGCACTGCTGGGCACAGTGGGATGAGTTTGGGAACTGGCCAAACCAGGTGGGCTCTGCCTTCCAAATCAGAGGTGGGAAGAACCCTCAGTCCTACAAGAACCAAAGGGGCAGTGGTGACAGTCTCCAGAACCCAGTCACCATCCGGTCACCTTTCATGAAGAATGGCTGTGATGAAATAA
The DNA here is from genome assembly GCA_035773235.1 of Eospalax fontanierii. Classification (NCBI taxonomy): domain Eukaryota; kingdom Metazoa; phylum Chordata; class Mammalia; order Rodentia; family Spalacidae; genus Eospalax; species Eospalax fontanierii. The sequence continues at coordinate 16,846,528 of CM069540.1, read as the reverse complement.
TAACCAGGATCAGCGGGTGACCCAGTTTGAACAAAGGGGCCATGGATCGATGCTTCTCAGCACTGCCCGCTTTGAGGGTCCTTTTCCTACAACATAATATAGTATATGCAAATCGGGGCACCAACTTAAGTCTGCTTTTCACGTCAAGAGGCTGCGTTGAGCCTATATGTTATATTTTTCAGATCTTGGACAGTAACATTTTTCTTTTTAGCACGAAGTTGCTCATGGTTCATCTGAGACTCTTTTAGATTGCTGCTTTCAGAGAAATAACAATGTAAGGTGACACGATGATGTATGGCCCCGTCCGGCAGACCAGGGCTGCAGCAGCCACAAACGCCACCAAACCTCTGGGAATGAAGCAGTCTCCGGAGCGCCATTGTGCAATTGTCCTAACCGGATCATTTTTAATTAGTTGCAATTAATTTCAAATGACAGCGTCCTGCAATATCAAGTCAGAGAGGCTCTGGTGTGTGGGTGGGGTTATTAGGAACAGACGGCTGGTGAGAAAAACCAGAGGGAGGTCATGTCCCTAGGCTCTTACCTACAAGACCTTCTGGGTGGGGGGTAGAGGGCGATCACCTCCCAAGCTGAGGGGAGAGCTGATTCCTAATGAAGCAGATGTCCTGGTTCCTTCTGGGCTGTGCGTAGACCTGGCTAGGTGGATATCTACTGTGCACTGCGCCCGTGGAAAACAATCTTACTTTGGTCACACAATTAGTTTTACTTCATTTGGCAGGAGTGGCTGGAGATGAGGTGGGCAGTTTGTTTGGTGACCCCAGCAGTAAGGAAGTGATCAGAAGATCGAAGAGAATCAGAGAGTGGTGTGGTATTGAATGAGCTAGCGTTCCCACTGGGGAACTTCAGGAGATGATACCGGACACACATGTGGAAGAAGATCGTGTTGATCATCTGCTTCTGAGACCCTGTGTCAAAGTACTCCAGTCACCCTTGGAAAGGAACTGTAGGCTCTGGCAGCTGGTAGCCAGGCTTAGAGCATAGACATGGGGAGGTTGGAGGGTATCAGTGGGCCTTTACCAGATCTGTTGTGCCTTTCAGTACCTTTCCAGTTTGGAAATTCTACCACTCCCCCCCAGACCCTTCAGATGTCCCTCTAAAGCAGCTGCATATTAGAAAACCAAACGATTAAATAGAATGGTGAGCACAGGGTTACTGAGCCTGGCAGAGGAGGGCTAAGAAGTCAAGTCACCTGTCTCTCAAGAGTAGGCAAGCCCTACCCACTGCTCCATCACTTGACACAAGGCACTAAGGTACTGCATCTGGGAACCCAGGTTGTGCAAGGCTTGACTGTTTTTATTTGTTTTTTGTCTGTTTTGTTTGTTTGTTTGTTTTCTCTCCAGCCAGTACCATACACAATGTCCCTAGCAGACATTATTAGTTGATATATCTCAGTGGCCTTTTGCCACATCCAGATGTGAACTTAAAGTCCTGAAGAGTAGACAGCTTCTATCAAGCAATAGAGATAAATCTATCTGTCCCCTGGCCAAGAGACAGCGGTTCCTCCCAAGTACAATGTTCACTACTCAGTGTCAAGGGCACAGATCACACAGGTCATTTGTATAGTAACACAGTCACACTTTTTCCCCTACACAGCTGAATCCTTAGGGCCAAGGACTCATCCCTATCCCAAATGCACTTGCTGCTCTCAACAGTGAACTTAGAACAGGACCGGGTCACTTGCCCTCCATGCCTGGGCTTCTCTAGGAAAGTAGAAGGCACATATACTTCCTTAGCCTCCTCTCTTCAGTTTGCAAAGCCACCCTGCTTGAGTTAATCAGCAATAACAGAGCCCTTTTCTCAAGAGTGATGACAGCTACAGCAACTGTCTGTGGGGCACTCGCTGTGAGGCGTGCTTTATTATAGGTATTTCTACATACCAAATGAGATCACTCCCTTTTCTTAACCCAGTAACATGATATTGCGATGCCCATTTCAGAGCAGGGAACCGAGGTGCAGAGAGGTTAAGAGTAACTTTTCTGAAGTTACCTCACTATTCCGTGGCAGCAATGACCCAGGTGCTAGGAAGCTTCTCCACTGGTTTAGTTTCCCTGTGCCCAAGCCTCTTATCAAACACAGAGCTGCAGGTTCATTGCCCTTAAAGGATGCTTAAGTCTGGATGACCTGCATTCCATTCTGCTCTGGTTTGACTTAGTAAGACCCCAGAACGGATAAGCTAAGATAAGGAATCAGGCAGCTTGAGTTCAGAGAAATGCCAGTGATAAAGACCTTAGAAAGTCTGATCTACTAAGCGTCCATCAGATTTTGATTCATGCTTCCCTTGAATTGAAACACACACACAGAAAATCTTACACAAACATGACTAAATATCAGCAGGTATCTGACTAATCACTCTTTTATAAATGATTTATTATTTATGTTTATTGTGCATGTCTGTGTGCTTGTATATATATATTTGTGCATGCATGGGCTCACAGAGACCAGTAGAAGGCATCATATCCCCTGGAGCTGAAGTTACAAGCAGTTGTAAGTTGCCTGCTGTAAGCGCTTAACAGGGAACTCTGATCTTCTAGAAAAGCAGCAAGTGCTCTTAGCCCCTCACTAACCACTTCTCTTTGTCTCTTTAAAAAAACTAAATAGGGGCTAGAGAGATGGGTGGCTCAGTGGTGAAGAGCACTGGCTGCTCTTGCGGAGGAGCCAGGTTTAATTCCTAGCACCTGCACGGCAGCTAACAACTATCCATAAGTCTAGTTCTAGGGGATCTGACGCGCTCTTCTCACTTGCAAGGGTATTGTATGACACGGGTGCACTTAAATACATTCAGGCAATACATTCATACACATAAAATAAAAATAATAAATTAAAAAAAAATTAAATAGAGAGGGTATAAAGATGGCTCAATCATTAAGAGCACTAACAACTGTCTATAGCTCCAGTTCCAGAGGATCCAACACCCTTTTTTGGCCCCACAGATATTCCATGCATGTAGTGCACTTACACACATGCCACAAACACTCGTGTGTGTGTCTCTGTGTGTGTGTGTGTGTGTGTGTGTGTGTGTGTGTATATATATAATCTAAATAGAGAGTGTGGTGGCACACTGCTGCAATCCCAGCACTTGGGAGATAAGGGCAGAAGGAGAGCGAGTTCAAGGCCAGCCTGAGCTGCACAGTGATTCTGAGGTTAGCCTGGCCTGTGCGTCATATGATCTTATCTCAAAAAAAAAAAAAACCCACAAAATAAAATAAAATCTTGAAATATATCATTACATCCCCTTGGTAAACACCTAGAAATATGGAGACCTGACATCACCTCCTTTTTTCTGGGTCCTGGGTTCATCAGAAGCCTCAGGTCAGAAGAAGGGGACACTGTCCTGAGAAAGTGTGGCTATGTCTAGCTATCACAGTCTTAGTTCCCGAGAGGAGCTGACATGTCCTTCTGAAGTAAAAAAAAAATCACTGAGGGTGAAACATCCCCTAGAAGCTCATATGTTTGAGCATTTGTTCTCCAGCTGATGGTGCTGTTTGGGGAAGTTGTAGAACCTTTATAAGGTGGGGTCTAGTTCAAGGAAGTATAGAAGAAAACAGATTTTTTTTTAAAGCCAGGTGTGGTGGCACAGATCATTAGTCCTAGCACTTGGGAGGCAAAGGTAGGTGGAGCTCTATGAGAGTAAGTACAGCCTGGTCTACATAAAGGGTTCTTGGCCAGCTGGAGCTAGATGGAGCCCCTGTCTCAAAAAAAGAAAGAACAACAGCAACAAAAAACGATTTAAAAAATATTATGTGTCTCTGCACATTGAGTGCAGCTGCTCATAGAAACCAGAAGAGGGCATGAGATCCCCTAAAGCTGGAGTTACAAGTGGTTGTCAGCCGCCTGACACAGGTGCTGGGAACAAAACTCGGGTCTTCTAGAAGACAAGCAAGGGCTCAATCCCTGAGCCATCTTCTAGCTCCTAAAGACCTCGAGGGCTAGCCCACCCCACTTCCTTTTGAAGCTTTCTACTTCCCGATCTGTGAACTGTATGGAACCTCTCAGACAAACTGTTTCCACAAGCTCTGCTGTGCCTTCCCCTCCCTCATGGACTTCATGACCCTGCACCAAAGTGAGCCTCTCCCTACTCAAGTTGCTGCTGTCACATACTTGGTTACGGTGATGGGATAACTGACCCACAGAGGACGCAGCCAAGGCTGGATCTCTAGACTGATAGAATTCCCCAAGCTGTGATCCCCAGTCAGTGGGAACTATGACCTCTTTTTATTACCAGGTCTGTCACACCCCATTTACCACCCTAGGATGGAGAAGTGAGATCACATAACCAGCTTATCCACATAATTTTCAAAAAAATCAATATATTGACCCCACTGTAATATAAAGGAGAAGTCAAAGAAAAGTGAGTTCTAATGGAATAATACATATTCTGATATGCAAATGCCCAGGAATAATGAAGTAGTGGACTCCTGCACATAAATCTATAACCACTAAAGGAGACAGCTGTCAGTGACACACTGCATGCCACTGACTGAGGGGCTGAAGATGGTGTGACACATCAATGGTGGTTTCTGACTGATGGACGACTCTCCCTAAGGTTCTGTGCCCAACAGATGGCAATGCCCCCTCCATTGTCCCAGCCATTGCTTTCCTAAAAAATGTACTGTCTCTTTTGTAGCCATGCAAAGATTCTTTGTGCTTGTGTGTAAAATAGAGCTTGGTACAGAGTCAAGTTATTGTAAACAGGTTTTTCCCTGGGAGCACTGCCAAGCCTACAACCTCTCTGATTTAACCTCAGCACTAAAGCAAACGTGCCGCACAAGGTAAGTGAAGAACCCAGAGACCTAGGTGGGATTTTTCCAAAGTTGCTTGGGATACAAGATTTGTTCATTGCATGGTATCCAGAGAGGACCCCTAATTTGCAGAGAAAGAGAGAAAGAGAGAGAGATAGAGAGATTATATACTAGCATTTACACATGGAGAAACAAAGGCAGAGAGGTTAAGTGACTCTTGGCCACAGAGTCTTAGAAGGTCATCCTATCCCAGGACTCCACAGAGAATCACAGCAGCCCACTAACCAGGACATTCTGTAAGCAATAGTGTCAGGGAGTATTTCAACCAAGGTAGTTAATGCTCCAAAGGACCTGTGATACTATGCCCAACAGCCCTGCTCAGCTCACCTCCTAGCTCTGGAGCACTGTCTCCCCAACAGGTGTAGGGTGAAGATGGCCTCCAGTCTCCTATACTGGGCGGCTGAGCTTCCATGGAGTCTGGATAGAGTGTTAACTTTAACAGAGAAGGGAAGTGCAGATGTGTGTCTGGAGCCCTGTGTGTGTGTGCACATACATATGAATATGCACAGGCCCACTGCTGTTGCAGCGGTCACAGTGCTGGCCTGCCCAAGTATAGGCATTTAAAGGCCTGATTGTAGCTAGGGGTGGGGGCTGCAGTAGAACCCAGGACTGAAGAGACTGACTCTGGGATTTCACTCTGAGCAAGATCAGGAAAGGGAGCAGGAAGGTAGAACCTCAATTCCCCGCTGAAGCTAAGCAGTGGGCCCCAGCCTCACATGAGGCCTGATTCTAATGTCTTCTGATGGGACAAATTGGTGAGAGCAACTATTAGCTGGGTGACATCAAAAAGCATTAATCTCTGGTTCCCGAGCAAGACCAGCACTGCATTAGAGCCTTGCACCCAGTCATTATTAAGACTTTAGCCCAAGGGTGTAATAAATGTTTTATGGCATGCAAACCAAGGTAATGGAATGCAAATCCCATAATATAGCCATACATTTATTTTCTAATGGAGCAAATGATGATGTATTTTATCTGAGAAGAGCTGCCAATAGGGCCTGCTTGGGAAATGTGAAGTTAGAGACCCAAAGGGTGGGTGGGTGGCCCTGCCCTGCTCAGGTGGGGGCTGTGGTCAAGCTTTGGAGCATAGGAACCTTCTAGACGATCTATCGTTCTCGTTCTCACACCCCTGACCGCCCCCCTTTGGGGGCATATATCGAACATTCTGAGGCTTAATTACATCCCCTTTGCAGAGTACCCCCCTCCCGGGAACCCCCACCCCAGCCGGAGCTGCATACCAATAAGCTATTCAGCACATATTGGCTTTCCAAAAATATGGCCACATTAAGGTGTGAGATGTTAATGGGATCGAGGGGCGCAGGGCTATTTCTCCAGTGGAGTTAGGGCTTGGCATCGGTGCTGTTTTTATTAAGCAGCCAACATTGTTCAGTTGCAGCCCTGGGGCTGGGAGAGAGGCTGGGCTGGCTACCTCCAGTCACCACAGCCCTGGAAAGGGCTTTGGGTGACAAAGGGCCCCAGGTCTTTATGACTGCTGCTGCTGTTACTGTTTAAAAAAAAAAAAAACTTTCTGATGATTCCAGTTTCCCAGAAAGAGTCTGAACTCCCTATAGTGGCCAGAGGGCCTCTTCATTCTCAAGAATACCCTTTCTTTTGTGCAAGCACTTAGTATCCAGCTGTGGCTCCCAGGCCCCTGGCACTAACCTGGATGCCCAAGGACCTTTTCTGCACCTAGATGTATGGGGACATCCAGGAGCCCAAGACCGGCGTCTGCCCATGGTTTAACTAGAGGAAAAGAAATAAGAAATGTAGGGACTGAGAGATGACTCAGTTAGTAGTAGAGTGTTTGCCTTGAGTTGAGTGCAAGAGTCCATGTAAAATTCCAGGCACAGTGGCATATACTTGTAATCCCTAACATGGGGAAGGCAGTGACGGGGGGTTCTTGAGTCCACTGGCCAGGTAGCCTAGTCTATTTAGAAAGTTCAAGTTCCATGAGAAACTCTGTCTCAAAAATAATAACTAAGGAGCTGGAGAGATGGCTCAGTGGTTAAGTGCACTGTCTGCTCTTGCAGAGGACCCGGGTTCGGTTTCCAGCACCTACATGGTGACTAACAACTGTCCATAACTCCAGTTCCAGGGGATCTGACACCCACTTCAACCTCCATGGGCATTGCATGACACAGGTGTACATACAAACTTGCAGGCAATACACTCAATACACATAAAATAAAGAAATAAAATAATTTTCAAAATAATAAATAAATAAATAAGGTAGAAAGTAATTGACAATAGTGTCAATCTATGGCTGCCATACACAAGTACACACACATGCATCTATATCCTTGTGCACTGTGTACTCACGTGCACATGTTCGCATACACACAGATATACAAAGAAATTAGCAAGGTAAATGGCCTATGGGTCAACCGACTGGCTAATACCCTGACCACAGTGGTTCTCAGTTCTCAGAGGCTGGACTGAATCTAGAAATTAGCTCCATGGGAGCTCTGATGTTCTGAAAGGCCCTCTCGTTGGAGAGCACCAGAGTAACAACATTGGTTCATGGAGAATTTATACCAGACCCTGTGCTAAGCACTTTGCTATCTCATTCAATCTTCAAATAACCCTACTGAAAAGTATTTTAATGATTCTCACCAAGGAAAATGTCTCCAGGTGGAGCTCAGCCAGTAAGAGATTGGACTGTAACCCTGCTCCCATGCCTCCAGAGTCAGTCCTACACTGTCTGTCTCTCCATCTCAAGGTGGCAGGGGTCAGGGGAATAAGAGTTCTACTTCGAAGACATGGGAAGTTGAGTGCGCACCCCTGACTCCAGGCTGTGACTATGCTTTGCACCCTAGTAAGCGGAGCTGGGTCTTTATGTATTATTCCAGGAATGGTATCCCGAGACTAAGTACCAGTCTCTCTGTCCTTCCACCAGTCTGTTCCTAAGAAGCATACATGTGTCCCCCAAGGCAAGTCCAATCACAGATGACTGCAAACAGAACAATGAAAACAGTAGAGCTGGTATTGAAAATGGCTCCTGACTCTGCCGGCATGTGAAGCTTCTCCACTGGTTTAGTTTCCCTGTGCCCAAGCCTCTTATCAAACACAGAGCTGCAGGTCCATTGCCCTTAAAGGATGCTTAAGTCTGGATGACCTGCATTCCATTCTGCTCTGGTATGACTTAGTAAGACCCCAGAACAGGTCTTTATGGAATATAGTCTTCCAAAACATGGCCCATGGACAGATGTGGGAAACAGCAGCAGTCAATTATGAATTCTTCTGGTTGGGCTTCGGAACAGAAGGGGGTGGACTCCTAGCCACCTGAACAGGGCAAGGTCTAGGAAGAAGTTAGAGGAGCCAAGGTATGATATTTAAGGAGGCACTCACTCTCAGAGGCTCAGAGATAGAAGCATTAGAAAGAAATGACCTTCTGGGATGACTCAGCCTCACTGTCAACTCGTCTGGTTTTGGAATCACCTAGAAGACACACCTCTGGGAGTGAGGGTATTTCTAGAGAGGATTAACTAATGAGGGAAGATTCACACAGTGCAGGCAGCACTACCCCACGGGCTGGGATCTGGACTGCATAAAATGGGAGGAAGAAGAACTATAAACCGAGCGTAAACATTCATTTCTCTGCTTCCTGACTGCAGGCAGGGTGACCAGCACTGCCTCAGACCCCCACTGTCTCGCATTCCACACAGTGATGGACCATATCCTCAACCTGTGAGACAAGATAAACCCTGACTTCCTTCCTTACTTTCATCATGGATTTTTGCCACAGCAAATGAGAAAATTAACTAATACAGCCCTCACTTCTTTGCTCTGGACACCTCTCTTGGCAGACCTTGAGTCTGAAGTGCCTGACTCTGTCGCAAATGGGAAAGTGGGAAGGAACTCTCAACTCCTTGGATCACCCCTGAGCTGGAGGAGAGGATGGGTAGCTTCTAAGCGGTCCCTTCACAAGAAAACTCTCAACTGGGTGACAGAAGTTCAGAAAAACCAATTTACCCAAGTGGAAGCCAGGGAAGAGCCCCTTTCACTGGATTTCTTCAGTGAAAGTTCAGGAGGGGCCTGGCCCTGGGCAGGGCAGGTCAGTCACCCACTGCTCTCAGCATCATTTCCTTCCATTATTCCACTCTGCTTTCCTCCACATCCTTCCTGGGCACAGACTAGTTGAAGGCAGACTGAGGGGCTTTGGGTCTGGGATGAAACCTCCATGTGAAAACCAAGAGCTGCTTGCTATGGCATAGGAAACCACAGAGAGAATGAAGCAGTGGCTTCACTCTGTGGTTCAGAGAGCCTCACCCAGGTGAGGGCTGAAGACTACTCGGAATGGTAGGCCCACTTCTGCACAGCCCGACAGAAAAATAGCATCTCCTTCCAGGCTTTATAAAAGCAGCTGTCACTGGCCCAGCTCCAGTCACAGGCCTATGGCTGGACCAATCTCTGCTTCCAGAGCTGACCTACTCTGATGAATGACTCTGCTTGTGGGCTGACCCCTGGGGATCTCAGATTCTCAGCCTCCTTTGGAATGACAAATGCTTAATGAGGGATCTGAGCTCCCCAAAGGAGAATTTGGGTGCTTTTGCAGTAGGGATGTTTGCTGAGTAGGCCATCTGAAGAAGTGGAGGCCTTTTCAGAATGCTGGCAACAACGAGGCCTTTCCCTGGGGCCCCATAGCATCTGTCTCCAAAGTCTTAGTCTTTGTGAGCATCCCCTCAATAGGCCTCACTAAGGAGCAGGATACTTCGTATTCATCTTTGGCCCCTAACTTCCCTTGCAAGGGTCTGTCTGATGGCTTATGCATGACACACAAGAGAATTTGCATGGTGCTACAGGTCTTTAATCCCAGTACTTACTTGGGAGGCAGAAGCAGGTGGATCTCTGTGAGTTCAAGGCCAGCCTGGTCTACAAAGTGAGTTCTAGCCCAGTCTGGTCAGGGCTACATAGTAAGACCCTGTCTCAAAAAATATATATATATGAAAAAGAATTTGCTGACATTATAAAAGAATTAATGAAGAACTGTGCTGGGGCTAGTCCCCTAACTTTTATTAACTATGAGGTTAAAAGCTATCAAGGGTCAGGGGCACTGTAAAGGGGCACAGGGAGTGAGTCCATTAACACCTGACTTTTTATTTCCAAATCGAACTGTTGCATGAGGTTGGGGGTGATGTAACACTCGGCAGTGTGGGAGCAGAATTTATGAGGCAAGGGATATGGAGCAAGGTCTGAGCAGGCAGCTGGTGAGAGGAACTCATCCTAACTGCCCTCGCTTAGAAGTCTCCCGAAAATAATGGCTGTATGTAAGACATGAAAGTAACTTGGCAGTCAATCCACCCCCTGTGCCCAGAGTGGATCTGAGTTGAGTCACTTTTTCCTGGTTGAGAAGGGTGTCCTGTTCAGGCAGGGCTTCATGGTGAGAAACAAGGAGAGGGATGTTGAGGCGTGGATAGGGAGGGGCAGGCTGAACAGGACGCCAAACCAGCCTTGCACCCTGGGACCAGGGACAGGCTCCATGGGAGCCCTGCTGGGTTGACTTGCACTGCACAGAAATTGACCTTAGCCGAGAGAGTCCACTCATTGTCTCTTAACTAAATTCAGCAGGAATAACCTACACAGGAAGTTTCTGGAAATGTGGCTGCAGGAGCAAGGACTCACCAACTACTGTAGGGCTTGAAAGGGTGGGAGGCAGGCAGCTTTCCCCTCCAGGCCTTCCCACCAGCACTTGGGGCTGAATGATGAATTTTCAACTGGGTCATTAAATGCTGATTAAAGTACCGGAGGAAAGAACAGGAGAAAAAAATCCAACATCAAGTGTTGTACATACATACACACCCCCAGTCCAGGCCCCCCTTCCCTGTTCTCAAGCTGCCTCGAAGTTTGTTCCAAGCCTCCATTGGAAATGCTATAAAAGGCCAGGTTAATTAAGTCCTATATATTACCAGCACAAACACTTCCAACTTTATTCTGGCGGCTCGGTGAGTGAGGACGAGGCCAGGCAAGGTCCAGGCAGCTCAGGGTAATAAAACAGAAGACTCAATTACCTTGTACATTTGCAGTTTTTATAAAATCATTTAAAGTTCTTCCAATGAAAAGCACTGCATAGAGGCTCAGAATCCTGGAACCCAGAGGGAGTTTAGGGACCAATGGACTATAGAGAGGCCACAGACCACAAGGCCATCCTGACTGACTCCTGCCCTGAACAGGGAGCTTTTTGACAGGGGGACTCCAGAGAAAAAACAGAAGGGGACAAAGGGACAGGACTTTCCAACCATTCCCTGAGCACCCGTGGGGTCAGGAGTACCTTTGCTACTGCTTTCTATGGTTCACTCATCACATACCGTCCCCATTTATAGGGGACAAGACAGAAGCAACAGAATGAATCTTTGGTATCCAAGCAAGGGAGAGGAGAATCTAGAGGTTGTGTGTCTCATCTGTTTAATTCTTCTATAGTTTACTTATTATTTGTTTTGTGGCTATGAGTGTTTTGCTTACATCTGTGTAAATACACCACATACATGCAATGCCTTCAGAAGCCAGAAGAGGGTGTTGGATCCCCTGAAACTGGAGTTATGGATGGTTGTTAGCTACCACGTAGGTGCTAGGAATCAAACCTGGGTCCTCGGGAAGAACAGCAATGTTCTTAACTGCTGAGCCTTCTCTCTAGTCCCTCCTCTGTCCAATTCTCATTTCTCCTTTAATGCCCACATGCCTAGAGCTCAGACCCCAGCTCCACCACTTTCTAGCTACATGCCTTTGGGCAAGTGGTTTAACCTCTCTGAGCCCTAGAGAAGTTAAATGTCCTCACCTATGAAACACTATTAATACCTTCCCACAACATTATTAAGAGGATTAAATGAGACAGCTGTATAAACTACTCAGGTCAGAGCAGAGTAGGATACATCAGTCATTACTGTGATTACTGTACTAGTTACACCTCTGTTTGTCACATCTAGCTCAGTGCATTTTCTGGGGTGATGGCTAATGAGCCACCTGAATGAGCCATGCCAGGTGCTGAAGAACTGCATCAGAGGAACTCTTTTTCCCCTTTCTTCCTCTACAATATGGTGACAGGACACACAAGTTTTTCTCAGTGTCTCCAAAGTTTGGGCTTTTCCATTGAAGAATCCCACCTTTACCCACAGATCAAGAAGAACAGGCACTGGTAAATGACCTCTTATTTTCTTCTTCTACAAACAGACACTGTTCAATCTATACACTTCTTAAGAGATGAAAATATAAGGAGTTGGAGAGGTGGCTTAGTCAGTAAAGTGCTTGCTGTGCTAGTATAAGGAACTGAGTTCAGCTGGACATGGTGGCACACGCCTTTAACTCCAGAACTCAGGAGGCAAAGGTAGGCAGATCTCTGTGAGTTCAAGGCCGGCCTGGTCTACATAGAGAGTTCCAGGCCAACTGGGGCTACATGGAGACCGTGTCTCAAAAAAGAAAAAGAAACTGAGTTCATATCTTTAGCACCCATGTAAGAAGACAAGGAAAGTAGTGCATGCTGTAACCCCAACACTGAGGGGAGGGACCGAGCCAAGAGGATCCCTGAGGTTTGCCAGCCAGTCTAGCCTCGTCAGTGAGTTGCAGGTTCGGTGAGAGACTCCTTCTCGAAAACTACAGTAGAGAAGGGATTGTGAAAGACACTTGACATTGACCTCTGTCCTCTATATGCACATTCACACATGTTCATATGCACGCATACCCACGTGTGCAGCTGCATGCACACATATAAACACACACACACACACACACACACACACACACACAAAATAAATGACAATATAAAGTCTCAATATGTAATTCAACAGAAGCCCACAGAGGGAGAAATTACACTCTAGGCTGTAGCTACAGTGACCCAGAGTGACATTTCCCAGAGAGCTCGAGATAATTAAGCCTAAAGTTCCTCATCTTCATCAAACCTCTAGGGCCTCAGCAAAGCTTGGCAGAGGTGGGAGGCTGTGTAGACCATAGGGGAGGTGGTACCTGGCATCCATCTGAATGAATGACATTTGTATTAATTATTTTTCTTGTCCCTGTGACAAAATGCCTTTCAGAATCAACTTGGCTGTTTTGGCTCACGGTTTGAGGAGGTTTTAGCTCATCATGGTGGCTGGGGCAGCTCCCTTCACAGTAACAGAAGCATGAGGAGCTGGTCACGTAGTGGTAGCAGACGAGAAGCAGAGTGCTTGAGGCAGAGCCTGAAGCATCACCCTCCAGCCCACCCACAGTGATTCACTTCTGCTAGCTAGGCCGCAGTCCCAAAGGCTCTACCACCTCACAAAGCCTACCACCACCTAGCGAGTGCTCGAACACACGAGCCCAGGGGAGACAATTCAGTTTCCAACTTCAGCAGTGATGTAACGCATCCTGGGTACCTCTCTGTGCCCCTGTTGAAGAACTCCCTCTGAGGGCAGCTGATGAAACGCGTCCTACTGGCCCCAGTTACGTTCCACTCCCACCTGATCATCTGGAATCTTGACACTCACCTGTCAAGAAGCAGAGTCCATTTCCCCTTCCTGCGAAGCTGGGCAGGATTTTGTAGTTACCTCAACAAATGAAATGTAGTAGATGTAGTTCTATCCAACCACGCCACACAAGGGAACTCAGTCTTCTGAAAGGCCAGCCATGATAGTGTGAGGACGCCAAAGCTGTATGAAAAGCCATATTTCAGTTATTCTAGTCAAAGATCCCAGCCAACAGCCAGTACCAGCCACCAGCCACCACATACCACTCACCACCCACCACCCACCACCCACCACATACCACACACCAGCCACCAGTCACATGACTGAACAAGTCTCAGATGATTCCAGCCCTGAGCAGTTACATCACACAGTCTTGGAAACTTCCAGTCCCTATACCCATGGAACAAAGATAAAGCACCCTGCTGTGCTCTATCTGGACCCCGACCCACAGAGCCCACAAGCATAATCAGTGGCTATTCTATACCATTAAATTCAGGGTCAATTTTCACCCTATATAACCAGAATTGCCAACCATAGCTTTCAATACCAGCTTGAGTTCTGGCACCTGCTGTGTAAGAAGGACCGAGACCAACTGAAGGAACTGCCATACACTGTAATCAGGGTGGAGGGGATGGAAGTCTGATCTGAATGGTGGTGCTAAAGAAGGTATGGTGGTTAGACTCACAGCCTTTCTACCCCTGAAGGGGAGTACAGTTTGCTCTGGGGCGGTAGGTGCTGCAGTGGAAGAGGGACAAGTGTCAGAGTCCAGGGGCACTGGCCTCCATCTCTTTCCTTTATATCTTGTGACTCAGACAAGGCAGGCCATTTCTCAGAACTTCACACAGAGGCAGTAACACCTCTCCAGGAGGATGTTTGGGTAGACTCAATGAGATAATACGGGTGGCTTCTTTGGCACAGAGACTCTTAGTAAATGTGTTCATCAAAACATCTTTTGACAACTCACTCACCCTTACAGATAAGCAGGGGCTGTTTATAGGAAAGATGGCTCATGGAATGCCTTCTGACTGAAGATGGGATGGAGGGTTGAAATCTAAAGTAGGAGTGAAGTATCAGGTTTACTAACACGCTCAGTGGTTGCTAAACTAAGACCAGAGATCTCTCCTCTGAGAGATCTTTAATTGAAGAGTCACATTATATAAGAGTTATAGGATTCTGGACTGAAGAGATAGCTTAGCAATTACAAGCACTGACAGCTCTTGTAGAAGACCAGGTTTGATTCCCAGCACCCATAGGGTAGCTAACAACCATCCATAACCCCAGTTTCAGAGGAATCTTATGTCTTCTTCCGACTTCTCAGGTACTGAGCAACACAAGTACACTTATACACATCCAGGCAACACACTCATACACATAAAATAAAAATAATAAATAAAATTTTTTAAAAACAGAGTAATAAGACTTTTTTTAAATGTAGGAGTATATTGCCTGAATGTATGTAAGTCCACCCATGTCATGCAATGTCCACACAAGATCAGAAGAGGACATCAAATTACTCTGGAACTGGAATTGTTAGCCACCATGTGGGTGCTGGGAATTGAACCTAGGCCCTCTGCAAGAGAAACCAGTACTCTTAACCACCGAGCCATACGATTGGAGCTATAAGATTCTTTAGATTTTCTAGTCCTGTGTCACTTTGGGCCATTTGTGTTTTTCTAGAATTTTGTGCATTCTGTATAAATATCAAACAAATGGAAGAAAGTTGTAGTCCACTCCCCCACATCCACTCCAGCCCACCCTCTTATCCAGTGGTCACAGAGGCGATGATTTGCCACCCCACCTTTTATCGCCTGGGCCATATAATCCTAAATTCCCAGCAGCAAGTAGTGAGTGTATTCTACACTCTCTTCAGTGAAAGCGGCCATCCAAAACTCACTCCTAAAGTTCAAGGGAAATCCGGAGCCTTCTAGCCCATTTCCTGACCCCTGTGGTAAGCTACTCCTTTTTCCCTCCACACTGATTCTCCGAGCTTAGCAAGACCTGAAACCCACTTTGGCACCAACAGTCACCATGTTCTATTCTTACAACTGTAGCTCATTCACGTCTTGCTCATGACAGGTGGCAGCCAGCGGGCTGAACTGGGGTCTGGGATCTGGCGGTGACTAGGGATTTGCCAAGGTGATAAGATATCTGTTTGTCCCAGGTGACCTCATGTGCGCTGGTACTGAGGTGAGCTGGACAGTGTGCCCTCTGTGATGATCTCAGCTGCTTGGATGGACTCTGCTGTTCGCCCATCCCAACATAGCCCTCTTCCTAGTTTAGTTTCAGAGAAACTGTGAGGAGGATTGTGGATGGTACTCCTGACATATATCCTGGAAAGTCCCAATTTGCATCTCTGACTGGGTCCTCCTTTCTGCCCTGCAGCCCCTCCCCTAAAGGATGGACCACATCTCCCTCCAGCTAGCTGCCCCACTGGGACAGCAGAAGATACAAGTTGCTCCTCTCACTGCCTGTGACATCAAGGTCCCTAAAAATGAATCAGGAAGGGGTTCCTCAGGCAGCTCTGGAACCTGAAGCTTGTGGGGGAATGAGTTGGTACCCATATGGGCACCAAAGTGTTAAAGTAGGAGGAGGCAAAAGAAGAGGGCGCATGGCAGTGCTGGAAATAAGCTGGCCCTGTGCAAGGATAATTAGAACTGAGCATAGTAAACAATGCCTTTTCCCCTCATTAAGGACAAATCTGTATGTATAATGTGCCTATTTTCTCTTTCATTAACTTATAAATGGCCACTACTTTAAAGTCATTTAACCAGCAGTTTTGACTTGCCCGTCAGCTTAGGGTCTGACGCATCTTCTCATACACTGTACGGATGCTCCTCTGAGCCTTCCAGAATGGGGTACAGAAGGTGGGACAGGTCAGGCAGGGCCAGGCCCCCAGAGTTCCTCTGCCCTAGGGCTAAGGAACTGCTCCCTACCTCCCCTTCGCCATCGCCAATGACACCCTCAACTCTTTCTTTCTAAACTGCCTTGCCTATGCTTTTGAGTTGCAGAGGACCCTGCCTCTTTCTGTAAATGGAGAGGCTCTAAGAATGGGCATCCATCAAGATGCTCTGCAACAAGCTAGAACCAGAGATCCCAAAGGTGAGGTATCCCACCAGCCCTCGTGAAGCTCACGGTCTGGTGGAAGGGCCAGCCTGAATAGAAGTGTAAGGAGATGAGGGTCACACCAAATGGAAGTCTTCACTGAGCCAGAGGGAAGTCCTCACTATACGTTGGGAAGGCTTCCAAGATGAGATATGTCTCTTTCAGCAGTTTAGACTTCAGTTCCCTGGCAATTGAATCTCCCTCATCTGGCTAAGCATTTCAGAGGATACTGACCATGTAGCTCCTGTCAGACCGTAAGTTTCTACTAGTGGGAATCTGTTCCAGGGCTCCATCTTTCTGCCTCAGATGGACCCCAGCTTCTGCAGCAGCCTCTTCCCTCGTGGGACTCAAATGCTCACCAGTCCTGTGCCAAGACTTAGGAAGGGGGAGGCTGCTGCCAAAGAGAAACAAAACACCATGTCTGTCCTCAGGTGTGTCTACAGTGACACTCATCCACTCAGCAATAATGAGACAAAGCATAGGAGACAGAAACAAATACTTACACAGCACTCACGTTGTGGCCCCAGGGGTCAGGCACATTACCTGCCCTGTTATCCCACCCAAGAGTTCACAGTCAGAGGTGCATAATGTTTCCCTTATTCCGTAAATGAAGGACTGGAGGCCCAGAAAGGTGAACAATGCACTCAAAGTCACACAGCCAGTTAGAACTAGAAACTGTCCATCTCTAAAGCCAGCCTCTTTCCACGCAATCCCACCTT
The DNA here is from genome assembly GCA_035773235.1 of Eospalax fontanierii. Classification (NCBI taxonomy): domain Eukaryota; kingdom Metazoa; phylum Chordata; class Mammalia; order Rodentia; family Spalacidae; genus Eospalax; species Eospalax fontanierii. The sequence continues at coordinate 16,829,455 of CM069540.1, read as the reverse complement.
CACCTTGAGCAATTCAATAAGCCCATGAACAGCTGTGACAAGAGAAGGAACAGGGAAAATAGAGGCACCTTTGGGGACCTGCCGAACCCCAAACATGGGAACGATGTGGAGAGGCCAAAGATGACCTGAAAGACTTCCAATAGTGAAACGGGACAGTCCCACTTCTGAAGCCCTGCACCTTCCTGAATGTGAAAAGTGAGGACTCCACAAGGCTGGTGAAGGACCATGCTCATAGTCAGTGGTCCCCTTAGGCTTCATCTCTTGATAACAACTTCGACTCGGGACTGACTTCTAAAGAGTGCTAGCTTGTTCTACAGTTGGAATAGGCTCACCATTATGACTCTTAGCCTTGTCAGTAACTCTAGAGTTGGAGACAACCTTAACCTCCATCCACAAGAGAATGGGAAAATGAGGAGAAGCCATTGACAGGAATGGACTAGATCCATGTGGGTTTGCCATGGCTGAATCTCCCACACATATGCTGAGTGAGAAAAAAGCAACTTGGGCAGGGATGTAGTTAGTGTTATATCATTTATGGAAAAGGAGACCCTGCCAAACCTTGTGCTTCCATGACTACAAACATCCTTCTGGGGCCGCTAAAATGCATATCACACTGATCACAGTGGCTACCTCTGGCCGGGGATGGACATAACCAGATGGGAGGATCAAAGAGGACTTTAGCTTTTGCAGAATGACCACCTGTCCAGGTCTGCCCGGGAAGGCCCTGTCATCCCTGTTGTCCATGTAACTAGTAACAGTTCTGCCTTTTCACTCTTCTGTTCCAGTGATAAATTGTCTAATTCACTTCTTATCTGTGGGGCTTAATTTTTCATAGTAAGAATACATTACTACAAGTTGGAGAGATGACTTAGTGGGTAAGGCACTTGCTACACAAGCCTGAAGATGCCAGCCCCGACATTAAAAAAACAAAAGCCAGGCATGTCCATGTGCATGCACCTATAGCCCCAGTGCTGTGGGACACAGAGGCAGGAGAACTGCTAGGATTTGCTGGACACCAGCCTAGCTCCAGGTTTAGCAGGAGACCCTGTCTTCAGCAGATAAGCCAAAGAGTGATGGAACAGGACACACCTACACACACATACACACACACACTCACACAATAAATAATTTATTTTTTATGTGTTTGAGTGTATTGCCTGCATGCATGTAAGTGAGCCCCTGTCATGCAATGCCCATGGAGGTCAGAGAGGGCATCAGATCCCCTAGAACTAGAGTTTTGAATAGTTGTTAGCCCCCATGTGGGTGCTGGGAACTAAACCCAGGTCCTCTGCAAGAGCAGTCAGTGTTCTTAACTGCTGAGCCAATTCTGCAGCCCCACATAAATAAAAATTTTAAAGGAAGTATCAATTCATTGCTTGTAGCATTCCTACTAATGCACAAGGTAGAAGGTAAAGTCCCCTCCCAGCCTTCAGGCCTCCAGCCCCAGTTCTCAGAAGTGATGGTTAGTACAGTTTCCTCACATCCTGCCTAAAACCATAAACCCATCTATAGCTACATAACCATCAAACACAGAGAAAGAGACAGAGGCCAAAGCCACAGTACACACTGTTCCCAAACCCTTTTTTTCTTATTTAATTTTGTCTCTGTCTCAATCATCTGGAAAATCTAATAGGTACGGCTCCTTGATCCCACCAACAAGGATGTGGGTGCAGTGGGTTCACAGGGAGGCCCATGGGTGGTTATTTATGACAAGCCTCTTGGTGATTCTCATAACACTGTCCATGATCTCCTCCTAACCCGATTCCTGGGAACAACCGTTCATTCATTTATTCAATCAGCAATTATGGACTGCAACTCTGAGTTTGGCCTTAGCTAATCTAGCACCTCAGAACATACACAAGAACAGCCTCCTGTCTCCTCTGAGAGGGACCAGCTGTCACTGCCAGTTAGTCAGAGAGACTCCTTGTTTCTCTGAATATGTAACCTTAAGAAAAATGCTTGACCACTCTCTGCCTCATCTATAAAATGGGCACAAGAGTCCCTACATCAAGTGATGGACTCTCACTAACATAGCCAGTATTATTAACTGTAAATTATAAATAGAGAGTATGCTTGAAAATGCATTTGATAATATGCTTGTGGTGTTCCTGTGAAGAATGCTTAAACAGAATCCAGCAGTGAAGAAAATCAGGAGACAAATACCCCAGCGGAGGGCTGCTGGGGGCAGGAGACTCAGTTTTCCTCAGGGCCTTGATCCCAGGTGGGTTTCTGGTGCTCCAGTAGATGGTCCCACACCCACCCACATATGTCCATCCAATTTGACTCAGTGGGTTATTTTATAAAATAAGAAAAAGAGGGCACAAAGTTGGGAAGGCGATGAGGTGAAGGCGGTGGGGAAGAGTTCAGGGAGGAAGACGGAACATGACCAAGACACATGTTTACATGGATGACATTCTCAAAGAGAGAATGTTAGATCTATAAACATTCTGGAAAGTTAGTCTATATCCTTTAGAAAGGTCAATATCATGGAAAGGAAAAAAAGTCAGAAACTCTTAGATTTTAGAAGCCAAGACATGCAACCAAATGCAAAGGGGGCCTGAGTCTGGATTATAGGTTTTTATTTTTTTGAGATGCTTGTGACGCTTTTGAGCTGGTTATTTTTTATGTCTCTTCTTCCGTTGTATGTCTGGTATTAATGGAGATGTTTCTTCAGGACGGTTGCCATAATAAAGCACCTTCCACTATGTCCTACCTACTCTCCTGGGTCTGTAAATGCAAGATGGGTCAAGGCAAGATCAGAGGCTGGAGGGAAGGCTGAAGCTGGACTCCCTTCCCTGATATCTTTGGAGGGGCAATGGACTCTGATGACAGCCTGGCCCCCAGATAAGCTCTGTGGAGAAGATGCAGGCTGTGTCCACGAGGAGCCTGGCCTGCATGTGCCTCTGAGTCACACCTGACTTCTGCCACTGGTCCCTCCAGCAGGAGGATAGCCTTGACACCACACTTCGCAGACCTCACATCCTCCTCTTAGTCAGTCCTATGGGCCAAAATGGACGGACGATTAATGATGCATCTCAACTTGTGTGAGAAGTCAGTCAGAGGATCGTCTTTCCCTGTCCTTGATCTGATGGGCCTCAGAAACTGGGGACACAAATGTTACATCTCCGTGTTTCAAAGATTAATTGCTAATGGGTGTAAGAGAAATTACTTTCTACTTGCTCAATCCTGTTTCACTTTTTAAACACTGATTTATTGTTATTTTATGTGTGCACATGTTTTGTCTACATGTAACTGCACTGTGTGTGTGTGCAATGCCTTCAGAGGCCAGAAGAGGGCATCAAATTCCCTGGAACTGGAGTTATAGATGGTTGGCACCCACCATGTGGGTGCTCAGAAATGAACCTAGGTTCTCTACGAGAGCAGCCAATGCTTTTAACTGCTGAGCCATCTCTCCAGCCCCATGTTTTATAGTTTTTTATGTATGTAACTCATGTGATACAACTCTCTGAGGCACACAACTTTTTACCCATTTCAGAGACTACAGAAACAAAGACATAGAAAAATGAATGAATTTTCCAAAGCAGCACTGGCTACATAATTTTCAGGGCTCGGTGTAAAATAAAAATGTGAAGGTCTTATTCAAAATGCATTAAGACTGTCAAGATGGATTGTTAGAGGAAAGGAAAGACCAGGGGTGTGGGTAGAGAGAAATGGGAAGAGGAGGCAGCTTGAGAGGCAACCAGAGCACACGGGTGTGGATGGATGCTTCTCAGTGAAGTCAATCGTTCACAGAATTAATGTGATTGAAACTTTTAATTTTTTAAAAATTGTTTTATGTGTATGTATGTGTGTACCACGTATGTGTAAGTGTCTGAGGACATCAGTGGGCATCAGATCCCCTAGAACTGGAGTTACAGGCAGTTGTGAGCTGCCTGATATGGGTGCTTGGAACCAAACCCAGATCTTCTGCAAGAGTAGCTCTTAACTGCTGAGCCATCTCTCCAGTCCTGTGACTGGTTTTTTGTTTGTTTGTTTTTATTTATTTTGTTTTTTGAGATAGGGTCTCTTTGTACCACCAGGTGGTCTGGAACTGTCTATGTAGATCAGATTGGCCTCAATCTGACAGAGATCCTCCTGCCTCTGCCTCCTGAGTGCTAGGGCTAAAGATTTTCACCAGCGCACCAGCTAGATTTCTAGCTGCCAAGCATGAAGCCTATGTCAGGAAAGAGCCCTGTGAGACCGCACGGGTCTACCACACCCATGATCCAGGCCTGTACCCATGGTAATCACTGAGCAGAATAGCACAGGAAGTTGAACCCAGGAGCCTGACTTGAGCCATCTCTCCCAACTGCTGTGCATGAGTACTCATCTGCTTCACAGGATTCTCCTCCCCTTGTCTCCTAGTGAGCACCAGCTGTCAACTCGACACAGCCCAGAGTTATCTGAGGGAGTCTCACTTGGAGAAGTACCTCGACCAGATTGGCTTGTGGGCCTGTGTGTGAGGCATTTTTTAATTGCTAACTGAAATAGGAGGGCCTAGCTCACGGGGGCATGACTAGGCAGGTGGGCCTGAGCTGTAGAAGAAAGCTGGAGGGCAAGTCCACAAGCGGCATTCTTCCATGGCTTCTCTTCAAGTTCCTGCCCTGCTGGAGCTGCTGCCTTGGCCTTCCCCAACAATGGACTGTAACCTATGAGATGAAATAGACCTTTTCTTCTCCGAGTTACTTTTGATCATGGTGTTCGTCACAGCAACAGAAAGCTAAGATACCTTGCCCTCTCCAAACTGTCCAAAAAACAGCTTATACGCCAGAATTGGGGCTCCAAACAGAACAGTTTTACATGCTGGCTCCCACAAGGGGACACTGTTGAAAACCACTCCTGCACACTTGACATCTCCACGCCCACAGCTTCAAGGATGCCCTGGGGGCCTCCATAGCTGAACACCACACACTGCACAACTGTTCTTCCCAGCATTGCCACTGGCAAATCTGCAGCTACCTGCTGAGCTGACACCAGCATCCCTCAAATAGTTCTTTGTTTGCTATTAACTTGGTTCATCTATTCCAACTCCCAAATTCCTGATGGTGAGTTGGTCTCTGAGGTCCTTTTATTCTTTTGTGCCCAAGCATCTCAGAAGGGACCAATTCACTTCATCATAAAATTCCAGTGGCCTTAACAAAGGTCAATCAGGTCTTGAGCTCTGTCCTCCCAAAATGCTGCTTGGCCCCTATGCAAATGACCTGTACCTCCATGACGCTCTGCACACCAAAACCTTCTCAGAGCATTCCCTACTGTACCTAGTTCTGCCTTCCTTACTTTGTGCTTTGTCACACAGTTTAACTCTGTTGCTATGTAAATGTCACACCCAGATACTTTAATAACGGCATAAGTGGCTACAAGTGTTGAATTAATGACACTTTGAAAGAGGAAGAATTGTAGACCAGAGAGATATGTTAGCAATTAAGTGCATTTGTGGCTCTTGCAGAGGACCTAAGTTTGGCTCTCAATTCCTAGGTCAGGCAGCTCATAACTGCCGGTAACTCTCTTCAGATTTCAGCAAGCAGCTGTATTCACATGCATATATCCAGACACAGACACACACACACACACAGACATATACACACACCATACGGACACACAGAGAGACACACACACACATACCATACAAACACACACAGACACACACACACACACACACACACACACACACACAAATTTAAAATAAATAAATCTTTTTTTAGTGATGAAGAGCTAGACCTGGAGGTGCTGCCTGGATTGGAAAGACTATCTGATTTGGAGGGGCAGAGTCAGTGACATTCAAGTTACTGTTACTACTGTAACCCCACACCCAGTGATGGATGAAGCCTGGAAATGTCTGAATTTCTCTTGGTTCACTGGGCATTTCTAGTCAGGCTAAGATCCCTTTCGCTTTAGAAACGTGTCTCACTGCAAATAACAAAATACCCAACTAAAAGTGGCCTAAAAACACAGAGATTTATCTTTCTCACATGACAGAAATATAGCATTGGTCTACCAGTATCCAGCAATGTCAAGGCCAGCATCACTATAATTCTCTTGCTTTCTTCTGCCTTTAGATCTTCATTCAAGGGAGAAAAACAAAATCAAGAAGGGAGAGTGCTGGCAGCATCCAATATCCTTTATCAGAAAAGGAAAAGACATTCTAGAGCCTCCAGAAGATTTCAGCTATGCGACATTGGACCAAATTGTGTCATGCAGTCTTCCCTAGCTGCAAGGGAGTCTGGAAATATGTATCCATCGGAGGTAGGCACATTTCCACCAGGAACAAAACTGGAATGCTGGAGGAAAAAGAGGAAGATGACACACTCTTTCTACTATGTATGTCACCTCAGGAGACTCAGGACCCCTTTCCAAACATCCTGAGAACCCTCAAGTTGAGTCTCCAGGACTCTGTGGCCATTCCAATGCCACAGGCAACAAGTGCCCACCCAAACAGCCAGGATTTCCCTGGAGCTGGAAGATGTAGCTGCCAGCTTTTGCCTGTGGTGATTAATGACGCTCTGCTTAGCTGGGGAAGCAGTAGCTAATTAACTAGAGACTGATTAAGGGCAAGTCAGGCAAAAATCCCAGACACAGTAAATGTGAACTCTCCATCTTTCTCACTCCCTCCCGGTCCTGCTGTTACACCAGCGGAAGCCACCCTGGAGGCATCCTGACAGTGTGCCCACCAGGGGAGGCCATGCAGATGTCCCTCACATTGACAGTTCACACCACCAGGCTCAGCCAAAGCATTGTTGTAGAAACAGGGGGTTTTCTTTTGGGAATTAATGTCCTTTTCAGCCTCTTCTAATCTTTGAGCTCTGGACCTGGCATGGTTTGAGGCATGAGATTTCTAAAACAAAATAGAGTCCCTTTCAGAAGGACTTGGTAGCTGAGGACTGCAGACATACAGAAAGGACAGAGTACAGCTTAACCTAGAGTCACTGAACAGAGCTCTGAGGGGAGACTTTTTGAGCGGAGAGGTGAGCAGCTACCTGCGCAGGTGTGGAGGACAGAGAGCAGACCACAGTCTTGGGACAGTGAAGAGCACAGGTGGGGGAGGGGTAGAGTCAAGAATGGATGACAATCGAGAGGTTAGTCATGATGCCACCCAACTGTTCCCAGCATGAGTTCCCTGACAGAAAGGACAAAATGTGTCATCAGGTGCAAGATGGTCCCTGAGTGACCCCAGGTTAGTTCCATCTCTTCTTCCTCTATCTGGCATAGCTTTTCTTCGTCTCTCATGGCAGAAAGCACACTCAGGTGCAGGAAAGCCATCCTACAGTGGCCCAGGCTGAGGTTGGGTGGAAATAAGCCCTCTGACACATGAATCTTGTACAAGATAGGACTGCGATAAGAACAGAGGGTGCATTTCAGGAACAGATAGCAAAAGAAATTCAATGAGTATAACATCTCAGGTTCTCTTGGTTTCCTCCCCAGAGATACCTACAGGGTGACAATGGCATACACCTGTCCAGGAGAGGCTTCAAAAGCAGTTCATCTGCCCCTGCCTTGCCTGACCCACCTTTTCCCATTCCATGGGTCTCAACTCAAGTGCTTTATCTTTGGGAAAACTTCCCCTGACTCCTCACATTAAATCAGCTTCTCTATTTCCCTTTGACACGTGTGTCATAATTTACACTAGTGTATGTAGGTGACTGTGTGGTGATTTATCTTGATTGTCAGTGTAAATGGATTTAGAACCACCTAGGAGACACACCTCCGGACATGTATATGAAGTGTTTCCAGTGAGGTTTAAATGAAGGGGGAAGACACACTCTGAATGCAAATGGCACTGTCCCTTGGACTAGCATCTCTCTGCTTTGAGTATGGGTGCGATGTGACCACACTCCCAGGGTCACTCTTGGTCACTCTTGCCACCAGGCCTTCCTAATCAATGATGGACAGTATCCTCCAACTTTGAGCCACAATAAACCCTTAATTCCTTAAGATGCTTTTGTCATAACAAGGAGAAAAGTCACACAGTCTATCCTTACTACTCTATAATCAGCAAATATTAATGGACCTGTGAACTGTGCTAACTTCCAGGGATGCAATGAGATGTGAACCTGATGCCAAGGAACATAGACCTAAATTCCCTAAGCAATCATCTACCCTGATGTCTAAGTGTGACTGTCCCCAGCCTAGGAGAATGCTTGGACAACTTGTGCACCCATGCAAGACCAAGAGGAAGCCACACTCCTTGGACTGTCCCCAGAAGGGACTTTATGTGTAGTGTCTCAGCTGTACATACAGAAAGGGCTGTAATGGATGCTGGAGTATGCTGCTTGTCTTCCTCCTTCAAAGACAAGGACCCTCCATGTGCAGGGAGTGATGGCTATTAACAGGTGCCATCTGAGTCCCTCTTCAGCAGCTACCCTCAGCTAAAGAGAGGCAGGCACATCCTTCCTCATAGTAGCCCCTGTCTGGCATCTAGTCATTTAAGGTAACAAAAGCTTCCCTACCACTTCAATCTAGAACACAGGATCATCCAAGATCCAGAGCTTCCTTTGGAGTTATTAAACATTCCCCTCTGCCTTGTCCCTCTTCTCTCACTCCAGTACAGGGATAAGTCCTGAGAACATTTCCCAGCAAGAGTCCTATGTACAAATCTTGAGTCTCAGAATCTGTCCCTTGAGGAACCTGACCAAGCAGCAGGTGGGAGCAGAAACCCACTGTGGCTGCACAGTCTGGAGGGGATAGCTCCTTTTTCTGAGCTGCACGAAGGTGTCCTTTTCATGGCTTAGACCAGCCCCCACTATTGCACTTGAGAGGTGCACCAGGAATTCAAGCCAGTGCCAACGACGCCTTGGCACTGGTGTGGAGAAGGAATCGAGCCCTGCAGCCGAGTGATTTAGAAGGCTCCAGAGGACACTATATCTGTGATAAGAAGCCCACCAGCCCTGGAGTCTGATTCCAGCTGATTTAACAGGCACCCAGGGCCGCTATGTCAGCAAGACAACCGGGAAATGAGCTGAGGGAAATTGTTAATCCATCTGCCTGGGATTCCCCACACTTGGAAGGGTTCAACCAGCCCCCACCCCCGACATCATAATTCAGGCCCAGAATGTGGGAACTTGCCTGGCTGGGTACAGGGGAAGGTGGGGAGTGAGAAGGAATGAGATTTGCACAAAGTTAGTAATTGAAATCATTAATAGCAGTAAAATAAGTTGTCCATCCTACATGTAATTTGTAGTAATGTTTGGTTACTGAGATTAATTTCTGGTAATGAAATACTAATTAAACCATTTATTGAGTAATGTATTTGCTTGGTGGTGTTTTATGGGTGTTCGCTTATAAATATTTTAATTACTTTTGCTAAGTAATTAGAATTTACTAAATAATTTCCAAGCTATTTATTAATTTCTAGCAATTCTCAGCCAACCAACAAGTAATTGTTTTACTTTATATCAGTAATTAAAGTCTTTTTTTAAAAAAAAAAAACTGAATGAAGAGAAAGACAGCTTTTCGTCTGTTCTGTGCTTATGAGTTTGTGTATGTTAGAACAAGTTAAAATGGACATAAAAACCACTCAAAGACTAAGGAGATGGCTCAGTCAGAAAAGTGCTTGTCAGATAAGCATGAGGACCTAAACTGAACCCTCGGCATCCACATAAAAGGCTGGCCATGATGGTATGTACGTAATCCCAGTGCAAAGGAGACAGAGATAGGGAATCCCTAGGGCTCAGTGACCAGCCAGCCTACTGGACAAGCCTCAGGTTTCAATGAGAGACCTGGTCCCATAAAACAAGGTAAGCCTAGCACTATGGTGAAAGCCTTTAATCCCAGCACTCGGAAGGCAGAGGTAGGTGGGTCTCTGTGAGATCGAGTCCAGCCTGGTCTACATAGTGATTTCCAGGCCAACTGGGGCTGCAGGGAGATCCTGTCTCAAAAAAACAAACAAGATGGATGGCCTCTGTGGAACAGCACCCAAGGCTGACCTCTGGCCACACACTCATGTATACACATGTGCACATGCATCTCCACACACATGAGCATGCACACGTTAAAGAAAGAAAAATAAGATCATTTATAACCCAGTTTCACTCAAACGTTGTCAACATTATATTTCTATCTTTACAGTCTTTTCTTAAAGGTTCATGTACTAGTCTTTAAAAATTGAAATCATACCATCTACATGTTTTTGGACAAGAAATTTCCTAAATTTTATAACATAATTTCTGTCAGACAAAGATACCAAGGAGCTGGGCATGGAGCTCAGCGGCAGAGCGCAGACTTTGCATACAAGTGTCTGGGTTTGATTCCAGAGAGAGTTTTAAGGGACTGCTTCACCTTTCAGCACCCGTGTCAGACACCATGTAATGTGCACATACTACCTGTGAGTCATCTTTGTAACCTGTGAAAAACTGAACCTCCGCGTGGCACAATCCCCTTCAGTGAAATAATGGTCTAGAGCAAGAAAATTTCTGAAATAAAATAAATTAACATATTTATTTCTGTATGTTTAGATGCATGCATGCAGGTACACATATGTGTTCATATGTGTGTGTGCGTATGCCCGTGGAGGACAGAAGACAACCTCAAGTGCCATTCTTAAGAACACCATCTACCTCCTTTGAGACAGGGTCTGTCATTGACCTGGGGCCCACCAATTAGGCTGAGCTGGCTGGCCAGCTAGCTCAGGGACCCTCCTATCCCTGCCTCGAAGCACTGGGATTACAAGCACATACCACAACATGTGGCATTTTCACATGGGTTCTGGGCATCAAACTCAGGTTCTCATACTGAGCCATCCCCACAGTCCCATATCTATTTTTATCTATAAAAATAAACTCATGGGGCTGGATAGAGCACTGGTTAAGAGCACTGGCTATTCCTTCAGAGGACCTGGGTTCAATTCCCACACCCACAAGACAGCTAACTGTCCATAACTCCAATTCCAGGGGAATGCCTTCTTCTGACCTATGCAGGCATTGTACAACACAGATGCACTTACATTCATACAGGCAATACACTCATACACATAAAATAAAAATAATAAATATTAAAAAATATAAAATAAACTCATAAGAAACATACTGTTGAGATCTGGTCTTCTTACTTCAAGCAACCATCTTTCCATATTACTAAATATACAATAGTAGCATTTCTTGCACTTGACACGCTGCATGTCATGAAATCCCTCCCTATGCAGTTTCTCATTGCTGACTACTTTGAACATTTCCAGTTGTTTATTATCTTAAACATCTGCCATTGTACCTACATCTTTATGTTCTTATCCAATTATTTCCTTCCATTTTCCTACAGGTGGAATTGCTGGGTCAGAGTCTTTGAACATTTCGAAGACTTTTTGATTGATGTGTTTTTGAGACACTGTCTCACTAGATAGCCCAGGCTAACCTGGAACTCACTATATAGACCCAGATAACTCAGACTCACAAAGATCTACCTGCCTCCGCCTCCTGAGTGCTGGGGTTAAAGGTGTACATTACCACATCTGGTTTCAAAGATCTGATACTACCAAAATGTCTCAAGAAAAAACTGGGCAAATGCACACTGTCCCCTCACCCTACGGTGGGACTTACAGACCTATTTCTCTGCACGGTGTGAAACTGCTATTATTTTCAATCCCATACCACTTCTTTTCATTCCTTGTCTTCATAAGAAGGTGACCTCAAGAAGACTTCTGACCTACAGAGCTTCAAACCCACTGCTTCATTGGCTTGGGGGAAATGGGATTGGTTGACTCATAAGGATCCTCAAGCTACGTCTTTATAACTGAAATAGCCTCAATATGTTTAAAACACACACCCGACCCTCATTTCCTTCCTACCCAGGGCTTCTGCTTGCCTGATGGCATCACCAGGAGTGGTGCAAATAGCTTGGTTTGTTGTGGTAGGTACCCATGCCACGCCACCCACTGGTACCTGTGTATGGGCACTCTGCTTAGCTCTTGACAAAATATCAACCCCAGCAGCCAGCCATAACCCCTCAAACTTCTACCAGTGGTATATACCAAGCAGCTTCCTAAATAGTCAGAGCTTAGCTTGGGTGGTATCTTAACATCCAATCAAGTTGGAGGAGGGCCATGTATATGTGTATGCGTGTGTGTGTGTGTGTGTGAGAGAGAGAGAGAGAGAGAGAGAGAAACGGGGGAGGAGGTCTGTGTGTGTCTTCTTCAATCACTCTCCCCTTTTCTTTTGATAGGGTCTCTCCCTAGGCCTCGAACTTACCAGTTTGCCTAGGTCAACCCCAGCAAGACCCAGGGATCCTCCTCTGTCTCTGCCTTCTCAACACTGGGAATACAGGCACACAGTCTATGCTCAGCCTTTACGTAGGCACTGGGGGTCAAACTCAGGTCCTCATGCTGCACAGCAAGCACTTTACCAAGTGTCATCTCCCCAGTCCCTGAGTTTCCCGAGGCCTCGCCAGCTTCTCTCCAAAGCTTTTCTGTCACCTACTGACAAATCACACAATGCCTTTATTCATCCACAGACCTCAGGTTCAACCCCTTCTTCTGACTGGCCCACCTAGAATCAGCTTTTAATAAATAGATGTCTTAGTCAATTTTATGTCATTATAAAAAAAAATACCTACCATTGGATTGGGTTTTTCAAAAGGAAAAACTTTCTTTTGACTTGTGGGGTTTGGAGGCTGACATGTCTAAGGTCTGAGGACCACATAGGATGAGGGACCCATGCTGTGGCCTCACATGGCAGGATGTATTTGGAAACAGCAGGAAGCATCTTTGAAAGAGGCCAAAACACCAAGGGTGACCTCGCTTTATAACAACTCATTCTTGTAACCCAGTTCCCTGATCCTCCAACTCACCCTCCAGAGACCTAATTCAGTCTTTTCAGAAGAACCTTGTTCATTCATTCCTGAGAGTGGAGCCCAGTGACCTAATCAACTCTTCCTGGGACCCACCACCTCCCAGTGGGAGAACACTGGAAACCAAATTTCTGCACAAGTTTGGTGGAGACCACCCACATCTAAGAATCATCCTCCTCGAAACAGAGTAAGAACTTTCTCAGAGGAAAGAAATATCTAAGGAACTCTGAATAAACAAAGGCAGGCAAAGGGTGAAAGGGATTTGGGAGCAGTCTCAAAGAAACAACAGAACAGGAGCTACTGGAGGTGACTTGCTCTCAAAAGAGAGCCCCAAGGCAGAGTACACAGCTGGTGTTCAATTTATGTTTATTTTTTTCCCAAACCACAGATAATTTCCACAGGCATATCCCCATGGGAGCATTTTCTGTGATTCTTCTATAATGCTATGTATCTAATTCTTCTCTCTTCCTAGAAAGGACTAGATCTTAGGAACCTCTCCAGACCCTCAAAAAGTCCCAGGAGAGAAAAGAAAAGGATTGAGGGCTTCAAACATTGCTCCCCACTATCCAGAAATGTCAAGGAAAACAAGACCTGGCTCTTCTTATCAGAAATCCTTCCCTTTTATGGAACAAAATAGAGCGAATTGTCATCCTTACCAACAATCTGTTGTGTCCCTACAGTGCAACAGTCCCTCTGTGGAAAACGTTACACATATTATCACTTAAATAATATATTTCTCCTGATTTGACTGATGAGAAAGTGGGACTCATGGAGTTCAGATAAAGAGCTACTGAGTGAGAGGATCCAGGATCAGAATCAGGTCTCTTTTTCCAGAGCCCGAGTCCTTAATGCTCCTGTTCAGCTGTGTCCACATGCAGGCGGGTAATCCATCAAGGCGAGTGTAAGAGAAGAGAAGTGAGGAAAGAGGAAAGCTTTCCACACCCAGAATGCAAGCGAACCGGTGTCTTCTGCTATAAGCACATGATTAAAATGATACATGATGACATTTAAAGATGTCGGTCTATGTACAGCTGTTTATCTCCTCTTGGGAAACACCAGAACATTTGATCTGTGAGGTCCCTTTTTAGCTCATGATTTTAGCATCTCCAGGGTTTGAGTAGGCTACTTTTGAAAGGAAAACTAAACACTGTGGATCTTGCGTACACAGGAAATAAAATGCTAAGGGAAGATGCCTAGAAGTCTTTATCTGCTTTTGGTCCATAAGCATTTAGTAGAGCATCGGATTCAAGGCAGATGTGTGGAAGATGGATTATGAACCTTATTCCCATTCTCTGGTGTCCCTATCCAGAAGAGGAGCGGGCTGGGCTGGATGATCCTGAAGGTGCCAGCCACTCTGCAAGGCATTGGTTCACTAGGCCTAAGGGAATTTTTCCTGGACAGTGCTCAGCTTTCTTCGACATCACACGTATGGTCAACAAAACACTAAAGATGTCTCTGAAGATTCTGCTCCTCCATTCCTTCAGCCAAATACTAGCCAGGTACTCCTGTGGGGAGACTTTTCAGGCATAATTGAAGACCCAAGTCAGGTAACCTCAAGGTTCAGGGCTTATCCATTCTGCCCACCCTGAGAAGGAAAGTATTTCTTAAAGCAGAGTGTCTTCCAGATAGTAGCACAAAGAGAAGTCAGGAAAAGTCCAAGTATGAGGGGAATTCAGTGCATGAATCTGCATAAAAGAGGTTCTCTGCTGGTGATATGTAGGAACCCAAGAGTGGCCTGGAAAGCTGACAGTGGCCCCACTCAACAGCCCACAAGAGGATGGAGATTTCAATCCTACAGGTACTAGGCAGGGAATGAAGCTACCAAGGATGTGAATGAGCTTGGAAACAGATTCTTCTCAGAGCCTCCAGAAAAGACTCCAACTTCATCAACATCTTGCTTTGGGCCTTGTGAGATTGTGAGCAGGCAGCCTGGCTGAACCACCAGGACTAATCTGTCACCTACAGACCTGAGGGGACGAGGGGTGTGGCTACAAACCACTGCAGTTCCGTTGGTTTTGTTATGCAGCAATAAAAACTGAACCCAACTCCCTATCTACTCATTTTCTTCCACAGAACTCCCTAACACGGGTCCAACTTCCAGGGAAACTAATAGGAATAAAGATAACTTAGACAGCAGTCTTGGAATTTTCAGCTGAGGCAAGGTAGGCAGGAAGAGGATGGCGAAAGTGGAAGAGCTGTACGCTGGAGATGATGAGTGTGATTCCACAGAAGAGAAACTTGGGGGCTGCAGAGATTGAACACTGGCAGGGTTGGGCACGGAGGCGCATTCCTGTAATCCCAGCACTCAGGAGGTAGAAGTAGGACAATCAGGAGTTCAGAGTCAAGCTTGGATACATAGTGAGTTCAAGGCCAACCTGGGATACATAAAACTTTGTCTCAAAAAGAGGGATGCTGGTCCATGAGATGGTGCGCCAGGTAAAGGAGCTTGCCACCAAGTCTGATGACCTGAGTTCAATCCCAGGACTCACAAGGTAGAAGAAGAGAACTGATATCCCTACACACATACATTGTCCTCTGACCATCACACACGAACACACTCACAATAAACAAATAGAAAGATAAACAGATACACATAAATACATAAATGTATTTTTTGTAAGAGGCGGAGAAAGGGAAGGAAGGAAAGATATTCTAAGCAGGAAGGCAGCACAAAGCTAGGAATGGACATGACTGTGGCCATGGCAGTTCCTGAAGGCAGCCCAGGCCTCCCCAACCCTAAAATTAGAAACTAACTACTGGGCCAAGAGAGAGGTGATATGATGTTTTGAGGAGGAATGGGGGCCCTTCATCGTTACAAGAGAAGGTCTAGAGGAAAGAGTATAAGAAGGAAGCCAAAAAAGGGGTGACATAGAGAGCAGGAAGATCAGGGCTCACGCCTCTGCCCCTGCCCACCACCGCACCACCATAGAAAGGAGGGAGAGGAGCCCCTGAGTGTGTGTAAACTGCCAGGAGATCATGTGGGTCTGGGTCCTGAAGTCTGAACTTTGGACAGAAAAGTCTGCTACAAAGATTTCCCTGCTTTGGGATACAGGAGAATGATGTTTAGAGAGACAGGCTGGGGTTAGACTGAAAATGATCTTGAAAGCCACAAGGTGAAAGTGGAGCTATTCACTTTTGGATGAACACTGGAGTCACATTGGGGCTCTCTTCAAAGGGCATGGTCATGCACGATTTTAATCCCAGCACTCAGAAGGCAGAGGCAGGTGGATCTCTGTGAGTTCAAAACCAGCCCGGTCTACATAGTGAGTTCTAGGCCAGCTGAGACTACAGGGAGACTCTGTCTCAAAAAGCCCCAAAATAAGAATTTTAAAATTTTATGTATATTGCCAGGTATAATGGCATATGCCTTTAATCACAGCACTTGGGAGGCAAAAGCAGGTGAATCTCTGTGAGATCAAGGCCAACCTGGTCTACATAGCTAGTTCTAGGCCATCTAGGGCTACAGGGAGACCCTGTCTCAAAATAAAAAAAAACAAAAAAAAATATGTGTATATGTGTGTATGCACACATATGTGAAGATGCCCAAGGAGAGTACACTTACATACATGCAGGCAACACATGCATACACATAAAATAAAAATAGTAAGAATTGCCATGTTAGTTAGCAAATTCTGCCACTCCTGGGTAAATGTTTAAAGGGGTCTAAATCTGCATATCTCAAAGAGATATGCTCATCCAGGTTGACTGCTGTACTATTCACAGTAGCCAAGACATGGAACTGTCCTGGTTTCCTGTTCCTGTTGCTGTGATAAAAACCTTGACAAAGCAACTTAAGGTTTACTTGGCTAACAGTTCTGGGCTTGAGTCTGTCACTGCAGGGAAGTCAAGTCTGCAGATTCTCGAAGCATCTGGTCACATCACATCCACAGTCGAGAAGAGAGAAATAATTCATACAGGCATGTTAGCACTCAGTTCACACACTTCTTCCTTCAGTCTAGGGTCCAGTCCAGGAAATGGTGCTGTCCACATTCAGCTGTCCACATTCCGGGCTAGTCTTTCCACCTCAATTAACTCAAGAAAGTCCTCCACAGGAGCCCATAGGCCGTCCTAATCTAGACCATCCCACTAAGACTCCCTTCCAGATGATTCTAGACTCTGTCAGACCCATAATTAAAACCTACTGTCATTGAAACCAAGCTAGATATCTCCTGACAGATTATGAAGACAGTGTGGCATGTATTCAAAAAGGACTGTTTTCAGCTATAAAGTAGAATGAAATTATGACGTGTTTGGGAATATAGATGAAACTGAACATCATTATATTAAGCAAAAGTAGATTCAGAGGCCAGGCATGGTGGCACATGCCTTTGATCCCAGTACTCAGGAGGTGCAGGCAGGTGGCTCTACGAAGTCAAGGCCAGCCTGGTCTACACAGTGAGTTCCAGGCAATCTGGGGCTACAAGGAGACCCCGTCTCAAGAAAACAAATAATGAAAATTTTGGTTCAGAAAGACAAATATGTTTTCTCTCACATGAAGAATCTATATTTAAAGGTATTCATACATGTATGTATATAAGAACTATACACATATACATATATGAATAAAAGTAGAAAGAGAACGTTGAGAGGCAAGGAAGTAGACCAAATGGAGAAGGGGGACAGGCGGGGTAAGGAATACCTGTGCCATGAAAGCAGAAGGGACTGTCGTGGGCAGGAAGAGGATCAGTAAGAGGAAGCATCTGGGATGGCAGTGGGAGGGGCAAATAACAAAGCACAGTCATATATGACGAAAACGTCACAATGAAATTCAGCATTTTGTATGCAAACTAAACTTTTAAGTGTTAAATAAAACACATAAAAAGGGGGACGGGGGAGATGGCTCAGTGGTCAAGAGCACTGGCTGCGCTTGCAGAGGAGTTGAGTTTAGTTCCCAGCACCCACATGGTGGCTGGCAACTATACATAATTCCAGTTCCAAAGGAGGGAAGGAAGAGAGGGAGGGAGGGAGGGAGGGAAGAAGGAAGGAAGGAAGAAAGGAAGGAAGGAAGGAAGGAAGGAAGGAAGGAAGGAAGGAAGGAAGGAAGATCTACTGGCAGAAATAAAGCCATATCAGATAAAGTCATGGGTCTTCAGAAAGGAAAGAATAGTAGGAATAATCAAATACGTCCAATATTATGATGATACACTATGTAGGAAATTCCAAATAATCTACCCCCCCCCCGAAAAAAACAATCCCCTGGAACTAAAAGGTCAGTTTAGAAAGCAGCCAAACTCAAAGTCAGTATCTAAACATTGATCAATCTTACTCTGTGGGTTAGAAATGAACATTTGTGAAAGCAATATCATTTGCAATAGCAGCAAAAATGATATTTAGTCATAAATTTAGGTACATAATCTAAGCATGTGCAAGATTTGTACACTGGAAACCATAAAATAGTGGCGAAAAAAACTAAAGGAGACTTTTCCATGCACCATGGCACATATGTCCCACGCTCACATGCACGAATGCACATATATTATTCATACACACATCACATGAACATATACACACAATTTTTAAATAATGAGAAATAAATATGCAAGGCTGGAGAGACGGTTCGGTGGTTAAGTTTACCAAATGCTCTTGCAGAGGACCCGGGTTCAGTTCCCACAACCCAAATGGTGGCCAGCAACCATCCATAACTCCGATCCCAGGGGATCCAACACCTTTTTCTGGCCTCATGGGCATTGTAAGCACAGGTGCACTTACATACATTCAGGTAAAACATTCATACATATAAAATAAAGAGATTTAATTTTTTAATAAATACATATGAGGAAGGCAGGAGATCTAGAAATTATAGGGTTTAAGTCTAGATTTTTCTTCGAGTACTGAGAATCAAACTCAGAGCCTTTGCATGCTGGGCAAGTGCTCTACCACTAAGCTACATCCCGCATCCTCAAAAATATAGTTTAAAGCAGTGAATTTTGTGATATGTAGATGATATCTCAATAAAAGAAAGCAAACTATACCAGAAACAAAGATACAATGAAAGACTATAAAACTTCTCAAAGAAATACAAGAGAAAACCATTAGAGCCAGGATTAGGTCAAAGGTTTCTGGATACCAAAGCATAATCCCTGAAAACCCATCCATGAAAAAGTTTTAGTCTCAAAACCTTTTGATATTTATAAGACATGTTTCTTCATGATGTACAAACAAGCCATCAACCAAAACAAAACATATGAATCGTATTTCTGACAAAGATGCATATATAGAATGTGTAAAGAATATTCAAATTTTAATAATAATTAAACTAGCAAATCAGTTTCTGTTATTTATTTTTAATTTATTTATTATTTTTTATTTTATGTATATAAATGTTTTACCTGAATGTATGTAAATGTACCCATGTTTGCAATCCCTGAGGAGGCCAGAAGAGGGCATCAGAACCCTTGGAACTAGAGTCACAGACAGTTATGAGCTGCCATGTGGTTGCTGGGAACTGAACCCAGGTCCTCTGCAAAAGGAGTCAGTGCACTTAACCACTGAGCCATCTCTCCAGCTCCAAACCAATTTTTTTTAAGATTTATTATTGTTGTTGTTATTTAATTATCTGTATGTGTGTGCATGTGTGTGTGCGTGTGCGCACGCATGCACACGCCTGGGGAGGGTGTGCACATGTGTGCATGAAGCCAAAAGAGAGCATTGGATCCCCCAGAGCTGGAATTGCAAGCAGTTATTAGCCGCCTGATGTAGGTGCTGGGAATTGAACTCTAGTCCTCTGCAAGAGCTAGCTCTCCAGACCTCAACACAAATTTTTCAAATGGTGAAATGTTTGATCCCATATTTCAGCAAAAACACTTGTGGATGGCTAAGAAATCCATGAAAAGATGCTGAACATAATTAGTTACTAGGAATGTGTGAATTAAAGCAACCATGAAACACTATGGCATACCTATTATAGGAGCAGAAATTTCAAAGACTGAGTGACAATGCCAAGCACTGACAAGGACAGAGAGTAACGGGAAGACTCCATGCTGCTCGTGGAAATGCAGAATAGCAGAACCTCTTCAGAAAACCACCTGACAGTTTCTTAAACAATTAAACATATACACAATATGAATGAGCGATCTGCTCCTAGGTATTTATCCAAGATAAATGAAAACTTATGCTTATAATAAATGAATGCTTATGAGAGCTTTCTTCATAATTACTCCAAACTGGAAGCAACCCAGATGTCTTTCAGCTGGCAACTGAATAAGCACCATTTAGTACAGTCGTACAACTGAACACAACCCAGCTCTGCAAGGAACAAACTGCATGACTGACATAAGAACACGTGTCGATCTGAAGTGGATTTTGCTGTGTGAAAGAAATGAGAGCCATAAGGCCACCCAGGAAGACAGACTCATGAGCTCAGAGCTCGGAGAGGAGGAGTAACTACTGGGGAGCAGCCTAAGGGAATCTGGGGAGTTATACATTGTTGAAAACCAAGGTTTCATGGTAGATATACAACATCATTGCCAAATCCATAGAACTGCACACATTCAGAGAGAGAGAGAGAGAGAGAGAGAGAGAGAGAGAGAGAGAAAAGCAAATGAAAAGTTAATGTTATTTCTATAGAAAATTTATCTTAGGTGACATTTTAAAATACACATAGAACTAGCTGGGCGTGGTGGCGCACGCCTTTAGTGCCAGCACTCAGGAGGCAGAGGTAAGCAGACCTCTGTGAATTCAAGGCCAGCCTGGTCTACTTGGTGAATTCTAGGCCAGCTAGAGCTACAGGAAGACCCTGACTCAAAAAAAAAAAAAAAAAAAAGGAAGAAATGAAGAAAGAGGAATTATAGCATTCATGGGATAAATTGAAAACAAATAAGATGGTGACTGTAACCCCAAATCCCCAAATGCTTTACTAATAATATTAAATGTCACTGAGAAAACACTCCAACTAAAAGACACCTTTTTCAGTGATATATTAAAACAAATGTATGTTTTAAAAAAAAACATCTTTTGATGGGCCAGTAAGATGGCACAGTTGGTAAAGGCACTTGTCGCAAAACCTGACAACCTGAGTTTAAGCGCTGGAACGAATGGTGGACAACCAAGTCTGGACAGTTGTCCTCTGACTCCACATGTGCATTATGACATACATGTACACACACACATACTGATAACAAGTAAAATTTAAAAAGAAACGTTTTGTGAAACTAAGAATACAGAAATATAAAAACATGAGGGATTCCATGCAAATATTAACAAAATGGAGGTCTAAAATTAAGTAAAATTGTAATGAGTGCAAAAAGGCTTAAAGATTAAATCAACCAAAAGAAATTAATCATTCTTAAAACTCTAAATTTATATTCACACTGTACCATACCCTTAAAATAAGGCTGTAAAGTTGTGACTGGGTATAGTGGCACATATCTTTAATCACAGCACTCAGGAGGCAGAGGCAGGCAGCTCTCTGTGCATTTAAGGCCAGTCTGGTCTACATAGTGAGTTCAAGACCAGCTACAGGGAGACCTTATTTCCAAAAGACCAAAAGAAAAGAAAAAAACTCACTTGGCAATTGAATAATTCTTTTCATATTTTGTAGGATTTTATTTGCTAATACATTAAACTATTTTGGCATTGGAACTCATGGGTGATATTGACCTACAGTTATTATTTTCTTTCTTAAATATTTCATTTATTATTTTATGTGTATGAGTGTTTTGCTTGAATGTGTATCAGTGCACCCTTGTTGTACAATGTCCACAGAGGACAAAGAAGGCATTAGATCCCCTGTACCTGGAGTTATAACAGTTGTTAGCCACCATGTGGGTACTGGGAATCGAACCTGGATCCTCAGCAAGAGCAGCTAGTGCTCTTAACCGCTGAGCCATCTTTCTGGCCATTAGTTTTTTTCTTTGTATAGTCTTTGGCCAGTTTTAGCAACAGGACAATGCTAGCTCTTTGTAAAGTAAATTGGGATCTGTTTCCCCCTGTTTTCTAGGAGAGATTGTACAGTGTTTGTGTGACCCTGACGACGACTCCTCCTCCCCCTTCTCTTCCTCCTCCAACAGAAACCCAGAGTTGCCTTATACAACAATTCTCCTATCTCTGCCCAGTGCTGAAATTGTAACTACATCCAGCTAATGTGACTTCTTTTGCTCTTTTAATGGTTTATAGATTTTTTTCATGAAACCTTCTGAACTTGGAGATTTCCTTCTATTTTTTTACATTTACTTAGTGTATGTGTATTTGTGCATGCATATGTATACATGTGGGTTTGCATGAGTGTGCCAGAGCACATGGAAGTCAGAGGACAACTCACTGGAGTCTATGGTCTTCTTCCACAGTGTGGATCCCAGAGACTGAACTCAGGGCATCAGGCTTGACAGCAAGGGCCTTTACCCACTGAGCCATCTCACATATCCTCCCTGCACATAAGATTTCTTGTTTGAGAGATTTTAATTTATGACTTCCACTTTCTCAATAGTTATAAGACTACATACACAAATTAGCTATTTCATATCAGGTAACCTTGGTAACTGATGTTTTCTTGAAACTGGCCCATTATCTACAGTATATCTGCTCTCTTGTGAGGAATGTATGCATGACAGATCCTTTTCCAGTCTTTCTTCACTACAAGATACCTCAAAAGATTTTTTTTTTATAAACAACATATATTTGGCTATTTTTAAAAATCCATTTAGCCGATCTCTGGACTTTTAATTATATTTATACTATTTACGTTTAATATAATTATTGGTGTTAAGACTCGAGTATGCCTTTTATTTTTATTTCTTATTCTTTCCGACTATCACTTCTTTCTCTCCTATGTCTGCTACAAATTAATTGACTTTCAAAAGGATAAATTCCTTTTTGGTTTACTTGCAAGTTTTTGACATTGTTTCATAACATTTTAAGAAATTTCTCTGGATATTACATTAAGTACACAAAACATACCACACAGTCCATATCTGACATCATTTTCCTCATTGAAGTGAAATGAACTTTCCATTCTTTTGCTCTGTTTATTATATATTTGTTTTAAATATTTTCTCTACACTTATTAGAGCCACTAGACGTGGTAGCTTTTGTTTAAATTGTCACGCACTATTTTAGAAACAGTTTAAAGGAAAGATTATCATATCTGTACATATTTTTTTCTTAGTTTTATTTGTTCTTTCCCAATGTTCAAAGTTCCCTTCCTATCTATTTACAAAGCTTCATTTAGTCACCATCTATAGATAGTTCTTTACTGATGACAATTTTTTTAAATTTTATTTATTATTTTTATTTTATGTGTATGAGTATAATGCCAGCATGTATGCAAGTGCACCTGTGTTGTGCAATGCCCTGGTCAGAAGAGGATCTGACCCTGTAAATGGAGTTATGGATGGTTGTTAGTTGCCATATAAGTGCTGGGAATTGAACCCAGGTCTTCTGCAAGAGCAGTCAGTCGGTGCTCTTAACTGTTGAGTCATCTCTCTGGCCCTTGATAACAAATTTTCTTACTTTTCTGTTATCAGAAGTTGTCTTAATTTTTCCTTTACCTCTGAAGAATATTTTTCCTGGTAATAGGACTCTTGGCTGCCTTTTTTTCTTACAGCATTTGGAAATATTACACCTCTCCCTTCCATCCATTATGCTTTTGTTTTTCTTTCCCAGCTTTATTTATGCACGATGCACAAATAAAAATTACATAAATTAAATGTACAAGAAGTTTCCATGGATGTAGACATTGTGAAATTATTGCTGCAATCCTATTAACAGATCTATCACCACACAATTACTGTTCTGAGTGTTCATGTGTATTAAGATCAACTAAGATACCTAAGATCAACTCACCAAATTTCGAAGTATATTATAGTCACCATAGTATGCTTGAGGTCTCCAGAACATATTGCTATAGTTTGGCTGTCTGAATCCTCCAAAATATATTGAAAGGAGTTAATGTGATAGGATTAAGAAGTGAGACTTTTAAGAGGTGATTAGACAATAAGGGTTCAGCCCTCATGAGCAGAATTAGTCCCCTTTAAAAAGAGTAAACTTGGCCATTTCCCTCTGTCTTTCCATCATGTGATACCTTCTACCCTGTGATTACATAACAAAACATTGTAACATATCAGTGTGTTTTAATCTCACTTCACAGGCTCAAGAACATTGAGGAAATACTCTTTTGTTCTTTATAACTACCCAGTCTCAGGTGTTCTATGATAGTAAAGAAAATGGACTAATACATTATCCACTTCATAACCAAAAGTTTACATTCTGCCATTTCTCCCACCCACCCTGTGATGGTTTGAATGTGGAATGTTCCACATAGTCTCCAAGTATTTCAACATGTTGTCTCTAGTGCATGTCGCTGTTTGGGGAGGTTTAGGAGGTGGTCTCACTGGAAGAAGCAGGGCTGTGGGGGGCTGTGGGAGGATGTGGGGGAAGGTGACTTGAGGATTCATAGACTTGTCTCTATCTCTGTTTTGTTCTCTCTGCTTCCTGTGCCTGCTTGAAAATGTGAGTGCTCAGCTTTCTGCTCCAGCTGCCTCTTGCCAGGCCTCCCCACCGTGATGGACTCTTATCCCTCTGGAACCATAAGCCCAGATAAATTCTTCCTTCTGTAAATTGCCTTGGTCATGGCATTTTGTCACAGCAACAGAAAAGTAAGTAACACACCACAGGTAACCACTTTTCAATCCTCCATCATTTGACTTTCTAAGGTTCCATCTGTAAAGGAGACCACGCAGAACATTCATTTCAGTTAGCAAATATCCTCCAGTTCCTTCATATTGTCACAAACAGCAGAAATTCCTCCTCTGGTAATATTTCATCGTTCACACACACATTGCATAAATAAATATGCTTGCTGGATTAGATTATTTTGCACTCTTGTGAACATAACACATTGCAGAAACAACTTAAAGCAAGAAAGACTTAACTTGAAGTTTCGGAATTGCAGCCCATCATGGTAGAGATGGCATGACAGAGAAGCTCACTTCACAACAGGAGCATGTGGTGGCTATTCGCATCACAGTGACCAGGAAGCAGAGAGAATGTGACAGGAACCGATGGCAGGGTGTGCATTAGTTACTTTTCTGTTGCTGTGAAAAAACACAGACCAAAAGCAACTGTGGAAGGAAAGGGTTTATTACATCTTACGGTTCACAGTCCATCGTCGAGGTTAAGCAGTAACTCCCATGTCAGTGTGTGCTGCCTACAAGAGACTCCTGTCATCTCTAAGTACACAGGTAGGTTGAAGATGAAAAGGTGGAAACGTGTGCTTCATGCAAACAGAAACCAAGGGAACAGCAGTATTCTTATATCAAACAAAATAGACTAAAAAACTGTAGCAAGACACAAATAAATAAGGTCATTATATAATGAAAAAGCATCCATTCACAAAAAAAATAAAACAAGTATAAACATATATATATGAAGCCAAAATTGGCACAATGAAACATATAAATCAAGCATTAACAACAATACACTAATAACAGGGGCTACCAATTCCTACCGTCAGCAATAGACAGGACAGAACACCAATAAGCAAACATTGGGCTTAAACTGTACTTGCAGGTTTATCTGGTCTGTGGCCTGCAGCCTCATGAAACCAAGACCAGCTATGAATGTATCCAACAAAGCATCAAACACTTAAAACGTTACAAGATCTCTTTTTGTATTTGTAACTCAGTTGTGCAGTTTTTGAATGTGAGCTACATTGTAGAATGACAATGTTGTATTATAATCTCAAAAGGTTGGGCGCACTCACAAATTAGACCAAATTGAAAACTACACATTGGACCTAACAGATATATACAATATATTCCCTCCAGTAGCAGTAAAATACATATTCTTCTCAAGCACACATGGAACAATCTCAGGATAGATAATATGTTAGGTCAGAAAACAAACTGAAATAAATTTAAGAAGATAGAAATCATATCACCATCTTATATGTGTGATATGTATGTGCACGTGTTCATATGTGTAGGCACATTTGCATGTGCATGTGGAGGCCAGGGGTCGACACTAGGCATCTTCTTCAACTGCTCTGCACTTTACCTTTTGAGACAGGGTCTCTCATTGAACGGAGCGCTCTGATTCAGCTTGACTAGCTACTCACAGTTCCCGGAGATTCTTCTGTCTCTGACTCTGCTGCTGGGAGTATAGGCACGTGCTGCTGCACCTGGCTTTTTGTGGGGATCCTGGGGATCCAAACTCAGGTCCTTATGCTTGTGTAGCAAGCATTTTACCAACTGAGGGATCTCTCCAGCCCTCAAGCATCTTTTATGATCACAACCATATGAAACTAGAAATCAGTAACAAGAGGACCACCCAAAAACCCATCAGAATGTGGAAATTCACACACCAGTGAACAACCAATGGGATAAAGAAGAGATCAAAAGGGAAATTTACAACACCTTGGTACAACTGAAAAGGGAAACAGGACACACTAAAACTTACAAGTCACAGCAAAAGCAGTTCTAAGAGGAAATTTTCTAGAGATGAACAACGTACATGAAGAAACAAGGAAGAGCCTGACACTATACCTTTCAGAACTGGGAGAAGGGGCTGGAGAGACGGCTCAGAGGTTAAGAGCACTGGCTGCTCTTGCAGAAGACCCAGGATCAGTTCCCAGCACCCATATGACAGCTACCAATTATCTGTAACTCCAATTCCAGGGAATTCAACGCGCTCTTCTGACCCCCATGGGCACTGCATGACACATGTGTACTTACACACATGCAGACAATACACTCCTACACATACCATAAAAGTAATAAATAAAAAGAACTGAAAGATGAATTAAGTCCAATACCAATAGAAGCAGGGAAATAATGAAGGTTAGAAGTGGAACAGAGAGCGGAAAGCAACAGAAAAATAAACAAAACAAAGAAGGTTTCAGTTAGATTGAGGAAAGAAAAGAGGGAAATTCCAACACATCGTTGTGGAAGGTAGATATCGCCATGGATGGCACAGGAACAGACATACTAAGAATCAGTCTGAAGGTATAGCTCAGTAATAGAATTCTTGTCCTACTGTGTGCAAAACCCTGGATTAGACTTGTAGCAATACAAAACTGTCAGAAACACTACTACAGACAATGGTAGACTAACACGTTGGACAGCACAGCAGAAAACCACGAATTCTTTGAAGCATATAACCTACCAATAATGAAGTACAAAGAACAGAGAACCAGAACATGTCAACAATGAAAAATAAAAGTGAGTAAGTAATAAGAAATACTCCCATCTAAGAAAAACAGCACACAATGGCTTCACTGGTGAATCTCACCAAACATTGAAAGAAAATTAACATCAGTCTTCACTCTTCAAAAAAAAATATTAAAAAGGAGGGAACGCTTTCACTAAGTGTAGGAGACCTGATTGCTCTGATACCAAAACCAGTCCAGGACAAGACAAGAAAACTACAGACCTCATCGTCATGAACATAGATACGAATATCCACAGCAGCATATGAGAACATTAAATTCAGCGTTACATGAAAAGGATCATACACCATGATCAAGTGGGATTTATTCCTCAGAAAATGATACAAACACTAACCATAGTCATAAATGTGATGCTTCAATTAGCAAAATGAAGGATAAAAACCATCCAGTCCCACTGAATACAGGCAAAATAGTCAACATCCTTTCATAGTGGTCAAAGTTTTAAGTTAGGTATGAAAGGAATTTGCCTTAACCTAATAGAAACCACACATGACAAGCCCACAGGTAGCATACCAATGATGAAGCTTGAAATCATTTCCTTTAAATCAGGAGTGAAGCAAGGATGTCTGTTCTTACAACTTATATCCAATACAGGACTTAATTGAGGGGAAAAAGTAAAATTCACATGATTCACATGAGAAAATCATGTCTGTTTGCAAATTATATTATCCATCTATCTATCTGTCTATCTATTATCTACCTATTTACGTATCTATCCCCCCCTTAAATATTCCACAAAAATATCTATTAGAACTAATAAGCAAATTCAATAAAGTGGCAGGCTACAAAATTAACATACAAAAATCAATTGTTTCTGTACGCTGACAATAAATTATCTGAAAAATATTAAGAAAATGACCTCATAATGGCATTAAAAAGAATAATATGCTTAGGAATAAACTTTAGAGGAGTAAAAGAATCATAAAAGATTGATTAAAAGTTGAAGAATATTCAGATAAGTCGAAAGACATGCCACATTCATGGATCAAAAGAATAAATATTTTAAATCTTTTCTTTCTTTTTTTCTTTCTCTTTCTTTCTCTCCAGCCCCGTTGATTGCTTTCCTAATAATTCTTTTTGAGTTCTGGTTTTTTGTATGACATTTTATTTGATTATTGAAATGCAGAAGAGAGACATAAACCCACAATTAAGAAGTTGATGTATAGGTACATGTTTTTCTTTTTCTTTCTTTCTTTCTTTCTTTCTTTCTTTCTTTCTTTCTTTCTCTCTCTGTCTAGCTCTCTCTCAATATATGTATTTACTTCTGAAGAAGCTGGGTAAACTTCAACCAGAATAAACTTTAAGAAACCCATGCTAATTAACTTTTCAAAATCATACTAAAGAAACTTTTTATAGTTATTCCGCAACTGACTCAACAGTTTTGACACCTACTTCAGACTTTGTCAAAGACTGCCAGTCTAGTGAAGTGCTAGCATACCAGGAAGCAAAAAATCAAAGCTAAGAGCTAGGCCTTGTGGAATAGGCACCTACTTCCAGCTACTCAGGAATCTGAGGCAGGAGGATCACAAATTTAAGACCTGCCTGGTGGGTCTACAGAGTGAGTTCAAGCCTGGCCTAGACAACTTAGTGAGATACTAAATATGAAAGCACAAAGAGGCTGGAGGTGCAGCTCAGTGGGAGGGTATTTGTCTGGGATGCATGAGGAGGCCCTAGGTTTGATCCCAAGTTACCTCACCTCCCCATAAAACAATCAAAGCCCTACTGAACTGAAGAGGAAGAGAAGCCTTACTTTATGTTGTGCCTTCCCCTGGGTGCCACAGTTCATTGAAGAGAGACCTCCCGAGCCTGTGTTTTCTCTAGGAGGAAGTTAGAGCATTGTGAGTGCCTAGACCCCTAGCGATGTGGAATGCTCCTAACAGGCCAGTGCTTGCCCAACACAACACCAGCTAGATCAGCTCTGTTGAACGGTTGGAAGAGGTGGGAGCAAGAAAGAGAGACTTTGGAGATAGTAAACATTCTCTAGACTGGACCCAGAATCCTGACCACGAACCACTTGAGACTCCTTGCTGTGGGCCCAGAGGCCTGGGGGAAACCAAATCCTCCAGCCCGCCTGTGACTGTTCCTTGAGCTTGCTCTGGGAAGAGGAAATGAGAGACCCTTATGTAGATATCTGGTTGAAATTACAACACGGAAGAAATCACACAAACTCATCAGTTCAGGACATTGCCCTAGTTACGCAGGAGAGTCTCAGCACCTAGTCTGGCTTTGTAGGGTGGAGAGAAGATATGTAACTTTCAGAACTTGCCACCTCCTCAGAAGGGAACAGAGAGACGGTAGTAGGCACATCTACACAGAAAGTCTGAGCAAATCCTAGAATGCCTGCTTGGGCTGTGGGGTGGGGGTGCTCTGTCCCAACAGGAATGAAGATGATGACTACTTCAAAGGCAAGACTTCAAAGAGCATGAAGAATCGTGGAAACATGGCTCTACCAAAGACACACAGTAATATTCCAGTAGTCATGGGGTACAGAGGTCTATGAACCACCTGACAAAGAATTTTAGGGAAGCGCAGTGAGCCACAAGAGGACGCATGCAGGCAAATAAGCAAATCAGCAAAACAACACAAGAACAAAGTGAAATGTTCAACAGAGAGGTAGAGATAACAAGAATATACCAAACAGAAATTCCAGGGCTGAGGAATAAAACAGCAGAGTACAACAGTCAATTTTCTTGAGCAAAATAATTTGTGAACTCAAAGACAGGTCATTGAAAAATATTCAGTCAGAGGAGAGGGGAAAAAGAATGAAAGAAATATAGAAAACCCTGGAGATTTATGAGACATCATCAAGAAAACTAACAGTTGTGACCAGACATGGTGGCACACACCTTTAAAATCAGCACTCAAGAGGAAGAGGCAGGTGGATCCTGTGAGTTCTAAACTAGCTTGGTCTCTACATAGTAAGTTCCAGACCAGCCAGGGCTACATAGCAAGACCTTGTCTAAAACAAAACATAACAGAAAAGAAAAAACTATCATTTGAATTCCTCTCTCTTGCTCTCTTCCTTCATGACTTGCATATTTTCATGGTGATGCGCTTTGATGGCTCTCACCTTATCTGCCACGTATTAACTATAAGCTTTATTCTGTGGTTACCATGAAGCTTACCTAAAGATGTTGTCAAACTAAGCCAAGAAAAGTAACGTGCACCTGCAATCGCAGCTACTCAAGAGACTGAGATCAGCGGGTCACTTGATTCCAGGAGCTTAAGACCAGCTTGGGAAACACAGTGAGACCCGAACTATAGAAAGCTCCTTTAGTGTGATTTTGAGACATTAATTAGCATGGGCTTCTTTAAGTTTATCCTGGTTGAAGTTTACGCAGCTTCTTCAAAAATATATACATATATCGAGGGAGGGAGGGAGGGAGGGAGGGAGGGAGAGAGAGAGAGAGAGAGAGAGAAAAACATGTGCCCATCAACTTTTTAATTGTGGGTTTATGTCTCTCTTCTACCTTTCAATAATAAAACAAAATGTCATACCAAAACCCAGAAGTGTCTCAAAAAGAATTATTATGAAAGCAATCAATGGGGGCTGGAGAAATGGCTCAGCAATCAAGAGCACCGGTTGCTCTTGTGGAGGGCCTGGGTTTGCTTCTCACCACCAATACAGCAGCTAACAACCTCCCTAACTCCAAGTCAGAGGAATTCAGCACCCTGGTCTGGTCTCCCCAGGCACTGCACAATACAGGTGTACTTACATAAATGCTGACAAAATATTCATACACATAAAATTAAATAAGTCAAAGAAATAAAGTACGGCACTGTGGTACACACAGGTAAGGATGCTTGCTGCCAAGACTCATGACCGAAGTTCAATCCCTGGGGCCCTCATGGTAGAAGGAGAGAGAACCAGCTCTCACAAGTTGCCCTCTGACTTCCACATACATTCTGTGGCACCTGTACACACTCATGTGCATGAGCACACACACACAGACACAGACACACACACACACTAAATAACAAATAAATGTAAAAATATAAACTGAGAGAATGAAGAAATTTTTAATTTTTAATTTATTTATTTTATGTATATGAGTATATTGCCTGCATGTTTGTAAATACACCCACATTGTGCAATGCCCACAGAGGCATTATCTGCTGCCATGAGCTGCTATGTGGGTGCTGGGATTCGAACCCAGGTCCTCTGCAAGAGCAGTCAGTGTTCTTAACCCCTGTGCCATCTCTCCAGTCCCAAGAATGCAGAAATTTTTAAATGGAAGTCAATTAACAGAGCTTCTACTGCACATTTAGAAATCACATTTTCTCTAATAACCAACTTTACTAAATGGGATTCTCACTTGGCCTATTTTAATGAGTAATGATACACATTAGTAACTAGTAAGATTCATTTGAAACCAGAAAGTGCTTGAGGCTTTAGACACAGTAAGTTATTTCAAGTAGGTTAAAACATACTCTCCGCCACCTTGTTTATGCTGTTCTACTCACTAGGCAGGGGAAACATTCTCTTCCCAGAGCCCAGAATATAACAGATCAACCTGCCCCTAAAGATTCCCATTCTGTGTGGTGAGAGAATCTTCGGTCTTTCTAACAGACCCAGTGCTCTGTGGGGACAAGCGGCAAGTGTGCCTTGTGCGGAGTGTTCGCAGTACTAGCATCCTTCTGACACAAGGTGGTGTGCATTGCCAGTGCGAGGTAAACAACTGCATGCTTGAAGAAGTTAATGCAGGAACGTGTACTCTCCTTACTCTGTCTACTCAAAGGCAGCTGAGGCAAAGAAGAGTCAGGATCAGGCAGCAGTCAAGGAAGAGGTTTGGCCATGCCCATTTTAACAGCCCCATCTTAGCTCTACGTAGTACAGTGAGGACCAGACAGCCTTGTTGCTCACTCTCCCAATCCTTCCTGGCACATATGCTCACCCAACCCTCATCTACATTGCTCGCATTGTGGATAGCCACTTTCTAACTATCTACAGAATCAGCCTGACCTGTGTTGAAGCTACAACAAACAAATCTGTGGCACACACGACCCTGTGTTCACACAATTGTTTCTCACTCCTGAATTTCTCCCTTAACCTTCCCACTATTTTCAAGGCAAATCCAGGCAACTACCTATGACGAATGGTTTAAAAAAGGAGTATGGCCCAAGCCTGTCTGGATGAATGTGATTCTTTCTATTACAAACTTGGGCCAGAAATATGAAGAATACAGATGTTCAGTAAATAACAGAACAAAAGCTCAAGCAAATAAACAATGAAAGTCTGCTGACTTCTCGTATGATGGAGTTAAAAGAGCTGAAAAACTGCTTCCCCCAAAATAAACCATAAAGATGGATGAAATTATAAAACCAGCTTTAGGGTCTGGAGAGATGCCTCAGCAGTTACAAGTACTGGCTGCTCCTCCAGAAGACCCAGGTTCAGTTCCCAGAACACACATGGCAGCTGACAACCATCTGTAATGCCAGTTCCAGGAAATTCTATGCCATCCTCCAGCCTCTGCAGGCTTTACACACATGGATGCACTTAGGTAGATGCAAGCAAAGCACTCATACACATAAAATACAATAATAAATCCAACCCTCTCCCCATTTGGCATTCCAGAATTCTACAAAACTTGTACAAAGTCTGAGAAGAAAATACCAATGAAAACTGCTAAAGTTTGGGTCAGAGCAACTTGAGTACATGGTTGCTCACACTTTATCTTCCTCCACCTCATTGGGTACCAGGACAGCATCATCTTTACCACCAATGCTGAGGAACACATTTGACTTACATCATTGTCAACTGAAGTGATCTCAGTGGCAGACACAGAGAAGAGACTGGGAGCTCCATTAATCTGAGGCTGCAAACCTGCTTCAGGTGATCAAAGGGCAGATGAATGTTTATAAGAATGTTTCTAGAGATTAGCGTAGTGGCAGGGTGTTCCTCATATGTCCTGAGTTAGCCAGTCATCATGAACATAGAAAGCAGGACCATAAAATGCTAATGGAGTCTATGTATCCCAGGCCAGAAGAACTGGAACACATGTGTAGAAATGTAAGATGTATAAAAGGTATCAGCACTTTTTTAAATGTTATTTGTATTTTATGTGTCTGTTTTGCCTGCATGAATGTAAGCGTACCATATTTGTGCAATGCCCACAGAGGCCAGAAGAGGGCATTAAGTCCCCTGGAACTGGAGTTACAGACAGTTATGAACTACCACATGCCTCCTAGGAAGAGAATCTGGGTCCTCTGCAAGAGCAGCAGGTGTTCTTAACTGCTGAGTCATTTCTCCAGCTCTAACTACATATTTTTAATTGCTGTCTCAAAACAATAGTATCAAAAGAGCAGAAAAAGTCTTTTAAGCTATAAGGACTAAAATCTTCCCAGCTTTGATGAATATTCATCCACACATATCATAATTGCAATAAACCTAATTAGGATGACGGTAAAGAGATCTACATCTGAACCTACATCATCAAACTATTAGAAGATACAGACAAAGAAAAACACTTGTAGTAGTAAAAGAAAAACAGCTCATCATGTGTAAGAGGACCACACATGAACAGCTAACTTCTTTCCAGAAACAATGAGGGTCAGATGACAGTTGAATAGGTACTATAATAATCAAAAGTGCTAGAAGAAAAATGTTCAACTAGAAATTCCTACCTGGCTAAAATGATCTCTCAATATGGAAATAAAAACATTCCCAGGTACACAAAAACAGAGACTATCTGTTGCTATCATGCCTATTTGAAAAATACAAATTAAAGTATTTTAGACTAAAAGGAGATGACGCTAGGTGATCATTTGAACCTATTACCGGAAATACGTGTCAGCATTTTTTAAAATTCTATGTATATTTTCCTCATTTATTCTCTTGGCTTCTTTTGAAAAGATTAGTTTGTGGGTCTAGAGAGGTGGCTCAGCAGTTAAGAGCACCGAGACTCTTGCAGAGGACCTGGTTTCGATTTCCAGCACCCACATGGCAGCTAACAACCATCCATAACTCCAGTTTCAGGGGATCCCATGTCATCTTCTGTCCTCCTCAGGCACTGCATGACATGGGTACACTTACATACATGCAGGCAATACATTCATACAAATAAAATAAGAATAAGTAAATAAAAGTTAAGGGAAAAAAACGGTAAGTTTGTGGGCTGACAAGATGGCTCTGCAGAAAAGGAGCTTGCTGCCAAGCCAGACAACCTGAGTTTGGTCCCCAGGACCCACATAGTGGAGGGAAAGAGAAACTCCTATTGGGTTCTTCTGACCTCCCCGTACGCACCATGGACATGAAACCACATGGCACACACACTAAGTAAGTAAACAAGTGAATGTCATTTTAAAGAACATGCTAAGTATGTGATAAATAATTAGAACAGTACATCACTGCATTTATAACATAAATAGTTGTGATATATGTGTACATATATGAAACAAATACAGAAGAGCAAGGAAGGAAAGAGACGCAGCTGAACTGAGCTTGTTTCTTTCCTTGTTTTTCCAGCACAGACATGCACTTTATCACTAAGCCATATTCCAACCCTATTTCAACTTTTATTTGGAGGCAGACCCTGCTAAGTTATCCAGACTGGGCTTGAAATTAATTCTTTGCCCCAGGCAGACCTTGAATGTACCATCCTCCTGCCTCAGCCCTGTGAATTGCTGGGATGACAAGTCTGCACCATCAGTCCTGATTGTGCTGAATTTCTTAATTTTGCCAGAATTAAGATAAGCAATTTTTCGGAAAGGCGTTATGATAAATTAAATGCTGCCACAGCATCGGGAACAACCATTAGGAAAATTGTTAAGATAGTATGACAAAAATAATCACGCTGGGGCTAGAGAGATGGCTCAGCAGCTAAGAGCACTGGCAGAGGACTTGGATGGCACTTAACAACTGTCCCTAACTCTAGTTCCAGGGGATCTAACACCCTCTTCTGGTCTCTACAGACAATGCACACATGTGGTACACTTACATGATACTGACAAAACACTCAAGCATTTAAAATTTATTTTTACTTAAGAGAAGAATTAATTTTAAATTTGTGTCTAAAACATAATTTTTTAACACAAAATAGAGTGGTAAAAGAGAACCAAGAAAGCAAAAACTACATGAATCAGATAGGAAAAAAGGCAGGTATAAATCTAGCCGTATCGATAATCACATTAAAATGGACTAAAAACTCCATTCATAAGAAAGAATGCTAAACTGGATTAAAAATAAAAAGCCAACCAGATGATGTCAATAAGATACATACCATAATTCAAAAACAGTTAAAGTAAAATGATAAGGAAAGACACCCCAACAAAGCATAAACAATCTATAACGGCTCTAGCACAGCCAGACAAAATTAATTTTAAGAAAATAAATAATATTAGAGACAAAAAAATATTTTATAATGATAAAATGATCACTATATCATGAAGTAGCAATTAGACTAGATCTCAACTAACAAGAGAGTCCCAAAATATTGTTGGGCACAGTGGAGGCACACACTCATAATCTCAGCACTGGCAGGAGATGGAAGTTCACTGCAAGTTCAAGGCCAGCCTGGTCTACAGAGTGAGTTCCAGACAGCCCAAGCTATACAGTAAGACCCTAGAAAACCAGGCAGGAAAACGAAAACAACTCAGTCAATCAATGCTTGCCCTGCAATCATGAGGCCCACCCCCAGAAGCCATGTAAAAATACCCAGGTCTTTTAATCCTCAAGCTGGGGAGGCAGAGACAGGTGGACCCTTGGGGCTTACTGGCCAGCCAGCCTAGCCTACTTAGTGAGCTCCAGGCCCATGAGAGAGCCTGTCAAGAAACAAAGTGGACAGAGCCTAGAGAACAACACTCAAAGTTGTCTTCTGACCTCCAGAAACCCGTGCCAGCATATATATATACAAGTGTACCAACATATACATGCATACATACCTACACAAAAAACATACAACAAAACAAAATAATAATGCCAAAATACATAAAGCAAAAACTGATTGAAAAAGAAAAAATAGCTAACAATATTTATAACTGGCCATTCCAATATCTCATTCAAGTAAATGAGGAAATTAGGTATTCATATTCAAAACTAAATATAGATTCTTACATCATAATATGCCACAAAAGTAATTCCAAAAGAATTATAATAAAGAAGTTAAGCATAGAGCCAGATGTGATGGCACACATCTTTAATCCCAGCACTAGAGAGGCAGAGGCTGGTGGATCTCTGTGAGTCTGAGGCCAGCCTGGTCTATAATAGCAAGTGTCAGGCCAGCCAGAGCTATACAGTAAAAACCTGTCTCAAAAAAAAAAGTTAGGCACTAGAGAGGTGACTCAGTGGTTGGAAGCACTGGCTGCTCTTGCAGAGGACCTCAGTTCAGTTCCCAACACCTATATAGAGGCTAATCTGAACCATCTGAAACTCCAGTTCCAAGGAATCAAATGCCCTCTTTTGACCTCTACAGACATTGTACAACATGGGTGCACTTGCATGCAGGCAGGCAATATACTTGTAAACACTAAATAAAAATAATAAAATACTTTTAAAAAGTTATAGAGTTAATATATGATCTACTGACCTCAACTGCAGGTGTATACACAAGAGAAGTAAAAATATGTCCAAAAATATTATACACAACTTTGCACACTATTCTGAAGAGCCCAAAAGTGAAACCAATCCAAATGTCCATCAACTGAGAAATGGAGAAACAAAATGTCAGGGCTGGAGCAATGGCTCAGTGGTTAAGAGCACCAACTGCTCTTGCAAAGGACCTGGACTCTGTTCCCAGCACCTACATGGTGGCTATGTAACTCCAGTTATAGGGGACTTGACACCCTCTTCTGACCTCAACAGGCATTGCATGATATGTGTGCACTTACATACATGCAAGTGATTCACTCATACACATAAAATAGAAAATAAAACACTTTTAAAACCCAAATGTTGCAAATTCATACAATGAAATAGCATTTGAACATAAAACAGTTTTCATATGTACTACAACATGGATGAAACCTGAAAATATTACATTGAGTTAAAAGAAGCCAAACACACAAAAGACCACAGAGTATATGATTCTAGTTCTATGAGTTGTATGAGCTGTCTAGAATAGATGAAACCAGAGACAGGAAGTGATTAGTGAGTCCCAGGACTAGAGGTGGGAAGACAGTCGGAGTTCTGCAAATATACAGTATCTTTCTGGTAGCAAAATTTTTTTAATTAATAAAGATTTTTGTACAACTTTTAAAATGTACTAAAAATTGATAGGATTTTTTAATATTTTATTATTTCCATTTTATGTGTATATATGAGTATTTTGCCTACATGTATGAAAATGTACCCATGTTGTGCAACGCCCACAGAAGCCAGATGGTATCAGGTCGCCCTGAAACTGCAGTTACAAACAGTTGTTATCTGCCATGTGGGTGCTGGGAACAGAACTCAGGTCCTTTGCAAGAATAGCCAGTGGTTCTAACTGCTGAGCCATCTCTGCAGCCCCAGAATTTTATTTTTTTAATGTATACTTTATGATGTGTGGATTATTTCTCAATAAAGTGGTAGGAGTTGTTTTGTTTATACAAATAAATATAGCAATATACAATATAAATCCTGGTTGCCTGGGGCTGGGGTCAGTAGGCACTGGGTACTAACTGAAGATGGGCTCAAGAGAATTTAGGGGAATGATGGATGAAACATCCTAAATCTAGTCTATGAGATGGGCATGATGGAATACACCTGTAATCTCAGCACTCAGAAGACTGAGGCAGGAGGATCATGAGTTCAAGACCAGCATAAGCTCCATAGTGGAGTACCAGATCAGCCTGAGCTACACGGTAAGGTCCAGTTTAAAAAAAAGAAAAGAAAAGAAAAAAAAAAAAAAAGATCTTGTTCACACTGTTTAAAAACTGAAGCCACTAAAAAACAAAGGGGTCTGGAGAGATGGCTCAGCAAAAGGACTTCCTGCTCTACCAGATGACCCGAGTTCATTACCCAGCATGCACTACTGGCCGTTCACAATCATCTGTAACTTATTTTATGTGTATGAGCATTTTGCTTGCATGGATGTATGTGTACCACGCCTGCAGTGCCTGTGGATGCCAGAAGAGGGTGTTAGATTCAATCTGCTGTAACTAGAGTTACAGATAGTTGGAAGGAGGCAGCAAATCAGTTAGGGAATACGAGAGCAATGAGGGTGAATATAATTTAAATGTATTATATACATGCGTGAAAATGTCATAATGAAACCCAGTGTTCTGTATAAACATTTTTAAATGAAAATTTGGGGGATCTATTTATTTTTATTTTATATGTATGAGTGTTTTGCCTACATATGTATGTGCACCATGTACATGCAATGCCCATAGAGGCCAGAAGAGGGCGCTAGGTCCCTTGGACCTTGAGTTATGGGTGGTTGTTGGCAGTCCTGTGGGTGCTGGGAACAGAACAACTCTGGTCCTCTGCAAGAGCAGTCAGTGCTCTTAACCACTGAGTCATCTCTCCAGCCCCTGTATAGACATTTTTTTAAACACTGTAGAAGGCCATATGGGGGTTGGGGAGGCTTGTTTTGCTTTTTGTTATGTTTTGTTTTGGGTTTTGGTCACTATGACCAAATATATGGCAGAAATAATTTAAGGGAGGAAAGATTCATTTTAGTTTGCAGCTTGAGAAGGCTCCATACTTGTCCCTTGGCTGTGTTTCTGGGCCCACTGACGAGGTAAAACATGTGGCAGTGGGAGCATGTGCAGAAGGAGGCTGCCCGACTCATGGTAGACAGGAAGTAGAAAATGAGGAAGAACCTCATTTTTAAAGTATAGCCTTTAAAAGCACACTTGTACCAGGTGTGGTGGCGCACGCCTTTAGTCCCAGCACTTAGGAGGCAGGAGCAGATGGATCTCTGTGAGGTCAAGGCCATCATGGTCTATATGGTGAGTTCCAGGCCAGCTAGGGTCTCAAAAAGACCAAAATAAAAAAGAAAAGTATACTTGCAGTGTCCTGCTTCCTATAGCTAGGCTCTACCTCCGGTTTCCAGAATCTTCCAAAATCACTACCACCAGTTGGGGGCCAAGTATTCACCTCAGGAGCTTGTGAGCACATTTCATATCCAACGTGTAACAGTGACCCAGACAGTGAATGACACCTTCTAGAGAATGTCACAAAAGTGTCACAGAGGAGACACAGGTACTGGGTCTTGAAGTATGTATAGGAGACTGCCAGAGAAAGAAGTCAGAGGAATAGGGTAGAAAGATAAACCTGGGCAGAAGCATACTGTTCTGAAAGAGCCTATATTCCTGGGGACACCAGTTTCATGGAACAGACATATGAGATTCACAGATGAGGACAGGAATGAGAGAAATGAGCCTGAAGAGGCTAGAGTGCAGGGAGAGACCACTATTGCCAACAAAGACCTTGAACTGACTCCCGAGGGATCACAGCAGATAGTTTAAGGCAGGGGTCTTGTGCACTTTATAGGAAGCTTGCTCTGACTGGGCCCATTTGAGCTCACCAGCCTTTTGCTTTTGACGTCATTTCCTGCCCTACATCTGATTTCCCTTGATATTCTCTTCCACCCATTCATCTGCATCTCCTCTTTCTGCCTGGGGGTCTCTTTCTGTTGTTCTTCCCAGAACACCATCCCTTAAAGACATCCCTCCATCCTAGCTTATCTGTCCTTGAACAGCTTTTGGATTCCATTACCAGGACTCTCAGTCCTCCGGGGTGCCATGTGCAAAGGATGAGTCCTTCATAAGGAAGAAGGTCAGGGTTTCCTCCTGAACCGTTGTTCAGGTCTCCCCAATATGCAGAGAAGTCTATAGGAAGAGATGGGTGTCTAAACCAGCTGCTGCTGAGTCTGGGAGAGTGACAAGTCACCAGCTCAGAGGCCTGCCTAGAAACGCCCAGCTCCCCTCTCAGCATCCTGACGGGGGGCTGGGAGGGACACACAGGACACTGTCCATCCCCTGCAGGGAAAGCCCAAAGCCATTACTCATAGCTCTGACCTTCTGCTCTGAAATGTTGCCTGGTATCTATGCACTCTCCCCAGGAGCTGGACAACTGGGTCAGCGAGCCACAGTCGCTCTGCCACCCGGGGTCTGGGAGCCCTCTCCAGGACAGTTCACTCCCCTAGGACAAAGAGGGTCAAACTGCTCTTCTAAAACATGACCTCAGAGATGTGCAGCAAGGAGCCAATTTATCACCATGAGGCTATAATTAGGTTTGTTAACATACAGTCGAGTGTAGTCTCCTTGAGTAGGAACTTAATCACGTTACTATTGAGTTCCTGTACACATTGCTTGGGGTGACTGTTTTACTTGTAGAGTTATAGCCAAGCCCAACGGGAGGAAATTAGCTTTGGACACAAGTTTGGAGGGGGGTTTCTTTTCCTCCTGACTTTGTCTCCCTCCCCCACCCCCTTCCATGTGAAAATATTTAGCAAACAGTGACAATGATGAAAAACAGTAGGAAACAAAATGTTCTACATTAGTATAAAACATGAAAAATGCAGCAAGGGCCCTTAGCGGTACAACATGTGTTATGCTGGCTGGCAGTCCATTAGCTCTGATAGGCATTTCACTTACCTAAGTCAAATATAACAGTCTAGTATTCATTAATATAAGAAGGGGCTGTGGAATCGGAGCTACCATCTGGCTGGGCCGACAGAATAATCTACAACTCATGATTAGGTCTAAGGAGTGGGGTTTCACTTTAATCTTTCTCATTGCTCGAAATTTCCATCTGCGCAGTTCGGCACATCATTTTTCTTCAAGACAAATGTGCTGTTTTCCATGTTCCAAAATTAGATCAGAAGAAAACGATTAATCATGTCACGGCCTGGGAAAGGGAACAAAGCTGCGATATTCCCTGGCTCTCCCTGCCCCCAAACCCCTCCCTGGTCCTCCAAGTTTTGCCCCCCGCCCAAACACACACACCTCCAAATTTCAGTTTTCAGCACAACTTTGGGGGACACCACTGTCAACCTAGAGGAAAGTGGAGTTGAAGGGAGTTTGGGGTACACTGGGGATCCCCAGCTGGGGTGCACCCTGAGTTCCTGACCTACACGTGCAGGCCGGTGTTGGAGGCACCAAGGCGCTGCCTCTGAGCCCAGAGTGACAAAAAGGGCTGAGAATGGGGGGCTCCCGCATCCTGGTCCCCTCCCCACAGCCCTGTCTGTCAGGCGGCTCGCAAGTCATAACAAATCCCTGGCGCGGAGCTGAAGCTGAGCGTTTGCCTGAGCGTCATGGGGATGATGAATGACCCGCAGGCCTTTGAAGTGCTCTGCCAGTTCAGCTGGGTCCGCCGTGCTGACAGAGAAATATACACAACAGCGTAACCAATAATGAGAACATTAAACATTCCTGCGCCGTGACAGGCTGACAGAAAAACCCAGGCTCGCATCAATCATCGTGCAGATAGAACCTTGACAAGGGGGCCCCTCAGCCGCCTCCCCGGCTCCCTCCTCTTCCGCTAGGCCTCCCCTCATCCTCCCTTCCAGGCCCGGTCTTCCTTCCTCAGAACCCCTCCTCCCCCAGCCCCTGCCCTCCTCTCGGAGGTCAAGTGAGGATTGGGCCCCTGCCATCTGCGGAAGGCGGCCAGTGAGTGACATGGCAAGGAGACACCACAGCAGCCTTGACAAGGAGCAAGAAGGCTTTTGAGCTCATGACACTTGCAGTCGGTGGCTTTTAGACCATGCAAAGGAACACGATCAGTGTGTGTTGGCAATGGTATCAAAAGTCCAAAGCCAGGCCCCGAAGGCCTGTGACCCCAGGCCCTCCAATTGTGTGGCTGGGGCAAGGCCCCTTTCTTCGTGTTTTGGCCTCTCCTGCTCTGCGGCGAGCATCTGATTTCCCGTCTATGTGAATGGGAAGAAACAGCAGAGAAACAAAGCTCTTCCTTTGCCTCCATCAGGAAAGGAAATCTGTCCAGATAAGCTGCACTGGATGGACCTTCAGCCCCTTCTCTGAGGAGATCCTGGTGTCCTCTCAGACCCTCCCACCTCTTGGTTTGAATCACACTTCCCTGGGCCCAGACTCCAGTGCTCTCTGTGACGTAGAGTGTCCCCTACACCTCTGTCACAGAGACTGGCCCTGCCAGGCTCACTCTCCACTAGCCAGGGAGCACCCACAGTCAGAATCTGGGGTTTTAGTCCTAGCCTTGAGACTTTGGGCAAATCTTGAACTTTCCTGAACTAGGGCTGGAAGGATGGCTCAGCAGTTAAGCACACTGGCTGCTCTTGCAGAGGACCCAGGTTCAAATCCCAGCACCCACATGGGGCCTAACAACCCTCAGTAACTCCAGTTCTAGGGGATCCGTCACCCTCTTCTGACCTCCTCAGGCATTACAGGACGCAGGTGCACTTACATGGATGCAGGTAATACACTTATACACATAAAATAACAAATAAATAAAAATTTTAAAGAAGAATGGAAGCCTCTACCTGGAGGCTCTTACATCTCTCTTTATATTCTCCCAACACAAAAGGTTATTTACCTTCAAAAGATTGAAGGTTTGGGAAATTTATTTTTATTTATTTGTAATCCTATTCTTGGCTTTTGAAGAAAAAATAAACATCTTGACTTTCCAAACTCTAATGCAAACTCCTGATACCCTACACACATCCAGAGACAGATGGTCGATGGGGAAGGGAAGGCCGCTCTGGGTCACCCAAGTGGACTGGTGGTTTTAGGAGTCCAGCCAGACCCTGGGAGAGGAGCCAGGAAGGCCAGTGCCTGAACGCCCCTGCTCTGTATTGGAGAGTGTCTTGTCTTTTCCTTCCTGACCCCTCTGGAGGTGAATGCCATTTCCGCCACCTCCAGCCCACACCGACCTTATATATGACAATCATCACCCAAAAAGCATCTTACCTGTCAAGTTAGACTTGAAGTCACTTAAGGAGAGGACAGCACCATGCTTTGGAGTCCTCTGGGTCCCCTGGGACTAGCAAGAGACCTCATTTTGCAGAGCCTGCCCCACCCACATCCCCTCCCTAAGGAATTGCTCCTGCCACGGAGGTGCATTCCCTGTAACTCTACCGTTGATGAACAAACATCGGTATTCAACATCTAGCCCTCCATTCCCAACACAGTAGTAATAATAATCATAAAGATAAGTAATCTGCCACCAGTCAGATTCTCTCTTCCCTGAACTGTAAGCTCAGCCACAGGTGGTGTTGAGCTCCTAAAAGTCACGTGGTGTCTGGGGTTGGGGAAGCCATTTTGAGCCATATACTTGCATGTTGAGGAAAGAGGAAAAGGCTGATGTTTAAAGACAAGTGGGAGAATGAGGTAGGAGGAAGAGCTGTAGGTATAAGGGACCAGGTAGACCCCAAGAGAAGACAGCATAGGTTCGATTGTCTGACTTGCCTGGTCCTATCTCCTGAGGCCAGATTGCACTGGGTTTTGCCCCAGCATACCTGTAAGATAGTCAATCACTGGAAAAGACATATGACCCAGGTCTGCCTAATCATTTTATCCTATCTTCTGCCTAAAATGAGTGGCTCAAGGATAGTCACGTGACCCATGTAAAGTCAATTAAAGTCTTTCCCTAGAATCTTATTTGATTCTGAGAGATACATTTTTCCATTGCTTTTAAGTATTTTTTATTTATTATTTTTATGTGTATAAATGTATTGCCTGCATGTATGTAAGTGCATCTATGTCACATAATATCTGTGGAGAACAGAAGAAGGTGTCAGATCCCCTAGAACTAGAGTTACAGGTGGTTGTTAGCCACCACATGGGTACCGCGATTTGAACTCAGGTCTTCTGCAAGAGCAGCCAGTACTCTTAACTGCTAAGATCTCTCCAGCCACCCCCCCCTTTTAAAGTATTTTTTATTTGTTGTTTGTGTTGTTGTTGTTTTTTTTTGAGACTGTTTCACATATCCTATGCTGGCCTCAAAGATGACCTTGAACT
Source organism: Eospalax fontanierii (assembly GCA_035773235.1). Lineage (NCBI taxonomy): Eukaryota > Metazoa > Chordata > Mammalia > Rodentia > Spalacidae > Eospalax > Eospalax fontanierii. Next base: position 16,785,669 of record CM069540.1, on the reverse strand, counting down.
TCAGATCCTCCAGCCTCCACCAAAAGAACACTGAGATTACAAAGCACATGACATGTTTTATGCAGTTGGAGCCCAGGGCTTCCTGCATGCTAAGAAAACTCCTTATCAGCTAAGCAACCTTTCTGGCCCACTTTTCAAACCTTCTGATTAAGTACTGTAAGGCCAGGACTTCCAAACCTTACAATGCTTGGCTACTGTCTGCAAGCTGCCAATGTGTTCTAGGGTGAAAGAGGCCCACAGAGCGGTGAAGCCTACTGGTGACAGGTCCTGATGACCTGCATGGTCCTTGAATCTAGTCAAGCCTGGGAGCTGCTCCATACCAAGCCTTTCTAGGAGGGGAGCCAATACATTCCCTATCTTGCTGAAAACAGATTTCATTTGATTTCTATCTCTTACAACCCAAGAGAATCTTCATAATAGAGTTCAGGGGACAAACCAATTTTAGAAGTGTATTAATTATTTTTCTGTTGCTGTGATAAAACACCATGACCAAAGCAACTTATACAAGGAGGAGTTCCAGAGGAATAAGAGTTCATCGTGATGGGGAAATCACAGCAGGAGGCAGCTGGAGCTGAGCACTCACATCTTCAAGTATTCGCTAGACATAGAGGAAAGACTGAAAGTCGGATCAGGCTATGAACTCTCAAAGTGTGCCCTTCCTCTAGTGACATACTTCCTGTAGCAAGGCCACACCTTCTAAGCCTCTGCAAAAAGTGCCAGCAACTGGAGACCAAGTGCTCAAATACTTGAAGCCTATGGGTGACATTTTCATTCAGACCACCACAAGGAGACGCATCTATAATCAATAAATGAGTCAACTTTTCTTACTGCAAATGCACATAAATAGGAAGCCACCCAGGCACAGAGCAGGGAACGCCACATGCAGCCGTCTCCTGCAAGACCTGACTGTGAGTATACCCTACGTCCCAGTCTGAACAGCTGTATGCCACAATCTAGCTGCTTCCTGATCTACCCTTCAGAATGGCCCTTCCCACTCCCTGACTTGTTCCCATCCCGAGCAAGAAGGGAATGGTCAGGGTGATCTCTCCAGCCTCTGCATGAAGCCACCTGGCCTGTCCTCCATGCCAGCTCAGCAGAAAGCTCAACTGACCCCTCCTCTACCTCTCCCATGGCCCCAGGCCCACACTTCAGATACCATTCCCCTCCATCCTCAGGACAGGGCTTTACTATACTACCCAGGCTGGCCACAAACTCCTAGGCTCTAATGACCCTCCTGCCTCAGCCTCCCAAGTAGCCGGGAATACAGGTGTGTGACCATCTCAGACACAGTTTTGATCTCAGATGCTCCTTTGAGCCAAATGTGGACTTGTGGGTGTTCGTCATCATCCCAGGCCTGCTCTGATGACAAAGTCCCTGGTGTAGCAGGGCAGTGATAATAATTGGGAGTTTTAGCTGATCACAAGCTCAGCCTGAACCAATCTTGTGTAATGTCAATTATGAAAAAAAATCGGTAAAATGATAAGCCAGGTTGGTCTAGAATATCACATTCACATGATGTCTTAAGAATTCAGGAGGGTCAGGAGTAGTGATACACACCTTTAACCCCAGCACTCCAGAGGCAGAGGCAGGTGTGTCTCTGTGAGATAAGGCCATCCTGGTCTACACAGAGTTCCAGGTCAACTGGGGCTACAGGGAGACCGTGTTTCAAAACAGGGAGAGAAACCGGATGGGAGGGCAGGGAAGGAAAGGGAAGAGGAAGGAGGATGAAAGCGAAAGAGGCACGCCTGAAATCCCAGCACGCAGAAGGCCGAGACGGGAAAATGGCAAGTTCTAGACCAGCCTGTGTTGCCTAGTGAGACCCTGTGTTTAAAAAGAAGAGAAAAAAAAACACACAGAAAAGAGATACAATCATCACTAAGCACCTACTATGTGCCAGGCGCTGTGTGAGGTTTGAGGGAATTTCTGCTGAGGACTAGGGGAATCTATAGCAAAGAGAATCCTGGGACACCATAGCATGGCGAAGATGCTGAGCAGGCATCTGGCCCTTGAAGGTGCAGGAAAATCCATCTCCTCAGCACTAGATTCTAAGGGGCCAGCGTGGGCTTGTTTCCCATGAAATGTCTGGGAAACCTCCAGGCCAGCTGGCACCCAGCATGCAAGAGCATGTTTCCTTCTGTCTTGTCTAGTCCTTGCCCACCAGGAGGAAGAACCGGAATCAACAAGAGACCTAGAAGGAAAAGCAGCATTCACCCCATCCTGAGGATTTTCTGACAGTTCCAACCACCTATAAGCTGAACGGGCCTCTTGACAGGTAATGAGCTCCTCATCACTAAGAATATTCAAGCAGAAGTCAGAGGGATGGTACAGAAAGCGTCCCTCATTGAACAGATTGGAGTTTTCCAGTTCAGTGACGCTGTGGCCTCAGTTGTTCCCTCTGTGCAGAGGGTGCAGACAACTCTTCTTACCTTCCTGTACAGTTGTGGCCAGGGGATTTTCAAACGTGGCTGGTTATGTGGCCAACAGTGACTGCAGCTGCACATCCCATTCCACACACGTCCAAACTCTCCAGCTTGCCTCTCTCCCTGGAGAGGAAGAGGCCCAGCACTATCCTGATCAGTCAGAACCGGCCTGTGACTGCTTCCTCAGATACAGCAAGACAGAAATGACACTGGATGACACTAAGGCTGGATTCAAAGACACGCGCAATTCTATGGGCTCCTGGCAGCTCTCTGGGTTTACTTCTGGAACCCAGCTGCCGTGCAGAAGCCTAAACTCATTCATACAAAATGTTCACGTGGAGAAACCCACACAAGTATCCAGTCCCTGAGCCCAGCCAGGGTCTCAGCTGATGGCCAGCATCAGAAACCAAGCATGAATGAAGACTTATAGGAGCAGCGTTCACAGTGCCTAGAGACAGCGAGATGGCTCAGTGGGTAAAGAAGCTCGACAACTTGAGTTCAATCCCTGGGACCCATATGGTGGAGGGAGAAAACTGACTCCCACAAGTTGTCCACTGACTTCCACACATATGCCATAGCATACATGCATCATATACACTAAATAAATAAATAAACAAACAAACAAACACAATAAAAACCTACTCATAGTGGCTAAAACATGGAAGTAAATCAAGTGTCAGACAACATATGAATGGAAAAACAAAATGCATATATATGATGGCATATTATATAGCCTTGAAAAGAAATTCTAATTTGGGGTTGGAGAGATGGTTCAGCAGTTAAAAGCACTGGCTGTTCTTGTAGAGGACCTAGATTTGGATCCGAGTACCCACATGACAACTACCAACTTTCTGTAACTCCAGTTCCAGGAAATCCAACGCCCTCTTCTGACCTCCATGGGCATTACATGACACAGGTGCAATTACATGCATGCAGGCTATATACCCAGACACATAAAAAATAATAAAAATAATAGCTATCAAAGAAATTCTAATTCATGCTACAATGTGGATGAACCTTAAAAGTACTATGCTTTAAGTGAAATAAGCCAGTCAAAGAAAGACACATATCACAGAGTCTACTTCTTTGAGGTTCCTAGAGCAGTCAAAAAAAATCATGGCGAAAGGAGAAGAGTGGAGCCTGGGGAGGAGTGAATAGAGAGTCAGTGTCTAAAGGCCCCAGTGTGTCAGCTGTACAAAACAAAAGGAGTTACAGAGGAGGATGTGGGGATAACTGCACATTATAAATGTGTCTACACCCCTGAACTGTGCTTAAAAATGGTCATATGCCAGGTGAGGTATCACACACCTTTAATCCCAGCTCTTGGGAGGCAGAGGCAGGTGGATTTCTGTGATATTAAGGCCAGCCTGGTCTACATAGCGAGTTCCAAGACAGCTGGGGTTACAGGGAGACACTGTCTCAAAAAAAACAAAAAGAAATGGTCATAAAATGGCTGGGGAAATGGGTCAGTTGGCAAAATCCTTGCTGTGTAAGTATGAGAACCCAGTTCTGATCCAAGCACCCAGGCAAAAAGCCAATTTCTATAGCACATGTCTGTAGACCTGGGGAGGCAGAAACAGAAGGATCCCTGGAGCACACTGACCAGTCAGTCTAGTTAAATCAGTGACTTCCAGGTTAAATGAGAAACTCTGCCTCAAAAAACAAAGTGGAGGGGCTGGAGAGATGGCTCAATGGTTAAGAGCACCGGCTGCTCTGGCAAAGGAACCAGGTTCAGTGCCCAGCACCCACCTGACAGCCGACAACTGTGTAACTCCAGTTCCAGGAAGATGCGATGCCCTCTTCTGGCTTCCAGGGGCTTTGCGCATACATGATGCACTTGCATACAAGCAGGCAAAACCTTTGTAAGCATAAAACTACATACATAAATAAAAATAAAAAAATAAGGTGGAGCTGAGCATGGTGCACACCTTTAATCCCAGCACTCTGGAGACAGAAGCAGGAGGATCTCTGTAAATGAGGTTAGCCTGGTCTACAGAGAGATTTCAGGTCAGCCAGTGCTACATAGTGAGCCCCTGTCTCAAAAAAAAATAAAAATAAAAAATAGGGCCTGGAGAGATAGCTCAGCAGTGAAGAGCACTGGCTGCTCTTGCAGAGTACACGGGTTCAGTTTCCAGCACCTATATGGCAGCTAACAACCATTTGTAATTCCAGTTCCAGAGGATCCAATGACCTCTTCTGACCTCTGTGGGCACTGTATGACACAGGTGCACTTACATATATGCAACTAAAATATACATATAAAATTAAAATAAATAAATTTTAAATAAAAAAAGAAACAACAAAAAATAATAAGGTGGAGAATGACTAAGGAAGACACTGCATGTCCACCTCTGGCCTCCACCTGTGTGCACACACACACACACATACACAGATACGTTCACAACCTCCCACCCACACAAAAATGATCATGATGATATACTTTTATTTATTATTTGTATTTCATGTGTATGAGTGTATTGCCTGCATGTATGTAAGTGCACCCGTGTCACGCAATGACCAAGGAGGTCAGAAGGGGGCATTGGATTAGAGAAATCTATACAAATTCCTGACCAGCCCATAAGAACTATAACATAAGTAGTGTGTGTGTCTTCGTGTGTCTGTCTGTCTATCTGAGTGTCTATGTGTGTACACACATGGGGGCATATGTGCATGTGAACAGCAGAGGTCAATACTGGGCATCTTCCTCAATTGTTTCTCCACCTTACTTTTTGAGACAGGGTCTCTCACTGAAGCTGAAGCTTACGATTAGCCCAGGGATCTTCCTGTCTCCACCTCTCTGGTACTGGAACTACTTACATGGATGTTGGGACTCAAACTCAGGCCCCCGTGCTTATGTAAGTAAGCACTTTACTGACTGAGCCATCTCCCCAACCCCATAAAATAGTTTTGAATGGTTTCTTGTACAGTAAGAAACAGTTGGTGTGAGATGGTCAGGTCAGAGGCCTATGGTCATGATGCAGCAGGTCTTGGGCTGGGGCCCACCCATGACTCAGTTGCCCTCCACTGGGCTGACCCTCCCTCTCCTCCAGAATGGCTTCATCTCCTGCCAGATTTGATCCCAAGTTGAAATGCAGGCCTTGCCCTTAGCATACCAGTCCCTGCTCCCAGCTCTTCTGGCCTCACAGGTAGGAAAAGAATTAAGATTGTGAGAGCTGCGCCCACAGAGAAGGAGCACACCCCCCAGGGCCCTCTTTTCACAGCCCTAGGCCTATCTGTCCATTCTCTACTCATCCATGAGAACTCACACAGGACCTTGGCTTGGAGACACCGGAGAGGGATGCCCCTGCAGACCACTGCAGACAAAGCCAATCCAGCCCCTCAGGTAGTCACGCAGTCCTTGCCGTCACATGTGCAGCAAAGACACAGATGCTCGGGAAGGGGCGAAGTTAGACACACAGGAAAGTTCAGGGAGTGACAACTTTCTGTTCTGTGACTCTCATGTAAAGTAGGCAGGCCCATGAATTCAAAAGTTGAGCATTTCCCCTCTTCCTGACCTTGACTCCCTCTGGACGAGTGTCCTGTATTATCACACACATCATAAGTCTCATGTCATTCCTCTCTCCAGATGATACCAGGTGGGGAGCACATAACACCGCAGCAAGGTTAAGCACCTAGCTCGCCCTTCAGGGACTGCTGGGGAAGTTTGATTTGTTGCTACTACTGTCTAGAAACTGATGGTAACAAAGTACAGAGTAGAGAACACTCAGCCTCATGGGCAGCTGCCCCCCCATCATCTCACAGCTCTGGGGTCTCAGATCCAAACTTACTTGTCTCTTCTGGGAACACTGACCCAACTTCAGCTCAAGCTACCACACTGGAGTCTTGGCTAAATCTATACAATAGACAATTCTGGTTTATACACACAAATGAGTAAACACCATGCTCCAAATGCTATGGCTCTCTTAGGACAATGCCCCATGAAGCAGGTTTACTGATGTTTGAGCCTTATGCCCCCATGCCATTCAGACTGGCTCGGGTGTGTTACTGAAGGAGGAGTATCGAGCCATCCTCTCACCTGCAGTATAGTTACCTTTCCACTGCTCAGCATCTACACATGAGAGAGGGTGAGACCTGACCCATCAGTCCGCCTCATCATCTCAGCAGTGAGTGAATGGTTCATGGTTAAGCATATGTCCCCAGCTTAGGCAACTAGAGTTCCCTTCCTGGGAATGTTAAACTAGACTCAAGGAGAGACGTAAGAGGTAGGCGTGGATGTGAGACCACAGCTTTGGCAAATGGGGTCTTACTATAAAGAGGGACTGGGCAGAGATGAAAGTCAACACAGACCAGCATCAAGAGAAGGAAAGGTGTGAGTTCTCCACCCCTTTGGAGGGGGGGCTGCAACTCGACATTCATCTTCACCCTGCCCTCAGAGGACCAGAAAGCATCATCAAGCTTAGTTGCTAGGAAGTGGGGGTAGGAGAATAGATAACAGGAATAAGAAACTTAAAAAGGAAACAGAAGCCCAGGATGGAGGGGGTGGGGTTGGAGGAGGAAATGCCAGAATGGTGGTCAAGAAAGAAGAACAGGGGTGCAGCCAAGCTGGTGGATGGTCTGTCCTCCAGGATGGGAAAGAGAGAGTCCTGGGTATATGTTCAGAGATTGGGAGGAGATACCTGGAATGGAGCGAGGATGATGGGAGGGCATCGGCATGTCCCTGGACCAAAGAGTCACAATGCAGAAAGTGGCAGTCACCAACAAATGGTCACTTCCAGAAGCACAGAAGACGGGGGCAGGCCTTCCTGAAAGGCCCAGATGCCAGCTGTGGAGAAGGACATTTCTGGTTACATGTAGGCAGGGAGAGTGGAGGTGAAAGATCCCATGGGCCTGCTCAGCATCCTTCCAGAGATCTGCTTGAAGAACCCAGGGTCACATCTGTTCAGCTGGAGCTTCACACCAGAGCACATGCATGAGATGCCAGCAAGGCACTTTGTTCCCAGTGCCAGGAGGTTAAGGAACGTGAAAAGGACTGCATCGGATGCCGGGGAAAGCACAGCTCTCCTCACACTGCCAAACTGCAAGCCTTCAGGGAAAGAGGCCTTTCCTCCTAAGAGGGCTGGCAGCCTTGCCTCTGCCCTGACCCCCTGTGCTGGACATTGGAAGATGCAAAAAGGACATAACACAAGACTACAGACAGCATAGGAAGGAAAGGGCAGTGACTCTGGGCACTTCCTATGTATCAGCCAGCACCCAGCCTCTATGGGGACTTAAAGCACCATGAGGCGAAGAACCTTGTCCATCTTGATCACTACAGCTACTATACTGAGAATGATGTGCGACAGGCAAGGAGAATGCACTCAGCAAGTACCGATTCCATGTTTAATATATGAGTGCAGCCCATGATCCTAAGACCTCTGAAGTTCTTGCTTTAATTACACTCTCTGTTTAAAAATAACCATCAGAGCCGAAAGTCGTGGCACACACCTTTAATCCCAGTGCTTTCGGGGCAGAAACAGGTGAATCTCTTTGAGATCAAGGCCAGCTTGGTCTACATAGCAAGTCTCAGGCCAGCTGGGGCTACAGGGAGACTTTATCTCAAAATAAAAACAAAGTCATCAGTTACCCTGGGTAACAGTGACTGTAATTTTAAAGTTCACCTAAGTGGAAGTAGGAACTAGCCTGCCCTTAGTTAATTAACCACGTCCATACAAACTTCTGATATAGCCTGTCATTTAGACATTGTGTCCTCTTGGTAGCAAGAACACCAAACTGAAGGCAGAAGGCTCAAACATAAACCTTTTCAGTATTGGCTTTACACACCCACTCTTTGAAGGAGCAGACATGGCTAGCCCTGCCCCAAGGCGGGGTCCATCCCAACTACACCCACTCAGAAGGCCTAGGGATCCACAGAAGAATGATCTGGAGCTGGGTAGAGGGGGAGGATTCTTCCATTTCTGTTCCACTCTCTTCCTGTCGTCTCTTTCCTGTCCCCTCACCACCTCCACCTGCTTCTTCCACAGGCCCCTCCTCTAGCTTCCACAGACACATCAGTTCCTGCCACATGAAAAATGGTGCTCGTGAATAAAGATGTTTGCCCTCTGAAGGGACGTTGGCAGAAGGGACGTCAGAGATCCCTGAGCTAGGGCTGGGCGGTCTTCAAGAAAGTTGTTTCTCTCCCCCTCTTGGCGTCCCTACCTTCCTTCTTCTCCCTGTCCCCCAGCTCCGCGCCCCCCTCCCCTTTGCTTACTTATTGGAGGAGTAATAAATATCGGGCCGACAGGCCCTTCTCACAGTTACAAAGCCTACCTGTAAGGAGCTCAATAATTAGCAGTCTTGAAGATGATATATGACTTTCATTACCCTTTGGGACTGGAGACTAAATGAGGACAGAGCTAATTGCCGTGCAAAGCAGTTTGGCATGAATGAGAAAAATGCAGGCCCTGTCTCCTGCCAAAAAAAAAAAAAAAAAAGGCCCTATTGCTGCTCTGATCTCCAGGCTGGTTTCTGCCGCAGGAGTTCACTCGGTGTCCATAAATCATGGGCTGATTACAGCTGAAGTCGTCAGCGGCTGTTTGCTGAGTGACAGATCCCAGCCAACCATATTAGAGTTTGGACTCGCTCCTTTCTTCTCCTCTTCCTCCTCCTTGTCACACTGACCAGAAAATTAAACTCAGACTCCTCCAAGGGGGTCATGGATGCCTAGGATGGGGCTGGGACTATGGACTGGCCTCGGATTGCTGCTCTCCATGGCCAGCTCATCCCTGCACAAGGCTCTCCTCTCTAACATGCCCTGGTCCCCAAAGCCAGGGAATGAGGGGCCTGCTGCCTCCCTCCCACCCTCAATGCTCTGGGCTGAGCGTTTGTCCTTGGCTTGTCATCGAGACAAATGTGGTCTCTCTTCTGGCCTGTATGTCTGCTTCTCCCCCCACCACCCTAGCAGGAAATGCTTTAATGCTTAAAGGAGGACAGACACCAGCCACACGTGTGTCTGCAGCTGACAAGAAAGAGGCGGGCAGCACAGCCAGGAGGACGAGGGCGAGGACGGAGCACCTGGGGTAGGGCACACCTCCTGGAATCTTCTCTTTCCCCTCCCCTACACACTCCCCTTGGGCACTTCTCAAGAAGCCCTGCTGCAGGGTGGGAACCACACTGAAGATGCAAAGCACTGTCCCATCCCCATCCATCAGGTTCCCTGGACCATGGGTGAGAGTCCCTCCCAGCGGGCAGCCACCAGCTTCATACTCAAAGCTGGGCTCGTGGCTTTCCTAGTAATTAATTCTTATATTGCTAAATTATATTTGACACTTCATTTAGAACTCAAGTTTCCATAATGCAAATTGTCTTCTGGCAAGAAGGCTGCAGTGAACACTGAACGACCTGACAGCCAGGCTAGGAGGGGTGTGTGAAAATTATCAACCTAACAAGGACTCGAATCATCCAACAGACAAGTCTCTGGGCTTGACTGTGAGGGATTGCCTAGATTAGGTTCGTTGAAATGGGAAACCCACCCTAAATGCGGGCAGCACCATTCCATTGGCCTGTTCTAAAAAGGAGAAATTGCCAGGCATGATAATGTACACCTTTGACCCCAGCACACGGGCAGAGGCAGGCTGATCTCAGTGACTTCCAGGACAGCCTGGTCTACATAGTTAGTTCCAGGCCAGCTAGGACTACAGGGAGACTGAGTCTCCAAATTAATTAATTAATTAAAATAATTTAATCAATCAAGATAAATAAAAAGGAGAAACGGAGCCGAGAACACATTCCCGCATGTGACCAACTGCCTGAGGCTCCTGCTGTCATGCCTTCCCCATCATAATGGGCTGTGCCCTCAAACTGTGAGCCAAAATAAGTCCTTCCTCCCTTAAATTGTTTCTTTCAGGTATCTGGTCACAGCAAGGAGAAAAGGAAGAATACAAGGCAGGGAGGTCCATGAAACTCAGAGAGGAAAGGGTTTTACTGAACACCTACTTTTGACCCAGTGCTTTACATTTACTATCCCACTGTCCCTTAGCAACCACATGAGTGAACTGTCCTCAACCTCTTCCCTGCCCGATTCAGACCAACAACTGGCCAATGACTGAGTTGCTATGTTTCACCGAGACCAACAATTCATTTCCTGGGGAACACCTGTCAAATGTGCTCTAGACAGTGCCTGCCATACCCAATCAGTGCCCTGAACTTCTACCCCGTCCAATAGAAGCACCCTAAACCCCAATGAGGGAAAGGTGATTTTTCTGGGTATGTACACAGACAGCTAGAGAAGTTTGAGAAACTCAGCTGCCTCCTCAGCTTCCATCCTCTCCAGGTCTTCTCTACCTTAAGCCCCTGGAGTGAGGTTTTTGTCCCCTGGACTTGAGGTACAGACACACTTACTGAGATGTAGGTGTGCATACACAGAAGAGAACATGGTGTCTTCCCCATGTGTGAGCTTTGGAAGCAGGTGTGTATGACCTCTGCTAGGGATAGGCAATGCATGGAATGGGTGACATGTAGGGTAACCCCACAGGAAGAAGAAAACCGGGACCTGGGGACTGTTGTCATCAAAATGGGGGCCTGTCACCTTGTCCCTATGGTCTCTGAGTCTTACTCTGTAAAATCAGTGATATAGACTCGGTTCATTCCCATACCCACCTGCAGCTGGGGCAGGCCAGGGGTCTTCCCCACCCCCATGTGTGGCACTCGTGGGAAAGTCTCTTTCCTATGCAACCTGAGACAGATTACCAGCTGGAAGAGGGGTCTGTCTGGAGCTGGGCAGAAAGCAGGTGGCACAATTCAACAGTAACCAGCTCAGTTCCATTGTTTGGGTCCATGAAGGGCCACATCCAGGCTCCTCGCTGCCTCTTGACCCGATTTCCAACACTTCCCAACCCTCCTTCATGAGACTTCTCCATGCAACTGGGACAGGTTCGGGGGGCGGGGTCTAAGTACAAACCCCAACATACACCTTGTAGTTGAAAAACAGGTCAGATCGCCCTTTCCTAAAGACTCCAACGTCTTCCCATATCCCTGAGAATCAAACTCAGCTCTGTGCCTTGGCCTACAAATAGGATGACCTGTTACCCCATATTATTATTAATGGAGCACCCTTCACGCTCAAGTGTCTGGGTGATAAATCATGAGGTCACCTTCTCAAGCAGCAAGCTCCATGTGTTCCCAGACTGCGCTCCTCCAGTTCCTTCTAGCCTCATCCAGTCAGGCAGAGCAGGTCTTGTAAGGCGCCAAGGCTTGCCCACCTCACCTCCCCCGTATGCAAGTGGCCTCAATCTGAAACACATGGCCCTGCTCCTTCCCTCGACTGGTTTCCACTCAGCTGTGAGTTTTCATTGAAATGCCCTCCTTTCAAAGGGTCTTCCTTTACCTATGCTCCCATGAACCTTAAACTGGGTCCTACCATTATTCTATAATACAAACACTGTGGTTTTTTATCTCTTATTTTTATTTTCTGTGTATGAGTGTATTGCCTACATGTATATAAGTGCACCCATGTTGTTCAATGCTCATGGAGGTCTGAAGAGGGCATCAGACCCCCAGGAACTGGAGTTAGGGACAGTTGTTAGCTACCACGTAGGTGCTGAGAACTGAACCCCATTCCTCTGCAAGAACAGCCAGTGCACTTAACCACTGAGCCATCTGTCCAGCCTGTCTGTGATATATTTTGTCAGGAACACCAATTTTGATAACACACTTACTTGTCTAATATCTATTTCCCACATTGAACTGTGACGGCCCCATAAAGTCAGTAACCACTGTATCTCCAGACCTGAAACAGTTGTGCCCGTACGTATATGCTTTATGAATGAATGAACGAATGAATGAATGACTATATGATATTTCTCAAAAATGTACATGTCAACACACACACATGCTACTCCAGGACACCAAGTTTTCCACAACCATCTTCAAGGAGGTAGAATTCTGTTCTGACACAAGGTGAGCTTCCCCATAGTAGCACAGATCACTGGGCTGTTGTCACAGGAGCTCAAACAGAGGCCACATCAGGAAAGACATGTGTGAGATGAGGGACACAACACAGAAAGGCCTTCTCCAGTCAGCTTCTCATCACCACAGATCAGCCATCTCGCCTCCACAGCAGTCATACAATCCACAGCGAGCTCTCTTCTACAGCCGCTCTATTCCCCACAAATGGACTGTTAGGGGACGCATGCGCTTAACTGAATGAATCCCCGTTTGTTCTGCTGTGTGTTGTTTTGCTGTTGTTTACATTTATTTTGTGTGTATGTGTCTGCACATGAAGGTGCCATAGCATGCATGTGGAGGTCAGAGGACAACTTGTGCAAGTTGATCTTTCCAGCATGTGGGTCCCAGTGACTGAGCTCAGGCCGCCAGCTTGGTGTCAAGTGCCTTTCCCTGCTGAGCTATCTTGTCAATCCTATTGTTGTTATTTTGAGACAGGGTCTCACTGTGTAGCCCAGGCTTTCTGGAACTCGCTATGTAGCCCAGGATAACCTCAAATTCACAACAATCTTTTCTCAGGCTCCTGAGTGTTGGGATTATAGGCACGAGTCACCACAGTTTCCATCTATGTTTATTTGTCTGATTTCATTTGGTTTGATTTTTGGCCTACACAAGTTCTGGAATTCTTGGGAGTGATCGTCTATCTTGAGAAAATCTTGAATCAAATTTAATTTTACTTTATAGAAACATGTCTTTGGGGAAATAAGTCAGTCAGTGAAGTGCTACCCTTGCAAGCACGAGGACCTGAGCTGGGTCCCCAGTTCCCTCGCAAACAGCGGGCGTGGTGGTGTGTGCTTGTAATCCCTGTGCTGGGGAGACAGAAGCAGGGAGACCCCCGGGGTTTGATGGCCTGGCAGCCTCTAGGCCAATGAGAGATCCTGTATCAAAAGTAAAAACAAAGTGGATGACACCTGAGGTCCAGCACCTGAGGTTGTCCTCTGACCTCCACATGCATGTACACTTGTACACACATCTGTGCCTGCACACACACATACACACACACACACGAACAAAAGAGAGAAAGAAAGAGAGAGAGAAAGAGAGAGAGAAGGAGGGAGGACAGGAGGACCGGAGGGAGGGAGGGAGGGAGGGAGGGAGGGAGGGAGGGAGGGAGGGAGGGAGGGAGGGAGGGAGGGAGGGAGGGAGGGACAGAAAGGAAAACAAAGGAAAAACCCACAAAGAAGTTGATGAATCAGTCCCCCTCTTATCCCGCAGTAGACTTAGCACACACCCGTGCCCACAAAATTTATGGGCTGAAACTCTAATTCCTATGAAAGTTAAAGCTTTGGGGAAGTGATTAAAAGGCAGAACCCTGGTGGCTGGGATTAGAGTCCTTACAGAAGAGACCTCAGAGAGACCTGTCACCCCTTTGGCCATGTGGAGTTTAATGAGGGGATGGCTATCTACAAAAGACTAGACCTTCATCAGCAGACACAGTCTACCAGCACCTTGACCTTAGACTATGAGAGAATATCTATCACTGATAAGCCCTGCTGCCTATTGGTATTTTGGTACAGTGGCCTGGGTGGACTAAGACATGGGAAGTTTGCCTCCTGTTACAGAGGCTTTCTCTGTGTGCCTCTAGGCACCCTTAGACAGACAAAGCCTTCAGAATGGGCTGGGCACTCTGGAGGTGGTCTGTATACTGTCAGCATTTGCCCACCCACTGGCATGAGTGGAGGGTGGCAGATGGGAAAAGGGGGCAGTTCTGACACGGGTGGGATCTCCTGGTCGTGACGGCTCTTCTGCAGACCCAGGGGAAAAACATGGTTAGAACACTAGGCCATGTTCCTCCAAGACATGTTTTGGGCCCAGAGACTCCCGTGCTGAGCGAGAAAGCATGGAAGCAGGAGCCATGTAAATGTCCTAGAGCCTGTTCTGGAGTGATTGCTAAGGAAGAAGAGGAGTCAGGGCCCAGATCAGCATAGCACACTCAACAGTAAGACTATTCTGCTCCCATTGTCTTCCTGACAGAACTATAAAAGGCAAATGTCTACTTGGCTCCTCAGCAGCCTGTCCACAGACCAGACCTGATGGACTTGGGTGTGGATATAGACTCTGTAAGCAGCACAGAGCTTCACCTGAACAGGGGAAAGGAAGGAACTTATCTAAGAGGGCAGCTCCAGAAGGCTCTCCAGACTCTGGAACTGTATCCAGACACATAGATGGACAGGCAGACAGACAGAGAGATAGTTAACAGAATGTGACTGATACACAACTACAAACACAGAGATCCACGTCCTCTGTATAAACTGCCTCCTCCAGCCAGTTCCACAAAATACCTCAGTCTTCTCTGGAACTGCTAGCCAGAAAGTTGGATCACACCTCAGTAGTGGACACTTGCCTGACTGCTGACCTGTGTTTCCTCATGAGGACTGGAAACAAAGAAACACACCCACAGCCTTGTACTTCCACAAAGGTAGAACTGAATTTGCCTGCCACTCGAAACAACTAAAACACCAAGTGAAAATTCATGAGATAATCTTCAAGGCATTGAACATCATGAAACAAAAATGGAAAATTTGGTGCTGAGTTGTAGGTCAGTGGTAAAGCATATGCTCCGCATGAATGAGGCCTGACTTCAATTCCCTGCACCTCCCAAAAAGGGAGGTGTGGAAATAAACCTTATGCTTTTCCCAACATATGGCCTTGAGAGAGTTTATAGTATACAGCAAAAAGAAGGGGAATCCCAGACAGGCTTAGTTAAGGATGGGGGTGGAGCTAAGAGCCCAAGCAGATGAAGTCCTAAGCGTATACAGGATAGAATCCTAGAGAGGTTCACTCAAGCATTCAGCAAGATACCAATCAGTTTGTGGTATATATGAGGATGCTACTGAGGGCCAGGAAAAGGACTACCAGACCCAGGAAAATAAAAGAAAAGAACCCCAATTTATGTAATATAGCATATATCTAACAGGAAGCAGGGAAAATGATATTTCAATATATAAAAGAAAACATATTTGGCAAAAATAAGTACCTAGTCCATGACGAAAATCTTTTTTAAAAAACTGTAAGTAAAAGAAATGTCTTTGACGTGATCCAGGTGGGATTCTTCAATACTCCCAGCCGACATCATACATAATGGTGAAAGTTTGACTGCTTTTCCCTTTAAGAACAGGAGATAAGGATATCCACTCTTGTCACGTTTAATATTGTACAAGAGCTGCTGGCTAGTCCAATAAGAAAAGAAAAACATTTTTAAGGTATCTAGCTTAGAAAGGAAGATGTGAATTGTCATAATTTTCATAGGGCATGATCATATACAATAAAAATTTTTAAATATATACACAGACTGTGGAAGAGCTCTGAGACACTATAAAAAGACCCAATCTTCAGATTATGGGAAAAGAAGAATACCATAGAGAAAGCAAGAGAATAGTATCAATAAAATCATAATAGAAATTTCCCAAACTTAAATAAGAGATGCCTATCCAGGTACAAAAGGTATACAGAACAGCAAATAAATAGGACCAGAAAAGAATCTCCCCATGACATAGCATAGTTAAAACATTTAAAAACAAGTGTTTTTAATAAAGAAATGGTATTGAAAGCTGAACTCCAAGTCATTTATAAAAGTAGGCCCATCAGAATAATACCTGATTATTTAACAGAAACTTTTAAAGCCAGAAGGGTCTAGAAAAATGTATCGCAAGTTCCAAAAGCTCAAAATTGTCAAACTAGATTCTAATACCCAGCAAAACTACCTACTAAAAGGAGAAAGAAAAACTTTCTATGATAAAAACAAAGGAATTTGTGACCACTAGCTCAGTTCTACAGAGGACACTGGAAGGAATACCTCAGTCTAGACAAATATAAACATGTCCAAGAGGTGAATAAATAAACAATTACAGAGCAGTTAATTAAAAGAGAGCTAAGAAAACACCACTGTAGGGGCAGTTAAGAGCACTGGTTGCTCTTGCTGATGACCTGAGTTCAATGTCCAGCACCCACATGGTAGCTAGTAACCATCCATAACTGAAGTTCCAGGGGATCCAACACCCTCTTCTGACCTCTAAGGGCATTGCATGACACAGAAGCACTTATGTCCATGCAGGTAATACACGCATACACATAAAATAAAAATAGTAAATAAAATGTATTTTTTTTAAACTCCACTGTAGTAGTTTGAATCAGAATGTCCCTCAAGGGCTCTAAGTACTTGAGTATTTTGTCCCCAGTTGGTAGCACTGGTTTTGGAGGTTTGGGGACGTACAGCCTTGCCGGAGGAAGACATCCCGGGGGGCCAGAGTTGAAAGTTTTTAAGCCTTGCTGGATTTCCAGCCACGCTCTGCTTCCTGTGCCTGCTTAAAGATGTGATCACTTGGCCTTCTGTTCCAGCCACGTCTGCTAGAACCATAAGTTCAAATAAACTCTTCCTTCTGTAAGTTACTTTGGTCAATGTTTTTATCACAACAAAAAAGTAACTAATACAACCACAAAACAACAAAGTTACAGGAACTAATATATGCCTTTCAATATAACTCCTAATGTTAATAGTCCCAATTTCCCCAATAAAAAGACACAGGCTAGCAAACTGGATTCAAAAACAGGACCATCTTTTTGCCTCATCCAAGAAATAAACCTCACTATCAATGACAGATACCACCTTAGGGAAAAAGGTATCTTAAGCAAATAGAACTGAGAAATAAGCAAACATGCTATTCTAATATCTGACAAAATGGATTGCAAACCAAAATTAGTCAAAAGAGATACAGAAGGACACTGCATACTCATTCAAGGAAAAATCTACCAAAAGGATATTACAATCCTAAACATCCATTCACCAAACACAGGGGCACCCAGTTTCTTCAAAGAAATACTATTAGGCCTAAAACCAAAAATTGACCTCAACGTAGTAGTAATGGGTGACTTCAATGTCTTACTCTCACCAATAGATAGGTGGGTCACCAAGGCAAAAACTTAATAGAGTGTCCTAGTTAGCTTTCTGTTACTGTGATAAAAACACTGTCCAAAAGCAACTTGACGGGGAGAGGGTTTATTGAAACTGACAAATCCCAGGTCACAACCCTTCAGGACTCTGGAGGCCGAAAAAAAGTAGAGACCATGAAGCAATGCTGCTTTCTGCCTCGCTTCCCCTGGCTTGCTCAGCTATCCCTCGAATACAGCCCAGGCCTGCCTGCCCAAAAACAGCACCACTCACCCTGGGCTGGGCCCTCCTGCATCAATTAGCAATTAAGAAAATGCCTCCCAGATCTTCCCACAGGCCAGTCTGATGGAGATTCCTTATCTGAGGCTCTTCCTCCCCAGTTAACTCTATCCTGTGTCAAGTTGAAAAAAATTATCCAGCACATAGAGAAACTCTGAAGCTAAATGGTATCATAAATCAGATGAATCAAAGAGACACCTGCAGAACATTCCACCCAAACACTAAAGAACATACTTCCTTCTCAGAGGCCCATGGAACTTTCTCCAAGGGTAAGCACACGTTAGGTTACAAAGCAAGTCTCAATAAACATAGGAAAACTGAAAGATAAGATCCTGCATTCTAACCACAATGGAATAAAGCTGGATATCAACAGCAATTGAAACTACAGAAAACATACAGACTCATGAAACTAAACCACACACTACTAAATGACAACTGGGTCAAGGAAGAAATCAAGAAGGGAATTTAAAAATTCCTAGGATTGAATGAAAATGAAAACATAACATACCAAAATCAAAAAAAAAATAAGAAAATAAGACTAAGTACCTACAGAAAAATAATTTAGATGTCTCAAATTAATAACATAATGATGTACCTGAAAGCCTTAGAAAAACAAGAACAACATAGAAAAACTGTAATGGGAAAACATAAATAGAATCAGGGCTGAAGTGAATGAACTAGAAAAGAAAAAAATACAAAGAACCAATTAAATGAAGAGTTGATTCTTTGAAAATATTAGCAAGACTGACAAACCTGTGGACAAATTAATCAAAGAAAGAGAGAAAAGACACAAATTGATAAAATTAGAGTTGAAAAAGGAAGCATTGCAATAGACACTAAGGAGATTCAGAGAATTGTGAGGACATACTTTACATGCTTATAGTCTACTAAACTGGAAAATCTAAAAGAAATGGATGAATGTCTAGATGCATATGACCTACCAAAGTTAAACCAGGGTGAAGTAAATAAACATAACAACCAATGAGAGAAAAATCAGCAACCAAAAGGTCCAAGAGACTACCAGAACCACACAAGCTGTTGCCACAGCCCTTGATTGCCTCCCAGAACTTGATGGTTAAGACCCTATTGCTGAAGAGATGACACTCTTTGGACACAAGATTTAGAGTAATGGAGCTAAAACTGACCTGAAAGCCACTTCCCCTGAAGGTTAACTCTCACAGCTCTGGAGAGCACTACCCAAGCTGCTAAGGGAGAACATCAATCAATGGCCCAACACCAGCTTTATAACCAAATAACCACATCAATGACCAGCACACAACACTGGCACTTTTATCTTGGGGGCAATCAATGGCTACTAATTATACTTAAAGCCCACTCCGCAGGAGGAAACTCATGTGTGGTACTGTGATCATAGCCAAATACACCTGGGTGAAGAGGTCATAAATCTAAGCGAAATCCCCCAAACTGTCGCATCCCTAGACTAATGTAACTTCTTACCAAGTGTAAAATATGTATCCTCATATTTATAGTCGAGTATCCCAGTCATCACTCATCAAAGAAGCTTCTTTTACACCAGAGGGAGACTACTACAGAGTACCACAACTGGTCACACGCAGACATTGTCTGTGAATTGTCCAAGCCTAAGCAGCACACCTACAATGCAACCTCTGCAACCAAGGCTCATGCAACATAGAACAAGTGACAAAGAGGACACTCATCAATCTCTCAGCTCTCATTAATGAAGCTCCCTCATGCAACAAAGAGCCAGAACACAAAAGGTCGCAAATGGCCAAAGCGTGGAGATTAAGAGTCTGCAGAGTATGGGTCCCTGGACAAGACTCCTATATTAAGCTTCACTCACCCAGGGCTCAGGGACCATTGTGGAATAGGGGGTGAAAAAAGTGTAAGAGCCAGTGAGGAGGTGTGTGACCATATGGAAACAGAATCCTACAAACTCCTGGGACCCTGCTCCAATGAAGCTACAGCAATGATGTTGGCATGCTCAAGACCCATATAAACTTAAGCAGACAAAAACCCAGCATGGAACTGGTAAAATGGGCAGCAGACCCCCAATCTTTACTGAAGAAATATTGGCAGCTGATTACTGCTATGTGAGGAAGAGCTAATCTTCTTAAAGCCTGGGTCTCTGGATAGGCTGACTAGACCTCAGAGGATGAACTTCCACTGAGGATTGTCCGGGAACACTAACTTGACAAATTAGGCCTTAACCCAAATGACAGAGTGTATGAACCCAGGGGAGAGGGCTGTGGGAGGGTGCCAATCAGGAAGGGGCTAAAGAAGTGATTAAGACTGATTGAGATATTCTGTATGAAACACAAAAATTCAATTAAAAAAATATTCAATAAAAAACTTCCCAATTATGCCAGCACTTGGTGCACACCTTTAATCCCAGCACTTGGGAGGCAGAGGCAGGCAGATCTCTGTGAGTTCAAGGCCAGCCTGGTCTACATAGTGAGTTCCAGGCCAGCTGGGGCTATAGGGAGACCCTGTCTCAAAAAGGCAAAAACAATAAAATAAAAAGTTGCCAGCTCAGCTGGAGAGATGGCTGAGAGCACTGGTTGCTCTTGCAGAAGACCTGGATTCAGTTCTCAACACCCACATGGCAGCTCTATAACTCCAGTTCCAGGAGATCTGATGCCCTCTTCTGGCCTCTGTGAGCACTGCACAACAGAGGTGTACTTACCTACATGTAGGCAAAACAGCATCCACATGGTGGCTAACAACCACTTTTAACTCCAGTTTCAGGGGATCTGATACCCTCTTCGGGCCTCCTCCAGCACTGCACAACGTGGGTGCATTTATATACACGTAAAATAAAAATAAAAATAAAATATATTTTTTTAAAACTACTTTGAGATTTCATGTTACCCTGGTCAGAATGGCTAAGATATCTATTTATCCATAGTCATTGCTGCTCTGTTCACACTAGCCAGAAAATAGAAGCAGCTTAGATGTCCGTCAACTGATGATTGCTTAATAGAAACATGTATATATACAAAAATAAAGTTTTAATCAGATATAAAGAAAAATGAAATTCATAGGTAAAGAGATGGACCTAGAAACAATCCTCCTGAGTGAGGCACCCAGACCCAGAAAGACGAGCATCACATCTCTCTCTCATATGTGGATGTTAGCTTTGAACCTTTACGTGGGTGTGTTGAAGCTGATGTACCCATAAAAACCAAGAAACTAGTTAGGGGTCATGGGTGGGGGAGGGTGTTCAAGGGACGAGCCTAGAACTCAACTGGAATGAAGGGGGGAGGGGGATGGGGCAAGAGGGCAGGAGCACAGTGAGGGATGACTAACACCAAAAACCTTTGAAAAGCCACTGGAAACCTATTACTAGAGACTTTTCCTAAAATATACACATATTCATAATATATAAGAGAGGTTTAAATGGAGTTTCCCTATGACAGGGGGCAATGCCTCTCCCAGACACCATAGGCTATCAAACAAAAAGACTACCGCCAGGTATGGGCTGCCTCTTTTCAAGCTGTTGGTCAGTGGAGTCTCACAGGCTATTGCCATTGTTCTTGATTACCCTCCAGAACCTGGTAAGAACCTATTGCAGATGATCTGGTTCAGCAGTTAATAGTAGATACTGGATTCATTTCCCAGCACCCACATCAAAAGGCTCACAACTGCCTGTAGCTCCAGGTCTAGGTGAATCTGATACTCTCTTCTGACCTCCAAGGGCACCTGCACTTAGGTACACACACACACACACACACACACACACACACACACACACACTTAAAACAATAAAGATAAAATTTTTTAAAAAATACAAGACCCCACAGACTTGAGTCATAGAACATGAAGAAATCAAGCAGGTATTGTCCTGGAAACTTCCTCTCAATTGGCTAGCTGGAAGTTCTGTGCACACCACCGGGGAGAAAAGTAATCAACAGTCTCACTGAACTGTGAGCCCTGCAAACTACAGTAACTACTGGCAAGATATACCCAGTGGTGCAATAGTTGCATGAATGTTGTGGAAGTAACCAACTACTTTCTGGTTGATTAAAGCATGCCCAACAATGCAAAACTCATGCCTTGTACCATTAACTGGGTGGGTCAAAAACCTTTAGCTGGCCAAGTCATAGGCCCTAGGTGAGAATTCAAGCTACATAGCAAGACCATGTCCAACAAGAGGAGGAGGAAGTTGTTGAATCTATACCTCATAACACATGCAAAATAGTACATCTATAACTCCAATTCCAGAGTATCCAGTGTCCTCTTCTGGCCTCTGCTGGCATTGCACACGTGGTACACTTACATACATACATTCAAAACATTCATACACATAAAATGATTTTTTTATTTCCTTTCAGAAGAGTCATTAGGGAGGCTGGAGAGATGGCTCAGTCAGTAAAGTCTCTACCTCACAAGTATGAGGATATGAGATCATCCCCAGCACCCACATAAAAGTTGGGATATACCTCTCATCTCAGAGATGGGGAGGTGGAGACAGGAGGAGCCTCAAGGCTTTCTGACCACCCCGCCTAGCTTCATCATGGAATTTACTGCCTCAAAAAGTTAGATGGCCAGGATGGCGACATAGGTCTTTAATCTCAGCACTCAGGAGGCAGAGACAGGCAGATCTCTGTGAGTTCCAGGCCAGACAGGGTAGCATATTGATACCCTATCTCAAAAAAAAGACTCTCGGGATGGATCCGAGATTAAGAGCACTGGCTGCTCTTCTGTTTGGTCCCCAGCACCCACATGGCAGCCTACAACTGTCCCTAACTCCAGTTCCGGGGATCCAGCGCCCTCTTCTGGCCTCTGTGGGCATTGCATGACATGGGTGCACTTACATGCAGGTAAAACACTCATACACATAAAATTAGAATCAAAAAATGTTTAAAGAAAAAGAAAGGAAGTTCCAACATGTGCCACATCATGGATAAAGCACATTTAGTTTTGTTTATTTTACTCTCTTTAACTTTTTTTCTTTAAAACTTTTTATTTCTTAATCATGTACATGTGTACGTGTGTTTCAGAAGAGGGCACTGAATCCCCTGGAGCTGGAATTACAAGTAGTTGTGAGCACTAAAGGTGGGCACTGGGAACCACACTGAGGTCCTCTGCAAGAACAGTATGCATTAACTGCTAGGCCATCTCTCCTGCCTAGACAAGAGGTCAACATTTCTTTAAGTTAAGGGAAGGAAGAAGTTCCTTGCACCTTGAAAGAATGCTAAGCAGCTTACTGGAGGAGGTGCCATTTGCATGGGGTCCAGGAAGAGGACAGGATTTGCACAGAAAAAAGGAAGTGGGTGACCCAGGCAGAGACTGGCTTGACAAAGGCAAGAAGGCTAGAGTGGACATCCAAGATGGAGGTCTGGGGTAGGAGAGTTGCCAAGGCTTACCCCTAAGAGCATCCCCGCCTCTGTTGTGCAAGAGCAACACTTATAAACATAGGTCTGAAGCAACAGACCCACAGCACCACAGCACCACGGCTCCACAGAGCCAGCCATTCTGGAAGGAAGGAACTGGGGTTGGGACTGGACAAGCACAAAAAATAAACACATCCCTGGACATTCAGGAAATGCTTGGCCCAGGCTGCATGCGGGTGGGGCTGTTTGCTTACTTGTGACTTTCCTGCTTTCTATCACCCTGTCAGCAGCCACCCTGCCCCAGTGCTGACCCTGACACCCAGCCCAGCCTGACCTCAGTCACTGGCTTCAGAAGGAAAGTGATCCCTGGGAGGGGCAGACCAGCAGGAGGAGAAGCCACAGAGTGCAAATGGGGTCGGGGTGGGTGAGTGTTGGAGTGCCTTGGCATACAGAGCAGTCTGGTAGTGAGTGGCAGGATATGTGTGGGTATGTCTGTCCACAAGTGCTGGGTGTTGGTCTATGTGCTGGTGTGTGTGTTTGTGTGTGTGTGTGTGTATGAGAGAGAGAGAGAGAGAGAGAGAGAGAGAGAGAGAGAGAGAGAAACACAGGCAAGGCTAAGTAGATATCAGTATGGATGCTGAGACCAGATGAACCTGGTTCAAATCTGGCCTTGGCTCTCTGGGCCTCGTTCTACATTGATTAAATGGGAAAATCAGACTTCCAATCTCAGGGCTGGGGAGATGGCTCAGTCAGTGAAGTGTTACCCTGCAAGCATAAAGATGTGAGTTCACTCCCCAGCATCCATGTGAAAAAAAACTGATTGTGGTAACGTACTTGTGATCACAACACTTAGAAGGCAGAGACAGATGGATCCCTAGGGCTCATTGGTTGGCTGACCCAGCCTAATTAGTGATCTCCAGGTCCCAGTGAGAGACTGTCTTTTGAGACAGAGTGGACAACTCCTGAGGAACAATGTCTGAGGCTGACCTCTGACATCTGCACAAATGAACACACAGGTACACGTGCCTACACGTGCACACACACAGAAGATTCCTGATCTCACTGGGTTGTTATAAGGACTAAAAGGATTCATGAGAAGAAGGCCCTGGATCAAATGGTGAGAGTGTATAGGAAGTCCTTAATGAGTGTGGGCCATTATTCACAGGTGTACACACACACACATGCATGTGTGAAGGTACAGTGTGTGTCTGTGATCAGTGTGGGCGTCTTGGATTCTGGAAAATGCCACCATTATGAGCAGGTGGCAGTCCCTAGGACAGGCCCACCTTCTTCATGTGCTGGTGAAGTGTCTCAACTTGTGATGATGCTTGCTTGTGAGCTGGGCCTGAGCTTAATTGCCCAGGACCCACGTAAAGATAAAGGAGAGAACTGACTCCACAAAGTTGTCCTCTGGCCTTCCCGTGTGCTGTGACACAAACATCCCATATACACATCGTGCGCACACATATCCTCACACAATAATATAATAATAATCTTTTTTTTTAAGTGTGGCCTATGAGCACTTCCTTCTGTCACCTCTGCTCTGGAGAGCATGGCCTCCAGCCTGGGTCTGTGCTGACCTCTTCCAGCTTGGGCTGCTGGAGTCTTTCGTTGCCTTTCTATTTCCTGAAGCTGCAGAAAGTATGGATCCCTTTTTCTGTCAGGCTGGTCCCCAAAAGAAATCAAGTCAGGATCAGATATGACAGTTAATTTAATGTGGAGACTGTTGCTCCTTAAGGAATAAAAGGGAACTTGACTCCTCATCTTTTAAAATCAGAACAGTAAGCGAGCTAACTCTTAAGGAAAGGAGGCCCCATTATGTGAAATTGTATTATAAAAGAAAAGCACTTTACAAGGTGGGAAATTCTCCACTTAGAAGGAAAGTACATGCAGCCAGGACAGAAGCTGACCCTGCAAGGAGAGACTAAAAGAGCGCTTGAGTGGAGCTTCGTCGGGGCTCACAAGTTGTAACCTTGGGTGTAACCTTGAATCGGCCCCAGCATGTTGCTAATGAGCACCCATAGCATGTGAACTGCACTCAAGCATGAGTAATGGCCCCAAAAGTAAGTATATCTTGTCCTAATCTGAGAACCTGTGATTACTGTCTTCTGTAGCAAAAGATGTAAGTTAAGGTTCTTTTTATTTAAAAAAATATTTTTATTTTATATGTATGAGTGTTTTGCCTGCATGTATGTAAGTGCTCCACATGTATGCAGTGCCTGCAGAGGCCAGAAGAGGGAGTCAGATCATCTGGAACTGGAGTTACAGCTGGTTGTTAACCATCATGCTGGGAACTGAACCCAGGTCCTCTGGAAGAACAGCAAGTATTCTTAACCATTGAGCCATCTCTCCAGCCCAAGTTAAGGTTCTTAAGAAGGGGCCCTTATCCTGGTTCAATGTAAATCCACAGACAGATTTGACACAAGCAAGAAGAAAAGAACCAGACTCAGTGGTATAGTTTGAATCTGAAAACTCTCCCGAAGGTTTGTGTGTTAAAGGTTTGGTTATTGAGCCAGAAAGATAGCTCAGTGTGTAAAGGCACTTGTGGAGCAAGCCTGGTAACCTAAGTTCCATCCCCTGAGACTCTCATAAAAGGTGGAGGGAGAGAACTGACTCTACAGAGTTGTCCTTGAACCTCCACACATGCACTATGGCACATGCTCCCATAAACACATCAAACACACATATACACACAATACTAACAGCAGGATAAAATTTTAAATTGTTTTTACAGTTGTGTGATCAACAGATGGGCTCTTGGAAGGTATCTAGATCACAGGGGCTCTAACTTCATGGGTAGAATACTCCACTGATGGATTCATAATTTGATGGTGTTACTGAGAGGTGGCAAGATAGCTGAGCAGGTAAAGGTGATTGCCGACAAACCTGAAGGCTTGAGTTCCATCCCCAGGATCAAACAAGTTGACCTCTGACCTCCACACAAGACACAAATGTAATGAAACAGACACAGCTAAGAATAGAGGAAATTAGGAGGTGGAGCCTCACTGAGTAAAGTACATCCCTAGGGTTATGCCTTTGAAGTGTATAATTTGTCCAGTCAGGAGACATTCTGCTCCACCACCTGTCCCCACCATGATGTCCCAACCCTTGGGCCTAAAAGTAACGGGCCAGACAACCAACTAAAATTTCTGAAGCCATGAGCCAAAATAAATATTTCCTCCTTAAAGCTGGTCTTGGAAATGTTCTTTCATGTGGGGCACTGGTACCCTCAGATGAACTGCTGATGTGTGTGGAATCAGTTCTGTGTCAGCTGGGGAGGGAAGGCAGGTTGGGATGGGACGAAGACTGGCCACGAGGTGACAAGGTCAAGCTGTGCAGTGATCAACATGGGCGCTCCCCTCACCATAATCAATCCGTGCTGAAATTTGGATTCCAAAGGATCCGAAAGGATCTATGTTCATTGTAAAGTCTCTAAAAAATTGGGGGTTTTGTTTTCTATTATAATGAAACAGAGTCTCATGTAGCCCAGGGTGGCCTTGAACTCTTGATGCAGGTGAGGGTGGCCGTAAACTTCTGATCCTCCTGCCTCCAACCCTCAAAGGCTGGGGTGACAGGAGTATATTGACACTCCAGTTTACACAGTGCTGGGATCGAATCCACAGCTTCTTCATGCTACCCAAGCATACTACCATTGAGCCATATTCCCAGGCCCCCAAATTTTGTTGTTTTTTAATGGTATTCACCACATAAAAAATCTAGAGCATAAATAGAGATGAACAGACCAAGGCAGATTTGGGGTTCTGGGTCCTTATCCCACCAAAGGCCACCTCTCCGTTCCACAAGCCAAGCCACCAACAATACTTTCCTATTGTGACTTTACCTCCAGGACCTCCACAGCCTCCCCAGCCACTGAGTTTTTTCACTGGGTTCTTAAATCACTACTTAGGGAGGTATTCATATCACATAAATTCACCTGTTTGCAGTATACTCCAGGACCAGGAGAGATGGCTCCATGATTTAGAGCACTGGCTGCTCTTAGAGGACCTTGGTTCAGTTCCCAGCACCTACATGGTGTCTAACAACCATCCCTAATTCCCATTCCAGGGGATCTGATGCCCTCTTCTGGCCTTTGTGGGTATGCCTGCATGTGGTGCCCTTACATACATGCAGGCAAAACACACATACACAGAAAATCATAAGCAAATTAAAAAAAAAATTTTAAAGTACATGTCAAAGTTGGGTATGGATTCACAGGTCTGTAATCTACACAGGGAAACCCCGCCTCAAAAACAATATGCTGGAGAGAGGATTCAATGGGTAGGAGTACTTGTTACTCAACCATGAAGCTCTGAGTTCAAATCCCCAGCACCTACATAAAAAGTCAGGCATGATTGTACACCTGTGACCTCAGACAGGAGGAATGCTGGAGGTTCCTGATCACCAGCTGGGCTCCAGGTTCAGTGAGAGAGCCTGTCTCAAAGGAATAAGGTGGATCCATGTATGGTGGTGCATGCTTTTAAACCCAGCACACAAGAGGCAGAGGCAGGCAGGCAGAGCTCTGTGAATTCAAGGTCAGTCTGATCTATATAGTGAGTTCCAGGAAAGCCAGGGATACATGGTAAGACCCTGTCTCAAAAACAAAAATCAAAGGAATAAGGTAGAAGAGTGAGAACACCCAGTGTCCTGCTCGAGCCCCTGCATACATCCACACTGCATACCCCATACACACATACACCACACCCACACACATACATGCATTCACACTTATACACACAGATAATAAAATAGGGGCTGGAGACATGGCTCAGTGGTTAAGAGCACTGGCCGCTCTTGCAGAGGACCCACATTCCATTCCCTGCACCCACATGGCAGCTAACAACTGTCTGTAACTCCAGCTCCAGGGGATCTGATGCCCTCTTCTGACCTCCACGGGCATCACACACATGTGGTACACATACATGCATGCAGGCAAAGCACTCACACACCTAAAAATACAAATAAATATTTTTAAAACTAAAATAAAAATAATAGAATGCAATGAATTTTTAAATATACTCACAAACACACACACACACACACACACACACACACACCAAATTTCTTCACATCAGAGATTTTTACACTAAAGATGCTGGAGACTTGGTTTGTTCTCTCCTGGGAGGCTTTGCCCCTCTGTGAGACAAGGCTCACAGGCCATTTCCTTTCTGCACAGTGGAACAATGAACTATGTATGACCTTCCAGACCAGGCTCAGTATGAGCAAAGGCCCAGGTGTGAAGCTGTGGGCATGGGACCCACAGGAGCCCTTTCTTACTTTGGCGTGAATGTGGAAGAGATGGGGTTGAGAACTCCTAGCTGGGCAGAGCCTCAGGAGCGTGCCAGGAGGTGAGCCGCTCCCCTCCGCATGTGCCCGTCCTGGGTCCTGTCCATGCTACAGGCTCAACACAGTCCACAGCCTGTAGTGATTTTCTGTGTTTAACAACAAAGAATTTCTGCTGCCTGCCCAGGAACCTGTCTCCTCCCTGCCTGCCTGTCCTGACAACTGGTCTTCTAATCCCTGTCCCCTCAGGAACCATCTGGATGCAAACCTACAAGAGATGTGGCTGGGTACAGAGTCCGGAGCTCGCCTCCATTTTGCCCTTCAGAGCCCCATACTGTGGGCCGTGCAGCTTGGACACACAGGGCAGCGGGCCACAAGAGTCAGCACTACCTTTGCTCAGAGCCAACCTTCTAGTTCAGGGATAGAGCTTAATGGTAAAGCATTTGACTGCAAAGTGTCCTCAGTGGATGTCCTCAGGGACTGTCAGACACCTTGCCACCTTCTCCAGCCCTCACACCATTCTTCTCTGCCCTTTATCCTACTTTAATTTTCTCCAAAATTATTGAAATTATCACTGAATTGATAGAAAACTGGTTCAGTGGGGCAGAGAATATACCTGCTGCT
Organism: Eospalax fontanierii; assembly: GCA_035773235.1. Classification (NCBI taxonomy): domain Eukaryota; kingdom Metazoa; phylum Chordata; class Mammalia; order Rodentia; family Spalacidae; genus Eospalax; species Eospalax fontanierii. Next base: position 16,756,924 of record CM069540.1, on the reverse strand, counting down.
CCCTGTGTCCCTGGTCCTAGGACAGACAGTCCAGGGTACATTGCATGCCACGAGCACTTGTCTGGAGCATCAGCAGCAGGTGGTATGAAGAAGTTCCCTTGCCTTCCAGGATGCTCAGCACAGACCAACTGCTGCTGCTTTTGTGTTGGAGGAACCAAGAGGCCCAGGAAAGGACAGGGCCGTTCTGAGAAACATGCTGTTGCACAGAAGAACTTGGGTGAATCTTGGGAGGTGCCCATGGCCTGTTCTGAGTTCAAATACTCCAGGCCATCACAGGGGTCAAGAGCAGGCACTGGCCATTAGAGAACTCCTGGCCTGAGGGCACTCTGAGCCCTGCCCCAATGGTCATGCGAACCAGGGTCTGGTAGACCTGGGTTAGAATTGGTAGGAGACTGAACGGACCTGAGGCTGTTGAGACCCACTCCACACCTGGGCAGGGTCCAACCTATCCTTCTGTTGCAAGAAGTTTAACGAGAGGCTGGCTGTCTCCATTAGAGAGCCAGGCCGTCTGTCCCAAGTGATGAGACCCAGAAGAGGGTTTGTGGTGACCTGCAAGCCAGGTAAGCAGTGAAGCCAGACCCTAGCCAGAGGGATAGAGGACACAGTCACAGGTGTGTGCCCCTAAGTTGTGCCACCAAGAGGCCTGGCATGTCCCAACTCAAGAAAAGCTGGATCACAGAGTTATGGACAAAAGCCAGCTCTATTCCCTTAACTATGTCACACTCTGGAAAACCACTTAACTGTTCTGTGCCTCAGTTTCCCCATCTTTCATGGGGGAAATAACATCAAATCCCTGAGGCTCATAGGATGATTCTTACTACTTATGAGTTTTCTGCTGGGTCGTATTTGGGGGTGAGTCATTTTATTTGATTCCCAAAACTTTTCTAAGATGAGAGATTTCTATTCTGACATTCCAGTGGAAGAAACCAAGGGTCAGAGAGGGCAGTGGCCAGCCCAAAGTCACACAGCTAAGAAAGATCAGGATTAAAGTAGACCTAAGTCTGCTAGTCTGCTAACTTTAAAACCCAGTTTTAACCCCACATAACTAAGAAAAGTGAGACACACACAGATCCCCAAGAAATGAGTTGGGGGTTTTTTTGTTGTTTTTTCTCTTTCCCCAAACTTCAGGTCTTAGGGCAGGTGATGGCTATCAGGGCTGGAGAGGCAGAGGTCCCTGAGGTATAACGGTCCTGGGGGGCACGGGTCCCAAGGGGCCAGCGTCCCTGGATATAGAGTACAGCAAGCCCGCGGCCAACTCCCAGCCAAGCACAGCTGCAGCCTAGGCTGGCCTCCCGGGCCCCACACCTTCTCTTCAGCCAGGGTAGACTAGGGTCACCCCACAGCGGAAGTTCAGTCAGGTCAGGCCGAGTTCCCACAGCCTCGGTGTGTGACCCTCCGTCACCTACCTCTCCACTCACCTTTGGGCAGATTCCCTGGAGACCCCTCCCCGTCCAGGGCCTTCTGGATTAAGGTACCACTGGACACACACTCTCAAAAGGAGGCAGTCCTCACTCACATGTGAGCCATACCTATAAATCAGGGAGAGGTGGGGGGGTTGAAGACATTCATAAATCCATATCAAACGGCCCCCAAATTATGACAGATGACACGGCAGTCATAAAATTGCACAAGCAAAACTCACCAAGTCATTAATTTCATGGCCATAGAAAATAAACAGACACATTTTTTTTCTCGGCCCTAATAAATTTTTAAAAACTCAAAGAATGGTCCATCTGCTTCGAATAATTTTTAATTTCCTATTCTGTCTCATTCCCATTAGCTAGTCCACTGAGATATTTGCTAAATTCTTTCATTTACCTCCGCCCATCTGTATTCAATTACCCGATTCCCAAATAGAGCGAGTTTTTGTTTCTCCTATGCGAGGGACAAAATGCCCTCACCTGTCCCCTAAAGCAAATGTTATGTGTGTTTTATTATCTGCTAGACCGTCTGAGTCATTCTAAACTCGATTGCCCGCCACAAAAAGGCTTGGAGAGTGTGTGATTTTGATGTTTTCTGGCTTGGGTGGAGAACACCTGCCCGATTCTCAGAGCTAATCTATTAACATGGTAAAATGCTGTAACAGATGTTCCTGAGTGAGCGAGGGGCTGCAAGGGGCCCACAAGGGGCTGTGACAAGGCCCAGTGTCAGGCACGCCGTGGAAATGCTCAGAGATCAGAAGCCAGCCGCCCCACTAGGGGCCAGGCTGTCACAACGTCGCTTTTTCTGGCTCGGCCACTTGCTCTTGCTGCCCGGAGGCTCCCGCTGCCTCCCTTGGCTCTCAGCAGTCACTAGAGCTTCAAGAACTTTTCAAGGTTACTCTGATTTAACAGAAGGGAACCTGAGAACCAGAGAGGGCATGTGCTTTGGTCAAAGTCACACAGCACACTGGGAAAGTACATCCTAAAGGGTGGTGGGTGGATGCTGTACCAGAGCTGACCGTGGGCTCAGCCTTGGCCCCAGCACCTTCTATCAGAAAAACATGGCACTCACAGTAACATCAGTCTCCCACCATCTTTCCTTCTGCTGGTGATGGACAAGGGCCGTGCTACAGCAGGGAGCTCAGAGCAGAGCTGACGGGCCCACCTGGCCGTGGGGCGGCTGCTTTCAGCCAGCTTCCCGCAAGGCTCTCCTTCCACAAGCTCCCAGGCACACAGGCTACAAGAGCCTCGGAATCCTCCCCAGCTGCAAGGTGGACGCTCCCTTCCCTTCGCCCTCCCCACTGCCACAGTTCCTGGCTCATTAGCGTGCGCACCTCCGACTTTTTCTCTTGCCTGGGACCGTGGCTAGTGGGCCCCCAGAACAGGCCAGAAATACAGGTACCCCAAACAATGACACATAGCACCCTAGCCTCTCAGATGGGACGATTGCTAAGATATGACCTACACCAGTGGCTTTCAGACACCGGACATCTGGTCATGTCTGGAGACATTTTGGTTGGAAGGCCAGGATCCTCTAACCATCTTGCAGTGTCTGGGAAAGAACCCTACAACCAAGACTGAATTGTGCCAAGGGTGAGGATTCCTGTCACCTCCTCTCCCAGGGCACCCCAAAGAGGAGAGCCCCAGGTGCGGGAAGCCCCACCCCCTTCCCATCACACACTCTCCTAACTGCTCTCCCTCCTGGCTCAAACCAAGCCATTCCTGCCAGAGTCGTCCCACATCAAACCCACCCAACTGTTTTCACTCAAATCCTAGTCCCAGGGTCAGCTTCTTTTTGTTAGGCTTGCTCATTATTTTATTTATTATTTTTATTTTTATGTGTATATTGCCTACATATATATAAGTGCACCCGTGTAGTGCACTGTCCATGGAGGACAAAATAGGCATTGGATTCCCTGGAACTGGAATTACCGACAGTTGTTAGCCACCATGTGGGTGCTGGGAATCTAACCCAGTTCTTCTGCAAGAGCAGTCTTAACTACTGAGCCATCTCTCCACCCCCAGAGGGTTAGCTTCTAAAGATCATCTATTGCTACAGTCATGTGCAAACCTCAGAAGGTCCCACAGGTGTGTCCAACCTTTTGGCATTGCTATACAACATCATCTGTGGTTCATGCTTGAGAACCGCACAATTGAGTTACAAAAGAAGTCACAAAATCAACCCCATAATGTTTTAAGTAAGCTTGTGATTGTGTGTTGGGCCACATCCATAGTGACCCTGGGTCACCAGCTGAACACCTCTGGGCTTCCATTTCAGTCATCTAGACTCCTACCCAGTGATAGGCTGATGAACATACTCACCAGACCAGCACAAGCATCCATGGTGGAGCAAAGGATGGAGGTGTGCTCAGCCCACGGAGACTAGAGTGCAGACCAAGTGCGGTCCCACCAGAACACGGCTGACCATAGCAATTGGCAAGTAGATTCAAAAATTCATATAGCTGTCCTGGCTATATGTCCTGGCTCAGTACAGCCAAAACAATCTTAAAAGGCCAAGTATAAAGACAGGCACACAGAGACTTCACAACTTGCTATGAAGCCATAGTAATTAAGAGAGCACAAAGTCAGCACAAAACAGAAAGCAATGGCTGGTAAAAGTTAACTTAAAATGGATTAAAAACCCAAAGGCAAAATTCTTAGGAGGAAACATGGACCACTGCGTGCCTATAATGCTGGCATTTGTGGGGAGGATGAGACAGAAGGATTTCAAATTTGAGGCCAGTCTGACGTATAGAGGAAGACCTTGTTCCCCTCAAAAAAGAAAAAGAATGGACTGGGGGTGTAGCTCAGCTGGTAGAGTATTTGCCTAGCATGCAGGAGGCCCTGGGTGCCATCCCCAGCACTGAATAAGCTGGATATGGTGGTGCATGCCTGTAATCTCAGCTCTCAGAGGAAGGCATAGGATGATCAGATGCTCAAGGTCACCCTCAACTACATGGTGAATTTAAAGCCAGTCTGGATTACATGAGAGCCTATCTAAAAAAGAAAGAACCAGATGTGATGGTGTACTCCTTTAATCCCAGCACTTAGGAAGCTGAGGCAGGTGGATCTCTGCGTTCAAGTCAGCCTGGTCTATATAGGAAGTTCCAGGCCAGACCAGGCCAGCCAGGGTGACACAGTGAGACCCTGTCGAAAAGAAGAAAAGAAAAGAAGGAAGGAAACATGGAGGTTAATTTTCATGATCTTGGATTTAACACAGATTCTTAGATATGGCCCCAAAAGCATGAGCAACAAAAGAAAATTTATATTGAAATTTTAAAATCTGCTTCTAAAAACAATGCCAATGAAGTGAAAACACAATGACTGGAAAGGTGGCTCAGTGGTTAAGAGTGCGTACTCTTTACAGAGGACCCAGCTCCCACATAGATCAGCTCACAACTGCCTATAACTCCAGCTCCAGAGAATCCAACATCTCTGGCCTCCACAGACACTTGAGCTCACATACACATGCCTATACATAGACACACAGAAATACACAATTAAAAATAAAAACAAGGGCTGGAGACATGGCTCAGAGGTTAAGAGCACTGACTGCTGTCGCTGAGGACTCAGGTTTGATTCCCAGCACCCACATGGCACTTACAATAGTCTGTAACTCCAGTTCCAGGGAATCTGAGGTCCTCTTCTGACCTCTGTGGACTCTGCACAACATGGGTACACTTGCATACATGTAGGCAATATACTTATACACATAAAATAAAAAGAATAACATTTTAAAAATATTTTCTAACTGTGTGTACATGCGTGCCTGTGTGTAGCTATGTGCATGTGAGTGCAGGGCCCCATGCAGGCCAGAAAAACTATCAGATCCTCTAGAGCTGGAGTTACAGGAGGTCGTGAGTCCCTCCCATGGGTGCTGGGGGCCAAACTGGAGTCCTCCGAAGAGCAGTAGGTGCTCCTAACCACTGAGTCATCCCACCAGTCCCAGAATCTTTTAAAAATCCATATGCCTTTTTCTTTCCTTTTTTTTTTTTTTTTTAGTGAATAAAGTGAGGACATTTGCACACATGTGTATCCTTGCCCTTTGCTCATAGGCACCTCTCTACCCGTCCCCTGCCACCACTGGTCCCTTCCTCTCCCCAGAGAGCCTCTTTCTGCCTTCATATGTACATATTTAAACCTAGTTAGTCTATGCTTTTAACTGTAGATGCCATCTATTTTTATGTCTAGAGATCACAAATACAGTAGATGCCATCTATTTTTATGTCTAGAGATCACAAACACAGCTGGCTTTATTCGATGATTTATTTTTGTGGTGCCTGAGGAATTGCTTCATTTGGGGGCTCTGTTCTATTTTCTAAGGATTTTCTTCTTGCATCTCTTTGAATTGATTGAAGTCTATTTTCTTATCCTTCCTTTTCCCTATCTACTAGTTTGGAAGATAAACTTTTGTTTTCCTCACTGATGATTAAGCCCAGGGCCTCACACAACTGATGAACATTTGAGTTGTTGCCAATTCTTGGCCATTATGAATAATGCTTTGAAGAATATTCATGTATGTTTTTATGTGGAGAGATGTTTTCAGTTCTCTTGAAATCTATACTTATTCCTAAATGATAGTTATAGTGTGGTTACAGTCCTGAGTTGTATGATTTTTTTTTTAAACTGACATAGTTATTTATGGAGTGCAGTGTGGTAATTCAATACACGTACACATTGTGTAACAATCAAGTCGGAGTATTTAACATGCCCAGTCTCCTTGAATACTATCATTTCTGTATGCTAAGAACTTTCCAGCTCCGCTGTAGCTATTTTGAAAGGTGGTAACATTAAAGTACTTTCCCCCTGTGTGCCTGGCGCTCCCTCCCCTTCCTGGCCTCTACTCTACTCTCTACTCCTGTTAGAATCAACCTTTTTAGCTTCCACAAATGAGCAAAGACATATGACGTTTATCTTTCTGTGCCCAGCTTTTTTCACTTAACATAGTGTCTTGTTCCACTCATCTTCCTACAACTGACAAAATTTCGCCAGCTTTTATAGATGAGTAGTATTCCATTGTGTATATACATCACACTTTTAATCTTGGTTGACTATCTTGGCTATTGCAACTTGTGCCATATAACACATGTGCATCCAGAGATCTCTTTAATATAATGATTTGATTTCCTTTGGATCTAGGCCCAGAAGTGGCGTTGGTGGATCATATGGGAATTCTATTGAGAGGTATTTTCTTCTTTTCAATTTTTTTTTATTTTAATCAAAATAACAAATCCCCAAGGAAACCCTCATAGGTCCTGATTGTGATAGCACATGCCTGTAATCCCAACACTTGGGAGGTGGAGGCAGGAGGATCAGGAGTTCAAGGTCATCTTCAACTACATATTGTGCTTGAGGCATTTAGTTTTTTATTTATATTTTATGTGTATGAGTGTTCTGTTTGAATGTATGTAAGTACACCCAGGTCATACAGTGCCCGTAGATGCTAGAAAAGGCCATTGGATCTTCTGGAACTGGAGTTACAGACAGTTGTTAGCTGCCATATGGGTGCTGGGAACTGAACCCAGGTCCTCTGTAAAAGCAGTCAGAGATCATATCCTCTGAGCTACGTCTCCATCCACAATAGCTATTCATTCTCTCTCTCTCTCTCTCTCTCTCTCTCTCTCTCTCTCTCTCTCTCTCTCTCTCTCTGTCTCTGACAGAATCTTGTTATGTAGGCCAGGCTGGCCTCAAATTCCCAATCCTCTTGCCCCAGCCTCCTGAGTCCTGTCCTACTACGTCCAGTTATTTAGTTAGCTAGTTTTGCAAACTGTTTCCATAATGGTATAGCTCATTTGCATTCCCCTCAGCAGTATAGGAGAGTTCCCCTTTCTGCATCCTTGTAAGTATTTCTCATTTCGTGTCTTTTTTATAAGAGCCACTGCAACTGGGGTGAGGTGGTCTCTCGTGGATTCTGTTTGCATTCCCTTCATGATTGGCAATGGGAAACTTTAATTTGTTCATGTGTTTTTTCACCTTTGTTTTTAAGATTTACTTTTTACTATTTTATCTATACCTGTGTGAGAGAGAGAGATGAGAGAGAGAGAGAGAGAGAATATGTAAATGTGTGTGGGTGCCCCTGGAGGCCAGCAGAGGGCATCGGATCCCTTGAAGCTGGAGTTAGAGATGGTTTCTTGACACTATGTGGGTACTGGAAACCAAACTCCAGGCCTCTTCAAGAGCAGAAGTGCTCCTAACCTCTGGGCCGTCTCTCCGGCCCCTTGCTCATTTTTGTCTCCTCTGAGACGTGTCTCTTCAGGTAATTTGCCCCGTTTCCCGATTGTTCTTTTTCTTCATGCTTCTTTGTTTGCTCAGTGGTGCTAGAGACTGAACCAATGACTCCTCGAATACAAGGCAAGTACTCTACACTCTGTCCCCAGCCCTCATTTACCCAGTTATTAAATCAGATTGTTTGACTTAATCAACAGTCTGTACATGAGGAGCATGTACACCTCTTTCTGTCCCCGGCTTATTTCACTTAACATAGTGTTGTGTTCCATTCATGTTACTACAAATGACAGAATTTCACACTTTGATGGATGAGCATATTTTTAATCTCACTTGTGCTATTGTGGTTTTTTTCTGTTTGTTTTCCAGTCTTTGTGCAAAGTTCTACTAAACGTTGTTACAGAACAATATCCAATCTCCAGGCGCAGCTGCTCAGACCCTGTTATGCTGTGGGCACTGTGCCCTGACTTTTTCAAATCCCACTTTTCCTTTTTCTGCTTATTTGTTTGTTTGAGACAAGGTCTCACTATATAGCCCTGGCTAACCTGGAACTGGCTATGTAGACCACTAGTAACTCCACTCCCAGAGGATCCAGTGTCTTCTTCTGGCCTCCACAAGCACCAGGCATGTACACTATACATGTATATGAATGCAGGGAAACACTCATACATACAAAACAGAAAAATCAATAAATCTTCAAAGTGAGTATTCTTTCATTGTGACATCTAAGACTACTGTCACTAATCCGCCATTAGCTTAATCTTTTCTAATCAGAAAAGTTGTAAACTATTTTCTTCTTGTTCTTTAAAGATCTATTTTCTGGGGTTGGAGCGATGGCTCAGTGGTTAAGAGCACTAGCTGTTCTTGCAGAGAACCTTGGTTTGATTCCCCAGCACTCACATGGTGACTAGCAGCTATCCGTGACTCCAGTTCCAGGGGATCCAACGCCCTCTTCTGTCTTCCTCGGGCACTGCACAACATGAGTTATGACACATGCAGGCATAACACTAGAACACATAAAACAAAAATAAAAGATGTATTTTCTGGCATTCTTCAGTTTGTCTGTAATGTATCTGTGCATGAGTTTTTCATTTACTCTGCTTGAGATCACTGGAATTCCTGAATATGAGGATCTTTTTATGTTATTGTTTGTTTGTTTGTTTCTGAGACAGGGTCTCACTATGTATCCCTGGCTGGCTGGCCTGGAACTCACTATGTATACCAGTATGGCCTCAAACTCAGAGATCCACCTGTCTCTGCCTCCCGAGTGCTAGGATCAAAGGCATGCATCACCAGGTCCAGGACCTACCAGGGTTTTCTTGGGGGTTTTGTTGTTGTTGTTGTTGTTGTTTGGTGTGTTTGTGTCATGTGTATGTATGATATATGTATACATGTGTTCATATGTGTGAGTGCATGTACCATGTTGTATATGTGGAGGTCAGAGAACAATTCAGTCCTCACCTTCCACCTTGTTTGAAACAGGCCTCTCATCGTTCACACTGCACACTAGTCCTCAAGTCTCGGAGGATTCTGTCTCCACCTCCCATCTTCCTGTAGGAGCACTGGGATTACACATCTGTGTCCTCCTGTCTCTGGCTTTCATATGTGTTCTGGGGACCCAAACTCAGGACGTCAGGCTTGAGTGGCAAGCACACAATGAGCCATCTCCCCAGCCCAGACTTATATTTTTGGAATAATCATGGAAAATCCTCAGCTAGTTATTTTGACTATTGTTTCTTTCCTATCAGGACCTTCGTTCCCTTCAAATAATTTAATTACATACACACTAAAGCTTTTTGTCCCATCTTTAATATTTTTTATTTAGTTCATCTTTACCATCTTAACCCTGTTAAGATGGTAATCTTCCACATCTGTCTTTCAATATACAAATTCCATCTCCAGCTGTGTCTAGTCTATTTATTGTTTGAGATTTTCATATATAATTGTTTAAGTCTTTAGAAGCTCTATTTGTTTATTTTTATTTTATGTGTATGAATGTTTTGCCTGCATGTAAGTGTGCCACATGTATGCGATGCCTGTAGAGGTCAGAAGAGGGCGTCAGATTCCTTGGAAGTGAAGTTACAGATGGTTGTTAGCTGCCACGTGAGTACTGAGAACAGAACCTGGGTCCTCTGCAAAAGCAGTCTGTGCTCTTAACCACTGAGCCATTTCTCCAGTCTCTGTCTCTTTATCAGGTCTTCCTGGTGACTTTTATGATCTTTGCTTCTGTCTTATTCACTGTGAGACTCAAGGTGTGGAAGTTTTATACTGCGTAGTAAATCACTTATTTCCCTGAGACAAAGTTTTTAATCTGTTCCTGGCCTCTGATAATCCTCTTAGTCTCTTATACGCTCCCATTGAATGAAGGGGATTTCAGGAACATTTCCCCTAGCATTGTTAGGGGCTTTGTAGCTGATAGATGGATCTGTCAATCTTTAGTCATCATGTGGCTCTTTAAAATACCTTTGTTCTTTTCTAGTGTTGGCTCTTTCAGCTAATAGCTATGAAGACCTAATGTGTGCCAAGGACTGTGCTGAGAATCTGGTAGAAAACAAGATCAAGCCTGTCCTGTTCCCAGGGTTGTATAAAGTCTGAAGAAGCCAGGCATTCAGTCAGGAAATAGCACCTCAAAGCTAATCTGTGTTCTGACAGAGTAAGCAAGGCCATACTGAGATACACGAGACGGGAACACTCTAATCTTCTAATTCTTTTTAAATGGTTGGCATTTATTTGAAGAGAAGGAATGACCCACCAAGGAAAATCCAAGTTCATTTCCTACCTCACAGGGCATTAGAGAAGCTGCTTGTCATAGTTTAAGTTCACTTTGTTACTGGAACATTCATACAGGGGTGAGGGGTGTCTAGACCCCATCCCAACCCCAAGCTGCTTAAAAAAAATCGATTATTCTGACCACATGTAGAAGCCTCCTGGAGGGATGTTCTGGAAAATATTTTCCATCTCATTACATTTCCACTGGTGTTTTGGTTGCAATCCCATAATTCTAGGGTTCTGAATAACTATTGCTACATAACAAGTCATTCCAAATGATGAATTGTTGTTATGGGTTGAACTGTGTCTCACAATGAGATAGCATGAAGTCTTAATACCCAGCACGTATAATAGGACTTAGGTAAAAATAGGGTCACTGTAAATGGCATTAGTCAAAATGAAGCTAGAAGAGTAAGGTCCCCCGGCCCTAGGTGACTGGTGCTCTGATAAAGGAAGGGAAATCAGACACCCAGTGTGAATGGGGAGCAGAGAAGGGAGGACCATCCACAATTTGCAGGATGCCAAGTGTTGCCCAAAAAGTCCAGAGAGGCCAGGAGTAGGCCGTTCCCCAGAATCTCCACGACATCCCCAAACTGTGATTTGAGCACCAGCCCCCGGAATTTCGAGGCTGCACTATTCTGTTTCTCCACGACACCCCGCACAATGATTTGAGCACTGGCCTCGGCAACGCTGGGGCTCTAAGTTTCTGTTTCACCCAGTACGTGTTGCCTGGGAAACCTGCGGACCCAGTGCTCGGTTCAACCTAGAGGCCTCTGGACTCGGCTTCTGGGGACTACAGTGGTGGCACCTGGGAGCTTCCCGGGGTATCCATACACTAGCTGGAGGGATGCTAGCAGATAGGGCTGTCTGAGTTGGGGCCCGGAGTGTGTCCTTTCTGTGCACACAGAAGCTTCCGGGGAGATGGACACCATGGGGCAGCAGTGGATGCTCTCAAGACCAACTTTCAGAAAGAATCTGGGAGAAGCAGCTCTGTGGCCTTTTCTAACCCAGCCTGAAACTCCCAACATCACTGCCTTTGGGGTCTATTCACAAAGGCAATCCAGAGGTCTGATCCTGGCAATAGCTGGCCAGGACTTCAAACCTGGGATCTGAGAAGGCTGAGACAGCAAAGCCTGCCTACCTGCCTGGAACCTGTGACATGCAGAGGCAACCAGGTGAGCAGAGCAAACAGGTTCCAGGGAGCGAGTAGCTTTCCTGAGCCTCCTGGCTGCCATGGAGAAAACCACCACCACTGTCCTTCAGCCTCCAGCCTCTAGGCCTGATAGAGTTCTAGTTTCAAAATGCAGCTGAGGGACGGCTCTGTGGACACAGCTTCCCAAGCCGAAGGCAGCCCTGGCCCAAAGAACACAGAGGGCGGCAGGTCCAGGGCGTTCCGCACTGGACACAGCTCTTCCTGCGTTCCTGAGTCAAAGACCATCTATGTCTCTGCCTTCCCCATTCTGTCCAGGCTGATGGGGGAGGCACCCACCTTCCAGGTGGCGGTGATTCTCTTTTGCCTAAGGATCTGTCTCCAGGGGAAAGACACCTGTGAATCACCTGGCATCAACCTTCCACTGCTGGAGTCAGGTGAGCCACAGGTCAGAAGGAAGCAGCCTTCCCAGGGTCTCAAAGCCTTTCCGAATTCCCAGCACAGCACAGTGACAGGGCAACACCTGGTCTCACACCTTGGCTCCCTATTCCTAAAGAGGTGCACAGAGGACTCCAGAGATGGCTTGGTGGTTAAGAGAGCTTGCAGTTGCTCTTTCAGAGGACCAGAGTTCAATTCCCAACAGCCACAGTGGGCAGTTCACAATCACGTGTAACTCCAGTTCCAGCGGGATCTGATGCCTCTGACCCCCAAGGGCACCTGCACTTGTTACACAGACACACGATTTAAAATAAAATCTTTAAGGAGGAGGGGTACGCAGAACCATGGGGTAGGAGGTTTCGTCCATCTCTGCCGTTCGGAGTGCCTGTCCTGGCCACTAAAGGGTCCACAAGGCCTCTCTTCCCCTTCCCCACCAGGTCTCCCCGCTGCAATGGAAGGACCAGGAAGACCAAAGTGGAGTTTCCACTCCATCAGGCTGAGCCTCCCAGGATAGGCTGGGCATCAGCTTCGTGTGGACGGCCCTGCCTGCCTGCTGAGTGGGCCTAGGGAGTCAGTATTTCTAGAATGTAAGTACTGAGACCACACCGGCTTGTCAGTAAATTCATTATCCCATTACATAGCCTTGAATTATTCAGCACTTGGGAGGTTGCCTCAGGAACGTGGCAAGCACAGCCAACGTGGGCATTAGTGGGATGGATGGAGTTGGGCTCCAAGCTCAGCTGGTGCCAAGATGACAGATCTGAGCCAGAGAGGCTGCTGGGACTGGAAAGCGCAAGAGGCCCATGGCCCTGGGTGCTCCTAGAGGCTAAGAAGGGAGTCTCTAGCTAGGTCCTCCTGTCCATCTGAGGACTCCACTAACGATGACTGTGGGGCCCCACCTGCTCCACAAGGCCTAGAAACAGCACATTTGGGCACCACCCTTCCTGGCTGTGTGGCCTCTAGAAGATTGTTGGCCTCTCTGAATCTTGGTTTCTTCATGTATAACATTTAGCAATGTGCAGGGCTGGAGAGATGGCTCAGCGATTAAGAGCACTTGCTGCTCTTGAAGAGGACCAGGGTTAGGGTCCCAGCACCCACACAGCAACTCACAACCACCCTTAGCTGCAGTTCCAGACAGTCTGTGGCCCTCTTCTGGCCTCCTCAGGCAACACATGTGCATGGCACACATACCTACATGCAGGCAAACTCTCATACATATAAAATAAAATTTTTTAATTGTTTTAAAAAACAGTGGCAACGTGCTCAGTCTTCCTAATGACCATTCTCCCTTTTAACTTTAAAGTTAGAACTGCTTTTTCATAATCACTAAAATAAAGTCAAGCGTGGCCAAGTGGCAAGGTGTCAGTCAAAGGAATAAAATTAGAAGCAACTGTAGAACCCCCCAGGAAGTTTGTTCAGTTCCTGAAAAGAAGGGAGTGAATCCTATTTTGTTCCTCCTATTTTCTTGAAAAGAGTAAGAGTGTAATAGCTGGAGCTTAAGCAGCTATCTGCTCGATGAGAGGTCACGTGAGGCGGGCGTCTCCTGCAGGATTGTGAGGCATTTAAAAACTGTTAGTCCTGAAACCGGAGAACCTGGGTTCAAATCCCTACCACTTATAAGCTGTGCAATGGGAGGCAAGTTGCTTAACCTGTGCCTCAGCTTTCACACCTACAAGATGAAGATAAAAATGGTATCTCTCCCTGTACAAGTATGAGGACTAAGAGGGTCAGTTGGAAGTCCAAAGAAAGGCTGGCACCCAGCAAGAATTAGGTAAGCAGTGGCTACTGTTTGCCCATTTTTACACATCCACAGGATTCCCTATATGACTCAGACCCCTTCCCAGTGCCTCCCAAAGTCTCCTGTTTGTCTAGAATTCCACTCTGAGTGACTGAGGTCCCAGGCAGCCAGGTCAGGGCCTTCCACCCTCAGCTATGGCACAAGAAGCTTCCTCTGAACCGAAGAGAAAAATAAAGGGTCTCATAGAGCATGGGGGACACACCTTTAATTCCAACACTCGAGAGGCAGAGACAAGTGGATCTCTCTGAGAGTTGAGGCCAGCCTGGTGTACACCACACAGCCAGGGGTGGGGAGGAGGGGGAGAGGAGGAAGGGAGAGCAGGGGAAGGGAGGGCAGGGGAGGGGATTGAACCCCACCTGACTATGTAGCCTGGGCAGCCCCCAGCAGGGATATGCATGAGTCCCATGGAACTTCCAGTTTCCTTTCTTGTCTGGAGGGGACCTGGGCTGCTATGGTGCAGCGGCTGCTGGCATGGCTGCTTGTGGTGGGCACTTTGGCTGATCCTCTAGAAAACTCTAGAGGACAGGCCTTCCTGGGACTATTTAGAGCACCAGCAGAAAGCCTCCCTGCAGCTCCTCTCTCCTTCCTCCCAGTGAAGATGTCAAGCACGTTTCCCAGAACCCCTTGCAGCACATGTCCTGGTTTCAGCTAATCAGATGCTACACAAGCAAGTGTGGATGAGAAGTGAGTCTTGGGTTGATCAAGGAGAACGGTGCTGTGAATACAAGTTCGGTGGTGGAGTCTCATGCAAATGCGGGCTGTGGTGAGCCCTGGGTTGTAGTTGGAACAGTCTTACGGAGGAACGAGTGGGGCCTCCTTCTGGGATGCTCCTAGTTCTGACACACCCCAGCCAAAGTCTCTGGTCCTGAGGCTTCTGCTTTTGCATGGGAGAATTCAATATTTTCTGCAAAGTGAATTCTGTCTGTTGTGAAGTACTGTTTGCTGCAAGATGGCTGCTAAGGTTTGTCATGAAGAGGCCCTGCCTGGCACACTGGCCTCTGCCTCACACTGTGAGGCTGGAGGGAGCCTAGACTCCTTACAACCATTCTAGGGATTCCCAGCTGTGGCAGGCAGGTTTGGGGCCCATGGACTCTGCCCCCAATGTTTCTCTCTGGGTCATCATCACACGTGGCAAAGAAGACTCTGCAGCAGTAACTAAAACAGCCAGCTCGCCTTAAAGCAGGGAGATAGCCATGGAGTGCATGCCTGGGCCCCTGGAAGCAGAGGAGGAAGGTAGACTAATCTGAAGCATCTAGAAGGTTCCAGAAGCTGTGACTGGCCTTGAGGATGATCTGTAGAGAAGGAAGTGAACTGTGCCAACAACTGGTGAGCCTGAAGAGGCCCCCAGCCCAGAGGACAGCAACTCCTCACCAGCCCCAGGAGACCCCAAGTTGGAGCCTTGGGGGCCTTGCAGCCCTCACAGCTGTGAGTCCACAGTAGCTATTTTAAACTACTGGGTCTGTGGTGTTTCATGATACAGCAATAAAAAACTAAGATAGACACACCATCCCTGGGTCAGTCGGTGACAAACTATCCAAAAAAATCAACATAAAAAGAAAAGCTGGCATGGGGGTGGGCCCCTGTAATTCCAACACTTGGGAGGATCATGAGTTCAAAGCTGGCCTGAGCTACACAGCTACACAGGAAGAAACTGTCAGGAATGGTTTGTTTGGCTCACCGTTCCAGAGGCTTTGACTCATAGTCACCTAGCCAGTTGCTGTGTCTGTGGTGGCAGGGGGGTTACCACAAGGCTGTTCCTGATGAATGGGAAACAACAGAGAGGAAAGGGTGGGGTCCCAGTGTTCCTTTGACGTCGTACCCCCCTCGAGGAGGCCCTGCCACCTCCCGAGAGCCCCACACACTGGCCACCACACTTTTAAGATCCCAACTATAACAATTCCCATTTAATCCAGTTGTGAAGTTCTGTGCCCATCCAGAACAAGGTCAACAATGGGTTCCGTGCTTGAACCAGGTCCGGGTGGGTTGGTTTGTCACATCCCCATTTGGTCTCGCAAATGAGGAATGTGAGGCACTGTGGGTGTTGCCATTGCCATCCCCCAGCATCTAAGCGTAGAAGATAGTCCAGCTGTGGGCCCCTCCCCAGCGCATCTGAGCATCCCGGAAACCCCTGCATTGTGGCCTGTCCCTTAGTGTGCCCTCTAGAATTGGCCCTAAGGCCCTTGGAGTCTCAGCCTGGCCTCCCATTAAGAGCTTCCCTCTTCCCTCAGGAGGCTGGCAGACCTGACTCAGATTCAGTGAAACCAGGCTGCATGTTTCTGTATGAGAGACAGGGGTGGGAGGAAGCACTGGGAAGCCACCCACCCAAAAGTGTCCCTAGCAGACTGATAAAGAGAAGATAACTTGGTGGGCCCTAGTGTCTGGGCCCAAAGGGAGGAAGAAGGCTACAGAGGGTAGGCAGCTAGCAGGTTGCTGAAGCTGTCCAGGCCCTGAGAGGCCCTACTTCATGTCCTGACTTCTCTGCTCCACAGCTAAGAATGAGCAGTGGCCCCTGGGAGCCACAGCAGGCACAAAGTTCAAACACAGGTATAGGTTGTTTGACATAGTGTTTAAAACACCAAGCAACTAACCCAGATGTTTATAAGAATTCATAACGAAAGTCAAATTTCCAACCTTCTTCAAGGACCCAGAATCCCTGACCACACTGGGCCATCTTCCCACCCAGCAGCGCAAACTGAGTGGCTGCAGTGTCCTCTGGTGGAATGTGAGCTCTGAGGCACTGCAGTCCCCACCAGCCCCTATCTACCTCTCCTGCCCTGCCTCACCTGCCTGGTCCCCCAGAGGCACTCAAGTTCCCAGCACTTAGGGCCAGTTTAATTCTGTGTCTTCACCTTGTGCCCCTGTCCTCCCTAGTCCTGGGAGACTAGGGTGGCTCTGAAGGAGGGGGCCAGCCTGTGTGAAGTTAGCAGGGAGGGCTGGGAGAGTTTAGCGGGCATCAGGCAGAAACTCAAGGGCCTCTCCAAGCCCTGTTCCTGTGGCCTAGTTTGGCTGAGAGTATCTGTCTGTCTGTCTGCACACAGCTCCATTCACTGCCAGGTTCACCGGCAAGAAGCAAACCCCACTTCGACTTCAACCCCAGCTTCCTACGAAAAGGCCCTGCCACCCATTGAGAGGCGACACTGGGCTGCTTCCCTGGTGAGCCTAGAAGCTGGCCCTGCGGAAGAGATAGAAATAAGAACCCAAGGGGGAGAGAAGTGGGAAAATTAAATTTTGCGTGATCAGCAAGGTTTCAAACAATCGCTCGCCAAGTGAAGTGGGTGCCACGTGTGTAAGTCATTCTGTTTTATAGACCATTAGGGTCTCCAGAGAGAACCTGCATAGAGACCGCTGCTTTCTGTTGAAATTAAAATGTCAGAGAAAAAGAAATAGAACAAAACAGGGAATCTGCAATTAATTACCAGGCCATAAAAATTCAATAATCAAGAGGCAGAGCGGCCTCAGGCCCAGAGGTATCAGAGCCAGCGTAACAAGAATGGAATACATTAATCTTTTCAAATTAGTTTTTTAATCTGACGGGGATATATGGCGACATGGCTCCCTCCCTGCCTGCTCCCCCCTCACACACCTTCATAGCTCGGGCCTGAAGCCAAGCTGAGAGGAGGAAGGCTGTGGCAACCAGGAGATACGGTATAAAAGGTCCCAGCTGAGCCCAGGGGCCCCATGCCACCCGCCTGCTGGAGGCGCCCAGAGGTGCCAGGAAGGCTCGTTTCCTCTATTGGAATCCCAGAGCAAGAGTAACTGGAGGTGGTGGGTTTGGAAAGCTTGGAGACAGGTCATTTCCAAGCTTTCCTTTCTTTTTCTAGAAAATAGGAATATTGTGCCCCAAAGTACTCTGGGCCTGGTATCCAGCAGGAGCCCAGTAAAAGACCCTACTGATACTGTTTTTTATTTCTGGCAGCTGTGGCAGTGAGGAGCACCTGGCACCACCAAGCTGCTCTTCAGGGAACATGTATTTAGTGCCTGCTGTGTGCTCAGTCCTAAAAGGGGGAGGGGGCAATAAACTGCAGTCTTAGTGCTTACCTGGGGGAAATGACTCATAAAAATATTTTCAGAGTCAAGAAGTATGCTGATGGGCAGTAAAGAGAGGACAAGGCATTTGTCCTAGGAGAAGCCCCACAGCCTGGAGCAGCAGAGACAAGCTGCCCACCAAGCACTGGGGGAGAGAAGGCTCCTCCTCTGTTCTGCTGAGGCACCAGCGTAGACACTGGTTAGCCAACAGGTCTATTCACCCTGATTGGAAGACATGCTCTAGGACCCGAAGCCTTGACCTCCTGTGGCCCAGGATTGCCACAGCTCAGATGGGCCTGGGCTGGGAACTGCAGGAAGTCCTGCTCAGGAGTCCCTGCGTTTGAAGAGGCTCAGGGCCAGGCTAGTGTTGTTAGCCTTTAAACGTAGGGCTTGGGAGGTGGAGGCAGGCGAATTTCTGTGCGATGGAGGTTAGCCTGGACTATAAGAAGTTCCAAGCCAGCGGCGGCTACATGGAAACACTGTCTTAAAAAAAAAAAAAAAAAACAGTCTCCCAGAATGAACAACCGAAGAACCACCCCAGGAACTCAATCCCTTTTAAAACTAGTACCGACATCCCACTAAGCACCAGCCCTGTAAGGCCTTCTGAATTTTCTCCAGGAAGTCCATGGGGCTTAAGGACTGGTAATGACTTCTGTGGGTAGAAATGGAGATGGTGACGCTTGGGCTGCCTGCCACTTCTGTCTTGTCAAACCATTGCCTTTCACCCGCACAGGACTAGAGCACACAGTAGGTATTCAACCAATGTTCACTGGGTACCGTTCTGGTAGAACAACCCACCAAGGGGACCTTACCTACCGTTTCCCATGATGCCTTCACACTAACGAATGAGCACAGTGGCTGCTGCTATTAAAGCACCTACTGTGTGCAAGGAACTCTAGTGCCTTTCACGATAAGACTGTAATCCATGTTTTACAGAAAGGAAATTGAAGTGCAGAGTGACGGACAACCACAAGATGATACAGCCCGGATTTCAATCGCCGAGGATATATAAATGAGCACCCATTAAGCAGGCCCGCCCTAAGTGTACTTGGCTCTTGAACCTCATCGTTTGGACACCACCCCAGGAAGCATCCCTCTGTTCTCTCTGGGCTCCTTTATTTGTGACACTGTCACTCTTGCCCTCTTTTGTTGCTCACAAGGCCCTGGGAGCCAGCAACGAAAAGATCAATGCCCAGCAGGGGTGTTTAGACTGTGCACCCCAAGCCATCTCCCGGGCCCGGCGCAGTTCCGCAAGCAGCCACCAGGTGGCGCGCAGCTCTCGCGCACGGACCCTGCAGTAAGGTGATGTGGTCACCAGATGGTACCCGAGGCCACAGCTCTGCGGGGCAGGGCTTGGACAAGGAGGAGCCCAGTCGCCCACGGGTCCCAGTTGGGTCCCCTCGACTCCAGCACACGTGACGCCGCCTGCTATCCGCGCCATGACCCTGGCCGTGCCTCGATTCTCTGTTCCCGCCTTGCTGGCCTTGGGCTCGGCTGCCCTGGGCGCCGCCTTCGCCGCTGGCCTCCTCCTGGGTGAGCAGGCGGGGCTGCACTGCAGCGGCCCCGGGGGTGGGAGGACGCGGGGCAGAGCGCTGACTCAGGTCCTGACCCGGCACCCTCTGCCCGACAGGGAAACGGTGGAGGGTCCGGCGACAGCAGCGCCTGCTGCCCCCGGAGGACAGTCCCCTGTGGCAGTATGTGCTGAGCCGTTCCATGCGCGAGCACCCGGCGCTGCGCAGCCTGCGGCTGGTCAGTAAGAGCTGGGGCGGGGTGGGGGAGGCGGGAGCGGGGCCCCACTTCCAGAGTGGTGGCTCCCACGTGGCTGTGTGACCTTGGGCTGAGCAGCGGCCGTCTCTGGGCTTCCGGGTTCCCATGCGTAGTGCAATGGGCGTTCCCGGAGGACACGTCCCCTCTGGGCTACACCCACGCGGGATTCGGAACCTGTGGCGGGGGTGGGTGATTGGCAGGAACGGCGTCACCTCACCCTCTCCCCACTCACAGCTGACCCTGGAGCAGCCGCAGGGGGATTCCATGATGACCTGTGAGCAGGCCCAGCTTCTGGCCAACCTGGCGCGGCTCATCAAGGCCGAGAAGGCTCTGGACCTGGGTAGGGGCGCACGGCCAGGATCCCTGGGGACCCGGGTCACCGGGCCGTCCTGCAGCTTGCCCTGAGCTATGGGTGTCCCGGTCCCCAGGTACTTTCACAGGGTACTCCGCCCTGTCACTGGCCCTGGCGCTGCCCGCGGCCGGGCGCGTGGTGACCTGCGAGGTGAACGCGGGTCTCCCGGAGCTGGGGCGGCCCCTATGGAGGCAGGTGAGTGCCCACGACCGAGGCCGCGGGGTATCGGGCTCGGGGGCGTGCGGGCCTGACCTGGCTCCTTCCGCAGGCCGAGGTGGAGCAGAAGATTGACCTCCGGCTGCAGCCCGCCCTGCAGACCCTGGGTGAGCACCGGCGGGGAAAGGGCTTTGCCTGCGGGTCCCCCGCGGGGCCGCTAGGCGCGAGCTGGTGACCAGGTGCGCCCGGGCTCACGGGAGGAGGCCCCCCACGGGGGACAGGGCCGGTGTCCCTGTGGCCGAGGCCCAGCTCGGTGCCATGCGTCTCAGCACCCGGTCTGGCCTTGGCTGGGGCTTCCGGCCACCCAGACCGCAGCTTAGCCACACCTGCCCTCTGTCCCCCGCAAGACGAGCTCCTGGCGGCGGGCGAGGCCGGGACCTTCGACATGGCGGTGGTGGACGCGGACAAGGAGAACTGTGCGCAGTACTACGAGCGCTGTCTGCAGCTGCTGCGCCCTGGAGGCGTGCTCGCGGTCCTTAGAGTAAGGGCTGGACTGCACCCGCGCCCCGCCCGGCCCCAAGCCCCGCCCACAATACAGTAGGCCCCGCCCCTCACCCAGAGGCCCGCCCTTCCGCAGGTCCTGTGGCAGGGAGAGGTGTTGAGACCTCCGCCCAGGGACAAGACAGCTGAGTGCGTGCGAAGCCTAAATGAGCGCATCCTACGAGACGCCAGGGTCTACCTCAGCATCCTGCCGCTAGGCGACGGCCTCACCTTGGCCTTCAAGATCTAGGGCTGGATCCCCGAGTGAGGGCTAGAGCGAGAGCCCGAGACTCCCAGGCACTGACTCTTTGAGTTTTAAATCTGACAATAAAGGGGTTGGGTCACACCACCTTCTGAGCCTCCGGATCCCAGCGTTCACTGTGTGGGAAATGTTCCTCACAGGCAGTTTTTCCACTGAAAGGGGGCCTTGAGGGCACAGCCATGCCTCTTTGGCACTAAGGGTGTGGCCCTGTGGTCAGACAGAATAGTTCTGTCCCACTGCACACACTGGTAGAGGCCCACAACAGGCTCTGAAGGCTAGATATAAGGTAGAGCCAAGTCGGTCCCCATCCTGAAGCTGGTGGAGACCACACCTAGGATCTGACCAGAGAAGGGCCCTGCAGGCAACCTTGCTATACCATCGAGGTTAGGTCAGTTCCGACTCCAGTCTACCCATGTTTTCACAGAGCTGTGGGCTCCCCGGCTTCACCTAATCAGAGGCCATGACCTCTGAGAGAACCAAACCTTTTAACCTAGGACTTGAAGTTTTCTTGTATGTAACTGCTCCCCAAGTGCTGAGGGAAGGAACTGATGTCCAACAACATGTAAAGCAGGCGGCCAGTAGGTAACAGAGCTTCACTTGCAGGTACCTCAAAACTTTGCCAACCCCAACCTTTATAGTAGGTGAAAGGGAGCCCAGCTCCAACTCCACAATATGAAGATCAAGTTCTTTGCACTAATACTGCCTCACAGGGGCATGGCATACCTCAAGCCTAAGTGGCACTTGCCTGGGGCACAAAAGGCTTTGTCGCTTGCTGGCTAAGGCCAGTGCACCTGAAGGATGCTCAAAGTGGAGCCTCGAGAGCTGCATGAACCCACAAGTGAAACAGTCAGGCCCACAGCACCTGTTTTATCTTGCACTCTGCACAACCCCTAGAAAGGGGCCGGCTACATCCTACTGTTTTCTCCCTAAGTCACAAATGCCTATCAAGGTGCACATAGGATGACTAGGTCCCATCTACTTTCAGTAGGAGACTTACCTGACTGGTAACTCACTAATGCACACTCTAGCCCAGAGCTCTGTGCCAAGTTAACTGCAGCACAGATTATGTGGGTTAGCTGAGAAGTCAATTATCTGTTAGTTTATATCACACCCGGAGGACAAGCACTGTCTTATGTAAGCTTGGCTACCTTTTCATGGTTCCTTACCTAGCAACAGAAATGACTCAAATTCCAACCTGCCACTGAGGCACTGTCTGGGGACAGACTTTTAAATCAAGTCTTCAGATTCACATGGGCCACCCCAGTTAATCGTTTAGGACAAAAGTGGGACCAGGAGTTTTTTAAATGTGTTTATGTGTGAGTGTATTGCCTGCATGTAAGTGCACCGTTATCCATGCAACACCGACGAAGGTCAGAAGAGGGCACTGGATTCCGCTGGAACTGGCGTCACAGATGGTTAACTGCCATTTGTGTGCTGGGAATCAAACCTGGATCCTGTTACGCTCTTAACCACTGAGCCATCTCTCCAGCCTCCCAAAGATTTTTGCCTGCATGTATGCAAGTGCACTCTTGTCATGAAATACCCATGGAGGTCAAAAGGGGGTGTCAGAGTCCCCTAGAACTGGAGTTATGGATGACTGTTAGCCAACATGTGGCTGCCAGGAATTGAACCCAGATCCTCTGCAAGAGCAGCCAATGCTCTTAACCATTGAGCCATCTCTCCAGCCCCTTATTTTGTATTTTTTAATGTGCATTTTGTCTGTATAAGAGCACCCCACGTGTACCTGGTGCCCACAAAGGAAAGAATGTCACATCGCCTGGAATTGGAGCTCAAGATAATTATTAGCCACCATATGGGTGTGCCGGGAACCAAACCTGGGTGCCCTCTGGAAAGCAGCAGGTGCTCTTAACCCAAGCCAATTCTCCAGCCCCTTATAGTGAAGTTTTAGCATGCACCATTCCCAAAGGAGTAAGTTCCAAATATTCTACTGTCTCACCTGTTCTCAGGGCTCTCATGCTAGACGTGTCCCGCCCGTCTCCTTCCCCTAAGCCCCCCTCCACCCCTCTGGGCCTCCTCCACTGCGAAGCTTGTGCTTTCCCTATTTTTCTAACCAATCACTCAAGCCTGGATGAAATCCGAGTAATGGCTAAGGGGGTGCCCAAAGCTCAGACCTCAGCCCGGTTCATCAGCATCTGTCTGGAGGAAATGAGTAATGACTTCTAGCCCAAGCCTGTTTCCTCCCCTCTCAGCCCTTCTGGTTACTGACACTGTAACTCCCACCTAGACTTCTTATCCCGAAATCTAGGGCCCACTCCACATTCTGCACTGATAACTAATGGGGACACAGCACACCAGGCTGGCCTTTCAGCACCATTCCTACAATCGCCCTTCATCAGCTCTGGGCTTCACGATTATTTACTGGAACTTTGCACAAACTTGGAAACTGAAGAGTGTGAAAGTGTGTATCCTCTTACTTTATTGTAGTCTCAAAGAGCTCATGGAATTATTCTAAGGACACGGGGAATTTGGTTGCACAGATTTGAGTAAATAGCAAAATGCTCACCAGGAAAGTATTAACCAGATATCAGGGAGATTTGACCCTAGCTGGCAAATCTTTAACTGCAAATACTTGGAGTCATAAATTATGTATACTTGTTTTATTCATAATTTGTAATGTTTTGGGTTGCCAAAAGTAATTCTAATGATGGTTGAATTTAACAAGAAAAAATCTTTAACCTCATCTCAAAATATCCACTGATCCATCTCATTCAATAGCAATAGTTAATGTTAAAAAGAACATAAAGACAAACATGCACACCATGGCACGGTTTTCATAAACATCTATTTCATTATCGGTGGGTAGCACATTTAACAGTTAAATACATTAAATAATGTATAGGTGACTGCACGACTGCAGCACTGATAACTAGATAACCAATTCAACTAGAAACCAGCTAACAGGTAACTGTCTAAATATTTAAAATACAGCTCTTGTTTAGATCATCCTTTGCTTTGATCACCTTCTGGGGAGGGGGGGAAAGGGGTGAGCCTGCTGGTCACATGGAAATATATTAAGGCCAAATCTTCTGATATCGGTTCCCAGAGGGTTTCTTTCAGCTGGATTAAGCCTCCAATTCCAAGGCAAGCCCAAGTTTGTGGCCTCCAGCATTAAAGCTCTTCCCATCTACCAGAGCAGACAGTGTAAGCTTCACACCTGTAAAAAAGCAAGCCACCATGAAACCAGTCTAACCCAGCACATGCCTCTACCTCCTCAGCCTTCCAGCCACCAGAGGGTGCACAGATGAATAGAAATACTTAGAATTCTAGCGGTTTATGTACCAAGACTCAGAGTATAAAAAGGTTAGTAATAACAAGTACTCAAAAAAAAAAAAAAAATACAACCATGTTCACTATACTATCCAGACTAAACAGTACAGAGACCAAATCATAACTAAACCCTAGAAAGAGGGGACAAGTGGGAAAATCAGAATAGAGACAGCATTATCAGGTAATTCATACTAATTAGTTTTTGTGTGCAGGGTCAGAAGTGCATAGAGGTGTTCACAGTATCATTTTCTGACTTTTCTTTAGGTTTCAACATGGTCACAACAAAATTTGGATGGGGGATGGGATCCCTATAAGATAGGAAGGAGAAGTAGCTGCTGATGCTTTGGAGCCTTGCTGGCCAAGTGCTTTAAACCCGTTAGAAACCGCTTTCCAGCCCAGATCTACAGCTGGGCACATGAACCCTACCTAGTTCATTTAAGCACACACTAAAGTTGAAGAAGTGCTACTCTAGTAACCACCAACACTGGGAACAGGACAGCAGAGATGACCAACCAAAGCACTGCGAACTGTGATCCAAGACACTGTTTAGACCCAAATGAGAAAATTGAATGTGGAATGGGGTCACTAGTGAGGAGTGCTAACTTTCTAGGGGTGACCGGAGCACTGTGCATATGCTGAGGAATGCTCTAAGGAGCACCATGTGTGTGTGGGGGGGGTGGGGGGGATAATGTCAGCTCTATCACAGGCTTGGAAGGTTCACAAAATAAGCTAGAGCTGTTCGTTCTGCTGGACACGGTAATGCACGCCTATAATTCGAACACTTGAAACTCAGTGAGTTCAAGGCCAGTCAGAGTTACAGTGAAAGACCCTGTTCTCAAAAAAAAAAAAAAAAAAATTTTAGTTTTTAAAATACTGTAAAAACTACTTAACAATACTTACCAGGCCTCAGAGTCTGAGTGTAGCCCACTCCAATTAAACTAGAGTTGTTGACCTTTGCCTAAAACCAAAGAAAAAATAATTTCTGAGTGGAAACAATGGTATTGCATGTTTATTATGTAATTATGAAAGCTACAATTTTAACTCAATGTGGTAATAAAATTTAATGGTATGTACAAAGCCAGACAAAACCCAGGCACCACCTGAAGATTAGTCATCAACTCAAACACTCTTGATGCCTATTGGGATGTGTCCACAAACCCCAGATTGTCCACTGAGTACAAAATCATTCATGAAAACCATCCTTGGCCGCTGAGGATGGTGGTGCGCATCTTTAATCCCAGTTTTCCAGAGGCAGTGGCAGGTGGATTTCTGTGAAATGAAGGACAGCCTGGTCCAGAGTGAGTTCCAAGTCAGTTGGGATTAGGAAGACCATGTCCAAAACAACAACAAAAAGCCACCCTTGGTGAGCTGAATCTAAGCACAAGAGCAGACCAAAAGAGGCTGATGCCGCCTACCAGCCTCACCAGAGGACACATCAGCTTTGAAATGAACTGTGGAGTTTAAACTCGCTTAGATCCACACACTACCTCTAGCATCTCACTACTTCTAGGACACTTCCTCAAGTCAAAGAATTCCTTCCCCACATTCTCACCTCACTAAGCTACTGAGTTCTGGCTGTAACTAGTCTGCCCAACAAGCTGCTCCAAGAGGCTCCAAGAGGGCATACCTTACCAATCCAGGCCCCTCCCTTCCTTACATATTCTAAGATTCCAGGATTTTAGGCCACAGACCTTCAAGGGCTAACAAGAACATGGAAGGCAACGTGCTGATGTTAAGCAGCAGCTTCTACCAGAGCCATGTACTGCCACCAAGCCACACCACACCAAGCTAGCTGGAGGTACAATCTCTGGCATGGTAACATAATGTTGCCCCCTATATTCACAGTGACACAGGACATATTCGGCCTGCAGAGGCCATAAGGATCTTTAGCATCCTGAGGGCTCATATATAAAGATAACAGTCTGGGAGTAGGACAGATTGGCAATGCTTTGATGACTAGACTCTAGAAATGTGGAACACTGAAACACAATCCAGATTAAGCAATGCTTCTGGGTGCTGCTCCACTGGGACACCAGCAGCTCTGAGGTGGGAAATGCTGTGTATCTCCAAAATGACTCCCAATGACTTAAGTCACAAGCCACCTTCCCAATGAGACTAGTAGCTGAAGTGCCTCTGCTGGGTGGCATAAAATCTGGGATGGTGCCACAAGCATGCATTTGAAGAGAACAAGGTAAGAACAGTGTGCTGAGTGAGCCCTGAGGGCTCCAGTGCTGTAGTACAACTAGACACAGGGGAACAAACCGCCAGGCCTCATGGCGGAGAAGCAGCGCTCCAGGTACTTCTCATTCTCTAATTACCCCTGTGCGAACATAATCAGAAACAGAGCTAGAACATAACTGCCTAGGTTATCAAAACACCGTCCTCAGGGATGAAGAGTACTCTATGTAACAGGAGTAACTTCCCTTCCATCCCCAGTTCAGACAGTACAGACAGTCCCTGACCTGTACGCAAATGACCCAGGAACAGCTGCTGATCTGCCTGAAATGGAAGCCAACACCCTGTCCCTCACAGCACACTCTCTCGACCTCAACCCACTGTGAGTCAAGACAGGAGAAGGCCTGAGAACCAGACAAGAGTGGTCACCACCACCTCTGCCCTTTCAAGTGAGGAGTTAAGTGTTGAGGGTGCAGGGCTTTCAGAGGACAGTCCCAACAGATGTTCTACTCACCCTGAACAGGATTAAAATCAACACATGGGGTCAAGTCCTGGCTTCAACCCCCATCCCACCCAATAGTAATGTGAAGTCCTTTCCCTTCCTAAACTTCTGTTTCTTCATGTGCAAAAATGGCATGAAGACAACTGGCCTTCAGGTCAAATCTGAAAACATTTCACAAACCATAAAATGACAAACGTCAGAGAAATAAAGTACTATTATTCTCCAACACAAATGCAAACTGCCCAAAGCCCAAAACGCTGGCTACCCTGGGGCTTGAGCAGGCTTGGAGTATTAGTGATACTAATTCAGTAGCTTTTGAGGTTAAGTAAACTTCTGAGGCTTAGTTTGAAAAAAAATAAAAAAATAAAACTTCTATCACTACCTCCATAGGAAAAGCAGCATTCCAAATTCTAATCCCAGTGCTCCTGTCAGCTTGTATGTGAATCACAGCGTAAGCTTTCAATACCAGTCAATACACCCAAATAATTCCCACAACCAAAACCCCCATTCTAAGTCTAGGAAGTACTCACAGAGATGGAGGCAGTAGCATCCAACTGGTATTTAGCTGCAATGCCAAAACGAGTGCAGTTGGTACCTGATGTCCAAGCAAGGTTTACTGAAGTGTCAAAATCTTCACAAACTTTCTGATAAATTGATCCTCCAAATTCAGTCCCATTATTGCTATAAGACATTTTGAATTAGAATCTAGAATAGACAATGTAACCAATTCTAAGGCACAGGGCAATACTGTAACATTACATGTAAATCTAAGTCTCTATTAGACATGGGCAGGTAGCAGAGTAATGAAAGGCTCACCTAGCATGCAAGAGACCCTGGGTTCAATCCCCAGATCTGAGAGTGGAGGAGGATGGCATCACTAATGTCAGTCTTTTTTTTAAAGGTAGGGTCTCCATGCAGCCCCAGCTGGCCTGGAACTCACTATGTAGACGTGGCTGGCCTTAAATTCAGGTCTGGGGCCTTAAACTCAGGTCTGCCTCCTGAGTACTGGAACTAAAGGCATGCACCACCATGGCCAGCTACCAATGTACTATATCTGTCATGGGAAAAAACTGAAATCCTTCCTATACAATCTAGTTTGGGTTAGGTAAAAATAACATACACTTTAGATAATCCCATTAAACCAGCACCCCACATCATAGTCATTATGTCAGAGAAAGTACTAGTAGCAGTCTGCCAATGTCTAACAGCTTCTAAAACATACAGCAAATCTCAGTTGGAGGGATAGCTCAACGGTTAAGAGCATTGGCTGTTCTTGCAGAGAACTCAGGTTCAGTTCCCAGCACCCACATAGCAGCTAACAACCATCCTTAACTCCAGTTCCAGGGGATCTGACGCCCTCATCTGGCCTCTGCAGGCACTGTACAACATACAGGTAATCCATTCATACACATTTAAAATTTTTTTTTAACTTAAACTATAAGGCATGTCAAGCCCCACATGACGTGAACGTGTACTCTCAGTCCAAAGTCAGGCTAACATCTTTATACATACACCTCTGTGGAGCACCTCAGAGCTAGCCAAAAATGAGAGCTTTTTCAAATTAACAGAAATTCTTGAAGTGGAAACTAGACTAAGAAGAGATGCCCACACACAGCATCCTCCGAGGGCCTGCCTCTCAATACCCTAAAAAAGAAATACTTACACATTAGTGTGTAACTGGAAGTCCCCAGTCCTGTAGCCCACTGCAAAGTTACTCCTTGTCAGCTTTGATTTGGCACTGTCAAAGGTCATCTGGTACCCAGCAAGCCAGCCCTCATAACCAAAGACAGCTGAACCGTGGATCGCAGGTCCAGCAAAATCAAAGTCAACATCACAGCCAAGGTTTATGCATTCCCTCTTGTAAGAGGACTTGATTTTACCACTTTTCTTTCTGGAAAAAGAACAGACTGACTTGAAATTGATGTCAGTAACAAGACTTGCACACCACTGCGTGGAGGGCATCAAACAGGTTCCGATCAACCGCAAGATGACTAGAAAGTTAGGGAAGCAGCATGACAACTACAGGGTTAAAAAGCCGAATAAACTGAAGACAATGAACAACACATGGAGGAAGTGGACTAAACACCATCGTGGGAAAAGTGCTTTGCAAAACTGACAGGCACAAAAGCCTCGCAGAAACAATTACCACAGAATAGCGCCACAATGAATAGAGGCAAATATCTGAAAGCAAGCCAATGAAAAAGAGCAGTGTTCAAAAGCAGAAACACATCAGCCACTGCAAGGGAGCTTAGTAATGAAACGAACATGCATCTTCCCTAAGAATGCTTACAAGTTGAACTTAAAAGTTCAACACACACTACAGCATCAACACTCACCCTGTG
This sequence comes from Eospalax fontanierii, assembly GCA_035773235.1. NCBI lineage: Eukaryota > Metazoa > Chordata > Mammalia > Rodentia > Spalacidae > Eospalax > Eospalax fontanierii. Next base: position 16,727,713 of record CM069540.1, on the reverse strand, counting down.
TTTGGTGAAAAGGTAGTATCAAATGTCAGTTTCAAACCTTGACAAATCTATTTTAGAAGAAAAATAATTCATGTTCAGTTTAATTTCTTTTTGAAAGATCAAAATAAAAAATAACACTAAAGAAAACTTTTGAAATGTTACCTGGTCTTCAATTGCAATTTCTGTTCCCAGAGTGTTATCAGTGTTCCATTTTTCTGTGAAAGTCAGACCATACTCACACCATTTATATTTGGTCTCCAAGGTCCCAGTAACTTTACCAGTGTCTGTATTAGATGAACCAGATGTTGAGAATTCCTAACAAAACAATAAACAATTTCACAAACTTGTTCCTAAGCCTAGAAATACAGAACACTCCCTGCTCTTCACACAGGCTACTTCCTCGGCAATACAGTGGTCACAGACCAGCCTGGAAGCAACTGACTGCTCCTGCCATTTCAGCAGACATTTCTCACCAATCAATAAAGATTACCTATCCAGGGCCAGTGAGATGGGTCAGAGGGCAAACCTGACCACCCAAGTTTGATCCCTGGAACACACAGTAGTTAAACAAGAGAACTGACTCTTGCAGTTGTCCTAACTCAACACATGCACCATGGCACATATGTGCCTGCATACAACATACACACAAAATAAATATGAATACAAAAAATTAAATAAAATTTAATTATCTGATAATTCCAATTATCCTATTTTTCTGACTAAGGATATTCACCATATTTCACACCTTTCTGAGAAACATATTTTTTAAGTATGGGAAAAGATTTACTCTATACTTGTTTTTTGTCACACACAAATTATGTATGATAGATATCAAAAGAAAAATAATCTAAAACAGAAACCCACTATAAAAATGTTTTTAAAATGCCAGGTTTGAAGCACACAGAATTTGACAATCCTAGTAGCACATCAAGAAAAGTGAAAGGATGGTACATAAGGGAGTGTCTGAAACCTAAAATCTGCTAGATGTAAACAAAGTATCAGACTTTTCAGCAAACAGTGTGTACGTGGCAAGTATTTCTAACATAAAATACATTTTTAATGGTCTGTAAAAGTTCTGATTCACAATTTTCCTACCAATGTCTCTGCACTCTGTGACTGGAAAGCTGTTTAAAAATGGCCCATAGGAAATATTTAGGGGAGGTTGTTCCTTTTTAAGATAGGGTCTCCTTGTGCCCTGGATGGACTAGAACTCACTCTGTAGACAAGGCTAGCCTTGAACTCAGAGAGAGATCTGCCTGCCTCTGCCTCCCAGGTGCTGGAGGTGCTTAAGGTGCACGCTACCATGTCCACAGGAAATTATATTTTAATTGAATTATTGTGCCTTTCATACAAAACATCTTAATCATCTTAATCATGCTCCCTCCCTCATCCACTTGGGAGGCATAGACAGGCAGATCTCTGTAAGATCAAGGCCAGGCTGGTCTACATCCTGAGTTCCAGGCCAGCTGGGCCTACAGGGGCTACAGGGAGACCCAGTCTCAAAAAACTTAGTAGGAATGGAGAGCTGGCTAAACAGTTAAGAGCACTGGCTGCTCTTGCAGATGACCTGGGTTTGATGCCCAGCACCCACATGGTGGCTAACAATAGTCTGTAACTCCAATGCCAGGGGAATATGATGCCCTCTTCTGACCTCCGAGGGCACTGTACAACATGGGTACACTTATACAACACATGCAGGCAATGTACTCATACACACAAAATAATAAATAAAAACACCTTTCTAAACTTAAAAAATATATATATCAATGCAGGAAAAGCCAGTTTTCCTTAACCTAGAAAATAAATATTTTTAACTACCACCTCGTAGTTAGGTAAACTGAAATCCTTAGGTCTTACATACAACCTCCTAAAATTAGATGCTGGCATTAACATGAATGACATCAAAGCTTGGCACAATATCTCATTCTAAAACGCACTGGGTTATATTAGGAAATAACATGTGAATCAAAATTCAGAGTCCTGATATCTTGGTCTGGGTGCCATTTACTAAATAACACTGAGAACACCCTTAACTCTGGGGATCTGTTTCTTCAGCTGTAACAATGACCCCTACCTCTGGAGACTTAAAACTGAGCTGACAGTGCAAAAACTTTGTGAGTTTTCATTCATGCTGCACAACAGCCATCCTAACTAAAACAATACATATGTGGGCTAAAGATGATTCGTTGGTTAAGAGGGCTTACTGCTCTTGCAAAGGACCTATGTTTGGTTCCTAGCACCCACATGGTAGCTCACAACCACCTGTAGCTCCAGTTCCTGGGGATCTGACATCTCTTCTGGCCTATGCAGGCACTATAGGCACTTATGTATGGAGGCAAAACACACACATAAACAAACAATGCTTTGAAGCATGTTCTTCCAACAAATAGTTTAAATGGAAAATGTGCTTGGGTAGCAATTTTTAATCCTAGTGACAATGATTAATGAGTGATTGAAAGTTCCACCTACTGCCATCCATTAGCCCTAAGATCAAGAAACAGTCTAAATACATGCCAAGAAACCCTGAAGACACAAAGCTAACAGCAGTCTATGTTCCAGTACTGGGCTAGCTGAAATCACAGCAGAGCAGTTGACTCGATCACTACATACTTTGGCTTCTACATTTTGGGGTAGCCTGAACGTCTTGAGTTCTAAATAGAAAACAGGCCTTAATGGGACTCAAATGGGACTACAACTGCTGAATTACATACAAAAGTATAAACAAACATCCCCTCTACAATCCAATTCTTACACATCCTTCATCATCTCAAATTTACTTCTCTAGAATTTTCCCTAATGCTATCTACAATAGGCCTTTCCATTCCAACAAAAATTTTTGGTTTACAAATTTAGAACTTAGTATAATTCTCTGATTAGTCTCAGCTTAAAGTTTGTCTCTCCAACTAGAAAGGATTGTTTTTACAATGTTGGAAACTGAAATCAGGGCCTCATACAGGTTAGGCATGTGCTCTACCACTGAACTATCAAGAGTAAGTTTTAAAAATATATATTTCTGTTCACACCAGTGTCAAGCAACGCACAGGGAGGCCAGAAGAGGACATCAGATTCCCTCAAACTGGAGTACTCTTAACCACTGAACCACCTCTCCAGCCCTAAGGGGAAGATTTTTAAAGACAAGCACTGTGTTCATTTTTGAAGAATGCACATACACACATATGCACACCAAAAGACCCACTAGCCTGAAAATACATATCAACAGTAGAAATATAAGGCCTGGAGCTCATTCTCCAGCAACAATAGAAAAATAATAATCACCTAATCACTATTCTATAACTTGTTAATCTGACCAAGCAAGCCACTCAACCATAACTAAATACCCAAACATCTTTGCACACCAAAAAACCCCTCAGAAAGTCAACAGGTCTGGGCTTTAAGAAATTCCACCAGGAATAACTTTTAATAACAGTTATATACCACAGTACCCAGTCATAACAGTTTAGTACATGCACAATATACCTACCTCTAAATCTCAAAAACACTTTTAGAGTAAGAAAAAAAAAAAAAAAAACCCACAATATTTTACTTTATCCTTTTGTAAAAGTTGTTTAGAAGGATCAACACATAACAAAATATTACACTTAAAAGATCTTCAGAATTCTATAAAGTCACAAGGCATATGTAGAAATCTCCATAAAGGGGTGCTAAAACACAGCCATTTTATTCCCAAAGTCTAACAGGCTTCTTGCCTTCATCTATCAGAGTCAACAGTACCAAATGATCCACCCTTTCAAACCAAGTTCTCTGTGTAATCATAGTAACACTTATATACATAGTAATAAGGCAAAATCATATTGAAAACGAGAAATCAGATCCAAAGTCAATAAATCAGACTACACATAAATCACTTGGATCAAATTAATTTCTGCCTCCTTATGGCAGAACAGATAGACATCTTCCAGTACTTTATTGACTGAAAAATTATAAAGGTTCATGAGAACTTATTAGTCAATACTTACCACACCACTGCATGACTTTGTTTTCACATCAAGCTTTACCAACCCAAAGCCTTGAAAAAACATAGAGCAAAGGTAATGATTCTTCTGTATAAAAGATGCATGCCTATTACAACATATTTAAAACAATTTCCAATGTACACAGAAAACAAAAATGTACTGATACCAGTATCTGAATGAAAACTTAAAAAGCAGTTCTACTTAAGGCATCTGGTAAACAGTGTGCTGGGGTACAGCTGGCTTGCTCCCACCTCCCAACCAATACTTTCAAAAGCCCATAAATCTTCAGGCAGGTTATCAGTCAGTAGTCATAACCACAAAAGTCAAAGAGTAATATATGGCAACTCCGCTCAACCAAGACCTAAGCGAAAACTAAAGGAAACAAAACAAAACTCAGGCTTCTTCCTTAAAAGATTAAAAATCAAACAATAGTTTTGAGGAAAAAAAAAAAACAAAAACAAAAAACTTGAGAAACTGGGGTGGAATTCAGCAGTTTAATGTAAAATTTACACAGCAGAATAATTAATAAAACAGGATATTTCCAGTTTGACAAAGCAAGTGAATTTCTTGAAGGAATCTAAGTGCACATTTTCTTGTTTATGAGAAAAATTAAGGAAGAAACAGAGTCCTTACCAAATCCTTTGTTGAAAATATCTCGGGCAGCCTTGCCAAGGTCAGCATATGACGGAGGAATACACATTGCTGGTAAAAAGAAACATTTTGGAGTTAATGTTCCTGTTCTCCCATCTTCTGCTATGACCTACTACTTATTTTTAAATTCCGGCGGTCCAATTCGTAAGAATTACATTTTTTGATGCCACTAGGAACTACAATAAAACAGACTGCAACGGCTCATAAAGGAACCATCCCTAACTTCTAAATTGATAACTATGTGGTAATATAAACATTGTCATGTTCTAACAACTTTTAAAGGGGAAGGGAGACTTTCTATTCCTACAGTCTCACTACCCTAATAAAAAGAATGCCCAAGTGTATATGCATTTCCCTTAATTCACAAGGATATGATTTCATTTACTTAAGATCAGGCTCTTTCCCTTAACAAATTCCTTGGTACCTCCACGAACTCAAAACCAACCCTCAGACAGACGAGAACTTAACACTCTTGGAATTGACATTTTGGGACACAGAAAGCAAGCAAGCAAACAGCCATCTATGTTTCAGTGTCTGCAACAACTATCAAATGACACTTTAAACATATTAATATAACTCCCAAGTCTGCGGCCAATGCAGCGAGGCTTAAGGGCAAGGAATCTGAGCTCTTGCACCAGCTCATTCATTCTACAGAGCACGTCCACGCCCTTAGCAGCACGTGTAATGACCTTGTGCTTCCCGCTCACTTCAAGAAGAAAGATACCTACTTCCTCTAGGGAAGTTAACTGCTCTCATTCACCCCCAAGGCGGAATTAACGACTACTAGCTCTTTTTGCTTTCGAATTTGTCAAAGACACATCCCAAAGCAGAGAGTGGGTGCGGCCACCGACCAACGCACCGGGCGCGAGACCCCCATGTCTGCAATCCAACAGCCCGGCCCCTCGTCCGCCGAGGCTGCCCCCAGACCCAGACGTCTGGGAAAGGCAGAGTTTCTAAGTCCTGGGAGTGATGGGGTCGCGGCGGGACCAGCAATGTCGCTCCAAAGCGGGGCGCCGCCGCCCCATCCCGCACCGGTCCCTGACTCTACTCACGCCGCGGGCAGTTCCGTGCACACTCCGCCATGGCGAAGCCGAAGGGAAGAGGTGATCTGTGGAACGGACAAGAAGTGCGATCAGGGGGTGGTAGAGGGCCCAGAGGAGGCCTCGGACGCAGAGGGTCTCGGGGCTAGAGCCGGCGCGGCCATCTTAGGGAAGCAAGGCCGCTCCGAGCCCACGGAGACGGCCGCTGCGGCCTAGGCCGGGGGCTCGGAGTGGAGCGGGCGCCGCGGTACCTGCGGGTGTCCTGAGGGGCGCCGCCGCCGCCGCTCGGCTAGACGCTGAGGCCGCTCGGCTGGCTCCGGGTTGCGCTGCAGCCGCCGCGGCTGGAGGGCGAAGTGAAGGAGACACCGTTGCGCCCCGCCGCAAGCCTGGCCTCCCCCAGCCAGGACCCCGCCGCGGCCGCCCGAGCTGTCCGCCGCGCCTGTCCGCGCAGCGACGCCCCGTCGCCCACTCCCACCTGCTCCGGAGCGGCCACGCGGGCCGAGACACGCCGGTCCCCGGGAGGGAGCTATCTAGGACCGCCCGGCGGGGACAGGACGAGCAGGAGCCGCCGGGCCTCGGGTCAGGCAGTGACCGGGGCAGCCCAGAGGCGAGGGGCCGGGGAACGGCGGAGGCGGCGCAACGGCACCCGCGCGGCGAGGGTGGGCGAGGACGCGCGCGTCACGAAGGGGCGGGGTGAAGGGGTCACGTGCCTCTCTCCGCGTTCCTGGACTCGGCGACGGGTCGCAGGCTGGACTTGAGAGCTGGGCGTCACCCTGGCTACCCCGAGCTAGAGTCCTGGGAGCAAGGAGCCGGGCGTAATGGGTCTTCGCAGTCTCGGCGTCCTTCGAACCTCGGTTCACCGCCCCCCGCAGTGTCCCCGCCACTTGGAGCTCGACTGGGCACCAGAGGACCACACTTGAGCCTGTCTCCTGCTCTCCTCTCAGAGTCTCGAGGTTGCCCTTCTGCAGCCTTCTTCCCACTCAGGTGTGGGATGGCTTCACACATGTACAGAACCCGGGCTGCCCTAGGGAGAGAATCGTCCCCTGAATGAGAGCCTGGGAAAAGAGCTGTAGGAATCATACTGACCAGTCATTAGAATGCTACACTCAAGTTCTCTTGATGTGCAGGAGAGGTGAAGGAGCCATTCGTGGGGCACCTGCATCTGTAATCCCTGCACTCGGGAGGCTGCGGCAGGAGGATTGCGGCGAGTTCGAGGCTAAGCAGGGTTACAGCATGAAACAACAGGGAAAAAATGAGCAGTCTAATAAAGATAGAAATGAGGCCTTGGGAGATGGCCCCGTGGGGTAAGAACGTTTGCTGTGCCTGCAGGAAGACCTCAGCTGGGATCCCCAGCACCCACCTAAAGAACTGGGGATGGCCAACCGCCTGTACCTCTAAGGCAGTAGCAAAAACAGGACGATCCGATCGGTGGGACTAGCTGGCTGCCTGCCTAGCCCCCATACTGCTAGCTTCTGGTTCAGTAAGAGACCCTGTATCGGCGCTGGAGAGATGGCCTAGCGGTTAAGAGCACTGGCTATTCTTAACGAAGACCCAGGTTCGGTTCCCAGCACTCACATGTCTGTAACTGCAGTTCCAGGGGCCCCACCATCCTCTTCTGACCTCCGTGGGCATTGCACGACATGGGTGCACAAGCAATACACTTTACACCTAGAATAATAATATTAAAAAGAGACCCTGTCTCAAGAGAATAAAGTGGAAAGCAGTAGAGAAATCCCAAAGTTTCCAGGCATCTGCGGGCATGGGAGTGTGTACACAGGCAGAAAGAGAGAGAGTCGCTCTACAGGCATACACCACACAGTACTTTAGACAGACGTAAATGGGTAGAATTGGGGCTTCAATTCAGTCACTTCCTCAAGTAATTTAACCCGTGGACTTCAGTCTAACCTGTAAGGTGACATTTAACAATATTTAATGGTCATATAGCTGAACTGGACTGAGAGCAAAGCACCCCCTCACCTCCCGCAACATATACACCTAGAACCCAATTATCTCTGAACTCCACCTCTCAGATACTGTCAAGGTTCGGATGGCGAGATGGGCTTTCCCAATCCAAAACCCAGCCCAAGCTTAAAGTTGCACCCTGGTGAGGGTTTCTCTCCCGTGAGCAAACCCAACCAACAGTCTTGCCTGAACATGGCTGGCATTACTTGTGCTGTAAAAAGTTAGATGGGAAGTCTTTGTTTCTAAGAGATCAGGCTCCAGAGACCTGATTCATTCCTTATTCAAGCTGAGGCAGGTTGGTATTCAGTGGACCTGACCCTCAGAAGCTAATCTGCTCTAGCACTGTTCCCTTGCTTTTGCAAGAATTGTGGGGAAACTGGTCTTCCCATCCCAACTGTCCCACACCACCACCTGCCTGAAAAATGATCAGTCTCCTAAGTTAGTCACCTCGATTACCTGAGGGCTTATTCACATTATGAATTATCTTTAGTAATGTTTGATCTCCAAAGAACTTCATTTGCTCTGACACAAGTCTGAGACTTTCATCCACAAACCTAAAGTATGTGGGCCATACTTAATGGCCAAGGAAAACAGATAGGTAGCTAGGCAAGGAATTATAGAGGTGGAAAGAGGGTGCTTCCTGCCCAAGGCTGACGCCCAATATAAAAGACAGGCTAACAAGAGAAATATATTTATTTGATCATGGTTTTATTTGACACACAAGCCATCAAATTGAAGGGCCAGAAGACCCAAGGAGAATTATTGATTTTTATGCTTAGGTTCAATGAAGCCTAGAAATACAAGTGAACAAAACGGGTCTAATCTAATCTAATCAACTGCGCAAGGATCACCAAGGCCAGTCTCCTCAGGTGATCTGACCCTCCAGGCATATGGAGCAGGATCCCTTCTGAAGGACAGCTTTTGTATTGTTGGTTATTAAACTAAGGGTCCCACACATAAGCACTCTACCACTGAGATATAATCCCAGCCCTTTTTTGCTTTCTATTTTGAGACCAGGTCTCTTGTAAAGGTGCCCAAGCAGGCCTTGAACTTGCCATCCTCCTGCCCCAGCCTCTTAAGTAGCTGAGAGTACAGGCCTATATCACCAGATCCCAGGCTTAGGAGATGGCTCAGTGGGTAAAGTGTTAGCACTGGGACTTCAGATCTACAGACCCCACATAATCATGGTGGTCTTTGCATAATCCCAGCGCTCTGAATGCAGACAGGGGTCCTTAGAAGCTGGTTAGACTGGCTGAACTTGGCAAGCTCTGGGGTCAGCAAGAGACCCTGCTTCAATAAACAGAGCAATCAAGGAAGAGACTCAACATGTCTGGCCTCCACATGCCTGTGCATACACACCCATGTATCCACACGTGAACATGCAAAATTCATGTATACAACACACATACACATAAAAAAATAAAACAGAGGTCTTATCTACTATTAGTCAAGATGGGTCAGAGAATTTTCCTTATAGCCAGCTCCAAGGCAGGCAGGGGGAGATTTGGTGCCTTGTCTTATTTGTAAGCATTAAAGCTTGTTTGAGAGGAAAGGGAGTTCCAGTTTCTATAGCTTGTCTTGGATAAAAGAAATTCTAATTTCTGTGTCTTGCCTTGAGTGGAGGAAACCAGAGGCAGAAGGACAGGACAAGTTCAAAAAACTGCTTTGAGACCATCACTTTGAGCTGGATTCAGTAAATACAGCCAAGTATTCAAATCCAAAGTCCTTTAGACTACTCTGGGCATGGGATGCACAGGGATCCCAGCACTCAGGAGGTAGAGTGATGGGTCTCTGTAAGTTCAAAACCAACCTGGTCTACAAAATGAGTATCAGTCCAGTTAAGGCTACATAGCAATACCCTGTTGCAAAAAAACACCGCCAAAACATAACAAATTTCATTAGACCAAAATATCTGAGAAGCAGCTATGATTTAGGGGCTTTGGTTGGTTCTCTTGGTTGGTTCTGGTGGTGTGGAGGTGCTGGGGTTTGAACCCAGTGCTTCAGGCATGCTAAGCACGCTCTCTACAGCTGAGCTGTACCCCGAGTCTTGCAACTACACTTTTTGAGCAACTTTAGTGACTGACTACCTTGTATCAGCCACAGAGAGCACAAAGTCCACAGTTCCCACTTTTCAGGCACTTACATACTATACATACACACAGTATGTAGATATACATTTATCTAGATATACATATATACAGTATGTAGATATATATATCTACATATCCATACATACTGTGCAATACTCGGGTTTTCATTGCTATGACAAATATCTGACAGAAATTAAAGGTGGAAACTTTCCCTTGGGCTCATGGCTTCAGAAGGTGCAGCCTATGATTGGCTAATTCCATTGTTTCTGAGCCACAGTGAGGTAGAAAGGCATGGAAGAGCAAGGCTGCTCAAGTCATGGCAGCCAGGAAGCGGAGTCTATCAAGAAGGGCCTGAAACCAAGACATAGCCTGCAAAAGCATCACCCCAGCAACTTACTTCCTTCAGCTAAACCCAACAAACTCACTCATAGTATGAATCTTCCTGAATTAATCCATGGATTAGGTCAGAGTCCTTGATCCAATCACTTCCCTAAAGCCCCACCTTTGAACTCTTCTGTATTAGGAATCAAGGTTTCAATTCGTGCCTTTTAGGGGGTGTCATTCTTAGCTTCAGTGGCCAACTTGACACGCCTGGGAAAAGGAGTCTCAACTAGGGAATTTCCTCCATCGGACTGGCCTGTGGGCAGGCACGTCTGTAGGGCATTAAAAATTATTTTATTTTATGAGTGTATTTCCTGCACATATGTTAGTGCATGTATGTCATGCAGTACCCACAGTGTTCAGAAGAGGATGTCTAGAATTGGTTACAGGTGGCTTTTAACCCCTATATGGAAGCTGGGAACCAAAGCAGAGCCCTGTGCAAGAGCAGCCAGTGCTCTTAACTACTGAGCCATCTCTCCAGCCCTCTGTAGGGCATTTTCTCGACTGCTAATTGACACAGAAGGATCCAGTCCACTATGGGCAGTACCATCCCACTGAAAATGGACCTGATATAAGAAAGGTACCTGAATGTGATCCTGGAAGCAAGCCGGTAAGCAGCCTTCCTCCATGGTCTCTTGTATTTGTTACTTTTCTGTTGCTATGATAAAAACAATATGATCAAAAGAGACTTATTGGAAGAAAGAGTCTGTGTGGGCTTATGATTCCAGATGGAGCATCCACAGGGTGGGGGAGGCACGGCAGCAGGCACCAGAGTGAAAGCTGAGATCACATCTCTAACCACAAACATGAAGCAGAGAGAGAACACACTGGAAGTGAGGTGAGGCTACAAATTCTCAAAGTCCATCCCCAGTGATGTGCTTCCTCCAGCAAGATTGCACCTCCTAATCCTCCCCAAACAGCACCACCAACTGGGGACCGAGTGTTCAATTACTTGAGCCTGTGGGGTACACTGCTTATTCCCACCGCCACATCTCTGCTTCTCCAGCTTCCTGCCTTGGCTACCCTGGATGATGGGACTATAAGCTGTAAGATAAAATAAATCTTTCCCTCCATGGGTTGATGTGGTCAGTGTTTATCAGAGTAAGAAATAAAACTAGGGCACTGAAATCAGGACTAGAAGTGGGATTATGGCCATGATGGACCTGTCTGTGTTATTTTGGAGGATTGTGGAAGCATTTGAAACTTTGTCCTGGAAAAACCATTGAGTTCTCAGTGCTTAATGGGCTGTTCTAGGGGAGCACAGAAGAAAACTGAGAGAGATGCAAACAACGGAGGCCTGGTTTTCAAAGTTTCAAGAGGGAAGTTTGACGATTTCTCCCCAAAGATTATCAGGGCCATTTGTGTGATATATTTGAGTTAAGAATCTGCAGGAGTGAAACCTTTGCTTTACTGGAACATAATACTGGTTAGCTCGGGCTGAAAATTCAGCTGTGATTAATAAGAGACCAGCATCACTGAGGCAAAATCTTCTGGGAAGTGTTTCCTCAAGGTCACCACACACAAACTGCAGTCCAGAGCGAGCTACACATCAAGCTGGCAGCTGAACTTGGCAAACAAAGTAAAAGAGTTTCTCACATGAGGGATCATGGAGAGCAGCTGAGGCTTGACACTATGTGGGAGGGCTGGAGTCTCCCTGAAGAGAGAACAGTTAAGAGAAGCCATTGGTGAAGGTGCAGCCTCAGATGCAGTGGAAACCCCAAGATATCGGAGGTGTCAAGGACGAGGTGTCGAGGACAGTTGTGAAGCTGTTGTGTATAGCAATTTCCTCCAAGATAAAACCTTCCAACTTGGAGTTAGCTCGCTTAGACACAGGGTATTCTAGAGGAGTGTAAACAACAGCATGTTCTAAAGAGAAGTAAACAACAGAATTTTCTAAAAAGAGGTCAACAACAGCATGTTCGAAGGGGAAATGAAACAGTCGATCAGCAGCAAAGCTCCAGTTAACCCCACAAAGTAAACAACTCAAAAGATTCAGGAAATCCCTGAAATTGATCAGATTCATTATGCCCCTCCCTCACCAAGCATATCTAAACAGTACTGCTGAGATAGACTCCCAAACAAGCAGACCTAAAAGACTCTCAGATCAACCAAACTGCGTGGAAGAAGCACAGGCCAGCTGAGCTGCCTGGGACCATCTGAGCCACCTGGGAAGGACACTCCCCAACTTGCTGAGCTGCCTGAACGTTGTGCTGTGAGCTCCAGGTGTCCTGCTTTCATGAACTGTCACCCAAGCTGAGGGGGGCTTTTGGTGATACCTAAGTGTCTTTGAGTCACTTACGTTCCTATAAGTAACTCCACACTTACATTCCTATAAATAACCCCAATAAAACCATTTGTTTACCAAGTTGGACTTCAATGGTATCCTTACTTCGGTCTATCATTGGTTCCCTATTCGGGTGAATAGATGTTTACTGACATCTTCCAAGAAATAGTGTCATGTAATAGGAATGAAGGCAGCCTGAGCCTTAAAAAGAAACCTGTGCGTGCTGTGGACAGCAGAGCCAGAGAAGTGGAGCTGCCCAGGCCCCTCAGAGCCCAGAGGATTATGAACAAGTCCCAGATGTCAGACATAGAACTACACTGTGTGGAGCTACACTGCTGGACTCTGGTTTTTGCTTACGTGCGATTCTTTTCAGGCCCTGATTTTTCCCTCTTGGAGTAAGAAAATATTTAACTTGTTTTTTTTCTTTTATTTTAATGGAGCCCACTGTGAAGAGAGTTGGCTATTTAAAGAAGACATTCAACTTTTAAACCTTTGCAAATCTTATATTATGATATTAACATACAATCTTAGAGACAAACAAGAAGGAAAAGTTGTGGTTAAAAGTAATGTGCTTGTGTTGCATAGTTGACAAGGAGCAGAATGTCATGGTTAGTTTTAGTTGTTAACTTGACACACTTGGGAACAGAGAACCTCAACTGAGTAATTTCATTCATCAGATTGGCCTGTGGGCATGTCTGTAAGGGCATTTTCTTGACTGCTAATTGATGTAGGAGGGCCTGACCCACTTGTGGGCAGTGCCATCCCTAAGCTACATAACAAAAGTAGCTGAAAGATGCTCCTAGAAGCAAGCCAGTAAGCAGAATTCCTCCGTGGCCTCTGCTTCGGTGTCTGCCTCCAGATTCCTACCTTGAGTTCCTGCCTTGGCTACCTCGTTGGCAGACTGTAAGCTGTCAGATGAAATAAATCCTTTCCTTTCCAAGTTGATTTTGGTCACAACAAGAGAAAGCAAACTAGGATAGGTGGACATATCTAGTCATAACAATGTGTACTTATGTACCCCTGAAGAAATTTCAGGAAAACTGCTGCCTTGGTCTTTGTTATTGATTTGCCATTAGTTTGATTATGTAGCCCAGCCCAGCCTGGCCTCAAACTCTGAATCCTCCTGCCTTAGCTTTCTGAGTGCTGGAATTACAGGCATGTATCATGATGCCTGACAAAATTCCCATTTATAAGACACTACTACTAACAAACCTACCCAACCATTGCCATGCTATCAGGAAATTAAATTTGCCCTCTGTCCAAGAGGGAGTTGCTACCTTTCTCAATAAGCAAACATCCTTGGGGAAACTGAGGCAAGAACTGTTGTAAGACTTACAGACACACCATGGAGAACTGTCTTACCAGTTACGGATGGAGCATAGGAAAGGCATAGTCAAGGTTGCAAGCACAGTTCTAAGGAGTGAGTGTGGAGAACTATAGGTATCATTAACCAAGGAACCACTGCACTCAGGAAAGAAAGCAAAATTGGAACAAACACCAACAGCTGGATGATGGGAAGATGACATTCTAGAAGAAGGTATGTGCATAGCTATAGGGATGCTTGAAACAGCAAGAATTATTTGGGAACCATAAGTAATTAAGCAAATCTGAAACAACCTATACAGAAAGATGAGAAATTAGACTAAAGATGTTGGCTGGAGCCAGACGCTGAAAGTCCTGAAAGCACGGGTAAGAAGAGACATGAGGGGCTGGACGTTCCTGACTTTTACAACAGGAGGACAACAATTCTACTCACTGTGGGAAGGTTTGTAGAGAGAGGGGCAGATGTGAGGATAAGGGGGACAATTCTATTGATTAAATGAGTACACAGAGACAGGCGTCATAAATATTTTATGTTCATGAGTGTACTGCTTGCATGTATGTAAGTGCACCCATGCCATGCAATGCCCCTGGAGGTCAGAAGAGGGGTCAGATCCTCTGGAACTGGAGTTAGAGACAGTTGTTAGCTGCCATGTGGGTGCTGAGAATTAAACCTGGGTCCTTTGCAAAAGCAGCTAGTGTTCTTAACCACTGAGCCATCTCTCCGGCTCCAAACTTTCAAATTTTGTTATGACTAACCATGGGTGCGATTAAGCCAATGAAATACAGTTATAGGAAGAAAGAAAATAAGCCTATGGATTTGAGTAGAGACCCAAAGAAAGCTGGCAAGGACCATCCAGGAGGGTAAGAGAACTCAGGAGAGAACTCTCAGGGAAGCCAAGGAAGAAAATCAGTGGAGGAAAGAGTACTCAGCGGTGCCATATACTGAGAGGTCAAGGGTGGCAAAGGCTAAGCCTTAGTTACTACCACCAAGTAACAAACTGTTCTAAAACTCAATGGCTTAAAACAGATATTTTATTACCTGAAAGTTTCTGTGGGGAAAAGTTGTTAGGAAATGGTGGCTCTTGCCCAGGCCTCTCATGAAGCTATCCTCATCTGAGGGTTGACTGTTCTAAGACGTCTATCTCAGGTGTCTTGCTAAGTGTTTGCGATGCAGTAGCTGACTTCTCCCAGAGCAGGTGCTTTAAGAAAGGCAATCCCAGGGCCAGAGACATAGCTCAGTCAGTAGAATGCTTGTCCAGCATGCACAAGGCCCTGGGTTCGAGCTCCAGCACAACACAAACTGAGTGCACACCTGTAACCCCTGCAGTCAGGAAGTGAAGGCAGAAAGATCAGAAGTTCAAGGTCACCCTCACTACAAGAGGCTAGCTTGGGCTACAAGTGACTATGTCTCAAAAAAAAAAAAGACAAAGTCTCATATGGTTTAGCTCACCTCAGAAATCACACTGCCATTTTAGTCTTATTCTGTTTGTTTGCTAGGAAATGAATTACTAAAGCCAGGTGTGGCAGCCGCACCTATAACTCCAGCATTTGGGGATCAAAACTTTGGAGATCAGCTTGGGTTACATAGTAAGACCCTGTCCACAACAAAATTTACTAAGATCAAATTCTACTCAAAAAGAAGGAAAACGGAGGGAACAACAGTCCTTGGTCCACAGTAATTGTGAAATCCAGCCAGGCAAACTCCTACAGGGCCCAAGGAAGTCAGGTCAGAAAAACCAGCCCTAGGCACACATTCTTTCCCTGACCCTGGTGTTGACACACCCTGGGAGAGGGCCACCCTCACCCACAGACCCAAGCTCCACCACCTTATATACACATGCTCTTTGACCTTGGGCCTAGGGTTTTGCCACTGTTGAGTTAGTCCATCCTCAGGAGGAAAGACTTAGGAGTAAAGTTATGTAGGCACAGGACTGCTGAACATGGAATTCTGAGAGCTCCTATATGTACAACTGGGTCTAGGTATGGAGAAGTGGGTATGTCCCCCTGACCACACCTCCTAGCAATGGGCACAATCTGATATGACATGGGATGAGGTCCCTTCTGCTTAGGCCTGAGGGCAATACAGGGGTTAAGGACTTGGAAAGAGAAGCAGAGACAGAGAGACAGAGTAGGGTTGCACTGGGCTACTCCAAGTAGTGAATGATGCTAACATGTGGCACAGAAGTGAAATTCAGTGGCTCAATGAGACTACGATATTGATGCTGTCTGTCCACGCAGCCCACACACAATGTACACAATGTCGAGATAGGCATGTGTTGTTGAACAATGGCGGGATAGGCACAGGTTGTTGATAGAGATGTCGAAGGCACCTAGTGTTGCTAGGATAGGAAATGCAAAGGACAATCTCTGAGTCAGGTTCCAAAGTCCTTGGGGACTAAGAATGAGTGACCAGCAAGACTGTCGTAAAATATATTAGAATTGGGGGTGTGGTTCAACGGTGGAAAGAAAGAGCCAACTCCCTAAAGCTGTCCTCTGACCTCCACACATATATCATGGTATCCATGCACCAACACTCAAGCACACACAGATACCATATACAATAATAAGTAATCATTTGAATAATAATAAGATATCATATATAATAATAAGTAATCACCTCACCCCATATTTATTGCTGCTGTACTCACTACAGCAAGGAAATGGAAACCGACCTAGCTGTCGTCACCAGATGAATGGAAAATGAAAATCTGGTACATGGAAATATAATCACAAAATTTTCAGGAAAATAGATGAACCTAGAATATATAATAGTAAGCCAGGTCATCCAGTGTCAGAAGGTAAAAAAAAAAACTGCCTGTTCTCTCTTATTCGGATCCTAGCCTATACTGTATATGTGTATATATGTAGACAAATGCATGTGTGGGTGGGGTATAACATTTAGAAAAGAGAATAAAAAAGGGTAATACTAATGAGTTCACTTCCTGTAAGTTCTCTGAATTCCAGCTTAAGATATAGCACATTTTTAATGCAAAATGTCTTTAAATGTTAGTGTCCACATGTGATTCCATGAGAGATTTGTTTCCTTACAGGGAAATTGGAATCTCAAGGTCCTTTTTTTCATTCTTTGAATACTTCTGTATGCTGTGGGGGTTTGTAAATACTAATAACTTTTAAAAATGTGAACATAAGCCCTTCTTTTCTAAGTTGCTTTTGTCACAATATTTTATCTTAGCAAGAGAAACTTAACTAAAACACAGCCTGCCTCAAATGTATTCCCACTCACATTTTTTAAAATTACCAGTCACAGGGTATTTACTTCCTCTCAACATTTGTTGCTGTTTTGGTACTTCCTCTCAACATTTGTTGCTGTTCTGGTTTATTTTTATTTTGGTTTTGATTTTTTTTGTTTGTTTGAGACAGGGTCTCACTCCATAGCACAGACTGGCCTAGCACTATGCAGTTCAGGCTGACCTTGAACTCACAGTGTTCCTCCTACCTCTGCTTCCCAAGGACTGGGATTACAAGTATGCACCTCCATTCCTGACTTAGCTCAGAGGAAGTTGTTTTATTTTGCCATTATGAGAAAAGGCTGGCCTTGAACTCAGAAATCTGCCTGCCTCTGCCTTCTGAATACTGGGATTAAAGGTGTGCACCACCCCGCTCAGCTCAGTCAAAAATACTTTTTTAAAATTATCAAGAATATTAGGGAAAAAACTAGGGGTAGAGAGATAGCTCAGTGGTTAAGCATATTTATTGCTCTTTCAGAAAATCAGGTTAGGTTCCCAGCACCCACATGATGGCTAACAACAGTCCTTAACTCCAGTTCTGGGAGATTTCTTCTGGCCTCCATGGGCACTACATGCATATGGTACATATACACTGTGCAGGCAAAACACTCATACACATAAAATAAGAAAAATAAATAAAATATATTCTAAGAAAGAAATGAGAAAAAAAACTGCATCCAGATTAAACATTTTTCTATCATTATTCCCTAAAGAATATGGTACAACCAATATTTTCATTGAATTAGGTATTAAAAGTAATCCAGATAGGCTGGAGAGATGACTCAGAGGTTAAAAGGAGTTGTTGCTCTTGCAGAGGACCCAAGTTCAGTTTCTAGCACCCACACCAGGTGACGCACAGCTGCCCGTAACTCCAGTTCCAAGGGGATCCAATGTCCTCTACTGGCCTCCTCAGGACCCCATATGCACATGATAGGTAGGTAGATAGATAGAATAAATAACAAATAGAAAAATGTAACCTAAAGATGACTTTGCAGGAAAATATGTGGAGGTAGTATGTATATGCTTTGTCATTTTATAGGAGTGGCCTGAGCACTTTTGGATCTCCAGGGATTCCAAGGGACGACTCCCCAGGTTAACTGCTTCTCTTTTGCCTGTATTGGTTTTGTTCTCTGTCTACCATCAAACTAAACCTCCTTTTGATGCATTCCAGTCAATTATAGACAGTGCATTTTTACTCTTTAAATTCTTCAGCTTAGGTTATTAAAAGTTTGGTATTTGTTTATGGTTGCTTAAATTACAATTTACCTGGATCACAGCACTTTAAAAAATACTCTGCTTCCCCTGTTAAACTTTTCAATAGTCAGGACTGTTTCTTCCTCAGCTTTCCTTCCCATCCTCGAATGGTGACAGTAGATATCGGTCATAAACACAGAATAACCATGGCTAACCAGGCACTTCCTTTGCTTCAAAAACATTCATATGGGGGCTGGAGAGATGGCTCAATGGCTAAGAGCATAGAGCTCAATTCCCACCCACCATATTGTGCTGCTCAAAACCGCCTGTCTCTCCAGCTCCTTGGGAATCTGATGCATCTGGCCTCCATGGGGACCTTCACCCACATGTACATACCCTGCTCTACACACACATCTTTAAAAAAAAAAAATAATAATAAGGGGTTGACGAGAGGGCTCAGTGGTTAAGAGAACTGGCTGCTCTTGCAGAGGACCCAGGTTCAAATCCCAGCGCCCACAAGATGGCTAACAATTGTCCATAACTCCAGTTTCAAGGAAATCCAATGCCCTCTTCTGACCCCCAAGGACACTGTACAACAGGGGTGTGTTTACATCCGTGCCAACAATACACTCGCACACATAGAGTACAAGTAATAAATAAAAAAAAATCTTTTAAAATATCTGTATTTAATTTCTAGAGCAGGCCACTGAGACAAGTGTAAGTACCTGGGCTCTGAGTGCTCAGCTGGTTCTCTTAAGTGCTGTGTGTACAACTTAGGTCCAACTGTTGTAGTCTGGGGCACATGCTTCTCAGCCACACTGCTTTCCATCATCAAAGCTTTACCCACTGCAGGAGACTGACACTTAAGAAACGAGGAGTCGAGTGCTTCAGACCCTCCCTGTCATGGTTTTCATCTACTGACAGACAGCCACCTTCTAATTTGTCCCTTTTAAATTTGTGGTGAGGGCCCGAGCCTCCACAAGAAGATGAACAAGGATGAAGGGACTGGCTTCACAGACCTGTTACGGGGTCACTGATGAGCTTATCGCATGACACATCCCACGCCTGCCTGCATCTACTGTGTAGCTGCCGTGTCCCTAGAGTTGGTGTAGGAGGTGGTGGAAGGGAGATGAGGGCGAGTTCTGGGCTCCAGGAAGTCACAGGGACAATGTGGCAGGCTGCCTGGACACTCCACACAGAGGGAAGGTGATGAGGAAGCCAGAGGAACAATGGACCATTATTTCTTGCTGTGGGAGGTTGGTCAGTTCGGTACTGAGTGACCTACCATCTCTCTCATCAGCCGGAGTTCTGAGCTTTGGTTAGACCTGAAGCACTAGATATCAAATTGTTCAATCCTATGTCTGAAGACTAAGGGCAAAGCTGAGCTGGTCCTGGCTGTATGGACTGACCAGGAGAGACTTTAAGGACCTCGTTCCTCTGCTACCTGCACTACACACCACTGCCAGATAAACACAATTCTGTGTGCACAACACTGCTTCAGAACCCCACCATGAAGCAATCACACACCACTACATGACCCATGCCTAACTTCTAGGCCAAGACAGCTTTGTAGAATGCTAATTCCACAGGCATGAAGAGAATTTACATATACAGAAAGAACTGTGATCGCACACACTGAAAAAGTGTTGGGTTGAACCAACATTAGTAATATTACAAGTAGAACTCAGAGGCCCACTAGGATTCGATAATGCTGACAGAATGAGGTCTCAATTTTTTGAGAGGCCAGAGTTCCACAGAAAGCATGATATTTTAATATCACCCCAACAAAGACACCCTGAAATTTTAGCAACTCTCCTAAGCCTACTATGGCAACCATGAAAATGCACTGTTCAGATCTACTGTGCTCAGGTACTGCAGGCCAGCGTGCTAGCTACTGCCCATCAGGACCCACTGAAGCCACACAGCTGCTCCCAGCTGAGGACCACATAGGATAATACCTCAAACAAGCACTTTGGCTTGAATACGCTGCCTTGTCCTAGCTGGCTTTTTTGGGAGGGGAAGACTGGGAGTCCTCACTATGTAGCCTTGGCTGGCCTAGAATTCACTATGTAGACCAAGCTAGCCTGTAACTCATAGAAATCCACCTGCCTCTGCTTCCTGAGTGGTGGGATTAAAAGCATATACCACCACGCCCAGCCCTAGCTGGCTTTTCTTAGGACCACATCGCCATCTGAGTCTTCCTCAAGCATATTCCTTGACACATTTTTTTTTAATATTATTTTTATTTTATGTGTATGAGTATATAGCATGCATGTATCAACCATGTCATGAAACACACACGAAGTCAGAAGAGGGTGTCAGATCTCCTGGAACTGGAGTTATGGACGGTTGTTAACCACCATGTGGGTGCTGGGAATTGGAATTGTGTCCTCTGCAAGAGCAACCAGTGCTATTAACCACTGAGCCATCTCTCTCCAGCCCTGACATATTTCTTTTTATTTTAACCTATTGTTGTGTGTGTGCCACAGCACAGGTGTGGAGACCAGAGGACAACTTTGTAGAGCTGATTCTCCTTCCACCTTTAAGTGGGTTCTGTGGATCAAATTCAGGTGATCAGGCATGCACAGCAAGCACCTTTCCCCCCCTAGCCCTCTCACTGGCCCTCAGCACATCTCTCGTGTATCTAATTCCCTGTTGGCACGTGCTGCTCAGAGGACCTGCCCTGGCATCTGACCCAGCTCCTCCGGGGGCTACCACTTTTAGGGAATCTGTTCCTTCTGATCTGCCACCTGAGGCCTCATGATGTAGGTAGGGAAGCTCAGAAACTCCGGAAGACAGTAGTGCAGGTTCAAACTTCCCTTAAGAAGTTTCTCAAAGAGCTGTACAAGGATGGATGACAACACTCTCTTGTGAGACCTGCAGGGACTAAACAAACCAATGTGGCACAGCACTCAATGAGAGGAATGGTCAGGACCAGCTACAGACCCCTGTGGATTGTTTACGCTTCCTGTTAGACTGCAAACTCTTGAGAATAATGTGATCTTCATCTTCTATAACTCCCTTACAGTGCCTGTGATAAAGGCTTTATTCACAGCAGACCAAAAAATAGCTAAATGGGGTGTGTGTGTGTAGCATCTCAAAGAAGAGAGACAGTAGAGCCAGTCAGAAGAAGCAGCCAGTCTTCCAGTGGTTCAGGGAAATATAAGCGTGATTGGCTCTTCATAGCCATCAGTTCTACATCCATGGATTCAACCAAAGACACATCAAAAATATTGTAAAAGCAGGAAGCTGGTGAGATGGCTCAAAAGATAAAGGCACCTGCTGCCAAGCCTGACCGCCTGAGCTCGTCCCAGGACTCATATTGTGGAAAGAGAGAACCAACTCCTGCAAGTTGTCCTCTGATCTTTTCCCTCCTCTCCTCCTCATCCTCTTCTTCCTCTCTCTTTCTCCCTCCTTTCTCTCTCACACACAAATAAATGCAATTAAAAATTTTTAAAGAAAGACTACAGATGTACACCTGGCTCTCACAGAGATGCGTTTCTTTAAACTCTCTTAAGCCCAACCTAGAAGGACTATTTTCGCAGTAAAAACCTTCACTCACCTTCAACTATGAAAAAAATGACAGGAAACCAAAGGGAGGAAACTGCAAAGGCTGGTGACACAACGTGTCAGTGAAGGGACACAATTAAGACGTGCAGAATACGGGCTTTCTTGGCGAATTCAGAGCAGTGCCTTCCTGTTTAGTTCCGGGTGCCAGGCCACTTTGGTTTTAGAGTCTTTTAAGGAATCTGACTTGGTAAGGGAAACCACGAAGGCTTCCAAACCCTTGTGGGTCTCTGTAGGAGGAAGCTGCTGGAATTCCTGTTTTCTACCTGTGTGCCCAGCTGTGCTTCAGACTTTCTAGAGAGGTTCAGTGAAGGGCTTGAACCTGTTCCAGGAACCCAACAACCTTCTGATGCAGAAAGCTATCCCCAGTTTATTCCTTGAAGCCACATCTCCAGGAAATGTTACCAAAGTGGAGAAACACAAGGCTAGGACAGAGACAGCTCAAAAGGCCTGGGTTCAATTCCCAGATCTCTTGGTCCCAGAAGACACAGAGGAAAAAAATAGTCTAGGTTCCTGTTTGGAAGCCAAGCCTCCTTTGCTCTTAGTAGGCAAGTATGTTCCTGTGTAACAAGTCTTCTACCTTACATAACCTCCTTCTGGTCTATAAGGATAATCCTTTCTGACCAGTCTTCTCCGTTCTTCACTTAAAGTCCATATAGTTTAGAAAGTTCTCTGTGTGTGTATAAATATGGGGCTTTTGTTTTGGCAGTGGGGTAGGTTTTGGTTTGTTGCAGAAAAGGCTGAGTGGTACTTGTGGAGTCAAGGATCCATTTTCTCTGAGTTTCCAGCAAGCTTATGAAACATGCTATAAAGATGCACTAACTAAATGAAGCAGTGCTTTCTGCAGTGACCAGAACTTCTAGTTACTTCAGAATAACTAGGTCCAGCTGACAAGGCTGGTTTAGCTAAATCATAAAGTATATTAAAATGAAATCCATTTTATTACCTTCTAGAATGTAGTGGAATTATGCTAATAAACTGTTCCTTAGTGTGGGTGTTCAGGGGAATCTGTTTTAATAGATGAGAATATATTCTGATTCAACTCACCCATTGTTTATATGGAAAGTGTTACTGCTTACGAGTACTTACCGTGTTTGTGTTTATTTCTATCACAGAATCTTAGCTTTTCCTTGTGTCTGTAAATGGTATGGGCTAGCCAACCTGTGATTCTCAGTATGTCAGTGAAGTCTCAGGCAATGATTTAATGGCTCTTTCACCATGGTATCAATATCACACGGATCTGGGAATAGGGCATTTGCCCAGTATGTGTGACACTCTGAATGTGATCCATAGCATGTGTACACATGCCCATGTGCACGTGCAGACACATACAGAGGACCAAAAGAAAAAAGTTGTCAAACTCTCCAAAAGGCTTTTACACAGGCTACTCTTTCAATCACAAGGCCATCATCCCTAATCTCTGATTCTGTGACACTCTCTCCCACAGATGTTTATCAAGCAATCAGTATACACAAGACACTAGGACTAATTAACAACAACCTAGAAGGGACAGAGACAGAGTATTGTAAAGGACCATAAGACAGATTCATGAACCAAGGACAGCGGGTCTACGAGAGGGTCAGCTCACCCCAAAAGGATGCTGAAGGCCTGAGTTAAATGGACTCTTAAAAATGGAGGCACACACCTTTAATCCCAGCACTCAGAAGAAGGAGGGGAGGCAGAGGCAGGAGGATCTCTGTGCGATCAAG
Source organism: Eospalax fontanierii (assembly GCA_035773235.1). NCBI lineage: Eukaryota > Metazoa > Chordata > Mammalia > Rodentia > Spalacidae > Eospalax > Eospalax fontanierii. The sequence goes on along the minus strand of CM069540.1, from coordinate 16,704,311 downwards.
CCAGCCTGGTCTAAATAGCGAGTTCCAGGCAGGCTGGGGCTACAGAGAGACCCTGTTGCACCCCTCCCAAATAATAGGGGGTATATTTGTCTGGCAGATGAGAAGGAGGGCAGCACATGCAAGAACGATGTTTAGGTACAATATTGCATGCCATATGTATTCACAGCAAGTGGGATGAGTAATTTTGTCCATTTGATTGATCCTAGAATCAACCAGGAGAAACATCTCTAAGTGGGTGTCTGGGGTCCTTTCCAGAAGGATTAACTGAGAGCCTCTTCCGGAGTGGGTGGCATTGTCTGGCTACAAAGAAATCTTTGGGAAAGGCAGTACTGCTTGCTTGCCTTTGCTTTGTGCTGCTTAGTTCATCTATCCCATCGTTGTGGCTGTCGCCATGCTCTGCCGACGTTAACACCAGCTTCTTTGGGTTCCCATGTCAGAGGAACAGCAGCTCTCCAGGGATCTTCTGGGCCGTCAGCACAAGGCTGGGACGGCCAAAGCATCCAGCTTCACAGGCAAGCTGCTCCCAGGTTCTCAGTCTCCCCAGAGTGCACAGCCACTATTGTGCCAGCCAGTCCAACAAATCCCCTCTCCATTGATGTGCATGGTGCATTTATGTGTGCACATTCACCTGTGTGCACGTGTGCGTGCGTGCGTCCCAGGGGCTGAACTTGGGTCATCAGGCTTCTCAGCAAGTGCTTTTACCTCCTGGTCACCTTTCTGGCCCTCCCCTGTACTTTTTGAGACAAGAGTCTTCCGCTGAATGTAGAATTTACTATTTCTGTCAGGCTAGTTGGTCAGCAAGCCCCTAAGATCTGCCTGTCCCACCCCGCAGCGGTGGGGTACAGATACACACCACTGCACTGACTTTTCTATGGGTTCTGGGGATACAAACTCAAGTCCTCAAGCATTTTACACAGAGTCATCTCTCTAGCCCTACTTTTAAAAAATTATTACTTATCATTTATATTTTATGTGAGTGTATTGCCTGCATGCAGGTAGGTGCACCCGTGTCATGCAGTGCCCATGGAGGTCAAAAGAGGGTGTCAGATCCCTTGGAACCAGAGTTAGGATGGTTGTTTGCTGTCATGTGGGTGCTGGGAACCAAACCCGGGTCTTCTGCAAGAGCAGATGGTGCTCTTAACTGCTGAGCCATCCCTCTGGCTCCATCTAACTCAACTTTTATGATACATTCATGCTATTGGTTCTGTTCCCCTGGAGACACCTAATGCAACAAGAATGGAAATGATAATGGGGTGTGGGGAGGGAGGTGGCGGGAAAACAGGTTCCCTGGCAAAACGAGGCTGGAGCAGCCAGCTAAGCTTGGACCCAAAGTTGCCATAAAAAATGTGGCAGCTTCGGTTTTACTTCTTCCATGAGGCACATAGCAATCTGCAGCTCATTCTACCCACCCAGTCCTGATCAATAGGGAGTATGGATATGCTGTCCTTGGTCCTGAGTCCACATCATATTTGTAGTATCATATTTGTAGTATCATATCATATATGTAGTATCATATTTGTAGTATCACTGGGGTGGTTTGAACGAGAATGTCCCCCACAGGCTCTAAGTATCTGGACATTTTGTCCCCAGTTGGTGGCGCTGTTTGGGAGGTCTTAGGGGTGTGGCCATGCTGGAGGAAGCACGTCACTGGGGGCGGGCTTAGAGAGTCCTTAAGTCTTGCTGAATCTCCAGTCACCCTCTGCTTCCTGTGCCTGCTTGGAGATGTGAGCCTCTGCTTTCTACTCCTACTCTGGAAGATCCTGCCACCATGCCTCCCAGCCATGATGGGCTATAATTCCTCTGAAACCATAAGCTCAAATAAACTTTGTTTTATGTTTCCTTGGTCAGAGCGTTTTATCACAGCAACAAAAAAGCAACTAATGCAATCATATTTAGAGAGAACTGGTGACCGACTAGAGAGCATAGGTGAAGTAGAAGAGGAAATCTGACTTGTTATTCTAGCTCGGTTACAGGCAGAAGTCTAAATTTGTGGTTTAGTTTTCATCCTCTCTAAGGTGCTGGGGGACAGCCTTATGCACACTAGGTAAGCACTCTACTGAGATGCATCCTCAGCAGCTTGTATTTTTATTTTATATGTACAGGTATTTTAAGCACATGTACGTAAGTGTACCATGTGTGTGCAGTGTCCACGGAGGTCAGAGGGCATCAGAACCCGTGGAACTGGAGTTATGGATGGTTGTTTACTGCCATATGGGTGCTGGGAACTGGACCTGGGTCCTCTGCAAGAGCAGCCAGTGCTCTTAACTGCTGAGCCATCTCTACAGCCCAACATGATTTCTTAACTGTGAATTTTAAGAAGTGTGGGGCTAGAAAGATGGCTCAGTGGTTAAGAGGCTGTTCTTCCAGAGATCCCAAGTTTGGTTCCCAACACCCACATCAGGGACTCATCACAACCACCTGGGACTCTAGCTCCAGGGGTATCTGACAGACACCTGCACTCACATGCACATACTCGCACACTCATACATATTTTAAGTGTATGTACCGGTCCTCTTCATCCTTGGTGAGAAACACACCAGTGGAGTGCATTCAGCATCCAGTAGTCACAGAGCCAAGACGAGCCTTGTGTAAAAGGTACTTTTGGGAGAAGGAACAAAGGTGACCACCTTTGGAGACAAACCTATCTTTTGGACTGTTCAATGAGTTACTATACCTCATTCTAAAGACAGAAGAAATAGAAGAAAGGACCCTGCCTGTCTCACACTGGTGGATGGGCATCATTGATAAATGAAGGTTCCTTAACATAGGAGCCCTCTTCTCACCCTTTAGGGGTTCTGTGTGTTTAGTGCTGAGGATCAAACCCAGGGCTTCACACAAGCTAAACAACTGCTCTACTACTGAGTTACATCCTCAGACCTTAGGTACTTTTATAGATTTCCTTTAAAAACAAACGAGCCCATCCCTCACAGGAAGCACCCGTCCTCCACAGCCATTTGTTAGTTTATTGACCTCTCTGGATTTTCAAATAGCAACACTGATATCTAAGATTTCAAAGCTAGCATGCAGCTATGAGAGAGAACATGTAATGATTGCATTTCTGGGTTGGGGTTACCTCACTCAGGACGACTGTTTTCAGTTCCGCCCATTTATCTGAATAGTTCACAATTTCATTTTTGCTATCTTCATAATGTTCCACTGTTGTGTATGTGCCACACCTTCATTATCCATTCATCAGCTGATGGAGATCTGAGTTGTTTCCAATTTCTAGCTATTCTGAAAAGGGCAGCAATGAACATGAACGAGAATTTCTGTAGTAGGGTGTAGAGTCTTTTTTGGTATACCCCAAGAGTGGTATATTAGGTACTTTTCTGTTGCTGTGATAGAAACACTGTGACCAAGGGAACTTATAAAAGGAAGAGTTTATTTGGCTTATGGTTCCAAAGAGACAAAAGCCATCATGGTGGGGAGGCATGGCAGCAGGGGTGGCTGGAGTAGGAGCAGAAGCTAAGCACTCACACCTTCAAGCAGGCACAGAAAACAGAGGGCAACTGGAGATCCGGCAAGGCTTAAGAACTCTCTGAGTCCACCCCAGTAACATGTTTCCTCCAGCATGGCCACACCTTCCAGGACTTCCCAAAACAGCACCACTAACCAAGGACAAAATGTCCAAATACTTGGAGCCTACGGAGGACGTTCTCATTCAAGTCACCACAAGTGGTATGGCAGGGTCATATGGTCGATCAATTTCGAGCGTTTTGCGGACCCTCCACCCTGATTTCCACAGTGGCTGCACCAGTTGGCATTCTCACCAGCAGTGTACATCCTTCCTTTTGAAATGAAATAGTTTGTTCTGTTTTGAGGCAGGCTCTGGCTATGTAGCCTTGGTAGGTCTAGCACTCATTGTATAGCCTAGGCTGGCTATGAACTCAGAGTAATCCTTCTGCCTCAGCCTCTTAAATGCTGAGATTATAGGCCTGTGTCACCAGGCCCAGATAGAAAAATAAAATTCTAAACTCAGGACTTGATGCAACCCAGAGAGGTCTCTGTGATGCAGTCAGTTACCATGCCAACGTCCCCAGGAAGAAAGTAGCAACTTGTCTGGGCCTTCTGCTGTGATTTGTTTAATTATAATAAAACTATTTTGCAAGATGGAGGCTGGTGTTTAATTTGAAACAACTGCTTAGGGGAACATGATTTGTGAATTCTTTGCCATCCTGGATGGGATGGCACCTGGTCCCAGGAGAAAGTTTGCCTGGCACAAACAAGTGCCTAGATTGGATCCCCAGCACTGCATAAACCTGGTGTGGTAGCACATGTCTGTAATCATAGCAGACTAGAGGTGAAGGCAGGATAATCAGAAATATAGACTCTTTCTCAGCTATATAATGAGTTTGAGGCCAGCCTAAGCTGTAGAAGCTGACTTTAAAAGGGGGAGGTGGGGCAAAGGCTAGACATTGAAAACAGGAAGGCCGGTAAGAGAGTCCTCCAGTAGGTCTCACTTTAAAGAGCTCAGATATGGTGCTTCACTAAGTGACGTCTTAGATCTATTAACTGATAGTCTTCTTTCAAGATCTTCTGAAGTGAGAATCAGGATTCTCGTTGCTTAGAAATAAGGAAATTAGGGTCTGCAGAACCATTCTCCATTCCCCAGAAGACACAAGAGCCAGGCTCTTCAGAATTCCCTCTCAGGTATCTGTCTCATGTCAAGGCTTGTCCTTGTCTCTGTGGCCTATTGAGGCCTCTTTCCCAACTCCTCTGGCAAAGTGGTCAGGTCATTCTCTGCACAGTGATGTCTATTATTCTTAATTCAGCAACAGTTCCAACTCTGTATAAACACGTGGGGACCAGTTTGTAGGCAAGGTAATGGAGGGCAGATAATCAGGGCTTTGGGAAGGTGATGCTCAAAAAAATAGACCTGAAATCCAGCTAAGTGTGACTAGCTCCACTGTTTAATACCCTTGGTAATGTGGTATCAGTCATAAGGGCAGACAGCACTTTTCAGTTTCACAGTTACTCTCATAATATGAACTCAGGGGACCCTTACAATATGGTGTTAGTAACGATACCCAACTTTTGATGTGCTGGGTACTATTTTATTTATTTTCCATGTTCAGGTTTAACATCTGTAACCCCCAAAAAATTTTTTTATGAATGTGAGTTTAGGATTTTGGAGTATTTGAGACTTGAGACTTTCATACAGGTCAGCTAGTAAAGTCTATGCAAATACTCTAGAATCTGAAAAATCTGAAAACACAAATCCTTCCTTACAGCTCCAACTATTGTGAAAAAGAGTAAATATTAATTTACTCATTAATACTCATAATAACCCTAAAAAGGTAAGTAGAGATTATGAGAGATGGCTCAGTGGTTAAAAACACTGGCTGCTGTTACACTGGCTGCTCTTACAGAAGACCTGGGTTCAGTTCCCAGCACCTACAGGATGGCTAACAACCACCTATAACTGCAGTTCCAGGAGATCCAACACCCTTTTCTGGCCTCCACGGACATAGCATGACAGAGGTGCACTTACATATGTGCAGGGAAAACACCCATGCACATAAAAACAAACAAATAAATAGGATCACACAGCAGAGGACCTGAGTTTGCTTCCCAACACCTACATCTGATGGCTCACAACACCCTGTAACTGTAGCTCCGGCGGGACCTGCCGCTTCTGGCCTTCGCTGGCACCAGGGCTTACATGCGTGTACCCACACATATACATACAATTAAAAATAATCTTTTAAAGAAGGTTTTTTTTTCCATTAAAGAAGTACTCTTATCACCTCAAAATGAAGGGACAGAGAGGTTAAGTAACTTCCCAAGGCCCCAGGCTATAAGTGGAGGAGCCAAGATTTGATTCTAGGCACTTGGCTTCAGCATCTGTGTCTTAAACCACAATGTTATACTGCTTCCCAGACACTACCATTCTCCACAGCAAGTGAGGAGAGAGAGGCTTGGTGACTTGATGAACTCAAGTACAGTCCCATTATTCACGACTCAGCCATGTCTTCCCACCGTGAGCCAAGCCTTAGTGCAGCATGGCAGGTGATGTTCCCAGTTACTTCAAATGGTTTTCCATCAGATGAACAGAAAGCATTGTGGAGGTGATGGAGGGCACAGTCAGCGAGTGCAGACTAGGAAGCCAAAGGCAACACACATTTTGAATCCACTCAGCCTATGCCACGGCACAGCTAGAGAATGAAAATGTTGTGATACATTTAGGCATTCTAATATTTTCTCCAAGAAGACAACGGCTACCTGGCTTAGCTGTGTTTTCTCTTGCTGTGATAAAATATCCTGACAAAAGTAACTTAAGGGAAAAGAAAGGGTTTGTTCAGCCACTGTTGGGAAGAGAAAGCAGCTGGTCACACACCCACAGCCAAGAGCTGACGGTGATGATGAATGCATGCACACCCACACTCAGCTGGCCTCCTCCATTCTGACACAAGGCAAGATCCCCTGCCTAGGGAATGGTGCCACCCACAGTGGGCAGGTCCGCTCACTAATCAAGATAAAGCCTCGTAGATAAGCTCATAGGCCAATCTCTTATTGAGACTGCCTTCCCAGGTGATTTAGAGCATGCCAAGATGACAATTAAAACTGACCATTCACACTACCTTTAAAATCAGAAGCAAAGAAAGGACAAAGCTGTGCAGATGGGAGATGCTTAGTGAACTGGGCCCAGAGGCTGGTCTCTGGCAACAAGACTTGACACGGGCAAGTCAACAGAAGGCATGATCCCAGTGCCTATCTATGAAGGTCCTAGCAGCGGGTAGGGGAGGATATCATTTACTCCCACCCCACTGCTGCCCAGACTAACAGGCAAACTGGCCCCTGCTGCATAACTGAGATGCCCAACCTACTGCTTTCCTTTTAGAGCCAGCGCGAAGACACAGCTACAGATTCCCACAGCCTGCATCAGGGCGAGCTCCACCTCTGCTGCTCCAGGGTTTCAGATGCCACAAGCCAGAAGCCAGGCCTACTCAGAAGTCTCTGGCTTACAGTACTGTGTTGGAGTCAATGCTAAGCTCAATCTGGAACCAAACATTCCCCTGTGGGGGACAAAGCTTTTACTCACTAGCTCTGAGACATTCAGATCTCCTCAGAAAAACCATTTATCGCCATTTCTCATGTTTTCCCCCTACGTGTTCTGAATGATCTTTGCTGGATTCCAAATACCATCCAGTAGCTCTGTGAACTGGAACCTTCCTAAGTCTCATGACAGAATGGGATCGACAATTCCAGTTCTGGACATCAGGGAAACAAGGGCTCCAGATGAAACGGGAGAAGGAGAAATCTGTCTCTATTAGCAGGTGTGATTGTTTATGACTACATAAAAAAAAATCCTGAAGAATCTACAAAAAGAGCTTCGAAGATGGCTAAATTAGAAAGACCTGAGTTTGATTCCCAGAGCCCAAGTAAAAAGCCAGTCTAGTGACATGAGCTTAGAATCCAATACTGCAGAGACGGAAAAAGGCAGATTCCTGGGGCTCACTGGTCGGCCAGCCTAGTCTTCTTAGCAACTTCCAGGTCAATAAGAGAACCTTTCTGAAAAATATAGTGGATGGCATTCCTGAAAAATGACACCTGAGGTTATCCTCTGGCTTACACACACACACGCACACTGTACATCTGCACACACATACACACAGAAGCTGCAAAAACTCCTACAGCCACCACATGAGCTTGACAGCACCATGGGATAACACGTCAGCATCCCCAAATGAACTGACTTGTACACTCTAAAAATGCACAACCCAATAAAAGATGAAATGCAGCTTTGGAGGCAGAGGCAGAGGCAGAGGCAGGCAGATCTCTGAGTTCAAGGCCAGCCTGGCCTATACAATCAGTTCCAGGCCAGCTGGGGTTATATATAGGGAGACACTGTCTGAAAAGGACAAGAGAGAGAGAGAGAGGGAAAGAGAGAGAGATGAAATGCAGGAACACAGAAGCTAAGCAAGATCTCCGCAGTGATCACCTGCATAGAGTCCCGCAGTTCACAGAGCGTCTGCGCCAGCACTGATGAGGAAGAAAGAAATCAGGTGTATTTGGCAACACCCACGCCTTTCTGAAATGCCTTCAGAGGGTGAGATCTCAAGATGTGGGTATGCTGAGGGGCTGGCGGGTGGCTTGTCAGGTAAAGGCACTTGCTGTTAAGCCCAAAGAGCTGAATTTGATCTCTGGGACCCACACAGTGGAAGGAGGGAACTGACGTCCACAAGTTGTCCTCTAACCTTCACATGTATATACACACACACACACACATTAAATCTAATGCATTTTTCAAAAGACGCGGTTATACTGAAATCTGTTTCTACTGATTAACACTTCCCAGTAGAGAACCAGTTTTACTGGAGGCTTAGCACCACCTGGGAACTTGTTAGAAATGAAAATTCCTACCACCTACTGAATCAAATTCAGGAGATTAAGAGTCTAGCATGAGGTACAATTATCCAGGTGATGTGATGTGCATGCCATAATGTTCCAAACAGCAGGTTCGGAGCTCATTCTGGGCTGGAATGACAAAGGCAGGTGGATTGCTAGAGGCATGGGGCACCCTCTGCTGGTGCCCACATGGAAAAGCTGAACTCCAAACCCAAACCACAGGATACTCCAGTTCACAAGCTCCTGGGTTTTAAAATTTTTGAGCTTAGCTAAAAAACCTGCTTTGTGGGGCTGAAGAGATGGCTCAGTGGTTAAGAGCACTGGATGCTCTTGCAGAGGACTCGGGTTCAATTCCCATGACCCACATGGCAGCTAACAACCATCTGTAACTCCAGTTCCAGGGGAATTTGATACCTTCTTCTGACTTCTGAGGGCAATGCACAACACAGGTGCATTACGTACAGGCAGGCAATACACTCATACACATAAAAAAAAAATCGTATTTTAAAAACCTGCTTCATTCCACTGCAGTATTTCTGTATGTATGTGAAGGCCAGAAGTCAGTGTTAGTTATGTCTTTCACAACTTCTCTCCACCTTAAAACAATGATTATTACTCTGTGCACACAAATGCTCATGCCAGAATGGCTGTCAGAAGACAACTCCGTGGAGTCACTTCTTGTCTTCCACCTTTACGTGGCTCCTGGGTCAGGTTTTGAGACAAATGCTTTGTCATAACTTGTGTCAATTTGGGAAGAGGGAATCTCAACTGGGAATTCCTACCATCAGATCGGCCTGTGGGCATGTCAGTGGGGTAGTTTCTTTTCATTATTTATTTTTATGAGGATTATGTCTGCACATACGTAAGTGCTCGCATGTCACATGATGCCCACAGAGGTCAGAAGAGGATGTAGGATCCCCTGGAACTGGAGTTACAGATGGTTAGACGCCAAGAGGGCTGGGAACTGAACTTGGGTTCTCTTCAGGAACAGCCAGTGCTCTTAATCACTGGAGCGTCTCTCCAGTTCCCTTGGGGGCATTTTCCTAATTGCTAATTGATGTAGGAGGGTCCAGCACTGTGCAGTGCCTGGGAAGTGGATCTGGGCTGTTTAAGAAAGGCGGCTAAGTCAAGAAGCAGTGGTCCCTTTGTCTCCGCTTCAGTTCCTGTCTCCAGGCTCCTGCCTAGTCTTCCCTGACCTCCCTTAGTGATGACCTGTTTACCTGAAAGTGTGATGAAATAAACCCCTTCCTCCCCAAGTCACTTTTGCCAGTTTTATCAGAGCAACAGAGACCAACCTGGAACATGCTCTGTCTGCTGGGCCATCTCATCAGCCCCCACGTTACTTTTTGGGACAGAGCTCTTCACTGAAGCTGGAGCTGGTTAATTCAGCTAGATTGGCTGGCCAGAGAGCCTCCTGTCTCCACCTAAGTCCTGAGATTACAGGCCCACTCTGCCATGCCCATGGTTTTTGTTTTGTTTACATTGGAGCTGGGTTGAATTCAGGTCCTACCACTGACATGGTAGCATGTTACCAAAAGAGGAAGCTCCCTACCCCATCCACCCGTATTACTGCTTTCATTTTGTTTTGGCTTTTTGAGGCAGGGTCTCCCTGGACCCCAGCTGACCTGGAACTCATTAGAGGTCTGCCTGCCTCTGCCTCCCAAGTGCTGGGACTAAAGGCCTGTGCCAGCACACCTGGCTCCATATTGGCTTTGAGGTAGGGTTTCCCTCCACAACCCAGGCTGACCTCAAATAAGGGTCATCTTTCTGCCTCAGTCTCCCAAGTGTTTGTATTATAGGTGTGTGGCACCATGTCCAGCCCAATGCAGCATTGCTGAGTTCATGCTTCATGTTCCTTCGCCTCTGACACAGTTTCCATTTCCTTATCTCCCAAGGTGCTAATAAAGCACCCAGAGGAGCCTAATAAGATTTTCAGGGATAACAGGTTTCAGGGTCAGGCAAGTTGCCCCACTAAGGGGCTGGGTGGAGGTCATCTCTGCCTTGTCCAGAGTGCAGAGTCACTGTGGCTACAGTGGGGGATATGGGACGAGAACGTGAGTCTAATCCTTATCAGCGCCTTCAAGGCCTGTAATCTGGAGTCCCAGTTACCTCTCTAAATTCATTTCCAGTGACCTTGTTCACGCTGTTTACAGAGCAAACCAAGGCTGTGATAGCCAGCCAGGGCTTGCAACCTAATGTACAACAGAGCCAATACTGCTCTGTTTTTCAATAACAGTTTTATTCTGAGATTGACCAGCATGGAGGACAGGGGCAAAAGCTCAATCTGTTCCCGACCCCTTGTCAGCTGGTAGCAAGAATATTTATAGGTACACAAGGGGAGAATCTGCCTATTGGTTGGATGGCAAGAACAGGAAATTTTAGTGTTCTTGTGTGAAAGTATAGAAGGTTAGCATGCCTCCTTCAGTTCTGTAAAGAGGATTCTGAGCTTGTTACAACAAAAGACCAGAAGCCAAATGGACCAGAGGCTTCCTCTGCGCTGTCCATTTCTGAAAAACCCTTGGGTGGATTCTGGAGGCACTTCCTGGAAATAAATTCAGCAGTTTTGTTTTTTTTTAATATTTTATTTATTACCTTCATGTGTGTATTGCCTGCATGGACTTAAGTGCACTCATGTTATGAAGCACGCATGGAGGTCAGAAGGCATCGGTTTCCCCTGGAACTGGAGTTAAGGACAGTTGTCAGTCACCATGTGGGTGCTAGGAATCGAACCCAGGTCTGCTGTAGGAGGAGCCACTGCTCCAGTTCTAACTTAAGTAGTTATTTAAGGAACTTATGTCCAGGTCTTTCTTAGCTGGTTCCAGCTACAAGAGACCAGTGCACTTGCTGTCGTTTCAGGCCTCAGTTTACACATTACTCCCTTTCCTGCTGCATTAGTAGCAAGTGCTCCCTCTAATTTTCTAACCTTTTGCCCATTCTCCACATATAATTTCGTATGTGTTCATGCTGCCGTGCATGGGTAAGCAGAGGCCACTGAGTCTCTTCTTCAATCACACTCCACTTTATTTTTTGAGACAGGGTCTCTAACTGAACTTGACGCTCACTAAATCAATGAGGCTGGCTGGTCAATGAGCTCCATGATCTGTCTGGCTCCATCTCCCCAGAGCTGGGATCACAGACATGTACCTTTTCACCCAGCTTTTCTCCTGAGAGCAGAGGATATGAATTCAGTTTCCACTTGCTTCTTCATTTCCTATTTATACTTTTTGCTTTCTGGATTCTTGAGACAGGGTTTCATTATGTAGCCCAGGCTGGCTTCAAACTTGTGATCTCCCTGCCTTTGTCTCCCAAATGTTGAGATTACAGGTATGTATTAACACACCTGGCTTCTACTTTTATTTTGTTTTTGGTCCTAGCACTCTAGCTACCTAAAAAGTCAACAGGCAAAGATCACCAGGGCACACCTTAGTCAAACAGATTAGGCTGTTATTAAACTTCCTGTAGCCAGCAACGAAACACTGAACAGAGGGGAAAAATAAGAGGGCTTCAGGCAGGGGGCTTGTATAGGGTTTAGGCCTGTGTGCTATGATCTTAAAGAGGGTTCCAGATTGGCTGCTTTCTGGACTGGGTGCTTTGGAAAGCTGGGGCAGGTATCTTGATTTTTATGACAGAAAAAAAGCCACTGTACAGTGTACAGCTGTCTGTCATTGCTTAATGCCTTCCTTGACACTGAGGATGATGACAAGTGAAGACGATCCATCGGTCTTAGCAAGTCCTTGGTGATGCTACTAGACTATTAACTTATTTCTATTCAGAGGACAGCCCCACTGGGCCTAGCCAGTTACCAGCTGATGGCTGTCAGGGATGCTTTTTATCTTTGACCCCTGGTTACTATGCCGAGAGTAAGATTCCTGAGGGCAAAGATGTGGCTTTTGTTTACCACTGGTACTCATACAGTGCCTGACATATAATAGATACTTAACAAATATTTCACAAATATTTCAAAACCTTTTCTGTCTTTGATCCTATATAGCTACAATGGAACCCTCCATCCAGGACAAGAAAATTTGAGTCCTTTCAGTACCCTGTAGGAGATAGATGGCTCAGCAGTTAAGAGCACTTGCTGTTCTTGTAGAGGACCTGAGTTTGGTTCCTAGCCAGCATATTTGGCAGTGTATAACCACATGTAATTTCTACTTTAAGAGGATCCAGTGCCTCTGGCCTCTGTTCCCACGTGCACACACCCACACACATACCTAGTATTAAAAATAAAATAAATCATACCAGGTGTGGTAGCACATGCCTTTAATCACAGCACTCGGGAGGCAAGGGGAGGTGGATTTCCATGAGTTTGAGGCCAGCCTGGTCTACACAGTGAGTTCCAGGCCAATAAACAATGCCGGCGGGTAGATGGGTGTTAACATTGTCCCTTTCATAGAAGTCAAAAACAGAGCGAACACTTGAGTCCTTCTCTTCTCCCTAAGACAGGACAGGACTTGGCCTTTTCCAGGTGCTCAGGGAACAACAATCAGAAAAACTAGTTTCTAGCAGCAAAGTATGACCGAGCTAAAAAAATGCCATAAGCAAAATGGGAGAAGCACTTCATCTGTTTGTTTCGCCCACTCATATCTCATGCTATCCTGCCCTAGATGAAGTCTGAGTTCGTTCTCCAGAGAGACCACAGGTCCCTGCAGAAGCAGGAACGACCTGAAGGAGTTATCTTGAAGTAAAGAGAGCCGTGTCTGCTAACACTGGTAAACAGCCATAGGCTTTTCTGATAAATCCTTTTCTCACTAGGTTAATTCTTTTTTCAATTCTATGTGAGCACTGCTCATATCCGGGGATCAAAAGATAATCTTGGGTGCCAATCTCAGGAACACAGTCCACTTCCATGGGAACCCGGGTCTCCCACTGGCCTGCGGCTCGCCGGAGAGGCTAAACTGACTGTCCATGATCCTCCTGTCTGTACCTCCCCGGTGCTGGCAGTACAACCATCCACTGCTGCACCTACCATTGTTATGTGGTGCCTGTGGGAGCAAGGATGTCATAGAACTGTCTCCCCAGCCACAAAGCATCTTCTTTTCTAGGAAGCGATTTGGGGGTCTGACACTGAGCCCAGAACTTTCACTGCCTAACACAATTCTTGCTTGCTCTACACTTCCTCACCCAACCTTCCAGAGCTATGCTACCTCTTTCCCCAGAAGCCCAAGTGCCTATTTGTTTAGCTCTGCATTGAGTTCTGAGTATATGACAGTCATGTTTATGCACCTTAATAAATTTGTAAACTATTTTCCTGTTAATCTGTATAATGTTAGTTCATTTCATATTACTGAAACACTACGTAGAGGGAAAAAGTGTATTTAAAACTTTCCTACCAGCTGGGTGTGGTGGCACATACCTCTAGTTTCAGCAATGGGGAGACTAAGGCAGAAGATTCCTGATTTCAAGGAAGACTTGGTTATATAGCAAGATCCTGTCTCAGATAACAACAAGAAAGTTTTGCTACAACACTTAAATTTTTTCATTCATTTGTTTATTTTTTATTTGCCTGCATGCAATGCCTACAGAGGCCAGAAGAGGGCACTGGATCCCCTGGAACTGGAGTTACAGATAGTTATTAGCCACCATGTGGATCCTAGGAACCACATCTGCCTGGGTCCTCTAGAAAAGCAGTAAGTGCTCTGATCTGCTGGACCACCTTTTTAGACCCTGCTACAAGGCTTTTAGTAAAACACACGACAGTTGGAAATGTAGTCTTCAGAAAGATTTTGATAACAGTATGATTCAGAAGTTAAGCATTTACCTAGAATCCATGATGCCCTAGTTTCAACCTCAGTACCTCAAAACAAAATGAAACTTCTAAACAAACAAGCATTCTGTAGTCTATCTGATGGGCAAGAATGAGAAATTTTGGAGACATACCTAGAATCCATGATGCCGTAGTGTCAACCTCAGTACCTCAAAACAAAATAAAACAAACTTCTAAACAAACAAGCATTCTGTAGTCTATCCGATGGGCAAGAATGAGAAATTTTGGAGACATACTGTTTTGGCAATGGTGTGGATTAATGGGCAATATATTGTCAGTATAGTATTTTATTCTAAATTATATTTAATTTAAAAATTATTTGAGACAGGGTCTCATATAGCCCATGCTGGCACTGAACTCCTTATGTAGCTCAGGAGGACCCTGAACTCCTGATCTCCTGCCTCTACCTCCCAAATACTAGGATTACGGGCACAAGGCAGTACACTTGATGGTACAATTTCTCTTAAAGCTGACTTGATATTATCTAACAAAATCTAAACTTCACAAAGCCATTGGCCCAACAACTTAATCTACAGCTAAACCTGCACACATGCAAAGGAACATATTACTGTGGCATTATTTGAATAGCAAACATTCTAAATGTCCATTTCTTAGGGAATCAGGATATGCATTCTGACATCGACAGTGAAATATCAACCCTCCATTACCCATTATGAAGCAAATCTCATTCCTTATGTAGTTCCATGGAGAGAAGGCTAATAAACCACATGAAAAAGAGGAAAGCAGGGTCAGTGAGATGGCTCAGCAGGAGAAGGTGACTACCACCAATCCTAACTACCTAAGTTACATCCCCTGACAACATAGGAGAGAACCAGCTCCACAGGCTGTCCTCTGACCTTCACATCATGATATACACACTCATATACACAAAATGAGTAAGTGTAATAAGGAGAGAAAGGCAGAGCCCGGCAGCAGGAGCAAACCTGGGGTGGTGCCAGTCTTCATCTGTTGGATACAAAACATTTCAGGGAAAACTAACATGACACAAGGAGATCTGTGACCACTAGAAAAGGAGATAAAAACAATCAGCAATCATGTCTGAACATGGCTGAAAACATGCGCATTATCAAAAATCAGAAACACCAGGTAGACACAGCTTGGTGGTAAAGTGCTCGTCTAGCATATGTGAGGGCCTGGGTTCAATTTCTGGCACCACAAAAATCATAAAAACAAAATAATATTTTAATACATAATACAAATACATTCATAGTAGCTGAGTTACTGCTTTTTTTTAATCTTGTTTTTACTATTAATTACTGCTTTAATCTTAACTCATTCCTCTAAATTTGGCACGATTTACTTGCAACAAAATAGCAAATAACAGAAACTTAAGGAAAGAAGGGTTTATTTATAGTCCAGGTGACACAATACATCATGGCAGGGAAGGAGAGGCAGGAGGGGCAGAAGGTGGTTGGTCACACCACAGTCAGGGCAGAACACAAGGCACTCTGTGCTCGGCTCCCTTTCTCCTTTATGCTTAGTCCAGAACCTCAGCCCACGGAATGGTATGTATTCCCCACATTTAGGTGGCTCATCTCATCTCAATTAACTGATCTAGAAAGACAGATATGCTCTGACCTTTGTTTCCATGGTGATTTTTTTTTCCTGGTGTCTTTGAGACAGGGTTTCCCTGTAGCGCCAGCTGGTCTGGACCTCACTATGTAGACAGGCTGGCCTTGAACTCACAAAGATCCACCTGCTTCTGCCACCATGCCCGGCTTTCCATGGTGATTCTAAATCCTATCAAGTTCACAAGATCAACCATTATACCACCTAATCCCAGTCCATACCTGTAACAAATTTTTCTCTTCCCCTGGGAAGCCTCACAGTTCTCCATGTATGCATTTTTCCCTGCTTACAAATGAACAATAAACCTGCCTTATATAAAATAATGAGCTTGTAGATCCATAGCTACCTCTGGGAAAACACAAGAAACTAGTTAAAAATGATTGCCTTGGGGTTGAAGAGATGGCTCGGTGGTTAAGAAAACTGGCTGCCCTTGAAGAAGATGGGTGTTTGGTTCCCAGAACCCACATAAAGTAATAAAATATATTTTAAATAGTTGCCTCCTAGAAGAACTAAAAGCTGGAGCTTAAGGGTAAGAGGAAAATTTTTCAATACATGGTTTGCTATTCTGTTTATGAATTACTTATTTTAAATTAGTAACTTAAAAAATATAGTACAAGTCACAGGCACCATTGTCAATTAACAGTAAAGAAAATGTGTTGCCTGGACAGTTGTGCTTATCAAATTTCTACAGGAGACATTTCAATTGTGTCAAAATTTTTCAAGTTGCATCCCTGTGACCCAAATAACCTCCAGCTGAGCCTTCAATAGGCAATCTCCATGAAAGAACAGGGTTCAAAGTCCAGACCCTTAACCTGCTTCTTAATGAAGGTTGTTTAGTCTGTATTAACTACCATCAAGTTCACATTCTTTTCAAAGTGTGATCTGGGGCATTTAAGGCATGAAGAAATCATGGTTTTTCATTCCTGGCTTATATAGGGAGCA
Source organism: Eospalax fontanierii (assembly GCA_035773235.1). NCBI lineage: Eukaryota > Metazoa > Chordata > Mammalia > Rodentia > Spalacidae > Eospalax > Eospalax fontanierii. The sequence continues at coordinate 16,687,663 of CM069540.1, read as the reverse complement.
CTGTGAGCTGGAAACATACAGCATTAAAGCATGAAGCTATTTAGTAGAGGCTTTCGAACTGTCATTTGGTACTCTTCGAAATTAAAGCTGCACGACCTGACTGAGCTGCTCCCTCTCCTCCCCACATCTCTGCCAGGGCCAGCTATCATTCCATTTTATGTTTGGGAGCTTAGCACTCCTGGGAGCAAGTGATTAGCTGCATGGCCAACAGAGAGGTAACTTTGGATTCAAGATATATTATATTCTAGATTTATGTTACCTCAGCCAGTAGCAGTATGTCTTTGATGCCTTGGTGCTCCTTGCCAGGAAAATGCTTCCTATAAGGTGTGTATAGTCCCAGCTCCCTGTACTGTCATAGTAGGGCTTCTAGCCTTGCTTGCATCTCGTTTCATATTTACCATCTCATCTCTCTCCTTCTTTGGGGGGAGGTGGTTCTAGGGGTTGAATCTGGGGTCTTGAACATGTAAGGCAAACTGTCTACCACTGAGGTACATCCCCAGGCCTTTAGCTTTCTTTTTGACTTACACTTCTGTTACCTATTTGCTGTTATACAGAACTACTTACACCTGCTGCTACACCTACTAGCAATGGGTCTTCCTAATACTTCCATTTGTAATCAAATACAAACTGACCAATGCTCCCTCCTACACACAAATCTATCAATTTTTATAAGCTCCTTATTGGGTGGGGAGCATGCCAGAGTTTGTGTGTGAAGGTCAAAGGATAACTTGTGGGACTTTGTTCTCCCTTCCACCATGGGAATAGGTTTCAGGTCATTAGGCTTGGAGGCAAGCACCTTCACCTGCTGAACCCCTTCATTGGTCTGATTTCTTTTTTCTTTTGCACTGCAAAAGAGCCCTCTAAACCCTGAATGGAGTCTCTCTGACTTGTCCTTCAGGGAGTTATAGTTCAAGAACGGCATACTTACTGGACTTTTCTTCGGTCTCCCTTAGAGCCCTCACTCACTCCCACACTAGTTAGGGAGAGTAAATTTGCCTGCGGCCTCAGTAGTTTCCATCTCTTTCCCCTTTATCAACCTTATTTTTTTTTCAACGAGAAGTTCACTGAAAAAGTTAAGTGTGTATACCACCACCTCTGGATGAAATTATTATCCAGGAATCAAAGGCTTCCCCTCCCTGGCCCCGCCCCTGCAGATGTTTGGCCAGAAGGTCTTATACTACTCATTTATTCCTCTAAAGAATGTGGTTTGGGGGCCTACAAGATGGCTTGGTGGGTAAAATGCTAGGTACAAAAGTCTAAGGGTCTGAGTTTTACCCTCAGAACCCACCTAAAAGTAGAAGGAGAGAACCAAGTCAATGAAGTTGTCTTCTGGCCTCCACATATCACCTTGACACATGGATATCCATATCCACACACTACAAATCACACATAAAATAGGGTCTTCTTCCCTTGGAGCCCCTCCCATTCTGGCGAGCTCTTTCCTGCTTTTCCTTAATAAATCCAAATTTGCTCTACTTAAAAAAAATGCTGTTTTTATGACATCTTCCAGTTAAGACTATTAATTCTATGAAGCACAGGCCTCATACCCTAGCCCTCGACACACACAGACAAGTGGAGGTGACTGTGTAAGTGCCAGAGATCTAAGTCATATACAGATCCTCAGAGTCTAAGACCAGTGCATTTTCATTCCATTAGACCAGCTCTAGATCTATTCTAGACTGTTCTTTCCTTAACTGCCCAAGAAAGACCAGACAGGGCCAGTATGATTGAAGTTACCTGTTAATCAAGAGGACTAGTTCAGTCACTGGTCAAGATCAACTGGTCCTGAATCTGTGATGATTCTCAGCCTTTCCACAAGCCAATGGCTGTGAGCTAACAGGTCCTGAACAACTCTTCTCTCTTCTTTGTCTGGTTTGTCATTTTCCAAAGCTCTTCTAACAGGCTGATGCCATCTTCCTACATAACGTACAATTAAACCAAAACGAAACAAACAACTTCAGGGGCTGGGGATTCATCTCAGTATACAGAGCCCTTGCTTAGCACACTTGAAGCTCTGGATTTGATCCCTGATGCTGTAAAAACAACAGCCACCACTCCAAAAATTTTAATGTGTTCAGGAGTAAGTACAGCTTTGTTCAGTTTTTTCTTTGTTTTTTGGGGGGGAGGGGACAGGGTCTTCCTGTAGCCACAGCTGGCCTGCAACTCATTTTGTAGACCAGGCTGCTGTGGATCTCACAAAGATCCATCTGCCTCTGCCACCTGAGCACTGGGATTAAAGGTGTGCACCACCACACCTAGCCTTGTGTTATTCTGGGAAAGGATCTCTTGTACCCAGGCTGGTCTCAAGGCCAAAGTGTAGCTCAGGATGACTGTACCTCCGCCTCCACCTCCCAAACAGCAGGACCCTAAAGCATGCACTACCACACCTGGTTGGCTTTTGTTTGTTGACAGGTTCTCACACAGCTCTGCCTGGCTGGCCTTAAACTTGCCATGAAGCTATGTAGCTGAGACTCGCCTTCAAGTCCTAACACCGCCTTACTTTTCAAGTATTTGTCTGTCTGTCTCTTTCTGTGCTGGTGATCAAACCCAGGGCCTCACACACACCAGGCAAGTGCTCTGCCACCAGGCTACATCCCCAGCCCTCAACTTCGTATCCTCTTCAGGCGAATTGGTAACTAGGAATTAGTAAATGCCAAATATTACATCCTAGAGCTTTGAAGTTGCAGTGGGGTTGGTGCAGAGACTCAGTGGGTAAAGGCACAGGAGACTGAGCTTGACAGTCAGAGTTAAATCCCTGGGACTCACACAGTGACCCACTCCTGTCAGCCATCCTCTGACCTCTACACATGTGCCATGGTTGGTGCGTGTGACAGACACACACACACCCCAAAACAACAAAAAAATTAAATGTAATTAAAAAAAATAAAGTTGCAGGGGCTGGAGAGATGGCTCAGCAGTTAAGAGCACTGGCTGTTCTTGCAGAAGAGCCAGGTTCGATTCCCAGCACATACACTGAAACTAACAACCATCCGTAACTTCAGTTCTAGGGGATCCAGTGCCCTCTTTAGGCACTGCATGACACAGGTGTTCTTACATACAGACAGGTAATACATGCATACATATAAAAAAATGTAATTTAGAAAATAAAGTTGTAATTCTAAATCATCTGCAAAATAAAAAAAGAAAAGGAGAAAAACAAAACTAAAAACAAAACCCTAGAATGACAAAGAAGAAAGCCAGTTTGAGGCCAGAGTAGACCACACAGCAATAGCAAGACTATCTAAAAAAAAAAAGACACGCTACATTAATGATGCGCCAAGGACTTTAAATAAGAGACTGCAAGTCAACTTTCAAATGTTTTATTTTTAGTGTTTTAAAACATTTTAATACAACAAATATATAAAATAATATATTAATTAAATCTGGATTTAATTTAGAATCAAAGTATTTGCTTATATATAACACTGTGCTTCAAGGATGGCTACCACGGGAATTTTCCTGTCTTCAAGTAATACTAGTTTCTTGTGGACAGGGAGACTTTTAGGTCAGAATTCTTAAAACAAAACATGCTCAGCTTAGTCCAAGCAACCTGCTTCCCCCAATGAGGACCAGTTTTTACTTCCTTTGTTCCACATCAGAAATATTTCATTGTCCTAACAATTCATGAATTCTCCAAATAAAAAAATACTAACTTAAACATTTCTAAGATGAGATTTTAGAGGACAATAGTATCAATTAACTTTGTATAGTTCTTCAGACAATCCAGTAGCCCAGACTCAGATTTTGAAATAACAATGAAAAGATGTAACAGTCCTTCTCTTGTCAAAGCTCCTATGCCAAGACATGGGATATACAGAATAAAGTCCTTTCGTTAATATACAGTAGAAGGTGTCCTAAAGACAAATGTGGTGACAGCTGAAGAAATTGTAGATGTTTATATTTAATTTCATACAAAGCAATTCATCACATCAGTTATTAGAAATTAGGGGCACTGAACTGGAGGACATGAGAGGCGGACCAACACCTACTTCCAGACTAATTCTAGTCATTCAAAGCTATTCATGGAGAGAAGAAATAAACAAATCCAACTCAACCTCTTTCTCTTCTTACCAGTCACCTGAAGCATTCTGACCTTTGATGGTTTTAACAAGCTCTCTAGCTACAGAGGTAAGGCGTAATTTAGGCTAAGCTTAAAAAAAAAAAAAAAGAAAAGAAAAGAAACGCCAGCAACCATCTTAACTGTCAGAGTTGGTATTAACACTGACATGCTTTGGTGGCTCTGAAACTGTCTAAACAAAACCAACACTGTTTAAGAAAGCAAATGAATTGGAAAAGAGCTTTCTGGTCTCAAAAGCCTGAATACCTTAAAGAAAGACAAATGCTGCCACTATCATCATTCTCAGTACGGGATGATGCCAGTCTATAAAAGACTATCAAGTAATTAATTGTGTTAAATCAGAGAGTTGAAATCAAGAACATCCATAAGCATTTCAGACCTAGAATCTTTCAATGATAAGGCTTTTTTCTGGCTCAGTACAGTCAAAACAAGTCTATGCTGTGAACTTGAATTGGTATGAATTAAATTTTCCTAAGTGCTCCTAAAGCATACTGCTGCTTAACAGGACTTGGCTCCTCTGTCCCCATTTATAAATGACAAGGTTTGGGGACTTCTCAGTCATAGCACACAGGCAGGTACAGAGTAGGGCCAACCACTCTCACAGTGTTGGGGTTATGTTTGTGGTATTGGGATTTTCTTGAGAACAGCCTACACTGATTAAACAAACTAGTTCTAAGACTAAGCACATTGCTTTCTGCTATGACACAATATGAATGTGCAGAAGTTGTATTTTTGCCATAGCAATTCTGGTCAGAAAAAACTGGAGAGGATAGCCAGGTTGAAAACCACAACACAGCCATAAAAAGTTCCCCCAATGTATCTAGTCAGTGGTAAGAACAAACTTACTTTCTTTAAAACCTCTTACCTTCCCTACCAACTTTAACAACCTTTCAGTAAGACTATTTCTGACTTGCTTTAAAGAAAAAAAGAAGAAAGGCAAAGAGCTGGGGATGTAGCTGGGTGACAGAGCACTTGCTAGCAAGCATGGGGCCCTGGGTTTGATCTGAAGCACCACAGCAAATAAAGAAGACGGGGGGGGGGGGGGGGGCAACAACACTGTTTCCAGGAACATAGAGAATTTCAAGAACATCAAGGATTTTTTTCCTTAACACCACTTTACATCCCAAAACTCAAAACCTTTACTTCACTCTGTATTAAGCTCTCAAAGATACAACCCTCTCAGAAGTCTACAACTGCAAAATCAAATGCAAGGTTAAGAAAGTGTAGACCTAAGGCTGTGTAGCCCCCCCCAACCCAGTCACATCATCGCCAAGACATAAAAGAAGTTTTTTTTTTTAAAGATTTATTTTGTTTTTATATTATTTGTATAGATGTGTGTCTGTGTGTGCACAAGTGAATGCAAGTGTCCAAGCGGTCCAGAAGAGGGTGACGGATCCCCTGAAGCTAGTTATAGGCAGTTGTGAGCTGCCTGATGCGGGTACTGAGAACTGAACTTGGTTCCTCTGCAAGAGCAGTATACACTCTTAACCACTGAACCATCTCTCTAGCCCCAACAATTTTAATTAGGATTTTAACAAGAAAAAGGTGCAAAGACAAAAACCTGGAAATTTCTGGACAAATCAAAAACCAAGTACAATGCATGTTTCATGCTTTTAAAAAACTGAAAATCATTTTGTCTCAGTGTTTTGCGACCTGAAGATGATTAACTTATATGTAAACACTGTCTTATGATAGCTAATAAGTTGTAAGTCTAGCTTACCTTTTCCTCAAAACAGACAGGAGTAAACGCAAGGCTGAAAAGTTACTCTAAATCCGCACTGCAGTCTGCTGCTAGCCACTCTCAATGTCAACAGCTCTGCAACGTTAGTTGCATTTATTTTCCTAGTTTGTTCTACAACAGAATCCATATGAAGGAGAGAAGACTGATGTTAGGATATTTATCATTAATAGCTACTTAACACTTTAAAATTAATGCTGACACAGACGTTTTTGGAACATTTTCCCAAAAGCCATCACCAATCTCCCCAGAGCTCAATTAGGTCCTGCACTGTCATGGCGGGGGTGGGAGATATGGCAGTAATATATCTTTTAACCTCAAGAACCAAATCACTCAAACAAGCATAGGAAACATCCCTCACTTCATGATTACACAATTTCTTTACATGAGATATTGGCATTTTTTACTCTAACATGCAACAGAACTGTAACATACTGTAAGATTCTAAAGTGTAAGATTTAAAAACAATCAAACCTGAGTTGCTTTTCATCATTTCTCAAGTGAGAAATGAGTAATGTTTAGAACAGACTCAAACTGGTCATTCAGCATCGGCTGGCACTTGCCTACCATCGCCTCCGCACCTACTTCAGCAGGTTCCTCTGTAGCTTATACAGGGGTGGGTCTACAACTCGAAATCACCCGGAGAAGGAGCAGGAGAAGGAGCAAGCGTCTGTTGTGGTCTAGGTTTAGACCTCAGTATGCCAGCACCTTTTGTAACTCCTTATTTTTAAATGGAATGTAAAAACTACACCATTAATGTTCCAATTGTTTAAGTTGAAGGTCAATTTGCAATTCTACAATCATGCTATTGTCAAAAGTATTATGTAAAGTCATTTAAAAAATAAAGTGACAAATGTTCCCAGAGCGGAGAAATTACTGAAGTTACTACATTTCTAGTGTTACAAACAGCAGCTAAGTTCTAGTGTTTCCTGACTGCCAAACTAAAACAGTAGAAAGAATGTATGTACACAATTATTTCTTAAGATAAAAAGCAACAAGCTCTGTTGTATCCAAGTATGTCTCAAACTGTTTACTTCCAACAGTCAAGAATGAGAACTTTAAAAAACAAAAAAACCCAGAGTTAACACTATGCCTATGACCTGCTATAAATTTCTTTTCAGAAGAAGAAAATTCTTTGCATGCATACTTCCTTACTTATCGACATAACAACTTGAACATCTGGTAAAATACTCATATTTGGCTCATTAAGTCACATTATTAAAAGGATTAAATTGGGGTGTCATCTGTCTAACTAACAATTACAACACAAAAGTTATTCCGGATACTGATACCACTAAAATCACAATTTATTTTCATGAATGCAGTCATTTCCCCTCATGAATACTTACTGCTATTCCTACTGAACCTTCAGAACAAAATAGAAACTGCATCTTTTGTTGCCTCTTTGGTGAAAAATGCTAGCCCTGTGTGTGCACGCAGGTGCAGATCAGGTACCCTTGTCACACCTTGTAACTTCGTGTGTGGCCCCTGCATTCTCTGCTTGTTTCGGGCATGTTGGTATACCTAAAATGCTTTGCTTAAAAAATGGTTCAAAAAGCAAGAAGTAGTTGTCAGTAAGACACTCACTTTCCAGACAGAGATTAGTTCAAGGAACGAGTAAGATGGGCTCACTCAGTCAGGCTTTTTTCTTTTGAAGATGATAAACAGCTTCAAAAAGTATTTCTTGACTAGAGTCCTACAGGAAATCAATAAAAATTCTTCAACCAGCTTGACCTGATTTGCTTAAGTTCAATAAGCAAACACTCAACATGTAAGGGTAACAGTCTGACATCAACCACAGAGTCTTCCTCAAGTGAAGGGGCAGAAAACCTCTACTTGAGCTTTCTGTTCAACAGCTAGGTAAGGACTCTTGATTGCTCTTTCTTGCTTTTTATAATCACAGTCTTACTAAGAATTGGGAAATCTGTCAACATATAAGCCAAAATACAACACATCCAGGAACAACCTGGGGGACAAAGCAAAGTTAATTCATTTTCATTCCATAACTACTGTATATTTAACCACAAACTCATTACAAACATACAGTCTTCACCCAATTAGTCTTTTCATTATTGCTGGTTTAGAAAATGGCCAACAATATTCATTAGGTACTGTGCCATTAACATTGCATTCAAAAAAAGAGAACATGGGAAACCAAATTCTCGCTCTCCTACTCTGATGATAAGCTCTGGTGTTGGCCAGAGTATGGTAGTACAGAAAGAGTCTGGTTGTGATATAAAAAGCAATAAACACATCGATGGAGTAATGCTCATGGGCAGCCAAGATGAAGAAGATTCCAAAGAGGTTGAGAACCCAGGATAAAGTGTGCAAGAAATTCCAGCTTCTTGGTGTATCTAGAAAAAGGACAGAAAGATCATCTTAAAACACATTTCGTTCAATGAATGCTTCCTCAGGTGGGCTGTTGACTCCCACCCCCTGCTTTTCTGAAACAACATCTCATGTAGCCCAAGCTGTTCCTGAACTGGACTTGTAGCTGAGGATGAACTTGAACTTCTGGGATTACAAGTACTGGTCAGTAGGTCACTACAGCTGGTTTCATGTGGTGCTGGGGGTCGAACCCAGGATTTCATACATGCAGACGCTCTACCAACTGAATCCCATCCGCAGCAGCCCTACTGCTGCCCTTCCTAGGAAGGACTTCACATCCTTCCCACTGTCTCCTCTGCGGCTAGCTGTCCAGCATGCGTAGAAGCATTAAAGAAATACTTACATTCTGTGACAAAAAAATTCAGCATAGTCAGGACAACTGTGTGGCCACTGAACATGTAATCTCCACAAGTGTGGACGCCAGTCAGGGTCATACCAAAGCCACTCCAAATGGCAAAAGCCCGGTGTAGTTTCTCCCAAACACTTCCATATATCTAAAAAGAAAGCTCTGAATTAGAGCTTCGAACGCTTAGGAAAGTTATGAACAGCCCCCAAACTTATTCCCGGTCAAGTTCAAATGATGAATGTCTTAGAAATAAGAGGATTTAAGCAAAACCAAACAAAAACCTAATCTAATTAATTCCAAGTCAGCCTCAAGAATGAGTGACCAAAGCTTAACTGTACTCAGAAAATGTATAGTAATTAAATGAAATCAACATAATTCAGACTCCTGTACAGTAGTTCCTTTGAAGTGAAAAAGTCAAAGTCAAGAGTGGTGTCAGATGCCTATAATCCCAACACTTCAGAAGCAAGCAGATATCTGTGAGTTCAAGGCCAGCCCGGTCTACGTAGTGAGTTCCAGGTTAGCTGAGGCTACATAGTGAGACCCTGTCTCAAAAATCAAGAAGAATTAGGCTTTGATTTTTATAGAAGCATACTGAAACAGTTAATTTTTTAAATCCTCTGAGCAACCCTTCTGTAGCTTCAGAAGCCATCAAAATTGGGTATCTACAGCTTGGGTAAATGTGATTTTACCCACTCATTATAAGGCATGCACCACCACCCTTAAGCTTCTCTCTTCCCTAACGCCCATGGTTAACAACCTTTTAATAAACTCCAGCTTTGCTTCAAAAAGCAAAAAGAAGGAAATAGACTACAACACAGCTCAAAGGCTATGGTCTAATAGCCATTCCCCTGTCTTCACAGAAACTCACAAACTGTTATGGCCATGAACCCGGCCAGAACATTGCCTTCCTGACCTTCCTTGCAGCTAGCTATGACTGTGTCCATTTCCAAGAAGGCTATGCATTTGATGACACCTCAGAGGAGATCTTGTCTACCATTCCACCTTGCCTTCTGGACCACAACACAGAAATGACAGCTGAAGCTCCAGCAGCCATCCTGGATTTCAAACTGACCCAGAGGATGCAAAAGTGAGGCAGGACAGAATGGAAAATGGAATGGAAAGACAAGAGAACCTGGCATGTCTGATGACTCTAAGAGTTAATCATACCAGACCAGGAGTATCAACTATGATAATTAATCTCAATTAACTGAAATAAGAAATGCCTAGAGCACCTTTGGGTGTGTCTATGGAGACATTACCAGGCATGATTAATTGTGGAGGTAAGACCTGTCCTGAATGTGGGCAGACCCATCTCACAGGCTGGAGTCCTGCTTGCACACTGCAAGGTACCAAACAAATATACCTGTTTTGGTTCTCAGTGACCTCTAAGGAGTATATGAGCTGTTAGTGCTGAGAAAGTAAAAGCACGGGTAAAAAACAGAAAAACTGTCAAGACACTATCTTAACTAAGGACAGGAAACAGGCAATGCCAGCCTCACAGTCGCCACTCGGTACTTGAGTCCCTCCACCCTCTGCACCGTCCCTGTCTCCTGTGTTCTTCTAGAAACACTAAAGGTGAGACAGCAGAGTAGCATACACAGGAAGCTCGCTCCACACAAAGTGTATAGATTAGCCTCGTGTTCCCAAGTTTCCAAAATAGGCATGCTCTTAGTTGTTTTGGTTTTTACAATTTCAAGCTATTAATTCATTAGAGTAGAAACAGCTTACGGATTCACTATAGGGGATCTGACTGCTGGTTGTTATCCCCAACTCTCAAATTTTAATAACTACTATAAATAACGTAGGTCAATAAGTAGGCTATATTATACTTCAAAGCAATTAGCAGTATTTAGGGCAGATCTGGATGGAAATATCCATATATAACTAGTTAATAATGGAAAAGTCATTAGAGAGAGGAAAAGGGCTGTCCACACTGTAGAATGACATCTAATTTTTTTTTGTAGCACAAGAAACAGCTCTGTGCGCACAGATCCATCCTTCTCTTCAGTGGCTGGCCCATGATTAAATCCCTCAGCAGCAGGAATCTATCTGTATAACATGTTTTGCAGCAAAGCCAGAGGTTTCGTCTCAAATACAGTCCTCTGACATCTTTGGATCTGGTTATTCAGAAAAGTACAGACAGTAAGAGTTTTTAAAAATGCATCCTTTGATAAAAAGAAACCACATCTATCTACATTAGTAAAGTACCTAACAGATACACACAGACACTTTCCCTGAGATCTCCAGACCTGCCTAGGAAAGACCTTTCACAGGAGGCAGAGATTAGGGGGTCCGAATCTGCCCCAGAGATGACCATAGGAGTCTTCTACATGCTGCCACCTGGGAAATCTTGTCTGCATGAGAAGACAGCTTTAGATGGCTGGGCAGTTCCTCTCCTGAGTCTGCCAGGGCCACTTCTACCCCCACGTCTCCAGAAATCCCATGTCCCTATCCTTTTCACAATGAGACAGAAATGTCAACAATTTGGCTGAGTCTCATACTTTGCATATGGCTCCTGTGCTTCTGCATATTAGTAAATGTGTATGCATTTTCTTCTGTTAACCTGTCAGTTTATTTCAGACTAAAATAATCAGAATTTCAGAATGAAAAGATACAACTTCCCCAGAGTTTATCATGTTTCTCTTTATTTTGAATTTCTAGTCAGTTAGCAAACTACGGGGGAAAACTGTTTTACCCTACTTCAAACCATGTCTGGAAACTATGTCAAGAAATTAAGATTCAAATATAAAAAAGAAGAAACTGGCAAGAAAGTCTCAGCTATCATCTTTGATTAACCAGATGGCAATAATTCAGAAGACTGATAATAAGCAGTGTGGGCGGGACAATGGGAAAAGTGACCTGCATGTTGGTAGGAGTGAAGAACTAGCACCCCATAAAAACCAATCACCATTTATCAGTCATGTCCACCTACAACCACAAGCAGTACTGTAGTCATTGTCAGAGGAGATTTACAGTTGTGCTACTGCACACAACTGAAACTGTGCCGCTGTTTTAAAGCAGTAACTTCTGCTGACAAGTGCTCTCTCTTCACTTGGGCCCACAAGGAAACCAAAGGCAGGGAAAAGAGCTAGCATCGCCACCTTCACTTTGCACTGCTGCTTTTGCAGAGGACCTGTTTGGTGTTCAGCAATTACATGGCAACTAGCAACCACCAATAACTCCAGTTCCAGGGGAAGTGACATCCTCTTCTGACCTCGGAGGGTATTGCATGAATGTGGTACACTTCCATGCAGGCAAAACACCCATACACATAAAAATAAATCAAAATAAATTTTAAACCCCACAGTTCATGTCAGCACTCTATGATTGACTTGGGGGCACTGAACCCCTTTATCTGTTCCTCTCCCAAAGTGATTCCAATGACTAAATCTCTCTCTGCCTTTCCCCATTATTCATCTCTTTAATTGGTATACTAGGATGGATGGCTGAGCCTAGTCTGCTGGGTCTTCGGGAATTGAGGTTTTCTGCCTTAAAACTTTGGTAATGGTAAATGGTCAAGAAATTAGATTTAATAAGCAAGCATTTCAGGAATATGTATCACAATTTTTAAATGTGCATATCCTTTAATTCCAAAATTCTACTTCCAAAAACTTCTGAGATATAGTTGGGAAATCGAATGCTCACTTAACATGGACAAGGCCTTGGGTTCAATCCCCAGTGTGTCTCACACACACACACACACACACACACACACACACAAAGACATAAGTACAAAAGCTCAAATATTTACTACAGCATTGTTTTAAAACAGAAAAATCTGGGAACAACCAAATGTGTATGATTTGGAAGTGGGGGGAAGGGGAATCATACAAAAGAATATCATGCAGCTGTTAAAAACTTTTGTAAAAATTGTTTCTTCAGACAGGGTCTCACTACATAGGCCTGGCTAGCTTAGAACTTAGTACATACACCAGGCTGGCCTCAAACTCAGAGAGATCCACCTACCTCTGCCTCCCGGGTGCTGGAACTAAGGGCATACACCACCTTACCCAGCAACTTTGTTTTTAAGACTTATTTTTATGTGTGTGGGTGTTCTGCTTACACAAATACACATGTACTTGGTGCCAATGGAGGTCAGAAGAGGGCATTAGATCCCCTAGAACTAGAGTTACAGGCAGTAGTCGGTTGTCACATCATGTGAGTGCTAGGAACTCAACCCAGGTCCTCTGCTAAGAGTAGTCAGTGCTCTTAACTGCTGAGCCATCTCTCCAGCCTCCTGCCACTCAATCTAAACATGCCTAATACCTGATGAAGTCTGCTACCCTTCCTCTCAAGGGTATTATTTTTAGCTCCTGATCTTCTTTGGGTGTTTAATCTTCCCCAGCTGGCATGTCAGCTATTTATACTGCAGTACAGGAAATGGCACCTAATTTTGTTTTATAAACAACATTAAAAAAACAACAAAGGTGTTAATATACCTACCGAATCCCTTGGCAACATAGAGACGAAGTATGAACATTTACAAAAGTAGGTTAAGAAAAAAATTTGTCCAAATTAACCAATTTGTGTATCAAGTATGAGTGAGACTTTTAACTTTTTTAATTATTTTACTAATTTTCATCAAGGTTTCACTATGTAGCCATGGCTGTCTTGGAACTCTCGAACTCTCAATGTAGACCAGGCTGGCCTCGAACTCAGAGATCTGCCTGCCTCCATCTCCTCAGTTTTGGATTAAATGTGCACCACTATGCCCAGCTTTATTTTACTGATTTTTTAATTAAATGTCCGTGTGTGTGTGTGTGTGTGTGTGTGTGTGTGTGTGTGTGTGTGTGTATGTGGTACTGGTCACTGAACCCAGGATCTTGTGCATACTATGCAAGCACTTTCCCACTCAAGAAAAAAAAATTTTATATATATATATACATATACATATATTTTATGTCTTTTTTGTTCCCTATCAGTATAATTTCTCCTCTCTGCTTGGTCAAAAGATATATCTATAGTACACCAAAACAAGAAGCTAAAAAAGCACAAACCTAAACCAAAGGACAAAACTCATCAATATTTCATACATCCCAGAGTCTATGTAGTACCATATTTTAAATGGGATATGCTTAAACTGCTACATTTAAATAAAGGAGTAAGACAATGGAGGGACCAGAGCACACCATATGAAGATTGAAAGACGTTGAGTGTCAGGGGTGGATGTGATCAAAACCCATTGTATAGATGTATGAGGATGTCCTAATGAAACCCATTATTATGAACAATATCATAATATCAATGTATACTAATAAAAATACCGTTAAAACGATACTGAGTGTGGCAAGAAAGGAAAAATGAAGCAAAAAAGATAACTGAAATTCCCGTTTTTCTGTTCTGTAGCTCCACAGCATGGAGGTGGTAACACAGAGGCAGTGTCTAGCTCAAGATCGTACCCCAGTTATTTCCAGAAGTTTGCTACAGACCTGACAAATACAGAAAAGCTCATTTAGCAGTAAAAGCAAAACACTGCTCCTACTGCATCCACTGTGCCACCAACCCACAGGAGCCAGACAGGACATAAAGACAGTAGCAGCTACCTTTCCCGTGCACTGCAAGTGCTGTCCCGGCACGGAGAGGGAGGTCACAAACATGGTGAAGCAACGAAGCAAGAACACAGTGCCCATCAGACTACAGAGCCTTCGAAGGAGGATTGACCTGTGAACAGAGCGACAGAGGAGAGGAAGATCAGAAGAAAACACGCCAAAACCCCAGGCATCAAATGTCCACCTAAAGAGAAAGCAAGCAGAAAACCATAACTCTTTGAAAAGGACTGTAATCTTTTTCTTTTCTCCCCACTTACAAATTTAGTATTAAAGGGAGACAAAATGGTCAGGGTTTGCTGAGCACAGGAGACGGGACTGGAAATAACAATAAAAGGACAAGAGAGAACTTTTGGAGATGGTGAAAGTGTTCTAAATCGGGATTACGGTGATGGTTGCACGAATGTGTACATCTGTTAAATGTAAACCTGTAAAAATAAAGGGAGAAAATTTATTATATTTAAATTACAGCTCTATAAAGCTCTTTTGTGTGCATGTGTATGAGTGGTTTTATGATGAAGTTTGCATACAAAGGGATGGGTTTTATTACATACATGCCATTATTCTTTATTCTGTCTTAGAGGACAAGAATCCTAAAGACCATGTAAAATGTCACTATCCAGTAGTACTCTTCAGTAACGGTGATGCTCTATAAACTGTCCCAACAGCCAGTATAATGTGGCTCTTGAGCACTTGAAATGAGGCTCATATATATCAATTAATTTAAATTACAATCACCACATGTGGCTAGTACCTGCTATGGTAAACAATGCAGAACTAAAATAGATTCTAAGAGCATGATTTCAATGAGAAAATATGACTAGGAGAGTTAGTTTTGCATTTGTCTATGGTTTATAAGCTGTTCTAGTTTTTAAATTTATTTTTAGTATTTTTAATTATGTGTATGGGAGGGTGGTAATGTGCACATAAAGGCAGGTGCCCACAGAGGTCAAATGTGTTAGATCTACTGGAATTGGAGTAGTTATGAGCTATCCAATGTGGGTGCTGGGAACAAAACTCAGGTTCTCTCAGAAGAGCAGCAAGTACCCTTAACCACTGAGCCATCTCTCCAGCCCCTCAAATAATAAGTTAGTCCCTTTTGATTCTGCTTTTGCTCATTATAAGCATTTCTAACTTAAACTGAAGCAATGAAATATCAAGTTCTTTAACTGCTATTTCTTTAAATATCCCAAAGCTAAACAGACTAAGAATCTTGGGGACAGGGACTTCTGCTTTACATACTTTCAAAATATTCTTCTCTCTCAAAACACAAGGCAAGGTATGCTGCAAACATCAGTGTGCACACCAGGATAGAGCTTAGGAATCTGCCTTTTGACAACCTTCCAGAGAAGTCTAATGAAAGTGATACAAAACCCACACTCTGAGAAATGCCTTCTTTGAGAAAAGAATAAGTAAATGTTACTATTGGATTTAGTCATGACTCTGCTTTGCTGAGTCTACCAAGGTTGAATTTATTCCTACTTTCAAGAGTGGATAGATTCAAATCCACAGGGCCTTGGGAGGCAAAGTTAACTATAAAGTAACTCATGAGTTTCTAGACCATTTCTGGTTTTAAGCAAACCAGAATTTAAAATATTACCACAAAGAGGACAAAATGGGAAAGAAGCTCCCTACAGCCTCAAACAGAGACAGGAACAACAGCTGTCAACCTCCCTTCCCACCTTCAGTGTACTAAAATAACTGTGGCTCAGGATGCATGTGCTTACCTCAGAACTTCCTGGAGAGGAGAAAGGCGCCCAAACTACAAAACACCCTCATTCCTCTCCAGGATTCCAAAGGCAACAGACAACAAATAGCCACAGAGTTTAGTTTTTAGCATTTTTGTGAGGTTTTTTTTGGTCTCAATTAAGTGAGTTTCCTCATTAATGCAGAAAAGGAGCTTAGTTGCTCTTACATTTTCCTTGACTTTTAAATTTTTAATTAAAAATAAGCCTTCCCTTTATATTTCTCGGTGAGCACGCCAAGAAGCACTTTCCCTATTTAGCAACTTCCGACACCACCTCAAGGGAAGAACACTTCAGATGTGCAGAGCATGCAAAAGCATCTTTTCTAATGGTCTCTCTCCAAACAGAAAACTACTTCCTCCAATCAAACATTTAACCAAACACTGTCCTTGGAAGTATCTCACTTTCTTCAGAAGTGACATTTCAAAGTTGTTTCTTTTGAGAAAAAAAAAGGCTAGATTGGCAAGGGTTGGCCCATGGCTGACAACTCCTTTCCCTGTAAAATACATTCATAATAATACCAAATATGTATATATCATTTTAAGCTGACCCTTGTTAACCAAACCCCCATTTTTCCTTTGTCAAAAACTACATGACACTAAGCAGAGAAAGAAATTTTTCAGGAAAATTCGAAAGGAACAACCAGGCTTGATGACCTGACATAGTCAAAACATTTCCAGTCTTCAGGGAATGAGCAAAGTACCTGTGCTTGTGAAGGAGAAGGACCAGGATCCAGATATAGCACAGAATCACACCACACACCTCAGTCATGGAAAAGGCCCATGGGATTCTAGGAACACTGGAACAGAAAAAATTTTTTAATATTTGTTATTTTCATTTTATGTATAGGAGTGTATTGTCTGTATGTATGTAAGTGTACATGTGTCATGCAATGCCTGGAGGTTGGAAGAAGGTCTTGATCTCCTGGAACTGGAGTTATGGATGGTTGTTAACTACCATGTGGATACTGGGAACTGAAGCCAGGTTCTCTGCAAGAGCAGCTAGTGCTTTTAACCCTGAGCCATCTCTCTAGTCCCAGAAAGTTTTTTGAAACTGAAGAGTAATAGATGCTACACTCTTCTACAAGACGCTTTTCTAATAATGACCTTAGAACTCATTATATAACTCTTACCTCTCTCAGGAAGTATGTGCAAAAATGTGCAGGGAAACTCTGTTTCATAAAATATCCCATTTAACAGAACCTTCTGGTTGTTTTTAATTTCCAGTAACAGTTCTCTGTAAGAAGGATCCTTCCCTCCCTATCTATAGCACCCAATCCCCGCTCTACCCCTTCACTCTCTGAAACAGGGTCCCACTACATAGCCCTGGCTGACTGGAAATGAATGAATCTGGTGTTTCTGGCACGGCTCGCCCTGTTGCACTGTGTGACTTTGTGGCAGCCTTGGTTCTGAACATGGTGCGCACTTCATACTCTACACACCTCAGTTCAGATTCAGAGACCACTGGATGCTATGGATTGCATGAAGGCATGCTATGTATGGATTGCAATGTTTTACTATATATGCAGTCTTCTTCTCAGATAGAAACACAATGGTTTCATTATGGAAAACAAAGATGTACTCATTAATTTTTCTAGTATTATTCCTCAGCATGTATCAAATTATCACATCTGGACCGTGTTCTATTAGAAAGGTTCATTTTAGAAACTGCTGTTTGAGTTGCTACCTTGAATTTCATAAAAAATCATTAAGTGAAATTTGGCTTGGGATTAGAACAAGATTTCCAATAATTTCTGAATGGCCTTTAACACCTGTCATTTTATACTACATGCTTATGTTAAGTTGTATTCTCAGCCCTGAGGATATTAAAAAAAAAAATTGATCAACTCTAAAAACAGTGAAAATGCTTTATATATCAAATATTTAGCCAAGATTTAATTATTTATGTAAAAATAAACAAGAATACCTATATTGTTAGCATGTAAATTTGCCTTCTCAAATTATATGTCAGACAATTGTTTAAAAAATTAGTTTCCTTATCAGGACATGTTTGATTTGTATACTTACTTTATACACTATATATCTGGGGATGAATAAAAATTCCTCAGTTGAAAAACAGTGGTGAATGAAAAAGATTTAAGAAACTGTTATAGCACAGCAGACCTGGATATGAGACTGCTCACAAAGGAACCAAAAAAGGCCTGTTTCCTGAATGATGTGTTTCAAAATCCCTACAACAAGCTGAGGAACTTGACTTTCCAAAAAAAGTTTTCCTATCATTAGCATGGCAAAAGTATTTTAATTACATATGCATGTGTATATGTATATTAGATGTATTTTACTTTTATGAGTTTGTGTGAATATCTTCATGTATATATGTATGCCACATGTATACAATGCCCTCAGAGGCTGGAAGAAGTCATTAAATCCCCAGGAACTAGAGTTACAGGTGGTTGTGAGATGCCTGGGGTGCTGGGATTTGAACCCAAGTCATCTGCAAGAGCAGCCAGTGCTCTTAACTGCTGAGCCGTATCCAGCTCCATATGTGTATATTTTTATAATCATTTTAAGAGTGTTTAAACTTGTCATGTGAAATAAATCTTTTCTCAATAATGTCAGATAAATAAGACAGATAGCTTTTGTTTAGAATCAAAAAATGAAATTACTGGTTTTGCTTTGACCTTCTTTCTGTCTACTCTCTTGTCTCGTATCACTTTTCCACTACCTTTCCCATATATCCCTCTTTTTTAACCACATCCACAGTGCCTGTGATTACCCATAAGTCAAAGAAGATCTGTAATCTTTGAGAGAAGGGAGAGGAGGGAGGGAGGGAGGGAGGGAGGGAGGGAGGGAGGGAGGGAGGGAGGGAGGGAGGGAGGGAGGGAGGGAGGGAGGGATCCACATAGTGTCTCCAGTGGCAAGATTTTTGATGGTTTTTGTTGTGCAACTTAGGCTACTAAGCATGATGCAGCTGTAGCTGTCTTGAAATCACAGCAGCTAAGTAAGTACCCATAAGAGACCCTCACAATACTGAGTCCATTAGCATCCCCTCCCAGAAAGGGAGAACAGGCTCATGAGCTCCCAGTCCACAGGATATGTTAGCAGGTGTCCCTGGGGCAGAGTCATGGGACGGGGGGAACACAGACATGATGACATGATACACCCTCTTCTTCCCTGGTATAGCTGCCCAGGTTCCACGCTCCTGTTAGTAACCTGCACTCCCTAAGTAGCCCTGCCCATGACTCCACCAGACCAGGTTCCCTATCTGGGAGAGCATTTGTTTGTGTCTCCCCAGGAAGTCAAGCAACTCTTTTTATTCTTTGTACATTTCAACTAAAAACTTTTATAGAATGACATACATTAATTTTTTATAACTAAGGAAAAAAGGTTTTTAAAAATGCGGACATTAAATCTAAAGAAAATAATTAACACTTTACTCCAAACCTTACTCAAAAGAGAATTAACTTATCTTTATTGTAGCTTTCCTTTTTTATCTGGCATTGTTGGATAAAGAGTTACTGCACATGACAGAAATTTTCAGATAGGATAAAATTCCTTTAAAAAGCTTTATAAAAATGCAAATTTAAAAATGAACAAAGAAGTTTTACAATACTTATGATGAGAACAAGTCTTCTACTCCCTTCCCCAAAGGAAACCTAAAGTATTGCTCTCCAGAAGCATTTCACGCTTCTAACTACTTCATCTGGCATTGAATCTTTCAATAACACACTTGTCCAACACACACACACACACACACACACACACACACATACACCCTTCTTCCTCTCTGCTTCAAGTAATCACTATTTAAAATTTTGCTTTAAAAATAGTTCTAGCTTTTCTTAATGTAAATATTCATACCTGAGTCAGAAAATTGTGATCAAATTCCTTCCTGGGCACTTACAATTTTCTGGAGCTAATAAGAACTCTTTTTTAAAAAGTTTTATGTTCTGTGTGCTTACAGACAATCTATCTCAAAACTATTTTATCAATTTCAGTTTTCTTTTGTACAGAATGCCTCCCAGAGCTCTTCCTGCCTTAGCTCAACTCAGAACGGTTGTATTTTCTAGTCCTGTGTGGCTATTTCTTGGAATAAATTAACCCACACCTTGACAATTCTTCTTTTCTATACAATATTGCCTGGATCCCAAATTCTATATTCTCTTTTTTCTGTTTTCTTGTTTTGACCTGGAACTCCACTATGTAGACCAGGCTAGCCTAAATCTCACAGAGATCCACCTGCCTCTGCTTCCCAAGCACTAGGATTAAAGGCATGTACCACCACACCAGGCTTGCTCTTTAGTTTTTTGTGTTTTTTATTCATTTATTTTATGTGTGTAAGTGCTTTGCCTACATGTGCATAAGTATACCCATGTCTTGTAATGCTCACGGAGGCCAGAAGAGGCTGTCGTATTCCCTCTGGAACTGGAGTTATAGGTGGTTGTTAGATGTTATATGGGTGTTGGGAATCAAGCCTGGGTCCTCTTCAAGAGCAGCCAGTGCTCTTAACCCACTGAGCCAACTCTTTAATCCCTTGCTCTTTAGTTTTGATGGTGCATATCTTTTATCCATGTTCTCAAAGAGGCTACAGAGTAGTTGTTTTTAATGGACCAAGGTTACCTACAGAAAAGTTTACCTGCTGACTATACCGGTCAATAAGTTTTGACAAACACAGTGATGTAAGCATTGAACCATCACCACAATTAAGATATACAGAACATTTCATCATTCCTGGAAGGACCCTTGTGTCCCTTTAGAATCAACACTTTCCCTGATTTCTCCAGTGCTGGGGCAACAACTGACCTTATTTCTGCCCCAGAAAGTGTCCTTTTCAGAATCGCATATAGATGGAATCATATAGCAGTTATCCTGACACCCTTTGTTTCTGGCTCCTTTGACTCAGCATAATATAAAAGGACTTCATCCATGGTATTACATATAGAATTCCCTGCTCACTCACTGGTTGATGGATATAGGAAATTCCCAGTATTTGGTGATTCTGATGAGGAAGCTAAGGCAGGAGAATTCTGAATTCAAGGGACCCTGTCTTAGGAGGAACTCGGGATTCTCCTGCCTCAGACTCCTTAGTATTGGATTACAAGTATGTGCCACTAAACCCAGTGGGAGGATGGTTTCTATCTAATGGGTATGATTTTCTTCTGGGAATGAGGAAAATGGTCTGGAGTTAGTGCTGATGGTTGTACAACTTTATAAATGTATGAAAACCACTGGACTGTGCACTCATCCCTCTCTACCAAACCATACCCCCCTCCTTTCATTTCCTGTGCTTTTTAAGAGTCATTTATAGAAACTGCATTCATTCTATCATTTCTTCAAGATTTAGTTTCTGGTTATCTCCTCCTCCCCTCATTCCATTGTAATTCATGGAGTTCCTGTGGTCTTATCCTTGCTCCTCTGCCACAGCAATCTAAACTCATGATTGTAACATGAACCTTGTCATTACTAAGATTACTCCTGATAACCTTAATTTTAAGAATCTTATGCCTTAAGTATGTAATAAATTAAAAAAAAAATTTTTTTGAATGCTGTGTAAACTCAGTGTATTCTGGGGAGGTACACGACCAGAGCTAGACCTCTGTATCACGTATAATAAATTTTGTGTGTTCTTTTAAAAACTTAATCCACAGGGCTGGAGAGATGGTCCAGCGGTAAGAGCACTGGCTGCTCCTGTAGAGGACCTGGATCTGGTTCCCAGCACCCACAAGGGAGCTAACAACTTCTCTAGTTCCAGGGGATAAGGGATCTGACACCCTCTTCTGCCCTCCGGGGTCATTCCACAACACAGGTGCACTTACACACATGCAGGCAATAAATACACTCATACACAAAAAATAAAAATAATACACAACATTTTAAAAATTAAAAATAAAACAATGTTTTAAAACCCTAAGTTAACCAATACCTCTCATCTCTCCAGCTTATTCCTTCTAGTACTCACAACTAGGCTCTACATTTTCACCGTTGTTTATCCAAATCCTATCTCATCCCTTTCCTTATCCCGAGTCCACGATGCCTTGCCAGAATCACTCCACTGCCTCATTTTCCTTCATCAGACTGGCAAAACTCCAACTGTACCTAACCAATTCTCCACCTATTCTCCACCATCGCACCTACGGTTGAATGAGGCTGATAAACAGAATGAACATCAACCTCAAGGAGAGCCTGGTGCCCTACTGCATGTCACAATCGCACCCATCTGCTCCCGTTTCCACTTAACTAGGTGACCATCTTACCTCCTCCTTCCTCTCAAACCCTTATCCTTTTGCCTTTTTCTCTCTGTACACACAGAAAACAGAAGTAATCAGGACAGCAACTTCTCACGGGTTCTCCCTCCACCTATTATTGATCAGCAGCTTCTCCCCTCACTAGGCCTCATCCCTTTCCCTGGGGACATGGATCCAACAACTGTACCCTCCCCTTCCTCTCTCATGCCCTCCAAAACAAAAAACAAAAAAAGTGGGTCATCCCTAGTACCAGCAGCACACCCTACACATGCCTTATCCAAAACCCAAACCTTCTGGCTCCATCTCACCCCCACTCCAACCTTCAACTCCATATCTAAGCAATCCATAACTGACTTGAATTGACTTTATGGCAACAGCCTGACTATCTCCAATTCCTGTGCTCACTTGCTTGATCGCTCTTTCCCTTCCTCCCTCCTTCTCTGTCTCTCCTTCCCTCTGACCCTCTCTCCCTTCCTCTTTCCACTAATTTTGAAAAATCTTGATCCTACTGAAAAGGGTTACAGAAAATACTTTATATTCTTCGCTTAAGCCCTTCAACCATTTACAGTAATTAATGTTTTGTCATATTTGCTCTTTCTCACACATTTTTAGAGTCCTTCAAAATAAGTTACTGAACATCCAGCCCTGAGAACAAGAATATCTTTTCATACGATTACACCCTGGGAACTGCAGCACTGATTTAACATCAATGCCTAACATAAAATGTAAACTATATTCAAATTTTCCTAATTATCTCCCAAATGTCCTTTTACAACTACATTTTTCTTGATTAGAATCCAATGAAAGTGGATGCATTACTCTTAGTACTAAGTCTCTTCAATTTCTCTTACAATTCCCCCTGGGTTTTGTTTTCTCTGACATGGACATTTCTGGAGAATCTAGATCAGCTGTCATGCAAAATGTCCCAACTATTTTTGATCTGATTATTCCCTCATGATTAGATTTAGGTTAAAATTTTCTGAGAGGCAATATTATTATATAGGTGATGTTTTCAATATCATATCCAAGGTGATCCAAGTGATGCCCATTGGCTCCACTGTGAGGGTGTATTTGATCATGTGGTTAAGATGATCCATGCCAGATCCTGACATTCAGAAGGGGCTTATTTCCTCTGTAATTATATAATATATAACACAATACTCTCAGATCGTGTGTATGCTGCTTCTTCTCAATGGCTTTCCACCAAATGGATTTTAACATCCACTACTGACTTGCCTAAATCAATTACACACTGAAGGATGCAAATATACGGCTTCGTCCCTCACCTACTATTTCTTGCTTGTTTAGTACAGATTCCTAGAATATTTTCCTGAATACATTAAAATATACTCCTAGCATTTTTCTTTTCGATGTTCTGACCGTCCTAGTTTAATCATTAGGTATCCCTTCAAACATCATCTTGGGTTCTTTTGGCATCTTTCCACTGCTTTGTGTATTTCCTTGATTTATGGAACAAAATTAGCTTTAGGCTATTTTATACTTCCTTGCCTGGGGCTTAAGACTAGCCATTTCTCCAAGAAGCTCTGGTTTAGCTTCTTTTAGTGAGGAATGGTATTTAGAAACCATGGTACATACGTTCATAAGGCTCATGGTGACTGGTTGGTATATTCAACAGTTTCCCATGGGTAAGCTATTTCTAATACTTATTTATAATTATTTCAAATAATGTGACAACAAATAACCTCTCACATGTATTTTTCATATTTATGGATCGTGACCTTCAGTTAAACCCCAATTACGGCTCACATTCTTTTAGAGCCCATTATAGTCAGGTCTTATTAACTTATCAGTAACTGATGACCAACATGTTGCTAAATTCAATTGTCTCCCCTCCTTCCTTCCCTCCTTCCCTCCCTCTCTCCTTCCCTCCCCTCCCTCTCAAGTTCCTGTTTCCCTTTCTTGGTATCTGATTGCTGTAAAAGATATCTCACAATATACCCACAACTGAACCCTTAAAACCTTTCTCCAACTCACCTCCTTACACAGACAGACTTTACATCTCTGTAAATGGCAGCTATATCCTTTCAGATGCTCAGGTCAACACTTTTGAAACAATCCTTCACTTCTTTCTCTCTCTTATACCTTACATCCAACTGTACCACCAGATCCTGTCACCTCCACCTCCAAATACATGTGAGATTTGACTCTCGTACTGCTCTACCACGGCTAGCCTCACCAAATTCAATACTTTGCCTACTCTAGATGAGTTCAGCACCTTCTTCGTCAGCACACTAGGCTGCAGGCACTCTATCACAGAGCTTCACTTCACTTTTTGTTGAAGCGCACCACTTTTTGTTATTGTTGTTTAGATGGGGGTCTCTCTAAATTGCCCAGGCTAGCTTAAACCTTTAATCCTCTGGCCTCAGTATCCCGAGCAGCTGGGATTATAGGCATGCAGCACATGCCTGCCAAAGCATGTCCTTTCATACCACCAACTAAGGCAAATGGAAAGTCTCTGTCATCTATAACCACCACATTATCATACTCATAATATCACTGCTGCTATCCTGGCAACTTTCCATAAATTTAGCACCAAGAAACAAAACGTACCTGTCCAAGAATATATCTGGGAGTGGTGGATAGGTCTGCATGTCAGGTACTCGCTCATGAACGATAACCATAATGAAAGAGGTAAAACCGAATACTATAAAAACATATATACAACTCAGTATGGTCTTCCAGTACTCTGGGTCCAATCTTCGAACAGAGTGTTTGTTTTTGCCATTCATGTACTGGTACTGATCAGAATTCAAGTCAGTGATGGGTCCGTCACAGTCATGTGCAGGCTCCCCGTTACAGAGCCAGTCTGCACTCTGAAGAGCACTGATGAATGGAGTCATGGAACTCATAGGACTGTCACTGCTGTAGCCCATCTCTTCCAAAACATCAATGTGTATTTTCTGCAGTTTTCGAACTGAGAGCATTAACCTTTTAATGTCTCCTAGGACTTTGATTTCCAGAGGAGGAGATCGGAGATCATACTCAGTCAGCGTAAGCAATGTGATTCCATCAAGTCGGTGCTTGTTGCATAAAATGTCCACATATTCAAAAAAACCTTCATCCTTCAGCCACACTGCTACATGCTTGGTAGTCCAACGGCGAATGCAGAGTTGATTCGGACCCGCCATTTCTTCTTCTACTTCCTGTCAAGATAAAACAGGAAAACAATACTTCAATGTACTCCAATAACTTCACAGAGAACCAAATACACATAAACACATCAGAAACTGTACTTTGCCTACACTGCTCTGCTGGCTTCCATAGTCAGACAAAACTTATTCAGTCACAGCTGGCCGTGGTGGTGCACACCTTTAGTCCAAGCACTCTAGAGGCAGAGGCAGGCAGATTTCTGTGAGTTTAAGACCAGCCTGGTCTACATAATGAGTTCCAGGCCAGCTGAGGCTACAGAGAGACCCTGTCTCAAAAAGACCAAAAAACAAAACAAAACAAAAAATTACTCAATCATGAGTGATTTTTCAGCAAATCAACACTGTAATAATTTTAGGCATGTAACCCCAATAGCAGAAGACAGGATAACGGCAATTGCTTATTTGTATGCAGTTGGGGATTGAACCCAGGGCCTCACAGGATAAGGCAAGTGCTCTAAGACTGAGCTACATCTCCAAATTTATCCATCTTTAACACTTTACAGAGATATTTCACAAATTGCTTTTCCACAACATATCAGCTATAATTTATTCTCAAAGATTACTATTGAGAACAAGAGAAAAAACTATTTTAATACTTTTCCACAAAAACTGAATCATTGTATGCGAAACACCCCAAATCTCTGAAATTGTCATGTTCATGAAAAAAATTATTCCTCCACTTGAGGGAATACTCCCCACAGATTACAGATAACTACAATCCCAGGAAACTTTAGACTGAATATTTCAATCCACTATCGACAAAAATGATTTTTCAAAGAGATCTGAAGACTTTCAACTGGCTGTAAATTTGAGTTTTGGTAAGAGCCTAGCTCCTACTTGCACTTCAAAGTCCTGTCACAAAACTGAACACGGCACTTCTGAGGTCAGTGATAACATTTCAAAAAGAAACTGTCATTTCAATACTCATAAGTATGAAACAAAATTCATAGAGTTAGTAAAAGGCGATTAACATGCCCTTTTTTAAAGCACTGATAATTTGTACTACCTTGGTTCTGCTCAGTCACCTGTCCCTGTTCTGTTGTAAAACCTTCCATTACTTGGGTCTATTTCAGCTTTATAGAGTTTATCAGACACACAAAGGCCTACATGAGAAAAAACAGTAACAGTAACAACAAAGAACTATTTCTCAAATGTATACTTTAACTATTAAAGCCTGTGGGTTTTCTGACACGTTCTAGATCCCCAAAGATTGACATTTCCCTCTGAGGTGATGTTTAATAACAGGATAGGTATACTCTAAAGAATTTTTAAAATACAGAATAATGCAAAAACATCTACCTTCAAAACAAACAAACAAAATCAGCTGCAATTACTGCTCCATTTCCCAGGCTGAGCATGTGTTAGTTAGCATATGGGTGTACTTCTGTGTGAGAATTCACTAAGCTCCATACTTAGGAGCTGCACTTTAAAAAGCAAAACAAAGCATCAGTACAAATAAATATCCTCAGGACAAAAATGTTCTTCCTGTCCTCTCAGAGGCACTATCTCCTGACTTAAGTATCTATCCAGACTTCAAAGCACACACTTCAGAATATGCAAAACTTCCTGTTTCCTTAGGTGAAGGAAAGTAAAAGGCAGATGTCCCACACTTCCCCTCTCACATGAATGATTGCCATAAAGACTTATCATCACTGAGCAAAAGTAGATATTTTAACCACTATACTCACTTGTGTCATCAAAAGTATTCAGAAAACAAGAAATAAATCTTGTCAAAATTCATGCAAACATCAAAGCCACGGAAATGTAGTCATCAAGCATTTATGGTTTAATACAAAAAAAGGCAATCTTCGTTTTTGTAAAACTCGAAGCACATTTTATTCTTAGAAAATTAACATCACATCCATCTACAAGAAGTTTGAATTTTAAAAAGTCTGTTGCAAAGTTACAAAAAACTCCATTAGCTCTTTGTTTTTTTAACTAGAGGTTATCATCACCAACTTAAAGTCAAGAATTTGATTGTTACTGTCTTTATTGTCTTATACAGCATGTGTGAAATTCCACTAAAACATGGTTTTCTCACTGTGCTAGCTCCTGAACATACACGGATGCTCTGACCCTTCCTACTACATCCACGTCTTCTCCCCTCGGTGTGCTCTGACCAATCATCTCTTCCTTGGATATCTAACAAGTATACGCTATATGCTCAGGAGCAGCTATGATACGCCAAATTTCATACACAAGTAAAAAAAATTCCCTATTTAATCTCTGTTCTGCTGCTTTCCTCTCTAACCACTTACCAGCAGTGGGTTCCATGCCACTCCCATCCTGTAGCATCACTCCTTTGCAGTTTTGTCTCTTACTCTGCTCAAAATGATTCTCATCTTTCATGTTTCTCCCATCTTAGCTCACCATGGGCTTTACAACTTCAATCAAGCTACCAGGCTTTGATGCCCATGATCTAGCTACTACAAAATATTGAGTTATAACACAAAAGCCTCCTGGAAGCCTTTGAGCTTGCTGTGAGAATGCCCTAAAAGCATTACCCATCCCATGGCTCTGTTTCATCAGGTCAGTGCATGTCCTTTAATTGCATGCTACTATGTACTAGTCACAGGCCCACAGTAAATTACTACAGCTGTTACTTCGAGAGCTTGTAGTAAAGAAGCCTATTTAAAAAAAAAAAAAGCTCTAGAGTCCATTTAATATTTATCTGGTACAGCAAGAATTATAAGGAACAGAAGACTTTCAACAAAAAATACGATGGATATTAGCTTTATGCTAATGAGTAAGATGAAGAAATTAGGTCAGTAAATATTTAAGGATGCTTTCAGTTTTAACCAATAATTGATACTACTGATACTAATCAATTATCAGCACAACTGAAAGATAGATAAAATATATGAAAAAAAAATCAAAATGCTAGGCATTAAGCAAATCCCTGAGACACAGGAAACAATGGGATTGACATCTCTCCCCAGTTTACTGCCTCGATGGCTTCCAAGCCATAAGAAGCACAGGATGAGAAGAGGCCTGGCAGACACGTCGAGATGAGACCCAAGGGTGAGGTAACAAGCTAGCTGTGTCTGTGGGAGAGAATACTGGAAGGCACAGAGAAAGAACTGCAGAGATGTGAAGAGGGTCTCCTTTGAATATCGAGCTCAATCTGATCAGTGCGTGCATATGCTGGGATGGAGACGAGACCAAAGATTCCCAACATTCACACAAATACTGAAAAGCCTATTCCAAAACCAGCTGATGATATATGGAGCTCTAGGAAGAACCACAGAACAATAGTAGCAAGGCAATTTAATCTAAACCAATGGCTCCCAACTATACTTAGCAATATGTGGACATGTGTCTGATTATCACCACTTGGGGAAGGTGGTTATTGGCCAGTATTAAGTAGATGCCAGGGATGCGACAAAAATCCTACAATGCTGCCTGCGGTACTGGTATACACCTATAACCTTGGCACTCTGCAGGCTGAACCAGGAGAATGGAGAGTTCAAAGCCAGATTTGGTGACATTCAGAGTTGGAACTTAGCCTGGACTACAAAGTGAGACCCTTCCCCCAAAACAACAACAACAACCAAAAAAACTAGCTGGATGCAAGTGCACACAACTTTAATTAAAACCCAGTATTCCAGAGGCAGAGGCAAGGGGATCTCTGGGAGTTTAAGGTCAGCCTGGTCAACATAAGTTGTTCCAGTACATAGTGAGACTCTGACTCAAAAAATAAAATTTATGATACATTGGATCCTCTCCCTGCAAATAAGGAATTATTTTGCCTAAAATATTACTGTGCTGCTAATGAGAAGCACTGGCCTGGTCTACATGTTTCTGGTCTAGCCTAACAAGGCACTGGATCCTCTGGAGCTGGAATACAGGGGACTGTTAACTGCCTGATGTGGGTGCTGGGAACTAAATTCAGTACATGCTCTTAACCACTGAGCAACCTCTCCAGCTCCCAGCCTAAGAAATCTTAAAAGGGGAGGAATCAGGATGATAAAATTGTTTCTGGGTCATTTAAATGCATCTCACAAGCTCAGGAATATTAACAGGATAATAGGATATATAAGAATATATAAAACTAGCCACTTGTGGAGGCACACATTTTTAATTCCAGCATTGGGAAGGCAGAGGCAGGTGGATCTCTATGAGTTCTAGGTTAGCCTGGTCTACATAGTAAATTCCAGGCCAGCTGGGGCTAGAGAGAGACCCTGTCTCAAAAATCCAAAAGAACTGATAAAGGTAATTAGAACAGAAATAGGGAAATGTAAGCAGTGTGACAGCTGTATTTTCTGTTTAAGCAAATTAAATAGAGGAAAAGTGTAGGATGATTCTGACAAGGTCAGGCAGGTCCCGACCTGTTGGCCTAGAACAAGCTAGAACAGATATTGAGCATGCGTGCGCAGTGAACACTTCCCAGGATCGAACCTGAGCAGCTCCCAGGCTAGGAGCCATCCAGGACCAATGAAAGCAATGAACTTCGGATCGTCAGGTGTTCAGGACCTACCAGAATGAAGCTTGCAAATGATTAGATAAAGACCTCCCCTAAGCCTGACGAAAGTATAAATCTGTTCCTTTCTAAAATTAAAGGAGACAGTGGCTCCACTGTCTCCCAGGGTCTGTGACTCTGACTCTGCGCCTCCTTACCCCCACCCTCAAGGGACCCGGCCGTGCTAGCCAACAGAAAAACATGCTGGAACAGGTCCATAATCCTAGCAATAAAGAGGCTGAGGCAGGAGGATCTAGAATTTGAGGCCAGTCTGGGCTACACAGTGAGTCCAAGGTTAGACCCAGGTACACAGTGAGGCCCTGTCTTTTTACCTCAGGAAGCCAGATACAGAGAAAAGTAGGTAACTGACTCCTTCTGAGAGAACAGAATCCATACCCATGTTCTCAGGTGTGTCTCCCTGTCTTCCTGAGCCCCTCCTTCCTTCTCTTAACCTTGTTTGAAATCTGTATTAAAAATATCTGTTAAACGCCAGCATGCTGGTGCATGCTTTTAATCTCAGCACTGGAGAGGCAGAGGCAGGCAGATCTCTGTAAGTTCCATGCCAGTCAGAGATATATAGTAAGAACCTGTCTCAAAATAAATCAATTAAATATATATATATATCTTTTAATAAAAATCCCAACTGGGGGAGGGACAGGGTTGGAGAGATTGTTTAGTGATTAAGAGCTTGCACTACTCTTGTACAGGACCTGGATTTGGTTTCCAACATCCATTAGGACAGCAGCTCACAATTACTTGGAACTCCAGTTCCAGAGGATCTGATACCTCCAAGGGCCACATGCATATATGCCCCACTGCCCACCAGACACACATAAAAAATTTTTTTAAAATCCCAGTTCTGCTTCATAGTGGCTCACCCTGAACTTCTTGACTGTGTTGACGTCATCCCAGTCACTCGCACCCAGATGAGGTTCCTAAAAGACAACGGGACCGTGGAAGTCGCCCTGAGGTTGCCCTGACTGGCAGCGAAGCTTTGTCCCCTTCCCTGGCCCTTTTGTTTGTTTTTTGAGACAAGGTCTCACTATGTAGTCTTGGCTGGCCTGAAACTCGCTATGTAGACCAGGCTGACCTAGAACTCACAGAGAACCATTTATTCCTGCTTCTGGAGCACTGGGATTTCCTGCTTTCCTTCCCAGACCCTCTTGACATCGCTTGCAGGGCTCGGTCTACAGGATCCCCCTGCGGCACTGCTGATTGTCTTCAAATGACAGCCTCCTTCCACCTACAAGCTTGGACCCTCTCACCGCTCCCTCACAGACAGGTTGAGACCTTTGATCCTTGGCTAAGTAGGGTCCACACTTCTATGAAGCATGGACGAAATCAGAGAAAACAGAATGTTGGCCATCAGTAATCCTTAAGGTGAAAGGATCAGAGTCTCAGAGAGGAAAATGAGGCCCTCACCCTGGAGTCTGAGTCTGAGGCACAATGAACATGTGCTGAGAAAGTCACCAGCACAGAGAATTTCCCATCTGTATGCAGGTATTTTATGTCAAAACTAACAGGGCTTGAAACTTAAGGCCAACCCTGGGGTAGGGCTTCATTCCTTCTTCCCATCATTTTTTTTGAGAATCTCAAACAAGAGGGTTAACTTTGCAGTCAAAACATCCTAACTTCCTGCATTCCAGTGAGCTAGACTTTAGCAACTATGATCCTATCAGTCCCTCAGGAAGCATACTGTGCTCTCCTTTGTACATGACTGCTATCAAAACAGAAGCTTGACTCTTAGAGAAGCCCACACCCATGTTCTCCACGTCTCTGCTTTCTTTCTGAGCATCTCCTCTTAACTGACCTCCTGCTTAACATCTACAAATTTGTATTTAAAACACCTTAACCAAAACCCCAACTTGGCTTGGGGGGAGGTGAGCAAGTAAACACAAAGTAGAAGAAATCATGGAAATGAGCAAACATGAATAAAGATAAGGGCCTGCTGCCAAGCCAGACAACCCAAGTTTGATCCCTGGAACCCACATTGTAGAAAGAGAGCGCCAACTCCTTCAAGTTGTCCTCTGACTACAAGAAGACCATGACAGTATGCCTCCCACCAATAAATAAATATTATATATTTAAAAAAAAATTTTTTTTAAAGAGATTTTCTAGGGCTGGACATGGTGGCCCAAGTCTTGAACGCCAGCCTTTAGGAGACTGACTGTAAGAGCAAGGGGGAAGGAATGCTGTGAAACACTGTCTTCTGCCGTGACTTGGCTGTTTTAGCCATGAAATCACTGTAGCAGTGACAACCTGTATAGGACCAGATCCAACATTCCATCCCCATGGGGGAGGGCTCATAGGGTCCCACTCTTCCTGCAGAAGCTCTAGGCAGTTCATGTTTGTTGGAGGAGGGGAAATCATATTCCTCAGGGATACAGCTACTGGCTAAGTTGTCCCAGCTCAAGTAAATAACCCTCCACCCATGTTCATGCAAGCAACCTTAATTAAATGCAGTGGGGGGGACATAAAAGAGGAGGACTTATTGGAAAGAATTAGGGGTTCAGTGAGACCAGGATGAGGATAAGAGAAAATAAGAGGGGGCACAGGATCAAAACCATTCCACATAGTATGAAACTGTGAAAGAACATTCAAAAAATTAAAGAAGGAAAAAAATAAGGTAGAGAATAACTGACAAAGACACCTAACAACTACCCTATGCGCACACACACACACACACACACACACACACCATACACTACATTACTATACACACACGCCCACATCATACACACCACACCACATACACATCATACACACCACACCACATACACATACCACACACATATACCCACACACACCATACAGGCATACATGTACAACCTCCACACACACACACACACCCCACACACATACACATACAAACACACACATGAAATCAACTGTCTACACTGTAGCAAGAAATAAAAATTGAGATGTTCCAAATACCATTAGTATCAATAACTATCAAATACTCGAGGATATATGTGAAAAAACATGGGTAAGACCTGTAACCCACACATTGATGCAAGACAGTAAATCCCTGAATATCGAGAAATGATTAGGTCAAAACCTCAATACTTCAAGTTGCCAAGTCTCCCCAAATGACCCCTAGATTTTCTGCAATTCCAATCAGGACTCCTGAAAAGCTTTTTTGAGGGTACTTACAGAAATTCGAGGGACCTAGAATACCTAAAACAACTTTCACAACAATTAAAATTAAACACCTGGCCTAAAAATATTACACAGGTCCGTGTATTTGTTTTCTACTGCTGTGTGACATACCATCATAAACTTGGTGGTCACACACATTCCCTGCACACAGCTATTATCCTGAAAACTACCCTGTTTTGAATTCCCCCTTGTACTAGAATCTCTTCTTTCATAAAAGCCCAGTCCCTTTAAAGGCACTGTTTGATTAAGTTAGATCCACCAAAGATAATTTCCCTTTCTTAGTCAACTGTGTCATATAATAGTCACCAAAATGATATAGCATCACATTTATTCCTATAGTATCCGAGTACAGGTCAACACAGTACCCAAAGTAGTGCTGGAATACTGAAAAATGAATGGATGGAATAAAGACGGTAGAAAGGCCCACGCATATACCTGACTTTCTACAAATGTACAAAAGTAATCCAGTGGGCAAAGCAGTCTTGTTTTCAAATGATGCTGGAACCAATGGTTATCTGGATGCATAAAACATCAACTTACATTCTTTACCACCCATAAAAATTATCTCAAAAATGGCTCATACACCTAGTATCAAATCTAAAAGCAGAAAATTGCTAGGAGAACTGGGTATAGAGGCACAAGGCCAAAGGGCTTCTAATTCATGATCCTCTTTCCTCAGCCTTCCTGAGTACAGGTTTACAGACATGAGCACCACATCTGGCCCGAGTTCAAAATATTTCCTATGAGTTAGGAGAGGATCTAAAGTTCAAAGCCAGCCTGAGCTATACAGTGAAATTTATACACACACACACACACACACACACACACACACACACACACACACACACAGAGGAATAGAAGGGCAAGAGAAGCAAAGAACAACCTTAGAGAAATCCTTCTGATCTTGAGTTAAAGGTCTCTTAAATATGGCATCAAAACAAAAATTTGTAAAATAACCAACTGATATACCAGACTTTGTCTTTCTACATAGGAGAATAAAAAGTACTTTGTAATTTTTAGTTTGCAAATTTCTGTGCTGTCTGATTTCTCAATCTCTCTCTCTCTCTCTCTCTCTCTCTCTCTCTGTCTGTCTGTCTGTCTCTCTCTCTCTCTCTCTCATTGGTTTGTTTTATTTTTTTGAGGCAGGTTCTTATTATAATATGTAGCCCAAGCTGGCCTAGAACTTTTTAATCTGTTTTTGCCCATCAGGCACTGAGATTATAGATATTGCACCAGCGAGCTTGGCTGTTTGAATCTTTTATAATAATATATTTATGTGATAAGAGGATAGAGATATATATTGAAGTAATACATACTCATCAAAACCCACTGTAAATCTGTAAAAAAAAAAAAATTACTATCTCCAGGAGTTGCAGAGATGGCTCAGCAGTCAGGAGAACTGGCTACTCTTGCAGAGGACCCAGGTTCAATTCCAATTCCTAGCACCCACATGGCGGTGAGCAACAGTCTGTAACACCAGTTCCAGGGACTCCTATGCCCTCTTCTGATCTCTGCAGGCATTGCATCACACAGGTGTACTTACACACATGTCGGCAACACATAAAATAAAAATAGTAATTAAAATTTTTTAAAAATTACTGCCTATAGATCTACTACTATATTTCTCTAATGGACAAAATTTTCTGTAAAGAAAACCACAATTTTATATTGTTTTAGTTAATATTATGTGAGTCCTATTTAATATTATGAAATACTCTTTACAACTAGTTCTGTGACACTGTACTGTATTACTAAACAATAATTTGTCCAATTCCTCACTGTCAGCAATTGTTCAGCTTTATTTCTACGACAGCAGCACTGTACCACCTCAGGACAAATTTCTGTGAGTAGAATAAATGTATCAAAAGACCCAAGACATTATTTAAACACTAACTTAGGTACATCATCAAAAACTTATTCACTTCTCTTCATTTTGTTTGAGATTACGTTTCTCTCTGTGGCCCCAGCTGGCCTAGAAGTCACTGTATAGACAAAGCTGGCCCCGAACTTGCTGTGATCCTTCGAGTTTCACCTCCCTGAGTGCTGGGATTACAAGTGTTTGCCACCACAGCCAGTTTGATGTACATTTAAAAGCTTTTCATGTAAAAGCCTGGTAGTTGTTTTGACACTGCTGGGGACTGAACCCAGGATCTCAAGCATACTATGCCAGGGCTCTACCCCTGAGATAATCCCAGACCTAAAATGCTATTTGGCGTGTATACAGGAAGCATTTTCATTTGAAATGAAACCTAAAAAGAAAAGTAATCCATTTCTGCAGTCAGCCTTT
This sequence comes from Eospalax fontanierii, assembly GCA_035773235.1. Taxonomy (NCBI): domain Eukaryota; kingdom Metazoa; phylum Chordata; class Mammalia; order Rodentia; family Spalacidae; genus Eospalax; species Eospalax fontanierii. The sequence goes on along the minus strand of CM069540.1, from coordinate 16,652,542 downwards.
GACTATCAGTAGGTCTTAGTTAAACTTAGGTCCAAGTTGTAAATAATAGATAAACAAAAGCAGCTGACTGTTCTGTACATGAAACAACACTTATCTTCTACGTGGACTCTGGTTAGACATTTTGAAAACTGCAGAAAAACTTTGAAGCATAGCCACTCTTAAAATTCCTTTCTTTCTTCACCAAAAAAGACTAGTTGCTACTAATGAGATTTCAACAGCCTAAAAGCATGAATTCAATACTTACCACCCTGTTTTTTGAGATAGGGCCTCACTATGTAGTCCAGGTTGATCTTTAACTCAAGGATTACTGGTGAGCACCACCGTGTCCAGCTTGAGTTCAATATATTTTCTATTATGTATTCATTTATTTATTATTTATTTACTTATGTGTGGTGTAGACACACAGGTGTGTCTGTGGACCTGTGTGCATAGAGACCAGGTGAAGACATCAGATGTCCTGCTCTATCATTCTTTATCTCATCCTTTGAAAGAGTCTCTCACTGAACCTGGACCTAAGGTGATGGCAGACAAGCCCCAAAGATCCTCTTGTCTCCACCCACAACAGTGTGGCACTGGGGTTACAGGTGTACTTAGCCAGGCCCAGCTTTTTACATGGGTGCTGAGGATTGGAACTCAGGTCTACCTTGCATGTGCAGTGAGCACTCTTATTTGCAGAGCCATCTCCCCAGCCCTCTATGATGTTGATATGTATCTTTATGAAATGAAACAAGCTCAGAATAAACCTAAGATGAAGTCTGTTTCTTTTTTAAAGGTTAAATTTATTTAATTCTGAACTAATGGTAGGGTTTTGTGAATATCTGTGAACAGTATTATCTAATCTATTCATAGAACTTAGATATCATTTTGGGTTTTGAGACAGGTTTCTCATATAACCCACTATGTAGCCTAGGCTGGCCTTGAATTCCCGCTTCTCCTGCCTCCACCTCCCAAGCGCTAGAATTATAGGCATCTACCACCTTACCTGACGGTAGGTAACTTTTAACTTTTGTGATTGTTGTTGTAGAAACAAGGTCTCACCATGTAGTTAGGCTGCCCTCTAACTCATGATGTTCTTGCCTCTGCCTTCTACAGCGTAGGATTAGACATGAGCCACCACTTCTGGCTTGACTTCAAAATATGTTCTATGTTTCAGATACATCACTGATGAAATTTTAAAACCTAGCAAAACTGTTCCTAGGCTTAAAAAATAAAGCACAATCAGCCTATTATTTCAAAAGGAGAGAAGATAAAGGCAGGCAGCAAACCCTTTCCCACTTCTGCCTCCGGAGTTGTTTTGCTGCACCCTACCTCTGTGATTGACCAGGGTAATCTGGCTTCCACAGGGCAGACTTTGCCAAAAGGAATACACACTACCATCGCTGAATCACCCCTGACTCAGTCGGCACACGTGATGAACTGGCACTCAGTGCTAAATTGTAGCAAGGGTTCTAATGTAAATTAGGTTTAGCCAGGAGAAGCTGAAATATGAAATGTAGATTACAAAAGGTGAAGCTGGGCCATTTTCCTCACGTTTTGGCTATCTGAAAGGAGGAGTATGGAAATACTACCTGTGTGCGGATGGGGAGCGCTCCAGCTTCTAGCACTATCCTCAACAATGTCAGAGCAGCAGTAGCTGCAGGGAAGTGGGATTGCTTCCTAAATACTTGCTACACAGATATGATGGGTTGTTTTACGCGGTAAACTATCCGTAACATAAAAGTTGTCGTTTCAACTGTGTCCATTAAGCAATAATTCAATCTCCCTCCCCTAAACCTTCGGCAGTCACTTACCTACTCTGTATTGCTTTGAATTTGCCTATTCTAGATGTGTCCTATAAGTAGAGTCACACAATAGTTATTCTTCTGTGTCTGGCTTATTTCACTTGGCATATCTTTTTTCAATTTTATTTATATTTTTATGGGTGTTTTACCTATATGTATACAAGGGCACTTGTGTTATGCAATGGCCAGAGGTCAAGAGGAGTCGGATCCCCAAGAACTAGAGTTATCAGCAGTTGTTAGCCACCAAGTGGGTGCTGGGAACTGAACCTGGATCCTCAGCAAGAGTAGCCAGTGCTCTTAACTGCTGAACCACCAGCCCCTTACTAAATATCTTTAAGGCCCATCACATTTCTTTTTCTCTTTTTTCTTTTTCTTTTTTTGATCTTTTTGAGATAAGGTTTCCCTGAATACCCAGCTGGCTCGGAACTCGCTATCTAGACCAGGCTGGCCTTCAACTCACAAAGATCTGCCTGCCTCTGCCTCTGCCTCTGCCTCTGGAGTGCTGGAACTAAAGGCATGAGCTACCATGCCTGGATTTTTTTTTGGAGGGGGGGGGGGTGGGGGGGGTAGAGGGCATCATGTTTTAACATGTATCAGAATTTCTTTCCCTTTTAAGGCTGAAAAATATTCTGTGATAGAGTGTGCCATATTTGTTCATTCATTCACCTATAGATGGGCACTTGGGTTACTCCACCTTTTGGTTACTGTGAACACTGTTGCTCTGAATGCAAAAGAACAAACAAATGGCTGCTTTCACTTCTTCTGGGTATGGACTGAAGTGAACTCCAGGCTTAGATGGGAATCCTGCTTCACTTTCTGAGGCACCGCCACACTGCTTCCCACAGCAGCTCAGCACTGTGCATTCTAACAACATACAAAGTTTCTCTACATTCCCACCCAACAATTATTTTTGGCCTAGGGCCTTTTGGGTTTTAAAAAGTCATTCAACTGAGTGCAAAAGTGGTAACATTGTGCTTTTGATGTGATTTCTCTGATAAGGAATGATGTGAAACATCTTTTATATGTTTATTAGGGAGAGGGCAGGACTCAGTTTGCTAGGAAGTGCACTAGCACAGAGTTACAGCCTTATTCTTTGAGACACTTAAAACACACCTGCCCCAGCTCCCCAAGTGCTGGGATTGCAGATGTATGTCAGTGTTCTGCATGTTTGCATATCGTCTTTGGGAGAAATGCCTATTTGAGTCCTTTGCCCATTTTCTACATTGTTGGGATAGCGTGCTTTTAAACTCGATCCTTCCATGATGTTCTCCTAATCTCAACTTTCTGACAGTGGCAAAGGCAGTACTCACTCCTCTACAGGCCAGTCCAAATCACACTGAGAAGTCATCCCTAGCAGCTGCACTCAGAGCCTGGAGTAGTTTCCATCTCATACGACCGCACTGTGATGGAATATACTCATACAAACCCGTTTTTTTTAAAAATTATTATTTATTTATTATGTGGGCAGAAGGGCACAAATGGTGCCACAGCACACGAGGTCAGAGGACAGCTTGCAGGCATTAGCTCTTTCACCATGGGGACCCCAGGGTCAGGACTCAGGTCAGTGCAGACGTCTACCCACTGAGCCACCTAGATGGCCCCATATAAGTAAGCCTTTGGACCTCTAAATTCACAAACAAGGTCCACATTCTGTTTACTAAGTAAAGCAGAGTAAGTATATGTTCTTTCCTTTAATTAGCCCAGGGAAACTGAAATGTGTTTTCTCCTCCTTCGTCATTAAAGAACTGCATTACTGCATTCTCTAGAATACACAATATTTTGTCTCAAGAGGCTATACAAATAGCTTTTTTTCAACAAAGCATTTAGTTATCAGTGTAAAGACTTTGGTGGTAAAAATGTTCCAATAACAATTTAAACAAAGCAAAGGCTTTGATCTGGCCATCTGACCTAGTAAGTATATTTAATAGTATCAAGAATAAGAAAAGAGATACATATTCCATTCCAAACTAAAGAAAATAAATGAGGAAAGACAAAATAAGAATGTATCTAGCAGGCTAGCAGGTAAAAGGCTCAAGCCACCCAGTCTACAGACCTGAGTTTGAATCGCAATCCCCAGAATCCACATAGTGGTAGGAGTGAACTGAAGCCTGAAAATTTTCCTCTGACCCCCACAGTGACACACCTCCTCTCAAATAAATAAAGATGCATTTTGTTCCTTTATTTATGTGTACATGCCTACAAATGTTTATGTGCCCATAACAAGAAGACAGCTGGAGTTCCAGGGGGTTGTGAGGCACCCGATGCAGGTGCCAGGAACAAAACTCAGGTCCTCTGCAAGAGCAGTAAGCACTCTTAACTGCTAAGCTTTAAAAATGTACCTTAAAAAATAAGGCATTTAGCAAAAACAACAAAAAACAACAGCAAGTAAACAAGAAAAAAGGGAAATGCAAGCAAAAAAAAACAACTAAGATGGCGGAAGAGATTCGAAGGCTTAATACTTTCATTTTTAGAGAAGATGGAAGTTATCAAGAAAATTGCCAAAGCTGCTAAGATTAACAAATAATACATTCTCTTCTCTCCTGTCCTCCCTATCTTTCCCCTCCCCTCCATTTCTTCCTCCCTCCCTGCCGTCCAGGGTCTCCCTATGTAGCTCCAGCAGGCCTCAAACTCACAAGGATCCACCTGCCTCTGTCTCTTGAGTGCTGGGATTAAAGATATGCACCATCACACCTGGCTGAGTATTTTGAAGGCTAATTTAATATTTAAATGTTATTTTTAAAATAAATAAAGGAAAGAAAAGCAGGTCATCTTAAGCAGAAATCTAACCTAGACACTGCTGAGAGCGCTGTCTAGAAGAGGCTGCTGACATCTGTTTCCGTGTGTGCACTCCTCGATGTCTTCGGTTCTCCTCCTATCCCACTTCTCTGAAATTCCTCCTTTGCCCATCCCTGCCTACAAATCAGAATAACCTTAACATTTAGAACATACCTATACCAATGCTCATGCTTTATTGTAAGACAAGTGAATTTAAATTTTTTAAAGATTTTTTTCTTTTTTCTTTTTAATTATATGTATATGTGTGTGGGTATGTGCACGTTGAGTGCAGGTGCCCAGGAAGCCAGAGGCATCAGATTCCCCAGGAAGTGGAGTTATAGTTGGTTGTGAGCTGCCTGATATTACTGCTGGGAATTGAATTTAGGTCCTCTGGAAGAGCAGTACCTGCCCTTAACCGTTGAGCCATTTCTCTAGTTTCATGAATTAAAATTTAAAAAATAAATAAGAAGAACTACTTGCATTTTTTTTTTACATTACGTTTTTTGTTGCAACGGTTGTTTTGCAATTCTAGGGCTTGAACTCAGGGCCTTCTGCATGTAAGACAAGTGCTCTAACCATGACCCATGACCTCAGCCCAATTTATATGTTTGAAAGCTCTCCAATGATTCTGATGCACAGTGAAGGTTTAAAGCATTATTAGTCATCCAATCTAATTATGCCTTGTTTTAAAAATTTTAATAATGGAGGGAGGGAAGAAGGGGGGCGAGAGAGAGAGGAAGAGAAAGAGGGGGAAGAAAACAGCTTTTGGAATCAGTGCTCTACTTCCATCACAGGTTCCAAGGATCAAACTCATCAAACTTGTGCAGCAAGAGCTTTTCCCCTGAGCCATATCTCCTGCCCTAATTATGCCATTTTAAATCCCTGGCAAGGATAATGTTTATTTAGTCCCTGAGGTACTTTTATACAAATTTTATTTCATATATTATATGTTGGTTCTATGTTCTTGGCTCTCCTTTATTATTTACGTAATAAAGAATTAAATATAGTTTAAACATACAGGGGCTGAAGAACAGCTCAGTGGTTAAGAATACATACTGCTCTTGCAGAGGAATGGGGTTCAGTTCCTAGCTCCCACACTGGGTGACTCGCAACCAACTGTAACTCTAGCCTTTAGCCTCCCCCAGGCAAATGCACATACCCACACATAGACACACACACAGAATTAAAAATAAAAATAAATCTTTTAAAAAACGGGGCTAGAGAAATAGCTCAGTCCTTTCAAAGACATAACCACTGGGGGGGGGGGGTGAACCCTTTAATATGAAGACATTATGACATAAATATTTCAGCACATATGACAATAATGACAACTTTCTCTGGGCACAGTGGCTAGCCTGTGCCTGAATCCCAGCACTTGGGAGGTCCAAGTAGCAGAATTTTGAGCTTGAGACAAGTGTAGATCACACAGAAAGACCTGTACTCCAAAGTGGAGGATGGGGAAGACAACTTCTTATAGATGCACAATATCCATTATCACTGCACTGAGAAAAGTAATCACTGTACTTCCCCGTTTCATATGTTTCCCTCCTCAAATCAGGATACATGTTCTGCACAGGACCTATGGATTACATTCAGTTATCATGTGTCTTCTTTGGTGGGGAGGGACAGACAGGGTTGAGTTTGGTGCATAATTCATTTGCAGAATGACCTATGCCCCCTATTTCATCAACTGCTATACTATGATATCCAGGGGTTAAGGTCACAATTAAATACAAATCTTGGACAATAAGGTAAGGATCCATATAGTTATTCAGATAGCTTTAGGAGTGTTCCTTAAAACATTTATAGCCCTTTTTTTTTTTAAAGACAAAGTCTCATGTAGCTTAGGCTGGCCTTGACCTTATTAAATAGCCAAGGATGACACTGAACTCCTGATCCTTCTGCCTCCACCTCCTGAATGCTGGAAAATAGACATTAATGACTTTATTTAATCTTTACTTAGTATATACTAGGTGGCATAAACAAACCATTTCCTACTATTTGTAAGACCATAAAACATCTTTCTCTACATACATGGATGACAAATTCAAATCAGAAGATAGTAAATTAGACTAATAATTTTAAAACTCTAAAGAAGCCTAAGAAAGCTGGGTGTGGTGGGCAAGTCTTTAAACCCAGCACTCAGAAGACAGAGGCAGATGGATCTCTGTGAGATAGAGGCCAGCCTGGTCTATACAGTGAGTTCCAAGTCAGCTGAGGTTACAAGGAAACCCTGTTCCCCGCAAAACAAAACAAAAAAAGCCCCATAAAGAAGCCTAAAAAAAATTAGTATCTTCAAAAATACAAGAAAAGTGTACTTTAAATATAATATTTTTAGGTAATTTGTAATACAGAAGGGAAATGCTTGTGCACACATGCTTCAGTGGCAAAGCTATAAGAAAAAGGAGTACCACACAGGTGAGTCTGTGGTTACTATGAGGAAGCAGTGCATAACTGACTAAGAGTGATATACAGGGGTGCTGGGCCTTGTGGTGGCTACAAAACCTCAGGAAGCCTAAAAAGGAGAGACTGCATTTTCATGCCACTGTTTGTACTATTTCATTATCAATACATGCAAATGCCTGGTTTTCCGGATGTCAAACAGATATCAAGGAGAATAAATTATCGCTTATCTGCAAAAGAGTCACGGTAAGGTTGAGACCTGTATAAGACAGTCCTGCTTTCCCCCATTTCTCCAACAGTAACAAACCCATCTCTGTCTTAATACCTTTTCTTTACAGCTTTACAAATGCATAAGCATGTATCCACAGATAATAAAGCTTAGTTTGCCTAGTTTCATATTTTATATGAATGGAACTGAAAGAATTAAGTATGTGTCATCTCAAAACATGCCAAATTGGTATGTTATTTATTATTTCATGTTGAAATCACTTGAGGAACTATAAAATCACAAACGGCCATTTAGCCTGTCCTGTCCTTTCCTGTTTTCTGTCTTTTTTTTTTTTTAAAGATTTTATTTTTATTTATGTGAATGTGTATGCGTCTCTGTGTGTGTACAGGTGGGTGTCCACAGAGGTCAGAAGGCATGTGGATCCCCTGGAGCTGGAGTTCCAGGTGGCTGTAAATTGCTCAACATGAGTGGTTGCTGGGAATCCAACTTTGGTCCTCTGGAAAAGGGGCAAATGCTCTTACCCGCTGAGCCATCTCTCCAGCCCATCCTTTTTTCTTTTCTTTCAGGCTCCTTTCTATATCCAGCCAGCCACAGCTTCTTGTGAGGCGGGTGGCCTTCATACACCAAGGCTGGAAAACAGCCCTGATTAGCAAAAATGGCTATGAGGCTGCAAAGAACCTGAATAAACAAAGTCGTCCCTACCTTCCACCTGCTTGTACAGCGCGACCCCCTGTCTCTTAGGAGAACTTTAGAATGTAGAGCACAGATATCAACCTGCCCATCATTCCTTCACAACTTTATCCTTCTTTGTCTAAAAGTATAGGCACCCTATTTTCAGATTTGTGGTTGTTTTGTTTTTTTGAGACAGAGTCTCGCGTAGCTCCAGCTAGCCTAAACTCATTTATGTAGGCCATTCTGGCCTCAAATCTCAAAGACATCCACCCAAATGCTGAGATTAAAAAGATGCTCCACCACGCCTGGCATGCTTTATTTTTTTCAGAGTTTGCTCTCTTGGGAAGAACACAGGCTTTCCCATATTAATCAATCCTTGTATTAGTTGGGATCCTAGAACCAGCCAAAGAGCAACCTAAGAACTTAAGGAGGAAGACGGAACCATATCCTCCAAAGAAAATGGACGGAAGCACACACTGTGACTTGCTGTCAACCACTTATTCCTTTCTGAGTTAAAAAGACAGAAGAGGACTTATTTATTAATTTTTTCTAAGTACAGCGATAGGATAGAATTATCATCAGTTGTCTCATCAATTCCCACTGAGAGCAGAAAGTACAGGCATAAAATATTTATATCAACAAAGTACTTTTCTTAAAAAGAATATGCCTCCTAATCCACAAATTCCTCAAGTTCTGAACTCCGCTCTGCATTCTAAGAAGTACCCACAACATTCACAACACGCCTTCTACTTTCACCTTCACATAACTCTCACAAGAGCCACACAAAGCACTGTTAATTTCTCACTTTACAGACAAGATAACTGATAGGTTTCAGCAACTTCCCCGAGATCACCTTGAACTAGAAAAAGCAGTTCAAAACTCATGTTCTTTATTTATGTATTATTTATTTGATACAGGGTCTCACTGTGTGGCCCTGGTTGGCCTGGAACTCACAATGTAGACCAGGCTATCCTTAAACACACAGAGATCTGCCTGCTTCTGCTGAGAGTAAAGGTGTGTACCATCATACACAGCTAAAATATATGTTCTTATCCACTACACTATTACATGAACTGAGGGCTTCGGGATTACTGTGAAAGATGGCTCCAAATATTTTCTGGTTATCAGCAGAGTAATTTATTAAGTGCACATTATGACAATGAGCATGCCTAATAATGAAAGCTTCAAAGTCACAAATTTTGCACTCAGGTAACAATTCTGCATTTGCTAAGTACTTGCTTTATACAAATGCTAGAAAGTAAGAAACTGGAGATACAGGCAGCTTTTGAGGTGCCCTCATAGTCTAATTTATTACTTTGCACACACTATGTAAAAAGCATTTCACTAGGCAATGAGGCATTTACCTAAATGAATTCAGATTGAGATCAGGAGTGTCCAGGGTGGTATGACTGTAGACACCTTAAATGAATTCAAAATGTCCCTGTGATTTTACAGTGTAAGAAAGGATAAAGTCAATTTTCAAATCACTAAAACTGGCTACTTATGCAACTTGTTTTGAAAAATGGAAAAGTTAAGGGAGTTGGAAAAAGCCAGGTTATATCCCATTGGTGAGACAAGAGGCAGAAAAAAGGTCAGAGAAGTGACATCTGAGCTGAGACTGTGGAGGGATGACACTGGCAGTATCGCTAAGGTAGGAGATCACGAGGAACCAAGAATAAGCTGAAGGCACGAAATGTAGAAACTACAAACTGGAGCCAGATCACAGAAAATGCTGTCAAATTAAGGACCATAAGAGCCACAGGGCATTCTGAGCAAGAAGATAATATAATCGGTGCGCTCAGGAAAAACTGCCAGAAGATTGTAAAACGCAGTAGAAGGTACATAGCCAAAGAGTGAATGAGAGAAACCGCTTCCAAAATGCTGGCGCACAGGAAGACAAGTTATTTTCAAATGTCCCTCATCATGAACTCACTTTTGCAATCTCTGCTGGGTTCATTTAAAAAAAAATTAAAAATTAAAAAAGAGGTAATCCCAGCACTAAGGAGGCAGAAAGTATATGAGGGGCTCTAACCTGGGCTCACTGACCAGCGAGTCTAGTTGACTTGGTGAGCTCCATGCCAATGAGACCCTGCCCAAAGGAGGTGGAAGAGTGTTTATGAGGATGACATCAGGCTTGTCCTGTGACTTCCACTAACATTCATATCCAAGTGCACCTGCACCTACACACATGTGCACACAGACACACGCACAAAGAAAAGAGCATTTGTGAACTTATGCCTGTAGGATAGTTTATGTAAAATATGCATAAGAAAGGCTGGGAATATAGCTCAATGGTAGTGCCTGTCTAGCAGGCTCTCTGGGTGTTAAGGAACAACCATGGGTGTTCTCTGGGTATTTTGCTTGTTTGCTTTGCCACAGATACCAGAGGCTGGATAGCAGAGCGGCGAACAACCTGGGAAGCCAGAGTAGATGGAAGAGCCCAAGGAAGCGGCCTCTGGCCAAAGGACCACAGACTGCAATGTAAAGAGTAAAACTACAAGACTTCTAGACAGTGACGCTATACAAAACTTTCAGGACTCAAGGCAGCAATTTCCTTGACATGACACCTAAGCTACAATACAAAGAAACTGATAAATTAGACTTCACAAAATTAAAATCCTTAAGAAAATCTGAAGAGAATGCAAATACAAGCTACCAACCTAGAAAAGAGCATTTGCCGTATCTGTGAACCATACCTGAGAAAGAACCATTATCAGAGCTATATAAAGAACTCGAAATCAGACAATAAAATAAACACTGAATTAGAAAATGGGCAAAAGTTGAAAGAGTTGTGTCATCAGAGAGTAGAGACTCAACATAACCAGGTCCAGGGCAAAACAACGGGAGTACGAAGAAGCCAGAAGTCACAGTGCTTACCTGAAATTCTAGCTTGGGGGGAGAGGGAGTGTTGAAGCAGAAAGATTGAGTCCCAGTACACCCTGGGCTACAAGGTAAGATTCTGTCTCACAAATCTAAAAAGATTACAACAGTTAAAACAAATTGTGACAAAGCCAAAAGCTGTCTGGGGCGCAGAGAACTTCGAACCCGGATCTCTCATACATCGGGGGTAGGAACATCAAAATCACATGGCCATGCCGGAAAACACTTTGGCAGTTTCTTAAAAACTAGAACCTATTTCTACCATACAGCCCAGCAATTAAACTCCTGAGCGTTTATTCAAGAGAAATGAAAACTTATGCCTACACAGAAACCTACATACAAACATCAGCAGCATTACTTGTAATAGTTGAAATGTCTAAAAATCCAAAATGTACTATAATATATGAAGTTAAAACCATGGTACACTAATACCATGGAATACTACTCAGTAATAAAAATGAAAGAATTATTGTATATACAATAAATACTTTGGATGAGTCTCAAGGGCATCAGGTCCAGGAAAAATATGCCAATTATACAAATGGAAGAGATTAGTGGTTGCCAGAGGTTAGAGATAAATGTGTGTTAGAGACTAGAGGGTACTATAAAGGAATAAATAACACAGAGAAAGATCTTTGTAATGGACCTTCTTTATCTGAACTGGGGCGATGTTTTAAGAATCTATTCATGATAAAATGACAGTATCCTGCTCTTGATAATGTATTATTAGTAATGTAAGATGTAGCAGGGAAGTGGGTGAAAAGTGCACGGATTCTCTTCATCACCTGTGCGATTCCTGTCACTCTACATTCCAAAAGAGAAAGTTTAAAGTCAGGAGCTTTTTTTTTTTCAGTTTTGTTATTATTGTTGCTTTGTTTTGTTTGAGACAGGGTGGGAGGGGTGGGGGGTGTCTCACTGGCTGGAACTCACTATGTAGGCCAGGCTGGCCTCAAACTCACTAAGATTCACCTGCCTCTGCCTCCCAAGTACTGGGATTAAAGGTGTATATCACCATATACAGCTGAAAAGCTTTTTATAAATTTTTTTATTATTTTTATTGTATTTGTACAAGTGTATTGTTTGCATATAGGTAGGTGTACCTATGTCATGCAGTACCCATGGAGGTCAGAAGAGGATGTCGTCGCATGCCCTAGAACTGGAGCTATGGACAGTTATTAGCTGCCATGTGGGTGCTGGGAACTGAACCCTGATCCTCTGCAAGAGCAGTCAGTGCTCTTAACTGCTGAGCCATCTCTCTGGCCCCTGAAAAGTTTTTTAAAGAAACAGAATATCCTAAAAAATAGTATGTGTTTTTAGTAAAGAAAATAAGAACTGCTGGGTGTAGTGGTACATGCCTTTAATCCCAGCACTCAGGAGGCAGAGGCAAGTGGATATCTGTGAGATCAGGGCCAGCCTGGTCTACATAGTGAGTTCTAGGCCAGTTGGGGCTACAAGGAGACCCTTTCTCAAAAAAGACCAAAAAAGGAAAGAAGCAATTAATAATTATTGCTAGGGTGGACTCGTTCACTCTACATTAAACACTGCAAAAATGTATTTTATACTTGGTAATTAGAAAGAAAAATAACTTCTACGAAAATTAAAACATTATTTCTCAATAGAGCAAAGCAGAGTAAGCCACACGTGGTAGCACAGGTCTTTAATCCCAGCAGAAGCAATCAGATCTCTGTGATATCAAGGCCAGCATGGTCTATATAGCAAGTTCCAGGTCAGCTGGCACTACAGGGAGACCCTGTCTCAAAAACACTGAAAAAAAAAAAAAAAACCCACCACACTTGAATACATATAAACAGAAAATCAATTTAACTATGAATGTGTCTATCTATACATATTAACTGATCAGCAAAAAAGAAGCCCAAAGCAAGATGTGACTACAGACCAACTCCATTATCTATGAACAGTATAACTTTGGAGAATGGCTTAACCTTTATACCACAAGGAATTAAGAGAATATAAACAGTTATCTGAAATTCTGAATGTATCACATTTCATTAATCAGTAGGACAGAATCTTTACAATGTTCGATTAGCAGTAACCTAAGATAATCTAGTACAATTCTTAAATTTATAGCTAAACAAACTAAAGTCAGAGTTAAGTTTTCAGAGACACAATAGAACCTGGTATAAAACCCAGAAAGCACAGCAGTTAGGAACACTGGCTCTGCGTCAGGCAAACGGCTCAGGGGCAAACACACTTGTTGTGCAAACCTGACAATCTGACTTCTATCCACAGAATCCACATGGTAGAAAGAACCAACTCTCGAAAGTTGTCCTCTGACTTCCATACGCTAGCTCTAGAGAACACAGTAGTGGCTCATGTGTGTACACACATTAAATAAGTAACTAAATAAGTAACTATTTAAAGTTATATTCATTATTTATTTAGTGTCTCTATGTGGTGCTGGGAACTGAACTCAGGGCCTTGTGCAGGCTAACTAAGTACTCCACCGCTGAACTCCACCACAGTCCCATATAAATAGAATTCTATACATCAATATTTCATATAAATCTAACAGGTACTAGGAGGAGTACATTACTCACCAACCTTTTTTTTTCAGTGCTATGGCTGAAGCGGAGGGCTTCAGACATTCTGCCAGCACTCTACCAATGAGCTATATCCCCAGAACTCATCAACTTTTTTTTTTATAAAGACAGGGTTCTATCTCAAAATTCTGGCTGGCCTGCAACTCTCTATGTAGAGCAGGCTGGCTTCAAACTCACAGAGATCTGCTTGTCTCTGGCCCTGGACTGCCAGGATTTAAGGCATATGTCACCATGTTCAGCTACTCACCAATATTTTTTAAAGCCTATCATATAAGATCCTGAAAGCACAGGCTACAAAAGCCAAAAGACAACGCAATTATATCATGCTAAGAAAGTTTTGCACAGCAAAGGAAACAATCAGCAAAGTGATGAGGCAACTTATAAAATGGGGGAAAAGGCTTGGTGTGGTGGCATGTACCTTTGGTCCCAGCACTCAAGAGGCATAAGCAGATGGATCGCTCTGAGACTGGGGCCAGCCTAGTCTACAAAAGGAGTTCCAGGTCAGGAACTATTCTCTATAGAGAAACCTAGTCTCAATAACACACACGCGCGCATGCGCACACACACACACACACACACACGCGGGAAAAAATGTTCACAGCTATTTATCTGATGAAGGATTAACATCCAGAACATATAAAGACCTCAAAAACTTAGTAACAAATGAATTCATAATAATCTGTTTTGAAAATGGCCAAAAGATGATTAGAGACTTCTCAGCTGATCTGGTGGTACAGGCTTGTAATGTGAACACTAGAAAAGCTTATGAAGGAGGATGGCAAGTTCAAGGCCTAGCTGAGCTATAGCTGTCAAGGGCAGCCAGACAACGGAGTGTCACCCTGTCTCAAAACAAAACATAAAAGCAGCTAGGGCTATAGGTCAGTACTAGCTTAGCAAGAGGGTCTAGTTTCAATAACCAGTACTGGCAAGCCAACAAAAAAACAAAACCTTCTCAAAAGAAGAAATCCAAATGCCCAATAAATGTGCAGAAAAAAAGCTCAATATCACTATTTCCCAAGGAAATGCAAATCATCTTACTCTATCCAGAATGGTTTATTATTAAAAAATAAATAAATAAATGCCAATGAGGACTGGGATCGTAAATAAATACAGTGATTGTGGGGAACTATATTGAGATGTCTCAGAAAGTCTAAAATTAAGCAGGGTATGATAGGTAGACATCTGTAATCCCAGCACTCAGGAGGTGTAGGCAAGGCAGCAAGGCCAGGAGTTCAAGGTCATCCTAGTCTACAAGTGAGTTCAAGGCCCACCTAGGTTACATGACAGACTACTCTCAAAAAAAAAAAAAAAAACCTACAGGGGCTGGAAAAATGGTTAAGAGCACTGGCTGCTCTGACAGAGGATTTAGGTTCAGTTCCCAGCACCCACATGGTGATTAACAACCATCTGTAACTCCAGTTCAGGGGAATCTTCTGACCTCTGCAAGCACTGCACAACCCAGGTGCACTTACATACATGCAGACGATATACTCATACACATAAAACAAAAATAATATTTAAAAAATAACACCCCCCCTAAAAACAGACCTAACATATGATGCAACTGTCTCACTTCTAAGTACTTACTTTATGGTCTGTCTGGTTCTACAATATCTCCCAGAGGCCCCAGGGGAGATTTAGGACACTGGGGGAGTGTCCTTGAGGGAACTGTGGGGTCCATCTCAGCCCTGCCCTCCCCCTTTCTTCTCAGCCATAAGGGAACAAGTTTTGCTTTACTACAAAATCACTGTCATGAGACAGCCAAAAAGCAACAGGGCCAACTGCCCATGGACTAGAGCCTCCGAGACCACAAGTCAAACAAACCAGCCCTTTATAAGGTGATGACCTTAGGTATTTTGTTAAAGTAACAGAAATCTGTCTAACACTATATCCAGTAGAAATGACATCAGCATATCAAAGAAATGACTTCACACTCATGTTTATTACAATAGCTAGAATACAAAACAACAGAGATACACACCAAAAGACAAATGGAAAAAGAAACACAAAGGAATATCAATTGAGCCACAGTCCGGACAAGCACCTTTTAGTCCCAGCTACTCAGGAGGCTGAGGCAAGATTACCTAAGCTCAAAAGTTCCAGGAGTTCCAGGCCAGCCTGAACAACACAGAGATTCTGTCTAATAAACTAAATAGCTCCGACCTCATCAGAGAAGTTTCTTTGTGCAATGGAATGCAGTTAACCCAAGAACTCCCAACTACTCAAAGCTCAGCCACAAATAGCACCTCTCTCTCGCTCTCTGTCACACACACACAGGGAGTTACTGTTTTCAAGTGGTATTTAAAAAAAAAATGAAATCCATATTCTAAGGCAAAACATTAAAGAAAAAATACAAAGAGGTTTAATAAATTTGTATGGGTTAGAGTTCTACTTCCCTGACAAATACTTCCACAAGTCTGTGTTGGGTTCCTAGCAATGAAGAAATATCTCCTAGGGAAAATTATGCATTAAAACTATGGCCCAGGGGCCTGGAGAGACAGCTCAGCAATTATGAGCACTGACTACTCTGTCAGAGGATCTAGGTTCAGTTCTCAGCACCCATATGACAGCTAACAATCTAGTTCCAGAGGATCTGACGCCCTCTTCTGGCCTCCATGGGTATGGCACATGGGTACATTTACATACATGCAGACAAAATACTCATACACATAAAACAAAACAAAGAAAAAAACACTGTGACCTGGAGCTTAACTGTTCAGCAGTTAAGAGGGCTGGCTGCTCTTGCAGAGGACCCAGATTTGACTCCCATCACTCACATGGTGGTTCATAAGCATCTGTAACTTCAGTTTTAGGGGACCCAATGCTTTCTTTTGCCCTCTACAGGCACCCAAAATGCACAGTACACACACAAGCATGCAGGCAAAACACTCAAATACATGAAATAAAAATAAATCAAATCTTAGAAAGAAAACAACCCTGCAGCCCAAGAGACTTGTAGGGAGGAGCTGGGGACAACTGGGGTGTGAGGGAGTAAAAAGGGCACAGGGTGAGAGTTAACAGAGTGCTCTACACACATGAAATTGCCAAGGAACAAATTTAATCCACTAAAAACACATTTTATAAAGGGAAAATAGTCACACAGCTTTTCAACTCAGACACTAGCACGTTATTCCTTTTGGGTCTACACAGATTCCCAGCTAAATTATACATAATTTACCCTGTCTTATGCTGTCCTGCTAGACTTTTCTGATACCCTGTGGTTTATCATTTTAATCTTTCTCTGCTGTGTATGTACACGGCAGAAATGCTGTATCTGAAAGATTGAGAGCTGGAGTTGGTAACTGGCACGACTAGTAACAAGAGTACTGTCCTGTGTGTTATTCTTTCATGAACAGCTATGTCATTCTAATGGAGGTAATTTTCCAAGTAACTTACACACAGAATCTGGGAATGCTGAGTATAACACAGAAACTATGTGTTAGGAACTTTTTTTACTTCTGTTCTTTGAGTTGTTGCAAATTATTCAGGAAAAATAAACTCATGATATTTATTGAACAACAACAAACAAACAAAAAACAACCAACAAAACAACTTCGGGGTGGCAAGCTAGCTCAGTGGGCAAAGGTGCTGGCTGCCAGACCGGACAAACTGAGCTCCATCCCTGGGACCCACATGGTGGAATGAGAGAAATGACCCCCAAAAGTTGTCTTCGTACCTCCACAAGTGTGCCATGCCATTCCCTCCCACTACAAATAAATAAATTAAAATGTAATAAAAAGTTCCAACTGCACTCAGGCTAAAATAAGTTCAAATCCAATTTAACCTAATGTGGTTTATATAATATGAACACGATATATGCAAATTATACCAGTTTTCAGATCCATAAACAAAAGTCTAACACAATCCTTAGGAAAGCCAAAAAGGCATAAACTGAAATATAAAAACATGTTTACTTTGAGCATTTCTACCTAAGTTTTATAATGAACAACTCTGTAACTTATTTTTTGGATTACTCAACTTTTTTTATTCCATTTGAAATTTGTAATTTCAAGTAAAAAACATTTTCAATAAGCAAACAAAAAGCTTTTCTCACTAAATTTATCCAAAGACATTTTATTTTTTCTTAGTAAGAACAGGACAGTTTCTAAAACATCTCTGAAATCTGTGTTCATTATAAAACAGTCCCAAAGACCCTGAACCAATTCCTACTCTGTGTTTTTCAACCTCTGGGTAGTGATTCTTCTACTGCTGGTATGTGCCACCAGCAAGCAGCTGGCAGTGTGATGGCCTCCTCGGGTGCGTCAACATTCCCTTGGCCACACTTCAGTCCTGAGGCATTTTCTGCTGTCCTCAGCATGCACTCTTACTGCTCAAGAGTTCCCATGTATACCAAAGAACACACATCTTTTTCGGCTCCATCACAGCCTTACACTAAGGCTTCCATCACTGAGCTGCGCCTAATTCTATCCACATCCAGAGCTGTCAGCTCAATGAACAACAACATGACAGATGTCACTCCCCATTTTGCAGCCTCAGTTATACCAAATGTTTTCTATGGCAATCAGAATTTAGTGGGAAACTTGGGGAAAGGTTACTGTTCTAGCACTACGCCACAGCACAGAGAAGTAGCCAAGTCTATAAAATCCTAATTCTTTTTTAAAATGTTTATTATTTTTATTTTATGTGCATGAGTGTATTGCCTGCCTGTATGTAAGTGCACATGCGTCATGCAATGCCTTCGGGGTCAGAAGAGGTTGTCAGTTCCCCTAGAACCGGAGTTACAGACAGTTGTTAGCCACCATGTGAGTGCTGGGAACTGGGTTTTCTGCAAGAGCTGTCAGTTCTTAACCAGTGAGCCATAATTCTTACACTTAACAAGCATAGACAGAAGTGCACACATGTATGCATATGCCCAAGAAGGCCAGAAGAGGGCATCAGATCCCCTGGAATCTGATGGTTGTGAGCTGCCATGCGGGTCTTGGGAACCAAACCCAGGTCCCCTACAAGTGCAGCCAATGCTTTTGAGTCTCTCTCCAGTCCATTGAAAGAGGATTTTTAAACAAGATAATTAACATTCCTCATCCCCAGCACAAGGGACGGAGCCTCCTGCATGCTAAGCAAGCAACTCTACATTCCCAGCCTTAATGTGGCATTTTTCTTAAGACCAAAAAAAAAAAAAAAACCTAAAACTAAAACTGTGCATTTTCTCAAAACGTGTCCAAATTCTAGCTCTCATAAAAGCATGAAAATGTCTCTATATTATCAGTTATGGCAAAGTTTTAAAGAAGTACTGAGGATCTGACAATTAACAAAACAAACATATTCACAGGCAACTGCACAGTATAAAAGGTGCTTTTGAAGAATGAGGAGCATGCTACTGAAATCACTTCTGTAACTGTGCAAATTCTACCACTGCAGCCGTGAGGGCTCCTCCCGTCTTACAGAATTTGCTTTGCCATAAAACTCACTTTGTTTACAAGTAAGTGGCTATGAGATCTGACATATAGAAATGAAAATTACAACCATCACTAAGCACACCAGCCTATTAATTGTATAATTCCATCTAACAGTTTAATCTTTCAGTAACATTAAGATGTAACCTTAATAGAGGGCTCTTATATTTCAGTCAGTTCAGCAAATTTGTACATGTCAAGACTTTTTATTCAGATGAGGTAGTGCATGCTGGTAATCCCGAAACCCAGGAGAATCAGGAGTTAAATGCTAGCCTGTGCTACACAGCAAGAATCGTTTTAAAACAAAAGAGCTAAATATAAAAACAATTTCTTTAAGTGTTCTCAGTCTGTTGAGGGAAAGCTGAAGTATAAATAAACAGTAATTCTATGTAAAATTCTTCAACTAAAGAGCTTTTTTTTTTTAATTTAGAAAGTCCATCTTCTGACAACCTCAAAGAGTAAACCTAAGAAGTCACCCGTCTTTAAAAAAATTATTATTCCACTGAGAATTTGACAGTTCATTTACATGAATCAATGTGAAAGTTTGTTGCAATCAGTAAATTATCATCTCATGAAGATTAGGCAGTAGAGGCTTGTCTGGAATAGGAAAAAAAACTAAAAGTTGGTTTTGAAATGGCCAACAACTTTATCGAATCTACAGATTAAAAACATGCAAAAGTTAGCAGCCAGGTGTGCTGACACAGCCTGGTCTACATAGCAAGTTTCATGCCAATCAGTGAGACCCTGTTTCAAAAAAAAAAAAAAAGGATGCAAAAGTAAAACATAAGACACAGCTAAACAGTCAAAGGTTTCAGGGAGTCAGGTTACCATTTATCTTACTCCTATTAAAGGGAACACAAATTTTGCAATCAATACTTTTCTGGGGTAATTATGGTTTTGATGTCTTCAATAAAAAACATCTGTGCACTCACCTGTTCCTGTTAGCCCTCAACCACAACCATCCTCTACCCACGACCCATGTTTTTCTAGATTACTAAAAACATCCAGATGAAAGCTGCAAAATAACACTAGAAATCTGTCCAAAATACCCCTCACATCTTTTAAGCAATAACCCCAATCCTCAGGTTACCACTGAGATCTGGTAGGTTCCTGGACTGTGGGGTTTCCATCTGTCTTATGTACCCTCTTAATCCAGAAACTGCCACTGACCGTATTTCCAAGCAACATGGGTGTCAACTCAAGCTATAAAAGTGTTACCAATTCGCACTGAATATCTGCAAAATTCAAGCGTCCAAATTCCTCTTTCGAACCAAATCTTGAAAATTTAAAGGTAACGTATTAAATCGCTTTTTCGAATTTAAGCCTGCCTGATGTCTAAACTTATTTAAGAAGGAAACACAAAGAAAAAGACCAAACCATTCGCGTCAGAAGCTATCTGAATGACATCTTTTATTTCCAGAAATCACTCCCCTTTCTACCATCTTCAAACATCACTTCCTCCTCCATTCACTTCCCCCCAATCCAGTAAGCAAATCAGCGATGCATCCCCTCGAACTCCAGATTCTTAAGAGGACCCACTGCTCCCAGACAAGGAAGCACCAAGATCCACGTCCACCACCCCAGCATCTTTGACGCCCTGAAAAGACAATACATGTAAAAAGGAGCCAATGCCCCAAAATTAGATCCCCAAGGGCTCCTTTTCTTTGCTGACTCTATTTCCCTTTGAATTGCTCCTCTCAACCCTTCAGGCAGGTGACTTTCCATCCGGTAGCCCCTCCCCCTTTGCAGACAACCCCACTCCGGCCGTCCAAGGCCACCCTTCCCACCCTGGTCAGGTGCCGTCAGTCCCCACCCGGCGGCCTCGCCCTGGCGCTGGACTTCCCCCGGGCCAGCTCTTCCCATCCCTCAACCCCACCGCCACAGCCCAGGGCTCCTCTCCTCCGGGTCCCGATCTCGGGGACCCCGGCACTGCGCCCACCAGCCCCTCGCCTCGTCGCCCCCGGAGGCGTCAGCTCAACCCCCTCCTTTGCCCCCGGATTCCATTCCACAGCGGCCTCCGGGGCTCCCCCAACCGTCTCCCCGAGGCCCCGGGGCACCCCGACTCCCCACTCACCCTCGGCTGCAGGCGCCCCCCAATCTCCCCTCTCCTCAGCCTCGCCGCCCGCTCACCTCCGCGGTGGGACCCGAGCTCCCCAGACCCAGCTCCGAGTCGGCGTCAGAGGCGCCGTCGGAGTCCCGGGCCCTGGGTGCCTCGGCCGAGCGCCGCGCCTCGAACGGCGGAGGCTGAGCCCGGGGCGGGGAGCCGGAGCGCAGGCGGGAGCCGGCTCGGAGACGCGCGGGCATCGCTCCGGCCCCGTCCGCGCCGCGCCGCGCCGCCAGCAGCGGCCAGCCGAACCGGAACTGCTTCGGGAGGCGGGGCCCTACCGGTGGGAGGCGGGGCCTGTCGGCGAGGGGGCGGGGCCAAGACCGGAAGGGACGCTGAGCTCCAGACAGCGAGAGGGAGAGAGCTGGGGGAAACGAGCGGGGGAGCCTGAGGGCGCATACGTCATCCTCCCCGCCCCCGGGCGTCGGGTCTTCACCGAGATGGGGCGGGACCCGCTGGTTCGGTACCCGGGGTTGGGAGTCTAGGAGGACGGTTTTTTGATTCTTTTGAAAGGGGCCGGCTCCTCTTCAAGAGCTAATCTCCCAAAACATAATTTCCTGCCCCTTTATTCCGATAGTGCCCACGCTAGATACCCCATAAATATCTCGACCCTTGTTTCAACTGTACAAAGTAGATTACATATCGCACAAAGCCAAGAAACATTGCCTGATCTAGCCTAGTTCGTGTTTGACCAAGCTGGTGCTCCAATACAAAACTGTCATCAAACCCGTGTTCTCATACCCCATGCTAATGGAACGCCCCTCCCACCCTAATCCTAGTGTTGGCAGAAACCAAGGGCAAAGCCTGGATTCTCGGCCCTCTTTGACTTTGCTTCTCGAAACAATGCAGGACCGACTTTGGTGGCTCTGAATGGGGTTCAGGTGCACAGAAGGCTTCCACCTGAACTGCTTCCAGGCCGTGCTTTGCTGAGACCTTCCCCTTCAAGTTAGACGGCTAGACTCCCAAGACCAGGGGTAGCCAGGAATCTGCTCACTGCACCCATACCCTTCTGAACCTCATCAGGGCCACTTTGAAGTTGCATGAGACAGGTGAGACATCTCATCTCCTTTGCTGAAAACCAGCTCTAGCAGAAGGACAGAATGACTTTATCTTGGTCTCCAGCCTGCCAAAGGCCCTTCTATGCAGAGGACTCTCTCATCCGAAAAATGTTCTCTCTCCCTCCCTTTTTCCCTCCCTCTTTTAGTTTTTTGAGACAGGGTCTCACTATGTAGCACTGGCTGGCCTCGAACTCCCCTGTGCTGGAATTAAAGGTATTCAAGTGCCACCACACCCCAATATCTTCAAAATATTTCTGATGGAGGTAGAGATACAGCTCAGCAGCGAAGAACCTGGCTTCTTTTGTAGAGGAGCCTGGTTTGGTTCCCAGCACTACAGGGTAGCTCACGGTCACCTGTAACTCCGGGTCCAACAGTTCCATCACTTTCTTGTGACTTCTATGGGTACTGCATCTACATGGTGCACGTACAAACAAGCAGGCGCACACACACACATAAAAAGTGATAAACTGAGCTGGAGAGCTGGCACAGTCATCTAAGGCTCAGGCTCAAATCAAAAAGACAAGAAGTGATAAACCTTAGCCAGGCATGGTGGCACACTCCTCTAATCCCTGTGCTGAGGAGTCAGAAGCAGGCAGATTTCTGTGAGTTTGAGGCCAGTTTGGTCTACATAGAGTTTCAGGTCAGCCAGAGCTACATAAGGAGACTTTTAAAAGAAATCTTTTAAAAACGTTTCTGATGCCAAGCCCTTTGGCTCAGAGCCTGGGGCAACTGATCACCCCTCTCTGACACACAAGGCTCCTTTAAGTTTCTCTTTGGAGAAACCAGCCATCTTCATTACAGGACCATTGTTCAAACCTTTCCCTGTAAACCTTGTGAACATACTTGAGATGCTTTCTTCCATGTCTGCCTGGGTTTCTCTGACCCCTTAACTCAGAAAAGTGTCCCTGTGTTTCACAATCCAGAGACTCTGTCCAACAGACGTTGGGCTCCCATCTCTTTTAGAGCCCACTTACTCCTGTCTTTTCTGTTATTCATCTCTTGAGCCAGCTACCTCTTTTCTACAGAGAACCTCTGCTTTAACTCAATCTTCAGAACAACAGCCAATACAAGGGCTCTAAACCTATTCAGTGAACTATTTTCAGGTATCTACTGTATTAGACACAATGCATCTTTTGTTTAGTTTTTCCCTTGTTTTTAGTTTTACCCTGGGACAAGTGTACCTTTAACTTTACAGATGAAGAAACGGATGTGGAATCAGGTACCAAAGTTTGGGGATCTGATTCCATGCTCGTGGGGGCTGATTTGAGATAGGTCTTGTCCTCTCTAGAGGGCGTGGAGACTTGCTGTGTCACTCCTTGTCCCACCTGTCCCTGCCAATCTCTGGAAAGGTGACATGACACTGGAGCCCAGAGCAGAGTGATCCTACCACAGAGGAAGAGGGGTGGGCGGGCTGGCCCATGGCTGAGGACTCGCCCCGGGCGCTGGGGGAAGACGCGGAAGCCACACCTTGCCCCAGTGTCCTGCAGCTGGAGGAGCTCCTAAGGGCGGGGAGGGCCTCTTGCAGTCGCGTGGATGAAGTTTGGCCCAACCTTTTCATAGGAGATGCGTGAGTGACTGCTGACCAAGGGTTGTGGGAGTGGGGTCGCGGAGAAGAAGTCAAGTCGCTGAGCCCTTTCCTCAAAAACACAGCGGGAAGGGCACAAAGAGCCTTATTTTGGGCTCCCTCTGGCAGGAATTTTCTCCAGATTCCCAAGTGCCAGGAGCAATACAATGACCAATTTCGACCACCAGGCGGAGCAGGATCATTTGGTTTGGGTTCTGAGGCAGGTTAAAGGGGGACGTTTCTGCCTGGAAGATCCCCTGGAGTGTTCTGACATATCCAGGACAGCTGGCCAGTCTGAGAGGCAATGACATTTTGGTCCCAGCTTGGCTCCTTTGGGCACAAAGTGGGTGGGGAAGCCTGACCAAGGATGAATCAGGGAAGGTGTCACCTCTAAATATTGCAGATTAGTAGCAGGTATGACGTGGGGACGGAGAGACTCTGGATGTGGGATGAGGAAGACATGTGGTAAGAAGGGAGGGGTAGCTAGTTCCCAGAGCTGAAGCAGCCCCTTCCTTCCTTATCCCTGCTGGGGAAGGCTGCCTGGGGAAGCCAAGAGGGCCCTTGCACCACCAAGTCTCCCAGCAGACAGCTCTGGACTGGGGCTGGACCTGGGGCTGGGAGCTGCAGACCCCTTGGTATTGCTGAATCCTCACTCCCCTTCAGACCCTTATGGCTTTATCCTTCCAGAAGCAGGAGCCAGGCAAAGCTTCCTTCCCGATCCCACAGCTCAGCCGGCATCCAACCCCTGTTCTGCCCTTCCTAGGGCCACGGCAAATAACCGCTTTGAGCTGTGGAAGTTGGGGATCACCCACGTGCTGAACGCTGCCCACGGAGGACTCTACTGTCAGGGTGGCCCTGACTTCTATGGCAGCAGTGTGAGCTACTTGGGGGTGCCAGCCCACGACCTCCCTGACTTCAATATCAGCACCTACTTCTCCTCTGCAGCTGACTTCATCCATCGGGCCCTGAACACACCTGGGGGTAGGACTGGGGCCAGAGCCCACATCCCACTCTGCTCAGTGGCTAGAAGGATGTCCCAATTCCCTCAATCCCCAGCACCCTCCCATGCCTGGCTTTTCAAAATTCCTCCTCTCAGTGCCTTAGTGTTTTAGCTAACAGCATTGCTTCACAGATAGAGAAAGTGAGGCCCAAACACAAGGCCATCATGGGCTAGGAGCAGCCATGGGGCTGGAAGCCAGTTCTCCCAAGCTTGAGAACAATTCTTCTTTTGTAACAGGCAGCCCTGAGAAAAATACCTTTGGGTACCCAGAGGTCTGCCCCAAAGTACTTCCAACTGAAAAATAAAAACCAAAACAAAGCACCCAGGCTACAACCAGAAGGGGCCTCTAGAAGCTGGAACCCTGCCAGGTGTGGTAGCACTTGCCTTACCCAGTACTCAGGAGGCAGAGGCAGGCAGATCTCTGTGAGTTCAAGGCTAGCCTGATCTACATAATGAATTCAGACCAGCTGGAGCTACAGAGACCTTGTCTCAAAAGGACCAAAAAAAAAAAAAGACAAATAAGTAGCTGGAACTTTACTGTGTGTGTTCATCCTGGGACCCAGCCAGTGACCCTGGGCAAGCCAGTGTCCCTCTCTAGATTTCAGTTTCCTCATTTCCGTGATGAGGATAGCAAGACTCATGTCGCCTCATAGCAGCCAAAGCTCTTTGACATTCTTTGTCCATCTATTCATCCATCAGCTATTTATTATCTGCTCTGTGTCAGGTATCAAACTAAGTTCTAGGAAGCTAGACTTATACAAGTCAAGGTCCCTGCCCTTGTGGAACTTGCTAATCAAATAGTGATGTACCCTGAGTGCTACTGATAGGAGAGGGCAAATGTGAAGAGCCACAGAAACACCCAGCCAGGGGATCATGGGGTGGGGGACTTCCCTCTGCAGCAGTTTCCACTGGGTCACATGCTCTGTGATTCAAGGGACATTGAAGCTGATGGAGAAAGCCATGTCACCACTGGAACGTGACAGATGAGTAGAAGTTAGTCAGACCAAGACAGGAGGAAACATTTTGCAGGCGGCAGGAATTCACGTGTAAGGCTGAAGGTCACAGGCTATGACAGCTTCAAAGAACTGGGAGTTAGCTTGTATTCCTAAAGCTGAGGGTTAACATGAGTCTGTTTGACATGATGTTTAGGATCGGGCAGGGCTATCTCCTCTAGGCTTTCATAAATCATATTGAGTATTTGGACATTGTCCCAAGACCTGACAGAAACAGATCTTGGCTCACTCATTTGAAAGATCAGGAAACTGAGGTCTATAAAACCTGAGGGACTTGCCCACGGTCCCATAGTGCACCCAAGGCAAGTTAGAGAATGGTATTTGGGTCTCCACCTCATCCCTTAGGTGGGCTAGATGGCGGGATGGGGATTTTCACCAGAATGTCTTCCTCAGCCAAAGTCCTGGTGCATTGTGTGGTGGGTGTGAGTCGCTCTGCCACGCTGGTCCTGGCCTACCTCATGCTCCACCAGCAGCTATCCTTGCATCAGGCGGTGATCACTGTCAGAGAGCGCCGATGGATCTTCCCCAACCGCGGCTTCCTCCGCCAGCTCCGCCAGCTGGACCAGCAGCTGAGGGGCGCAAGCCAGAGCTAAGAGGCCAGGTGAGAACGGGCAAGGGGGCAAAGGTGGGTTTGGTTGGTGGATGGAAACCAGCCAAAGGCCAACACAGGGGATATGGGATGAGTTTGCCTGGCAGGGTTGTGTGTGATTGGATTCCCCATGCCCATCCAAGATCTCACCAGGGCCTGGCAGACAATCCTCCTGCGACATCCCTGCCCTGTCTCTCCCAGCCCACCTGCATTCTTTAGACCCCAGAGAAAAGAGAAAAATAAAGGGCTAGAGAGTAGGAAAACATTTGCAGTAAAGCATGAGGACCTGAGTTCAAACTCCCAGAATCCACATGAAGCTGGATGAAGTAGCACATGAGGAGATGAGGGACAGAGACCGGGACCCACGGAAGCTAGATGGCCAGCTTGACATATACAGTAGGAAACAAAACAAGAGACACTGTTTCCAACAAGGTAGAGGGTGAGGACTGAAACCTGGAGCTGTCCTCTGACCTACACACACACACACACACACAGACACACACACACACACACACACACCATCACACTCAAACACATGAATGCACATGTGCACCTGCACAGACACACACACTTTTTTTTAACAGAGGAAGATCAGGAAGGAAGAGGGCAGGAAGCATTACACAAAGGAGTTACGGCCTTCTCCCTGCGTCTGCATGCTGCCCTGTGGGCACTCTGAGAGCTATGGGCTCTCACCGAATCCCTGCGCAGCAGCACAGCTAGGCTGCGCTGTCCAGCACCTTGTATGAAGCCCTGTGGGGTTAGCAACCAAGAGGGAGCATGTTCCCTGTGAAGATGGCAAGTTCCCAGCCTTCTCTCCCTCTTCTAGACACTTTTGAGAAACTTGGCAGAGTAGCAGATTTTGGATCATGTCCAGTCCCTCTACTTCCCTAACCTAAAGTCTTAGACATCCTGACCTCTGACCTTGGCATGTTCTCTATCAGGCAGATGGCTTTGGGAAAGTTGGTTAAGCAGTTGCACAATTTGTGGAGGTGACATCCACAAAATGGTGTGTGTCCTGAGAGCCTACAGAAATCTGCAGTGCACAAGCTTTGTGCAACTGTACCCAACAACCCTGGGGCTGAGGCCCCTGGAGATGAGGGGGCTGTGGACAGAGATAATATCTCTTTAAGTCATGGATGTCAAACCCACCCTCATCGTCTCTCCTTGCACCTGCATCCACTCAACCTTGTACACAGGACTCAAAGATGAAGCAAACTTAGCTGACTGTTCTTATTCCTGTCCTAACAAATCCCAGTCAGTCTGGGCCTTGGTTTACCCACTGTGACATGAAATCTCTCTCTTCTCCAGAGCTGGTCCTTGCTCTCTGCCATAGGATCCTGCCACTTTACCGCCCTGGCCCTGGCCCTCCTGGCAGCTCTAACTCAGGTGGATGCTGGGAAGATGGAAAGAACCCAGTGTGGGGCTCACCCCCAAACCTGCTACTCCATCAGCTTCGTCCAGTGTCCGACAGCCCATCTCAGTCACTGTCTTCAGTCTCCACAAGTGAGAATGGGATGTCCTATAACAAATCCCTGAGGCTACTTGGCCAGGGACCCCAAATTCCTGAGAAGGGTCAGGAAATATTCTCTCCAGCACTCCTTGAGCCTCAGGGAATGCAGCAGTGGTTGAGTCCTAGCTCCCGGGAGCTCAGTGGACATGTGGCTGAGGGTGTGTGTGTGTGTGTGTGTGTGTGTGTGTGTGTGTGTTGTCCTGGATTAGGGCTGTGTATTAAGGTATGGGTGTATGCTGGGGGCCTCTGGATTATAAGGAGAGTATCTAATCTCAAATCCAAGGCCTCTAACTCACGCAATCAACCTTGGGACCTGAAAGACCATGCCACTGGCCTTATGGGACAGTAGGGCCTTGGACAGCACATCCCTGGGCATCTCTGAGGGAAAAAGAGGCCAGTGGAGGGGAGAGCAGTTCTTGGACAAAGCCTCTGACTACAGAATGGGGCAGGTCTATAATTCGACTCTGTCCCCCACTAATACCCTGTCTGCCTCTGCTGTCCCCCGCAGCCTGAATGTGCCAGATCTTAAATCCAGGGCTACTTACCCTGAAATCGATGCTCTGAGCTCAGGTAGTGATGCACATCGTGCCACTGGTGTGCACGCTTTGAACCAGTGCCACTTTGGTTCTTTCTTTCTACCGTTCTTCTAGGTAACCCTTGAAAGCCAAGGGAGTTTGGGGATTGTTGTTGATGTCGTTTGGGGCAGTGCTGGGATGGAGCCCAATGCCTCATGAATCCTAGACAAGTGCTTCACCATTGAGTGGGAATTTTTTTGAGGCAGGGTCTTACTGTTTAGCCCTGGCTGGCCTGGATCTCGATATGTAGACCAAACTACAGACCAGATCCACATACCTCCTAAGTTTACTGGGATCAAAGGCACAAACCCTCACAGCCTACAGGGAATTTTTTAATTTTATTTTTTACATTTATTTATTTATTCTTTGTGCACATGTATGTATGTATGTGTGCCCATGCCATGGTGTGTGTATCAAGGTCAGAGGACAAGTTGCAGGAGTCTGGTCTCTCCTATCATGTGGATTCTGGGGATCAAACTAAGGTCATCAGGCTTGGCAGAAAGCACCTTTAGCCACTGATCCATCTCACCAGCCCCTCTATAAGGAATTTTTAAGATGATGTATTGCTCTTCCTTCTCCCGTCCACATACACTGATGCATACACACCATACGTGGCCCCTCTGAGCTGCCTCTGTGGCCAGCACTAGGCCTAGGCCAAGGTGCAGATGTCTGGCTAAGCTTGGTGCTGACCATGCCATGGGACCAATGGACAAGCTGGGAGTGGCAAGGGAAGGCTGGGAGTGGACAGCATGCTTTATAATTAAACTCAAATCAAAAAATAGAAACAGCATCAAGTGTGCAGAAACAGGCGGTTAGAAGCCGGCAGCACAAACTGCCTCTCAGAGAAGACTACAACCTGGGCCGGATCTCCCTACAGGTGGGTGAGTGCCCTTAATTCAGGGGTCCCTGTGCATGCTGGGTAATGGGGGCCAGGGTACCTGTGCCTGTGTGTGTTCAGCAGGTGTGCCAACTGAGTTGGGGTGTCCAAATGGGTCAGACATAGAAGCACAGAGAAATGAGAGGCAAGACCTGGGCTCGAGTTCTGGCTCCCACCACTGTGTGACCTTGAGCATACTGCTTATCTCTCTGAGCCTCAGTTTCCTTATCTGTAACATGGGGATGATGATACTATCTGCTTTGTAAAAGCCCTATGGGGATTCAATAGTTACTGTAAGTACTGAGCTCTGTCCCTTAGGTAACAGTCTTTCCTTAAGTAATGAATGTAATCATTATCCATTGCTGCTAGATAAACATCAAGAAACACAAAGTCCAGTTGAAACTTTATCACCCCATAGAAAGTGACCCTCTACTTAGGGTACAGATGAGACTAGAAAGGGTAAGAATGGTTATAGCGATAATAATACAGTAACAAGATGCACAGACCCTCTTGGAAGTGCTTCACATTTATGATTTCATGGAATACTCCCAGTAGCCCTAAAGAAGAAACTGGCTCAGAGAATTCCACCCAGGTCTGCCTCTCTCCAGGGCTGCACGCTGGGCAGAAACCATCACAGTCCACAAGACAGTTCCCTGCCATGGTTCCCAAGGCCACTTTTTCCAGATTCTTCACTATCCTGCTTTGAGAACTCCAGCCCCACCTAGCCTGTGTTCCCCTGGGGAGGAGGAGAAGGCAGAGAGGGAATGTTTCCTGAAACCACACCTGAAGAGGTGAACAGCAAATGGATGGCTAGGCTAGACCTGAGGCTGCCGGCCATGTAGGGTGATGTTCTAGAAGGCTCTGGTTCCTGGGAAGAAAAGAGCAGACTAGAGAAGAGAGATATGGGATGCCAACAGAAAGCAAATGGATCCCCCTGAAAACAGCAGCAACAGAGGGGCAGGAGAACCACCGCCCACACAGGAAGCTGCTTGGCTGAGGCCAGAGAGGAGCAGAGGCCAGGTAGAGCCAGGGAGCAGGACAACGGCTAGCCTGGGTGTGGAGGGAGCTGGCCCTATAGGACACTCAGCCTACTGTGGCTGAGGAGGAACAGAAGCAGGTGTCCAGCAGGGCCTTCCACAGACCACGGTTGGGGGTAACAGGACTCAAGGGAGCTGTGGCCCAGGACTCTCTTTGGGTGTGCCTGGAGCTTCAGGGATGGGTCAGTGGGTGGGTTGCAAGCCTGGCTCTGATTGACAACTGGGAGGAGCTCTACCTGGACCAGAGAAGATAGCTGGGCTACACCCTGGGTACAGGAGCACGGCCCTACGTAGGAGATGACAAGGAGGAAGTTCTAAGTCTAAACACACTTTTCTCCACACCTGGGTTATACCTCCTGGGAAGCTGAGGCCTGGACCACAGGGAAGCTGGCCCTGACCCAGCTCTTCACGGCCTGACTACCTGCTCCCGTACAACAGTTGGGGGTGTGTGGCAGACACTGGCCACCAGAGGGCAGCCTTACCCCACGCCAAGCTCAGCAAGGGCCTGACAAGGGCCTGCTGGTTTCCCAAGTCCCTGTCTGGTTTCACCCAGAGCTGGAGCAGTCCACCTGCTGGCTCCAGGCCAGAGTGGCTACTAGACTCCCATGGATTCAGGGCCCTCCTCACCCCAGTGTTCCTTGCCCTGGTGTCACCTCATACACAGTCACTCCTTTCTCTCGCTGCTAACAGAACACCAGAGAATCTGAGGAAGTCAGGCAACCCAGCATCCTTTGACATGGGAGACTATGGCCCCGACAGGACAAAGACTTGCTCAGGCCACAGACTTGGTCTGAGCAATTTCAAAGGGGAGTCAGTTCTCTAGGCACTACTGAGGTGGCCTCCCACCTTCAGGGTTGTTATACCGACAAGAGCTTTCAATCCCAGAGAAGCTAAGGAGAGAGGAAAGGCAGCTGCTTCAGTCCACAGTGACCTAGGCCTGCCCTCAGGCCCTTCCCTCCCCCCCAGGCTCCAAGGCCTGGACCTAGAATTCTAAGCGCTTCACAGCATTTGTGTTCTGGGCGGAACCTGAGTCGGGCCTGTTCCGCTCATACGCAGAGTCCTGCCCCTGCACCTAGTCCCCCATTCCTGGCCCCAGACCATGCCCTAGGTAGGTGGCAGGCTGCTCAGCCTGCCCTGAAAGGTCACAGTGGGGGATGAGGGAGAAGGCCCGGTCCTCACTTCCGCCCTGCCCACCATCAACCCGCTGGGTGAGCTTGGCCAAGCCGGTGGCCTCCTGGGTGCCTGTTTCTTTTTCTGGCCTTGGCACTGCCTTTCGGAGGGAAAAGATGTTCTACCCAGTTTGTACCTTCTCCAGTTACTCCTTGAGGGAGCCAGGGACGGTTGGCCAAAATAGGCCCCACTTCCCATCACGACACCAGACCCGGGTTCTGGTGCCCCTGACACCACAGCTCTGCAGGGTCTCGAATGGCATGAGCCAGCTGACTCCAGACACAACCCACTCCATCCCGGTGAGGCCTGCCCAGCCGCACTGGCCTGAGTCTTGGGGGTAAGAAGGCAAAACCCGGGGGCCTGTAGGCAGATGTGTAGCTCAGTCCTGCCAGGCTCTCCTGAGGAGATACATGAGTTGGAGATCACTCCCTGGCAACCAAGAGGCTTGGCACACAGAACCGGAGAGCAACCCTAGCCTTGCTCATTAGACTTTGGGTGTCACTGAACAAACACCCTGTGTGAAACAGGGGACATACCACAGAGGATGCATTCAGCATTTGGGAAGCACCAGCTAAGCTGTTGTGAAAAAAATGACAAATGTCAGTCCATAGCTGGGCTCTGACCGTGGACATGGCTCTGACCTCAAGCACCTGGAGGGGTGGGAGGAAGATTGGGACCAGCCCTGAAAACAGAAGGGCTGGAAATGGAAATGAACTGCCTGGGCTGGAGGTATCCCAAGTATCCTCTGAGAGCCTCAGCCAGCAGGAGGTTCCATCAACTTAAGGGGTGGGATCTGCACTGATTAGTTCTACAGAGAGCAGAGCCTCAAGGTCCCAAGGCTGAAGTTTCTAGCATCTGTGGCCTCAGGGAAGGGTAGGAGAGGTCTGCCAAACGCCATGGCAGTGACAAGGGAGTTCTAGTTCCCCCTGTTCCCAGGGAAAAGATTCTAGGTTCCAGTCCAGCAGAGTGAGGACTCATCCAGCATAGCCAGGGTCCTTCCCACAGCATCCTAGTGACTCCTGGGTACAATACCACAGGCCTCCCTGTCCACAGGACGTGCCCTCAGGGAGCCTGCTCCAGCAGGGGCTGTGTCCCTCTCTTCTAGGATGGACTCACTGCAGAAGCAGGACCTCCGGAGACCAAAGATCCATGGGGCGGTCCAGGTGCCCCCCTACCAGCCACCCACACTGGCCTCACTGCAGCGCTTACTGTGGGTCCGCCGGGCTGCCACGCTGAACCACATCAACGAGGTCTGGCCCAACCTCTTCTTGGGAGACGCGTAAGTAAGGTCCATGCAGGGACTGGGGGTGGTGGGAGGGCGTGAGGTATACACAGTGGTCCCAGAGCCCTTCAGGGTCACGGGTGACACCCTTCGCCTCATGCCATTGCCTTCCACATATGAACAGTTTCATCTCTCAGGCCATGAAATAGGGAATTACTTGTGCCCTCGGAGCCCCCTTCCCAATGGATAGTCACACTTCAAGGGCCAAAAGCAAAAGTTTGTTTTATGAGACATGGTCTCATGGATTCCAGGTTGGCCTCTAACTCCCTATGTAGTCAACGAAGTCTTAAACTTCTAGTCTTCCAGGCTCTATCCTGCCAAGTGCTGGGAGTACAAGCATTTGCAACCATGCCTGTTTTATGTTGGGGATCAACCCAGGAACAATTCTACATGCTTACATAGGCATTCTAAAGTTAAGCTGTAAATTTAGCCCCAAAATGTTTTTTTAAGTTTACATTTTAAAATTTACTTTTATTTTATTTATTTATATTTTAAATATTTTCTTTATTTTATGTGTGTGAGTATATTCCCTGAATGTATGTAAGTGCACCCATGTTGTGCAAAGCCCTCAGAGGTCAGAAGAGGGCATCAGATCCCCAGGAACTGGAGTTATGGACAGTTGTTAGCCACCATGTAGTTGCAGGGAACTGAACCTGGGTCCTCTGTAAGAGCAGTCAGTGCTCTTAACTGTTGAGCCATATATCCAGCCCTTATTTTTATTTTTATATGTATGAGTGTTATGCCAGCATGTATGTTAAGTACACTCATATCATGCAGTGCCCGTGGAGGACAGAAGAGGGCATCAGATCCCCTGGAAATAGAGTTACAAGTGGTTGTTAGCTGCCATATGGATGCTGGGATTTGAACCAGGGTTTTCTGCAAGAGCAACAGTTCTATTAACTGCTGGGCCGTCTCTCCAGCCTCCCTCCAAAATGTTATTTTTAACTGGTGTATATTTATAATACATAGTGATGGAAATTTGATAGGTTTTCCTTCAAGCATCTCATGTGTTTTGACTCTATGTACTGTCTGTGGTCCCCGTTTCTTTCTCTCCACTAGTACCCTTCCTTCCCAAATAACCTTCCTTCTGTCTCTATGTCATATATGTGTACACATAAAAATTATTTTATGGGGCTTGAGAGAGGGCTTGGTGGTCAAAGTTCTAACTGCTCTTCCAGAGAACCTGAGTTTGGTTCCCAGCACACACATCAAGTGGTTCATAACCACCTGTAACTCCAGCTCCAGAGGATCCGACACGTTCTTTTGGCCTCCATGGGCACCTGCACTAACACACGTATCATAATTACACACAGACACACACTTGTATATATTAATTAAAAATAAAAATAAATCACTAAAATTTTTTTGTATCAATACAAAATCTAGGACCCACAGATGAGAGAAAACATGTGATACTTGTCTTTTTGAGTCTGTATTATTTCATTTAATATGATCCTAATGAGCACCTACTTCAAAAATCATTCTTTATTTTTCTTTCAAGTTTTATCACCTAAGTACCTAAATGACATAGATTTGCCTTTTGCCTGCCTTTTAAAGTTATATGAATGAAGTCATACTGTCTTTTTAAAACCTTTCTATCTTTGTGTGTGCATGAGCGTATGCACACTTGTATTCATGTGTATAAGTATAGGTACGTGCATGCCACAGTACATGTGTGGAGGTCAGAGGACAACCTAGGTGCTGGTCCTCATCTTCCACTTTATTTAAAGCATGTTTTGCTCACTGATGCACACACCAGACCAGGCTAGCTGGCCCATGAGCACTGGGATTACAGAAGTATACTACCACATTTGGTTTTTACATGAGAACTGGGAATTTAAACTCAAGTCGTGAGGCTTATATGGCAAGTACTTTACTCACTTGGCTATCTCCCCCATCCATACTCATGGCTGGCACCATCTGCTTAAAATTGTGAGATACCTATTCATGCTGTATAACTGTAGCTCCATTTTATGATTGTACAATATTCCACTGTGTGATTATACCCCAGACTCTCTGCAGTGCTTCCACTTGTTTAATATTATAAACATTGATCATCCCAGAAATGTTTAAGTAGTGGTATCCTAGGAAACTATATATGAGTTTCTCAAGAGTGGGGGAGGGAGCTAGAAGAATTGCTATTTTTTTCCTAAAGTTTTCTTAAATTTTAGAAAATATAGAGAATTGAGAAATTTTCCTTAGTATTTAAGATTAAAGTACAAATTAATATCTGGTTAACAATATGACTAGTATGATATTCCTTCTTCTACACAGATAAAATCCTTATACACTTTTATACACACATGCTTTTTTTCAGTGATGTTTTTGGCAAAGATGATCTCACTTCATAATGTTGTTTTGTGATATGCTTTATATGAAAGCATCTTAAATGAATCACACTGCATATTTTAAACTTCTTACAGCATTCTGCTTTATAGCCTGTATTTTCACAGGTTCTTGATGGAACATAAACATCTTCCCTTGTTTACCTGCATCTGCCACATTTTAGTGATTCATGGTATTTCATAATTTAGATATACAGTAGCTCACTTTACCTGATAGGGGTTCGTTCCACATTCCCCATGGACCCCTAAAACTGAAGATAGTGCCAGACACTCATAATCTATGCTGTTTTTTTCCTATTAATCACCTATGAAAATTTTAACTTATAAATTAGGCAGAGTAAGAAAATAACAATATAACTAATAATAAAATAGAGTAATCAATATATTAAGGGCTACTTGAACATAAGCATTGTGATACCCTAACAGTCTATCTCCTAGCTGACACTGTTACTAAACAACTAGTGGGAAGGTGCATATATTGTGTGGATACAATGAACAAAGAGATTTTCCTGGGCATAGCACAGCAGGATGGTGCAAAACACCACATAACTCAGAACACTGTAAATTCAAAATGTATTAACTGTTTGGTTCCAGAATTTTCTACAAAATATTTTGAAAGTATAGTTGACTATGGGTCCATGAAACTATAGAAAATAAAACTACAGATAAGAGCCAGGCATGGTGGCACATGCCTTTAGTCCCAGTACATGGGAAGCAGAGGCAGGTGGATCTCTGTGAGATCAAGACCAGCCTGGTCTATGTAGCGAGTACCAGGCCAGCTAGAGCTACAGGGAGACCTTGTCTCAAAAAAAACCAACAATCCCCCTCCCCAGAACAAAACCAGAGATAACAGAACACTGTACCATACTTAATATCCTATTGTAGGATATTAAGTTCCTTTCCCTAATACTTCATTGTTTTAAATATCACTATATTCAGTTTATATGTATATATATTGGCATATTTTGAATTCTTCCTTTTATTATGTTTCTAGATGAATTGCTTATGTCAAGTATATGAACATTTCTCTGGCTTTTGACACATGTAGCCAAACTTCCCTCCTGAAAGGTTTCCCTGAACGAAAGGGCTAGGGGAGTGCCTTCACCAGAGTAGCTCACTGGTCCAATATCCACCCTTGGAGACAGTGGGATGAGGGCAAGTTCCAACCCAGCCAGAGGGGCCCTGTGACATCCACCTCCGCCCCTCAACACCCCTGTGCCCCTCTTCCAGATATGCTGCCCGAGATAAGAATCGTCTAATCCAGCTGGGCATCACACATGTTGTGAATGTTGCTGCAGGCAAGTTTCAAGTGGACACAGGAGCCAAGTTCTACCGTGGAACACCTCTGGAGTACTACGGCATCGAAGCTGATGATAATCCCTTTTTTGATCTCAGTGTCTACTTTCTGCCTGTTTCTCGATACATCCAAGAGGCCCTTAATGCCCCCCGAAGTGAGCTGCTGGGGAAGGGACTGGGGAGGCTGGGACCAGGGTGATGGGAGCTATCCATTTCTGCAGTCCCACTGATGGGTAGGAAGTCCTCGGCACCCATCCCAACATCAATCCTCCCACTCTAAGAGGTAAATAGCTACTGCCATTTAGTGAGTACACAATTTCAGACCTAAGAATCCGCACGAGGCTGGGGAGATGGCTCAGTTTGTAAAGTGTTTGCTAGGCAAACATGTGGACCTGAGTTCAGTCCCTGGAACCCACATGAAAGAGCTAGGCATGGTGATATGTGCTTGTCACTCCAGCATCAGGGATGTAGAAATAGAAGGGTCCCCAAGGCTCATTGGCCATCCAGCCAGTGTGTCCAGGGGCAGGGGAGAGGGCAGGACTGAGGAGGACTTGAGGAGGTGAATACTCCCTATGATATAAATCCAGGGTGACCTCAGAAGTTCAGCAATCCTCCCCCAGAGTAGCTATGAGTATCAGAGGAAAAACCCTAGACCAGGAGAAGAGAAGCCCAGTTGCTCACCTAAGCCCTACCCCTAAACTGCTGTGAGACCTGGAGCCTCAGTTGGCCCATCTGACAGCAGGACTGTGTCAGCTTTCCAGGGTATTGTGACTGAAGGGATTGCCAGAGGTGTCCCTTCCTCCCATATGGAAGGGCGAGGTGGGGACAAATGGCTGATGCTAGGTTGGTTCTTCCTACAGGCCGAGTGCTGGTCCACTGCGCCATGGGGGTAAGCCGCTCTGCCACAGTCGTCCTGGCCTTCCTTATGATCTGCGAGAACATGACACTGGTAGATGCCATTCAGACGGTGCAGGCCCACCGAGATATCTGCCCCAACTCAGGCTTCCTCCGGCAACTGCAGGTTCTGGACAACAGGCTGAGGCGGGAAACAGCAAGACTCTGACTTAAGGAGTGCCTGAAGCCCTGACCCCTCTATCCAGCGTGGCCCAACCTGACTTGCCTGGCCCTGGGGATAGCAGTCTCTGCTGTTTCCAGAGACCCTGAGATGTTACCAGCAAGTGGGGGCTCCACTGAGGCAAAGGCAGGGCCAGCTGAGTAGTAACCTTAAGCAAGTGGAGTCCCCTGACCCAACCCAGAAATTCTTTATGCAGATGAAAATTCAGTCTGTCTCTATAATAAAAGGTTCATCATAATAAAGATGACGGTTTGTGGGATAATGGCTTTACTCTCGTGAGGACCACAAGCTTCTAAATGGCTTGCCAGCTCAGACTGAGCAGCCTGGAGGAGGAAGTTGCCTGAAGCCACGCTAAGGCTTCACGAGGAGTAGTGCAGGGTCAGTTAATCATGCTGTTCTAGGTTCGAGAGAAGAGTCCCTGTGATGCTGAGGACTGTACGAGGTCTTCCTCTCCTTGGCCTTTTCATACCGTCACTCAAGGGCCAGTTGTCCTCTTAAGACCCTAATTCCAAGTGTCACATCTTCTCCAAACCACAATCAAATTTCACTATTGGGGGCCAGTGAAATGGCTTAGCAGGTGAAAATGCTTGCACTGCAAATCTTACAAGCTAAGTTCCATCCTGAGAACCCACTAAAGGTAGAAGGAGAGAATGGACTCCACAAAGTTGTTTTCTGACCTCCACACAAGCACCATGGCACATGTGCATTTCCCACACACCATGCATACAATAGTCATAAAGTTAAAAAATAAACTCTAGTGAGATGGCTCAGCAGGTAAAGACACTGCCGTCAAGTGTGACAACCTGAGTTTGATCTCTGGGCCCCACACCGTGGAAGGAGAGAACCGACTCCTACAAGTTGCCTCTGGTCCCCACAGGCGCACTGTGACATAAGTGTACCCTCTCTGCCAAACAAATACATGTAATAATAAAAAAGAGCAGGCTTTTAAAAATTAATTTTAAAGCTCCTTGTTGGAGCTGGTCATGTAGCTCACTACAGAGCTACACATGCAAGATCCTGGGTTCCATCCCTAGCACCATAAACAACAAAATGGCAAGGCACTTAGTCCCAGCACTTGGGAGGCTGAGGCAGGAGGACTGAGTGAGTTCAAGGCCAGCCTAGGCTAATAATAAGTTCCAGGCTGGGGGTTTGGGATGCAGCTCAGTTGGTAGAGTACTTACCCAGTATGCATGAGACTCTGGGGTCCATCCCTACCATGACATAAGCCAGGCATGATGTGGCAAGCCCTGTAATCCCAGAACCTCTGGATGACCATAAGTTCAAGGCCATTTTCAGTGATATATTGAGCTCAAGGTCAGCCTTAGGATACCTGAGACCCTGCCTCAGTATATAAAAGAAGAAAAAGGAGGGATGGAGGGAAAGAAAGGGGAAGAAAAGAGCGAGAGAGGGAGGATGGGAGGGAGGAAGAACACTAAAGGAAAAGTAATTTCAGGCCAGTGTAAAACCTTGTCTCCAACAAAACCAAAGAGAATCAAAGCAATACAGTGTATCTTTAAGAACCAATCTTTTCATTTACACTCCATTCATTAAAGGACTTAACATTTCAGACACTTAAAAAGTAGAGGCCTCAGAGGAGACACACCAGAAATCCTAGGCAAAGGTCGCTGTGATGGAATAAAACATTTATCACTGCGCTTCTTAGTTCTTAGTACTTAATAAAGTTAAGACCCTCACTGCCTCCCACACCCTGACTCCAGCTTCTCCTTGAGATCTTGTTTTAGATATTACTTCTGGGAATCCCTCCCAGCATGCCTAAGAGTCGTAGCATTTCCTCTGGCCACCAAAATGCCCATCGACCACTTGTGATACCACTTACAACTCTAAATTACAACTGTCTGGTGCCTTGTCATTTTTTACCACTGGCTGTCCCTATCAGGCCTTCTCTGTTCCCCCACCTCCTGGCTGTGACTGCACCTTTGAGTACAGCTTTGTAGGTCCATGGGTCAGCAGCCATGGGTTGGCACTACTGCCCCTCAGCCCTATTACAGAGGCCAAGAGAGTGGATCCTGAAGCTGGAGAGATGGCTCGGTGGTTAAGGGCACTGGTCACTCTTGCGGAGGACCCGGATTCAGTTCCCAGCACCCACATGGTGGCTAACAACCATGTGTGACCCCAGTTCCAAGGGATCCAACGCCCTCTTCTGGCCTCCGCAGATACTGCACACATGCAGGCAAACATTAGTAAATAAGTAAATAATTTTTTAAAAAAGAGAGTGGATCCCAGCAGGCCCTAGGGCTGAATGGCCCCATCTGCTCCCAGATGGACCTGCATACAGCATCTCACATTTGGTTCACCCAACACTCCCCACATATCATTGCTCATGAGCTCCCTTAAACCATTCAGACTCCCATCAAGACACTCCAGGGCCAGCTCTACATCTTCTCCTGGGACTTACAGGACTCTTACCCTTCTTTGCCAGCTGCAAACTGGAAAAGGTATCCCCTTCAAGCAAAGCACATTTTTAGTCAGAGGCCCTCCTTGGCAACCAGATTAGTGAAGGAAAATATGTCTCTTCCTCCTAAGTAGACAGAGCCCTAGGTCAGGGTCCCCAGCTGGGTGAACTGACCACCGACTGAGTTTTAGCTTCCATTTCTTTTGCAGTTTATAATCCACATAAATGTATGCTGGTTTGGTTGGCAGGGATTCATATACCTATTCTACAGATGTGCAGACTGAGACTCCAAGGAAGAGGTGTGGCTGGAATATGGGCTCTGTCTCTCTGGCAGGTACTGCCAAGCTGCCGAGATGATCTCTGTGGCACTTGGCCCCAGCTGGCTTCTGGCTGCCTCCAGTGCTTTGTGGGCCTTATATTCTAGCTAGAGGATGACAGAAGGCTGGTGCTGCTGTGTCCATCCTCATCCTGGAGCCCAGGCCCACTTTAGGGAGGGGCAGATATTTTCAGTTTATCCTGGGGCTGGTAGGGCCTGGAATTCTCCAGATCTGAGAGTCCCAGCTAGGCAGCCCAACCTGCTTAGCCCCAGGCCCCAAGTTTCCCCTCCTCCACCGAGTCCTTGTTGCTATTTCTTGCTCATACACTGTCAGCAGGACCCAAAATAGTAGCTCCAGAAGTCAGTCTCTAATTCATCATGCTGGCCTGGGTATGTGGGCAGCCTGGCCCTGTCATCTGTGCTGGGGTGCCTAGAGACTGGGACAGAGCCTTTCCCCGGGCCTGGGGCTCGGCTTTCAGTGGATCACCTTCTTGAGGCTCTGTGGATGGGGTCAGAATCTTGGGCTACAGTGGGAAAGTGTGGGAAGTCATGAGGATCCAGATGGCAGGAAAGCCGCACATTCCTCGGCTCCTGAGAAAACAGGCTGTCTCCAGACTGGCACTTCCCCAGGGAGACCTTCCTGACTGCCACACTCACTGGGGAAGACTGTGACAATGACCACTCTCCCTCTTCTCTCGAGTAACTTCATGGAAGATGGTGTATCATTCTGAGGAGTACTGAAGCCAGACTCCACACTCTGGATCTCTGTGT
This sequence comes from Eospalax fontanierii, assembly GCA_035773235.1. Classification (NCBI taxonomy): domain Eukaryota; kingdom Metazoa; phylum Chordata; class Mammalia; order Rodentia; family Spalacidae; genus Eospalax; species Eospalax fontanierii. The sequence continues at coordinate 16,611,832 of CM069540.1, read as the reverse complement.
ATAACATGGGATTACTAATGACCACCGTATGGGATCTTTGTAAGGACTGAGTACAGTACATAGAAAGTCCTTTGTATGATACTTTGATAAGTTCTCGAAAGTGATCGGTACAGAGGCAGAGGATGTAGTTCAGTAGTTCCCTGTGTGCTTAGGTTCCCTGTCTGGAAGCTCCAGAAAGGAGAGAGGGAGGAAGCGAGCAAAGGAGGAAGGGAAGGAAGAACAGAAGATAAAGGAAAGAGAAGAGAAAGCTTAGAGATGGCTTAGCAGTTAAGAGCACTTGCAACTTCCGGGGACCTGAGTTCAGTTCTTCGCACCCATATCAGATGGCTCACAACCACCTACAACTCCAGCCCCAGGGGATGTGATGACGCCTGTGGCCTCGGAAAGCACCAGTGCTCACATGCACACGCCCCCACACACGCACATACACGTGTGCACAGTTCAAAATAAAATAAATTGTTCAGAAAAAAAGGAAAAGGCAAGCTAGAAAGAAGAAAAGTAATAGCTGGATTGTAACAAAAGATGCACAAGAAGAAGCTCCTGGCAGCGGTCACACTCAAACTGCTCCTTTTTTAACTTTCTTTGAGACAGGGTCTCACTATGTAGCTCTGGCTGGCGTGGAACTCACTATGTAGACCTAGCTGGTCTCGAACTCACAGAGATCTGCCTGCTTCTGCCTCCCCAGTGCTAGGATCAAAGGCGTGCACCACCATGCCCAGGAAGAACCACTCCTTGAACTGAGTTGGCAGTGAGCTCAGTATGGCGAATGAGGGGATGAATGACTAAACAACACCAAATGACTAAGTGTAACAGTAACTTGGAACAGAAAAGGGAAAAACTGCTTACATCAAATAAAGTCTGTGCTTTAATAAAAAGTGTCAGACTGATGTTAATTCTGTTTTTAATTTTGTTTTGTTTTGTCTTGTCTTGTGACAAGGTTCACATATAGCCCAGCTGGCCTAACTAAGACTTTCTGGGTAGCTGAGGAAGTCTTCTAACTCATGATCCTCCTGCCTCTGCCTCCCAAGTGCTGGGATTACAGGTATGGGCCACCATGCCTGGCTTAATTTCTTTGAGAACTATAGCAGAGTTACATAGGAAGCTAACATCAAGGGAGGCTGAGTAAAGAATATATAAGAAATGTCTCTGCTATAACAAGTCTGCTATAAATCTAAGGTGGTTTTTAAATTAAAAATAAAAAGCAGATAACAGTTAAGACTACTTTGTATCTACCAGACATCAGAAGACTATAATCAATAGATTCAGGTTAAGTGCTTTGAGTATAATTTCTTTTTATCTTATTCTTTTTCTGTATTCTTAAAATATTTCATAACTTAAAACAACCCTGTAATATCAATAGTTTGAGGTAGAGGCAGGAGGATCACCACAAGTTCAAAGCCAGTCTGGTCTACAGACCAAGTTCTAGGCTACCCAGGACTATATGGTAAAGACCCTGTCTCAAATAATAACAATAACAACAATAATAAATTAACCAACTTCTAAAATACCTTTATATATGTAAGTTTATCAACTCAAATGAATTCAGTATTCTGAATTAAAACTGTACAATGATTAACAGCTTCAAGACTAAAATATGGCAGATTCATGTTAACCTTTAAAAATCTGCAAGAGGAGAGCTGGAGAGAGAGCTTTTCAGGGAAGAGAACACGGCAGCTCTTGCAAAGTCACCTGTAATTCCAAACCCAGGGGATCGGATACCCTCTTCTGGCCTCCACAGACTCCTGCATGTAAATGGTGCACATAAACTCATGCAGGCAAACATATATACACATAAAATAATTAAATCTTAAAGAAAAACCTGCAAGAAGCTCTATTATGGATAGTCTTGCTTTAAGAGAAGAGGTAATAATGATCTAGCTTATAGCAAATTCAAAGGACTGGAGAAATGGCTCAGCAGTTAAGAGCATTTGTGGCTCTTGAAAAGCACTGGAGTTCAGTTCCAACATTGGGCAGCTCACAACTGCCTGGAACTTCAGCTCTAGAGGATCCAATGCCCTCTTCCTGTCTCCACAGGAACTTGCATTCATATCACACACATACACACACATATTTAAAAGTAAGAATAGTTACAGCATATTCAGATGAAATACTGTAGTTGAAGAGAAGCCAAGTGTGCAAGGGAGTGTCTCTCATTTCTTTCACTCCTCCCAACCCTGAGGGTGGACCCTATCATCTCCATTCACAGATGAGAGGAAGGCACAGAGAAAGCAGGTCAGGAGAGCAGCTAACTTTAACTGAGAGATCATCGGGTACCAGGGTACTAGTCAAACAAGGTTTGTGACAATAACTCCAAAGCTCCAGTGGCCTAAAGTCAATTAAGTTTTACTTTTCATTCGGAGGCGATGGAGGCTGAGGGAGTAAGCAGGGACCAGCTTCGTGACTTCCTCTTGAGCTGCACATGAGTTCAGTCACATGGTCTCATCTAACGCCAGGGAGGGTGGGAAGTAGTCTGGGATGACACCCAGAAAGAAGAGGAAGCTGTATCAGATGCATCCAGTCTTCTGATTTTGTCATCTGTGAAGCTTACACTCAAGAACCACACAATTTAGGTAACAAAAATAAAACTGGGAAAACAAAGAAACCCTCATAATGGATCAGGGAGATGGGTCAGTGGACAAGGTGTTTCTTGTGCAAGCATGAGGAGCTGAGTTCAGATCACTAGTGCCCAAATAAAAAGCAGGGTGTGTGCACCTGTAACTCTAGCGCTGGGAAGCAGAGACAGGAGGATCACTAGGGCTTGCCTGGGAGCCAGGCAGCCTGACCATCTACCGGCTCCAGGTTCAATGAGAGACCCTGTCTCAAAAAAAAAAAAAATTCTTTAAAAAATTGAATATATGGACTTCTCACCTACACACACACACACACACACACACACACACACACACACACATCCCACATACAAGTTAAAAAACAATCTGAGAAGAGTGTGTCCTTTGTTTCCCACTTCCCTTGAGTGGGATCGGCAGGCTCCCTGCTGGTCCTGGACAGCCTGGTCTCCACACTCCCTTTCCATGAAAGAAAAAGAAGCATCTCTCTTGTTTAAGCTTGACCTGTGACTTCACACCAGCCTTGGTCTTAACTAATATATCTCTTGCCCTAAGGGTCGGTCAGAGGCCTTTAAGGGTCTCTGATATAAGAACTGCCACTCGTGGGGGCACTTTCCTGGAGGGGGAGTGCACCCCATGAAGCCCTTTCTCTGAAGGAGGCGGGTATGATACGGGAGACAGCCAGAGGTCACCAGACACGCGGGAGCACCCGGAGAGTGAGAAGCGGGAGCCGTGAAGCAGCGGAGTCAGAAGTGGAGAAGCAGGAAGGGTCAGCTGGTGGCAGCGGTGACATCAAAGGCAAAGCAGGAAGAGCTGAGTCATGGGAGGAGGAAGCCAGACCGGGGCAGTCTGTCAGGAGCCACAACAGGCTTGGCTTTCTTTTTTGCTTATTTTTGTTTTTAATTTTTTATTTATTTATTTATTTTTATTTTATGTGTATGAGTGTTTTCCCTGCATATATGCAAGTGCACCCATGTCATGTAACACCCGAAGAGGCCAGAAGAGGGCGCCTGATCCTTTAGAACTGGAGTTTTGGACAGTCACCATGTGGGTGCTGGGAGTGGAACTCGGGTCCTCTGCAAGAGCAGCCAGTGCTCTTAACCACTGAGCCATCTCTGCAGCCCGCTGCTTGTTTTCAAGACATCGTCTTGCATATCCCAGGCTGTTGACCTCATCATGTAGCCAAGGATGAACTATACAGCCCAAGATGGTCTTGAAATTCTGATCTTCCTACCTCCACCTCCCGAGCATAGGTATTACAGGTATGTAATACCATGCCAGCTTTATGGGGTGCTGGTACTCAAACCCAGGGCTTCACACTAGACAAACATTCTACCAACTGAGTTACATGTCCAACCACAGTCTTAGATTTCTTTTTCATTTTAAAAATTATTTCTACTTATAGATGGGGGGAGTTCTGTGTGGGGAATGTGGATGTGTGTGCCCATGAGACCAGAGACCTTGAATGCCCTCAAACTGAAGTGACAGGTGGTGTGAACCACCTGATATGAGTGCTGGGAATTGAACTTGGGTACTCCAAAAGATCAGCAAGAGCTCTTAAACTGCCAAGCCATCTCTCCAGCCCAGTTTTGGATTTCTTAAAGAGATTCCCTTAATATATCTCTAAGGTCACCTGAGTAGGAGTCCATCTTTCGGCACCTGAATGAAGCTCATCATTTATGTCTTGTCTGTGGTCAGACCACAGACCACACCAGACAAAGCTGAGAAAGTAGCTTTGGAAAGACAATTGGTCAGTAGATTCAAATGAGACCCTAGAAATGGCCTGATGTACCTTGAACTTGAGATCTACTTTACTCAGCCTCCTGGGTGTTAAGATTATAGGCTTGCACCACTATGCCCAGCTCCTCTTTTATTCTTTCAGTTTTTGGTTATTGTGCTGTTTTTCATTGTGTGTGTGTGTGTGTGTGTGTGTGTGTGTGTGTGTTGTATGCATGTAATATGCATACCACAGCATGCGTGTGGTGGTCAGTGGACAACTTGGGGAGATCGTTTTTTTCCTTCCACAATGTAGGTCCTAATGATTGAATTCAGGTCATCAGGCTTGTTGGCAAGTACCTTTACCCAGTGGGTCATTTTGCTGGTCCTGTTTTGATTTTTAGAGATAGCGTCTCATGTAGCTAAGGATGACCTTGAACTCTTAATCCCCTGCTTCCACTCCTAAGTGCTTTAACTGTAGATGATCCTCCTCTCAATCCAGCTTTGTCCTTCCAGAGACCTAGCCATCTCTCTGGACAGGGAGATTATCATGGACCTGACCACCCATGTCACCACCGTCACTACCACCAAGCTGAGCCACAGCCCCGGAGGTATATTAGTTAGATTTCAGTTGCTGTGATAGAATACCCTGACAAAAAGCAAGTTAGGGAAGAAAGACTTTGTTTGGGCTCGTGGTTTCAGAGGGCATACAGTACATGGTGGCAAGAAAGCCTGGGAGCTGGAGTACGAGGGTGGCTTGGCAGTGAGGAAGCCAACTGATTATATTTCATATGTACACAGGAAGGTGAGAGCGAGAGCAAGAGTGAGACAGAGACAGACAGACAGAGACAGAAGTAGGGCCAGACCATAAAACCCCACCCTCAGAGACACACTTCCTCCAGCAAGGCTTCACCTCCTGAAGTTCCATACCCTCCCCAACAGCACCACCAACTGGGCCCAGTGTTCTAACAGACGAGACTGTGGGGCACTCCTCATTGAACCAGTGCAGTGGGCACCAGCAGCAGGAGCCTAGCCACATGAGAACTGAGTTTTCCATTCCACTTCACTCTCTTACCAGCTGCGGAAACCAGCAGATGTGAGCTCCTTCGAACCTTACGTTCCTCAAGTGTTCAAACAGGATTAACTGCAATAAACCAGCAACCAGGACCTAACGCATAGTAAGTGCTCAAGAAAAGCTCTGAGATGCTTTCCTTTCTTCTGAGACAAGCAGGGCTTGGAAGAAAGATTGGTATCTATACCTGTCCTAAGTGGGGATGGGAGGGCTTCTTCACAGAGTCTGGCCTTTTCCTGTCACTTCTGAGACCAGTGGGGCACAACAGGACGATGGCAATCAGCATTTCCAAAAGCCAGTATCTGGGTTTATCTTTTTAAAGATTTTATTTTATTTTTAATTACATGTGTTAGGGAGGGTTGTGAACATAAGTGCAGTTCCTGAAGAGACCAGAAGAGGGCATCAGACCCAACCCACTCCCTCATCCCCAGAGCTGGAGTGGTGAGCCACTGAACATAGGTGCTGAGGACTAAACTTGAGTCTTCTGGAAGAAGACTGTGCTCCTAACCACTGAGCCATCTATCCAGTCGCCTTGATTTATATTCTTATTTTTTAAATTATTTATATATGATTTATAAACTTTTGCCAACAGTTTTGCATATAGAACTGACTATATTCTCATACAGTTTTCTTGAATAGGGTTGTAAACTGACATTAGGATACTAGGCTACATTCCAAACGCAGGCCTTCTCTGTAAATCCTCACTCTCCAATGACTAGAGAATATTTGCTTTAATGAAAAGGGTTTTACGAGCACTGTAGAACTAGCTGATCCTTACTCTGGTCTTTAATTTAGAGAAAAGTTAAATGTCCCACATGAAAAAGTCCTGAAGAATTCTGGTGTGGTCTGGTAGCATTCAGTTACACACACACACACACACACACACACACACACACACACAAACACTTATGTGTACATACACACATGCCTAAAGCAGGTTTATGAGAAAAAAATTGGAATGTCTCAGAGGTTTTTTTTATTTTGTTCTGTTTTGTTTTCAATTACACCTCAGTAAATATCCTCGTAAAATTCCCGGGTAAGCGACTGCTCTGCTGGCAGGATGAGGCACCCCACACCCACCCAGGAAAGCCCTATTGGTGTGACTTGGGGAGAAGGGCAGGAATCCAAAGTCAGTTCTTCCTGTTCTCCTGCCCCCTCACACCCTCTCCCTTCACACACAATGGGCTCCTCTGAGGACCTGGGGACAGCTCGCACCAGGGAGCCAGCAGGAGCAACCTCCTTGACTCTGAAGCTCCTCTAAGTCTTTCCAGTCAGGGTACCAGAATACAGGGTGCCCTGTATCCAGCACAATATTTAAAAAATACTAAATGGTTACATTTTTAAAATTCCTTTCCCTCATAAACACATTTCCTAGAAACTGGATTGGAAAACAAAATATAGACACCCAATTAAATTTGAATTTCAGCCGCAAATATTTTTAAACATAAATTTGCCTCAAATATTGCATGGGACACACGCAAAAATGGTATTTATCAGCCAAGTGTGGTGGCATGTGCCTGTAATCCCAAAACTTGGGAGGTAGAAGTAAGAAGACTGAGTCCAAGGCCAGCCTTAGCTACATAGCAAGTTTGAGGCCAGCCTGGGCTACATAAGACCCTGTCTCAAAAAAACATAAAACAAAGCAACAAACCAAAGAACTTATTGATCAATTGCTCACCCCTACCTGGAAGTTGTTTTGCTATTATGGTCCCAGAGAAAATAGAAAAGGAGGTCAAATTCAGTAAGGGAAAACCAGGAGACTCTTCTGGCAAGAAAGGAATTAAAATGGATACGCTATTCAGCTTTCCATTACTGTAACAAACACCTGTGAGAAATCAACTTTGAAAGAGGAAAGGTTTACTCTGGCTCACAGTTATGGAGGTTTCATTCCTTGGTGGATTGGCATGTTGGGGTCTGGAACAGGGCAACACATCCCGGTGGCAGCATGAGGCACGGGAAACTGCTCACCTTGCGGCGGCCTGAAAGAAAAGAGAAAAAAGAAGGGGCCCAGGTGCCAATATTTCTTCCAAAGACATCCTCTCAGTCACCCCACTTCCTCTCTCTCTTAACAGTTCCACCAACTGCCAACAGGCTGGAGACCAAGATCTCAACACATGGCCCTTTGGTGGGGATTTCAGTTCTAAACTACAACAGTGGGTGGTTGAAGAAGGTGGGACTAGGGCAGAGGGCAGCCGGCAAAGAGGCTCATGAGTAGTGACACAATGTCCTAAACATTGTGGTGATGCCGCATAGTCTGAGGGGAGCAGGGGACCTCTGCTCTGTACCTCGTTAGGCTTCTGAATGAGATGACTGTGTACTCACACAGCCCCACAGCAGCACGACACCCTCCCCACCTTACCAACGAAGTCAGCACTGAGGCATGTCCACAGTCCATGCTGGGGATTCTGAGAGCTTGAACTTTTAACAGAGTCTGAGGTATTACTATTCAGTAATTACGTGTCCTCAATTAACAGTAGGGCAAAGTGGGGCTAGTGAGATAGGCGAAGAGATAAAAATCCATGTCTCACTGCTTTGTAATCTCAGTGCAGAGTACAGCTGAACATGGGGACCGTGACTTAGTATGCTTTACTGGTGCCTCCCTCCATTTCTAGAATGGAGCAACTTTCATTAGGTGCTCAGTCATCATTTGCTGTGTAGGGATGGGCGGAGTAATCTGACCTTGATTGATGACATCGGAGATTGATGGCATCAGAGGGCCTCTCCAGCTCTGGCCCAGCTTGCTAATGCCCCTCCTTCTGGAGACGAGCCTCAGGGACTGTGTGAGGCTGTTAAAAGTCACCAAAGTAGTGAGTTGCTTTCTTTCTTCTTTTTTGTCTTTTTGAAACAGGGTCTCCTTCTAGTCCCAGCTGGCCTGGAACTTACTATGTAGACCAGGCTGGCCTTGAATTCACAGAGATCCACTTGCCTCTGCCTCCCTAGTGCTGGGATTAAAGGCTGTGAATTGCTTTCTTAATCCAATTTACAAGCACCTGGTGGAAGGTCAGATATAGCACTGGAACTACCAATCCTTTACTAAATAATAGTGATATGCTAGGGCCTGCTAAGTACTTTGCATTTTTCATTTATTCCAGAACCCCTGAAAAGTACATTAATCAAATGACCCTTTATAACCACAACCAAATCATATCCAGAATCTGACGAACTTCTCTCGATCCCTAGTGCTACCACCCCGGACCAAGGAGACTGGCAGCTCTTCCCTGACAACATTTCATTCTGCACCTACAAGGCTGTTCTTTTAAAAATTAGACCATCCTCCCTGGAAAGCAATTCCAACTCTTCCCTGTGGTCTACAAAGCCCTGAGTTTGAGTTTTTATCTGCTGCCACTCCATCCCTCAAACACTCTATTCCAGTTAGCTGCACTGACGTTGAAATACTAGGGTATAGGCTACACAGCCTCCAGACGCGGTGACTTAGACAGACAGCGATGCCACTGAACAGAGGTGGGCAGGCAGCCCAGGCAGGTGAGGCCCAGGTTCCTTCCACCTTGCTGCTCTGCTATGCCTGAGATGGTGTCTGTATTTGCTGGGACACAGCCTCATTCGCATCCCACGACTTTCCACTGTGGCCACTTCACGGGCGCTATGGCCTTCTCTTTGTTCTCTTAAGTCTGCTCGCCTTCTGCAGTCCACATCCAGGTACAATTTAAACCTTTGCTGATGAGGGGCTGGAGCCATGGCTCAGCAGTTAAGAACGCTTGCTGTTCTTCCAGAGAGAACCCAGGTTTGACTTCCAGCACCCACACGGTGGCTGACAACTGTCCATAACTCCAGGCAAAATATTTATACACATAAAATAAAAATAGCAAAATTTTTTTTAAGTGTTAAATCTTCTCTGATGAATTCTCACTGGGGTTTCTGACCAAAACAGGACTCACTAAAAATGGAAGGGAAATCTGGTCCTTCCTAAAACTGACCTCAGGATAGCCTGCTATCATTTTTCTCCCTCCCAGACAAAGCTCTAAAAATTATATATGTGCGTGTAATATATATATGTTATACGTGTATGTATAATATGGGTCTATTTTTTCAGTGTTGAAGGTAGGACCCAGGGCCTCACAGCATGTTAAGCAAAGGCTCTGCTGCTGAGCCACATTTTCAGTCCAAATCCCCTGAACTCTGACTGGGATTGGCTCAAGGTCCCCACTATACCAGACTATTATGGGTTGGTCCAGAACCAAAATATCCATGGCAGTTTGAAATATTGTCACCGTCTGTGCAGCAAGTGCTTGCTTTGTTCTTCTGAGCTCAAGGGTGACCAGTTACATGACACTTTCACTTAAGCCTTCTTCTCCCCGCCCCTGTCAAAGTTGGCAGCCTCCAAAAACTTTCCTTTGAGTCTCCTGGCTCTTCCTGGCAGCCCTTACCCATTGTGTACCTAGGTTAGTCTGCATTGCACAGAGATCCATCTTCCCACTGGGCAGTGAGTTCACCTGACCCTGACCTCTTGTCCTGCTGCCTGCTGGAGCAGAGCCTGGACACAGGCAAGGGCCTCACAGCCAGGAATGTCTGCTGGGTCCACAGGGAGAGTCCAGCTCCAATGGACTGTTAAGTCTCTAGAGAGATTTCTTAATCTATCCTGTTGGAGCTAAGACAAGTAATTAGAGTCCAGGGAAGGAGAGAAAGATCAGCAGTGGCTAGTATGTCTTACAAACAAGTACATCCCATACACACAGATAAGGGAATGGCTTGAAGTTAGGGCACTTGTACCAGCTAGAGAGTATGTGGCAGAGGCAGAATTTGAACTCAGTTCCTTGTGTTTGGGCAGCACATGCCTTTCACTCCTGTGCAATCCAGTCTGCCCCACTCAAGCAATCCGGCAATCCCTCTGTCAAGTCTCATCAGTGTCACTGTGATATACTAACAGGCTGTGGAGAGGAAACAGCCATCTATCTGTAAAATAAACAAGCCTGGGCACGCAGACAGAGGTGCTAATGGAGACACGATTGACCAATTTGCTGAGATCACTGACAGGCCTGAGCGGGACTCAAAAGGCATTGGTCCTTCGGGAGATGGGGGGGAGGGATTGCAGGGACTCCTGCACATAGTCCAGGACCTGGGCCCCAAGGGCTCACGCGCCCCTCAACAGAAAGCTCACAGCAGGCATTCTCAGTGTTTTGACAGCCAGGGTGATAAACAGAGGTATTGATTTCAGAGAAACATCCCCGGTCCTGAGGCCTTCTCTCCAAACACATGTCCTCACATAGCTCAGCCATCAAAGTCAAGAGTGACAGTTCTACAACAGATGAGTGCTGGCCAGCTGCCAGCAGACTCCCAGGCAGGCCACAGATACCTCCAGAGGCCCGCACCGGGCGTTATGAAAGTAGGAGCGGGAAGGTGCAGAGGGCTGTGAGCACATGAGAGGTGTCTGTCTGCGGAAGAAGGGGAGAAGGGGCTGCCTGGGGCCAAGAGACGATGGAAGTCCCCAGCCCACATTCCCGGTACCACATTGACATGTCCTGTTCTCAAGAATCGAGACCTGGGCTGTCCAGGACGGAGGCCACCAGGCAGGTGGAGCAACCGAATGCTCTTCTAGACTGAGATGGCTTATACCTTTAAGACACTCACAGACCCGGCTGGAGAGACGGCTGAGCACTGACTGCTCTTGTAGAGAGGACCGGGGTTCTATTGCCAGCACCCAAATGGTGGTGAACAACCATCCATAACTGCAGTTCCAGGGGATCTGACGCCCTCTTCTGACCTCCTCAAACACTGCACAAGACAGGTGCACATACATACAGGCAGGGAATACACTTGTATAAAATAAAAATTAAGAAACAAATTTTTTTTAAAAAAAGGTACAGACTTCAGGGCTGGAGAGATGACTTGGTGGCTAAGAACAGTGGCTGTTCTTGAAGAAGACCCTGGTTCGAATGTCAGTACACACAGCAGCTAACAACCATCCTTAACTCCAGTTCCAGAGAATCCAATGCCCTCTTCAGTCCTCCAAGGGAACTGCAGGACAGGAGCACACTTACTCACGTGCAGGCATAACACTCATACACTGAAAATAAAAATAAATAAAAGATACAGACTTTAAAGGCCCGCTACGAAGAAAAAATGTTGCCAAATATTGCACTAATAACTTTTCATACTGACTACAAGCTGAAATGATAGTATCTATTAAATAAAATGTTCACATTCATTTCACCTGTTTCTTTTTAATCCCTTTTTAATGTGGCTACTAAAAGTTAAATTTACAGATACGGCTTGCGCTGCACTCCTATTGGACAGTGCTGCTCTGACGGATCAAAACGGAAATGACCCGTTCAATCCAGCGTGAAATACTGTGAACACATCTTTTATCAAAATGCAAATGAACAGAACAATGAATATTGGTATTTTCAAGAGTTCTTTTACATTTTTATCATCTGTTTACTTTGTTTTGTGTATGATGCTGGCGGCGGGCACGTGGAATTCAGAGGACAACTTTGTGGAGTCAGGTCTCTCCTTTACAGGAGTGCCAGGAATCAAACTCAGGTCACCCGACCTGCACCTGGGCAAGCATCTTTACCCACTGAGCAATCTCACCGGTCCTCAGAAGAATCTTTTCTAAAACAGTAGAAGTTTCCATTAACAAAAGGGAATAATCATTGGATAGTAACGTTAATCAAAATGGCTGAACCTAAAAATCTTAACTCATTTTTTGGAAAAATGTTAACTTATAAAATATTGTTATAACAAAATAAAATGATTTCTGAGTCTAGTAGCCAATGTAAAGAAAGGTCATTATGAGTCATACATACTATACCTAGATCTACCTGTATTAAAGAATATGAGGATGGGGCAGGGGAGAGAGTTCAAGCAATAAAGCACTTGCTTCAAAAGCTTGAGGACCTGAGTTGGATACACACATCTGTAACCCCCGCACTGGGGAAGCGGAGTTAGGAGACTCCCTGGAGGTCACCAGCCAGTCTGATGTAGTTGGTGAGCTCCCGGCCAAAGAGACACTTTGTCTGAAAGGAAACGTGATGTGTCTGAGGATGACATTTGAGGCTGTCCCTCTGGCCTCCACATGCACATACATACATCCTTTCTTTTTCTTAAGAAACATATGAGGCTAGGTGTGGTAGTACATTCCAGTACTTGGGAGACTGAGGCTGGAAGATTGAGAGTTCAAGACCATTCTGGGCTACATAGCAAGACTGTCTCAAAAAGGGATGGGGGTGGTCTGAAGAGATGGCTCAGTGGTTAAGAGTACTTGCTGCTCTTCCAGGGGACCCAAGTTCAATTCCTAGCACCTATGTCCAGTGGCCACGACTGCCTATAACTTCAGCTCTAGGGCACAAACACCCTCTTTTGACCTCTGCAGACACCTGCGCAAATGCGGTGTATACACACACAGACACACACACATACACGTTAATAAAAAGAAAACCCCAAAGCATATGAAAACAAAACAATGACAAGAGACTATTATGAAGCTCAGGCATTGTGGTGCATGCAGGCATCAGGCTGAGGCAAGAGGATCAAAGTTCAAGGCCAGACTAGACTACATTACGAAATTTTATCTCAGAAACCAAACATACATGTACACATGTATTAGTAGTGGTCTAATGTACCAGGACACTCCTCAGCTGTTGTGCAAGTGTTGGAATTCCAGGCTCATTAGAGAACATCCCAGAACCATTAGCTAGAACCACCGGGTTCTTCATTCCATCTGAGCACCCAGACTTGACAAGTACAAATCAGTTGTCATTCACTGAGTCACCACCACAGCTCAAATACTTCCTTTCTCCAAAGTGGTGTCCACACTCAAGTTCAGTAGCAAGACAACATAGTACCTTCCCAGAATGTAGACTCAGTCATCCTTTTGTCCAGAGGGCACTGACCACCAAAGGGGGAAAAGCTTCCTTAGCACAGAGGTGCTGCTCATAAAGGTGGACAGAGTTGCAGCTCATACTTGGCCAGTGTTAACAGATGACAAGAGAACAAAGCACCTACCCATCCCACTGACAGGCAGCAAAATTCGCCCTTCTTGAGGGAGTTTCATTGACAAATACATTACACTCTGTAACCACAGCCTAGCATTTCCTGAAATGCTGTGTGGTTTTTATTTTTAATTATTCTAAAAGGGGTATAAGCCTCTTGTCTCTGTCTCCCTGTCTCTGCCTCTCTTTGTGTGTATGTGTATGTGCTTGCATACATGTGTAAAGATGTGATGCAGGGACCCTCTAAAAAAGCGCAAAGTCAGGAAAGGACCTTTTGTTTCCAGGTCTATTGACAGCCCTATTTAGAAGTATATTCCTTTCCATTGTTGTGTTAAAACACCATGACTGATAGGCATGGTGCTGTGCACCTTTAATTCCAGCACTGGGGAGGCAAAGGCCAGGCTGATCTGCATAGTATGTTCCAGGCCAGCTGGGGCCACAGGAAGACCTGTCTCAAAAAGACCAAAACAAAACCAAACCAAAACCCACCATGACCAAGACCACTTGTAGAAGGAAGAGTTTATTTGGCTTCTGGTTCCAGAGGGAAAGTCCAAAATGGCAGGGGAGGCGTGGCAGTAGGAGGCAGTCAAAGCAGAAAGTGCTGTACGCATGTCTTCAAGCAGGCACATGAAGCAGAGTGAAAGTGGATATCTGACAAGGCTTAAGAACTCTCAAAGCGGGTCCCCAGTGACGTGCTTCCTCCATTATGGTCACACCTCCTAAAGGCTCCACGACTCTTCCCAAACAGCACCAGCTAATGGGGACAAAGTGTTCAAATACTTGGAGCCTATGGGGGACATTCTCATTCAAACCATCACAAGAAAGGTCAAAAGACTCCCTGCTTGGATAGGTTGTATGGAAAATGGCTTCCTGGGAGTGTTTTTGTTGTTGTTGTTTGTTTATTTAATGAGAAAGGGGAGCCTTTAGGGTTAGGCTGGTTCCAAGGAGAAGCTGAGTTGCTCTGCACAGTATTAAGGGAAGATGAATGTGAGGTTCCTGAGGTCTGATCTGTAGAGATGATCTGGGAGTGAAAGACGACAGGCAGGGGAAAGGAAGTCTGTGACAGCAGTATGACATGTTGAGACAAGCCCCTCCAATACAGTACACAGGGGGACATCCTCTGGAGAAAAAAGTTCTCTGGGGATGGGGCTCAGCCAAGAATTTTCAAAGAATGGGGAGGTTGGATGTCTAATGTGGAGCTGTCTCCTGCCCTGCGCTGAGATCCCATGCATGGCTTTACGAGAGTGGTACTTTAGAAGAGAAACAGAAGAGGGTGGGGGCATGCCTGAAGTAAAGATGGGAGATTGGGATGGAGGGTCCCAGGGAGGGCAAAGGAGATGGAAGGCCACAGTAGAAGTGACAAACACCCTATCCAGACTTTTTTACAGTTAAACTATCCTCTGTGATGTTGGGGAGGCCCCCAGAGCAGCCTGTGGAATAGAAGCTGTAAGCTTCTTCTTGGTTTTGGTCCCTCACCCCCAGCAATCTGAAGGGTGCCAGAGGCCTCTAGGGGCAGAGGCCTTCCAGGCACTGAATTTTGGGCTCTGTATGGGCAAGGGGTCCTCTGGCCATTGCACCTTGCCTCCCAGACATTCAAGTATCCATTAGGTCTTAAAAGTTTGCCTCTTGATCTGAGGCTGGAGAGATGGCTCAGGGTTAAGAACACTGGCTGTTCTTGCAGAGGATGTGGGTTTGCTTCCCAGCACCCACATAGGGCTAACAATTGTCCATAACTTCAGGTCTAGGGGATCCAACACCTTCTTCTGACCTCCTTGGGCACTGCATGGGTGCACTTACACACATGCAGTCAATACATTCATACACAGAAAAATAAATAAATATTTTTTTAAAGCCTCTGGATCTTTGGGGACCAGAACAGTTTGGGTCCAGGATAACAAACTTCATGAACTAGCTTCCTATTGCTGTTGTGATGAATGAGCACAAACTTAGTGGTTAAAAGCCACTCATATCTATTATTTTATAGTTCCACAGGTCTGAAGAATAGTATGGGTCTCACTTGTCTAGGTCGAGGAAACACTCTGCAGCCCAGGCTGCCTTCAATGCCCTGATCCCCATCTCAGCCTTCCAAGTGCTAAGATTACACGTATGAGTCACAGATTCGGTAAAATTAATCTATTGAAACCTTAGCTCCCAGGCTGATTACATTTGGAGATAGAAGTATTAGTAGAGAGTGAAAAGTAAACGAAGTCAGAAGGATGGGACCCCATCCTTTAGGATTAGTGGCCTGTAAGAGGAGATGAGACTCTAGAGAACTGGCTGATTTGCTGTCCTTATAACACAGAAGACACAGCAGGGTGACCATCTATAAGCCTGAAAGGAAGCCCTTGCCACACGTGAATCCCGCTGGGCCTCGATCTTGGAATTCCCAGCCTCAAATCTGTGAAAAATCAATTTCTGCTATTGAGACCTCCAGGTTATGTATTTTGTCACAGCAGCTGGAACTGACCACGAAAAACACTGGGGGGAAGCCAAGAGGCCAGGCAGGGGTCCTAGGGGAGAATCTGTTTTCCCCCTCACTTAGCTTCCAGAAGCTGCTTTCCGGCACAGGGGCCCCTTCCTCTGTCTTCAAACGCAACAGCAGGCGGTTCTGTGCGCTGACTTCGCTTCACTCTTTCTCCTCCTCTTCCTCCCTCCTCACTGAACATGGGGCCCTTGACATGAGGGCGAGAGACGAGAGAGAGAGAAAAAAGGAAGGCCGTGACAGCGGCGTGTCGCACTGAGAATGCCTCGTGAATAGGGCAAGTACAGGGACCTTTTTCCGGAGAGAAAAATTCCCTGAGGATGGGGCTTGTTAAATATTTTTTGAAGAAGAAAGTTGGAAATTGAATGTGGAACCTCCATCCCGCTAAGAAATGGAGTGCACCCTGTTAAGGTCAGATGCTTAAGTAACCTTAATTCTACCTGGAACCTTAATTCCTTTTGTGTTGTAACAATATGCTCACAGGTCCCTGGGATTAGAAAGTGGGCATCTTTAGAGATGGCATTATTCTGCCCCTTACACCCTGCCTTTGAGCCAACATGGGATTCCAACCTAGAGAAGTTGGGGAGAGGACAATGTCTGCTAGTCTTTGAAATTAGAGAAAGAAAAAAGATGAAAGCAAAGCTCTGGGGGCAAAGAGTTTACTAATAAAAATCACACGGGCTGGGGAGGCAGCGAAAGCACCCAAGAAGAAAACCGCTGAATGTTTCATAAGTTCATGAGAAGTTACACACATGTAACGGAGGTTTCAGGAGCTGGCTACTGCACACATCTTGATGGAATCTTCCAGGAGTTGGGACTAACTAGATACCTTTTAGTCTGGCTGATGGGTTGCCTGGCTTGCTCCCATCCTCACTGCATGGTGATTGCTTCATCCACATGAGGCGGCTTTGGGGGCATCTCGCCATGGTTTGAGTTTGGATGTCAGAGTTATGCGGAGAATGGTGTCATATCACAGACTAGCCTTCTGCTACTAGAAGACAGACTGGGTATCCCCAGGTATCTTTTCTAACACAATCTCCCCAGGGATTCCTGAAGTTCTTTATGAAAAGTGATGGGAGTTTTCTGCCCTTCTCATTCTTGTTGTTCTATTTGGAGTATGTTTCAGTGTGTGGAGAACTGAGAAAGAGAGAGAGGGACAGAGACAGAGAAGGTTCATCTTTCTGGTCTATCATGCTTAGGGGCTTCTTTAATGGAGGTAATAATCTACAACTTCCTTTGTATTTGATACAACCTCCCAAAAGAGTGCTACTAGCTAGGGATTGAGTGCTCACAAGCACGTGAGCCAGAGGGACAGTCCACATTCAAACCATTACATCCTAAATTCTTCTCTTGGCTTTATTGAATTTCACTACCTCTATCATCTTAGATAGTAAGAAATATTATTCCTTTCATCTATCTGTCTATCATCTATCTATCTATCTATCTATCATCCGTCTTTTTACCTACCTACCCTCTAGCTAGCTCAAATGTCTTTAGATATTGATGATGGCTGATGGAGTCACTGTTTTATTTTACATTTATTTATTTATTTAATATTTGTTGTGTTTTGTTTTTGAGACAGGATCTTACTATGTAGCCCCGGCTGGCCTGGAACTTACTATTGTAGATCAGGGTAGTTTGGAATTCACAACGATCTGCCTACCTCTGCCTTCTGAGTGCTGGGATTAAAGGTGTGCACCACCACACCCAGTCTATTTGTTTATTTTTGAGTCTGTATTGTGTGTGGGTACACTGTAGCACGTGTGTGGAGGTCAGCTTTCAGGAATCTGTTCTCTGTTTATTTCATGTGAGTTCCAGGGATCCATCTCAGATTTCTAAGGTTTGTCAGCAAGTACCTTTACCCCCTGAGCCATCTAAACACCCCCTGTTTGAGGGAGGGTCTAGCTATGTAGCCTTGGCCGACTTAATCACTATGCAGACTAGGCTGGTGTTGAACTTGTGGCAATTTTCCCACCTTCTTGAATTACAAGTGTGTGCTACCACACCTGGCTTAGATATTTGATTTTCCCCACACTACTGACCCCACATTTGCAGGGGTTTGAAAGTCCCTCCTCAGCCCTGTCTTAGGCTAGGACTGCAGTTTCCCCCTCAAGGTTCTCTATAAGGAAAAAATCTTCTCAATTCTAGCATCTCTCACTTTTATTTCTTAGAGTGACTATAGAAGGTCCTCTGATCCTGTTATTTTGATTCTAGCACTCGACAGTAGGAATATTTGGACCTCCCTGTCCATCCAGGTTCTCTTTCCTTTGTGACTCTTCTTTCTATCAACAAGAGCCAAGTTACTAAGAGTTTCACAATGAATAGTACTAACATAATAACCACCATAAATAACAGAAGCAGTAGCTAACGCTGCAAGTCACAAGGAAGCTATTTGCTTGCTGACCAAAGTTACAGAAGACAATAGAAGGACGTCATTAAATGAAGGCTGTAGGAGACTGGCAGCCTTCTCCCCATTCTCCTGTGCAAATTAAACTATGCCCAAGGGTGTTGGCAAGGATGGGTAAGAAAATCAATCAATCATCAGGAGAAGCTGGGGCAAGCCCTCATTTTACTGGAAAATTAGAAGGTCCTGGGTGGGACTCTGCCCCCTGAGATTGAAGTCCTACATGGGTAGGACTTGGTGGGAGAATCCTGAAGCAAAACTGACATGGAGTCGATGAAGCAAGAGGTTGAAGACAGAGAAAGGCAAGAAGGGAGATTGGAAAACAGTGGGCTGGGAACAGTTTTAATATACTAATACCTTCTAGAATGCTCACCATGTTTTGGGCACTTGCTAAGCACTTCCTATGCCTCATCTCCTTCAAGCCTCATAACAATATAAGAAGACAGGCTTGTATTGTCCTCACTGAAGCCCAGAAAGGGTGGAAGCTCAGTGGGGGACTCACAAGATTGGCTACAGTACACTTTGCCCACACTGACTCTTCTTGATCACCTTATGTGATGTGTCATCCATTCCCCCAGATATAGCTCTCCAAACTCTCAGAGAAGACCCCAGTGGAGTTCTCCTTCATGCAAGGTGCCCAGGGGCCTCCCATGACCTCTGGCCCACCGGCCCATAGAAAAACCTCCTGTCTTAGCCACTTTGAGACAGAGCACAAAGCAGAGCCCACTGACACCTGGCTTCATCCATCCTGAGAAAACAAAGCTGGGGAATTCCCGTCTGTCGCCACCCAGGCGGCCACATGTCCTCCATCTGTGGCTGGGCCAGAGACAAACATGTGGGCTCCAGGTACAGAACTTCCTAAGTCAAGGGTTTCAGGTCATGCTGGCGAATCATTTTGCAAACAAATGCCACAGGTCTCCTCTCAGACTGGACAGCACACAAGGTCAGCGTCAGCAGATCTGACCCTAAAAATAGGCCCTCTGAGCCAGTCTGGGAGGCCGAGTGTGTGGCCGCCACATGCCCCACGGACCTGTACCAATAACCTGGCCGGGCCTCCAGCACACACAGGTAAGGCTCTTGGGTAGATGTTACCTCTCAGGTCCAGTAAATGTTCTTGGAGAGTGTGGCTGTGGGGGTTGGAAACTCCCCTTTCACCGTTTCTGGAGCTGTAGACAGTGTACCTCCTTTTAGTCTGAAAGTTTTCTTGCTACCCTAGCATTCTTTAGAGACACCAATGAGCTTTTCTTTACCTCCTTTCCCATACCCGAGTTTCAGATTCAATGACCAGTCTGAGGATAACAGGATGGGTTAAGGCTCTAACCACCCTTCTGAGGCTTCAGATGCTCTGTATCAGATTTCACATTCTAATAAACTTCTACCTGTGTCCACCTAGAGGGTCGAGAGGAAAAAAATTTCAGAGAGTTGGAGAGCAAGTTGGAGAGCCTCAGATCCCATGCATGCCAGCACAAATGGCAAATCAGTACTAAACTCCAAGGATGAGAACTCTCTTTGCCCTGGGTAACTTTAAGCAGCATTTATAGAGAGAGGCTCTGAAGATTTTCCTTAAACTTGGGCAGAGGGACATGGGACTGAGGATGGCACATCCCCAGTAGAGATGGGGAGACTGGATGGTACAGGGACAGAGCCACTTGACCAAGACAGCATCATGTGAGGTAGGAAGGAAGGCTGTCCTGCATCTCAGACAGAATTTTCCATTAGACCCCAATGCCCTGGTCCTGTGGTCACAGCAGTTGCCTGTGGGCCTGGAATCAAAGGGCTGTTAGGACTACCAGGGGCTGGCTGTTCAGAACTCTGAAACACTCCAAGGGGAAAACTCCAGAGTAAGGGGGATGGGGTTGTTGAAAGCCATGTCTGAAGAGGCCACCAGCTCCTGGGAGCCCAGCTCTGTGGCACTTTTCTCGCTGCTTTGAGAGTTTTCTCTGTGGTCATTGCTTGTTCTTGGACACAGTGATTCCACAAACAAGTTGGAGCATGCTGACATTTATAAGCAACAGGAGGGGTATCTGAGGAAGAGCTCTAAGTGAGGGGATGGGTAGTGGAAGATCTGAGGAGAGTCGGGGGTGAGGCCAGGTGGCCCTGAAGCCTCCCTCGGGGTCAAAGTCAGGTCTGGGTTAAGGATGAGGGAGAGACATAGTCCTCAATGCTGATAAGCCGGATGCCCAGGCTGGGGGCATTTCGGCCCTAGGGCAACAGTTGGGTTAAAGGGGCAGCTGGGGGCCTGTGTGAGGGTGGAAGTCCTGTGCTATTAGTCATTCTCACAGGCAGACGCAGAGCAGAGGGGAGGTCTTGTGGCTGGAGGCTGGGCTTGTTTGTTGTTGTTATTTGTTTGTTTGTTTTGGCAAAACTACAGAGGCCTAGCAACTTGAACTTGGGGAGGGGACAGACTGCCTTCCACCACCACAGGGTGATCTTCCTTTGTGAAATACCAGTGTTTTCTCAAGTCTTTCCACGTGCCTAGTACGAAGACTGTGTTTTGGTTTTGTTTTCTGAGACAAGGTCTCTTACACTGCAGCCCAGGCTGACCTGGAACTATTATGCAGTCTAGGCTGGTCTTGAACTCCTGACACTCTTCTTGCCTCAGTCTCCCTAGTGCTGGGATTATAGGCATGTACCACCATACTTGGTTTCCAGCACTGTTTTGAGAATTTTCCTTATAAAAATTAATATATTTCCTCTAGTCCACATTGTCTCCTTTTTATATGAGGAAACTGAGAAACAGTAAGTTAGGTAGTTTGCCCCAGGTCACACTGCCTAGGCAATGGTAGAAACTGGACCCCAATATACCTCAGAGTCTGATGGTTTAACTACCGTAGAACCTGGTACCTTTGATGTCTGGGGAGCAGTAGGGGCCTCTCACTCAGCTGCTCTATCCTCGATCCCGCCAAACCTGTGAGGTGGGTGTTATTTATTCCCGTTTATACAAGAGAAAGTTGGAGACCAGGTACGTGAGCCTCCTGGCTCGAGAGCACACTTGCCACAACTCTTTACCACTCTGTGGTTCACACTGGGAAGGGAAGTCTACAAAGCTGAAAGGCAAGGTTGGGGAGATGGCTCAGTGGCTAGAGCTTGCCTCAAAACCATGGGGACTAGAGTTGTGATCCCCCGAGCTGGGCAGGTATGGTGTCTCCTAGAAGCCCAGCACTAGGCAGGCAGAGACAGGAGGTTCCTAGAGCAAACGGTCTAGCTAGACTATCAGGAATCTGAAAGCACTGGGTTCAGCAAGAGACTCTACCTCAGAAAATAAAGTGAAAAGTGATTGAAGAAGATACCTGATATCAACTTCAGGCCTCCACACTTACATGTGCATGCACTTGCTCACATGTCTGCCTACATGCATGCATACATGCAAACACACCACATATATATAAAGAATAAAAATGAAAAAGCACAGGTTCATCCTCAGTAGCTCATAATCCATGGCCAAGAACATGGTGCATCTCTTGACATGGTCGGGCTGCACGCTGCTCACTAGGTTGCTGTCATGTGTCTTAACCTCTCTGACCCTCATTTTCTTCACATAATGTGGGGCCAATGCTGCCTCTTCTAGTTGGTTTAGAGAGTAGATATTCCCCCAGAGCACAATAAAAGAAACCACCTGCATGTTCAGTTCTCTGGTTCCCGCCAAGGTTGTAATTTCTCTGAGAAATTTTGTGACAGCTTTAAGAGATGCCAGTCCAGGGCTGGAAAGAGAGATGGCTCAACAGTTAAGAGCACTGGCTGCTGTTGCAGAGGACCTGGGGGTTCTGTTCCCAGCATCCACATGGCAGCTAACAACTCTTGATAACTCCAGTTCCAGGGGATCTGATACCCTCTTCCGGTTTCTGCTGACATTACATGCACTTGGTATACTTACAGGCAAGCAAAACACACATAAAATATAAATAAATCAATCAAAAAGAAAAAACGAGAGTGAGAGAAATGGCAGCCTTGTCAAGGTCCAGTTGGCATCTAAGAGGCAGGCCTAGTGAGGAACCGTAGTGTGGGTGGGAAATTCTGGGAGAGGCAGTGAGCATGACACATCTCCCCTACACTCACCCCTCTGCACACTAGGAAGGCTTGTTCTGAGGTGACACTCTGTGGGAAATGATTCTCGAAAGAATCGGTCCTGCTGGGAAACTGCCTGCAGCATTCCTACCCATCTCTAGAGGAGGCAGACACCCAGAAGCTCAGGAGTGGGGACCACAAGTGGCCCGATTACCCCAAGTTTGTCTCTCTTGCCAGAGCTCTCCCCGTGTCGCTGGGTACCGTCCACCCCGGCTGGCATCCTGGTCCGAGAGGGAAACTGCCTTAGGGCCTCTAACCCCCCTACATTTCCGGGAGGCCCACCTCTGCCAAACCACGATTGGGAAAATCAATTAAGAGTTCATAAATTACCACCCGAAGCACTTTGAACCATCTGAAGAGTTAATCAAACAAGTTCATGACATCAACACCACTGGAGAAGTAATATTAAATTTCCTTTTAAATGAAGGCTTTTCTTTTTTTAATAAAAGGATTTTATATTAATTCACATAATTGCCTCTTGTTAACATACTTGCCAGAATCCAAAAGAAAAAAAAAATCTGTTAAACTTGGATTACATCTGATACATTAAGAATTAAATTACAGGCAACAATAACAACAACAACAACAAAATTCCTGAGTTTTCATGTTCAAGCTTTAATTAAAAAAAAAACCCACAACTTTCATTTTCTGGTTGGGATCATTTTGGTAGATTTAAAATTCATAAAGATGAGCACTGACTGTGGCAAATTAAAAATATGTATATATTTATATGTGGACAATTGCCAAGTTCCAACCTCCACACACCCGTCAGTAGGTATTGCGCTGCTAATAGAGTCATTTACCCAACCACAGTAGTGTTTCCACTCTTCTGTTCTTTCAAAGCACATTCCAACCCAGCTTGGGTGGTGCCGGGGAAGAATGTGATGCACACTGCATTTAAATCTGGACTAACTTTCCCCAGGAAAATGACTATCAACAGGTACAGAATACCTCCATATTCTGTAGGAGGGCTTTTTTTTTTTTTTTTGAGACAAGGTCTCACTATGTACCCCTGACTAACTCACTATGTAGACTAGGCTAGCCTTGAAGTCACAAAGATCCTCCTGCCTCTGCCTCCTGAATGCTGGGATTAAAGGTGTGTGCCACCACACCTGGCTGAAGAGGGCAGAATTAAAAAAAAAAAAAATTTGTGTGTGTGCATGTGTGTCAGGGGAGGTATACATGTGTGGTATGTGCACATACGTGTATACAGGTGTGCACACACAGACGCCAGAGGACAACACTGGGTACCTGCTCTGTTACTCTCCACCTTATTCCCTTGAGGCAGAGTCTCTCACTGAACCGGAGGTAGGCTGGCAGCCAGCAAGTCCCAACAACTGGAGCCATTTCTTCAGTCTCAAGAGCAGATTTTGTTTTAATGTTAGATTATAAACTATTTTGCTAAGATCAAAAACCTCTAGGAGGAGCTGGAGAGTGGCTCAGTGGTTAAGATCACTGGTGAGGTTCAGTTCTTAGCACCAAGATAGTAGACAACTGTCCACAACTCCAGTTCCGAGGAATCTGATGCCCTCTTCTGGCCTCCATGAGCACTGCATGAATGGGGTGCGCTCACACACATACAAGCAAAACTACTCATAGACATGAAAATATAAATAAATCAAAAAATTGATTAATTAATTTAAAACAACTTCTAGAAGTCAAAGACCTTTGTAGCCAGCCTGCTAGACTCATACTCCCTTTGACAACAGTCTGGCTCAGCCCTGCGTATGTTTGATATAGGGCACATGTGTAAAGCTTTAGGGATAGAGCCGGGTCAAGTCACAGAGTAAATGATGCTGTTTCCCAACCTCAGTGGTCATGACCCAAGAATGCTCCTGAGGTCATTGACTTAGACTAACCAGAGACGAGGGTGAGGGGAAGTCAAGATGCCTGGCTCTGTCATCGAGGAGTGGAAGTGGGGAGGGGGCTACCTTCTGCACCTGCAGTCAGAGAGAGGAGGAGTTTCCCGCATAGGGGGATTCACCTCAGAACCCCATACCTGCAGGGCCTCTTCTGAGGTCCTGTACCAATCAGACTTTCCTTTTTCTAAAGAAACTGTAAGCTTTGGAGCCTCTACAGACTGGATTCCCCATGATTTCCCCAAAAGTACCTGTCCTGACACAGGCCAGACCTGGCTGCAGCCCTCAGAGGCAGCACAGAACTGCATCTAGGGCCCTCTTACTAGGAAGGCAGTCAGTGCCCTGAGAGAGGTGGAGCTGTGAGGCCTTGTTCTAAGGCTGCCCTGCTGGTCTCAGCCCACAGGTTTAGGGTGAGCACCTCTTATGCACACAGCTCTAAAGCAGAACTTGCATGGGATCTGAGGTTATTTCCTTCCCTATATTCTGATAGGATATACACACATATCACAGACACTCTAGAAAAGATGGTTAATTTCTTCTTGGAAACTCCTTAGCTGGTAGTTTCTAAGCCAAACCTCTTACCTACCTACCTACCAGATGGCCCTCTCATATTCTTTCTGGGACATTCTAGGAAACTCACAACTCTTTTGCTTTAATACACAGAGCTCTTTGGTTCTCTTTATTTCATGGCACAATTTATTGAAATGCTTGAATTTGGTTACAAGTTTCCTTTGCCCAAGATGAAAAAAATCTTCATCTGAAATAAAAACTATGATTTGGGGGCTGTTGGGATGGCTCAGGGATTAAGAACACTGGCTGCTCTTGCAGATGACCCAGGTTTCACTTCCTAGCACCCACACGTGAGCTAACAGCCACCCCTAACTCCAATTCTAAGGCATCCGATGCCTTTCTCTGACCTCCACGGTCATTGTACAACATTGGTACACTTATATACATGCAGGTAAAGCAGTCATAAACATAAAATAAAAACAAATTTAAAAAATGTTAAACTACAATTTTAAGCCTGGCATAGTAGCTCATACCTTGGGAGACTGAGCCAGGGGGACTGCCAAACGTTCAAGGACAGCTTGGTCTACATAGCAATTTCCTGGCCAATCAAGGCTACATATAGACCTTGTCTCAAAATCAAAACAAGAACAGGGTATGGTGGCCCATGCCTTTAATCTCAGCACTTGGAAGGCAGAGGCAGGAGGATCCCTGTGAGCTCATGAGGGCAAAGCCACCCTAGACTATATAGCAAGTTAGACGTCAGCTGGGGCCACAGGAAGGCCTGTCTCAAAAAACAAACAAGACAAAAACAAAATAAAATCAATAGATTGCTTACAAAAATATAGCAACTTTCTGGCTTCTCATCAAAATATCTGAGAATGAGCCAACTATGATTCAGCAGGCAAAGATACTTGTTGCCAAGCCTGACAACCTGAGTTTGATTCCCAGGACCCACATGGAGAGATCTGATCCCCATTAGTTGTGACCTCCACATATGTGCCATGCATGTACCCTCCCCAAAATAATTAAATACAATGTGGACTTGTACCCTTCCATGGAATGGCAGGTTGCTGCCCCTTCCCAGAGAGGGCACTGGCTCTTTGGTGAACATAGTCCCCACTATTCCCTAACATCTCTTGCTTACCACCAGTAGTCAAACTACTGTTTGTTTGCTTTTTGTTATTTTTTAAAAATTATTTTTATATGTAAGCATGTTTTGCCTGCACATATATACATGTGTGCCTGGTGCTTGTGGAGTGAAGAGGGTGTTAGATTCCCTGAAACTGGAGTGATAAATTGTTGTGAGATGCCATATGGGTGCCAGGAACAGAACCTGGGTCCTCCGCAAGGATAGCGAGTGCTGTTGAGCACTGAGCCATCTCTCCAGCCCACGGCTTGTTCTTTAGTGTCCAGCTACTCCCTCCACTATGTTATCGCCTGGTTCCTCTGGGAAGGAGCCTAGGTCAGCCCCTGTTCCTCAGAGGAGGATGCTCACATAAGCCAGAAGTCTTCAGAGCCAGCATTTGATTTCTTGGGTCCAAATCTTTAAGTACGAAGCTGTAACAGGAACCCAGAAGCCTGTCCTGACAGCCTGCCCAGCTCTCATTATGACATTTAGCCGGTGATTGATACTGTGTGTGTCGTGGAGACCTTGGCAGTTAATCTCTGGGTCGAATCTATGGAAACCAAACAGAAAAGATTTGCCTTCCCCCTTCCCTTTTGGCTGTGATCTGGGAAACAGACTCTCCCTTCGTCTCAGAGAATGAGCGATCTGGGAGCCTGGAAGCGGGGCGCACAAGCCGCCTTCAGGGTTTGGAAAGATTACAGGTCTGTGGTTTCTGGACAGCTCTGCGCTTTGTTCTCTTCCCCCATCACGCTGGAGGATAATAGATCCCAGAGCCCCCTCTGAGTGCCAAGCTGCTCTGGGTAGACCGCACTGCTTCCTTTTCTGTCTGGAAATCCAGCCGAGGCTTTCAACGCAGGGGTGGGGCCTGGGGATGGTTACTTCCCAGCCTAATGAGGAAGGAGAGGCCTCAGTGAGGTCAGCTTCAGTGATCAAAGGAGGCAGACAGCTTCCACAATGGGAAGGACTCTAGCTTCTCCTTCAAATCGCCTCTTCCCAAGTCCCCTTTATAGTGACAAGCAGGGCTCAAGAGGACCTAAACCGCAGGGTTTAAGAATACCGTGCTTAAGTAGAAACAGGAAGAATGGGTGCCATAGATGTGCAGAGCTCCTGGTCTTTTAGAATTAAGATTGCTGTGGCCCAGAAGGAAAGTTGTCGCCATACAGTTAGGAGATTGAGGGAGTCTAGGCTGAATCCTGCAAGAAAGGCCTCAGCCATGCCTTGAAATACCCGCATCCCACCCACCACCTGGAAACCCCAGCAGGCAGGCCCCGAAGTCAAGTTCAGGCCTCACCAACTACCCTGGGGGGAGGCACAGCCCACCTGTATTCTGCACTTCTCTCCCTGGACCCAGCCTCAGGTCAGTCAGAGCCTTCCTCCTGCTTCCAAAGCTCAGTCTCCAGAAAGGCCTCCCAGGCCTCTATCATTCATTCCCCCCTCCTGTGTCATTCATTCACCATCAGTCCATCCACTCACTAAGCCGCTCACTCCTGCAACAGGTATTTCCCCAACACCGGCAACATTCCAGACACAAGAGACGAAGGCACCAAGAACCCTGCAGCAGGGTGATCCAGTCCTCCCTCCCCTAGGCTTGCATCTGCATTTGGAGCCAAGACCTGGTCCCATGTTAATGGGAAGATGGAAGGCACTTTGAGCACGCTTACAACCCTTCTCTTCACCCAGTTGCTCTCTGACATTTTTAGCCACACATCGGGCAATTACTATCAACTGTTAGAGAGCACAGAGCTCTTGTTAAGATATACTCTCAGGCACTGGCCCGGTGTGCAACCCAGAAATCTGTGTTTTTAGCCAGTGCCAGAAAACTCTAATGGAAGTAGTCTTTACAGTGACATTTGGAAAGGCCCCAAAGAAGGGTCCCCTGCGCTCTGCATTGTCCCTATCCCATTAAGGAGGAAGTCACGATGCCTGGGCTTCCCACCATCCCCATAGGCTAGGGACCCTTTCAGGCATGCTATGGACTTGGGGAATCAAATCCCTGCAGCAGTGGTTTAGGTCTTTTCCTTGACTTTCAGAATTTTTTACTTTCATTTTTCTTAAGAGACCAGGTCTCATTCTCAACTCTCAGGCTCCATAGTCCTAGGCCTCAAACTCCTAACCTGAAAAATCTTCCTGCTTCCGTCTCCTAGAATATTTCCACATGGATTCTGGGGATTAAACTCAAGTCCCTGTGCTTGCTTACTGAATGAGCATTCCTACCTGTTTCTTGGGTTGTTGTTTATTTTTTTGCTTTTTTCTTCTCTTTTTTAAACACAGGGTTTGAGTATGCAACCTTGGAACTCACTATGTAGACCAGGCTGGCCTCTATCTCACAGAGATCCACCTGCCTCTGCCTCCTGAGTGCTGGATTTAAGGCATGTGCTACCATGCCCAGCCCCTGTAGCAGAATTTAACTGTCCCCTGAATCTCTTGCAAAATTCCCATCAAACCCTGGGATGGAGAGATGGCCCAGCGGTTAAGGACACAGGCTACTCTTTCAGAAGATCTGACTTCGATTCCCAGAACCCACACCAGAGCCAGCAAACGTCCATAACTCCAGTACCAAGGGCTCCATGACCCTCCTCTGACCTCTGAGGGCATTGACAGCACAGGTGCAACTACACACATGCAAGCAGTACACTCCTACACATTAAAAAAAAATCCCATCAAACCTAGATCCCAAGGACTCTGCCAAGATTCAGCTTTGCTTTGGTGAGACCACTTTCATTATAGCAGTGTGTTATATCAGAAGTCAGTACCAACAGGGTCTGTAAGAAGGCTAAGCAGATAAAGGGGCTTGCCAAAACTTATGACTTGAGTTCAAGCCCCAGGACTGACAGGGTGGAAGGAGAGAACTGACTCCTGAAAAGTTGTCCTTTGACACACACACACACTCACACAATTAATAAAAAATATTTTGTCTATTTTTAAAGTGAGGGTCTCCCTGTAGCTCCAGCTGGCCCAAACTCACTATGTATGGACTCCATCTCACAGAGATCCACCTACCTGAGTCTCCCAAGTGGTGGGATTAAAGGTGTGTGCCACCACACACAGCTTAACAATTTTTTTCTTAAAAGAAGTCAGTAAATATCTGCCATCTTTTTTATTCTTACAATGTTGGCAATCATTGCTCAGTGTGCTGGACCCAGTAGCTTGTCAGGTGTTATAAATGGTGCATTCTTCTCTTTTTATCATCTGAAATAGTCTACCAAAGAGAAAATTTCCCTCAACTAACCAGAAGTAGAGCTTGTATCCTAGCACTCGGGAGAATGAAGCAAGAGGATCACCGAGACTTGACAGCTAGCTGGGCTACATAGCACACTGGCCTCACAAAAACAGAAAACAGAAATACAAAAGGGAGCCCCGTATGATGGCACACACCTTTAATCCCAGCACTCTGGAGGCACAGGCAGGTGAATCTCTGAGATAGAAGCCAGCCTTGTCTACACAGTAAATTCCAGGCCTTCCAGGGCTACAGAGTGAGAACCATCTCAAAGAAAAAGAAGACCATGAGGAAGGGTCATCCAGGAAAGCAAGCACAAGACCTGAGTTTGATTCTTGGAACCCATGTGAAAATATGCCAGGCATGGTAGCATGCACCTGTAATCTCAGCACATGGAAGGCAAAGGCAGGAGGACTCTTGGCATTCACTGGTCAGTCAGTCTAGCCTAATTAGTGACATTTCAGGCCAATAGGAGACCCTGTCTCAAAGGAGTTGGACACATTCCAGAGGACCTACAGTTGCCCCCTGGCCTCCACATACTCACATGTGCACATGAACTTGCACATAAATATACATACATATACCTATGCAGACATGCCAAAAGAAACAAAAGAAAAAGCAACCCTAACTTCCAGATTCTTTATCGTGTGGCTTCCTATCATCTTCCAACAGTGAACACCTGTGCTAAGTATCATTATGATTTGAGTATTTAA
Source organism: Eospalax fontanierii (assembly GCA_035773235.1). Taxonomy (NCBI): domain Eukaryota; kingdom Metazoa; phylum Chordata; class Mammalia; order Rodentia; family Spalacidae; genus Eospalax; species Eospalax fontanierii. The sequence goes on along the minus strand of CM069540.1, from coordinate 16,582,152 downwards.
TGTGCCTCAGTCCACTGGAGTTATTTTTATTATGCCTGTTCAAAATGTCCTGGTTTTGAGAAGTATGAGCCTTTTCAAGTTGTTATTTTGAGGAGCTTTTGATAGCAGTATTCTCTAAAGCTATAAGCCTTCTTATATGCTTCAAACCCCTTCATCACACTGTCTTATCCATCACCCTCCCTCTCAGCAACTAAAGCTGAGCAGAGCAAACATCTTCAATTTATGGTCTTTCTAATCTGTAAAATGGGAATAATAGTGCCTACCTCCAGAGAGCTAAGATTGAGTTAGTAATTTTAAAGAAATTGGAACAAAAGTGTCTGTCACAAAACAAGTGCTGTACAAGCACAGTTCTCCCTCAGTACCCACAGAGGACTGGTTCTAGGGTTCTTGAGAATACCAAAATCCAAAGATGATCCGGTCTCCTCTGTAAAATTGCATAGTTGAGCTAGGGAAGCAGCTAAGTGGATTAGAGATTGTCTAGCATGCACAAAGTCCTGGTTTGATCCTCAGTACCACATAAATTAAGTGTGGTGGTATATATCTGTAATCCTAGTACGAGGGAGGTGGAGGCAGGAGGACGAGGAGTTCAAGGTTATTCTTCATTACATATCAAGTTTGGGGTCAGCCTGGTCTACATGAGTCCCTGTCTCAAGAAAGAAAAAAAAATAGGGCCAGGTGTGGTGGTCCATGCCTTTAATCCTACCACTCGGGAGGGCAGAGGCAGGTGGACCTTTGTAAGCTCAAGGTCAACCTGGTCTACATAGCAAGTCCCAGCCAAGCTGAGGCTACAGGGAGAAAAAACAAAACAAAACAAAAAACAAAGGCACTGTATTTGAATATGGGCTACACATATCCTCCTGCAAAACTTAAATCCTCTTCAGATTACTTGTAAACCTAATGCAGTGGATGAGGTATATAAATAGCTATTACACTATACAGTTTAGGGATTAATGTCAAAAGAGAAAGTCTGTGCAAGTTCAGAACAGGCACAATCTTTCCCTTTCAAGTATTTTGATTCTTGGTTGGTTGAATCTGCAAGTTTGGAATGAACAGCTTGATTTACTTGTCAAATCAACAACACTTTCCTCTATCTTCCCAGTCTCAGAGGCTGAGTACAACTTCCCTTCCCGAGCTGTCTGATCATCGATGTTATCGTTTATTTCATCAGAGAACACATGCAACCCAATTCCACAGGAAATTCATTTCCCTGGGGACAATGAAACTCTTCTTCCACATTCCACAAGCAAAGTCTGACCCTCCCACTACAGCCTTCCATCTGCAGACACAGCTGTCTGGCCAAGACATCTCTCTTAATCCCCTGATAAGGAAGAGCAGCAACAGACAGCTTCCAAGCCTGAGAGCCATGAACAGGACCCCACTGTCCTAATAAGCCAGCTGACCCTTATGCAGCTGGCCGACTGCTCCCTTCTGATTTTAAGAGAGCCACATGCCTGCAATGTAAGGACCTTCTGGGTCTGCCTATTCAGGTTCAAAATGGCCCAAACTATCACATAAAGGAAAAAGTAGGCACTAGAAAATCAAACCTAAAAATAAAATTAAATTCAAAAAATTTTAAAAAATATTTTATTTTAATTTTATGTGTGTGTGAGTGTATTGCCTGCATCAATTTAAGTGCACTCATGTCATGCAATGCCCATGGAGGTCAGGAAAGGGCGTTGGATCCCCTGGAACTGGAATTATAGATGGTTGTTAGCTGCCAGTGGTTGCTGGGAATCGAACCCAAATCTTCTGCAAGAGCAGCCAGTGTCCTTAACTGCTGACCCATTTTTCTAGCCCCTCAAAAAATTTGTTTTAGAGGTGAGAAGGGACTGGTTGCCTGGAGGAGTGCTTAGGCTCAAAGTTGCTGCTGGATCTGCTGTAAAGCCACCTCAGCCCCCAGCACTTTTGTTCTGGGAACACTGGAATGTTGAAAAGAGTCCTTTAACTGCCATTATGGGCTTCCTTGTTGGGGTCCCTGTGCTGCCCGAGCGGGAAGCAGGGTCTCTGTGTGAGGGGGTGAGTGGCTCGGAGTCAACACAGGGAGTGGGTAGAAGCAATGCAGAGGGCGAGCCGCAGCAAACTCATTTGTTCAAGGAAATGTAAGGGGTTATATGAGTTTGGTTAGCCAATCGCCCTAGAGGGTGGTTCCCAACTGTAGCCAATAGTAATCTGTCTCCAGGTAGATCATCAGGCAAGTTCTCTGCAGATGCTGGGCAGAAACTGGTGTCACACCTGGCCAGGGCGGAGCGCCACATCCACAGGAGCCATTCCCTTATTCCTCATAGCAGGTGGCCTGGCTAAGGCTCACGCTGCATTATGCCACACACTTCCTCACTTACCTGTGTGGTCTAGGGGGAGCAAGAGATGGCACAGCAAGCTAGGGACACACCAGCCATATTTCCAACTTGACTTCTTCCTGTCTCTTCTGTAATGCTCACCATTGCCTGCTAACACCCATCCTGATCCTCTCTCCTGCAGAAAGGAAAGAAAATCCTTTGGCTCCAAAATGACATCAAGAGACTCGAAGTCCAGCCTCGAGAATGCCTACCCATGTGCCAAGAGGCTGTCCCTGCAGGAGGAGGAGGGAGAGGACTACTGCACCCCTGGAGCCTTCGAGCTAGAGCGGCTCTTCTGGAAGGGCAGTCCCCAGTACACCCATGTCAACGAGGTCTGGCCCAGGCTCCACATCGGTGATGAGTAAGTGCCAGGCCTGGCCTCACTCTGCCCTCCCTTCCCCAGGTCACACTGCACCAACTCCTGACTAGCTGTTCTGTAAGAGCTCTGCTATTTAGAGCTCATGTTCATGTTACAGAAAATCCAGTAAAGAACCTTAAACAAGGCAAGCTTATTTTTCTGTCATATGTAAGTCTACAGGAAGGTTGGCTGGGGCTGGAACAGGGACTGCTGGGCTACCAGAGACTCTGGCTCTGCTCCAGCATCCTGAGGGTCTGGCTCTCTTCTTCAAAGTTTCTTGGGACCCAGAGTAATCACAGGGCCCTGGCTGTGAACTGTAGACCCCAGACAGCAGAAAAATGGGTGAAAGGAAAACAAGAAGGACCTCTTTGCAAGGGAAGTCCTACCCAAGATTTCCCCTGCCCCTTGCTTCAAGGGAGGCTGGGAATTATAGTCTACTTAGCTGACTATAACAACAGCAGAAATAGGGAGTCTGACATAGATGTACCCCAAACTATGTGTTTGGAAAATGGTAAGCCTATATTAAGGTCACTGTTTATTCATGGGTTCTTAGAGTCACATTTCCCACTGAATAAACAACTGAGAATTATCTATTATAGATGACGATGATGATGATGATGATGACGATGATGACAATGATGATGACAGCAGCCCTCATACTATCTAAAGGACATTATGTTAAGCGTCCTACACACATAACCTTATCTGGCCCACATAACAGCCCAAAGAAAAAGTATTTCATTTACTCCCATTTTAAAGGTCAGGACACGGAGGCACAGAGATATTTAGTAAGTGCCTTTGGAATCAGAGAGCTGAGGATCAAGAGCAGCTCTGCCCAGCCGTACATTCATTCATAACTTCCACTGGACTCCTCCCTCCATCTGCCTGAACTTCAACTTGTATCCCACCCCTTCTTATGGCAAATGGGCAGCCGCCGTACATATGATTTTAATACCCAGCTTGCTGCTTAAAAACGAGACATAAATTATCTAGCACGGGAATTGCCAAGGACAGTCGCCCTTAACTTACGTTTTTTACCCTTAATCTTTTTTTTAAGTACGAGAAGTTATAAAAATTGTATGCCTTTTCATATTATATTAAACTAAATAATGGGTTATAAAAACAACAGCAAATCAAGCATGATGGCATATGCCTGTAATCCTAGCATTTTCAAGGTAAAGACAGGAATTCAAGAAGATTAGGAGTTCAAGGTCAGCCTTGGTTATATAGTAAGTTCAAGGTTAACCTGGGCTACATAAGACCTTGTCTCAAACAAAAAAACAAAAACAACTAAACCACAATTTCTCTTTGTCCCTTCTTAATTCTGTCAGTAACAAGTATAAAGTTTGGGGTTCTTTTTATTTATTTGTGTATATGTATGCTTTCTGTGTGTGGGTGCCATGTGTGCCACAGCGTGCGTGTGGAGGTCAGAGGACAAGTTTTGGGGATTGATTCTCTCCTACCATGTGGGGCCTAGAGACTGAACTAAGGTAGTCAGGTTTGGCGGTTTACCTCTTCACCCTCTGATCCATTTAGCCAGACCACAAATATTGTTTATATGTTATTTCTACTTCACATGGGCTATTTCAAACATACAACACACACACACACACACACACACACACACACACACACACTGTTTTCATTTAGTTTAAACAAATAGATGTTTTGTTTTGTTGAAATAGGGTCTTATATAGTGTAGGCTGGCTTTAAACTCCTGATCTCCCAAGTGTTGGGATTAGAGGTCTGCACTACCTTTTCTGACTTAAACGATTTCTCTTTAAAAAATGAATCATAACATGTACGCTGTTCTACATTTTTAATATTCTGCATTATAACTGTGCTACAATTTGTCCAATCATTCCCCAGTTGAGAACATTACAGGAACTTAGGCGAGGGTATACAGGAACTCGCTGTACTGTTTTCTCTTTTGAATTCGGCTCTGCTGGGATATAATTCATGTACCATAAAATTCATCCTTTTAAAGCACACAATTCAGCGATTTTATTATATTCACCAAGTTGTGCAGCCGTCACTACTATCTAATTGCAGAGCGTTTTCATCACCTCAAGAGGAAACCAGAATCCATTAAGTAGTCACTCCTCTCTCCCCTCCTCCTCCTGCCCCTGCGGCCACCAATCTCCTGTCTGCTTTTATGCATTTACCTAATCTGGACATTTCACATAAGTGGAGTCATACAATCTGGTGGGTTTTATGACTGGCTTTTATCTGCATATTCCTTGGGGTTCATCCAAGCTGTGGCATGTGTCAACATTCATTCCTTTTTATTACTAAACAATTTCTTGGCTCTATTTGCTAATTTTCTGAAAGTCTAAAATTAGCTTTTGTAAAAAGGTACGTGTACGTTTTGACCCGAAATACCACTTTCGGAAATGTAAGTCACAGAAACAGGAGTACCAATACAGAGCAATGTACATGCACAGTAACGTTTATTCTAAGACCGTCACAGCTAAACTGTGGAACATGGTGTGGTAGAAAACATGCTTTCAGAAGGTCTGATTAAACCACATTCTGATTAAACCAGTGAGCAGTCATCTTAGATTGGCTGTGCCAGTCAAACAGGCCACTCCCTCATCTCTGTGGCCTTCCACATAACAGCTTATTTCTAGGTGTTACAGTCTATGGTGGGCTGGCTCTGACTAAGCATCATGGCCACTGGAGTCCAGTTCCAGGCTGATAAGGAAGTTTCCATCCGGGATACTGCTGGGACACTTTTCTCTCTTAGAGCAGAGACAAAAGAATCACATGTAGCCCAGTCTGGCCTCAAACTCCTGATTCTCTTGCCTTCAAGTGTTGAGACTATAGGTATGTGCGACCAGGCCCAGCTGACACATGCCATTTTTGTCCATATTTCATTGGACCAAGCATGTCCATGCCAAAGCTTCCTGTTGACATGGTCAGGAAGGTATAACCCACATCTCAGGACAGACAGCAAACATTACAAATCGTCACACAGCCTATCACAGCCCCCTGGTAAGGAGTGGTGGCTTCGGCAGGGTCTTTAACTTCTGGACCTATGTCCTTACCTCTAAGTTACCTGTGGAGAAGCACCACAGAAATAAAGTACGAGGAAGCATTTTAGAAGTGATGAGGTGACAAACAAGTGCAGATGTCACTGCTGTTGTCACTTGGTGAAAAGCCCAGAGAGCAGGCCAGAGCCAGCCTGTAGAAAGAAGGCTGCATGCCAAATAAGGGCTGCTTTGAGAGACAACTGAGGGTCTGAGGAGAATGGACATGTGTGGAAGGTCTGAGGGGAATGGACGGCTTAAAGAAGTGCCCGACAATGGTGTGTGTGTGCATCCTTGACCTCTGACTATAACCTTTCAAAAAAGAAAATGTCACGGCCCTTTCCATTCAAGTCAGCTCCACCCAGTCAAGCCCCCAACTACACACACACACACACACACACACACACACAGTGGAGCTCTGTGGTCAGGTGTGTGTGGCCTGAAGGGGCAGACCACAAGTCAGAGCCTCACACTAGTCCCCGATTTGGGCTCAGGGTGTGACACCTACTTAAGGAGGTTCATAAGACTTCAAGGGCTGTGGACTCCACTGCCAGTGTGACCGAGCGAGGCTGCGACCTGGGCTGCCAGGTGACAAGGCTGCCTGTGTTTCTCGAGCTCCTTGGAGGTGTTACCCAGAGCCCAACACTGGCTCTGCAGCCATAAAGCCTCCGCTTTAAGTTACTATTTGTACTGAGGTTGAGTTTTTTTCTTTCCTGACAAAGCACCTAAGATTTTTCTGAAGGCCATTACCAGGCTCCGGAAGTAAAGGCAGTCCAGATTCAGGAGTTAGGACAGATGTCCTAAGCTACCCAGGCCACCATCTGTTCCTGGAGCCTACGCCAGTGACTCTTGAGACTTGCTAAGGGCCAGACTTATCCCCAGGATGATTTTCATCCTTTGTCCTCCAGGCCCTCCTTATGGAGACAGGCAGATGGCTAAGTATCTATCTAGAGCCTCCGTGTCTGGTTTCTGTGTGGCTCTGGCATGGTCATCAAGCTCTCTGAGCTTCAAGTTCTTCATCTATAAAACTTAGGATTTAATGTGTTAACACTTATCAGAGCTCAGCGCAATGTCTGGCACACTCACATGTGAACTATTATATATGAGGTACTCTATTATATATGAGGAACTCTAACTCACAGCATGTGAGGGAACTAAAGAACTAGCTAGGTTTTGTTGCTAAAGGTCCTTTTGCCTAAGGGCAGCCTGGGGACCAAAATCAGCACCATAGGTCAGACTTCTCCCATGAGATCCTATAAGGAACCTGGCATAATGTAGGAAGAAAGTCTCTCCTCCTGACCTCTCAGAGACCTTGGCAACCTGAAGCCTGAGGAGGCAGTACCATAAGGCAAGCCTGCAGACCACTGACTTTCAGAATTTCTAAAGCACCGGCTATCCCAAGAGGATTCACTTTACTGGGTGCCTGAGAATCCCAAGTGCCCTTTCTGCACCAATCCTGCCAGGTAAGAAGCAATCATGTTCAGAAAGACCTGCTGGGTCAGTCAAGGGCATGGACAACGAGCCACCTTGTGGGTGTTCCCATGGGGAAGTCTTCCTCATTCTTCACGCATTACCCATAACTCTGTAGGAGACTGGCTGATTCTGCCCCAGCGGGAACCTAAGGCTCACAGACAGTGGAGCAAAAGCTCTCAGGAGAGTCTTCGGGGCAGAGAGTTCAAGTCCCCATTGTGTGTGGCTGCTAACTGTGTGTGGCCTTCAGCAAAACATTTTATTGTTCTGGGACTCAGTTTCTTTATTTGTTAAATAAAAAAATGATTTCAAAGATCCCCTCTGGCTCTAACACACAATTCTTTTAAAATGTCCTATTAAATAAATTGGGCCCTATTAGGTTCAAGCACTCACTTGTTTTATTACTCTTAAGTCATTTAAATTAGATTCAAATTAGGTTAACCAAGTGTTGCCCTCCAGAGAGCCAGGGACTCAGAGATAAGAATAATTCATAGCCTCTTATCAATCAGCCATCCCTAAATGGGTGCTTAAAAAAAATGCTTGAGTATGCTTGAAAGCACTAAGTTTCTATAATTTAAATATTCTCCCTTTAATCTCCTTCACATCTTTCATTTGCTTAGCAAAATCTTTTTTTTTCTTTCTCTCTTTTTTTTTCTTTCCGTATAGTCAGCAAGAAGGAAATATCATGACTACTGTCAAAATAATTGCAAATTTCTAGGCAGGGCAGTTGATGATAATGCTGGGCTGAACAGGGTAATTGAACCACCTCTCTTCCCACTCCAGCTCCACAGCGTGGGAATGAGGGTCCCTGTGAGGCAGCACCCTGCTGCTTTCATGGCTGTGGTGGAAGTGGCTCCCCACTTTTATACCCCATATAGTTGCCTCCAAGGCCTTGTTTCTGGGAGTCATCAACAACCCATCATCCTCCTCTCCAAAAAGATCCTTCACAGGCCCAAAGCCCATGGCCAGCTCCGCCTACACCGCCCCCTACCCCAGCTGGCTTGGTCTGATTGTTTTTTTTTTTTTTTCCTAGCCAATCAGCAATCTCAAAAGTCAGAGATACCTACCTCCAGGGCCTGCAGCTGGGGAGGCTAGAAAGGAGGAAGGGCCTCCCACCAATGTACCTGCACGGTTCTGACCCCTTCCTACCAAAAACAAGAAGTCAATTTGGACTCAAGGCACCAGCCAGAGCTGATACTTGGCCTACATCACGTTAACAATTTAGCATGCCAGATGTTTCCTAGAAGAACCAGAAAGCCTGGACCTTGAACCTTCAGTTACTGAAGCTGATTTAGGTACAATTGGCCACCAGTTATGGACAAGGTGGCCAGATATAGATGCCTGAGGCCTTGGCCAGACCCTCTCATACTAGATGAAGCCTTCTCAGTCAAGGCTTCTGTCAGTATAAACATGCTTTGCACGGTTAGCCAAGTGCCTGGTTTAACCATTAATACAGCATTATTTCTCAAAAACAGGCCTCCTGTTCATGGTCCCTTTCTATCCTTAGACTCCCATGATTGGAGGACTGGGATCTTGAAAACTCAAGCAGAATAGGAAGGATGTTTGATTGTTTTTTGTTTATTTACTTACGTATTTTTGAGACAGGGTCTTACTGTGAAGCCCAGGCTATCCTGGAACTTTCTTTCCTCCTGCCTCAGCCTCCTTAGTACTTATGGCTGACAGGCTTGCATCATCATGGCCAGTGGGAAGAGATATCTAAGAGAAATTTAAAAATCCAGAAGCTACCTCATATCTTTGCAATAAGCAGTCTCTCCTGAGTACTAAGGAAAGAATATCAATAAAATCATAGTACAAATTTACATAGGAAATGAATATACGACATGTTCCTTACTGTGTTTTATAAAATACACACCAAAGAAAAAATTTAGAATTCCCTATAATCCAATTATCCAAAGACACACACATTTTGATACACAATTTTCCAATGTTTTTCTCCTCTGAATTTCTTTAACCTGTCAAAGAAACTTAACACTATATCATTCAGCTTCGCAAGACTTGTTTAAAAAGCGCTACCTCAAATAACAGCACTGATTGCTCTTGCAGAGGATCTGGGTTTGATTCCCAGTACCTACATGGCAGCTAATAACTATTCATAACTCCAGTTCCAGGGGATCTGACACAACACCCTCTTCTGACCTCCATGAGCATTGCACAACACTGCTGCACTTACACACGTGCAATACACTCATCCACATAAAATAAAAAACAAAAAAAATTTAAAAGTGCTCCCTGTGTAACTGGTTCTATTCAGCAAGCAAAGAAAACCGGGGCCCCAGAGACTCCACTGTCTTGGTTCACGCAGCAGCAGCAGCTCAAGCTGCTGGTCCTGAGTGGTCTCAGCACACCCAAGAATTAACAGTGAGTTTCACCTTAACACCAGGTGACTTAATGGAGACCAGAGGCTGGAAGGTGAAAAAAACAGTCAGGACTCCACAGGAAGACAAGGCCACACCCACCCATGGAGTGACGTGTGACCAGTAGACTGTCCCGTGCAACAGAATAAAAAGATGCCAGATCGCAGAACACAGACTACAAGCAAACAGGAATTCCCAATCAGGCACAGGCTGACCTCTGCAGCACTACTATGGGTAGTAGATTGATCATGAGGAGACTGCCTGTCTTTACTGCCCAATGCAGGATCCTGCAACATGGAAGCAGCTTCCTTTCCTCCCGAAGGAAGTCAGCAGAGAGTCTGCACGAAACTATATATTCAGGGCTTGTATGCCTTCTCCCCTCCACACAGCAGCGTGGGCAAATGGTCTTGGCTGCAGAGACTGAGGGATTTGGACTAGGATCAGGAGGACAACGAGGGTCTTAGTAAATGACAGGTCAAGAACGGTGCCCAAGGAGACTGCCTGTGGATGGTGTGCTTTGTCAAAATTCCTCAGGGATGGAGTTTGAAGCAAGCTTTCAGGGGGCTACTTTTCAGGGCCTGGCAGGAGGCTGGACCAGGCTGAGAGGAAGAGAAGGAGGGGAAGGGCTCTGGGTGAGGAAACCAGGTCATATGAGAAGAATATTGCTTCTTCAGAGCTAGGTAAGGAGTTTGCAGGGAATGAGAAGAGCTAGAGAGATTTGGGTCAAACCAGGGCTAGATAATGTCCTTCAAAACAAACAGCGTGGGCTAGAGATGGTGGTCCTTGCCAGTAATCCTGGCACTCAGGAGGCTAAGACAGAAAGATCACAAATTCTAGTACAGTGTAGGATACATATTGAGACCCTGTTTCAACAAACAACAACAACAACAAAAAACAAATTGCATGAGACCAACAGTTATGTGACAAAAATGTCCAAACTAAGGACAGTTAACGAGAATATCTACATATTATATATACATATATATGGCCTCTGAGAATCACAAATAATACAAACTGGAATGTCTGGTTCAGCTCTGGAGCATACCTATATGGCAGCTCACAACTTCCTAGAACTCTCCAGGTCCAGGGAGATCCGATGCCTTCTTCTGACCTTCACAGGTACCAGGCACACATGTAGCATACATACATACGTGCAGGCACTCACACATATACATAAAATTAAAATCTATTTTTAAAGGTGGACAATGATGGCATGTGCCTTTAATTCCAGCACTAGGGAGGGAGAGGCAAGCAGATTCTGTGAGGTTGAAGCCAGCTTGGTTTACATATGGAGTTTCGGGCCTGCTGGGACTACAGTAAGATCCTGTCTCAAAAAAACACTATTTTTAAAAATTAGAATGCATGTCTGAGCACGTTTTCTAGAGGGCCACTTAAAATGAACATCAGACATTTTAATTAATTATTATCGTTTGTGATATGTGTGAGTTTGGGAGCATGTGTGCTACAGCATGAGCACAGAGTTCAGAGCACAACTTTGTGGAGTTCTTTCTCTCCTTCCACTTTATGCGGGTTCCGGGGATGGAACTCAAGTTGTCAAGCCTGCATGGCAAGTGCCTTTACCAGCTGAGCCACTTTGCCAGCCCTTAGATATACTTTAAAATACCCATAGGCATGACAATTATACTTTTAAAAGTCTCTTCTAATGACATAATCAAAGTGATGGCTGAGGCAACATTGGAACTGACTTATATAAGGGAATCCATGCAACTACTAAAGATCATATGGTGATGTCAGGTGCTTAAAATACACTGCCATGTCTAAGTCTTTATTATGATGATTTTTTGAGGCAGGGTCTCCCTGTAATCCCAGCTGGCCTGGAACTCACTATGCAAACCAGGCTGACCTCAGTCTCTCAGGTTTACTCTCCAGTATTAAACAAACAAACAAACAAACAAACAAATAAATAAATGGGCCTGGAGAGATGTCTCAGAGGTTTAGAGTACTCGCTGCTCTTCCAGAGGCCCGTGTTCAGTTCCCAGCACCCACCTCAGGTGGTAACTCCTAGTCCAGAAGATGTGATGCCCTCGTGGCCTCTGTGGGCATCTACATGCACATGTACATATACACACACAAATAAATAAATGTTAAAAAATAAGATGAGGGGCTGGAGAGATGGCTCAGCAGTTAAGAGCACTGGCTGTTCTTGGAGAAGAGCTGAGTTTGAATCCCAGAACTCACATGGTGGTTAACAACCATCTGTAACTCCAGTTCCAAGGGATCTTGTGCACTTACATACATGCAGACAATACACTCATACACATAAAAAATAAAAATAAAATAATGTATGCCTGTTACAGTCTTAAATCAAAACTTGTCTCTACAAAGTATAAAAATTCATGTATAGAAAAACTGGAAGATCTTATACCAAAAAGTTACGAATAGTCAAATCTTTAGCAGAACAGAAATAGAGGTGATTTGTGTGTGTGTGTGTGTGTGTGTGTGTGTGTGTGTGTGTGTGTGTGTAGGCTATATTTTCAAATTCTTCCTTGAATATGTGTTATTTCTGCAAGGAAATAATCTAATTTTTAAATGAATGTATTGCTTAGATCTAGAACTTTTCTTAAGTATCCAAACATTAAGACCCCTTTGTTATTTTTACTTTGTTTGTGCTTGGGTATACATGTTCATGTGTGTGTCACTATGTATGCACACATATGGAGCTCAAAGGTTAACATTAGGTGCCTTCCTCAATTATACTCTACCTTATTGCATGTGTGTGTATGTGCATGTGTATGTGGCATATGTGTGTATGATGTATGTGTATATACACCTATGGGGGACAGTGAGAGCGCCCATGCATGCACTCAGATAGACCACATACAGACATCAAATGTTCTCCTCTGTTGCTCTCCACTTTATTTTTTAAAGATTTTTATTTTTTAAGTAGTTTATTGATTATTTTTATTTTATGTGTATAAGTGTATTGCATGCATGTATGTAAGTGCACCTGTGTCGCACAATGCCTGTGGAGGTCAGAAGAAGATGCTGGATCCGCTGGAACTGGAGACAGTTGTTAGCCGCCATGGGGGTGTTGGGACCCGAACTTGGGTTCTCTGTAAGAGCAGCTAGTGCTCCCAACTACTGAGCCATCTCCCCAGACCCCATCCACCTTATTTTTTGAGAAACGATTTCTCACAGAACCTGGAGCTCACTAATTCACCTGGACTAGCTGACCAGCGAGCCCCAGGGAGCCTTCTGTCTTCACCTTCCAGTGCTGGGATTACAGTGAACCACCAAGACTGTTTTGTGCATGGGTGATGGCGGTGACAAGTCCTTTACTGACTGAACCATCTCCGCAGCCCCTCATCATCTATAGTCCACATCCCCTTCCCCAGCCCTGGCAGGCAGAGTCACGAATACCTGCAGTGGACCTTAGACAAGCCATCCGGTCTAATGTTTTGCAGACACAGCCAAAGCCAGCTAGATGGGGTGACTGGATAGACATCACACAATGAGTCTTAATGCTTATCTTCTCTGAATCCTCGACCCCCAAAGCAGCAAAGTGCAAATAGCTATCTCTTTAAACTGCCATTTGATTCTGCGGAGATCCTGTTGCTGTACCCAGAGAGAATGTAGTCTTTCTGATGGGTTAGAGCTTCCTGTCAAGGACAGTTAATTTTAATTTTTCCACTGAGCTCAGGCTCAAAGTGAGGCTGATTGCTACTCAGCAAGATGAACTGCATTAGTGGAGGCTTTAATTGAGTACAGATCTGTGTCCCCAAAGTACAATGTTTGTTGTATATATATTTTTTGGGGCAAGAAGAAAAATGAAAAGCAGACTTTTCAAAGGAAAAAGATGAAAGGAGAATGTGTTCTATAGCCAGGATGGCGGTACCAAGGGCTGGCTGGGGGCTGCACGGAACCCCACTCTCCACACAAGTCATTCTTGTTTTGCTTTGTTTTGCTTATTTCAGACAGAGTCTCATGCTTATCCGGGCTGGCCTGGAATTTGCAAACATTTTCCTGTCTCAGCCTCTCAGGTGCTGGGATTACTGGCATACAGCATCACACCCAGCTATTTCGCCCAGTAGTTCTGATTAGCTGTTTAAAAATCTTTCTAATGGTCCACTGCTTGCTCGGCTCTTTCCCAAACACTAGACACTATTGTTTTTCCTCAAGGAGAACCAGGACACTGAACAGAAATGGAGGTACACTGCTGGAGGACTTGGCTTAGGTTTCTGAAGCATGGCTCCTCCTGGCCCACGATGTTGGTCCTTGCTTCTTTCCAGACTATTTCACCGGTGGCCTTTCCATGAATCTTCAGGGGAGGCAAAAAGCTGCTTTTGCACCCTCGCTAATACGAATATCCGCGTTACCCTTCTCCAAGCTTGTCTTTGTGCTACTGAAGGATGTCTTTTAAAGCCAAATTCTTCCACTCCTATTAAACACAGACTAAAGCTCTTCCTACACCCCCATATACAGATCCTGGAATGCAAGTACTTTCAAGATCAAAAAAGCCCATGTTCCCTCAAAACTTTTCTCTCTTCCCGCCTCCCCACCCCCAATGCTATGCTCTGGTCAAGTCAGTTCCCTCTTCCTTGCTCCCATTCTCAGTCACAGCAAGTCACACAGAGACATTACCCAGACCAACCTCTTTCCTCTCTTGTAACAGCCTCCAACAGACCTCTCTTCTGCTTTTCATCCCTCTCCAATCCATTTGCACACGTCAGTCAGGTTGATCTGTTAAAAGATAAATAATTTTCACCCCTATGTTAAAACCCTCTGTGGCTTAGAGTAATAACCAGTCTTCTTTCCTTCGGCCTGCTGGGCCCACCATGGTCCCTGTCCTCTCAGCTGCACGGGTACCCTTTCCATTCTTGGCACTTAGGTCATTCCCTTAGCCTGGGTAAAGCCCTCTTGCTCCACGTCTTCTTCTGCCTTACTCCAATGCCAGTTCCCCACAGGGGCTTCTGCTAAGCATCCTACCATAGGAGTGCAGGCTGTATCATGTCATGTGGTTTAAGTTCCTTCACAGCTCCTATAATTTATTTGTAACTTGCTGTCCTTAAAATCCAAGTTTCCTGAGGGACCTTGATCAGCCAGCTTCCTTCTGTACCATCGCATACCACAGGGTCTATATCACTCCTTGGGAATAAGTGGTTGACCACAGAAGTCATGAACATCTCCTTAGGCCTTCACCACCCTGCTGCTGCTGCTGCTCCTCCTCCTCCTCCTCCTCCTCCTCCTCCTCCTCCTCCTCCTCCTCCTCCTTTCTTCTCTTCCTCTTCCTCCTCTCATCACCCAGTGTGGACCTTCAAAGCAAGCAGGTGCTCACCCTTCCAGTAGGGCAGGTTCAAAGGTGCCCCTTCCCCAGAGCTCCCCACCACCCAACTGCAGAAACAACCTCTGCTTCCCATTGTCTTTCTATCTAGTTCCTAGGCTAACTACCTCAAAGTGACTTTACTTTTACTTCCTAGAAATTCTTGTCCTGAAAAATAAGGACTAAAGGAAATAGCTCTCCTCAATATACCGCCTGCCCAAGCTGGGCAAAGGACAGCACAAAGCGACCAGCTCCCACTCAGACAGTGTCTGCCAACTCTGTCACATCAATTCAAGAATTTGATTCAGTCCCAATGAAATCCTCCCACAGAACCACTGGCTTGAAGTTATATTTTTCTACCTTTGACCTCCAAACCCTGTAAACGTTGGGAGGCTTCTGAGAGGCCTGTTTCAAAGGGTCTCCTGGGGCCCCGTGAAGCAGGTCTAGCTCAACAGGTTATTTCAGCAGTCTGGCAGATCCAGCCTCAAGCCCCGCTGGATCTGGCAAACGATGCAAAGTGAAAGGGTGAATGCCGAACGGGGGCGCCTTCCCCTCGCCATTGCTTCCTCCCAGCCGCAAGCCAGAAAACACAAAAACAGAAAAACACAAACGGTGCCGCCTGTACCCGGAGAGGCCCTGCTTCAGGGGCTTGGTTTGCAAACCTTTGGGGAGCCAGGGCCTAGTGCAGCTAGCGGTGCACCGTCCAAAGCCCTCGGCCGGATCCATGCCAAGACTCCACCCACCCACCTATGACCTCTCCTTTGTGCCCAGGGCTACGGCGCTGGACCGCTATGGGCTGCAGAAGGCCGGCTTCACGCACGTGCTGAACGCCGCGCATGGTCGCTGGAACGTGGACACCGGGCCGGACTACTACCGCGATATGGCCATCGAGTACCTCGGCGTCGAGGCCGACGACGTGCCTACCTTCGACCTCAGCATCTTCTTCTACTCAGCCGCTGCCTTCATCGACTTGGCGCTCCAGGATGACCACAGTAAGACGCCCCGCCCCTCCCCGCCGGGCCCCGCCCCTCCCCGCCGGCCCCGCCCCATCCCAGGCAGAGCCCATGCCCTCAGGGTCAGAAGCTCGTGGTTAGTAGAGACTTGGTTGAGTTCCTGCCCCACTGAACATGTTGGTGGGTTCTGGGCTTGATGGCTACTCTGGGGAATAAGAAACCAGGAGGTTTAGAGGGTACGATTTAGATCTGCACCTGTCTCTAAGAAACATCACTCATCCTTAAAAAGGGAAGGGTGGAGGCTAGGGAAATGGCTTGGTGGTTAAGAGCATTGGTTGCTCTTGTAGAGAACCTGGGTTTGATTTCCAGCACCCACGTGGAGGCTAATAATCGGCAGTAACTCCAGTTCCAGGGGAGCTTGACGACCTCTTCTGACCTCTGCAGGCTTTGCAGGACTTAGACGCACTTACATACATGCAGGCAATACACTCATACACATAACATTTAGAAATAATAAATAAAATGTTTTTTTAAAAGGCAAGGTGGAGGCTGGAGAGATGGCTCAGCAACCAGTTGAGAACACTGGCTGCTCTTGCGGAGGACCCAGCTTAAGTTCTCAGCACCCGGATGGCAGTTTATGACCATCCAAACTTCCAGTTCCAGATCTGAGGCCCTCTTCTGGCATCTGCGGGCACTGCATGATAGAGATGCACTTACATACACACACACAAAACAGTCATACACACATAAAATAAGAATAATAAAATTGTTTTTAAGGTCAGGGTGGTCTGAGGCCTCTCAAAGCTGGAAACGGCGGCCAAAATGCTAATTGTGCTTGGGCCCAAACTTGACTAGGCTTCAATGCCAGAAAACTTTTAGGGAGCTGACTTTCTTGAGAATCCCTATTGAGAGTCCCTCTCGAGAGTTTAAATTCTTGTGCTAACCAACCAAGCTCACAACGTGCTGGCTAGCTGCCCTCTAAAACACCCATCTTTCTAAAGTTGGTGGTCTTAACTAAACTATATTCAGGAGTCCAAATTTTGTTCTCACAGAGCCCTTGTTCCCCAATGACAATGATCCATCTTTCAAGCCAAAGTACTAGTCCCTGTGTCCTGAATGCAGTTTTAGCTGCGCTAATTCAGGAAATGCTATGCAGCAATTTCATCGAGAAGGACACAGTTTAGGTATGCCCGGGGTATAAGGCAATGCACAGTAATGCACAGTGACGGCTGCAAGATGTACTTTAGCACATTCCACTGAGGCCAACAGACTTCACCTCCCTAGTCTATGCTCTGACTTCAGTCTCATGAGTCATATTCCTTTGTGGGTCATTACATAATTCAGGGTATCCAGTTACTGCAAGACTTTCTTGCCACAAGAGGTTGGGATTACAAGACTCACTGACCGACTGACCTGTTTAAGGAACTTGCAACCTGGGGCTAGGCCTAGACCAGTTCTGCCAGACAGTGGATCTTGACTGGCACCTCATGGTGGCAGCCCTGACTCCACAGCCAGCCATAGCCACCCATAAAATTTGTCATCAATTTGGTTCAGAAGGTAATATCACAATTAAAAAGACCCACAGAGCTGAAATGCTGGAATTAGAGGGTGTACCATTTCCAGGTTGTTCTTTTATGACTCTATTTATGGACTGTCTTTTGTGTTTTGTACTTTGTGGGTCTCCACACAGGATCAAAAAAGCAAGTGGACTCTAATTCATCACCAAGAGGTAAAATGTGCCTCATAGTATTTGAAGTTAACTGAAAACATATTGGAGACGGAAACAAAAAAAAAAAGGCTACAGCAATCCGGTCCTTCAGTCTGTGCTTCATGTGCGTGCTCTCCATTTTTACATCTTAGAACTCCCTCTTAATGGAAGGGGCCTGGCAGGCCTTCGGGAAGACAAGGCTGCATTCAGCTTCTCCTCAAAAAACTTCCTAACGATGTGATTCCTCTGAGCCTAGGCGTCTCCATCTGGTGATGGAAATATTTACCTTGAGCAGTTATAATGAGGGTCAGCAGTCACGCACATAAAGCGCTTGGCATAGAACCTGGTGCACAGCAGGCATTCGGATGCATTTGATAAAGAGAGGCCATGCACTGCGAAGCGTGTAACTACGCCAGCATGTGCACCTCATCATCGTAAAGTTTCCGATCCTAAATGAAAAAAGGAGAGAGAAAGAGAAAGACATTCCAACTTTGAACTTGTATGATCTACTCACATGAAAGCTTGTTTTAGGTTCCTGGCACACCATTTGAGAGTCTGCCCCCTCTGCCAAATCAGAAAAGAATCAGGCTCTGGAGTCAGATGTTCAAGGCCTGGGTAGATCTCAGCGTCAGCAAGGAGGTGTCAGGCTGGTTGGTCTTAGACCCAGTAGACAATAGCACCTAGCAAGTGTGGCTCAGAGAGTGTGTACAGAATCAGAGCATGCGCAGGCAAGAGAATGGATGGGTGGGGTGTGAGAAGAGACCAGTTGGCCCCAGGCTGGGAGCAGATGACTGTCCCAGCTGATGGGAGGATGCTGGGCTCTGTTCTCAGTGCCCTTTGTACTTTGCATATCTAAAGATTTCTACAAGCCAGGGAGGACCTCAAACACCAACCCTTCAGAACCAGGCATGGGATGTGTGTATGGGGTAAAGAGAGCCCCGTACCCCCCTGTGACACAGGGCAGCTGCTGCTCGCCCCCAGCCTGTGTTTCTTGTGAGAATCAGTGTAATTGTGGTAGAGCTTACGATTTTCAGGAAAAGTCTCCCATCTGGATTTTGCTGTGAACCGGCTCCCATTTTAAGTGTTGGCAACAAGCTGAAATGTCTTAAAATGCTGCAGAGGGTAAACAAAAGAGGTTCAATGGTGATCAGCTTGTCATCTATGTTCTGAGTGGGCAGCATAACAAAAGAGAATGCTCTTTAGCTCAGCGACAGCATCGCCACAGACTCCGGGAGGGAGTGGATGACAGGTGTCCGGCCTGCCGGCCACATGCGGAGGGTGGCCTGATTGTGTCTAGTCATGCATTGGCAAACTGAGGGAACTGCTGTGGCATTTCAGAGCCAGACCCAGGCGTACGTTGCTTATTATACTCCTGACGTAAGATGTGTCGACGGACAGTCTGGCCCAAAGGCAGGCTTCTCTCTTCCCTTTCCTGTCCTTTATCAGCTGGTTTCAGTCAAAAGTACAGCACCTCTGAGCCAGCTCTGTTCACTCTTCTTCATTTTTAACTTTGTCTTATTTTGTGACAGTGCTGGGAACTGAACCCAGGGCCTTGTACATACCTTGTGTTCATGCTTTTCCATTTGTTTGTTTTTGTTTGTCTGACACTGGGTTTTGCTGGATATCCTAGACTAATCTAGAACTCAGTACGATCCTGCCTCAACCTCCCAGGTGATGGGATTATAGGCTTGTACCACCACACCCAGCTTCTTTTTGAAAAATATTTCTTACAGTGTCCTGGTGCTGGACCCGTGGCTTGTCAGCAGCCTCTGGGAGCTTCTATCCCCACCCTATACCAACTTGACCTTCTGAAAGAACTCCCTAGAAAACCTCAATTATGATTCAAGGAAGAAAAAAAAAAGGAATCTGAGACATAACCTGGTCTATTGTCCTGCCTGACATCTGGGAAGATGGTACAGAGATGTCAGGTGACATGCTCAGGGTCACAGAGCAACACCCAGGGAGTCCCTCCCTGACTGGGACCTCATGGAAGAGTCTTTTGTCCTAATTTTAAAAATCTGGTGACCTGTTTGTGTAAGAGGTCACAAAAGGGCTGGAGAGATAACTCAGAGGGGCTCAGCAGTTAAGAGCACTGGCTGCTCAACTAGAGGACCTAGATTCAGTTCCTAGCACCCACATGGCAGCCAAAAACCATCTGTAACTCCAGTTCCATGGGATCCAACACCCTCTTCTGACCTCTGTGGGCACTGCACAACATGGGTGCACTTACATACATACAGACAATACACTCATACACATCAAAAATTTTTAAATGCTAAAAAGAAAAAACAAGGTACTTGGGAGGCAGAGGCAGGCAGATCTCTGTGAGAACGAGGCCACCTTGGTCTACATAGTGAGGTTCAGGCCAGCTATGGCTACAGGGAGACCCTGGCTCAAAAAATAAAATAAAATAAATTAATTAAAATAAAACAGATGCAGTGGTATGCAGTTGGAATCTCTGAGGATTCGGGGACAGGTAGATTCCTGGGGTCTAGCTTACTTGGCAAGTTCCAGGCAGTAAGAGACCCCGAGACCCCTTCTGTAAAAGCAGGGTGGACAATGCCTGAGGAATGAAACTTGAGGTTGACCTCTGGTCTACACACACACGCACACACCACCCATGACAGATCAAGCAGGTGTGACTATAGATGAAGGTGAAGTCACCTCCCTTTCCGGCAGGAGTTTGGTTTTCTAAAGTTTCTAAGCATTAGCCAGACTAGACTGTCCCTGAGTGTTTTAAGCCCCCCCCAAGTGTTTTAAGGCCCCCCAGCCTTTTTTGCTACCCTCACACCTCCGCCTCATCACCTCCTGCATCTTGGAAGGAGCTGGAAGTCCGTCTTCCTGCACATGTTGGTGAGAACGGCAGCAAGTGGAGGCAGGAAATGGTCAGGCCCTAAAATGAAGGAAGGCGGTGTCGTGGTGCAGGTTGAGGTGCACGTCAGGCCAGGGCAGGGGGTAGGGCTGCTGGGTGACGGGCTTGGCTTGGCTAGGATGTCTTTTTTTTTTTTTTTTTTTTCCAATTATTATTGGTCGGGTATGGTGGCACACACCCTTTATCTCAGCACTCTGGAGGCAGAGGCAGGTGGATCTCTATGAGATCTAGGCCAGCCTGGTCTGCAGTAGAGAGTTCCAGGCCAGCTGTGGCTACAGGAAGACCCTATCTCAAAAGTACCAAAATTTATATTATTATTATGATGATGGTTATTATTATTAGCATGTGCATGTATGTGAGAGACAGAAAGAGAGAGATAAAGGCAGAGACGGAAAGGGGTGTAACGAGAGGACGCGCCTGCAGAGGTCAGAGGATGCCTCCTAGGAGTCAGTTTCCTCCTCCTGCCATGTGGAGCTCTGGGGACGGAATTCAAGTCACTAGGTTTGCCTGGCAAGTGCTCTTACCCACTGAGCCATCTCGGCGGCCCCTGGTGTGTCATATTTGAGTGACAGAAGCTCACCTTCCAATCATCACTGAAAATATGCAATTGGATGCAGTAGTGATATTTAATTAATAAATTAATTCTTATTTTGTGGGTATGAATGCTTTGCCTGCATGTATGTACATGCAAAACCCCTGGAACTAGAGTTATGGATGGTTGTCAGCTGCCATGTGGATGCTGGGAACTGAATCCAGGTCCTCTGCAAGAGCAGCCAATGCTCTTAGCCAATGAGCCATCTCTCCAGTCCTGGTATTTATTTATTTTAGGTTTTATTCTGTAACCTACATTGGCCTCAAACTGGGAACTTGCAGTAAACCTTATCCCTCAGCTTTCTGAGTGTTGGGATTGCATGAGTTAGCCACCAGACCCAGTTAGACACACTCGAAATTCTGAATTTAAATTTTCTTCATCTGAGTACATCAATTCGCCTTTGATAAATAATTAAAACTAGCATTTTTCAGACATAAGTCACAACCTGTCAGTGGATCATAAAGTTGATTTGATGAATGTGCCCAGTATTTCTTTTTCTAAAATAATATTTTATTAATTTTATTTTATGTGTGTGAATGTATTGCCTGTGTGTATGCAAGTGCACTCGTGTCATGCAATACTCATGGAGGTCAGAAGAGGGCATCAGATTTCCCAAGAACTGGAGTTATGGATAGCCACCATGTGAGTGGGTGCTGGGAATCGAACCCTGGTCCTCTACAAGAGCAGGCAATGCTCTTAACCACTGAGCCAACTCTCCAGTTCCTCTTGTTTTTTTTTTTTTTTTTTTTTTTTTTAAATTTAAATTAACTAAATTAGAAAAGCAGAAAAGAGCAGAACAGACTGCATGTAGCAGAAGCACGTGTGTCTGGTGTTTCCTCACTGGAAACACTGCAGAGCAGCACGCAAGCCCAGGCTCAGGCTCACCTGGGCTTGGAGCATGCTCAACCACTTCCCGGCAGTGTGACTGGAATGAGTCACTTCTGCACATTCCTCAACAGCCTCATCTGCAGAATGGCAGTAATCATTTCATAGACACCATGAAATGGCTATGAAAATTAACCACAACAAAATAGGTGAAGTGCTTGGACATCAGGTGGTCCACACCTATGATGCCAGCCCAGGAGGCTGAGGCATCAAGACTGAGAGTCCAAGGCCAGGCCTTAGGCTATGTAGCAAGACCCTTCTCCAGACCCTGTCTCAAAAATAGCCAGGCATGGTGGTACACTCCTTTAATCCTGGCACTCAGGAGGCAGGGGTAGGCAGAGTTCTGTGAACTTGAGGATAGCCTGATCTATGTAGCAAGTTCCAAGCCAGCCAGGGCTGTAGTGAGAGACCCTGTCTCAAAAAACCAACCAACCAACCAGCCAACCAGCCAACCAACCAAGAAACAAGGAAATACACAACCCATAAAGTACTCAGAAGACTGCTCAGAGTCAGTGAGCTCTGAACCGTTCTAGAAAGCAGGGCTGACAGTGCTCCTGACCTCGACGGCCCTGCTCGGGCTGGTGTTTCACTCACGCAGCCTCCTGGTTTCTCTGCATACTTGGGACTGCAGACAGGTCTACTCCACTTTCCTGAGAGCAGTTTTCCCACCACCAAAACTGGGTCTCAAAGCGCTTGGCAGAGCCCCAAAGCCAAGAGGAAACAGGGCCCTGAGGTTCTGGAGACGGGAAAGTGGTCGGGCCCAGTCATACCGGAGGGGCCCAGAGCACAGTGGACTCACAATTAGGGACTTTCTCTATCCATTCCACCAGTGAGGAAGGCAGGGAGCACCCCCTTTATTTCTGTGCAGAGTTTGGGGGACAGTGGTCCCAGTTCTCATCCAGGCATGGCTGTGCTCCTGGGGTGTGCAGGCAGAAGAACATCTACCTCTGGAGTTCTAATCCCCATGGCCTGTTCCAGAGGCTGCCTGGTTCCCGGCCAACTCTGCTGATAACTAAAGTGTTTCTTCCTCTCCTGGCAAAAGGGGTAATTCCTTCTGTCATGACTAAATACTTAAAACAGATGAAAGCTGTAATTCATTAAGCTGAAGTCTGTGGAGAGATGGCAGAGGGGCTGGAGACAGGGAGGGGAGATGGGGAGGCGGAGAGAAAGGAGCAAGGGAGGGGTCGGCAGGGGAAGGGCTGGAAGAGAGGAATGGAGGCTCGGCCCGGGATGGAGCTCCCACGCTGAATGTGGTTCTGATTAACGTTGCCAGCCCCAAGAAGCCAGCCAGCCTCTGTGCTAGGCTCTCCATTGGCCTTGAGGCTGGTCAGGGGCACAGGCCTTTCTAGCTTGTGTAGAGGAAGGAAGGGAGAGTCGAGAGTACCTAGTATGTATGGGTCCTTGCTTACATTGTCTTGGCTTCAGGCTGTTACCACCGTCCTGGGCTTGGTCCTATGAAGAAGGTAGAGTATGCAAAAGAGAGGCATATGGAGTCATTTCCGTCAGAAACTGTCAACAATCGATTTCCTGATCACTATTTCAGGCAGAAAGAGGGGCAATGTCGGGGTCACACAGTTCCAGCTGCCCTAGGCAGTTGAGCCGTAGTAGAGAACCTTTAGCCATTGGGAATAGGCACCCCTAGGAGAAGAGGACAATCAGAGGACCAAATCTCAGAGCACAGTAATACATAGTAAGGGCCTCAAACACATTTCACATTAAGCTACTTTTAGCATTGCGTCAATGCATTGTGGGTGGCCTCAATGCATTATGGGTGGCCTCAATGCATTATGGGTGGCCTCCCGAGCCTGTTTCTCAATCTGCAAAGCAGGGGCGGTAATAATAAGGGTCAAGTCAAAGCCGAAATGAGATCCACCAGTGGCAGGCTGGTGGGTGTGGACACCTATGCAGCCTGGCTGGTGGGTGTGGACACCTATGCAGCCTGGCTTCCCAAACAGGCCCAGCTGTGGTTGGTAAGAGCCGCAGTGCTTTTATGATCTAGACCACTGGGTCTCATACTTCTTCTTGGTTTTATTATTAATTTTAAATATTTTATTTTTATTTTATGGGTATGAGTATATTGTCTTTATATGTGTGTAAGTGCACCCATGTCGTGCAGTGCCTGCAGAGACCCCAAAAGAGCATTGGATCCCCTGGAACTGAAGTTATGGACAGTTGTTAGCCACTATGTAGGTGCTAGGAATTGAACCCAGGTGTTCTGGAAGAACAGCAAGTGTCCCTAACTACTGAGCCATCTCTCCTACCGCTCGTTTTCTATTTTTTACATTTCCTGGATTTCTTCAGTGTTAGGCTGAACATAATTCAGTTAGATTCTCGTTTCTGCCCATGCATCTAATTTGTCACAATAGGTTGATCATGGAGTACCTCCAGCCTTACTTAGATATGGAGTTGGAAAAGGGACGAACATTTGGTTTTTTTGGGGGGGCGGGGTTCTGTTTATTTTATTTCGGGGTTTTCTTTTGTTTTTTAGATTTATTTTCTGGGGGGCGGGGATGGGCATGTTGGTGCTGGTGCCCAAGGAAGCCAGAAGAGGGCGTCACATCCCCTGGAACTCCAGTTCCAGGTAGTTGTGAGTCGTCCAGTGTGGGAACTGGGAACTGAACCCGGGGCCTCTGCAAGAGCAGGGAGTGCTCTGAGCCCCTGAGCCGTTTCTATAGCTCAAGGGAAGGTATTCTTATAGCTGTTGCAATCACTGGGGCTATTCTCTGATTTTTACACCAAAACTCTATAAACGACAGCCCATTAAAGGCTACTTGTAATGTGGAACATGAAACCATATCAAAAGAACTTCATACTCTGTTACATTAAAACTCACTGACAGTCACATGTTGTGACATATCGCTAATGCAAGTACTTGGGAGGCTGAGACAGGTTCAAGGTTAGCTGGGGCTGCTTAACCTCAAGACAAGTAAGAAAAGCAGCTTAGTTGGTAGAGCACTTGCCTAGCATGCACAAAGCCCCAAGTACAATCCCTAGCACCCCATAAATTGGGCAGGATGGTTCATATTTTTAATCCCAGTACTCAAAGAGGAAGAGGCAGGAGATCCTTGACTACCAGAAAGTTTCAAGGCCAGCTAGGGATACATGAAACCCCATCTCAAAAACAAAACAAATCCATTGGCAAACCTTAACTTTGACTGGTTCTTTGGTGGTGATTTTATAATTTTCTCTACTTGTTTTAAAACTCTGGTTCACTAAGTTATATGGGTTTTCCAAATGTTCAACTTTTCATTGTAGATTGTTCTTTAAAAAGCTGTGTTTGTTCATATCACCATATCCAGTTTTTTTTGGTTTTGTTTCCTTGTTTTTTGTTTTTATTTTTATTACGTGTATGAGTGCTTTCCCCTGCGTGTAGGTAAGTGCACTATGTGCCTGCAATGCCTATAGATGCCAGAAGGTGGCATCAGATCCCCTGGAACTGGAGCTATAAATGGTTGTTATCTGCTGTGTGATTGCTGGGAACTGAACCCAGGTTCTCTGCTAGAGCAACCAGTATGTTTAACCCCTGAGCCAACTCTCCAGTCCCTCTGTTTATTTTTTGATATAGGATCTCAATATATAGCCTTAACTGGTCTGGATCTTACTATGCAGCCCAGGCTGGACTTGAACTTGCAGTAATCTTCCTGCCTCTGCTTTCCAAGTGCTGAGGTTAAAGGTATATATCACTATGCCCAGCCTATACCACTCATCTTAATGTGAAAAATCTTAAAGTATTAGGAAACTCTGTATCACAGTGTCCTATGAATTCTCCTCTCGTAGTGAGGCCAGGCGTTCAGCCCCACCCCACCCCCAGGTTTAACCGATTGATTGATTGATCGAACAGAGAATGCTCTCCAATTGGAGAAACCAGTTTATTCTAGGTTACTTACAAAGGATTCATCCCCGTGGAGAGAGCAGCACATACTCCGAAGCTGGAGACCCACAGCACCCCCTTATTAGTCAGAGGACAGCCTTGCTGCTGAATGAACCAATAGTAAAAAGAAAAAACAAAAAAACAAAAAATATATATCTACAATACATACAGTAATAGAGACAAGTTTTCTAAAATTTTTACTTTTGCCTGAAACTTGCATTTTACACCTGACAACAAAAATCACTTGTTTTCTTGAAGTGACAAGCTCACTTTACCTTTCTTTTTCCTTCTTTTGTATTTTTAAAAATTATTTTATTTATTATTTTGATTTTATGTGTATGAGTGTATTGCCTGCATGTGGGTAGGTGCACCCATGTCATGCAATGCCCATGGAGGTCAGAAGAGGGCATCGAGTCACCTGGAACTGGAGTTATGGACAGTCGTTAGCTGCCATGTAGATGCTGAGAACCAAACCTGGGTCCTCTGCAAGAGCAGTCAGTGCTGTTAACTGTTGAGCCGCCTCTCCATCACCTCTTTTTTATGTTTTGACACAAAGTCTCACTATGTAGTCCTGGCTGACCTGGAACTTGCTATGTAGACCAGGCTGGGCTCAAATTTTCAAAGATCTTTCTGTCTCAGCCTCCTGTGTGCTGGAATCACAGGCATGTGTCACCACATCTGTGCCTGGCTTGTTCACTCAGAGAAGAGTTCTGCCGAATACCTACATTTGCATACCCGCTGAACATACTGCTTTTCCTTCAGGGACAAATGTGCTGCATGGGACCACGTGCTCACCCCAGTTCCCACATGCTTTTTCTTGAGCCATTGTTCTTTGTACACAGCCAGTGTGCCTTCAGCACACATTGTACAGAACATTAAGTTGTGTACACCAAGGCTGGAATTTAATAAAACTAACTTTTATTATTTCATTGAGGACATTTTTACGGGAATTGCCTGTCCCCTCCCCAGTGTGTGGTGGCACATGGCAGTGATTATTCGTATAGTTGGGGCCCATGACATTCATGCTAAGGCACCACAAATTATGCCCACCGTTGCCTTTGTGAATGTCACAAGGGCAAAGTCAGCATGCTTGTCAGCACAGTCAAAGCAACCAATAGCACATAGTACTGAAAGTTGGGTGTGGGGGTGCATGACTGTAATCCTAGAGGTAGAAGCAAGAGCATCAGGAGGCTGAGCCCAACTTATGCTACTTAGTTGGTTCAAAGCCAGCCCAGGATACAAAAGACCCTGTCTAAAACAAACCAAGACAAAAACACCAAAAACCTCCGGTACCATTGTAGAAATGTTTACCTAATTAATTAATTTATAGATAGGGCCTTGCTATAGCCCTAGCTGGCCTGGAACTCACTGTGTAGACCAGGCTGGCCTGAATCTCACAGATCTCCACCTGCCTCTGCCTGGAGAGCGCTGGGATTAAAGGCGTGCGCCACCACGCCAGGCAGTGACAAGTAAGTTTAGTTGTACGAATATTTATCCTGTGTCTGATACATGATACAGTAAAACTGCTTCCACTCTTTTAAAAACCTGACCCTGTGACTTCTCATGGACTCTGTTTTGCTCACTGCTGATCTGATTTTGTTCTTCCACTTGACAGTTAAGGAAACTGAGGCTTAGGAGGCTGAGTGGCTTTGCTATTTGTCCCCAGTTGGCGGTTAGTAGCAGAAGGCAGTCTGGGTCCTATGCGTGCAAGTCAACGGGTCAGGGCTCTGCAGGTTTCATGTGCCTGGACCTGCTGCAGTTAGGCTGAGCTCTGCATCTGGGCCTCACTAAGGTCCTTCAGGGACTGCGGGGTCCCTCCTTATCCATAGAGAAACTCATCAGTTCTGCACAAAGCTCTATCTTCAGCCAACAAATAGGATAGTCGTACCAAGGTCTCCAGTGGAGTGCATTCTGTTTAAAGTTGTTTTGGGGTCTTCCGTACAAAGAAACTCTACACACACACACACACACACACACACACACACACACACACACAAAGTGCTTGGAATCCTGGTGCTTGAGAGGCTGAGTTTAAGTTTGAAACCAGCTTGGGCTAAATAGGGAAGTCCTGTTTTTGAAACAAAATGGAGCCAAGTATGGTGGTACAGGCTTTAATCCCAGCACTCCAGGAGGCAGAAGCAGGCAGATCTCTCTGTGAATTCCAAGCTAGCCTATATAATGAGTTCCAGGCCTGGAAACATTTACTCATAAAGGCCAGGGGTATAGCTCAGTTCAATCAGCATTTAGTATGAACAAGGCCCTGGATCGGATCCCTAGCACCAAAAAGCAAAGCAAAGAAGCATATGCTTTGCAAACAGTTACTTGCTGGAGATGTGCTTGCCTAACATGTGTAAGGTCCTGGGTTTGAGTTCCCAGCATAGGGAAAAGAGAAAAAAACTAAAGAGAATTATTTATATGCTGATATATAAAGTTCTCATATATATAATTTTTAAAAAGAATTTATTTTTATTTTATGTCTAAGAATGCTTTGCCTGCATATATACAGGGTAACCAGAAGGGGGCATCTGATCCTTTGGCACTGGAGTTATGGACAGTTGTGAGCTGCCATGTGGGTCCTGGGGTTTGAACCAGGGTCCTCTGCAAAAGCAGTCAGTGCTCTTAACTGCTGACCCTTCTCTGTAGTCCCTCCAATGTAGATTTTTAAATGAAAGAAATAAGATGTAGGAATGATCGTAAAAAGGCTGGAGGTGTAGTTCAAAGATGTCTGGCGGACATAAGGCCCTGGTTTCGATTCACAACATACAGGGAGCAAAGGAAGGATGCTGGGCGGGAAGAAAAAATATAAAACTCTCTACTTAGGAGCCAAGAAAGGAGAAGGGGGAGGACTTCCGCCTGGGATTCCTCTCTGAAAAAGAAATAGGTAACACCTGTTGCTCCCAGGCACTGAGAAGCTGATTGGGAGACAGTTTCTCAGTGGGTCTCCTGGGGTATGCTTTGATATTTGAACCCTAGTGACTGCCCTATTCAGCACTAGATAAACATTAAAAACAAACAGACAAAAGCTCCCAGAAGGTCACTTCTGCAGAGCACTGAGTGGAGAGTTCTCACCGGCAGGTGCTTTGATGCCTCTTTTTACTGGGGCAACAGTAACAACATCTGCCCTCTATTGAGTCTTTAACACATGCCAAACAGCATACAAGTGTGTTACATTCAAACTGCCCCCAGCCCTCTGAAAGAGATGGTGATGACATCCCCGTTTTAAAGATGGGGTGCTGTGCTGTGGCCCTAGCCAGGCTGGAGGATAAAGTGAATCTGAGTTGAGGAGCTCCCACCCTGTTCAGCATGGGTTTTCCTGTCCCCTTTCGCCTGCAGGTAAGATCTTGGTTCATTGTGCCATGGGCCGGAGCCGGTCGGCGACACTCGTCCTGGCCTACCTGATGATTCACAAGAACATGACTCTGGTGGACGCCATTCAACAAGTGGCCAAGAACCGCTGTGTCCTGCCCAACCGGGGCTTCCTGAAGCAGCTCAGAGAGCTGGACAAGCAGTTGGTGCAGCAGAGGCGCCAGGCCCAGCATGGAGACAGTGAATTGGGGCTCTAGGGCCTCCCCAGGACAGAGCAGAGACCCTGGTACCGAGAATGGATGGCTGAATGTGGCGTTGACCAGAGCCTTTACTGACCATGAATAAGGGACAGTGAGGCCAAAGCCTGGGCACATGGAGGGTTCACAGTGGTCTCCTTTGAGTCTAGAACTGTTCTGGGCTTGGCCTCCAGGTCAGCTGCAGAGAGAGGTAGGTGCAGATGAGGTACCGTTCTGCCTAGTCTTTTTTTAAGTTGGAAGCAGAAAGGAATTTAAAAAAAAATGTGTGTGTACTGCATTGTGATTAAACGTTTGGCTCTGTCTTAAAGGAAAATCACATTCTTATAAAACATCTTTCTTAAAAATAGAACTTGATTTTTTTTAACCACAGAAAAGTGGCCTGGTGAACTGTTATAGGACAGCTTTTACCATTTATTAGTGAGCCTGGAGGGTACCTTGTGTTTCTTTACACATGGAACCCTTAGACTAGGGGGGCTACCATCCATAGATGCGGTTTGTTTGGCAGGGGTGGGAGAATAGAGTCCTGGCCCCCTGTATAGAAGCCTCTTTCCTCCATCCCAGTCAGGCCTGTCACCAACCAAATGAATTAGGGTGAATCTGGACAAGCAAGAGGGTGGCTATAATTGGGGGATAAAGAGGCAGGAGACACTCCTCTTTAGAGGACCAGGACTCAGGAAAGCTCATTTCCTTTAGGCTCTAAGTGGAGCAGAAGGACCAGCTTGTTTTCATTCATACTCTGATGTATTTGCAAATGTGTGCTTTTCGTGGACTGGGAGGGTGCCACAGTCAGGCGAGTTCTGGTGTGAGTTCTCTCTGAGAGCTAAGCCAGCTTCCTGGATGGTCATTCTTCACTCTTGAGAAAATGTAGGGCACAGCGCAGGATGGGCCTTAGCCAGGTCATCTGTTATGAGGAATAGAGGAATGGCTCCTGTGGGCGTGGTGCTCTGTTCTGGCTAGTCGTGAGACCAGCTTCTGCCCAGCATCTGGAAAGAACCTGCCTACCTGGGGACAGACCACTTTTGGCTGCAGTCAGGACCCCACCCCATAAGGCCATTGGCTATCCAGACCTGTAAGACCTTTTGCACTTCCTTTAATAAATGAGCTTGCCGCTCCATCCGTGTGCTTCTCACTCAGCTCCCAGAGTTTGTGTCTTAACTCTGTGCCTACAATGCCACCCCCAAGGACTCTTTGGTCCTCTTGGGCTGGCCCTGAGCACAGGGACCCCCAACAAGAAAACAGCCACAGTACAGTAGGGAACCCAACCAGAGAGGCTGCTGGTGGAGATGCAGCAGTGGTGGGCCAGATGGAGGCGTCCTGGAGAAAGCAGAGGACCCGCAAGGCCTGCTGGGAAGCGAAGGGAAGGGACCCAGGTTTCCAGTTTGAATTGGGGACTTGAAGAGGAGGTTCTTGGTGGAGGGCGGTCAGAGCACTAAACTGGACATATTCAGCTGGATCAGCCACAACTCTCATGGTAGTGAGGTGCAGAACGCTACAGTGGCAGAATGGCGGAGGATGGAATTGCTTGATGATTCAGATGGGTTGTAATGGAAGCCACTGGAGAGTCAAAGACTCTTCGCTTTCCCATCACAGGATTCTGATGGCCCCCTCTGAACCCAGTTTCGGCTTAGATCTTACCTAGTCTGTGTCCAGAGGCAAGTCACGTTTTCTATTTTAATGAGGTACTTACATTTAAGTGTATTCAACATGTAGGAAAGATGGAACATATATAGACCCATAAAGGGTGTTTTGTTTTGTTATTTGAGCAATTGTCCCCATATCTCCTTCTGTACCCATTTCTTGTGGAGCCTAGTTCTGCAGAAGCAGAGAACTTAATGTAGGGTGTCGGACCTCTTCTCTAGGACTCCTGGGATTCAGAGGCGGGGGTGGGGGGTAGGGGAGAAGGAGAAACAGAAATCTTTGCAATAGTATTGCAAGTCTTCATAAGCAAACTCTTCCTTTGGTTAATTCAACAAGTATTTGTTGAGGGCTGCCACATTCCAAAATCTGGGTTGAAAGGCCAAAATCAATCAATCAATCAATCAATCAATCATCAGATGCAATTAAGTACAATGTGGGAATGGCCCATTTCAGACAGGCGGGTGAAGGATGACCTTTATTTGGGGGTGGGTATTGAGACAGGATTACATTGTGTAGCCCAAGCCGACTTTGAACTTATGATCCTCCTGCCTCAGCCTCCCAGCTGCTGCAATGATCAGTAAGTGCCTCATGTCTGGGGGCAAAGGATGATCTCACTGAGGACACAAGGTGAGCTTAGACTTGAAAGGGTGTGCCTTCCAAATGGGGGAAGGTGGTTCTAGGCAAAGGATCACCCCATTATGTGAGAGAGTACTGCAAAGAAACTAGATTTTAATTCCAAGTGCAAAGGAAACCATTGAAGCCTTTTAGGCAGGGTGGGGAGTGCAAGTTGTTTCCAGAGTGGAAGCTAGAGCTTGGAAGAATGCTGACGACTGGAGGTAAAAACCTGGGTGTTTTCTATAGGGAGGTAGGGTTGGAGGTGTCCATATTGGAGGGAGGTAATGGGAGAGATCAACAGTGCCTCAGTCCAAGGGCTGCAGAAGTAGGCCTTGCGGGGGAGAGGCACGAAAGGGACTGGTAATAACAACAGCCCCTGCATTTCAGTATCTGAAGCTAATGGCTGGGCAAGGAACACGAATCTACACAGCATTTAATGGATTGACAGTTCATTAGCCAAGCCTTTAAATCAGAGAGGTGACAGGTTCAGACCTTTCAGGATTACAACGTTTTAGGATAGAGCTGTGATTCAGAGACCTGGGTATATTTTAGTTTACAATTTTAGATGGGCGGGTTGGGACAATTGACTTCTTTCTTCTACCTCCAGATCTGTAAATTGAAAATGAGACCCCCATTTCTTGAATGGGAGGTGTGGATTATGTGGGAGGACTGTTTACAAAGATGTCGCCAATGATGTTGAGTTTGTTGGTGAGCAAGACAGATGCTAACTCATATCTGGGCAGTCACCATCTGAGCTACTTAAGTGAAGTTGACATTGGATAACCACTTATCCAAACTCTTTAAAATGGAAGAGCACATTATTGTTTTTGAAGATGTAGCTTGTGAGTAGATTCCAACCGAATGGTGATTATGTTCAGTTCTGACGAATCTAAGTTTTGTGGTGTTGTATTTGGGGTGCAGAGACTTCCCCAGTGAGGGGCTGTGTATGGGACAGTGCGTGGTGCTCTGCAGCCAACTGGCTGTACAGTTCCTTTCTGACTCTGAGCCTGTTTCCTTAAGGGATGTTGGGACTCCAGGCCCAATGATAGGCTCCTAGACTTGACTACCCTGCTGTTGTTCTTCTGGTCTGTGATACCAGGTACCCCAGTGCTGTTCTGACACATAAGGGGGAAGCGACTGAGGCTTTATCCACAAGTTCCCTAGGACTGTTAAGCAAGTAAACTGTGTAGATGCTGGAGTCTAGACATCCTAAAACTTAGGAGCATAATTAACAGGTCACTGCCAAAGGGAAAGGGGTGTCTTAACTCCCAAAGAATGTTAACCCAAGGGGAAGACAGTAATAAGCACATAGTTTCAGAGGCCTGTGGGGTGTCTGTGGGTCTTGTAGACTGGCAGGCCCTTGCTGATCCACTGGGCTGCTGGGGATCTTGGCTACTCCCAACCGGCTCTAGTGATGGGTTCATACAGACATCACACCATCACCTGCCACTCACAGGGATGGCAGGCCTCCTTTCACAAGTCAGAATTCTGCTTTCCTCTGCCCCTTCTCGGAAGCCCTTCCCCATCTGCTCCTGGGAACTCAAAGGTAAAAGTGGGCACTGAGTCCACTATGTGTATAACCAAAAGCAGACAAAGGGAAAAGCACCAAGCCAAACCCCAGAGGCTTCCTCCGTCTGTGTGCTTTTTGGAGCCTAATTTAAAGGTTGTCTGTCATCTGCAGTTATGAGCCCCACATTTAGATGCTGTGTGAGCTCAGTGGGGCTCAGTTACACACTGGTACCAAGCAAAGCATTTATTTCTAGATTTGTTGCTTGAGCAATCAAATATTTTCACTCACAGGCAAAGCTTTCTCTGAATGCCACGAAGTGTTTATGAATAGTCACTTTTTTGGGAAGCCTAAACTTTAAACCCTAATGAAAACATGCAATCACTCACCACAGAGCAAAACTTTCACACTTTTGTTTGCTAAGGAGATGTGTTTTGAAATGTGATACCCCCAACTGGGCACCTGTGGTATATTATCTTTAAAAAACAGGTTTGCTAACAACATGGTACCAGGTCCTCAGGGTGTTTATACAGAGGGTACAAATGAGGCAACTGGATAGATAGCTGTGTGGAATCTCTTTGCAAATGAAGATCAAAGTCAAAAAAGAAAAAAACAATTCACTTTATTTTAAAGACAATGATCGGCATACAGAAGGTATGCACTACCATAAAATAAACTTTCATGAAAAGCATTAAAATCCATTATAAATTAATTTATTAAATAGGTATTTGGTATATGTGATGGTTTTATTAGATATCACTCTTATTTATTGCCAACCCCTCCCCCAAAGTCAAAACAAATCAGAAAAATCTCATAACTCCAATTTACACTAGATAATTTATTTCCCCAAATGTGTGTGTGTTCTGAGATATGACACCTGACACAGTTCAGCTGGTCACTCTCCATCAATTGTAATATGACAGGACACAAGAGGCTAAAAATGGCTCATCATAATTTATTTTATGTTAAAATGTACAGCTTTTTTTGTTTTGTTTTTTTGTTTTTTTTTTTTCTTTTTTTGAAGTAACTGACTAAAAAGAGAACAGATAAATACAAGAGCGTCGCTGGCTCCGATTTATACAAGGGTTTCGCCTCTCCTGCTTGGCCCTTACTGTCACCCTGTACAGGTACAAAGGTTACAAAAAAGGAAGCAATATAAACAGACACAAATAACC
Organism: Eospalax fontanierii; assembly: GCA_035773235.1. NCBI lineage: Eukaryota > Metazoa > Chordata > Mammalia > Rodentia > Spalacidae > Eospalax > Eospalax fontanierii. The sequence continues at coordinate 16,547,924 of CM069540.1, read as the reverse complement.
TTTTTGCTTTTGTACATGCGATTCATGAGCTTAGTTTGAGCTATTCACAAGCTACTTTTCTATTTTTCCTTAAAAAATAACTCCAATATTTTATAAAGATAGAAAAATCTACAGATGGAATGAAAATGTAAAGTTAGAGGCATTTCCATAAAATAGCAACTTTACACCAAATTCACTATTTTTTTTAAATCCTGCCAAGTATTTGGACATATATGAAATGCTTCAAAACCTGACAGATAAACACTGAGATATGCTTCATTCAATAAACAGAAGTCTGCATTTATAAAACAGAAAGCTGCCTTTTTCCCCAAAGAAATCTGTCACCAAAATGGAAAAGGGTCTCAACTTTACACCAGACATTAAGCAATAAAACCCTTTTGACTAACCCACTGGGAATAGCTTTTATAGCTCTTTACAGTTTTATAATTAACAAAAATATAGTTTTTTTTTTAAAACCCTCAAATTAGGGTACCCTAATCAAGGCAAAAAACTTAAGAAATGGCTTACTGTTAGCACAACACTTGTACAGTACTACAAAATGCAGTCACTAACAAAGACATTAGCGGCATGCTCAAGTGTCACCTTAAACAAAATATACAATAACTGAAATGCTAAAGGCATTTACATGGAGTAGACAAGGAAGGAAAAAAAGCTCTAAGTTCAATATTAAAACAGATCATTTGGGGTGGGGGCTTGATATCCACATTGTTTAATGGAAGCAGGCACAACAAGTGACTGCCTCCAAACTGTAGTCCAAAGAGAGGCCTTCCTTTGCAGAGAATTTTATATAAAAGTAACAGAAACAAAGGTACCAAAAAAGGAAAAAAGAGAAAAAGAAAAACAACTTGTATAAGGCTTTCTGCTGCATACAGCTTTTTTTTTTTTTTTTTTAAATAAATGGTGCCAACAAATGTTTTTGCATTCACACCAATTGCTGGTTTTGAAATCGTACTCTTCAAAGGTATTTGTGCAGATCAATCCAATAGTGACAGCCAGTGGGCTCTGTGGAGTGCCAGGCTGTCTACCTTCTCATGTAGGACCCATTGAGAGACTGTTTGGACATGCCTGTGTTCATGTAGCCATGGTGTCCAGGGGCTGTGTACATCATGTTACTGTGGGGTGGAGTCTGCATGGGCTGCTGGGCATATGGCTGGGTTCCCATCATGCCCATCTGCATCTGCATAGGGTACTGGGGTGTCTGATTCATGTAGCCATGGTTGCTGTGGTAGCCACTGTTCATCATCGGCTGGGACATGCTATACCCATTCATGGCATTCAGAGTGTTCATGTTCATGTTCACCGAGTTGACGTTGTAGGCTGGGGCTGGCATCAGGTTCACACTCATGTTCATGCCTCTTTGCATCGTTAAAGTCCGTGTGGGACCCTGCATGGCTACAGTCTGCGAGCGCCCATAGATTTGTGACTGATGGGTGGCAGCAGCTGGTGACAAAGATGCTGACTTGGTTCTCATGGAGACATGGCCCTTGCTGGCAATCTGAGTTTGCAGTCTTTGGCTGTGAGAGATGCCAATGTTTGATGCAGCCATGTTCCGCTGCAAAAGAGGTGGTGGCAGATTCATTGGAGGAGGAGTCAGGTTAGGGGGCGGGGTCATGGTAGCTTGTGCTTGGGGCCCCCCAGGGACAGAGTGTGGCGACTGAGAAAGCTGAACAAGCCCTGTGTTACTTAATGGTGTGGACAAAGAGGCACTGTTTGCATAGGAAGTCACAGCAGCGGAATGGCTGTAAGGCAATGAATGATCAATAAGTGTATTAGTTAACTGCTGCAGTTTGGCAAGGCTGAAGGTGGCGGATGGCTGTGGGTAGTGCCCAGCCCCAAAATCACTTTGACCCATTCGCTCGTACAAGCCAATGTTGGCATTGCTGGTCTCCGGGATGTCAGCCAGCTGCATGGGTGGGGTGAAGTTGGCAGCCATGCTACACTGAGCCAGCTGCTGGCTGCTGCTGGGAGGCCTCTCCACCACACAGCCTTGGGGAGACTTGACGCTGCAGGTTGGAGGGGAGCTGATGCTGGTCTGCTGCAGCATGCTGCAGCTCCCGCTGATGTTGGACATCTGCTGGGTGATGGCACAGCTGCTCTGTGTCAGGTTGCTGGAGGTGAGGTTGCTGTATGAGCAGCTGTTCTGGGAAGAGCTGTTCCCACAAATGCTGCCACCCATAGTGGAATCATAGCTGCTTGGGTTTTCATAGTTCTCGGTGGTGCTCTCAATACTGCCCAGGTCACTAAACCCACTGTCTACGACTTGCTGGGAATGATCGGAGACTGATGGGACGTCCATCATCGGACTGGTTTCCATATTCTGCAAAGAGGGCACAGAAATGGCACTCTGATCTGGGCTTATTTGGGCATAGCTGTTCTCCAAGGCAGGGACACTGGGGCTGTTGACAGAACGGACTGACTGGCCAGGATGGGAGTGGACAGATGAAACTGGGCTACTATGGTCTGACTGTTGGCAATCATCCAGCGTGGCAGCAATTTGAGGACTTTGGTCTGCGTGGGTATAGTTCTGTAGGCTTCTACAGGCCTCTTGAGTCTCGGCACAATCCTGAAAGGTATCATCCTGTTCCCTGTTTTCTTGGGTCAAAGACTGAACAGCCTGGACGGTCTCTGAGTCGATTTCCATGGTGGCTGTGGTCTCCTCTTTGAGCTCAGCGTCAATGTCCTTGCTGTTCTTTTGGTCCTGCTTCTCTGCCTGCTCTTCTGTGGGTTCCTCATCAGACTCAGGTGCAATTTCTGTGTCCCCAGCAAGCTCCTTTGGCTCACTGTTACATGAAGCTGTGAGGCCAACGCTACAGTCCATCAAGACCTCAGGGTTAGAATGACTAGGCTGAACACTAAGGTCTAAAAAAGCCTCCTGGCTTTCCAGCACATCTTTGAAGGCTTCTCTCGGGAGCTCACCCTTCTCCACTTCAGCAGACTCCATATGACTGTCATCTTCATCATCTGCATCATGATCCTCATTGTGAGATGGCTCTTCCTCCTCTTCCTCCTCATCTTCGTGGTCATTCAAATGTACAGGCTCTTCTTTTTCTGTGGCCATGTCCACTTCCCCCTTTTCCTGACTTTTAACACCATCTTGATCTTTTTCTGCAGTTCCTTCTTCCTCTTCCTCTTCCTCTTCTTCTTCCTCCTCCTCCTGCTCCTGCTCCTGCTCCTCCTCCTCCTCCTCTTCCTCCTCCTCGGGTTTGATGAAATCCTCACCCACCTTTTCACCTGGTGATTTGCTTGGACTCACAGGTGCACATGTCTCTTCCCTTCTGTTCCCATCGTGGGGCAGCAGGGCTTCCACAGTCTCCATCACCTCCTCAGTCCCCACAGGAGTGGGGCTGCCCTTGTCTCCCCAAGTCTCCTTTTGCTCTTCCATGGCTGCCTGATCGTCTGGCTCCATGGGTGTTTCTGGCGGGGTGTAGAGATTCAGTTTAAATCCGGTCTTCCTCTCTTTGTTCTGCCTCCACTTAGAGAGTCCTCGCTTTGTTCCTTTTGGCCACACTTGTTTGCACTTTAGAGGTTCGGGATTGTCTTTGCTGCCTTCTTTCAAGTTATTTCCATTATCATCCATATCGTCTTAGTGAAGGGACAAAAAGAAGGAGAAAGAAAAGTTTTAGAAAGTATAACCATAGACAACTTGAATACATTCCTCTAAATTAATTAGCTAATGTTGCTTTCAATTTAGTATTTTGAGAGTGATGGTAAAGATATCAAGAATCATATTGTGAGGCCAGGAATGGTGGTACAGACCTTTAATCTCAGCACCCAGTCAGATCTCTGTGAGTTCCAGGCCAGCCTAGTCTACAAGGCGAGTTCCAGGCCAGCTGGGGCTAAAGGGAGACCCTTTCTCAAAAAAAGAATAATTTTGTGGCATAAAACCAAGCTGAGTTGAGTACCCTAGGCCTGGAAAAGTATTTTAAGTTCAACAAATGACACTATTTGATGTAAAAGCCTAGAGTTCCACAATATTAATAAAAATCAATTTGAATATTAACAAATCTAGAGATATTGGGGGAAGGGATCCATGATAGCTTATATCCAAATCACCACACACTAAAAAATGATAAAGCTGGCTCGCTATCCACCTTGAGGATGGGCCTTCTCTTTTTGGACAGCTTCTGGATTTAAACGATCCCAGAAGACAGTCCTTACTTTGTTTTCTCTGACTAAAAAAAATACCCTGTATATCTCTGATACAAATAAATAACTAGATACACAGAACAGACTGCATCTGTCATAACCATCATTAGGAACATGATTTGTGCATGACACAACCTATTATATAATTACCATAAAATTACTGAACATCTAAAACCCAGGTAATCTTTTTATCAGTAATTTTGTCCACACTGTATTTTGATCAGTTTGCTGTTCAAATGTAGGGTCTGAACTCTAAAGACACTTAGAAACTGTAATTGTAGTGTTAATTGCAGTTCCATTTTAACCTTATTCTTCCGTACCTATATGTACATGTGAATATGAGTATTTCTTTATACAAATACAAGCAAACAAATATATGTTTAAGTATACACATATAAAACACTTAAGCCTTAACACTTTAGAAGCTTGAAAATCAAATCTAGACTCACAGGAAGAGCAGCAAGAGCCTTATTAGAAATACTATTTTAGAGAATGAAAATAACATAAATAACAATTGTGAAGAGATCCCCTTTCTTGCAGTGAGTTCATAGCAAAGAAAGGTCATCTACGTAACGACTGCACATAAACTCATAAGCATCACGCTCCCACTGACTTGCTGAGAACACGTGACGGAGAATGCCTTTTTAGCAGAGCCAAGTTAAGTGAAGCTTTCTAAGCTCGGACTTTCCTTTCTATTTATTATGCCAAGTAACAGTCATGCCAGTGTTCCCAGACTTCCGTATTTTATGTTGTTTTTTTAAACATTTATTTATTTATTCACTTAATGGGTGTGTATGTCAGAGGACAACTTGTGGGAGTTAGTTCTGTCCTTCTACCCTGGTACAGGCAGGGTATCAAACTCAGGTCAGTAGACCTGGCAGTAAGCACCCTTACAGACTGAGTTATCTCACAAGCCCAAATTCCACATTCTTTTTTGTGGGGCTCTTTTTGAGACAGGGTCTCCCTGTAGCCCCAGCTGAGGTGGAACTCACTATGTAGACCAGGCTGGCCTTGAACTCACAGAGATCCACCTGCCTCTGCCTCCCAAGGGCTGGGCTTAAAGACATGCACCATCATGCCTGGCCAAATTCCACATTCTTATTCTACATGTTACTGCTCTCACATCCCTAAATCAGAAGCTGAGTTTAGTGATGATTACCTTTAAGAAGAAGAAGATCCTGAAAGGAATCAGGTAGAGTATGACTGCAAAAAGTACATAGTATAAAGAAGAAGAAAGGCAATGATAATTCATCTATAGGCTTCCAGACAAACAGCCTTGGACCGGAAAGAAGGCTCAACCTCCACACACAGGAGAGTGATCTCTTACTTCTTGTCTGTGTGAGTACTTGTTTAAAGAGACCGAAGAGGGTTGCGGGGTGGCTCAGTGGGTAAAGTGCTGGCCACACAAGTGTAAAGCCCTGACTTCAGATCTCTAGTACCCACATAAAAGCCATGTGTGTTGGCTTGTGCCTGTAACCCCAGTGCTGGGGAGATTCTGGTGCCTCAATGGCTGGCTATCCTAGCTGAAAAAGGAGAATTCCAGGAAAAACTGATAGACATCACAAAAAAATGAAAATGGGCTGGTCACAGTGGCACAAACTTTAATCCCAGCATTTCAGGAGGGAGAGGTATGTGGAGTTTGAAGCCAACCTGGTCTACATAGAGAGTTCCAGGTCAGCCAGGGCTGTTTAGTGAAACCCTGTCTCAAACTCCTCCAGAAGTCCCCCAAACCCAGAAGCAAATTAAAAAAAAAAAAGCAAACACCACTGATTTCAGCTAACCAAATCCCTGGGGTAATAGACATTTGTGGGCAACGAAAGCTTAGGACTACATCAACCATGGACAGAACAAGAGAGAAAGATACCCAAGGTGATCTTCCACCCTCATCATGGGCAACTCCCCCCACCCCCAAGCAGAACCCTGCTCCCACGAACTGGAAAGAGAAAGAGACTGAAGAACTAGGCTTGGTTTCTCTGATTCCACAATGAGACCTCATTTCCTCCACAAACACTTCATGCAGCAACAAGGCTACTAGTCACTAAGAAGTCAACAAGATGATGGCTCAGGCTTTCAAAATCAGCTACAGTGACTCCTATGGTTCTCAGAGAAATGAGATGGCCTGGTCTCTAGGCTCGAGTTGGTTTTGGATGATCATTTCAGCTGTTGTGTAGAGTCTGTCCCACAAACCCTCACCATTCAGCTTGGAGCACTTGCACTCAAGCTGGCAGGTAAGGGGCGGATCCTTCTAAACAGGCATCAAAGACAATTCACTGGTGTCTGGTTTGTTTTTAGAGGATAGGGAAGAGGGGTCTCTGTTAATGAAAATGAAGGGCTATCTTTGTGATTCCTACGTTACCCTATATTCTCAAAGCTAATACTGATGGCATGGGTCAGTTGTGTCGGTTTTGGATCATGGTGGGTCTTCAGACACTTGAATATTTAGACATACCACTGGTACACTGACAGAAGTTGTTTGCCAGAAAAAAAGAATCACCACATTCATTGTTCACACTGGTAACACAGACCCTGATTTCCAAAACACTAAATACAAAGAAAAGTACGCAGCAGAATCAGGAATGTGTTTCTTACTGACGCACTTCAAGCTTTTGAGGATGAGCCAATAATTTCTGTAAAGGTGAATCCACCCACAGGGTGGTTTTAGACGTTGTCTGACATAAAATCAGAACAAAAACAGAAGTTTTTGAGTAAGAAAGGACAGGTGAGCATATGTTTTGGGTGTGTTAGTACAGCCTCACAGGTGCATCTGGGTCGGCTGCAAAAGCACACCAGAAGGACAGAAGTGGGGGACCATCTGGACAGCCTCTACTCACTTCTACAAAGGTCAGCATTCTTGAAGAAATGATTGTCTTTTCCTTCCTCTGCCTCTGTCTGCCTTCTCTTCCCAATCTGATGCTGGAATGCTTTTCTTAGAACTGGCTTCCTGCCCTCCTCCTCCGCTTCTATCTCACAGGTAGGCTCCAGCTGTGGCATTGGCCTCTCTTCATCGGAGTTGTCAAAGGGTTCATTCAGCACTTCTGTTGTCTCAGAGATGGTCTCGGTTGTCACACTGCTGTTGATCCTCCTGCGTTTACGACCCCTTTTTTTCTTTACTACAAAAGGCCTCTGAAATTAATTCCAAACATAATACATAAACACTCATGAGAAATTAAATGCTTCAGTCGATATGCAGCAAACATGTACTGAACGTGTGCCTGAGAATCTTACATGTAGAGACTTCTGTAATGCCTTTGTACTTAACCTTCCATTTGATGTTTAACATCCCTCTTGGGCTCCAAAAACACAGGCAAGTGTTTTCCAAATAAAATAGTTGTTTACTTAAGCAGATGCTTTGAGAGGGAACATCCTAGCGACTTGACTGCAGATTTAAAAAGCTAAGCATTGCTTTTGTAGCATGTATTTTCCAAGTGGCGTGTGACGGCTTTACTATCCAACATGTCATAGACATTTTAAGGTTATTACAGATCCAGTGTTTCTACAAATGTGGCAAAAATTAGCTATCAGTTCACTCATTTATTAACCGATAACTGCTATGGAGATACCCATTTAGGCAAAGCACCATGAGAAATAAAATGGTATGTAAGACTAACTTACTTGTTCCATTTCCTAGGACTCCAGGAAGTAGGAAGAAAAGACAGGGTGCTTGAAGACAGAATGACTCCACTGGTTAAAAGTCAACAAGGGGTGCGGCTGGCGTGACAGCTCAGGGGTTAAGAGCACTGACTGTTCTTGAAGAGGACCTGGGTTCGATTCCCAGCACCTATATGGCAGCTAACAACTGTCCTTAACTCCAGTTCCAGGGGATCTGAGGTCTTCTTCTGACCTCTGCAGGCACTGCATGACATGAGTGTACCTACCTACCTACATACAAGCAATACATTCACACACACAAAATAAAAAAAAAAAAACAAAAAAACAAAAAAACAGAAAACCAAACAAAACCCAACAGGGTTTATGCACTGGTAGTTCCTGGGATGTGAGCAATTGATAATTTTACAAAATACTGAAACAGAAGGTACCTAAAATAAGCTTAAAGACACATAAAATCTCTCTAAGATATAAAACTTTCCTATCTATATCACAGACAGGCACAAATGAGGTCCCATAGTGTCAATGAGAAAATATTTCTGCAAGTTAAAGAGTATGTAATGATATAAAATTTAAACAAAGGAGAAGAGAGACTGGAAGCTAAAATGTGTGTCAGCAGTGAGCCACACAACTGATGGAAATACACTGTAAGTCAAGGTTCCACGAATTTAGAGAAAGGGCTGGAGGAAGAAGCTCAGTGGCAGACTGCTTACCTATTATGTGCAAGGCACTGGGTTCCACTCCCTGTATAGGGAGTGGAAAAAAGCTTTCTCTAGGTAAATTGTTTCTTACATTTTTAATGCTTTGAATGTTTTTTTAAAGGACACATCAAAACCTGTTGATTATAAGTCTACAATAATTTAACCATGTTAGTAATTTAATATTTATGGTTATTAATCCTCTTTGCCTGCTTGCCCTAAGCCACAAGAGTTTCCCCAAACGTGTGTAGCCAATAGGAAGAACTGGTTTTCCTGAGGCTGAATCCATCTGTACGGTAGAGTTCATGCCATCCCTTGGATAATTCTGCCCTTTGATGTTTTTAGACCAAGTTTCTCTCATTATAGACATAGTACATGAATGTACCTATCTCCCTGTAAAAAATTAAAATTAAAAAACATACTTCATAGGATGCTCCTTTCTGCTCTATCCCCACTAAGTGGGAAGGTGACAACAAAGAGCACCCAGCTGGGGTCAGAACAGCAGGCTGCCTGGCAAACACTACTTGGGATGGCCTTGGGGAAGGGCCTTAATTTGTACCATGTTATATCCATTTTTAGTGGCTGTACTAACAACACCTGGCCCTATTCTATGCCTCTGATAGAAACTGCAGGCAGATTATCAGATATGGGAGGGCAATTACCTAAAGACAAAAATCAATGGATCAATTTCTGTACCTCTGGACATAGGTTGGTATAATCTAGAGAAACCCCCTGATGAAGATCATGTGTAGTTGGCCACACATGCAGTCTCAACATCAAAATCAAGGGGCTAAACTCCCTAACTATTCGATGCAGGAGTAAGAGTAACAGCAGCAGAAGCCCTGGCCTTGGGAGTTCTCGGCACTCCAACAGATTTGACCTGGTTAAGTCTCCTGACCTCCCCAAACCTTGAAGGATGGTGAGGTGTTCTTTGGGATGCTCCTTTTGGTTGCCATGACTGGACTGACTCTGGTCCTGCAGACCAGCAGATGGCGGTGACTACCAGACTAGGGAGCTGGCTTGCTGTTGACATTGGTAAACATGATCATGGTTCTAAGATAAATGACTATTACATCAGATCAGTAGGACTTCGCACACATAAACTCCAACTCTGGCACAGAGTGAAGCAAATCCTAACAGAAAGAACACTGGCAGAGACAAGAACTGACTGAAGCAACTCACAGGATAACATCTAAACGGACACACACCTTTCTCTTTATAGAAACTGACTGTGGCTTAGTCAGTCGTGGGGGAGAACTCTGAACGTTTTCTTCTTCCTCGTCATCTTCTTCCTCTTCTTCCTCCTCCTCTTCCTCCTCTTCTTCCTCCTCCTCCTCCTCCTCCTCTTCTTCACTACTCTCTTTGGACAGCTCTAGCAACTGTCCTCGCTCCCCTGCTACTGGCCGGCTCTCCGGAGAATGCAAATATTTATTTTTTGATTGTACTTTTGCAGGTGATTGCCTACTGTTAGCTCTAGATGACAGGATTTCTTGCTCCTCCTTTTCCCAGCAGCTAGCTTGTTCCATTAGTCGCTCAGCCTAGGGGGGAGGGTAAAAATGGTGACCCATAAGAGGGCAGTTACACAGTTGGAGCCTCTAGGATCAATGACTAGGGGTCTCTAAGTGAGTTCTGATCAAGTCAGTCAGCCAGCCAAGCAAATTCCAGCTGCATCGTCTCAAGACCCTTTTGCATCATCAGTTAGGATAACAAATCAAAGAAGATTGGGTTTCATGGGATATTTAGCAGTATTAATGATGCAGCGAATTGATTTGAGTCCTTTATCACTACATCACATGCTCACTGGCATGGAGCACTTTAAGCAAGTTCATAAACACAAAGAATCGATTGACACTGCAGCACTGAGTGCAGCACCAATCTGATCTGATTACATGCCGTCAGGAGTGAGAAATGCTGCTTTGTGATCAATGATAAATGTTTCATTTTTCATACTCAACTCGATGAAGTTATCATGTCTCACTATGCAACCTCAGTTAGGGTAAATTAGTGCCGTATCATTTCACAAGCTTGTGCTACATAACCAAGCTTTTGACAATGATGCTAATGACTTTCGTAGCTTAAGTGAGCCATATGACTCAAGCCATACAATTTAGGACGATAGAGATGATCATTACCTCCTTTTCAGCTTCCCGCTCTTCTTCAGACACCACAGCATTAGAAATTAAAATTGGGGTCCACCTCAGACTCTCTGGATCAAGTTCATTGGCTCGGGAACAGTTCTTCAGCTTTTCCATATGACCCAATATCAACTTTTCCCTTCTAATGATGACAAATCTGTAATATGAGAAGGCAGGACACAGTGCAATCAAAAGCAGAGATTTAGACAGGCATGCTGGTTCATATTTGTAATCCCAGCACTTGGTAGGGAGGGGCAGGAGAATCCCTGTGGGTTTTGGACCTGCCTGGGTTATATCTCGAAAATCTATCTCCAAAAACTGGAAAAAAAAAAAAAAAAAAAAAAAAGAGGAAAAAACCCCAACAACCACACAACAATAACAAAACCACAAGTAAACAAACACCCTCACCTCTAAATAAAACATAAGATTTCTCAGAAATCAGAACCAAAAAGCAGAACAAAAAGGTACTGCACAGTGAAATATAACCAACAATAAGTATAATTTCATGTTTGTTAGTTGTTCTGTAATAGAAGGGCTTTGATAATGCTGGGAAGAGGAATCATCTTTAACTGAAAACTATGTGCTTAGTCTCTAGGGATCTTCTCTGACAAGCTGTTGAGGCAGTGGTGTGGCTCAGGACAAAAGGACTCACCTGCCCTCTCTCTTGTCAATCATATGCAGGTGTTGCAGCGTGGTAGCAATGTCGTGGGGACACATGCCTGTGGCTCTGCTAATGGCCTTGATGCTGATGTGCCTCTCGTGGTGGTGGTAGAGGTATTCTAAGATGACACTCTTCCAATAGGCCAGGTAGGAGAGACGGCCCAGGTCAGAGAGTGGCTTTTCTGGAGACCCTGCTTGGCCTTCTCTTCTAGAAAGCAAATAGCCTACGGCAGAAAAAGCAAAAGCCCACTCATTTGGGGGTTTTCAGAGCCAGGGCCAGGAGCCACTAGAAACACCATGACCAGCAGCAAGGTGAACAGCACAGCGGTAAGGCACACCCTGGTACGGATGTCGCCTCCAGTTACAGTGATTTCAGCTCCTCAAGTTTATGCTTGTGAATCTGTAAGCCGGGGGCACTGTAAGCCAGTCCACACAGCTGGTAGCAGCATTCCAGGCACACACCGTGGTATATGTAACAAAGACCAATCCAAGATTGAAGACATTACTTCTGGTAAGTCTCAACATCTAAATCTCCCACGGCTTTAAATTCTTTCAGAAACTCAGTGTCAGGCACTTCCTTGGGAATCTTGTCCAGGGACCACCCCAAACATTAATGGCAAGTTGTTTTCTACAGGAAGGACCTAATGCCCCTCTGACAGCTGGGGCTTAATGAAAGAAAAGGGCTTTGGCTGACACAGTCTATACTGACCTGTTCCATCTAACTAGCTGGCTGAACTGTGCTGTTTTACAACTAATAAAAAGAATGTCTTTCAAGTCAACCTCTGCAACTCACATCTGCTCTACCAGCTCGATTTTCACCTCTTTCATGGAAATTAACTTATATTCCAACCCCAGAATGCTGCTCCTACAAATTAAAAAATACATTGCAAAACAAACAAACAAATAAACAAACAAACCCTTCAAACAAACTGCAGACCCAGAAAAATCCCTGTGCACAGTGAACTTTAACTGTAAAGAGGTTCCCAGGCAAAGGAACTCTGAAATGTGAGAAACTTTAAACCCACTTGAAGGTAATGAATGAACACTGGCGCTGTCTTGGTAATTAAGAGCCACTTATGGAGTAGAGAAGAAATGCCGTAAACTAATGATGTCTTCCTTGCTCTAATTATTTCAACAGCCTCATGTTAGCGAACCTCCTGAATTTAAACAAACATCAACCACATACAGTAGGTGGCAGCAATTACAAAACCATGCCACTCTGTAACCACCCAAACCTTCAGCCTTTCTCTTCTTTATCTACATTTCCAAAATGGCTGCATTTGCAAGAATTTGCTGTTTTAGTTTTTTTGTTGTTGTTACAAAGAGAAATCAATGCCTCTGATCCGTTTTCCTTGCTTTTTAAGAATCTCTGCAAATAATGCAGAAATAGAGAACAAGATACGCTGCCTGAACTTTTACTGGGTATAATCACAGCATCGTGCATCTTATTGGCTTTAATCTCAGTATCATTATGAAGAACAGAAATACAATTAACATCAGGTTTTGCTTAAGACTTCTGACTTATTTGTCTTGTTAATTCATGTTTAAGTGCAAAGTATCTAATTGAATGCAAACAAGTACCACATTTTATAGTCAAACCACTGTCGACATGTCAGTTACAGACTGAGGCTTTCAATAGCGGTGTCAGGAATGCTAACATCGATGGCTACTGTGCTGAAGCCAGCCCATATTGGGTCCTGTCAACATCGGGGAGCTCTGTTTCCAGAGAACTGAAGGGGGACCAAATCTCAGAATCCAGATAATTGACACATCCATCACCTGCTTTCTAAGTGCTTGGCACATGCTGAGAAATTTACTCAGTCAGCTGGAGGCCCCCAGCTCTGTACTCTTGGGGGGGGACAGTGCCATAGCACCATGGAGAAGCACTATCCGTCTTTGTCCATAAGACCCCACAATTAAAAGTTCCCTGCAGTGACTGTGGAAGTCCCCAGGCCCTCACTGGTTCTGATGTGAATCCCACTGTTGCAGGCACAAAGTCCCTCTTTTGGCCCATCAGAAAAATTTCTGTATAAGCTGAGGGTTCCAAAGGCGGTACGTGCACTCCCCATGCCAGGCTCCCAGCTCCACAGGGCAACCTTACCCAGGAACACACGTTCTTTGTTCTGTCTTCACCTTTGCAGTTGCTACTTTGGACTATGAAGGAAGCAGCCAGAATTCCCCAAACCCTTATTTTATCTAGCTGTTTCTGTTCTTGCACCCTGAAGTAGTAGAGATGGACCCTTACCAGGGTCTGAGTCTAGAAGGGTGAGGTCCCTCAAGCAAACAGGCCTGTTGGGAGCATTTAAAGGCAAGCCTTTCAGCATCTGCTGCTCCTACCATGTCAAAGGACTGTATCTTAAGACTTGACTGCAGCATATGACTGACACTGTCCCAGAGGTCCAGGGTAACAAACCATACTGAGTATGGGCACAGAGCCCATTGGTCTTTGCCAGTAATGTCCTCCTATTATTGTGCAGCCAAGACTGAGGAGGAAGGGAGGCTGTAGATACTTGTTGGGAGGGATACTTTAAAGGGTGTGGAGGACAAACAACTGGAAACTCAAGCTTCAGTCAGAACATACCAGGTGGATTTTTAGACATCCCACATACTAACTACACAGCACACAAGGCCACTGCCCCACAGCAGCCTGCACTGCTACAGCACCTCCTTGCCTCCTCTTGGATTTGTGAGGCCATCAAGGAATGTATGAGTGGGAAGAAAGTGGCACTTCCACAGAGTCATTTGAAGTCCACGATGTCTCCTTATGAGGGAAGTTTTAATGTCAAACAGAGTCCACCAGGACCAATCAAAATGACCAGGAATAAATATCTTATTTCTTACTAGTGAATGAAGTCACGTGAACAATGCTAATCTGTGCAGAAGGAAAGTTTGTGTGGTGTCTACTCGGTCAGTTGTGCACCAGGTTGACAGAAGACAGAATATATTTTCTGTCTGCAGTAGGCACTTGTCCTGGAAGGAGCTGGGCTAGTGCTGCACTTCTCTGACCTTCTTATCATGTAATTTTTAAGTAAGAAACTTCTTGCCACCTTCATTTTTCCCAACTTTCTAAATGCACAATTAAAATATAGTGCAGACAGTAATTTCTGGTAAGAACATTTGACTTATTAAGTAATCACAGAGATGGGGTGGTTTAAGTTACAGCTCTTAAATTTAACTTACCAAAAAGTTGCCAAATAATTGATCTAAGATGCAGGGAAATAAAAAGCACTTATCTTGGAAGCCGGTGTATTATCCTGAGGCATCTGAAACAAGTACAATACACCCCTGGTGAATAGACTCCCAAGCGCTAACACCTCTCCTTAACTCAGGAAAACCTCAGCTACCCCTGGGGAGACCTGACTGTTTCAGATGGAAAACAAAGTGATATGTGGAGGACAAATCCCAACAGCAGCAGCATAATTAATCGCTGGTGAAATTACTTCCTTGAACCTGCCTGTGAACTAGAGGTGCTGGCAAACAGCACTTACTCGTGAGTGGGAGCTTTGTAATTGAAAATGGAGTGACCCATAAACCCTTAGCTACATCAGCTTTCTGATGCCTGAAAACTCCGGCTTCCTTGTCTGCCTTACTTAACTACTTAACTTGGGAATGGGGAGGACTGAGTGTCAGTGCAGGTCGCACACATTCAATTCAAAAGACTGTGAAGGGAAAGGAGGAGGACACTGTGAGGGTCCAGAAATGTCAGGGCTTCCAAGCTGTACTGTGTGAGACCCAAGTGTACCTCACCTCCGTTTAGGCTGACTAAACATGCCAAACCTCATGTTAATTGGCCTTGATCCCTGAGACTGAAGAAGTTAGCCTCCTCCCAGAAAAGGAGGACAGATCTATCACAAGGAAGCAACCATCTAGACAGATAAAATTATGGTTTATTTTTGCAGATACAAATTAATTAATTAATATTAATGCAATCCCTAACATTATAATTGCAAAGCAAACCCTCATTCATATGGAAAGCCTTTTCCTTTTAAACAAGTCAAGATTATCCAGTGGACCAAGAATAAACTATTCTCAGGCAAGGGTGTGGAAGGGATTAGGGTGTCCCCCTTCAAAAGTGGGTACCTTGAATTCTTGCACAGTTACATCTTTTATCACCTAATACCAAACCATATGAACTTCCTCAAACATGGAAGTATAAACTTTAGTTAGCTACTCACTCCCAATTCCCATCTGTCTGGATTAAGTGAGTTCAGGGTCACCAGCTGCTTTTAGGGGAAGATAATCTCCAAGGATTACACACCTTTCATCAGACACCTGCTTAGCTCAGTAAACCCAGCGACAAGGCCCGCATCAGTAGATAGCACCAGCTGGGAACGGACAGCAGGCCATGGCTTCATGGCAGCGTGGGAGAAGAGGAAATCAGATGCCTTCAGCCATGCAGCCTGTTCTTAGAGATGGCACTACAGTGGCCTGTGCCCATCCGGATGAATGGCATGCTAGCAGTTTAAATGCTGAGATGAACTCTGGGGATCTCTCTGTCCCCTTGCTTAAATATGGTGGTGATTTTGCAATTAGAGAATGAGGAAGCCAAATTCTGGCATGCAGTGTTTTAAGATCAGTGTTCCAAATGACCTATGACCTGCTTGAAAACTCACATTTTCCTTTTACTGAAAGATACAGAATGCCTCTCTCTGTCCCCCGCGCAAAACACATTTTGAAAAATTTCCAGTATCTTAACAGACTGAATTTGAATTTGGAAGTTTAGAAGACATTTCTCCTCATAATTTTATGGAATGCAAAGCAACCACATAACAATGGAGGTTAACATGCTCCCCAGATCTAAAGTGTGGACCCCCAGACCTTCAGCATCCACACCACCCAGGAACCTGCCGGAACTGCAACTTCTCAGATCCCATCTCAGACCTACTAATTCGAATCTCTGGAGACACGCCCAGCAGCACCCGACAAGCTCCCCAAGGTGATTCTAAGGTGAATGCCCTTGAGGACTGCAGTTGTAAACTGTTCTGGCACTGCTGGTTTTGAGAGGGATGTGGCAAGGCTGTGAAGAAGGGAGAAACATAGAATGCACAATGGAAGGAGGAGGGTCTCAACAGCTCCTTGCTGACTGAAAACAGAATGGGTTTTCTAAAGCCCTACCAGGCTGCAAGACAGCAAGAGTCACTGATGACTTGCTCTGTTGTATGCTTGGGCTTCACAACTGTCATCCTGCACACCAACCAACTCTGGCTACAACATGGATTCAAACAGCAGGTATAGTGTGGAGCTGAGGGTTTACATTTCTAACATGTTCCCACTCCATGAACTAGGCCTGAATAGTAGGAGTTTGTACACAATACATCTTGGTTTCAGGACTTCTCCACATTTAAAAAAGTCATATAAGACCCCAAAGAGCTTTTGTTTATAAGGGATATATCTATTTGTTTTACCAATAAGTGACATTTATTAATTTGTAGAATAGCAACAAAACAATGATATTACCATAATTTTAAATGAATAACCTCCCTACACTTTCAAAAATATAAACAAAAGAGTGAGAAGAAACACTATTTCGCACTTAGACATGTCTCTTCAATGTCTGGCTGAAGTGTCTATTTTGATCCTTAACTGTGATCACTCACAGGTCATGGCATTTCTGGATAATTCTACTGTATAGTCATAAATAAAGGAGAGCTAAAGGGAAAAATGCTTTTAAATACTTATGGCCTATGGACTGCTTGAACCACACTTTGAGACCATCCGCATTATATGAATGATGAGAACTTTTAAAAGTTAGGCAGCGAGGGCCAGGTGTGGTGGCACATGCCTTTAATTCCAGTACTTGAGAGGCAGAGGCAGAGGCAGAGGCAGAGGCAGGCAAATCTCTGTGAGTTCAAGGCCAGCCTGGTCTACATAACAAGTTCCAGGCCAGCGGGGGCTACAGGTCAAAAAGACAACCACAAGAACAACAAAAAAAGTTAGGCAATGAGACCACAGGAAGTTTTGGAACTGCCATGTATAGAATACACAGGTCACAAGAGGTCATGAGCACAGGACCTATCACATACCAGCTATGTGATCCAAGCCATTTATGCAGCCTGTTTTGTTTCAGAATCATCATTCAGCCTATGCAGTCAACAATCACAGTATCTCTTACAGGTGTTGGAGGAATTAGACAGGCTAATAAGAAATGTGTGGCTCAATGCTTGGTTTTATGGTTAGTATTACTCACCATACTGAATGAATGAAATCTTGAGTGATCATTTAGGTGACTTAGGTGACTAAAATCCCTTACTGTAGGAAAATAAAACGTGGACAGAAAGGTGTCAGACTGCTCTTTAGTCAGACTGTGATGAACTGCCTTTGTTTTCCTACATTTGCCTGAGATACCCGGAGATAATCCCACTGTTACAGACAGAGGTTTCCCATCACTCAAATATAAACTTAATTAAAGGAAGTCTAAAAACACTTTTTGGTTTTAGAAATGGTCTCAAGAAAGTAGCTATTGAAAATCCCAACAAACACAGTTTGCCCCAAATTCATTTTGAATGTGGAGTCCTTCACTTCAAGAACTACTCTGAGGACACAGCAAGCCCATTAAACCACAAAAACAATGACTACTCCAGGCTTCAGCAGAACCATGAGATGTCCCTAGACAAATACAACAAAGGCTCACATGTTCTAGAAGACTCACGTGTGTTCTTGGGAGGATGGCGTGAGCCAGAGTGGAGACAGCATGTCTTTGGGAAAGGTCTCAGGCTGTTTTTCTAGGCTACTCTCTCAGACACCTATTCACAAAGATGCCAGCAGCTCCCTGGCAGACCACTCAGGCACTGAGCTCTTCCTCAATTATGAAGAACAAGGCCACTATTCTTTCTTACTGAGTGTTTGTTATCCCCCAACATCTATTCTTGAGAGGAACGGTTTTCCTTCAACTCCTTTCAGTGAATGGCCTATAGTAGAGGTATAATTCCCTAGTGCCATGTGGTACATATGCTCCAGCCTACAGACCACACTGGGGTTTGTCATAAATTTCTATGGTTCTTTGGGTGGCTATGGACTCTCCTGAAGGCAGAAGTTAACCTGCATGTCAGTCACAGAGAGAGAGATGGGTGCTTAGACAGAACATGCACTCCACACACTCCTAGTTAGGTCGGGTGGCAGGAAAGCTGGCTCCCTTCTCCCTCTTGCACTGCCGTTATGTTGAGGGTGTTGCTGATCTGTGGTACATCCCTGAGCTTGGTGGCCAGGGCAGCATTTGCTACATGGAAGCTGTCTGAGGGCCAGAGAAAAATCCCTGTGACAAAGCCACATGACAAAGACTGGTCAATGGTGGTTTTATAACTAATCACTCAATTGGATGACATGTCTCTGCTGCTCCATTTAACCTATCTTCCAGTCCAGACAAGGCTTTCAGCCCTAGCTGCACTTCAGAATTACTTCTGGGCTTATTTAAAAAAAAAAAAACAAACAAACAACAACAACAACAACAAAAAACCCTACACATCTGTCTCATTCAACCTCAAACTCTTGCTTAACTCAGGATGGTATAGTTTCAGATATATTGTGTTATTAAGCAAAGGTGTTGAGGACTATACTTGGGTCAGAATATTAAAGGGACTTAATTAGATCAACCCTGTGTCTTCAATTCTGCCATCCCAAAGGGCTACAGTGGCAGCTGGGTTGTCTGGTAAGAGACTTGAGCAGAAGGTAAAACTTGGGGAAATGGAGACACTAGGAGTGAGACAGGGTAGGACAACCCTGCGATATACTCCATGGGCATGTCTTTCAGTTCAACTAAGGGCTTTTTGTTATTATACAGAGTGTCACTGCAAGCAAGATCCTGGTAGAGTATACCAGTATTTTGTGTGTGTGTGTGTGTGTGTGTGTGTGTATCCCCTCCGCCCCAGAAGATGACCAATTATGAAATGGATTAAATCTATTAATCTCCTAGTTAGGGTAATGAGGCCCCTGAAATAAGGACAAAACGATGTGGAACGAAGGATGAATGCTCTGCGAACCTCACATATGCCCAAACCAAAATCATTTGGGGAAAGCAAGAATTTTTAAAAATGTTTACTTAACATACTTTGGAAGTAATCAAACCATTCATAAATCCTGTCAAAAATGGTAGCAAAGCTGATTCAGAGGCAGTTCTGTCAGGAGATGGCAGAGCACCAAGTATCACTGCTTTTGACATGAAAGAAATGGAAAGACATGTCAAAGTAATGCTGTCCTTAAGTTCTGGAATGTAGGGCAGGCAAGATGACTCAGCAGGAAAAGGTCCTTGCCACCAATTCCAACAACCTGAGTTTGATTCCTG
Source organism: Eospalax fontanierii (assembly GCA_035773235.1). NCBI lineage: Eukaryota > Metazoa > Chordata > Mammalia > Rodentia > Spalacidae > Eospalax > Eospalax fontanierii. The sequence goes on along the minus strand of CM069540.1, from coordinate 16,528,401 downwards.
AGACCCACATGGTAGGAAAGAACTGACTTCTTGTACTCTGACCTACACATACGTAGTATGCCATGTGTATACACACACACATTAAAAAAAGAATGTAATAAGAATTATTTTAAATTCTGAAGTGATTTATGAAAAACAAAGTTTACAAAAGAAAAAAATTAAGATGAAGTAATTTGGCATTTTAAAAATATTTCCTCTCTTAGAAATAAGCAAAAATTCACCATATTAAAGACTTAATTTGAATGGCTGCATGTGCCTGCAGTGCTCCATACGTGAAAGCAAGCACTTCACTAAAAGCAAAGCTGGCCTTTTTTTCACCTATTTTCTTGGTCTAAAGGCGTGCAGGGGCAGCTGGAATGGTGACATCTACTCATCTGGTCTAAGCCTCTCAGACGACTGGGGATGGTGAGGCTGCTTAACTGCTGCGGATGTAGCCACAGACAACCAGGTTCTGGAGGCAACCTGATAGCATAGGTCTGTAAATCCCAGCTATTCAGAAAGCTGAGACAGGAGAACGGAAAAGTTCAAGGCCTGCTTTGGTCCTACAGAGTGAGTTCAAAACCAGCCTAAGCAATTTAGTGAGATCCTGTCTCAAAATAAAAGTTAAAGTGGGGTGAGTGTGGGGCTGGGTGTGGAGCTGAGAAGGTAGTTCAGTGAGAATTCTTACTTAGCATGTGCAAGGCCTAGGGTTCAATCTCCAGCACCCCCAGCTCCCTGTACACACAGAGACAGATACTCACCAGCAGCAGCACCTCCCCCACCCCAACCCTCACCCCCACAGTAAAATAAAGTAAAATAAAATAAACCAGGCTTTAGAAGACAGGATGGGGGTGGTGGTTGGGGAGTGAGAAGAGCATCTTGCCTTTCTATTCATTCTCCAACACGACCCCGCCCCCCCAAATACTTTGTGTGTACATGTGTACAGGACAAAGCGTGCTGTAATTCCAGTTCTGGAAGATACGCTTTCCCACTGCAAACACCAACATTACAGCAAGGCCACAAGGAGAAAAAGTGAAAGTACAAATCTCTTTCAAATTTTTCTTTGTTTTCAAACAAAGTACATCTCAAGAGGGAGTTGTCAGTCTTTGAGACAACTTTCTGAAATCAAAGCGCAGCCTGGGCTCTGATCTGACTGATGAGCTACTGTTTGGAATGCAAGGCTGAAAAAAGCAGCCATAGTCGTCCTCGGGTTATCTAGAAAAACACTTCCACTCTACTGCTAAGCTTTTCTTTTCACTTATTTTTCACTAATCTCCCAAATGCTTTCAAACAGGACTTGAGGTATAAAGCCTTTGGCAATAAATAGCTGTGCCCCCCCAGGGCTATGGCTGAGCCCATTTTCCAGCAGTCTGTGCATGCTAGGTGGGAGCCAGGAGTAGGACAGGGAGTTTAGTTAAGTGACTGGATGACTTGCCAGTGGATTTGGTGTCATGGAGAAATCTAGACACTGATCACAGAGGAACTTAAGAGGTCAAACTGACTATGGTGGATTTACCTGTAAGAAAACCCAAGAATATCACCATTAGCAGGATTCTGTAGTTGTATGTGCTGCCAAAGCAAACACAAAGTTGCAGAGGATCCGGGTTTGGTTTCAGGCATCCACATGGTGGCTAACAATCATCTGTTCCAGGTGATCTCATGCCCTCTTTTAGCCTCTATGGGCACTGCATGACATGGGTGCACTAGGATACATGGCAGGCAAAACACTCAAACACATAAAATAAAAATAAATATTAAAACAACAACAACAACAAAAAAACCAACCCTCTAAAGAAAGGGTCTTGCAGCCAGGCCTAGTGGTACATGCCTTTCATCCCAGGCAGAGGCACATAGACCTCTGCGAGACTGGTCTACATAGTAACTTTCAGGCCAGCTGGGGCTATAGGAAGACCCTTTCACAAAACAACCACCACAACGAAGAAACAAAAAAGAAAGGGTCTTGTTATGCAGTCAAGGCTGAACGTGAGCTAGTGATCCACCTGTCTCAGCCTCCAGTGTATTGGGATTGTAGGTATGTAGGTGGGTGCCTCTGTGCCCAGCCTATTACTAGCAGTAGTGGAAGACATTGATTGCTCCTATTTCAGCTTGGCAGATAGTACATTTCTGTGAGCTCTTTCCACATGATGCAGTTCTGCTGTTCAGATTGACTCTGTAACACAAGCAGTAGCTATAGAGTTGAGGCAGCAATAATAGCACCTTAATATGAGCATAGCACAACAAGACTACAATATTATCTCCATGCACATTTATACTGTGTGGTCACTGTTACTCAACAAATCTCCAATTCTGAAGGAATGGGAATGGGTTATAGAACTTCAGCAGTTGAGTATCTATCTACTATGTGATAGGCATTGTTCTAGTAAAGCTGCAGAGATACACCATTTTCTGTATTTAACAAGAAAAAAAGCACAGGGAGTTTAATTTGTTAACTACTATGCAAGTGTTGCACCCGTGAACCACAAACTATGTAAATAACAGGAACTCAAATACACATGTTAATAGCTAAAGTTGATTTAAAAAAAAGAAACAATTCAATATGCTACACCACATGCAATCAATCACACTGCAATCATCATTTACAAAGCAAAGGACAAGGCAGACACTCCTGAGGGTACACAGGACTAGGTGGAAGTGTGTGATTATGGACAAGTAGATGGAAACTGTAAATTATGTAACTGTCTCTAGTAATTACCCCGCTTGAGAACAGAAACAAACTTCCTGTATAATTTGCAGGAAAACGGAGACTGAGATATACAAGCACTTTCTCCTTAGTTTTAACCCTTTCACAGCTATTTAATTCTATGTGATCAGGTCAAAGAAAGTTTATGCTCAATTTATGAAAAGTATCTCAAAGAAAATCCTGTGAAAAGCTCTAGGTTATTCATGAAGCCTGGTGATTTCTTCCCTCTTCAAGAAGATTTAGCTAAATTATTTGGCATAATAAACAATGTCTAAAATAAATTCACAGGCACCATTTACTTATCTCCTCTCTAAAAATACTTGCTGAGTTTTTAACTAGAGGCAACTGAAGGGCTGCAGGGTAGAGGAAGGCAGTCAGAGTCTTCAGACACACCTTCTGCTCTGGTAGGAAAGAATCTTACTAAATTCCTTAAATTCTCAAGGAAAGCTCTAACCTGGGCAAACCACAGGGAAGGACTTAAAACTGAAGAAGAGAAAATCATCTTCTTTGTTAAGAAGGAGGCCTGAATTTTCAATAAATAACAAGCACAGATTCATTTTGGTATGTCTAAAGACTGCCCATCTTGGGGCTGGAGAGAGAGCTCAGTGATTAAGGGTACTGGCTGCTCTTGCAGAGGACCTGGGTTTGATTCCCAGCACCCAAGTGGCTGCTAACAACTGTCTGTAACTCCAGTTCCAAGGATCCAAAGCTTTCTCTGACCTCTGCAGGCACTGCACACACAGGTGCACTCATGTACATGCACAAAAAATAATAAATAAAAAGCCTATCCTTTTTCTTCCCCGAGATCTCTTCTGCAAGCACTGTTTCTAAATCTGCCCAATTTTTACAAGTGCTTTGGACCCAGCATTCTAGAAGGCAGAAAGAGCAACTTCCTACCCGCCAAGGGCTGTTTCTGTTCATTTTGAATCTTAATAAACAGAAAATGCACAGAGAACATTTCTAGGTCACGCTGTCTTCTTCATGTCTTTGCCCTCATTTTGCGGTTTCTCTCCAGTCTGTATAAGCATTTCTCACCTGAATCTTCCCTTTCATTATCCTCCCTCTTCAATTACTAAGTGTGGAAACAGTGGGTGTGGTGGTGCATGCCTCCAATCCCTGCACTTGTGAGGCACAGGTGGGCAGATCTCTGTAAGATCAAGGCCAGCCTGGTCTCCATAGCAAGGTCCAGGTCACAGGCTGTCATCTAAAAGACTAGACCCAACACTTGAGAATTTGTTTCTATTGAAGTGTAATGTGTTTCTTTCACATAAAAATGACCCTGTAAAGACTGACAGGAAGTTGGTACCAAACCACCAAACACTCATGTACTTAATGTATTTGATTTAAAGCAGTAAAAGTGAAAAAACTATATCGGTCTTTAAAATACCATTGACATGATACAACCAATAAGTCAAAAAGGCTGTCCAGTTTTAAGGGTTACAAACCCCCAAGCACTAAGACACACATCATGTGGTGTTCTCAAACTAGCCCCCACCCCCAAGCCCCTGACCAACTGAGTTTAGAGAGCTTGGCCTTTCTAGCTGCATGCTTGCCATACAGTTCGGTTTTCCACAAAACCACCACAAGCTCCATCATTTCTGATGGCCCCTCTTTTTGCAGTGTTTGCAGCCACTGATGTTCAGAGTCTGGATCCATCAGCTCACTGGCAGATATCGCACAGGGTAACAGATGCTTTTCTCTTGTACTACTTAGTTACCTAGTAGCACAGCCAGCAGCGGAAAGGCAGGATAAAAGCTTCATTCACCAGGTTTCAAGACAATCAACTGCTTCTTCTCATTGTCCAAATTAATTTTCCAGCATCATTATGAACATCTCATTTTAAACTTGGTAAGTTTCAATCCACTGTAATTATTTTTTGAAAAAAAACTTTAAAAGTTATTTTTATTATATGTGTGTGAGTGTATTGCCTCCATGTACGTAAGTGTATCCATGTCATGCAGTACCCAAAGAGGACAGAAGAGCGTGTTGTATCCCCTGAAAACGGAATTATGGACAGCTGTAAACTGGGATATGAGTACTGCAATTTGAACCCTGGTCTTTTGCAGGAGCAGCCAGTCCTCTTAACTGCTGAGTAATCTCTCCAGCCCCTGACTGTAATTATCTTTATTAACATACTCTTGTCAGTGTTTTCAAGGTAACCCCTGAGTCCTCTGCATGAGATGATCTAATAATTTTTGCTTTCTTACTTTCCAGAGTGACTAAAAAGCTAGAGGACAGTTTCTGTGTCTTCCTGGATCACTTCTCCATCTAGGGACTCTCACTGAACTTGGAGTTCATCTATTTATAGCTAGGCTGGCTGGTCAGTGAGCTTCAGGGCTTTACCTATACCTTCCCCCCGCCCCATCCTCCAAACCCCAGCACTGGGGTTATAGGCACATACCATTGCACACTTGGATGCTGGAGATCTGGACTGGGTTCTTCTGCCTGTGGATCAGGCACTTTACTGACTGAGCCATCTCTCCATCATGCTTTTTCACAAAAAGAACTCATTCTAGTTCTGATATTATAGTAAAGGTCTACCTGCAACCTACTTTCTCACAATTTCAGCACATTGTTTTTGGTTCATTCTGCAGCGTAACTGCAGCCTGTCTACTTCAACGTGGACAAATGGTCATATGCATAATGGACTTTAAAAAAATCCACTCAGTTACTTTTATGCACTTTAGAAACACAAATTTAAAATTTGTTGAAAAAAATTTGTTGAAAAAAAATTTAAAGTTTGTTGAAAAAAAAGCTCCTTTCTGCTGTTAACCCAAAGCAAGATTCAGTATAATTATAAAACAGTGTTTTTAAAAATTATTAAACATGAAATTGTAGTGTGACTACTACAGTAAAAACATATCAGACACAAATCTGGTAGGCGATCAGAGTCCTAACTAGTACTTTTTAGTACAACCCTAAATAAATAAAACTATTTTTTTCCAAAACAGTTATTAAAAAAAAAAGAGCAAGGGGCTGGAGAGACGGCTCAGTAGTTAAGAGCTAGCTCTTGCAGAGGACCTGAGTTCAGTTTCCAGCACCCACATGGCAGCTATCAACTGACTGTAACTCCAGTTCCAGGCAATCTGACGCCCTCTTCTGCTTTCTTCAGGCACTGTATTACATGGTTGTACTTATACATATGTAGGCAATACACCCATACACATTAAAAAAAAAAAGACTGAGAGAGAGAGAGAGAAAAAAAAAAAAACAAAGATCAAGACCTCACTGTGTCAGTAGGTAGGTATCTGTGTGTGCCTGGAAGGTAGAGCATGATACAAAGGTGATTATGTAGACTCAGGCACTCAGTTACTCCCTTAACAAATCCTTACTGCATGTGCACTGTGAGATAAGCACTGTGTTTTTGGCTGGGCGTGTAGCATTGTCAAGCCCCTGTCCTCAGGATGACACTGCTAAGGTCCCATTTACCAGGTTATTATCTGAATGGAACTTGCTCAGCAGTGGTTTCCAACATGACTAACTGCAGACACCCATCAGTTAGAAATCTGAACAAAGATATACTGAAAACAAAAACCAAAACAACAACAAAAATCCACTTGCATGCCAAAACTTGAAAAATTCTGAGCTATGTAAAGCAAAATAGTGGCTTTCAGAAGGAGAAAATATGACTGCAGACCGTATGTTTCATATTTACAATGTTTTCATTGAAGCAGTGAATACAGATTAGTCTATAAGAGCTATTTATTTGCTCTTATTTATGACAAACTTAGTTTTTTAAAAAGACACATAAATAAACAGTTGGCTGCATTGCCTCATGCAACTCACTTCAATGCATTCAGTAACAGTCAACCTCTGAATAAATCACCAGAAGCTCAATTTCCAACCTTGATGTTATCTTTAGCATATTAAAATACACTGTAGTTCAGCTCAGTGTAATAAAACAGTAATGGCAAAGGCTTTCCGTGCAACATATTATAATGAGAAAATCAAGAAAAATAGCCATTTTCTTTATTAGATTACAGACTAGAATCTATTAGAATAAGTCCTCATTACACTTGGTTATACAGGTCAAAACATGCCTGCCAAAGTCCTGGATGTGCCAGATGACAGAGCTGCTGTCCTAGAGCTTCCAAGTGTCAAGGAAAGGAAGGAATCCCTAACTTCAAGGAGGCCAAAAGAACCTGGGCACTATTTCAAACACACAACTTATTTTTCTTTAACAACTGCCATAGCCATGCTCACCAGGGAGGAGAGCTACCAGAAAGATGAGCAGAGAGACCTTGCTTGACAGTGTCTGAGGACTAACACTGGAATTTTCCTTCCAAAATAAATGCATCTATAAATGAATTATTTGATAAGAAAAGTAAGGAAAAGCTAAGTGTCTCTTTAATCAACTGAGCGTAAATGTGACTTATACCACACCTCTCTTCTCTGCTCAAAGTAGGCAGTGGAGAACAACAATCTTTTTCTGTTGCAACATGCAATCTCAGCCAGGCTAGGTGGTGCATGACAATAATCCCAGCACTTGGGAGGCAGAGGCAGTCAGATCTCTGTAAGTTCCAGGCCAGCTACAGCTACATGGAGACCCTGTCTTAAAAAAGACAGACAGAAAGAAAAAAAGAGCAATATGTGATCTCAAAATAGAGCCTGTACTCCAACAAAACTCCAGGCCACAGAGGAGGACAGGCTCAGCTCACACACCACTGCTGATCATTATGGTCTTATAAAATAGATTTTTTTTTTTCTTCTGTCTAAAGATTGCATGTGTGATGAGAAAGCAAGTTCATGACATTCTTCTCTTGGTAATGCATTTAACATTGTTGGACAAATATAATAAAAGGACATACTAAGTGTCAGGTTCTTCTAGGAAGTGAGAATGTAGCAAGGAATGAAGTCTATACCATTGAAGCTTCCTTTTGGTGAAAGACATTAACAAAAAATCAACATATATAAAACACCTGTAGAACTTTCTACTTGTTCAGATGAGATTTATTCTTTTAATGGTCAGTGACACTTTTAAAAAAGGTGGCTGGGTGCAGTGGCACACATCTTTAATTCCAGCACTAGGTAGGCAGAGGCAGATGTTATCTGTCAGATGGAGGCCAGCCTGGTCTATACAGTTAGTTCTAGGCCAGCTGGGGCTACAGAGAGATCCTGTTTAAAAACAAAAAGCAAAGTAACAAAAAAGTAACCATTAAACTATAAACCGCAGTAAGTAGAGAAACACTGCATGTGAAATTTATATTTCATTTATTCAATTTGCTTAGCATACTTAACAGGGGAAATTTTCACCCTCATAATAACACATCCCTAGGGACAGTCAGGATCCCATAAAAGGAACCTTTTAACGCTTGGTCTTATAGACTCAAAGATGGAAAATGAAATATTTATCTTCAAGTCTACCTGAGAGATGATGTCCGTAGTGGGAGCTTTATAATCTACTCTATCATGAATGTGGTATAATTCACCTGGCTTCTAGGGTAAAGGAATGACACTGCCACAGACAGCTGATAGGCCCTGGAATTCTGGTCATTCCTTCTCCCCACCTGGACCCATTCTTGGGTCACCTATGGAGAAGTGTAGTTCAAGTCACCCACATACTGCAGAAATGCCTGAAACCCTCACAGGAGAAGTGTGGTGTCTTGCCAGAGTCTGCTGTGGCTAGAAATGATTCCTAAGGTGACTGCTCACCACAATGTCACACTCAATTTGTCTTCTCAGACAGGCTAGTGACTCCCATACAACCTGGTTCCTTAGGGCTTGTGGACATGCAGATAAGCCTGTCTAATAGAACTCAAATTCTACTTCTCATGAGATAAGTCAGTATCAAAACTTTATTCCAAAAATGTCCATTTCTAGTAGAATGAAATCACCCTAAATCTGTGTGAAAGCATTTTACGTTTTACTTAATTCATATGGAAACTCTTAAGAGCAGCTCCTTTTTTTTTTTTCCAAAAAATTTTTTTCTCATTTTTATTGTTATGTGTGTTTTATACGCTTGTAAGTGTGCCCTTAATGTCAGATGTCAGAAGAGGGAGACAGATCCTGTGGAACTGGAATTTTAGGTGGTTGTTAGTTACCATGTAGATGCTGGGAACTGAGCTGGATGTCAGAAGAGGGAGACAGATCCTGTGGAACTGGAATTTTAGGTGGTTGTTAGTTACCATGTAGATGCTGGGAACTGAGCCCAGGTCCTCTGCAAGAGCAGTCAATGTTCTTAACCACTGAGTCATCTCTCCAGCTCCCAGAAAATGGTTTTTTAACTAAAAAAGTTTATTTATTATTATTGTGTTTCGGTGTGTGTGGTATGTGTATGCATGAATGCAGGTGCATATATGCCATGACATGCTTGTGGAGGTCAGAGGACAAGTTTCAGGAGTCAGCTCTCTACTACCCTGGATTCCAGGATGGGATTCAGGTTGCCAGACTGTACAGCAAGCATGTTTACCACTAAGCCATCTTGCCAACCCTGAATTCCCTATTTTAGTGAAACCACAGTTCAAGTGAGCATCTTTTACCTTTTTCTTTGCAACAATGGACACTGGCCAAGAGAGATCTAAGACTGGTTCTTAGTGTCTCTATGCTCCCAAAGTCATCTTCCTTGTAGGTTTTTTGTAAGGATTAAGTGAGTTAACATGTATAATTCAGGTGACAGTGCCTGACACATAGCACCTACTTTAGAAACATTAGCTGTGACTAGGATTACTGTTACTGCTGCAGTGCTGACCTCCTTGGCTTTTCCTGACACCATTCTCCCCAATTTTCTTAATTTCTGGACCCTCTGCAAGTCCCCTGATGAACCCTTCCACCATCCCTATCTTCTATCAGCCCCTTTGATGCTGGAAATCCCATGTCCCCGCTGTTCAGCATGGTTTCCCTACAGACAGTCTCCTGGCTGCCCTCACTCCCATCTACTATGTCAGCTACCATGGCATACCCAGTGACTTGTAGCTTTCTCTAATTCAGAGCCCTCTTGCTGAGTTCTGGACTTCAGGAGTCTTAACTTACCTGTAGCTACTACCCCCAACATATGCTTCCTCATGCAGTCATGCTTTTGAATGTCAGTTCTCTAAGCTGTCAGTTACATTTAGTCTGGACTGTTAAACTTCACTTTCTTGTGAGAGTCAAAAGCCCACTAAACAAACATACTGTACAACCACTGTTGACTTATTTATTGGCCAACCTGCTCACTGACAAGAGCTCTGTCTTCATTTTTGTCACTGGTAGTTAGCAAGAGCATACAGCAGGTATCCTATCGTTAAGCACTGAGCAGGTAAACAATGAAAGAAGTGAGCCAAACATGACTTCACGTTGCATATTCCCAGGACTGGGAGTGGGGGATGAGGAAAGATCATGAGTCCAAACAGCCTGGGCTACACAGCAAGACCCTGCCCCCACATCCAAGTTTTGTAGAATGAGCAAAACACACCTCAAACACATGTGTGAAACAGGATGCTATCTTCTCACCATCAGCTGCTAAGTGCCCTGCCTACTGCTCAAGCAGCTGGTATCCACTGGGTGTTTGCTGGGTCAGAGCTGAAGATAATAAGTAGTTTGTAAATACTCACCAGGTAGGGTTCTAGCACTGCAGGCCTGCGTGAAATAATTCATTATCTTCTAGCCACTACCCAGTCAAGCAGAATCTTAAACAACTGTATTTAAGTAATATATTGTAACTGCTATGTAAGTACAGTATATTACAACATGAACAAGATGACTTATTACAGTATCTTTAAAAGCAAAACTGGGGGCTGGTGGAGATGGCTTAGTGGGTAAAAAGCCTATTGAGCAAACATGAGGAGATGAGCTTAGATCCCTAGTATTCACATAAAAAGTTTGGTGACTGTAATCCCAATGCTGGGAGGCAGACACAGGAAGATCCTGGGGGTTCACTGACCAGTCTAGCTAATCAGTGAACTCCAAGTTCACTGAGAGATCCTATTTTAAAAACTAAGGTGGAGGGACTGGAGAGATGGCTCTGTAGCTGAGTACTGGCTGCTCTTGCAGAGGACCTGGGTTCAATTCTCAGCACCCAAATGGGGGGCTAACAACCATCAGACACTCCATTTGGCAGGGAGGGGGCCCAATGCCCTCTACATGCAAGCAAAACACTCATACACATAAAATAAAAAACAAACAGAAAAGCTTTTCATAAGATGGAAAGCCATGTTTTTTGCATAGCAGAGGGTAGCTGCACATATGAACCCACAGTACTTATGACAGCCTGCACAAAACCTATGTAATCCCAAATCAGACAAAAACCCAGCATGGAAGTGGGAGGTGGGAAAAAAGCCTCAGTACTAGGTGAGGATCTACGGGCAAGTGATAGATACTGAGTAAGGGAGAATCAGTTCTCTTTATGTGTGTGCTGGCGAGTAGGCTGACCAGGCGCCAGAAACAGACCCACAGTGAAGAGCATTTGGGGAACAAAAATTAGGCCTTAAAAAAAACCCAAGAGTACATAAAGCAGGGGGTGGCAGTTCAGGGTGCAGATGGGGGAGGGGTCTGCATATCAAAATGCACTGTATGAAATTTTCTAAGAATCTATAAAAGTACTTAAAATACTTAAAAAAAAAGAACCACATGTGCCATGGGAACCTGGATGCAGGGATGTCCCGTCCCTGTTCCCCCCTTCTCCCAACAAAAAACTGGCACTACAAAATCTGAACAAAATGTGTGCAATGCGGTAAGGGGGCTGAACCAACATTAATTTCTTAATTTTGACAACTGTAGTGTGGGTATGTAAATGAGCATAAGAAGGTTTACCCTCAAAACGATTCAGAAAAAATAAATGAATGAGAAAGAAGGGTAAGAATAAAAAGGCAGATGCAATAAAACATGGAAATCCAGGCAATCTGGGTAAAGAATATATGGAAATTCTTGGCACAGTAAGTCTGAAATTTGTTTCAATATTAAAGAGAAAAACAGTGAGATATATAGGACATTGCTGGGCAGCTCTGAGAGCAGAAGCAGGCCAGAGCCTGAGAAGGAACATTCTAGCACCCCAGCCCCCACAGAACCCTGTGGGAAGTGCAGCTATTTTTCTTGCCTGTGGGAGGCAAGGAGTTGCAAAAGTTTTGGGGGAAGTGGGCTTCTTTGAAGTCTTGATGTGTCTGGTGAGGGTGGATAGTTGTCTGCATGTGTGTAGGAGGGCTTTAAAGTTTTCTGACTAAGAAAGAGGAAATCTCAGAATCCAGAAGAAAGGAATGTGGTATCAACTTCAGCCCATGTCAGTGACTCTCTCCACCAAGTTAAATTTTGGGAAGAGTCACAAAAACTATAAGGTGGTTTATGAACAGGTTGGATGTTGATGTCTTTTAGTCACCCTGGCCAAAGAGCTGCCTGGGAAGTCTCACGATGACAATCCCCAGACAAACTGACCCAGGAAGCAAGAGACAACTTATTCCAAGAGCAGCATTTGGTCCTGTGGATAACCCCACTATCTCCCTTACTATAATGAAGGTTAGTGAGCAAAGTCTGTGTTTACAGTCCTTTATATACAATGTATTATACAGGCTCATGTCTCTGGTTCAAGGTACAGGTGGTTTTCTCACTGAGTGGATGCTGCATCAGTTTGCTAAACTAGCAATCATTACAGACAAGACTTTCCTGCTTTATAAATTTATTTGACTTACTGAAAATGCAACCCTGATGAAAAGATCTCAGGCTTCTGCAAAAACAACCCAAACCATTAAACAGTCCCTTTAAAATAAAAAGAACATATTTTAGAAAGCATCCGAACTCATTTATCTTTCTTACCCTGAGCACTGAATTATGAGGGCCAAGCTGGCTCATGTGTTCCATCCCCTCCCTTTGCAAAAGACTGGATCTAAATAGTTCTGGAAAGATATTTATCTACCATTATTTTAAGTGACTCCCAAGGAGATGCTATCAATTTTTAACAGCATACTCTATCTTCTTTAAAATGGCCAGCCAAGGAATTCTTTTGGTTTTAAATTGAATTTTTATTGGGTTCATACCAGTTCTCATTTTCTCTTTTGAATATTATAACTCTGAGGGAACAACACCAATTCCCTTTCAACCCCAGCCTTCCCCTTCAGGGCTGCTAAGGCTTGTTAGGCAAGGGTTCTACCACTGAGCCACATCCCCAGCCCTCCCTTTCAGCTACATTCAAATCTTTCACCACACTACTAAGGTGTAGACTCAATGCCATGGATCTAGAGCAAGACCATCAGTATCACCATTCATCACAATAGCTCTATGCTCCCTAGAAAATGTTCTACTGTGTTCAGTATTTCTTGTCTGAAAATACAAGGTGGACTTGAAATTTTCACCAAAAGTTAGAAAATACAGATTTAGCATTTAAAGGAAAGGTCTTTATTACCCAGGTTGTTCTCTGGTGTGACCCTTCAGTGCCATATTATGTTGTACAAGTGTGATGCCACTGTATTTGGAGCTTGAATTTTTACCTGGTAAGTAAGTACCAGTCCCTTTCCAAGGCATCATATCACTTTGGGGATTCAATTCCTATCAACAAAATCACATCTACTGCAAACTCTTAAGAGGATTATCCTGCTGGTCACAAAGAAAGTATCCAAGGAGGTCATGGTTAACTTGGAAGCACAGCACTTACACATTGAGGATTACCACAAACGGGTGACTATGGTCGAGGTGTGCTAGTGTAGAATGCAGAACTGGGCGGGTATGAAAGAGAACTCTAGAGATAGCACCAAAAAGAAGAGGCTCTTCAGTTGGCTGTGAGGAATGAGTACGATTTTGAACCAACAGAGGTAGGAAAGGGGGAAGTTAGCCATGTCAGAAAAAGGGCTGTATAGACAGAGCTGGGCAAGAACGCTCAAGATACCGGAGGAGAGGGATACTAATCAGTTAAAAAAAATCCCCCAAGCCTGTCTCAAACTACATGCTGGAAGGACTTGAATTTAACCTGCAGAGTTTCTTTATTCTACAGACACACAGATATTATCATAAGTTTAAGACCTAAATGACTGTGATGTATACCAGAAAGCATGAAATTTATGAAGACTTTATGAATGACAGAAGTATAAAAACTCCAGACAAGACAAATGATTTTACCTTTATAAATACTTATGGCAAGGAGCCACCATCTTCAGTTGTGCACCCATTGGTATACCCACCAGGCTCCAAAGCCAGAGATGGCCTTGATCAAACCCAGAGGGACATAAATAAAAAGGCATGAATGTGGGGAAGAGATTGATTAGTAGGGAAGGAAGGGAGGGAGATGTGAGGAAGACAGAGGGAATTATATACATGAATGCATCACTTACGCTACAAAGAGTCACAGTCAAATTTAATTCACACACACACACACACACACACACACACACACACACACACACACAAACCAGAAGAAAAAAAAAAGGATTATAGCCAGGAATCTATAAAACAAAAAATAACAAGTAGGTAAGATGGCCTGCCTTGGCATAATTAGTCTACTGGATAACTAGGTCAGGAGAGAACAGGTAAGATTAGGAGAATAAAATAAAGACTGGAAATGTTATCTGAAAAAATTAAAATAATCAACTCAAAATACTCATTTCCCCAAAATGGTATATTTCAATGTCAGTAAATTATACAAATCAGCTCAAAATTGTTGTACGTCAATATTTCAGTATTTAACAACACAGATTTAGAGTCAACACATGTTCTCATGGATTTTCACAGCACATTTAACACTGGAGTTTTTGTATTTCATGTATCTTATTTAGATTATACTCAGACTCCTTAATTTAGCTAATAATCAGAGAAAGTATAATCTATTCATCAACATACACACAGTTCTGAGTGACAGATTTTCATATGGCCATAAGTTACTATTATGATCACAGAATACCTGACTTTCAAGATATGGTCTCTTGACAACTGGAAACAACTTTCCAAATGTAGCTTTAACCCCACAGTCACTTATCCACCATAAAATAAACAAAGAGAGAGAAAAATCACCAATTAAAAAAAAAATCCACCATACTGTCTTGTACATTCAGTTTTAACTGCAGAGGCTCAGAAGATACAATTCATAAACAAATCTTTCTTTCCTTTTTTTTTTTTACCCCCCCCCCCCCCCCAGACAGAGTCTCCCTATAGCCCCAGCTGGCTTGGAATTCACTATGGAGACCAGGATGGCCTCAACTCACTGAGACTCTCCTGCCTCTGCCTCCCAAACACTGGGATTAAAAGTGTGTACCAGAGGAAATAAACATTTCTTGAAAAACCTCTTGATATAAAACAAATGTAACTTTCATAACAGCAAAGGGAAATTAATAGAACCCAAGAGTTTCTTCAAGTAGAGAGGATCCCTAAGAACTGTTTCTCTACATGGAAACATCTCTCTCATCTCTTCTGCTCCATACAAGACTGTAGGAAATTTTAGAAAGCTAAAAATCCTTTTAAGTAACAATTCCTTTTGCTTTAATCACAAATAAATTGCCTATTTGGTGCTAACAAGCACAAGTACCACAGAATGGAATGCAATTCTGCCGGTTCATTCAGAGTAATGGCTTTGTGAGCCAGTGACACTGTGGAAGGATCTACTCTCAATTTCCTAGAGTACAATAACTGAGCAGCACTAAAATTTTCTGTTGAGGAAGATTTTCTAACTCATGTAAAGAGAAATAGAAACCCCATTATCTATTGATACAAAACAACAAAGCAGGTTAAATAAAGTTTTATCTGGTACTGTTTCCTGAAACAGCCATCAGCTGCTATGAAAGTAAATAAAGCACTCTACTTACTGAAATCAATGAGAAACCGTCCAAATCCTTGCCTTTGGTGCTGAGGCATGATCATTATGCAGGAGACATTATACTTCTGCTGGCAAAGCTTTTCCTAAGGGAAAGAGAAACAGATCAAATATGTCAGAGCGCTGCTGAAGTGGGCAATTCCTTGCACCTGCCGCTGTCCTTGTAGAACAGTCCACTGAGGTAAGTCAGTGGGATCAAGAAGAATAATCTTACTGTGTTAACCAAACTATCAACTAACAACAAAACATCAACTCTGGATATGCTTCTCAATTATATGTTTATCCTAAAAAGCCAGTTCCTTAAAATATGATTACTAAATCAAGAAAATAGAAATCAAACACAACAATACAGACAGTATGGAAAAAACACCTTCCTTGTTCATACAACCTGGGAGATAGAGAAAATAACATCCAGAGTTACCCAGCGGAGTAAGTTAGGATTTAGCTGACAGCCATACTAAATAATAATTTACTACTCTGCAGCAGCAATCTGCTTTTGCCTTTGAACAAATGCCCCCAGTGCAACTAAAACAGCAGACATGTGGGTAGAAGTGCACAATACAGTTCTCCTGTGAATAAGAAGTCAAAGTTAAGAGCTAGAGAAGTTATTAATTTGCATCTCAAACTAGGAAAGTAAAACAGAACAAAAATGCCAACAAAAAGAATCCTGAAGTCTCCAAACTAAAGTGAGACCAAAATATCACCAACAGTCTGAAACCAGAAGTGGTGTGGTTAGAATATGGTGAGAATCATCAGCTCTGAGAATTTAATGATGTGTAATATTCATGGGCTCCAGCATCAGGACAGCAATATTTTATTCAGAGTAGAGAGACATCACAAAATTCATACAGAGATCTGAAAAGGCTTTTGAGGTTGTATGGTCAAGAATAAAGCACATATAAGACTGACCACAAATAGAACTGCCAATCAGAGAATTACTTCAGAACATCCAGATCTTTAATAAGCCTATTTGAAAAATCATAGGAAACGATTGTGAAAAAAAATTCTATAAGGCAGAATTAAAGATTTCTTTGTGAAAAACAATGAACCCCCAATGTTTACATGTTTGTAGCTGTCTGTAGATCCTCTAAAATATGAAGAGGGAACAATGATGTGAGTGCATTCTCTTCAGAAGAAGCCCATGACTGAATGTGTACACTGATGGCAAAGGTTCAAATAATTAATTTTACTGTGCAAAGTAAGATAAACTGGCCACTCTAACTAAAAAGAGATGTGCTCTGGGTTAAGAGGATTTATATCCTTGAAGCCACTCTTTGCTCTGCTCTGTCCAGAACCAGTCCCACCTCTGGGAGTTTATTGAAATATAATCCAACAGCAATTCTTTTCCCCGTCTTAATAGATGTTACCGGCTGGGGAAATAGCTGAGTAAATAAAGGGCTTCATGCCTACCTGAGCTTGGTCCTCCCAAACCCACATTAAAGCAAAAACAGGAAAAGAAAAGGTCAGGCAAGGTGGCTGAAAGCTTGTTAATTCTAGCACTGGGGAGGCTGAGACAGGAGGATTCCTGGAGCTTGCTGAACAGCCAGTCTAGCCAAACTGGGAAGTTCAGCCAGGTGAGAGACCTGCTCAACTACCACACACACGTAAACACACTATTCTAACCAAATTTTAATCTGGGTAAATAAGTTTCCTTCTTTGCTTCCTGCCTGGAAAGTGATATGCTTGGCCACGCTCTTGGTCTTTCTAACAACATTTGGGATTGGCTTAGCAAATATGCTTAAGAGCCAAAGTCTACCATACTGCAACTGAAATGTTAGACTATAGTTTAATTTGTACTTTTAATCTAATATGGTTATCTTTTTTTGTTGTTTGTCTTTGTCTTTTTGAGACATGGTCTCTCTGTAGCCACAGCTGGCCTGGAACTCACTATGTAGATAGAGATCAGGCTGGCCTTGATCTCAAAGAGATCTGCCTGTCTCTGCCTCAAAGTATGGGCTACCAGGCCCAGCTAATATGGTTGGATGGATAGTATTTGTATTGTGTGATAATAAGAAGAGGCAACAGATGCTGCCATGGAAGAGTAAAAGTTGCTCTGAGTAAAATACTGAGCACCTAGGAGGAGTGAGACAGGCAGTCAAGTACAACTCTCTACCAATTGTGTGGGCTGTTACCACCCAGGGGCCAATGCAAGATCAGGATCAAGATCATCAGAAGACAGAAAATCAGATAGGTAACCACAATGAAGGTATCATTAAGCTCATATCTAAACTCATACACATTTACAGAAACACTACTTGCTAACAAAAAGGACAATTATGAGCAGATCTTACGTCCTTACTGTTTTATTCTGGGTTAATTCTCTGACATACTTTGCGCAAATGAACTTTCTTCCTATTCATTTTAAAGTTTTTAACAAATATGTATATTAAAACACTGCAGCAAAGGGGCAGAGACAGAGAGGCAGAGGCAGAGACAGGGGGATCTCTGTGAGTTCTATCCCAGCCTGGTCTACAAAACAAGTTCCTGGTCAGCCAGGGCTATACAAGACTCTCAAATAAACAAAACCAAAACAACTTCCTACCCCCACTGTCCCCCCCACCCCCCACCCCAAGTCACTGAAGCTGCTTACTTTGGTTTGTGGTCTCTGGATTGTCTTGTAGTTAGCAAAGTGTATTCAGATCATGTACATTCTATAGCTCTCATTTCTTTTTCCTTTTGGGGGAAAGGGAAGGGCAGTGGAGACAGGGTCATATGATTTAGCTCAGGCTGACTTGTGATGCTACTGACAGCCTCCTGAGTACTAGGATTACCGGCATGCAACACTACACTGGGCACATTTTCTATCTTTTTATCTTCCATGAAAATAATATTTCTATAAAGTGTTTCATTTACATTAAAGAAAAGAAGATTCATTTAAAAGTCACTTATCTGCTAGACATTTGGATAATGATCATTCCTGTTTATGCAACCACTTCCTTAGGTATATGCCTAAGAAAAGTTTACATCAATACTTGGCAAATGCTTTTAAACCCCGTTGCAAATGAGTTATTGCTTCTCAGCAGCCTTTGCACAGAAGACTTTGAAAGAACAGATCTGAACTCGTAAAAAAGATAATCCATTGCTCCCCAGTATTCAAGGTTCCCCATGTTAGCAACATGTAGACTCTCTAAATGTAACGCTGCTTCAGAACTGAAAACCACAGCGTAGGGAAGAGTCAAAAGTGTAAAACAAGTCATTACATCAGCTTGACTATCCAAATTACAATATTCTTTTATTTCTAAAATTACATTTATTTATTTAGTGTTTTGTGTGTGTGTGTGTGTGTGTGTGTGTGTGTGTGCACGCGCGCGCGAGCATTTGTATAGGTGCATGCAAGCCATGGTGCATGTGGGCAATTTTCAAGAGTCAGTTTTCTTCTTCTACCATGGGTCCCATCCTTTACCCACTGAGCCACCTTGCTAGCTTCACAAATGCCAGTGTTCTAACTCATTAGATAGTGCTGACCACAGAAAGAAGACAGTAAGTGAAAAAGAGAACAGGCTCCCAACTCCAAGTCACAGATACCTTCATGTTGACACCACTTAAAAGGGAACGCAACACTTAGAATTCAAAGACGCTAGGCCATTTCCAAAGCAGCAATTATAATCTCACATGGATGCCGTTGGCACAGCACATGGTGCTGAGGTCCTTTACACACTTCCTAGGCACCAGGGTTTTCTGTTTTCGTCTTTTTAAATAAGCTCTAAACAAAAAGCTGAGCTTTTCAGAAATGTGCCACTTGCTCAAATTATAGCCATAAAAAAGTGCTGTTCAAAGAACTGGGCTCTACTAAAAACATTTCAAAAAAGAAAATGAAGGTCATGCTGGCTCTTGTTTTACCTTAGAGAAGTATCCAACCAGATGACAGCCTTTTTCATCATTTTTTGTAAGGACATAAAAAAGGAATGGCTCGACATCGTAATACAACGTTTTGTGGTCCAGGAAGAGCTTGGCTAACAAGCAAAGGTTTTGGCAATAAATTTTGCTCATATTCCCATCAACCTAGCAAAAAAGAAACAGACAACATTATTTAACCTAAAAATATCACAAAATATAGAACTGTTTCTTTGCAATAGTATTTCATAATTTTATTTCTAAGTCCTAAACTGAGGATTAAAATACTCCATTGGACAAAGACAAAGTTAACCAGAAAACAGCTGCTACTTGGCAAATCAGAATTCCACTTTTTCAATTTAAGACAGCTAAAATTTCTCCTTAAGCTATCTCAAGAAACACCAACTACTAGCAAAAGGGTAATTTTTACTTAAAATTTATTGTGTTTAAAATGATCAGGAATGTCCTCTTTTTGTTTTTAAAATTGAACCAAATAAATCTGAATTAAAGAAATGCAAAGAAACCAAATATCGTGTATGTTAAATTTTTCTGTTACTTTCAAAAGAACTTCAAACAAAAATAAATGAACAAATGGTATTACTGATTCTTCAGAAGTGTGGATTAGCAAAAGAGACTTCCATGTTGGTTTTATCCCAAGTATCATTTTAAATATAATTGGAAAAGATAAAATTTCTATGTTGGGAATACTTACAGAGAGAGTGAGATGAATTTCAACCTACAATAAGTACCATGATTACAGTCTACTTCTCTTCAAAATAAGAGAATCAAGCTGTGACACTGATGGCTATAGACAGGGGCTAGGCACAGATGCCAATTTCTTTGATCAAATGTAGTGACTTGTTGAAAACAAAAAGCACAGCAGATTCCATAGTACTTTTCTTAGGGGAAACGGATATTTGCTAACCAGAGCTCTTTAACAATGAACTTGACCATTCTTGAATCTCCTGTGGACCATACCGGCTCTCATATTGCACAAATTATTTTTAGATTTCATATAACTATTTCCCTTGGATGGAACCTAGGTCCCACACATAGCAACATAATCAAATATAGGCAACAGGCATAGAGGATACAATTCTCTCTTTAATTAAAGGAAGTTTTTATGTATTGGGGAGTATGGTCCTTTTGGAAATGGCAGTATATTATAAAAAGATGAAGATATGTATCTGTGAACCACAAATAGAGGAATAAAAATGCTCATTATAAAAAGTCTACTAGGGAGAACAGGTAAAGGAAAGACAAAAAAATAGTAATTTGTGATTATTCATTTATTTTAAGTCACATAGAAAACAGCTAGAAGTTTCCTTCATTTAATTGAAATACTTGCTCAATATTCTAGAATGAGGGCGTTAGTACTTATCAATTCTACCTCCTTACGGTATAAATAAATTTTACAAAGCCACTTCTGGGTCACTGCCATCTCTGTAAAGTCCAAACACATTCTAACAAGACTGATTATCTTACCTGAAGACCCCCTGATTTATTAGTTCCCACTACCATAGGCTTACTCTTTCTGATTTATCTAATAATTACTCAAAGCAAACAGTGAGCTATGTCTTTGGGGAAACAATAAACAGTCATCTCAATTTCATTTTGGTTAGAAGAAAGGATCCAAAGAAGGAACCAAAAGCAAAGCAGATACTGCGTAAAACCTCAAGTGAGAGAAGCTCTGTACTTGGACTCATGGGTCTGGCTGGGTAGCATCCTAATATTAGCAGGAAGGTCAGATAACCTGAACTCAGCTTTCCTCCACACCAGTGGTCCTGACTGGGAGCAAATTTCACTTTCTGCCCAGGGACACGGAGCTATGACTGAAGGCATTTTGGTTGTAAACTGCAGGTGATGGTGATACCACTGGCACCTAGCAGAGAGAAGGCAGGACACTGCTAAACATCTTACACTGTGCAGTACAGGTAACTGTTATCCATCCTGAAACATCAGTAGTGCTCAGGTTGAGAAACCTCATACTTGGTCTTTGATGAGAACTAATGGAAACAATTGTTCTCACAAACAATACTCTTCCTTTAAGTGTGCTAAGAAAGCCTGAACTGCAGGAAGGGGCTCATAGCTACAGCTTCCTGCATTTCTTATCCAGTCTTGGAAAGAAAACTGTGGAACCTGTCTGAGAGAGGAATCTCAGTTCACGTGAGAAAATCGCCATCTTCACTTTCCTACCCATGATGGAGACAATGTATTCCAGAGACAGAAAAAACTTTGGAGCCGAATAATACATCTGAGCACCAACAATTCTGAAAAGGAGAACCCTAAAGTAGAACTGTATTTTAGAAAAAGACATGATGTCTGTGTAGAAGGAAGCCTTGCTCTGAGCACCTAGAATGTAAAACAATATACCAGGAAGGGTAACAAAGAAAAATACAGTAAGGCAATAGATGTCCAACTGCAGTGAAAAGAATAGAGGAAGAAACCATGAAGTCCTGTGAATTGGCAGTAACGAACGAGAAGAAAGTGTGGCATCCTCCAGGTAAAACTGACTCAGCTAAGCGAGATCCTTGAAACGGACCATAGAAACCCAGCCAAACAATGGAACTATGTAGAAGCAAAGACTCTCTGGCACAAAATCAATTCTGAAAACATGAAATATCTTTAGGGAACTTACAGTGACAGACAAATGGCCATAAGTTCTCTAGGGGTGGCCATTTACCCAGACGGGGGAAGAGCACCAACATCTGCTGGAGTCTCACCAAAAGGATTATCTACCCTGCCAAGAAGTGGGTGGAAACACAGGTGGTTGTGTACTGAGGAGATATGTACAGCTGCTCAGTTCCCTGGAAGAGTGAGCACCTGCCAGACACTGGTTGGAGCTGCTGAACAAAGCTAATTTCTCCTGCCAAAGACAGAGGAATTTACAAAGAGCTGAGGAGACAATACTCACTGGTGAATATATCTGTTGTAGACAGGGCTGGGGTAAGACAAAAAAGTTCCAAGTGATGAAGAAGGAATTCCTCATCAATCTAAATGGTTACTTAATATGGCTAGATAAGCATTCCAAAACATTGAGATATTTTAAAGAGGAGCCTGAACTTCTGTGTCAAAAGTAAATATACTTTGTATATTCATACTATATATAATATATAATATTATATTATATGTAGTATAATATATATATTATACTTTATACTATATACGAATCACCTACATAAACAGTCAATGATTGGAATATTAGGGTTCAAAAAGCTTGAGGGTTTTGTTTACATACGCTTACCTCAAATACTGAAAGGTCTTTCCTTCGGTAAATTTCATTTGCTGGGGGATGAAACCATCCACACTTCTTTGAGTGTCTTAGCAAAATATTTTTACTTTTCATATATTTAAGACAGAATTCACACAGGTAAAGCTTTGGTAATCTGTTAAAAGTTTAAACAAATCAAAGAATCTATTAGAGGGATTATACTGTTCAAGGGAGAAAAGTTAACTATTGTTCAATTTTCTCTAAGTCATACAGTGGCTCTAAAAATTTTATAAACTGTTTCAAAAATGAAAAAAAGGGATTGGGTAGTAAAAGAAAACAATTCCAGTAACAAAAAATTTTAAAACAACCTCAAAATTTATTTTTCAATAAAATCTGTAATGTGTGCCAAAAGATTTTACTTTATGACCAATCATTCCTTTGCAACCTTAGAAAAGTCCCCTGGGAAAAAAAGGTTTTCAGACTTGGAATCGGCACCTTAAAAATCAACAATAATGATGCCATCCTACCAGGTGACCATAAGTATTTTCAAAATTTAGACTTAAGAAATGACATATTTCCAATAGTATTTATGCACAGTGCTATAACTATAGTAATCTTTTACCTAGAAGTGAATATACTATTTTTAAAAATAATCTGAATATTCACGAAATAGAGAAGTTCTAAAACTTGTTTTGAATTCCACTTCTGGATGAGGTAATTGAAGTTTATCATAGATTTATATATGGCCTAGGTCTCAAGCAGTAAATACAGGGTTCAAAGTCAGAAGACTACATTTGTTTTCTTTAACTTATTTTTTCATTTATTCATTTATCTTTGGAGGCAGCGTCTTACCATGTAACTCTGGCTGGCCTGGCTCTGAAGTTTTGAAATTAAAAATGAAGTTTTGTCTAAAATATTATATTGTTTAGCATAGTTATCTGCATTTAATGATGCAGGAATGATTATTAAGTGTACATTCCTTAAATTATTTCTCAACTCAATCCAATAGCTGCCGTTCAAATAACAATAATAAAGAAATGAGACACTTTTACATATATACTATACAGCCTTCTAGACAAAGGCAAATGAAGAAACTAAGTCGGCACCAAGTAGTACATATAGATATACATGTATTGGGCAGACAAGGTCCTTACTCTGTAGATTTCCTGTTAACTCCCAGTTACTGAAGCTTAGGTGTGGGTGTGGGTATGGGTGTGGGTGTGGGTGTGTATCATTTATTTCTTTTGAGACAGGATCTCATTATATAGCCCTTGCTGGTCTAGAACTCACAGAGATCTGCCTGCCTCTGCGTCTGTTTTCCAACTGCTGGAATTAAAAATGTGAGGCACGATGTCCAGCACTTAGATATTATTTATATCTTGTACTTCCATGCAAATTCTTTTCAAAAAATTTTAAAACCGATAACTGATTGTTTAATTTGTGTAATTAAATCCTGTACTTTTTTTTTAATGGTCATAAGGCAGGGGTGTAGCTCAGTTGACAGACTGCTTGTCTAACACGTGTGAGGTCCTATGTTCAATCCCAAGCAGTACAAAACCACCACCATTCCCAACCCTCCACACCAAACAGTTCAAGAATACAGCGCCAACTGGTATAATGTGGGAAGAAAACTTCTAGAACAGCCTTCCTATCTTCATGGCTGGCCAGACTTCATGATTGGTAAAGAAAAGGATAACATTCTATTTTAGAAGAAAATAGGTTTATAATTAGCAAAACCTTTTCCAGGGTAAAAAACTGAGAAGCAACTGATACCAGGCACCTTGATGTCTGTGACAGAAGTACAGTCATGATTCCTTCATGTGAGGATATGTTATACACTATTCTCATAACTAACTTTAGCTATTAACAAATGGCTATTAAGAGTGGCTTGGCAAAGGATCCCCTCTAAGGATTACCCACCTACTTTTTCCTATTTTTTCTAAGATATTAGATGCCTATAAAAAACTTGAAAGCAAGTGGACTAGAAAGTCACCAAGTGCCTCATAATGGCTAAAAAAAAACCCTTTTTTTGCAATTTCATTTCATAGAAACAAACAAACATTTGTCCTACTAAACAAACAAAGAAAGCATGGCCTAGAGATTCAAAGGCCAAATTTAGAATACCTGTGTTTCTGAGGGTGCAAGGAATCTGCACAGAATAAATAACAGTACACAACTGAGCTGGCACAGGGAAGAGGAAAAAAAAAAAAAAGGAAACACCTAAAATTGACTCCCAACATTTAATTTTTATTAATTTACTCTTGGAGACAGGTTTTCTGTATCCAGTCTGGCCAGGAACTCACTATGTAAGGCCAAGGATGACATTCAATTTCTAATCTTCCTGCTTCCACCTCCCAAGTGCTGGGGTTACACGGGTCCTATCACCACACCTTGTTTTATGTGGTACTAAGGGATGGGACCCAGGAACTCATGCGTGCTAGGCAAGCACTCTACCAATAAAGCTACATTTTCAGCTCCCAAAACCTTTTTCTCAAAAATCACTTAATTCCTACTTTAGAACTCAGGATTTTCCTTTCTTTCACACATGGCCTGCCATATCAGGCTCATTCTGTTACCTTGCATATTCCTGTGGGTAAGGCGAGGAGTACCAGGTTTGGATTTCATATTTTCCAAATTCTATTACTGAAGGGTACCGACCACAGTCTTCCACTCCACTTTCACACTCTATTTTCTGATAAAGAAAAAAACCAACAATAACCAAAAAATTATGATAAAATACATGCATCAAGAGACCAGGAAGAGAATATATTTCACTTATGTGGTTATTTTTTCATTTGAGACTATAGTAACCTATCAAAACCAGGACACTGATCTTAATCATGAATTTTCATGTTAAAGCACATGATAAGCCTTCATGGAATAATAAGCATCTTTGTATATAATTCATAGAAAAGCAAAATATCCTGACAATTATGACAAAGATGGGTAATAAATATGAATCAAATACACTCAAGGTCTGTAAAATTAGATTTAGCAATCTATTTGCAATATATTAAAATTGAGATTCTAAGATGGTTGCAACTATTATTATACATGTTTATAGTTTCCTGTCCCTGTACTAAGCTAGACCTAGCCAACTCTGAGCAATTAATCAACTGTACAACGTGCAGTAGGGTATTCCCTCCCTTACTTCTATGTAGTAAGCTACATGAGGCTGACAAGTTGGCCTGCTGATGCACTGTGGCAGCATCAGTGTGCATTATAGTGACTGACATACAAAAGAAAAAACTTCTTCAAGAAAAAAACTAGGGTTGAAGCCAGAAAGGCTTTTGGCTCAACAGGTAAAAATGCTTGCCACCAAGCCTGATAGACTGATCTGAGTTCAAGCCCTTGGAAGGGTTATAGTGGAAGAAGTGAACTCCCATAAGTTGTCCTCTAACTGCCACACATAAGCTGTGGCACTGGAACGCATGTGCCCACAAACACATACATCATTTCATGACAATAAAAGTAGTTTTTACCATGTTGGAATGAAAGGGCTCTGATACATCATTATCTTTCAGATAGTGACCTGTGTTCCTCAACTTTATATCTGATGCCAGATGAAGCCATCACCATAGTCCTCTGCTCCAAACCCCCAGCCCACTCCCAAAAACAATAAAAAGGAAAAATTTTGCATTTATATTAGCTAAAGGACAACAAACACAAAGCATGCTGTTAGGAAAAATAAGGAATGAAATATTCAATGGTTCCTCTTATAAAAGTCATCAGAAGTCTTTAGTCTGACTGATGTTAAAAAGAAAGCTTGCAATCCTACTATAGAAAACACAACCCCCTTGGGGGGAGGAGAGGCAAACAGGGACCTGATGACACAGTCACACATTTAGTGTGGTCTACTGATATAAACAATCTGCAATCCCTAATAAGTTCGGCTTTGAGAAGTTTAATCATTTGGTTAACAATGTTTCAGTGACAGTAACTAAGGCAGAGCTGACATTTTAAATGGAATCATTTAGAGAAATTACTCTGACAGTGGAAATAAAGATGACTTCAACTGACTATAAAACACAATATTGTTTTTATCAATGCTGAAGAGTTAGAAATATGACATATTTTTCATATGGCTGGCCATCTGTGTGGGAAGAAGCAACGGTAAACTGAAAAGTGATGTTCTTTTTGGTAATGATTTGAGATAATCATTTTCTATGTTCAGGCAAAAATTATCAGAAATTGTTAGAAACATATTTTTAATTACATCTTATGTATTTTCTGTGCATGTGTATGTATGTATGTGCGTGCACGCATGGTGTGGTATCTGTTTGTGGAGGTCAGAGGACAACTTTTGGGAGCTGGTTCTCTCCTCCCAAAATGGGTTCTGGGGATCGAACTCCAGTTGTCAGGCTTGCACATCAAGTGCTTTTACTCATTTTTACTCATTTACTCATTTTCACTTTTAAAATCTGCCTTAAGTAGTGTTATTCTTATCTATTTTATGAGAACAGCAGAGTCCTTTCCTACTTTATTATTTTTATTTTATGTGTATGAATGTTATGTCTGCATGTATGTAATAGTATCCATGTCCTGCAATGCCCATAGAGGTCAGAAGAAAACATTGTATCCCTTGGAACCAGTTAAGGACAGTTGTTAGCTGCCATGTGGATGCTGGGAACTGAACCCAGGTCTTCTGCAAGAGCAGTAAGTACTCTTAACTGCTGAGCCATCTCTCCAGGCCCCTTTCCTACTTTTAAAAGAAGACATAATTCCATTGTTAATTGCTTATAGTTAAAAAGATAGGTGTAAGAGTTACAGAATCACAAAGGATATTGAGGGGATGCTTTATAAAATCACATGGTAACTTCACAATAATAGTCAGAAGTTGCATGCAACTCCTGTAACTACTATGTGGTTTCTGGGTCTTACCTCCCAAGACAGTTCCTGGGCCTGCTTAAAAACATCCAGATCCTCTTCAGTTACAACATCCTTGTTTCCAATCACATTTACATCTGTACTTTCTTGTTTGATGCTTATTTTAATTTCAGTATCTGTCATTTAAAACCAGCAGAAAGTGTATTCACTGACTTGAATCATGGGTAACCAGTGCATATTACCAAAATGGCACCATCTTAGCACAGTGGGCAAACAGGGACCTCTTTTTCCATTCTGAGCTTTATGAGCGTGTACAGCTAAAGTACTGTGCATAGACCCAGCAGCAATTTCTTCACTATTATAACTGAATTTTTATTTGACTACATTGTGTCTTTTCATAAGTTTAACAAATATGAGGGAAAGTAAGTGCAATACAAAGCAAAATCATATTTTCAACCAAGATCAGAAGTTATATCAATATCTAGTTATAGCATTCCCACTATCCATTTTGAATCATAAAATCTACCACTTTGTCCAAATGACGTATTCTGGTTTTTCATTGTATAAAGGGTAACAAATGTAATGGGCCCAATTTGTTCCATTAAATTCTGAAATCAGTTTCCTCCCTAAGGTGGATACACACACAGACACACTCAAACCCAAATGCACACTTCACAGAATCACAGATCAGGCTCTGTTGAGATGAAAGCAGGATGACCCTCGTCATGAGAAAGCAATGGAGCAGAGGGAGATGCAGAGCTCAAATACCCAGCTGGCAGTGGCAGCCCGTGCCCAGGCGGCACTGGCTGCAGAGTATGGCAGAAGCACGACAGTGGCTACTCATGCGGGACTACAAAGCCAGAAGCAACGCTATGAAGGCATCTGGGGGGATGGGGTGCCTAGTGTCACTACGAATGGAAATAAATAATAAAAGGTGGGAGAGTATTAGTTGGAAAAACAACATTTTGGAGGTTTAGTCAGCATCAGAAAAAGGTCAAAGTTTCACTGCTTCTGTATGAAGTGAAAACAGAAATAGCTAGAACCTATGTGACAAATAGGAAGTGGTTGCTTTTTTTTTTCTTTCGGGGGTTGGGGAGAAAGGGACGGGGCGCAGATTTGGTTGGAGCTTTGACCTTTTGCTTACCATCATCCTGATCAGGTTTAATCCTTCCGTCTGCCAAGCTCCCCTTCCCTGGTGAGGGGGTCCCCATCTGAGGGGTCACTTTATATTTTAATCTGCCTAGCATCCTGTGCTTTTTAAGAAAAGTTGTTCGCTTGAAGTGAGCAATTGCTTTAAAAATACGTCCTCTAGTCATCGCCCAGCTAGAGGAGGAGCAAGAAAGCAACCTACTTCTAATATCTCTTTTTCCAAAGAAATGGGCTTTAGATTTTGCCGTGGAAGAAAATTCAGTTTTACGACGCATACGTTTGGGTGGTGCATAACTTGGGTGTCCCTTTTTTCGAGACTGTCCCTGAGTGGTATAGATATGAGAAAGTCCATCAAAGAGTGCCTTCAGCTGGCTGTTGTTAGTAAGACTGCTAAAGGAGGGCACACTGGACGGGCTGGAAGAGCTCTGGGTAGAGGTAGAAGAAGTGGAAGTGCTGGACTTGTGTGAACTGGGGCTCTGACCAGAGATGGGGGTTGGGAGTGGAAGTGAAGAAGGTGGAGGTTTTAACTTTTGTGTGGTACCTGTAGCCAACACATGAGAAGTGCATGACTGTTTCTGAGAGACCTTTTTCCTTGGACGATAGTGCTTTGAAAAGTCTATTATTTCACCTCGTGATCTGCGACCATCAGGTGATGGTGTAAAAAACTTAGTAAGGCCATCAATGAGCCCTTTGGTTTTCTTGTTAACTTTAAGTGTAGAGGCAGAAATGTAGGTGGAGGTGGTGGTGATTTTGGTGGTGGCACCAGGCCGAGTGGGGTCTGTAACAGCCAATCTGCTGCTTGAGTCCTTCCCAGATGCAGCATGACCAGATGAAGGTGTGGTACAGACTTTAGTCTTTTGACCCCTACCAGGTGACCCCCTTCCTGTGAATGCATTCATGGATCCTTCATCACTGGTTACAGACCTAGGCAAAAATTTAGAGAATAGTATCAGCATTTAATAATAGAATTAGAAAGGTACCTAAAAACAAATCTATTGAAACTAAATGCATATTCAATGTGCTTGAACCTAAGAAAATGAACTGTAACTTCAAGAATGGTTTTTGTGTGTGTGCCACCACCTAGATATTTCTCTGTTGGAAAAGGTAACAGAACTATATTTGCATGTCATGATTCTCCCTGGGCCTATCCAACAGGTATGAGCAGAATCCATGGGGACCCAAGGGCAGTTTAAGGAAGGAAAATTTTGCAGATAATGAAGAACATCCAACACTTTCATTATAATTAAACAAAAGTTAAGTCATCCCCTATGTTGTCACAAGTAATTATAATTTCCTGATATGTCCCTTTTCAAGTATTAGAGGAAGTAGGTCTTATGTGTGAACCAGAAGCAAAAGAATAAACTTCATCTCTAGTTAAAAGCATTTCTTAACACTGTTTGGAAACTTATACATATACAATTCAAATATGTCTAGAAATTTGTACTAAAAAGGTAAAAATTAAAAAAAAATTCCTTTTCTTCTTAGCATGTAAGCTTAGGATGACAAAATAGCCAATAATACTCTCCTCGGAGAGAAAACAGCTAATTACAGCATAAAATACTGCTGAAGAAAAGACAACAATAGCAAAAAAAAACCAAAAAACAAAAAACAAAAACTGAAGCTATGATTAAAGAAAAGCTATAGCAGGTCAAACATGACATGGCAAGTCTGGTGAAGAAGCAGCACATTTACCAAAGTCATTATCGGACACCGGGCATCAGAATCTTTGCCCCTAGTCTGACTGACATTTTACTTTGAGTGATGCTGGTTCTGGCAATATTGCTGTGGGAGGTCACTCCACAAACACAGCTGCCTACATGAACGGCAGCTGACTTGCACCTCAGGCCAGGGCTTTGGAAGCTAACCCATTTTGCAGTGGAAATTCATACAATAGAAACATTTGCATATGATTATGACAATGCTGAGGCTCAAAATTGTCAATTTAGCAGAAGGCTAATAATGAAGAAATGGAAGCCTGAAAATGGTATGATGCTGAATTACCAAAATACCTTCAGGAACTACAAATAAAACACATTTTAGTGAATATCCTGTACACAAAGATTTAATGAACCAATTTCTATCAGGTTCACCAGAAGTAGCTCAATGGCCAGGAACTTTGCCTGACACCACTGCTCCAGCCAAATCAGGTGAACATGGGATATCTGGCATCACTAAAAAAACCATAATTTGTTACCAACAAATAATGTGTCCAGGCTAAAATGTGTTGGGGCTGTATCTGGAATCTATTGGCCAGAAAGGATAATATACTTATAAAGCATGTAAAAAGAAAATCTCCCTAGACTGTCTTAAAAATTCCTAGGCTCAAAGGACAATTTTGGACAAACAAAAAGTTAGGATCCGTGCCAGATGCAATTTTCAGCTGTGTCCTTTGTTTAGAAAGTTTCTATCCTAATTTTTTTTTTAAATTGGGCCCTGAGGATAGGGTCCCATTTTGAGAACAATGCTTACACAGGGTGAATGG
The DNA here is from genome assembly GCA_035773235.1 of Eospalax fontanierii. Lineage (NCBI taxonomy): Eukaryota > Metazoa > Chordata > Mammalia > Rodentia > Spalacidae > Eospalax > Eospalax fontanierii. The sequence continues at coordinate 16,497,518 of CM069540.1, read as the reverse complement.
AAAAAAAGTAATTTCTCCATCAAGTGATACTAAAATGAAAGATTTTATTCATAAATGTTTTATGTTTGTTTCTAGATATTAACAACAAAAAACTTCATTTAAAAATGTCTATCTACCCTATCAGTTAAAGGGCTTTCATTAAATTTCACAGAAAACTCTAGAAAGAAGCCTACACTTTCTATTTCTCCTTTGGGAGATAGAGCGCAGAGGGGAGCTATTTTTATAAACTACTTGAGTTGAAATAAAGGGAAAAAAGAATAATAAACTAAAATTCAGAGTGTTTGTTCAAGGCAGGGGTAGAGTACCTATTCATTTCTAAACCACAGTGTGGCTTTCACTAAGCCTAAAGAGATCCTAATAATCTATTGGTGCAATGGCTAAAGATATACAAGTTGACTAAGTTCATTTGTATATACCTTGCTGAATAATGATAGCCAAATCCATAAAATATGTTCATTTCACTAAGTTTTCTCAGCTGGGTTTCAGTGATAATTATATGACAACAGGACAGTGGAAATGGTGTTATCATAGTAGATCTTAGGCCACTGCAAATACGTTATCTCCATTTTTGCATATATCCACAGCTGCAAAATGGACCTGTCTAATGCTCTGGGGACAAAGAGTCATTTGCAGGTTTCTCAGAAGCTATTATTTTGGCGGGAAAAACCCTCATAAAGGGTTTAAAATTATATTAAAAGGGATAGACATTTTCCTAAAATGCTACCTGGAATGATGAAAGAGATTCTCTATGACAAGGACACATTAATCTCTGCTTTAAAAGTTCCCGTGAAAACATTTACATTTATTTGCTCTTAACACTCAGCCAGTGATAAAGCAGGCTGATCAAGTTTGCAGCTCTGACATTCTTTCCATCTTGCTGCTTGAAATATGTCACTGAGTATCACAGCTACTGGCAAGACAAGACCCCAAAATGCCAACTGTAATTAAAAATGTTATTTTGGGGGGAAAAAAATCCCACTCTTATACAAAAGGAGAAATAGTCCTCGTTCTTCTGAATTTAGAAAAATTATACTTAAAAACAAAAAACTAATGAAATCTGAGGGGGGGTTATAATCACCTACATTTTAAAGCACAACAAGAAAGATTTCTTTTAATAAGATCTCAACCTACAACAATCGTTGCTTTAATTTATTTTTCGGTCGTCCAATGGGTTTTGCATATCGCCGTTTGATTTGCGCAGCTTTCTCATGAAGCAGTTTTCTTCCCTTTTTCTTTGGTCTGCAGACTTGGCAAATCCACATCCCTGAATTAATATATATATGAAAAAATATTTTAATGTTTCACTTAAGGAGAAGATATTAAATATAAATCTGTAGCTGTAGTAAGCTGCCTAAAGGTGCGAGTATGAAGAACTTCAGAAAGGTGGCCATGCCCTCTGCCATTCTTCTCAGAAAGCAGTGGCTAGGGTTCCACACCACAGGGAGAACAGAAGCTACTCCTACCTCAGAACTCTTCCCTGGAGCTGGTCCCCACTTGTTCCTAACCTCTCATCACCATACAATCCACTCGGAAACCTCTGTCAGGTGTCAACCAGTCTTTGAAACGTTCATGGGAAAAAATTACTTTTGTTTATTTGTTTTATCAATCCTTTCTGGTAACTTCCAATGCTAAAATATCATTTTTATGATGATGAAATACAATTTTAAAATTTAAACTTATAAATTAAGTACTCTGGAGTTATAATAATTGAAATGATACATCTGGCACTTGGAAACAAGTCAAGTGAAAAAGCAAAAGAACTGAATGTTATAGACATCAAAAAGGTTCCAGTTCAAATCAGTGGGGAAAACATGGAAAAATTCAATAAACTATGTGCAAGGAAAAGAGCTATTTCCTAGTCTTCACAAAAATGTGTTTTTCTTCTCTGTCTCTATCTTTCTGTGTGAGACACGGTCTCTCATAGCCCTGGCTGATCTTGAACTACTGATACTCCTGCCCCAGTCTCTTGAGTGCTAGGATAGCAGGTGTGAACTTTCATACCCAGCTATAAAAATTCTGTACACTAATTTTTAAAGTTAGTGTTTTAAAAAGGAAGTTAAAAATAGCCTGATGCACAAATAGCTCCCTAGTTAAACATAAATTCCCTGGAGGGGACCCAAAGCCAGAAATCCAGGTAAAGAATACTACGTGAAAAATAAAATGTTGCAAATACCAGGGACTCTAAAATATTTATTTAAAGCTGAAGCTGTAAGTATCTCCATGAATTTGACTACATTTAAAAATGTTCTACCAATCTAAAGAAGGTCAGAATTTCAATAGAAAAAAAAAAATGATTAAAGTGTAAAAATAGTACTTCACAAATGATGATATGCAGTCAATAATCAAACACAAAAAAGTTCACTCATACCAATGAAAAGAAAAAAAACTATCAGACTTTTTATTATCAAATTGATTTAAAATTTTTAAATAAGGCCATAAGATGAATATTATTTTAAAGATATTCAAATATAAATAAGAAAGTATGACTAAGTCAATGAATCAGTAGTTCTAAGGGTCATAAAACAGGGAAAAAGTATTCTCATACATTGATGGTCAGTTTAAAAACTCAGATGGTCTTTCAAGTATGTGTCCTTTGATCCAACAATTCTTCCCTAGGAATCTATCTTAAGAAAATAATTGCAAGTGGGAAAAAACTGGCAATATTCATAAGATCTATCATAGAGAATTGGTTAATTAAATCAGTAATGTTTTTTTATACATGAGGTTGCAAAATCAAACACCTTCAGGAAGCCCCTAGAGATTGCAAATGACTAAAGCAAATTAGAACACATGACAACAGCGAGGAGCAAATCAAAGCAGGCGTGCCCAACCTAGACCACTCAAGTTCAGACTTTAGAAACTTGTGCCAAAACTCAGCAGGTTTAGAACCCCTGCTCTATTCAACAGAGCTCTGTATAACTCTTTAAAACCATGTTTATGAGAACAAGCAATGATCTGCGAATGCTTACAATTTGTTACTGAGAAGGGAAGCAACTTAAAGCTACATACAGACATGCATGGGATGCCCCTCTGTAGAGGGCGTGTGGAGGCAGGCAGGGGCTTGCCAGCTCATCTTTCTTTCTTTTATGTTTGTATTTTCTATATTTTCCACGATGTAAATAAATACATTCTACAATAAAAAGACAAGCTCACTTTTAAATTTAACATACTGAAAAAGTGAAGGGGCAGAGGAAAAGATAGGTTTTGTTGTTTTACACAATAAACACAGAAGAAAACCCCGTGTTATACCAGATATAAGATAACTCAGATGCTCATGTCTGAAATATCAACTGATAGCCAAAAACAGTGATGGCTTCCTGCTGAAGCACTCTAAGGTCATCAGGGTCAGCATGAATTTTAAAAGTACAAAATTAATTATCTTTAAATGTACTGGGATACTATCAAGGGAGTTTTAATCCGAAAACCAAATTTACTTAATAAGGGAGTTGTCTGGGAGCAAGAGAGTCTTTTTTCATTCCTAAGTCAAAATTAGAGTATTTTATATATCTAAAACAACCCCTAAACTAAATGCTTTTATACTTTTCTATTCAGAATCTACAAGAACATGAGGTTGGAGGTAGGGGACTCCCAGACATCAGAATAAGGGTAACAAATAAGAAATAAACGACTTTCTTTTTCCTTTTTTCCAGTTCCGGGCATTGAACTTAGGACTACACATGCTACACAAGCATCCCACTACTGAGCTACATTCCAAAATCCTACATTTTTAATATGGTTTAAAAGTTCACCTTTTGGCATTCTGGAAAGTGGTGGGTCACAGCACTCCATATGGAATCCTCTATCACAGGAATCACAAAAAAGCATATTATCCTGTAATATAACATATTGGAGACTAATTGAGACTGAAAACCAACAGTAGATCATCAAAAATTCTCATGTTACCAGGCTTACAATAATGCAAGGTAAGCAAGGAACATCAATTCCCAGTTTTGTCTGACATCACAAATATTTAACATTTAAAAAGAAAATAGAAACTTTCTCTGTAGAGAACAGCCTTGGCACTGAGACTTGGTTTCCTGGAGAAGGGCCACCAAGACAAACTCACCGCATTCTTGCCTTGGATCCTACACGCGCTGCATGTCTTGCACTCGATGCACTGCCACCTTAAGGCCTTTACATTTGTAGTTAACTCGGGACAAAATTTCAAGCAGGACGGGTGTCCTATAAGAATAAAAGGCAATTGCTTTATGGAATAATGCCTAGTCCTGTTGTTTTTTGACTCCTATTCCCTGTATTTAATGGATAGCTGCCAATGCTAATCAATGAGCCAGTGGAACTTGAAAAGACAAAAGATCTGAGAATCTGAGTTGTACCGATTTCCCTTTCTGATTTTTCTTTGCCTTTTCCCTCTGCATTTAAAAGAATGACTGTGTAAATGCTTTCCCTGAGAGAAATTTCAAAATTCATCTTAATTCCAACCACTAGTCTTAGAGAACTTGAAGAAACTAGATGTTCTGTTGGTATCCTCGCCCCTCTATCTTTACCAAGCACCATTTGCTCACTGTAAGATGGCACCCAAGTTCAAACAATTGCTCTCTGTGTGATGACATCATCTAAATCAGAGAGAGATTGAACACAGTAGTGGTATACACCTGTTATCCCAGAACTCGAGAATCTGAGGCAGGAAGACTCAGAGTTTGAGTCCAACCTGGGCTAAGTAGAAAGACTGAGTCTCAACAAACAGCTGGGGCTGCTTAATATGCTGTAAGTGCCTTAATTCATTCACTCATCAAATAGCACACAACAAGCATCCCTTTGCTGAGACAGACAACAATATCTCACTGCCATTTTATCCCTAGGTCATTAAATTTCCATTCTGGAAGGTTGACAAGCAGTACATTTGAGAAAGCTATGAAGATAACAGATTTCAAGTAAAATGGAGTAAAGGAAGGAGCACTCCTTCTGCTGTTTCCTTCCTTTTCTAGCACTCTACACAGTTGCAGGTACTTTTTATCCAGCAGCACTCCACATATCTGGTCTCCACAGAAGGTGCTGGATACCAGGCTTCCATGACTAAGGATTCCTCCCTCCAAGGGTGGAGGAGTGTGACTCTGGAAAGCAGTTCAGTTTAAACATTAATGGTCTTTTATCACATGACCTGAGGAGATCTTTAAATTTTATTTTTTTAAATCTGGTCTTTAAATAGTAAGAACATTAGTAAATCCCATGTGAAAGAATTTATAACCAAGCTGCAAAAGAAACCTGAGGAGTAATTAAAAAAGCAGATTCTGCAATTTTAAAACTGTTTTATAATTTCCTGACTGAAGCAGCTTCACTGTTTAAATATGTATTTTGGGTTGCTGCCAAAAAGGTCGTTCTCCCTAAAGCTTCACAGGTGCTTCATAAAATTCCAGCCACCAGCAGATTTGGCTTTTTGAAGTAAAACATTCAAAATCAATCATCAATACTGTTAATAAAAGTATACAATTTCTGGTTCCTAAAAATAAAAATGTAAACATCTGTATTTAAGATGTTTGAGAAAATCAAATGCTGTCAAATGACTACAACTTCAGGTAGGAGAGACAGTCAGGCAGATGCATTTGCCCTCTGACACCATTCTTTTACAAAGGCTTCTCTCATTCAAATGAATGACAGAAAAGGGCTTAAGTATATAAAAAACGGTATCAATCACCTCTTTCTGCTCAAGAATGGCAAACAAAGACGGCTGTCCCAGGAAGAGTAACCGCCAAAGGAGGGAGGAGGTGCTTTGATCAGCTCCCTCCCTCCCTTTACTGAGAGGACTAAAAAACTCAACTTTTAAAGAACAGCAATTTAAATTCCACCCTTAAAATGGATCCTATCAGCTTAAAAATATACCATTTACTGCCCCCCCCCCCGCATTACTTCCTCTAAGTCGTACATCACTGGCACATATGACCTCAATTTCATACACTGAATTTTTCTCTACATTAAAATCTGCTTTTGTACTTTGTAGCGTGGCATCCAGTAACTAAGGTAATTCACATCATATTACAGCTTACTATTTATTCCCACAGATAGTCCATAATAGAGATTTTTAATAATTAGGCATTTTGAAAAGTAATAGATTTCAGCCGTTTTCAATCAAAAGCAAGGAACATTCTTCCTCTAGTGCTTCTCCCACTTTAAGCAGTATTACCTCAAACTACTACTATTTAAGCTATTCTATCAAATTCCAGATTCTTCCATCTACCTTTCTTTTAGGAAGCAATCTTCCCTTTATTTAGCTTAGAGAACTGGTTACAGAGCCTTGGAGTTCTAAATTTTTAGGGTTCTGTGAAAGATGCTGAAAGGATGAAGAGAAATTTCCATTTTATTTTCTCACAGCTAACTTTAAAATAAGACAAAAGATTGTAACTGAGTCTTGATTTATTTCTATACAATCTATAGTAATGAGATAACAGGAATCAATGGTATTGATAATGTCATTCCTTACCTCCTACTTAGCTATTCTATTTCCTCTAAAATCCTTGTTCTCTCTGCTACACACAATCCATGATGACTGTCTTTCCAGAGCTCGTTTCACTATGGTGGCTTTTTTGTTATGGTGGCTTACAGTTTGTGAAATCTGAGAACCACAGTATGTATTCATTCATTCACTGTTATACAGACATATAAGTATTCAAAGTCTATGATCATTTTACCTAGTAAACCAAGGAAAATGGCTTAAAATTAAGCAAGTGCCAAAGGACAACCAGTAGAAAGTATTTTTGGAGGAAGTACTTGAGAGGAACAAAACATAAGCTGTAGTAAATAGAATATGACACTAAAAGATATCTGTGCCCTGATCTTCATAACATGTAGGAAAAGCAACTCTTCAGATGCAGATATGATTCAAGGACAGAGATGGGAAAGGAGGAAATGCTGAGTGTGTGAGGATGTCTACCTGCCATGGCAGGCTTTCAAGATGGACAAAGGAGGCCAAAAGTGGCCTCTGGCAGCTGGGAAGAGGATTTACCCGACAGTCACCCAGGAAGGGGACTTACAGCAACACAAGGAACTGAATCTTGTCATCAGCCCAAATGAGTAAGAATATGGATCTTTGTTCCCTAGAGTTTCTAGGGAGGAGCCCAGTCCTGCTGCTTGACCATAATTTATTGAGTCCTATGACAGACTTTTGTCCTAGCTGTAACATAATAAATAAGCTATTTTAAACCACTAAATTTGTGGTAATCTGCTACAGCAGCAATGGAAAACCAATAAAGGGTTAGGGATATAGCTCCACAGTACAGTACCTACTAGTACACACAAGGCTCTGGGTTCATCAAAGGAGAGAAAGAGGGAGTGAAAGCGGCTAGTAAAGATTCAGATACCAGGTCCCTCAGACTGGCTATTTGACCAACAATGTGTCTATGTGTCCTTATTCAACTAACATATTTAATACGCACTAGAAACAAGAGGGAGAAGATAGATATGATTCCCACCCTTTCGGGTCATATGGTGGAATAACAAGCATTTAACAAAAATTAGCATTAATGCATGCCAGAAGCAGAGACAGGAGGATTGAAAGTTCAAGGCCAGCCTAAGCTACACAGTGAAACACTGTTTCTAATAACCAAAAGTTGGAGATATAGTTCAGTGGTAGAGTGCTTACCTACCATGTATAAGGCCTTACACTACAAGGAAAGGGACCACCCCAACACTAACAACAAATCTCAGCAAACACCTTGCTTCTTCTGGAAGGTCTCATTTCAGCAAATGATATACTATGTGCATTCAGTTACAGATGGTACAGCTATCCACTGTACTATCTCACATCAAGGAATCACCAAAACACTGATTCTACATTCTAATCAATCTCTTGCATCCTAAACACACCCATCCTTCTCTATGAGACCTGCACAGATCTGCTATTTTAATAACCTAGATCTCATCTTGACCTTACCTTCTCTAACCAACTATTCTAATACAGCCTAAGTCACTTTAAAATTTTAGATCTGATCATGGAATTTTTTTCCATCGCTACCAACTACTATTAGGAAAAAATCCAAATTCTTTTATATAGGCTCCAAAACCCTTTCAGACTGGGAATTGTTACCTTTAATTCCATACATCATGAACTCATATTCCACACATTAATACTGATTGTCTCCTCTCTCCAGAATATTCAATGCTGTTCTCTGTGTGCTGCCTTCCCCTAGCCTGCCTTCCTCTGACCCATCTCCTCCCACTTGGTTAAGGAGGCCCCCACCTTTCTCTCAGTGAATTCTTGAGTTCTACTGGAGCCACCCGATGCATTTGCCCTCACCATAAGGTCCACAGACTCCTCTATATACTCCTGAGGCCTCATGCTCAGCCTCACCTAAGGCCCAAAGCCCAAAGCAATGGAGGTAGTTGCTCATGGGATGAAATCTCCAAAACTACAATCCAAGATAGACTTGTTGACTCTAAAGTTGACTCAGGTTACCTGGTCACAGTAATGAGAAATATAACACAATACGACTTAAGTGAACCGATGATCTAAAAGCAAGATTTCTGCTTCCTGTCTTCTACTTTGGATGATTCAACTCTGCTTTGGGCTTCTGGAAGGTGGGGCTCCCCTTCCTCCATCTCTTCCCATATTCCTGTTTCCGAGGAGGCTCCTATTCCTCTTCTTTGAAGACTCTCTTTACTGAAGACTCCTTTCCAATTCAACGATTCAATATGTGTCTAGTCAGTGTGAAACTAGATGACCTGCTCCAACTGCTCCCTAAAGGCATTTATACACAATAACCGTAGGAAACTAGTGCTTCTTAAGAGAAAGAAAGAAACATATATAGCCAAAGACTTCACCTTATCAGGTCCCTCCAGTATTTTTTTTCCCCCCAAGGATGAACACTCAAGTAAAGATGAACCCAGGATGGACTTCATGTCCCCTGGGGTGGACTGATACTCTACCATAGCTTCTGCTCCTATACTACAAAGGGGTTTTCTCCCTCTCCCAGCTGCAGTACAGCAGTCTTTCTGCTGTCTCCGTTTCAATGAGCCTTCACTTAGTATGATGCTGCAATTTTGAACTGTACACTTATCTTAGATTTGCTAATTTGAAAACACACATGCACACAACTCATCTGTAAGTAAGATTTAACCACCCAGCAATCTGAGTAACAGACACAAAATTTCATTTGATATAATATCTAATACTTATGTGAAGCTAATTAAAGATAATTTGGCCTTAATGAGGCAAGGAGAATATAACAGTGTTAATTTCAAAGTAGGCTGATCCATGAAAGTCAAGTGAAATCACTTCCCAGTCTCAACATTTCCACAGACCTGAAGACTATCTGACAGTTCCCACATTTATATGAGTAGCAAGGATAATCTCTCATGTTGGTCACATTACTTATCATCTTCACATGTCCCCTGGGGATGCAGGGGACAGATATAATATCCTCCCCATTGTACAGATCAGAAAACTGCAGTCACACAGCCAGCAGGGGAAGATATACGGAGTCCAGGACCAGAGACACATTTGAGACTCCTGTACGTACCTCACCTCACATTTTCACAATATAGGAACTTAACTGATATTTTTAAAGGACTTCTAGCAAGAAAATAAAATAATCCTGATCATTTGTAGCACAGTCATCTTAAAAACAAATCCAATTAGCTTTACCATATGATGTAAGCAGAAGGAAACATTTATTAATTATATCTATGAAAGCTAAGCACAGTCCAAATATGACATCATGCAAATGGTTCTTCAGATAGAGATGACTAAAAGCATCAAGCGCATATGGGAAACACATTTAAGAATGATCTTACAGCTACATCTGTATTTCCTTTTTCTGCTTTTATACTGCTTATGAACATTTTTTTCACAAAAATATTTTATGTTTGAGATCCCTTTGATCCTTACAAACAAGTTCCAATTCCATACTGGTGCCAATAGGTCCTTCTTTCTGAGTGTGAGAAAGCAGCCATCTCTACAAGGTCAATGGGAATATCAAGCAACTGCTAATCCCACTGCGGCTGCTGGACTATAACCACCACAGGGCACTACAGAGGCATGTGATCCATGCTGTTCTGTTTTCCTCATAATAACTGACAAAATAGAACACTAAAACTACAGTGACCCCAACACTCCCTAAAATTAACCGTATTTTGTTCTGACCCTTCAATTTAAAGAGAAACAAAGAACACAGGCTGCTTGATTTACCAGAGGAAGTAAATGTATACAAAGCATTTCACTGAGTTAAGGGACAACAGGGTTTTTTCCCCCCACATGAAGTAGCTGAATCCAAGCTAATATATTCACAGAAGACGGAGTGAACTTTCACATGAATACAGTATCTGACTATGGAGTCTGAGCTAACCTCTGTGCTTAACAGGGAGACATAATGGCCCTAGGGCTTGGCTTTCTGCCCTGACAGAGGTAGATATGATCTAGCTATGGAAACCCTCAACTCATTCTTCTCCATTTCTTAGAAAACAAAAGAGCATTTCTGAGGACAGGAAATGTAACAATGCACCTATGCAGCCCTAGCCTGACTCTAAAAAGTATGAATGGAAAAGTAAGAAGCTTCAGAGCAAAGAAATTTTTGGTGACCTCAAAGTATAAAAGAGATCAAACCTCCCTTTGGCAGGGCTTCAGTCTAGGAAAGAGCAGGGGAGAGTGATTATATCAGAAAGTCTGCTTAGAATTACACCTTGAGACCCTATGAGGGAGACCTTGAAGTAATGATCCAGAAGATAACAATCTCAGATTCCTTACCAACTCAAGTAAGGGTATAACTGGGGGTAAGGTAATATATGAAGGTAACTTTTCTTCCTACACTTTAAGTTCCTCCGTAATCTATCTATGTGCCCAGATAGACAACTAAGAAATGAAAGTGGAGGGTGTTTTGAAAGTACACCTTAAAAATCACAAGAGGTAAACTCCAGATAAGTGAATGCCTCTAAATTGACCAGGCAATTACAAAAAAGGAATAATTCATCCAGAATGAGCCTTGCAAAAAGACCCAGAAGGTAACTACTGAGTCAGACAGAACTGATGAGGGAGGCAGTACCTGACTAGCCTAGAGCAAGGAGATTGTAAGGTTGAAATTTATTACACTGAACACACAGATAATGCTTCCATGTTCTTTTGTCATTGTCCATGATACCATGGCCAGGTAAGAGAGTTTTAATGAATCTGAAAAACCTATCAAAAAAGACTGCTGGAATGCATTTTCCAAATAGGGTTTGAAATGTTGTATTTCGAAGGTTCTCTCCTGCTCATCAGGTCCTGGAAACTGGTGAACCACAAAGGACCCATCAAGTAAATCCTTTGTATAATGATGAAGATATTATACAGCACCATCATTCCTCAGCATGGAGGATTTCCTCTATCCAACAATCAGGCAGCTGTCATAAATGGTGACAAAACTTTAAGATGCTTACAGCAATCAAGGAAAACAACATTAAGCATGTCAAATCATGACAATGGCTGACATTTATGGTACACTTACTATAGTTCTTGTAGGCCATGTGCTTGGCTGTTTAATTCCTTTGATAACCAAGAAGGGCATGTTATAATCTCTACTGAGGAAATTGAGACTTTGAATGATTAACAAGCTTTCGATAAAAGATCTGGGCTTCTGCTGGCTCTTGAATTTAGTCTTCACCACTGCACTGCATGACCATATGCTAAGGGCTCTGCAGGGCTGAGTTTTTGTTGCTGTTGCTGTTTTCTTTTCTCTTTTGGTTTATGGTGCTAGGACTTGAACCCTTGTACATAGTAGGTTTTAACACTGAGGTACAATTCCACCTGCTGGTCATGAAATTTTTTTTAAAAGATGTACTTATTTTTTATGTGTATAAATGTTTGTCAGCATGTATGTAAGTGAATAACCGAAGTGTTTGCTGCCTACAGAGGCCAGAAGAGGGCACAGACTCCCTGGAACTGGAGATACAGGTGGTTGTTAACTGTCATGTGGGTGCTGGAAACCAAACCCTTGTCCTCTGCAAGAGGACTGAGAAAAAAGTGTTTCAGTACCTGTGAGGGGAAAAAAAAAAAATCAACACAAAAAGATCAACTTTTTACAATCTTGGGCTGGAGAGTAATAACTGAGCAGTATAGTGTTTACCCAGCATGCCCTAGCACCAAAGGTAGAGAGGCAATATCTATCACTCTACCTGTCGGGGTATGTATGCATGTAACTTAGGCAACTGTTACATGTTTAATCAAAAACACTGATCAGGAAAACAAACTTGTAAAATGTAAACACAAACTGCCTTTGAATGTCCACATAAAACTGGAGGCCTAATCTTAATATCTTATGTTGAGAATAGGGTAGAAGCACATCCAGTTTGGAAGTGTTTAGGGTACTGTAACTGGCTTACTGTCCAGGTTTTTACCCAGAAATTCTCCATGCCCTTCTACGCTGAGCAACCTTCTTTACTTTATTCCAGGCAATCTGAGTTTTTTGTCACATGATTTCTTCTTTCTACTGTCCCTCTTGGTCAGTCACAGAGCTGGGCTAAAACATTACATTCCACCAGTAGGTGTCATGACCCGAAGAACTGTAGGTAGACTCAGTATGGAATATCTCTTAAATAGAGACTGCAGGTTATAGATAACAAAGTAATTCTAGTTGTATTTATCTTAAAATTCTCTACCCTGAGCTACCCTAGTTCAAGCAACTTGGGGAGGTGAGATAGCTGATTGCCTGAGTTCAGCTTAGGCAACACACTGAAATTCTAACATTTAAAAAAGATGTGTGTAATGTACACCCAACTCCTGCAACTGAGACTGAGACTGAGAGTTTGAGGCCAGCCTGGGCTATGTGGCAAGACCCCTTCCTCAAGAAACACAAATATTCTCTACTATGAATTTACCTACGACACTGATGTCTCTACACTGAATTATCAATACAGGTATGAACCTGAAGCCTGGTTACAAATATTAATATACAATATCACCTAAGCATACAAGGTGCTGATACACTCATATTTCACCCTATTTCTGCATTAATCATCTTACATTTAAAACCCAATTCTATCACCAAACAATTTATTTACAGAAAAATACTATGTACTTTTGCTAAAGATAAATAGTACAAAGCTAGGAGAGTAGGTAGCCCATGTTCAGAGCACATGAAACATGCAACTTACCACTACTGCCACAATCTGCACAAGACAGGAGTTCTTCTGGTTTCTTTTCACGATTTGATTCTTTAGTCCCCAAACAGAAGCTACATATTGGAATGGGATCGGCACGGGGCTATGACAAATTAAAATGAAAAATAAATATATCATCAACCTTCTTTTCAAAATTTAAAACATTATTAAAATCAGTTTCTTACATAGCTCTTCAAAAAAGAAACCCAGCTAAATTAATATTCAAGTCAACATTTTCAAATTTAATCATTTGGTATCAAAGTAGTCTCTGAAAACATTTCAGTGTAGCTGTTAGATCCAGAAGTATTTTTAATTAACTCAAAAAAGCCTAAGACCTTTACATATAATACAGCCTTCTGAAATGAATGTTCAAGATTCTTCTGAAACCTCAATTGTTCTCCTATATGCCTATTAAAAAAAAGACTCATCTATCTAGCATAAAAGTTTATTAATTACATCTAGTTAAATCAAATTATTTAACCAAACTTTAGCAAGTGTTGTAATTATCTATTAAATAGTGGGCACAAAATGTATGTTTTTAGGTGGCCTATGAACAGAGAAGAGCAGAAACTAAAATTCTCTTGAACTACTTGAGAAGATCAAAAGACGATTAACAAGGCCTCTCTGGCACCAGGGGCTTCAAAGAGAAACCAGAGCACACAGAGGAGATAAACCCTCAATCTCTGACATTCCCACTTTATAAAAGAAACAACAAAACATTTGTCTACCCCCTGGAACCTTTACTCTCTATGGAAAGGGCTTTTAACAATGTCTAAATCTGCATACATTCCATGTCTGCACTGTTATTTACTACTACCAGCAATGTTGGTCTCTCCAACCACATGAACAGAGCTGACTGTGCCTACAGAGATCTGGTTACATTATCTTGAACAGTAAAAACTGTATAAAACCTGAAATTTGATTGCATATTCTAAGCCTTCACACATGTTGTCTGCTAGCTATCTGAATATTACTGTTAAGTCTTCATATTTGAATCTCATGAATCAAATATTCAGGGGAAAAAAATCAACGTATTCACAAGTTTATATATGTAAACCGCAAACAACATTTTGCTAGATCAAATTCTCTGAGTATTCATCAAAACAGAATAAGCCTCATTTGTTCAACTATTCAATCCCAAATGCCTAATACACTGCCTGGATCACAGTAGGCACTCAAAATATATTTGCTACTTGAATAAATAAAGCAGCACATGCTAGTTAAAAAGAAAAAAAAAAATCAACCACATCTCTCAGGTAATATTTCAAATGGCTATAATGATTCCGACAAATGTTTTGGTCCCCTGCAACAACATGTCATGCAAATCAAGGATTCATATTATGACCGAACATTCGCAAAATTGTTTAATATGAGTGTTAATTTCATCTTACAATATGAGTGTTCATTATCTTGCCCCTATTTTCAGCTTGATTTGTTCTATTAATATGCACAGGCTTTACTTTTTGAGGTAGCTATGCAAATATATTTTTTAAGTCCCAGTTAAAAAAGCACAGTGTAAAAGATTCTGTACTAGAAAACCAAAAAAAGACAAGCTGCAACAAATTGGTCACTGACTCCAGCCAGTTTTTTAAATGCCAGATAATCAGCACTGCATAATTATGGATCCATAGTTATTACTTGCAACTGCACAACTGCAGTACCTTGGGAACACTTTTGTTCCTTTAAATAGCAATTAAAAGAACAATCTGGTTTCAAAGTGACAACATTCCCCTGATAGATTCCAGCTAAAACACAGCCTCTGTACTGATGGGATTCTTGCTTTCATTTGATAGAACAATGCTCAAGCCATTGCCGCCACCCTTGCAGTGATAAATAATTTACAGAATGTCACATATCATTCATGCAATGAAATAAATCCAAATCTGCAGTTCCATTTTTCTTTCCCAGATGAATTTTTAGCTGAAAGAGAGACATGGCCATCAGCCAGCATTCATGTTCCCAGTCTTCGTTTTTAACTAAAGGTAACACAAAGGACAAAGGTTGCTAGTAGTTCATGGCTAGAAAGACTGATGTCCTGCACTCTGCCCAATAATAGAGAGCATAGATGCTATCACTTCACGCTACATTCAAGTGAACCCCACCATGCTGATGTATGCTCACAACCATTTATTTTAAGGATAACTATCTCACAATACTCTGTAAAACCACTGCATTATACAGAAATGTCTGCCCTGCTGAATTATTGATAATTCAAAGCACTTTTTGCTAACCTTAGTGTAGCTGAGTCTAATTAACTTTAAAAAATTGTCACTTGTATGAAATGAAACTTCTACAGTAATGCATGTAAATGGGTCACAGAATTATTTTGATTCACTATTCTCAGACCTCGCATAAACTGTTTAAAAAATAATCCTCTGTAATAAAGTAAAATGGATTACAGTCAGAAAGAGGTCTGGGTAAATGACAATTTGATTCCACACAAATCTACGATGGACAAGTGGTATTTAAGAAGTCTGAAAACAGAACCCTATGGTAGCACATACCCATAATCCCAGGACTTAGAGGAGTCTAAGGCAGGAAGACTGCAATAATTTCAAGGCTAGCCTAGGCTACAGTGAGTTCCAGGTCAGCCTGTGTTACATTCTTTTCAACAATACTTTAAAAACAAAAACCCTTATTTCCAAATTCTTAAAGTCTTTCTTCGAAATCTCTAGGGAGAAGGGAGCTCAGCAAGATGGCTAAGCACTTCAAGGTAGATACTTGCTGGGAAAGCCTGATAACCTGAGTGCAACCCACAAAAAGATTTGGAAAGAGAAAACTGATTGCAGAATTGTTTTTGACCTCCACATGGACATGTGTGTATGTACCACATGCCTCTCTCTCTCTCTCTCTCTCTCTCACACACACACACATACACATACACACAAATAATATAGCCAATATAATATTTGAAAGAAAAACAAAAATCTCACGAACGTACCTAACTTGTTGATCATATTTTCTATCATGTCTGATTATTTTAAACCACTTACTTTATCTAAGAATAATACTCATGGACAGATGTTAAGACTAAAAAATAATAACCAGGTGTCAGGGTGTGGTGATGCATGACTTTTAATAACAGCACTCAAGAAGTAGAAGTCAGTCAGGGCTACAGAGTGAGTCCCTGTCTCAAAAAACAAACAAAAATCTAGGGGCTGGAAAGATGGTTCAGTGGTTAAGGGCACTGACTATTCTTGCAGAGGACCCAGGTTTGATTCCCAGCACCCACATAGAGGCTAATAACCTCCCGTCACTCCAGTTCTAGATGATCCAACACCTTCTTCTGACTTGCATGGGCAATGCATGACATGGGGACACTTATACACATGTAGGCAATAAACTCATACACACAAAATAAAAATAATATATAAAACATTTTTTAAAAATAGATCTCCTATATTCAACCTTATCTACCCAGGACTCAGGGACCATTGTGGAAGAGGGGATAGAAAGAACGTAAGAGCCAGGGATGGTGTATGACCATAAGGTAACAGTCTTACAGGTTCCTGGGAACTTGTTCATATGAACTTACAGCAATGGTGACAGCTTGCACAAGACCCACACAAACTCAATCAACTAAAACCCAGCAGAGAACTGAGGGAGTAGACAGGAGGCCCCAACCTTAGCTGAGGAACTACTAGCAGCTGATCACTGCTGGTGAGGGAGAGTTGAACTGCTAGATAGGCTGAACAGGCTCTAGTAGATGAACTCACATTGAGAGACTGTTGAGTACATGAACTTGACTTGGTAGGCTTTAACATATAAGACAGAATGTATGAAATCCTATGGGCAGACTATGTGAGGGTGCAGATAGGGGAGGTCTAAATAAGACTAAGATGTATTATATGAAATCCACAAAACTCAATAAAAATTAAACACTGAAAAAAAAATAATGAGCAGGCTGAGCTTGGTTAGGTTCTTCCTCTGTCTCTTCTTTGCAATGGACCCGAGGCAGTTGTGAGGCCAGAGGCCTTCCTCCACTATCCCATCTACTGATCCTAACCATCTGGCAAGGTGTGTGGTATTATCCCCACTTTAGGGAGGGCATTGAGAATCTGAGAAGTTATGTAACTTTTCTAAACTTTTTCTAAACAGATTCAAGTGGAGGGCTAGAGTCAAACCCAAGTCTGTTCCCCCCAGAGTCCATTTCTCTACTTTCCTTCCTTTCTCCATTCCTCTCTCAGAAAAACAGATGGTTAAAAATTATCTTTCCATCAGGAGCAATAGCAGTTTAGCAATATGTTCCTAATCTCTTCATCCAATTTCTCCCATGACCAATAGCATATGTTTTAAGAACTGCTCAAAATGCTGCCACTATAATGCCATATTAGATTAATTACAGTGGGGAAAAGGTACAAAGAAGAAATCTGGCAGATGTGTCTTTAACCAGTGGGACTAACATGTGCCTCCAAGTGTTGCCATGAAGCACTTGGCACTGCCTAAGCCACAGTCTTGGTGGATCTATAAATAAGGGAAACAATAAGGCAAATTCAAATTGAAAAAAATCTTCATAACAAAACTTACCTGGCTCTCCAAAGAATATCAATGTCATATAAGATCCAAAGAACCAGTTTAGATAACTGAAGTGGTATAGGAACCAAATACAATCATGGTTCTTTGTTGAAATCTTGATTTTTAAGAGGAAGTCACTACAAAGAAAGCAAAGCTACTATAAAGGACTTAATGAGATAATTAGGGGAGCATGGACTAAATATTAGGAATACATAAGCCAAATATGTATGAATGGACATAATTATGTAGGGCCAAGCCTTTGCTCTAGAGATGTGTGATAAAGTATTAAGGTGTCATGATGTTTATAACTCTCAAATGATTCAGAAAACACTACCACACCTGAGTGTGTCTACAAAAATATGCAGAGAAAGAAGGAAAGACAAAGGTGGCCCATCACATGGAAGGGAGCAGGTACCCAGTACAGCATTTTCATTTTCTGCATGTTTACTTTTTCAAACAAAAACTTGAGGAAGGGGGTATAAAACAGCTCCCCACTGTAGTCAAAGGAAGTCTAGAACAAATTGTTATATAGATGGATTATAAACATATATAAAACAGAGTACTACTTCTATCTAATTACCAATTCACAGGAAATAGAGGACAGAGGAACAGCCCAATCTATAGAGGAAGGAAGTATTAGTACCAAAACCCCAGAGGACAAATGAGCCAGTTTCATCAACAAATAAATTAAAATGGAGGCAGAGCAGGTGAGCAAGACATGAACAAGAGTTTAAGAAACTAAAAGGAAAACTAGACAACCACAATGTGTGGACTCAATATGCAGCCTAGGTCTCAAACTTTTCATGTAGTTCAGAATGGTCTCAAATTCATCATTCTCCTGCCTCAATCTCCTGACTGCTATAGTGAAGGGTATGTACCACCAGGTCTGATTTTGTGAGGGCTTTATCTTGATCGTGATTTTAAGTGAAAAAAAAATTTTTTTTAATGAAGGAACTGAGGCTGTTTATCCTTAAACAGCACTTTTGGAGGTGGGAAGTATGGTGGAAGGGTTAGGTATGATGTCTGTGGCTCCCTGGCACAAAACACACACCAAGAGAAAGAGCTCCATGTTCTGACAGCTGTCCAGCAACAGGACCTATAACTGCTGCTCCCCTCATTAATACTTTTCCTTTTTATTATGGTAAAATACAGATAACACATGGACTAGGGAGACGGTTCCATGGGTAATGTGCTTGCTGTGCAAGAAAGAGAACCTCTGTTCAAATCCCCAGAACCCATGTAAAAGCAAGATGCCGCCAAGCCTATGGTGAGATTGGAAGGAAGGTAGGAGAATCACAGAAAGTTCACAGACCACCTTGCCTGAGACACACAGCTGAGACCAATAAGAGAGTACCTATTTAGGGCCAGGAAGATGGCTCAGTAGGCAAAGGTGCTTGTTGACAAGTCTGATAACCTGAGTTCAATCCCTGAAACACACACACAGGACAGAACCAACTCCTATAAATTGTCCTCTGGCCTGCCTACCTGCCTGCCTACCTACCTACACACACCACACACACACACACACACGCACGCACACGCACGCACGCACACACACACACACACACACACACACACACACACACACACACACAAAGGAGGCAGAGGCAGGTAGATCTCTCTGATACGGAGACCAGCCTGGTCTATACAGTGAGTTCCAGGCCAAGTAGGAATACAGGAAGACTCAGTCTCAAAAAACAAAACAAGAGAGACAGACTCTGTCAAACAAGGTGGAAGGCAAGGACCAACATCTGAGGTTATCCTCTATCTTCTGCATGTAGACTGTGGTACATATTTACCTATACATACACATACACACATCATACACTAAAAGAAATATAAACATAGATAATTACATATATCATAAAATTTACTAGCTTAAGGGTGCCTTCACATTCATAATGTTGTGAAAACATCATTATTGTCCATTTCTAGAATATATTTTATCTCCCCCAAACTGATATTCTACACCAAAGACACACTAAATCCTGTTCCCTCTCCCAACCTGGCGATCATCATCCTATCTCTAGGTTTTTGCACACTATTGGGTACCGCACACAAATGGAGTCACAGAGTCTGTGGACTGGATTCATTCTTGAGGTACAGAAACTCCCTGTAATAAGAACATATTAGGAAGAGACTAGAGGGTTCCTATTTGGGTGGTAAGGATATTCCAGTGAACAAAATCACCACACTTAAGCTGGGATCAGGGACTCCTTAAAAGTTCTTTTCAGAGACAGTGCTTCCATGGCTTTGTGGTTGGATAACCTTGAAAGCCTTTCCCAGTTCTATTTTTTTATTGAGTCTATGATACTAAAGGCATTTAAAGAGTCTTCAGGACCTCTGATCTAAAAATATAATTGCATTTTCTGAGGAAACACTATTTAAATACAGGACAATGCACTTTAAGAAACTTTATTTTTGCTAGTAGTTGCTTTTGATCCTATCCTGAAGGAAGCTACATGTTTGTTAGTTTTGTTGATCTAAGTAACTGGACAAAAATAAACAAAAGCTTGTACACTAGAGCAGAATCAGAGGTATCCAGGCTCACATCCTCTTCCTGGCAATGACAAACAAGAGGAATGGGTGTTATGAGCGATTTCCACAGCCTATATTCACAATGACCTGCGATGAATGAACGAACACACACACACACACACACACACACACACACACACACACACACACACACAGAGCCTCCTTCCCATAACCACTTTGGATCTGTCTGCACCTTCTGCGACTTTCTTGAAACTTATTACAAAAATTTGGTTGCTTTCAAGTGTTATAAAAGAAATAATTTCACATTTTTCCTTCATGTGTTCATACTTATATTATGGAAAGATCTAGATTTTAAAATGTGTTCTCTGAGCCTCAAGTCTTCTTATCTGTAAAAGTACACAGTGCTGTCCATGTTGTCCAGTTCTAGGGTGGCTATAAGTTCAAATGTGGCTGAGTGTGGAAAATACTTTATAAAGTTTGATTCAAACATTGTTTAATTATAGGCCACTTCACTCTGGTTAGAAAACAAACTAACAGCATCAAGTCCTTAATAAATACTGGCACACACAAGTTGAAGTTTAAAACTGCTCTACGAAAGGCTTTGATTCTTGGAGTCCCTGTGATGAACATTAATCTTACAGGATTTCTTTTATGTAATAAATTAACCAATGATTCTAGGAATCAGGTAGAAAAGTATCTCAAGTAAGGGCCAGGCAGCCCATAACTATTTAGTAGAAGAGAAAACTCAAATTCAAGGGGTCAGGGGAGAGGATGACAAAGGGAGAAAACAAATCTAAGGTATAAACAAATATAAAATCTTAAAAATGCAAACATGACTATAAATTCATAACCATCAAGTGAAAAATAATTCATTGCTAGACAATGTCACTTCAGCTTGATGACTCAATTCACTAACTCCCAATTAAATCACCTTCAAAAGCTGTTTGAAGACTCCTCTTTAATGTGTGCCCTCTTCTAACACTGTTTTGCTGCTTACAATCCTTTCACAAGGGTGTAACTGGTAGTCAACACAACCTCTGAGAGACAAGGCTGGGAGATCCCTATCTCTGTTTCGAAAGCAAACTCAATGTTCCGAGTTGTCACAAGAAAATTATTACAGGATGACTCTGGTCAGGTGACCCCAAGCCCTTTACTCCTGCTTTCCTGATATGTTCCTTGTATGTTTATCACTGTATCAGAAGGGCTGTTTTGACCAATATCTCTGAAGCTATTCACCAGTCTAGAACCTTCCTCACCTAGCTTTGCTTTGCTCCTAAGCACTCCTCTCTATAAAGTGATGAGTGATTATCAGATTGATGGTCACTAGTTTATTTTGCATCTATCACTAAGCTACAAGCTCCTTCAGAAGAGCAGAGACTGCTCATTGCTGAAGCCTCAGCCATGAACTCAAGCATGAATGGGGGGCATCTTTTTTCTCTAAAGCCTGTACGTGTACTCTGACATGCATAAAAAATAATACTTGCTATATACTTCAAAAACTTTTCAGCCATTTGGGAGGAAGGTTTTCCTCCTACCATAACTACTAACTGTCAGGGTTTACATAAAAATAGGCATAATGACTTTTATATAATACAGATTTGGACATGAATGGGAGGAGAAGTGCTGGGGGAACCCAGCGGGAGTGGAGATTTCAGTTGGCTATGATCAAGATACATTATATATATATATATATATATGTATATGTATGTACGGAATTATCAAAAATAAAAATTACATGTAATCCACATATATGTGGTTGTTTGTTTATTTATGGGCCAGAACTGGCTGCCAGTTCATTGGTTGCAGTGGTAAACCATCCTTCCACCCTCCTCCTTTTTCTCTCCAAAAAAAGGCATGTGAAAAAAGAAAAGTACTTTATAAATGTTGGTGCTTTATGGTACTGGTAATGCTTACTGGTAATGTATTATTGGCAAGAACTTCACAAGTGACAGAACAATGCCAATGCAGGTTAACCATTCCTGTTCTTTTTAGAGTTAACTTACTAACGTCCTCCTCTTTTTTTAACTTTAGCACTCAGTTTGACACTTATCTAATAAAGAATTAAACTTCATTTCTTGCCACTTAATCACTTACTCATGCTAGATGATCAAGCTAGGACAGATCAAGCCCACAACTAATTAGAACACAGATCATGAACACTCAGGATTACCCTCTCCAACAAAAGCTGAGTCTTCCAGTGATGATCTACATCGTGTTATCTTTCTCTGAGCGCTATCTCAGTGTCATGGGTCAATAACTATGATTGGTACAGCCAGTCCTCAGCAAGGAAGTTTGGTGGCCTGAACAGAACTCTGCTTACACATATGTACTGCCATTTTTTCAGTACTCAGGGACTCCTTGTCTGGTTCTAAGTCTGTCCTCCCAATTCATGAATTTGGACCTGATGCTAAGCAGTTCTTTCTAAAAGGTAACTGGAGACATACTTACTACAAGACATTACATGGGTGAAGACTGCATCTTCATTTTGCTCTTACTCTACAGATTTTCCTGTGTCACCTCTCCTGCCCACTATACTTCTCAGTGCTAAGTGGTTCTGGGAGGGAAAAATGTTTCATTCCCACTGGGTCTGTGGATTGAGTTTCTCTACTGCTCTGAACAAAAGGATTTATTTTTGTTGACATCTGAGGATCTTGAATGTGATACTTATATTTTAACTCCTGTCACAGTGACAAAGGTTCTCAGTATTTTAACAGTAATGTAAATAAACACAAGTATTTCAAAGTATCCTTACATATATCCACAAAATTCATCTTATTTTCTTTCATTTAAAGAAATCATGTCCAACTAAAACTATATCAATGACCACATAGTACTCGGAAATGCCCACAATTAAGGGCAACTTCACAAGTATGAATTAGGCCTAGCCACAAAGACTGAGAAGCAAGGAGATAGTTGAAAAACATCAGTCCAATTTCCAATTGTGCAGAGGTAATTGAAATACTCAAACTGCATCCTGTAGTCTAGAACTTGTTCTAATTAGGCAGGTGTACCACTTATAAGTAAGCTGATTAAGGAAAATGATTCTCTTCTGGAAGGAAACAAATTTAATCCTGCACACTGAGTTTAACAATAACCACTTCTCTGATAGATGAAGCCTATGTGTTTTCTTTTTTTTAAATGACAATGAAAATTAGTTTCCCCAGGGTCTTCAGTTTCTTATCTAGACAGGGACTTGGCTTTTAAGATTGCATCTGAACATCTCTTTTACCCCTGCCATTAGAAACTGCAGGTACTGCATTTATCTTCTTAAGGGGATCAAAGTCTGATTCAACACAGCTGGAAATTCAACATATGGCAGCAGGAAGACTGTTTAGGATTTACAAACTGTTCTCTTTGGCAAGCACGTCACAACATTAGAACTATAAACCCTACATTTATATTATATTAGCACCATAAACTTGGCATTTAAAAATAGAAAATTTTAATCAGCTTGCATTCGAGTATCACAAATATTTAGGTTTTTATTTTAAAAAAAATTTTTTTTTAAAAAAACAAGTGTCCCCCAAGAGGCTCACAGCCTCAGCATTTGAAGGACCTTAAGCAAGTTCAACCTTTGAGTCCTTTATATCTTTAAGGACAAGAAAACTGACAGAAGGTAAGGCAGTAATCCCAGCATTTGGGAGGCTGGAAGCTTGGAGTATCTCCAAGAGTTTGTGTCCAGTTTGGGCTATAGAGTGAGACTCAATCTCAAAACAAATAAAAAACCACAAAGACAGCAGTAGTTCTGTCTTGAAAATGACGCAAGGGCTGAGTGTGGTGGCACAGGGACTGTGTTGTGTGTCTCACTTGGTAAAACACTTACTTTACAAGAATAAAGAACTGAATTTGATCACCCAGAACCCAAATAAAAATGTAGTGGGTATGCTGGCATCTGTTTGTAATGGGTATAATGGCATGTACTTGTAATCTCACGACTGGGGAGGTGGAAACAGGAAGATTCCTGGAACTTGCTGGTCAGCCAGTCTAGCCTAATTGGGGAGCTCTAAACCAGAAAGAGCCTGTTTAAAAAAGGAAGATGGTATTTCTGATAATGATACTTGAGGTTATCTTCTGATATCCACACACATCATATACATACGTGCATACACACACACACACACACACACACACACACACAAACACACACGGTATATATAAAAAAGAAAGTAAACACTGGAACTTTCTGAAAATGCAATGGGTGCTCATGATAGAACTTCTATGTTGCAAATTATCTATATGACCTGAGAATTGTTCATAGTGTAAAGCTAGAGTCCATTAGCAGTGGATAAATTAATGGGCAATCATAACACCAACTTATGATAAAGGCATAAGGTGGCTGTCACTTCCTACAGGTGCATATCATTCAGAGCAAAGGACAGTTGTCCTCAGCAGTTGCTCTAAACTGCCCCAAGGCATCCGATTATTTTAATCCAGATATGGTACCTCATCTTGCCTGGGCACATGTGAACTAAATGGAGACATTCTCCTTACCAAGGAGAAACCTGCACTAACTGCTAAGAGACACAAGTTCCTCAGCTGTATTTGCTCACACCCAGAAACTGAATGTAGAGGCGAGACAGTCAGGATAGTTTAGAAGAGTCATGCACTCACTGTTTTGTGATATGATCACCATCATCACCCTTAACAAACTTCACATTCACAGAGATTTGCATGGTAGGTGAGACACTTTGCACTATTCAATGAATTACTGGTATTTGCTTAGCACCCCAAAGTGTATCTACCAGAATATAATTGGTACTCCAAGGGTCTGTCCTCATCAATAAAAGTGGTGTCATTCTACTACCATACTTAATTCTCAATTGCCCTGTGTGCACACAAACCATCCGGTGTATAGTATTTCTATGATTTGCCTATTTTGATTTTGTTTTCCTTCCTTCCTTCCTTCCTTCCTTCCTTCCTTCCTTCCTTCCTTCCTTCCTTCCTTCCTTCCTTTTCATTTCCTCTGACCCTTTCAATTATAGTATTCATAAGCAGGAAGACAAGAGAATTGGCTGGATAATTACTGCCCACGTGTCAAAAGCTCAGTTTTTGTTTTTTGGGCATCAGTTCTGTACAGCAGAAACTTCATCTCTTAGGCATTTATTATGGTGGAAGTTTCCGAGCCATTAATGCTTTAGGTTAGGCATCACTCTTAGCTGACACTCTGTTCAGAGGAGCCACAGCATTACTGCCTGCTGGTGGGAGCCACACAACCCCCGCCTCCTCCATGTAAGCTACAGCAAGGTTAGGAAGAGACTGACCCTCTAGAGGTGCTCTACCAGGTCAAGGACTTTCTAAGCTCAATTTTTTGAAGTTTCAAAGTATATAAAAACCTTATACAAGCATTACAATAGAAGAAGAAAACTCATCACATGAAATAAGTAAAATGTTGATATTTTAAGTGAATGTTTGAGTATATTCTGGGAACTTTTTTGAAGAACTCTTCATTAGGTTTATACTAAGTACCACACACAGTAAAGAACTACTGCACTGTAGAAGTTTGACAAATACTTGAATATATAAATGTATCGCTTCTCACTTACTACTTTCTAAATTAAATAGTAAGTGAAGAAATAATAGAATAGTACATGCCTGTGGGGGAGATAAGTACTTTATGTTTGCCCACATTGAATTTATACATTCAATCACATATTTCTTTAACTGTGGTAAAATGGACATAACAAATTTACCATACTATATTTTGTGTGTGTGCATGTGTGTGTATATTTGGGTGAGTGTGCAGGAGCCAGGGGTTGACATCAAGCAGCTTCTCTGATGTTTCTCTGATGTTGTAGCAGGCATTTCTCTCTTAAACCCACAGTTCTTTTATGTGTCCACTCTAACTAGCCAGCTTGTTCCTGGGTCTGTGTGTCTCTGCCTCTCAAATGCTGGAATTCTAAGCAGGCCACCTTGCCCACAGAACCGTTTTTATGCATATAGTTCTGTGGAACTAACACTGCTCTACATGAGTTAAGGTGTATTTTACATATGACAAACAAAACATAAAGCAAATTTGGAATCAACACAGATTCATAGCCCACCCCCCGCATCAAAATACAGAACACACTCCAAGCTCTTGAGTTCTTTCTTGCTCCTTCTAATTCCAATATTTCCTAATCCTCTTCCCAAGGAGCCCTTACTCCTAATTTCTATCACTATAAATTAATTTGGCACATTTCAGAACTTAATATAAATGGAGCCGGACGGTGTAGATTATTTTGTATAGGGTTTCTTTCACTTTCCATGATATTTACATATGCTGCTATTTATGTCAGTAATTATTTCATTACTGGGCAGCATTTTATTGTAAACATTTAAAAGGTTAATCTGCCTTAGCACAGTGGGAAGCCCATCAGTGTCATAAAGTTTATTGTCTTTCAAGTTGATTGACATTTAGTTTCAATTTATGGCTAAAACAAATCTGTTAAGGGCAATCTTTTTGTTTTTAAATTTTATTGTTATTATTATCATCATCATTATCATTAGACAAGGAGTTACTATGTAGCTCAGGTTGGCCTAGAATTCCCAATCTTCTTGTCTCAGCCTCCTGAGAGCTGGGATCACAGGCATGTACCTGATTCATTCAGAATATTCTTATACAAGTATTTTTATATGCATAAAAATTTATATTTTCAGTTGGGTGTGATGGCTCATGTCTTTAATCTCAGCACTTGGGAGTCAGAGGCAGGTATGTCTTTGAGTTCTAGGTTAGTCTGGTCTACACAGTCAAGTTCCAGGCCAGCCTGAGCTACCTACACAGTGACTACCTACAGAGTGAGGCGCTGACTCAAAAAAAAAAAAAAAGAATGTTTAATTTCTGCAGATTAAATATCTGGGACTAGAACTGTTAAATTATAATAGATGACAAAGGCTTAAGCACATCAGCAATGACTCGTTGAAAAAAAATGTCTCAAGAAGAGGGAAAAATAGCCAATATCTAAAAGAAGGAGTTATTATTACAGATCTCAAAAAAAAGTAAAACAAATGGAATTATAAACAATTTTATGTCAACAAATTATCTTAGATGGGTAATTTCAATGATAGGCCAGGATTAATATTTAAGCAAAAGAAAAACTAAATGTCCTTAAATTTATAAAAGAAAAATGATTCAAGAACTCAGGTTGTAGTTCAGTTGGCATAGTGCTTGCCTAATACTCACAAAGCACAAACCGGATATGATGTCACACATCTTAATCCCAGCAAACCTAAAACATCTATCTTTTTCTTTGGATATGAGTCTGAATGAGTTGTGGGAAATCCTTATAGTGAACCCAATCCTTTGTATATATTGTATGTATGCAATGTATACAATAGTATAAAGAATATATTAATAATTTAATTTTAATTTTGAAGCAGTCCCAATCATCACTTATTCTATGTTCTATCTGAAATGTGCAAGGTTTTATTCTGTACTTTCTTCCAGTTTTAAGGTAATTTTAATATTAAGTCTAAAAACCATTTTCATTTGAGTCCACTTTCTACCCATATTTACAGTATTATTCACATTAATGAGCCTTTTATTCCTACATGCTGAGAGTATTTATTATGAATAGATTTTTAGTTTTGTTGGCTGCTTTAAATGTACCTCATTGAGATGATCACATATTGCCTTATGGACTTATGTTAGAATTCACATCAAATTTGTGTTTCTATATAATCTTCCTGGGCAAAACTCAAACTATATTTTTTAAAACAGGATATCAGACCCAAGGAGATGAGAAGAGGGCATTAGATTTCCCTGGAATTGGGAAGCAGTTAGCAGCCACGTCGGTGCTGGGAATCGAACCCGTGTCCTCTGCTAGAGCAGACAGTGCTCTTAATCACTGAGCCATCTCCAGTCTATAGAATGTTTTTAAAGTGGCTAGATCATATCTCCAATTCTGATTCAATAGGTATGAAATTGATGGGAACATCTTTTTTTAAAGCCTCAAGGTAGATCCTGATGGCACACCTGACTTGAGAATCACAGTTTTAAATGATTAGCATCTTGGGCAGTTAATGCCAAGGAGAGAAGTGGGAGAGTAAACGTAGAAGAGCAAGGCCACCAAGAATTCACTGCCCATCTTTACTAACTGTGAGACTAAGAACACCAGAGATAGGAAAGGGACAAATTGTACATGAACAGGCTCTAAAAGATGGATGCAAGTGTGACCCACAGATTTATTTCTCCTCCAAAAATACTCAATGCAACCAACTTACTGAGTACTTTCACTGAGAGTTTCGGAATGTACAAAAATACCACATCTTTAAAATGAAGGCTTAGCTGAGTGTGGTGGCACATGTGTTTAATCCCAGCACTCAAAAGAGGCTGAAGCAGACGGGTCTCTGTGAGATTGTCGGCCTGGTCTACACAGCAAGTTCCAGGCCAGATAGGACTACAGGGATACCCTGTTTAAGAACCCTCCCCCCTCAAAAAAAAAGGGCGAGGGTGGTGGGATTTCTTTATGTGTTTTTAACAGATCACTAAAACAAATTACAAGGTGATGGAATTCATGACTCATAACATTTCCAAATTAATTTCCATACTGAGTACCACAACAAAGATCTAAAGACTTAAACAACAGAAAGTGTGTATGGGTCCATGAGCATTATTAGAATAGCAGCAGCATCAGGCATGGTTTCTCCTTCTTCCCTCACTTCCTCTTTCCTTCTTTCTAATTATTTGCCATATGTCTATTTCAAGGATAGAGCTAACAGTTGGCCATCATCTCTAATTATTAAGATGACTTTGGGGATAGTTAGAGATGTAAAATGTAGACCAGTATTTCCCAAATTTTAATGCATGAACCTAGAGACTGTGTTAAGGTGCAGATTCTGACTTGGGGCTTCTACCACAGAGCCTAAAATTCTGCATTGCTAAATAAGCTGCCAGGTAATACTGATGGTGGCTTGGGTAGAGTAGTAGAGGGGAAGAGAAAAGAAAAGTTAAGTTATAGTACTCTGTCTCAGCCCTTCTCCTCAAAACATGATCCACGTATGCCCAAAATAACTCACATTTAACTTTAGGTATGCTTTACCATTTCAGTTATAACTCCTCCAATGCTCAGGGAACATTAATGAAGGGGCAGGGAGTGTAAGAGGTAGAGGACGGAGAGATGTGCAACAAAAGGGAGTCTTCTGGACATGAAATGGTCATTGTACTCATGAATTTATGGCAGTCATGGTGAGCTGCACACAACTGTCACAAAACTGAGCCTCTTAACATTATATCACCAGTGGGAGAGGGGTCATGGGGCCCTATTCTTTTCTGAGGGAATATTGGCAATTAATGGTTGTTGGAGGAGTGGATATAATTTTCTTCAGTAGTGTAGGTACTAAGTTGCCTTTGTTCCAGTAAATTACCTCCTACCTAGCATCAGGCAAGAAACTGTAATTAAACTCCATAGTTCACACAACAAGACAAGAAAGGAGGAGAGGCCGGTAAGAGAGGGGTTCCAATGGGTGGGGGTGAGAAAGGAGAGCGGTGTGCATATGTGAAAATAAAAATAAAACTATCAAACAATTAAAAACAAAAATTGAAAGAGCACAAACTGTAGATTCAAGGTCAGGTGACCATTAATTAATCACTAAAATGCCAGATGTAGGTATTATAATCTCCACTATCGATGTGAAAACTGAAGTTAACTTTCCTAAGACAGGCTTCTGAGGCCTGCTTTACACTGTCTCTGGGCACCAAGTTCATTATTACTGCACAGCTGCCCTCCTCCCACCCCAGTACTGGTGGAAGGCTGGTTCCAGGTCTTCCTTCAAACATCAAAAAATCTGGGGGATGTTCAGATCCCTGATACAGAATGATAAACATATGCATATATCCACTGTGCAGACTTATGTATATTTTAAGTCATCTCTAGATTTCTTACAATGTCTAATACACTATAAATGCTATGTGATTGAGAATAATGATGGAGGGAATCTGTACATATTTGGCCCAGATGCAATCCCCCACCCCCATTTTTCAATTTGTAGTTGGTTGGATTGGAAATGTGAAATCCACAGATACAAAGAGCCAATTGTATTGTAAAGAACATTGTTTCTCTAGTGACACTGGAGGTGGCACTTGTTTAAATGCCTCTTTTGCTAGCTCCTGTAAAGTCCAGCTTAGATAAATAAATAGATCAGTGTAACTGATTGGTTAAGGTCAAGGTCAGGAAGAATTTTAAACTAATATTTGACAATCCAGACGATCCACTCTAGGATAATCAAGATTGGCTGTACTTTCAGAGGCTATTAAAAGGATGATGTTGTTTTAAACCTCTTGGCTTTACTTGTTAACGAAGGTGTGACAGAGTGGAACTGATTGCTTTTGAAGTTATTCTAAGATTGACCTCGGTTACAATATGAATTCCAGCATACTTGGCTTGGAAGCTACATTTTAGGCTTTTTAGAGATCAAGCTAAACATACATTTCTCAGTCAAAAAGTCCTGTAGAGCAACCCGATCTAAGCAAGGTGCTTTAACTTATTGCCAAATAAAAAGCGTGACTGCCTTATTCCACACACAAATACCACTCTAGGTTGGGCCAATTAATCATGAATATAACTTTTCAGACATTACATAATTTCACATAGACTTGCTTCTGCTGCCTGCCAAAGAAAACAGCAATTTGTATCATTAGAAATAAATCTACATTTGAAGAGAAATGAAATCTACAAACATGAAACAGTGAAACTCGGGCCACTACTTTCATGCACCCTCACTGATAATTTCTACAATAATTTTATTTATAAAACCAACATTAATGAAACAACCTAGAATGACATAAGCTGTTAAATAACATAAATAATATGAAACTGGGGAAATTCAAGTAATTTTTATGCCCATAAGAAGCGTGGCAACCTCTACGAGATAGCTAACACGCTATACTAGGAAAATAAGACGTGCCCCTGGCACTGCACACTCCTGGATTCTCCACAGTGTGTGTGCACACCCCGCCCTAGCATCGGTATACCAAATCATATTATTACTTCTTAAATCTCTTTACAAACTTTCTGATTTTTAAAACATTTATCTTTATTTTTATTTTATATGTATGTTTTGCCTGCATGTGCGTGTGTGTGTGCGTGTGTGTGTGTGTGTGTGTGTGTACAATGTCCATGGAGGCCAGAAGAGGTATCTGGTCCCCCTGGAACTAGATTTACAGGTTCTGAGCTACCACCATGTGGGTGTTGAGAACCAAACAAAGGTCCTCTGTAAGAGTAGTCAGTGTTCTTAACCACCGAGCCATCTCTACAATCCCAAACTTTTGGATTTTTGAGGCAAGGTCACAAGTAGATCAGGCTGGCCTCAAACTCATTGTGTAGCCAAAATTATCCTCGAATTCCTGACCCCCCTGCCTCTATTCCCAAGTGCTAGTAGTACATATGTGTGATTCCATTCTTAGTTTACTTATTACTGTTTTTAAGATTTAATTTTTAATTGTGTATGTACGAATGTTCATGTGAATGTACATTAACAGCTTACTAAAGACTCATTTTCCTATATGAAAGTCATTTTTGGGGGGCTGAAGCAATGGCTCTTGCAGAGGACTCAAGTTCGGTTCCCAGCACCCATATCAAATAGTTCCTAACTAGCTGTAACTCCAGTTCCTAGAAATCTGATGACTCCTAGCATTTCTGGGCAATGACACACAGACATACACACAAACATATAAATAAAAATATATCATTTGGAGGTTAGAGAGATAGCTTAGCAGTTAAGAGCATTGACTACTCTTACAGAGGACCCTGGTTCAATTCCCAGCACCCACAAGGCAGCTAACAACCATCTGCAACCCAGTTTCAGGGGATCTGAAGCGTTCTTCTGACCTTCGCAGGCACTGCATGACATGGGTGCTCTTACATACATGCAGGCAATACACTCATACACATAAAATATATATATATATATATATATAATTTTTTAAAGAATCATTCGTTTTCTAAATAAACACTTCACTCATATATCCTTGCTAAATCAGTAGTCATTTAATTTCAAACTAATTCACCAATATCTTCATTTAACATTTTCAAATACAAATAATCAACATAAGCCTGCTATTATGTTATTTTAATAATGGATCAATCATCCTGGATTACTTTCAGCAAAAATATTCAATGGGATATTTAAAAGCAACAAAACTAAGAAAGCAAATACAATAAACCATCCTAAATAATGTCTGAAGATATGTGAGATTTTAAAGGGAGTATATATAAACTTCTGACAGTTTTATCTGCAGTACCATTTCACAGTCACTTTTAGGGTATCCTCCTTTACACAATCCTTTGTAAAAACAAAATAGACCCAGATATGATGGCACCCGTGTTAAATTCCAGCACTTAGGAGGCAGAGGCAGGTGGATCTCTGAAGGCCAGCTTGGTCAAGTTCTGGGCTAGTTGGGGTTCAAGGGAGACCCTCTCTCAAAAAAATAAACAATAACTAAACAAATAAATAAATAAATTTATTTCTCTTCTTTAAAATTGGGCAGATGGATACTGGTTTTTGAAAATTTCCCAAGGAAAATATATCATCATTATCATCACCATCACCATCCAAAAGTATGCAAGTGTCCACACATCATGCTGGTGCTTTGAAAAGATCAGACTACTAATACCAGATTGGGAGCAGTAGAAACAATTGGTACAGTGCTTTACTGCCTTTGTATAAACCTGCTCTCACTGGCTAGTATTTTGTTCAAATTTAGTTTGTATGTTTTATATCTAAATATATGCATTTTATCATTTTCTAAAAAAGATATTATAATTTTGAATGTTCCCAAATTATGTACCCATGGAGATATGTGTATACATATATATTTAAGTATATGCACATATATTAAGTATAACATGGCTGCTTCATTCTCCCCTCCCCCAATAGTAAATAATAGTATCTAATGCTTATAGTATGCTCACCATGTGCCAGATTTTGCATTAAGAGCTTAAGTTATTTCAGTGATCTAATGAAGCAGATGTTGCTATTGCCCTAGTCTTCCTGAGGAGACAGTGTGGCACAGGCAGGTTAAGTGGTTATCCATGGCTGCAAGCAACAACAAGCAGTGACCGTGACCCTTTAGGGTAGGCCATTATATTCAATTAAATGGCAAGGATTATTCTAGAAGTGGAAAGCAAGGGGAATTTATAATTAGGGTGTTACAGAATGAGGCTAAAGGAAGTGGGGTCTTTGACTATCAGAAGATTTGGAAGAGATCATCAAATCTCTATTTAATTCAAAAGAATATAAGAAAATGGACTCTGGGAAGGCTCAAAAACCTAACTTATTAAACCAACAAGGTACTATTTAGACAAACTGAAAATCTTTGCAGAAAGAAGACAGGGAGTCTAAGCAGTGATAGAAATAGGAAAATGAGAAAAGTTCTAGTGCATAGGGAGACAGGGAGAGCAGATGAAAAGAAATGTGAAGCCACTAGGAAGAGTTGAGGAAGAGCATGGTCAGGAGTTCACGGGGGCCAGTCTAGAAGCTTGGAAAAGAAGAGAGGAAGGAGAAAAATACCAGATGACCTGGGCCCAGAAGCCAGGAAGCCTGGGGGATTCCTTGAGAATTTCTTAATAGCCAATATCTACAAAAGCCTATGTGTTGGGGGGTGGAGGTGGGGGTCAACCAGAAAACATTCTAAAATCAGTAAAATATTCAGGAAAAAACTGTCATGGCAGAAAACTTCCTCGTGACTTACTCTTTCAGGTACAGCTACTTGCTTAGCAATTACAGGCCGTGATCATCACAGAGGCTGTAGACATTTTTACATTGTGAAGACCTATGCCTTCCTTGAAATTATTATTGGTATTTAGATAGATTCTGAGCAAAGTTCTCTACCATGTCACCAGAATAAAGATGATAATTTTCCAAAGAAAACTTACCTCCTCTGTAATCAAGAGTTACCTTCAGATAGGAAGTATGTATGAATAATTTATAATCACCTGGAATGGTTACCACATGAACAACTGTCCCAAAGAAACAGCTAGTTTTCCTGACAGGCCAGTTCACAGAAATGCGTAACAGACTTTCGCATTTAGCAAAAGGAATAAAATATCAACCTTCAAGGGGAAAGCTAACTTTAGTAGTTTATTGACTTAGCTTTAGGAGTATTTCACAACTGAGTCTTTCTTAACAGCATACAACCAGGGGCATGTGTCTAATCAATTCTGAACATCTACCTTGCAGTTGGGGCTCATGAATTAATCAACATCTGTTTAAACTCAAAACCATCAGGCAAAAATCAACAGTGACCTACGTATCTTTGAGCATTGTAAAACCATCTAAACAATGCTAATGTCTATGATGAGAGCAGATAAACCCAAACCCTAACCATAAGTACCAAAGCTGAAAGTCTCTACTCCTCAGTTATTCATTTCTAGGTTACCTCTTTCCAGAAAAGAATATAAGCAAGCACTAAGGTCTCTGAAGACAACACCTCTTATATGGCTGGACTAACCTCATCATATAACCAAGAGCTTAGAAATGAGAGGCATAAGCCATATGGCAAACTTGGTACACAAGGGGAATGTGGTTCTTCATGCTCTAGTCAATGGTCAATGATTAGGTCAAGTGAACAGTTTCCTCACCTGCATGTGAAACAATAGGAAAAGATAGTAGGTGAGCACAACTCATTCCTTGTGAGCTGCAAATTATAAAGAAGATTTTAGTTCTAATTATGGTCCTATAATTACAGACACTTTAAGGAGAAACGCCTGTTTGTTCTCCCTGGTGTAAGCAACTCACTGATTCAGACTCTTCTGAAGCCAGCAGCCAAGTGGCAGTGGCAAAGATCCAGCAGTTCCCAGAGGAGAACAGATGGACAGCCATCCTAAAAAGAAGCTCCTGATGTCACCAAGCAATGAGATGTGAGGGTTCAATAAATATACTATTCTCAGTCAGTTGGTACATGTAGGAAATACAAGCATTCACTGGGTAAGGAAGTAATTTTTCTGACTGCATAGAGATCTACCCAAGGCTGCCATTTATAATCTACTCCATCTAAATACTAGGTTTTTAAACTTTTTCATTTAGCTTGGTTATAGGAAAATTCACATTTCTCCTGTTTTTATGACTTATTCAAAAAATCTCAAAGGTTTACTGACCCACACTAGTAAAGGAATTCATGGCCAGAATCTGAAATGAGACTCACTGGAATGGATTCCTACCTAGCTCTACCAGTTTATAGCTGTGTGAACTTAGCCAAGTATTTGACCACTTTGACTTTTTGTTTCCACATCTGTAAAATAGTAATAACAGTCACTGTGGTGAAATCTGTATGTGGTAATACACACACACACACACACACACACACACACACACACACCATTTATGAAGACATGTACTGTGGTAAACCCTCAGTATATGTTAGTAGTCATGAGTTCTTACTGTATTTGATGTGGACATGGCCAATCACATTTTCTGATCAACTGAGGGGAGAGAGGAGAAAGAAGAAGAGGAAGAGGACAAGGAAGAGAAGGAAGAGGAGGAGGAGGAGATCTATCTGTTATGGCACAGAAAATTCAAAGACTAAGACGATATGATCTAAGGCTGGAGACAGAGCTCATTAGTTAAGAGCACTGGCTCCTCTTACAGAGGACCCAGGTTTGATCCACAGCACCCACACAGTGGTTTACAACCACCTGTAGCTCCAGCTCCAGGGGATCTGAGGTGTTCTTCTGGCCTCTGGGGACACTTGTATAAAACATAGAACACATACATATATGCAGGGAGACAAAACACTCATACACACAATCTTTAAAATCAGAAAATTCACAAGTTACATAGAGAGAAATCATGTACACACAATTTTAAAAAACAGTCAATATAATCCCACAAGCATTTTGTGCTTTTCTTTGACACAATATTCTGTTAAAAGTTGGCAGCTTACATGGGAAATGGCGGGTTCCTATACTCCTTTGAAATGAAAGGTGTGGGACTAGGGATGTGGCTCCATTGGTAGAGTGCTTACCTAATACACATGAAAGCCCTGAGTTCAATCCCCAGCACCACATAAAACCCACAAAGCTGGGCAAGGCAGTGCATAGCTGTACTCACAGAACTGGGAAAGTAGAGGCAGGTAGATCAGAAGTTCAAGGTCATCCTTGACTACAAAGTTAAGTTTCAGACCAGCCTGAGATAACTGAGCCATTGTCTCAAAAAAGTAATAAAATAAGGACCAATGAGATGTCTTAGCAGGTAAAGGTACTTGTTATGCAGGCCTGGCAACCTGAGTTCAACCCCTAGAGACCAGGTAAAGGTGAAAGGACAGAACTGACTCCACATAAAAAGAATGTGAGCACTGTGTTGGATATTTTTAGACAGGTTTGATTAGCAGGGTATGGGGAAACTACAAAATTGGAGGGAAAATTAGAACTTAGAAAAATTCTGCATCCATACTGCTTTGAAAGTGCCATCAAAGAAATGGAAACAGTCTGGACTGCTTATGAGGTGTCTGGAGTCCCAGTTGTTCAGGAGGCTGACGCAGGACCATCACTTAAGCTAAGAACTCAACACAAGCCTGGGCAACACAGAAAGATCTTAAAAAAGAAAAAAAAACTGAGATTCCAACTCTTTAAGAAAAAAGATGGGAAGATCTAACACGTGTTCAAAGAAATGCCAAATTTATATCTATAGGGCTGGAGAGGTGGCTCAGCGGTTAAGGACACTGACAGCTCTTGCAAGAGGACCCAGGTTCAGTTCCTAGCACCCACATGGCAGCTAA
This sequence comes from Eospalax fontanierii, assembly GCA_035773235.1. Lineage (NCBI taxonomy): Eukaryota > Metazoa > Chordata > Mammalia > Rodentia > Spalacidae > Eospalax > Eospalax fontanierii. Next base: position 16,460,734 of record CM069540.1, on the reverse strand, counting down.
AAACTATACATAACTCCAGTTCCAGGGAACTCAAAGCCTTCTTCCCACCTCCCCAGGCACTGCACAACACAGATGCACTTACAGACATGCAGACAATATGCTCATACACATAAAATAAAAATAATAAATAAAATATTTTAAAACTGTATCTATATATGGGTAGGAAAACTTTCATGGTTATGTAAGTTTAAGAATTTAGACTTAACCATGTCCCATACTAAAACTAAGTCTATGCAAATAAAAACTGGAGGTAAATTAAATACAAAACTGTTAAATATTTTGCCTACAAAATCTAATCTTCACAATGAACTTAAACAGGCATTATGCACTGTGCAACTCTGACCTATATTCTGATTTTCTTTTATTCAGCAAAATAAATATGCCAAATACAGCAAGATCTAAATAGGTATTATCTCCAAAGTATTTTAAAATAATTAAGAAAAGGTAACAAAATTTAAGGAAAATTTAGTCTGAAGACCAAATATTTATTAATAAAATAACTGACCACTGGTTTTTAAAATATATTTGCTAATTTATAATTTTACACATATATAATATTCTTTGATCAAATTCCCAAACACACCTTATCCTCTTATTAGCTCCCCTGAACTCAAAATTTCTTCTTCCTCCCAAGTCCCCTTTCTACTTGTGTATGCCTGTGTTCCAAGGCATTTAATTGGGGTTGCCTGCATCAGTTGAGTGGGGAAGTTATTTGCTTGAATAGGGACAATCTCCCAGTGGTTTTAACACTAAGAGATAGGACTCCTCTTTCTCCAACAACTTTTGACAGTCTATAGCTCCCATAAGAGGGGTAGGGACTTATGAGCCCCTCCCCGATCCGGGATGGAATGTTGATAGGCCTAGTCTTGTGCAGGGAGCCACTGCTGCAGTTAAGTTCATGGGAAAAAACGGCCACGTCATATCAGTCATATCAGAATACAGCATCTTCCAGAACTCCTTCCCAACCTCTGGCTCTTACATTCTTTTGAGATGTTCCCTGAGACTTGGAGGGGAGATGTCTCACTTAGGGCTGCGCACATAACAGCACTGACTAACTGTTAAGACCTAAATAACACTGCCATCAAGCAGGCATCATCTACTTGTGCTTATCCTTTTTGCTTAAGTTAAAACACAGGAAAGAATTGAGCCTACTAAGAATGACTTTATAGCTGGGCATGGTGGCCCCACACCTTTAATCCTGGCACTTGGGAGGCAGAGGCAGGTGGATCTCTGGGAGTTCAAGGCCAGCCTGGTCTACATAGGGAGTTCCAGGTCAGCTGGGGCTACAGGGAGACCCTGTCTCCAAAAGAGCAAAAAAAAAGAAACAAAGAAAAACAAAACAAAAGAATGACTTTATTTAGGAGCTGGAGAGGTGGCTCAGTGGTTAAGAGCATTGGTTGCTCTTGCAGAGGTCCCATGTTTGATTCCCAGCACACGTATGGCAGTTAACAACCATCTGTAATACCAATTCAAAGGTATCTGACATCCTCTTCTGACCTCTGGGCATTGCACAACACACATGCACTTCTATACATGCAGGCAGTACAGTGATACACATAAAATAATAAATAAAATATAGAAAAAAATAATTACTTTATTTAAGGTGAATTCTTTTGTGTATGTAAAACCAGCAGCCCACTGTGAGCCACATTAATTACTCATAGCAAGTTATTAATCATAACTGCAAACAATTTGTCTCACTGATAGTTCTTGTTTTTCTGTTTGTTTGACATGACCATTTCACAGATAATTAGACTGACAAAGCAATATGAATTGTCTTGGACTGTGTCCTGTACATGATGATGAATATGTTGATGGCAAGCAATGTATGACTAATGATAATACTGACACTCATGTATTTTTTAAAATGCTTTATGTTCACTAAAAAGTGCTTAGTACAGGACTTCACTATACAGACGAGCATCTGTAACCCAGGGTAGAAACAGAATGTTTCCAAAACAGTGCCTGGAAACATTAGCCAGAACACAGGCAGCCGGTACATATAAATATTTTTTTGGCAGGCACATGAAATAGATCAGATATTCTGGTTAGAAAACTAAACTCCCAGCATAAGGAGAAGAAATGAATTTCATTCAAGATAAAGGGTTACTTTCATATTTATTAAGAGGAACAGAATCTCTGGTGAGGTGAGGCATAAAATCATGAAAGATATTAAGTGATGAGGCCCAAGCACCTAGTAAGTGCAGTCCCAGTAAACAGTCCAGAAGGCTCTGCAAATCTGAACAACTCAGATAATGGTGAGAACATTGGATAGAAACAGTCTGAATATTCTGAGCTCTAAGTTCTATCAGTGAGGGAAAACAAGAGTTCTTGGCTAAAAGCTCAACTCATCATCTTGTACTTATCAAAGTCATCTGAAGAGACATTAATCCAGGGTTATTTTCTATTGTCTAAAAGCTAAAAAATGTACAAGACTTATTGGCTTGATATCTTAATTTTCAAGAAAGGAGTCATAAAACTTCTAAAGCATTAACAACCATGTAAGAAACTAACAATATCTTTTTCCAAAAAGCTGCAGTCATATGACAAATGATATAAATGTAGTAAGAATTGTAGGGTACAAACTAAAAAATTGTAAGGTACACCAGCAATTAGACCAGTGGTGCAAACTATTGTTCCCAGGCTAGGCATGGTAGAACATGCCTGCAATTCTAATGGTGAACAAACTAAGGCCAAAATGCCCTCAGTTAGCCTGGATTACATAGAGAGATCTTGGTTCAACAACAACAAACAACCCCCATTGATCTTCTGATAGAACAGAAATTAGAATTTTTTTGCAGTCTATTTTCCATCTCTTCTTTCATATACTCATCACTCTTAAAACTACAATCAAAACCTTAAGTAGGGGGTCACACCTGTAATTCTAGTACTTCGGAGGTTGAAGTAGGAAGATCACCATGGATTTGAAACCAGCCTGGGCTCAAAAGTGAGTTCCAGGACAGTCTGAACTACAGAGTGAGAACCTGTGTCTAAAAAACAAAGAAACAGGGGGTAGAAAGATGGCTCAACAGAGTTAAGAGCACTTGCTGTGCTTGCAGAAGATATGGCTTCAAAGATACTGAACACACACAATGCACTTACACACATGCAGACAAAATACCTGTACACATGAAATAGAATTCAAATTTTAAAATCTCTCCAGGAGCTGGAGAGATGGCTCAGTGGTTAAGAGCACTGGCTGCTCTTGCAGAGGACCTGGGTTTGATTCTCAGCACCCACATGGTGGCTAACAACCATTTGTAACTTCAGTTTTAGGGGAGCCAAGGTCCTCTTCTGACCTCTACAGGCATTGCACAACACAGGTGCATCTACATACATGCAGGCAATACACTCAGAAAATAAAAATATAAAAGTTTTTTAAAAGAACAAAACAAACAAAACCTTTTAAATTTTACAATTAACCTTGATACCATCCAAAACATCTAATATTAGGCAGCAAGACACCTGCTACCAAGCTTGACAAACAGGGTTTGATCCCTCACACACATAAAGATAAATTAATAAATGTAAAAAGTTTAAGGAAAAATACCTAAAATTGTTTTATACATACAACTCCCCCTCGTCTACCACTGAACTATAACTGCAGTTCCATAACTCATATCCACTCAACCCATTCATTTCTTGAGAGAAGGAACTGTGTTTAACACTTTTTACAATCTTCTTAGGGGTCTAATGCACCATCAGCATATAACAGCCTTTTAAATGATAATTTACCAGGGAAAGAAACAATAAACTCTTCTTCTATCTGTCTTATACTGTCTTACTGAAATGTTCTGGTTTATAAAAAGAATAACAATTTCAAAAGTTTTGAGTAAAAAGCTAAGCTGAGTGTGGTGATATATAGTTTTAATCCCAGCACTTGAAAGGCAAAGGCAGAGAGATTTCTTGAGTTCCTGGTCAATGTAGCAAGTTTCAAGTCAGCTGGGGCTACAGGCAGACCTTATCTCAAAAAATACAAAAACAAAAACAAAACAAAACAAAATCCAAAAGCTACGAAAGGGACTGAAGAGATGGCTCAGCAGTTAAAGACACTGGCTGTTCTTGAAAGAAGACCCAGGTTTGGTTCCCAGCACCCATGTGATAGCTAACAACCATTTCTAACTACAGTTCCAGAGGATCCAACGCCTTCTCTGGTGTCCGTAGGCATTGCATGTACATGGTACACTTAAATACATGAAGGCAAAACACTCATATACATAAAATTTTAAAAAGTAAAAGTTTGGAGCAAGGCAAAATATTTGAAAATTCAGCCATACAAACGTTATGTTATTTGTTGAGTTTTACATTATATATTGATTACTGTTACTATTGATGAAGCAAGAACTAACAGTTCAAAGGAATTACTAATTTAAAAAAAAAAAAAAAAGATTAAAAAACCCTTCTCCCATCTACCATACTAAGAGAAGGCTTCATTTTCCTGGAGCCCTCTTTGCTGATGAGTTCAGGTGGCTGATTCAAGATCTGGGTTTGCTGTAGAGAGCTCCCTCATGACTAGGGTAGCTCAGAGTCTCTAGCAACTAGAAACATTGGAAAGCAGCATATGAGCACTTTTCCTGAATGTCTAAGTTGCAGAGCATAAAGTTCAAGGGCAAAAATCCCCAAGGAAGCTGCCAGTCCTCTAACCCCACCCCAGTAGTATTGCATGTTGGTGAAGAGTAAAGGACATTGATAAGGAAACTGAGAGGGAAAGGGAACATCAAACCAACAGGGGGTGGGGAGGGGATGGGGGAGTGGTAAGGGTTAAGAGCTGGGGAGATAGACCACTGATATAACCCAGAGTCACTTTGAGGCTTCCCTCTTCCTCCCATCAACAGCCCACTTAGAGTCAGAACAAATTTTAAATTATCAGCTTTGCTTTGTAATAGAGATTTTCAGCTTCCCCAAAGAATCAGAATAGGCAGCAACAAAGGTTTCTCATCACAGACTCTGGTTGGCCAAGCAGAGAGGCCACCTAGAGAGTTCTCTGGAGAGGCTCTTTACACTGCTCACACTGGTCCTTTGCTACTGTGACAAATTGGGAGTTTTTACTCTGTGTGTGTGTGTGCTGTGTGTGTGTGTATAAACTTGGAAAGAGGTCTCATCAAGTATTGGTCCTTGGTCAATAGACTAATTAGTAGAGAACTGTTTGTTCATTGCATCAACATATAGGTTAAACCTAGAGCACTGGCATTCTTGACAAGATTGTACTTAGACTTTTAGAATGGGTATTCTAAATAGTGTAGTAACAGTAATAATAATGTTGACTTTGATGATTCCACTGTCTTACACTTCCTGAATGTACTTAACTCTTACTCTGTGGTTCTATCTGATCACTAAAGGTTAAGTATTGCAAAATGAAGAAAATGGACACAGAGAAGTCACTGTTTCCTGAGAACGCCTCCAGTACATACTGAGGAAAAGAAACTAAAAGGTACATTTATTCAGTGAAGAGACCCTTGTCCTGTTCCTCCATGTGAAGAGAAGGACCAAGCTCTACAAAAACAGCATAGAACTTGTCCTAGTGAAGTTGTGAGATCACAGTAATAAGATGGTACTTGGGCTGATCTTGAAGGGTAAATGTGCACTTCTATATAAACATAACTAGAATAAGAGCAGAGGTACAGGCCCAAGAAAGAGCCCTAAAACAGGTTATTAAAATCAGTACACCAGGCATGTTGGCACACACTGGTAATCCCAGCACTTAGGCAGTAGAAGGAGGATTGTTCCAGGCCAGCCCAGGCTACATAGAAATAACCTGTCTCAAAAGCAAACAGGGGCTGGAGAGATGACTCACCAGTTAAGAGCACTGACTGCACTTGCAGAGAACCAGGGGTTGAATCCTAATCGTGGCTGAAAATACCTGTCCATAACTCCATTTCCAGGGGATTCAACACCCTCTTCTGACCTCCAGGGGAATTGCACAATGGATGCACTTACACACATGCAGGCAATAAGCTCATACACATAAAATAATAATAAAAACAATATTTTTTAAAACAAACAGCGATAGAGCACTGACCAGCACATGTAAGACCCTGGGTTTGCTCACCAGCATGGCAAAACAGGACGCTTTCTGCAGTAGGCAACATAGGTACAATGGTTGGTTTTGACTAGCCTAAAACCAAAACATCTAATTTCAAATCCCAACTCAAAAACTATTCAATAATTGAGCACTCAAAACATACACATGAACAATATATACAAGGCCCACATTTGAGTCTACTTAGGTTGCACATTCATACCCTACATGTATCGAGGTTATCTCTGCACCTGCACTGCCTATTGCTCTGGTTCCTGCTCAATCTATATTCAGCATATAAAGAACACTTGATTTATTCTTCTAAGACATTATCTTGAACAGAATGATACCTAAAAATTAATAATGATACCCTGTAAAAATAATCATTATTAATAAAAAGCTTTCAAGACACAAGAAAAGGAAATAAACCCTTGGACACATCAGCCTATACAGAGAGTTTCTACCTCTCATTTTAAAACTAATACTCCTTGAGGGCTAGAGAGGTGATTCAGAGGTTAAGAGCACTGGCTGCTCTTACAGAGGATCAGGGTTCATGTCCTAGCACCCACATCACAGCTAACAACCAGTCCATAACTCCAGTTCCAGGGGATCTGACCCTTTCTTCTCATCTGAAAGCATCACACAACACAGGTGCATTTACATACACGTAGGCAGTACATTCATACACATTAAATAAAAATAAATAAAAAAAAATTTTTTTTAGTCTTTTTAAGACAGGATCTCCCTATAGCCCCAGGTGGCCTAGAACTCACTATGTAGACCAGGCTGGACTTGAACTCACAGAGTTCTGCCTATCTCTGCCTTGAAAGTGCTGGGATTAAAGGCATGAGCCACTATACCCGGCAATAATAACATTATTTTTAAAACTAATGCTCCTCCAACAGAACCTTTTCTGCTAATGAAACCTAAGCAACAGAAGTGATTCCATATAGGTTTCACAAAATGCTTTATTATCTGCCAACCACTTTACTTACTACCAATTGCCTTTTAGGGATTATGGAAAAGAAATGTTACTATTTAAAAAAAAAAAAAGACTAGAAGACTAACCCTAAATCTGCCTAAGAAATCCTTTTTGATGAAATTAGGCATAGATTTAGGAGGTAACTAGAGTGATGTATGGAATGATTATCTCACAATAAAAAATTTCTTCATTTTAGCTTACCAGCTAGGGCTCAGGGACCATTGTGGATGAGGGGGTGGAAAGATTCTAACAGCTGGGATGGTGGATGACCAGAAAGAAACAGGTTTCTGAGAATTTGCTCATATAAATTTACAGCAATGATAGCAGTATGCAGAAGACCCATGCAAACTCAAATCATTCAAAAACCCAGCACAGAAGTGTGGAAACTGGTAAGAAGCCCCAACCTTAGCTGAGAAACTATTGGCAACTGATGACTACTGGGAGAGGGAGAGCTGGTGGCGGGGGGGGGGTGTTGTTGTTGTTGTTGTTGTTGTTGTTGTTTTAGTTTTGAGACAAGGTCTTTCTCTAGCCCCAGCTGGCCTGGAACTCCCTATGTAGACCAGGCTGACCTCAATCTCCAGAGATCTGCCTCTGCCTTCTGGGTGGTAGGATTAAAAGCACCACACTAGCTAGACTTCAGTTGCTTTTCTTTAAGCTAGATAAGCTGACCAGGCTCCAGTGGATAGACTGGGGACACAAACTTGGCTTGGTAAGTCTTAACATATATAACAGAATTCCTGAAATGCTGGGGGGGGGGGGGGGCACACATGGTAGGGTACAGATAGGGGAGGGGGTCTAAATACGATCACGTTGTATTATATGAAATTCACAAAAATACAATTTAAAAAGGAAAAGAAATGGTGGTGTTTTAAGGCCTGAGGATGAGGTCATTTGGTAGAGTGCTTACCTAGCATTGAGAACTCTGGGTTCAATTCCCAACATCGAATATTCCAGTATTCAAGTGGTAGAAGTTTCCCTGCATAGAACATTCTAGTCCAACCTGAGCTATATGAAACCTTGTGGCAAAAAATAATAGGGCTAGTGAGGTGGCTTTGCAGGCAAAGGCTCTTGCCACCAAGACTGACAACCTAAGTTCAATCCCTAGAAACCCACATGGTTGAGAGAACAAACTCCCATAAACTGTGCTCTGACTTCCATATGCATGCTGTGTGGCATGCACACACCCACACCTGCCCCATCCACAAAATGAAGAAATATAAAAAAAAAATTGATAAAGAAAAAAATGTTTAAATCAATTGATTATGGGAAAAAAATAAAATAATAAAGTTTAATGGAAAAAAAGAAATAGTGTAGCAGCAGGCCTTGTAGCAAAGGTTTTTAATCCAAGCTGCCATGGGGGCTGAGGCAGGATGGCAAGCAAGTTCAAGGTCAGCAAGGCCCAGTTTGAAAATAAAAGGCTAATTAATGGCTGGGGGGTGTAGCTTAGTGGTAGATACTGGTATAAGGCTAATTTAGCATATGTAGGCCCTAGGCAAAAATCCTTAATACTGAGGCTGGAGATATGGTAAAGGTTTAGAACACTAGCTGTTCTTGCAGAAGTCCACCTGGGTTGGACTTCGAGCCAACATGGCAGCTAACAACCATCTGTAACTCCAGTTCCAGGCAATCTGGTGCCCTCTTCTGACCTCTGTGGGCACTGTACAACATGGGTGCTCTTACATACATGGAAGCAGTTTAGTCATACACAAAATAAGTAAGCACAAAGTTAAAACAGACCCTATAATCCAAAATAAAACTATAATATTATAAAAAGCAAACAATAAAAGATGTCCAACTAAGACAGTTCTTCACAAGAGTGCCCTCCTTTCACAGGTCAAAAATTTTAATATTAATATTCACATGGCTTACAATACCACAGCTTTGAGTCATCTCATTCTTTGCTTTGCCTAATAATAAGCTTTCATTTGGGTACACCACTCCCATTGATGTTTATAAGGATGTCTTGCTATTAACCTCTAACCCTATTAGACATCAAACTGGCATGCTACATTGCTATCTGGAAGCCAATGGAAATTTAGAAAAGAAAACTGAACAAAATGAGCTATATTATGACCACTTTATTTATAAAAGAAGTATTCTAGGAAATCTATGTACAGTAATAAATTCTAAGTAAAAGCAAGTATCAGGTAGTGTGAACATAAGAGCCACAGAACAGGGTTTACCTTAAATAGAAACAAGCTTACAATTTTCCCAGGAATTGTCTACCTTCTACCCTCTCCTACTAATTTTTGTTCATCTTAGTAACTCCATCCCTCTACTTATTCAGGCAGTGACCTTGAAATCTGCAACAAGTCCATAAAAAAACTCTGTTGTAGGTACTTCAAAATAGAAGCAGACTGACCTTCCAAACACAATTCAGCCCCACACCGTGTAGAAACACGGCCAGACCTTCTGCTTGATTTACAGCATACCTTCCCATCTGCCTCCTGGGTATTATTTGATAATTTATTTTGAACATTAAGTCACTCCCTAGGAAGAGGGAATCCTGGGTTCAATCCCTAGCACAAGCACCAACAAAAAAAGGTAGAATCAGCCAAATCTCAAAATCCTCAGGGTTGGAGAGATGGCTCAGTGGTTAAGAGCACTGGCTACTCTTGCAGAGGACCCAGGGTCAGTTCTTGGCACACACGTGGTCCCTAACTCCAGTTGCAAAAGATTTAACACCCTCTTCTGGCCTCTGCAAACACTGCTTGATGTAGGTGCACTTACATACATGCAGGCAACACACATACACAAAAAATAAGAATAAAAAATTTTAAAGCTCAATATCCCACAGGAGTTTCCCACCCGCTTTGAGAAAGGGCCTTATGATGGCTTTTGAGACTGAACGCTTGTGGGTTCCAGAGCCTCCTCTCTACTCTTGGTCTAGCAGCCCAGCCTCCTAGAGGTTTCTCAAGTGTCACAGCACACTTTCCATTGGGGTCCTTGCACTTGCTAGTCCCACCACCAGAATGACATACTCACCTCCCTCAGAAGTTGGGTTAATCAAACTACTAAAAACAGAACTGCCTTCCTACCCCATTACTCCAGACCTCCTTAACGCTGCTTTTTCTCCACAGAAGTATCAACAGCTGACAAATGATACAGTTCTTGTTTTGTATTTGTTTCTTCTTGTTTGAATATAAATGAATTTCACCAGGACAGAGACTAGTCCAGTTTGCTCCTTGATGTATCCCCCAAGGTCTAGAATAGTACCCAGCACACAAGGGGTACTCAGGAAATAGTAGTTGAATGAATGAGCAAATGTATGCATGAATGAATGCAAGCATCCCAGTCTTCCTCACTTCTACTTCCTGCTCCTTTTCACACTGCTATTTTTATTTGTCCGCCTGTCTGTCTGTCTGGTTTTGAGACAAGTGTCATGTATCCAGGCTGATATTCCTCCTCATAATGGAATTATTTATTCACAACTCACTGATAAAGTTGCCTTGCATTTATTTCTAGTATCTATTTTAAATATCACTCTCATTTTATCCTAGCTGACTCTACACCCAATATATAAACAAGAATTTAAGAAACCAACTTACAGGCAAGCTCTGGGGGCATGTGCCTATAAGTCCTAGCTTTTAGGAGGCCAAGGCACTACAACTGCCAGCCTGATATACACAGCAAATTAAAGGTATGCATGGGTTACTTAGCAAGACCCTGTCTAAGAAAATAATAATAGCCAGGCATAGTAGTACATGCCTTTAATCCCAGACAGAAGCAGGTGGATCTCTGTGAGATCCAGACCAGTGTGGTCAAGTTCCAGGCCAGCTAGGACTACAGGGAGTATCTGTCTCAAAAAACAAAATGAAATAAAACAAATAAAATTTTTTAAAAGCAAGAGCCAAGTGTGGTAGCATACATCTCTATTTCTTAAAGTTTGAGGACAACGTGCTCTACAAAGCAAGTTCTAGGTCAGTCAGCTTGAGCAGGGTGTGATGGTACACACCTTTAATCCTAGCACTTTGGCTGCACACACAGGTGCACTTACACACATTCAGGCAATACACTCATACACACAAAATAAAATTAAAATAAACAAATTAAAAAAAAAATCCTACCACTTGGAAGGCAGAAGCAGATGGATCTTAGTGAGTTCAAGGTCAGTCAGGGCTACATTGTGAGACCCTGTCTTTAAAAGCAAAAAAAAAAAAAAAAAAGGAAAAGAAAAGAAAACCAGCTTACTTAGCTTGCAGGGCGAGGGATATAGCTCAATGGAAGATACCTGCCTAATAAAAGTTTAAGTTCCTGGGTCAGATCCCTAGCACCAAAACAAATCAAAATACCAATTTATGTTCGAGCTAAACATTAGATAAGCAAATCTTTCCAATTACCTATTTTTTAGGCCCCTAGTTTCTTCTGCTAGTATGCAATTCTCAGAACAGTCAGAATGCAAGTCACCTGTGTCTTTTTTTTTTTTTTTTTTTTTTAACTTTAACTTGACTGGATTTTTAGTGTTTAAAACAAAATGTATGCAAAGAAAAATTTATCTTAAGAACTTAAGAAGCAGGAAGATCTCTGTGACTTCAAGGTCAGCCTGGTCTACACAGGGAGTTCCAGGCCAGCTGGGGCTACAGGGAACCCCTGTCTCAAAAAGACGTATGTGTGTATGTGTATGTGTACTGTGTGTGTATTAATGTATATGCCTGGTCTAGAGGGATGGCTCAGCTCAGCAGATTAGAGTACACGCTGCCCTTGCAAAAGACCAGAGTTCGGTTCCCAGCACCTACAGTGCTCGTAACTGCAGCTCTGGGAGAGCTCTGTATTTAAGGAGACCTGCAAACATGTACATGTGTGTGTGAGTACACATGCATACCCACCCCCAAATACACACACTAAGATATAATAAAAATACATCTTTAAGAAAGGAAATAATATGCCTGAGAATTGCAGGACTGAAACAGTAAGGCTTTCCTCCTAACATATATCAAAATGAAATATGACTACAGTAATAAAGAGCTGTTGACAGTCTACAGCAACACAGTGCTTCACTGAGGTTCACTGGCAGTCAAAAGTTTCTCATGACACACACACACCTCTCCCTGCTTTAATCACGTAAATTAATAACTCAAGTCACACCTGCAGTCTCAGAATTTGGGGGGCTGAGGCAGGAGAGGTGCTGTAAGTTTCCAGAACCTGAGTTATAGAGTAAGACCCTATCCTTCACCCCACACTAGCCCTTCCCCTCAGAAAATCTCAAGTCACAATAGAATCAGATCATTTATTATCTTGAAATATAGACTGAAGAGATGTCTAAATTTCTAATCAACATGAATTTAGGCCTTCAAAAGTGAAATCTTACAAGAGAAAATCCATTCAGTTAAATCTGCTGGGCCTTTTGTAAACTATTACTTGTTAAAATGCTTTGGTAAAAAACCTGCTTGTATGCTTTTCTAGAAAATCTCCCTCTCTGTCCCTCCCCCAATTCTCTCTTTTTTGGTTGGGAGAAAAGGGTCTGGAAGGCATTTCCTAAACTTGTTCCTGTTTAACAACAATTCTTCATGGCCCCACCATCACTTGTGCTTTATCACATTTGACTTCTAAGGCTCACATTTCTATTTTAGAGCATTATACTAAAATCTCTGAATTGGAACAATAATCTTTTACAATCCTAAAACCACCATTCCTTACACTGAAACATGTTTTAAAATGTGAGCTATATACTAAACTTGCTTCAGACAATCCATATGATCACGAGATATTTTAATGAAGAGACCTTAGACATATCTACAGAAGCTAACACAAATGTGTTGTTCTTGCAATGAAAAGGTTACTGGCCTATCAGCAGTTGTCTTTTCTGGTAGAGATAATAGATTTGCCCGTTTTTATCTATGCCTCCTTCTCCGTCCCCATAGCATACATATGCAAAACAGCTGCAGGGCAGTCAGGGTGTGTGGCCATGGCCAGAAGAAAATTTCACCAGCCCTCTCAGCACAGAGCCTGGACCTATGTATGACTCCCACTTCATTAGCACCTCCCTCTAAGCAACTGAGCTGCCACAAAAATCAATGATGGCTTAAGCACTTTGTTTACAACTGAAGAAAATCAGGTCAGTGTGATAACCAAGAGTTCAAATAGCCACTAGAGAATTGTCAAAAGTAACCAAGAACCAAGGGTAAGCATGACTTAGGAGAACCTTGCAGAATCAGTTTCTGGAATGCCCACTCAAACGAAGATTAAGTTTGGAAGGTGAGAATATAACAGACACACCCATTTCTAATACACAGGTATTTAGTGCCTATTCATCAAAGGCAAAAAACTGAAAGAGGGTGCACAGGCAGATCTTTAGATAATGCCTTTGTAACTCAGGGCTTAAAGCATATTGATATAAATGCTCCCAAACAGCAAGGGACAGTGTATACTCAGGAAGTAAAAGATTAAAAAGTAAATACCCTGAAATATTTCTATGCCCATGATCCATATGCATTAGGAAACCATCTGATAGTGAAGCATAATCAAAGACATTAAAAACCCACAGTGGCCAGCATGGTGGCACATACCTTTAATCCCAGCAGGATTAAAGAGGCAGGCAGATGGATCTCTGTGAGTTCTGGAATGGGGAGTTCCAGATCAACTGGGGCTACAGGGAGACCTTGTCTCAAAAGGATGAAGGAAGAAAGGAAGGAAGGGAGGGAGGAGGGAGGACAAGAGAGCAAAAAAATCTACAAAACCCACAGTAAAACAAAGCTTCAAATGTAAAGGAGGCTGGCCTAGGACTCCTGATCCTGCTTCTACCTTCCAAGTGCTGGAACCAAAAGTGTGCACCATGTATCAATACTGTCATTGCCAGAGTTTGGGCTTTTAAACATTCCAAATAATCTTCCTTTTTAGAATACACAACAATTAATATTAGGACAACAAGTCCCCTGACATCCTTTCATACCCAGGATTTCAGCAATTACTTTAATTTGGGTTACCTCACCTTGACATGGTGCTACATGGGAAAGGAGGAACCCAAAGGTGGTGTGTAGCAACTTCCCTCGGAGATAAAACCTTCCATCCTGGAGGGAAGCTTCTAAAGAACTGTTCTCAGGGAGGTGAGCATTTTACCCCACAGGGACCCTAACTGAGACACAGAATTCGCACAGTGTCTCTCAATACAGGCCTATATGAGCTTGGGGAGAGAGGAGTCTAGTGAATGTAGTTAGTTTTAGGGACTTCTTGCTTTTGAGATGCTTACTTTCAAGGGGGTCTTATCTATCCTTTAATTTCACCCCTACCCACACACTACCCTTAATGACCTGCTCATAGAGAGGACCCCAAACTGTTTCCTAAAGTCAGGAAAGAAAGAATGAGTAACAACCCTACCAGAGAGCAGGAGACTTAAGAAGAAAACCAACTAAAAGGCAATGCTGGGACCGTGGATTGGACTTTAGGATGAGAGGTAAAAATAAACAATAAAAGACAAATAAGAGGCCCCAGACGATGGCTTGGTGGGTATAGTGCTTGCTGTAAAACCAGATGCCTAAATGCAATTAATCTGTTGGTCACATGGTGGAAGAAGAGAATCAACTCCCACAAGTTGTCTTCTAACCTTGGCATGTGTGCCATGGTGTATATACATAATACACAAACACACTATATAAAATAAAAAATTTTAAGACAGATAAAGGCTGTAGTTTGTTAATAGCATTATACCAAAGAATTGGTATTATCCCAGTTCCACAGCTACATACTGAGTTTTAAGGTTACCCTGGGCTACATGAAACCCTGTCTCAAAAAACAAAACAACAGGGCTGAAGAGATGAAGGGCTGTTAAGAGCACTATTTGCTCTTGCAGAGGACCCAGATTCAATTCCCAACAGCCACATGGCAGCTAATTATTCATAACTCTAGTTCCAAAGGAGTTTCTGATCTCACTGGGCAGTGCACGACATAGGTACACTTGCATACATGCAAGCAACACACTCAGACACATAAAATAAAATAAATACTTAGGGGCTAGAAAGACGGCTCAGCAGTTAAGTTGTGCTTACAGAGGATCCAAGTTTGATTCCCAGCACCCACAATTTGGCTAACAACCATCTGTAACTCCAGTTCCAGAGAAATCTAACGCCCTCTTCTGACCTGCTCAGGTATTACACAACATGGGTGCACTTAATACATGTAGGCAATACATTCATACGCATAAAATAAAAATCAAAAATAAAATATTTTTTAAATAAAATATTTAAAAACCAACAACAATCATAAATACCATGCTATTTTTGCAACATTCCAATAAATTTAAGATTATTTCAAAATGCTTTCTTTAAAAGTACTTAATTTGGGGTCTGGAGAAATGGCTCAGCAGTTAAGAGCACTGATTGCTGTTGCAGAAGACCTGGGTTCAATTCCCAGCACCCACCTGGGCAGCTAAGAACCATCTGTAACTCCAGTTCCAGGGGATCTGATGCCCACTTCTGATCTCCTTGGGTACTGTACAATATAGGTACACTTACATACATGCAGCAATAT
This sequence comes from Eospalax fontanierii, assembly GCA_035773235.1. Lineage (NCBI taxonomy): Eukaryota > Metazoa > Chordata > Mammalia > Rodentia > Spalacidae > Eospalax > Eospalax fontanierii. Next base: position 16,445,270 of record CM069540.1, on the reverse strand, counting down.
ACCTTCATATACATAAAATAAAATTAAGTCTTTTCTCAAAATGTAAATTATCATAAGGCATCACTGAAAACATTAAGGACTGTAAACATAACTGAAAGTGCAGAAGCTAGATACACGGCGTTATCATTAAGACATTGTGATATCTCAGGGTCACTTCAATGGTAAACATGCATGAGAAAAAGTTTTAAAATATCACTGTGACAAGCAAAGTCAGCAAATTTTAAGTCATTCAGGAACACTAATAACAGTGGCAATGGGCAGCAATATTATATCTGTGGATCTAAGCTGATCTACCAATATTTGTAGCCATTTAAAACTGTTTCAATTTAAGACAGACTAGACGATTATTTACCTGAAAGACTAATTATGAAGGAAGAAAATATGGTTTAACTCAATTTATAGTTCTTGCCTTACTGGGAGTTGTTATAATGAAACAGTACAAGGAAAAAGGCAGCAGAGGCTCAAACTGTAATCCAAAAGTCTCCCTTCCCACTACAAGGGATGGATGGCAGAGCATTAGCTAGACAAAGGGAGAGGAGGCGTGACAGAGGTTCTGACAGGCAGGCGACTTTCCCAGCAGACTATCTCCAAGGCAGCAAGGAAAACTCAAAGTGCAAAGAGCTAGAACCAAGAATATGCAGAGGAGAAGGAAGCACATGCAGTCCACAGGCCACAGCATGGCTCTGAGAAACAAATAGGAGCTTACATGGATGCTCTCAATGATGGATTCTCTTAAGCTACCTAATAAGTTTGTTGTTACGATTACCCTATAAATGAACATATTCTTTTGCCAACGCAAGAGCATGTATTCATAAAAATCTGCAGTACTTAAAGGTATTTTATTTGCAAAGCAGAAAATGTCAAAAGAAAAAAGTGTTTTGTATTGAATATACACTGGAATCATATGGTAACTTATACAAGTCTTTTAAATTGTTGAATTAAATGAGAGCCCTCATTATTACAGAAATTCCTAAATTCTTGAGCCAGCTGCTTGAAAAAAATTTGTCAATTTTTAATGAAATCCCCAACCTGCAGGACCCTAAAACTTTCTGAGAAATAAATTGCAATAAATAAAAATTTAATGTGATAAATACTGAGTTAGCTAAATCTAAATTAGCTATAAACATCTAATATTGAAAAATTGTGTTGAAAGCTACCCACATAATTCTCCAATTTAAAAAGAATTCATTTAAATAATAAATAAGATTGAGTTTCATTTCTCATTTTATGAGAACAGCATCTGTTTTCTGTCACAGGAATTTTTATTTCTGGATTAACTAAATATTCTTCAAAACAATAAGAAAATACTATCATACACTGTATGGAAAAAAGCTAGACTTTCTAAGTAACACTCATGATTCATGTTGGGCTTGAAGACAGACAAGGCCACTGTCCTGTGAGAATAGGATAAGCAAAGAATACAAGCACTGGGCAGACCACTCTGGTGGTAAGCCCTGGGTGATGAAGTCCCTGTAGGTCAGGTTGCTTCCTATTTCTAGAAGTTTATCTGTTAGCAAACCTAACATGGTTTGTATACGGTTTAGGATTGTCCCCCAGAGGCTCATGTGATAGAAACTTGCTCATCAGGGTGGTGACGAAGTCATGAGACTTTAAGAGGTAGAGCCTAGGGGGAAATCATTGGGGAGATGAACTTTGTAATGGATTCATATTCTCCTATAAGTACCTCTTTCTCTCTGGCTTCCTGTCTGACCATGTGGCAGCTCCCTCTTGCACAAGCTCCAGCTATGATAGCATCATCCACTATTAGAGGCCCTCACCAAAGGTCAAACATACAGGGCTGCCTGATTTTTTTTTTACTTCCAACCTCCTTTGTGTGAGTTAAATAGGGAAACCTCTTTTCTTTCTAAGTTTCTAAGCCACAAACATTGATACACAGGTTTTTGGGCATATAAGTGTTCCTGAAGTCATACGCATCCATCCTTTCCCTGAAAGGCAAATTTCTAAAGAGTGTTTGTTACTGGATTAACATTGGGGGGTTATAGTTGGATAAATTTACAATATACTTCAGCTAACCAGGAAAAGGCTTAACTTTGGATTTCCCTAACAAAAGGTATCTTCATAGTTACCTAACTACACAGTAACTATACTGAATAACTTGTTAAACTAAACCTCTCTTCTCCCATTAACTTATCCTCCTTTGCCTCTCTTCAAGCCCAAATTCAAGGAATACTTTACTTGACACATCTCCAAGATTATCCCTAAAACTACAATTTACAGTTCGATCCATTTTTTCTCAATTGACTGAACAACCAAATCAATGGCAACAAGGACACTCTACTTTCAGACGCCAACAAATGCACTAGCTACTGGCTCCCCTGGGGCTGATGTTTTGGAACCAAGTTAGAAGGCACTTATAAGGCCAGTCTAATCTCTCTGCTCCATCACAGGGACAGGGTCACATTGAGTAGAACACTAAATCCACATGGGTCACTGAACTGGTAATTAATAGTGCCACAGAATAAGAGATGAAGGAAAGTGTGCCAATATGCAAACAGGAACATAGGACTATATATCACCTCCTCCTTGGTACTGAAGACTGCCTAAAAATCATTTATGGGTCCCCTTATTATCCACTGCATTCTTTCCTGTTAAAACCAAGCTACAGAGATGGGTGACACAGGAAAGGGAGATGCAAACACAATAAATACCTCCTGGCAATACAGATCAAAGAAATGTTTCCGAGTGAAAGACCTTATAAAGTAGGAAATCTACTTTATAAGTGTGGTGGCTCAGGCCTTTAATCCCTGCACTTGGAAGACAGGGCAGGCAGATCTCTGAGTTCAAGGCCGTCCTGGTCTTCATAGTAAGTTCCAGGCCAGCTGGGGCTACAGGGAGATCTTGTCTCAAAAAGACAAAAAAAAAAGTATAAAATCTGCTTTATAAAAAATTAATCATACTCACTGCATTTTTCCAGATTATAAGCATAGCTCACAGTCAGTCTAGAAACTGTATCAAAATACTTCTAAACTGAAATGAATATAGGAATCTCAAATACTACGAAGTCTTAATTTATAAGCATGATGAGAAGAAAGTGATGACTTCAAGAGAAATCAACATGATTTCTATAAAATGGAGACTAAGGTCCAAAGTCAGTAAGACAGTTAAAAACAATGCTCTGTAAATTTTTTAGCAGGGTATTGTTCTAGTTAGCTTTCCTGTTGCTGTGATAAAACACTGACCAATTTAGGGAGGAAGGAGTTTATTGGGCTTATACTTCCATGTCACAGTCCTTAACTGAGGGAAGTCAGGCCAGGGACTCAAAACAGTAACCTGAAGGCAAGAACTGAAGCAGAGGCAGTGGAGGAATGTTGCTTACCAGCAGGCTTCCTCTGGCTTGCTCAGCTATATCTTTACACAGCCCTGGCCTATCTACCCAGGAAAGGAACAGTCCGGTTGGGCAGCGCCCCCTACATCAATTAGCAGTCAAGAAAATGCCTCACATTCTCATAGGCCAATCATCTGGAGGAACTGCCTCACTCAAAGGAGGCTTCCTCTTCCCAGGTGTTTCTAGTTTATATCAAGTTGACAGAAACTAACCAGCACAAGTATGCTCATGGGGCTAGCCATATGCGTTAATGGTAGAGGACTTGCCAAACACATATGAAGTCCTGGGTTTGATATCTGGGCCCACAAAAAATACAAAGTAAACAAATTAATTTAATGAATTAGAAAGCTGGGCATGGTAATGCCTTTCTGTACTCTCAGTACTTAAGAGGCTGTTTAAGTTTCAGGTCTGCTTGGGCTACATACTAAGAACCTGTCTCAATAAACAACTTTTTTTGTTTCTTGCTGAATTGGCAAGTTCAGTGATATCCAGGGTTTGATCCCCAACACAACAAAAATAAATAAACAGTACATGTGCGTGCAGACAGAGATATACACCTTCTTCCAAGGAAGAAAAATACACAACACTCTTCTCTGTTACAAGTCAATGAGAGGAAAGACTAGAAGAAAGCAAATGTCCAGCTTCTGAAAGTATGTGAATCTCATGCCTTCTAGAAAACATGAACAGTGATTCCAGTTTCACATATGCTCAAAGTTTTCAGACCTAGGCAAATTTCCTATGGAAAAATTTAGGAAGAATGAGAGAAGCCAGATGAGTAAATAAAGGCAAAAGCCTCCTTTTAAAAGAGGAAAAGGGCGCCAAGATGGCTCAGCTGGGGGAAAGAAGAAGGAGGAGAGCAGAGGAAGAAAACTGAAAAAATTAGAATTAAAAAAAAAAATGACTGTACTTGCTTCAAACTTTAGAAATAATCACACAGATTATTTCTGAGTACAAAGAAGCAGTAAGTGATCTTTAGAAACCAGCATGTTGTTTTTAAGTCTCAAAAACAAAGCATATTTCTCCTCCAGAGAAATATAAAGATGGGCACTTTAACATTGGGCTTCAGAAAAGTCAGAAGTAGCAAGCCTGGTGTGGTGTGATTAATTTGTAATCTCAGTGCTCAGCAGACCTGAGCTCTTCTAGCCCTACACAGGAAGGCCCTCTCTCAAAAACACCAAAGATGATTGATTATAGATACGTAGGAGGAAGGAAGGAAGGAAGGAAGGGAGGGAGGGAGGGAGGGAGGGAGGGAGGGAGGAAGGGAGGGAGGACAGAGATGAGAAATATAAGAGATGGAGAGATGGGAAGAAAAATACTTTTAAAATAGCTTACTAGAAAACAGCATCATTATCAGGATAGACTGGTTAACAGAGCAGTGACCGGGAGGTCCTTCCTGTGCCACATCCCATTCAATACATGCATGACCTTAATAAAGGAGGAGAGGTGAACTCAAAGTGTTAGAAGAGCAGTAGTTGACTATAAAAGCATACTCAACTCTTCCTCTTAAAGCACTGAAGGCGTTAAAAGGTCTAAGCAGATGCTTACAAGCTGGACACTCTCTTACCCTATAAATACTAGATCTCTACAAAAAAGCACCACTTCAAGTTCACAAAGAATGGAGGGGTAGAAACTGAGGTGTGCTGTACAACAGGTCTTAAACCAAAACATCCTTTACTGTAGCAACTGTTTCACACCCTTTGGAGTCACAGTCCAGGCCAAACCAAAAGAGTGAAGGTAAAGCAGTGTCCAGCTTGGAAGAGAGGAGAGGAGCAGAGCTGGGGCAAAACTCGGGAAGATTATCCGGGAAGAGTTTAGTTAACCAAACAACCTAAATCTGAGTCCTCCTGCCTGCTATCTAGCCCATAAGGAGCTGGTAAAGAACAATTCTGTGGGCCAGGCATAATGGTCTATGCCTTTAATCCCAGCATGTGGGAGGCAGAGGCAGGTCACTATACCAGTGAGTTCAAGTGAGTTCAAGGCCAGCCTAACAAGTTCCAGGCCAGCTGGGGCTAACAGGGAGACCCTGTGTCAAAAAGACCAAATTTTTTTTTTTTTTTTGTATAACTGAGGAGGTTAGCTCTAAAACTGTTTGGAAAGAGTCTTGGTGACACGTGTTAATAAGGTCAAGATGACCACTCCTACTACTGCCTTTTTGGATACCTTGTATCCCTGTTGCTTACTTCCCTCGCAGACTCTTCACATAAAGACTTGTATATTGTGATTAAGAAACCATGGCTCAGGGGGCTGAAGGGATGGTTCCATGGTTAAGAGCACTGGCTATCCTTTCAAAGGAACCAACTTTGATTCCCAACACCCAATATGATGGTTAACAACCATCCATAACTCCAGTTCCAGGGGATCTACTGCCCTCTCCTGGCTTCTGGGGCAATGCACATACATATGTAAGTATGCACTTACATACTGACGTGCAGGTAAAACACTCATACACATTAAAAAAAAAAAAAAAAAAAACAAGGGGGTGGGGGCGGTGAAGAAAAGAGGCCTTGGTTCAGCGCCCAAGTTGGAAAATGATTCAGCTGGTTTGTGGAAAAAGGCAGAATCTGAGCATCAGTAGGTCAAGTCCCTGGTGCTTACCTGAGTAAAGATAAACATAAAATCAAACACACTCAAACAGAAACACACACACACACACAAAATGTCTCTTGAGCCAGGTGTGGTGGTGCACACCTTTAATACCAGGACTTGGGAGATGGACGCAGGTAGATCTCTGTGAGACGGAGGTCAGAATGGTCTACACAGTGAGTTTCAGGTCAGCTGAGGGTACAGGGAGATTCTGACTCAAAACAAAAGAACAACCAAAAAAAAGGAGGAGGAGGAGGAGGGAGAGGAAGAAGGAAACAAAGAAAGAAAGCTAAGAACTTGCACTAGGATTTCAGTGATAAAAGGTTAAACTACAAGAGTATCCAAGCTAGAAAAGTAGAAAATCAGGAAGGGTATATTAGATCTGTATGAAATTGCCATTTTTATAATCAAATAAATACCTAGTGCAGCATTCTGCACTGGGAGAGCCGTTGTGCAGTGATGAGTTGGTGTGACTGGAGAGTACCAGAATGAACCAAAGTTTCAGGTTCAAGGATGGGCTTTTGCTAAACAGGACAGGTAAGGGGCAAGCTGAGGTGTACAGAGAGGAGAATCCCCTCCCGAGAGATTTCCATACTGGATGGTCCAGATGATTATTTCCAAAATGTTCTGAAAGTTTTTGCCCACTGTATCTAAGAAAATTTAGGCCAGTATGGTTGGTTTTGTCTACAATTAGAGAAGACAGGGTATGTGAAAGGGCTGTATCTTGAAGGAGGAGGAGACAAGAGAAATTCTCCACAACTTCCAGCAACCCCTCCGTTTGAAGAACCCAGAGATGAGTCTCCATCATAGCAAGTCCCAAGGGACATCAGCATGCTGCAACAATGACCCTGTAAGCAAGTATAAAGGCAACATGTTTGAAGGAAGAATTTACAGCATCACTGACAGCAGTGGAGAAAACCTTTCAGTGAGCTAGAGCATTGTGGGGCAGCAGGATGGAGGTTGGAGCTCCAAACAAGCCCAGCAGGAGATATACACTCAGCTGGAACGGCAGGGAGATGAGATAGGACAGGGGGTTATAGCATCCCAATCACTGATGATCTAAGATGGTGCACATGAGCCTTTAAAGTACAGCTGACAGATGAGATGGATGGCTAACTCCAGTAGAGAGGAAAAGCCAAAGTAAGAGACGGGGTGGGCATTTTCTTGACTTTGAATTACTTTTTTCTCTTCTCTCGTCCTTTTACATCCACTTGTCTTCTCCACTCTCAAGCAAGGTAGAACCAAACACCACCACCATTCGGCTCAGACTTGAAATACCATAATATTTAGGATCCAAAAAAATTAAAAATTCTGAGCCTGAGTAATCTGTTATTGTTTCTTCTTAGACCAGATTTTGTTGCATTTCAATTGTAATGGCTTAACATGCTAAAAATATCCTTTTATTTATTTAATATTTTTATTAATTCCTTAAGAATTTCATTCTATGTATTTTGATCCTACTCACTCCCTACTCCTCCCAGATCCACCCTCATTAGTTATATTAAACCTTCATGATACTGGTCATATGAAGCTGGCATTCCCTCTGATGGAAGGGCTCCAATGTGAGAAGGGCAACGTGTATGAGCTCGGGTGTGGGAGTGCGGCACTTCAGGAAGAGTGATCTACCTGGGGTTCAGGCAACATGGGAATAGTTTGTCTGGAGAGAACTTAAAATAGTAACAAACTAAGAGCCAGTATGCTTTATATTAACATCCTGCACCTACAATTTTAAACAATTCTGACTCCTTCCTTCTTGGGCTGACAGCTGGCATGTGAGAAAGCTTGTCCTTCATCCACCATAGTTGCTCAGTGACATATTAAAAACACTTTACAGAACCTCTCTTTTAAATTCTCAGTACAACAGGTAATGCGTGCAGAGAGACTAAGTTAAATGGAGGTAAGGATTTACCCTAGTAGCCTAATTCCTAAGTTTGCATGTTTATCCTACAAGCTACTACTACCCAAGAAAAATAAGCAGAAGGCCCAAGAAGCCCTGGGTCAGCTGATCTAAGAGTCACCAGTTGAGTGGAGGTGTCATCTTCCATTAGCCTGCCTCTTACCTTTCCACCAGTCAATCAACACCTCAGTGCCTATGGCTCAGAGAACATTTCTTTTACATTACTAATTTATCGCCTATTTCTTGACAGTTTCCCTAGAGTGCGAGTAGGTTAACTCTGTCACATAGCCAGTCACTGGCCTACAGCAATGATTTCTCACAGCAGACAGGCAACTGTGAAAATCCAGCTCATGAAAACATTTTAGATGCTTTAGTGTTCATTTTAATGGGCAAAGACACCTTTGTCTTTATGTACTGTCAAAATTCTCGTAATAGAATATTTATTTCTCCTAATTATTTTAATTTCAGGATAGTTATACTTTTACTGGAAGCTATCATATTGAGAGAATGCAGAATATAAATAATTGAGAAACAGATCATTTCTATATTTACTAACAATTTAACTGTGCAAATAGCTCATTTCTTCCCCTGTTTTTTTTTTCCATGTAGTAGGAAGAATTTTAACTCACAATCTTCAAACTCCAGTGAGGATAAACATATAATATAAAACTCGTAAGACTACAGAATCCAAACAGGCCATGGCTATGAGAGTTTGGGGACTAGAATAAAAAAAAAAAATCTTTTTATCTCATCCTCATCTATGAAAAGAGAAAGATTAGCAAAATAAAATGAACTTTACAAATTTAAAGTCTAAAAATCAACATACCCTGGGTGCTAGTAGAACATACACAATTTTGCAAGTGTCTAGTCACTTTTGAGATGTAAAATAGCTTTTAAGTCTGGACTTTCCAAGATTAGATACAGAAGAAAAACTAAAGAGTCAGTTAATAAGGCCGGGAAGATGGCCCAGAAGTCTAGACCCTAATACATGGACCCTGTTTATCTTCTCCTCTGAAGGATGGAAAAGGGGTCTGAGGACCAGTGAAACACTCAGTGTATACAGGTGCCTGGCACCGAGTCCAATGACCTGAGTTCAATCCCAGGGACCCACATGGAAAATGGAGCCCAGTTAGCCAACGCTTAGACTCACATAAACTGTGGTAATGCACTGGTTTAATCCATTACACTGTGGTGATTTCCTAGGCAGCAATTAAAAATTAATACAATGAGTTTCCAGATGAGCTGGCAGTGGACCACTTAAATACTACCCAGTCTTCAAGGAAGGCCATCTTATTATGAGGTGGGCAGCTGACACCATTCAAAGCTTCATGCTACTCACTCTCATAGTTCGAAGCCAGGCTCATTAATACACCTTTGATTTCCACACAGGTCTGCCTTCTGGGAAGATGTACTGACCATCCAAACTGAGTATCTCAGTTCTTAGAACAATGACTTCTCCAGTAAACACACTGGTCTCCTGACCCGAATGCTGACAGTATTCAGCTAGGCTAATGTGAGTTTGCTTCTTAAGAGAGAGCTCTGCCCTTCATATCCAGAGAAAATTAGACAGAAGTCTGACAAAGCCTAGAATTAGCCAGTTTTATAATGTACTGATCTTCTACTGACACAGACAGTGGGATAAAACAACACCCACTCATCAGTTCACAGGTCCATAGGTCAGAAACCCAGGCAGCTTTTGCCGGCTTCTCTGCCCAGGGTCTCAAAGCCAAACTCAAGGTGAGGGTCAGAATCTCTTATCTGGAGGCACTTCAGAAGAATAAAATTTCAGGTCATTTATATTATGGGCAATTTTGGTTCCCAGAAGTTATAGGACTAAGTGAAGGCTGTTAGCTGGAGGCCACATGGAATTTCTATAATCTACCTCTGTATGATCCTAGCACTTGGAAGACTGAGGCAGGGAGACTGCTGTAAGTTCAAGGCTTAGTCTACAGACTAAGACTCGACCACAACTGCAAAAGCAAAATTAAAAACAGATTGACGGAGGGTTATGGGTACCTGTGTGGCTACACTAGCTCACTAGAATAATACCCATCTACCAAGCAAGATATGTGTGTATATATATAATATATATACAATATATTAATAATATAGTAATATATAAATATAATATATTATACATAATCAACACTTGCTACTTCCACCCGTACTCTGGTATTGCCCAAGACTCACTGTATTAGCTTTCAATTGCTACCTAGGAAGAGGCATTGTACAAACAGAAGGATCTTTAGGGGTCAGTCTCAGAACTATGCCAACCACACTGATGCACAATAACTCCAACAAGGTGAAAAATACTACCCTGGGAGAGCTCCTGAAGCCAACTCACCAACCCCATGCACTGTCCCCTTCCATTGTTTGAAAGCAGATAGGTCAGTTCTTATTCCTTCCCCCCATCCTCAGTGCTGTGCACTGCTGCTTTATATGCAGTTACAAATATATTTTTATGCTACAAAAATACAGTATTTATATTCGGAACTGGAACCTTATAGTGTATTTCTCATATTCCCAGAAATCAGTTTCAAATTGTATAGGTTTTATCTATTTTTTAATAATTTATTTATTTGTATTTGTACAAGTGTTTTTGCTTGCCTGTATGTATACCTAGTACATGTGCAGTGCCTACAAAGGCCAGAAGAGGGCAATAGAGCCACCATGTGGATTCCAGGAATTGAACCTGGGTCCTCCGGAAGAACAAGTGCTCTCAACCCGATTCTCCTTTCCAGCCTGTTGTGCAGTTTTTAAATACAGGTCTCATAGCTAGAGTATTCCAACAGAAAACCATAGTTAAAGGTAGATAAAAAGAACTGTAAACCATTACTGCTATTGTTCTAAATTTGTGGGTATTTAATGTACACATGATTTTTATGTATGAGCAAGAAAAATATATATTCGAGAAAATATACCCAAATGGTTAGATATCCAAAAAGTGGAACTGCAGAAGATTTTTAATTGTATGCTTATTAATTTTTTTATTATTTTTATTCTTTTATTATTTTTTTTATTTTTATTCTTTTCATTTTATGTGTATGAGTGTATTCCATACATGTGTGTAAATATGCCTGTATCATACAGTACCCTCAGAAGTCAAAAGAAGGCATCAGATCCCCTGGAACTGGAGTTACAGACAGCTGTTAGCTGCCATGTGGGTGCTTGAAACTGAACCCGGGTCCTCTGGAAGAACCACCAGAGCTCTCAACTGCTGAGCCATCTCTCATGTTTACTAATTTTTAAATCTTCCCATTTTATTTCCCCAATAAGCTTGGGCAACTCATGGTATTTGACTCAATCGATCTTTCTTTCAGTTCCAAAAATATCTTGTTCATAGTCTCATGCAGTAGAAAACAGGGAGTTTTAAAACACACAAGAAAGTTTTGACATGACAGTAAAAAAAAAAAAAAAATAGAGCCTCTCCAAGAATCTGAACAAGGAAACAAAATTAACAGCAACAACTAGGATTGAAACTAATAAAAGGCTTGATGAGAAGAAAATGGCAGCGCATGCTGTGCACAGAGGAAGGCCAAACAGAGACGGGGAATGGGAATGGAGAGTAGTTGGACAGGCACATGGTGGATGAACATAAGAACACAGAGCCAGGGTGAGTATCTGATCTTCCAGAGCTTCTTTTGATAGAAGTTTCCAGCCCCCTTTTAAACAAATGCCTCACAAAAGTGACATTTGAAAAATAACATTGGGGTCGGGGGGAGATGGCAATTAAGAGCATTTGCTGTTTTTGCAGAGGACCCAAGGTTCAGTTCCCAGGACCCATATGGCAGCTTACAACCATCTGTAACTCAAGGTGCGGGGATTCTGACGCTTTCATCTGACCTCTGCGGGCATTACACCACACAAGTACTACTTACATACAAACAGATAAAACACTCATCATATACATAAAGTAAAAATAAATAAAATCTGTAAAACTTAAAATATTACTTCCTAAAGAATAAAAACTGAAACAAAAGTTTTAAAATGTCTTCTAAAAGACAATTTCTTAATCTTAAAGTAGATTTTTTAAAAACTTCTTCAAATCCCAGTGCCTCCCCCAAACTGGTGAGAATCTCTGAATCACCTCACTCCCAGCACCCACAAATAGAACACTCTCAGAGAGAAAAGGATTTTCCCATTAGTTACACCATCTCCACCAAGACAGAAGCCTTATTAAATTACAACTATTTGAACAAGGTCAAGCACTTGGAGTTTAATTCAAAGTGTTTCCAGGTATAATGCTGTCAGGTCAACTTAAACAAGCCAACAGAGGCTTAGAGCCTGATTAAATATTAAAACAGAATCTTTCACATCTGTTTTTACCCAAGGATGAAATTACTGTACATCATTTCAACCAGCTCATTAATACACTACACACACATCTTTGCCTCAAAAGGTTACCGGAATACCAATGGTTCAGAGGCCTGCAGAGAAACTGCACACAGTCAGAGGAGTGAGGTCACTGCATACTTTAGTAGACATCAATATTTCTTTATAAAATGTGAGAGATAATCAGTTAGACACACACACATTTTAAATTAAGGGATAGAAACCTCCATGAAGAGAAGCCAGTTGCTTTTGATCTGAACCTTTTAATCACTCATTCAGTTGGCTTTGATAGGTAACTTGATAGTACAGGTTGAACAAAATTTTTGGTTCAACAGTAATTACTTTATAAAATGGAAGGCTGTCACATTCAAATAGCCAGCCACAGAAATTTGATTCTTTAATTTAGAAAAGCACAAATATAAAGCATGAAAGGTCCGTACAGACATTTTAAAGCACAAACACTCATTGCATGCTTCTATGGTGATTAGGTGAAAACAATTCAAGATCTGTGCTATATAACAGAGAATGTGCATGGGCAAACATCTAGAAGTATTTAGCAGATTTCCAGAGTTTAATTTCTTCACTGTGTGAGGACAACTGTGAAACAATTTTGGGCACTGTCTGTGTTGTTGATTGTGATAACTACCATTTGGGTTTCTGTGCACAGTTCCCATTTTACATCCCCCTGCTTTCTTTCATCTGGGGATCTCCACTGGTTGTTGACAGCTCTCCACAGAACCTTCACACCCGTGCCACTTGGGTGGACACAGCCTACACACTACAGTCTCCATGCCACTAATAATGGTGTCTAGTGTCCGGATAGAAACATGCTTGAGCATACTGTCGTTGTATGCCTATTTGGAGAGAAAAGTCTTTGGGGCTGGAACTGCTCACCTGGGAACACATATGAGCAGTCATTTTCCCACCCTCAAGGATAGAGTCAAAATGCAAAAAGAGCTAGCACACAAAGGGAGCAAAGCTCAAGAGGGAGAGAACCAGTTTGCCTACCTCCTCTTAGCAGCTCGAGTTGACTGAACCTAAGCCACCTCTAGTTTCTGTTTGAAGCACAAGTGTCTCCAGATGTATCTGATTTACTTGATGTTAACATTATCTGTGTTTAAATATTAGCCACAAGACAATCAAAAAAGGGACTGGAGAGATGTATTGGCTGCTCTTGCAAGGGACTAGGTTTGATTCCCAGCACCCACATGGTGGTTCACCACCATCTGTAACTCCTGTTCTCAGGTGATCCAACATTCTCTTCTGGCCTCTGCAGGGACTGCACAACATGGGTAAACTTAAATAGATAAGACAAAATACTCATATACATAAAACAAAAATGAATAAAGTATAACAAAAAATTTTTGAAGATAATCAGAAAAATACCTATTCTAACACAAGGTGGAACCTCATTCACACTTTCTTTAAGAATCCTACTGACCTCTCTTTTCTGAAGTTCTTCAGAACTTAAGATACTACACAACACTACCTACAGATGTACATTTCACACTGCCTTTTTATTGCTTCATTTGTCTGAATAATTTAGTTTTTAATAATCTGGGTGCTAAATAACTAAAGAGAATCAAGGCTACCTAAATATAAGACAGTTTACATCAGTTCAGTATAGTCTAGGATAAGGAGGACATTCTAGCTATATAACCTCTAACCAAAGATTATGATGCTAGCTAAAACTGATACTTGTGGAATGTGGTTTGTTGCAATACTGCTTTTTAAAAAAGGAGATGATCACTTATTTAGGAGGATAGGTCAAATGTTACATCCAAAGAAGGGAGATTATAACCCCCAACCCTCAAATGGTAAAACTGTCACACCTCAAATTTAACACTCCCAAGATAAGATAGGACATGGGCGAAGGCATGAGGTTCAAAAACTCAAGGACATCTTCAACGTGATAGCAAATTTAAGTCAGACTACATGAAACCCTGTCTCAAAAAAACAACAAAAAAACCAACTGTTGATTGATAGACTCCTAAAAATTCACTTCTTGTGATACATTTTCATAGACTATCAGTACCTTCTACATACACATGAAAAAATTTTCTTTCTTTGGATTCACCAACTACATAAAGGAATGACTCAGGAGTTGACAATCAAAGGGTGTTTTTTTTCAAACTTTACATCATATTCGAAAATGAAAGTAAGAATAGAGAATTGTTTGTGGTTTTTTTAAAAAATAAATTTATGTATTTATTTTTCCTACCATAGCACAGCATTAAACAGCATTCCACTGGAAAACCAAGGGCTATCGAGCCAGAAGACCCAAGCTGGAGTTCTGTTGCTATCATGGACCCTGTGAGGATAAGACAGGTAGCACAACCTGTTTCCTTAGCTGCACAATGAGAATAACACCCAGTCTATGCACCACAGATGAGGGCTGTGAGAAAAGACTCAGTAAGGTGATATTAAAGGGGGAGGAGGACTGGAAAGCTGGCCCAACAGTTAAGAGTGTGTACCGCTCTTACAGAAGACGCTAGCTCAGTTTCAAGCACCCACATTAGGCAGCTCACAAACATCTGAAATTCAAGTTCCAGGGGATCTGACACTTCTGAACTCTGTGGGTACCCGCGCTAACATATGCACACATGCACATACACACATAATTAAAAATAAAATCTTTTTTAAAATATCATCTTAAAAAATATACAAGGGGTTGGATCTCAGCTCAATTGTTAAGAGCACTTGCTGTTCTTGCAGAAGACCCAGGTTCAAATCCCAGTACCTACATGGCTGCTAACAACTGTCCATAATGCCAATTCCAGGTAATCTAAGCCCCCTTCTGTCCTCCGAAGGCACTGTATGACAGGGGTGCACTTACACACATGCAGACTAATACTCATACGCATAAAATAAAATAATTTAAAAATACACAATTAAGTTGTCTACTGTCTAAGAAAAACAAACAAGTTGATAACCTGTGCTATGTGCAAACATGATCTTACTTAATACTCTTCCAATTTTACAAATAAGAAAACAAAGTTCAGGGCTAGAAAGCTGGCTTGGGGGGTTAAGAGCACTTGGTGTTCTATGCTACCTCCAGTGGGCAGAACAAGGAAGCAGTGCACCCTGACTGACAGAGAACCCAAACCTAGGTAATTTTGCCCTTGTCTTTAACCACATTTCAGATTTGTAAAAATGACTAAAGAGGTGGGGAGCACTTGCACACCTTAAAATGCTTGTGTGAGTTCACACTCCCAGCACCCACATGGCGGCCAACAACCCTGTGTAACTCCCAGTGTGAGGGAATCCGAGGTCCTCTTCTGGCCTCCATACACGTGCACTACATGCACGTCATGTATTTACATGCATGCAGGCAAAACACACACACATAAAATAAAAATAAATCTAACAAAAAATGTTTAAGTAAAAAATAATGATGATGATAAAGTGAAGAGCAATAAAGGAAGGATACCCCCCTCAACCCATCAACCTCTGAGGCCAGCCTGGTCTACAATGCAAGTTCCAGGCCAGTCAGGGTTACTTAGTGAAACCATATCTCAGAAACAACAGCCAAAAAAAAGCTGTATTAAGCTCATTTTTCCCTTTACTAAATTAATGTGCAGATCTATTGTTAATGAAGAAAAAGTACAACATATATATACATATATATCTGTATATATATATTTGTTGTCTGTTACCTTAACTATGATTCAAAAAGATCCTAATTTAACAAAGCAAAAACAAGGGTAACTGAACTGCAGTTAATTTCCTGTGCAGTTTTCAAGTTCTAAGAAACAAAATAGCCTCTACAAGTTCAATATTTAGAGCCCAGAAAACCAATATAGATTCTTGTTTATAGGTTTCTAACATTCATTTACTGAAGACTACACTTACATTTTTAACAGGAGATAATTTAAAAAAAAAAAAACTCAAATTTACTGATTAGAAATTAAAGGCATGATAAAAACTGAAAGTATGTAATTTCAAGTCCATTTTGGATGAAATTCACTGCATAAGACACAACATAGATGCTGGCCCTATATTTTATGTTCTGTAGAATACAAACAACATGTGTTGCTAGGAGGTAGTGGGTGGACAGTGCTGGAGAGATGGCTCAGCAGTTAAGAGAGCTTTCTGGTCTTACAGAGGACCCAGGTTCAGTTCCCACCACCCACATGGCAGTTTTCAATTGCCTACAACTCCAGTTCCAAAGGGTCTGATGCCCTCTTCTGACTTCTTCACTGGAAGACACATGTAATGTACATATATACTTGCAGGTAAACAGTCATGCACATAAATAATAATAATCTTTTCAAAAAAGAAAGGAAACAAGAAGAATACATCTAGTAGTGATGATGTGGTGAAAGGCACGAACCACATGAGACTGAGAGCAGTGGCTGAGGCCACGACCGACAAGGGCAGCTGTAACACAAGGGCTCCAGATGCATGTGATTCTTCCCTAGGCAGGAAATAACACTGGAATTCTGGGGCAGGCATTTCTTGACTTGTGAGCAGAGGACAACGGAAGAGGACAGGCTATAGGAATTGCCTGCCAGGTGTACATCTGTACCTAAGCTTGTTTCAAAGGTGAGAAGGATACAACAAAGCTATACCAGGCTCAAGATTATAAAAACACTTGTGAGAACTCAGGAAAGATGTGTTTTGAAATTTTAAACTATTAAATCTAAACACCAGTGTTAACAAAACACCAGGCAGTTTGCTTATCAGAAACTATTCTAATACAGCAGTCTTCTAACACACAAATTCACAGTTGAATGATATAATCAAGTAGAGTAAACCACACTAAATGTAAAGTCAATAAATCATTTTTACATTGCTGGGCTCCCCCACCCCCAGCTCTAAGACACCAAAAAAAAAGACTAAAAGGAAGCCAACAGAAGTAAATTAATCATCATAATACTGTGGTTCAATACTGATTTACAGTGAAATAATTTGGGCATCAGTACAGTTTACTTGAAGTAAGATTTAAAGCAGCACATTTAAAAGTAGAATTCATTAAACAACTTCTCAAAAGGATCATTTCCTCTAATTATTGCTTTTCTAACAGAAGACAAAGACAAGTCCGGAAAAATCTACAGTTAGCTGCCAAAATCTTGCCTGATAAAATTAGAGGAGAAAGCATATTTTGAACCACAACTGGTTAAAAAAAAAAAAAATTCTGCTATCTTATTTCTAAAACAGCACTTGCTCTTTCTACCATATCATTTAAAGTACACAGATAATATGGGCTGGACCTTTGGATCTTTGGGAGGGTCAGGAGCTGAGAACAAAGGAATACAAAAGCAAAACTAAGCTGGGTGCTCTAGAGTTTATGGTACCAGGGTGGGGAGAGGCAGGGCTAGACACCTTGCAATGCAAGGCTTCCAGACAAGAGTTCTAGCCAGAGCTGTACATATGAAGCTGTGGGAGGAAAAAGGCCTGCTGCCTGGAGACTCTTCATGTCTGGGCTGTCTTAAAGGAAGAGAAGGAAAGGCAGCCTAAAGAAGCAAAGCAAGACAAGAGGGAAGGAAAATCCCATCTTCCAAAAAAACAACTGTGTGAAGGTACTATAGGATGAGACTGAACACTTTCATGAAGTCTTTGGACAGAGAGGGAGGAAGTGTGAGGAAAAGATGCTGAAAGACAGTCTGGAAAGGTTGGTGAGACCAGGATTATGGAAGGAACGTGGTTCTGTCAAACCACTAAATGAAGTCAAGTTTTATGCCTTGCCTAGTAGGACCTACTGGGAGAATAGTTAAAGCCTGGTGAGAGCCTTTTAGTATTTCATAACTGAATTAATATTTCAACTACAAAATATATAATTCTAGTAGGGTGAAAACGTAACCTATGCAGCTAACTGTGACCATGTGCAGCTGTACTGCCCAGCATGGGGAGAGGTAGAAGCAAGAAAACCACAAGCTTGCGTCTAGCCAGGGTACAGAGACAGACCCTGTCCCAAAAAAACAACAAAGAGAGGTGGGGAAGAAAAAGATAAGGGCATCCCAATGCAAGGAAATGTTTCAGAACATGTAGCTGACAAGGTTTATAATCCAGAATAAAGAACTACAAATTACCATCAAAACAGTCCAATTAAAGATGGATAAAAGCCAGGAGTGGTGGGGCAAACCTTTAACCCCAGTTCTCCAGAGGCAGAGGCAGGCAGATGTCTGAGTTCACGGGCAACCTAGTCTACATAGGAGAGAAAGAGAGAAAGATGAAAGAAAAGAAAAGAAAGGAAGGAAGGAAGGAGGGAGGAAGGGAGGGAGGGAGGGAGGGAGGGAGGGAGGGAGGGAGGGAAGGAAGGAAGGAAGGAAGGAAGGAAGGAAGGAAGGAAGGAAGGAAGGAAGGAAGAAAAAGACTGAATAGAGACTCCAAAAGCATAACATTTGAAAAAGACTCAATATCGCTAATTGGATTGTGGGTTATTATTCAATATCACTGGATTTGAAAAATGCAAATAAGAACTTCAAAAAGTACAACTTCAGATTATTATTGCCAGTATAACAATAAATACAACTGGACATACCTGTAATCCAAGTACTAGAGAGGCTGAGGCAGGAAGATCAAGGCCAGCATGGGCTGCAGAGTCCTTATCTCTACATACATAACAAGAAAATAGGAAGTGAAGACAAGTATGCACAAAAATCAGAACATCTGTGCATTATTAGTGGAGTAAAATGGTATAGCTGCCATGAAATTTAATTGCAGTGCTGGAGACTGAACCCAGGGCTCTGAGCACACTGGGCAAGCACTCAACCAATAAGTTACATTTCCAGCCCACTAAATTTTATTTTATGCTTCTATCAAAATAAACAAATAAATTTTTAAAAAGTCAAAAGAAATACAACTAAAAACTGCAATTTTTAGGTAATCTCTAATGAGTCCCTGATCCCAACATGGGAACATAATCTTTATTACTAGCTGTCTACTAGGTTAGTAAATTTACGATGTTCAGGTTGCAGTAAAATTCCAAATTTCTCAGCTAACACAGTAATTGCTAGCAAGTTGTAAGCTTAAAATGTGCAGGGTATAAACTAGGAGAAAAGTGCAGTAAATTAGAACACCCAGCTCCCACATATTAGTGTTGGGACACCGATTGTCCCATCATTTCAGGGGTCAGTAACTCACCAGAACCATCAATTTCTAGGCGGGCTTTTTAAAAGAAAGTATTATCCTAAATAAAAAAGCCAAACTTACAGGTATTAAAAAATCCAATCTAGTGTAACTCAGAACTTATTTTAATTTTACCAAACGTGGAGCTTCTCCTCAGAAACCAGCAGTGAGGAAAGGAGTGAGTGACAAGCACGAGAAAGTTTATTCACTATCTTTGGGCCCAGCCCTCTGGCTGTGAACTATCTTGTCTTTTGCTGGAGCCCTCATGCCAGTGCCATCTAGGAAGAGAACCCTTGGTTGAGCCCTCCACCCTGCCTGGTACAGGTAACCATATTCCAGCTCAGCTCTTTCAGTTCCTGCCACTTCCTACTGGGGTCCTATACCTGCAGACACTCAGCTGCCCTCTGTGCATATCACTGGCCCACAGGAAAGGTCAAACATTATTGCTGCCCTCTTCACACATAGTCCTAGCCATGCCGTTGCTTTCAGGAGAAAGACATAGTCTTGATGTTCATATCCCCAGACTCTAAGAGTGAGCTGCCCCACTCTCTTACTTTCGGGAGGATGAGGCTTCATGGCACAAGGCTTTCATCCCTGCACTCTGGACGTAGAGTCAAGTGATTCAGGACAGCCAGGGTTACACAGCAAGACCTGTCTCAAAAAAACCCAAGCCCCCAAACATACTTTAAGAAACAAAACAAAAACCCCCCAAACTTTCTGGAATTCCACTTTAATTCCAAATAATTAACCCCGCATCTCAATAAAATGTAGTCCACCCTCTTGCATTCACCCTCTTTTCTTGAGGCCTCACTCAATCAGTAGGGGATGGGTAGAGAGAAGGAACACCCCACCACCATCACCACCAGGGAATACTCTACTCCTAGGAACATGGAATCCATGTCTAGTCTTCTCTTATACATTAGGTTATGGGGTAGGCAGAGGAATGGCTTTTATTCCCATTTGGCCACCTCTTGGCAAGTCCTGAAATTACTGCTTCTGGAATGTCTTTTCAGATTCTGTGTGAATTTAGTACCTACTACCTACAGCTTTCAGATCTGGGCCAAATTTGAGACAAGAAGAAAATTTATCTTTAACATCCTGTCATATACGTTTATATGGTGACAGGACAGAAAAGTAACAAAACAGTATCTAGCAGACTAAGGCACAAACTGAGGTACTCTGTTACCAGACACCCACGGAAACTACACAGAACCTCTAAGAATCCACAGAGGACAGACTGAAATTTAACTCGACTAAATATCCAAGTCATCATACAATTGAGCACCACTGCATAGAAAACAGTATCAATCCTGCTGACCTAACCCGCTGGCTGGCAGGCAGTGTCACCACACAATAGTTTGAACTGTCCATCAACAATGCTCCAAGTTCTCATTATGTGCATAAATGATAATTCAAGGTGAATACAAGCACTCATAGAAGGCCAAATCTATCTGTACTCACACTAATGTATGCTATCAGGAAAGAAATCTTGGTGTTTTTAGTAATTCTATTGATACTATCTGTCCTGTCATTGTTCAGATTCAAACTCTAGGGTAAGCCATCAATAGGCTAAGCCTATGAGTGAGAACCCACCTCTGTAATACCTAGAAGGCAAGAACAGGAAATGCTCACTTGAGTTGCACTGGTTTCTACAGTAGAAGGCAGACTGCCACCACTCACCAATGGTCACCCAAGTAGAACAGTAAATATCTCTATCTTCTTCCTTAAAGAACTCAAATACATGCCAAATACCACTGGCAATGATAAACAAGGCTATTTCTGTCAGTTCACAGTACATGCCAACATGTGCCATCATCAGTCACAGTCAACAAAAATGAAAGTTCCCAGAAGGGCTAAAACCATCCATCCAAGGCTGATGACAAAGATGGCAGGAAATTCTTTAATTTTTTTAATGTCAAATCATGTTGTCATGTTTGAATTTGCAAATTGCTGCCTATTAAAATATCAATTTGGTAAAACGATAAATAATATGTGCTGTGACACTTGTGAAATTGATATTTTTTTAAAGTGTCACAGACATGAATGACTAGCCCCTTGTAGATATTTAGGGGGAAAACAATAAGGTATGATAAGTTACAGTATAGCAGAAAAAGCAAGAGCTGCCACATTTCCCTACCCCTGACTCCACATCTTAAGATTCCTACGGTCCGCTCGGCCCAGCTCAGCTAAGTACCTACAGAGCCAAGACCAGAACTAGGCAGCTGACTGGAGGTTTCCTGCCAAAGGAGCACTGAAGCAGTGGCCCCAGCTCATACCAGGGACAAGTCAGCGATGGATGGTGGCCAGGTGTTAAAGGAGACTATAAGGAATCACCAGGAAAAGAGAAGCCATTCCAAACTGCACCACAGCAAAGACAATAGGGCTCCTACCTTTCCCTAGACAGAGCTCCCCTGTCCACACCCTCCACTAGGCCAGCTCAGTAAATCTTTCACGTTCAATTCCACCTCTTCTTCATATAAATATGATGATGACCTTGGAAAGAGAGGTGACTGTTCGCAAAGGCTGCAGGATGGAGACTGAAGACAAACTTTGTAGCACAAATGTAATTTTGAAATTTAACCGTTTATATGCAAAAGTACAAAACAAACAAACAACTGTGCTCCATGTACCTTTAATACATTATTTAAACATACATTATAGAATCTTTAGAAAATTTGGATTGACTACATTTTTTAATGGTGGTACAAAAAATAGGTGGTAACTAGAAGATTAAACATGAACCAACAAGTCAAAACCTAGATTCTCAGCTTGTCACCATCTGACCCTAACAACCTTTTTCCAATATATTTCCTACTGCTTCCCTTTAATAAACCCGGTTCTTTATATTCTCCTTTTGCCTTTAAGCACAATGAGCCCACCTTCCTTTCTGTCTGTCTGAGGTCCTCCTTAGAAATCACACTACCTTTCTGCCAGTGACCACACAGAAATGCTCTGTCCTTTTTCTACCTTCCACAGCCCTGGGTGTCTCACCAGAACCTTTTAAAATAGTCATCTGTGATTCTAACATCACTAATAAACCAACTGTCTATGTGTTTATCTTCACAATATGGCTCCTACTGATGGGAGGACAGTCACACAATGCCCTGCGTACACTGAAGGATCTATCCCTTGGACAGAATGACCAGGGCCAGACCCAGGTCAAGCCTGCCTCTACATATTTCATTAAGCTCCTCAGATTTAAAGTCCCTTTGACTCAGGTGGCCCATTTCCATTAGGATTTAGCTCTCTCCTCAAACAATGGCACCTTGATTTGACCTGAGTTTTGCTTCATCATGTAATTCCTTTATCCTCATAGTAGAAGGCCACCCAACTAGGTTTGCCCAAGGGAACTCAAAGGTTCCCACAGAGCAATTAGCCCCTGGCTCTAGAGTCTGCTCCTTCCTAGTCTAGGACTTCAGCTCTCAGTTCTATCAACTATATCTTTAGTTACTTAGCTTCTTAATGGAGCTGAAAATTCTCTTGGCCGAGACCAGCACCAAGGCCTTAAAAGTTCTCAGAGGTAGCTAAATATCAAGCATAGCTGCCAAAGCAGACAAATGGCTCAGATGACACAGGCCCCCAGGCAACTGTCTTCTCCACCCTAAAATATATCTTCACATTTCCATTACATAATTGTTGACTGTACTTTCACTATAAAAATAATTCTATACAAAGTCAAGTGTGTGCAGATACCTTCTCAATCTCATCCTATTCCTTTCTTTCCCTTTTCTCAGTATTTACATTTCACCTTTTATCAAAATCAAGACCTCACCACATAATAATCAGCACCATGCTTCACCAAGACCAAGAGAGCTCAAATTATGAATTATGCCAACCCACCAACCTTGCAGTTGGTGATTTCACTAATTTCCAGAAAGTATGTTTTAGAATCTATGAAATCCATACAGAATCTGAATCATATATATAGTATATCCCAATAGATATAGACAGACAGACAGACAGATAGATAGTATCTCTCACGTATAATACATATGGCATCTATAAAATACATCTGGACCAAATCTAGTTTTAAGGGATTTGTTTTACATAAATGGATAATTTTATCATTTTTTTCCATTAATTGTATCTGAGAATTTCCACATAAAGCTCTCTCATAAAGATCTACAGCACTCTTTCTAGGGGCTATGTAACTTTTTGTGTACTGTGATACTGTACATTTGCTCACTCTAGTACTTTACCATTAATCTATACTAGAATGAGCATGTGAACAGTGTATATTTTACTAGATGCAAAATTATCAAATCAAAGGAATACAATTTTATTTACACAAATACTAAAAATTGCCTTAAAAGGTCTGAACAATTTGTATGTTCACTTTATGGAAGTATGCTCATTCCTTCTCAAGTACCATGGCAGAATTATTTTTCTCTTTAATTTCTGCTAATCTGATAGAGGAAAAAAAAATCTGATTGCTTTAATGTATGATTCCCCTATTATTAACCAAGCTAAGCACCTCTTGTTAATTATTGGTCATGTTTCCTTTCAGTGAAATGCCTTTCAATCTGTTTTACTCATTCAAATCATTTCTTACTAATTTTCAAAAGTCCTTTACATTTCTAACATTTCTTTGTCTTTTATGCATGGCCTATTTTCTGCTAGCCTGTTAACTCAATATTGGGTGACAGACATTTCAAATCTCCAAACAAACTTATCTTCTCCCATTTATTTACATACAGGTGCTTTTTCTTCTAATATAAAACCTATTCTTCCCAGCACTCAGGAGGCAGAGGCAGGCAGATCTCTGTGAGTTCAAGGCCAGCTTGATCTCTATAGGGAGTTCCAGGCCAGCTGGGGTTGCAGGGAGACCCTGCCTCATAAGGACAAAAACAAACAAAAAACCAAAACCAGTCTTCAAAATTCCTCTAGGTTCTGGTCAGGCAATATTTACAGCAACATGGGACCCTCACATCCCAGAACTTCTACACAACTATCCTGAGCCTGGCCCTGACATATGTAAGTAGCCTGGAATGTGTTAGGAATCTCTGCCCAAGAGATTAAGAAGAGGACTGGAATTGACCATTCTTTCCTGAAATGGTGTGCACAGACTGTACAGAACTGTACAATGCCAGGCTACTTACATATATCATCAACCTGATCAGGCTGACATTGTGGCTGAAGATCAGATACCAAAGACCAGCCATAGGGAAAAGCAAGACTTTATTAGCCATGGTGAAGCTCCTAAGGCAGGAGATATACCTATACAGATACCCTGGTCAGAAGCATGCTGCCTCATCCTCTACTCACTTAGATTGAGATGTAATATATTCCCTTCAGAACTGCATCCTGACCTGAAAAGACTAAGCTCCAGGACACTGGAGAGCTCTGATGATTAGATCCTGGTGTGACAGGTCCAACTGCCAAGACACAGACCACATGAGGCACATTCTGTCTCCAGGGAACTGAGGGAAGGCTCGAGTATGTGTGTGCCCCCTGCCCTACATTCAGAGCAGATCATTAATTGCTCTCCCTACTTCTTTATGCCCCACATTAATAGCCAGTTTCCCACTGCCCTCCCTTATAAAACATGCTATAACCTATGCTCCCTGCAAGGCTGAATGTCATATATTAGCCTCGGGACTCACCCAACTGCCAGAAAGAAGGCCCAGGACAGTCAGGTTCCAAGTTCTCTGACTCCTAGCAGTGCTAAGGCAGCTCTGGTTCCTGGATCACATCAGGCTGTGGTCAGAAACTGATGGGAAAACTCATCCTCCTGGTATAAATTTATGATTTAATTAGCCAAGAAAATAGCTCTTAAAAATTATTTATTATTTTTATTTTATGTGTATGAATGTATTGCCTGCACCCATGTTGTACAACGCCCAGAGAAGTCAGAAGAGGATGTTGGATCTCCAGCTCCAAGAAAATAGAAAGTTGTAAGAGATGCAGCCCGTTGCTCTACAGCTTTCCTTTCACCCTGGGTTTCCAGGTTAGAGCCAGCTCTAACACTAGGTTCAGGTAGGGTCCTGCCCAATTTAGAAGGAAAGAAGAAATAAACTAAACTAATGAACAAAACCTCACAAGTTGAAATCTTTCTATGAT
This sequence comes from Eospalax fontanierii, assembly GCA_035773235.1. Classification (NCBI taxonomy): domain Eukaryota; kingdom Metazoa; phylum Chordata; class Mammalia; order Rodentia; family Spalacidae; genus Eospalax; species Eospalax fontanierii. The sequence goes on along the minus strand of CM069540.1, from coordinate 16,419,981 downwards.
TTTTTTAATACACTGGCATACTTAATAATTTTTATGCTATCAGGGCTGGAGAGATGGCTCAGCCTATGGTATATCACCATGCCCAGCTTTTTCTTTAACTTAAAGATTTTATTTGTATTTTATGAGTATGAGTGTTTCACCTGCATGTATATAATGTACCATGTTATAAGAATCCCAAGGGGGCCAGAAGAAGCATTGGATCACCTGGAACTAGGGTTAAGGAATAATGTCAGCTGCCATGTGGGTGCTCAGACCCAAACCCAAGTCCTCTGCAAGAGCAGCCAGTACTCTTAACCACTGGTCCATCTCTCCAGCACCATTACTCAGGGTCCTTTTGCTAACGGGTTCTGGGAAATAAACCCAAGTCCTCATGTTTGCCAGGCAAACATTTTATCAAATGAAGTATCTCCCCAGTCCAACGTGCATCTTTTTTTAAAAAGGTTTTTCCCTTAGATCTAAACTAGCATTACTTATTATTTACATTTTGCCAGCATCGACTTCCAGACAGACATTACAAGAATTTTGAACACCTTGGGATACCATTATTCTAGATCTGTGTTATCCACTAACCACAAGGGTCAGATACATTTTAAAGAAAACTTAAGAGTTTCTTGGTCTCAACAGTCACATATGGTTGGTAGCTACTCCATTCAGCAAAGGGAGTATTTCCCTTGTCATAGAACCTTCTTTTGAAGAGCAGTTTTCTAGATGTATGACAAATCTTAGGTAAAGAATCCTTACTTGGAGCCAGTACCAAGTCATCAAAGTGTCATAATTAATTCTTAAACTGTTCCTTAAATTAAAACAACAGAAAAAAATACTTTCACTGATAAGTGGATCCCTTATATATTTGTCTCCTCACAATGAAAAATTTGAATACAGCCCAAGTTCATTTGTCTCTGGCTGCCAAAATTAATATGCCACACAGAAGGCAATGTGTTCTTTGAGCTTCATGACTCCTTTCTCCCAAAAGGAAATTCCTAGTTGATGATCACTTAGAAAATTAATCTTTATCGAATTCTTAATAGCCCACACTGAATATAATATGCAAACTCCTAAAAAAAATTCAACCTCAGGGTTTTAGTAAGCATATAAGTTAAAATACACAGATCTTCTAAGACTACAGAGGTTGATGATAAGCAGAAAGTGGCCAAGGATATGTTAAGTGAGAATGTAAAGCAGAACATGGCACAGATCTATGTGGGATGCTGTCTCTGTCTTGCTCCCATCTCCACTAAATACCAACATTCTCGATAAATAAAATACCTAAGTAAGAAAATCAGCACCTGCTGCCAAGCCTGACAACTTCAGTTTGATCTCTAGGACCTACATAGTGAAAGGGAAAACTGACTCTCTCAAGTTGCCCTCTGGCTTCCACATGTACGCCCACAAACATACACACAAAACAAACGTAATAAAAAACTTTTAAGGAACGAGGTCTTCTATTCTTTTTAGAGACTTCTAGAAACAAAGCAAAAAGTGAATAGCAAAGCTTTGGCACCTCACTATAAACTGCACTGGAGATTGCTCAGCGGTTTAGAGCCGGGGCTGCTTGCAGAAGACCCAGTTTTGGGTCACACCACTCACATGGAGGATCACATGTGTTGCAACTACAGTTCCAAGGGATGTAACACCCTCTTCTAGCCTCCATGAACACCAGGCATGCATGTGGTATACACACATACATGAAAATATTCATATTCATAAAAATAAGTCTGTCTTAAAAACTTTCCTCTTCACAGTGAAACAGTAAGAGAAAGTGAGTGAGAAAGTAAAACAAACAGAACTGGACAACAGGTAATCCTGGGGGTAGAAGACAGATCCCATATTGTTTAACAGTTTGAAGTTATAAAATACTGCTGTGGAGTCTCAATTTTGCATACTCATGTAGGCATTTGTGATGCTTCCACTGGGCTGGTCATTACATAACAAACAGCTGAAATCTCCTGCAGTCATTCACCAGGTCTTGTTTGGATGTGTTCTCTCTGAAGGCCTACTCTCAAGGGCTTCCTTTTTCTGGGGGATCCTAAGGTGGATGATTTCCTACTGAAGACAGGTCAGAGTAAATATTTCCCTAAAATACCGTCAGGAGGGCAAAGGAGAAGTTGTGCACCAAGACTCGGAAGCTCAGTGATATCAGCTTTATCATGATACCCCTTTCCCTTCCTGAGTTTTATCCTCAGCCCTAAAACAATAATCATCATTTTATTCTTGACACTACTGTGCATGAACAGCTGTTTGTCATTCTGAAATCAACTACTTTTCCGTTGGGGAGCATACATGTTCTATGCAAGACAGAAATAGGAATCAGGGTTATTCTGCACCTCAACTTCAGGGGCTTAGAGTGCTAAGGAGGCTGAAACCCCAAAGACATGACATGAAGTTTATGGGGAGTTCAAATATAGACCTAAACTTGAAAGAACTGTCTTCCATTTTACACACGCATCATTTCAAAGCCACTGCCAAATATCTGTGATTTTTTTTTTTTTTTTTTTTTTGGTAAATGATCAGGAACTCAAGAGAAAACAATGCATGACTCATTGTCACAATAACATAAACAATATGAGGAATACATTCTCATATGCATACACTCTTAATAAAGAAAACCCATATACAGAAAGTACAGTATAGGCACATTAATGAATGATGCAGAGTTCTTAAAATTTAGAAATAAGTATATGAATCAAGCAAGCATTAATATCAGCCTGTAGAAAAGATGCCTACAAGGCAAATCAAAATGTTTTAGCTAGCCTCTTAAAAATAAAGAATTTCTTTATTCAGACATTAAGGAAGAAATGAACTTTTAAACAAAGATAATTTTTAAAAGTAATCAATCTCACAAAATATTTATCTAACAGAATTCAGACATGCTAGCTAGAACATCTCTACTAACATACCTAAAAAACCACAAATTACTGTGAAATAGGTCTGGAAATATGTGGTCTCTGTAGAAAAAAATGTCTTTAACAAAGAGAGGTTTCTTCCTAAATTACATTAGTATTCACAGTGGAACAACTCATTACAGATGTGCTGCTTGCGTCTCAGACCCAGTAATACCTTTACTAATAAGAAAATAGAGCCGAATGTCACACTTCTTTTTCACAAAACTTAATGATGAGAGACTAGAATTGAGAAGCACAGGCCTGAGTTTCAAAGTATCAGATAAGAGAATGCTGCAGAATGAAATGAATGTCAAATATCAGCAAAAAGGCAAACATGAATCAGACAGCTTTAGGAGGAGGTTAAGGAGAAGTCGGCCAGGCTAAAATTAACAGTAAGAGAGAAAAAAATATGAGGAGGCTAAGCAGGAAAGAGGGAAGCACAGAGAGAATCCTGAAGTAGTAGCAAAGAAGTTGAAAAAATTGAAGCCTGCATCCCAGGCAAACATAGCAGAATGGAATCCGCCTTGGACCCTATTTCCCCAACAGGTGTCACCCACCAGAGGTGACTGCATGGCTGCTCTCCAGTTCCACCTCAGAAGTCAACCTGCTGTGGAAGGAAAGCCTCTAGACTCTGCCACAGCCACTGTGTGTTAACTGGTAGCATCCTTGCAACTTTGCAAAAGGTAACATACAATTGTTCTCATTATATCAGTCAAAAATTTCTAGCACTCAGGAGGCTAAGGCAGGAGGAGTACAACTTTGAGGCCAGCCTGGGCTATTATAGCCAGAGCATCTCAAATTCCTCCCCACTCTCCCCCCCAAAAAAGAGCCAGTGAATGAGATCAGATTCCTATATTTTGACAGAGGGCTTAGATGGCAGTACACAGAAGGTATGGGGTGTTGATGCTGACCAAAGGTAAAGCTAAAAGACTCAGGGTAAAACTGACTGTTCATAGGTTCTGTGTAGCAGCTCACTACATAATTATCTCAGCTGGTCCTCACAATATTCCCACAGCAGAGGTGGAAGAATTAGGGGCATCTCTGATATATAATTCCCCCAAATATTAGAAAAAATAATGTACTCAAGTGAAAGTCAAACTACAAAACTAACAGGGGATATCAAAGATACACAACCAACTTAAAGAGGCACAGCATAGTAAGATGTGCTTGAAGATCAAGCAGTTCCATTCAAGGTGCACACCCAGGAGAAAGGAAAATGTGTTCACACACAGCCTTGCCCATGAACAAGAGTAGAGATAAATCTGCAATCCCAATACTCAGGAGGCTGAGGCAAAAACAAAACAAAACAAAAAACAAATTTGAGTACAGTGAGGATTATACATAAGACCCTATCTCAAGAAAACAAAATTAAAATGTTAAAAAAAAAACCTTGTAAACAAATGTTCATAGCAATACTATTTGTAATAGCTACACAGAAATCCAAACATTAAGTGATGAATGAACAAACAAAATGTGGTACAGTCATGCAATTAAAACAAATGACATGCTGATTCATGCTACAATTTAAATGAACTTGAAAACATTATGCCTAGTGAACGAAGCTAGTCACAAAAAGGCCAGTTACTATATGATTCTCTTTATATTAAATGTCTATAATAAGCAAATCCACAGAGACACAGAGTAGATTAGTGGTTGCCAGGGGCTGAGGGAAGCAGGGAATGGGCAGTGACTGCTAATGAGTAAAGGTTTTCGCTCTGGAGTAATCACAGTGTTCTGGAATTAGATAATAGTTATGGTTACATGACTCTATGGATGTACTAAATAAAAACCAGAGCTGAATGCTTAAAAGTACAAATGTATGGTGTGAACTAGACCTCAATAACAGCAACTGTGTATGTATGGGGTGGGGGGCTACACACTGCCCATGGGACACCTCTTCCTTGGCAGAGGAACTAGGAACACAAGTTAGTGTCATTTGAAAGGCTCCTCTGAGCAGCATGTATCTCAGGCTGCTGACAATAACAACAGAGCCCCAGATTTGGAGAAACAAGTCCTAAGGTCTCTTGTCAGAGTCATGAGGATTAAGCAACTCCCATGAAGTTCTGCTTCCAATATGCTCCCCTGTTCCAATATAGCTCATTTCTCATGGTAAATTGTCAATCTATCTTTTGGTTTTTTTAAATCACATCAGGACCACTCCTATCTTAAGAGATAACTCACTTCTGTATTTTTAGAACCTAGAGGCTTAAGAGAAAGACCAGAATACTGAGCCATCCTGGTTTTTTCCTAGGACTGTTCAGTTATAGCACTAAAAGTCCTATTTCCCAAGAAATTCTACAGCCCTATGCAAACAGGATCGTATTAGATAAGGCCATGAGTTTGGTAACTATACCAAGTGCAGCTTGATGGACACAAACCCATTCCTATCACATATGCCCTTCGTTTTTACCAGAAACTGAAAAGCCAGATTCTGACACATAACCCCCCATCCCCACCCCTGGGCTACTTGCAGCCAATGATGCCACATAACTCAGCTCGAGTCAATGAAATACAGCAGAGGCCTCTGGGGAGAGCCTCACTTCCTGAATACACAGCTTCTGCTGTTACCACTTGGACCTTTCCACCATTTTCCTATGGGAACAAAAAGGCAGGGTCTAAATATTAAGACACTGCTTTGAGATAACCAAAGAGGCATGAGGGAGGCTTCTACGCTAAAGAAGTAAGAAGCTGCCAAGATGCTGGGTCTCAAAGGTACAATGGCACCAGAGGTAGCTAACTATCCCAGCCCTGAAGCACCTACCTGCAAGTGCTGGCTAAAGGGACAAAGAATCCCTACCTGTGTATCTGAGTTGCACATGTCCCTAACCTAAACACCTGTGAAGCTTCCTAAGAAAGAGCCAGCAGGTCACTCAAGTTTAAAACTAGCCCTATAGCTCCCAAGTGCTTAGATTAAAGATGTGCTCCACCAAACCCAATTTCAAATTTATTTTTAATAATAAAAAGGTTGAAAGGGCCTCATAAAATGTCATGTGGCTTTCTCAGAGATATTCTATTTTGAATCAACAAAATCCTCTCAAGGCTTCCACAGACATTAAACTTTCTACTTAACAGATGAGAAGACTGAGGCCCAGAGATGAAATGAAAGGTCAAACTCCACAGATTAAGAATGAAAGAGCCAGTATCCAAACCCAGGTCAAGCCCAATGATGTACACTCTACCTCTGCCTCAAAGGTGTGAAGCACTGGAAGACCACCAAAACAGATGTGTTGTTGTGCCTGACTGAGGAGAGGATAAGGCCAGGCTCACACAATGACACAACTTCAAGAAACAATAGAGCGAGATGGCATGTGCCTTTGATTCCAGCTCTTAGGAAGCAGAAGTGGGTGAATCTCTGTGAGATGGAGGCAAGCCTGGCCAATATTGGCCAGCCAGGGTAACATAGTGAGACCCTGTCTCAAAATAAATAGATAGATAGATGATAGATAGATGATAGATAGATAGATAGATAGATAAACAGATAGATAGATAGATAGATAGATAGATAGATAGATAGATAAATGCCAGGTATAATGTGATACACCTATAATTCCAGCATTCAAGAGACAGAGCTTGAGTTCAAAGTCAACCTGAACTACACGAGACCTTGACTCAAACACGAAAAACAAGAGGGTATCAAGGTGGCTCCACAGGTAACATACTTGCAGCTAAGATGATGACCTGAGTTCCATACCCAGAACCCACATGATGGCAAGATCAACTCTCACAAGCTATCCTCCGACTCTTGTCAGAATTATTCAGAAGAGTCAATAAAAATATGAAGAGCCAGACTAGAGAGAGAGCTCAGTGGATTAAGAGTACTTGTGCTCTTGTAGGCCTAAATTTGGTTCCCATCACCCATATCTGGCAGCTCATAACTACCTGTAACTCTAGCTCCAAGGGATCCAACTCCCTTTTCTGGCCTCTGCAGTCACTCACACACGTGCATGAGCCCCCACACAAACACATATACAGAAATAAAAATAAAATGAATTTTTAAAAGAATATGAGCCAGAAGTGGTAGCCCATGCCTAAAATCCAGCACCCAGCAGGCAGAGACAGGCAGAGCTCTGTGAAGTCCAGGCCAGCCCTGTCTACACAATGAGTTCCAGGCCAGGAAGACCCCGTCTCAAAAAGACCCAGAAAAATGTATATATAAAACCAGCTTGTTCCTTCAAGTGAATCCATGAACAAGGGCCTCTCCTCTGCTCTGCAATCATCAACCTCATTCCACAAATCCTCTATTATTAATGCCTGTACTTTATTTTAGTATGTCCTCTCAGTCCATCCACACTACTCCCTACCAAGGCCCCAGCTCACTCTAACCTCAATCAGCACACCGCTTTCAAGTTCTCTCTCAGGATCAATATTCCAGTGAGGCTTCTCAAGGAGGAGAGAGGGAGATGATTGATAGATAGATCTTCCCTTTCGTGCTTAAAGCCTACCTACCACAACGCCCAAATTTCTTTAAAATTTTTCTTTCTTCCTTTTTTTGATTTTTTTGAGACAAGGTCTCCCTTTAGCCCCAGCTGGCCTGGAATTCACTAAGACCCTCCTGCCTCTGCTCCTGTGTGCTAGGGTTAAAAGTGTATACCACCACACCTGGCTCATAATGCCCAAATTTCTTTACTGGATACAACTTGCATTTTATTTTTGAGTCAGAGCACTGCGATGTAGGCCAGGCTAATCTCAAGCTCTCCATTCTCCTACCTCAGTCTCCTAAGGGCTGAGCCTAGAAGTATGCATAGCACCATACTTGGCTCACAATCCTATGGTTTTTACAGCTCATTTTCTAGCACATTTCCCTAGACCTAGGTCATATATACTCTGGCATCATACAAACATGGATCCTGAATTATGCCTCCCATCCTGAGCTTGCTATCCCCTCTACCTAGGATGACTTCTCTATAAAAGTTACTTCCCTCTGTAAGGCTTTCCATAGAAAATAAATTTCTCCTCTTTTGTGTGAAATGTTCCATAAGCCCCTTAGCCTACAACATTAGCATTAGTTGCATACACTGGGATCTCCCTGGCTGACCACCAAATACTATAACCTAAGCAGGTACTCAGCAAATTTGTCATATGTGATGCTGGAGATCAAGCCCAGAGTCTCACACATGCTAAGCAAGCATTCTACCATTGAGCTACATGCCCATCCTAATACTAAATGAATGGATATGAGCTACTTGGTCAATCACTGATTGAATCAGCCAACCCACTAGTCTCTGAGGTTCGTAAGGGAATGACTGGTGTCACATTTATGCTGTACACCTACCACAGGCAAGTGAGGTGACCCAAGTGTGTGAAACTCAGTATCACAGGGCCTTACCAACATGTCTCCACTAGCTGTGATGTGATGTCATCCCTCTCTGAGGGCTGAAGAATGAGAAGCACCTACTGGTAGGGTTTATTATCATTCAAGAAGACTTTGTTAGAATACAAGGTTTATTTATTTGTTTGCAATTTTCCTTTTGCGGTACCACTATGCATTATTTTTACAATCAAGTATATCCCTGTAGCAGGAAGGAGAGCAGGTAGGAAGACTGCCATATTGCTATTTGCTGATGACTACACAGGATCAGAATCCACAATAACTATCCCTATATTCAGAAAAAAAGAAAACTATTCTCTCTGTTTCAGCTTCTGTGCTTCCTTATCTGACAATGGGAATTTTATAAACCAACATCTTCTTTTCTCCTTGGCATCTAGAATGTTTACAAATTAATTATTCATCCTAGACATTGGGTTTATCTGTTCTTTCATCTTAATTATTTTTGAGGTTTGAAAAAAAACACATTTTACACATTTTAATAACCTAAACAACTTAAAATCATTTTTTAGATCCAGGCATAGTATAATTACCATCCATAACAGCTGAAACTGAACAGAGGTACCTTTTGCAGCAGCAAAAGTACAGTACAACCTAGGAAAAAAGGCTTCATCTTCCGAATTTCAGCAAGATCAGTCCCATTGTTTTCTGTTATTCCAATATATTTAAACAAACTTTTTAGAATCTATCAGTCTTTTTTTTTTTTTATTCATCACATAGTAAGTGCTGGGGGAAGGTGGTAGACAGATGTTAGAACAGGGTTTCATGCAACCCAGGCTGGCTGGAACTCACTAAGTAGCTAAAGCTGGTCTTGAATTCCTGAGTCTCCTGCTTCTATCTTCCAAGTCCCAGGATTACAGGACCACATGTAGCTTTTTGTTCTGTCATGGGGGTTAGGATCTTGCTTCATGTAGGCTTAGGTGACCTAGAACTATGCTATGTAAACCAGGCTGACCTTAAACTTGCAGAGATCCTCCTGTGTGTGTGTATGTGTTAGTGTGGTACATACAAAAATGGCCATGTGAATGTGCAGGCCTCTGCATACACACAGAGGCCAGAACAAAGTGTTAGGTGTCCTCTGATGCAGGATTTCCTCCTGCATCTACAGATCACGGTTTTTTTGGCTAGGCTGGCAGCCTTAAAGGCCCAGCCATCCTTCTGTCTTCAATGCCAATATTGCTGGGATAATGGATGTGCTCGCAAAACCAGGATTAGCTTGTTACATGGGTGGATGCTGGAATCCAAACACAAATCCTCACACATGCACTGCAAGTGCTCTTACTCACTGAGTCATCTCTCTAGCTATGGTGCTTAAGTATTTTTTAAGTCATTTTTTTGGTCACACATTGACCTCACAGGCACAAAAATCTCAGCTTTTGTTACTGTTTCCAGAAATCCTTTTATTAGATTAATTTTGCCTTAAAACAAAAGATCTTCTTAAATATTATTTATGATAGCTACTAAATCAATTAACTCCTCAAAATAACGTTTTTTCCAGGGCTGAAGAGATGGTTCAGCAGATAAGAGCATGAACTGTCCTTCAAGAGGACTACAGTTTGGTTCCCAACATACACATTAGGCTGCTCACAACCACCTACAACTCCAGCTCCAGGAGGAACTGATGACTCTGGGCTGTGGGGGCACCTGCACTCACATGCACATACCCATACAGTAGACACAGACATGATTTAAAAGGGGAAATAAACCTAAATTGAAATAAATTCTTTTTAAAAATAAAGCTTTCAAATCTAAAGCTAAAGAAGATGCCTTACAAAGAATACTACAAAAACTAACAAGAGCTGCCAGGGATTTGGCTCAGTGGTTACCTAGCACGTTATGAGACAGGTGTGGTGGCACAAGCCTATAATCCAACACTGGGGAGGTGAAGAAGGGAAGATCAGAAAGAAGTTCAAGGTCATCCTCCAGGGGATAAGGTGTCTGAAGATGGCTCTTTTAAAAAAGAGGGGGAAACAGGTGAATAACACTGAATGGGAGACCAGTCTCCCAAGGTCTCTCCCCCTCTGAGGATCTGTACATAGTTAATGGTTTCTCGGGGAAGAAGGACATAGTAGTACAGGCACTATTAAGTTGTCCAAACCCCATTAAGTAACCCTCATTAAAAATCACTGGTTCACAAAAGCAAAAAAGCATAAAAGTAGAGGAGAGATTCCTTTGGGAGAGAAAGGGAATCCTTGGGAGTGGGAAGGGAATAAGAAAGGGCAATGGGGGTGAATAAGATAAAAATATACACATGTATGAAAATGTCTTAATGAAACCCATTATTGTGTATAATTAGTATCCACTAATAAAAAAATCTTTAATAAGGAAAGAAAAATGAGAATTTGCTTTTGAAACTAGTCTGTAAGAAAGAGTAATGTCAGTCACAAAGAAAGAACACACATCACATGCACCTTCCCATTCCCTTTGTAGCAGGGCAGATGTGCTCCTAGGAAGAAGCAGCTGAAGTTCAGTTTCCTGCTGCCATGACTTACGGGGCGTATGCTCATTTACATTTTCTGAGCTTTTCAAATGTTGACGTGGAACTACAAGTGTAAATATTTGTTCCTTTTCTGGTTTATAAGTTTCATGATGATAAAATTCTGTATATAGAGCTACTAATTAAAAAGGAATCTATTTGCCTTGTAAGATGTTTGAGGTTCTATGTTTATTTGAGATGAATAAAATGGTACATGCTAGAAAGGAACAAGAATTAGAAATCTGAACTTCATTGGACTGGTTTAACAAGTTTCTCTTGGGAATGAAAGACTTCATTCGTTAAATCTAAGAGGGCCTTACAGATAATTTGGGCAAATATGCAGCAGTACAGTAAAAAAACTTTTATCACACTGACTTTGAAAGGAAAGAAGGGATGATACGTGATTAAAAACAACCACAAATTAAGTTTGAGAATGGGGCCAGAGAGATGGTTCTATAGTTAAGAGCACTGATTGCTCTTGTAGAGTTCCCAGGGTTCAAATCCCAGCACCCACATGGCAGCTAACAACTGTCTGTAACTTTAGTTCCAGAGAATCTAATGCCCTCTTCTGACCTCGTTGGGCACTGCATGACATAGGTACACTTACATACATGCAGGCAACACATTCATATACATAAAATAAAAATAAAAATAAATAAAATGTTAAAAACAAAATTTGAGAGCAAAATCAGAGGAAGACAATTTCCTATCACATTGATTTTGGAGTCACCTGGCATTATCACTTAATGGTGATCTAGTAACAAGGTCCATTACTATTCATAATACTGCTGTTATGTGCTACTCAGGAAAAAGGGCCAAACCACACCAATCTGCACAGAACACAGATGACCAATTAGCGCCATTTACTTCTGTGCTAACCTGGAATCCAGCACTTAGGGCTGAACTGTATTTTTACAATAGCCATCGCAACTGCCACCACCACCACAAACAACAAGCTTACTTTTCACCAGAAATGTTCAAAGTGCTGAAGTTTTTGATAGTGGTTTGCTGTTATTGTTGTTATTGGAATTATTTTTTAGACAAGGTCTCACTATATAGCCAAAAATGTCCTCAAACTCGCAATCCTCTTGCCTCAGTCTCCTGAATGCGGGGATCACAGGCATGTGTCACCACGTTGGGTTTGTGTTGTGTTTATTTATCCAACTAATTAAGCTCTGTGAAACAAATATGGTCAAGTCCAATTTAACAAATAACATTTAAAACAACTCTAAAACCTCTAACCTCAAAACTATAGAATGCACAACACAAATGAGGCCTAATATAACGTTTGTGTGCTAATGATGTCTCAAAACAGAGTTGTCAGTAACAAACCTTAAGTAACAAAACTGACCATAAGACTGAGGAGGAGACATGAAGACAAGTGAGAAAACACTGAAGAAACAGGCCTCACAGAGGAGCCCACGGTGGCCCTGCCAGCTTGTCATTGGCTTCTTTAATCTCACAAGGACAGCAGGACCTCTCGACCACAAAGATTTTTTCCTACAACAGCCACATATGTGGCTTTCCAGTTTTTGAAGGCAACTTAAAAAAATTAATTTTGGGGCTGGAGAGACAGCTCAGAGGTTAACAGCACTGACTGCTCTTGCAGAGGAACCAGGTTCAAATCCCAACACCTACATAGTGGCTAAAAAAACTGTAACTACAGTTCCAGGGGATCCAATGACCTCTTCTGACCTCCATGGACATTGTACTGTACAACATGGGTGTACTGACATACATGCAGGTATAACATACACATAAAATAAAAATAAATTTAAAAAAAATTTTAATAAATAAATTTTAGAGCTGGAGATGAAGCTCAGTTGGTACTTGCCTAGCAGGCACAAAGCCCTGAGTTTGACCCCTAGGACCACACAAACCAGGTGTGGTAATGTAATTCCTGTAGTTCAGCATTAGGGAAGCTAAGGGAGGCCAATACCAGAAGACCCTGAGTTTGAGGCCAGATCCCGTGTCAAAGACCAACACTTTACTCAGAAAAAAAAAATTTGAAATCTGGCAAGAAGCCAGACATGATGGTGCAGGTCTTTAATCCCAGCACTCAGGAGGCAGAGGTAGGAAATCTCTGGGAGATCAAGGCCAGCCTGGTCTACATAGTAAGTTACAGACCAGCTGTGGCTACAGTCTCAAAAAGAAAAAAAAATTACAAAACTGTTATAATAAATGCTCATATGCTGGAAACAGTTCCCCTTTACCTTTAGTCTCTCTCCTTCCATATGAGATTACATTGCAAGGACTATTGAGCTGTAACTCCTCTCCAAAGCAAGGTCATTTATTCTCTTCGTATCTATGATGGGTTATCAAATGGGGTACATCTAATAGGAATGGAATACTGTTACCCAGTTTTGCCAGTACAGAGTGAGTGATTACTTCCCTTATCTGACAAGCTTGTGACCAAAAGTGTATAGAATTCATAGGGTTTTTTTGTTTTGTTTTGTTTTAATTATGGAATATTTGCATAGACCCTACCAGTTCAGTTCTATATTACTACTCATAAACTCCCTCAATGCTCCCAACTCATACACACTCCCATCCAACACAGGATCACATAAAGAGCTGTCATGTCTCTACAAAGCCAATCACCTTGTTCCCAATCTTATCCTGCCACTGTCCTTTCCTGGTTCTCTCTGCTATGGCCACATTAGCTACCTTCACCTCAAACATACAAACTGGGCCCCTGCAGTCAAAATCCTAGAAACTTCTGGAGTCTCTCAACTGTCCTCACAGGTGAACTCCTCTCAAGCTTTCATCTTGCCTCTGGAATTCCCTGCATGTACAGCCACACACTCACTCCCTTCCCTCTTGATTTCCTTCATGTCACTGTTCACATCCAGTAATAACCATACTGATTAACTTATCATCTCACATTCTATACTGCAAATTCTATGAAAGCACTTGGTTTAGAATAGAAACTCAGTATTTTTTAATGAGTGAAGAATCAACTGGGGTGAGGGGAGAAATGGCGGGGGCGCGTTCCAAATGACTTCACTTTGCAGGTTCCATATTGACAAGTGTATCTAGTGAGCTCTCTTCTCCACAGGACAGTACTGCAAGGTCATATTTCAAGATTAACACTCACCCTCAGGGAAGTACTATGGAAAGTGCCAAGACTAATAAGAACAGGTTTAATATGCCAGAATAAGGAGCTCTGGAATGCAGGGAAGAGAAACATTTTCAACCCCAATGAGAAAACCTAGGGTTACACAAAAAGCCCAGGGTTAGAGTCAGAACACAAGATTTGACTCTGACCTTTGTAGTTCTGACTGCCTCTGGGACTCAATTTCTTCTTATGTCAGTAGGATAATGCTTACCCCTTAGCTCATCTGAAAGAACAGAATGTTCTGACAATCAGTGGGAGGCAGTCCTTTTAGAAAGAAAGGACAACAAGCTCCTGAATAGATGTGAGGAGGAAGTGAATTATGGTGCACAGATAAGCATCAGGAAATAATCCTCTACTAACAAAAACCTAAGTGTCATGTCCATATTGTGCTCCCTTCTCATTCCTGCTCAGCCCTGTGTGGACTCTGAGCAGTTCACCATATGCAAGCAGCAGCTAGTAGCTCCTAGAGACAAAAGATTGCTTTTAGGTATGGGGCTCCTGTCCTTGCAGCAGCTGGAGCACAGGTTCCACAGCCAGTTGTGGGAAATTCTGCAGAAGCACAGGCACATGGCCTAGCAGGCCCTTTCCAACCCCAAGACTCTGCAGTTAGCTTAAAAACTGAATTAAATATGCCCCAAGCACCCACACCCACAAAGTATATTAGTAGACAGTGGATGATTTTTAAAAGGGGGGGGGGGCGCTGGAGAGATGGCTCAGCAGTTATAAGCATTGGCTGCTCTTGCAGGGGATCTGTGTTTGATTCCCAGTACCTACATGGTGGCTAACAACCATCTGTAAGTCCAGTTCCAGGAGATCCAACACCTTCTTCTGACCTCTGTGGGTACTGCACAGGTGCACTTACATGCAGGCAATACACTCATACAAATAAAATAAAAATACATAAAATGTTAAGACACAAGGTTTCTATCTCACAACCAGCCTAGAATGTCAACGCCTACTGAACTAGAGTCACAAACAGTACCAATGAGCAAGAGAAACAATCAAGAGTGTAATACAACATTTTGGAGAAGCACAAATTACTGGAAGCTGGGAGAATTCCAAAGAAGGGGCCCAAAGTTCTGCTGTGTGTTATGTGGCTGCCTGAGAAGCACAGCCTTGGCTAACTAACAACAGTGGGAGTTTGGGTTTGTTTTGGAAGTGAGGGGGGCTTTCTTTGGAAGTGAGTCTGGCACAAGCTGGATATTCACAGTCATATACTGGCATCTGCAAGATGGTTAATAACATCCTGCACAAGTTCCAGAACATACGTTACTTGTGAAACAATCTGATATACACAGCATGACATGGCATAGCGCAAACCAGGGAGACAGACTGCAAAGAACCCTCTATAAACGTTTGAGAAGTCAGTGACCTCAAAAGGGACAAGAGTCACCTAAGGAGGTATGAGTACAGAAAAGGCTGCAAGAGGAAAGAGCACAAATGGGAGATGATTACACCTGAAGTTCACTTGTTCTCAAGATCAAAAGCTGAACTTCTACCCTTAAGTTCAAAACAACTTGGGGTTTGGCTGGGGGTGTAGCTCAGGGTGGTAGGTGCCTAGCAGGTATGACGTCTTGGGTTCCATTCCCAGTAAAAAAAGAAAGTTAAAGGGAAAGGGAGAGAGGAAGGGGAAGAGGAAGGGAAACAGGAAAGGGGAGCAAAAGTTACACAGATGAGAAACAGCAACTGAAAGTAACTCTTTCAAAAAAAAAAATTATCTTAAACAAAACAAAGAATGTCAATGGTGCTATTTAAAAGCCACTGTTAGATTGGGAGACTCACAGGCATGTCTCAAAAGAGATCCTGTGCCACTCAGCCTAGATGAAGACATCAAGAAGACAAAAATGAGATATTACCCAACTCAAACATGAAAATGAAAGTCTGCCCTTGGGAATTTCAATTTAGGCCTCATGTTTAAAATCTCTGTATAGTAACTCTGACAGTATATCAGAAAACATGACACATGTCTCCTGATGCTCCTAAACACAAACTCCCAAAACCAGCCAAGTCTGACAAAATGTGTCCAGCTCTTTCTGAATAATCCAGTAAGTAACCAAACACGCATTCATTGAATAGAGGTAGGCAAAGGAAGTCCTTGTCTTCATAAAGGGACAACTTAACTGACAAAATAATCAAACACATAAGTATGCAAGTGCAGACCATAATAAGGACTGATAGAATATACAGAGTACATTGTTATCGTTATTAAAAGGACCCTATTTAAACCAGAAGGTTCAAGAAGATAGGAAAATGTTTGATTTTTAATCAATTAATTTATTTTTATTTTACATGCATGATTGTTTTGCCTGCATATATGTAAGTACATCTGTGTCATACAAAGTCAGCAGAGGCCAGAAGATGGTGTCAGATCCTCTGGAACTGGACTTACAGTTGTTAGTTGCCATGTGGATGCTAAGAACTGAT
The DNA here is from genome assembly GCA_035773235.1 of Eospalax fontanierii. Taxonomy (NCBI): domain Eukaryota; kingdom Metazoa; phylum Chordata; class Mammalia; order Rodentia; family Spalacidae; genus Eospalax; species Eospalax fontanierii. The sequence goes on along the minus strand of CM069540.1, from coordinate 16,403,755 downwards.
CCCACATCCTCTGCAGGAGCAGCCAGTGCTCTTAAGCACGGAGCCATCTTCTATCCCTGTTTGTTTTTAGCAATGCCATTTAGAGTGTATGGTGGAGATGGCCTATAATCACAGTACTTCAGATGTAGAAGTAAAAGATCAGAAGTCAGGAGTTCAAGGTTAGCATGGGCTACATGAAAACCTATCTCAAAAGAAAAAAATGACATTTAAAATAGAAACATTTATAAAATGTCACTCTTCTAAAACAAAAGCACAGGATACACACTGGCATGTAAGCTTTGTATGTAGCTGTGCAAAGAACATGCACAAAGATAAATATGGAAGGGAATAAGCAAAAACAAAATAGCTGGTGATGAGAAAAACACTTGGTGGTAAGATTCTAGATGGTGTTCCAGCCTTCAAATTTTCTTTAGGGCTTCGGAGGTGGCTCAGTGGGTAAAACACTTGCCAAGAAAGCATGAAGACCTAAGTTTGGCTTCCCCAAAGGCATGTAAACACAGGCACTATGTCACATATACCTTTGCTCACACACACAATATTTTTTTTAAGGTTATATGGTTTTCATCACTTATAGTGAGCCAGGCTGCTGGCACACACCTTTAATCTAATATGGTTCAGTCCTAATTAACTATGTGATAATGGGCAACTACTGGACCTCCCTGGGAGGCTGTTCCTCACCTTTACGATGGTGCTAGTAAGACATGCTTATTATGTTATTATGAGAATAAAATTTTAAAGTATACGCAAAGGAAAGGGCCAGGTTCACTGCCCAGAACAGAGCATGTGATTAATAAACACAGATGTGATCACTACAAGTATATGGATCTGAAGGAAAAAGTGAACTTTCAGTCAAAAGAAACCGCCAAGCTAGATAAATGAAATGATTCTCTTCAAATACCCCTAAATGATGAAAATCAATCAACCCATTTTCTGTGTGATCACCTATACTATATACTCTGAAGAAACCAAAAGGATCAATTGCAGAAAAGTCCTCCTGGAAGAAAAAGAAGCCACACAATTTTAGCAATTTACAAAAAAATAAAGATACCCTTGACTTCAAAGTGAGGCTTCCTAGGCAGCATCGTAGTACATGTCTATAATCCTTGCCCTTGGGAGGCAGAGTCAAGAGGATCTCCAGTTTGAGGCTGGTCTGGTCTACAAAGAAAGACTGTGTTTCAAAAAATAAAAGAGGAAGTCTCCTGAAATTGTTTCCAGATTGAGACAGACTCCATATAAAAATGATAGACTGCAAACAAAATAACCCCACAACCCAAAAGTTACACAGCTAGAATTTGCAAACAGATGGTATCAGTAAGGCATGCTTTTAGTTCCAGAATAGTTGTGATAATAAACTAAAAGAAAAACAATTCCATTAGTCCACCATGATCTTCAAACACAGGCTGCTATAAAATTAAGATGCTTCTGGCATCAAATATTATGAAAGTATATTGCCTTCAACTTAAAACATTAGGTAACAGAGTAATTTTCAAGAACCAGGCAAAACACTCAACAAAGCCATAATTTCAATCATTCAGTATAACTGGGCAAAAGTAAAAAACATTTTTGTTCATTCTCTTCCAGAAGAATACAAAACAGTGTCAGTAGAGGAAGAAAGCTGTCAGTATTGCTTTGTTGGATACCTGGATTAGAATGACCACCCTTTAAGATGGTCTTTGTATACTTCAAATCCCCACACCAAGCCACATGGAGCAATGGAACAGCTGCTCACTGACCAACTGCTCTACAGAATTCAGTGGACAACAAAAGATTACTTTAATTAAAAAAGATAATCAGCGCACGCGCACACACACACACACCCACACACACACACACACACCCACACACACACACCCAGAGTCCTATCTTCTGCAAGGCGGCAGAGCCAAATGCCTATAAAACAACTGGCAGTATGCAGACACATCCTCAGGTCCTTCATGTCAATGAAATTTCCCTTAGCAACAGCTAAAAAGAAGCTGAACTTAAAAACAAACAAACAAACAACAACAGCAACAAAACCCTCAAGATCTCATGATCCAACAACTTGTTAGTAAGTTACTTTGAGTGTCACTGAGGTTTCTAGGCCAGATGGGTAATATGTTTTATTCAATTGAGTCTTGTACAGGGATAACAAAATATGAGACAGACTTGACCTGAGTCTTTTCAGTGTTCCTCCCAAGTAACAGCAGGAACTTGTGTGTGTGTGTTTGTGTGTCAGAGAGAGAGAGAGAAAGACAGAGACAGAGACAGAGAGAAACACAAAACACAAGTACAAGAGCAACTTCAAAGCAAGAGGTCAATAATTTAGGACTGTAATATCTGACATCTCTATAAGATACCACTCATCAAAACACGCATTTAACTGTAGTTATCAAAATGACCAAACAATAACAATAACTCAATACAGAATAAAAAACACAAAATGGGTACTACAAACAGAATTCAACATAGAAGCTTATCTTCCTTCTAATAAATTATACTGAGATCTGGTGGAATATGTCCCAAAGTATAGGATTCTGTAGTCATTCAAGATGCTTTGAGACTTGAGATGCAGAGTGTGGAATTTGTTCCCTTTTCAATTTTCTTTCCTATTCTCCAATTAAGTCAGAGACTAGCTTTGGTGTTAATACGTCTTTAACACCTCTCTAATGCTTGTGAATCTTTTGAGAGACCAAGCCTCTTAGGTTCAAAGTCTGTCAGACAATACTCAATTGCATTTTAATAAAATATTTTTAAAAGTTTTTACAATTACCTTCTATTTATGGCAAAAAAAAAAAAAAAAAAACCAAAACCAACCCACTACTTACAATGACAGACTTTTTCAATAAATCTACTATGATAATGGGGCAATTTTACTTTTTACTACATTTATTTGTGTATATGTGTGTAATAATGCTTAATGAATTATCTTGAAGCAAACCCCACACATGCTATCATTTTACCCATGTATTTCGGTTATAAAACCATTACTGTCATCCTTCAAGGTCTTAGTTAAGAGAACATAGCTATGTGGGTAGTATACACTGCCAGGTTTTAACATTCTGCTAAACTAATTACTAGGTATGATCTTTTTCTTAGAAGAAGTCCAATTTATCTCTTTTTTTTTGTTGTTTGTTTTGTTTTCTAATGACCTTTTAAATTTTATTTTATTTTTCTTTATTTACTTTTGAGACAGAACTTCACTATGTATTTGGCCTAGAATTTGCTAAGTAGACCAGACTAGCCTTGAACACTCACACCTGCCTTTGTCTCCCAAGTGCTAGGACTAAAGGTACAGGTCACCACACCTGGCTAAATTTATTTAATTTTTAATTATGTGTATAGGGAGGGAGTATGTGCATGTGTGCTATTTAATGTGCAAGTGTTCTTAACTGCTGAGCCATCTCTCCAGCCCCTATGAACTGATTTTTACAGCTGGCAATGGGTGAGCACTGCTCTTGATGTTTGCTCACCCATTAAAAATTCTTATAATAAGAAAAATGTAGGTAAAAACAAAGTGGAAAGATATCTCTTTTCTTCAACACTGAAATTACCAGTAAGATTTTTCAAGATGGGGAAAAATAAACAATCACAATTAGCCATGAAGATTGTGAAAAACAAAATAAAGGAGCATTAGTTTACTAGGTAATAAAACATATTATGGATAGGCATGGTGGTCCATACCTTTAATCCCAGCACTGGGAGGAAGAGACAGGTGGATCTCTGTGAGATCAAAGCCAGCCTGGTCTACATAGTACACTCCAGACCAGCTGGGGCTACAGATACATGCATTGACAGTTCAATGGACTATAACAGAAACCCTAAAAATAAACTCAAATATACATATTTAGTTTATGATAAAGATGGAATTTCATATAAAGGAGAATAAAGAGATTATTCAATGAATGATAATGGGACAGCTGGGCTGCCATCTGAAAAGGTAATAAAGTAAAATTGGATTCCTACCTCATTCCTTAGAGCAAAATAAACTCCAGATGGATCAAAAACTCAGTAATAAAAAGTGAAAATATAAAAACATTAGAAGAAAAGACAGAATTTGTTTTTTCATTATCTTGCAGAAGAGAAAGCTAGTGCACAAAACAAAGCTTAGATGCCATAAAAGTTTTCAGCAGAGAAATACAATTAAATTTAAACTGTACATACACTCTAACCTGGCCACTGGACATAAAGATGCAGCCTACAGACCTGTACAAATCCATTTTCACATAGGATATTCAGTGCAACATTGCTTACCTCAGCAAAAGATGAACTTATTTACTAGAGTATATATTATTAATTAAAACGAAAAGGCATCTCCTTCTGTAGTTTTCCAGTCTGACTTCAAAGATAAAATATTTCATTAAAGACCAAAAAAAAAAAAAAAATTGTCATTTATTTAATAAAAAACATATGCATGTACAGAGCATCTTCTAGAAAACAAACAAGGGACTGTTTTATTTTATTTATTATTTTTATATGTATGTGTTATGAGTGTATTGCCTAGATGTTTGTAAGTGTACCTTTGTTGTGGAATGCCCACGGAGGTCAGAAAAGAGTGGTCAGCTCTCCTGGAAATAGAGTTACGGATGGTTGTTAGCTGCCATGTGTGTGATGAAAATCAAACCCAGGTCTTCTGCAAGAGCAGCCAGTACTCTTAACCACTTAGCCATTTCCCCAGCCCCACAAGGGACTATTAATATTGCTTCTCTCTGGGGAAAGTGACTAACTATCTATGGGAAAGAAAAATGGCTTATTTTTTACTATATATCTTTTAGTAGTTATTAAATTTTGAATTATCTGATTGGTGTGTATGTACACATGCATGTTTGGAGGGAAGGTGGAAAAATCCAAGGTTTCATGTATGCTGAGGCACTCTACCACTAAGCTTTATAGAGATAGCCCAACAAAATAAAATTTTGGAGCATCGATTTCTTAAAACAACAACAACACAGACATGGTGGTAACACACCTGTAATCGAAGCTCTTAGGAGGTAGAGACGGGAGGGTCAGGAGTTCAAGGCCAGCTACAGCTACATGAAAGTCAACTTGTGGTACATTTGCTTCTGTCTTAAAAAGAAAAAGAGAAAAAAAGAAAAAAAAAATCCCACCACCCACATGGCAGCTAACCTTCCATTAACTTCAGTTCCAGAGGAATACAATGCCTCCTTCTGACTCTGAGGGCGATGCGACAGGATGCACTTATAAACATGTAGGCAATATACTCACAGACATAAAATAAAAATATAAATAAAATTTTTTAAATAGTGTTTAAAGAAAATCAAAGTGTGAAACTTTGCTAAGAATTCTGATTGTAACAAAATCTTTCTTAATTATAAGCCTGCAATCATGCACACAACAATACTATTTATAATATTTATAATAATAAATAAAACTTAAAAAGAAAAATTTTCAGTCACCCTGAAGATCACCCCCATTGGTCACTGGAGAAGTAGTATTCACACAGCTGTATGTCCTCATGTATTAAATGCTTCTTTTATTTATCATTTGAATATGGTTTATTTTGTAGGGTCTAGCACAGTGCTTTGTACATTACGAAAACTCAGCAGACTAGTGCTGATTTAACCCAAATAAAGAAGTAAAGGGGCCCAAAAAGTGGTAAGTGACTGCACTACATGAAGCCTGTACACCAGGGCTCAAACAACTGGGTCCAACACTTCTAGTGTGTTCTTGGGCAGGTCACCCTCCTCAACTGTAAGGTTTACTTCGCAACAGAATTCATCTCTTGGGGCTCATGTAAAATTGTTTTTATAAACTTCCAATGTCTAGAACATTATATAGTAAGTACAATGAGTTGTATATTTCTATGGTCTTCAAATATACAGGGAACCATCAATCATGTACACTTTTCAAGGCACAAATAGTGTTTTTAACCCTGTCTGTCCGCCCTTGCTGATGGTCACATGCTAAATAAGTGAATTTAAATGGCCCCACACAAAATTATGAACCTCCAGAGACCTGAAACACTTTTCACAGGATATACAACAGAGTATTTAAAAATCATAATAAAACCTAAAAAGTGATGTTCTCGGTCATAGCTATTTATTTTGTGTGGCTCTGAATTTTTTAAATGCTAGCAAAATACATACAATTTACATCTGATCAGTGTTCACCAAACTGCCTGCAAGCTTATGCTCATAGCTAGTAAGATTTATTGCTAACCAGCATGCCATGCTAAATTGAAATCAAGATATTACACAATTTTCCAATAAAGAGGTGATTTTGTAAGTTGGCATAAATGCTTTGTGAGAATGTAATTGTTGGTATCTTGTTATATTTCAGCAGCTAGTGGAAAATGAGATAAACCGGAAGGTTTACAGAGGTCGGAACTCATCAGATAGAAAGATCATCATTTTTATCAGCCCTGGAAAGCACATTTATAGGCTGATAACTAAACAGATACTCTTTAACAACAGGCCATAGTTGGTACTTCCAAACATTCTAACTGTAATTTCTGTGGAAGATTTGATGGAAAAGGAAGAATTCTACAAGCCCTGGCTTTAATTTGATGTTCACTTCTCTGAATTTTGTCTAGGAACAAGAAAAGTAGAAAAACCCACCTGGAGGGTCATCTGCTCCTACCCTTTAGAAATGTGTATCAGTCCTCCAACCCAGCTAACTCCACTCTTACCTCTAGAGTTGTTCCCACAAAATGACTCATTCCTTTCTAAACAGGTTCTGGCCATGTTATACCATGGCTCAAAATCTTTTAAAGACTTGTGACCCTCAGTGCAAAATCTGACTTAGGTAACACCATTGAAACCACTGTGCAGCCTGCAAAATGATGGCTACTCCAAAACATTCACGTTCAGAAGCTCTGTTCTCTTTCTAAAATATTTTATTATTTTATTTTACGTGTATGAGTGTGTGCCTGCATGTGTGTAAGTGCACCCATGTTGTGCAATGCCTGAGGAGGTCAGAAGAGGGTGTTGGATCTCCTAGAACTGAAGTTACATACAGTTGTTTAGCCACCATGTGGGTGCTGGGAATCGAATCCGGGTCCTCTGCAAGAGTAGCTAGTGCTTTTAATCGCTGAGTCATCTCTCCTGCCCCACTATCTTTCTTAACATGAAAGAAATAACCTTGCAGATATGACTAAGGACTTACGTGTTTTGGGTTTTGTTGTAGTTTTTTTGAACTTATACGTAGGCTTTTTTGTTTGAGGGCTTCTTTTGTGTTTGGTTTTCTTTTGTTTATGTTGAGATAGAGCCTCACTATATAACCCAAGCTCACCTCAAACTTGAAGTAATCCTCCTGCCTCAGTCTCCTGAGTGCTGAGAATACAGGCACTGGCCAATAACCCCAGCTAAGGACTTTGATGTGGAAAGGTTAACCTGTATTAACCAGGTGAGCTCTGTTAATCACATGCATCCTTTACAGCTAAGTGCCCATGAAGGGATGGTCAAGAGATACAGCACATCTTGAGGCTAGAGGAAGAACATAAGCCGCTCTCGAAGCTGAGAACAAAACAAGGAAGTAAGATTCTCTGAGAGCTTCCGGGAAAGAGTGCCCCATTGCTATACTCTTTAACCTGGTGACACTTGCTAGACTTAACCACAGTACTAAGATGATAAAACTGTACTGCTTTTAAACACTAAGTTCATGTGGTTACAGGAGCAACAGAAAATTAATACACACTGACTGATGGTTACTCATGTGATCTGAAGCCTACAGTATTTACTAATTATTTTCACAAAGAAAGACCTAAAATGGGTGAAAAATGTCCCTCAGTGGTAGAGCTTTTGCATAGCATTCCAGAGGCCCTGGGTTCAAATCCCCAGTGAGGGAGCAAAGGAGGGAAGAGTCTGAAATTATTCATCTCAGGATCTCCTATGAGACAAAGCTTCAAAACTGGCAATGGTCTTGAGAGAAACTCACTCTCTTCTGTAAGAGTCATAATCACCAAAGGCAACGCATGAACTTTACTGGAACAAGTCATAAATGACATTTTAAGGCTCCTCCTAGAAAATGTGGACTATTAGATAACAGTATCATCTCACTGCTGAAATGTTTATATTAATACCTGAGAGACTAAGCTATACAAGAGAATTTCTTATCTAACTAGATATTTAAGGATGCAATGTCATAATGTCTGCCATTCATTTTTCAATAGGCCATCCAAAATTTACTCATTTTCATCCCCGCCCACCCAAAGAAATGTGGTATTGTGTTAACAGTTGGCAAATTCACATGAAAGAACACAGCATTTTTTTATAACACTGTCAACTTTTTTCAGATGGTACAATTTTATAAACTACAAAGTTAGGGGGAAAGGTGGTCCTGGCTCCCTCCACTGCCTGCCTTTCCCAGATCTCCTCACTCCTCTGGAGTACAATGAAACAGCTGGAGTTCTTCAAACTGCCACTACACTTCTATAAGTACATCATACCTCTGCAGTTTTACTCATAATTCAAACTTAATAGCTAGAGTCAGGTTTTGTTACAAGATAGAAGCACACATATGACATTAAAATACCATAACAACAGGCCAAATGTCACGTAAGAATTGTCTTTTGATGACTTTATTACTAGATTCTAGTTTGTGCATTCTTGTCTCCTCTATTGTTTCTCTTGCCCCATATAAACTTTATACTCTGTTCTTGAACTTTATCATTCCTCTTTATGATTGGAGAGGGTCATAAGCATGGCAGGAAACCACGGACAAAAAGCAGGACTGGTCGCATCAGAAACCACGAGCCTCTGGCTCCCAGCCCACATCCCTGGGAACATCACAGGCAGCCCAGACCAAGGATCACCTCCTTCCTGCAGGCCTCACTGCTCTCCATATGGCAGCTTACTGACATCAAAGAAGATGGAAGAAATTATCTAAACTCACCAGGCTATTCCCACCCCTTCCCTTGAAAGGAGGGCAGGTCACTGATATCTCAATTATCTCATCTCTAATACCTTTTTCCCTTGTATGCTAAGATTCCAAATGCTTGAAGAGGAATGGGTGAGGTACTGCACTGACTAGGAGATGGAGGACTGACACAGGAGACCTCCCTGATGAGGGAGGCGAATGAGAGCTACAGTGCTTTCGTACCTACAAGGATAATACTGAGGAGTAAAAAGTGAACTTGTAAATGACATTAAGTTACTCTTTGAACAAGTCAGGAAAAGGCCCAGCATGGTTTCTATGTGTGCCTATGCTGTTTTCAATAGAAAGGACGCAATCAAGCCAAAACAAACATCTGTTAACCAGTTAAGTTTGCTAATGAAACAAAATTACATCTGGCTTATCAAAGATCAAAAGTGAAGCAAATTAGAGAAAGGATATATGAACAAAGCTGGTTTCTGAAAAATAGTGGCTAAAGAATTTTAAACCCACTTGTCAAATTAAGGCAAATTCTTCCTGGATTTTATCAAACCACTGATTAGTTTTTATTTTGTATCTCTGTGGAGATCAACCCTCCAGTTTAAGACTAGCATCATTTATTCTAGTACTTTGTTTATGCTGCTCATTTTGCAGATTTTTTAAAAAAACATTACCTTTCATAAACAAAACAAAAAAGTATACACACTATGTTACATTCTGCTAATTACAATGCTTATTACTTTTAAAAAGAAAAAAGCAATATGCAGTTTTCCACTCCTGGCAACTTCTCAGGAAAGTGGTCCAGACCAAAGCAGAAGCATCAATACAGTCGGTATTTCCCCGATGTGCACGGCCGTATCTCCCTTCCTAATATGCATACACAAACTTCTACCACCACCTGCAAGCAGCAAATAACAACACGCTTCCCTCACAGTCCTGCTAGCACAATGCCATGAGCGAATTATGGCTAACTCATTTGCTAACTCTAATTTGGTAGGCTAATTGCTGTTTCTGTGCTTAACAGCATTAACAGACAGGAGAGATGAAAGTAGTGAGAAGATTCAAACTCACATTTTCAATCTATGTGCCCAGAAAACAGTTTTACTACATTTATTATAGCTTAATGCTCAAGGCCAAAACAATGAAATATATAAACAAAACAAAGTCATGAATTTGACAATCAAAATTTGCTACTGCAATGATAAATCACATCTCCTATATGTTAGAAAAACATACAAAGATAAAATATATAAAAAGAATATAGATTTTCATTTTGAAAAACATTTAAAGTAAGTCATCTGCTAAAGTTTGAAGGGTAAACAAAATCTTTGCCATCCAAGATACAATGAGGCCAGACATGGTGGTATGCCTCTAATTATCCAGCTCTTGGGAGGCAGAGGTAGATGGATCTCTGTGAGATCGAAGCTAACATGGTCTAAATAATCAGTTCCAAGCCAGCCAGTACTATATAGTGAGACCCTGTCAAACAAACAAACAAACAAAAAGGTTTAAAATGAAAAAATACAGTCAAATCAACAAACAACACAACTGTTAAACAGCTTCAAAGCTAAAATTACAGACATTCTTAGGACTAAAGTTATTACAGGGTGGGGATATGGCTCAGTAGTGGAATACTTGTCTAATAAGCACCCAGCACCACACATTTAAAAAAAAATTCAAAATCTCAAAATACAGCTCTTATAAACTCAATAGGTATATGGAATACAAGGGTAAATTCCTGAAAGCCAGTGATCATTCAGGACAGGATTAGTGCTATGGGAAAGGAATCAAATGCACTAAATACATCTAAGAGTCAAAGAGTTAAGAAGAATGTTTAACACACCCTTGAACAATCAAAATCCTCTAGCTCAAAGCTCTCTATCTGAAGTCATTTCATTAGCAGGCTGGGCAAGTTCTATCTTGATAATAGCTCCAAAGGTGGAACAAGCTGTCAGGCCTCAAGTGCAACAGAAAGTCTCAGTCACTCTTGTGTCACTTTCCCCTTCAGTTTCCCCTTGACCCAACTGCCTAGCTGGAGACAGTCTAAGTACTCTCCCCACAAAGCCTCAACTGGTACAACCTGCTCATAAAGCCAGCCCTGGCCACTGCGCTCCTCTGAAGAACTGCAGAAGCTTAATTACAAGAACAATATGAACAAGAGTTTACCCTTCCCTGACCTTGGAACAGCAAGCACATTTCACATTATAATAGGTTTCTGCCTAGCCTTAGTCATTCTAAAACTTTTATCCATACCAGTTCCAAAGTTCAGGTCATTTTGAAGAATATATTTTACATTGATTATTTCTATTTTTTATGTGTATGTGCGTATTGCTTGCCTGTATGTAAGTGCACCCATGTAATGCAATGCCAGCAGAGGCCAGAAGAGATCACTGATTCCCTGGAATTGGAGTTAGGGACAGTTGTTAGGGGCCATTTGTGTGCTGGGAATCAAACCCAGGTCAGCAAGAGCAACCAGTACTCTTAACCACTAAGTCATTTCTCCAGTCCCTGAATAATATATAATGGCTTTGAGAATACATCCTCAATACAAAGGACATCAAGTCAAAGGAAAATTAAAGTCACCAGAAGAGAACATTAGAACTCTGTAATTATGCAAATAAAAAAAATTCACATTTCTGCCAAAAAGATCCAGGACTAGAAGAGACTATGAACAATTCTCCTAAGTCTGGAATGCTTCTGGAAGCCTTACCACATCATAGAACAATATGGACCAGTGAATGATCCTTCACAAAGTACCAACCACTAGAAAAGTCCCAGAGACAGAAGATTAGGGTCTGCTCCTGGAAGGGATAATGTTACTGGAGAAGAGAAAACAGAGCAAAGAAAATCAAAGAAAGGAAAATCTAAAAATAAAAATTTCCCACTTAACGCCCAACACAAGAAACTGATGTAAGATGTGCAGTGTCTTCTATATATGGAAATATTTCACACTGTTAACCCTGCCAAAACTCTGATACGTCTCTCCAAGAAGGAGAAGGGAGGGCAGCCGGCCATGACAGCACATGCCTGTTATCTCAGGTAGGAGGTGGGAGGATTGACGGCTGGAGAACAGTCTGGGCTGCACAGTAAGTTTGAGACTAATGTCTACCATATAATGAGACTTTGTCTTAAAAATTAGCAAATAAGCCAGGCATGGTAATGCATGCCTTTAATCCCAGCACTCAGGATGCAGAGGCAGGTGAATGGATCTCTGTGAGATCAAGGCCAGAGTAGTCTACACAGCAAGAATTAGGCTAGCTGGGGCTGCAGAATGGCCCTGTCTTTAAAAAAAAAAAAAAAAAATTAAAATTTTATAAAAATAGGAAAATAAAAGGAAAGAAAGGGATGGGGAGGGACGAGTGAAATAGGTAACTGAATAATCCTGGACCACCAAAAGCTATCTCCATTATATTTTTTGTCTTGTAGACCCATTCCTGATCATCTCTGCTCCTCTTTAAAAACTTTTCTTTCTTTCTTGTTGACAATCTCAATGTTCATGTAACTATGTTTTAAGGTTTTTATTAGTGTCTGACAAGTTTTTTCATTTCTCCTAAAGAAAAACATCAAAAGCCCTATTGGAGAAGCCCCACCTTCCAAAGACATCATCTTAGAATGAGAGCTCCCCTACTATTCACTGCACTGGAAATGCACCAAGATTTGACATTTAATAAGTTTTAGGAAGGCATTCTCAACAAAGCTCAATACTAAGGAATCTGCTTAAAATTGAACTAAACTGATTTTCTAAAAATGCTTAAAGCCCAAATGTTCATATGGAATCTTACTGCTACAAAGTGTAGTGATAACGGAGGGCTCTCTTAAAATATTTGACTTTCTAAAGTCCTCATAATCTGACCTAATTGAGCTTTACCACTTTTAATGAGAAATATTAATACTATCCTTTAGGAGTTCCCTCACCAAGTCAAAGATAAAGTTTTATCTTTGGTGGTTTAATTCATTTCCATATCACCTCACCAGAGAAAGCTTGCTTAAATAAATACAAAGAAGTTATGCTAAAAAGCCCGTATGGTAATACCCAATTTGAATTCTAGACTATCAGAAGATGTGCAATTATATTTGAGAAAGAAGAAGCCCTTTGACTTTAACTTGCATTGTATTCCTCCCAGCAGCCATGCACAGGAATGATGATGATGTTAAATCTAATTAGACACGGATTTACTACCTTCCCTACTGCATTTCCATCTTGCTAATATTATAAATTATACCTGCTTGAAAATTTGTAATAAGCTCATTGTAACTACCAAATTTAAAATGCTGGAAATCTATTTATTGGAGGGAAACTGCTTCTGACCAAGTGAAGAACTGGAAGAGAGACTTTTATCCCAGATGAAAAGTCTTCAGTGCTGACTAGTAGATGGCTGGGCAGCAAGGAGCTCCGGAGTCAGACTGTCTGGATGGAATCTTGGCTTGACCATTTACCAGCTCTATTGACCTTGGACAAACTACTTAAGCTTTGAACAGTAGGTTTTCATCTGCAAAACTGGGACAATAACCTCCCTCCTCCCAGTGACTATGAGTCAGGGAGATAATAAAGGAGAAGCCTTTGGAAGAGTGCCAGCCCTTACACTTCTAAAACATCAGCTAGGTTTTTTTGGTTTTTTTTTTCCACTTTTATAATTATATTCAATTACTGAACAAAAAATAATCACAATAACAACTTCTTTGAAAGACATTATTTGACCAAATGATAGTTAAGGTTGCACCATCTTTGAACAGTTTCCATTTTATATCCTAAATTTTGCGGGGCATGTGACACATACCTGGAATTCTAGCCATAGGGAGGCTGAGGCAAGAGGATCAAAAATTCAAAGTCAGCCTGGGCAACTTATTGAGATAACGTCTTAATTTAAAAAAAAAAAAAAAATGGGGCTGGGGAGATGACTCAGCTGGTAGAGATCCCCAGCACCCATGTGAAAACACTGAGCTACCAGGTGCACATCTAGAATCCTGGCAGGAGGATCCCTGGAGCTCACTACCAGCTGATCTGGTCAAATGGGTGAGTTCTCAGTTCAGTGAGAAACCTAAGGTGGATGGCAACAGAAGACAGTCAACATCCAACTCTGGCCCCCCCATGCACACTCACACCTGTGTACATGAACACATAGACACATGCATATACAAAAGCCACACATAAACACACAGACATTTTAAAAATTAAAATAAAGACCAGGAGTACAGTTCAGTGATACAGTACTTGCCCAACAAACATGAAGTCCTAGTTCAGTCCCCAGTGGTGCAAAATAAAATAAAATTTAAAATATGTGTCTGCAATTCCCTCCTACAATGGCACACTCTATAACTGCCAGCAAAGCAAAACCAATGACCACCTTTTTCAAATATATTTTAAAAGGTCCTAACTGGGCATGGTAGTCCACACCTATAATGTCAGTCTTCAAGAGACAGAGACAGGAGAATTGCCTCAAGTTTAAGGCTATTGTGTCTATATAAGGAGTTCCAGGCTAGCCAGAACTACATGGTGAGAATTCTGTCTCAAAAAAAAAAAAAAAGGTCCTGTTTGCACAAAATCATAGTACAATCAATACACACAGAGATCTAAGTTCAGCAGCCAAACAAGAATCATCCAAGGTCAACAATTATTATGTCATGGATTTATCATTTGGTTTTTGAGACAGAATCTCCTGTTGCCCAGGAGATTGACTGGCCTCAAACTCACTCCATAGCTGAGGGAACCCTTGGACTCATGATTCATCTGACTCCACCCACCAAGCTGGGATCACAGATAAATTATGGTTATAATATAAGTAAAAATTTACGGGGCTGGAGAGATGGCTCTGCAGTTAAGAGCACTGGCTGCTCCTACAGGGGACCTGGGTTTGATTCCCAGCATCCTAACAACTGTTCCATGATCCAGTTTCAGGGAATCCAATGCCCCTCTTCTGTATCTTTATGAACACTGAAAAACATGGGTGTACTTACACACAAGCAGGTAATATACTCATATACATAAAATAAAAATATTAAAAATATATATATATTTCTAACATTACAAAAATTATTCCCATTGGGTTGAGTGTGGAGGCTCAAACCTATAATTCTAACACTAGGGGTGCTGAAGGCAGAAGGATTACTGTGAGGGCTACATAGCAAAATCTTGTCTTTAAAAAAAAGACATTTCTATTACATTTACTTTAGGAATATACATTACATAATTCTGAACTACTGAGCACTTTTAATCAAAACAGCAAGACATTATGATGTAGCTTAAATAAAATTTTCAAGGAAAAGCTGGGCATGGTAGTACACACCTTTAATCCCAGCACTCAGGAGGCAGAAGCAGGCGTATCTCTATGAGTTCAAGGCCAGCCCGCTCTACATGGTGAGTTCCAGGACAGCTGGGGCTACAGGGAGATGCTGACTTAAAAAGAGCAAAAAAATTTTTTTTCAAGGAAAAAGTGTTATGTACAATACAAACATGTTACCAAATTGGCTTGAAAAGAATTTTTTTTTCCCTTTGTTTTTGAAGGATTTTTTTAAAAGAATTAGATTACAGGCCAGGGGTGATATGGTGGTGTACACCTTTTAATCCCAGATAGAGACAGGCAGATTTCTGTGAGATGGAGGCCAGGCTATAGCCCATTCCAGGCTAGCTGGGACTACAGGGAGATGCTGTCTAAAAAAGAAAAAGGAGTTAGATTATAAACTGGGTGTGGTAACAAATAGGCCTAGCATTCAAGAGGTTGAAGCAGAAGGATAAAGACTTTGATGCCTGCCCTGGAAACCAGTGAGTTTCAGGCCAGTCTGGGCTACACACACTGAGGTCCTATCAAAAAAGGAAAGAAAATCTATAAAGATTATAATTTCTGTAGGGTGAGAACATACCACCAAAAGATAATAGATTATAATTACTTGACAAAACTAATCCCCAAATTTCAGCAACCAAATATTCTAGGCCACATTTTCTCGGCTTTCCTTCTTAAATAATGATGCTAACTGGACAATTTAAAAGGTTCCTATCATAAAAAGAGCAGTAGAGATTGTATGCAAGCAATAAATTAATGTTCTCAATCCTAAACACTTTCAAACCATGACTTTTCCTTTAGACTAAAAGTAGTTCTATACAGATGCTGTCTGGAAAAAAACAGAAGCAGCAAGAAACGATGAGCAAGGTTAAAGAAAAGGATGGGAAAGGCACTGTGAGAGATTTGTACCAACACCTTTATAACGCACAAAAATGCTCCAAATGATAAAATTATTAAGGCATATTACTTAGTTGTCTAAAAGTACCTAAACTTAGACCCTGTACCTGGGAATTACAAAACTGTAACATGTCTTACTGTTTGTGTTTTTTTTAACAAAGGTAAATCAGGCATTTGTGGTGCATGCCTTTAATCTTAGCACTCAGGAGGCAAAGGCATTTGGATCTCTGTGAGTCTGAGAGCAACTTAGTCTACACAGGCAAGCCAGGAACTTCACAGTGAGACCCTGTCTCAAAATTAACAAACAAACAAATAAATAAATAGAAATAGACAGATAATAAATAAATAAAATATTTAAGGAGAAACAGATGTGCCTAAAGTGGCTTTGTTTTTCATAAGAACTGGGATTTGAGTCACTTTCTGTGAATTTTTAAACAAATGTTAGAAGAATATTTCAAAATTTTCCTACTCCTATATTGGAGGGAATATAATTATCATCAATAGATTAAATAAATGTTGTGGAAGACTAGAAAGGTACAAACATAGTTAAGAAATAAATTCTAGGCTTTAGACACCTGTGCAAAGATAACTACCTGCTCCTACTTGGCTTGTAGAGCTAGGCCCTTACCAGCTACACTCAGATGGAAACAAGGCCCCTTTCAGGGGCTCTTAGTACCCAGAGACCAGAAGCAAACCAGCTTTTCTAACACATAGATCCCTCAAGAACTAGCATAGAACCCAGAGTCTTGGGCAAAGCAGGCAAGCACTTTCTTACTGAACTACACATCAAGCCCTAACACCTGGGTTTCAATCTTTTTCTAAATACACAGTTTACAGGTGCAGTTGCTTTTCTGTTAGTCATGCTTCATGGTTTAAAGATATAACATTAACTGCTATCCAAGAATGTACTTAACCAAAGGCAAATGAAGGAGTCAAATATTGGAGGGCTTGATTTATAAGCAATATGCTATTCTACTTCAGTTTTAGTTTGGGAGATGAATTCTGTAGTTCTGGAATAAAACCAAGAAAGTCCTACTCAACCAAAGACTTAAAATCAGAGCAGTAATGGAAGGAGAAATCTGTGGTGTATTTATAACACTATAAAAATAACATAAGGCCTAAAGAAATCAAAGTATAAGTAAAGATGCTAGAGCAGCAAGGTGGCTCAGTGGGTAGAATAGACGCTTGCTGCCAAGCCTGCCAACATGACTTGGCTCTCCACGACCCATATGGTAGGAGAGAACTGACTCCTGCAATTATTCTCTAACCTCCACACATGCACTGTGGCACCCACACGTGTACACATACACACTAAATAAATGTCATTTTAAAAGAGAAAAATTTTTAGAAGAAAAGATATCAGCAGACAAAATAAACACTCACCAACATCCGTGGAAAACCTGACAATAATAAACAACTTTAAACTGAAACCATAGGGCCTTAAATCGCATGCTAAAATAATTCCAAAAATGCAAAGATTGTCAGTATCAAAAGAATCAGCCCAGAGATTTTTCTTCTCTAAAAAGAACAATGACAGAACAAATTCACAACATCCTTTCTTAGGTTTCTGAAATATATGTATCCCTGTCTTGAGGCAGCAGAGGTGAAGTTATCTAGTAATTACAGTCTGCAAAACAAGTCACATGATTATTCTATTAAATGAAGCCCTAAGGACGTTATAAAATGATTAAAAAAATGCATGCTGTGAAACATCCTAAAGTAAACCACAAAACCAGCTTTAAGGCAAAAAATGTCCACTTGGAACTTTTGTCCACATAAAATTTAACAGAAATTTTCAAAGTAAAAAAGAGAATTATTTCAAATATAAACATTCTTCTTTGACCTACCTGGTCTTTTTCATGGGGTAGAAGGCTGACAGGGGGGAGCGAGGATGGAAAAGAACTGGGACACTGGGATGCCCCTTTGCCATCGAAGCTCCCATAATTGACCCTGTACTGTGGCCCATCTTTGAGTAACCTCCCATTGTTCACAGCACGTTTGGCCCCCAGTCGCAGGCGCTGCTGAAAGGCTGGGTTGTTGGTGGTGCTTGTGAGATCACTCTGACTTCTGAGATACTTCTCGATGTTCTTCAAGGAGGAGCCATTTGGCTCCTCAAGTCCTTCAATTGCTCTCTTTAAAAGTTTATTCCAATCCACATTGCGGAGATCATTACATGATCCTCTAGACCCCTTGGTTGATTTGGGAAAAGTGCCTGGTTTAACTGATGAAAACCGCCCAGGGTTGTCTGGGTCCTTATAGGAAGCAAGGCCTTTGTTGGTGACTTTGAGAACAGAGCCATCCTGAACACTGAGCTCCAGCTGTTCAGAGACCGTCTTCTTATCCAAGCCATGAGATGTGCTGACTGCATGGCAAATTCTCTCTTCAGAGGGCCTTTGCTTTTGCTTTTTGATTTTCTGTATAGCTTCAAGAATCCACTCTGTATAAAGTGGGTTTGCAAGTTTTACCATGGTTGATAAATGACTTCTTCAACACCAAAGTTACCCATAGAGATTCTCCTTGTATTTAACAGAACTTGCACATTTGAAAGTCATTTACAATTCAACAAACAGGCAGAGTATTCCAGACTACATTAAGGAACATCTCAGGAACATCCATCCTTTAAGAGATTCAAAAAAGAAGAGACAGGCAATGTTGAGAGTTGTTGTATTCTACCAATGGGAAAGACTTCACTCTTCAAGTGAAAGACATCTTTAGGGAACCACAACCTTAAAGAATTAAAAAAAAGAGAGAAAAGGTTCTTAATAATGGAACTTCAAAGAGTAAAAAGATTCTTCAGTATTATTTTTTCAGATGCAAAATGACCACAGTGGCAGGCAGGTATTGTGTAACACAGCCACAGTGACTCTATTTTCCAACCAAAAAATGGGTCACACAATCTATGAAGGAAACCTTTTCAGGTCTTTAATTTTTACTTTCGGAGCTGGGAACGGTGGCATATGCGTTTAATCCCAGCATTTGGGAGGCAGAGCTAGGTAGATCTCTGTGGAACTGAGGCCAGCCTGGTCTCCACAGAGAGTTCCAGGCCAGCTGGGGCTACAAGGAGACCCTATCTCAAAAAAGCAAAAATAAATACATAATACAAATAATAAAATAGGATTTATTTATATATACTCATTATGGAGCATTTAAGAGACCACATCTAAGCCACATAAATAATAAATTCTATTGACCCATGAGATGGCTCAGCATGTAAAGGCAAGCACCTGTCATCAAGCCTGATAACCTGAGCTCAATCCTTCAACCCTACATAGAAGGTGAGAACTCACCCCCAAATTGTCCTCTGATCTCCATACTCATGCTGTGGTATATGCCTCCCCCAACACAAAATATATATATATAAATTTAGAACGTAAGAAATAAATAACGGATTTTGGTATTAAAGTTAATAAAGTCATATGAAAGCATTCTAAGGTACCTGTCTATTACAGACATAAACATTAAAAACTGGGCACAAGCCGGGTATGGTAATGAACAACTTTAATCCTATCACTCAGGAGGCAGAGGCAGATGAATTTCTGAGTTCAAGGTCAGCCTGGTCTACATAGAGAATTCCAAGCCAGTCAGGAATACATACATAGTAAGACCCTGTCTTTTTTTAAAAAAACAAAAAAACAAAACAAAAACAAAAACTTGAACCTAGAGCTGGGTATAGTGGTATACACTATTAGTCCTAGCACTCAAGAGGCAAATATAGGGGGATCTCTGTGAATCTGAGGACAGATCTGGTCTACATAGCAAGCTCCAGGCCAGTCAGGGTTACATAATAGAACCCTGTCTCAAAAACATCTGAAACTTCAAAAAACAAAGAACAATAACCTCCCACCTTATGCAAAGGAAATTTTCCAGCCTAACTAGCTCTAAAAACTGATACTCCCATTCCCTGCACAGTGTCTTCTCGTACCTTTTATGATACAGCCAGGAAAGCTGAAACTAATGAGGTAACCTAACCCTTCACCTTTAAATAATGTATGTTCCAGTTATCTTACTGCCCAGTTTCAGCTCATTTCACACCTCAATAGGAAGGAAGCAAGTTTCTACAATCTGGTCCCAGCTGGACAGTGGCAGTAGCACTCTCCAGATTCCTAGTGTACATGATCCACTCCAGATCTCCAATCTCATACTGAGTACAATCCCGGCCTAAGAACTGAGTCAGAGGATCTTATGTTGGACTCTTGCTCTCCAATAACACCTCCATCTTAACTTTTTTTTTAAAAAGAGATTTAAAATTATTATTATTTTTTTATTTTTATGTGTATGAGTATACTGCCTGCATGTATGTAAAGTGCACTTCTAACCTCTGCAGGCACTGAACAACAGGGGTGCACTTACATACATGCAGGCATAACACTCATACACATATAATAAAAATAAATTTTTTAAAAAGAAAATCAATATACTATAACAAAGGTAATTTAAAACTTACAAAGAAAAAAAAAGAAAAACAATCTTATTGTTTATTTCTTGAATTTTCTATGAATACTTTTTGGTCTGAGGTTAAATAAGTGCTGGGAACTGAAACTAAGAGTAAGGGAGGACTACCATATATCCCTGCCAGGACCTTTCAGAGAACTGAGTGCATATAGTAGCTAGTATTCAAAATACAGAATATTATACATTTAAATGCAATGTCCACAGACTTTGAAAAATGTCTCATAAAATACAAAATTAAAGCTTTCTTGTTATTGATTCAGATGAACATGCCTAAAAGGAGAAAAAATACTTTTTCTCAAAAACTACAGTCAGGGGCTGGGTGTTGTAGCACATGCCTTTAATTCCAGCACTTGGGAGGCAGAGGGGGATGGGTCTCTGTTAAGGTGGAGGCCAGCTGGGTCTACAGAGCAGATCTCTGGGAGTTTGAGGCAACCCTGGTCTACATAATGAATTCCTGGCCAGCTAGGGCTACAGGGAGACCCTGTCTCAAAAAGACAAAAACAAACAAACAAACATAAAAACCACTTTAGGAGTTACTAAAAAATACAGTATTTGCACTCAAAGTTCTGGGAGTATTACTGAAAAAAAAAAAAACTGGGCCACTTCCTGACCCAACAGATACAGAAGCAGTAGTCCTCTCTGCGGATAAGTAAACTGTAGGCTCCCTCCATTTTCTTCTTTGAGATTCAGAAACTTGGGGTTGATGAGACTTCAGAGGTCCAGTTCAACTTCAGTTCCACAGTAAAAGGTCTTTTAGCTATTATCCCTAACAGACTGGCCACAAATCTTTACTTGATATACTTCCAATGATTGAAAACTCATCACTTTTTGCAGCAGCTCAGTGCACTGATCAACAGCTCTAGCTGTACTGTATTTCTGGCGCACAGGAGCAAAACTCTGCCAGTCCTAGTTCCCCTGGAACGATCCCAAAGCATTTTTACTATGTCTTCTATATGACAGGCTTTCAAATATTTGAAAATAATCTTTTTAAAAGCCACTAACCAAGCCCCACCCTACCATTAGCCCTCCCTTAACAAACTACTCACATACCAGTTCCCTCACCTGTCCACATATTCTTGGTCTCCAAGTACCGCCTTTGGCTAGCTGCTAATGTCTACCTTAAAAGTCTGGCAATCCGGGCATTATTCAATTACAAGTACAATCCCAAAGTACAGGAACTTCCTTAACAGCCCTGTCACACTGCCCATGGTGAGTACACAGTCCAACCTAGGTCTTTTTCCAAGAATGTTGTCAAACTAAATCTTTCTATCCCTACCCTGCACATATTAAAATTCTGGGATTTTTGCTATTGCTGCTGCCATTTGTTTCTTTTTGGTTTGTTGTTGTTGCTGTTGTTTTTTTTAACACAAGGTCTTGTGTTAAAAAGTACAGTGGCCTGGTACTCACTCACTCAGTAGCCCAACCTGGCCTCAAACTCATTGCAAACCATCTTTTTCAGCCTTCCAAGTGCTGAGGTTACAGGCATGCACCACCACCCCTGGCTTTTTAAATGCTGAGATTTAAAGTTTATTACAGTTCAATTTCATCTTGTTGGTTTGAGTCTGTCTTCTAAGCTGCTAACGACTGTTTTGAATTTTGACTCTGTCATCTATGTCATCTTCAAATCTAATAAGCACTCTCTTTTGTGCCATTACATAAATCATTGACAAAAAACGTTAGACTTGGAATACTGTGTTTAGAAATAAAATAAGTCACTCTTGCTGTGCAACCACACAGAACACAGGAATCAGTCTATGTCAGAACATTTAGAACAGGAAACTGATCCTTCCAAAGTGAAATGGTTTGGAGCAAAATTTCATTAGAAAACATTTCACTGTATCTAAGTAACTATTTCATCTTTCATCATTTATTCAGGAGGAATCACAGCTAATTTAATTTGACCGTACAAAATACAACTGTAGGAAGCGGTTGAGAGGAAGTCACAGGAGAGTATCCAAGTTGCTGTTAGGCATTTTAGACACACAAGCAAATGAGCATACAGCAAAGCAAATTATTTCATAAGTAATAAACACCCAAAACACATCTTCAGGACAAGCTTTTACCACAGTCTGTATCCACAATCAAAATAATCATTCATACCCACTACCAACACATTTCAGCAGGATAGACACTTTATATCTTAAAAACTTAAGAAAATAAGGGAAAATACCAGAACTGGAACTCCAAATGTTTTAACAGTCCATGACAGAAAAATGAAGACTGTCCAGGTCTTCAGACAAATCTGCCAAAAGAAAGAAGTAAATGTTCACATAGGCACAAGGACACGGGTTAGATTCAGCATCCATCTCCCAGCTCTCATACGCAAACAACACAGGCGACAGCTGCAGGGACTACCTCAGCACACTGCATTTGGTGGTGGTTACTCTGCCTGCCACTGAATGAAGTTCATGGACATGAAACTCAAGGTAGGAAATAAAAGCCAGTCTCACTTTTTCAGAGCTACATTTCCTCTCCAATTCTTTTTTTTTTTCCACATATCATCAACATGAGAACATGGCTGCCTTATGGACCAGAGAGATGGCTCAGTAGGTAAAAGGGCTTGCCAGCAAACCCGTGCCCTGAGTTCAACCACATGAAGCCACATGAAGGTGGAAAGAACTGACTCCCTCAAATTGTCTCTGGCCTCCATGTATACTCCATGGCACCCATACAGCAACAGTAAGCAAACACCTTTTTTTTAAATCCATGAAAGCATCTTGAACTGTCCTGCCATCCTTGCTCAAAGGCCACACCAATCACTTTCTCACTCTACTTCTATGCATGTGCTACCCCAGTAAGCACGTTCTCCAAATGAAGCTCATGACAAGCCTACAAGCCTGATTATCCATGTAGCCAGGCAAATATAACATTTGGGGGGATGGGGGAAACAGAGTCCAAACAATTCAACAACTGAACTGCCTCAGACACTTCCTGTACCGAGACATGACTGACAGCTTTACTTGGAAGAAGGATGTACCAGTTCCAGAGTAACAGATGGGTATCAACACAGGCCTCATTTCAGGACACGGCGATCATTTTCATTTCAAAGATGAAAAAAAAAAATTTAACAGCAACTGTGAATAACTGTATTTTGATCTTACACAAAACCAGACAACCTTAGATCCTCCTTCTCCCCTCCCCCAGCCACCAGCACACACCCATCTCCTCAATTTAATCTCAAAATTAGCTCTCATCTGACACCAACCAACAGAGTTAATTAGGCAGAAGCAGATGTAACTCAGCGGCTCTCTGCTCTCAAGCAGAATCACAGTGTTTAAAAAAAATACACAGCTAGGGAAAGGAGCAAAATCAGAAGTCTCTTATCTATCGCCAATTCTCAACTAAACACATGTACATTATCCACTTTGTATATTATCCCCTGCAAATTTTTAAATCTTAGGCTGATTTGTTTCTGATGTCCCCCTGGTTCCACTGTAAACTGGTATAAGCTAAGAGAATAGATTGAAAACCAATTTCATTTTGGTCTATGTAGCATCTTAACTAGAAAGACAGATCTACTGGAAAAATGCATAATTCATTTAAAAGTCAAACAGAAATGATTTTTTTCCCTGATTCTGAATTATCCACACCACTTCTCTTTTGCAGAACACTGGGACTTGTCTGGTATGTAGATAGGACATTCAATCACAAGCTAAAACCCTAAAATCATTATTCTCTTTTCATTTTTTTTTTCTATAAAAACTTTAAAGTCAGAGTAAAAGGCTAACAAAAAGGTTGGCAAATCTTTCCAAATTAATTCAGGAAATTCATGCTTCATCAAATTAAATTCTTCTATTTTCTAAGATTGTGAAACATTTTATCTTCGGCTGAAAACTATCAGCAAATTACATGGTTGCATTACAGTCTCACACCCCCACTCACTGCACTCATTACCAACTATTCTTAATATATCTAGAAGAGTTTAGCCCAACACAGAGCTTTTAGCTTCACTGCTATTATATAAATATCAACACTATTCAGAAATATTCACATCAGCATAAGAAGAGTCAAAATATCCTGATCGTAAGTACTATAAGAGGCCTCCTCTTGCACTAAAGCCTGTGTTATTTCAAAATCAGTGTCCTAACATTCAAGCCATCAGATTATATGCCAAAAACAGGGGTAGAAAAAAAAAAGATTAATAGTCAAGTTTACCCTTCTGTCACTCCGGGTTTGGCTTGCTGTCTTTGGCTTTTGTACTCCTATAAGCTCCAGGATTTTTCAAAGCCCACTGGGTAAGTGAACATCCAAACATCTCAACAGTATCTTCCAAAACAGAACATAAACTCTTAATGTTGGGAACCTTGACTTCTTCCTCTATCTCCACCACCACCACAGAGTGACACAATGGCTCAGAATAGCATCCTTGGTTTAGAAATAGCTACAGTATGACATCAGACATCAGCCACATGATGGTACTTGTTAACTAACTTTCAAGTCCTGAATGTATGTATTCTCCCTAAAACTGAGCACCAAATATGTATACTGGGAGGTGAAATTATGAATACTAATCAAAGAATAACCAACAAATATTCAGCAACAAGATGTTCCTTCCCTATATGCTGTGGGAAACAAAATAGAACCGAAGAGAGTACATAAAAAGCAATCAAGAAATAGCAAGGCACTGCTTGGTGGTCCCTCAAATATGTTAACACAGAATTGTCATAGCATTCTACACTTCCACTTGCAGGTAGATCCCTGAAAAAACTGAAAATAGCTTGTCAAATAGACACAGGAAAAAACACCTTCACAGCAGCACTGTTCACAGTACCTAAAGGTGGAAAAAGCCCAAAAGCCTCCAACAGTAGAAGAGATAGTGTGATATAATAGATCCAGACACTAGAATATTATTCGGTCATAAAAAAGAATGAAGTACTGATGTGCACTACTACCACAATAAGGATGAACACTGAAACACACTATAAGTCAGACACAGAAGAGCAGACATTGCATTTGTACAAAACATTCATAAATAATCCACAAGCAAAAAATGCCAAAATGTGGAGTGTTCAGGAGGTAAGGGATTTTACTTGGATCAATGGAAACGTCTTGGATGCAGGTAGATGTGTTGGCCAGACAGGACTGTGACTGCACTAAATGCTACCAAGTTATTTACTTTAAAACAGTTCGAAACTAGGTATGGTGACTCACATCTGTAAATCCTAGCATTTTTGGAGCCTGAGGCAGGAGCATTGTTCAAGGCCAGCTCGAGCTATATAGTAAGTTGCAGCTCAGCCTGAGCTACAAACTGAAAGTTTACCTAAAAACCAACCAACAAACAAAAAAGCCTTCTAATTTAATGTGAATTTCATCTCCATAAATTATTATTAAACCATGTTTTTAAAAACCACAAGAGCTGAGGGGACTGGGGATGTAGCTCAGACAGTATAGTGCTTTCTCTCCTAACCTGCACAAACCCCTGGGTTCTATCCCCAGCACTGCCTAAAACCAGAGAGATGGCTTAGCCGTTAAGAGCACTGGCTGCTCTTGCAGACCCAAGTTCAAATCCTAGCACCCATGTGGTGACTAACAACCGTCTGTAACTCCAGTTCCTGGGGATCTGGCTCCCTCTTCTGTCATCTACAGGTACTGCATAACATGGGTGCACTTACATGTAGGCATTAACACTAAAATACATATTAAAAAAAACAATTAAAAACAACAACAACAAAAAAAAACAAGGTTGGTAGCACAAGCTTGTAACCTCAGCAGTTAGGATGTGAAGATAGGAGATTCAGAAGTCCACACTTGGCTACTTAGAGAGTTTGAGGTCAACCTGGACTACAGAAGATCCTGTCTCAAAACAACCAATCAACACAAACCAGGCCTGGAGGCACAGGTACTGTAATCCCAGCACCTCTATTTCAACAATTCTTTTAGGCCTCCCCATAAAACCTGTTTCAAGGACTGTGTTCCTATGGTTATAAAATACGTCTGCAGTAACTCGGACTAATCCTTGCAACCACGGGTGGGACACCCTTTACAAGAAGGAGACAAAAACTGAACCTTGACAGATAATGCAGAAAGTCTGACATAGGGCCACATGCCTGTAATCTCATCCCAGTGCTGGGGAGACTGAGGCAGAAAGACTGGGTGTCAAGGCAAGCATGGGTTACACAGCAAGATTCTCCCCAAAGAAAGGAAAAAACGGAAAGGAAGGGAGGGAGGGAGGAAAGATGCGTTGCCTGGACACGTTGGCCAATTCTGGTCAACACCTTCATGCAAACTCTACTCACCGCTGTCTATCAAGACCCCTAGGGCTTAGTACTTCTTATACTACTTCCTTGACATTGATTTCTATTTTGTACTTTGCTCCTTTGACACTGACCTCATTTCCCTTATAAGACTGACTATACAATTCTCTTTTTGAGACAGGTTTCTTTTGGGGTTTTATGTTTATATAGGTTTTTTTGGGAGGTGGGGGTCTTTTTGAGACAGGGTCTCTCTGTAGCCATAGCTGGCCTAGAACTCACTATAGACCAGGCTGGCCTTGATCACACAGAGATCCACCTGCCTCAGCCTCCGGAGTGTTGAGACTAAGGGCAGGTACCACCACACCAAGCTGGTTTGGTTTTTTTGAGACAAGGTGTTCCAGGCTGGCCTGGAACTAACTATATAATCCAGACTGGCCTTGAACCTATGGTGATTTCTCTGCCTCAGTCTCCCAAGTGCTGAGATTCAATTCCTATTTGTCAAATAAATTTTTCAGCAAATGAATGAAGGACAGGCAGAAGCTAAAACTGAACTATCAAAAGCCATAAAGTCCATGACCTTGTTGCCTAGAATAGATATGAGTTGAAAAAGGCCAAGTTGGGGGCTGGAGATGGCTCAGCAGTTAAGGGTACCAGCTGCTCTTGTAGAGAACCTGGCTTCAGTTCCCAGCACCTACATGACAGCTAATACCATACTTAACTTCAGTTCTAAGGGACTCCTCCTCCGAAGGCACCTGGCATGCATGTGGTGCAATTACATGCATGAAGGCAAAACATCCATACACACAAAAAAAACAAATATAAAATCTCTAAAAAGATAAAAAGAAAAAAGAATGCAGAGTCAGGCATGGTGGTTGACACCTTCCATCCCAACAGTGAAACAGGATAACCTCAAGTGTAAGGCCAGGCTGGCCTACACAGGTAGATGGAAAGCATAGACAGGAGGATCTCCAGCTTGAGGCTAGCTGGGGGCAGAGGGCCAGAGACAGAAGACAAGAGAGACAAGTTGGCTAAGACTAAAGAAGAACAGCAGTGGGTCTCAATGTGACACAGGAAATAAAGCAAGGGAGGAACAGGTGATACAACACAAAAGCACATGTGGCACACACACCTGTCTGTGCTCAATGCCTGAATCACTCTGGCAATAGCATCCTCCATTATACTGCAGAAGCAATGGAAAGAAACCAAAGCAACTGGTGTTGCATCCCTCCAAAGATCAATCTTCTTCAGCTTACATTTATTAGTCTAATTCAATAGCAAGTCCAAAGCAGACACTCAATAAATGTTAGTTGGATTGCATTTTTAATTCTCTGTCTTTTTAGAGTAATACTAAGTTCTTTCCCACTACTCATTAACATAAGAGTTTTCAATTCATAAGCTAATAATGTTTTCCAAGGATTTCTAAGAGGCTAAATCACCATGAAAATTATCATTTCAACTAATACATATTATATTAATTGGAAGTTTAATTTTTCATGTCATGCTCTCCTAGTTGACAATATCCTTGTTATGTCATTAAACTATAATTGTGTAAATTTGCTTCAACAAACAATAACTGAACCATCAATACACTATTATGGTTTCCATAATCCCTAGCAAAGATTAGTTTCAACATCATCATCATAAATTAGCAGAGACATGTCCCAAATCTCCTGGTGGAACCATGAATTAGATTTGCACAGTCATTCCTGCATTGAAGTGCTCAATAGTTTCAGTCTCTAAAATTTAATCACACTATTAGGAACATCACAGGAAATGTGATCCCTTGTATAACAGAGGATTTTTGGAGGCAAAATGAATAGTCATCTGAAGTCAGCAGGCCTTTGGAGACAGGGCAAGCTGATTAGTAATAATGATAACTAAGCATTTCCACTTAAGAAATAATCAACCAAATTTAGAGTGTCTTTTTAGCATTTAAATTTGTCTATTCAATTCTAGGTTTGTCCCTAATTACAAGTTAGCTTTAGTTGGTTTTTAATGACAATTCCGAGAACAATATACTGAGAAATAAGCTACAGAGTGCGATGGATGCCTGTAATCTCAGTACTTGGGAGTTGGTGGCTATAGGATCAGGGGTTTGAGGTGAAAAGAAATAACCTGGGCTAG
This sequence comes from Eospalax fontanierii, assembly GCA_035773235.1. Lineage (NCBI taxonomy): Eukaryota > Metazoa > Chordata > Mammalia > Rodentia > Spalacidae > Eospalax > Eospalax fontanierii. The sequence continues at coordinate 16,375,002 of CM069540.1, read as the reverse complement.
AGAGATGGCTCGGCGGTTAAGAGCACACTAACTGCTCTTCCAGAGGACTGGAGTTGGGTTCTCAGCATAAACATGGAGCTAACAACCATCACTAACTCCAGTTCCAGGGGACTGAATACCTACTTCTGGCCTCTATGAGCAATGCACACACAGGTGCACCTACATACATGCAGGCAAAACTCTCATACACATAATAAAAATTTTTTAAATAATCTGAATTTTTTAAAGATTATTTTGAAAGCTAGGGAGAGTAGGTGAAGCACCTGCCCCATTCCCCAGAACCCACATAAGGGGTAGGTGGACATGGTAGTCCATCTAGCCAGACTAGCTCTGGGTTCAACTAAGAGATCCTGCCTCAAAATATAAGGTGAAGAGAGATCTGGGAAGACATCAACTTGTAAACCTCAGGCCTCCACACATGCAATCCCACCCCCAATCCCACCTACACTCATACACCAAGAAAATGGTTACTTTAAAAAGGCAAATAATTTCAGGATACCCTGTTAGCTGCCTTTAAATCAGCTATCCTGCATGCCTAGAGAAGAAATCAGAATTCCCCTTTAAAAGTCAAGAAACTGAGCCAGACGTAGTGGTGTAAGACTTTAATCCCAGCCGTGGGGAGGCAGAGGCAGGTGGATCTAAGTGAGTTCCAGGCCAGTCACGGTTACACAGTGAGGCCGTTGCCCCAAATAAATAAACTGCCAGGCATGTTGGCGGAAGACTTTAATCCTAGCACTGGGGAGGCAGAGGCAGATGGATCTCTATGAAATCAAGGCTAGTCTGGTCTACATAGTGAATTCCAGGTAGGCTGGGGCTAGGGAGACTCTGTGAAAATATAAAATTAAAATAAAAGTCACGAAAATTATAAATATTTTAAAAAGTAAACACATGCCAGGCACAACAGCACACACCCAGGCTGACCTGGAGTTGTCACTGTCTCAATGTCCCAAGTGCTGGTATCAGTGTGACTGTCTCCAGCTTCTCCATAAGCCACCTGAAGTCTACTGACTAGACTAACATATGAAGATGTACTTTATCCAGTTTCATATGTACCTTTATGTGCCTTAATTAGAGCATGTTACAACAACCAGGAAGTTGGGGGCCAGGCATAGTTGTGACCCTGCTCTTGGGGGACCCAGGGCAGGAGGATGCCCATGTTCAAGGGATACATAGTATGATCTTGTCTCAACAACAAAGAAAGTAAGTTGGGGGCTGAAGAGATGGCTCAGAGGTTAAGAGAGCTTCCAGTTCTCAGAGACGGCCCTGAATTTGGTTTCCAGCTAACAAACGCCTGTAACTCCAGGTCCAGGTGATCTGATACTTACTTCTGGCCTCTGTAGGCACCCAGATATCACACACACACACACACACACTCACACACACAAATAAAATTTAAATTAAAAAAAAAAATTTAAGAGGCTAGTTGGTGCTAAGGGTATAACTCAGTGGTAGAATACCTACCTGACGTGAAAGGATTTGGGTTGGATACAAGCCACCAAAAATAAATAAATAAACGAGGTATTCTGCTTTGTTTTTGACACAACTTTTATAAATAAGCTTCAGAAATCATATTCAATAATGGTGTGATTTAAACAAGTATCTAAGGAGTTTGCCAACTACCTTAACTGTGGGATACCAGACAAGTTACTAAATCAATTTAAGTCTCAGTTTTTCATGGGTACAAATCAGAATGCAAGACTATTTTATAGACTATTAGGAGGAATTACCGAGAAAACAAACATGAAAGCAGCAAGGACAGAGGCAGGCATGTAGCAGTTTTGTAATATATAAGCTCAAAAAGGAACAGGGTAGTCCAGTCAGCTAGCCACCTGAAAAATCTAATCTGGCTGAACTTCTTGTGGCTGCAGACAAGTAAAAACCCTACACAGAGAACAGAAGAGAGCAAAGAAAGGCAAAAACAGATCTGTGGCAGTAAGACTGGGGTCAAGAAGAGCAAATCTCAGTTACAATCTTAAAAGGTCAATAAAGCTTTCAGGAGATAATACAGCATAGAATAACTTTCTGACCTCAGGGTAGGAAAGGAGTCTTTAAAAATAAGCCACAAAAGTCACTAACCATCAAAAAAAAGAAAAAAAGACCAATAAATATGACTCCATTAAAATTAAGAACTTCTGTTCATTAAAAGACATCACAGGGGCTGGAGAGATGGCTCAGCAGATAAGAGGACTAGCTGCTCTTGCAGAGGGTCTGGGGTTCAGTTCCCAGAACCCACATGGTAGCTAACAATTCTCCATAACTCTAGTTCCAGGAGAATCTGACACCCTCTTCTGACCTCCAGGGGTGCTGCATGACATGGCTGTACTTATATACATGCAGGCAATACATGCATACACATAAAATAAAAATAAAAAATTTTAAAACAATAAAATAAAAGGCATCATAAAAAGGGTAAAAAGGAAAGCAAAAGATGGAAAAGGGTATCTGTGACATTCACACAGGACAAGGGACTTGATTCACAGTAAAAAGAACTAAATGGCTCACCAGGTAAAGGGGAGAAAAGGCCATTGCCATCAAACCTGGTAAACTCAACCTGAGTTTGATCAGGGACCAGGACCCTGATGATGGAAGGAGAGTTCCAACTCCAAAAAGCTGTCCTGACTTCCACACTTGCCGTTATGGCACATGTACCCACATGCATACACACAATAAATAAATGTAAAGATGAAATGTTAAAAGAAAATCTTTAAAATTTTTCTAAATAGCAATAAAAGAAGCAGCCCTAAATAAAAAGAGGGGAGGAAGCAAGAACTTTACAAATGAGGATACCCAAACCCAGACCGGTGCTATGAGTGTGCTGAGAGACTTTACTAACCAGGATCTGGGGTCACCCTGCCCATTAAGCAACAATTCCACTCTTAGGTGTACACCTTAGAGAAACTAGCAACAGGAGCACCAGATGACATGTGCAGGGATGCTCAAAGCAACTCGGTTCACTAATGCCCCAAACCAGAAAGGACTAAAATATCTAGCAACAATGGGACCAAGGATACAAAGATTCTGTTCCCATCCTACGTCTCCTGTCTCAGCTTTATTTACCATTTGGCAAGCAAAGACGGAAAACTACAACACACACTTTGCTACTTTCCTAAATCAAGTTCCTTCTCTAATGCAAATGCCGTTGTATCTATGCCACTTGGAAAATCAAAGTCTTATTACTCAGAACTAACTAGGAAACTACCAGCCAGAACACTTAAGCTTGTCTAAGTGGCAGAGAAAAGGTCAAGAAAGGGGCAGCAAAATGGTTCAGTGGATCAAGGTTCTTCTTGCCAAGCCGGACAACCTGAGTTCAATTCCTGAGACCCACATGGGAGAAGCTGTCCTGGCTTCCACACTTAATCGTGTGTACACACACATAAGGACACACATACACTAACTATTTTTTAAAAGTCCAAGGAAGTTTCTGAAACACACTACTTATCAAAGTCCCTCTACTTTTTCTTACTCTACCTACTGTTCATTCACATGTTTTACAGCTGACAGTGTCTACCTACCTTCACAAAGCATGCATAAAATACAATCACATCACATCCACTCTACTCAGAAAGCCAGCTACAGCCAAAAGACAAAACTTCTACTGAAGATATCATCCCTAAGTTCTGCCTTAAAGGTTAAGACTTACAGTATTATATACTTATTTAAAGACAGAGTTTGGTACAGTCAGGCTGACTTCAAACTTGATATGTAGCCAAGGAAAACCTTAAACACGTGATCCCCCTGCTACTACCTGGTATTACAGACTTGGTAGCCATTCCTTCTTAAAACAGCTCAACTTCATCTTAATACATGTGTAACAAATATATAATGAAAGAATAAAATGTTTGATTTTAGAGTTATAAAATTTAGGGTACGACAAGAAGGATGCACTTTCTATTCAAAATATATTGCAATAGGGGATGGTGGCTAATGCCTTTAATCCCAGCACCTGGAAGGCAGAGGCAGGTAGATCTCTGTGAGATCTAGTTCAGCCTGGTCTACATAGCAAATTCCAGGTGAGCTGGGATTACAGGGAGACCCTGTCTAAAACTAAAACAAAACAAAAAACCATTGTATTGTGGCTGGGGAGATGACTCAGTGATTACAGCGCAAGCACAACTGAAGTATGAACCCCTTGCTGAGATGGCTGTGCTTGCCTGTAACCCCAGCATTGCAGAGTGGAGACAGGCGGATCCCAGGAGCTTACTAGGCAAAATGGCGAGCTCCCAGTTCAGTATGACACTGAATCATGGGAAGGTGGAAAGGGCTGAAGGAAGACACTCTATTATCATCCTACCCTGGACTCCAGATGCATATACTCACGTTCATGTGTTCGTATGTTACACACATATACGACATACATACGCACACATGCGCACATACACACTTTACTGGAACACCAAAGAACTAACACTATGCTAACACAACTAATTCCCACTTGCCACTTCCATCTCTTGACCATGTGCTCTTTACCTTGAAATTCCTGGCACCTCCATCTCAAATATACCTGGCTCACTGGTTCTCCTTTCCCATTTCCCAACCGTAATTCTTATCACTATCATTCCTAACTTCTTGTATCTCAACTCTCCCAACTGCAGGTCTTAAAACCCCTTCAAGGGCCATTTTTAATCTGCCCCTCTTCTGCCTTCACCCTTGCAGTTCTCAACCAGAAGCCTGCCCATATTAAAGTACTAGCAAATTCAAAAATACCAAAGCCAGAATGTCTCTTTCTGGGACACTCTGTGCTCTAGCAGTTCCTACCCCACCTTCAAGTTTGGCTCAAATTTCCTCTAGGCCATCCAGCCAGTCAAACAAGACTCTCCCAAGCACCTTTCCTGGCTTCCTTGTCATTCAGGGCATAGTCCATCAAACGAAACGTACTCAGATCTTTTGCCTAGTCCTGCCCACTTTCTCCACACCTGCAGCCTTTCCCTACTCCTCTGAATCACCTGTCCCCATAAGATGTTCTGCTGCAAATGTATTTTCCAAATTCTAAGCAGTCTCTCTCCCCTACTTTATCATTTAAGTGCGCCCTGGTATCTTAGCATCATCTTTCGGAAACTCTCCCAAGTATAACCATCCCACCCTCCAGCCTTTTGTGTAATGTTTCATATACCGGCAGGCTAGCAAACCTCTTTCTATTCCAACATGAGGATTCAGCTTGATACTTCTTTCTCATCAGTAATCTGTACCCACCTCAGGGGCCAATACCCGCTCCCCCATCCAATATCCACTTAGCAATGCTCTCAACTCTACTCCACACCCACCACACCCAAACTCATCCTTAGGGTGTCCCCAGTTAACTGCAATCTCGCCCGCGGCATCATTTCACCTGCCCTCAACAGCCCTAGGCCCCCTTCCCAGATCACCAAAACCTCGTCCCTCCCTATCCTCCCTTCTACACCTCAGGGTTGCCCCGCCCCTCTTCCCGTCTCCAATCTGGCCACACCCTCTTCCGCCCCCCATGGATCCTACCAGTTCACTCCCACACAGAAATCCCCTCCCAGCCCCCTCCTTCCTACTCCTCGGGCCCCGCCTCCACCCGGCTTGACCCCGCCCCCCGCCGTCGAGCCCCGCCCCTTGCCCCGAAGGCCCGGCCGGGGGGCGGAGCCTGTCCCTCCTCCCCTGTCCCCCGCCCCCAACCGTCACGCTCTGGGGCAGCCTGACCCCGAGCGGCCCCGCGGTGACCCTCGCGCAGAGGCCTATGGGAGGGGCGTAGCGAGTCCCCGACACCCCCCGTCAGTCCCCCGCCCGCTCTGTCTCCTCCCCCTGGGAACGCGCGGGGTGGGTGACAGACCTGGCCGCGCGCCACCACCACCGCGCCTGCCGGGGGCGCTGCCACTGCCTGAGGAAGACGCCGCGGCTGCCGCCTGGAGGAGGTGCGGTCGCCTCCGCCGCCGCTGCCGCCGCCGCCAGGGGTAGGAGCTAAGCCGCCGCCATTTTGTGTCCCCCTGTTGTTGTCGTTGACATGAATCCGACATGACACTGATTACAGCCCAATGGAGTCTCATTAAACCCGAGCGGCAGCCCCGCCCCAGCGCCGTGCCATTGGACGAGACTACGGACACTCGAGGACACCCGTTGGCCTACGGGCCTGTCCGTCACCCACTCACTAACCACTCTGCCCCCCATTGGGGCAAGTTCCTGCCGGTCATCTCGCCTCCACATAGACACACCTCTCGACCCATCATCTCCCCCTCCGGCACCACCCCGAGGGAGGGTCGACTGCCAGTACCAATCAACAGAGCGGTGGGCCCGCCCCTTCCGGGCATCTATTGGTCCAGCCCTCATTCTCTCTCACAGACACCGCGCCACCTCTACTTCCACCCCCTCTACCTCTAGAAATGGATTGGAGCTGGTCGCAGCAGAGGCGCTTGGCCTCATTGGCTACCGGAGACGCCAATCAGAAGGCTTTTCCCTCTCCCCTCCCCCACTCAGCCCCAAAGCCCCTAGCCCGCAGCTAAAGTTTGTGTGAGAGCTGATCGCTGGCGGCGGCCACAGGATTTAGGGGTGGGCGCGGGCGGGCGCGCGCGGGCGGGCACGCGAAGTTAAAATTCGAGGTTCTCAGTCTCCAGCTCCTGCGGTGGAACGCGCGGACGGGCGCGCCTCCCGGAGCGTTCCATCCCGCCCCCTCCTCCACCCTCTCTCCCGTCCCGTCCCGGGCGACTACTCGCCCGCCCCCTGGCTCGCATCCTCCCCCCAACAACACACACACACACACACACACACACACACACACACACACACACGCACACTCGCACACATCCCTACCCTGCAAGCCCCAGGCCGGGTGCAGACAGAACGATGTCGCTGCAGCCTCTTCGCCATCCCATGCCGAGGGGGAGCAAGCCCCCTACCCGCCGGGCGTGCACCCCCCGGCTCCGCACTCGCCCGTGTCTGCAAGCACGTGCACCGTTCGCCGCTGCCTCCGGCCACCCGGGTCCCCGGCTAACCTCGCCCGCAGCCTGGCCAATCGCTCGCTGCCCTTTGTTGCTGCAGCCCGGGTCTCCCCGCTGCCTTCCTCAGCCTCCGCCTCGTCCTTTGCCAGCCGCCCGGGTCCGCAGCGCCGCGCTCCCCCCGCCCGGGACCCACCGCCGCCGCCTCCTTCTCCTCCTCCGCCTCCTCCTCCTCGGCTCCGGGCTGCAGCGCACAGAGCCCGAGGCAGCGCCGCCCAGCCCCGCTCCCCCCGCGCCGCCCGCTAGCCCGCCTGGCCCGGCCGGGGGCGCAGCCCGGACCCCGCCCGCCCCAGTCTCCGCCCCGGGGGTACCTGCCTCCGCCCCGGGGGGCTCCGCTTGCCGCCCTCGGGGGAGGGCGGGGATGCCGGTGTCCGCGAGAGGATGGGAACGCCTGGGCCGTTTGGGGCGGGGAGTGTGTCCGCCAGGTCTGGGACTGAGGTGCGGTCCTCGCCAACGCGCCCCCCTCCCGCCGCCGTGGGCCCCAAACTTCGTCCTTCGCCCGGGCCTTGTACCCTCGGGCGATCGCGGCAGTTTTGGGGTGGGGGATACCTCAGGAGCTGTGTCTACCCTGATCGGGAGGAAGAGGGAGCAGTGACATTCAGCGACTGCGGACAGGCATCCTCGGGTGGGAGTGGGGATGTCAGACGCGGGCTGGAGAGGGAAGCTACCCCTCAAGATGCCCTCTCCCGGCCTGCGAGGAGCTGGCGAGCTCCGAGCCGCGTTCTGGGTGCTTCCTGGACTGTGCAGCTGGATGGCAGGGGGGAGGGGGGAGACCGCTGGGGGGCCCTTCCCCCCGTCTCTAGCCAGCGCTGTAAGGAAGGCTGATGGCGAAGTTTGGTTTTCCAGGCTTCCCCTGGGCCCCCGGAGTTCCTGAGGCCCGTACGAGGGAGGCTGGGGGATCCTCTGGCCGCCCAAGCGAGGCTGCTCTAAAGCTGCCCACATGTCTCGCATTGCCCTCCGGACTCAAGAGAATGCCCCTGGTGCTCCCAGAGATGTCTGGGATGCTGGGAGGGGAGACCAGAATATTAGGAAGGTAGGCTTGAGAAAAGGTTCCCCCAGAGTTTGGGCACCAAGTTCCCCATCCCAGGCGCCACTGGGGGCCAGGAGGGGAACCTATGGCTCTGCGAAAGAACCAAGTTTCAGGCGTGGTGGCCTACGTGGAAAAACCACCTGTTGCCTAAAGTTGTGTTCCTGAATGAGGGTGTTCTCAGACCCTGATGAGGCGATGCCCGGTGTCGGGCCGGGGAGGCTAGAGCCTCCCTGCCCTGATTGACATCTTGCTTCTGACACTGTCGTAGCAAAGTCTTCAACTCCCCATTAGAAACCACTGTACAACTAGGGAGGTGCTTTGTTACAGCAACTTAGACAACAGTGTAGGCAGCTAACAGGCCCTGATGCACACTTCTTAAAGATGAGCTATCCTGGGGTGTGAGCTTCCCCTACTTCTGTGTTTCTTGGCAGCAAGGTGAGAAAGAAGCCAAGACAAAGGGCACAGAGTTGGGTCAAAGACAGAAAAAAGGGAGAAGGGGAGCAGAAGAGTTGTAATACTACACTCAAAACTGTCACCGGTTCCTTTATAAACCTCTTTTATAGGTGTTTTATTACTTGGTTGTTAGTTTTTAAAGCACAAACCTCTTTAGATTAAATCTGGGCATTCACAGGCTCAGCCCAGAGAAACAAAAACAGAGGGAAAGCCAGGCCAGCCATCCGCTTGGCTACTTTTGAGTTACATTACTGATAAAACAAACAAACAGCAGGTTGGGTTTTCTAAGTCTCTCCCTGTCTCTTTTGTTTAGTGTCTTCAGTAACTTGTTCAGGGTGAGTTTTTACAAGCCATTCATTAAGATTATTTCAAGGAGAGGGCATTTATAAGGGGTGCCTTTTTAAATTTTTTAATGCGGGTGTTAGGAATTTTATTCTTCCAAAAATTAAAAAGTAAACTTAAGGATCTTGGCAGACTTTTTCGCCTTTGTTTTATTTGTTGTTTTCCTTATGGTTTGCCTAGAGGCACTTTATTTTGTAAATTATATTAGGGTCCCTCAAACCAACTTTTATTTATTTTCTTTCTTTTTATTTATTTATTTATTTATTTATTTGTCTCTTGCCTGGAACTTGCTGTATAAACCAGGCTGGCCTTGAACACACAGAGATCAGCCTGCCTCTGCCTCCTGAGTGCTGGGATTAAAGTTGTGCATAACCACTCCTGGCTATTTATTTTCTTTTTGAGACAGGACAGTGTCTCACACTGTAGACCTGTCTGGCCTCAAACTCACAGCAATCCTACTTCAGTCTCCCAAATACTGGGAATACAACTGTGATCCACTGTGCCCAAGCCCTCAGACTTGCCTTTTACTCAAGCAGTAAAAATGAACTATGTCTTAAAAACAAGTTTTAAAAACCCCAAATCTATATGTTCAAACCCAGTATATTAAAAGAAGCACCTAAGACCAGTAAGTGCCCACATTTAAGAAAACTTAGGTGAACTGTGAGGAAATATAAGGATCTGATACTCATTACCATGTAAGTGTTGTTACAATGCTGGACATAGAACCCATTGTGGGCTCTATTGTGCACAGGATTTCCAATGCATTAGACTGAACAGACACCTTTGAAAGAATGGATTATGGGGTAAGACCGTAACTTATCAGTAGAGTACTTGCTCGGTGGCCAGTTCTAACCCTAGCCACTTAGAGAAATAGGTTGCTGTTTGCCTAAACTTATGCTCCTGTAACCCCAGGAATTGGCAAACTCAGAAGACAAAAATCTCTTTATCCAACATCTTGATTTTTTTTTTTTTTTTTAATTTCTGTTCCTAACTAAGTTCTTTTGTGGGTGTGGTAAGGAAAGGGAATCTGGTTCTCCCAGTGATAGTCCCCTGGAGGGTTATTGTTCTTTGACAAATCTGGCTCTTCAGATAAGTGGAACTGAAAGGATAACAGAAAAGAGATACAGCCAGAAACGCTTCATGTTTAAACTTCTTTCTTATCTGCGGTATCTCAAGTCTCTGCTGAGCGAAAGAGCTCAATTAAGAAGTCAACCTAGAAATAGCTCAAATTGAAAACCAAGCATGGTACAAAGTCTGCAAGATTACAAATCTTACTCATCTCACTGGTCCCCACCACCCGAAGCCAGCGACTATAGACTACTCCCAACCCAAACCACCTAGAGCCAGTTTTGTTCTTCAGTCTACACATCACTGGAATCCCAAAGATCTGGGAATGAGTGTTTCACAGACAGATTCCTTTCCCCATCCCAAGGTTCTGATTCAATAGCTCTGGAATGGGCTCCCAAATCTACTCAGGACTTGCCTTGAAGCTCATGCTCTTTAGATTTGAGAACTACCAGCCTAGGCTGAAATTTTTCCCTCCACTGGAAAGAATTCCATGAGTGTCTTAGCCAAAAGTAGAACTGGGGTAATTCTGTGGTGTGACCCACATGTCCTTGAGCCCTGAGTAAGGCTAGGAAAGAGTGCAGAGCAGTAGGGAGTGAGCCTGAGGGAACCACAGGGTTTGATCTTTGGAGCTTGTTTGTTTACTTGCTCTGAGGCAGGTCAGACAAACAGCCAGATAAGAAGTACCACATTCACAGATTCCCTAACAAATCCACAAGGAGGAAACTGGGTAAGTAGGCAGCAGGCAAGAAAACTTAACTGTTTGTCCAGAGCCCAGGCTATGGTAAATTCTATTTACATTCAATTAGCCACTTAAAAAACATTAGCCCATACCTACCTCCCAACTGCCAAAAGAATTCTCTCCCAAAGCTGACTAGAAACTGGTTCCCAAAAAGGTCATAATGTCTGGTTTCATTAGTAGAAGGCAGATGAGTTGATTAATCAAACCATTAAATTATTTAGCAAACTCAAGTTCTGTATATGTACAGCCCAAGTTACCGCTAATATCTCACACCCTGTGTGTGCATTCCTTCCTAAAAAGTCTTAATGTCTTTCTGTTTAAGATTTCTTCAATTTTAGATTTTTGAGACAAGATCTTGCTTTGTAGCCCAGGCTGGCCTCTGACTCAAAAGAACTCCTCTGCCTCAGCCTCCCAAGGACTGGCACCATCACACCCACCTAAAAAGCTTTAATGTCTTTAAGTACATTCTGGACCAAGTCTGAAACTCCTTAGCCTGCTTCTGAGACCATACAGGATTATGTCCAACCACTATCTCTTCTCTAGTGTTCTCAGAGCCTCACCCTCACTCCCTGCTTTATCTGACAAACACCTTGAAAGATTCATCCCCTGAGCTGCTACCTTCTGTCAAGATTTTCTGGCCTTTGCATCTGTCTCACAGGATTCTGAGCATGCCCTATTCTAGCCCTGGCACCGGCTAAGTACTTACTTAATATTTGTTAAATTGCCAAATAAATAAACACACTTACCAAACTCTGTGGTCACACTTTGTTCTTATAATTAACTTACTTTTCTGCTACACAGACCAGCTTATTCATCTGCATGTACAACTGCCCTCTTCACCAGAAAAGCTACCTAATGAAATACCATCCATACCTGTGATTCTTGTTCCTGGCCATATTTAGAATCTCCTAAGGAGCTTTTAAATCAGCCTTCACCCTAGTTTTCACCTGAGATCAATTAAATTAGAATATCAGAGGTAGGGGCTGTTATTGAGCAATAATTTTTTTTTCCATGAGGCAGAGCTTCAAACCCACTAAGTAGCCCAGGATGACCTTCGATAGTGAACTTTCTTAAATGATACCTCCCAAGTGCTAAAATGACAGGTGTATACCCCCACACCTGGCTTATTCGAGGCTGGGAATTGAACCTCGGATTTTGGAAATGCTAGATATGCATGATATCAAACTGAACTTCATCCTCAGCCCCTGTCAGTATCTTTTCAAAGAACCCTGTGCAGTCACAATGGAAAACTATTGATTCTATAAGCTAAAAAGATGTCTCAGCATCTAGTGAGATTCTGAACAGAGGATAGTTCTGAGAGATTGTAGAACTGACTAAATGTTGCTGAAGAGAAAACGAGTCCAGGATGCTCCTGTTTTAATTTTGAGACTCAAAGGTGAAAGGGCCTTAGCTTAGCTATCCTAAAATAATCTTCCTATTTTCTAGCATCAGGCTATTCAAAGAAAAGTTTAATTACTAAGACATTGATTAGGGACACGTAGTCTTCTAGATGGGTTATGGGAGGATTTTTGTGTTTGTTTGCTTAAGGCAGTGTCAAACTATGTACTTCAGGTTGGCCTTGAGTGGGAATGAAAATAGTGTAATCATAGGCTTATGTACCAGGCTCAGTTCTGGATACTGTAAGCCAGCAAACTTCAAAAAGAATTTGAAGTCGGGGATGGTAGTACATGCCTTTAATTCCAGTACTCAGGAGGCAGAAGACAGGCAGGTCTCTGTAAGATAGAGGCCAGCCTGCTCTACACAGCCAGTTGCATGGGAAGACCCTGTCTCAAAAACAAAACAAACAAAAATGTCATCAAATTGATATTCACCAACTTTAAATTTGATTTGATTGTGGGTTTTTGTTTTCTATTGTTGCAGTATTAAGGATTAAACCCAGGGCCTCCTCCAAACTAGGCAAGCATCCTACCACTAAGCTAAATCTCCACCCACATTTTACTTTTATTTTGAGACAAGGTTCCATCCACTAAGTTTCTCAGGCAGACCTTGAACTTGTAATCCTGCTGCTTCAGCCTCCCAAGTATTTGGCTGGTATTATAGGCCTGCCTGTGTCACCAGGCCTGAAAATAAAGACATTTGGGGAGAAGGTTAAAGAAAACTCCTGTGTAGCTGAGGCTGGCCTCCAGCTCAGCTGTATAGCCTTGAATGACCTTGAACTTCTGAGCCTCCTGCCTCCATCACCAAGTGCTATGACTACTGGGATCCCAGTTGTGTACCACCACTCCAGTGTATGGGGTGCTGGGTGAGGCACTCTATTGACCTACGCCCAGCTCCTTCCCTCCCTCCTCTCCTTCCTTCCCTTCTCTTGTTCTTTCTTTGTTCTTGTTTTGGTTGTCATTTCAGTGAAGTCAGCAAAACACTCTTAGAATTTCACTAGGTGACCAGAATCCATTTAGGAATCACTGGGCTACTCCTTCTAACAGTGAGGAAGTGCAGGTCTAGTTCAATCTAACCAATAACAGTTATCCAATATGCAAAATTCAGTGTGCTCATGTACATGAAAATTGTTATTTTTCTGAATTCTATCTCAGTACAGAAGGGAACTACCTCAGGGGGGTCAATGGCAAAGAATGTGAAAAAGAACACCAAATGACCCTCTGTGGTGACCTAGTCAACTCAATGACTTTGAATTGTATTTTTTTTGTTTGTAGTGTGTGCACTTTCTCATGTGTATGCAGGTGAACACCTGTAGGCTGGAGGACAACCTTGGGTGCCATCCACCTTTTTTTAAAAAAAAAAAAAAAAAAGGTCTCTGCTTCACCTCTGTGTTAGAAAGTCTGAGGTCAAAGAACCCCACTGATATCACACAGAAAACAGGAGGACACAGCAGAAGTAACTCAGCAAGGCAGCTTTTACTTCTGCAAAAGAATATGTTTGGTCATTCAGACAGAGCAAGCTCACACAATCTGGAAGTTGATTTTGCTTTTTGGTTGGTTGTTTTGTTTTGGTCTTTTTGAGACAAGGTCTCCCTGTGGCCCCAGCTGGCCTGGAACTTACTATGTAGAGCAGGCTGGACTCAATCTCACAGCACTCCACCAAGCCTGGCAGTTTGATAGGTTTTTAGCCCTAATGCAAGAGTACAGCATTTTCCCCCATTGCCTGGAGTTCGACCTCACAGTCTTTCACGGTTGGCTAGTTTTAAAAGAAATGGCACTAAGGAGATGAAGAGGGGGAAAGGGCTGAGCTAAAGTAAAGGGCTGAGCCACCCCAGGCCAGGCAGCTCAGAGCTGAGCAAGGCTTTTCCATACACAAAGGTGTTACAGGGGAGAGGATTAAAAGACTTGAATTCCTTCCATAGACCAAAATTTTACAGCGTTCTACAGAACAAAACTGATATTTAATGTTTCTTACACCTGGAATACTCCCAAATAGTCCAGGCTGGCTGACTACAACCTGAGATGCACCTATCTCATTTTTCCAGTACTAGGATTACAAGTGCATGCCACCATACCTGGCTTTTTAAAAATGTTTATGTGAGCCGGACATGGTGGTGCAGGCCTTTAATCCCAGCACTCTAGGGGCAGAGGCAGGTGGATTTCTCAGTGAGATTGAAGCTAGTCTGCTCTACATACTGTGTTCCAGGACTGTTGGGGCAAGAGGAAGACCCTGTCTCAAAGAAAAAAGAAAGGAGAGACAGAGGAAGGAAGGAAGGAAGGAAGGAAGGAAGGAAGGAAGGAAGGAAGGAAGGAAGGAAATGACGTTTAAAAAAAGGAAATGATGTTTATGTGAGTTCTAGGGATTGAACTCAGGTCCTCATGTTTGCAAGCACTTTTTCAACTGAGCCATCTCTCCAGGCACTGAATTTGCTTGATTTCTTTAATTTTTAAATTTTATTATTTTGGGGGGAGAGGGTCTTTTTGAGACAAGTTTTCCTTGTAGCCCCAGCTGGCCTGGAACTAGCTTTGTAAACCAAGCTGGCTTTGATCTCACAGAGATCTGCCTGCCTCTGCCTCTCAAGGGCTAGGACTAAAAGTGTGTGCCATCATACCCAACTTAATTTATTATTCTTAATTTAATTCTTTTTATTCCTTATTTCTATTTTTATATATGTATGTGTATGTGTCAGTGTGTGAATATGTACACGTGTGCAGGCACCCATGAAAGCCAGAAGAGTATCAGATCCCTTGGTGCTGGAGTCAGAGGCAGTTATGAGCTGTTCTACATGGGTACTGAGAATTGAATTCTAATTCTATGGAGGAGAAGCAAGTACTTCTTTTTAAAGAACATTTTATTTATTATTTTTATTTTTGATGTATGAATGTATTGCCTGCATGTATATAAGTGAGCTCATTCTGTGCAGTGCCCTCAGAGACCAGAGGAGTGTGTTGGGTCCCCTATGACTGAAGTTAGAGGTGGTTGTTAACCACTGTGTGGGTGCTAGGAACTGAACCTGAGTCCTCTGCGAGAGCAGCAATGCTCTTAACTGCTGAGCCATCTCTCCAGCCCTAGCAACAAGTACTCATAACAGTTGTGCCACCTCTCTAGTCTCCTACATTTATCTTACTTATTGTTGTTGAAACGTCTCACTGTGTAACTTTGACTGGCTTGGAACATACTGTGTAGACCAGGCTGGCCTCAAATTAACTGACATCTGCCTTCTTTTGGCTACTAAGTGCTAAGATTCCAGGTGTGAGCCACCACGCTCAACCTGACTTTGTTTTAAAAACTAGGTCTGGTGGCACAGCCTATATGTCATCCCAATTACTTGGGAGACTGAGGAAGAAGAATCAAAAATCCAAGGCCTGCCTGGCAACATTGAGAGCCTATCTCAAAAACAAAAGGTAGGGTCTGAAAAGATGGTTCAGCAGTTAAGAGCACTGGCTGCTCTTGCAGATGACCCAGGTTAGATTCCCAGCACCTAGTAGCTAACAACTGTCCATAATTTCAGTTCCAGGGGATTGGACAACTTCTGATCTCTGCAGGCACTGCACAACATGGATGTGCCTACACACATGCAGGCAATACACTTGCACATGTAAAATAAAATAATAATAATAAAATATTTTTTAAAGTTAAAAATAGCCAGACGTGGTGGCATATGCCTTTAATCCCAGCACTTGGGAGGCAGAGGCAGGCAGATCTCTGTGAGTCTGAGGCCAGACTGATCTACATTGAAAGTTCTATACCAGCCAGGGCTACAGGGTTCTGTCACAAAATAAACAAATATACCCCAAAATTAAAAATACCAAAATCTTATTTTACATCAGTCATACAACTTATTTAAATAGTGAATACAGATCAAAGCCAGTGTGGTGACACATACCTGTAGTTCCAGAAGGATCCCTGCCAGTTGGAGGTCAGTCCAGCCTAAAGGCCAGCCTCTGCAGATGGTCTACATGTATCCTGGTCATTTCAAATGTGGAAATATCACATTTTCTCAACAGAATTGCTGGCACCAGGTCTAAATTTGCCTGTCCAGCCATTTGGCACCCAGTATAGCCAAGCATCCCATCATTAAAATTATCAAGTTCCTCACTGAATTTCAAATTCTTTTTAATTTCCTTTTTTTAAAGTAATTAATTTTTATGTGTATGAGAGTTTTGCTTGCATGCATGTAAACCCACCCATGTGGTACAATGCCTATGGAAGCCAGAAGAAAGCCTGGAAGTGGGACTTACAGATGGTTGTTAGCTGTCAAGTGGATGCTGGGAACCAAACCCAGTCCTCTGCAAGAGCAGTCAGTGCTCTTAACTCCTGAACCATCTCTCCAGCCCTAAAGCTCCTCTTTCAAGTTTTAGCCAAAGGAAGGCCAGTGGGATATACTGTTGAGTCACCTGGCCAACTTGACCCCTCTCTGGGCATTAGAAGCAAGAGACTACTTGTGGAAGGACATACTTCAGCTCCACAGCCCCAGCAACACACACACACACACACACACACACACACACACACACACACATACACACATAAACACATACACGATGAAAAAGTCCTTCAAGGGTTGGATTTGGATCATCTTTTTTCTGGAGATGAGATCTCATTGTGTAGCACAAATTGGCCTGGAATTCATCCAGATTGGCTTCGAACTCGAATCAGTCCTGCCTCAGCTTCCTGGCTCCTGGGAAGACGGGTGTGAGCCATTATAATCAACCAGCTTGGTTGGCAAAATAAGGATCTGCTTATCTAAAAGGTATCTTAAGGACTGGAGAGATGGCTCAGCAGTTAGCAGCACAGGCTGCTCTTACAGAGGACCCAGTTTCAATTCCCAGAATCCTCATGGTGGCTAGCAACTATTCTTAACCCTAGTTCGAGGGAATCTGACACCCTCTTCTGGCTTCCAAGGGCATTGCACAGCATAGGTGTACTTACATACATGCAGGCAAAACACTCATACACATAAGTAAGTTTTTAAAAATTAAAAGCTATTTTAAACATGCAAATTATACAATATACCTCATAAACTTAAAGATCCTATATAGCCTTATATATCATAAATATTCATTAAATATATGAAGTTTTCATGAATATATTTTCTACCCACTATAAAGTAACACCTGCTACCCAATCAAAAACAACTTTTTCTAAGTTGTATGTATATTAGCCAGTGGATTTAAATGTCTAATAAGTTAGCATCTGGCCAGTGGTTGTGTTCTATTCACATTATAAATGCAAGGCCAACATGGTGGCACATGCCTGTAATCCCAGCACTTAGGCGGCAGAAGCAGGAGAACTAATGTAAACTTGAGGCCAACCAGGGCTATACAGCAAGACCCTGTCTCAAATATATATATGATATACATCACATATATGAAATATATATATATGTATATATAAATAGCTTATTGTTCTTTGTTTTTTTACTACCCTATAAGATATACTGCTCCCATCTTAGCTCATTCCTGTCTTCTCCCAGGCATTCCAGCTGTCTACTTCTGGAGTTTATTTCTGTAGCTCTTAGGATTTGTAGAATCTATTAATTAGCACTGTGATCTTGGTTCCTTTCAGTTCTAATGCCACATTTGCCATGATTACCCTTAGTAAAGGGTCTGAAATAATTCCTAGAATTTGTTTCCTGAATCAACACTGATGATTTAAAATAACAACGTCAAGTCCAGTTTATTGGTAGTCGGTAGTATCTGTCATTTGGCAGCAAGACCTAGTGTTTCCCTAGTGTATTCCCTGTGTTCCCTTCCATCAGTCAGGACTATGTGGCTGATTCCAGTCAATGGATGAAAAGTTGAATAGATGTGTAGTATTTGTGGAGTCAGGAACAGGACATCAAGGCCTGGAGAGATGGCTCAACAGTTAAGAGTATTGGCTGCTTTTGCAGAAAACCTGAGTTCAGTTCCCAGCACCCATATGGTGGCTAACAACCATTGTTAACTCCAGTTCCAGGGGATCTGATGCCCTCTTCTGGTGTCTGTGGGCCTTGCACACACATGGTACATTTACATACAGGAAGGCAAAACACTCATAAAAAAAAGAACAGGACATCTAACATCCTTCTCTGGGCTCTTGAGTGCCCACAAGAGCACATACATCACACAGACTTACAAAAGAAATGAAGAAAGGTTAAAAAGACGTGAAAGGAAAAAAGGAAGGAGGGATGGAGGGAGGGAAGAAAGGAAGTAAAGCAGTAAGTCTCCATCTCTTCTCTTCTTTCCTTTTGATATCATCTCTGAAGCCACATGCTCTGGATGACAAGCAACAAGTTGGCTTACCTGCCTTTAGCCTGGACTCCTCAGTAACTGAACACAAGAGATTCCCTCCACTACTTTGACATGCTGACAGGAGAGTAAGCGTCAGAACATTAAGTTAAAGAGATAATGAAGTTTATCCACTAGATCAGTAGAGTTGCTTAACTCAAACATATCCCTTAAATGGAGTGCTTAACAAATATATTTCTACACTTGATCTTAGCCAAAGGCCAAGAAGCAGTACAAAGACTTTTTTTTTTTTTTAAGACAGGGTCTCACTATATAGGCCTGGCTGGCCTTGAACTCACAGAGATTTGCCTGCCTCTTCTTCCAGGGGCTAGAACTAAAGACATGAGTCACCATGCTAGGTCCAAATAACTTTCTTAAAGACACATCTTTGGGGGCTGGAGACAGATGCTCAGAGGTTAAGAACAAGTACTGCTCTTGCAGAGGGCCCGATTTTTGTTCCCAGCACCCATGTCTAGTGACTCACACTTCCTCTAACCCCAGCTCCAAGGACCTGAAGTCCTAGGCCTCTAAACACACCTGCACTCGGGTATGTACGTGCACACACATAATTAAAAATCTGTTAGGGGGTTGAAAAATGGCTCACTGGTTTAAAGCGTTGGCTGCTCTTGAAGAGTACACAGGTTCGAATCCAAGCACCCACATGGTGGCTAACAACCATATGTACCTCCAGGTCCAGGGGATTCAACGCCCTCTTCTGGCCTCCATGGGCACTGCACAACACGGGTGCGCTTATACACATGCAGGCAATACACTCATACACATAAAATAAAAATAATAAATAAAATATTAAAATAAATCTTTTAAAGACATACCTTTTTCCCCGTTTGCCATGCGAAGAAGCCACATTCAAGACACCATCCCTAGAAGCAGAGCACAGAAGGCCAACCTTGATCTCAAACTTCCCATTATCCAGAAACCATAGAAAATAAATTGTTGGTTCTTACAAATTACAGTCCCTTTTTTGTTTCTGTTTTGACACAGAGGCTTGCTATGTAGCCTGGGCTAACCTCAAAAGAGATCCTCCTGCCTCTGCCTTCCAAGGATGCCATCACACCTGGCTGGGCCTCAGATGTCTTTTCCCAGCAGCATGCAATGAATTGTCACAGAAACTGGCATGCCAGTTTCCAAAGAACTAGCTTTCCCATCATTGTGAGTTGAGTTCTTTTGGAAATATGTTGCTTGGGAATATGGCTGCATCTCAAGGGAAAGAAATTCTTTGAATCTATTCAAACCCCCTTGGCAGCTTCTCAGTCTAGTCTTAGAGCTCTAAGAAATGGCTAATGACCTAGGAGCCAATTTACAAGATGGCTAAGGAAAGCACAATTTATTCTTGTCAATTAAAGGAGTTGGGGGAATGACGTTGGCATGGTGTTGTGTAATTCTGTGGCTCCACTCAAAACCTCTGAGGATAAACAGTGTGAGAACTCAGGCTGCTGAAGTGTTCAGGGGGAGCATATTTGCTGAACATGGCTTTAAAGTGTTTGGTGTAACAATGTTGTTAATAATAGCTAACACTCCTGGAGTACTTACAAAGCTAAGTGATTTCCCTGAATTGGCTCATTTGATCCTCACAACAATCCTGTTTAAATACTGCTATTATCCCCTATTTTATAGACAAGGAAACTGTGGCCCTGAGGTGCTGAGCACTTGGCGGGAGGTCAGGATTCCCAGGCACACTTCACCATTCCATTCCACTCGCCCTCCGGTGAAGCTGAAGTCCAGGCCTGAAGCCACTGCTCCATGAGGTGCTCAGGAGCACAAGCCAAAGACCTGCACTCTAGGGCAGCACCTTGTGGACAGATATAGTCCAGGGGGAGCCAAGATCCACCTCACCACCGACTCTCAGCTGAAGAAGAAGCTGGGGACAGGAAAGCACAAAGACAGGAGACCACGGAAGGTGAAGTGACAGGGGCTAGAAGGATGGGGTACCGACACTTCATGGACGTCTGGCAGTGACTGAGGCAAGATGCATCACAGGCTGGGCTTGGATAGGCCCGTAGCCTTCCTCCCCATACCTAGACTGCAAGGAGATGGAGTACCACGTTTGGCCAACAAAAGCCTTGCATTTAATTCATCAAGAATTATTTCACAGAGAGGGCGGAGTGAGCAAGGACAAGACTTCTGTCCCTAGGGCAGTGGCAGCTGCTGAAATGCGGAGCCTGGCCTATCATGCACCCTCCCCCGACATCCATTGCCATCCCCAGCCACCAACCCTCCCATGCTCTGTGCCTTTGTCATTCCGCATCCCACAGTGCCAGCTAAGTCACTCAGCTGTCACAATGAGGCCTTGAGCTGCAGGATACAAAATAACTCCAGGGAGACCTCCCTGAGGCCGGAAGGCCCAGCATTCCGGGTGTCCAGAGAGCACCAGCTGCATCTCACAAGTTGCTAAATTAGCAAGGCTGCTGTTTTTCTTTTAATTTTTGTGTGAATTCAAGAATAGGTCTCAGATGCCTTGGCAGCATGTGAATGAGGCCCTTACTGAAAGAATTCACCTAGCTAAAGGGCGGCTGTCAGACACACAAAACTCTAAATGAAGCAGGCTTTGTACCCCCCCACCCCCCACCCCCGTCTCTGGCAGGCCCTCCCAGGTGGTCATCAGCCTCCTTCCCAGGAACCTGCACCAAGCCTTCCTCCTGGACCACTGTGTGCCCCTGCGAGCGACAGCACACATGTGGTTGTCAGAAGACTATTTTTCAGGAGTTGGTTTTCATCTTCCACTCTGTGAGTCCTGAGGAACAAACTCAGGCTGTCAGGCTTCCTGAGGTTTGGTTGGAAGCAAGGGTCCTTTATCTGCTGAGTTGTCTCACCAGCTCACATTTGGAGTATCTTTGCTTTCTTATTTTATATATATAGCCCAGATATAGTAAAGCACACCTGTAGTCCCAGCAGGGCTGGGGAAGCAGAGGCAGGAGGATTGCTTGAGTCTAGAAGTTCAAGGCCAGCAGTGGGTAGCATACTGAGATGCCTTCCTCCTCTTGGAAGAATTAAAGTCTGACAGAAAAAATTCACAAAAGTAGAAACAGCTTATATATATCAACGTGTTTGGATTCATTGGCTATTGAAGGCATAATAATTTTAAATGAAAGGCAATTTTTCCTTTCTAGATTAGCAAAATGAAAATATGGTCAAACTTTTCAGAGACAGGTCTCATTAGGTTACAAATACTCTGCAAACACTCATGTGTCTTCTTTCTTTAATATGTATTTTGAGATGGAATCTGACCGTGTAGCCCAGGCTGAACTTAAATTCCTAACCCTTCTGCCTCAGCCTCCTGAGTTCTGGGATTATTGGCCTGCATCACCTTGCCTGGCTTACATTTTTAATTTTCAAAGTTATGGCCAATTTGCCCTGCAGAGAGGTGGTTCTAGTCCTTTCCTCGGAGACCAGGGAAGCCACCTCCCCCCGCCCCCCCCATCAGCCTTTTGTTCCCAGAGACAGAGATAGCCCAGTGAAATTCAATTTGCATTTCTCCTGTTAGGAGTGCAGTTGGGCTCTTTTACATGTTTAAAAGCCATTTGTATTTTATTTACATTGAAGTAGGTACTTAAGTACACTGGGCCTTTAAAGGATTTTGTGGGTTTAACCATTAAATTTAGCCCTTTAAGGCAACGCATATGCAAATGTTTTTTTCCACAGTTGTTCACTGATCTTCTGATTTTTCCACTAATTTTTTTCAAAACAGTTTGAGATACTATATATCCTGGGCTTCCCTGAAATTCAGTATAAGTAACAGACGGGCCTCCTACTCAGAGAACTGCCTGCCTCAGCCCCCTGCATGCAAATAACTAACTCTAATTCGAGGAACCCTCAGGGCATTCTGGGCCTGAGCAGGAGCAGGCAGTGCTGGTAATTTGCCAGGTTTCTTAGGCGTTAGTGCTTCCTGGGCTGCATGTATTGCATGCTGTCTACCAGCAAACAGAAATATGTAAAGCGAGACTTTGTTAACCTCAGGTTGATGTCGTTTTGGCTCCTGGTCAGGGGTGTCTATGAGGCATAGACCATCCTAGTACTGCTTGGGACCTCCAAGGGTAAGGGGCCTGAGTATGGTACTAGGAAGGCTGTGTTGCAGTCATGTGTGTATGGTTGGCTCTCTTCCCAGAGCCAAGGGAGTCACTAACTAGTCACTTCACCAGCCATATCATGAGTTCTGGCCAGCTTGACCTGCAGGAGATGGGGCCTCAGTAAGATTCTCCTTACTTGTGTTTTCTTCACATTCTCCATCGTTCTCTACCCAGTATATCCTGGGCATGAGTCGTGGCTTTTTTCTTTCTCTCTTCCTCTCTCCTTTTCTCTTCAAGGCAGCTGCTGAGATTTACAGCTTGCCTGTCCTGAGGATTCTTCCTTAAACGCTATAAAATTATCCTAACACTTCCATTGGAGTCCATTCTTAAATTCTTTTTTAGTAAGACTAAGGACCCTCTAGGGGATCCTGTTTCTTCCTTGTATCATAATGACCTAATTGGTAGCAAATTGTAGATTTTTACTCCTAAATAGGTCCATCTTCCACCAAAGTTTAGGACATCCGCTTAAATGATCACAGTATAATTATCAAATTGAGAAAATTTAAATAGTTCTGTTGCTGTTTTCTAATCTAGAATTCATATTTAAATTTTACTAATTGTCCCAATGCTGGCTTTTATAGCTTTTTCTTCCCTAGACTGGAGCCAACACCCTGGATCTGGCTGAGCATCGAATTGTTTTAATTTTCTCCTGTCTGGAAGAATTCCTCAACTTTACTCTTATGACCTTGATGCTTGTAAAGAGTTTAAGGCAGTTATTCTGTAGAATTTCCTTTCTTTGGGGTTTGTCCTATTTTGCCTCATGGTTCGATTTACAGAGTTTTGTTCTTTTGGTTTTTTTCCTTTGTGGTCCTGGAAATTAAACAACTCTCTCCTCCTTCCCTCTCTCTTTCACTATTTACTCCTACTTTGTTTTTGTTGCTTTCTCCTTCTTTTTTTTTTTAAACAAAATATATTTGTATTTTCTGTGTGTATTTTACCTGCGTGTATGTAAGTGCACCCATGCGTGCAGTGTCACATATGCCAGAACTTAGGAAGCTGTGGGTTCCATGCCTAGCAGCAAATAAACTAGAGAGGGCCTCGATCCCCTGGAGCAGAAATTATTGATGGTTGTCAGCTGCCATGTGTGTGCTGAGAACCCAAACCCGAGGTCCTCCGCAGGAGAAGCTGCGCTCTAACTAATGAGCCAACTCTACAGGGCCCCAGTTCACTGTTACACTGCTTCTTAAATCAGTTTCACCATACATGAAACAGTATCTACTTCATACTGGTTTTTTTTGTTTGGTTGTGTGTGTGTGTGTGTGTGTGTGTGTGTGTGTGTGAGTGTGTGTGTAAGTGTGTGTGTATCAGGGTCCCATGTAGTACAGGCTGGCCTCAAACTCCATTGTAGTTGTAGCTGAGGCTCAGTTTGAACTTTTGTTTCTACCCCTCAAGCGCTGGGATTCGAAGTGTGTATCCCCCATGCCCTGGTTTATTTGCCTCTAGGCATGGAGCCTATGGCTTCCTCCGTCTAGGTAAGAGCTCCACCATCTTGGTTACATCCCCAGGTGCACGGCGTTAATCTTAAGGCATATGGGTATTTGTGTCTATATGTGGGTGCATGTACATGTGGATATGTTGTTGAAAATTGGGGGGGTCTCTTCATGGTTGCCAGGTTAGACAGAGGAAACTGGGCTCCCCTCTTGGGGTTTTTAGTCTCATTAATAAAAGAATTTAAGAATGGTCTCAAATGGAAACTTGAAGATAACTTTATTAGAAAGAAAAACTCTCAGAGCAGGCCAGCCATCGTTTCAGCAGCTTCCCTGAGGACGGGGACAGAGGAGAGAAGGGAAAAGGCCTTGCCTTCAAAACCTGGGCAGAGCTCAGTCACATAGTGGGCTGGCAGCCCTGTGGCAGGGAGGGGAGCTTTAAAGAAAGAGTAAGGAAGCCCAAAGTGTTAGGGAAAGGATGCTTAGAAAAAAAGACAGAAAGAAGAGAAAAAGGGTTCCACCTTCTGAAGAACTTGGAAAGTGGGCAGACCTGTAAGGCTGCGTGTCTGTGACCTGACAAACCACTGTCTTAGGGATGGAATTCCGGGCAGGAAAACCACATTATCTCATAAAACACTAATTGTTCCATCTCTCACTTTAGCATGACTTAGGGTGAGGCTGCTTCCTAGGGGTGGTCCCTTAGCCAGATGATTGACCCAGTACAACTGGAAAGTTAAATCTCCACCTGAACCAGAGATTCTACTGTAACAGGTGCTGTGCTACATGCCATTATGCAGCCCTGGCTGGCCTAAAACTTGCTATGTAGACCAGGCTCACCTTAAACTCCCAGTGATCTGCCTGCCTCTGTCTGCCTCCTGTGCTCTGAGATTTAAGGTGTGTGCCACCATGTTTGGTTCATTTTCCATCTTTATAAAATAAAGGTTATATAAAACTTAGTACTAGCCAGGTATGGTGGCATACACCTTTAATCTCAGCCCTTGGGAGACTGAGGTAGGTGGATCTCTGTGACACTGAGGCCAGCCTGGTCTACATACTGAGTTCCAGGCCAGCTGGGATAGCAGGGAAACCCTGTCTCAAAACAAAACAACAAAAAATTTAGTACTAATGCCAATTTGCAGGTGCTGCTATTGCAACTCTGGGGGTTCCATGGCCAGCCCAAGGTGGGGAGCACAGTAGGAGATGAATCCCAGAGAGACCCAGGGCCAGCTCAGCTCAGAGCTTCAGACTTTTCGGGGTACTGAAGAGCCACTATTTAATCCATTCACTAAGCACCTGCCATATGCCAGACCTGGCTAACCTTTACCAATTAGCCTCCCCAGGAAGCACTTCTATTGTCTTCTTTGCCAAAGAGGCCTGAGGCAGAGTGAGGCTAAGTCACTAGCCTGCAAATATGGCTTCCTTCCCAAACTGCCACTTAACTAAGATGAGGTACCATCCAAGAGTCTATTTGTTGTTGGGGATGGAACCCAGGATCTTTACTACTGGGTAGTAGTAACCACACCCAGGTCCCATGGGGGCAGTGTTTTTTTTGGGGTTTTCCATATTGAAGATTGTGCCTATGGCCTGGGGCATGCTAGGCAAGCAGGCAGAGGCTCTCCCTTTGAGCTATATCATCAGCTTTTTAAGTTATTTTTGTTTGTTTTTTTGATACAGGTCTTGCTGTAGTACAGACTGGCCTGAAACTCACAAGGCAGCCAAGGTTGACCTTGAACTCTTAGCAGTCCTCTTGTTTTAGTGTTAAGTGCTGGGATTACAGCCGTGTGCCACACCTGGCTGCAAACTTCAAAAGTTTTGTTTTGTTTTGTGAGGCTGGCTTTTAACTCTGTATGTAGTCACAGCTGCCTTGAGCTCCTTATCTTCCTGTCTCTGGTCTCAAGTTTGGGGATGACAAGCATGTGCTACCATGCCTGCTTCAGAAGAACTGGTTTTGCTTTTTAAAATACATATAATATTTAAATTTTTATGTGCATAAGTGTACTGCTTGAATGTAAGTAGATGTACCCATGTCTGCAATGACCATGGAAGTCAGAAGGGAGCATCAAATCCTCTGGAACTGGAGTTATGGACAGTTGTTATCTGCCATGTGGGTGCTGGGAACTGAACCTGAGTCCTCAACAAGAGCAGGCAGTGCTCATAACCACTGAGCCATCTCTCCAGCCTCAGGAATCAGTTTTTCAAAAGGAGAAATATCCTCATAGAATAATCATTAAGAGAGGTGAACATCAAGTGGGAAGAAAAGCCCAGACCACAAATCAATATGAGAAAAGGTGTTCCACATAGGCAGGAATGGAGAGATGCAAATTCAAACCACAAAGATATTTCCAGGGTGGGTGGAGAGGTTGTGCGGGCAGTTGGCTCCTGTATACACACTGATGTCTGTGTTCTGAGCAAGACATGACACAGTTCAGTGACCACTCATAACTTTGAAGAGGCAAATGTCCCACAATTCAGTACTGTCCTGTCTAAAGAAATTCTTTCATGTGTCTCCCAAGGAACAATACAAATACATCCAGGAGTCAGGAGCTGAGTTCAGTGGCAGAATGAATGCCTAGCACACACAAGGCTCTGAGTTTGATCCCCAGCATTGCAAATATTTTATTATGTATGTATTTATTTATTATTTTTCAGTTTTTGACATCTATATCCTGTACTGGCCTGGAACTCACAATGCTCCTCCTGCCTCAATCTCTTAAGAGAGCTGGGATTACAGGTATGAGCCATCAAACCTGTCAAAATAACAATAAGCCAGGCATGAGAGCGCAAGTACTTGGGAGGCAGAGGCCGGTGGATCTCTGTGAGTGTGAGACCAGCCAGGTGTACATAGCAAGTCCCAGGCCAGCCAGGGTTACCTAATGAGACTGTTTCAAAACAAACAGCAAACAAGAAGAAGTTGTTGTTAAATATCTACTAATAGGAGAATGAACAAACAGTTTAATATGAACAAACAGTATAGTATACTAGAATACTATACAGAATGTTAATGTATGAGTCTATACTAGAATACTATACAGAATGTTAGATTAATGATCTCCAGTTTTACATCGAACCAGCATTTCAAGATATAAGTCTGATTGTATCTGTCTCCTCTGCTCAAAACCCTTCAGCTGTTCTCCATGTCATTTGGGTGATAGCAGAGTCCATACAGTGGCCTCCAGGTCCCTTGACCCGCATCCAACCCACTGGTTTATCTCAACCCACCCAATTGTTTTTCTGACAGTACCTGGAATATACACAACTTGCAAGGGCTGTAATTACCTGTGTGGTGGTTTGGCTTTTTTGGTGCTGGGGAGGAACCTGGGACCTCCACCTACATGGGTTATGGAGTGCTGGGGACAAACACAGGGCCTCATGCATACTAGACAAGAACTCTACCAATGAGCTGTGCTCTAACCCTTCTGTACTGTCTTCTTTCTAGCATGATTATATTTCAGACATACACTCTAATTTACATATATTTAGCTTTTTTGTTTGAGTTTATTTTTTATATATTATTATTATCATTTTTCATTCCTGGTGTCAATTCCAAGAGGGACAAGATCTTTGTTAACTAATGGATTCCAAGTATGAATGAAGGGCTGGGACTGTACCTCAGAGGCAGAGTACTTGCCTAGCATGTGTGAAGCTCTAGATTTAAACCCCGCCCCCCGAAAAAAAAATAGGTGTGGTGGCTCACACCTTTAATCGTAGCACTCAGAAGGCAGAGGCAGGCTGATCTCTGTGAGAGTGAGGCCAACCTGGTCTACATAGGGAGTTCCAGGCCAGCTGGGGCCATGGGAAGACCATTTCAAAAATTTTTAAAAATAGAAGCATAAAGAATGATTGCTGTTGGGACTGGCCATATGGCTCAATGGATTAAGGCAGTTGTCACCAAGCCTGAGGACCTGAGTTCAATACCCAGGACTCACACGGTAAAAGGAGAAAACCAAATCCTGCAAGTTGTAATATGACTGACCTCCATAAGCTTGCTGCGGCACATGAGAGTATGTGCACGCACACACATTCAATAAATAAATATCTGTAATAAAAAATAAATTTAAAAAATGCATGATTGCTGATCTTTTGCCAACCAAGAGCTTCAGGGTGAGGGGGAGATGTAACGGGAGTTGCATACTCTCTGTTGAGCCCACTGAGCTCTGGTGGTGAGTTCCAAACTTAGGGTCACACAGACAGCCCTAGTTAAGCTCTGTGGGAGGCTAAGCAAATGGGGAAGAGAATTCTAAGGAAGAAGTGCGGCTGGCAGAGCTGGGGAAATAGGATTCGGGAGGAAGTGTCCAAATGTGTTTTACACATGTACTGAGCTGCCAAAGAACAGAATACATTATTAGAAAAAACTAAAGAACAGACCCATGCAAAAAAATGGTCAAACATAGCTAAAGTCTCAAAATCATAATGTTATACATAAAAGCACGTCACAGAGGCTATGTATGGTATGGTACCTATATGAAGTTTTAAGATATAAGCTACCCCATCTTGCTGGATACATATCTCTATAAAACACAAAGACATGAGAAATGGTGAATTTCAAAGTGAAGATAGTAATTACCTCTAGGTTGAATTATGTTTCATCTTTAAATTTTTGGTCTGGGCAGGGAATGTAACTCAGTTGACAGAGTTCATGCACAAGATTCCATGGTCCATCCCCAGCACTGCATTAACCAGGCATGATGACCCAAGCCTGTAATCCCATGGTTCAAAGCCATCATCAGCTACGTAGCAAGTTCCAGGCCAGCCTGTGTGAAATAAGATACTATCTCAAAAAAAAAAAAAAAAAAAAAGAAGAATCTATTAGCGGAGCATGGTGTCACACACCTTTAATTCCAGCAATCAAGGCCAGCCTGGGTGTTCTAGGCCAGCTGGGGCTACCGAGGCCCTGTCTCAAAAAAACAAAAACAAAAAAAACCCAAATCAGTGATTTATCTGAGAACTGGTGAGGCTGAGTCAACATGTGGAGCTGATTCTACTGCTTTCTACTTTTTTATTTGCTTATTTTTTATTATGTGAGTGTTTGGCCTATATGTATGTAAGTGTAAGTGTACCACATGTATACAATGCCCACAGAGGTCAGAAGGGGGCATTGGATCTCCTGGAACTAGAGTTACAGGTGGTTGTTAGCTGCCTTGTGGGTGCTGGGAATCAAACCCAGTACCTTTGGAAGAAGAGCCAGTGCTCTTAACCCATGTGCCATCTCTCCAGTCCTGCTTTCTACCTTTTTTGGTCTTTTTGAGATAGGGTCTCCTTGCAGCCCCAGCTGGCCTAAAACTTACTATGTAGACCAGGCTGGCCTTGAACACTCAGAGATCTGCCTGCCTCTGCCTCCCGAGTGCGGGGATTAGAGGTGTTCACCACTACGACTGGTCACCACTTTCTGCTTTTTGAGTGGTCTGGAAATAGTTCAGTACTTTGAGATTTCTTTAAGATTATTTTGTACTGAGAAGGAGGCCTTATCTGCTCATCTTGAGTCAATAAAGGCCACTGAGTACGGGTGGGACACAGCTGAGTGGCCCTCTCACAGTGCTGGAAAACTGCTCTGGTGTTGTTATTAAAGAGAACGTATCTTATGATATAACAGTTCCACTCTCAGAGGCATAACTAACAGAAATGCATGTGTAAGACCTCAGGAGACTTTTGAGCCTATCAGAGCAGCATTATACATAATAGCTCCAAAGGGGAAAGAAACCAAACATCCACCAGAAGATGCAGAGATAGACAAATGGCAGTATTGTCTTATTGGTGTATTATTTGGCAATGAAAATCAGTAAACTACAACTATATGGAATGCCTCGGGTAAATGTTGGAGCCACCCAGACACTATTGGCATCTGGCCCACCATTATGGAGGGTGTCCTTATTTTCTGTGTTGATTTTTCACTTGCTTAAATAACCTTGAATGCCTGCTAAGTCTGTTCAAAACAAAACAAAACAAAAACAAACAGCTGTGTGTGGTGGTACTAGCCTTTAATTCCAGCACTTGGGAGGCAGAGGCGGATGGATCTCCAAGATCAAGACCAGCCTGGTCTACATAGTGAGTTCCAGGTCATCTGTGGCTCCAGGGAGACCCGGTTTCAAAATTTTAAAAACACAGTTAAAAACCAGTAAAACAAATCTTTTTTCATTTGAGGCAGAGTCACACTATAGAGTCCTGGCTAGTCTGTACTTTATACAGAGGCTGGCCTTAAATTTGTAGCAATCCTGCCTTTTTCCTGACTGCTGGGATTCTGAGTGTGCCCCATTGCACTTAGTTTAGCAAAGGAATCTGTGCTTTCATATAAATGGTTGTTTTTGGAAGAAGAGAAGATAATCTTTGGGAGGGTAACAAAAGAGGGTTTCTGCGGCTGGAGAGCTGGCTCTGAGATTAAGAGCACTGGCTGCTCTTGCCAAAGACCTGGGTTTGATTCCCAGTGTCCACATGGTGGACAGTGCCAGGAAATCTGATACCCTCTTTTGGCATCTGCAGGATTTGGGCGACACTAATGCACTTACATTCATGCAAACAAAACACTCAAACACATAAAAAATTAAAATAATTTTTTTTTTTTAAGAAGAGGGTCTCTGGGAAACAAGAATGGGAATTTGTTTTCTCTTCTTTATGAGACAGGCTAGCCTTAAACTTACTACATAGCTGAGAATGACCTTGAACTCCTGATCCTCCTTTGTCCATCTCCAAGGCTGGCATTACAGGTATGTGCCTCCACTACACTCTGCCAAAATCAAATTTCTTACTCGTGGGTGGTTTTAAGGTTCTGTGCACTTTGTTACATCTCCTTGATCTGGGTCCTTATGAGGTCATAGATGCTGTGTGCTCCTAGGCTTCGGAATCCTAACTTTTGCATTAGTCCAAGTCTGGTTCATGTGCTGCCCAAATGAATCCTGCCCAGCTGTTATAGGTGCATTTTAAGTTGTAAACTTTGATGAACTTAATTAAAATTAAAATTTTAAATCATGTGTATTTGTGTGTGTGTGTGTGTGTGTGTGTGTGTGTGTGTGTGTGTGTATAGTGCTGAAGTTATAGGCTCCTATGGGCAGCCCAGCATGTGTGCTGGGGATTGAACTCAGGAACTCTGAAAGAGTGGTATGGCTCTTAACCACCGAATCATCTCTCCAACCCTAGTTTCTTTTTATTAAAATTAAATTTATTGTATCAGTTACTTTTTGTTATAATAAAACACCATGAGTAAAAGTGACTTCTAGAAGAGTTTATTTTGGTTTATGACTTAGAGGCTTAGAGATCCTAGGTTCCTAGAGCCTTAGAGGCTGTAGGAACAGCCAGCCAGAGCAGGAGGCTGACAAAGCATGTCACCAACTGCAAACATGAAGCAGAGAACACAGTGGAAGTTCAGGTGAGGCTATAAACATTCAAAGCCCGCCCCCAGTGACACGCTTCCTCCAGAAAGGCCGCACCCCTAACTTCCCCAAACAGTACCACCGACTGGGACCGGGTATTCAAATACCTGAGCATGTTTTTTAAACCACGCCAGTGTGTGTGTGTGTGTGTGTGTGTGTGTGTGTGTGTGTGTGTGTGTGTGTGGTGTGATGTTTGTATATGGGCACACACATGCCAATATGTGTGGAGGCCAGAGGACTACTTTGAAGAGTCTGTTTTCTCCTTCCGTTCCAGGATCCAACGCAGTTTGTCAGATTTCATGGTAGATGCTTTTACCCCGCTGGGCCATTTTCCCTGCCCAGGGAAACTCTTTTCACACCAAATGCAGGGGGACAGGAGCGTGCACTGTGAACCTTATGGGCCAGAGTGCTTGTATCATCTGCTGCCTCTGTTTACCTATTTGGGGAACTGCCAGACTATTTTCTAAGGCAGCTGCATCATCTTGCAATTCTCTGCCCAGGATGAGAAGCCCAACGTCTCTTTATTGACCTAGCATTTGTTATTATCTGTCTTTTCACGATAGACACTCTGGAGCACTCGAAGCAGTAACCTCGACATGCTTTCATCGCATTCCCTGCGGGTGAAGGATGCCAAGCATCTTTTTATGGGCTTGTTAGTTGGTTGTTTAGTGTCTTTGGAGAAACAGTGATCTAAATCATTTGCTCATTTTTAATTAGGTTACCTATCTCATTTGGTTTTATTTTTAGACAAGGTTTAACCGTGTAGCCCTGGCTTACGTAGAACTTAATTTGTAAACCAGGCAGGCCTCGAACTCACAGAGATCTGCCTGCCTCTGCCTCCTTGAGTGCTGGGACTAAACACATGTACCAACACACTCAGCTTTGATACTATTTTAAACTGATTTTTTTTTTCAAGGCACTCTACCACTGATCTGCCTATCCAGCCCTTTGAGAAGTTATTTATTTTGGTGGTATTGGAGATTGAATCTAGAGCCTTATACATGTGAGGCAAGTACTCTAAGACTAAGCTGTATCCCAGCCAGCCCTTTTTTTTTGGTATCCACAGCCTAGGCGAGCCTAAAACTCATAGCCACGATTCTGCCTCATGCTCTCTAGTGTTGGTAATCACCAACAGGCATGAGCCATCAGATTAGATTTTTTTTTTTCATGTGTATGAGTATATTGCCTGCTTGTATGTAAAGGGCACCTGTGTCATATAATGCCCTCAGAGGTCAGAAGAGGGTGTTGGATTCCCTGGATCTGGAGTTATGGACAGTTGTTAGCCACCATGTGGACACTGGGAATCGAACCTGGGTCCTCTGCAATAGCAGTCAGTGCTCTTAACCAATGAGCCATTTCTCCAGATCCCAGATTAGATTCTTTAAAAAAAATTTTTTTTAAAGATTTATTTATTTTTATTTTATGTATATGTGTTTTGCCTGCATGTATATATGTGCAGTGTGTATGTGTGTGTGTGTGTGTGTGTCTGGTACCCATGGAACCCAGAAGAAGGTGTCAGATGCCTTGGAACTGGAGCTAAAGATGGTTGTGAGCCACCATGTGCTGGAAACTGGTCCTCTGCAAAAGCAGCCAGTGCTCTTAACTACTCAGCCATCTCTCTATCTCCTCTTGGGAAGATTTTTTGTTTTGAGCTTTGTTTCTTTGACACAGGGTCTCCATAGAGCCCCAGCTCTCACTATGATCTGCCTGCTTCTGCCTCCGAGTGCTCAGATTAAAGATGCGTGCCACCACATCTGGGTTTTCTTGGTTTCTTAAAGTGAAAGGTGGACTACAAACTTGAGATCTTTTCTTTTCTTTCTTTCTTTTTTTGCTCTTTTTGAGATACAGTCTCCCTGCAGCTCCAGCTGGCCTGGGATTTGCTGCATAGACCAGGCTGGCTTTGAACTCACAGAAATCTGCCTGCCTCTGCCTCCCAAGTGAAGGGATTAAAGGTATGTGCCACCATGCCCCGCACAATCTGAGATCGTTTCAGTGGAAGCTTCCACAGTGCGTCTCCCCTGAGTACTATTTCTTTTGCATTCCGCATGTTGGATTGTTGGATTTTCACTTTTTTTTTTTCTATCTTGAAGTGTTTTCTATTTTCCCTGATGACCTCTTTGACCCCCCTGACTATTTAAGAGTATGCTGTATAGTTTCCACGTACTTCTGAAGTTCTTAATTTTCCCTCTGCTATAGAGTTTATAATATATATATATTATATATATATATAATATATAGAGTTTATATATAGAGTTTATAATCTGAGGAATATTATATGACTTCAATACTTGTAAATATATTGACAATTTTTAAATTGAAAATCGTTTTTATGACCCAGCATATGCTGTATCATGGAGAATATTCTACATACACTTAAGAAAAAAAAGAATTCTGTTTTTGTTAGAGTATCTAGGAAACAAACAAACAAACAATCCAAGATTACCTGTCTTTATTCATTCCAATAAACTTAGAGGCCAAGTGTAATTAATATGCTTGGATAATGTTTGTAGTTCCAGCATGGGAAGCTGTGGCAGGCAGACAGCCATGAGTTTGAGGCCATCGTGGTCTACATAGTGAGTTCCAGGTCAGCCGGAGACACAGTGTGAGACTATCCCCCGAAAACAAATAAACAAAAACCACAAGAGGGGTTGGAAAGATGGATCAGAGGTTAAGAGCACCTGCTGTTCTTGCAGAGGACCCAGGTTTGGTTCTCAGCACCTACATGGCAGCTCACTACCACCTGTAACCAGGGGATCCAATGCTCTCTTCTGGCCTCTGTGGGTACCAGGCACACATGTGGTACATATACATACATGTAGGCAAAGCACTCATACACATAAAATACAAATAAATAAATCTCTTGACTGGGTATGTGGCACACGCTTCTAATCCTAGCACTCAAGAGACAGGGGCAGGTCTCTGAGTCTGCGGCCAACCTGATCTATATATCAGCTCCCATGCCAGCCATTGCTACACAGTGAGATCCTGTCAAAAAAAAAAAACAAAATATGCCCCCCCAAAAAACCCAACAAAACAAAACCAAGGAAAGAGAAAACATTAATATCCCATAAGGATGTAGAACAATGCCCCGTGAGCTCCAATGGTGTCCCTGTGAAGCATTCATTTTCACTGCAGTTTTCCTGTCCAGCATGCCGGAATCTCTAATTTCCTGTGTCTTTTCCCTTCCTAAGGGCTAAAATGCTTTGGCCTTTGGAAGCTTAAATTTCTGGGCTTTCACTTTGTTTGACTTTCTCTGGGGCCAATTCAGGATGGCCCAGCCCAGCTCATAGGGTGATTTGCCATGCTGAGGGCCTGGCCTGAGGTTGTTCCTACTTCATTGCATCCTTTTGGTGCCCACGCCAGGGTGAAGCCACCTTCCTGCGCACTTAAGGCATTAGGAATTATGATTTGTAAATGGAACTGCCCAGAAAGATGAAAATGGGGGCCCAGGTGAATACTCAGACCCTCTAGGAAAAAGAAGCATGCCATTGTGCTATACCACGTAATTGTTTCCAATTAGCCCAGGATCAGTGTTTTATGCTATGGAACCTGAAATGTCTCTAAGCATGTTAGCAGAAATCTTTCCTGTAAAATATATTTCATAATTGTTTCATTGCTGCTGATTTGAATTTCCATTACAAGCAAGTTTGCTGAGTGCTTCATAACTGCCTTAGTCCCATAAACCATCTTTTTGGCAGGTAAGTGGTTGAACTGGATGGGAATCCGCTCTCTAAATGAAGTGAAAACTTGTTAAGTCATTTATTTACGCAGAGGAGGGATGTTCAGTCTGTTTTTGGAGAGGGTACAGACATTTTAGGGTCCAGCTACTTCCCATAGGTATAGATGGCTGTTTTATGAGATGACCCTGGGAAGTGGACTTTTACTCCCATGGATAAGCCCTGCTGAAA
The DNA here is from genome assembly GCA_035773235.1 of Eospalax fontanierii. Classification (NCBI taxonomy): domain Eukaryota; kingdom Metazoa; phylum Chordata; class Mammalia; order Rodentia; family Spalacidae; genus Eospalax; species Eospalax fontanierii. The sequence goes on along the minus strand of CM069540.1, from coordinate 16,339,972 downwards.
GCTGGATGCTGAGACCAGAGAGGCCAGGCCACAGAGGCTGCTGTCTGTGCCTGCACTGTCGCTGAGGACACTCGGGGCCTGTGCTTTCCTCCCGGCTCCCATTTTTCCTCACTGGTTTGCCTCCCAAATGAATGTGTGGTCGTGTCAGCAGGCCTGGGTCTCAGGGTCAGACACCTTCCAGATGCCCCCATTTCTGGGGCGGCTTTCTGCAAGATTTGGCTAGATGAATTTTAGGGGACTTTGTGAGAGGTTCAATTCTCTGGTCAATCTGAGTGGCTGAGAACTTTCTAGTGTTCCTGAAATTGACAAGTGACCATGGCAAATGACCTGCCTTTGAATTCCAGCAACAGAAAGAGAGAGAGACAGAGACAGAGACAGAGAATGAATTAAGAATCCAGGCTGGAAATGTGACTCAGTCGGTAGAGTATTTGCCTAAGATGCAGGAAGCCGTGGGTTCGATCCTCAGCACTGCATAAACCAGATGTGGTGGCGCACCCTATAGTCTCAGTATTCCAGAATTGGAGGCAGAAAGATCAGAAGTTCATCCTTGGCTACATAGTGAGCTCTAGGCCACCCTGGGAACTCTGAAAAAACAACAATAAAAAACAACAACCTACCAGTTACTTAAAATAGTATTTATTTTTATTTATGTGTATGTGTGTACCTGCTTGTCTGTATGTGCACCACATTGTGTAGTGTTCGTGGAGGTCAGAAGAGGACATTATAACCATGGAGCCACCTGATATGGGTGCTGGGAACCAAGCCCCAGTCCTCTAGAAGAACTGCAAATGGGCTTAACTGCTGAGCTATCTCTCCAGCCCCATCAGTCACTATTTTGAAATTTCAAGTTTGAAAATTCCTTTCAGACTCTCTGAAACAGTATTAGTCAGAAGTTTCTCTCTGGGGTGCCAGTGAATTAAATGATGAAGTAGTTTTCTGCCTCTCTGGGCCTCCGAAGTCGGGGAAAGGGGAAGGAAGACATGTCTTGACACCTTTGGCTTGCACTTGCTATTTAGAATATTTTTGTTTCTTGGTGACAGCAGCTCAGGGATTGCATCAGGGACGGTGGTGGCTCTGCTCTGGGTCTGAGTCATTCCCATGTGTTCGTATTTTCGTGTTCACCCAGGAATAATTTGGATGGAGGAGTCGTGCCCTGCTGTCAGCAAAGGGCAGCGTCTGCCTCCCTCCACACTCCAGACGCTCTGGTTCTTGGTGTTGGGAGGCTGCGGGTTCCTGGGGGTCTCGTTCTGTCTCATATACCTGGGGCACCATTTCAATTTTCTCCTGCAGCTCAAAAGCCACCCACATGCACTGCCTTGCCTCCTCTCTCTGCTTTAAATATCCTCGGCACTTTCTGAAAGAGCATCCCTCATTGGGTGGCAGGAGAGCCCCAGTTGGCTCGAAGTCTCAACTTTTCAGTGCCAGGTACTTGGACCAGAGGACATGTGTCATCTTCTATCCTGGATCCCTCCAGAGATGTAGAGTTGTATTATTAGATTCACCCAAATTGCACTCATCTTTATTTTTAATTTAATTTTATTCTTTGATTTATTCTTTATTTTATGTCTATGAGTGTTATGGCTGCATGTGCATAAGTACAGCCATGTCATGCAGTGCTCAAGTAGGATAGAAGAGGATGTCAGATCCTTTGGAACCGGAATTACTGACGGTTGTTAACTGCCTTGTGTGTGCTGGGAATTGAACCCAGATCTTCTGTAGTTGTATTTCTTTTTCTTCGAGCTTGCCACATCTGAAACAGAATGTGACATTTTTCTTCCATGGTCCTGCTCCTGAGACGCTTAAGTAATCGTGGTTGTGTGCCAGAAGCTTCCTCTGGAATAAGCTGGAAGGCCGCTGATGCACGCTTTTGTCCTTTTCACAACCCAGTACAGAGCTGGCCTTTGTCATGTTCTCTCCCACTTAGAGACGTCTTTGTGACAAGCTCAGCCATACTGTTTTATTATGTTTCTCCGTTCATTGGGGCTGCTTCCACCATGTTGTACCAGAAAGTATATTAGCTCTCAGGGACACTTGACAATGACATGGACACGGCCCGCCGTGTGCTGAGCTCTGATTGGCTGATTTGTTGGCAGCTGTCTGGATACAGTCGGCTCTGCAAGGTTAGGGTGTTGCTTGTAGAGTTTATCTCATGCTTCCAGCCCTCTGCCCTCCCGATGGCTAGTAGAAGTCCATTTTTGGCCCTCTTGTGGTTGGGTGGAGCCATGCCACTCCTGAGTGGCAAGTGGCCCTCTGTACCCCCAGTTTCTAGGTCTGTAGATTCAATCAACTTTACAGGAAAAAAAAAGATGTCTGAAACAAAAAAACGCACCTGTATTAAACATGTTCCGATTTATCTTCTTGTTATCCCCTAGATAATGTAGTATGACTATTTACATAGTATTAACATGGTATTAGATATTATAAGCAATCTAAAAATGATCGTGAAGCCAGTGAGATGGCTCGGTGGGTAAAGGCAGTTTTCCCCAAGCCTGACAACCTGAGTTGAGCCCTGGGACCCAGATGGTAGGAAAAATCTGGCTCCCACAGGTTGTCCTCTGATCTCTACACATGTACACATGTGTGCACACATGTACATAAGTAAATAAATACATGTAATTAAATTAAAAAATGATCTAAAGCATACAGGGGGATGTGTGTGGGTTCTGTGTAGCAACAGCTCCACATTAAATAAGGCCTTGAGCACCTATGGAGTTTGTATCCACAGGAGTCCTGGAACCAATCCCAAGGCTCACCGAGGGTCAACTGTAGTGCATGGGCCTGAGCTGAAGCATTCAGTATGCAAGTGAGATGTGTCCGAGGTCTCATTCCCTTTGCCATGGTGACTGGCAGTGTTGAGATGACAGCTGCTTCCTCAGACTGGGCCCAGTGAGATGCGCCTGTCACAGGGGCCTCAGCCAACTCCTGAGACAGAGTCTGAGAAACCAGCCTCTGTTGTCAGAAACCACGGAGGACCAGGATTTCATTAGCACAACTTCCCCTGTCTCTCTCCTGCTGTGAAGTCCTACTTAACACCTTCTGCGTTTTAAGTCCTCCGGAGGGGAGTGTACTGCAGAGCTGACTATTTCCAGGAACTTTGTAAATGACTGACCCAAAGCAATTGGTGTCTCTTCAAACAGTGGTTGAAAATATATGCACATTTATCATCCCTTTTATTTTGTGTAATCCTCACTAGTGTGAAATCCACGTGTGGTCCTTGCTTAATGAGACAGTAAGTTAGGTTTATTTCAGGGCGAGTACTTACTGTCAGTTTGCCTTTAACTCAAGCTGAGTGTTTGATGCCTCAGTAGGATGCCACATGGATTTGCTTTAGTTGACTCCAAATACGGTGTCCTCTTGGGCGCCTTTATCTCTGCGGTTGGTGAGTCAGAGGTAAGACTTTGTTGGCGTTGTTACCCGTGATCTTTCATTTGTTTCCATCCCTGTGCCAATCTGTCCCCTGAGTTTCGAGTTAGAAGGGCCTCTAGTGGTCACATGCCACCTCTCCAACCTCAGGACAGTGAGGGAATGTAGAGGGCTACCCATCATGTAGATACTGGGTACCAGTTAGGATGTTCTTGCAGATCCCAAGACGGACCCATGCCTCTAGAGCCTGCCTGTGCCAGTGTCCCCAGCCCCCTTCAAGGCTCGCCCAGATGCCTCTCCCTTTCTACGTGCGACCTGCCTTACTCCAAGACTGGACACTGCAGCCAGCTCCCCTCATGTTCCCAAATGTTTTCCATCTCCCGTGTCTTGTATCTTTCCTCCACAGCACTTATCTAGAATGGATCATATCATTTTCTAAATGATTATGCTTTAAAAAAAATTTTGACACAAATTTTCATGTAGTCCAGGCTGGCCTCAAACTCCTGATATAGCCAAGAATGACTGAACTTCTGATCCTCTTCTCCCTCCTGAGTTCTGAGATTACAAGTATGTCAACTTGACACATCTAGATGAGAAGTTCAAGGTCATCTTAGGCTACATAGCAAGTTCAAGATCAGCCTAGGCTACAGGAAATGCAAGAGGAAAGGAAGAGAAGGAGGAGGAGAAGGAAGAGAAGGAGGAGGAAGAGGAGGAGGAGGAGGAGGAGGAGGAGGAAGACGAGGAGGAGGAGGAGGAGGAGGAGGAAGAGGAGGAGGAGGAGGAGGAGGAGGAGGAGGAGACATGACTTCTTTGTCCCTCTGTCCTCTGTTGCAGCAATCCTGGCCATGGGCAGACACTATGAAGGTATAAGATGAAAGGTGTGAATCAGGCATGGTGGTGCCTGTTTGGGATTCCAGTACTTAGGAGGTGGAGGTGGGAGGATCAGGACTTCACATTTATCCTTGAGTACATACAAGTTCAAGGCCAGCCTAGGCTACTAGAGACCTGTCTCAAAAGAATAACAACAAAGATGCCTGTGTGTGCATCCCTGAGTCTCTGCCTTGTCATTTAGCCTGGAGTAAGAATCGCACAAAGTTTGCACAGTAAGCTTTTGAAAGCTCAAGCCTGTTCTTGCGACATAGACTATTGCCCTGCTCCCATTTTTAATTATTATTTTTGCAGTACTGGACAGTGAACCCAGGGCCTCATGAATGCTAGGTTAACACTCTACCACGGAGTTACACAGCTGGATTATTCCATCCCATTAAAGCCAAATACTACTCAGCTTCCTGTATTTTCTTCTTGGTTGTGGAGTTTTGCCTAGTGTTCTACATAAGGGTATGCAGCAGAATCTCAGTACTGGGCATTTGCCGTGTTTTACTGTTGTTAATGTTCTGGCATTGTTTGTTTGTTTGTTTGAGACAGGGTCTCCAAGTAGCTGACCTGAAACTATGCTGACCAGGGTGGCTTGACCTCGTAGAGATTATCTTGTCTGTCTCCTTGGTGTTAAGAGTTAAAGGTTGGCACCACCATGCTGGCTCGGAGATTGGGTTTTACATTTCACTTTTTGTTTTATCTAAGCTCAAAATTAGTACTACAGCAATGCCAGTTACTTGTTGAATGAAAACTATTTTCCTTGACTCTGGTCTTAAAATGTTGATAGCAGTAGACTTTTACATTCAGTTGAAACTATTCTATTTATGAGTCTAGATAATTTTTACAATTATGTATAAGTTTTAAAATAATGTTGTTCCATTTACACATTAGTTAAATACTTCCAGTCATTTAAGACTGCGTTTAGAAATGTAATAGAGTCTATTGCCTTTTAAACTACTTCAGTTGTTTGACTGTCCCCGGTACCTCAATAATTCTTAAAAATCTAACACATTAAACACATTGACACAGTAAACTTAATTTCTCTTAAACGTTTCAAGTACTTATAAATTTAGAAAGATTGTTTTACTGAAAAATCATACATCTGCATCAATGACTTCACTATGGGTTTTGGATACACAAACTTACAGAAGAACTGTGAATACAATCTGGGGACTGGGAACGTGGCTCAGTTGGGAGAGTAGTTGTTTTACATCATGAAGCTCTTGATTTGGTCCCCAGCACCAAACAGACTGGCACAGTGAAGCACACCTATAATCCCAGCCCTAGGGAGGTAGAGAACAGAGGTTCAAGGTTGTCCTCTACTACATAATGAGTTCAAGGCCAGCCTGAATTCCTTGAGGCCCTGTTTCCAAAAAAAGAAAAAAGGACAATACAAAGATGATTTTGAGAGTAAGAATATAGCTCAGTGCTCCCTCACCTTGACTGTTTCAGTATCTGCCTACACATAAGGACATTATCCTGTCCAGCCACAACAGGGCCTTTCAGATCAGGAGATACCTGATGTGTGGCTACCATCAGATGCCCAAACACATTCTGCCATAGTGCTAACAGTGCCCTTTACAGCAGACAGCCGGTACAGAACCAGGAGCAGTACGCAGTGATCATACCTTTTACTCTCTATCAGTCTGGAATATTTCTTCAGCCTCATGTCCTTGATACTTTTGAAGGTTACAGAATAACTACTTTGGAGTATATCCTTGGTGTGAGCATGTCTGATCTTTATGATTAGACTCCAGTTAGGCATCTCAACAGAAGTACAGAATTAATGCTGTTCTTCTCATTTATGCTCTCTGGTTTGTTTCTCTCCCTTTTGTAAGAAATACTAGTATTTCAAACCCTGTAAAATTTGAAATTTTGTTTATGACAAGGAATTCTAATCTTTTAATCACACCACACTGTGTAAGACTTTTTTTAAAGGAAGGATCGTGATACTTTCCTGAGTCTGATGGCTGGAGTGGTGGAGTTCTGCCTTCACTCAGATTCTTTTAAACAAGCCAATTATGAGAGAGACTGTGAAGTTCGTCCCTAGCCAATGGGGAAGGACACAGTTCCCTTGAGTTAGGTAGAAAAGCAATCCCACGCTAGAGTCCAGTGTGTACTCCTGGGTCTGACAGATCATGAACTACTTACTGGATGAAAGGTCATCCTTTCGCAAAAGTAAAATCTGCCTTTTACTGAGTTACTTTCACTTTGTCCACACGTTCTTTGTGCGGAATCAATGGGATCTTTGGGCCTTGGATTTTATTTCTAACACTTTAACGGTGCTGGGGTTGAACTCAGGGCCTTGTACATAGTGCCCAAGTGCTTCACTGAACCATACCTGAGCCCCATATATATATATGTATGTCTTGAGACAGGGTCCCCCTGCAACCCCTGGTGGGTTAGAATTCACTATGTAGACCAGGGTGGTCTGAGGGCTGGGATTAAAGGTGTGCACCATCACACCTGGCTTCTCCTTTTAAAAAAAGTTTCCATTTTTTGACAGTTTCAAACAAGAGCACTGTAGTCACATCACCCCACTTTCCCATGCCCCGCCAGTCCCTCTCAAACTTGTCACTTCTTCCCTGATTAATATTGTTACATATATATATATATATATATATATATATATATATGCTTATATGTATATGGTATACTGAATGCTGAGTCCATTTTGTGTTGCTCTCAGGTACAGGTGTGGATGACTGACCACTTGAGCTTGGATAACCCACCAGGAGCTCATCCCTGGAGTAAATCAGTTCTTCATCTAGAGATGAGATAAATGGTAAAATGTCCCCCATCCACACTGACCTGTCAACTGGAACTGTCATTATGCAGATCTTGTTTAGGCAGCCACATTGTTGAGATTTCATGGGTGCAGATTCTCTGTCCTGTCTAGAGGACACTGTCCAGCAGCACGTGTCCTAGTCTTCTGAGTCTAACAAGCTTTCTGTCCTCTTCTGCCACGTGCCCCACACCTTAGTTCTACAGTGTCAGCTGTGGAGAGGCACCCGGGATCACTTATTCTCTGTTTTGATCAATCATGGGACTTCCTAACACTTTCCATCTGTTGCAAAAAGAAGCTTCTCTCATGAGTGGTGACAGAAGCGTTTATTTGTGAATATACAGAAAAATATTTAGAATATTGTACACAGTTACTTAGTTTAGGAAAGTGGCGATAGAAGCTTCTCCTTTAGGCTCTGTGACCGCTCCAGCCAGGGTATTTGGCTATGTTTACAGTACCAGGTATGGATTCCTTCCTACTGAGCAGGCCTTACCAATCAGACAGCTGTTGGTTACCCCCAAGACAACAAAATCTCTACTGTAGAAATAGAGATATTTTGCTGGGCTGGCTACTGTTGTGGTTCGCATTAAGTTGGGTAGAATTATTAATTGCTTTTCTCCCTTGGCAGCTTGCATAGCACCATTAGCTATCTGAGACAGGGTCTCATGTAACCCAGGCTGGCCTTGAACTCACTGCCTAGCCAAGGCTAAACCACTTAAAGAGGATCTCCATGAGCCACCTCGTAGCAGACCTGTCACACCTAGGAACATGAGATAGAGCTTCAACACTACGTGTGGGGGCCTTGATCAGCACCCAAATCACCAACAAACAGGACAAAAGTACAAAAGCACGGCACTAAATAGACTTCGGAAGGACATTTCCCATAGACGGATCACTGAAACACAGAAACGTTGCTGATCAGGGTACTCACTTGTTCTGACAGAAGCTCATACATCCACGTTGACCTCGAACTTACTGTGTAACCAAGAATGACTTGGAACTTCTGTTCCTCCTGTCTGCACTTCCTGAGTGCTGGCATTGCAGGTGTCCGTGAAATCTATCAACAATGAGAATTAACCCTCTCCTCTTGGCTCTGCTCACTGTGTTGGCCACCTTTCTGTGACTGTGAAATACTGCTGTAAGCCACTTAAGGAGGAAAGGTGTATTTTGGCGCATGGATTCGGGCACCGGCTCTCTTGCTTTGGGTCTGTGATGCCTCAGTACATTTCGGCAGGAGCATGTGGTAGAGGAGGCAATTCACTTCGTGGCCTGCTGGGAAGCAGAGACAGACAGAAAAGGGGCAGGAGCCCAGTGGTGCCTTTAAAAGTACGCCCACGAGTGACAGGACTGACTTCCTTTAGGCCCCACCTCTTTAAGGCTCCATTACCTCTCAATAGCATCAAGTTCAAAGGCATGGGCCTTTGAAGGACATTTCTAAACCATAGCAATCACCTAATAACTTTAAGACTGACAGGGAAGACAAGAGGGAAAGCAGAGACGGAGGAAGAGCTCGACGCACGCACGTCTGAAAGTAGAAGTTACAGGACTGAGATACTGACAAGCAGATTCCTTTAAGTATTGTAAATGCCTAATATGCTAAGTACATACAATTATCTCAACACACAAAAAAGCCATTGCTTTGGATTTTCTTTGAAATATTTCCATGCTTGGGGCTGGAGAGATGGCTCAGCCGTTAAGAGCACTTAGTCCAGAGGACTAGAGTTAGGTTCCCAACATCCACATCAGGTGGCTCACAACCATCTGTAACTCCAGTTCCAGGGTATCTGAAGTTCTCTTTGGGCCTCCATGGGCACTGCACACACGTGGTACATACATACACACACATAAATAAAAATAAAAAAATTTCAATGCTTAAGTCTAAGTTTTTAAAAATATTATTTTACACAATGAGTGTTTGGCCTACATATATGTAAGTCACCTATGCATGCAATGCCCACAGAGGTCAGAAGAAGGCATCAGATCCCCTGGAACTGGAGTTTAGAGACAGTTGTAAGCTGCCATGTGGGCACTGGGAACCAAACCCAGGACCTCTGCCAGAGCAGCCAGTGCCCTTAACAGCTGAGCCATCTCTCCAACCCCTGAAGTCTAAGATTTATTTGTTTCTAGGTGCATGGTTCTGGGGATTGTAATGGTTAGTGCCGACTGTCAACTTGACAGGATCCAGAATCACCTGGGAGGCAAGCCTCCTGATTGACACCTGTGAGGGATTATCTTGAACTGGTTAGCCTTGCACACACAGAGAAATAAACAAATGTTAAAAAAAAAAATTAAAGTGTAGAGTGGGGAAGACACCTGACATTGACCTTTCGCCTTCACAGCACACATACATGCACGTGTATGTAACACACACGGAAACCACCTTGAGCAATATAACAAGACCTTGTCTCACAAACAAACAAACAGAACTCTAAAACCTTGAGGTTTGGAAATAAAATTTGGTTGGTAGAATACTTGCCTGCCATGTGTGAGGTCCTGGGTTCAACCCCTTATATTGCAAAAACAAGCAAACAAAAATCCATGCTGGACAGGCTCACACTAGTTGACTGGACAGTGTTTGCTGAACTGTACATTCGGGGCCCACATTCTAGGTAGTTTGAAATCAGCCATGACTGGCAGATTTAGAATGCAGAAATCTGCAAAATGCTGTAAGTAGGGACTCTCTGCCTGGAACTGGCATTTAGACCGTCACCATCACACCAGTGCCATGCACTCTCTATAGTCGCTTCACCAGTGACTCATAACCCAGAAAAGGAAAGAACAGCGGACAGCCAGAGACCCTGTTAACCCCACTCTCAGAAGTCTCCAACGCCCGGTCATTTGTTTGGATACCACATTTCTTCAACGATTAAGATATGTAGCCTCAACTCTGAAGTCTTAAATTTGATGGATTCCTGCATTCTTCCTAGGACCACACAGTGCTTACAGCTCTGGGATTCAAATCTGACCGAGTCCAGCTCCTCTCTCTCAGCTTTGTCCAGCTTGGTTTGTGTTCCCTGCCTCCCAACCTCAACCTCTATCCTAGCACACTGCCGACTGCATCCTTCACCCCTCACCCCATAAACTTCCTTTCTTCCCCACCCTCACCGGGTCTATCAACTTGCTATGTAGTTGAGGATGACTTTGAACTCTGACTTCCTGCCTCCACTTCTCAGGGTTGGATTACAGGCGTGAATCACCATGTCTGCATTATATGGTGCTGGGGAGCAAACCCAGAGTTTCATGAATGCCAAGGCAAGCACTCTTCCAAAGGAGCCACATCTCCAGCTCTTCGTTTCATGTTTTATTTTATGCATTTAATTTTAAAAGATGTGGTCTTTCTGTGTTCCCAGCCCAGGCTCAAGGGTGTTCCTGCTTCAGCCTCCCGAGTAGCTGAGAGTCCAGACTAGTCCACCATGTCGGCTAGTACTTTCTCCTCGTTCAGGGTGCAGACAAGGCTTCCTTTGCAGATAAGTCCCCAGGGCTCCCAGCCTGACTTGCTGACAGTCACTCCCGGCAGGTCTCCCCCAGCCGTTGATTGCAGTCAGTTCTCTCAACACCTAGCACCAGCATGTGGACAAAGAGCTTGTGCTGTTGTTCTGAGCTGGTGATTCGGCTGTAAAACTGCAGGCCAAGTTGTTAAACCAGAGCCAGGTAGACAGCCACAGAGGGCCAAGGCTGCCCTGCATCTGGGCTTTGGCAGACAGAGCAGTTTCCGTATTTGTGGGGGCCTTGGTGTGGCCTTTTCCTCCAGGAGGCAAGGCCAGTATAATTTATTGGGCCATAACTGTTGAAAGGAACAGCCCTTTAGACCGTTCATTCTGGCCAAAAATGCTTCTTTATGGAGTGTTTTCAGTGTTCTCAGGCTCGTGCTATGAGGAGGTGGTGATGGTGGTACTGTATGTTGTCTGTGCATGTGAGCATGTGTGCATGTGTTTTGAAGGAGAGTCACAAAAAAAGAGCCAGGCCTGGTTCTTCAGCAGCTTCCAGAGAAGCAACAACAGAAAGTAGAAGGCTAAATACCGCAGAAGCAGGGCCTGGAGAGACGGCTCGGCGGTTAAGAGCAATGGCTGCTTTTGCAGAGGACCCAGGTTTGAGTCCCACCACCCACATGGCAGCTAACAACTGTCTCTCCAGTCCCAGGGGGTCAGACACCCTCTTTTGGTCTTTGAGGGCACTGCACGACATGTGTGCCCTTACATACATGCAGGCAATACACTCATACTCATTAAAAAAGGAAGGAAGGAAGGAAGGAAGGAAGGAAGGAAGGAAGGAAGGAAGGAAGGAAGGAAGGAAGGAAGGAAGGAAGAAGGACTACAAAAGTAGAAGGAACCCAACCAGGTGTACTGATTCCTCCTTGGGATACCAGTACTTAGAAGGAAGGAGAACCAGGAGTTCAAGACCAGCCTCTGTTGCTGCAGAATGAGCTTAAGGCCAGCCTGGGCTACCTAAGACCTTGTCTTAAAAAAAAAATCACAATAATTGATTATGAGAAGGAGGATTATAAATAAATGAAAAGAAGGAAAAAATGGAACCAGCATTTCAAAGGCAATTTGTTTTAAAAATCCAGAGTTACATACCTGTAATCCCAGCAGTTGGGAGTCTGAATCAGTGACGTTGGTATGAGTTAAGAGACCAGTCTGGTGTACACAGCAAGATCCTGTTTTGTGTGTGTATGTGTGTGTGTGTCATGTGTGTGCATGTATGTGTCTGTCGTATGGGTATCGTGTGTGTATGTCTGTGTGTGTGTCTGGTGTGTATGTGTGTGTAGGCCAAGGGACAACCTTGGGCGTTGTTCCTTTTTATTGAGACAGGCTCTCAGTGATCTGGAGCTCATCCATTAGACTGAACTGGCTGGCTATCGAGACCAGGGCTAGGTGTCTTCACTGTAGGACTAGGTTAGGGCTGTAACCCTGCTACCACATTGGACTTTTTTTTTTGGTTCATGGAGTTGGAGATAAAACTCAGGTCCTTGTGCTTCTGCAGCAAGTACTTTACTAACTGAGCCATCTCTTAAAAGGCCCTTAAAAAAGACAAAAACAAAAAAACCTGGGGCTGGAGAGATGACTCAGAGGTTAAGAGAAATGGCTGCTCTTGCAGATGACCTGGGTTCTATTCCCAGGACCCACATGGTAGCTAACAACAATCTGTAGCTACAGTTCCAGGGGATCTGATGCCCTCTTCTGACTTCCACATTCATTGCACGACATGGGTGCACTTACATATATGCAGGCAATATACTCATACACATAAAATAAAAATAATAAAATATCAAAAAACACATACTTAAATTTTAATTGATGAAACCTTAATGTGCATCAGCAAATTATGTATATAATATATATATATATATATATATATATATTTTTTTTTTTTTTTTTTTTTTTTTTTTTTGAACAGGGTCATGCTTTCTGTGGCTAGTCTGGCACTCACTATATATAGTCCAGGTTGGCTACAAACTAGAAGCAATCCCCTTGATTCAGCCTCCTGAATTCTGGCAGGCAGATACCACCATGCCTACCTTCAAAAGCATTATGTGTCAAAAAATTAAAATAAAAGAAAGAAAAGAAAAAGAAAAGGCTATGGTGGTTTAAGACTGTAACTCAGTGGTGGAGAGCAGGAGAGGTCCTGTGTGGGTTCTCTAGCACTGGAAAAAAAAAAAATCATCCCCCAAAACTAAAACAGAGGCTGTGGTGACACATATCTGCAATCCTTGCACTCAGGAAGCCGAGGTAGGAGAATTGCTTTGAACTTGAGGCCAGTCTGGACTACATCATGAGTTCAAGGCCAACCTGGGCTATAACCTATGGCTGTAGGCTATATCAATAGAAGTCTTGAGCCAGGTGTGGTAGCACATGCCTTTAATCTCAGCACGTGGAAGGCCAAGGCAGGTGAATCTCTGAGTTCAAGGCCAGCCTGGTCTACATATCAAGTTCCAGGCCAGCTGGGGTTACAAGGAGTTCCTGTCTCAAAAAGACTTAAAAGACAAAGAAACAAACAAAAAGTCTTAACTGACCTCCACGAGGAGGATCTGGAGCCTTCCAAGAAGTAGATTAATTCATTTCATGGACAAGAGACAAGAGAAGACAGACTTGGGTGCAGTGTGAGGAAACTGAAATTGCTCAGAGCTGCTCTGAGACAGAACAGCTGCTAGTGTGTGGTGAGTCTTTCTGGACACGGGTGACAACAGCTGGCAGACAATGGAGTATTGAGGGAGTGCTCGGACGAGGAAGCTTTCCTGGATTCTGGTTCCAGAACTCTGTCTGGAAGCAGAGACATAAAAGTCAGCCTCTTTGGGCGTGTCGGGACCTTGCACCAGGTGCAGGTGCAGCTGTGCAGCTTTAGAGGAAGCACTAGGTAATGTTGGCAGCACAGGGCACCATCTCTGCACTTTTTTTTTTCTATTGAGACAGGGTCTCCCTCTAGCCCCAGCTGGCCTGGAACTCAACTTACTATGTAGGCCAGGCTGGCCTGGAACTCATAGAGATCTGCCTACCTCTGCCTCCCGAGTCCTGTGATGCCTGGCTAAGGCACCGTCTCTGCATACTGAGGACTTCTCTGTCTCATCAGAGGATTACTCTGACCTGCACACTGCGGCTGGTCTGAAGCCCTCATTTGCTCGCCTCCTGGGTTTGTGGCTTTGAGGAAGTGCACAGCAGCCAGTATGTGCCAGCCAGCTGCCAGCTATGAGGAGTCACCAAGAGGTCTGCAAGCACGCTTCCTGCAGCTCTGTGGGACAGCATGGTTCCCCAAGGCCACAAGCAGTCACCCAGGGAGTGATGCTTCCTAGTAGGACAGGACAGCTGGGGTTCCAACCCTGACCTCCTGCTTCCCAGAATGGTGTGGGCTAAAAAGCAATTTACTTAATCCCATTGGAGCTGATGTTACACTTGTGTAAAGTGAGGAAAATCGTAGGAGAGAATGCTTATAAAGTTGTGCAACTGAGTGGGTGTGATGGTTGGTTTAATGTCAACTCAACATGATCTAGAATAGTGGGAATAGAAGTCTCAGTGAGGAACTTTCTAGATTGGGTTGGCCTGCGGGATGTCTGTTGGGGATTGCCTTGATTATGTTAATTGTGGTGGGAAGACCTGTCCACGGGGGGTTCATTATTCCTTGGCTTTGGGTCCTGGACTGTGTAAGAGTAGAGAGAGCTAGCTGAGCATGCATTCGTTGCTCTTGCGTGTGGACATGATGTGATGAGCAGCTTGTGGTTCCGGGCTCTTGACCTCCGCACAGTCACAGACTGATGTGGAATCCTTTTTCCTCTAAGCTACGCTTGTCGGTATTTTGTTTCAGCAGGTGGAAAGGAGACTGAGGTAGTAGGTGATAAAGAGCCGTATTTCTCACAAAATTCTCTCATCTCTGTCTTTCTGAGATAGAATCTCATGCATCCTAGGCTGGTCTTGAACTCACTATGTAGCTAAGACTGACCATGAACTTCTGATCCTCCTGCCTCCACTTCCTGTGTGGGCATGAGGATTCTGGGAGTGCAGCAGCTTGTCTGCTTTATGTAGTGCCGAGGAGCTCACTCAGGGCTTCGCTCATGCTGGATATTCAACCAACTCAACTGCATCTCCAGCCCTGCCATGGCTGTTTGGATGAATCTATTGCTTCCCAGAGAAACTGTGATCTCAACTGTTCTGAATTCACCGTGAATGGGGGTGGGGAGAGTCTAGATCAAACAGCAGCTTCTAGAGAGAGGTACCCTCCACGTGATGGGATAGGTCTCCTCTGTGACCAGCTTCCTTTGTCTTGGTTTCTCTGCTCATGATTGGGCTAAACAGCAAGAGACCGAGAGCAGGAGCCTGGGCTTCTGGATGAAAAGAGATTTGCTTACATAAAGGGAAACTGGACAAAGCCCCTACTTCTGAGAGCACAGAATAGTCCCTGGAAATTGGGAGTACTCACAGCCTTGTCTTTCAGTCCTGCAATTGCCTGGCACCAGAGCTGTTAGTGCTGTTTTTAGCTGGGCTTCGCACTTGAGGAGGCAAAGTCTCCTCCTGACTGTGCTGCGCACGGTAAACTCTTAATATGTCTTGAGTGCACACAACACTTGCGTTTTGTTCATGTAGAAGGTTGTGTTTACTCCTTTGGCCCTTAAAGCCTGATCCTGTTGAAGCAATTACTCACTAGCAGTTCGCATGCTGTCTAAACCTGCATTGCAAAGCTGTGCTGGCATTAGGAATAAACCCAGGCAACTTGGAGGGTTTCTCGGTATTGGCATTTGGTCTCGGTGGGCAATGGAGCTTTTGAGTTAATTCTAATGGCATCTGTATATGTGTGTATGTGTATATGTGTGTATGTATGTGTTTGTGGGTACTTGTGTGCTCATAGGCCATAGGAGAATGTCAAGATGTTACTGTCCATCTTATTCTCTAGAGATAGGGTCTCTCACTGAACCTGGAGCTAGGCTGGTGGCCAGCAAACCCCAAAGATCCTCCTGGCCCCTCCTTCCCGAAGCACTTGGGTTATGGCTAGGTGCAGCCACACCTGACTCTTTCTTTAAAAGCTTTATTTTTATTTTTAATGAGTATTATGCTTGCATGTTTGTAAATGCACCCCTGTCATGCAGTGTCCTCTGAGGACAGAAGAGGGTAGTCAGATCCCCTGGAACTGGAATTATGGACTGTTGTTAGCCGCCATGTGGGTGCTGGGAACTGAACCCGGGTCCTTTGTAAGCACAGCCGGTGCTCTTAACTGCTGCACCATCTCTCCAGCCCCTTATTTCTCTCTTAAATTATGTGTACGTCTATGTGGGGGGGGTGTGCATATGAGTGCAGGGACTGTGAGTCGGCAGAGGAGTTGACACCATCTGATGTGGGTGCTGGAAATTGAACTTGGGTCCTCTTACGAGAGCAGTATGTGCTCTCAACCACAGGTAGTCTCCAGACCTGGCTTTTCACAAGCTGATGGGGATTTGAATATAGGTCCTCATGTTTGCACAACTAGTCTCACCCACTAAGCCACCTGCCCAGACCCTCTGAACAGCATCTTGTGATGGAAGGTGACCAGATAGACAAGGCTGTTGGTCTTACAGGAGACAAGAGTTCTGGATTACTCAGAATATAATTAGGTTTGACCTGACATTAACTTAAATTAACCTAACTAATAAAAGTAAACAACTTACAAAGTGGACAAACGAATGCTGGAAAACAGTATTTAGCCCTTGAGCTGGATGAGGTAACCAGGTATGCTTTGTATTCTGCGTTGACCCTTCGGAATACGAAGCCTTGGTTCTTATAAAGGTACCTCCTCCTTGATGCAAACCCTGTTCCTCCAAGGACAAGGGGCAGAAATGTGGTGATCTTGTATTTATTGACTGCTGGAATATTTCTTGTTCACTCACTGACTTAATAAAATGGTGGGTTTTCCTGAGTGTCTGAGAGCCAGTTTCTACAGAGCATGGGAAAGCTCCTGAGGAGCCCAGGGGAGGTGAGACCAAGTTACCCAACCACAACTCAACGGTCCATGTCATCGGCTCAGTGAAGGCAAATTTCAGTGCTGTCGAGCACATTAGCTCCTCAGGAAGTATTTTGGAGTGCAGGAACTGAATGATGTAGAGACTCGCTGTAAAGGTAAAGCATGAAAAATAGTATATATCTGAAAGCTGGGCATGGTGGCTCATGCCTGTAATCCCAGCACTCGGGAGGCAGAGGCAGGAGGATTGCTTGTGAGTTCTAGGCTATCTTGGGCCTCAGATTGAGATTCAGTGTCAAAAACTAAAAGATCTGAAGACAAGGCTCAGGGGTTAAGAGTATCCAAGTTCAGTTCCCAGCACCCACATTGGATGGCTCACATCCATCTGTAACTCCAGCTCCAGGAGGATCTGACATCCTCTTCTAGCCTCTGCAGGCCCCTGTACTCATGTGCACACATACAAACACACACTTATTTAATATTTAAAAAATTTAAAAATATTAAATAGAAGACACCTATTTAATAATTGACCTCTGGCCTCCACACACACATACACACATATGTACACACAAGTCCGAAGCCCTCTTTAGGCATTCCCTCCTGGGGTCCTTAATAAACCACAGAACTCCAAAGTTTCGTTGCTGTATAGGCATATCTCCTGGGTTGTTTTTGTTTTTCTTTATTGAGTCAGGGTCTCACTGTGTAGACTATAGTGTTGGTTGGCCTGTAACTCACTGTGTAGACCAGGCTGGCCAAAAACTCACAGAGATCTACCTGCCTCTGCCTTCCAAGAGCTGGGACTAAAGGTGTGTGTCCACACTCAGCATTACATTTCCTTTTAGGTCCAAATAATTTTCTTCTTAAATGTCTTACCATATTTTTTTCCAATGTGTTTATTAAATGATTGCTGCAGACCAGCATCACATCCCTGACTTTGAGTAAATATCAGTCATGAATGGACCAGCAGTGAGCACTCAAGGAGCACCGAGTTCGTAAGTACTTCGTATAAACAGGTTTATTTTATCACAACAGCCTTAAAAGGTCCAAATAGCAACTGAGGTATATAAAGAGGTTAAACAGATCCCCTGCCCCAGCTATGGAGAGGTAGTTTGAATCCAGGTCCGGCTCCACAGGCCCCTTAGCCTGATATTTACATGTTCTTCAACATGAGTTTAAGGACTGTGTATAGGATTCTGTCCTATACATGGACTGTGGCTTACCATAGCAGCCTTATAATGAACAGGAAGATGGCTCAGCAGGTAAAGATGCTTGCTGCTAAGTCTGATGACCTGAGTTCGATACCCAGAGCCCACTGGGAAGGCAAGAACTAACTCCTGCTAGCTGTCCTTTGACCCCAACATGCAGGCTATGACACACACACACATATCCCCAATAAATAAATAAAATAAAGCTATTCCTTTGGTGTTTGAGACAGGGTTTCATATAGCCCAGACTGGCCTGGAACTCATGTAGTAGAGCATGACCTTGAATTCCCAGTCTTTCTCTACCTCCCAAGGGCTGAGATTACAGGCTCTCACCACTATGTCCAGTTTACACAGTGCTGAGAATTGATCCCAAGGCTTCATCCATGTGAAGCAAACACTCTAGCAACTGTATGTGTATGTATGTATTCTATACAATAGGCCCTCTGCCCTGTTCATACAAATTACTTTGCATTCCCCCCACCTTGTTTCTTTCTCTCATCTGTCCATATAACCAAAGTTGGTCTCAGTCTTGAATCTGATATCCTCCTGTTCCAGTTTGAGCCACCACATGCAGCTTGGGTCCTCCACTTTCACAGAGTTTACCTGTTAAGCTTTTCTGTTGGTGATTCCAGAAGGCCACAGTGTCCTCTGGAGGAGCAGCCATTGCTCTTAACCACTGAGACATCTCTCCAGCATACCATGTTCATTTTTTTTTGAGACAGGGTCTCTATGTAGCCCTGACTGGTCTAGAACACACTATGTAGGCTTGAATGCACTATGCTGGTCTTGAATTCACAGAAATCCACCTGCCTCTGACTCTGCCATGTGCTGGGATTAAAGGTGTGGACTACCACACCCAGCCACTCATTTTATGAAACAAGGTCTCTCACTGAGCCTGGACTTCGTTTCTGCTAGACTGGCTCCTGTAATCTGCCTGTCTCTGGCACTAAAGCTAGGGTTACTACAGCATCCAGCTCTTACATGGGTGCTGGGGATCTGAGTTCAGGTCCTCACACTTGCACAAAAAGCACTTTACCCATTGAGCCATCTCCCCACCTCTAAAAGTATTTTGATGTGAATGATGTGTGGCTTACTGGCAGTGTGCTTGGCAGCCTGTGCCAGACACTAAGTTTGATCTCAGTACTCCCAAAATGAAAACATTTTGATGGTTGGGGATGTAGCTCAGTTGGAAGGGTGCTTGCCTAGCAAGCACAAAGCCCCGTGTTTGATCGCCAGCACCCCATAAGCCAGGTGTGGTGGCACACACCTGTAAGTTCAGCACTTGGGAGGTAGTGGGTCAGAAGTTCAAAGCCATCCCCTGTCCTCTGACCTCTACACATACGCCATAGCACACGGGTACTCACCCCCCCAATAGATAAATGTAATTTTAAAAAAGGATTTTGAAACAGGAATAGTGTATTGGAATGAATGTACATGAGCCTACAAGCTGAATTCTTTGGAAGACAAAACTCACGTATAAATGTCCTATTAGAATCTTCCTTTTGGTTTTTTTGTAAGATCTGATTTTCTTTAATTGTATATATGTAGGCTGGAGAGATGGCTCAGTGGTTAAGAGCACCGACTGCTCTTGCAGAGGTCCTAGGTTCAATTCCCAGCACCCACATGGCAACTAACAACCAACTATAACTCCAGTTCCAGGGGATCTGACACCCTCTTCTGGCTTCCTTGGGTACTGGACGGAAGGGGTGCACTTTCATAGATGCAGACAAAACACTCATACACTTAAAATAAATAAATAAATAGATTAAAAAAATAAAGCTGGGTATGGTGGTGCACACCTTTAATCCCAGCACTTGGGAGGCAGAGGTAGGTGGACCTCTGTGAGTTCCAGGTCATCTGAGGCTATAGGGAGACTCTGTCTCAAAAAATTTTTTTTTAAAAATATATTTTATTATTTTTACTTTATGCGTGTTCTACTGTACACATGTAAGTGTACGACGTATGTGCAGTGCCAGCTGAGGTCAGAAGAGGGTGTCAGATTGTCTGGAGCTGGACGTGTGGCCAGGTTCTCTCCTTCAAGTCTCAGAATGTCGTGGTCCCCCTTAGCGGGTCTCTGCTGGCTGGAAGCTCTCTGGGATGACTGGTCCAGGGTGCTGGTCAAACGCAGCTCTGGAGCGGTAGGGCTGAGGCTGGACTTCCTCTCTGAACTCACCTCCTTGACGCTTCCGGTATGTCTTCTCGCACGGCCCCTACGGATTTAAGACCACCAGTGGCAGCTTGGGTCCCTCTCAGTCTTCGCGTCGTCTCCGACGTCTCCAGCTTCTCCCCGGTCTCCCGGCAAGGGAGGGTCTCTGCTTCTACAGGCTCTTGTGGCTAGAGTGCTGCTCCTTAGCTACTCCAGCCCAGTCTTATTTTAAGGCCTAACTCCTTTTCTGTCTCCGCAGTGCTCCCACAGCCGTGTTCCACGTCACAGGCCACAGGGATTAGGGCCTGGACATCTCTGTGGACCTATTAAGCCTTTCAAAGCTCTTACTTCTTTATTTTCTGTATAGGATAGTCCAGTGTCATCTTTTCCTTTTAAAAGACAGTGGAAGGCAGTCTCATCTTTTTGGGAAAAATAAATCGCAGACGCCATTATGCCCCAAACTCACGTGGACACCCTCTCTCAGCTTATAGCCACGCACCGTGATTCTGGCATCAGACTCAGAGAAGTTAATCTGGTGGATTTGAGACTTGAGAAGGCTGCATTTGGACACACCATTAAGTGACACTTGGTTAGACAGCTGGCTTCTGTCTGTACTGTCCCAGAGCAAAGATCTTACAGGAGGGAGACTGTAATGTGCACAGGCAGAACAGGAGAGGTGCCTCAGAGATTAGAGAAGGTCTGTTCTCAAAAGCAAGACCAAGGCTTCAAAGAATGTTGGACACTGGAGCTATTCTATAGAATTTTATTACCTAGCAAATGTAACTAGTAAACGTTTTTTTTACATGTGATAGTTTTGAAAAATCATGGGGTAAAAAAATTTCATATATATATATATATATATATATATATATATATATATATATATATGTTGTTGTTTTTGTTGCTGTTTTTGAGACAGGGTCTCACCATGTAGCCCTGGCTAACTTGGAACCCATAAAACTGCCTGCCTCTGCCTTTCAAGTGCTAGAATTAAAGGCGTATACTACCATGTGTGACCTTTCAATATATTTTTTATTGGTTGCAATATTGATCCTATGTTAAAAATGACCAAGGGATTCTTATTATATGTAGGGCATGACCCTTACATACTTTTACCTAACACTGACAGGAGTTTGCATTAAGCAGGGGTCTCTGAGAGCTCTATCCAACAGAAATATAAGCCACATACTTAAATTTTCTAACTGTCCTATTAAAAATTTGTTTTGTTTTTATATTTTTATAAAAACAAAGAAAACTGCATTTTTTTTTTAATTCTCACAGGGCTGGAGAAATGGTTCAGTAGTTAAGACCACTGATTGCTCTCACAGAAGACTGGTTCCTAGCACCCACATAGTGGCTGACAACCACCTGTAACTCTAGTTCCAGGGAATGTAACACCCTCTTCTGACCCCCAGAGAGCCCTGCACTACATGGGTACATTTACATACATGCAGGCAAAACACTCACACACATAAAATAAAAATAAGAAAATATTTAAAAAGAAATATTTTGAGTCTCACTGTGTAGTTAAGCCTGGCCTAGAACCTGCCATATAGTCCAAGCTGGCTTCAAACATTAGGCAATCTTCCCATCTCAGCCTCCTGGATGTTGGGATTCCAGCCCAGCAGATTTTATCGATCCGTCTACATTTCTGTACCTGGAGACAGAGCATAACCCTTCATGCATGCCAGGTAAGCATTCTACTATTGAGCTGCATCCTCAGCCACCTCCTTTTTCTTTTATTTTTGAGACAAGAGTCTCATGTAACCCAGGCTGACCTCGAACTCTTGATCTTGACTCTATCTTCCAAGTGCCAGGATTCCAGGCAGGCACCATCATGCCCAGCTCAATTGTTTCACTGAAATCTAATTTACATGATATTAAGCTTAGCAGTTTAAAGGTAGGAATCAACAGTCTTTAACATACTTACTGAGTTGTACAACTATTACTGAAAACTAATCTTAGAACCTTTTTTTCACCCAAAGAGAAAACGTGTGTTCATTAGCAGTCATTTCCTATTCTCACGGGCTCTCTGCCTTAGCAACAATCCTTTACCTTCCATCTCTGAAGATTTGATTCAATTTTTTACATAAGTAACATCATACCACGTTATCTTTTCTGATGGCTCTTTAAAATATTTTAAAATTTTTTATGTGTACAAGTATATTAGGTGCATGTATGGATAAGTGACCTGCGTCGTGCCTGCCCAGGGAAGTCAGAAGAGGCCAGTGCGCTTAACCTCGTTTCTCCAGCTCCTTCTGATGCCTCTTTCACAAAGAATAGCATGTTCAGGTTCAATCATGTTGTCCTATCTATACTAAATAGTTATTTGATTCTTTTAAAAAATACTTTAGGGGTTGGAGAGCTGGCTCAGTGGTTAAGAGCACTGGCTGCTCTTGCAGAGGTCCTGGGTTTGATTCCCAGCACCCACATGGTGGCTAACAACTGTCTGCAACTCCTGTTCCAGGGGATCCGATTCCCTCTTCTGTCCTCTGTAGGCACTGCATGACACAGGTGTACTTACACACATGCAGGCAGTACACTCATTCACATAAAAATTTTTAATTTTTTGGGATAGGATGATGCATACTTTTAATTCCAGCACTTGGGCAGCAGAGGCAGGTAGATCTCTGTGAGAATGAAGCCAGCCTGGTCAACATAGTGAGCTCCAGGCCAGCTGGGGCTACAGACTGTCTCAAAAAAAGAAACTTAAAATTTTACATATGTGTATGTATATGTGTGTGCATACTGTATGTGTGGTTTATGCCTGCCTGTACATGTGTGCGCAGGTGCACAAAGAGGCCAAAGGAGGGCACTGGGTGTCCTTCATCACTCTCCGCCTTCCTCCTTTGAGACAGGGTCTCTTACTGAATCTAGAACTTGCCACTTTTGGCTCCGTTCCTCATCCTTCTTTGCTGCAGACTCCAGAACTTTGCATGTGGGAGGTGGAGACATGAGGATCAGGAGTTCAAGGTCATGTTCAGTGACATAGTATGTTCTAGGCCAGCCTGGGCTAAGTGAGATTTTGTCTCAAAAGGAAAAAAAAAAAAAGCTATATATTTGTGATCAATCGTTTTCCAACTAGATTCTAAGAAATACCCTTTTCAACAAACGGTGCTGGAAAAAGGATACTAACTATAAAAGAATAAAGATAGATCTCTACCTCACACTACATACAAACATTAACTCAAAAGTAAAGTCTAAATTTAAGAGTAAAACTATAAACCCTTAGGATAAAATGCAGAATTAAATATTTTGACCTTGGATTAGACAGTGACTTTTTAGACATGACCCCAAAACCACAGTGACTAAAGAAAAAAAAAAAAGATAAACTGGGCTGTGTTCAAACTGAAACTGTCATGCTGTCAACTGTCCCATCTAGAAACGGAAAATGACACTCTACAGGATGGGAGAAACTACCTGTCAGATGATGGCATTCCACACAGAATATAAGAAAACACAGCTCAACAAAGAGATGACAGTAGACACACTTAAGAGAACAAGAAAAAAGGATCTGAAAACCCAATCACCCAAGTAAGCCACAGAAAGAGCCAAGAGCACAGAAGGGGATGTCCAACATCAGCAGTGATTGGGGAAATGCTAATCAAACCACAGTGAGATACCATTTCCTAACCACTGTGACGCGTGCAACTCTATTAAAACAAGTAAAATGTTGATAGCGAGATGTGGGAAACTGGAAACCTCGTGCAGTGCTAGTAGGAATCTGAAAGGTGGTTCCTAGACTAGACAGAATTAGAAGATGCCCTGGCAACTATGGCTTGTCTCATAAAGGTTCACGTTGGAGGCTTGGTCCCAGTGAGGCGGTGTGGATGTGGAGGAGCCCCAAAGAGGTGAGGTCCACTCACAGGGCACCGTGCTCACTTAAACTGCCTTTCAGCAGTGTGTCAGTTCTCCTGGGATTGGATAGGTTCAGAGTCAGTAGTTAATGGGGTGACAGGACCTCACAGACTTCCCCTTCTGGCCATTCACTTCTCTACCATCTTATGATCCAGTGAAGGGGCCATCAAAGGATGCTGGAGTCATGGAACTTGAATCTCCTAGTCACCAGGACTATGGGCCACATTTCCTTCAGGAGCTGGGCCTTGTTAGCAGCTGAGAGTACTTGTTCTTGCAGAGGACACAGATTTGGTTCCCAGCACCCACAAAACAGCCCACAAACCTGTAATTCCAGGTCTAAGGGATCTGCCAAGAACTGAGTCTTGGGTATTTTGTTGTAACAACATAAAAACAAGATCACACTCCTAGGTAAACACTCCAAAGAAAAGACAACAGAGACTCAGATACACTGAGCTATGCCAACAATGACTGTGGCATCACTCATAACTGCCAAAAGGTAGAAACCACCCAATGTCCATCAACAGATGAACGATAAAATGTGGGGTACTTGTACAGTGTTCAGCCACAAAAAGGAACAGCTTTCAGTCACAAACTACATCACAGATGAGTTTTCAAAACATCACACTGAGTGAAATAAACAAGACTCCAAAAGACAAATAGGATTCCGCCATAAGGAATAGGTAGATTAGGAAAGTTAGACCAATGGAAAAGAAAGATTGGAGGCTACCAGGGCTAGAACTTTGGAGATGGGTATTAGCTAACGCTTGGAATGTTAGGGAAACAGTGATGAGGACACGGTGCTGTGAATGCAGTCACTGCCATTAAACTTTGGATATGCAAATGGCTAACATGGTATATTTTATTTTACGTGTTTTACCACAGGTCAAAAAAAGAAGAAATCCAGGCTTGGGGAGATGGCTAAGTTGGTAAAGTGCTAACCCCACAAGCATGAGAACCTCAGTCTGAACCCCATAAACCTATGCAAAAAAAGTCAGAGGCCAGAGTGTGTGTGCTTAGAATCCCACTGCTGGGGAGACAGAGGCAGGCAGATCCCTAGTGATCACTGGCCAGCCAGCCTAGCTTGCCAGCGAGTCCCAGACCAGTGACAGATTTTGGCTTGAAACAAAAAAGGTGTACAATGCCTGAAGTACACCATCTCAGTCAGACATGCTAGTGCACATCTTTAGTCCCAGCACTTGGGGGGCAGAGGCAGGCAGATCTCTGTGAGTTCAAGGCCAGCTTGGTCTGCATAGTGAGTTCCAGGACAGCTGGGACTACAGGGACACCCTGTCTCAAAAAGAGCAAAAAAAGGACACCACCTCACCATCTGAGGTTGACTTCTGGCCTCCACATTTGCACACATGTACATGCTTCCACACATGTATGTGCACCCACACATGTACACACACACACAGCAGAAGCATGAAATCCTTCACTAGGCTGGCTAAAATTATGAAGACAATGAATGTTGATAAGGATGTGGAGAAGCTGCAACTGTTACACATTTCTGATGGGAATGTAAAAAAGATGTTTTTCTAAACAGGGGTTTGCTATGTAGCTCAGGCTGGCCCAGAATTTATGAACCTCCTGCCTCAGCCTCCTGAGTGCTAGAACTACAGTCATGTGCTACTATACCCGGAAGGAATGTACAATTTTGTAGGTGTTTTGGAAAATAATTTTGTAGTTCCTTAAAAAGGTTACATGTTTGGGCTGGAGAGATGGCTCAGTGGTTAAGAGCTCTGGCTGCTCTTGCAGAGGATCAGGTTCGATTCCCAGCACCCACATGGCAGCTAGCTACCACCTGTAACTCAATTTCCAGGGGATCTGATGCCCTCTTCTGACCTTTGAGTGCATTGGGGCACTGACATACATGCAGGCAATACACTCATACACATTAAAAAAAAAGATTATATGTGAGCTGGGTGTGTTCGTACACACCTTTAATCCCAGCATTCCTGAGGCAGAGGCAGGTGGATCTCTGTGAGATTGAGGCCAGCCTGGTCTACATAGTGAGTTCCAAATCAGCTGGGGCTATCGGGAGACCCTGTTTCAAAATCAAAAACAAATCAAGACAAAAAGGTTACATATGGACTAGTGATCAGCTTAGTGTTAGGGTGTGTCCCTCCCATTTACAAGGCCTGGGGTTCAAACCCAGTCCTTCTAAAAAAGTTTACATATAATCCAGTAATTCCATTCCATCATGTCTACCCAAGACAAATGAAAACACAAAAGAGAATGACTTACTGGTGTCACAGAACGTTATTTTTCAGTGCATTACATTCTTTTTCTCCCTGTCAACAAATTAACTGCTGCTTCAGGGCCCAGTACTCATAATGATCTTTCTTCCTAGTTTCATTCAGCACAGATCAAAGACACAAAAAAAGTCCCCATATGAGAACCTTTTATTTGTATCAAATTATAGAGTACCATAAGTAAGCATAGGTTATGATTTGAATATTGCCACATAATGCAAAATTTGTCAAAGTATTTGATTATCCAAAGTCTATCACGTGTCTGAATGTATAATGAAGCACTTATCTGGAATAATTTGGCATGGTAAACATTGGACCTTATTTGACCAATTATCATACATATACTTGTGACTTATCTATTTTGTGTGTGTGCACACACTTGCAAATTAAATATATTTATATAAAAAGCTAAAGATTGATGTGTTAGGATTAATCTCTTTAAAAAATTTATTATATTAAATTGCACCTGCATTTAAAGCAGAAATGTAAAAAAAAAAAAAACCTGATAAATTCACTAAGTATGGATGAATTTACAAAGGAATTGGGAATGAAATAAAAATTTCTATTGAAATGTTATATATTCCTGATTGATATTTCAGAGGCACTAATAAGCTATGGAAATAAACATTTGTTTTTGATATTTCAGAGAGATTGAAGATTCTAGGACCAGTGCTGTACCTTCTAAGTGAGAATGAACATTCTTATAGTAGGAAAAGACAGCAAATCACTTTCTTTATTATTGTGGGAGCTCTCAGGAAGCAACCAGGGCAGTGTCTGCACTTGCAAGCCTAGGTGTTCTTCTATTAGTGGAAGTCTGGCTTCTCGGGAAAGGTGCAGCCAGTTTGCCTGATTATGACGCTTGCTGCGTAGTGGCCAGCCCTGATGCAGTCAGTCAGAGGCTTGTCAGAGACCAGCTGAGAGAGAAACCCTAGAACAGAAAGAAAGGAACAGTGTGAGTATTGGGGAACAGCACCATAAATATTGAGTTTAGGGGCAAGGCGGCGCACGCCTTTAATCCCAGCAGTCAGGTGGCAGAGGTAGGTGGATCACTGCTGGAGGCCAGAGTGGACTACATAGTGAGTTCCAGGAGAGATGCTGCCTCAAAAATCAAAAACCACGACAACAAGGAGGAGGACGGCGACGATGATGATGGCGACGATGATAATGGCGGCCACCACCACCACCAGAAAATGCTTTTAAAGAAAATTCCAAGCCACTCTCTTTTGAGAAACCTGTGTCCACACTCTCACAGTATATAGTACTGTGCTTAAGTGGTTCCTTCAATCCCAATAACAGTGCTTAGATCTCTATCAAAGCTGCTTCTTACTAAGTCCATCTTGGTTTAGAAAAAAATTCCAGTTCCAGGTCTATGGGGCTGGAGAAATGGCTCAGCAGTTAAGAGCACCAGTTGCTCTTGCAGAGGACCCAGGTTCAGTTCCCAGCATCCATAGGGCGGCTAACAACCGTCCACAGCTCCAGGTCCAGGGATTCGATGCCCTCTTCTGACCTCTGTGGGCATTGCATGACAGGAGCGCACTTACAAGCATGCAGGTAATACACTCATATACATTGAAAAAAAAAAAATCCAGATCCTAATGTTGTCACTAGTATATTCTACTAAACATTTAAGAAAAATAACAGTAATGCTATTTAGACTCTGTGGAAAACTGAGAAGAGAAGGCTTCTCACTGTGTTCTTGGAGAGCAACCTTACTCTGATAATCAATATTGTTTATGACTGTAAATACAATATTCAAAGGAAAATATAAACACTCTAGAGATTAAAAAAGATAAAAAGGGCCAATGTGATGGCTCAAAGGGTAAAAACACTTGCCATGTAAACCTGATGACCTGAGTTTGATCTCTGGAGTCCACCAGAGAAGGTGAGACTTGACTCCTGAAAGTTGTCTCCTGACCTTCACATGGGTGCTGTGGCATGTGTACATATGCACCCCCCTTATACACATACATACACACAAAAGAATAAAAATTTTAAAGTACTTATAAATAAGATAATAACATGATAATGTTGGTTTTATCTCAGGAATTCAAGGTTGGCTTAATATCCAAAAATATTAATGTAATATGTCAGATCACCTAGGAAACCATGTAAGATCATCTAAATAGACACAGAAAGAGCATGTGACAAAATCTAGTATCTATTCCAAATAAAAAAATATCAGAAAGTAGGAAGAGAATGAACTTATCTGCCTGATAAAGGGCACGAATAAAACTTAGGTCCTC
This sequence comes from Eospalax fontanierii, assembly GCA_035773235.1. NCBI lineage: Eukaryota > Metazoa > Chordata > Mammalia > Rodentia > Spalacidae > Eospalax > Eospalax fontanierii. The sequence goes on along the minus strand of CM069540.1, from coordinate 16,311,827 downwards.
TAATTAGCCTTAGCTAATATTCTAAAGGCGAATAAGACTATTTCATTTTATTATCATTGTGTGCTCGTATGATGCATGTATGTGGCAGATGTGCCATGATGGGCATGTGGAGGTCAGAGGACAACTTTGTGGAGTTTTCTCCATCCACCTTTATGTGAGGTCCGGAGACTGAACTCAGGCTTCCTCAGCACCTGCTAAGCCATCTTTCTGATCCCACCCAGGGATGTAAAACATTAAGACAACATTTATCAGGGTTTATTTTTATTGTTTTTTGTTTAAGATAAAATCTCAGTATGGTATTTTTGACTGGCCTGGAACTTTCTATGTAGACCAGGCTGGACTTTAACTCACAGAGATTTATCTGCCTGCCTCTATTTCCCCAGTTCTGGGATTAGAGGTGTGCACCACCATGCCTAGCTTTATTTATCAGTGTTTTAAAAACTTAAATTTAGGGCTGAAGTGAGCTCAGTGGTTAAGAGCACTTTCTGCCAAACCAGGGTTCAGTTCCCAGCACCCACATGGTGGCTTACTGTCTGTAACTCCAGTTCTAGGAGATCACAAGCCCTCTTCTGGCCTCTGTGGGCACCAGACATGCATGTGGTACACATACATACATGCAGGCAAACACTTGTATGCATAATACAAATATGTCTTTTTTAAAAAATGTCAGATTTGGGACTGGAGACTTGGCTCAGCAGTTAGGAGCACTGGCTACTCTTGCAGAGGACCTAAGTTTGATTCCCAGCACCCACATGGCGGCTCACAACCATCCATAACTCCAGAGGGGAATCCGATGCCCTCTTCTGATCTCCAAGAACATTGCATGATACGGCATGCAGGCAATATACTTATACACATAAAATAGAAACAAAATATTTTTTAAAAGTTAAACTTACCTATCATATGACTCAGTCATTCAGCTGTTTACCCACAGTAATGAATGCATATAACCACAGACTTATGAATGAACATTCACAGCACCTTTTCTGTGAGCCTCGAATTGAAGGTAACCCAAGTGGGCGAGAAGGCAGGATTACAGAAGGGTGTGGGAATGTAGATATGCCCATGGGATGGATGGGCACGGCACAGGTCAGAAACATTGAGAGAGAGTCTTCCTGTAGCCAGAGCTAGCCTTGAACTCAAAGAGAGCTACCTGTCTCTGTCTCCAGAGTGCTAGATTAAAGGCGTGTGCCACCACACATGGCAGCATATGTCAGAATTTATAAACTATATATTTTAAATATGTGTGCTTTGTTGGATGTCAATTACACTGCAGAGGAACTGAAGAAAGAAAAGAAAAAATACAGAAAAAAAAAAAAAGTGTAGTTACAAACAAGACAGGTCAAAACTAGAAAAACCTGAGCTCCTTTCCCTGCAGGAGAAACCTGAGCTGCAGCGGCTGGAGTGCTCAGGACAGAGGGTAATGAGAAGCTGTTCTGCAGCCAGACCTGTGGGGCTTCCCTTAGGCCCTAGGCAGCCCAGGGAAGGGGGCGGAGTTGAAGGTTAATTGAGAAGCTGTGGTACAACGACCTGTAGAGAGCATTACAGGAGATTTATGTCCTTCCTCTTTTCCCACAGAAATTCTCTGTTTCATAAAATAAATAAGTGTGCCCAATTACAGAGTAAAATTAATTTGGTTAATAGAATGATGTAGTTAGAAGATATCTGCTTAAGAATGTGAAATCATTCTCTAGAGAGGTTTAGCAAGAGCATTTTTTTTTATCACCGAGTTTTCAGGTAACAGTCAAAGGTCAATATTAACTTTCTGCCAAACTATGAGACTAAAATGCTCAGCCCACACAGTGAATGGGGCAGATGCCAAATCTGGAGTCAGATCAGCTTACAATGGAAACACGTCCATTAGAAGCCTCACAGGCAACATCTGTTTTCCTCATTCTTCCTGCTATGATCTTTGTGAGGAAAAGAAAAGCTTATGTTTATGGAATGCTCTGTGAAGCCTACGTCCTAGCATCCTCTTTCTGAGAGAAGAGCTGGCTGATGAACGAACTGGAGTGTTCTGAAGAGTCATTTGCTCTGACAAGTGGGAAACGTGGATGCTGAAAACAGCCAAGACCTTTGCCCGGGAGAATAGCAGTTTTTCAATAATCTATTTTCAAAGACTGGCTAAGATGAAGGAGAAATAGAACATAATCAATTATAAGTGGAACCATCAAAAAAGTAGTCCATATTTATCTTGAAAGTTATATAAAGTTATTTAAATAAACACCATGCTTATATTTAAAGAATTATTTGGAATTCTTTTATAATGTGAATGACAGACATCCTGAGACACTTTTGTACCTTGAAAAATATATGTAACATAAAATTTACTATGTTAAGAATATCTTTTGCATTTACTTATTTGTTTATTGTATGTGTGTGTGTGTGCATGTAGAAGCCAGAGGACAGTGTGTTCTGGAGTCGGTTCTCTCCTCCCAGGTTCCAGGCATTGCACAGTCAGGTCTTCTGACTTGGTTGCAGCTACCTTTGCCCACTGAGCCATCGTGGTAGCCCTGTGAACTCATTCATTCTTACTGACAACTGTACTCCACAGTCTGGATAAACTGCAGTTTGCATATTCACTACCTATTGAAGGACATCCTGGTCGCTTACTAGTCTTGTCACTTATGAACAAAACCACTCTAAACATTTGTGAATAGGTTTTGTGTAGACGTAAGTTTTCAACTCATTTGGGCAGCTAAGGAACACAATCACTGGATCATATGGTAGGCATATGTTTAGTTTGTAAGAAACTGCCAGACAGTTTGAAGTGGCCATCCTAGTTTCCGTTTTCACCAACAGTGGATCAATTTCTAGGGCTGCACAACTTTGCCACATAAGCCACACATAAAAACTCAAGATGTTGGTCAAATAAGAGAAAGGTTTTCCTTTTGTTTTTAGACAAGACCCCCATTTAGCCCAGGCTGGCCTGGAACTCACTAACTCACTATGTAGCTGAGGATGACCTCGATTCCTAATCTTTCCATCTCTACCTCCTAGGGGCTAGAATTATAGGTACTGGATTTCCTTTTTTAAAAAAATTTTTGAGCCAGTCTTGGTGGCGCATTCTTATAATCCTAGTACCTAGGATGATGAGATAGCAAAAATGCAAACAGCAGGCCAGCCTGGGCTACCTAGTAAGACACCCCCCCCCATCTCAACAACAATCAACTAACAAACTAAATAAACAAAAACCCCCAACGTTTATGTAAAAAGAAAAACCCCTTTCAAAACAAATGGACTGTGGAAGAGTTTATACATTATAGCCAAAAGAGTTATCCCAGGACCTTGTCAACCTCTCTTTGTCATCTATCTATGTCTTGGAGTTACACCCTTCCACGCCAGCTCTTGGTGTTCTCTGGGGCTCTGGTCTCAGATCTTGTGGACAGAGGACAATAATCTAACTAATCATTTGCTTTCCTGATTGCTGTATTACATTCCTTGCCTCACCTCAGCTTGGTTGGTTAAGTTATCAATGCTTTTCATACATGGGTGGTATCAAATATCACACTGTACAGAAGTGACAAGTTAATTACACAGTTACTAAGAGATAATGGTTGAGTAATAACAAAGTTATCATTTAATTACCTTTGTTCTTAAAGGCATTACCATGTAATTAAAGCAAATCTGATATTTTAGTAAGCATATTGTTGAACTTTTATGCACACACACACACACACACACACACTGTTCTCAGTCATTTCTATGTTAATTTAGTTTTTTAATTCCTCATTTTCCATCTCTTTTAGATATCTTCTCTTTGGAAGCTGGGTGTGGTGGCTCATGTTACAGAGGCTAGTCTGGACTTCAGAGTGAGACCCTGCCTTAAAAAAACAAAACCCGGGGACTAGAGCCATGCCTTAGGTATTAAAGACACTTGCTGTGCCTCTAGAGTACAGGGTTTCAATTCCCAGTACCCACATGGCAGCTCTGTCACCCTCTTCTGGCCTTTGAGGACACATCACACATACCAGTAAACATACCAGCAACCAAAACACTTGTACAAATAAGTCATTAAAAAAACAAAACAAAACAAAACAAAAAACCCATAAAGCAAAATACAGATCTGTGCCTTTTAATGAGGATTTTGGTGCTCTTTTCCACTGGACTGCTTAATCTTCTCACCTTCTTTCCAACAGACACCAGATACATGCTGCCAGGTAGCAGATGGGGCCATTAACTCATAGGTTCTGTTTTTGTAAAGGTTGTCTTTTTTAGATATAAATAAAAACAAACCTGAATTCTGAATTTACCAGGCTGATGCCCACTTCTACAGTGAAGCTTTATTTTAAGAATGTATCAAGTACCATGATTCATTGAATCAACCAATAGCTACTGAATACCTAGGTGCTAGGTTAGGTATTCAAAGGTAGATAATACATAGTGTTTGCCTTAGAAGATATTTCTACTCCATTAGAAAAAGCCACTTTACGTATTTGGAGACATCAAGAAATGTTCTCTGGAGAAGGTGTCAGGAGCTGGGCCTTGAGAGTACTGTTATTAGAGACAGACATTATAAGCAGAAGAAAAGGGAAGTATTGTTAAGGGCAAAACCATTTTGGACAACAGTAAAAGATCAGTTGTGTTGAAGACATGACAGGAGAGGCCAAATGGAGACAGAATGTCAAGATCTTCAGTGTCAAGCAGCTTTGGTATCATATAAACATCACAGACCGCGAGTTCCAGTTTTGCTCTTAAATTGTGTGAATCGTTTAAGACCAGAAAAGACCAGGACAGCTAAAATGTCTAGCGAAGCGACAGCGAGGTGCTGGGCAGCAGGTCACGGAGCCCTTTCAGGCCACCGTAGGAGCCTAGACTTTAGTGTAAGTGCAGTAAGCAGCCACTGCACAGACATGAACAGGAGAAAGAAACTTCTTAGAGTGATTATATGAGTTATCTTGGAGAAAATGGAATGTAGCATACCACAGAGTAAACACGCAGATCATACAGGGAGATGCAGCAAGTGGAAAACATGGCTCATGTTGTGGCGGACATTGAAAACCACATAGATGGGGAAGAAGCATACAAGTGCAGCAAGCACACATATATTTATAGAGCCTACCCACCTGCTAGTCTTTAGAAAATTGCTTTACATGCAGCATTACTGAAGGGCTTGGCTGAAATGTTCCGTACATGTTAATCAACTTAACTACCAGTTGGACCAAGGGGTTGAATCTGGCCCACCCAGTGCAAAAACTTCTGGTTCTTTCAGTGTCCTGTGATAGCAGTGCAAAAGCTGGCTGACTGCAGGGCGCAAAGAGGCAGTCCCGCAAGGCAGCCAGTAGCATTATCCAATGATGTGCCAGGGTGGACATCTGTATCTGATGCTGAGCTCTTTAGAGAGGATTCAAATCTAGAATCACCATCTGCTCCACCTCAGTGAAAACATCCAGTTTGGGTTGTTTGAGATTCCTTTTGTGACAGGTAACAATTGTAAGAGATGATCCCTGCTATGGGTCAGGGCATGTGCTTTGTAAACATTACTTCACTCATAAAAACTTAAATCAGGCAGGTACCACTATCTTCATTTTACAGTTAAGGAAACTGAAGCTTAGTGATGTTAAATTATTTGCCCATAGTCTCTGTCTTTGCCTGTTCATGCTGCTGTAACTCAATACCTGAGATGAGATTATTTATTGATAAAGAATAGGCCACCAGCCTTTGTTTGGGTGAGGGCCTTCATGATGTATCCTTACATGATGGAAGGTGAAAGAGAAGAAAAAGGAGAGAACCACAGTTTTGTTGAAGCCTTTTAGAAAAACTATTTATGGGACTGGAGAGATGGCTCAGCAGTTAAGAGCACTGGCTGCTCTTGCAGAGGACCTGGGTTTGGTTCCCAGCATCCACGTGGCAGCTAACAACCATCCATAACTCCAGTTCTAGTGGATCTGATGCCCTCTTCTGACTCCTGTGGGCACTGCATGACATGGGTATACTTACATGCAGGCATCGTACAGGCAAAAATAGAAATTAAAAAATATTTTTAAAAACCTCTTTACTTTTATGTGTATGAGTGTTTTGCCTGCATGTGTATAAGTGAACCTATGTGTACAGTGTTCATGGAGGCCAGAAGAGGACAACAGATCCACTGGAACTGGAGTTAATGGGATGGTTCTTAGCTGCCATGTGGGTGCTGGGAACCCAAACAGGGGTTCTTGGTAAGAGCAGTCTCTTACTCTTAACTGCTATGCCATCTCCTCAGCCCTGGAGCCTCTTTTTAAAATATTTGTTCTTTCAGGCACTGAGAATTGGATTCAGGGCCTTATGCATGATTGGCATTCTACTACTGAGCTACAGTTGCAGCCCCTGAAGCCTCTTTTACAAATCCCATTAGCGGAGAGGAGACCCAAAGGCCTAATCAATTCCTGAAGACCTCACCTCTGAATACCATCATGCTGACAACAGCTGAATTTTGGAGGAGACAATTCAAACTGGAATATTTCCCAAATTGCTTAACGGTGGCAATGGAACTCAATCACCATTTGAACAATTGTCTTAATCCCTTGGCTATGTCTTTAGATACTTATGTGCCTTTTCCTCCACAAATTCCTTGACTTCAAATGGGCACCTGTTGCTTCTGACCAGGTGGAACAAATACAGACTCCTAAAGCTAACATACAATGGCCCCACTGCCCCTCTCTGTTAACAAGCTACCTCATAGAGCCATCATCCTCTACAAATCAGAATAAATGACTCTATTATGGAGATTCTGAAATGCCCATGTAAAATATTATGCATTATGAGTCACAGGTCTCTATCTTTTCTTTTTCCTCAGTCATTAAATACGTTAGCATAGAAGAAAAGATCTAACTACAACTGCCAGAAGCGATTTTCCTCCACTACCTTTTGAAATAGAAAGAGTCCTAGTGGTATGCAACAACATTTTACAATATGCTACTTTGTGGCTTAAAGAGTTAAGTCAGGTTTGCAACTACATGTACAAACAAGCACAAGACAGCATTTCAAAGACGAAGAAAAGCCCCAACATCTTTTGCTGTCTTTCTAACAGAGCTTCTTACCCTAGGCTTAAGAGCTGGTCATCCCCTAGACAGTCTAATTCTTCATCAGTCCTTTAGGTAGGAAGAGGCAGTGGTACAAGGAGACACAAGAAGTTTACTGTAAGCACTGAACAAATATTGTAGATGTGGGAAGACACACTAAATGGTCAAACTTACTTTAAATAAATTTTCATTTTATGCTCATTATCCTAAGTGAGTGATTTTTTTTTTTTCTCAACTGTGATATTTTTCTAGCCATTTGCAAGATGGTAGGTGGATTGTTCCCATGAAAATCTTCCATCAGGCTTGGAGGCCAATGCAATTCCTAAGAAGGTTAGTAGCACTTGACTCTGACTCAGCTTTTGCTTGATGTGCATTAACTTTTATCATTAAAATTACAATGAAAAGGGCCTGAAAGATGGCTCACTGTGTAAGAGCACTTGCCACTTGAGCCTGACAACCTGAGTTCAATGCCTGGAATCCACATAAAGGTGGAAGATGACTCCACAAAGTTGTCCTCTGACCTGCACATGTGTACCACACACCCACACCCACACCCACACCAACACGTTGCAATGGAAAGCAAATGAGAATACCTTAGAATTTTCTTTAATGGAAGTATTTAGTCAAGCATGGTAGCTTGCACCTGGGGAGACCGAGGCAGCAGGACTGCAGCAGTAAGTCCCAGGCCAGCCTGGGCTACATAGTTAGATGCTGTTTCTGAAAACAAACAAAACAAAAACCCAATCCCTTAAAATACAAAACAAAAAAAGGAAAGAATTTAGGAAATAGGAATCACATGGAAAGTTTTGTGTATGTAGGACAAAAACATCTAAGTGTCCTAAGGATGCTAACAAATTTTTTTCTTCAAAGACATGATTTATATACAATTAGTTGCTGTACTAATTCCTTAAAGTCGATTTTTTTTTTCAGACTAATCATGCCTAGATCTCAATCTTTATGCTGGTTTTGGTGTTGATGGAACTAATTACTAGAACAAGAAAAAGTCCACAATGGCTCTTGCCACCACGTTCATATATTCAACAAGCTTGGAATCTTGTTCTACCTGAAGATACTGTTAAAAGTGCCTAGCTATTATTACTAGGGGCAAGTTTTAATAAAAGCTAATTAAGTACAAAACTCCCGAGTGGTTAGCTGATTTTAGGGGCTAAATTCCTGGTACTTCTAATTATCCCCTGATGGCTTTACTTAGTGTCTGAGATCCACGACAGATGACAATGAGAAACGGCAGTGAAATTCACCTGACACTGTGCTGAGCATCAGCTTCTCCCTCTCCAAGTAAAATCAATACTCTGTTTGAGTAAACACGTTTACAGCTTTATTAGGATGTCTTGCTTGTTCTGTAACAGCTACTTGAAGCTGTGGTTACAAATCGACTCAACTCAGTTAAACCTAGAGAGCTGGGTAAGAGGCCCATCGATAAGGTTGTTATAAAAATAAACTGCAGGAGATCGGAAAGCTGGAGCAAACAGCCTGGTAAATGTCAATATTTTCCCTTACAGAGGATGACAGAAACAGTGAGATCATGTGGAAAGCCTTTTTCCTCCCTTAACAATGCTTCTTGTTTCAACTGGATAAAGCATTTCTACTTCTCTGTGCACAGCTTCTCTGAATGAAATTTTCACTTCCTAATTCCCATGTGAATCTGGAACAGGAAGTTGACATAAGTACTTGCAGTTTTTCATGTCATTTCGAATTCATTATTTTCCTTAATATTTAGAAACGGATTCTGGTAGGGAACTGATTTTACAGAATGGCTTTATTCGCATTTTCTGGAGTAATTCAGTCTTACCTTCTTTTTAGTAATGACACTAAACTTTTACCATCCACATTTTGCAGATCTTTTCGACAGAACGTTCACTCTTGATACCTGTGAGACCCGCGCTGTACTTTCGAATTTAGGCCCTTCATGCTCTTGCATTTAACAAGGGCAAACAGTGTTGGCTTCCCACAGGCTGTTTGACCTGCTGGGCAGTGGTACTGCATGCAAGGCGCCTGCTACCCACTAGGAGCCAGCTTCCACGTGGACACAGAGTTAGCAGCCAAGGACTCACAGATCCTCATTTAGATGTCCACAGCTTGCTCGAAGAACTAACATCTGGCAGGAAATTCCCACTCCAATTTGGCTAGCTTAGACTATCCAGATGTGACAAAGCAATGGTCTCCCTGGTCTGAGAGGTGCTTCAGATGCAAACTTTTCTTCTATTTTCTATGCAGTTTAGTTGGTGAAATTTTGTTCTGTTTTAACTTCATCTCAGTTATGACTACTAACTAGTCAGGGACTCATATAACTTGCTATCTCTATATTAGAAAACAGATTTTTCATGAAAAAAAAAGAAAAAGAAATCAATAAACATTAATGTCTCAACTTCAAAAGCTACTGTGCCTGCCAGGGTGAGGTCTGGCCTGGCAGGTATCAACATAATGAAAACCTAAGCTTAAGTGGGTCTGATGGTGTGGGAGCTGACCTGTACAGGAAGTCAACTGAGAGCTGAGATTCCTTTGTGACAGAGCAGCACAACACATACTCTCAACATGAGGCACACAACTGAGAAGCAGTGCATATAATATATAGGCACATGATCAGCACTACAGCTATGAGAACCTCTCCTTCTATTTGTCTCCATGAGGCGAATTTAGTGGTGGCCGAAACCAGAATCCTGTTTGGTTCTATTAATTGTTGTATTGGGTACTGCATTTGAATTAAAAAACAAAACCAAACCTAGGGACCTAGGGATATAGCTCAGCTGGTTGAGTGCTTGCTTAGTATGCATAAAGCCTTGGGGTTGACTGATATCCAGCATTCCATAAATTGGGTGTGATGGCATTATCTGTCATCCCAGCTACATGGGATACCCCTCTCTCTCTCTCTCTCTCTCTCTCTCTCTCTCTCTCTCTCTCTCTCCTCCCCCCCCCCCGATACACACACACACACACACACACACACACACATGGCACAGCACATTTGTGAAGGGTAAAGATCAGTCATTGGGATGAAGTCATAGTAGTTGGGATAAGACAACAGTAAACTTGTTTATCCAAAGCTCTACTTATACCCTTAGTTCATAAGCACAATAAGTAACTTTATCACTATTTGTAGAGTTTGATAATTGACATTTCTCATAGAAAGATGATTCTAAATATTTAAAAGTACCAAATGACAAAAAATATTTCAATTTGCCATTTCATGGATTACAAATAAGAACACATATATCTAAACTGTATAAAATACTGTTGCCTGGGAGTGGTGGTGCACACCTTTAATCCCAGTACTTGGAGGCAAACACAGGCAAATCTGTGTGAGTTCAAAGCCAAGCTACTGTGTAGCAAGTTTCAGGCTAGGCAGGGACCCAGGCTCAGCAAACACATACACATGTGCCACAGAAAAAGGCACTTGTCTAGCAAGCATGAAGAACTCTGGGTTCAACCCTTACACCGCAGAAGGAGAGAAAAAAAATATCAACCCACAAAACACTCATTTTTTAAAAAAAGTTAATCATTTATTATGTGTGTAAGTGTCTGAATGTGTGTGGAGGTGCCTGCAGAGAGCAGAAGAGGGTGTTCCCCCTATATTTATAGTAATAGGCAGTTGTGAGCTGCCCAATATGGATTCCGGGAATAGAGCTCTGATTCTCTCTCTGAAAGAACAGTAGTAAGTACCTGTAAGCACTGAGCCCATACAATTATTAACATTTTTTAAAAATTGTGTAAATTTTCTTCAATGTACAAATTAGGCAAAATTATTTGCTATAAAGTCAATAAATTTTTATTTAAGGGATTCACATGTGCTTCCTTCACTGTCCATTGAGGTTGCTGAACTTCAAGGTTTCTCAAAATAATCCTTCTGGAAATAATGGATGCCTAAGCCAGCTGTGCTCCCAGCCCTGCCATGGTTCTTTCATGTCTGCAGAAATTAGGGCACGTCTGTGACAACTTCAATGTTCTGCACCTGAGCTTGTTGGCAGTCAATTTCTTGAAGCAATTTATGAGCCATTTTAGGATAGATCTGCTTCTCAGTTATTGACTTAACATGAATGAGTTCAGATCAGATCCATTCCTAAACCACCACACTCAGGAACACCAGGGTCTGTGGGCATGCCAATGCCTGAAGTCAAAAGACAAAGGAGTAAGTCTTTCATGGTCTGTTAACTATCTTGCGGTTCGGTTCGAGAAGTGGTCTTGTGAATCCAGAGAAATCACAAGAGTTTCAGTGGAAGGCATTTCTGGTGATGGGTGGCTGAGGCCGGGGAAGCTCCAAGGCGGTGAACCTGTCAATCACTAACATTCTTTTTTTTTTTTTTTTTTGATTGATTGATGTGTAAGAGTATTATATCTAATGTATATAAGTGCACCTGTGTTGTGCAGTGTCTAGGGAGGACAGAAGATGTTGGTTCCCCTAGAACTGAAGTTACGGATGGTTGTTAGCAGCCATGTGAGTGCTGGGATTCGAACCTGGGTCTTCTGCAAGAGCAGCCAGGGCTCTTAACCAACCACTGAGCCATCTCTTCAGACTCAACATTCTTTAGGAACCCACCCCCCTCAAAAACAAAACAAAACAAAACAAAACTTGTTTTGGATTTATTTATTTTCTTCTTATGTGTATCAGTAAGGTTTGCCTGCGTGTATATAAGTACATTGTATGCATGCCTGTTACTCACAGAGCCCAGAAGAGGGCAATGGATTCCCCTGGAACTGGAGTTAGAGATGGTTGTTAGCTACCATGTAGGTGCTGGGGACTGAATGTGGGTTCTCTGCAAGAGCAGCCAGTGCTCTTAACTGCTGAGGCATCTCTCTGGCCCCCAATTACTAACAATCTTAATGAACAAAGGGTAAATTAACTCCCCCACAGTGCAAAGGACAAGATTTAAACTGAAAACATTTATCCTTACAAAAACTTATATTGCCCCATCATATTTCATATTGATGTTGACTGATTAAAAACTGTGTTAAGGGGCCATGGAGATGGCTAGAGCAGTTAAAGCCCTTGTGTGCAACCAAGAGGACCAGAGTTCATATCTACAGATGACCCCCGCTGCCCCAGGCAAAAAATTATGTGGCATGCCTGTAATTCCAGCCTCGGTAGAGACAGGAGATTCCAGAGGAAGTTGGCTAGTGAAACTATTCTTATCAGCAAGGTGTGTTTGAGTGAGACCCCCTGCCTCAAAGGATAAGGTGGAAGAGCAGTGAAGGAAGATTACCGACATAAACCTCAGGCCTCCACATGCACATATACACACAAATACACCATGTGCATATGAAAAGAAGGGGACAGTATGCCCAAACTCACCAACCAAACAGAAAAGACAACAGAGAAGACTCTTTTGTTATGGGCTGGGGATGCGGGAAGCCCAAGTATTGAATAAATCAGCTGTACTGACAGATGCCTATAATCTCAGCACTTGGGAGAAGATCAGGAGTTCAGTTACATAGGGAATTCAAGGACAGCTTGAGCAACGTGAGATCCTATCTTAACCAACCAACCAACCAAAAAGAAAACCCAACCAGCCAGCCAGTCGGTCAACTCACCAACTCTGTTTTATCACAGATTGGACAGTCTTCAGGCAATGTTTGGAAAAGCACTTTGGCTCTCTCTTGAAAAGCAGACATGACAGAAGAACAGGAAGCCAAATAGCAACTCTGGGGTCAAGTTTTAAGTTTGAATCTTGGCTTTCAAGGTGATGTTGGGTAAACACTAAGTGAGGTTTCACAAAACTCTAAGACTGGAGAAACTATCCAGAGGAGAAACTATTCCCCTGGAGAAACTAATCCCCCTGGAGAAACTATCCCCTGGAAGAAACTATCTGGGGGAGGTAAGGCACAGTTTCAGCTGTTAGATTTATAAAGCAAAACAGATGGATTTTTTTCTTTTAGCTCATTAAGTTTTGGAGGCCATTAGTTATGTATCAAAAGCTACCTGTTACGAGGATCAGTAAGGCAAAACTGACTAGATCCATGTGACAGCAGCTAGGATGACCACTGTCAGATTCAAACTAGTTCCAGTTGGCTACCTGCTCTACAGTCAGAACACTGACACACATCCATTTTGCCATGTGACAAATGAGAAAATGAATTTAGGAATCTTCTTTATGACATTAACCTTGGTTGTCCTCCTTCACTAAAGAAAATATTTTCATGTCATCATTTTCTTGGAATAGACATCTCTTGATTCTCTTCAAATACAGGAAACTAAGGCTCACATTTGATAATTTTCTTGACTCATACCACCAAGGTCTTAAACAAATCCTCACCAGATAAAATCCTCTTAATTCCATTATCTCTTTACCATGGCTTCTAGATGGAGGCCATGTAGGATATTAGATCTTGGAGGGAAGTCAGTATCTGTGAGAAATTCCAGACTGGAAGTGACTCATTTTCTCTTCTCTCTCATCCCTGCCCCCCAATATGCTTCACAGACAGAGAAAGACCATCTTGACCTCTTTGGATTACTAAAGACACCAGTAAGGCTCAGGTAATGGTAGGCAGGGTTCTCGGAATTCGGCTCCGCTTCATCTGCTCTAAGTCTCTGGGTTTGCAGCACGGTGGATTTTGCAATGAAGCATTCTAGCACTGCAAGGGTGTGAGTATTTCTTCCTTCCCTTGCACGAAACCTGGTCTGCTGCCTATGGTGACTATTTCATATTCCTAATGACAAAGTGAATTTCATATTTCATTTAGATGGCTTTAAAGGAAGCTTTGGACTTAAGAAATAAAATGGAGAAAATATCCTAGTAGAGTAGAAAGACAAGGAAGGGCGGTGTCATTAATGTAGGGCCATTTAGCAAGGGTAGCTGGCACCTAGGTCAACATTAAGTTGACAGTGGGTACACAAAAGTTTTGATTTTTGAATACAGAAGAATGAAAAACATTGAATTGAATACTTATTAAGTTACTTTCTAGTTATTTGAGCTGAAAAAGGAAGGGGTGGTACAGAAAACACAATTCACAAGTTTCTGACACTCTCCTACACGCACACAATGTACTTTGGTTATGTTGATCACCCTCCCACGACCCCTCTTACTTCTGCTGATCCTCTTCATCTTCCCAACTAGTCTCTCTTCTACTTTTATGTGGGTTTTTTTTTTTTTTCTTTTCAGTGGGGAAAGGGTGACCTACTCAGTTTCATAAGGATCGCCTACATGAGCATGGGTCAGTGGTAAATACAGAGCAAGGGCAACTTATCACTGGCTACACAACTGAAGAAAAAAAAATCTGATGCGCAGAATTTTGTATCAGTTCTTTGTATAACAGTATGAAGCGCAATTAAAAATAGAGGATGAGTAGCCAGATGTGGTGGCATACACCTTTAATCTCAGCACTCAAGCAGTAGAGGTGGGTAGATCTCTGTGAGATTGAGGCCAGCCTGGTCTACATGGGGAGCCCCAGAACAGGTGGGGCTACAGAGAGAACCTGTCACAAAAAAACAAAAGAACAGAAGAGAGCTGACAAAATCGCATAGAAGGTAAAAGTGCTTGACAGTGACACCGAGCCCGGTGGCCGGAGTTCAGTCCTCAGTGGAAGCGACTCTCGACTCTTAGCCGTGTGCTGGCTTTGGAAACGACTTTCAAAAGGAATCAACAATATCTTCTACATAGGAATTAGATAGTAACATTTATTAGATGAGAACCAGGATACTTATTTTTACTGTGATTATTAAGTGGCCTTAAGAGTTATTTATTTGTCTTATTTTTTTGAGACAGGGTCTTCCTGTGGCCACAGCTGGCCTGGAACTCTCTAAGTAGAACAGGCTGGCTTTGGGATTAATGGCCTGCACTACCACACCTGACTGTTGTAGAGTTTCTTAACTATCTCTCAAAATAAAATGTTGGAAGCTATAGTTGGCTCTTAGCCATAGTAAGTGTCCTTTTATTCCCCTGAGAGTGCTGGCTCCTGGGAGAGGACTCTAATCTTTTATCTGAGAGGTATTGGGACATAACTTGCCACAGGTATATTCACTTTCAATCTAAAGATGATTTTTAGGTCTAGTCCATATATAGTTAATAAATAATATTATATTAACACAGGCTGGTATTGATGGCCCGTTATTGGTCAGGTTCCCTTTTGTGTTATTTGTTATGATTTTTCTTCTCAGTTTCATTTACTGGGAAGACACAGGGGGAGAGATTTCACTGGGAACAATGACAGTGCCTGTCACAAAATGTTCTCAATGTTTCCATTTGTTACTATGGCAGTGACAAAGGGTTCCAAATGAAAAGGCAGACCTGCTGTGACAAAGCACAGCGGGACAACAGAAGAAATTTTCTCCTGACCTGGGAAATTAGGAAATCATAGTTAGAGATTATAGAATTTCTCTATTTCAAAAGGTACAATCCTGGCACTTGGGCTTTTGAGGAAGAACGTGAAAGGAGTAGTTTCATCAGCCACAAATAAAAGAGCAAAGGTTACAAAGCACTTAAGACCTCCGAATAGAACAAGGAGGTGCACTTGTCAGTCACTAAACCCTTGAGATGGAACCACAGATTTAATTCATGTACACTGGGGTACTCACTGAAAAATTACTGATGAAAATCCACTATGTAGTCTTCTATCTTTTAACCGGCTAAATGGAACATGTGGCGCTTTGATATTGAGCTATATGTAATTAGCACAAGGTGGCTAGAAAGATGCTTTATCCCCCAACTTGAAATTTATAAGAATAAAATGATTGTACTTCAGAGAGTTAAATCACCACAATAGTTTGTAGACTGGAATATAGATATGCAGAGTCACAAAAGACAGAAATACTCTTAGACCAGCAAAACTTGAAAGTAACAGGATGAATATTTTATCTGTCTAAAGATAGAATGTGTCAATCAGAAAGGAGCTATGTTAATCAGGCAATGAAGCGAAGCAAAGCAAAAGAAACTACTTGGTGATGTGAAAGTTGCCACAGTGTCTCCATTATGCCCAGGGTAGAAGGAGGTTAACAGCTGGAGTCGCTTCTAATCCCAGTAGAAAGGCTGTTGCTGATACGGAGATGGGAACAAGGGGTTTTAACCAACAGAATTATTTACTTGTTTATTTCCAAGGAAGAAAATCTCTCCTATTTTAAGATCTGTCAGGTAACTTATCTTGGTTCAGTTCAACAGCTGACTCATATAGCTCCCCTATTCAGATTCATGATAACCAAATAGTTTATGATCTGGCTTTCTGTACCTCTGTATTGTAATTGATGCTCCTGCTTAGCAAGAAGCCCTTGGCTCAAACTCATCAGAGGCTGCAGTCCTTTGATTCTATTCTTTCTGATGCAACAAACTTACCGTGAGTGCTCTGCATCCTACCGGATAATAAAAACCACCCTTCAGCAAATGAAGTCATTTATTCAGATTGTCTTTAGCTAAAGCAGCTTTTGTTAGGAAGCCTGGTCTGTGGTTCTTAGTTTTAATGATGTACTCTCTCTGAAATTATGTTTCAGGAAGCATGAAGTTCAGTGACTGCAATGGACACATACTGACTCATAGACTGCCCATGTTTGAAACCTGGCTCTGCAACTCTGGAGCTTTAGATACTGGCACGGTTCCTATTCTCTCTTTGCTGACTTTTCTCATTAGTAAAACTGTATTAAAAAGTAATCTGTCTTGGAGGATTGCAAATTTTAGGTCAGCTTGAGTTACATAGTGAGTTCAAGGGCAGCCTGAGCTATAGAGTAAGGGCCTGTTTCAAAAAAACAAAACAACAACAACAACAAAAAGGTCTAGGGGCCTGTAAGATGGTTCAGTGGATAAGGTGCTTGTTGCCAAGCCTGATCACCTGGATTTGATCCCTGGACCTTACATAGTAGAGAGAATCGATTCCTGCAGGTTGTCCTCTGACTTCTACATGCATGCAATAACATGTGTGTGGCATATACACACACACAAACACAAAATAAACGATTGTGAAAAATGGAAACAAAGTCCCGGGGTATAGCTCAGTGACAGACCTACCTAGTCTCCATCAGGCTCTGGGTTGGCTCCCCAGCACTTCAAAACAACAACAGACAGACTGTGACTCAGACAGGATACGCTATATAAGCCACATAAATATTCTGCTGATAACTGACATTAAGGTGTTGCCTCATTTTATGAACTAGTGTTTCAACATAACAATTGTCCTGGGAACTCATCAGAGCAAGCAAGCTTTTCTTCTCTTCTTTCTTTCTTTCTCTCTCTCTCTCTCTCTTTCTTTTTTTCCTCCCCATAGTCATAGGTAGCCCAAGTTGGCCTTAGACTTGCTCTGTAGTGAAAGATGACCTTGAACTTCTGATCCCCCCACTACCATCTCCTGAATGCTGGGTTATGGACATGTACCACCACTCCTGTTTTATATGGTGTTGAGGACTGAACCAAGCGCTCGTGCATGTTAGATAAGTGCTCTACCAATGTATCCCCAGACACAGGGTAGGTTTAAAGTGTGAAAAATGTCTACTAATTTAGGAATTACCAGTAAAATTTACCTAATTTCATCCCGCCTGCCTTATATTTTCCCCATTTTATTTCTTTTCCTTCTTATTCTATATTTTAAAGACAGGGTCTCTGTATAGCCCCAGCGGGCCTCAATCTCAGAGATCCGCCTGCCTCTGCCTCCTGAGTGCTGGGGTTAAAGGTCTGTGCCACCATGTCTGATTCTTTTTTTTTAAGACTTAAAAAAATTTAATTTATATGGGCTTGAATAGATGTATGTGCACTCTGTGCATGCAGATATCTATGGGGGTCAAACGAGGGTGCTGGATCTCCCAGAAATGGAGTTCCAGTTAGTTACAAGCCACCCAGTGTGGGCGTTGGGAACCAAACTCAGATCCTTTGGAAGAACAGCAAGTACTCTTTACCACTAAGTCAGCTCTCTAGTCCCTTCTTTTTGTTTCTTTTAGATAGGACTTTACCATGTGCCCAGGTTGACCTTGGCCTGGTAAGACTTCTGTATTAGACTCCTGGATGCTGGGGTTACAGCTATCTACCACCATGTTCAGCTTTCCTGCTTTATTTATTTAATCTTAGTAGTGCGTTGTGAAATCCAGCACTTGGAGCCTGGATCGGCTAGAAATGAAATAAAGTGAGAAAACTGTCCATGCTTACAAGAGGTCTTTGGGCCACATATGGCAGGCTCTCTGTATTCTGTTTAGCTGGAGAGGCAAGAAGAGGTTTTTCTTATTATTTTACAATAAAAAAGTGTTTTTATTAAAAAAAAGCAAAACCTGTCCATGATTTGCAAAACCCAAACTATCTACTCTCTGGTCCATTATTTTAAAAAGTCTGTGTGGAGGCTCAGTTGGTACAGTGCTTACCTTGTTTACACAAAAGCTTTGTGTTTGATCCCCAGCAACACATAAAACAGGTATGGTAACACATGCCTATAATCTCAGCACTCAGGAGGTGGAGGCAGGGAGGATCAACAGTTCAAGTTACATGGCAAGCTGAAGCTCAAGGTCAACCTGGGTTACTTGAGATGTTCTCAAAAGAAAAACAAAAACAAAACCTAAAACCCAAAAGACCTTTCTTTAAAAAAAATCATGTGTATGTGCATGTTTCTGGGTGAGTGCATGCCGTGCATGCATGCGTGTGTGTGCATGTAGGTGTGTGTGCGCATGTCAACAGAGGCCAGATACTACTCTGGAGCTGGAGTTACAGGGAGCTGAGGGTTGCTTGACATGGATGTTGGGGAACAGAACCTGGGTCCTCTGCAATAGCAGTATGTGCTCCTAACTACCATACCATCTCTCTAGCCCCTTTCTTTTTCTTATTTATCTAACTATACCCTCAAAGTAAATAAGACAAGGTTATAAAAAGAGGCTTAAGGACCAATGAGATGGCTCAGTGGTTAAAGGCACCTGCCACCAAGCCTGAGAACCTGAGTTCAACCCCTGGATCTCCACATGCATTCCATGGCTGGGGGGCGGGGGGCAGTTATAATCTTCCTACTGAAATTCCAATGGTTTTGGCACAGAACACTTATCTCTTTAACCACATTCTTAAAGCTACCTAGCTACTTCCACCTCTGTATGCCAAGAGGATGCCCTCTTCCCCACTCAAAAGTCTCTCTATTCTCACTAGGTATTGGCAGCACCATAGGTAGCAAGCTGTCTATAGGGTAATCTGTTATTGGAGGGCCAGGAAGCCCAGTCTTAGTGCAGAGGTAGTAATTAGGTCATTCTCACAATATGTCCTGCTACATGTCAAGAAAAGAAGATACTTACAGTTTTGAAGAGTATAAAGTACTTGAATAATTTGCACCCAGGTATACAAGTTTCTGTTCTGAGACTCCTGCTTTAACTGACTTCTAATCAGAAAAGCACTACTGTTTCCTTAATGCATTATGCAATACGGCTTAATTCAAATAAAATACTTCCAGCTTACAAAGATTTATAGCTCTGAAGAGAATGGAATAAGAAAATTAGCTGAAAATTACTCTAATATTATCAGTGATGAAGCCTTTCAGAGCAAGGAAAGCAAAAATACATGCACGAGAGTGAATTGTCTGTGGTATGTACTTTTCTAAAGAATATGGGCGGCTGATGGGATGGCCCAGCAGGCAAAGATGCTTGCTGCCAAGTTTGATCCCTAGAACCCACACTGGGGAAGGAGAGAACCAAAAGTTGTCCTTTGACTTCCACTTCCCCACTGTACCATGTGGGTGCACACAAAGAAATAATAATTAAAATAAAACAAGAAAGAGTAATAAAAGCTTCCTGGGTAACAGAGCAAGAATACAGGGCATGGGGAAACCTATCGGATACGTGTGAGACTGGGTGTTAATAATTTCAGAAAAAGAACAATGAAAAACTTACGCTAGTGGAAAGACCATTAAAACTAAATACTTTCAAAGAAATACTACGTTAAAACCATCACACGAATTTAAATATTTCCCGTGATTCATACTGTGCTTTAGGAGAACGTAGCATCTCCACTGGTCTTTTAAATTTGTTTTTAGCTTTGTCTTGATTGATGTGATAAGAAGGACACAGCTGGGTATGGTGACGCACCCCTTGAATCTCAGCATTCTGGAGGCAGAGGCAGGTGGATCTCTGTGAGCTCTACAGAGTCTACACAGTGAATTTCAGGCCAGCCAGGGCTACAGGGAGACCCTCTCTCAAAAAGGCAACCTGGCCCTCCTCCAAAAAAGAGAGGGGGGGCAGGACCTTAACCACAATGAATTTTAAAAGTAATTTAGATTTATTAAAGGAAAGCTGAATCAGGTCTTAGTTCAGTCTAAGTTACTGAGCCAAAAACCTAACTGTCCTGACCTCATTTTTGAAGTATTTATTATTTATTTTCCAAATGATTTCATCCTTATCAAATTTGTCCCCTCTTTCTAAGCCTGAATTAGGCAAAAATGTAACCCTTTCTAGTATTACAAACACTCACTATCGTGTTGGGCACAGGTACTCTCTAACACTTTGGTCTGAGGGTATGAATCTATTGACTGTACTTGATGCAACTTGTTTATGCAACATTCTGACAGATACAATTAATCTCATGAAAATGATTGGGGTAGGGCATAATAGCAAATTATCTTTGCCAAACACATATTTTTCCTGCAGTAAAATCTCCTCGTAGCACTCATAATGATAGTAGCAGATGGAAGGAGCATTGGGAGTTAATTACTTAAAAGAAGAAATTGAAGGTTATTAAATTAATAAATCTTGGCTTTCTGAAAGAGACCAGGGTTAAAATGTTTAACTTATAAGTAAACATGAAATAGGCGAATCTGTACCTCCAACAAATGCATCTCCAGCTCCATTGGTGTCGACAATTTCTTTCTGGTTTTGATCCAAGACAGCAAAAGAAGTGACTTCATTTTCTGTAAACAGAGCCAAAGAAAGACAGACTAACTTCTCTTGTAATACTCAAGACACAAGATCATCCAGCTAAGCTTGACACTCTTTCCTTACCCATCACTCAGAGAGAGAAACCAGCTCTGCAATCAGTCCTGGAGGACTTGGGAACCTAGGTAAGGGTCTTCTATCTGCAAGTATTACTTTGTGTAATTTTCAGGATAAAGACGGTGCCTCTGTCTTATGAGAGCTAAACTCGGGCAATTCACATTTACATTCACAAGTCTAAATGGTAGTTGCACTTTTCTTGGACAGTATAAACGGCTGAACAGAAACTATGAGCTAAAGGAAGTGTCTGTATGGATTGGATCATGATCTCTAATAAAGCTTCAAGCCTGACTGGGTTCCTGGCAGTGAAATCTTGGATACAGTGAAAGAGCTATAAATTTAAAAATATAAATAATGAGGCCTGAGTGCTTCTCTACAGAAAATCACAATGGCACAATAAAAACGTTACCATGATTCTGTTACAACACTTCATGTCAATGTCAAGGATTATTGATCTCACTTGGTTTATTACGAATAACCCAATCTGGTTACTTTTTGCAAACTATCCATCAGTTCACAAAAGGGAAAGCTACCAAGAAATGCAGGAGCAGAACAAAGGGACAGTGAAGGGGCTCTTGTCATCATGCAGTCTGAACCAGGCCTTGCTGTTTTGACTACAGAGTAACCCAATATAGTACTCTAAACTTGGTACATGGCAGTTTGGGAGTTACTTGTGATGAAATCTGGCTTAGAGGACATCTGCAAGTGATTCAATAGTGTTTTCTTTTTTTTTATTGGGAGCTGGAACTTCTGAAATTACAAATTTGCATCCCTCATAGAGCCAGACATGGCTAATGACTTGCAAGCGTTCCTCTCACCTAAAAACAAGGCAGATATGAAGATCTTGGGAACCTTAAGAAAGATCTTTCTAAAGAATCTTAAAAATTGGGGTGTGTGTGTGACCTGATTGTGATCTCAGCACTAAGGGGGCAGAGGCAGAAGTGTCATACCCTTGAGGCCCACCTAGACTGAGCTCCTTCCTTTAAAAGAACAGGAGAGGGGGCTGCAGAGATGGCTCAATGGTTAAGAGCACTGGCTGCTCTTACAGAGTATCCAGGTTCAGTCCCCAGCACCTACATGGGGGCTAACAATTGTACATAAGTCGGTTCCAGAGGATCCCACGACTTGTGACCTCCGAGGGCGTTGCTCAACATTGGTGTACTTATATGCAGGTAATACATTCATACACATAAGATAAAAATAATATATTTTTTAAAAGATTTTTTTTAATTACAAAATAAACTAAAAAAAATTGAGACAAGGCTCTTGTCTATAGCCTAGGTTCACTCAGAACTCACTATGTAGCCCAGGTTGTGGCAATATTTCATTAACTTGTGGATATATGTCCACAGGTGCTGTGATTACAAGTTTGCATTACCATGCCCAGCTCAAAAGAAGATTTTCAACAACATATGTGTTAATGAGAAAATACTCTCCTGACCTGCATGGCCTGTAATCCTAGCACTCCAGAGATTAAGGCAGGAGGATAGAGAAGGCCAGCCTAGGCTACAGAGTGAGCTGCTATCTCAAAAATCAACACAAAGAACAAAATCCAACAAACAAAAAGGATTTTCCTAGAAAGGCTGATACTCCAGAAGAGGACTCGGGCACTTAACAAGCCTTGTGAGCATGTGAGTCTCAGGTGGCTCAGCCTGTGGTCCCCTAGGCCTCCTGTGTCCCAGGGTAGCTAAGAATGTGACCCAGCACATTTGTAGATGACAGTGCTGTATTGTAATGTCAGAAAGTTGGTCATTCCTGGATGTTTACAACAGCAGTAACAACAACATCAACAACAATAGCAGCAGCAAGAACAACATCAACAACAACATTAACATCAACAACAGCAGCAACAATATAAAAAACAATATCAGCATCAACAATATCAACATCAACAACAATAATATCAACAATATCAACATCATCAACAACAACAGCAAAAGCAACATCATTATCAACAACATCAACAAAAACCTTAAGACAAAACCAAAAAACTGGAGCTATCTATTCGAGGCTAAGTAGCCGGTAAGGCGAGTCATGGCTGTAACCCCAATAATTAGGAGGCTGAATCAGGAGGCTCACAGCAAGTCTGAGGACAGCCTGGGCTACATAGTGAGTTCAAGACCAGCTTGGATTATATAGGAGACTATTTCAAAAGCAAACAAACAAAAAAATGGGACATACACACTTTCTATACTTTGTATCTTGAAAGCCTACATGGCAGTTTATGAGATTTTGATTAACTGGAAATTATGGCCTAAATATAGAGGATTAAATTTTCTAGGGAGCATGCAATACAGATGGCTATATAGGCCGAAAAAAAGAAAAAGATGAAAGCAGGCTTTATTAGAAATAAGTGAGATGGGGCAGCAGTCTGATTTAGGAAAAACCCTATGCCATAAATACTTATAAAGAAATCTGGTTTTATTACTTTCAAGTGTAAGTCATATGATAAAGGGAACTAACAACTACAAACATAAAACAAATGGGTACTAAATAAAGAAAATGAGTGAAGTTAATGACACTGCTATTATTAATAACAGGATCACAGTGTGTAATAACAGAACATGTCTACAGCAGACTGTAAGTAATAGGAATTAACTACTGGATCTACGGATTTAAAAATACATATGAATAACAAGTGAAACATAAGTAGATAGAATTTTTGGGGGGTAGGTCTTTTTGAGAAAAGGTCTCCCT
Source organism: Eospalax fontanierii (assembly GCA_035773235.1). Classification (NCBI taxonomy): domain Eukaryota; kingdom Metazoa; phylum Chordata; class Mammalia; order Rodentia; family Spalacidae; genus Eospalax; species Eospalax fontanierii. The sequence goes on along the minus strand of CM069540.1, from coordinate 16,288,256 downwards.
GTAGCCCCAGCTGGCCTGGAACTCACCATGCAGATCAGACTGGTCTCAATCTCGCAGAGATCCACTTGCCTTTGCCTCCTAAGTGCTGAGATTAAAGGCGTGCACACCACACCTGACTCTAGACATAATTCTTTTTTAAAAAAAGATTTTATTTTTTATTTTATGTATATGAGTGTATTGCCTGCATATGTGTAAGTGTGTCCATGTTGCCCAGTGCCTGTGGAGGTCAGAAGAGGGCATCAGATCCCTTGGAACTGGAACAGATGGTTGTTAGCTGCCATTTGGGTGCTGGGAATCAAACCTGGGTCTCTGTAAGAGCAGTCAGCACTTTTAATTGCTGAGTCATCTCTCCAGCCCCTAGATAGAATTCTTAAAGGGACAAGTTACTGATTTCTGATTAAGCAAATTTTAATTTATGAATAAAACCTAATTCACAGTGAAAGAAATAATTTTGAATTATTTTTCTTTAAAATCATGATTCAGGGGCTAGACAGAGGGCTCTTGTAGAAGACCCAGGTTCAGTTCTCAGCATCCACATGGCACCTAGCAACCATCTATAACTCCAGTTCTAGGGGATTTGATGCCCTCCTGTGACCTCCTTGAGTACTGCACAACATGGGTGCACTTACATGCAGGCAATACACTCATGCACATAAAATAAAAATAATATATAAAATATTTTTAAAAGAATCATGATTTAATATAAATTGCTGAAAATACCGAACAAATAAAATTTTGTTATACTGTTCCCTCGATATATAGAGAAAGATTACTGGTATACTTTATTCTTCACTGTCATAAATTCAATTTCTTGTTATTGAGTTATTTTCTACCTGTCATACTGAACAGTACAAGGAAGTACCAGCAAGTATATTACAGGGCTGGGCAGGTCGTTTAGGGTAGAGCACTTGCCTGGCATGCAGGAAGACTCTGGGGGTTCAGCTCCAAGCACCATATACACAAAAATATCACACATATAAAAGACATGCCAGAAGCTCAGAACAGATCTAGCTCAGCCTTCATTCTTTTTCTATATTTAGAGAACTAGATTATGAGAACTTCTAAAATAAGAACCTTGAATGTCTGAAATATCCTGAAATGTTTTCTAAGTCATAGCATGATGATTAAATAATGTCTAATAATATTAAAATTCAATTAAATTTCTGACATGGCTCTTAATTTTTTGAAAGATGATGAACTACACTTTTACATAGCTATTTTAAAAAAAAATCATACAATGAACAAACAATATTGACCAGCATGACCTATTCCACAGCCATGTAGACAGTTTGTCATATGAGTGTCTCAAGTACATTTACTGAATCTGAAAACAAACTTAAAGGCACAGACATAGGTTTCAGCCTATGATGCCCCGGATCCTCCCTCAGATGACTCTCATTGAGCCTGGAGCAGCTGTGGGAACAAGCAGCAAAACCAGCCCTCTGACGCCACTGTAGAACACTGGGGCTGCGGAGATGGCTCAGTGGGTAAAGTGCTTGTCCAGCAACTATGAGGACCTGAGCTAGATCTCCAGGACACACAGGATAGACGGAGAGTGCTGATTCTCACAAGCTGTGTTCTGATCTCCACACAAGTCCTGGCACCTACATTCATACACACACACACACACACACACACACACACACACACACACCTGGGTGCATGCTCCCCCCACAGAAAACAGCTAAATGTAAATAAAACGATGCTGTAAGTTCTGATCAAGCACTTCTACTTATGTGTGTAAGAGGGTTGGGCAGAGGGGATGAGAGATGTGAGGCATGAGTCTGAGAAAGTGGGAATGACTGCAAATGGCCAGAGTTTTTTGAGTAATAAAAATGTTTAAAATTGATTAATATAGTGATTGTACAAGTCTATCAACATATTAAAAACTATTAGAATGTATACTTCAAATGAGTGAATTGTATGATATGTAGTTATATCTCATTAAAGCTACTTAAAAAGATATCATTATATCTAGGTTGCTCTGAACACATGGAGTTCCTCTAGACTGGTAATCAGAGAATGCCCTTGTATCATCATGTGGATACCGATTACTTAACCAGTCCTTTACTGACTCGGCTCTCAGGTTATTTTCAATCTTCCTTTATCACAGGGTTGCAAAACATTCAAGTTTTTGGCTTCAACACCACTTGAATTTAATTACTACCTTCAATAGCCACGCCAATAATATCTTTTCTACTTTATAGAGGGAACTGACATAAATAAACTAAGTTGTTACACTACTTTGCACGAAATAGGCCTTAACGAACAGGGAACAAAGGAGAACACAGGAGATGTTCTTCTCAGTAGGACTCACACACCAGGATATGAGCAAAGACACCCTGCTCAGACTGCCCTAATAAACAGGGTAATGAAACAGATGACAAACTCTTCTAATAATAGAGATTTATAGAACAGCCCTAATTAACAAGGACTTTGGGGGAATGAAGAGCTCTGGGTTAATTTAATTTTCTGGTTAACTAAAGAAAAAGCAGAAAGTCTTTTTAGTCAGAAATTTTTCTAAATGTATTAACATAATATATTAATATACCATGACATCCCTGCTTTAATTAGTTCGTTGAAGTGAATGAAAATTTTCTTTGATAATAGAGAATCCTATAGCACATCTGAATATCATTATCCTGAATATCAATTCTTTTCGTAGTCCTGAAGGTGTAAGTGCTTTCATGAAAAGCAGGCTGCCATGAAGTGGTGGGAGAAACAGTGCATTAAAAGACTAAAACCAACCACAGCTTAAGTTTGGTTTGGGCTCGGCTACTTTATTCAATACATGTTTATTAAAAGCCTGTCACATATCAGGCACCACATTAGGGTATGAGAATGGATATGTCAACAGAGCAGACTAAATCCTGGCTTCTACCGGCCTACATTCTAGTGTGTACAGGCGCAGTGCAAGTAACAAAGGGATGAGCAAGAAAATGAAGACATCAAGGGATGTCTCAGAAAAGTACAACAGTATGACATCATGGAGGTGGCAGAGGAGGACAGTGACGTGAGGTAGGTGCACTTTCTCACTGGGGAGGTGATCTTTGAGTGACAAGAGAGAGTGAGCCATGTGACGATGCCACAGGGGTAATGCAGCCAAGTGCCAGGGCTGTGGACTAGCAACAAGCTTCATGGGCTAAGCCTGTTGAAGGAAAGTAGGACTCTGTAACGAGGGTCTAGTCACTGTACATGTTTTCTGCTGCTGTTCCTGATTTCTTTCTTTTCAGACAGGGTCTCACTATGTAACTCAGGCTGGCCTTGAACCTGTAGAGATCAGACTGCTTCAGCCTCCCAAGGGCTGGGATTACAGGCATAAGCTACCACCCCCAGCTCAACTAGGGATGTTTGGTAGGAGTTATCTATTTTCTGTAGCCACTACATATATATTACATATTGCTGTTAGGAAATACCTTGTGAAATAAAAAATCCAATACAACTTTATAAGGCAGTCTTAGAACCTTTTTCCTTCAAACAGGCAATCAGCAATTGAGCTATTGCTCTTCCTATTCTGTTAGGTCTTTTGGGGAAGATGAGACACAGGAGAAATTCTCAGATAGGATCTCTCTTCTCAGGGTTCTTAAAATCAACAGGGAGGAATACGGCACTGTTAGAGTTTGTCAAGCATCATATGATGGAACACCTATTGTAAGTAAACCTGGAGTTCAAAGGAGGGAAGGGACAACCTGAGTTAACTTTGTATTTATTTATCTATTTATTTGCTTTTATTTTTATGTGTATGAGTGCTATGCCTACATGCATGTAAGTGCACCTATGTCATGCAGTGCCCTCACAGGACAGAAGAGGGTGTTGGATCCCCTGGAACTGGAGTTACAGATGGTTTTTAGCCACCATGTAGGTGCTGGGATTTGAAGCTGGTTCTTCTGCAAGAACACCCAGTGCTCTTAACGGCTGAGCTGTCTCTCCAGCCCCAAGTTAACTTTAAAATATATTTCATTATTTATTGTAAAATATTTTTAATTCTAATTTTTAAAATGTGTATGAATGTGTTGTCTGCATGTGTGTTAAGTGCACCTGTGTCCTACAATGCCCTTGGAGGTCAGAAGAGGGCGCTGGATTCCCCTAGAACTGGAGTTATGGATGGTTATTAGCCACCATTGGGTGCTGGGAATCAAACCAGAGTCCTCTGCAAGAGCAGCCAGTGCTTCTAACCACTGAGCCATCTCTCCAGCTCCTAGCTATTTTTGAAATGGTTTCTGGAAGCAGAGAATGAACTTAAACAAGGTTTTGAGGATGCGGGTTATGAAGAGCAAAAAAGAAAGTCATGTATATTTAAAGAACAGTATATACAGAAGTGTCTGTCATGAAAGATGGGTAAAGCCTAGTGATTCCTAGTAGACGTTGAATGCCAGACAGAAATTTGGATCTGATGCATCAGGAGATGAAATGCAGCTGTTTTTTTGTATGAATATATCTATACTAAGTACTTTTAGTACTTTTTCTAATACCATTTCCACTGTAATCCTGTGAGTTAGGTATGATTATCCGACCTAATAAATGAACACACTAAAGCTCAGTTTGTCAACTGCCTAGGCAGATCTCTGGGAAAAAACGAATGAGAAAATTAGAAAATGTGATTCCAAGATGCCATTTAAGCAATATTGCTGCCATTTTTGTGATCAAGATAAAACAAGCTTTGATTAAGCATTTTATAACAGTTAACTGAAATTTAAATTCCCTTAAGCCTGGTACTGATAGCGAAGTTTAGACTAAATTAGTTGATAAAACAAACAAAAAAACAAAAAAACCTATGGATAACAGAGACTGCAGTAATACTGTGGTTAAGAGGATGAATCAGGAAGTGTCAGTTCACATTCTGGCTTTGACTCTTCTCTCTGGTAAGCTAACCTAAACTCTCTAGGCTACTTTTTTTTTTCAGGTTTAAAAACAAGACAACTGGGACTGGCAAGATGGCTCAGTGAGTAAAAGAGCTTGATGTCAAGGTGACAACTTGAGTTCCTGGGACTCACAGGATGGAAGAAGAGAGCCGATTCCAGCAAGCTGTCCTCTGACCTTGGTGTGTGCACACATGCACACAAAGTAAAAAATGCAAAAAATTCAGAAAGAGACAATAAAAGTATTTCAAAGTGTCTGTGAGCATTATATCAATGAATGTGTAAAACGCTTAGAGCAAAAGTTGGTACACTGTAAGTATTCTAAGTCCGTTTGTAATAGGTGGACAAAAATATCTTAAATTGAGGCATACAGATGCAGAGAATGCAGGTCTCATTTAAAATGGCTGTTTCTAACCCAGACATGGTGGTACATACCTGTAATCCCAGCACTCAGGAGGCTGAGGCAAGAGGACTCCACAGACTAAGGGTACGCAGTGAGACAATTTCTCAAAAAACTAAAAGGTAAACAAATTGCTGCTTCTGAAGGCACAGATTTTACCCTGCTATCTGCCTCACTATATGTTATTGTTTGAGGTCAATTCTATTGGTTTACTCACTTTCTTCTAAACTTCTAGTTAATGTGAATTTTCAGTGCTGAATGTAGTAGGCAGAGAAGAGAACAAATATGTTACTTCAAATAAGAAAACAGTTTCATAAGTGCTAGAGACGTAGCTCATTGGTGGAACACTTGCTTAGCATGTGGGAATCGACTCACAAAGTTGTCCTCTCTCGACATCACACTGTGGAATGCATGGCCCAGGACACAAATTATGTGTGTGCAAGGGCGTGCACACAGACACACACTAATAGCAACAATAATAAATTAATTAATTAGAAAAAAAAAAAAAACTAGCAGAAAGGAGCAAGCAGGCCTTGCTAGGGTACCAGGGAAGTTCAGGGCATTCTGGTTTGGAGGGATAAATGTGCCTCAAGGTGATTCTGTAGGTTTAAACAGAAAGAAAAATATTTTAAACCAACTTACACTGTACAGTGGAACAAAACTCCCCAAAGAATGAAGTGAATATTAATAGGAACCTTGACAATCAAACACTGATAAAAGTTATGAGTACTAATTATTGTCCAATAAACTAAATCGGATTCATGGATCACTTTTCTTCTACTACAAAATCAACACCAGTAAACAACCATTTCATCCAATTTAAGCAGAAGACTTTTTTATTGAGTCATTTCTCAACCTCTTTTGCACTTAAATAAACAGTTACCTGTAGAAAATAAAACAAACAAAAAACCAAAAATAACGTCTCAAATATAATGGTTTACATTTTCCTTGTTTTTAAAAGGTTTATTTTAATTTTTTAAACTATGTGTCTGTGCACCAGAGTTCAATCCCCTTCGGGGGCCAGAGGTGCTAGGTTCCCTTGAAGCTGGAGTTATAGGCAGTTGTGAACTGCCCAATGTGGGTGCTGGGAATCAAACTCAGATTCTCCTCAAGACCAGTACATACTCTTGACCACAGAACCATCATCTCTCCAGCACATTACTTTTAAGGCTTGAGAATATTTTATGTAAATGAGTGTACTGCCTGCATGTATGTAAGTACATACATGTCGTGCAAAGCCAGTGGAGGCCAGAAGAGGGCATCGAATCCCCTGGAACTGGAGTTGTGGATGGTTGTTAGCCGCCATGTAACTGCTGGGAATTGAACCTAGGTCTTCTGCAAGAGGAGCCAGTGCTCTTAACTGCTGAGCCATCTCTCTAGCTATGCTTGGTGTACTTTCACCATTGTGTGTGTGTGTGTGTCTGTCTGTCTGTGTGTGTGTATGAGAGAGAGAGAGAGAGAGAAAGGCAAAGAGAGACAGAAAAATAAATAAATAAATAAAAACAGACAGGGTCTTACTATGTAGCTAAGGCTGGCCTAGAACTTGCTATGCAGCCCAGGCTGGCCTTGTATTCATGATCCTCCAGCCTCAGCCTTCAAAGTGCTAGCATTATAGATGGCGGCCACCACTCCCAGAACTTCTTCACATTCTTTATGAATATAACCTGCAGCATCAGGGTTTGTTTTTTAAAAACACTGCAGGAATAGTGTCAGGATCATGCTTTTCCTTGTATAACATTATTCAGAGTTGAGCTACAGCCCAGACACACAGATCTGAGGTTTAGTAAAGTCACTGGGCAATGATACAGTTCTGGAAAACGCTGATTACTTTGTAGAATTAAACCGAAACTGAGACTCAGTCTCCTAACAGGCTGGTGAAGCAGTCTGGAGTCTGGCTTCACCCTGGCTTGTGTGAGCTGACCATGCATTTCTCTTACACACTCAGCATTAGGTGCTGTCACCTTGGTAGCTTGACATAGGAAGGGCATTTGCACTGTGGAAGTAGAAAAACAATGCCAACCAGGGTTTGGTTGGTAATGACCCGTTTTTGTTTAATTTAAACTTCATGTTATCAGTAGTAGCACATGTCTGTGATCTGTGTGATATGTGTATGATGTGTGAGTATAGAAGTGCATGTGCCATAGCACAACTTCTGGGAACCAGTTTTCTCCATCTTGCTTTTGAGGCAGAGTCTCTCTGGCCGTTTTTGTTGTTCTGAGCACTCCAGGCTGTCTGGTCCATGAGTTTCCAGGAGATTCTCCTGTCTGCCTCCAACCTCGCTAAGGAGTGCTGGGATTACAGACCTGCACCACTGCAACTGGCTTTTTTTTTTTTTTTAATGTGGGTTAGGCGATCTAATTCAGGTGGTGAGGATTGTACAGCAAGTGCTTTTACCTGCTGAGCAATCTTGTGGGTTCTGTTATGGAATATATATTAAATATATTCCAGAGTACCACTGAGTTCTGTCTTTACTATTCTGCTAACTTTAAATTCCTTCCCTCCCTTCAAACTGGTATTTTTTTATGTTTATTGAGAAAAGACTGAAAAACGTAATTGTTAGAATGATGCTGTCTCGGTCTTTTGTCCCACAGATGAATAGTGGTAAGACTGTTTTGCAATGTCTGCTGAAAAGGAACTAACCCTCCTGTGCCCCCTGTGTTCTTTCTAATGAACTGTACTTGATTTGGAAACTTTAATACAGAAGACTCCTTGATGAGAAGAAAGCCTGTCTAGATACTCTTAAAAAAATATTTATGTGTAAGAGTGTTTGCCTACATGTATGTAAGTGCATTCATGCTGTGCAATGCCTAAAGAGGCCAGAAGGGGATGCTGGATCCTTTGAAACTGGCTGGTTGTTAGCTGCCATGTGGGTGCTGGGAAACAAATGGGTCCTCTGCAAGTGCTCCTAACCACTGAGTTATCTCTTCAGCCCCTATTTATTAGCTTTTAAGAACACCTACATACATGAGTTAGCTTATGGTCACAAGACCTAAAGAAATTGGTTGCTTCTTTCTTTGTTCCCATCTCTAAAGGTGTTGGTTTTGAATCTTTTAAAAAATTTTATTATTATTATTTTTTTACTTTTTGATTTTTTGAGACAGGATTTCATATATCCTAGGCTGGCCTGGAACTCAATATATAGCTGAGGATGACCTTGATCTTCTGATCCTCCTGACTCTATCTCCCAAGTGCTGGGATTATAAGTATATACTGCTGCATTACTTTTTTATTTTATTGAAAAAATTTTGGGACAGAGTCTCTTGAAGTCTAGGCTAGTCTTCAACTTGCTATGTAGCCAAGAATGGCATTGAGCTTCCAATTCTCCTTGCCTCCCAGTGCTAGGCAGGATTACAGGCATGAGCCATCATTCCCAGCCACTTTTCAAAAATTTAAAGATTTGTTTTTATTTTTTTAAAAAGATTTTATTTGCATTTTATGTGTTTGAGTGTATTGCCAGCATATGCGTAAATGTGTCCATGTTGTACAAGGCCTGAGGAGGTCAGAAGAGGACATCGATCCCCTGAAACTGGAATTACAGATGGTTGTTAGCTGCCATATGGGTGCTGGGAATGGAACCTGAGTCCTCTGCAAGGACAGTCACTGCTTTTAACTACTGACCCATCTCTGTAGCCCCTTTTATTTTTAAATTATATATGTGAGTGTACCTGTAAGTAAATATGTGCAAATAAGTGCAGATGTTCATGAAGATCTGAGGTATAAGAATTCCCTGGAACTGAAATCGAACTTAAGTCCTCTGAAAGCAATACATGTTGTTAGCCACTGAGCCAGCTCTCCAGCCTTAATTTTCAATTAACAAAACAAATTTACTTACTTTAATTTTAGTTGTATAAATGTTTTGCCTGGGTGTATATAAGTGGACCACAGGCATGCCTGATGCCCACAGAGGATAGAAGGTGGCTCTGGTACTAGAGTTACAGATGGGCACTGATTGTCATGTGGGTGCCGGGAACAAAACCTGGGTGCTCTGCAAGAGTAGCCAGTGCTCTTAACCGGTGAGCCAGCTCTCTAGCCTGTAACTTTCAATTTTCTGAGATCAGGTCCACATAGCTTCAAACATGTGATCCTCCTGCCTCAGCCTCAGGAGTGCTATGATTATGATTATGTAATCCACCATACCTGGATCTTTCTGTTGTTTTAAGTGGTTACAACCAATCTTTTCTATTTATCTTCTTTTTTCATTAAAAATTTTTTTTGTTAAAAAATTTTTATTTTATGTGTATGAGTGTTCCACCTGCATGTGTGTAACATACATGTCATGCAGTGCCTGGGGAGGACAGAAGAGGGTGTTGGATCTCCTGGAACTGGAGTTACGGATGGTTATTAGCTGCCATGTGGGTGCTAGGATTCAAAAATGAATCTTCTGTAAGAAGAGTCAGTGCTTTCCACCTCTAAGCCATCTCTCTAACCCTTATCTTCTTTTATATCAAAGCTTAATTTACTATGTACTTTAAAATGCACAAATACCTATTTTTCTCTTTTAGACAGTATCTTGTTAGGTATCCCTGGCTGGTCTGGAACTCACTATGTAACCCAGGTTGGCCTTGAACTCAAAGTAATCCTCCTGCCTCAGTCTCTTGAGTGCTAGGATTATAGCAAAGTACCACCACATCAGACTCAAAATAGGAACTTCAATGAGTCAGGTGGAGTGGCCAGTGCCTTCAATCCCAACAAAGGCAGCTCTGTGCGCTCAAGGTCAGCATGGTCTACGTAGTGAGTTCCAGGCAATCCAGTACTACACAGTGAGACCCTGTCTCAAAAACATAAAATCTTAAATGAACAGTTTGAAGACTCTAGTCAAATGCATAGACTTGTGTAGTCCACCTGCCTATCAAGATATAAAACCACATTGGCTAATAGAGCAGATACTAGCTACTAAATGACTCAGTTACACTCAGACCATTTTAACTGCTCAGTAGCCACCTATGGCTGGTTGGCTATCACACTGAACAGTGTAGAACATGCCGATCACTGCAGGAAAGGTCTATGACCAATGCTATAAATATGTTCATTATCCCTAGAAAATTCCTTTATATCTCTTCAGACCTAAACTCCTATTCAAACAAAAAAGGAAAAATAAAAGGCCACTGTTCTATGTTTTATCAGTGTAAATCAACACTACTTAGGAATAGGGAGATGGCTCAGTGGGTAAAGTACTTGCCACACAAGCATAAGGACCTGAGTTTGGATCCCAAAACCAATGTAAAGCCAGACACAGTAGCACAAGCCTAATTAACTAATTAATTAATTATTGTGTGTATGTGAGTAGGAAGTATGTCACACCACATGTGGAAGTCAAAGGCCAACTTTATGGAGTTGTTTTTCCATCCACCTTTATGTAGAACATGTGCTTTGACTTAATAAACTGCTTCATCGGCCCAGTGGCTTGCATTTGTAATTCCAGAGCTTCTGTGGTGAGAAGGGAGGCTGAGACAGGAGGATTCTAGAAGTTAGAGGCCAGCCAGCCCTGTTCCAACAAGGGGGAAGGACAAGCACACATGCACATTAAAGACATAATGGAATCCCACTGCTCCATTTCTGTTCCTAGTGCAGTGGTGAGCTGTAGCCTCCTCACACAGGCTACTGAGAACTGATGTGCACATTAAAAAACAAACAAACAAAAAAAAACACTTCTCAAATTGAAGTAAGGAGTGAGGTGAGTAGCTCCCACTTGGAATCCAGGCACTCGGGACACTAAGCAGGAGGATGGCTGAGGTTGTGAGCTACATAGTGAGTCAAGGGCAGCCTAGGTTACTGAATGCACCCTGGGTTAAAAATGTAAAAATAAACAAACCCTCCCTCCTCTGCCTAACTCAGCGATAACACCTTTGATGGCATGAAATCAGCTACGGTGAACGTGTCTGGACCATGGTGAATATATCTGGACCATGATGCAATGACTACAGATAGAGAATCTTTTTTCTCACTATGTGGTCATGAAATATTTACCAGAACATCATTGATCTGGTCAAGGAAGTACCTTCATCCACAATGATGAAAGTGGTGAGAAAAGGAGGTTTGCAGCATGGGCATTCACATGGGCACCAAAGGGCAGGAGAGTCTAGTTATCATCAGCATAAAAAAATCTAGCCGCATAATAACCCCCGTTGGGTTTCCTCTGGGCCTCAAACCTAACAGAAAGTGGCAATTTTCCAAACAAGAGTAGGTACTTTTTCATCTGATTTCTTCATCTCACTCGGGTCAATCAAGACTGAATGGGTGCATGTGTACCGTATGTGTGCTGGTGCCCAGGGAGGCCAGAAGAGGGCACTGGATCTCTGGAACTGGAGTTTGCTGCCATGTGGGTGCTGGGAACTAAGCCTGGGTTTTCTGCAAGAGCAGCCAGTGCCCTTGACCACAGAAGCATCTCTCCATTCCCTCCACTGCTTTTCTTAAACCACCAGCTTTTATTTTTCCCCGAGAAAACAGAAGGCATTAACTATTAATCCTTTATAGTTTGCTAGTTATGCTAAGTGATTAATACTTTCCCATCAAATGATAGAATAATCAGTATCTTTGTTTCTGAGAGTGGAAGAGGACAGGAGATAATTTAGCTTAGGAGTACTCTGCTACCTAGCATTCTGAGGGTACTGTTTATACTCTAGTCTGTGGGGACGGCACTGCTAGCTGTGGTCTGTTCACATCACAGTACTATTTATATACCTTAGATGACCCAGATACAAACTGGCAGGGCTATCACAAGTTAGCACCATAAGGTTCTTGTCCTTGACTGTGAGGTAGCCAGAGTCTTTTCACTGCCTATATCTGGACAGAGAATTTTTTGTAACACTAGTTAATTTGGGGGGAAAACAAAGTAATGCAAAAAACAAAAAGTATTTTTTATGAACTAATAAGCTGTGCTAGGAATGTCCTAAAGGAACAATTGCTTCATTGAACAGGCACCAATTAGCTTCTCTCTCTTTCCTTCCCCTCTCTTCCCCCTACCCCCTGCCTTTTTGAAGATAGGTCTTTACTATTACTAATTAGCCGAGGCTGGTCTTGAACTTGAGGCAGCCAGCCCTCTTGCCTCAGCTCTTGCTTGGATATAGGCCTGTGCCACCTGGTCACTGCTTTGTTAATCTCTCATTGTAGGCAATATGAGTAAATGATCTGGTGAGCTGTAAAGCTCAGTATAAGCATTAGCTATTTTTTCCCATGTAATCTCCATGGCTGGTGATAATGAAGGTGAAGAACTTCATGTTTTGTTGAGTTGCATCTGGAAAGTCTAGAATTTGAGTATCTTTGGGGCGAGGCCCACATTGCCTGACAGCCATGGCATACTGTACATACTGTGAGAGTGAAGAAACATACACCCCACCACTGGGACTTTCTATTCCTCAAAATGAAGTGTCCTGGTTTTTAAAGATGCGGAGGCAGAAACACCTTTTAGACCTTCAGGGATAGTCACAGGCCCAGCCTCTCATATCTTTTAAAGTATAAGCGGAACAGGGAAATTGGTACATTTTAAGATTAGGAAGTCACTGGAGACATCAGATAACTCCTCTTGGTGATAGACTTTAAAATCGAGTAGGAAGAAATGGGAATAATAAATTAAACCTAGCAGGATGCCTATTATACTAGGTACCTGATAACTGTTGATTGACAGAATTTAAAAGATTTTCAAGATAGGAATCAAGTTTATTTCCTGATAATCTAATATTCATGTTTTAAAAATGTAAAATTGTATGTGTTTCTCTGCATCTCTTTCTCTCTGTACCTCCTCTCTGTCTCTCTGTGTGCATGTGCATGTGTCTGTGGCAGTCAGAGGACAACTTGCAGGGTTTGTTCTCTCCATTATGTAGGACTGGGACCAGAGCTCAGGTTGCCAGCGCTAGTGGTTAAGTGTTTTTACCTGCTGAGCCATCTATCTCTCTGCTCCCCATCTGTCACCTTCTTATGGTGACAGAGTCTTTCCTGTATAGGTCAAGCTGGCCTTGAACTCACTATTCTCCTTCCCAAGTGTTGAAATTACAGAATATGCCACAGGGATCATATGCTAATTTAGCAAAATATAGAAAATGTCTATACTTCTTAGATAGCATCTTACTGGCTGCCATGAGATTACAGTTAATATCCTAAATTTCTAACAATCTAGTTTGATCTGATACCAGCTTAGCTTGGACATTATAAACTCTGCTTGATATAGCTTTGCTCCCCCTTATTTTGTTTTATGAATTATATCTTTAAATATACATGTCCCTTAAGATACACTGATTGTTTTACATAATTTTGCATTATAAATAATTTATAAACTAAAAAGGAGTTATAAACCAACACATTGGTTTATATTACCTTTACTGGAGTTATTTCTTCATACAGCTTTGAATTGCTATTTTGCATTCTTTCCTTTCAGTCTCAAGTACTGCCTTTGGTATTTAATTTTTTTTCTTTTTTTCTATTTTTCTGAAACAGGGTCTTATTAAGTAGTCTATGTAGGTCTTGAACTGGTGATCCTCTTGGCTCAGTCTTCTGGGTGCTGGGATTACAAGAACACATCTCTATACATGGCACAATCTATTTTTCCCCCCAAGATTTATTATTTTTAATTGTGCATATATGTGTGGGAATGAGCATGTGAGTGCACGTGCCCATGGAGCTCAGAAGAGGGCACTGGAGCTCCTGGAGCTGGAGTTACAAGTGGTTGTAAGCTGCCCATTTTGGGTTCTGGGAATGAAACTCGGCTCCTCTTTAAGAAAAATATATGCTTTTAACTGCTATGGCTGAGCCATCTCTTCTGTCTCAATTTCTGTATTTTTTTTTCTTTTCTTTTTTGCCATGAACTCATAAGATCTGTCTCTAGAACTAAAGACCTGCATCAGTCACCACACCCTGCGTAATTTCTGTATTGTTAAGTCCATTCTTTCAGGTGTCAAACTCACCAAGTAGATTCTCCACAATCCTCAACGCATTTTAATTTACTGAATGGCTATGAAGATGAAAGTGAGGTGTGGGGAGAGGTCAGTGTTGAGCTCAGGATAGGAAAGCTTTTCAGAAATTAGTTGCTTAATTGTACTTTGATAATTGAATACACAAACCTATGATCCTTTTAGGCTCACCTAATTAGTATCAAATGAGTTTACTTAATTGTAGCTGTAAATTAAATGCATAGGGTTTTCCTCACCTTAAAATAATTGCTTGAGCATTGTAATGTGAATTATGTAACATTAATTTGAGCCTTATCGATTATTCCCTAAACTGAGACTGGGACTCATTAGGACCAAGTTATCACAGCAGTTTTGATAAATATCTCCTAAATATCTCCTGAGTATCATCTTCTCATAAATTCTCTGAAGGAGAGGTATGTATTTGAGTCTCATTTACTGCAAAGTCCTCCAGTACAGGAAATACTGAATACTGAGGTATTCAGGCAACAGGCATGTAGATATTTACATGAAACATGCTCATTCTGCACACAGGTAGACTTTTCATTTATAGTAAAGCCATAATTTTCTTTTTTCTTTTTCTCTTATTTATATTCTTTTTGGAGACAGGGTCTCACTGGGCAGCCCTGACTGGTGTGGCTAAAAAACCTGTTATGCAGACCAGGCTGGCCTCAAATTCACTTCCTAAGCTCTGGGATTAAACGTGTGTGCCACATGCCTACTGTCTTTTTGTAAAATTTATTTTTATTTTATGTGTATGAGTGTATTGCCTGCATGTGCAGAAGTGCACCTATTTTGTGCAATGCCTGCAGAGATCAAAGGTGAGTGTTGGATCACTTGCAACTGGAGTTACAGGTGGTTGTCAGCTGCCATGTAAGTGCTGGGAATCGAACCTAGGTCCTCTGCAAGAACAGCCATTTCTCCAGCCCCCATAACTGTCTTTTAAAAGGATCCTTTAGGATAATGTTAACTCACTGCTGATAAAATTATCTCTACTAAGCCAGTTCTTAGCATCCTTTGGATAGAGGAAATGATAGATTATTAATCGTATTAGGAAAATGGGTTATATTTATTATTATACCCAGGAAAAAAGGAAAGAGGGAAAAACTTTAACATCATTTATTCTGTGAATATTTTCTTGTAATAGTTCCAATTTTTTCCTCTTTGGAAAGAAAGAGGAAAGAGAGAAAGAAAGCAAACCTTGGGCTGTGATGTCGTTCAGTTGGTAGAGTGCTTGTCTTGTATATGTACACAAGCCATAACTCAATTCCAAGCACCTTATAAACTGGATGCGATGGTGCACACTTGTGGTACTAGCATTAGGGAGGTAGAGGCAGGAGGATCATCCTCAGCTACAGTGAGTTTGAGGCCAGCCTAGGATACATGAGACACGTTCTTAGATAGACAGTGTTGATCACCTGGAAACAGCCTAGCTAAATGGTACTCATTCAATACAAATTGTAACATATGTTAATTTGGGGGAGGAAAAGAGGGAGACTCAAATGAAAATATTTAAAATGTGATTTTATGAGGCCTTAGCCTTTTTTCTTAAGTCTAATACAGATTTGAAGAAAAGTATGAGATTTTCCTGCTCAAATCACACAAAGTTCAGACAAGCCTCTTGCCTTAGCTGCTTTTAAAGGCACCTGTTGATTTTCACATTTTGCCTTCTCTTTTGTGAGACACTGCCCACTGACCACACCCTAAGTAAGCGTAGACTGTTTCCCTTCATTTTCTTGGGCAGTTTTCCTACAGTCACTTGGTTGAGGGCTGTCAAGCTAACAGAGCTGGTGAGGAACAGAGGAGCTATCCAATTTCAGCTTTAGGAGCAGCAGCAGTCAAGGCATTCTCTGCATTTAGTTTTTCTAACTTTTACTAAACACCATAGCTTCTTTCCTCACTATACTTGTAAAATTTTGCCATTTTCTCCCTTTAAATACTGACTGCATGGAAGACTCAGAATAATAAGACCGTTTTAATTCAGCCCAATTTTGGCCTAAAGCAAACATCTAATTACTCACGATTAACTCTGAAGAGCATAACCTCTGCTCATGTTTAGTGAGTTCCTGCGTGAATCTAACTAGTGGCCTCCCTCACCTTTCCTTACCGGTCAGCCTAGCACCCCCTCCCTCCACCCCACCGTGTTATCTTAATCCTCAAAGTGACTGGAGACTCATAAAACGCCATTCTACTACACAAGATATCTGTATTATGCAACTCACATTTCAAGGAATTTATGTTTATTAGGTTTGAATGATGTTCAAATTCAGATTAAATTCAGACTACTCTGTAATAAATGACAAGATGCATGAGGGCACTGTAATCTAGGCAGCCATAATTATACAATTATTGATGAAGTTCCTGTTGATAAACAATACAAACATTAGGAAATACTATTTTGCAATTAAATGGTGAAAAAAGTTGTTTATTGCCTTCCACTCCATCCTCTTAATAAGACTGAAGTTGCAGATGTTCATGTACCGCTGCATTGATGTTAAATGGTGCATGATGCTCTAGGTGGTTCCCAGAACCTTGCTTTGTCTACTATGAACTGACTCAATTGATATGATAATAGAGAAAAGAGCTGGGCTGAACTGGCACGATTTGCATAGCCTTGAAATTTGCCATTATTGGATGGCCAACTGCTCCTCAAAGCTCTTGTCCAGTTGTCACTGACAACAATGCGCTAGGCAAACATTTTGAAATCAACCACACAGGTGGGAACATCACTTATTGAAGCTTTGATCTCATCAAACGAGGTACTCCTCAGTGCACTTCTAAAGCTAACAATTAGGAATTTTGTGATCCTTTTGGGTTCAATTGCTATTGAGCAAGTATAAAGAGAACAGAAATCACTCAGAGGTTACAGAAATGCGGCACTTGCAGCTTTTTGACCCGAATACAACAGAGAAACACCTCACTCTTTCAAAAACCCTGTATTTCCATCTCTTATTAAATGAGTAACTATCATTTTTTATGCCAAGAAATAGTAAAATTGTCAATTTTATCCAATGTTGTACTTTAGTCACTAAAAAAAAGTCCCCTAAGAAACTCTACACAGAGCCAGGGAAAGGGCTCAGTCAGTAAAGGACTTGCTACGGAAGCATGAGGACCTGGATTTGATCCCCAACACCCACATAAAAATGTGGGCCTGGCTGTAGTCCTCACACTGGGTGTGTGGGGGTGTGGAAAGGTAAAGATAGGCAGATTCCCAGAGCTCCCTGGCCACCTGCTAGTCAAGGAAGTTGGCGAGCTCCAGGTTCATTGAGACCCTGTCTCAAAGGAGAAAGTAAAGAGAGAGATAAAAACACTCAACTTCAATCTCTGGTCTCTGCTCCCCACCCCCATGTGCGTATATACACCACATATCACACACACACACACACACACACACACACACACACACACACAGAGTAAGCTCGCATAGAATGGTAGGAATTGTTCTGATTCATGAAAATAAATGACAAAATGGGGAATCTCCAACAATACTATACATGTAAAGGAGAACCAGGAGTCTCTGCGTTTAGGAACAGCAGGTATATACATGATAAACAAACACATAAGAAATAGTACCTGTGCCTCAACGGGAAGGGACAATTTAAAAAATTAAACAGAAAGATGGCTCAAGGGTTGAATGCATGTAGTTCTTGCGGAGGACCCAAGTTAGGTTCCCAGCACTCGTGTCACGTGCTCAGAACTGCCTGTAATTCAAGCTCCAGAGGATCTGATGCTTCTGGACTCTGTAGGCACCTACAGACACCCCCCCCCCAAAATCAGTAAAATAAAAATTAAACAGTAGATAAATGAGATTAATAATTTTGAAAGAAAAATCCTAGAAAAGCCAATAAAGAAAATTATAAGCTAATGAAGAGAAATATAAACAGCAAACTCATGTGAGCTGCCTGCTACTACCTAGAGATCAATATTAAGTATTTAACTCCCAGAAGAATAAATTCCCATAAGGCTAGTTAGTTAAATGGTAAGATAAACTGGGTGTGGTGTTGCACACTTATAAGCCCAGCACTCAGGAGGCAGGGACAGGTGGAGCTCTGTGAGTTCTGGACTAACCTGGTCTACACAGTGAATTCCAGATCAGCTGGGGCTACACAGTGAGACTCTGTCTCATAAAACAAATTAACAACAAAATGAGGTACGGTAAGCTAGTTGTGGTGGTGTATGACTATAATCCCAGTACTCAGGAGTTTGAAGCAGGAGGATTGCTGTGAGTTCCTGGCTAGCCTGGGCTATATAGAGATTGAACTATAAATAATGATATCCTGTCTCAGAGAAAAAGGAGTATGTGTGTGTTTCTGTGTATAAGACTATAAAATAATTATAAAATAATTTAGTGAAGTGGCCGAAGAAAGAAACTGTGCAGAAATGGAATTAATGTTCAGAAGGACTCTTAGACTGGCTTTTAAGACAAAACCAATTCTTTAGCTTAAATCAAGGTTTGAACAACAGCTTGTTCTGGCTTTTTGTTTTTAGTTGGGTCAAACAGTAAATTAAATTAAGACCTTTCATTTGACGCATCAGCTTTATTATAAGAGCAAAATGTAAACCTGAAGGAAAATGGGGCCATTGTACACTGCCCCTCTTCACTGGGCCTGTCCCCGTGGGAGGACCGTAATCTGCTCATAAGGACTGTATTTCCTACCCAATTACCACCAGGCCGGGCTGCATGACTTCCTTCAGCTAATGAAACATGAGTGGCAGGGATACAAGAACTTCACTAAAGGCTGCTTAGCGCTTTCAGCAGTTTTAACCCCTCTGATGCATTAGCAAGCTCCTGACAGGAGCAGTGTCAGCACCAGAAGGGACGATGGAGCAGTGACTCAGCTTGACACGTGACATGGCAGGCATCAAGACTGCAAGGGATGCCAGGCAAGGACCTCAGCCTGGTCTGGTTAACCGACAGGTAACAAAGATAGCATTGAATACTTAAAATTTTTATTTAGCATTATTGTGTGCATGGTGTGTGTGTGTGCACGTGTGTGTGTGCATGAATGCGTGCGTACACAAGCCAGAGGGTAATGGCACACATGGAGAAGGCAGAAACCACTTTGTAAAGCTGTTTCTCTCCCTTCACCTTTACATGGATCTGGGGAATCAAGTTCAGGTCGCCGGGACTGTACAGTACATACTTTACTTGCTCAGACATTTCATGGGTCCGGAAATTATTTTTTAATTTTAATTCATAATTATGAGATGAAAGCATGGAGTAACTTTATTTGAAAATACCCTCAATTTATCTGAACCAAAAACCAGTATCATACTAAATATTCAAGAAAACTCCTAAAGAACATCAGGATGAATGAATCCAGGCGAGATGGCACACACACATCTGTAACCCAAGCATGTGGGAAATGGGAGGCCGAAGTATCAGGAGTTCAAGATTATTCTTGGCTACATAGCCAGCTAGAGCTATGTGAAAGCCTGTCCCAAACTGCTGTCCACCAAAGTCCCCCCAAATCAAAGAACACTAGAATGAATTTGGTACAGATAAAGCAAGCCTCCCAAGATGCCATCACTGTGGGTTATCCTTGCTGTCTAACCTATATTCAACAGAAAATCAATATAAATTTAAGTAGATTTGAGGGAGTTTTCACAACGGCAATGTAAGAAATTCAGAACAACAGTTTTATCACGAACAATTAGAACATTTGGGCAAAATTAACACTTAGAGCCTGGGATGTTGTTCAGTTGGATGGAGTGCTTGCCTAGCAGGCATGAGGCCCACTTGTAATCTCAGTACTTGGGAGGTAAAGGCAGGAGGATCAGGAGCTCAAGATCATCATCTTCTACAGAGTAAGTCTGAGGACAGTCTGGGCTATATGAGACCCTGTTATCCTCCCAATATATACTTTTTATTGAAAAAAATATCTTGTTACTTTTATTTTCTGTGTATGAGTGTATTGCCTGCAAGTGTGTAAGTGTACCTGTGTTGTGCAATGCCCACGGAGGTCAAAAGAGGGCACTGGATCCCCTGGAACTGGAATTACAGATGGTTGTTAGCCACCATGTGGTTGCTGGGAATAGAACCCAGGTCTTCTGCAAGATCAGTCAGTGCTCTTAATTGCTGAGCCATCTCTCCAGCCCCTATATATTTAAAAAATAAATATACTTTTTAAAGCATACACACACACTTTTCAAAAATCTGTAGCTGGAGTACTGCTGGAGAACTAGAGTACAAGGTTCTGGATACCATCACCAGCACCACAAAATAATCCATGAATCAATCCATGAATCAATCAATCTGCTTAAAGGCTTAATGAAAGAATGAGGAATTACTACACTAGAGTACAGAGGCTGTATCTAGAGAGGCGAGTTTGGTGTTTGACACTAGGAAGATGGTTTGGAACTTAGAACTACCTGCCAAACAGCGTCAGTAAAAGACCTTCCTCATCTGAGTTGGGAACCAAAAGGATGAAGAATGGTGAACAGGAAGGCCACGCAAAGGACTGTTGCTGAGCGTCCAACCATCCACATTTCTAAACTCAGAGCACTCTCGTGTGCCAGTGTTCCCACGAACATGAATCCTCCCATTCAGATTATTTCTACAAACAATTGTGCAAATAAAATGTCTTACCCACAATAAAAAACGAAAGAGTAATATGTGGAGGCAAGCAGAAAATTTAAACCAGCAGAAATTACACAATAAAAATTAGCTTTAAGCTGCTGTGGATTCCATCAAATAAACTTGAAAAGAACAGGCTTACTGGTCAAGAGTTAAAGACAAAATGGAGTATGGCAATACAGTATTAGAAACTATACAAATGGAAACTGAAATCAGGAACACAACAGATAGCTTTATCAAGCTAAGAAAATTAGTGAACTGGAAGACACATAGAAGAAAATACCCAGAATAAAGACAGTGAAGATGGGTGAGATATATTCTGCATAGCTCTCAAAAGCTGGCCTATGAACAGTGGATTGATTTCATGAAGAATGATTTTTCTCCAAAAGAGTTTCTAACTAGGGTTTAAAAACTGATCACTAGGTTCTGAGGGTACTAGAGAATACTGAATTAAGCTATGGATGAGATAAGATGATCCCTAAACCCTTTTCAACATTAAAGCCCAGGACTTTATATGAATTCAGAGTGAATGAGGAAAAAAATTAAACTCAAGTATCTCAGGAGGAAAACTCTGGAAGAATGTAGTATGATCCCAGATATATAAAATTATGTCATATGAATACATGTAAGAACTTAGAAAAATGTCTGGAAGGATAATCGCTAAATTGCTAACATTTGTTCTCTCTGGGGGGGCATGTTAGATGCTTTATGTAAGGGAATATGCTGAGGATGTCAGTAAACATGACATCACCTCAATGCAATGACGGGTGTTGCATCTGAAGAGGGTTGTGCAAACTCTTTGGCTTCAGGTTCCTGTAATACTTCTTAAAAATTATTGAGGCCCTTGAATAGCTTTGGTTTGTGTGAGTTATAGTTATGAATACTTACTGAATTAGAAGTTAGCCAGGTGTGGTAGTCCACACCTTTAATTCTGGTACTGGGGAGGCTGAGTCTCGAGAGAACTGCAGGGAACTGAAGCCTGGGCTATAGTGGGAGACCTTGTTTTAGCCAACAACAACAAACAAATTGAACAAAATCTTGCTGTATTATAAGTTCAAATGGATAATGCAAAACTATTAATATGCATATTTAACCTGTAATTCTGAAAGATACCTATATACTTCAAACAAAAATATCATTCAGTATATGAGTCATGGTTACTTATTTGTGCATGTGTCTACATGCCCACTGTATTCACATATGAGGGTGTATGTGTACAAGTGCACAGAGGCCAGAGGTGGACACTGAGGCTTCTCTTCAACTGCTCTCTACCTTGTTATATATTGTTATCTTTATTTTAGGTATATTAGTGTATTGCCCGCATTTGTGTAAGTGTACCCATGTCACGCAATGCTTGAGGAGGTCAGAAGAAGGAGTCAGATCCTCTGGAACTAGAGTTATTGTTAGCCGCCATGTGGGTGCCGGGAATTGGTCCTGGGTCCTCTACAAGAACAGTCAGTGCTCTTAACTGCTGAGCCATCTTTCCAGCCCCCTACCTTATTTTTTTGCAACAGGGTCTCTCATTGAACCTTGAGCTTGTCAATTTGGCTAGACTAGCTGGCCAGTAAGCCCTGATCCTCCTGATTCTGCTTCCACAGCACTAGGATTATAGGTGGGTACTGATGGGCCCAGACTTCTATGTACATGCTTGATAGAAACACTTTACTGAGTCATCTCTTCCAGCACAAGACTTGAGGTTTTGTTAATCTCTTTAATTTCCGGTTTAAGAGACAGCTCGATTGTTTCAGTATCAGCGTGCAATCTACTGCAGTTATCACTTGTCATGGCTCTGGAAAACTCTATTGCACCTGGGAGTTTAAAAGGGCAAATAGCATTTTTGAATTATCATTAAAATTTTTTTATTTATTGTGCGTTTTTATTTTTTGTTTTTACTTTATAAATGCTCATTGTGTTTTCTGAGACGTGTTTTTTTGTTTTTCTTTAAGTCATCTGCTATTTGGTAGAAAGACGGTACACTGACAAATCATTTAACAGGGATACTTCGAGGCAATATTTTTTCTATACAACTTTAGGAATGAACAGTAGAAACAACAATATAAGATTTTTATTTGTTTTGCTCATTTTTTTTTTTTTTTAAGATAGTCTTAAATAGGCAATGCTGGCCTCCAACTCACTATGCAGTTAATGACAATCAACCTGGAACTCCTGGTTCTCCTGCTTCCATTCCCCAAGTACTGGGATTATGACAGGCTTGCTTGTGCTCATTTAAGACAGGGTTTTGTTGTGTAGTGTAGGCTGGTCTTAAACTTAGCTTTTGAGAAGGTTAGATTATAGGCATGCACTACCACATCTAGCTTTACTGTGAAATAGTTTTGACATCATATCTGGACAAGCTGAAATAATTAGAAGTGTATCATATCTGGTGTACACACAGCTGTTGTTAGTGGGGTAGGCCAGGGAAACATTTGAGTTCTGCAACTTAGAAAAGGAAGTTTCTAAACAGAGCTCAGATGAAATCTAGCTACCAAGAATATGAGTGTGGCTAGGCATGGTGGCACATCCTCAATCCCAGCATGCTGGAGGCAGAGGCTGGCAGATCTCTGTGAGATCCAGGCCAGCCTAGTGTACACAGCAAGTTCCAGGACAGCTGCGGGCTACAGAAAGACTGTCTCAAAAGACAAAACAAAAGAATATATGTGTGCATGTGTGTGCGGCAATGTGCATGTACGTATGTGTGTATAGGGGGTGTACACAAGTATGTGGAGGCTTGAGGTTGATGTTCAGTGTCTTCTTTGATTGGTCTCCACTTTATTTATTGAGGCAGGGTGTCTTATGGAACCCAGAGCTCTCCAATTCCAGCTGGTCTAGCTAGCCAGCTTGCTTGGGGGATCATAGGCTTGCTGTTGATATCATAGGCAGCTGCTGCAATCTGAACTCCAGGCCTTACATTTGGTGCAGCAAGAGCTTTTTCCACTGTGCCATCTCCCCAGCACACAAGAATATTTTTGGCTTCTTTCAATCTTTGAATCTAGGGCCTTGTAAATGTTAGACAGAAGTTAAGCAATGTCTCCAGCTTTGCCCTGTCCTCCTACCCCTAGGTTTTTTCTTTTCTTTCTTTTATGTTTTCCTTTTGGGATAGGATCTCGCTAAGTTACCCAAGCTGGCCTTGAACTTGTGATGCTACTACCTCAACCTCCCAAGTAGGTTTGTGCTATAGGCTTTCTTTCTTTTTTTCCATTCTTAGTTCAGAAATACTCTTGTCTTAGTGCCAGGATTACAGGCTTAAGTCACCATATCTGAATCTATTTAAAAATTTTTTTAAATTTATTTTTATTTTATGTGTATGAGTGTTTTGCCTGTGTGTATATGTCCATTCATGCATGCAATGCCCATGGAGACTAGAGTTAAGGATAGTTGTTAGCTACCATGTGGGTGTTGGGAATTGAATTAAAGTCCTTTAGAGGAGCAGCCAGTGCTCTTAACTGCAGAGCCATCTCTCCAACCCCCGCCTCCCATGCCCGTCCTCCTTTTCAAAAATTTTAAAAGATTTTATTTTTATTTACGGGTATATATGAAAGGAATGTACCTATGAGTACAGGTTCCTACAGAGGCCGGAGGCAACAGAAATCTCACGAACTAGAGTTATAGCCATTTGTGAGCTTCCAGATGGCTCGCTGGAAACTGAATTTGGGTCTTCTGGGAGAGCAACAAGTGCTCTTAACTGCTGAGCCATCTTCCCAGCCCCGAACCTATTTTTTTAAATTTACTCTTGGCATTGAATTAATCCTTGTAAGAATAATAGGCCTAGGCTGATTATTGCTTTTTCATTTGCAGGAAACAGAATTAAAGTTTTATATAAAAGGACTGGATATATTAGGCAAGTAATGCCGCATGGGGGAAAACTAACAAAAGTCTTGAAAGAGATTGATCTCCACACTGAAATGCTGATCCATGGAGAACTGAATCCTTGTGGCTGTAGTTCTTTTTAAAGACCCTCTCCCCACAATAGACAAAGTCTAGAACCCACACTATCCTATGAAATGTATGATGTAGCCCATTTACCAGAAAGAAAATTAACAGACCCATGAGCCTCTCTCCTACTATGTTGGAAAATTTTGAAAACTTCAAAGAACACAGTCTCAAGTGCTGAAGAGAGCCAGGCATGGTGGTACACATTTATAACCTCGGCATTCTAAAGAGACACAAGGTTTATATCCCATTCTCCAATAATTCTTTTAATATGTCAATCTCATTGAACCAAATCTACAACAGAGGTTCTTAAGTTATAGTCTGGGTCAAACCTGGCTCTCTGGCCTGTTTTTGTAAATAAAGTTTTATCAGAACATAGGCATACCTATATTTTCACATATATTGTTTACATATTGTTAAATATTATTTCCACACTAGAGAGGCACAAATAAACCTTTGTTCTGGAGATCATG
Organism: Eospalax fontanierii; assembly: GCA_035773235.1. NCBI lineage: Eukaryota > Metazoa > Chordata > Mammalia > Rodentia > Spalacidae > Eospalax > Eospalax fontanierii. Next base: position 16,263,117 of record CM069540.1, on the reverse strand, counting down.
AGTCCTACAAAGCAAAATATATTTACTATCTGGCACTTTATAGAAAGTTTGCTGACTCTTAATACAGACATAACGTTTATTAGAATTGAAAGATGCACTAGAGACTTTCTTGGCAGTCTTCCTTTTACAGTTGAGTAAAATGAGACCCACAGAATTGAAAAAGCAGCACATGCAGTGAGGAGAAGACAAGAGGAAGCCTCCTCGCATATGGGATTCCCTCTGCTGTTTTCCGGCACGCTCATCATAGACAAGGAATGCTTTGCCTAAAGCAAGAGTCCTGCCGAGTCTCTTAAAAGCCACATATGGTCTTGGCACAGAAATTGTTTTTGCAACACCTGGGTAACCAGGCTGTGGAGGTCCCAAGAGTGTAGCAGTGCCCTTAGCTTCAGCTCCAGCCAACCCCTGAGGAGTTAGATCTGAGAGAGAGCCACTTTCAAGGCCCTGCCTCATTAGTCCCTGCTGCCACCAATCTAGCTCAGAGAAAATTGATCCTTCCCCTATGTCTGCTGCGCCGAGGCCAGACTTGGGTAAAAAGGTTTTGTTCATAGAGGATTTGTTAATTAAGTCATCACTGTATAATGAAACCCCAGAGCTTCAGTCAGTATAGTCTATGCTACTTTGAGGTAGCTAAATTTGTACATTCGGAAATAAAGAAGGTTCTGTTATAAACAACTGGTTAAGTTTTAAAAAAAATGAAGATATTGTTGAATACATTGTATTTATCATCTTACCCCTTGAAACAATCGTTCTTGCTACTTTGATTATAATGGTGGGCAAATTTTAAATTCTGATTTGTTTACACTTACTAAAAAGTCCTCAAATCCCAAGAGAAGAAGCTTCACAAAACAAATGATTAAGTTGTGTTGGTTTACCTTTCCCTCGATACACAGCAAAAAAAAAACTGTCATGTTGCTACACTACCTGTGTCCCCTCCATCCCTTGCAAGTGAACCCAGGGCTTTGAGCCCTGGTTCCACCCTGAGCTCCAGCTCCAGCCTCTGTTGCATTCATCTAAATAACAGTAGCAAGTAAATTTTGCCTATTTTAATTATATTCATTGTTTCCTACTACATGTAAAAATGCCACGAACGCCTTCATAAGTCTACACTTCCATATTTTAGGGGGTATTAGGGTAGAGTTTCTTTGTTTTTGTTTTTTTAAGTTTATTTTATGTGTATGAGTACTTTGCCTGCAGGGATATAAGTACACCAAGTATGTGCCTGGGGTCTGTGGAGGCCAGAAGAGGGCATCAGATCCCCCAAAGCTAGAGTTAAGTATGAGTGTCAGTAGCCATGTGGATGCTCAGAACTGAACCCAGGTCCTCTGGAAGAGCAGCAAGTGCTCTTTACCACTGAGCTATTTCCCCAGCCTACAAATGTCTACCTTATACGATTCTAATACGATGTTAAAAAAAAGATTACACTTGGCAATGCCTGGTGGCTCAAGCCTTTAATCCCAGCACTTGGGATACAGAGGCAGGTGAATCTCTGTAGGATCAAGGCCAGTCTGATCTATACAGAAAATCCTAGTCCAGCTGGGGCTACAAGAACATCCTGTCTCAAAAAAAAAAAAAAGAAAAAGAAACAACACGCCCTCCCAAAAAACACCACCGCCACCACCCAAAACAAAACAAAACATGACACTCAATTCCTCATGACTCACATAAACTAGATTGCTTCAAACTGAGCATAGAAACTGGACATGGTGGGTCATGCCTTTAATTCCAGCATTCAGGAGGGAAAGGTTGGTGGATCTCAGTGAGATCAAGGGTAGCCTGGTCTACAGGGAGACCCTGTCTCAAAAGAAAAACAGATTGTGTGCGTATATTTAGAAATGGTGAACTACTCTTCACTCTCTTATTTGTCTTTGAGACAAGGTTCACTATGCTACCTAGTCTGGCCTCAAACTCTTGGACTCAAGTGATTTTCCCACCTCAGTTTCCAGAGTAGAGGGGGGCTGTAGGTATATACCATCACCCCTGTCAGCCAATTCTTTCTTTTGTATGGATAATGGTAATAATGGTGCAGGATGTAAAATATTATACCTATTCTCAGATAAAATGTATTTCTTTTACTAATATCTACATCAAGGCATGACTGACTTACACTAAGCTGCATATATCAAAAGTTCGAAATTTGGTAAATTTGAATATGTGTACATCCATGAAGCTATCATCATAATGACAATAATGAATAAAGCCATCACCTCTAAAAGCTTTCATGAACTGTTGTTGCTCTCAACTTTGTTGTTTTTTTGGAGACAGGGTCTCATGTAGCCCAGGCTGACTGTGTATCCTAGGATGACACTGAAGTCCTGATCCTCCTGTCTCCATCTCCACCTCCTGAATGGGGAGATTATAGGTGTGTGCCTTTATGCCTGGCTCCATGTGCTTCCTACAGAGTAAGGTCCCACCACTTCTCTTCTCCCTAAGGTGCAGGCAGCCCTTCAACTAGACCCACAACATCAAAATTTGATTTCGGTCTCTAATCAATCACCCTCTAATGATTCAGGCAACACTTCCTGTACCTAGTGGGCTTTGTCTCCACAGATGGAAATATCATTTGACAATAGAGATTACTTTATAGAAAAATTTTCTGAGCTACAGATTCACTGGACCAGCAATGGCAGCTTTAAGCATTCTGCTAAGTACCTGTCTTCTGGGGAGACTGACAGCCCTGTCAAGTATGAAGGCAGATTTCCAGATGTGAAGTATTTCTCAATGACTGGCCATTCTTCAAACAGCAGTATTTTAAAACAAATGAAAGAGGAATTAATTTGGTTATTCAGGTTCAAGCCTTTGAATATTCACAACAATTCCTTTTCTTTTTGTAGTACTATATATTTAAATATTTTTCTTGTGAGTTACAAAATATAGTGAGGTGATTTTCTTTTTAAAAAAATGTATTTATTAGGCCAGGTGTGGTGGCACACACCTTTAATCCCAGCACTCAAGAGGCTGAGGAAAGCAGATCTCTTTGAATTCAAGGCCAGTCTGGTCTACATAGTGAGTTCCAGACCAGCTAGGGCTACAGGCAGGCCTTATCTCAAAAAAAAGGAAAGAAAGAAAGAAAGAGAGAGAGAGAGAAAGAAAGAGAGAGAGAAAGAAAAAAGTATTTGTTATTACTGCACATGTGTGCATGATATGTTGGGAGCCCATGTGCCACAGTGCAAGTGTGGAATTCAGAGGACAACTCTGTGGAGCTGGTTCTCTCCTTTCACCTTTATGTGGGTTGAACCTGCGTTGCCAGGCTGTGCCTTTACCAGTTGGGCTATCTCACTGGTCTAATTTTTTTTTTCTTTTACATGTTATAATTTTGAAAAAAAAAAAAAACGGTATTAATGGCCAATAATCAATGGCTTACATCACCTAGATATTTCATGTGACTAAACCCTGATTTTTTTTTTTTTTTTTTTTTTGCCTTTAGGGATTCTTCTTTATGTTTCTGGCTTCCGGCTCTCATACTGTTCTATGGCCAGTGCACAGAGCTCTACTCTGTTCTGTCTGCCTTTGTGAAGGTTGTTTCTTTGAACTAAAATGCCTTCTTTGTCTTTGTACGACAAACTCACCTACATTAAATCTATACAAAGTACTTCTTGGAACTAACCCTCCATACTGTTAGGTACTCCCTCTTTGGGGTCCTTAAAGCTTTAAATATTCATCTGTTACAGAAGTCATACGCTGACTTTATTTCTTTTTACATCTCTTTATTCAAGTACTCTGAGTCTGCTGAATTTAAGGACTGTATGGAGAGAGCCCCTTCCCCAGATCTGGGCATACAGGAGGCCTTCAGTCACAGCAAATGAATGAACTCTACGATCCTATCCACCTACCAGCCTGCCACTGTTCTAACAAACTGTTATTGGTGTATTAACTGTATTGATATTTCCAAACCAGCGTGCCTGATTATATTCTCTGACTTTTCCAGTCCACTTTGGACGTGAGCATGGAATTATTATCTTCTAAACTACCATTCTAAACATATTCTTCTGCTCCAAACCCTGTAATACTTTCCCATGTCCTTCCAATTAAGACTCAACTCTTTAGCCAAGCACTTAAATCTTCTTCAATCTAATTGTAACTTAACTTTCTAGGCTTATTCTCTATTAGCTTTCTTTACCAGAACTCTAATCTACACATATGGAAGTACTTGTATTTCCTGGAATTCATAATCTTAGATTTTCCTGAGTCCCGTCAGTGAGATGTGGTAGAGCAGGCAGCTGCCCAACTCTAGCTGGTAGCCATAAACTTTCAATGGAATGCAGCCACACCAGTTTGTTGTATATTGCCTATGGATGGTTGTGCATCAAAAGAGCACTGTGGAGTAGTTACAATAGTGAACACAATATCTATAAATCTAAAGTAATTAGTTTCTGGTCCTTTAGGAAAAAATACTCGATTCTTACTGTAGAAACAAGTTAACTATGTTCTCATGAAGAAGACTATTTTGTTTTTTAAATAAGCAGGTAAACCACCTGACATAAAATCTAAACTCAACACTCTAGCAATGGACAATGGAAACCACCATTCCATTTGTTCAGCCTTAGTTGTCCTGCTAGCAAATTATCTCACACATGTAATTCAGGGGTCACCCAAGGATTTGGACAGGAACTTTATCCTGAGTTTAGGGCTTTCCCTATATAGTAAAGAGGAATTTTCTAATTTTCTCCCTGATTTGATACCACATACTCTTCCAGCCAGTTACTAGTACATGTTTTCTATCAAGTTTAGGCATGCCACGTGATGCCAACTTGTACCCACCCTAAAGCAAGAAGGCATGAAAACAGGGGCTTTATTCAAGGGCATTCATTGTCTCTCTCCCACCATACAGACACTCTTTAGTTTTTTCTTGATTTAGACTATCTTCTTCTGTCTCAAGGTAACTAGGTTTTATATTTTTTCCAGAGTTAAAATTGCTGCCTGAGGAAGGATTGATCTGGTGGGAGCTGAACCCAGCCTTTCTAGATTGGAAGTCAGTTCACTATACCTTTGGGTCTGACTTTGCTTAATATTACAGTTGTTATATTAATTCATATTGCTGGGTGGTAATTCATTTGTTCTATGTTCACTATGCATTCACTATGCATTCTATTTTTACAATATATAGTTTACTAGTTACAGACATTTGTTCCTAATTATTTTGGCCACTAAAAATGGTGCTGCCTGATTTGCTATAGTGCAGACTTGAACTACGACGAGGTACATTAGAGGAGAGTAAGTCAAATGAACAATGTTGTGTAAAGAAAATGGAGTATTCTGAGTCAAAACACATGGAACAACCTTCACAACAGATTAAGCTACAAGGCAAGGTGTAGAACAGTGCTGACTTCCAATGGATGTACCGGTAGACTCTGGGAAAGAGACATACGGGAAACAAAAGCTGGAGGGAACACTTCGTACGATTTAGATGTGTGATGCCACAAAACCGAATTCATCTAAAAACGTCTAAAATACCACCAGCGTAATAGATACATCCTTCCGTGAGAATGAAAATACTTTAACGACTGCATCAATTTCTACCTTATGGCTCTATTAATAAATTCTCTAGGACTGAGTATGCAGAATAGAGTGGGTGTATATCTCCATGAATGATAGGGAGATATTTCCAGAATATTCAAGAAAATGAAAAATGCAAGAAGTGAAAGACTATCAAGAGTCTTTTGCAAAGAAAAAGGAAGGAGAAATTAGAAAACATTTATGTATCCAATCATTTGAACATAAAGAAATACAGGGATAGAATTCTACCAACTGGTGAATAGGCAAATCAAGTGTGGCTTATTTAGAGTAGCGGATTGTGCCCTCAAATAGGTATGTCAGAATGTAGTCTTATTTGGAAATAAGGTTTCTGCAGTTATAACCAGTCGAGATGACGTCTTACCAGGTGAGACTAGGCTCTGTATCCAATTATTGGAGGCCTTTTCAATAAGATGATGAGAAGGCATAGAGATGAGTGGTCATCAGAAAACAGACTATAGTGACACAAAGGCAGAGGTTCTGGTATCACAACTCTAAGTTGGGGGATGTGAAGAATTGATTGCCAGGAGCCTCTGGAAGCTGGGAAGAGACAAGGAAGGATTTCCTAGATTACTCAGAGGAAATGTGGTCTTGCTAACTTCTTTTATTTTGCATCTATGTCCTCTAGAACTATGAGAGACTAAATTTCTGTTAAGTCAAACAGTTCATGCTTATCTGCTATGGGAGCCCTAGGAAATTAACACACTGACCAATGGAATACTATACGGCAATAGAAGGAAATGAAATATTCAAACATGCTATAACATGGATGAAACTTGAAAAGAACATGGCAGGCAAGAGAAGCAGACCACATTTGTTGTAAGACTATTTTTAGGGAATTTCAAGAATAAATAAATGCATATAGAAAGTGGTTGGCCATGGCTGGGATGGTGGGAACTTGTGTGTGTGTGCGTGTGTGTGTGTTGGAGGGGGGAATAATTTCTTTTAGGGATGTTAAAAATGTTCTAAAATTAACTGTAGGAATGGTTAAACTATCCTGTGAATTTACTAAAAACCCACAGACATGAATAATTTAATTTTTACTTACGTTTGTTTATTTGTGAAACAGAGCCTGGTTATATAGCCCAGGCAGGCCTTGAATTTGGCTTGCATTCAACATGCAGGCGAATCGTCTGCCTCTGTTTCCCAAGGGCTGAGATTACAGGTGTGCAAACAAGTCTAGCTTAGAATTGTATAACTCAAAAAGGTAAGTTTTACAGTACGTGAATTATATCTCAGTGAAGCCTCAAGGAAATTAGCAAGAAACACAGAAAGATAAGAAAGGTAGCCAGAAATGGAGATGGGTAAGATGGATGAAAACAGGATAAAAAGAATAGGAAAATGGCGGGGGGGGGGGGGGCGACAACGACGACAGGGCAGGCAACAGGCAGATGGCAGGAAGTGACACTTGTGCTAGCGTGTCTTTGTGAATGGCTGGTTCAGCTTGGTTGTAAAGCTTATCAAAGACCTTAGCTTCTATGACCAACACCAAAACCAGAAACACAAAACAAAGAGACAAATAACTATAGGAGAAAGCTCTTCCTGAGAGCATTCCAACCAATAAAGTATAAGGAATAACAAGAGTAATCAGTATTTGAGTAACCCCACAAAAAATAATAATTATTATTATGGGTGAGATTAATCAACAGATACATGAAAGATAACAAAATTGCAAAGTATCTCTTGATGAGATTGCGATTCATTAATACAAGAAAAATACTGACTTCACAATAGAGCAACCTGGCAGGAACAAATTTTATCAAGTGAAGCGAATCAGAGTTAACGTCACCACTAATGAGTCTAAATTAGATCGTGTGTCTCTGGCTATGGTGCACTATCTCTGTGGTACCCTTGCCGAAAAGGCATAACTTGAATTTAATCATGAGGAAAAAAAAATCAAACACAACAGAGACATTCTACAAAGTAGCTCAGGAGTGCTGGGCATGGTGGCACACACCTTTAATCCCAGCACTCCAAAAGCAGAGGCAGGTGGATTTCTGAGACTGAGGCCAGCCTGGTCTACAAAGTGAGTTCCAGGCCAGCCAGGGCTATCAGGAGACCCTGTCTCAGAAAAAAATAAATAAATAAATAAAATATAGAAAAGCCTGAAAACAAACAACAACCCCTTGCCTTTTGACTGTATATGCCTTACTATATAATGCAATTATATAATAATTATATAATAAAATAATGAGAAATATATACACGAAATTGGGTGGGGAATAGTAAGGAGGGTGTATATATGTATGAAATTCAAAAAATTCAATTTAAAAGAAGGAAAAGGGGCTGGAGAGATGCTCAGCAGTTAAGAGCATGGGCTGCTTTTGGAGAGAACCTGGGTTCAATTCCTAGCACTCATATGGCAGCTAACAACCATTTATCACTCCAGTTCTAGACCCCATTGAGCATTGCCCAATACAGGTGCACTTCCATACATGCAGGCAATACACTCATAAAATAAAAATAATAAATAAAATGTTTTTTTTTTTTTTTTTAAAGAAAAGAAAAGAAGCTAGGGAACAGGCTCAAAAATGTCTGATGGGCCTGGGGAGGTGGCCCAGTGGCAAGGACAGGCTTGGTGGATTCCCAGAACTCACAGTGGGAGATTCACAACCCCTATAACTGCAGCCCTAGGAACTCTGACACCCTCTTCTTCCTTCCATGGCATGCACACGTGTGGCATATACTCACAGACAAAGACACATATGCATAAACAGGAAAAAAATCTTAAAAAAAAAAGTCAAAATGATGAACGGTAAATGCTGAAAACCAAGCTAGATCAAGCGAGTAGAGGACATGACTACCTACAGGTGCTGTGTGTGCTCCGGGAGGACATTCGCAGAGTAACTGGAACATCTGAACAAGGACTGCAGCTTCAGTAATACTAATGTAATTGTATTAGTTCCCTGATTTTAAAATTTACTTGTATTTGCTTTTTAAGTTGATCAAATTGCACATATTTATCTATTTTCTAGTTTTGGCCATTGTACTGTGGTTATATAACATGCTAATCTGAGGGCTGGAGAGATGGCTCAGTGGTTCACTGACTGCTCTTGCAGAGGACCTGGGTTTGGATTCCAGCACCCACATGATGGCTGACAACCATTTGTAACTCTAGTTCTAAAGGATCTGACAACCTGTTCTGGCCTCCATGGGCACCAGGCACACATGTGGTATGTATACACACTTGCAGACAAACACCTCATGCACATAAAAGAAAAATAAATAAAAAAACTTAAATATATTAATATGTCACGTAGGAATGGGCTCATGAACCCCCACCATAACTGAGAAGCTATGGGTAATTGATGACTTCTAGAGGAGGGTGAGCAGGTTTTCTTTCAGGGTGTGGCTCTTGGTAGGTTGACTACTTTGTGGTGGACGGTCCCACTCCCAGAGATACATGGAGAGCACAGACCAGAGTCAGCAGGTCATTAGAAAAAAAAAAAAAAAAAGAAGACATGAAGTTATCAGGGAGGTCAGGATGGATCTGGGAGGATGGGGGTCAACAGGATCAAATACCTTACACTACATTTTCAAATAACAAAATGCTTATTAAAATATTAATATGTTGTCTCTGATTGATTACTAGTGTAACATAACTCATGCTTGCATTATTTCTATAGTAGACTTTAGGGTAAAATTCACATAACCTTTATTTTTTCTTTCTTTGAGACAGGGTCTCAATTATATAAGTCCTGGTTGGCCTCAAAGTCCCAGAGATCCGCTTGCTTCTGCACCCTGAGTGCTGGGATTAAAGACGTGCACACCACGCCCAGCCTACATCATCCTTTGACCCTCCTGCTACTGCCCCTAAATACTGGGATTGCAGGTCTGAGCTGCCACTATACTGGCTTCTACTTGTCTCTCAAGCCAGGTCTTCTAGCTCACTTATCTAACTGGATATAAACTAGTCTCCACAAGGGCAGGATACAAACCAAGAGTAGGGTGTGTAATTATTCCAGACATCTTGTGTTAAGGTGTGATGGTCCAAATGTGAATGCAAAGCTTGTACTCTACCTTAAATTGTCTTTTGATAGCTTAATCCTGGGAACTGAGATGCACTTCAGCCTAGATTCCCTATCCTGAGCTCTGACTGATGTCCCTCCTAACACTCTAGTCCTCACCTTCAAAACTAGACTCCCTAACTCCAAGGTGTTTGTTAGGAAACTGAAGGCTTGTCAGTTTCTCACAACATTTCTTTTCAGACCAACATAGCTCCTTTTGTAAAAATAGAACTCTGAATGAGACTGATGATTGTCTCCTAAGAACAACCCCCCCCCCCTTTTTTTTCCCTACCACTCCTAGGTGAAAGTATCTTATTGGTGTTCACACTAGAACTGATGAGACTTAGCTTTAGGAAAGCGGTACAGGAAGGAGGCATAGTGGTTCAGGTATATAGGAAAGTAGAGCCAGCAGTACATGGAAAAACATAACCCAGGTGAGGTAGATGTTGAGTTATGGATAGAGGGCCAGCAAGACGGCTCAGCTGGTAAATGTGCTCACTGCCAAGGTTGATGACTTGAGGTTGATCTGCAAGACTCCACGGTGGAAGCGAACTGACTCCAGAAGTTTTCCTCTGACTTCCACATGTGCACTGTGGCACACAAATGCCTGCCCTCTCAATCAAACAATCGATCGATCGATCAATCAATCAATCAATGTAATAAAGAAGTTATGGATACAGCAGTTGGCAGCAAATCCAACATTAAGTACAGCACAGCTACCCACCTCTATATCCAGACATCTGAACTTCTGCCTCAACTGGGTTAAGTGGGTTTTGTTAGTCTATTTAAACCATTATGCCTCCTTCCTGAACCTCTAATCTAACTTAAATAATTTTATTTATCACAGCTTTAGCTTGTGAACACAAAAGCAGACATGAGGTAGACTTCCAAAACCATGATTGGTATAATTCACCTGGAAAGAATGACAACCACAACAGTAAATGTGTCTCTATTTCCCTATTAGGTTAAAAAGATAGTAAGTGAGAGGAGAAGGCGGGTTGAGGCGTGTAGAAACTGAACTGAGACCCCAAACACATGGGAGGCCAAGTTACAAACAGATCCTAGATTAAATGTCCTGACTGTCAATGTTGACAAATGCTTCTATGAGTTATAGATAAGCTAACAAGTGGCTTGCTGAGTTGGATTCTTATTATCAACTGTCAAAGGAATCTAACGACCTCCATTATGATCTATTTCATATGCTTAAACACCAAGAGCAGACTTTTAAAGGCTTCTGCAGCCAACTATTCAGTAAAAAAAAAATTATGTTCCCCCCCCTATAGGTCTTGGTACTTAAAAACATTCAGTAAATTAAATTTGAATAAGATAGAAATGGAGAAATCAGAGGCTGTTTCCAAAGAAACCTATCTTGATTTCTATGTGCTGAAATCACTATGTTCTTAGAATAAGGCTAAAAGTCTTTAATATTTACGGATTTGTTATGAAAGCTTAAGGTTTAAATGCTTTAACAGACCCCAGACTAGCCGACTGCGAATGCATTGTTGATTTCATCATAACAAACAGCAAAGTTGATCCTTCACAGCCATCTCGTAATGATGTCTAATTTATGGTAGAAATAAACTGGTGAATCCAACAGAGAGTACAAGAGACAGTGAAGGCCACAGTTTATGTTGAGATACGACAGCAGCACAGACAGAAACAGGAACCCTGGGAAGGGTCCATGTTGCTTCCCTTGACTTAGTTTCCAATCTTCCTTAAGATCTAGATAACCCCTAGAGGTATAAACAACGTTCATGGAAATAAGACAATTTAAAATAATTCCTTCATTAAAATGTGATGAAAGGAACGATGTTCCACAGAAAATTCAATGGAGAAGACTTACCTGGAAGTGGAACTATTTCTCTAACATTAACTCCTTCTACGTAGACTTGAAAATGGGGTGGGAGTTTCAGGGTGAGGTAACAGATTACAAGCCCACACCCCCCAACTCTGAACCAGAAGAGTCAGAGTAAAGAAAACTGTTTCTGGAGACAGAGTAAGAGCATGGGGAATCAAGGAAGAGGTGACAGGAACAGTTTAAAGGCATGGAAGAAAACAAAGTCAGCGCAGAGCAAGCAGGACACAGCCCCAAATCCAATTCTGGCGAGGGGGGAAAGGGTGGGGGCACCAGACTGGACGGACCAAAGTGGTAATCACAAGCTTCTTCCAATCCCTCCCCAGGAGAGCTTACTGATGCTCAGGGCAGGTAGAGTACCAATTTCCTTCGTTCTTTCTCTAAATGCTGTCTGTTTCCTCAAGTCTTCACTGTACTGGGGGACACCTACCCCATTCCTGGATGTCTGCCACCCCTGGATGCACAAATTGGGGGACCTCTGGAGCTAATGGGAACCTGACTGGCCCACAGACTATAAGGTTCACGAGGCTAGCAAGGGCTTCTGGCACACCAAGATTAGTTTCTAACACTGACAACATAGCCTCAACTAGACCAGGCCCCAGCCAGCAGAGAATACCAATGAAACCAGGGGAGCAAACGTGAGGTACAGAACAATCCAGCTAACCCCCACCATCCCAGGTTCCAGTACTGCAAGACTCAGAACGCCTCTCCAAGTCTTTACCTTGTTGTTTTTTAAGACAGGGTCTCACTATGTAGCCCTGGTTGTTCTGGAACTCTATGTAGACTAGGTTGGCCTTGAGCTCACAGACACCCACCTGCCTTTGCTTCTGAAGTGCTGAGATCAAAGGCATGCACCACTACGCCTGGCCTGATTCTCTGTCTTCTTTAAAAAAATGAACATACAGTGTGTGTGTGTGCGTGTGTGTGTGTGTGTGTGTGTATTCATGGTCATATGTGAGCCACATCATAGAATGTGTGTGACAGTCAGAAGATAACTACGCCTGGCCTGATTCTCTGTCTTCTTAAAAAAAATGAACATACAGTGTGTGTGTGTGCGTGTGTGTGTGTGTGTGTGTGTGTGTGTATTCATGGTCATATGTGAGCCACATCATAGAATGTGTGTGACAGTCAGAAGATAACTTGTGGAAGGCAATTCTCTCCTTCCAGCATGTGGGTCTTGAGAATCAGACTCAGGGCGTCAGGTTGTTAGCGAGTGCCCTTATCAGGTGACCATCTCACGGGTCCCCTTTCTATTTTCTTTATAGAAACTTAATCTCCACTTTCCTTTTTTTAAAAAAAGCTATTATCCTTTAGTATTGCTTCTACTTTTAAAAATATATTTTGTAATGTTTGTACCTTTTGTTCTTTTCTTCTTTCTCAGATTATTTTCCTCTTTTAACCTTGTTTTTTTCTTTTCCCTTGTTCACCCCTTTACTTTACTTTTTACCCTCCTTGAGCTTTACCTCACAGTTCATTCTACGTGGTTTATTTTTGCCACTTTCTTTTCAATGAGTGTCAGTAGTCTTTGTCTTTAACTGGTTACTGTATTTCTATTTTTAAGGTTCTTTGGGTATTGGTTCTTTTTGTGTTTTCCTGGAGCAGTACTGGGGATTGAGCCTCAAGAGAGGCTGCTCACTAAAGAGACTCTCATAAAAATCCATAGTGACAAATGCATGAACTGCAACAAAGAAACAAGAGAGACATGAGAGAGCAAGACAAGAAAGACAAGATGAGGCCTCCAAAAGTTCCTAACTCTCCATTAACTAGATCCAAGGACAAGGAAATGCCAGACAGAGCTCATATGCTCAGTTTCAAAAACAATCTTAAACAGAATCCATATAAACAGGGAAATGAAGTAGCCAGTTCAAGACTTGGACCAGAAATGTATTAGTTTGGTTATGAAATCCAGGAAAGACAGAGTTTCTAAAACAAACAAGCAAATAAATAAGCACTGAATGGCCCAGATAGTCCACTATGCACAGTAGCCTTCCCTGGGCAGACAGTTCAGGCATGAATAGGAAGCTAAAAGCTAATAGCTAAGCATTAGCTAGAAATGAAAAGTTCATCAAACTGAATTTAAAACCCAATGCAAAGCATCACCTGCAGACTAGAGTAGGGGGAAGAAAGAGTTTTCAGGCATCACAAAGAAGGCTGAGGAATTCTTACATTCAGATAGCAATAAAAACCATAAGCAACCATAATCTCAAAGTTCAAGATCTTTACAGAGCTGGGTGTGTGGTGCTGGTGTTTGCCAGTGATCTCAACACTTGGGAGATGGAGGCAGAAACTTGGGAGCTCAGGGGTATCTTCTGTTACATAGTGAGTTTGAAGCCAGCTTGAGTCTTACAAGACTCTGTCTCAAAAAACCGAAACCAAACCAGCCAACCAACAAACTCACCCTAAAAACACCACTACCACCACCACCACCAAAACACCAAGTCAGGCATGGTGGCACATGCTTTTAGTCCCAGTACTGGGAAGTAGAGGCAAGTGGATCTCTGTGAGTTTAAGGCCAGCCTGACCTACAATAAATAGTGAGTTCCAGGCCAGCTGGGGCTACAGGGAGACCCTATCTCAAAAAGACCAAAAACACACGCACAAAAAATATCAAACCAATCAGAATTTTCTGAGATGTGATTAAGCGACCAATCAATGAATTTGTGGTCTAGAAGAGTGTCCTAGTTAGCATCAAATGTCAACTTGACACAGCCTAGAGGCACCTGGGAAGGGAATCTCAACTGAGGGATTTCCCAGATCAGAATGGCCCATCGCATGTCTGTGAGAGACTGTCTTAACTATTCACTGACGTAGAAGGGCCTAGTCCACTATGCGCAGTAGCCTTCCCTGGGCAGACAGTTCAGGGATGAATAGGAAGCTAAAAGCTAATAGCTAAGCATGAGCCCGACAGTGAGCCAGCAAGCAGCGTTCCTCCATGGTTTCTCTTCAAGTTCCTGCCCTGACTTCCCTCAGTGATGGGCTGTAAGCTGTAAGCTGAGGTCAACTCTTTCCTCCCTTAAACTGCTCCCCACTCAGTGTTTATCACGGAACAGAATGAAACTAGAACAAAGGCAAAGAAAATATTCAATGAAATACAGAACAATTCCTAAATATACAGAGAAAATAGATATCCAAGTACAGGCGGAATTTATAACTTCAAATCTACGTATCTAGAAAAGAACCCCGCCATGTCATACTGTAGTTAAAATGCTGAGCGCAGCACAAGAATATGCAAAGTACAAGAGATGAGTGCCCAAGAAGCCTCTTAGAAAGGCAAGCAAGCAGAGGGAGAGGAGAGAGGGAAGGAGGCCTCATGCATGAGCTCCAAAGGCCCGGGGATCAAAATCTTCACTAGCCATTTATCTGACAGGATTTTTATCCATAACAAATGTGTATGTGTTGAACTAATCTATAAATGGACAAAGGAACTCAACAGACAATTCTCAGAAAAAGAACAAATGGTCAATAAATAAATGAAAAAAAATGCAAATAACAACTACAGAGATTCTATCTCCTAGTTGGAATGGCTATCATCAAGAAAACTCAACTGGCCCTGGTCCTGTAGTCCTGGCTATCTGAGGTTGAGGTAGGTTAACAGGCAAGTTTAAGGCCTGTTAGGGTTACAGAGTGAGATCAAGGCCAGCCTGAGCAGCTTGGTAGGATCCTATCTCAAAAAAAAAAAAAAAAAAAGAAGGCCAGAGCTGTATCGCAATGGTAGACCATTTGCCTAGCCTAGCATGTATGAGACTAAGTTTGGTGGAATGCAAATCAATCCAGTCATTTCTAAACTATGGGAAATTAATATGAAGATCCTTAAAAAAAAATGTTACAAATAGGCCAGAAATGGTGGTACATGCCTGTGAAGTCAGTATTAAGGAGGCAGAGGCAGGAAGATCACTGAAAGTTTGAGGCCAGTTTGGTCTACATGACAAGTTCCAAGCTAGCCAGGACTACATTACAATACCTTGTCTTGAAAAAAACAAAACCACCACCAACAAAAAAAATTACAAACAGAATCACCACACAATCTAGCCATACCATTACTGAATTTTTATCAGAAAGAAATGAACTCAGACTGTTACAGATTCCTGTGCATACTATACGTTTATGATGGCCCTATTCACAGACCAGGCTGAAGAATCAGCTCCGGTGTTCATCAATAGATGAACAGATAAAGAAAATATGGCAAGTGTACACAAAGGAGCGTCAGCAATAAAGAAGAATGAAATGATCCTCTGAAGGTGAATGGGTGAATAGAGATCATCGTGTTGAGGTGCACAGGCTGGACACAGAAAGCACACACCACACATTTTCTCTCATCCACAGAATCTAAATTGAGAAACAAAACAAGACAAAAGGTAGAAGGTCTGACTATTTGAGGAAATGGAGGGTTGGGAGGAGGGTAAATATGATCAGAATACCGTATATGCACACATGAAAGTAGTACAGTAAGCCCATTTTCTTGTACAATTAATATATGCTAAAAACAAAAATGAGTTGGGTGTGGTAGAGCGTGGCTTTAACCCCAGCCCTTGGGAGGCAGAGGCTACCAGATCTCTGTGAGTTCAAGATCAGCCTGGTCTACATGGAGAGCCTGTCTCAAAAAGACAAAAAGCGGTAGCCAGATTAAAAATAAAATTTATTTGAACACAGGTTTCTGGGGACTGGAGAGATGGCTCAGTGGTTAAGAGCACTTGCTGTTCTTTCAGAGGATTTGAGTTTGATTCCCAGCACCCATGTAATGTGGTTCACAGCTATCTGTAACTGGCCTCTGTGGGCAGTGGTACATACATAGACACACACAGACACATAGACACAGGCATAGGCACACACACACAAAATCTTTGAAAAAAAAAAAAAAAAAGGACAGGTTTCTATTCTGTGGCCTAAACTAGCCTGGTCCTCACTACGGACCTTAACTCACCCTCCTGCCTCAGCCTTTTGAGTACTGGGCTTACAGGTGTGAGCCATGATACCTGGCTATTTATTTTTTTAATTTGTTTTTATTCTCTGCGTATGAATGTTTTGCCTATATTATGCAAGTGCATCCAAGCATACAATGACCAGCAAGGCCGAAGAGGGCGTCAGATCTCCTTAAACTGGAGTTACTAGTGGGTGCTGGGAACTGAACCTGGGTCCTCTGGAAGAACAGTTAGTGCTCTTAAGAGCTGAGCCATCTCTCCAGCCTTGGCTATTTTCTTTTAAGCATGATTTTAAATCTCTATTTCGAATTTCAGATTCTATCAGAATTTCTATAATTTTATTAGAAGCTATAGTGATCTCCTGATTTAGTACCAACCTCAAATTTTATGAATGCATTAACTTTTTGCCTTAAATGAAGAAAGAGCCCTGAAAACCAAAAAAACAACTTAGCAGCAATCCCTTTAGCAAGCAATTTGACATAAACTTTTTCTATGATTGAATTCATGAGCCCACTGCATTCATCTTCAAAAGCCAATTTCTATTTAATTTCTAAGGCATTTCCTGGTACAATTACCACAGTTTTTCTCTATGAGTTTTTAACCTCTCACATTTGTCTTGCACTTACCCAAGGGGACTGTTTATCATTAATACTTTTTAGCAAGATTATGGCTACTTGCATTATTTAGCATTTAAATTTAAAATTTTCATCTTAGGTATTTATTGGTTCCTTTGAAGCTGCATTTTATAAACAAGGACAAGTATGGTTTCTTTTTTTTTAAATGATTATGGTACATGACCACAAAATGTTCTGTAGGCAACAATCTCCCTTCTTTTCCTGCATGTACTTTAAGAACTTGATTGTGTGTTGCCCCCCACAGCTCCCAGGTCTTATAGGTCATCATCATGTGCTTCCTCCTACCTCACTCGCTGATGTCTGTCATTTTTTGTAACTCATCAGGTCTTAAGGATTCCTTGCCTTTTGCTCTATTGTTTCATTAACTTAGAATACCCGTGTGAAAATTTCAGTCTCATTCAAATATTGCTTCCTTTGTAAAGTTTTGTCCAACCTGGCTTTCTCTCTGCTTTCCAGTAATAAACAGCTCATAAAATTCATATACCACTTCTCAGTTTTATCAGAGGACTATGTCTCTTCTGGCAGATTTCAAGAAAAGTTTTTGTCTTGTTTATCTTTATAACCACAATTCTTAACTCGTAGCGGGTAGTCAAAACCATGTTGAATTTATTTGTGGTGTTTGCTTACTGCCTTCTCTAAATGTATCTTGCCTCTCCAACCTGTCCTGAGTTTCTTAGACTTTTTCTTTATTGAGACAGGGTCTTAACAATCTTATGATATAGCCCTAGCTGACCTCAAACTCAGAGATCTGTCTGCTTCTGCCTCCCGAGGGCTGGGATCAAAGACAACATACCAAGCACCCAGACTTTTGAAAGTTCTCTAATACTTGGAATATTCTTGGAACATAATCAAAATTTTGGAATCAGAAAAAAAATGTTACAATGAACAAAGATGGAAACCTGGAACACATAAGTATGCATATTACCAAGTACCTTCGTTTCAGATGGCTTAATAGTTAAGAGTATGTACCACTCTTGCAGAGGACTGGAGTTCAGTTCCTAGCACCCACATCAGGGGGCTCACAATTGCCTGTAGCTCTAGCTCTAGGGGGATCCCATACCTTTGGCTTCTGCAGACACCAGCATACAGACACATAGACATAATTAAAAATAAAATAAATAAATATCTGTAATGAGGGCTACAGAGATGCCTCAATGGTTAAGAGCACTGGCTGCTCTTGCAGAGGACCCAGATTTGGTTCTCAATACCTACATGGCAGCTAACAACCACTGGTAACTTCAGTTCCAGGGGATCTGATGCCGTCTTCTAACTAACCTCTGTGGGCAGTGTACAACACGGGTGAATTTATATACATGGGGGTAATACATTTATTTATACATGTAAAAATCATACATAAAACATTAAAAAAATCTGTGATGACTACCATTACATGGCCTGGATTACCCAACACTATCCTACACCTTGACTCCCAGCACTCAGGAGGCAGGGGCAGATGGATGTCTGTGCTTTCAAGGCCAGCTTGATCCAAATTGATAGTTCCAAGCCAGCCAGGATTGCATCGTGAGGCACATCTCAAAATAGCAAACAAAGATTCATCAGTTTCTATGCTAGAAAACTCTCAAAAATATAACACAAATGGATATACCACCAAGTATAGTAGCACAAATCTGTAATCTCAGCTAGTTACAGGTCCAAAGCAGAACGATCATGAAGTTTGAAACCAGCTTACATAACTTAGCAAGACCTGTCTCAAAATAAATATATAAAGGGAGCCTGAAGAGATGATTCAGGAGTTGAAAGCACTGCCTGCTCTTGCAGAGGACACTACCACAACTGGCTGGTTATTTTTAAAAGAACATGTAACTATTGTCTAAAAACCACTTAGGCAAAGCAACGTGGATACAGATAAACACACACACACACACGTAGGTAAATGCTATCCTTTACACATCCAATCACAAATAAAATGCTTGTCTTAGATATATACAAATACCTACACTAACAGTTTTCCAGCTCTAACAAATTCTAATGAGAAGGCAGAATTGGAGCTTATTTGGCACAAGTACTAAGAAAGTTCATTAGGTATGGACTATGTATATGTAGACATTTTCTTGAGTTGGGGGTCTTAGTCATGTTTCTACAAGAAGCTGTATCCTACTAGTCTACTGGCATTAACCTTATGATCCTTTAAATACAGTCTATGTTCTGAGTTATACTGCAAGCTTGGGATTTTCTAACTTTGATGAAATTAATAGTTTGGGTTGAATAATTCTTTGTCATAGGGTTGGTGGCTACCCTCTGCATTGTAGGATGTGTATCAGCATTTCTGGCTTCTGTCCACCAGATACCAATGGAGATGCAACTCCTCTCTCACTCAGTTGTCAAATAACCAAAAAAAGTGTGCATGTGTCTGTACCTGCTAGGAAACTAGGGCTGTAAGCAAATTATAGCATGTGATACAGAACACACTGGATGAGACTAGGATTTGGAAGGCTACATTCTACAATAGCTGCCTTTGTCTCTAATTCTAGGATCTTGAGGGAATGATCTGATCCAGCTGCTCTGCAGGTATGGAAGTCAGTACTGCTAATCACTTATGGATCTCCCATAATTAACACATGAGCCCACTCAGCTTTTTTGGGCTATACATTTCTATTCTATACAAATTAAGTATCTAATAGTGACTTTGAATTTAGAATCTAATGGTTCAGCTTTATAGTAAACCAACTCCCATTGCATAAACAGGCAGAAAAGCTTTAGATATAAATGAGAAGAGCTATCAAGGTAGCCAAAACTTGATAGCACAAGGTCCCAGAGATAAGAGAATCCTTTTTAAAGATTGTTTCCCTTCTCAGGGTACTGGAGAATTTCTGTGCTGGGTGAGCATCTGAGAATCTGGGCAAAAAGGTTTTACTAGAATGCAGAGAGGTCAACAGAGCTTTCGACAATCTCCAGGGAAGTGCTCAGACAAAAGCTGGATTTTTGTCAATCAGAATTGAGGGGGGTCTCAATTCTGAGCTGGAGCAGAAGGCAACGATGTAAGCACAGAAACTAGGGGTTTTGATCCTGAAGTATGTGCCAGACTTTTCAGGCAGTAGTATGAGGCCAAAACAGCACAAAGACCCGCTAAAGGACAGCATGGTGTTTTTGGTAACTGCATGCCACCATGCCACCAAGAGATTAGAACCCAACAAGGAGTAACTATTCCAGAAGTCTATGTGTGATTCCAGAGGACAGTGGCAGAGACATGAGGAGAAATGAGGATGAAGACCTAAAAACCCATATTCAGCCTTGAGATAGCTTAGTCTTTGATCTAGCTGTACTCTAGGTGACTTCTACAGGAAGACAACATCACGAACAGAAATTGTCATTTATTAGAAGCAGCAATGCTTAACATTTGATAAGAAATACTATCAAGCAAACAGAGAAACAAGTCCTGAAGAAAAGAACTCAAGCTGCGGTGTATAGCTCAGTTGGTGGAGTGCTTGCCTAGCATCGTAAGGCTTTGGGTTTGATTCCCAGCACCACATAAAGCAGGCCTGGTGGTGCATGCCTGTAATCCCAGACTCAGGAAGTGGAGACATGAGACTGTCTCAGAAATAAACAAACAGGCTGGAGAGGTGGCTCAGGGGCTAAGAGCATGGATTCAGTTCCCCCATGGTGGCTAACAACCAGCCATAACTCCAATTCTAGGGCATCTGACACCCTCTTCTGGCCTCTGTGGGCATTGCACGCATACAGTGCACCTACATACATGCACACCAAACATATACACATAAAAATAAATCAAGAAGTGAAAAGAAACGGACCTCAACATAATTCAGATAGTGCAGTTTTCTGAGAAGGAATTTATTACTACAGTGATTAGTGTGTTCAAAAATAAGAAGGCAATGGTAGAAGACTATATTACAGAACTGGGATCAATAAATGTCAAACAATTTAGAAAATAAAAAATGTGACCATCAAGAACTAAATAGATGCCTTGAAACATAGACAGGGCAAACTTCCAGTCCAGCTAGGCCTACATAGTGAGACTGAATCTCAAATAAATGAAAGAAACGCAAGATACAAGGAAAAGGCCCTGTGTTTTGTGTGTGTGTAACTACAATCTTGATTGAAAGAGTCAGATACAGTATTTGAAGAGAGAATAGCTGAGAATATTCTTTTTTTTTTTTTTTTTTTGGAGACACGGTCTTGCACTATGTAGCCCAGGCTGGCTTTGAACTTGATAAAATCCTGTAGCCCTAGCCTTCTGAATGCTGGGATTATAAGTATGTACAGCTGCTCTTGGCTTAGGCTGAAATTTTTCTCAAAACTCGCAATGACAGTCATCAATTGCAGACTTAAGAAGCATTAATGCCTATAATCCTAGCACGTGGGAGAGTGAAGCAGAAGGATCACAAGTTTGAGGCTAGCCTGGGCTACAAAGCTAGACTCCATTGCAAACAAGTGATACCAAGAAAGGGGTAAAAAGGCAAGCTACAGTGAGAGAAGATATTTGTAATCATTCATCTAATGTACACAAACTACAAACAGAATTATAAATCAAAAAGACAATCCAATATGGGAATAAGACTTGAACTGAAATGTCACAGAAGTTGTCCAAATGCCAGTAAGTAGATGAAAAGGTGCCCTGGCACATCATAAACCAGGAAAATTTCAGCCAAACCATAATGACATATTATTACGCTTTCATCAGAATGGCTAGAATTAGAAAGCCGAAGAGCAGTGAATGCTGGCGAAGAAGAGGAACCATTAGCGTGCTCTGTCAGTGCTGGTGGGGTGAGGCAGGCACCCTTTGGAAATGAAAAATGAAAATCTTCAATATCATAAAGGTTATGAGATCTTATGGATTTGTCAGAACCCACAAAACTTGACATTACAAAGAATAAATTTTATTTATTGAAAGAAATTTGATCAGGATACAAAAGGAAATGAAGATGGAAGACCAACTCTAACAATGACTGTATTGCAAATGAGGAACATACTGACTCGAAGGTGGGCGGAATCAAAGGAGTAGCTGAGGTCACTTTGGATAACAGTATTTTTTTTTTCTGGCCATTGTGGGGCTAACCACCAAAATAACTGTAAGCAAATACTTCTTATAAGAACCTCTGTTTCCCACAAGGGTGTGGGATTTCTACTTCAGGATGGAACAAATAGGTAATATATTTCAGCTGTCAGAGCCAGAATTTTTAGCGTTGGAGGGAAAGCTATAAATAAGGAAAGGGCGAAGGCTAGAATGAACCTTGTGTTGTTTGATTGGACTAAAATGTTATCATGGTTTAAAAATACATCAGAGTGCCAGACACAAAAGAGATGAGTGTGTATGAGCAGCTTATTATACATACGTACACACATCATTGAGCTGTTTCCTCTGAAGGTCTAGAAGGAATGACACTCAAAGAGCTCAGGTCTGGGTTTCTAAATATTGACTTGGATAAAAGGAAATAGGGTTCCTTAGCAAAGTGGTTGATTACAGGATTGAGGTAGAGAAAATACATTATGTTCCTGGGTAGTCCTTGTTAAAAAGTCAGGCAGTGCACAAATACCAATGGAAAGTGCCAAAGTTCTGGGGAGCATCTGATGCCATCTCAACTCCAGGACTGATTGCTAACAGTAGGAGCTACGATAATGGCTACTGCTAGTGAGGGCATGGCCAGCGGGGTACCCAGGGGCTCTGAGTTTGGGGTTCTTTTTCCTTTTCCTCTCTTCTTCTCCTTCATTTTGAGAGAGGGTCTTAATATGGAGGAGCACAGGCCGCCCTCAAACTCACGATCCTCCGGCTTCAGTCTCCCTTACACTGGGATTAAAGGAGTGCAGTTATTCCTTGATCTGGTTAGAGTTGCACACTGGTGCGTTCACTTAATAAAAGGTCACACCAAGTTTGCATGTTATACCTCCATACACACTGATGTACTCTATCCTTTGTGGTATTTGTTACATGCTTTTAAGGAAAATGTATGTGAATAATATACGTGACTTCAACATGTGTAATCTATATTACAATAAATCTGACTTTAAAAAAAGCTCCTTCTAGAAATAAATACCAACTGCCCCAAATGGGCTGGCTCCTATTTTGCCTTGCAGAAGGGTCCTATTTAATGGAACTGTGGTGGATGACAGAAGTCTTATTTCTTCAGGACTCAGATCAATAAACCATACAAATTATGCACAAAGGTATTAGTCAGGAATGGGAGAGATCTACATGTTTTTCTAAATTATTTTTGTTTTGTTTTTTCTCATACAGGGCCTCACTGTGGACCAGGCTGATCTGAATAAACAGAAATCTTCTTGCCTCAGTCTCTTGAGTGCTAGGATTACAGGCTCTGTCTAGGTTATTTCTTACCTTCTGCCTAGGGGCTGGAGAGATGGTTCAGTAGTTAAGAGCACTTTCTGCTCTTGCAGGGGAACAGTTTGGCTCCCAGCACTCACACTGAGCAGCACACAACTGCTTGTAACTCCAGATCCAGAAAATTCAACTCCCTCTTCTGGTCTCTGTGGGTACTACACTCATGTGCATGCACACACAAATAAATAATGAAAATTTTAAAAAGGTTTCTTTAGGAACAACTTAGTTGCTTATATGTAATAAATAAATAAATATATGTATATTTTATATTTCTACCTGGTAGGCCAGGTATGTTGGCACATACCTTTAATCTCAGCTCAGGAAGTAGAGGCACACAGGCCTCTGTGAGAATAAGGCCAATCTCATCCATATAGTGAGTTCTAGGTCAGTGGGACTACAGGGGAAACCCTTCTTAAAAAAAACTTCACCTGGCATTTTTTTCTATAAATGCCATATTATAGACATTCTAAATGAATGTTACTTAGTTTGTTTTATTCCAACTACCACTACCTATGCCAACAAGATCAATACTTAAAATTGGCTTGACTACCATAAAGACAGCACTTTCAGGGTGATTTATACTTTCTTTATACAAAGGAAGTTGGATGGTATGCTGATATTCTTTCAACTGCACACACACATTTAAATTTGTATGTGTTCACAGGGAGGCCAGAAAAGGTCATTGGCAATCCTCTTCACTCTCCGGTGAGTCCTTCGAGGCAGGGTTTTGTCTTGAGCATGGGACTCATTTTCTTGGCTAGGCAAGTCACAGTGATCCTTCTGTCTCCTGGTGCTCAGGTTTGGGGTTGCCCAATATGTGGGATACTGGCTTGTTACGTGAGTGTTGGGATCCAAACTTGGTAGATTGTGCAGCAAGCACTCTTAACTGCTGAGCTATCTTTCCTGCCCCCAGAATCTGGATTTTCTACTGCACACTGAGTTTTATGCTTAGCAGGTTTGCAAATCACACTGTACCTTCTTTATGAGTAATGGAGAACTTGAGTGTTTTTGCTGAACACAAGGTAACAAGTTTAAGAACTGAGGAGGACAACGAGAAGTTAATTTAACACCATTAATTATGGGGCTGGAGAGATGGCTCAGCAGTTAAGAGCACTGGATATTCTTGCAGAGGACCAGGGTTCGATTCTTAGCGAACATGGCGGCTAACAACCGTCCATAATTCCAGTTCTAGGGGATCTGATTCCCTCTTCTGACCTCGACAGGCATCCCATGACATGGGTGCACTTAGGCAATATATTCATACACATAAAATAAAAATATTTTAAAAATACCATCAATTATTTGTAATAAAATGACACAGGACATTTTAGGGAATGGGGAGACAGAGTCTTGCTATTATAGCCTTGGCTGGCCTGGAACTTGCAATGTAGACCAGGCTGGCCTCAAACTCACAGAAATCCACCTGCTTCTGCCTCCTGCGTGCTGGGATTAAAGGTGTATATCACCATGGCTGGTAATATTTTGAAAAGATTTATTTCTGTTACTTTTATTTATGTGAATGAATGACACATGTGTGGCCCATGGAGGTCAGAGAGTTGGATTCTTTGGAGTTGGAGTTAACAGCCACCCAACATGGTTGCAGGGAACTGATCTCAGGTCCTCTGGAAGAGCAGCAAGTATTTTTAGACACTGAGCCATTTCTCCAGTCCCTAGTCCTTGGTGTTTATTGATGGATCAAGAAAGAGAGGTGTGGATCAGGACCTGACTTATTGGAGAAGTTGATGTTTAGCCATTCTGTTTACATCATTCCACAGGACCTTAAAACTTGGCCACTCAGTCAAATCACCTAACTGAATGATTCTCAGAGAGAGAGAGAGAGATGGGACTAGAAAGAACAGCTATGTCACCTAAGGGAAATTTCTGAAGAAGTACACAGCCTTGCACAGCCTCTCCTCCAGACCCTCCCACTGGTATTCTCACACATCTCAAGGATGCTGATTCTAGCACGGCTTGCAGTGCAACTGTCAGATTGGAGGAAGGTGCTTTCAAGAAGGGAGGGCTACAGTACCAAAAACTCACTACCTGGTTTGATATGAAATGAGTATAAGAGAAAGTGGTTTAAAAGACCGAACCTCAGGAGGAGATAGGTCTCTAAAATAAAACACCAAAGGAATTGATTTTTGTTAACATTATTGCTTAATGCCTTAAACTTAACAGCGTGATCATTTAGAAATATGCTACAGTACGAGGTTTAAGGCACAACGAGTCCTAATTAGTGTTTTAATAAGTGTGTTAGCACTGCCTTGCACCATTCTGGAATGTCACTTATGTAAATTAAGGGACACTTTCCCTCCCTGTCTTCCATTAGTATTTTAATGCTAGGAGGTGGGAAAAGGCTGATCCATATTCAAGAGGAAAGGAGGGAAAACAATAACAAATTGGCATCTCTTCTGTGAATTGCCCCACAGGCCAAGTATTTTTATGTTCTTAATCATTATTAAATGACTTAACATGACACCCAGAGCCTGGCGAATGATTGCATCCTGACATGAGAACGAATTACAAATGAAATGAAAGATCAGGCTGTATTAGAAGACTGCCTCTGGGAAATGAAAATCTTTAATTCTCTTTTATTATTGACATTTATTTGGCTGCTATGAATAACAGCATAGCAGCAAGACTCAGCTATGCCTGTGCACTGAATAGCTTATCCCAGGGCTCAGAACTGCATTAACATTTATCATGTTTGCTTTTGTAGCTGACACCACTGAACAGATTCTCGATCCATCTTGTATCTATCATGCATTGCAGATACACTGCATCCTCTAATTTAAGTTCATTTTCATACGGTCGGAGCAGCAGGATTAGCTAGTGTCTGTCCTCAAATTCCTGATTACAAGCATCCGGAAGAAGGGTTTAATAGACTTAATAAAGAATAAAATAAGTTCAGAAAGAATTCAGTCACAAGATAGGGAAGCTAAATCTCAATTTGGAGAAAATCATGTGAATTCACAGTGCGGAAGACACTTGCATGATAGGTGTTTCTGGGACACAGAAAGCCTTAAAATGAATGTTTCCACAAAGATCAACCAAATAGCCTTTTATGAACCTGAAGGTAGTGTTATATTTCCTGTAAGAAGTCCACATGTTTTTTACTCTTTCTAGACTCTTCATTCTACACTAGAATGGTCCACAACTGCTAACAAGAGGGCATCCGGGCAGTCTGTGTGGATGAGGGCTACCCTCTCATGGGTTATTTCTTTTCTTTCATACAAATTAACAACATGCCTTTTCCTGCCACAGCAATAAAGGATTACATAGTACCTGGTGCCTTTGCTTACATGATCCTCTTTGGCTGGATTGCCCTCCTTATTTTAAATCCCTCCTAGAATTCACAGCTTAGCAGGGATATTGATCTATCTTAGGAAAGCCACTTAACACCTCTGAATCTTGTTTGAAAAAAAATTTCTTAGTTTTTCAAAAGTACTCATCATTGAAAATTCCAAATACATAAGCAGGTGGGTAGAACAGCCGAGGTTCCCATACCCAACCCCAACAGTCAGCTCATGATCAGTTTACTTCATTTCACTCTCACTCAACTCTTTAGAAGCAAATCTTGG
The DNA here is from genome assembly GCA_035773235.1 of Eospalax fontanierii. Classification (NCBI taxonomy): domain Eukaryota; kingdom Metazoa; phylum Chordata; class Mammalia; order Rodentia; family Spalacidae; genus Eospalax; species Eospalax fontanierii. The sequence goes on along the minus strand of CM069540.1, from coordinate 16,236,296 downwards.
AGCCTGACTTCTGACACCCATTCTACAGTGAGGAAATTGAACAAATTATTTCTAGAGTCCATCTGTCCCCAAATTGGACAATAATTTCATCAGTGACCCTTTTCAGATTTTATATATTTAATTCATCAATAATTTACTTCAGTCAGGTATGAGGGTGCACACTTGTAATCCTAGCACTCCGGAAGCTGAGGCACGAGAGTTGCCACAAATTTGAAACTAGCCTGGGAAGCATAAATAAAGATTTCAAGATAAGCTGAGGGTATAGAGTGAGATCCTGTATCAAAACCCAAAAGAAATGAGAAAAAAAAAAAAGAATTTACTTCATATTCAGTAAGATGTCTTTCTTTCTTCAAGCTCTGTTAATCTACTTTGAGTTAATATGATCCATATAGTTTGTACCAATAAATCAAAAGTATAATTGTACTTCACATTTATATTGTTACTCAACATTTTATATGCAGTAATTTTATTTTGTAGACTTTAAAGATTATATGTTATAGTCAATGTTCAGTTGAGTACTGAACAAACACACTGGTAATAACTATATTACTGTTTATAAAAATCATTAACTGACTGGTTTTAAGATGAATGGTTTAAACAGAACTAAAAGGCTAATATTTGACTTTAATGATATGCAATATTATCACAATGACAATATTAATCATTTTAACCAATAACATGTTTGTTCACTTGATGGAATTCTGATTTTATTTCTATGACTTCTATAAAAATAGAAATAAGATTTTCTTCTTGATGAAAAATCTGAGGCCTGGCCTGGTGCCACCTGGTCCCAGCACAGGCTACTTTGTGAGACTATGTCTTAAAATAAAAGGTTAAATAAAATAAAATATGAAAATGTGCTGGGGATATAACTCAGTGGTAGGGGACTTGTCTAGCATGCACAAGGCCCTTAGTAAGATTTCCAGATCTGCAAAAACCACCCACCCAAACGACAAACATCAGAGGAAGAAAAAAGTTTATTTTAAATAGTACAAGTATTTATATATTAAAGATTTTTGTTTGTTTTTTGAGATTGGGTCTCAGTACAATGCCCTGGCTAGCCTGGAACTTCCCATATAGACCAGTCTGGCCTCAAACTCATAGAGATCTGCTTGCCTCTGCCTCCTGAGTGCTGAGACAAAAGATGTGCACCACCATGCCTGACAAAAGCATTGTTTTTTAAAGGAAATATATTTCTAGACTAACGATATCTCTAAAGCTTCAAAAGTATATAAACCATATTAAAGTGGCTGAATCCAACTGAATTTTAATAAATCATAATTTAGAAAGTGAAATATTTCCCACAGGGATAGAGATGAATATCAAAATGAAAAACTGGAAAAAAAAAAGCACACTGCTGTGAACAGCGTATAAAAGAAGGAATACAGAGTCTGTGCTTGCGCTCCGTGACTCTGGATTTCTCATGCATTTCCCCAAGTACCTGTGGCCACTACGGTGTCATCTCTTCCTTGGGTGAAGATCACGATGCGCTGCCTCTTCGAGTTCACCTTTGGGAGAGCTTGCGTCTTTTTCGCAATCTCCTTAATTTCTTTAGTCTATTAATAAGAGGAAGAAAATTCATAATCGGTAGAGGAAAACTTTATTAGTAGGTTAACAACTTTGCTTCTGATAGGACCTGAGCATCTACTAGAACAAGATTTTAACCACATGCAAAAGTACCCATGACAGTCCAATACCTTTTTGGGAACCTATCATCGACCTGGCAAAAGTTTACATTGTAGAGCAATCTTATTTCACCATGCCTTCACTTTCCTGCCATTCACTGTATTATGAAACAAACCTCAAGAACTTTATAATTTTATCTATAAATACCTCTGAAAGGTGGTACCTTAAACATAATCATGATATACTTCAAAAATTTTTCCCTGACATATGAAAGGCTCTCGGTTCAATTCCCAGTACAGGAAAACAGCAGCAACAACAACAACAACAAACAACAAAACAAAACCAAAAAACTAATCTTAAATATCCTATTACACTGAAGAATGTCTGTGGGTTGGGGATTTAGTTCAGGTGTTAGAGTGAATGCTTAGTAAGTATAAAGCTCTAGATTTTGTTTTATAACCAGAACAAAACAAAACAAAACACCCTTAATATCAGCAAAAAAATAGGTAGTCAAATTTCAAATTAAAGTTTAAAAAATTATTCATTCTTCTTTGAGACTGTATTTTCTTTTAAGACTCATTCTCTCTCTCACTGTGATAGCACAGGGTGGCCTCAAACCTACGATTCTCTGTCACCGGCCTCCCATGGGCTGGAGTTGTAAGCACATATCATCATGTCTGGGTAAAGAGAGAAGTTTTTGTTTTTTTAAAAAAGATTTTTATTATTTTAAATTGTGCATGCAGTGTGTATGCTCTTGAATTTAAGCACAGGTGCCCAAGGAGATCAGAGGTGTTGGATTCTCCTGGAACTGGCGTTTTAGGCAGGTAAGAGCTACCTGCTTGAGATGGGTGCTGGGAACTGAACTTAAGTCCTCTGGAAAAGCAGTAAGCACTCATAACCACTGAACCATCTCTCTAGCCCTCAAAGAGAAGTTTTAAAAAAGAGGAATATTACTATTTTAGATGTTTACAGACTATGATTATGCTGACTTTGGCAATACTACATTTGTGATGCCAAATTTTCATAAGAACTGATTAAGAAAGAAATGATACCCTTTACTTTTCTACGTAAAGACTTAGTTTTCTTTAAGAAAATATATGTAAGCCTGGTATAGTAGCACACGTATGTGGTCCCAGAACTAGGAAGGCAGAGGTGGGAGAACTGCTGTGTTTGAGGCCAGCCAGGTCTATATGGTGAGTTCCAGGCCAGCTAGGGCTACATGGTAAGATCCTTCTCAAGAAAACTGGGAGAGAGGGAGGGTTAAAAAAATTAAAAGTTAATTCTCGAAACCGTGATGTCTCTTTTTTTTTTTTTTGGACAGGGACTCACTATGTAGCCCTGATTGGTCTAAACTTGCTATTTAGGCCAGGTTAGTTTTGAACTCAGAAAGATCTGCTTGCCTTTGCCTCTGCTAGAATTAGAGGCGTGAGCTACCACACCCACCCCATGCTATTTTTCATACCATATAGGCCATGGAGCTTTATAAGCCAGCCACTCTAACTTGAAAGGCAAGCTTTAAAGCGAATGTAGATGCCTGCACTCATAATCTAGTACTCTGGAGGTTGAGGCAAGTTTAAGGCCAGCTTGGGCTACAGAGACAAGACAGAAAGGGGCGGGGAGAAGTTAGGAAAGAAAGAAGAAAAAGAAGAAGAATGGTGAGTTTTAAAAGCCACATTTCAACCATTTTATTATTTCACCATTTATTTAATTAAATATTTATTTTTGAGAGAGGGTCTCATGTACCTAGGGTAGCGTAAAAGTCACTACATTGCCTTGAACTCCTGATCCCCTGCCTCTACTTCCTAAGAACCGACATAGCTATAATCCTACAATCCTGCAGTCCTATATATACTACCATGTCCAGTTTATATGGTGCTGGGGATGCAACCCAGGGCCTCATGCATTCTAGGCGAACTCTATACCAACTGAGATATATCCCCTGCCTATGTTTTCAATCATTTTAGAGAACTAAAAAAATCCAAGATCTCAGTGAACTTCTAAAACTCTCCACGGACTGGGCTTTTTGGGCAATTTGCTCTGTCACTGTGCAAAGCCGCACATGCTTATGGTAAAAGAAACACATGGCAAAGGAGAAACGTATGATGATCATGAATGAAGGAAAGAAAAATATCCTACATAAAGAGGAAAATTTAGATAAGCAAAGCAAGAGTCACAATAGTTTATATCAGATAACCCAAAACTCTGACACCTAATGAAGTATGACACCCAGAGAGGTGGCACAAACTTAGGATCTCAGCACTTGGGAAGTGAAGGCAGAAGGATCTTAAGTTTACTAGCTTGCACTACATCTTTGGGTTGGGGATATACAGGTGGTACAATGAGGCTTTAGGTTTGATTCCTAGAATTGCATAAATCAGACATGGGTGTGCATACATGTAAGCCTGGCACTTGGGAGGTGGAGGCAGGAGGATCAAGAGTTCGAGACCAGCCTTGGCTGCCTAGAATTTGAGGCTATTCTGGGCTGAGACCCTAACTCAAACAACAGCAGAAAACATGACAATCTGTTGTAAAATACTTCTTCGTTGTCCTCTCACTTAACACTTAAGAAATTCAATGAAGTTTAACTTCTAATATACCTATCACACTGACTTCTGGAACTATTTCTGGAAGGCAAAGAGCCACTAGTGGTTCCACAATACTGGCGACCTTTCAAACATGCTGATGATTTCATTTTTAGTTGCTTATTTTAGAACAGAAGCTGAATTCTGATGAGAAAAGAAATTCCTTAAATTTTTGAAGATAGACTATTAGAAAAAATTAGTAACAGTTGGAAGGGCCAAAATTGCCATATGACAAGGTCTTCACTGTGAAATAATGCACATTCAATTAGAATGACTAATGTATATTCTGTCAACCTCCTTAGCACAAACATACTTTACTAGTAAAAGATTCTTCGATTAAGTCAAGCTCACATTTAATAAAAAGGCAGAGATTCACTTTATTATCAGGAGAGAAGAGTCTTATGCATACACTAGGTATTTTGTATTTCAAAAACAATTTTTTGATGTTTATTTTACTTTGTGTGTGGGGACACATGCGCCATGGTGTGCGTGTGGAACTCTGTGGACACCTTGTGGGAATCAGTTTTCTCCTTCCATTATGTGGGCTCCAGGAATTGAACTAGGGTTGCCAGCCTTGGCTGAAAGTGCCCTTACTTGCTGAGTCATCTTGCTAGCCCTGTTTTTCACTTCTGCTATACTGCCTATCCTGGTCTCAAGGTGGTAGTTGGAGCCTTCCCCTTGTTTCTGCTCTCAGAGTAGCTGAGGCTATAGGCACATGCCATGCCACTGTACCCAGGGAACTGCCTTTTTTTTTTTTTAAGGAAGTCTTCAAGATGGTATAAAGAATAAATTAACAGTAAGATTCCATGGGTGCTTTCAACCAACCCTTTGAGAAGACACAGTGTGCTAGTAGGGGAATCTGATAATTCAGTCAAAGAAACTTTTCTTATGTCTCAAATTTAACCTCATAAAAGTTGCAACTCAAGATGGAAGGAAACTCCAGATACCAAGCAGAAACTTCTCTAGATTTATGTAAACTCTAGTCTACTTGGTTCCTCACATACATTTCATGCAAAATCCTTTTATTTCTCATTCTAGGACCACTGTGTGTAAGCTCTGCCCAGGACTCTTGCTTGCATTAACTGACTTTCCCTCTACTATGAGTTTTTCTCAAAACCTCAAATTTTATCTTCCCCAAGCCACAGCTCAGTAAGGGTGAGTCAGTAGCATGTGCAAAGTCCTGGGTTCAATCCTCAGCACCAACTCTCCCTTTAAGTTGTTTATCATCATGAAAGAAAAAGAGAAAATTGATAAGACCACCTTAACTTGTAATCAATTAAATAATACTGAAATTAGTGGACAAAGGAGGATATTTGCATAGTCACAAAGAATCTCTTCCAGTTTATTTATTTAATTTCTGGTTGGCTTGGAACTCACTATATAGCCCAGGCAGGCCTCAAACTCACTGACATCCACCTACCTGGGATTAAGTGTCTGCAGCATATATGGTCAAAATATTTATTAATTGTGGTAGGAACAACTTTACAGAGGATAAAGCAGTACATACAACCTTAGCCCACTGACCAAGGTTAGTATCAGTAGCAGTAAGTGATGTCATTTAACCTCCCTCATATGATGCTCTGAGAAGAGCAAGGCACTTCCTGTTAAAAATGTACAACTTCAACCCACTCGCAAGAAAACACCAGGCAAACTCAAATAGAGGGATATTTTAAATTTCTTTGTGTGTGTATGTGTGTGTATGTTTTTGAGTCAGGGTCTCTCTGCAGCCCCACCTGGCCTGTAACTCGTTATTGGACCAGGCTGGCCTCCATCTCACAGAGATCTGTCTGCCTCTGCCTTCCCAGTAATGGGATTAAAGGTTGTGCCACATCATGCTTGGCTAGAGGGACATTCTAAACATCTACAGACCAGGACTGCAAAGGCACTCATATCATGAACAATAAGGAAAGACTGAGACACTGTCACAGATTGGAAGGTACTAAGAAGACACAGCATAAATTCAATATTGGTTCGTGGGTTAGAGTCTGGGAAAAAAAAAAAAAAAAAGGAAAACAGGGCCAGACAGGCAGCTCAGCGGGGTAAGGGTGCTTGCTGCCAAGTCTGCTGGTGAGCTGAGTTCAATCCCAGGAACACACATTGTGGAAGGAGAGAACTGACTCCTTCCAAGTTGTCCTCTGATCCCCACAGGCATGTACATGAGTGTATACCCACACACTACCATCACACCCAGAATAAAATCTTGTCATTTTTTATTCTGACTTTGGTCATTATATGTTGGTTATATAAGATGTTAACAATGGGGTTCAAGGATGGCTCAACAGTTGAGAGCACTAGTTGCTCTTGCAGAGGGCCCAGGTTCAATTCCTAGAACCCACATGGTGGCTTACAACTCTAGTTCCAGGGGAATCCAATGCCCTCTTGTGATCTCTGTGGGCATTGCACAACATGCAAGCAATACACTTAAACACATAAAATAGAAATAATCAATAAAAGATAAAAGAAAAAAGATGTTAATGCTAAGAAAAGGTATGTGGGAATTCTGTTTTATTTTTGCAACTGTCTAAGACAGAGTTGAGCAATGAGCTACAAGGTAGCCACTAGATTTTAACTTCTCCAGACAGCAGCAAGTACAATTTTTCCTGACCTACTGGTGATGCAGACAGCTTTAAAATATTTATCAGATCTTTCCTGCCTTAGGCAGTAGGTACTATTGCTACATTTCATCTCACAGATGAGGAAACTGAATCAAAGTTAAGCTGCCTAAGACTCTAAATAGAAGCAGTGGAGCCAGGAATACCACCCCCAAAATCTGCCTTCAAGAATCCTAGTATTGGGGCTGGGGAGATGGCTCAGCAGTTAATAGTAGTAGCAGCTCTTGCAGAGGACATGGGTTCAGTTGCCAGCACCCACGTGGCAGCTAACAATCATCTGTAACTCCAGTTCCAGAAGATCTGATGCCCTCTTCTGAACTCTGTGAGCATTGCAGGGGTCTGAGGCACTTACATACACGCAGATAAAACAATCATATACATAAAATTAAAATAAATTAAGAAATAACCACAGTATTCATAAGCACATTTCACGCTATCCATAGATCACATTGAGTCTATGAATCCCAGGGATGTGCCTTTTGTGGTTAGTACCCCCCCCCCCCCAAAAGACTGTTTGTCCTCAACTATTTTTTGGCACATTCCCACACGGTTCCTGATCTCCCACCTACATTTGCTTTCTCTTAGTTGTTCTTATACTTTTATATCATACATTTCAATGCTTAGGTTTCAAGATGTTCCTTCTTTTTAAAGGTTTTCTGAAGTTTAAGCTTTTCTTCTAATATTCTAGAATATGACAGAGAAAGAAATCAGTTCACAGTAAAGAGTTCCGGACTTAGAGAGTTGAGCTCTGGTCCTGCTACCCACACATGAGCTATGTGACCTAGAACAAGTCTTACAGCCTGTGTGTAATCTGTTGAATTGACTATGGCAATACAAAACCTAGGTACCTCTCAAGGTTTGTGTAAGTGATGTATTAATGACACACTGGGAAAGATTTTACAAATGGAAGCATTTTATAAATGTAAAATTGCTTTTATTGTCACTGGTTTAGTTTAGCATTATCTTCTAAATTAAAGTCTGTATTTTCTTGGGGCTGGAGAAGTGACTCAGTGGTTAAGAGCACTGGTTGCTCTTACAGATCAGTCTGTGTTTGATTCCCAGCACCCACATGGTGGCTAACGACCTTCCATAACTCCAGTTCCAGGGGATCTGATACTCTCTTCTGACCCCATGAGCACTGCATGACATGGATACATTATACATTAAAAAAAAAAAAAAAAAAAGAGACTGCATTTTCTTGGGCCAGCAAAATGGCTCAGTGGATAAAGGTGCTTGTAGCCAAGTCTAATGACCTGAGTTTGATATTCAGGACCTACATGGTAGAAGGAAAAAACTCATTCCCACAAGTTGTCTTCTGACTTCCGCACCTACTGTGTGCCACATGTCACTCCCTCAATAAATAAATGATTGAATAAACAAATATAAAAAAATATATACTCTCCCCATTCCGCTTTTATCAAGGAGGTGATACAAGTGTTAAACCACCCTGTCACAATCTGTTCCAGTTGGAGTGTTCCCACACACAGCCTCACTTAACCATACTGTTTTTTGTTTTGTCTTCCCAACAGAAGCTTTCTGTAAGATTGTGGTATTCGTACATGTCAGGAGTCAGTCTGATCACATGCTCCCCTCCTCCTCGTCATTGAAACCCTGGTCTTCTCAGTTCTGGAGTTCACAGGGCATCACGTTCTTTCTTGTTTGGAGGCCTTTGTACTTGTTTCCTCTGAAATGTGTTGCCCACTGACTGCTCATCTGCCTTTTTCTTGTCACTGCTAGACATATTTTCAGATTTCACTTTCTTTTCTCAAAATGTTATTTATTATTATTAGGAGGGGGGACATGTACGTGCCATAGCACGTGGTAGGGGGGCAGAGGACAATTTTGCAGAATTGGTTCACTTTCTTCATGTGGGTACTGAGGACCGAACTCTGACTGTCAGGCTCAAGGAGTAAGCGCTCTTACTCTCCGAGTCGCGGCACCTGCTCCCGATTTCTTATAGAATCATTTCGCAAGCATTATATATAAAATAGGTTTCTTTTTCCTTCCTTTTCTTCCCCTCTCTCTCCCTTCCCGCCCCACCCTCAACTCTCTTTTTGAGACTGGGCTTTATATTGCAGCTCACTCTGATGGACTTGGAACAATCCTCCTGATCCAGCCTCCCAAAAAGAGATTATGGGTGTATGTGACCTGCCAGGCCCACTCTGGTTATTTCCTCCTTGTCTACCAGAGTGTGTCTAGTGCATCAAAAGTGCTCAGTAGATACTGGTAATAAACAATCAAATGAGCAGCACTATAAAACTATACTGTTTTTCCTAATCTGTTTTTAAAATTGTCCTCTTTTGGGACTCAGGCACCTGTGAAGGCAGTGGTATACTCTCATAGCCAGCAGGACCTGATTTAGAAACCATGAGTGACAAGTTACTACAATCTTAATATCTGTAAAGATTACAGGAACTGCAGATTCGCCTTAGAGATTCTCTGGAAATCAATACCTCCTGAATACACTCTGTAGACTTTCTCCTCTGTGGTGGTGAATAGAACTTTCTGAGACAATTTATGTGTTGGATATCTGTACTGTCCAATAGAGCAGTCATTATGCAGAGGCCAGAATGAGGAGGGACAGCCTAAGAGAACAGTCTCATGGTAGCAATATTAGGTGCTTTATTTCATTCTTTTAAAAACTTTTTTTTTTTTTTTTGGTCTTTTTGAGACAGTCTCCCTGTAGCCGTAGCTAGCCTGAGATTTACCATGTAGACCAGGCTGGCCTCAAATTCTAACAGAGATCCGCCAGGCTCTGCCTCCCGAGTGCGGGGATTAAAAGCATGTGCCACCATGCCCAGCTTTATTTTTGAGATGGGGTCTTACTGTGTGGTCTAGGCTATTCTAAAAGTCATGAGGTCAGGCAATCCTCCTGCCTCAACAATCAGAGTAGCTCGCTACAAAGCTACCACCACACTTGGCCCTGAATATTAAAGTTTATGTAATTATAAATTATCTTCAATAGCCAAATGTGGCTACTGGATAGCAGTATCACGAGATGACTTCACTGGTCAGAGAAAGACAATTCTCGGTTCTTCTGAAAAGGCAGAGGCTGTGGAGGGAAGTAGGAAAGGAGAGTAAGATTGCTATATTTTCTCTGTGGACAGACGGATTATATCTTTGAGATGATCTACAACAAGAAAATGATCATTTTGTTTGGAGTAGGCCTGAACAAATGACTCAGCCGAGAAGGTATGGATTCCTTTCATCACTTGGCACTTATTTTGTGGCAGAGACAATGAAAATATAGAAAATAACTATGTTTAGGGTTTGGATATATATTCTTCGTTTAATTTAAATCAGCTTCTGACAGTTTTTTTAAAAAGGCTTCCTAATAAAGTAAGCTTTTAAATACCTTAGTTTTATTTAGATTCTAAAAATATAAACCTTTAATCAGTTCAGCTTGAGACAAGGTAGATTTAAAAATGTACTGCAGTCTGAACTGATTTTTCCAGAATAATAAATGGCCTCATGAAACTTTTTACTAAGAATTTTCATTTTAAATCCTTAGCAGGTCTGTCATTTAAATCAGGCACTATGCAATTTTCACACACACACACAGATATATATATATAATCTCCTGTCTCCTACTGTGCGATCTGCCCACCTCCAGTTTTTATCTCTCTCTCCAGCACCCTCCTAGCTGCTGCTTCTCACTAAGAATTGCCCAATTCACTTTAAAGCTTAAAGACTTAAAAATAAATACAGATTATCTAAAATTTGCTGAAAGACCAACTAGAGTATCATAAACAATGCCACTGAGGATATTTCCTGATGAATAAACACAGGTTATTTTTAGAGGTGTTGGGCTGGTCTGTCAGCAGTTAGATCACTAGCGGTAACACTCGGTGGCTTTGGGATTTATAAAAGAAAATGGGAGGACGGAGGCACTCGTGGGAAGGAAGAGATGCTCACCTTTCTTTTCTTTTAATCACTACCATTTTTTTCTCATTGTTTTGCTCCAAATTTAGAGCCAGTATTAAAGTAGAGAGAGACAAAGTGCAGAAATTTGCCTAGTTTGTCACACTAGAGTATAAGCACACTCCCAGAGACAGAAAACTGTTGGGATAACGTGATTTATTCTTGTTTTACTCAAGAGTACTAAACTCCAAATCTATGCTTTTACATCTCTAACATACTAAGGAAACTTAAATGACATTACAAAATCGCCGACTTTCTCAGCATTATACACATGGATTGTATTTTTATTAACAATGCTTACTTGAGGCTTTTCTATTCATAGCTTGTATACATCTGCAATGCTTGTCATGTTTTGGGGAATCCATAAAGGTACACATCGAAACTACATGCTTTATCCAATCTAACCCACCACACTGTCAGTATCACTGTTTTGCTATGTCAGGAGGTAATAAGATATGTGATTATAATAATCATCACTTTGCTTATATGCTCTAATCAATTATGGCAGATTTATGACAGAAAGAAACAATTCTGAAATCAGTAAATAGAAGCTAATTAAAGGTTAATACAGTCCTGGTTAGTAGGAAATAAAGAAAGCAGTTTGTTGCTAAGACGGAATGCAAACCATCTTCAGAGCAGCACACTCAAGGGGGAAATCAAAGTCTGAATGAAGGCCAGGCGTGGCGGCACACACCTTTAATCCTGGCACTCGGGAGGCAAAGGCAAGAGGATCTCTCTGAGTTCTAGGCTAGTCAGTATTACAATAAGATCCTGTCTCTAAAAGAAGAAAAAAAAAGTCTGAACTAGGTTCACTAAACAATTAAAAAAAAACCTATCACACAGGTTTTGTAGAACTAAGATTATTTATTTATTTATTTGGTCTTTTTGAGACAGGTCTCTCTGTAGTAGCCCAAGCTGGCCTGGAACTCACTATGGAGATCCACCTGCCTCTGCATCCCCAGTGCTGGGACTAAAGGTGCCACCATGCCTGGCCCAGATGATTTATATTACACATGTTATATTTCTAAATATCTTTAATTATAGAATCCAGATACTTATTTTTTATAACACAGCAATCTGACGGGGTCCAAAATTATGTACTAAAAGATTTTATATATGAAGTTATTTTGATTTGTAATTTTGAGGAAATTATTTTTTAAATACAAAACTTAGTATAGGTAAAGCTTTTAAAATGACTGAGAACATTTATATATATTTTCATGTTCAGAACAGTAAAACAAGCATGCATGTTCCTGAACAACACGCATGTTCAGGAACACAGGCATGTGTGTGCAAGCATGTGGAAGCCAGAGCTCTGTGCTCTTTTTAAAGAAAATTATTTTATTTGTATTTTATGTGTGTGAGTGTCTTGCCTGCATGTGTGTAAGTGCACTGTCATGTGTATGCAGTGCCCACAGAGGCCAGAAGAATGTATTGCATCCCCTAGAACTGGGGTTAAGACAGTTATTAGTTCCAATGTGGGTGCTGGGAATCGAACCAGGGTCTTCTGCAAGAGCAGCCAGTACACTTAAGCACTGAGCCATCTCACCAGCCCCTTGGGTGTCATTCTTTAGGACTCTGTGGATTTAAAAAAACATTTTTAAAATTTATTTTTGTTTTATGTGTATGAGTGTTTTGCCTACATGTATGTATATGTACTTGTGCCTTGCAAAGCCTGAGGAGACCAGAAGAGGGCAATGGATCCCATAGAACTGGAGTTACAGGCAGTTGTTAGCCACTATGTGGGTGCTAGGAATCAAACCTGGGTCCTCTGGAAGAACAACCAGTGCACTTAACCACTGAGCCATCTCTCCAGCCCCAGGACTTTGTTTTTTGAGACAGGGTCCCTCATTGGGATCTGGGGCTTTACTGGTTCTCCTAGGGTGGCTGGACAATGAACCTCAGGGATCTACCTGGCTCTGCTTGCCCAGCACTGGAATTACAAGCACACATCACCATGTATGGCTTTCTTACATGGGTTCTGGGGATCTAATTCAGGTAAACATGCTTCCATGGCAAGCACTTGATAGACTGAGCTTCTCCCATGCCCCACGTTTAAAGAATAACAATTATTTAGTGTATGTGTACACATACATCCTAGGACTCTAGTGTGAAAGTCAACTTGTGGGAAGTCAGTTCTCTGCTTTCACCATGGAGGTCCCAGGGACTGAACTGTTTGCCATGCTTGGTGCCAAGCATCTTTATGTGCTGAGTCATTTTACTGGCTCCATGTTTGGTTTTTAAACTGAACACTCTCCTGACCACATATTGTTCTATACAGCAATGGTCAGTTTGGGAAATTACATAGTGAAACAAACTAGACTCTCCCCAAAAACCAATCTTGGAAATTCATTTTGTAACAAACACCTCAACACTGACTAGAATGTGGTAAAATAAAAGCAAATTTCCAAGATATCAACTATGACGTAGCTTCCCTGTGCTGAAATCATTCCTTCACATGCTCCTGAGAGAACTTGTAGATAATATGCCATTTCTTCCCCTAAGGCGAGGAAGCTTTGTTTCTAGCTTATTAAATCCTATGACACGGATACCATGCATGTGTATTACTTTGTTACTTAATATACCTGCCTTTAGCTATTTAAATAACAGTTCTACCATACATTCATACACCTTTAAAGAGATTATTAGTCAATCAATCCTCACAGCTGCTGTAGATGACACACAATACTGAGTATGCAAATAAGGGTAGCTCCAGTCACATTAATTTTTTAAAGTTACAATGCTTAGTGGGATGGCTCAGCGGTAAGGACACTTGCAGCCAAACCTTATGACCTGAGTTCCATCTTGAACCCACATGGTAGGAGGGCGGAACTGAGGCCCACAAGTTATCTTCTGATCTCCACACAGGTGTTATGGCATGGAACACACCCGACCCCAGGCACCCAAAATAAATAAATATAATTTTAAAGTTACTAATCATAATATTTTAAGTTGTTGTACAAAACACATCATTCTACACAGTTCTGGCTCAAAATCATAGTCATAAAAGACTCATAAACTCAGTTAATTATCTGTCAATTAACCTGGGTTCATACTGAAGTCAGTGTTTCCTAACAGTCAATTGGAAGATGGATATTATGCAGATAAAAACATGGTCTTGACTGTATCTTGATTTTGCCAACAAGAACCACATGGAGTTTTGAATCGTGACAAGATAGTGCTTCTATCATGAAAACAGAATCAAGACCTGGAAATTAAAGCCACTTATTAATATTTTCTTCAGAAAAGAACATATTTGATGTTATCAAAAAAGAAAAAAGATGATGAGAGGGAAGAGAGAGTGAAGAAAAAAAGATTCAAGCAGGAAGTTCATAAGCAGGATTTAAATTAATCAGTTTCTAACAACTGTTAAGTACAACCTTTTGGAAATCAATTTGCATAATGATAATCTACATGTGATAGGGCTGAAATTATTTAAGCGACGTTCTGCTTCACTGCTCTGCCTTGCCACCACTGCTACAGCAGCGAATCCTGATGAAAGTAACACAGCTAATGAGGCGGCTTTTTAACCGAGCCGACTGACAGGCTCCATATCTGCAGCGGCAGCTTGAAACTGTGCCCAACCTCTTGGCTTCCCAAGAGGCTTTTCAAAATTCAATAAATAACATCTGTAGGCGATGTTGGGTGCAGACCTAGCAGAGTGCGTCATAACACTGTGCTGGCAGAACAAAGAAACCATGACGACTGCCAAGTTTCCATGGCAACTGCGGCGAGGCTCTGAGAGTATAATAGCACATCAATCACTGTCCAAAAGAACTTCATTATCAGCTAGAAAAAAACCTTTAGGATCTGTTTAGTGTGCAATTGTGGGTTAACTCACCTCAAAGCCCTGCTCTCTAGCAAAAGTGGCAGCTTCCTAGAAAAAGAAAAAAAAGAACAGTTAATTATAAAGTGCCAGGTAATGAAGAAATAATCCATTTTGAAACTCATTCAAAGTCTTGTTTTATACAATTATCTCAATATACTCACATAGCTTAATTTTTATTTTTATGACAAAAATATTCCTTTTTGTCTTGGCATGAAGAAAAGGGGCACAGCATAATGTCAAGGCACTTCACAAGTTAGAATAAAGAAGACGTAGTGCATGTTTTTACTGTAGCTGCCATAGTGAGTTCAGGTGTTCTGACCCCGGAAAAGAAAGACAATCACTTGAAACCTAAAGAACATGCTGGTGGCTATATTTCTAATTAAAATCATACCTCTCAGAAAGCCCTCCTGGAGACAAGAATGCTATCTACTAGGTGTATAGATACAGGAAAAAAAAGATTTTGCAATCCTCATGATGAAATTTATATAGGTAGGGTTCATCAGTGGTTGCTAAATTCATTGGGTTAAAAAGATGACAAGGAGCTGGTTCTTCCCATGGAATCAAACAGTGAAGATTACATGCTGGTCACAGGGAGCAAAGCGTAACTTTATAATGGAAGGATCAAGCTGTCATCATTTTAACCTAGTGATCAAGTCTATCAGTTTACCATCACTCCGAGAGGAATCACCAAGTACTCTGCCCCTTCTGTTAGACAGTGTAAAGGTCACAGTATCGCCATGAGGAATTTTGGCCAAAATACTTCAACATGAATTAATCAAAACAAACTTGTACTCCTTAGAAGCACAGCGGAAACATGAACAAATCAAAGAATACAGTGATAAAGAATGTCAGAGATAAGCTGGAGAGGGGAACATGGTCAGGAGCAACGCATGCACCTTAACTGGATCTTGCTTTAAACGAACAAGTTCTACAAGACACTTTTGATCAAACGGAGAGATCTGAATATATTTGAAAATCAGAAAAGATTTGGAATCATCAGTTTAATATTAGGAATTATCAGTTTGATCAGGAAAATGTCTTTAAATTCTAGAGGTGCATTCAGAAGTATCTAAGGGTAAAAAATGTTACAGAATATGTAGTCTAGAAAACTTAAAAAAAAATCAAAGAGAATTAAATTTGGTAAAATATTGACAATTGTTAAATCTAGATGTGTGTGATCAAGGTGGTTCAGGATACATGTGATCATGTCTGTGATCTAGATATGTGGGTTTAATATTTCTATATGTCTAGGATTTTTCATAATAGACATATCTTTTTTTGTTTGTCTGAGGTAGGGTCTCCCTGGAGCCTCAGCTGGCCTGGAACTCGCTATGTATAGACTAGGTTGGCCTGGATCCCACAGAGATTGGCCTGCCTCTGTGTCTTGCGGGCTGGGATTAAGGGCGTGTACCACCGTATCCAGTCATAATAAACATATCTTAAAAGCAAAATCTGATGAACATTATGAAACACTCTAATGTTTTTCTAACAGGCTATCAAATGATGAAAAAAGCTCACCCTACTTCCATGTAACCACATCCTTTCCTTTTTACTGTTTAGTTTGTGCATACATTTTAATTTTAGGACTGATGGAAAATGGAAGCAATATTACTTTCCATCTCTACATCCCTCTTGAAAGTGAAAAAAATTGCAGACAACTGTCAAGAGTCTCTGCATCTTAACTTACATTCCTCCAAAATTATCTTTGCCAAGAGATATTAATAGAAGGATGGGATTGGCGCCTGAGTAGTGAACAGATCCAACTCAACTCAAACGGCTGCTGCACCGAACCATGTAAGGCAGAAAGTACAGTCAGGGCCTCAAGAATAAATGTGGGTACTACCTCCATATGGAGGAAAACACTAAGGAAAAATATACGCATGCACTCATGGTCCAACATACTAATAACATATAGATTTAGAGAACATTTTGAGGGTGTGAAAATGTCAAAATCCATGATCAAAGCAGAACACATGTTAACAGAAAGTGATAAATGGAATGTACAACTCCTTAGGTTATTCACTGGAGAAACATAAGGCTGACCAGTTTGACCACAGCTTCTCTCTCTCTCTCTCTCTCTCTCTCTCTCTCTCTCTCTCTCTCTCTCACACACACACACACAATTATGAGCTTGACAAGTGGCCCAAGTAACTTATAAAAAATTATTTTTATTTTGTGTATGTGTGTTTTGTCTTCATGCTGTTAAGTGCACCCATGTGTGCAATGCCCGAGGAGGCCAGAAGTGGGTGTCAGATCTCCAGGAACTGGAGTTACAGGGGATTGTTAGCCACCATGTAGGTGCTGGGAAATGAACTGAGCAGCCAGTGCTCTTAATTATTGAGCCATCTGTCCAGCCCCACAACAGAACTTTTTACATCACACAGTCAGTATTTGCTGACTGGAATATCAAGGCAAAGGAAAAGGTTGAAAAGATACCAATATGCTATTTTCTGAGCTGTCATAATTAACCAAAGGAATTCTCATATGAAAAATAGAACAGAAAAGCTCTGCTAAGAACTACTTTTTAAAATGGAACTTCTCCCAGCGCTTGGAAGGTGAGGCAGGAGGATTGTCACAATCTCAAGGTCAGTCTGGACAAGTCAGCCTGGGCTATAGAGTGACACCCTGTTTAAAAAAAAAAGGGACTTTGAAGTCATGGAAAATAACAATAATAAATAAAGAATCTGAATCTGTAGAATGAAATTGTACTATGACATAAAGAGTGAAAGTTCATACATAGCCGTTAAATTGGGGGAGAGGTAGTGTTGGGGATTAAACTTGAGATACCAGCAAGTAAAGTCCCAAACCCGTTATATTGTTTTTATGGAACAGGCTCTTATATTGCTCAGGCTGGCCTTCAACTTGGGGTATATTGTTTTTTAATGTTAGCTTTGTTTATGTAATAAGAAATTAACTACAGCTTGGCATATTACAGAATAATGGCAAGAATGAATTATTTTGTCTTTTTGAGACAAGGTCTCACTATGTAACCCAAGTTGGCCTAGAACTTGGTATGTAGTCTATACTGGTCGTGAACTTTCAGTCTTCCTGTCTTTATCTTCCAGGTGGCAGAGTTCAGGTTTGTGCCACTATGCCTGCCTTCAAATCATCATTTTTTAAGTAAAGTGTGCCTTTAAGCCATTTTCACATCTGTAAACAGTTCCAAGCACCAATATATTTCTGGCTTAGGAAGGACACACTTAAGAAAAGGCAACTCAATTTTCTATCTGAGGCCTCCTCAAACAGGTCTGCTGAGCTGTGCCTATCGGGGAGGAGCTAAGCACTTGTTCCATGGCTTAAGATGATATTATCTTCCAACTTCCTCTCACCTTCTTTTGATCTTGGGCTGGTGCCCCAAGTCACACCATTAGAGGAGACAGCCACCTCACATCACTGGGGGACTCTGTCACAGCTAACCTCTGATCTGAAGGTGCTTGTAGATACAATGGTAGAGCATTTATTTTGCCCTCTTAGCAAACCAAACCAAACCAGAGAACAGTTTGACCCAGTAAGAATTTTAAGGAGAATTTTAGCACTCAGATTCACTGCATGAAAGGATAGAGAGAAAAGGCATTATGTCAGAAAACTGGGAAGAGAGGGTAACAGAAAGGGTGTGCAGAAAAGTAAGGCAGGCACCAAATACCAGGGGTAATTCCAAGTGAACTGATCACACTAAATTGAAAAGGACTTGTTAGTGTGCTGTCGCGGTAAAAGTGAGGAAAGAAAACAAGCCAGTCCCCATCTGTGCTTGCCCCAGGGCGCCTCGGACTGAGTTTCACAAATCTAATGAAGCAGTCAGGTTAAAATCCAACCACAGAGTGGCTGTGACATGTGGAGAACAGCTAGGGTTAGAACAGAGATGCCGGGCGGTTCCGAACGCAGGTGATTATCCATATGATAATCATTATATTTACAGGGCTTCCCATTTTAGATCTGACATCAAAAATCACAAAGAAGGAGGATTAAGGAAATAAACAACCAACACAGAGGCCTTCCTGCTCCCGGAGTGGAGCGCTTCCATTCATGCATGACAAGCAACAAGAGCAAAGCTGAACAGGCCGGGAGAGCATTTCTGAGAAGGCTGCATTTCACATTAACACTTGTTTCCATTTTGATAACTTTCACTATTATGCAGTTTCTGAGACAGGTCACATTTTCAGAATCAGGTTCCATTGTTGTCTACGCTATAACACAGTATCATCTTTCTTTCGCCATGAATGATACTCACATAATATGTCTTTTACAACAACAGAGCCATTTTTTCCTTCCTGGAACCGAGTGTTGTGAATAAAATGACATATAATTAAAGTCTTAGACTGTCTATACCATGCCACTTAGGATTTACAGTAGGCTTGTTGCTTCACCACCCAGGTTGAAAGGGCACTGATGAAACAACCATCAGATATGGGTTTTTGAATTGAAGTTAAAAAAAAAGTGCTGAAATTTATAGTTAATGAAAACTGTGGAGTGCTTACATTAGAGCGTTTTTAGGGGATTAGCAAGCTACTATGAAAGAGCACAATCCCCAGATTATTCAGAAAAGGAAAGCAAAACTCAAGTGCATGTTGGTGCACACAAAAGACAACTGTTTCCTTTATAACCAACTGATCAGAAAACTCTTGTTTTGTCTGATGCACACAAGTTATAAAGCAGAAGTAGTATAATCGATATTAAACCAAAGCTACAATCTGCATTTATTCATTTCAATTATTTGTTACTAGGTATACAGAAATACACTTTCTGTATACCGACCTGCTATCACTGGATTTTTCCAAATTCACTTATTAATTGTTGGAAGGTTTTCTTTGAGATTGCTTAGGATTTCCTGTCTGGATAGGTATGATTGCTAAATACCACACTAACAGAGCTCATAACCCTGGCCTTCCCACCTATGGCTCTGGACTACTTCAAGACAATGAACCCAAGTTACAACCATTATCTGTCTGCTTATGTAACCACCCTGCATTTTCATCTTGAACATGAGGGGTGCTGGGTACAGGTTGAATCTCGAGGTACTAAAACAAAATGGGAAGGTCCAACTAAGATCAGAGAAAGGTAACTTCCCACAGGAAGCAGCTCACCTATCTGAAACATACTCCTTTATTGTTCTAAGCAAGAGAGCAGTAGAAGATTGTCCAAAGTGAGGAGGTATGGCTCTCACTGAGGATCTCCATGGTCCTTACCCAAGTCCTGGGAGTTCAGGAGTTCAGAACACTGGGAGATACCACACCAAGGGAGTATGGGGCTACCAGACCAGAGCTGCTTCTTTACTTTCTTCACCTCTCTATCTGAAAAGTATTTACTCCTAAATATGGTTTTATGCTACGAGCATCTATCAGGATAGAGGACACTTCTATACCTTTTGTAGATTGTAAAGTGATATTAAAATTATTCTATAACAGATGAAGAAATAACACTCTAAGTCCAAAATGCTGTGGTACAGGTAAACCTAAGATACTACAGTACATCATGTTCATTTTTCTCTACCTAGATCTATGTATAGAAAGTTCCTTATAACAGAAAACTCATAGACCTATCTATACATTGAAAATAAATGGCTCTTTTTGAATGGGGTTCAATATAGTAATAATCAAAAGGAAAGACTTTAGGGCTTAGAACTGAAAGATACTAAGTTCCAGTTTTACAGCTGATCTGCTTTGTAACATGGAACCAATCACTCAGCGTATCAATTTCTTTACCAGTAAAACTGGAGTCAATACCAGTTTCAATAGGTTGTTGCTAGGAAAAATGGAGACATTTCATGTAAAACTACAAAGACATTTTGCCTCTGAATCCGAGTTCTTGGTAAGATCTCAGTATAGTTTTAAGAAACAGAACGCCTAGAATGCACTCAATGTTTTGCCCTGTCAGCAATTCTTCTGTGTTGCAGGTACCCTTCAGAATAGTTTCAAATTTGAATCCCTGTACAACCTTCTTCCACATGGAGTGACTTTCTTCTAACACAGACAGAGGAGATGGAATGCTTGGTTCATTCTCTTTAACCCATTCCTCTTTCCCTGAGCTCACTCCAGAAACTCACTAAATTGCCAGGTTGTGAGTACCATTTTGGAGGGATACATGGCCAACTTAGGACTAGAGGCTTGACGGCAAACATGTCACAAGGTGACTACGATGCTGGGTTATACTGACTAGTCTTAGGACAGATCCTGAATGAGAGGCACTAATATCCTACTCACGTTTATATGGGAGGACGCTAAACCATAGAGAGGTAATTTCTCATTCAATTATATTACTGAAAACTTCAAAGCAGTGTGGTCAGAAAACTGATTATAGGGTGAGAAAATTCTGGAAAGTAAATTTAGGAACATGCTATTTAAATGCATTTGGATAGCTGAGTATGGTTAACTATTTCTTGTTAAGAGGCAAATGGTATCCTGTACAAAGAGTTCATTTTTTGGCATCAGGTCTTTCAGTTTCCAGGTCATGTGTTATTCTAAGAGATTACAGTAATACTTTTAAGCAGTGTTAGAATATTCAGGTCCGAAAAATAGAGTCCAAGTCTAATACCACTCTAAGGTCTACAATAGCTTTAGCAGTGATATACCTCCAAGTCAGACTGAAATTCAGTGATAAAGAAATACCTGCTGTGTCTTTATTTTCACACCACATACATCACAACATAAAGACTTACGTTGCCTGAGCCACTCAGTGTTTTCTCCTGCTGTTCTCTAGACTATCTTCATGCTATCTACAAAACCATTTATGCACCTTCATATGAGATTGCTTGAGCACTAATACTTAAAATTTTTATATTGTTGTTGACAAGAAAGTTTTTATTTATAAGTAAAGTATATAAAGGTTAGATAACTGTTAAGTTCTTGTCAGCCTGGAAACCCTTCTTAAAAAAGAAATTTCATTCACAAAAATGTCTGAACTGACTTTTCCAAGGAATATAATGTCTAACTTTTTGGATATTTCCAACCTGTGCTCTGACATTTATTACCATATGCTTCCTGTCTGCAGAACGCTGAATAGAAATATTTATTTACCATTTATTGAGTGCCAAAAACTCTATGGGTCAATGTGTAACTATACAGACAAACCTGGCCTCTATCCAATAAGTTTATAATAAAAACTAGATAGTCAGTATATAAATTATACCTCAATTAATGAAACTTAAAAATATTTAAGAGACAAAACACAGGCCAAAAAATAAGGCTTAGTTTACAAAACTTAGCCCTTTCACAAAGTGGTTCATTAACTAGCTGATTTCTCTGTTTTAGCAAGACTAATAGTTCATTTTTAACCTTTAGACATATTTAATGGTGGTGTCTTAGTAGGTGCTTCAGCACAATTTAAGACTGATTGGCTATGCAGGTAACTTCTAGAATAACCTACGTTCTAGAATAATCTGTTTCACTCTGTTGTGCAGTATGTGTATGGTGTATACTCCTGTGTGTGTGTGTACATGTCCATGTATGTGTGCATACAGGTGTAAATGTGTGCACATGCATATAGAGGCCCAAGCTCAATGTTGGATATCTCCTTAATAGTTGGCCCTCTTTATTTTGGGGAATAGGGTCTCCTGCTGAACCTGACACTCATCTATTTGTCTAGGGTGACTGACCAATGAGCTTTAGGACTCCATCTGTCTCCCTGCTGCTATGATCTCCCAGTGCTGGGATGACAAGGGTGCTCGGCCAGATCCAGCTTTTTACAGAGTTCCAGAGATTTCAATTTAGGCCCCATGTTTGTGTGCTAGGTACTTTACTGACACATATCACCGGGCCCCGTTTAACTTTTGGAAGAATGAAGGCAGGACAGCCTGAGAGGACAGTCTCAGGGTAGCAGTATTAGGTACTTTTTTTTTTTTTGGTCTTTTTCAGGCAGGGTCTCCCTGTAGCCCCAGCTGGCCTAGAACTTACTATGTAGACCAGGCTGGCCTGGATCGCACAGAGATCTGCCTCCTGAGTACTGAGACTAAAGGCATGTGCCACCAGGCCACCCAGTGTCTGCTGTTTTGAAATCTTTTTATTACTGATAGTTCTGCAGTTGCCACGGTGCAGTTTCTCTTGTATGTCTTCTTTGTGTTTGCTGGGCTTCTAATATTAGTATGGTTCTAATTTTCACCACACTGGGGAAACATTCCAGTCACTGTTTCTTCCAGTACTGTTACTTGAAGTTGCACCACAGCTCACAAGTGTTCTGTTTAGTTTTCTTATAGGCTTTTCTCTGTTTCATCTTGAACATCTTCTGTTGCCATGTCTTCAAGATCATTAATCTTTTCCTCTGCAGTGCCTCATTTCATCCAGTGTATTTTCATTTCTAAAAGTTAAATATTTTCACTACTTTCCAATTCTGTTTAATATGCTTAGTCCTTTTTGTTTTTGTCTTCTGGAGATATAGAATGTATTGGGGGATACAGTTTCTATTTCCAGGCCAATGAATTCTAACATCTACGTGATTAATGAATCAATTTCCATGGGCTGTTTACCCCATGGGTATACTTCTTTTCTCCTCTTCATGAAAGGCAGTGTGTTTAAAAAATATTTTATCTATTTTTTTATGTGTCTGAGTGTATTGCCTGTATGTAAGTGGACCTGTGTCATGTAGTACCTGAAGAGGCCAGAAGAGGGCGTCAAATCCCCTGGAACTGGAGTTATGGATGGTTGTTAGCCACCATGTGCTGGGAACTGAACCTGGGTCCTCTGCAAGAGCAGCTTAGTGCTCTTAACCACTGAGCTATCTCGCCAGTCCTAGCAATGTGATTTTGTGTGTATGTTTCGAGGTAGTGGATATTTTGTTTTTCATTATATACTTTGCATGTGTGTGCGTGTGTGCGCACGTGTACACATGCACATAGAAGGCAGAGGTTGATGGCAAAGTCTCTTTCTCAACCACTCTTCACCTTTTTTGGGACAGATCTCTCACTGAATCTGGAACTCACTGATTCAGCTAGGCTGGCTGTTGAGCCCCAGGGTTCATGCTGGCTCTGCTTCCCCAGGGCTGGGACTATTAGTGCATGTGCTGCACCTGACTTTCCACATGGTGCTGAAAATCTGGTCTCATGCTTTTATGGTGAGCGTTTTACTGACTAGCCATCTCCACAGCACCTCATCACATGCATTTTAGGTTTAGTCTGACACTATAAATCTCACCCTTCCAGTCCTACTCAAGTGGTTTTAACTTATGTTTATCTGGGAAATCTTACAAAATCAACTCCCAAATAACAAGGTAAGAGCAAAATGAAAACACACAATATATTAAACACAAAGTGGACAATAACATAGCATATAGTTTCATTCTTGTAAAAAGTAGTGAGGGCCGGTTGGATGAGATGGCTCAAGGGGGACAGCAACCTGCTGCCAAGCTCAACCACTTGAGTTGGATCCTTGAAACTCACATGGTGGAAGGAGAGAACTGACTTCCACAGGCTGTTCTCAGACCTGTACTTGAAGGATCCATGGCACACACAAAATTTAAAAAAAAAAAAACTTTTAAGTGGCTGGAGAGATGGCTCATTGGTCAAGAGCACTGGGTTCAATTCCCAGCACCCACATGGTGGCTAACAACCATCTGTATCTCTGGTTCCAAGGGATGTGATGCCTTCTTCTAACCTCTGTGGTCACTGTATGACATAGGTACACTTACACATATATAGGCAATACACTCATATGCATACAAATAAAAATAATAAAATATTTTAAAAAAGGAAAACTCTTCAGTTCGGAATTTATACATATGTGACATATTTCATCCAAATATACCTACATTAGTATTATTTTATTCTTTCTTGCCAATGTACTATTTATGTACAAAGAATATTGTAATGCTGCAAGGAGACTACAACAAAAAACTTTCAGAATGGCCAGTGAACAGTAGCAAGGACATAATTAACACAAGTCTTATAAATAAGAAAATAAGTAGTCAGAGAGCTGGACATGGTGGTGCAAGCCTATAATACCAATCCTTAGGAGGCTGAAACAGGAATATAGTAGGTTCACAGCCATCCTGGGTTACATGGTGAGATCCTGCCTCAAAACCAAAATAAAACAAAACCAAACAGAGGCTAGAGAGATGGCTCCAGTGGTTAAGAGCATTTGCTGCTCTTGCAGAGAACCAAGGATCAGTTCCTAGCACCCACTTCATGGCTTGCAACTGTCTGTGATTTCAGTTCCAAAGGATCTGATGCCTTTTTTTGATCTCTTTGGGCACTGAATGCATTTGGGGCACATACAAAGAACTCAAGCATACACACATAAACATAAATAAGTCTTTAACAAAATGAAACAATCAACCAAATCCTCCCATCCAAAGACAGACACCCATCCTTTACCTCAGAAATGCTCCTGTAGAATCCGAGATAATAAATACATGACATAACAACAGGACATTGGGGATTTAAAGTAACACAGCATGGAGGTCAGAGGACAACCTGAGGGAGTCGGTTCTCTCCTCTACCCCTCGGGTTCTGGGGATAGAACTCAGATTGGCAGGCTTCGTAGGTGGTGCTTTACCCACTGGGCTACCTTGCTGGCCCCTGCAGGGACTTTCATTGTAATCAACACTATAAAATGGCTGGGCTTGTAGTGAGATGTGGGATGGTTTTTGTCAGCCATTCTGACCTTTTGTACCCAGGCTTACTAACTGGTGTGGATATACATCCCTCTCAAGGGATGTTTTCTCAAGGTCAACCTAGGCTGTTCCAGGTCTTTTAAAATAGGACATGAGTTCCTCTTCTTTTTTTTTGGCTGGGAAGGATTTCTACACAGTCTAACATTTAGGGACATTTATTTTAAGACATGACTTCTCATTTTCCTCTGTTCTTCCAGACATCTGATTGCAAACACTTCAACTTCTGTGTGCCTCCAATTACTCTTCATTTCCTGGGTAAATATTTTTCCTTTATCTGGGTCTTCAGATTCCACTGGATAATCAAATGGTTGAAGACGAGACTTTACTACCCTGTGAGAACTCCATGTTTTTACCCTTTCCTGGAAAAATCTCCTCCTTCCTTAACTATTGTCTATTTTGTGTTCTTGTCTCTCTCCTACTTCAACTGCTGATCTGCATTTGCTTAGGAAATTTTCTTTCTCCCTGGAGTAGCCAGCCAATGTAGCACTCACAAGGCAGAGGCAGGAGGATTACCAGTTCCAGGCCAGCCACTCAGTTCTCAATCTTTTAATCTTTTCTCTCTTGACACTGGGGTGGAGGGTGGATTTCCTACACCCTTTTTGTTTAATATCATTAGCAGATAACCTGCTTCACTTCCTGAGTCCTTCTGGCTCTTTCTCTTTACCCCTGACAAGTCCCAAATTCGGCCAAGTCCATTTTATAACCACAAGACCTATATTTTCAATCACACTGACTCACAATTAAGTCAAGCTTCTCCTTACTCTTGCATGTATGACTGCTCGAGTCACAACTCGTTTCACCCAGTCTGCATGCACCCTTGCAAACAACCATAAGATTAGCCTTTGCTAACCTTTAAGCTTAAAAAGTTGATTTTTAAAGACCAACTCTGATTAGCCTTTGCCTAAATAGGTCCCCATCACTTCCTGATCCAAGTCCTAGTTTCAGTCTTTCAAAGAACCTCCACAATGTGCCTCCACTTATGCTTTCTAGTCTGATCTTTTACTATTCTCTTATATATGTACCAGGTGCCACTCAAACTGGAATATTTGCTATTCTCTGAACATGCCTCAGGCTTTTCTGCCTTCATGCTACCCTGCACATGTAGACACTAAATGAATTAGAATACCTTCAACCACTCTTGTCAAAATCCTACCCATCCCCCCAGGGTTAGTTCAGCCTTCTTTCTCTTAATGGAAAGCCTTTCTGAATTGTTCATGGCCTCTCCTTTCTCTGCCTCCAGAAGTGGCTTCTTGCATTGCACAAGGATTTTGCTCAAGTTGTAAAGGCCTCTCAAACTGGCAATTATGGAAACACAGCTATTTGTATCGATAGCTTATCTCTCTTACTGGACTATAAATTCTTAGTGCAGAAATTCTTTTTTCTTTTTCAGTTTGTGCCTTCAAATCATCTAATATATCATCCTGTATAGAATAGATAATAAACCCCTGTTGACTTTCCAAATGATAAGGAAAAAGCAAGGAAGACAAGACAAGCCTCCAAATACTTCTTTATTACACTGCCATCATTTCTCACAGCTTTTACTGTAATAATAATAATAATAATAATATCATTATTACTTTTGAGATAGGGTCTCACTATTCAGCCCTGGCTAATCTGGAACTTCTTATATAGACCAAGCTGGCCTCAAACTACAGTGATCCACCTGCCTCTGCCTCCTGAGTGCTGGAATTAAAGGTGTGAGCCACTGGCCTGGCTGTTATGTCTGTTTTTTTTTGTTGTTGTTGTTGTTGTTATTGTTGTTTATTGAGACAGAGTCTCACTGCTCAGCCCTGGCTGATCTGAAACTCATTATGTCGACCAGGCTGGCCTCAACTCAAAGATCCCCTGCTTCTGCCTCCAGGGTACTGAGAGACTAAAGGCTTGTGCCACCACGCCCAGCTAGTACTGTTTTCTTTTCTTTTTATTCTTGAAGATTAAGTCTATTTTTACTTTATTTGTATGAGTGTTTTGCCTGCATGTATGTAAGTGCACCACATGAATACCTAGTGCCTGCAGAGGCCAGAAGAGCATGTCAGATCCTCTGGAACTGAAGTTAAGGACAGGTTTTAGCCATGATGTGGTTGCTGGGAAATGAAATGGATCCTCTGGAAGAACAGTAAATTCTCTTAACCCGTAAACCATCTCTCCAGCTTCATATTACTGTGTTTTTTGTTTTTTTTTAAGACAAGGTCTAGCTATGTAGCCCAGGCTGGCCTAAAATTGGTGATCTTCCTCCTGCCTTTGCTTCCCAAGTGCTAGGTTTACAGCTTTTTCTTTCCCTCCTTCCTTTTCCTTCCTTCCTTTCTCAAGCACCCACGCACCCATCCATCCACCCAGCTCTCGAGAACATATAGTAGGAAGCAGACAAATGTGCATTAGAATAAGTTAAGTCTATGATTTTAGTAGAATCTTTACTACAAAAGTAAAAGATCATTTGACCTCTCTCACTGAGATGTGGAAACTTGGGAAATTGTTGGTTTGATGTGTTTCAGGAGGACATTTACATAACCCTTATTTCGGGCTACTCCTACAGCTGTACTGCTCTGGAAAGCTACCTTAAAGGATATAGTATTTGTTTCATTTCTAAGTACCACAAAAATAATCAGGGAAATAGATTTTCCTGAAAGAATGTTCATCTCTGAATTTGTAGTTTTATAGTTATATTTTCAAAAATGTATGCAGGATGGACAAAAATGTATGCAGTATTCTTGGTGGACACTGAATATCAGAGAAGACAGCACAGCTCAATGAGGACAAATGCCAAAAGGCTTGTCACAAAAGTGGCAAAAACTAACAAAAACCAGAGCTAGGTGTGGTAGTGCACACCTAGAACCCTAGCACTTAAGTGGTGGGGGGAAGGAGAACATAATCTGGAGGCCTAGAGAGGCAGGCTAGAGCAATTCTGTTCAAACACAAACAAAACCCATACAGACCCCCCTCTACCAACCATCCCCCAAACAAAAAACCCTCCCAAAACCCAGCAACAACTCTCCAACTGGAAATCATCAAACAATTAAAAAAAAAATCCTAGATACAGATGAATTATACTATAATAAGAAATTCCAACTCAGTTGCTGGAGAGATGCCTCAGTGGTTAAGAGCATGGGCAGCTCTTGTAGAGGACACAGGTTCAATTTCTAGCACCCTTACTGTGAAAGAAATTTTCTGAATTGCATCTAAAATTAATATACACGATACTTCACAGGCAGGGAATCAATTCTTTAATGTCCAGAGCAGATTACTAATGATTTGGACAAAATAAGGACTAGGGTGTGCTCACCAACCCAGTAGAACCTAGCAATGAGGCAGGAGCAGAGCTAAGGGAAAGGGGCCTGTACTTAGGCTTTATGCTTTCCATTTCTACTCCTAACAAAACCAGTCATTACAATTTTAACATAGTTAGCCTTCACCTAGATAACCAACAATAATTCTGCTAATTTGCAGACTTTTAAAAAAAGTATTGAGAGAGAGAGAGAGAGAGAGAGAGAGAGAGAGAACGAGAACCTGCACACAGGAACCAGAGTTCAGAGTTCAATATCAGGTGCCTTCCTCTTGCTCTCCACCATATTTTTTAAGATGGGTCTCTCAATAAGCCTGGCACTCAGACTGAGCTAGACTGGCTGGTCTCCAGGCTACAGAGATTCTCCTTTCTCTGCCTCTCCAGTGCTGTCACACTTGACTTTTTATGTGGGTGCTGGGGATCTGAACTCAGTTCATGATTATGCAGCAAGCATTTTAATGACTGAGCCATCTTCCTAGCCCAATTGTAGAGATTTTGAATTATCAATAATGTCTGCTTCTCTTTGATTACCTTCACTTTACCCACTGCTAATAAACAGACAATATTTCTTACTTTGGAAAGAGGGCAAAGAAAGGAGTCTCAACGTAGCAGTGATATAGCCTTGAAATGAAAATGATAAACCAGGACTAGCAATGCAGCGTGTAGGGAAAGCACTTGTCTGGAAAATGGTAAACTAGGCAGGTGAGAGATACCAAGCCACAAGATCTGTTCCACCTTAGGTTTTCATAAATATTCACAATCACCAAGTACAACGATGGAAGGAAATATATATTCTCCCTAGTATTCCTTAAGCAAAATACAAACAGCTCATTTGTAAGCTCTAATAATTGTGTGAGACTCAAAGATAGTGTTTAACATTTGGTGAGCATTCCAGGATTCACGTGATGACTGGTAATGTCCCATCTTACATAGTACTACATAGACACCGGAGGTAACAGTGAGGTAATATGTAGACTTTCTTTTGTTTGTGATGATCATCAGAATGGATTAGATTGTGTGTGTGCGTGTGTGTGTGTGCGTGTGTATGCGCGCGCATGTGCGGGAGCGCAGCAGCAGGGGCGGGGCTTGGTGGGTTGAATGAGAAGGTTCCTCATTCAACTATTTGGACACTGTGTCCCCAGTTGGTGGCGCCGTTTCGGAGGTTTAGGAGGTGTGGCCCTGGAGAGTTCTTAAACCTTGCCAGATTTCCATTCTCTCTCTGCTTCTTGTGCCTGCTTGAAGATATGATCTCTTGGCTTCCTGCTCTTGCCACTTCTTGCTGCCATGCTTTCCCCACCATTATGGACTCTAACCCTTTGGACCAGAAGCCAAACAAATAAACACTTCCTTCTATAAGTTGTCTTAGTCATGGTGTTTTATTATAGCAACCGAAAAGTAACGAATACAGGGGGTGTTATCTGTGGTAACGCTTAAGAAAGGTAGCAACAACGATCTTCCATCTGCTTTAAGAATTTTAATAATGGACAAACATATAAGACACCATCTATTTCTAGTTATACATCACTCTGATAGGTTCTGTAATTAAGTGAAAGCAAGGCAAAGAGTATTAAGATGGAAAATGAAAGTCATGGTGTAGTATGTAAAGTAAGAGGGATGAAGTAAAGGAAGCAGCTGAATTTGATCTGCCCAGACAGGGGAGTAAAATTAGGGTTACACGACAGAAAACAGATTTAAGTAAGATAAGTAGTCTGTAGAGTCAACGTGAAAGGGAAGAGGCGGAGGCTTAGGTGGCACATGACAGAACAGGACGAGCACAAGGTGTGTTAACTTGAATCATGAAGCACAAATCCCACAGATTTCAGGACAGAAACCATCTAATTGGCCTTCAGGGGAACAATCCGCTTGCTTTCCATGTTTCACGGAGCAATGGTCTAAAAAAGAGCTCCGTACATACTAGGAATCAAGAAACTTGGATTCCAATTCTTCCTTTGCCTCTCGCCTTAACCCTATTTCGATTTTTTTCTTTTTTTTTTTCTTTTTTTTTTTTTTTTTAAGGCACCATCTCACTTTGTAGCTCCGGCTGGCCTGGAACTAGCAAAGTACATCAGGCTGACCTCGAACGTCCAGAGATCCCCTGTCCCTCTACCTGTCCAGTACTACTACTGAGACTTTTGGTACTATAAAACTCTTGCTCAGATTCCTCATTTCAAGAATGAGAGGCATGTAACACCTTCTAAAACCTCATCTAGATTTTTCCTTTTTGTGTGGTACTGTGGATTGAGCCTAGGGTCTTATATACACTAGGTAAACACTCAAACTAGATAGCCAGCCCTAAAGTCCTTTCTAACTAACTTTAAAATTCAGTGACCATAACACTGATTTTTAGGGAGGCCTGTAACAACCACAGACAATTAAGAAGGGTTCCCTAAGGAAACGTCCAGAGATTAATAAATGACTGGCTTAAGTCAGTGAGCATATTTAAATACCTGTCATTTTCTACTGCAGCTGTCTGTAAAAGGTCAAGTATTTATTTTAAAGATATTAGAAAAGGATTCATTATCTCTTTCTAGAAACAAAAATTCAAGAAACCTTTCTCTTCATTCATGAATACTTAAAACAAACTCTTGCCAAGAAAAACAAACTGCAAAAATATAGATGTTGGAAAATGTGAATAATCACTAGTCTTAAAACCTACATTTAATAATTAGGCTACAGTTTCAAATATACTGCTGTATGCCATGAGGTTTAAACACAAATTCAGTAAGGAGTGTTGATTTTATAAATGGCATTTAAATGTAGTCAGAAGCAGAGAGAAGAACCATCTGATAGAGGAATGCCTATAGTTCAAGTGAAAAGGAGGAATAAATAAAGCCATAAGGGGCCAGAAGATAGAGGAAAGGAGGCAGGCGCAAGTTTATATTTTATATCACACATTTCTCATTTGATGGGATTCTGAATTAATGCTACAATAAATATGAGGCACCTGCCATTTAAGAGGCAAAGATTATTTCTGAAGAACCCCGTGCCAAGTTCTTAAGGAATTTTAGAACATATGGAACTTGGCACCACATGACTGCAAGTAACAATTTGGCCTTTATTCCACACCAATTTGAATTTTATTTAACTGTCTTTTAAATTTTTTATTCCATCTTAATTTTAATCATGTCCATTAATCTGAGAAATAGAACTGCAAGTGGGATCTCCTTGTATTGTTCTACTTCCTAAAGCCAGGCTTATGTACTTTTCCTGACAGGAATTCTCCTTCCCCACCCCACATTCTGCCCCCCCCCCCCCGCTTGTGACGGGGTCTCACTATGTAGCCCTGTAGTGAGAGACAGGCCTCACACTCACAGATATTTACCTGCCCCTGCCTCCTGACTGTTAAGGTTAAAGGGGTGTACCACCACATCTGACTCTGACATGAGCTCTTCTTTAAAAATCAGTAGGAGCTGGGCTAGAGACAGGGCTCAGCAGTTAAGAGCACTGGCTGCTCTTCCAGTGGACTGGGGTTCAGTTCCGAGCACCCAAACTGGCTAACAACCATTGGTAACTCCAGTTTGAGGGGATCCAATGCCCTCTTCTGGCCTCTGTGAGGACTACATGCATGGGTGCACTTACATACACACAGGCAAAACATTCACACAAATTAACACTCACTGACTCACTGATAGGGTGGCTATTTTAAATTGTTGAAATCTGTAAGTGCCTCACCTAGTGTTAGGGGTACCATCACACACATACTGCTTACTCAACAAGCAAACGCAGAGGTCACAGAACTGTTCCAGGAGCACTACAGGGATGAGGCTGAATCTGAAGATTTCTGACCTGATTCCCTGTATTCTGCCTCCTTTCTGAATGCTTTTTACTTTCACCCAACCTTCTGGCTCCCAGGTCTTTAAAGCTAGGCTTTAAATAATTTAGAGTGCCACAGATCAATGTCGCTTTTTGCTCTATATTACTAATACTTGGCAATTTTTGCAGGGCTCTTGAGGGTATAGACAGGGAACAAAGAAAGAAAGAGTAAGGAATCTATGTGGAGGGGGGTCGAAGGAAAATATCTAACACAGGAAGTGACTCAAGTTTCTAGCTACAACCAACATGCTCGTGTCCTATGAGGGTGCTGAGCCCCTGAACGTTAAGGGTTTACACTGTTTAACTTAGTACAGCCAATGTGGGCAGAGCACAGGGGTGTAGGGAACAGTAATTGCTTCAATGCTTTATTTGTGTGAGATCCCTGGGGAAACCCAAATAATAATTTAATTTCATAGGAAAGGAATTTAAAATTATGTTTTACTGGAGGAAATTAAGATTAAAGTACCTTTTCTGGACATATGTGAAATTAAGAATAAAAGAAACAGAAAAAGACTACTTACGATAAAAAATAACATGTATTTGATCAAGTACACACAGAATACAAATATTTAAAAACATATACTAAAATGGTGAGAAAACTCAAGGAATGCTGAAACAAAACAACACAACAACAAAAACCTGGAAAGTTAGGCAATCCTAACTTTCAATCCTTTGTTGAAAACAAGGATTCCTATGTTAGAGAAAAACAGTAAAATGATATAAGCAAAATGTATGACAGGATACTAAGAGAATCACAGGACCAGGGTTCCCAGGCCATTCTAAAGAATGAAATGAATGAAACGCCATTAGTTTCCCTCGGCCTCAGAATGGTTTCAGGTCTGAAAACGAAAGGCAGGCTGTCTTTTTTTCAAGTGGCATTCTTCCAAATCTTGATGGACTCATTTAATTTAAATGGCCTTTCTGGGCGATTTCTGAGATTCTAGGTTTTGACTTTAAGGAAAGAACTGTTAGAAACCAAAGATGCAGACAGAAGAGAGATGTCTGGGGAAACTGACAAGTGAAACAGGTTATTTTCTAGACATATCTCTTTGGAAATTATTATACAGCAGTACTCATCAAAGTAGTAGGTCTCAAGGATTATGACTCCAACCAGTAAATGGTTGCTTTACTATGCAACTAGCCATGTATACACACACACATTCTTATGTAATGTGCATCATTACATTTCTTATTTGCATCAAAATTACTAACTTTATCTCCTGAAGTAAAACTAAGAACATTTACAAACTAACACTGCCCTTTGGAACTCATACCTAAGAAAGCTGCTTAGGGGTATCACAGTGACTAGAACACAGTAATAGTTCACCATGCTAACCTGTTCTTTCACTGATCAAACACGATGTATGAGGTAGGGAATATGATAGAAACTTGTAACTTAGTAGAGGCTTAGGAGGATCAAGCAGATTTGGTGCTATGGATGAACAAGGAATTTCTGAGAATTCAGAGACCCAAAGTATAAGAGTTAGCTTGCTGGGGTAAAAATAGGACAGAAGGAAGATCATGTGCAAAGAGCCTGAGGACACAGGAGAAAGAGCTCAATTGTTTTAAAAACTGAAAGTAGGCCAGCCTGGCTGGAGAACAGTCAGAAGGACAGTGCTATAATACTGAATTCTGTTCTAAGTGAAAAACAAAACATGAGAAAAATCAGAAAACCAAAATAAACCAAACCCCTTGAAAACAACCAAAGAAAAAGAATATTCATCAACTGCAAAGCAAAAATACAGAAACCACATTTAATTTTGCCCTTGACCTAGTTCACAAGGACCATTTTAAATTCACAGAGCATAAACTATAATGCAAGTGTACTTGATACAAAAGACACTGATTCAATTTCTTGCCAAAGCAGGCATTTACTGAAAGCATATGTGCTATATTAAAAAGGATCCTAAAATTTTATGTGCCAGATTTGATAAGGGATCTAATTTATATTCTGGCATTTAGCTGGAAGCCTAGATTTGTGATGTAGTTACACAATAAGAACTTGATTTTCCCTGCTCTTTTACAGATAAGTCCTATTTACTTGGATATTGGCAATTCCAATTAGTACAAGTTGATGTCAAAAAAGGTTAAAGGTCAAGGACAGGAAGATCATCAACTAAAGGAAGGCAGGCGAACTTAATCAATGAAAGTTCGTTTGTAATCACAATATACTCAAGTCTTTGAATCTACATCCAAATTAGAACCTTCACCTGTTTTTCTACAAGGTACTGTGAATACCCTGGTTCCATAGCATTTGCTCTAGAAAAAGAGAGAAAGAGAGAGAGAGAGAGACAGACTCGGTCTTTTAAAAATGTCCTCAAGGCCTTATGTGAAAAGCACTTATTAAGCATCAGTATCAGGCAATGGACCAGAAAGGAAAAAATATGTGGCATGTCCTTAATTCTTCCCTTGTAACAGTAAGTCCCACAATTTGCACCACCCATTGCCTGTCTCATTTGCTACTAGATTGCTCATCACTGTATCAAGAGAAGTGCTGGGTATACAGCAGGTGTTTAAATATTCTTCTAATTAAGAAATGTTTTTAGAGGGGCCTGGAGAGATGGCTCAGCAGTTAAGAGCACTGGCTGCTCTTGCAGAGGACCCAGGTTTGGTTCCCATCACCCACACAGTGGCTAACTGTAATTCCAGTCCCAAGGGATCCGATGCCTTCTTCTGGCCTCCTCCGGTATTGCACGAATAAGTGCAAGTCACATATATGCAGGTAAAACATTCATACACATTAAAATACATAAATCAAATTTCTAAAAATTTAAAGCAATGTTTTTCGAGACCTATGGAAGGCTGAAATATTGTTCATGGATGCATGAGCTCTCGTTAGAAATAGTTAAGCATATTACAATGTCATAAGCAACTTTTTCTTAAACTAGAATATCATCAGTAGTGAAAGTTCCATAGGAATTCATTAGAAAAAATTACAAGACAAATTCTGGGGGAATAAGAAAAGGTAGAAATCATAAAATTATGCTACTAATGTTTAGGGTGAATTCTTTTTTGTTCAGATTTTTAAAAGAGACTTTATTTTTTAAGCTAGTATGTGGGTTATAAGAAACAAAAACACAAGAAGCAAAGAGCAAAGTCACCCATTCTTAAGACTCTCAGTGGGCTATGTCATTCTTGGTCCTGTGTGTACACATACCCTTCATTCTGGGTGACAGAGTACATGGTATGTGCCAAGCTTTCCCACACACTGTGAATAGTCATCACCTAGAAATCCCAAGCTACCTAAGAATTTTGCTAACCAAGAATACACTACAGGGGCTAGAGAGTGGCTCAGTGGGTAAAATCACAGGCTGTTCTTCCAGAGGATCTGGGTTCAGTGCCCAGTACCCACATGGCAGCTAACACCTGTCCCTTAACTCCAGTTCCAGGGGACCTTATGCCCTCTTCCAGCCTCCACAGTTGCACTTACATACATGCAGGCAAAACACTCATACACATAAAATAAAAATAAGATCTTAAGAAAAAAAATATACTATACCAGCTCAGTTTTTTCATTTCGTTCTTTTTAAGGTATTATTCGGAAGCCCAAATTGGCCCAGAACTTACCATGACAATCCTGCTTCAGTCTTTTCTGTGCTGGAATTACAGGCCTGAGTCACCAAACCTGGGTCAATCTGTTCTTATGAAATACCTTTCAACATATTTTGACCCCTCTAAGGAGGGGTCAAATCATTCTCATTCTCTCTCTTTCCCCTCTTTCTCTATCTCTCTGGTCTTTTTGAGACAGGGTCTTTCTGTAGCCCCAACTGGCCTGGAACTCAATATGTAGACCAGGCTGGCCTTGAACTCAGAGCGATCTGCTTGGCGCTACCTCCTGAGTGCTGGGATTAAAGGCATGCACCACCACACCCAGCCCGACTCAATCTCTTAATGCTATCTCTAGAAAAGTTAATTCAATATTCTGATTTTTAGTTTGTCATTCTAAGTAGTCTTAAAAATGTATCTTCTGGTAGACTTGAATTGGCAAACTTTCAGGTAACTACTTATCCTACCTGTAAATTTGGGTATCTGCAGTGTTTTTGATGATTTATTTTAGATTCTAGAAATGACTGCAGCCAAACTCCCCACCAATAACATCCTCCCTTAAGCAGTACTGCTACTAAAGACATAGTGGGAGTCTTTGTACACTGTTGAGTAATTACTCATTTTATTATTTAAATTTGAACGTATTTATGACAAATACTCTAAACTGGATCATGAGCTCTTTTAGTTCAGCATAATGCATTTCTTAAGAAAAACATTTTACGGGGATGGAGAGATGGCTCTGTTGTTAAACACTAGTTGATCCTGCACAGGACCTTGATTTGATTCCCAGCACCCACATGGTGGCTAACAACCGTCCATGATTCCAGACCCTGGGGATCTAACCTTTTGGCTTGACTTTTGCGAACATTGCACAACACGAGTGCACTTACATACATGCAGGTAATATACTCATACACATAAAAAATAATAAGAAAAATTTACCACCTTTCTCTTTTTCTTTTGCAAGAGCCTAACAATAAAATAAGCACACTAATCATTTTAAAATTTGATAATAAAGCTGTATTTTGGCTTTTATCAAAGGGAATTTTTTTTCTTCTCTGTGTGAAATGCCAATTACTATACCTTTTGTACTAATGCTGTAACTTGGAAAGATGTATGGTCCAGCTACAAAGCTAATATCTAAGACACACCTAAGTGACAAAATTAAGT
This sequence comes from Eospalax fontanierii, assembly GCA_035773235.1. Lineage (NCBI taxonomy): Eukaryota > Metazoa > Chordata > Mammalia > Rodentia > Spalacidae > Eospalax > Eospalax fontanierii. The sequence goes on along the minus strand of CM069540.1, from coordinate 16,199,321 downwards.
TAATTTCAAAAGGGAAAAAAGTTGCTGGTTCAGATTAGTTTTTACTGTTGCTTTCATGTTACATGTTACTTTATGGCAGTATTCAGAAGTGGCTAGTAACCACTCTAGAGAATTCCATCTGTTGTTAGTTGAGACATTGCTGTCAATATGATTATATCCTTTCTAAGATTATATAGACAATGGTGGCCCATCAACTGGGATATCTGGTGTAGCAAGAGTCAAATGACTGACTTTGTAAATAACTGAATCAATGGCTACATTAGACCCATTGAAAACTCACAACTTGGGATTACTAAATTAGATAGAGGCCATATGCTATAGAAGATAAGACTAACACAACTAAATAGAAATTACAAGATTCTGTGTACAAGAAAGCATCCAAAATAAAGTAAAAATACAAACTGGGAGAGAAATATTTACAAGTCAACTAGGGATTGATTTCCCTAATAAATTATAAACCAAAAGAAAGTAACAAGATAGTAAAAAAAAAAAAACCCAAACAATTCAAAATAAGAATAAAATAGGGCAAAGGAATAAGAAACTGAGAAAAATACAAATGGCCTATAAAAGTCTGTGTCACTTCAACAATAACACAAAAATTGAAATCTTTTTAAAATTGACAAAACTTAGATGTTTAAATTAGGAGTATGGTTTTGTGTATGTGGCATAGGTATGTTTATACATCCATGAGTGTGTATACATGTGCACACATGGGTACAGAAGCCAAAAGTTGATCTTGGCTGCCTTCCTCCATTGCTCTCCACTCTATTACTTGTATCGATTGATTTATGTGTGTTCGTGCATAGGTGTGAATGTGCCAGGCCACAGCCTATGAAGGTCAGAGAACTAACCTAAGTTGGCCTTTTCTTTTCTCCAGGTATGTCCCTGGGAAATCTCAGGTCAAACTCAGGTTTTCTGGCTCAGAAGTAAGTGACTGTACCTGCTGAGCCAGCTCACGAATTTGTCTCCCTCCCAACTCAATTTTTGAGACAGGGTCTGTTAACTGAACCTGGAGCTCACCAATTTGGCTAGCAGGCAGGAAGCCCAAGAGATCCTTCTGTCTCTGCCTCCCCAGATCTGGAGTAAGAGACACAGTGCCACTGTGCCCAGCTTTTTACATGGGTGCTGGGGATCCAAACTAAAGGGCTTCGTGCTTGCATGGCAGGCACTTTCCTGACTGAGCTATCTCTCCTGCTACAGGAGTATGTTTTGTTAAGAGTTTTTTTGAAAAGCAATTTTGTGAAACGCTAGAAGTTAAAATTTTCATTTAAACTGGTAGTTTAATTCCAGAGATTGAGCCTAAAGAAATATTTATACAAAAGCACTCATGACATATTCACTATAGCACTATTTACAATAACAAAGCCTAGAAAACCACCCAAAAGCCTTAAGCAGGAGAACAAATATGGTGTCCTCATATAATAATACTTTTTTCTAGAGACAGGGTAGCCTTGAATTTGCTATGTAGCTCTGGCTGGCTGGTTTCAAACTTACAATCCTGATGCCTTAGACTCCCTGTTCTGAAACCACATGGGATGGCCAGAGCACCTCATTAACAATAAAAAAAATATATAGTTCAGGGGGCTGGAGAGATAGCTCAGCAGTTAAGAGCACTGGCTACTTTTTTTCCTTTTTCTTTTAGTCTTTTTGAGACAGGGTCTCTCAGCATCCCAGGCGGGACTGGAACTCACTATATAAACCAGGCTGTCCTCAGTCTCCCAGACATTCTCTATTTCTGCCTCCCAAGTGCTGGGATTAAAGGTATACACCACGTCTAGCTTTCCTGGCTATTCTTGTAGAAGACCCAGGTTTGGTTCCCAGCTCATACATCGTGGCTACCAACCACCCTTAAGTTCCAGCACATCCAACATGCTGTTCACTGCTTCCACAGGCACTGCTAACATGTGGTACACTTACCTGCATGCAGGCAAAACACTTACACACATGAAATAAAAATAAATAAAAAATGTAAAGATACATGATTTATTAACAACATTGATCATTTGTTCTACTTTGGTACTATGTGGATATGAAGTACCCAGTATTACACTGTTTCTGTGAAATAGTTATGTGGTTTTCAATTACAACTGGAATTAAAGGATACCACAAATACTGTACAATCAACCTATGTCCCTGTCAGTAGTAGCCAAAAATAAAAGCCCATTTCGCTGCATTATTTTATTAGCCTGTGTTTGAGACCCAAAAAGTTTTCCCTTCCAGATTTCAGTCAAAAGTGAAAAATAACAACAGAATAAAGTATGCCATCGTTAGTTACAGCAGAAAATTAAAAATTCTTTTTGTGGTCAGGTATGGTAGCACATGCCTGTTAACCCAGGAGACTGAGGCAGGAGGCCTGCCTAGAAAACATCATGAGAACTCACTTCAACTCCAAACCCCCATTCCCCATCCAAAATCATACTTGCAATTTTTAATTAGGAGTTCCAGAAACAACAGGGGGAGTACACAGCCAGCAGCTCAAATCCAAATTGATTTTACACAATTTACACAGTTAGAAAGTCATGCGGTAACAGCATACCCCAGTATGCCGAAGGACTTGCTCCACATAAAGAGCCGAGAGGAGACTCAGTCAATGGAGTGTGCAGCTCTGAGCTTCCAGGTTTGACATCCTACTACATATTCTAAGAAAGAGTGGTGACTAAGTGGGGACCTGACAGCACCAATCATGGAAACTTGAAGTTCCCCTTGATAGATACAGTGCTGCTGTATAACCTATGCTTAAATCTTGCAGAGCAATAATGGTCCTAAAAGGAAACTAATGGCAGGCTTTAAGCTGTGCTCCGCATCTTTCTCGTCTCAGATTTTAAAACAGACTCCTGTATTTTGTAGGTTCACTTTCTCTTCACAGCAATGAACTCTTTCTTTAGAGAGTACGAAACACACACACACACACACACACACACACACACACACACACGCACACACACAAAGATTAGTTAAGGTTGGACAGTAAGATTAGCAAAAAGTTTCCATGAATACTATATATGCTCCTCCCACCAAAGCTGTGAAGTACCACTGATTTTCTACAGAAAATATTTAGCTTAATAAACAACGGCAGAGTCCTGGCTGGTCAGATCTAGTTTAGTTCAGTGGCAAAGAGCTACACATAACACAGTACAAGAGGGGCTTGAAATATACTCCTGCCAATTGCCTTTTTTCCCCCTTTAGAAGCTTTCTAAATCAACGACAAGCTATCTGCACTGAGAAGGGTATGGAACGGCCTCAAGTTGTCTATGCAGTCCTTCTGTAGAAAAAAAGCCCAGCTCATATGGCATATTGCAGTTCTCTATTTTAGAACTAGCACAGGAACCATGTGATGTATTCATTGCTATGGTAACTACATTTCAGTAGTGAGCAGGAGAGCAAACGGGCATGTAAAACATGTATAAGTTGTCAATATATAAGTAATTGCTGCCCTGGAGCTGCAATAACTTAAATTTCATTGATGCATGACTTCTTGAATAAAAATCTAGGCTTTCTATTTTTTTTCAATGATGTTAATAAGGCTTCACTCTCTAGAACACCCTCCTCATTCAAGAAAACAAATGAATAGTTTTTTTATCCCCCAGTTTCAGTTGCTTCTTAGAGAAAGAACCACTACTGCTATTATTATTATTGAAAAATATGCCACGTCCTACATGTCACAGAAGATAAACACAGCCTCGGTCCTGGGGATAGAAAAAGGGCTCTCGCTGCATGCTTTTCTCAAGGGTTTGGGCCTTCTGTTGAGACTACCTGGATCTAATTTTGAGACTGGTTCCAGGAATGGTCTGCATACCTGACTTGATGCTAGAGTTATCTCAATAGTCAGGTGCTTTTTGTTCAGGGAAGTGACAACTAAAGAAAACAAAATCAAACCACCAAGATCCTACTAAGACTTTACTACCCAATCTTATCTGACTGCGCTGCATGTTAATCACTCTTCCATACGGTAATGATTAGGACAGAAACCTTAACACATCTCTCTGAAAATTCTTTCTCCCTTCCGTTCCACCCATAATTCCAGCCTTGGGAGGATTAATGGCATCTGACACCAATGACTCAAATGGAGAGAAAGATGAGCCTGTTTTTTTCTCTTTATTTTTATTTTCTGTGTACTTGTGTTCTGCCTGCATATAGGTAGGTGCACCACATGTGTGCAATACCAGATGAGGCCAGAAGAGGGGGGTCAGATCCCTAGAGGTCAGGACAGTTGTTAGCTACCATGTGGGTGCTGGGAATAGAACCTGGATCCTTGGTAAGAGCAGCCAGTACTCTTAACTGCTGTGCATCTCTCCAGCACCTTATTAGCTTTTTCTTTTGAGACAGGGTCTTACTACATAGCCTAGGCTGGCCTAAAACTGACTGTAGCTCACACTGGTCTTGAAGTCATGATTCTTATCAGTTTTCTAAATGCTGGGATTATAGGAATGTACCACAGTATGTGGCTAACAAATGATTTCCCAAAAGGTCAATTTTTATATTACCTTAAATCTGTAGTCATGTTGATCAGCTTACTTACATTTTGATTTTTATTTCAAATAAGTTAAATCAGTAAATGTAAAAAAATATATTTTATATGATAAATATTTAGAGATTCTTTTATAAGACTACATTCTGCAGGAAACAAACAAACAAAACCCTGCCTCACTGCAACAAATATTAACATCAGAATAGATTACAGGGGGAAAAAACCCCACTGTTCTTACAGGATGGTGTTAATTGACTTGGACAGTCTTTTATTGTAGTAATTTCCCAGTTTAGAAAATGTTACCATTTTATTGAAACTTGAGGAAAATTATACATTGGCTAAAGCAGGCTATATTTACAGCCATCAGACTTTATGCAGGCAACTATTCGTGTAGAAAGTAAAATGAAAAGACTATAAATTTGTATTTGTGTACTAAAAAGCAACTTAGGACTTTCAGCTTTTTCAGCGATAGGAATATTTTCTTCAAACTCATTGGTTCAGTGGCACCATATGGGGCCTGCTGATCATCAGATACCAAGAATGTCTCCAAGATACATTTCATTCCAGTGTTAAAACTTTCTACCCTGCAGCTGTCATTATAACTATATAATTCATGCCCTTCTAAAATGCAAACTGTAGCTTATTCCACTTATGGAAACAGAAGCAACTTCTAATGGGATCTGTATTTCCAAGTCATAACTTCAACTCTTTGTTAAAGAGCACCCCAAACATGTGGAGTCACTAATGTCTTTGCAAATTTAACTGCTGCTATGGGTAGGAGGATGGGAAAGAGGACAAGGGAGAAAGGACACACACACACAAAGGCGTCAAAAGCAGAATGTCAAGCAGAGATGAAAATGAATGGGACTTCTGCTACACAAACAATAAGGACTAATCTCAGAAACATAGTAATGAAAAGAGCAAAATTTAGGAGACCTTAAATTGAATTGTACAATATCAACAAGGTTAAAAAAGCATAACTGAATAAGGATATATATGTACACAAACGCACATGTAGATATGTGTATTTATACCTCAACGAAATATGCTATCTAAAGGAAATGAAAGCACAAAGTCAAGTAGGCATCAACTCGGCAGAAGACTGGCAAGATGGTGAAAGAACAGAGGCAGAAGCATGTGCTGTGTAACATACATATGTTACACAGATTCTTTGAAATATATTAAATATTTCATAATAAAAGAAAAAAGTCAAGAGAGAAAGAGCAGGAAAGATATCAGTGTACAATTACCTTTTCATGGGCAAAACATCAGAGTCTGTATTTTACCACAAAAAAGAGGAAAGGCACATGGCACGAGCAGCTGTCACGGGAGAGATCCGCTCTGTTTCTAGCCTGTAAGCATACGTGGCTCCAGCATGGAGCTCAATGGGAGGAGTGCTCGCCTAGCACGTAGGAAGCCCTGAGTTCCATCTCTAGCTCTGCATAAATCAGGCCTAGTGTCACACACCTGTGTTCAAGGTCATCTTCACTTGCACGGTGAGTTTGAAGCCAGCCTGGAATACATGAGACTCAGTCTCAAAAATAAAAAGACAAGAAAAAGCCTATGGGAGAAAGCCAAAGAGTCATTATTTTCTCACTGAGATTCTTGAGGCTAATTGTGTCAAAAACCATTTCAGCTTCTATGTCATATATAAGCGCATGTTACATAGCATGAAGTACAATTCTAATAAAACCTTCTTACTTTTTCTAGAAATAGGCAGGCGGTATTGCTCTTAAAAACTGGGGGTGAGGCTGGGCATGGTAGTGCATACCTGTCTAGCACTCAGGAAGTTGAGGGAGGCAATCAGCCTGTGTTACACAGTGAGACCTATCACAAATAAACAAACAAAAGAACCCTAAAACCAACCAAACAAACAAAAACTGAGATTATCAGAGATGCTCTCTTCACTTGGATAGCATTTGTGTTTTTAAAGATTATTTCTTTCTCAAAATTTTATTATTATTATGTATATGAGTGTATTGCCTGCATGTGAGCGTACCTGTGTCATGCAGTGCCCTTGGAATCAGAAGAGGGCATTAGAGTCTCAAGAACTAGAGTTACATGTGGGTGCTGGGAATCGAACCCAGGTCCTCTGCAAGAGGAGTCAGTAAACTACTGAGTCATCTCTCCAGCCCCTTTAAAATATTTCTAACATCCCAGAGTTCTCTATTTTCTTTTCTCAGTCTCCTCACCTTTTCCTTGAGACAGGGTCTCACTATGTATCTTTGGCTGTCCTCAAACTCATCAGAGATCCATCTACCTCTGCTTCCCAAGTGTTGGGATTAAAGACGTGTGGCACTATGCCCAGTGCTGGCTTAGTTTTTTTGATACAAGGTCTTATTATATAGTCCAGGCTGGCCTGGAAGTCACTATGTAGCCCAGGATGACTTCATTACCTTCTGCCTCAGTTTCCCAGTGCTGGGATTATAGGCATGTATCACCATGCTTAACAATATTCAATGAATGGATAATCTCTATATAAGCTGAGAAATTATCCTGGTAATGGGCATCTGCTCCTGCTGTGAATCTTCTAACACAAGTCTTTTTGTGGATGTACATTTTTGTTATTTTTTTGGTTGGTGTGTTCATTATCTTAAATAATGTATTTAGCAAATAAAATGACTACTGAGTGTGCAATTTTTGTACAAGTACTGTACAAGCCACCACAATCTATTTTAGAATATTCCCATGACTCCCAAAAGATACCTCCATGTCTTTTGACATTCGAGTCCCCTTCGGCTAGCAGTCTATCATTTGCACTGTAATGTGTATGAAGCTTCTTGATGTATTTATTTATTTATTTATTACCCTTATGGTCTTTTGAGCCAGGGTCTCCCTGTAGCCCTTCTGGCCTGGAACTTTGCTATGTAGACCAGTCTGGCCTTGAACTCCCAGAGATCTGCCTGCCTCTACTTCCCTAGTGGTGGATTAAAGGCTTGTACCACCACGCCTGGGTAGAGCCTCATAATTCAATGAACTCTTTTGTACAACTAAAGTCAAATTGACCAAACAAAAAATCCAAAATGTTTTCAAGTCTCGACTAAGTGCTGATTTCAGTGGCTTATGAAAACAAAAAATATTTTACTTATTACTTTTATTTTATGTGACGAGTCTATTGCCTGCATGTGTGTAAGTACATCCAGATGTCGCGCAAGGCCCATGGAGGTCTGAAGAGGGTGTTGGATCCCTAGGAACTGGAGTTATAGACGGTTGTTAGCCACCATGTGGGTGCTGGGAATTGGACCTGGGTCCTCTACAAGAGCAGCCAGTGCTCTTAAATGCTGAGCCATTTCTCCAGCTCCTGGAAACAATTTTTTTTAATCTATCATTACTACCTAACTTTAAAACAGGTGGTGTAAGCCCAAGGACCTGAATTGGATCTCTAGCATTCATTTAAGGAGCTGCATGTGGGAGTTTGTACTTATAAACCCATCCCTGGGAAAATGAAGAAAGGTGGATCTCCAATCCAGTCAGTGAAAGAGCCCTTTTCAAAAAACAAGGTGAATGACTCCTGAGGAAGACCCAAGGTTGGCCTTTGGCCTCCACATGGACACACGCATGTGAAAGCATATGTGCACCACACAGACACAATCAGTGCAATGGGCTAAGACATTTCACTATTTAATCAGGAAATATGTGGTATATTTCACAGTTGGTTGTGGATTAGCAAGATCAACCAGGGAAAACCAAGGTTTCCTATCACTAAACTTCCAAATATATGTATAATTTATGCATGAGTCTGTAAGTTGAATATATGCACAGTTACAAAGTAAATGGCCTAAAATCAGAACCAGTATGATCTGAAAATGCTGCCTTTAGTTAAATGTAGGAATCTCTATGCTTAGCATTGGTTATAATGTAGGAGAAAATTATATGTATCTCCATATTTCTTTATACTAGTCTAGAACTTCTCATAATTCTTAACCCACTTTTTTCCTTGCCCGTTTACTTCCACAATGGTGTCTGTGAATGGAAAGAAATCCTTAATTTTAGGGGTCGATGAGATGGCCCAACAGGTAAAGGCACTTGCTGTACAAATCTGGTAACCTAAGTTTGATCTCTGGAACTCACACAGTGGAAGGAGAGAAGAGACTTCTACAAGTTGTCCTCTGACCTCTACGTGTGAGCCAGGGAGTATGTGCAAAAGATTTAAAGTCCTTACTTTCAAGGAGTTCAATCTATTTTTCTTGATTGCTGGCATTTTCTGTGTTCGTAGTATGTTTCTTGCCTATCAAGAGCATGTTGATATTTTCCCATGATTTCTAAGAGCTGCATTGTTTTATATCTTAGGTTCATGTACAGTTCATACAGAACTAACTTTTATGTATGGTGTGGGGTAAAGGGCGAGTCAATTATTTTCCATGTGAATACACAAGTGACTCGGGCAGCATGTCTTCCTCTCCCTTATGCCACATGTGTTATAAATTAAATGATTCCTTATGTGTGAGTCTATTGTGATATTATGCTATATAACTTTTAGTCTTTAGTTTCTGGGTCAAAATTCCTTCCTCAAGTTGGCCATACAACTTCTAGTCTTGTCTGCCTTTCTGTCTTACACCTAGCCTTAAAGGAAATATGTGACTGATAGGACCCCAGTTTCATAAAAGATCTGGTCCTAAACCTATAGGAGGGAATGTTGTATACAGACAACGGGAAGAATCTGAATAGACAGGCCTTGCTAGGTGTCCCCACTCAAATCTGTTAGCATTAGCTCATATCATTTGTGTTCAATCACACTTCTACAGAATTGTCTATACAAGGAGGCCTACATAAAGAAAAAAAAAAAATCAAAAGGACAAGCTTGACAAGAGTGTCCAGGTAGTGCCATACTCTGAGTTCCTAGACGGTGCAGCGCCCTATGCACCTCTTCATCTATAGATCTTTATAATATCTTTTATACTAGCCAGTAAACGTGTAGCCCTAAGCCATGCCAGCTGTTCCGACAAATTAAGTGAACCCAAGAAGGGGGCTTGTGGGAAACCCAATTTCTGGCCAAAGGTCTCTATGACTGGCATCTGAAGGTAACTGGCAATAATTTTGGAGGGTGGAGACTTAGCTTGGGACCTGTGGTACCTCTAGACAGACTATCAACAGAACCCAACTGGACACTACTCAGGTAGTATCTACTCTACAGCTGACAATTTGTTGGTAGGGGAGAAATCCCACCTTTAGCTGGCCACAAAATTTATGAATTTATCTATATTGTGAATGTAGGGAGAAGCTCCTCCCCTCAAATATCTCCAAAGCCTTTTTCTTTTGTAGCACAGGCTGGCCTGAAACTCATGACTTCCCTACCTCCTAAAGACAAAGGTGTGTGCCACCAGGCCCTGCTTCCTTGCTCCAGTTCTTTTCCTGTTTTTGTGTCCCTGGCAGGACTCAATCTTACAGCCATGGTCTTCTTTTCACACCCGAGTGCTGGGTTACAGGTATGTGCCACAGCACTTGGCTTGCTTTCTTTTTTATATCACTGCTTGGATCAGACTGGCTTTGAACTTCTGGGCTTCAGGAGATTCTTGTGTTTCACTGTCCTCAGGAGCTGGGACTACTAACACAACATCATTGTGCTTGGCTCATAAAATGTTATCAATTGGGGGCCAGCAAGATGGCTCAACAGGTAAAGGTGCTTGCCACCAAGTCACACATGGTAGAAGGAGAGAACTACTTCCCTAAAAGTTCTCTGGGGCAAGAGGGGATGGCTCAGCAGTTAAGAGGATGCATACTCTGGCAGAGGACCTAGGAGAAGTCCCTAGCACTCATGGTGGGTAGTTCACAACCACCTCTAACTCTAGTTCCAGGGGATCAGATGCCCTCTTCTGGCCTCCACAGGCATCTGGTGTGCAATCTCTCACACACACACTCTTAAAAAAAAATACATCTTCGACACATGGGCTGTGTCACATGTAGATTGCACAAATTTACACATACACACAAAATAAATAAATGTAAAAATACTTTTAAAAACATATAAATTAATAAAAATACCAGTATATTCTTAGTTTTAAAAAATCATTCATTTTTATTATTATTTTTATGAGTGGGCTATGTACCACACGCATGTCTTGACCTGAGTATGGGAGAAGAGGGCATTGGATCCCCTGGAACTGGAGTACAGACAGTTTTGAGCTGCCATTTTGTGGTTGAGATCTGAGCCCAGGTCTTATGCAAGAGAATCAAGTGTTCTTAATTGCTAAGCCATCTCTGTAGCCCTGTGAGTCAGTCAGTCAGTCAGTCAGCAAGCAAGCCAGCCAGCCAGCCAGCCTGTCTGTCTTTCTGTCTAATGTGTGTAAGTGTACCTAAGTCATGCAATGCCTGCAAAGGTCAGAAGAAGGCATCAGATCCCCTGGAACTGTACAGATGTTTGTTAGTAGTCATGTGAGTGCTGGGAATCGAACCGGTATCCTCTGCAAGAGCAGTCAGTGCTCTTAACCTCTGAGCCATCTCTCCAGCCTCGTAAGTCTATATTTTTAAATATAAAGGAACCAAAGTTTTAAAAACTGATTGTTAAACTATCTGACTCCCTACTATCCCAGCCAATCTACACTAGCTTGCTCTGTTCTAACCTATTATACCCAATGTAGCCATGCCAAAGTATATTTCTAATGCTGCCAGTTTTATTTAGAAAATTTTCAATATCTTTCAATTACTGCAAGACCAAGGTCAAGGAGAGAAATTACAAGGCTACTACATTTAAATAGGCAAGTGACAATGGTGTCACAACTAGAGGGGGGCAGTGGAGATGGTGAGGAGATTTTGGCATAATATGAACATCACAGAGTATACTTACACAAACTTGAAGGTACAGGTTAATCATTCTTGATGCTATCAGTAGACATAGTAAGAAGCTCAGTGGTAAAGTGATTGCCTAGCATGCATGAGGGCCAGGGTTTAACAGCCCCACGCATATGCATGCGTGCATGCACATACACACACTGACACACAGACCACACAAAGATGAAGTAAATATGAGATATGTAAGGTTGCTGCATCACAGTAATGTTTTACAATAACTTTTTATTAGTGGATGTACATTTAAAGTAATGATAAAAAGGACAGTACAGCAAATACACAACACGGTGGCATAATCATCAGTAAGCACTAAATGGCCAGCAGGTTTGTTTGCATAACATCCCCATGAAAAACTGAGTCATGGGTTTCACATTATAATGGCTGTAGTTCCACCGGATGATAACAATTTTTTTCAGTTGCATCCAGTCTCACAGGACAACTACTGAACAAAATGTAGGTAGGCAATGTATGCCTTTCTATTTGCAGAATTCTGTCCTCCAAGCATGACATGACAATTGCTGGTTTTGAGTTAGAGCAGCTGTGATCACCCACAGGTGACTCGGGAGATTAGGGTCTATTATTATGGTGGGGAGAAAGTGATTAGACTGTCACCTGAGATTCCAGCCTCCACCGTCTCCTGCCCCACTCAGCTGCAGGGTAATCTTGGGGTCCTCGAGTATACAGGAAGTAATAGGTAGACTAGTATTGCAACGACAGTGATTCAGCTTTGGTGAGTTGTCACCCATGCTGAGCTGTGGCTTTTCATGACACAACTGTCTAATAGTCACTCAGGCTCCTGTATAATCCCAATAAACTCATTAGTTCACCAAGCTGAACTTGTACGGAGTCATTTCTTTGGCTGGTCAGTGCCCTGGCTGGGCTAAACAGGCATTCTTTGTATTTTCCCAGGAAAAGTAATGCAGTAATATTAAGGGAGAATCACAAGTGATTGTTCTGATCTTGGTTAATATACAGCAATGATTACCACAGTTCCCTGGCTGCAAATCACTGGATGTCTACCGTTGACACAAAATTGTCACACGGCATCTGGAAATGGAGTGAGGCATCATAAACTTCAAGATGCTCAAAGACCCACGTGGCACAAAAAACTTATTTAAAATGCATCACACACCTGAATGTAAGACCAGAAACTTTGAGAGTGGGAGTGGAAAACATAGGTAAAACACATCAAGATGGGCAGAGACTCTCTGAAAAGATTCCAATAGCGCAGGAAATAACGCCCCAAACTGACATGGGATCACAAAAGCTTAAAAAGTGAAGGGACAGTGAGTAAAAGTACTTGCTTCTAAGCCTGGCAACCTGAGTTCAATTCCCATGGTGGAAGGAGAGAACTGACTCCCTAAAGATGTCTTCTGACCTTCAAACACGTGCCATGGCACATGTGTACACACACACACACATGGGTGCACACACACATAAGTGCAGTAATAAATCTTTTAAAAACTGCCTATATACCAAAATAAACAACAAAGTGAACAAATGCTAGAGGGAAGAGACAGCCTACAGAACGGGAAAATATTTTCCAAGTATACACTAAAGGATTAATATCTAGTTATAGAAAACTATAAAGAATGCTAAGAATTAAACAGCAAACTGCCCTTTGAGCCCTATCTCAAACAACAACAAGAAATACAAATGGCCAACAAATATATTGAACTGTTCAAGGGGACTAGAAGATGGCTGAGTGGCTAAGAAGGCTTACTATTCTTCCAGAGGTCCCAAGTTCAGCTCCTAGCACTCACATTGGGCAGCTGACAACTGCCTATAACTACAGCTCTAGGGGATCTGACCCCCAACACACACGTAACTAAAATGGTGAAACTGCCATGGAAATCAGTGCGGAAGTTCCTTAAAATAAAGACAGAATTACCATCTGAGGCAGCTATGCTGTTCCTGAGCAAATACCTGAAGGAGTCAACGCTGAGACCACAGAGATACATGCACACGCTCACCACTGCACTATTCACAATACCTAAGAAATGGAACCAGCCCAGATGTCCACCAAGAGATGAATGGACAAAAAAAAAATGTACACATACACAATGGAATTTTATTCAGTTGTAACTGAACCAACCAGAGAGGGAATGAGGGTGAGGATGAGTAAGAGCAAAGTACAATGGCATGTACGTATGAAAATGCCGTAATGAGACACATTACTTTGTACACTAACTTAAAAAAATGAATAAAAAATAAGTAATAATGACAAACAGACTTTAGGAAAAAAAAACAAATAAAAGAGAAAAGGAAATCTGATTCTTACTCAGTTACAACAGGTAAACTGTTTCAAAAGCTCTGGTTTTATTTATAGATAGCATTAAGCTTCTTCAGAGGTCAGAGATACAAGGAATGAGACAGGCTTTTTTTATTACTGAAATTTTATTTATTATCGAGAGAGAGAGAGAGATACACAGAGAGAGAATAAGAAGGTGGTGTGCATGTGTCTGAGCATGTGTGTGAAGATCAGAAGTCAACTTTTGGGAGTCACCTCTTGCCTTGGGTTCCTGGGATGGAACTCAAGTCATGAGACTTGCGGGGCAAGCACTTTCACCTGCCACTCAGTCAGTCTTTATATTGCATACAACCTCTGCTCACGTCTGCATCAGTCACTCTGAAGCCATTTCCCCTGTGTGCAGCACTTTCTGTATGCCTTCCCATCACCTCTACTGTGAAATGTCCACCGCACTCAAACCCCTGGTTTGATAACAGATCAGAACAAGATGTAAAGTTAAATCTGAACTTCATATGTAGTGAGTACAGTTTTAGTATATCTCAAATATTGTACGTCCCATCTGAAATTCACATTTAAATGGACATCCTGCATTTCTGTTTGTTAAATTTGGTGACTTTATTATCCAGGAATTCCTCCAGTTTCCAAATTTCTACTTAAATTATATTCAGAATCACAGAGATTAACACTTAGTTATCCTCTTCTCTGAGATTGTTTCGTTGCCCTGTGTTTCAAATACTTAATATATGGATTGAAAAATTAAAATTACAATGAAGATTTCTTTGCAAAGTTCTTATCCAACTGTATTTTTAAAACTGAAAAACAATGAAACAGGGAAAATGCTCAAAAAGAGAAGACTGATGAAGATAAACAATCTTTCATAGACATCTGAAAAAATAACTGAAAGACTCTGCTAAACGCTGAAGATATAATAAAAGAGAGTATTAAGTGAGAGAAATGCTATAAAACTGCACAATAAAAATTATTTTGCTGGACATGGTGGCATATACTCAGTTACTTGGGAGGCTGAGGCAGGAAGATTCCTTGAGGCCAGGAGCTGAAGGTCAGCTTGGTAAACTTAGAGAGCGCCCTGAGAACGTAAACAAAATAATACTAACTATATTAAAATGTGCATATGAAGAACAGTTATTTATTCTTTTTAAAATGTCAGTAATAGGCCGTAGAGTGATGGTTCAGTGGTAAAGAGCACTTGCTTCTCTTGCAGAGGACAAAAGTTCGGTTCCCAGCACCCACAAGCAGTTAATAACACCCCCAAACTCTACTTCCAGGAGATCTAATGTGACCTTCTCCTCCACAGGCATTGCATAACACAGGTGAACTTACACACATATGTGCAGGCAAAGTTCTCATAAACATAAAAACAAATAAGTAATAAACAAAAATCCTATCAGGATAATGTTGGAGCTGGGCTTGGTGGCTAGCACGAGTCTGTAATCTCACTTTATGAGGCTGAGCCAGGAAGATAGCAAGTTCAAGGTCTGCTTAGATTATAGAGTGAGTGCATGGCTAGAATGGACATCTTAGTAAGACCCTGACTCAAAATAAAATGTAAATAGAGGGCTCTGGATATTTTTATTAAACAAAAAAATAGAGGGCTCAGCTCAGTGGTAGAGCACCTGCCTCACATAATAAGGCCCAACATTCAATACCCAGTACAAAAAAAAAAAAAAAAAAAAAAGGGCTGGTACCTGGAATTCAATCTATATAGCCATGAGATTCATGGCTATAATCCTAGCATTCATGAAACTGAGGCAGGAAGGTTGCTGTGAGCTTGAGGCCACTCTGACTACAAAGTGAGTACCAGGTCAGCCAGGGATACTGATGGTTTCAAAATGAATAAATAAATAAAATAAAAGACAATAAAAGACTACTAGAGCTGAAAAATCCCTACTGTGTAGTAGCATTGTAGCCATACATATTATAGCAAACATGTTTTTCAAGGGATGATTATGAATGACTATATTACTGTTCTATTTTAATTAATTAATGCATGCATGTATATATGTACATATGTATGGCTTTCCGGGACAGGGTCTCCCTGTAGTCACAGCTGGCCTGGAACTTACTACATCAACCCAAGAAGGCCCGGATCTCACAGAGATCCACTTGTCTCTGCCTCCTGAATGCTAGGATTAAAGGTGTACACCACCACATCTGGCTACATTACTGTTTTATGTATTTACAGTTATGCTTCTGTAAAGAAATTCCAGTCAGGACTCTGGGCACTACAGCTTGGTGGAGTGTGGTGTGACTACACCAACGTTATAATCACCCAGACCAAAAAAGCCTGACTCTTTAAATTTAGTTTTTAAGAACTCAAGAGGACATTCTTTCCCCTAGAGATCTCTTGGAAAGGCTCCTTTTGCTGGTGATCATGTTTTGCTGGGAAGGTGGTATGTGCTCTGAGAAGACATATACATTTGTATGTTTAGGAGCATCTGAACTTGTCCAATGCACCTCTTCATTTAGCTGGACCTGCTGTGTCCTTCATAATGAAACTGTAAGGGGAATGTTTTCCTAATTCTGTGAAATTCCTAGCAAATTTCTGAAAGCAAGAGGGGGTCCCCTGAATTTATGGCTGAGTTGGGCAGAAATGTAGTTGGACTACGGGCTTCCAAAGCCAGCTGGAATCTTAAGTACGGGCAGTCATATGGAGGACTGAGCTTTTAAACTTGTAGGGTTTCATGCAAGCTCTAGGTGATTACAGTCAAGACACAACTGTAGTCTACCCCAGCTAGGATGGAAACAGAACTCGGAAAAAGAGTAGTAAGTCATGACCGAGAAAATCCAAGGAGCTGGGCACAGTGGCTCTGCCTTTAATCCCAGTTCTTGGGAGGCAGAGGTAGGCAGATCTCTGTGAGTTGAGGTCAGCCTGGTTTACACAGCAAGTTCCAGACTGGCCAGGATTCAGTAGATTCAGATTAAAGATAAAATTTTAGGGGCCTATGAGATGAGTCAGTGGGTAAAAGTGCTTCCTGTGCAGTCCTGATCAACTGCTTTTGATCCTGGAACTCACAGTGAAAGGAGAAAACCAGTTCCCAAAAGTTGTGCTATGACCTTCTGGTCTACAGGCGCATACACGCACACAGATGAAATTTTAAAAAGCACTAAACAAACACCACTGGCATTAAGAAAACACCAAAATTAAGACCTTAAACACCGTTTTATATCAAAAGTAGAGGTTAACGCATATCACATTTGTAAAAGCAAGCATTTTCTGAAATTTGCAAAGATTTAAAGTCTCCTAGCAAAGGAAAAACTAATTTTTTCTTAAATGTTTAATAATTCAGATTACTTGTCAGAGAGTGAAAATATAACCAAGTATGAAAGTCAGTATTTTGGAGGAACATACCCTAGTGTAAGAGAAAAAGAGATGACCAGGCAATTATAAAACAGTATAAGTATTATAATGACACACAACACCACAGAATCACATAAAAAACTGACCAAAACCTACAGGATAGCAGATGGGAAGGAGGGGAACTTTTACTAGCTAGAACCGGGAAGGGTTAGGGCAAAAATGAAGAGACTGGCATATGAAAAGACAGACGGGCAAAATAACATGGTAGATTCCTGGGGAAAGGAGAAACTATGATAAAAATGTAGGACTGGAAAATAAAATTAAAGAGGATGGAAAGGTGACTATCTTCTTATTCAAGTAATGTTTCAGTAAAGCAAACAAAGAAAGAGACGAGTCTTTAAAACCTATGTCCTAAGGAATGATCACTTTTTATATCTTGCATTCCTTTTAACTGTATTAAAATGAACTGGTTGGGAAGGACCAAAAAACAAGTTTTAATTCAGTCCAATTTTTACTGCAATAATATTTGGGAAGTAAAGTGACATTTCACTATTCATTTGATAGTGAATTTGATAGTGTCATCAAATTCTATTTGATGACAATACTGTATAATCAGTTGATAACCAAACATTAAAAAAAAAACAACACATTAGGAGGGAGGATACAGTTCACCAACAGAACTCTTGCCTAGCATTTACAAGGCCCTGGCTTTGATTTCCAGCATTGCAAAAACAAAAACAAAACAGAAACAAAGAAACATTAGAAAGGTATTCTACAGCAATGCTGCTGAGACCAAAAACATAGTCCTTTTGGAAAGGAATTTGGCAGTAACAAAATTATACAGGTATAATTCCATTCCTAGGAGAAGTACCTCCAGTAATACAAAAATATTGGTGAACAAGGTCACTTAGAGAAAGACTATCTATTTACTGTAAAATTCAGGGAATAACTTGGATGTTTACACAAATGAGAGAGACTGAATAAGCTTCAGTGTATCCACACACTGTGGAACTGTGCAGCTATGAAAACCAAGATAGCGCTGTACGAGCCATTCTGGAAGGATCTTCAAGACACGCTCTTTAAAAAGGCTAAGTACAAAGAGGACTCATACTTTGCTGCCTTTCATGAAATAAAACTACAACACACACACACACACACACACACACACACATTTGGCTACTGAGTTGTGATCAAAGAAATATAGAAATTTGATCAAGAAACTACTGATATTAATAAACAAGTTGGATTTGAGTATATAGCTCTGCTGGTCGAGTGCTTGCCTAGCATACATGGAGGCCTGGGTTCAATCCCAGCACTAAATAGACTGGGTGTTAGTGTTAGTAGGAGGATCAGGAGCTCAAGGTCTTTCTTAGCTACACAGTGAATCTAAGGCCAGTTTGGGCTACATGAGATTCAGTCAGTCAGTCAGTCAGTCAGTCAGTCAGTCAGCCAATCAATCATCAATCAAAAAATCAGGCTGGAAATCAGAAAGAATGTGGAGAGAAGTAGATGAGAGATGATGGGCGGCGTGATGCTTCTTTAAAAAATCTTTTGCATAGTCATAATGTTTAGAACCATAGAAATAGTTTACACAGTAAACACTAAAAGTAGGTAAGAGTAAAAAAAGAACTCATTTGAGTAACCAAGACATTATTCTGATAATATATCCCAAGGCTAAAGAAAAAAAAAAAGGCTATACGGAGATACTGCACTGTACTTAGTAAATTTGTTTTTCACATTATTAGTTACTTATTACTGCATGACAAATAACTATCATTATCACATAGTTTCTGTGGCTAGGAATCCAGGCATGGCTCACCTAGCCTCTGACTCAAGGCCTCTCACAAGGCTGAGATAAGAAAGAGCCCGGCTATGATCATCTCATGTTTGAGGGAACATCCATGTGGCTGTCTGGGCCCTCAAGTCCTTGGCTACTGACTGAAGACACTAATTCTTTGGCCTGTGGGTCTCCCCAGGGAGCTAGTGAAAGCACAGGAGCTTGCTCTCTCCAGAACAAGGGCTCTAACAGAGGCAGTAAGAGAAACAAACAGGTAGAAATGAAGATTTTCATAACATTATTCATATTATCTCATTTGTTACAATTCTTCTGTTGGAGAGGGACTAAAAACCAATATGAAAAACAGGAGGCAGAGATCACGGAGAGTCATTTTAGAGATTGCTCATTTCTGGTTACCCTCTGGTTCCCAGATTCATCTCTACTCACATGCAAAGTATATTCATCCTTTCTTCAGAGTGGCTTCAGTTTTGTAGCAGGTACATTTTAGGTTTTTTTTTTTTTTTTTTTAATGGGCTTCAGTATACACAGAGACAGAGACGTGGAGAAGGCTACAAATACATTTATTTCTGTTTTGCTCTTACTTGAGACAAGGTCTTGCTATGTTTCCCAGGCTGGTTCCAAACTCTTGGGCTTGAACACAATCCTCTAGTCTTAGTTGCCTGAGTAGCCAGGTACGCATCACTGTGCTTAGCCAGAAAGAACAACTTCAAAGCATTGGACCGACATCTCCTTAATCAAGTGATCAAAGTTACTATCACCAGTCCCAGGCAGACTAAAATTGTGAACGAATCCACAGCAAGTCACAGCACAATTCTTGTGGTACTCTATTATTAAAGAGCCCCAGTCAACCCTACCTTGAAAAGCACTCTACAAATATCAACCAATTTCTCCTAAACTGTCATGAGGCATGAAAGAGACAGACCGAAGAGCCACTGCAGGTTAAAGGGTTTAAGAGGACATCAGATATCTACAGGACTGTGAACACTGGGTTGGGTTTGGATCAGAAACAGGACAATAGGATTTTTCAAAATATGGACATTGTACATAACCACAGAAAAACCATTAAACTAAGAACTTATGTTCATAATCTACTATCAACTAATCTATAGAATCTACTTACATTTTGCCAGTAATCTCCCTAATGTCCAAGAATTTTGGCTTCTTGGCTCTCGTTTTCTGTGCTTTGAAGGTCAGAGGAAAAACCAAAACAGCTAATTAAAAAAAAAAAAAATCAGGATTTCCAAACATGTCTAGTGTCCTACCTACAGTGATGTAAAATTTAAATTTATGTTTATAGGATAGACTACTTTTACTAAACAAATCTGCAGGAGCAATTTCTTAAATGTATTAAAGAAGAACTTTATTACCTCATCATTTTTGTAGTTTGACATGTTACACAAATAAAATGGTCACTTACAAACTTATAGATAGTATAGGAACTGAAACAATCAAATAAATAGGTAAGAAGATTAACTGAAGTATTGAATATCATAGAAAAGCAGTACTGCATAAAGTATGATTATCTCCATGGCAATTCAAACTACTTCAAATGGTATATCACTTTACCAGTGATGGATGGATTGGGGATGATTTAAAAGGATCCCATTACTACAGAGGCAATGCAGCTGAAGAGAGAGAAAGAACACCAGTTGGTAAAGGTGAAGAGAAAAGGAAGAGGTGGGGAGTGGCAGGTGCAGGGTGAGTGCCGACTCCTTCCCCCAGCACACTGAAGGTCTCCTTTCTGTTACAGTGAGCTCCACTTTCTTCAGATGAGTAAACTGAAGGACCCAGGGAGAACGGCAAATCAGAGGCTAAACAGCACTTACATGACACCTCAGTTCAGTCCTGATCGAAAGTTCATGATCTTCACCATGGAAGTCAGAATTTTATAAACCACCATAAGCTTCAAATGTTTTAGAGGGGTTATAGCTCCCATTTTCCTTTACTGCACTTACAGCAACCTTAGATTCTGTCTACCCCACAGATCGCTTTCACTCACTATTTACAGAAAAAGAAAAAAACCTGGAGGAATGGAGAGCTCTCTGTCAAGTCTAAGAACTGGGACTTCCATCTGTTGTTAGATACAGCTCCATTCCTCACATTCAGGTTGAGATGAGGCTGACAAGAGGAAAGGAAAGACCATTTCTTCTGTTACACTATGCATCTGGGACAGTCTTGAAGCCCTGAAAATGTTTGGAAATGGCATACCTTAAAGAGTTAGACTTGACAAAATGTACAAAGAAAGGACTTCTCTGAGGAATAAAAAGTGCATTGACTTGTCAAACAGCTTCTAAAACTTAGTAATTATACCTTAAAATATTTTATTTATTATCCTTATTTTATGTGTATGAGTGCATTGCCTGCATGTAGGTAAGTACACCCATGTTGTGCAATGCCCACGGAGACCAGAAGAGGATACCAGATCCTCTGAAACTGGCTATGATCAGTTAGTTGCCATGTGGGAGCTAGAGATGAAACCCAGGTTCTTTGCAAGAGCATTAAGCCATCTCCCCATCTCTTCCTAATTATACCTTTACAAGAACCAGAGAGACCCAAATTCAAAAGAGAGTATCCAAATGAAGATGTATGCAAGCAGGACATTCACACAGATTTGTGTGTGTGAGAGAGCATACGTGTTTGTGTGTGAAGGTCAGAGAACAGCCGGCAGTACTGTTCCTCAGGATTGCTGCCCACTTTTTCTTTTTGAGACAGGGTAGCTCACTGAACTTGAGCCTGGTCCATTAGATTAGGTTAGTGGGTTGGCCAGCGAGTCCCAGTGATCATGCTGTCTCTGCCTCCCCAGCACTGGACTACAAGTGTGCCACCACGGCTGCTTTTTGAAACCTGAATTCTGGGGCTCAAACTCAGGGCCTCGTGCTTGCAAGGCAAGCTCTTCACCGACAGTCATTTTCCCATTCCCATTTACACAGATTTTTACACGAAATAGCTATGGAGTATCTTCATAAATCAAAATGATCGGTGAGATTCAAAACACTATGTATACAAAGGGAGTTTCAAAAAATGTATTATTCTTAGTGCATATGAAATAATTCAACTGAACCATTCTACCTAATTTCAAATTGCATTTTACTATTTAAACTATGTTAAAGTATATGGATGATGTGATGCTTCAGTGTGGAATTAAGTGGTAACTCTTGACAAAGCAGTCATTACCAGCAGATAATTGACCTTATTTGAGAGCTAAGCATCTTGCAACAAAGTTGAGTGTACTTAATCCTGACAGGTTAATTATCTAGTGATTAGGGAACCTTAAAAGGTATTACTCGTAAGAACCATTTCCAAAATCACACTATTCAAAAACTTCTTAATTTAATCATAATGGAAAACAAGAACAATCAAGTTCTTTAGTCGTGTACTGAGAGATAATGACTGCAAAGTAGTGAGTGTTAGCAGGTGTCAATGGACAGAATTTATACTTATCTTCATGGAGAACGTCCTTTATCAAGCTGATTGTATTTGAGTTTAGTTAACAACTGGTATTGCTGAAGGAAATTATTTAAAATATTTAAACCTTAAAGATGTAGAAACAAATTAAAAATACAATATTAAAAGAGTTTATATACTGGAAAAGTTTCAAAACTTCTTTAGTAAGGATAACCAATGAATTCAGGCAGTTCATTTAAAAGTAGAAAATACAATGTAACAAGGTTACTGAAGATGCTGTTTATTTGATTTTGAGGCAGTGTCTTGCTCTATAGGTCTTACGGTTCATGGCAAATCCTTCTGCCTGCCTAAGCCTCAGAAGTATGGGGATTCTAATAGGCAAGATTTATTAAATTTGGCTTATCAAAGATTTTTAACTGAGGAATCTCAGTTAAAACTGCATTTCTGAATCTCAGTTAAAAGGCTGTGGTATAGTTAAGTGGTCAAATACTTGTCTAGAATATACAAGGCATTAGCTTTGATCCCCAGCAAAGAGTTGGTGGTGGTGATAGGTGTCTGGGAGGAAGAACAGAGATTATTCAACTTCAGGAAAGAATGAACTAAGACATTCTAAAATATGGATGACCCTTGAGAACACTGAGTGAAATAAGCCAGAAGCACCAGATGATGATGATGATGATGATGATGACAGCAGTAATAATAGTATTTGTTATTTCTTGAGATAGGATCTCACTACGCAGCTCCAGGTGACCTGGACTTGACTGTATATATCATGCTGGCTAGCCTCCAACTCACAAAAATGCGCCTATTGTGCTGGGTCAAAGGTATGCACCACCATGCCTGATATATCATAATTATTGTATGAACCTACATGTATGAGGTACTTAGAAATCCACACAAACAAGTAAGAGTGACCACCAGGGGTTGAAAAGAGGGAAACTGGGGAGACATTATCTAATATACACAGAGCTTCTGCTTGGGAAGATAGAAAAGCTCTGCAAATGGACTGTGGTAGAGGTTGTACAACATTGTGAGTACATAGAAATGGCAGAGAATTGCACCTGTGAAAAGGTTCAAATTGTCAAACTTTGTTCATTCATTTTTTTTCTGTTTGTGTTTTTAACTCGGGCCTGTCTTAAGCTCACTCTGTAGCCACAGATAACCCTGAATTCCTGATCCTCTTGCCTCCACCTCTCAAGTGCTGGGAGTATAGGCGTGTACCATCATGCCCAGTTTGTGTAGCTAGGCAAGTGTTCCATCAACTGAGCTACATTCCCAGCCCATAGCTATTTCTTACTACCATAAAATAAGAAGTTAATTTCTGTCACTTAGTAACTGCTAATAATGTAGCAATGATCATCTTGTGACACTTTCACTTTGTCTCAGGATGTACCTAACTAACTATTTTTAATTATTTTTCTTTCTTTTGAGACAGGGTCTCATGTAGCCTAGGCTGGCCTCAAAATTCCCAGTCCTCTACCTTCTAGGTGATGGGACACTGGTATGTTCCACAGCTCCAAGCTCCAAATCCAATATTAATAGCTTATGAATTCCAGTTTCAGTTTCTTTACAGTGAATAGTTATTAC
Source organism: Eospalax fontanierii (assembly GCA_035773235.1). Taxonomy (NCBI): domain Eukaryota; kingdom Metazoa; phylum Chordata; class Mammalia; order Rodentia; family Spalacidae; genus Eospalax; species Eospalax fontanierii. The sequence continues at coordinate 16,175,707 of CM069540.1, read as the reverse complement.
TTTAAGATATTGATGGAGCACTTTCAAATGCAGCTTTATTTCCTTGAATCTTTTAAAAATGAATAAAAATAATTTTTTGTGACCATCGTATGTGAGCAGTCTTTGCCCCATTTCCAGCCCTCCCAGTGCCCCTCCAACCTCTCACATGTCCCCTCTATTCCCTCTCTATTTCCTGTCCCCTTCCATAGTATTGTTACGCATACATGCACACATGTATAGACACTCTGAGTCCATTCAGTGGTGCTCCTGTGTTTAGAGCTGCCTGTGAGTTAGATAAACTCTCAGGGAGCTAGTCCCCAAAGAAAGCTGATGCTTCCTCCCTCTGCATTCCCTGACTGCCTACAGCTCTTCATCTTTCGATGGGACCCCTTGAGATTTATCCCAATACACTTTGGTACGTCAACTGGCTTTGTTATTATTGCAGATCTTGTTAGACTACCAGTCTGTGAAGATTTCATGGCACAGCTTCCCTGGCATGTGTAGAATGCATTACTTAGCAGCAGGTGTCTGGTCCCTCTGGCTCTTACATTCTTTCTGCCCCATGTCCTGCAGTGTTCCCTGAGCCTTAGGGGTAGGGGTTGCATTGTAGATGTGTTTCTTAGGACTGGGAACCTCACAGATATATATTCATGGTGTTTGACCAGTCATGCATCTTTGTAATGGCCTCCATCTGCTGCAAAAAGAATCTTCTTTGATGAGTGGTGAGAGGTATCTTAAATCTTTTTACTCATTTTATAATTTTGATTTTTTGAGCAGCCAAGGCTAGCTTTGAACTTTGTCTATAGACCTGGGTTGTTTGTAACCACCCTTCTGCCTCTTTCTTCCAAGTGCTGGGACTACAGGCCATGTGCCACCATGCGAGCTCTTATGGCCTCTCTTTTAAGTTCTTCTGTGGTAGAAGACACATCTGAAAACACTAACTTCTTAGACCCACTCAACTTCCAACTCCATCTGCTCAATTCAAACACTGTAGGGCTATTTTAACTAAACTCATTATGCTGAGGCCTGGAAATTCTAAGCAGTAAGCTAGGGCAATCACTGGGTTTCTGTTATTTGCTTGTTTCATGGGGGTCATTGATTATTGTCTGTGAAGAGAAGGTCTTAGGTTGGTGCTGTTAGTGTTTTTTTTTTTAATTTTTAAAATTTATTTTTATTTTATTTTATGTGCATGAGGGTATTGCTTGCATGTATGTAAGTGCACCCATGTAGTACAATGCCCACAGAGGTCAGAAGAGGTCACTGAATCCCCTGGAACCGGGGTTACGGACAGCTGTTAGCTGCCATGTGGGTGCTGAGAATCGAACCCTGGTTCTCGGCAAGAACAACCAGTGCTTGTCACCAGCAGCCCTACTGTTTTCTTTGGGACAAAGTTTTGTTATATGTTTCAAGTTAACTTAGAACCTGCAGTTCCCTTGCCTCAGCCTCACAAGTGATAGCATTTATAGGCATAAAAGATGTCTAGCTTGCCAAAGGATTTTACTTTCTAAGACTGAGGCTATTAGGAAAGTGTTAGCTCACTGAATACTAGTATCGAATCCTCCCAGAAAGAGAAAGTGACATCAAGGAGAAAGACGTCCTAAGTGTGTTTGATGTCAGCTAAGTATTGACATCTTAGAAATTTAACACCAAACAGAAGGGAGAAGAGGAAAGATAAAAATAATCATAAGTATATACATGTATATTTCATAAGAACTACATTTTATGCACTGCATTTTAGAACAAAAATATGTTTTCTTCTCTGCAGAACTGAAGATTGGTTATTATTATTACTAGAGTTTTCAAAGAGAAGAACAATGGGTGATATGTTTAAAGAGAAAAAAAACATTAATCTACTTGCTCTTCATAATCAAATATGCTATCATTTTTATTCTATTATGAACTGGTATTTCTAGCCCATTAACATTTAAAAATCAGATTCTGACATCCAACTTACTTGATATTTATTAAGGTGTTGCATTATTTGCTTTTGCATTATATGCAAATATAGCTTTATCTCAATCACTGGTAGCTCACTTGGGTAAAGCTCAGGGTAAATACTGAGGCATTCCACTAGAAAGCTATTTATTTATCAGAAGACCTTTTGAGACTGGTTCAATAAAATACCAAACACACCTAATTACCTCATAGCTGTCTTTATTATTCTATAATCTATATCATGACCGATCTCACAGTGTACTATGTGTCAGTTGACTACTGGATTGCCGTAATAGGTCTCAGTACATAGATATCTGTTGAAATGAATTAAAACGATTCAGAACAAAAAAGATAAAGTTGACCAACATGACAGTCATTAGCAACTTACAGTTTCGTCACTTTGTATCCTAGGTATGGAAAAATAACTTATTCAATAATTTACATTAAGATCTAATCTAATATTACTAGTTTGTAGAATCAAGTTTTTTAAAAAAATTTTAGTATACTATGTGTAAGATAAAAACCTACCATTGTAAGTTTTCAATTCAGTGTTATTAAGACATTCACAATATTGTTTAACCATCACCATCTGTGCCCACCTCTGGCCCTTAGTAACTACTGCTCTATTGTTTGTCAATGAAATAGCTTCTCTTTCTATGTGTGGCATTGAGGACTGCACTGTACATACCAAACAGGTATCCTACACTGATCTATAGCCCCAAGCTTATGAAGTAGAATTCTTACAGGATACTATACTAGTCTATGATGTATCAGGGTTTTGACACTTTACAGAATGTCTTCAGAATGAATTCATAAAGGATGTATGAAAATTTCTTTTCTTTGAGGTTGAATAAAATTCTATTCTATATACAAATAAAGTTTAAGAAAAAATTATTATTTTTATTTTATGTGTATGAATGTATTGCCTGCATGTATGTAAGTGCATCTGCGTTATGCAGTGTCCACAGATACCAGAAGAGGGTGTCAGATCCCCTGGAAAACTGTAGTTATGGACTGTTGTTAGTAGTTACGTGGGTGCTGGGAACTGAACGCAGGTCCTCTGTAAGGACAGTCAGTCCTCTGAACTCCTGGGCCATCTCTTCAGACCCACATAGGAAGTTTTGTTCATTAAAACGTTGCTTTGTCTCTGTTCTGGCTGTACAGAAAATGCCGCTGTCAACACTGGTATGCAAGCACCAGAGCTCCTGCTTCCAGTTTTTGGTACAGACACATGATGTGGAACTGCTGGATCATATGATAATAGTTCTGTGTTCAATTTTTTGGCAAGCCACCAAATTATTTTCTACAGCAGCTAGACTACTTTACATTCTTACCAGCAACACACAAGGGTTTCAATTTCTCCATCACCCTGATGGGTATGAAATGGTGTCTAATTTTAGTCTCATTTGTGTTTCTCTAATGATTAGAGATGTGGAATATATTTTCATGTGTTTATTGGCTATTTGTATTTTTTTGAGAAATGTTTACTTAAGTTCTTTGATCTTTGTGTGCATTTTTAACTTTAAAAATGTTTCATTATTTTTATTTTATGTATATGAGTGTTTTGCCTGCATGTATGTAATGTATCACATGCATGTAATGCCCACAAAGGCCAGAAGAGGGTGTCAGATCCTCTTGGAACTGGAGTTATGGTTGTCAGGCATCATGTGGGTACTGGAAATCAAACCCAGGCCCTCTGGGAGAACAGCAAGTGTTCTTAACTGCTGAGTTATCTCTCTAGTCCCTTTTTAAAAAAAAAAATTTTTTTTTCATAGGGTCTCCTGAAGCCCCACCTGGTCTGGAGCTTACTATGTAGACCAGACTGTCCTTGATCTCACAGAGATCTGCCTGCCTCTGCCTCCCAAGTGCTGGGATTAAAGGGATAACTATCATGCCCTGCACACGTGCTTTTAAAACACAGTCTCCCTGTATGAAGCCCAAGCTGGCCCTAACTTGTAGTCCTTCTGCATCAGCCTCCAAAGTGAGGAGATTACAGACATGTAATAGCGTGTCAAACTTCTTTGACAATTTTTCAGTTTCCTTGTCATTGAGCTTCATATTTGGACATTAATTTCTTATCAGACAGGATTTATGAATATTGTCTCTCACTGTATAGATGTCTATCTTTGGCCATAGAAGTGTTGAATTTTATTAATCTTTTATTTTTTGACTGTTGTTATGCTTTATACTCTCTGTTTTTTTTTTAAAGCAAAACCCACTTTTATATCATCAGCAGTTTCTATAAACTATAAAGTTTCTATAAATGTACATAATTCTGGGACTATTCTTTCCTTTCTAAGTCTCCGCCAAACTTGTAGCATCAATCATTAATGGATACCTTTATACCTTTAAAATTTTACATTGATGGACTGACTGTTTGCATGCCTAGTGCATGTGGGGAGGTCATGGGCCAACTTTTGGGAAATAGTACTCTACCACATGGGTTCTAGATATTCAACTCAAGTCATCAGGTTTAGTGACAACTGTTTTTATCTGCGGAGCCATGTTGCCAGCTTGCTTTCTCTGTCTCTCCCTCTCTCCCTCACTCCTTCAACATGTATTTACAAACAAGAACTTTTACTAAAGAGAACTTTCTGTGCTCTGCAATTTCTTTAAGGCTTATCCTCATTCTCTTCCTAAATAAGGTCTCTTATCACTATAAAGTCTCATCTGCAATTTTGATGGCAATCAGTTCTCTCAAACTCTCTACTTTCAGAGCCTTGTTCTTTGGAATCCTACTTCTCTTACCATATGATTTGTTTTCTTAGCATCTAGAGTATGTATTTACATGTTGTGAAGCCAATTTTTCCTCTCTATAAAGGTAAATGCCAATTTTCCCTAGTCGTTCTCAGAATGCTATACTGGTGACCTGTTCTTTAATTCCTAGACCTTTTAGAAAATAACACTGTTAAGGAAAATCTACAAGATAGATTTAGTCACATGACCATCATTTCTTGTCACTATGTCAGTGTTCTTGTTTGGATATAAAATATTCCACACAGGCTCTTTTCTTTGAATGTTTGGTCGTCCTCGTGGAGCTTTTTTGGGGAAGTTGCAGAACTTTAGGAGGCAAGGTAAAGCAGGAGAAAGTAGACTTTAAGGTTTATAACCTGATCCAACTTCCTGTTCTCTTTGTTTCTTGCTCTCCTGTGATGTGAGGGGTCCTAGCCAAGGTTCCCATTGCCATGAACTCTATCATGCCCTCCCTACCTGTGATAGACTTCATTCAAACTTCATTCAAACTGTTCAAAGAAACACCTCTTTCTTCTTTTAAGCAGCTTCTTGTCAGGTATTTGGTAGCAGTAAGTAACATGGAAGGTGATAAACAATATGCAGCATTTCCTTTCAGGAGTTCCTGCCTCTGCAGATACGCACACGTTATGATATTCTTTCTATACATCGGTCCTTTAACCTTTACACAGGTAATCTCACAAACTACTTCCAGTTCTGTCTGTATTTTTTATAGGCATATTGTACACTTACCTTACTGACAAATGAAATCAATTAATATATTCAAACAATATTAACATCACAGAATTAGAATCAGAATAGATCTCCAGGATGATCAGTATAGCACTTCATTTGGTCAAGATCACATGAAGACATATTCAAGGCCTCTTTTATTTTATTTTTAATTATATGAATGCGTGTGTGTGCGCCTGTTGAATGTGGGCAGCCGCTGAGGTCAGAAAAGTTAGCTCCCTCTGGAGTTGGAATCACAGGCAGTTGTGAGCTGCTCTATGTGGGTGGTGGGAAAAGAACTCCTATCCTCTGCAAGATCAGTCAGCTCTCTTAACTGAGCCATTGTCTAAGCCTACATTCTTTTTTTATTTTTTAAATTTTATACGGGGTCTTCCTGTGCAGCCCTACGGGGCTTGGAATTCCAGCCTGGCCTCAAACTCAAAGAGATTTACCTGCCTCTGCCTCCCTAGTGATTGGACTAAAGGCATGTATTACCATGCCTGGCTATCTTGTATTTCAAGATTTGTTAAAATTTACCTTCTAAACATAAATTATAAATACCAAATCGGCAAGTCATTTTCCTTGATGTATAATGAGATAAAATACATTCTTTGCAAAAAGAAAAAGCTCTAACATTTCAAATGAAATTCTATTTCACCACCTTCAACTATAACACACAAATATTGACAGAAATAACCTGACTAATAAAGAAACCGGGCTGGAGAGATGGCTCAGCAGTTAAGAGTCGGTTGCTCTTGCAGAGGACCTGGGTTTAGTTCCTACACGGAGGAAAACAACCATTCATAACTCCAGTCCCAAGCGATCCAACACCCTCTTCTAGCATCTGCAGGCACTGGATGACACAGATGTACTTACACATAAGTAAGAAAATACTCATACATATAAAATAAATATAAGACAGAAACTAAATATAAGTTAGAGTATGAATATATTCACTCATAATTTATTAATTTAAAGTGGCCATGCTGGTCAAGTATGCATTTGTAAAAATGCAGGAATATATAGTAAAAGGGTGAATTTACTATGTAAGTTAGATCCCAATAATTTAATCTTTAAAAAACTGTTTTTCTAGGAAGTTATTCTGTAGGAAATACAGAAAATACTGGGGTTGAGAAATCCATATTAAGAGAATTTTGCCATACTGGACCCCCAAACTTAGGGCTTTATTTATGCATTCTTAAATACATGCAGTTCAGAAACAGATGAACTATTTTTTATTTTTAGGGAACTCACCGTTTCATTTCCAAAGAGGATGTCAACATAAGGCATAACTTTCATCAAGGATTCCTTGAAGAACTGGCTAATAAATGGTGCGGACAGATTCAAAGCGAAGATCCTGTTGTTTTCAGAAGCATACTGAGCCACTTTTAAAACGGATTCTGGGGACACTGTAAGAAAAAAGCCCTGGGCAAAGAAAAAAGGAGGGAAAATGAGAAATGTCATTTCCAGAGACTCATTTTCAGTGAGAATAAAAGAAACCTATACAGAATGCCAACACTTACACAAAATACAATTATAATCAAGGCAGAAAATGGCTGTATTAACTAGAAAAGTTTATCATGAATCCTATAAGCTTGATTCATCTCATGACTTCAAGAGAATAAAAAATTGTTTATTTCATATTAGATTATATAAACTCAATAGCAAAAAAAATTGTAGGAATCTTCAAAAGACAAAAATACTCAAAAGGTTTCAATCAAGAAAATAATTGCATTTAAATTCGAGAAATGGTAACAAAGTCAGTTTGAATCCTTCCACCTTCATGTAGACAGTCAGCATTCTTTTCAATCATTTATAATGAATCCATTTATCAAAACCAGAGCTTATTTATTACATTCAGAAACATAGTAACTGAATGTACTTCATTTTATGTTTGTATTCTTGAGCAGGAGTTCTCAGTGTCAACCTAGGCTGGCTGGAGAAGCTAGGAGTCGTGCAGTTACAAGTGTGTGTCGCAATGCCTGGTATTAGCAGGATTTCTGAAAATGATTCCATAGTAGAATTTTCAAATAATGAGAACATAATTCAGGACTGTAATAGAAAATTATTTCTATTAATTTCATGTTAAAAAGCTATAGTTTAAATTCTGTTTATCTACATGTTCGATGTTAGTAACATCTTATTAAAATGAGTGGATGCTTTCTAGATGAAAATATAGGCCAAGATATGGACAGATAGGAAGGAACTGGTTTGGAAGGTACAGAGTGCAGAAAGGATTACTACTTCTTTTTTCCTTATAGGAAGTATATGGAGTGGATGCTGTTATTAGTCTCATTTTATAAATAATCCTGAAATGAAAATAGAGAAGTTGAGAAGTGTCTTGTAGGTTATATAGCTTACATGAGATTAATCCGGATTCAAACAATTCCTACTGTCATGTCCCTACTGTTTCCACAGATAATAAAGGGGCAGGAGGGTTTACTTTTGCCAAAGAAGTGGGATGAGAGGCCATTTCCTCTTTTGGAGGTTTATTCGTTTGTTTGAACCAGGGTCTGACTATGAAGCTCAGGCTGGCACTGAACTCTGGAGCCTCCTGTCTGCCCCTCTCCAATGCTGGATAACAGGAATGAGACATGATATCTAGTTTCAGAGGACAATTCTTAAGGATATTTGAAGTTTGAGCATTTCTCCTTGTCAAAGAAAAGAATCAAGTGAAGAACCATAAGAATGAAGAAATAAAGGAGAAGAATTAGAGAAAAGAACCATAGGAACTGTGGGGTAATTTTAAACTATTGGGGAAGAAGAGGAAATACCCATGAAAATATGCCAGAAATGCCTTTAAAAGTTTGTGAAAATGGCCAGTCATGAGTTTTTACACCTGTAATCCCAGCACTTGGTAGACTGAACTGGAAGACTGCAAAGGTCAAAGTCAGCCTGGACTATGCAGAGCAAGACCCTGTTTCAGGAAACAAACAAACAATGCAAAAATGCTATGAAATGTTTACTTATAATTGAAATTTAACCACTCACATCATACAAACAAAATTTAAGAGATAAAAAATATTTTTTCCTTTTACGTTCACATTTTAAATTGAACATTATAAGAATACTAAAGGAATGAACTTGGTCACAGAGGTCATCAGAAATCAGGATCCAGATATTGCTTACACGTATATACGTGTATATACGTGCACCATGTCATGAAATGCCCGCAGAGACCAGAAGAGGGTGTTGGATGCTCTGGAACTGGAGTTATGAATGATTGTTAGCCACCATGTAGGTGCAGGGAATTGAACCTGGGTCCTCCGGAAGAACAGCAAATGTTCTTAGCTTGCAGAGCCATCTCTCCAGTCCTTTAGGTTCTATTTTTGAAAGACAGTTTATTGCCCTTCTGCATGCTAAGATATTAAGAGATTTTTAAACTGTGATCGTGTTAGGGTTCAGAAAATGATACACCAAAATATGGTACTTGGAACAAGAGAAAACTGCAGAAGATACTTCTGTGGGAGAGCTGTTTATAGACCGATTTTCTGACCCCCACTTCACCTGTAAGTAGGTCATAAGACCCTCATTTCAAAGGATCCTGTCCCGTTCCTGGAGGACAAGAAGAATCTGAACAAATGAGACTGGCTGGATGCTATTCCTCACCTGTACTTTACTACCATAGGACAATAGACCTTATCCTTCGGTCCCATCATGATTCTCTCAAAGTTTACTTCTTCAGACTTAGCATAAAATGTAATTTTTTGTGAGACTTTACTTCTGAACACTCCTATGTCACATCCAAGTTAAATAAATTTGTGTTTTTCTTCTCTGTTATACGAGTGTCAGCCATTCAAAAGGTATTGTTTTCTTCCTTATGTAATTGCCTCTAGTACATTAAAGTACTACAAATGAAATGTTTCCTACCCTAATATCATAATGTTTTCTCACTAAATCCTAACTACTATTCAATAGTTCTGAAAGGTGATAAGTTTTAGATTTGTTTTGTTTTTGAGACAGAGCCTTACCATGTTGCCCTGGGTAGCCTGGAACTCACTATAGAGACCAGGCTGATCTTGAACTGAGTGATCAGCCTGCCTTTGCTTCCCAAGTGCTTAGAAGGTAGGTTTTTAAAATTTTTTATTAAATTTTCACCCTTTCTTTTTTAGAAAAATGGCGCTTCAAAACTATGAGCATCCAAACTGCTTTCTTTGCTATTTCTGTGACTTGGAGAATTAAAAGGAGCAGTTTACACAGCATCTGTCCCTATAGCAGTATGTACGTACTTGCTTTTTAGACTTTTATTTAATAAGAAGAGCTTAAAGCTTTCCCCTCTTACTTTTTCCCAAACTGTTGCAATATGAAATAGAAACCTCCCAGAGCTAGCACTCTGCCAGCTGTGGATTAGCCACAGACAGCACACAACGGTCTATATAAATAGTAACCTGGTCAAATAATTAGGCTTCTCACCAACTTCAGACTGAAAATTTGAGCTGTGCTCAAATACATCTGATTGTAATTTAAGGTACAGAACAGTATGCCTCTGGAGTCTAAATTTGGCCTGAATCCACATGTGTGTATGTTATATGTGTTTTACTTAAAAATACGACACAAGAGTTTTTATTGTAATGTGGATAGTATATCTTTGATTTTTGTTAATTTTATGAAGAACAGGCAAAAAACATTAGCTCCTAAGTAGTAAATTCACAATTTAATTATATTTTCAAGTGTTCTCTTATTTTTCAAAGTAAATAGAATTTAAACAAGTTCGATTTGTGCTCTGTTAGATTGCAAAGACTGTTAAAATTTATGCCAACCATAATTTTTCTTCCCAGATTTATAACTTTTGCTAGGGCACATGTTCCAGACTATAGTATCAACCAAAGTGAAAACAGTGCCATTACAAAAAGGTTTTTTTTCCCCTTCACATCAGGTTTGTAATAAAAATAAGCCAACAGTCTGTATGTCTATGCTTTAGAAAAACATTTTATATAACCAACAAAGCCTTTGGATTTTCTGGTTAGGGATTTCAGTCTATATAGTTTGTCACTCTGTCCTTGTAAGCAACCCAAAACAAAGTAGGTTCTCTTACAGGTTGAGTAACAGTAATCATAATTGAGAATGAAGGGGCTATCTTTATTCATTACAATGGAAAAACAACAAAAAAAAGCAGGTAGGAGTGACAAAAGAAAGACCAGGCAAGTCCAAAGACCAGATTTAATGCTCAGAAGTCTCAACCACTGCAGAGGATTTGTCAAGGTAGTTTAAATGTAGGAGAACATGAGAAACAAACGTATATCAGTGTTTACCAAAATTCAGAGTGATTATTTGGGATTCTTTTTAATTGTCTTTACCTAGGTGCACTAACTGTTAATTATTTTTTTACCTGTTATCTGAAGATCAGAAACGTGTACACATATTTGCCTGTGTGTTCTATTAATTACTGAGTTACATTCCCAGCCTGAAACAATACCTATCAATACTGTTGAAGAGAATATATAAATATTTGAAGATACACATGAGAACACTCAACATATTTAAAGTCTCTGGTCAACAATTTTTCTGAGAATCTGTTATGGGATGAGTCTGAAATATCCCTCCACAGGCTCATGGATCTGAATACTTGGTGCTATTTTGGGAATTTGGGGCACCTTGTGGACAGGGGTCTACATGGCTGAAATAGGTCATTGGGAACAGGTCTTTGAAAGTTACATCCTCTCTGGCTCTGCTCTGCATGCTCTGTGTGAGCAGCCTCTGCTATCATGGAAAAGAGCTGTTGCCTCCACCTAGTCTCTATTTTGACAGGTGAAATCCCTTGGAAACCATGAGTCAAAATAAATCCTTCCTTGCTTAGTTGCTCCTGTCAGGTATTTTGTCATAGCAATGAGAAGAGTAATCAATGTGCTAATGTGGTGGTTTGAATGAAAATGTCCCCCATAGGTTCCAAGTATCTGAATGCTTAGTTCCTAGTCTGTGGCACTGTTTGGGGAGGGTTATGGAACTTTTAGGAGGTATGGCCTTGCTGGAAGAAGCATGTCACTGGGGTGGGCTTTGAAAGTTCTTAAGCCTTGCTGGATTTCCAGTCTCTCTCTGTTTCTCTGTTTCCTGTGCCTGTCTGAAGATGTGATTACTTGATTTTCTGCTCTGGCCACCTCTGCTGCCATGCTTTGCCAGCCATTATGAACTCTAATCCTTCTGGAATTGTCAGCCAAATAAACTCTTCCTTCTGTAAGTTGCCTTGGTCATGGTGTTTTTTTTTTTTTTTTTGTTTTGTTTTGTTTTTTCATAGCAACAGAAAAGTAACTAATACAACTAATTTAAGGAGATAATGCAAAATATAGGAAAACACACACACACACACTAATGTATCTGTATCCTATCTAACACGTTTGAAACTGGAACAATAATATTTAGTAACAGGATAATCAAATAAGATTTGGTCCTGTACTCTAGAGCTGGCTGTTATCACTAAGTGTAATGAGTAGAATTGAGGACTTGAATTTTAAATTTGTGTATAATTTTAATTAGTCAATCAACTTGTCTATTTTCTTTTAAGACAGGACTCATATTGCTGTTCTAGAACTCATTATGGAGTCCAGGTGACCTTCTAGTGATTCTCCTGCCTCAACATCCCAAATGCTAGGATTACAGAAGTGCACCACCATGCCTAGCTCTGATTTAAATTTAAATGAAGAAGTCACATGTAGGTGAGGTGTTGTATATAATGGTGCATACCTTTAATGCCAGAATTTGGGAGGCAAAGGCAGGTGGATCTCTGTGAGCTCAAGGCAAGTTAGGACTACCTATTGGATGGACCCTTTCTCAAAAACCAAAACCAAAACCAAAAATTCCAAAACCTGAAACCAAGCCAAACTAAATAAAAAACCTCCTAATGCAAAAATAACTACCACCATAAAAACCTGGAGATAATCAGTGTTAAACAAAATATATTGGCCTGCCCTTTCTTGTTTTTTAAAATGTTATTGTTACAACATTTAAAGTACACATGCAGTTTATAACACCTCTGTTGAACAGTGTTGTTGGAGAGAACACCCTGAAGACATGACATGATGAGACTTAAGGAGAAAATGGTTATGGTACGTATATGGTCAATGAAATGAGACATAAAAGCAGTATATAGACTCTTAGTATGGTTAGAGCCTACATACGGAGCAACAGTAAAATCAGTAAGATATGAGAACACATGAACAATGAAAAACACAGTGAAAGCTGGGCATGAAGATTATGCACACTGCTGATAATTTATTAAACGATGATAAATGGCCAATCACTATTGTGAATAAAAACATTAAAAAACAGAATTATCTTGTTGACTTGAAATAAATACACAAAATACATAATGTTTATTAACAGTGAGAATATTAATTCAGTAAAAAAGAGTAAGAGCAAATCAATGGCTGAAGGTAATTCTACGTTACTTCTTGGGTAAGGCTCCAAAGGAACAAACTAAATATGAGATTATGACTTTAGTAAATATAAACCACTATTTACAGGAACAAATGAGGATCAAAAAAAGGGGGGATGGTGGTTAAAAGAGAAAAGAACAACAGAATCAAAGGAAGCTTAGACTAGTGCTGAGGGGGGAGAGAAGGGCTCAGAGTGCCAGGTGCCTGTTTCAGGATGTACCACTGTTATCTGTTTTAAAGAACATAATTAGGTTGTTTTCAGTGCTGTAACTAAGGTGCCATAGTAACATCAGTTGGAGAAAAGGGTTGTGAGAATGAATAAATTAGAAGTCAAAAATAAAAACACAACTACCAGACAGCATATTTTCTTCCTCTTAATGGGTCCTACACATTTCTTGAATCTCCCAGAGATTGTAAAATATATTTCCGTGTAGGAGTGGGAGAGATCAAATATGAATTATGATAACGCATAGTTCATATCTGCTGTAAGGAAAATACTGTTTTTGACAACCATTAAGATAATGTATAAATCATTTACAATTACAATATTATGACATGCAATATTTCATATGAATGACAACAACAGAATTACTAAGAGAAAGCTAGAAGAAATATACCAGTGAATGCTGTAAAGTTTGTCATCACTGATTGAATGTAATGCATCAAAGGAATAGAAGAGAATAATTCACCTACTTTTTTTTTGCCTGTGTGGCCCTTTTGAAAGCATAAAGACACTCTCCTTTTACACATATATCCCAATCTTTTTAAGGATTAAAATACTAACAGTCTGAAGTATTCCATGGATGAATGAAGACGTCAATTTTCTTCTATAACATGTAACTCCCTCAAAACCAAAATGAACATAAAACAAGAGGCAGAAAGGTATAGTCAAGGAATATGGGTCTTAGGTAGGTAGCATATATGCATATTAAAATATGAGAGAGGGTGAGATATCTAGGAGTTTGTTCTAAGGGAAAATAGAAAAGAATGCATGAATACTTGAATAAGATGTGTATATGGCTCACACTTTTAAATACTATGAATAATATAAACAGGCATATTAGAAACACTGCAACAGAGGTTGGCAAGAAAGCTCAGTGGTTAAGAATGTGTACTGTTCTTGCAGGGGCCTGGAGTTCAGTTCCCAGCACCCATTTTGGGCAGTTCACAACTTCCTGTAACTCCAGCTCCGTGGATCTAATACCCTTTTCTGGCCCCTATGTGCACTGCACTCATGTGAACAATGCCTTCCCCCTGTACATACTTTACAAATGAAAAAAAAATCTTACAAAAACCCTGCAACAATGCAAGTGTTTTCAAGAAAACAAACAAATGTAAAGATACATATTAAACAGATTAAATATCCATGATGTTGAGAACTTAGTATTAGGAACCTGTAATGATATGAAAAATAACAAACATGGAGCCATAACCAAGTCAAGGTTACAGCTTGACAGGACCTGAGAGACAGATTATTTCAGTCATCTGTATGCTAAACAAACTCTCCCACTCCCTCCCTTCCCTTCCTTCTTGTTCAATAGTCTTGAACTTATAGAATGAAGTAGCACACCGCCCTCTCCCAGTACACTTATTTTTAAGTTTTTGCAATGTGCCCATTTACTAATCATGAGTCTTTGGGCAATTTTTGGGTAACATTTCTAGGACTTATTGTTCTCATCTTTAAGTTGGAATAAAATTTCAAAGTTGTAAGAATTTTAAATAAGAACTTAACACAGTGTCAGACATCAAGTGTGTATTCATATATATTTACAGTGTATTAAAATATTACATAGAAATACTAAGAATATTAGAAAGTACCCCTCCCCTAAGAATGGCAAGTTCTATGTTACAGCTGTTAGTTACAATGCTGAACAAAAATGTGCTCTTTAACTTAGATCCTTTGAAATATAAATGCATAAAACAAAATCCATCATTCCCCTTCCAAAAGCTCTCCCTGCCTCTCTCTCTTTGATTTAATCATCCTATATCCTGCTGACAGATTAATCACCCTAATCATTCTTCTTTTCCTAGTAAATTAAATCCAAATGCCTCACACCCCAGCATTCAAAGTTCTCTACATAGCACTCCAACTTACATAGTAAACCAGCTGTAACCTCTATGTTTCCACAACATATGTCCTTACTTCAATCACAAAGAATGATTTGCTTCTCCCCAAATAAATCTTCTGCATCTTTACACTGTTCCATTTGAAATGTTCACTACCTTTACCTGTTAGAATTGTACTTCAAGCCTATTGAAAATATAACTTTTACTCCACAGAGATGCACTTACTCCTCTTCGAATTTCTAAAACAGGTGATACGAAATAAGTAGCAGAACATATTTACTTTACTCAATGATTTGTGCAACTTGCATTTGTCTTACTGCCCTTACCAGCAACAGCACATCATATTTTTGTTTCCTATAGAACAAAGCAGTGTGTAGCTAATTTAAAAATATTTGAGCAACTGAGTTTTTACTGAGATGCTACCTAAATTCCTCTCTCACTGAAATGCTACTTTGAAAACAATGAAAAAGGAAAAATGATGAATTTTCACCTATTTAGGAAAGGGTACATTCATTTTAGACAACTGCTTCTAGTTCAAAAGATCTGAAACTTTCTCAGTTCACAGAACATTTGCAGTTTGTTATTTTTCCACAGTATCCCAGCAAATGTCTAACAGTTCTGTTTTTTTCACAAGTAGGTTCAAACAACTTAATAAGCACAATCTTCACAATATGATGCAAAGTTTGAAAAAAAATATTACATGTAAGTTGAAAAAGAAGCAAAAGAAAAAAAAATTCTGTTACCACAACACATGTTACAACAATAGGTGAACTTTTGGAGGCACGCACTCCTCTTGGGGACTCACATTCCAACCAAATAAGGCCATTTTCCTTCCTGATGCAATGACTTTCAGGAAGTTCAATGTTTTTTTTAAAAATCACATCAATCTTTCCCCAAATACAGTATCATCCCAGAGGAATGTAGCACAATCTATTGTCAAAACTGATGTAAAATATCCTGGAGCGATCTTGTGGGTTTTCTGTACTACCCTGGAGGGTCTCTGTGTATAGTTGAGGAACTGTAAAGCTAGTTGAAGAAAACTCCTTGACATACACTTTCTTTATTTGAAGAAATTAAAACCTTTCATGGTTATGGTTCAGAGTATTTAGGAAAAGAAAGTAACTTTCTCTGTTAAGAAGTAGCACATGCAAATCTGTACATTTGGATGGCATCCTGGAGAGCGGCTTGAGAATTCTGTGAAAAGATGTACGTTGACAAGATGGCAGGCAGGTGCCTGGAAGGCCAGGCATAAACAATGACCAATTGCCTGTGGCTGGGATGACCTATGGAGGGCAGCAATGCTGATACTTAGCAACCAGTTTTAATTCCTTTACCTTACAGAGGATTACAATACTTCTCCAACAACTTAAACCAGCCATAAAAATGAGCTCTTTACTTTCCCCCAGGGTGTAAACGAGAACCAGACAGAAGGATATTTTTCTAGGCTCCAACACTCCAATGATTCCCACTCAGGAAGTTTTTAGAATCTTCTCACACAACTTTCAGCCAAACTGGAAGCCAAGCCTATGGCTTCCGATATCCTCTGGGTTAGAGATGATGAATTTACTCTTTATTCTTCATCTTCCACTTGATCATAAAAAGTAAGGATGTCAATTGATTTTTGTAAAAGGCTCAATAAATATTCTAGCTTTGCAGGCCTTGTGACCCCTGTTGACACTACTTACTTCTGCTACTGAATGGTGAAGGCAGCAATCCACGGTAAGTGTAGTAAGGAGTATGCTTGAGAACCAATAAAACTTTATTCACAACAGGCAGTGGGCCACACTTTGCTAATCTCTGAATCAACAGAAGATTTCTACTAAGAAGAAATTAAAACAACTGGGATAAAAAGACTGTTGACAAGAAATTTCAACTGGAAATGTAGTAGCCTGGGGTAGTAGTGAGATCATACCTTCCTCTTTGTAGCAAAAAACACAAAGAAACTGATAATTAAAGAGGGGAAGAGAGGGAGACAGAGATGGAACGGGAACTTCAATGTCCTACTTTGAAATGAGAACAATGATCTTCCAAGGCTATCACTAATCAGCAGAGGTCCTTACATGTGAAGGCACACTTTATTTCCAGAGGGAACTACACTATCCTGCCTTATTTTTCCTTTTTCTTCGATTTGTGGTGGCAGAGACTAGACATCGGGCTGCTGGGCCACATCTCCAGTATCTATCATCTTGCTTTTACACTCCATCTGGAACCGTGTATCTTGGAGTATTAACTTGCAAGTCTACCAAAATTTTTGAATACTGTTTACTGACAAAACTATAATACCAAGCTTCAACAACAATGTGAAATTTGCCATTGTTCCTGTAATGTGAGTTTGCCATTCACTTCCTTTGCAAATTCCCTACCCTATACAAAGTTTTGCACTGTAATTGTTACTTCTTAAAGAAAGCAATGCTAATAAAGTACTTTCTTTAAAATTAAAGAAAACAGCATCACAAAAAGAAAAGAAAATAATCATATGAACATGAAAGGTAATTAAAAAAAATGTGGTCTGGGTTTGGGGCTAGCTGCTATGCAATGAGAGATAAATTTAATCTTGATGAGCTTAAGTTTTTTTCACTTCAAAAACACAGACAGGAGACTGCATTGGATGGCCAAGAAGACCTTTCATTTCAAGTTTGCTTAAGTGCAATTAAGTTTTAGAAAAAATGATTTCTTTAAGAAACAGAGGTGAATGCTGTGTGATTCATGCAACAGTTATTTTCTCTGTGTTCAGCAACAAGTATTCTTAACTAGTTCCAAAACACTTTTTATCATTCCTGAAAGAAATCCTATTTCCCATTAATAAAAAGTGACTCATTAAAGGGCTGGGAGTAAAGCTCAGTGGTAGAAGACCTGCCCAGCATGCACAAAACAGCACTGCAAACTAAATAAATAAAGTAAGTAAATAAATCAAGCACAAACACAAAATAAAGCAAAAATAGAATCACCCAGTCTCTGCAATCATCTCCCTTCTGCTTCAGTGGATTTGTCTATTCTGAATATTTCAATAAATGGAGTCAAATGATGTGATTGTTTGCGTCTGGCTTCTTTCACGTACATGGTGATTTAGAGGCTCGTTCATGTTCTAGTGTATGTCACCACTTTCTTCTCTCTACTGACAATATGCCATTTGTATGACTGTCACACAGTGTTTCTGCTTATGGACATTTGGGTTGTTTCCACAGCTGATTTTTTTCTTTTTTGCCAAACTATTTTTAGAAGCAGTAAATAACATTAAAAGATACACTTTTTAGAAAGATTTGGGATTCTGAGGAGGGGGTCCCTTTAACCCAGAAACTGACGAATCTTAATGAGTCAGAAGTGAAACGAATTGTAAGCCTGGTTCACCTAACAGTAATTGATTTGAGATTTTAGTAGACGATGAAAAAGCAGAAAATTCTACCCACGATGAAAAAGCATAAGAAACATGGGTGAGGCTCCCAAAGACAAGGAATGAGGTTGGGTATGGTGGCTCTTTCTGGCAAGCCACCTCTGGGGAGTCTGAGAAAGGGAACTGGGACAAGTTCAAAGCTAACCAGGATGAGTGTGAGACCCAGCCTCAGAGAAACCAAAACAAGATGTAACACAACACAAAAGTGACTTCTTTCCAGTTATCGCCATACAATTGGGTTGTTTACATCAATTGATTGACTGATTGTGTGTGTGTGTGTGTGTGTATGTGTGTGTGCACGCACATGCACGCATGTGAAGATCAGAAGACAACTTGTGAGAGTTGGTTCTTGACGTCCACTCTGCGTTCTGGGGATTGAACTCAAGTTGTCAGGCTTGAACCATCTTGCTCACTGGCCCCACAGTTGCTTTAATTTTAAGTTCAAAAAACAGTGGGAATGTAACTATTTTTCTGGGTAATTGTTTTGGCTCTCTGAAGTTTGCATTATTTGTTTTTATAAAAGTATCACTTTAGAAAGGGAAAATGACTAAACTGAAAGCTATTGTTTTATCATTGTAAGTGGCCAGTGTTTTCATTTTTGATAAAAGGCAAATTTCATACCATTTTCTGGAACATAGAAAAGAGCAAGACTGTCAGTAAATGTACTTTTTTGACCCTGACATTTTCCTCTTAGGTGCTGCCAGCATGTCAAAATGAGAAAATTGTTCTTAGACATGAATAATTTCTTTATTGCTGATTATGGCTGGATTAGTACCAATCCAATCTCAGCATAGCTGAGAACGTCAAAAAAGGTACACACAGCTCTTTAGCTTTGAGCCTATCAAATAGGCTTTTCACTGTATGAAATTCGAAGTTTTGTATGCCAATTAAATATTATATTTCAGATAATATATTACTTATTATCTTCTGGATATTACCAAATTATATGACTTGTGATTTTTAAAATAAGTAGCTGAATAAAATAACATTTTTGTGTTTTATTTTATATATATATATGCATGTTTTGCCTGTACTATATGTAAGTGCACCTGTGCTGTGCAAGGGCCATGGAGGTCAAAAGAGGGTGTTGCACCTCCTGGAACTGGAATTACAGACAGTTGTGAGCCCTTATGTGGGTACCGGACATAGAACTTGGGAGGGTCCTGTGAAAGAGTAACTAGGACTCTTAACTGTTCAGTCATCTTTCCAGCCCTAGCTAAATGTATTATTATTATTATTATTATTATTATTTTATGTGTATGAGTGCATTACCTGCATGCATGTAAGTGCACCCATGTCATGCAATGCCTACAGAGGTCTGAAGAGGGTCACGGATCCCCTGGAACTGGAATTAAGGACGGCTGTTAGTCACAATATGGGTACTGGGAATCGAACCAGGTCCTCTGCAAGAGCAGTCAGTCAGTCCTCTGAATTGCTGAGTCATCTCTCCCACCCAGAGTATTTTAAACAATGATACAGGACAGCAGCTCTCAGTCTAGATTTTCATAATTCTCCAGGTGATTTTGTAGAATTACTGTTTTAAAAAATGTAAAATTCACTTGTTCTCCATCATAGATACTTAAAAATCTTCATGAAGATGGTTGGAAAAAAAAAAAAGGGGAAAAAACTCACAACCCACTCTAAAATATAAAACTTGGCTCTAGTCATGGAAATAGTGTAGCGGGGGCTGTAGTTGGAGCTGTGTTTCTCTGTTCTACAGAAAGTTCTAGTATTATCTGGATCAAAAAGGAGAGTTTCCTTGCAGCTATGGCATTGGCCCAACTACAGCAGTACTGCTATATTTGGGATATACCTTAGGCTTCCAAACTATTTCCCAATAAAACAGTGATCTGAAACTAAAATACATGATCCATCAACCACGTCATTTTGCACATCAAATTAAAGCTCAGAGGGGTTAGCCAGCTTGCTCAAAGTCATGTAACTAGGAGGAACTAGAATTCCAGTCCACTGATCACTTGCTTACACAGAGCCCTGACACTGTTCTATAATCAATGACAGAACTAGAAAGAAACAAACAGGTCAGGTACAATATAACTTTGAAAGCAACATACACGGGGGTGGAGGGTGGGAGAAGATGAGGTAAACAGCTGCCTCATGGGTTCAAGAATTAAATACAGACTATCTAGAGAAACTCAAATGGTTCCCACAGTACCTATCCACTACTGCAGGGTGGGGTCAGGGCTCAGGGGCAGACAATGAGAGGTAGTACTTTCTGAGTCTTCTCACTTGATATGCATTCCGCACTGCCCACTGAACTACAGATTGTAAGAATGATCAAGGGATTAATCATGACTAATTAATTTGTGATAAACCTTTACGATTATATTCTTCTAATGTAAGGAGTTTTACATTACTCTCCTAGAACACATTTGCTCAAATAACACTTCCTCAAACAGGTCTTCCCCAGTAATTGTGGGTAACACTACAATCCCTCTAACAGAAAAAATTTTCTTTATTTATCTCTGCAGAGCCATCTCTCTAGCCCCTTTCTTTATTTCTATATGACTTCATAGCATCTATTACTTTCCTTCCTTCTCCCTCTTCTCTCTCCATCTCTCTTTCTTTTTTTGCCAGAGGGTCTCACTATATAGCCTTCACAGTCCTACGACTTGCTATGTAAACCAGGTTGGCCTTGAACTCTCGGAGATTCACTTGCCTCTGCCTCCCAAGTGCTGAAATTAAAGGTTCCACTATCATGTGTTTGAGATACAGTTTTACACTGTTGTCCAGGATGAGTTCAAACTAACAAGAAACTAGAGGAGCCTCTGCTGAGAGTGGAAGGGTTATAGGCATGTCTTATATTACAAAAAAAAAAAAAAAAAAAAAAAAAACAGAAAAAGCAAACTCCCTCCCCCCATGCCACAGTAAGAGAGTCACAGCTCTTACAGGTATGCAGCACAGGACCCCATCTAAACAAAAGGCCTTGTGAAGACTAACGTTCAACTGGTATATACTAGGACAGTGTAGAAATAACGGAATTAAACGGAGAGGATCAGAGGGGAAGGAAGACTGGGAATGTAGCTCAGTGGCACTTGCTTAGAATGTGAGAGGACCTTGGTGCAATTCCTTCTACAGGGGAGAAGAGAATGGGGGACAGGGAGAGAGAGAGAAAGGGAGAGAGGGAGAGAGAGAGAAAGGGAGATGGGGAGAGGGAGAGAAATACACTCCATTGTGGAATATTATGAAGTATCAAAGCAACAGATGAAAGTTAAAAACTACCAGATAGTAAAAGGCCAAATCAAGCTTTACTGCTGTTAATCGTGTACTACTTTAATCTAAAGTGCAGCTAGAAGCAATGCCAGAACTTCTCTCTGATTAAAGAGAATATTATCCAACTTCATCCATCAAAGTTTATTGATTTCTAAAGAGTTACTTAAATGAATTAGGTAACTTAAAAGCCAGAGATTAAGGGAAACCCCATTTTAGCTATTTCTAAGTATGGATAGATTCTAGTAATAACGCTAAGGTGTGGACTTAGTCTTAAAGTTGCATTACTTATGCCAATGTATACATACATCTGAATTTTCCTCTTAGGAACCATCCCAAAACAAAGAATGAAAACTGAAAACCAAACTCCTTTGTAAACCAGGATATCATTTCTGAAGTCAGAAAGGAAATGGAGAAGCGGTGATTAGCAGAGAAAAGGCAAAGTATGATGACCTATGAGGACACATCTTGTCACACTCTGGGCACTTCAGGTGTGGTGGTATCAGGAATCCAATGGGGCTGAAATGGGGAAGATGATCAAGAGTGGAACTTTCAGATTATCATTCCCACCAAGACAGCCAGACAAATGTCCTGTTCCTACAGAGGTAGGCTAATGGAGGGAGGCAGGTGAGGACAGAACTGTAAAGCCTTCAGACTTGGAACAAGAGGAGAAACACAGAGGAAGCTAGAGTTCACGGTGAAGTGCTGGACCAAAAGCAGGATGTGCTGGTTATTCAGACTTTGTCCTGATCGACATTCAGGTTTATGCTCTCCCAAAACGAAAAAGAGCATTCCATCTTTCTTGGAGAAACAAGCCTTGGAGAAGACAGACAGCTATGAAAGTTGCCTCTCACTGAAATACTCTAAGACTGAACATCTCGTGGGTTAATTAATGCACCTCTCTTAAGTACAAACTAACAGCATTTGCTGGCAGATATTGTATAAGAGTATCTAAGAAAAAAAGAGAAAACATCCAAAAGAATTCCAACGAAGCGCTACCCGGGAAACTGGGGTTTCCTTTTGGGGTCTTAGTCACATTGATAGAAAAGTTTAAAATGGACTCAGAAGGAGGGCGATTTCATTTTATTACTTTGGGGGACAAACAAACATGAACAGACGAACAAACAAACAAAACATACTAGTGACAGGTTTAGTGAATGACTGATGAGATTAAAGAAGGCTCAGGTATGTAAGCAGACAGGAACATAAGGGAAGGAAGAACACAGACAAGACACTTCAAAGCTTCAAGAGAAACAAAAGTGATAAGATTATAAAACATAATTTAGTTCACAAATGGATAATATATACATAGGAATAATAGTGTTTGTCAAGAAATTTATCTAAAAATTTCTATTGGAGAATTAGATAGGAGCAGAGTCCAGGATATATGTGAACAAAAGGGTTAAATGTCCAGTTTCTATAATAAGAGGTTAAGTACATACTAGATGAATAGATGGCTCAGTGGTTAAGAGAGCACCCTGCTCCTTCAGACGATCCAGGTTTGGTCCCAAGCACCTACACTGGGTGCTTACACCCACCTATAACTCCAGCTCCAGGGGATCTAATCCCCTCTTCTGACCTCTGTGGGCACCTGCACTCATATGCACAATCCTATATACAGGCACACACACATATACATAATGAAAAATATATCTTGAAAAATGAAAAACTATGGAGGTAGGTAAGCAAAAAAGGGGTAAATTTCTTAACAGAAAATGGGTCAGGATATTCCTTTTTTCCACTGTAAACCCTTAAGCACAAAATGAGTTAACTATGTACATATGTTATTTGAAATTTTAATGTAATAAATTTTCAAATTAAAGTAGCCATAAATAATTCCATTTCATAATTCAATGCACTAAATGAAAACTTAATGTGTTACACCTCTCTTATTTAATGAATACATTATAAGAGGAATTTTAAGTATTGCATATCACATGAAGTATACTGCAAATACATTTGCTTCATTAACTAACAAAGGGTTTTCAGGTAAATAAAAAGATACACAGGTGGTCCCTATTAGGTCTTCCCATTTCTGACCTCACAGAAAGGGAAGTAAAACATTCATGGTGGGTATATAAAATAGTTGATATTTTAACATTTCTTGTGACCTTTAAAGGTATGGCAAATAGCCATTTCTTTACCTTTCACACAAGTACTTTGGTAATAAAATTATCTAATATTTGAGAGCTTACACTGTATTAAGAATTTTATTAAATTGTTATCTTATGTACATTAGTTGGACATTATCCACATTTTACATTACTACGTTCATCTTATGGATAGACAGAGGCTGAATGCCAACTAACAAATGCAGGGAAAAACGAGGGAACGGGAGGAATCACTATTTGGCAATCTCCATACTAAAATTTTTCAGTAAAAATCAATAATGGAGAGGGGGCTCAGATGCCATGTTGAGCAGGAGGGTGCAGGCCGAGGAGCGGATGAGGAAGGGAAGGCTTTCAAGCAGAAACAAAGAGGAACTAAAGTGAACACTGTGGGAGAAGGGTCCCCTGGCCACTGGTAGAACTAAGAAATCTGGCCAAAACATAGCTTTTCATGATCCTTGAGATGATGGTGATCCTCTTCTACTTCTAGTTAGACATGTGGATTCCCTGCCATAACATCCTTTACCACCTAGAACTAGAGAAGCTTGGTCCTGGAGCTCTTATCCTGGAGGGCTGAAGAGATGGTTTAGCACAGAAGAGCACTTACTGCTCTTGCAGAGTACCTGGGTTGGGTTCCCAGCACCCACAGCTGCCTGTAATTCCAGCTTCAGGGCATATAGTCTTCTGGCCTCCTCAGGGACCTGCACTCACACATACAGACTTACATATAGATACACACATATACGTGTGGTGAAAAATAAAATAAATCTTAAAAAAATAACGGATGCTAAAACTAGTATGTAAACATGTAATGAGAAATAGGATGTTTATGTAATCTCAAGAGTATTTTCCCACAAGGCACTTGTGACAGGGGAGACATAGTGACATTATGGGAAGGAAAGTAGAACATAGTATTTCTGTTTGTTTTTTTAATTGTGTGCGTGCATGTGTGTGTACATGTGTGTGTGGGAGGCATGCATGAGTCATGGTGTGCGTCTGGAGGTCAGAGGAAAACTCTGGGATTTGGTTCTCTCCTTCCACCTTGCCGAGGCACTCTTGTTTCTGCTGGCCCCTGTGCTTCTGGGTGATTTTCCTGTCTCTGCCTTTCATCTCACCAAAGGACTGCTGGGATTACGACAGAGTCGCCATATCTGGCAGTTCTTATGGATTCTGGGGACTGATTCCAGTGTTTGGACTCACACAGTGCACCTTTACCCTCCAAGTCGTCTCCCTGGCCCATTGCTTGCTTGCTTTTGTTGTTACTGTTTTGAAACAGGTAACCCAGACTGGCTTCAAACTCATTACGAAACCCAGTCTGGCCTCCAATTATAAGATTATAATCTTATAATCAAAAGTAGTATCAATAATAGGACAAAAACAGATACATAGTTTTTCATAAGACATGTGAAGGATGTCACTGGTAGTTTACAAAAAATGCGTAACACAATTTAATCATGTAGAAACAGGAGACAATCTTAAGGAACATCCTACAAAATAAATAGCCTGTAGTTTCTAAAGTAACAAAGTTATAAAAGACAAGATTAAATGTAAGACAACAGGGAATCACACCATCCAATCTCTTGATCACGCCTACCAAGAGAAAACTAAGAAAAAGATTAAATGATTCGTCCAAAGATTAAAAAATAACAAAACAGAGCCAGCAACAAACTTCCTATTTACTGCCTCTTTGGAAATAACTATTAAAGCTTACATTATGCTTCAAAACTCTGAAATAACTGAGGCAACATATTCTGGGAAAACACATACAAGTAATGTAGGATCTCTAGTACCCTCTAGATAGAAACAGAGAATGTAAAAAAAAAAACCAAAAACTCATTTTAAACTCTAATTTTCCTCTGTATAATTAAATTTGTGGTTGTTGGTATAAAACCCTGGCAACATTTTGTGGGTTAACATGGCTGTACACCATTAATTATATAACATATACCATATGTTAAACCTATTCTAGGTTAGTACATAGGTATTTTTGCAATATTGATAAAATCAATATTGTAGTGAACGCATAGTTTTTATTTCCTCAGCATTTTAATCTAATTTGGAAAATCTTTTCTACAACCTTTAAAAACATGCTTACAGAAATTAGGATGTCATCCATGTGCAAAGAAAGAATAAAAAGGATTTAAAAAAAATCTCTTATTTATTCTTTGACAATTTCATACATTAAGACAATCTATCTTGATCCTATCATCTCCCAACTCCCCATTGCCTCTGGGCACTCTACAACATGTCCTCCTCCTACCAAGAGAAAGAATTTTAAAGAACACAGATTACATATGATTAATACTTTGATTCAGTTTCAGAAATATTGGATTAAATGCATCAACGTTTTCAAAACATTTACAGGTGTGAGCCACCATGCCTGCTGGAAATTCAATTCCTGTTTTCTTTTGTGACTCATTGAGCATATTTACCATGATACGTTAACTGAATTTTTTAAAATATCCATTTTTGTATATGCATGTTTTGCCTGCATGTATATATGTACACCACATATGTGCAGTGCCTGAGGAGGCCAGAAGATGGGGGTTGAATCTCCTGGAACTGGAGCTGCCATGTGGGTGCTGAGAACTGAACCTGGGTCCTCTGCAATAGTAGCAAGTGCTCTTAATCACTGAGCCATCCTTCCAGGCCCAATCGAATTCTTAAAACCAGAATTGAAGTTTAATCTAAACAAGTCAAAGATTTTTTCATATATCCTAATACATGTGTGACTAGTCTACTAGCTGTACTATAAATATGAAGTTTTATTCACATCCTTAAGCCATTATCTGAACTGTTAAAAGAGTCTCCTAGCCTCACTTTTCTAAAACTCTATCCAGAATACATAACTATCCTGTATCTATCCAAATCTGAATTTCTCTGATCAGTATTACTTTCACACTCGTCACAAAAATTCTCTGCTAAGTATGTTCACATGTCTTGAGGTGAACTGTACCTTTTACATTGTAGATCTCAGTATGGAAAGATGATCAAGCACATGTGTAAAGTTATCCCCATGAAATTTTCTTTAGTAAAAAAATGTATTAAATATCATGGCTGTGAGTCAGACATTATATTATATAGTCTTCAATGACTGTCCAGGTAATATAATAATGAGGATATGACATGAGCAGATATAATTATGACAACATTATTATGTGATAGGAGCTTTCTTAAGTATTCCCAAAAGCATTAACGTACTTAACCACTTGTAAAATCTTATGAGACAAGTACTGCTATTATCTTTGACATTAAGGGACACTGATGCAGAGATAGGTCAAATGAGTTCTCCAAGATTACAAGCTAGAAAGAAATGGAATCAGGGTTACAACCTGGACAATCTACTCAAAAACACCTCACCAAACTGTCAGTAGATAGCTGTTGAACAAAGCTATAATGGAATCCTAGATGGGAAAAATGTCTTCTTTGGAGAAGTCAGAAGAGGGCACTGGATTCTCTGGAGCTGGAGTTACGAATAGCTGTTAGCTGCCATATAGGTGCTGGGAATCAAATCCTGGTCCTCTGCAAGAGCAGCCAGTGCTCTAAACTGCTGAACCTTCCCACCCTCCCTCCCTTTCAAAAAACAAAAAACAAAAAAACCAACATAATGTCACTTTATATGCCGGCCTCGAAAATCCAACAACCGTCCTGCCTCAGCTTCCAGAGTATTGGGATTAAAGGTACGTACCACTGTGCCTGGTTAATTATAATTGTTTTAAACAAAACAAACAAACAAAAGACACGACTGATCCCAGTCACTAGGCAATTCAATATAGTATTAATTAGTGACTGTAAGTCCTGTTTAATAATCTGCCTACCTGGGGACAGACCACTATTGGCTATTCAGGACCCCACCCTATAAGGCCACTGGCTAATCAGGCCTATAAGACCCTTTGCACTTCCTTGAATAAATGGTGCTTGCAGCAGCTTGCCACTGCCTGCTTCCCACTCAGGCCCCAGAGTCTGTATGTTGATTCTGTGCCTACTCACCGCCCCCCAAAGGTGGAGACCCTTTGTCCTCTTGGGCTGGCAAAGAGCGCAGGGACCTCCGAGATGTGTGCCACCAAAGTTAGTTTATACAGTGTGGAGAAACCCAAAGTTTCATGTATGCTTGAGCATACTACTAACTGAGCTGTATCCCCAGCCCTAAATGCAATTTTATATTTTGATATAGAAGATACATGACTTATTCTATATTTAATGTAATAGTTATAAGCAAGATTTAAGAGAATGGGAATTTTCTATAGACTGCAGAACTTCATAATTTGAGGAAAATACTATTAAATCAGTTTTAAATTATGATAGCTAAAATAAAATAGCAAAAAAAGTGACTTAATCTTTGTACTAATTGTAAAGTATCCAGAAAAAAAAACAAGTAGGAAATTTTAGAAAATAAAAGCTAAAAATTTATTTAAAACATATTAAATGGTAAGTGCTATTCAATCATCCCTTATTACCAGTGAGAACAGGTTTTAGAACCTCTCAAATATCAAAACACACAGATGATCAATACTTTCTTGAAAATGGAGCTGCATGTGTATAACTATGTGCATCTGACTGTATACTTTATATCATATCTAAAGTACATACATAAATGCTACATAAAGAGTACTTAGACTATACAGGGAATAGTGATAAAGAAAAGTCATGTGTTCAGTATAGATACAATTAAAAATTACTTTCGATCTTCAGCTGGCAGAATCTATGGATGTAGATGGCCAACCTGATTTGTATTCAAGTATTTTTGTCAAACATTCATTCTGAAAATGAACCACCAATCAACCCAAGAGCAAAATCTCCTAATCACTTAGTTTAATTAATTATAACAGGGTTATTAGAATATCAATGACTTGAGTGCTTTAGTTTTATAATGCAATGATAATCAGCCTTCAGAAGATCTGTTTATGAACACAGGGCAACAACAGACTGGCTAGGCCCTCTGAAAAACCACAAAAAAACAGATCATAATTGGGTCGTCTCTTTGAATAAACAGTTGAATTTAAAAAAAAAACCCAGTATCAATCTGGATAAGAAAGTACAACTTTTAAAGATTAAACAAATCTGGGAAACAGGAGTTTTTCCCAGAAATAAGAACAACCTTTGTGTTCCGGAGAAACATAATAACAAATTCCCATTACAAGTGGATGGCATGCACCAGCAGGATTATGCTTGCTATTCTAATTCTCACCATCATCCTGGGAAGTCTTACAGATAACTAAACTAGGAACCCACCCGGATGGCTGGAGAACCTGTCAGACAAACAGCTGTGGACCCAAAGGGGGACAATGGGGATTTAAACTTACATATGGCTTTACAACCATAACAGTCTGGCCTTTAAGGAAATAAGCTTTGGCTAAAACTCAATTTTAAACATTTATTGAAAGTAACACATGTTTAATACATGAATTACGACCTCTAACACCCTAATCAAAATGAAAATTGTCTGTTTCTTCTGTTTCTAGACTCTGTTGTGTTCCATTTTTTAAAATCACTGTACCACGATTATGATGTCTTCATTATTGCAACTTTATAAAAAGAATAAAAGTCCAGTAAATGAATTCTTTATATTTTGTGTGTTTCTAGGGTGTCTTGGCTACTAGCAACCCTTGGAATTTCTTTTAAATTATTTTTGATTATTATCTGCTGTATACAAGTATTTTGCTTGCATGCACGTGAGTGCATCTATGTTATGCAATGCCTGTAGGGGCCAGAAGAGGGTGCTGGATCCTGTGGACCTAGATTTACATATGATGGCTGTTAACCGCCATGTGGGCACTGGAAATTGAACCCTGGTCCTCTGCAAGTGCAACCA
The DNA here is from genome assembly GCA_035773235.1 of Eospalax fontanierii. Taxonomy (NCBI): domain Eukaryota; kingdom Metazoa; phylum Chordata; class Mammalia; order Rodentia; family Spalacidae; genus Eospalax; species Eospalax fontanierii. The sequence continues at coordinate 16,146,355 of CM069540.1, read as the reverse complement.
GTGTTCTTAACAACTGAGCCATCTCTCTAGTCCCCAATTTATTATTTTATGCACACAAGTGCATGTACATAAGTGCATCCATGTGAGTATGGGAACCAAACCCAAGTCCTCTGCAAGACCAGCCAAAGCTCTTCACTGCTTAAGCCATCTCAGGCCCAACCCTCTGAATTTTGAAAATCATTTAAGAATTAGTTTCACAATTTACATTACTTATTAGGATTTTAAATAGAATTGCACAAAGTCTGCACATTAATTGAAAGCTGACAAAACATAATCATTACAAATATTGAGTTCTCTAGTCAAGAGCTATCTTAAAACTTCATCTTTATTTCAGTTTCTACTTGTCTCAATGATGTTTATGATTTTGTGGGCAGAGAAGCTTGCTCATAGTCAATGAGATTAAGTTCTAGGTAAACAGTGAAGAATTTTAAAAATCCATATTGATGGACAATGCCAAGGTGTTTTCTAAAGCTGTGTAGGAATTGCTACTCTTAATACTGGACAACACTTAAATTTTTATCAAATAATTGCCATAAAATGGTATCTCACTGCAAGGCATTGGCCTTGGTGGTGCATGCCTTTAATCCCAGCACTTGAGAGGCAGAGGCAGAGGCAGGCAGATCTCTATGAGTGTGAGGCCAACTCGGCCGCAGGGAGATGCTGTCAAATAAAATAAAATTAAATAGAAAGAATTCAAATACTCAGGATAATATATTCAAATGAGAATCTATTATAGGATACTTTGAAACTAACACAGTGTACCAAGACTAGTGCTTAAAAGGTAATCTAAAAATTTAAGGAATAAGAGGAACTGTAGATCTACATCACTAAAAGACTTACTGTATACCCTGGGAAAGCTTACTGTAAACAACCAAACCTCAGAGACACTCTGACAAATTATTAGACTTTAATGACAGATAAGAGCCAGACACAGGGCCTACACCCCTTGTACTGAGAAGGTAGAAGCAGAGGGATCACTGCAATTTCATGGCCAAGGCTATGTAACACCTCATCTCAAACAAAACAAAGCAACCAAAGGCAACGACAAAGCAGGGCCTCCAGGCAAAACGATAAAACTGCCAAAAAGGTTAAGAAAATCAGGCTGGCATTCAATTTCTCAAGACCAAGGTACAAAGCATCTTGTAACAGCAGAACACTATTTAAAAGAGACGCAGCCAAAGATTTTATATCGCACTACCCTATCTTCAGTGATCAAAGGTCAGGAAATACTGTGTGTGCGTACCTTTCCTAAGGGATAGAGAAGAAGGCGGTGACTGGGGAGAAACTCAAAGGACTGCTGCGGCACTGACCACAGTGAACGGCAGAATGATCAAATGACTGCAGAGGTAATAGGTGGGGATTAAAGATCAGCATTTATGTACTTGAGTGCTGGGAGTACAGGTGTGTGACACCACAAGTGGCTCCAAGGACACCATTTATAACTGAGCAATGGGATCTGTCTTAAGGACAGAGAAGGTAATCTGAAAGATCTCTCCATAGTATACCTGAAATTTAAACAAAATTAATATAGTATTGGATTATAACACAAATAGCTAAATAAATATGAGTCTGCATTGACATACATGAAAACACAAGCTTTTAAAACTGGAAGATTTGGGGGCTGGAGCCATGGCTCAGTGGTTAAGAGCTCTTCCACATCAGGTAGTTCACAAGGCTTGGAACTCCAGCACCATGGGAATCGACACTCTTTTTTTGGCTTCCAATTTCATCTTTCATTTTTATAAGAGGGAAACTATTGGTCCAGAAAGATTATCAAACCTGTACGTTATTACAAATGGGTAGCAAAAAGTTTCTGATGAGAAGCCCTATTTGTAATCTAATGCTCTATCTAGTACAGAACTTAACTAACATCTTAACTAAAGTATTCTTTCACAGAATCAGTTTTACGAAGCTGGCCATGGTGCCTCAGGTGTATAACCCCAGCATTTGAGAGGCTAAGGCAGTAAAATGGCCATGAATTTGAGGCCAGCCTGCATTACACTGAGTTTCAGGGCAGCCTGGACTGTAGAATGAGACCCTACCTCAAAAAACAAAACAACAAACTAACCAACCAACCCACCCAAAACAACCAGCTGGGAATGGGAAGCAGTGCCCAAGCATGAGGAACTGAGTTCTAGGCCTAGGAGCTAGGTAAAAAGGCTGGGTGTGGCAGCGGGAGCCTGTAATCCCAACGGGTATGAAGGTTCAGACAAGAGGATCCCTGGGGCATATTGTCTAGCAAATCAAGTCAAATTCGAGGGTTCTAGGTCCAGTGAAAAGACCCTATCTCAAAAAATGTGATGGGTAGCAACTGAGGAAGACACCTGATACTGACTCTCTGGCCTTACATGTATGTAACACGAATGTTCATTCTCACATGGGTACACACATAAACATGCATGCATATACATATATCCCAAACCAAACCAAAATCAGGGAACAGGAGGGGGAACACATAAACATTAATTTGAACATGGAATATATAAAAAATAAATTTTAGTGGTTAGAGCTACATAAAATATTTTAAAACAATTCCATTAACAATTAACCAAAGAGTCATGAATGTAAGTCATATGTGAAAGGATTATCAGACATGTAGAATTCAAACTTGCTTAAACTATAAAAGTAAAGAGGCTTTTGGATGATTTCTATTTGAGTTTCTCAAATCTCAATAGCATGAAACGTAGCCCAAAGACATCCTCTAATGGACAGCCTTGGGTGGTTCACACTTGTAATCCCAACACCTGAGAAGCTGAGGCAGGAAGACTGTTGGGAGTGAGGTGAGTTTGGGCTACAAAAAATTAAAAAATTAAAACCCCAAACCAAACTAAATTGGAGCAAAATAGTAGAAATGACAATGAAGAGGAAACAGTCTTGTCCAGAGGAAGGCAAGGGGAAAACTTCAAGAGACAGAGGATTCATCCCTGTCCCTTCCTAAGCACCTTTTAATACCACTAGCTACCATACATTCTCCTCTTCCCCAATCAGAATCATTGCCCACAGGAGACCCTTGAGTAGAAACAGTACTGAATAGAAAAGGGCACTTTAAAGGAGAGGAATAGTTGTACTTTAACAATGTAATAAAATACAAAATGCTAAGGGGAGGAAATTGCCTAGGTAGTGTAGTGAGAGCTGATGAGAGACTGTGGTATTATAGGAGACATGCAGGATACCTGGATGTGATAATGGACTGCCAGAAGCTAATAGGATATGCCATCCCATACTCAGTTGGCGCACACACACGCGTGCATGCGTGCAGGTGTGTGTGTGTGTGTGTGTGTGTGTGTGTATGGTGCTGGCAATTAAACCTATGGTTTCACACATTCGGGAAGTGCACCACCACTTACCCACATCCCCAACTCTTTATAGAGCTTTATAAAGATGATGGTAACCAAAATTAATAGAAATAAACTGAAGTTTAAAACTCAACTATGATAGGAAACATGTTCAATGTGATTATGCAACTTGAAAGTCATTTAATATTTAATATGTCATCTTAAGTTCAAATGAATATTGAAAATTAAATTTTTCCATGATAACTTTAAACAGAAAAAAATGAAATAGAGAAATGTCCTTTATAATCCTACTTTCTAGGGAGAAAATAAATAGCTTTAATATTACCCTATCATAAAAAAGGAAAATATTTCATATATTCTCACCTTACAATGAAACCATCATCTGTAGAGTTTCCACAAAAATATTTTTATTATAATACAACAATGACTGTAGAAGTCACAAAGTTATATCTCATGTTGTAAGGGATTCTGGGTATTAATGACTAGGCAATTTGGGCTATGAAATCAAAATCAGAAAAAAAAAACCCACTCCAACCTTCAAAAGATATAAATAAAATAGCTTCATATGAGTACATGCTGGGATTCTCTGCACTACCAACTCAAGAAGAGATGTTTAGAAACAGAAGTTTACTGTTTTTCACAGTGTCAAGTAGCCTAGTAACTTACAGCTTGGATATGGCTCACAGTAACTAAAGTGTTAAGAGGTTGTTCAGAAGGGGAAGAAGTAAAAGCATCATGAATTGTGTTTCATTGCTAAAAGTGGCCCCTGTCTTTCTCTGTGGCCATTTGGTATCATAGTATAATGGACAGAATAACTGAGGAAAGGTCGTTAACTATATTAGTGCTCAATAACCTATGCTTGTAAAAAGGGAAACTTTGATTTTTATTTCACTCTATTTTATGCCTAAATCTCCAAAATGAATAATTTAAAATTCACACATTTTTAGTAATCCAAACATGCATGTATTTATTAATTTATCATATTTCTGTTACTGGGAAGATTTGTAATTTCATACATTTATCTAGATTTGTTAAAGCAGACTGAGGGCTTTCTTTATCACATGTAAATACTATTAAATCACCAATGTCCTAGGTAACAGATAGTAAATGAAGACATGACATTTCAGCTAATGAGGCAAAGCCATTTATCTTGAAATTTTCTTGCTGCAGAAAAAGAAACCTTTAAAAGTGGCCTTAAGTTTGCAAAAATCAGCAACTTTAATCTATCTACTTTCTTTTGACCTTTACACTCAGCCTCAAAAAAATGTTCAGCAACACAAATTCGATCTCAAAAGGCTGCTGCAGATCTCATTTTCTGCTGTTTTTCCACTAGGTATTTATGGGACTTACTAGCGTTACAAGGGACTAGTAAAACGCCAGAGTAATCCTGCAGTTCCTGTGTATGAATTCAGCTTTTCCCTTTGAGATGATAACTTTTTCCCCCATTGCCAAGGCCTTTTCAGATTTGAGTATAAAAGTAAGACCAAAGGTGTAATGTTCTGTTTCCAGAGGTGGGCTGGGAGAGTTAGGACTGAGAGCAGGGCAAAGAAAATGAACCACAGCTAGCTGTTTAGGAATTGAAACAAAATAAATTTTGAAGCCATTAAGGTAGCTTGTTATATATTTGCACTAACTGAAATCACAGCATGCTTTTACACAGGGCAGAAAAGGAATCCAGTGAGTTTTCAAGTCTGAGGGTCTCAGCTGTGTGAATACCTTCCTTTTCTTAACTACACAGGAAACCAGCTGCTTCCATTTATGAACTGTATTGAACACATGTGTTCCAGTATACCCATGACATAACATGTAACACTATACTTTCAAACAAGCTTGCCAAGAAGGGGGAAAGGGATACAGATATGTTAGTGAGACAGAGAACGTTCTAGCTGTTTTGGTAAAATGTTGGTTAGGAACTTCCTGTTTCTATTTGTGTGCTCTATAATCCATTATAAAATATGAATAAAGAAATCAATTAATTTATTGTAAACTCACTTTATCAAGTCTACATTTAAAAAGTCAGGGACAAAAGCACAAAATAAATTAGCTGATCATACCAATACTCTTCCATTGTGGACAAGGTATTATATTAGCCATGGGACACTAGACTGTGAGAACAAACCTTCGCATAATTTATGTAAACTAGACCGGATTGTTCCCATTTGCCCCATCTGAGTTAATGGAAGTTTCATCCTTGGCTCCTTTCTTTTCTCTAAAGAGCTGCTTCTAACACAACAGCCAATCCTATTGCATGTGTTCGTAAATGGGACCTGGAGCCTGTATGCGTCTTCTCACCTCTACTCCCACGACACATCCTCACCTGGACTGCTGCATTCACCTCCAAATGCATCTCCCACCTTTACCTGTGCCCCATTTACTTCTCTGTCCAAATAGCAGCCACGGTAACTGTACTGTACAAAACCTTCTTGTGGCTTTTTATCTCACAGGTAGTTACACACATACAGTCTTTTCAATGGTCTATAAGGCCTATTTAATATGCCATCTTCATTCTTTCTGCCCCTCACTACACAGCTGTACTTTCCCACTGCTCATTCTGCTCTAGCCACATTAACCCTGTGCTACTGCGCTCCTGGTATCACCGTTATTCATGTCTAGATTGTTGTTCTCCCTAATATGTGCATGACTTGCTCCTTGAAATTTTTATTTAGGTGTTACCTTCTCGGGTAGGATTTTCTCTATTGGAAATTGGAATCTTTTTCTCAGGTCTGAGCATATTTTGTGATGTGTTTTCTGTTAAATTTTTTCTATAGTTCCTATAACCATCAAATATACTCTATATTTTGTTTAAAGCATTAATTAGCCCCCTCCCCTTGCCAAGATCAACACCACAATTTCTATTTTTATGTGTATTTTTACTGAATTTTTGTGCATTTCATACAAAACATCTTAATCATCTTTATATCTCCTCCCCTGTCCAGAAGACCCCCTCCCATAGTCTACCCCACCAGACTGTATGCATTCTGTCATATATGTTAAGGCCTATTAAGTCAAGTTAGTGTCCCCGGATGTCCCTCAGTGCAAGTTCATCCACTGGGGTCTAGTCAATCTATCTATAGCCACATTTTTTGGGGTGAAGAAACAGACATTTATTTATCCTTTGTTGAATTACTCACGTAAAATATTTAAGTTTAATTACACCTTTAAGGGTAAGGAGAAGGAAATTTCATAGAACTTTCTCTTGAGTAAAAATAACTAAGAGTCCTTGGTGTAGTCTTCCAGGGTCTGATGCAAACAAGTTAACAACCTACTCTGGGATCTCTTAATTTTATATTATCTATGGATATTAACAACCAAGTATAGCCTCATGAGTTGCCCTTACTGAAATGAAGGGACACACTGTCCTTATGAACATTTCCAGGAGACACAGGAAAGGATATAGAAAAAACAAAGTTTTGTGGATAAAATAAACTGTACATGTATTAACAAAAATTTTCTTGGCGGTTTCACGTGTACAATGGTTTACATATATAACTTTGGAAATAAAAAAAGAATCTTTGGGTATCTATAAGAATAAAAAATTAAATCAGGAAATGCCATAAAGTTCCCATTAGGAGGTTTTACTTCTGGGGTTGGGGAGATGGCTCAGTATGCAAAAGTATTTGTTAATAAACTGGGTGCGGTGATGCATGCTTTTAATCCCACTCGGGAGGCAGAGGCAGCAGGATCTCTGTGAGTTCAAAGCCAGCCTGGTCTACACAACGAATTCCAGAATAGGTGGGGCTACAGAAAGATCCTGTCTCAAAAAAGATTTAAAAAAAGAAGTTTACTTCTGGGGCCCGGGAGACGGCTCAGTATGTAAAAGCATTTGTTACAAGTCTGATGACCTAAGTTTGATGGCCAAGCCCCACTGGTTGGAGGTAGAGAGTATACTTCATCAAGTTATCCTCTCACCTCAACAGGCTGGCTAGGATTTGTATCCTTCCTCCAACGCAATAAATAAATGTTTAATTTTTTTTTTTCTTTTTAAGTTTTAGAGATGTAGAGACGGTTCAGTGGTAAAGAGCACATACTGCTCTTGCAAAGGACCCAAGTTCCATCCCAAGTTCCATATTGGGTGCCTCACTTGTAACTCTAGCTCTAGGATCTGATGCTCTCCTCTGGTCTCTGAGAGCTCCTGTGTTTACATGCACATACCCCCACGCCCACAGAGTTAAAATTAAAAGTTTTTAAAACCAAGCTTGACTTTTAGTATTTCTTATACTGTAAGGCTCTAAGAATTTTGAAAAAGTAGTATTTCTTAGAACATTCTCTTGCTTCTCATTGATAATTTTATTTGGAACACCTATAATTTCTCACAAGGATTAAGGTAGTTTAAGATAGACAATTTACCACAACTGATAGAAGAAAACACAATAAACTCAAACGCCTGCAGCAAGCAGGGAACACGGATTCAGCCCTGGTCCTCTAACAACCATCAGTGAACAGGAAGCCACAGTGGTAACAACTCAGATTTGACAACTGGTTAGAGAACCTGGCAAAGGTAATCAAGGTTCTTTGCTTTAAAAAAATGATACAGTAGTAATTCAGAATTTTCTCAAGGCCTTGAGTTTCCTATGTTTACCAATAAACTTGCCATCACCACTCTGTCATTCCAGAAGGCATTGAGATCTGCACTAATCCATAAATCTGTGACCCGGAGAAGTTAAACTTCTTATCCTGAGTTTCATCCTTTTTTATGTGTCCCTTGAAACTTAATCAATATTCTATCCTAACTATAGTTTCCTCTCATTTAAAGGTCATTCTTAAGAGAAAGTGAATTCAGTATTTGGAAGGGGAACTCTACATGTGATAAGCTGCTGGTGACCACAAACACCTATCAACTTTGCATATTAGACAGCTGACTAGACTCATTCATCACCCAAGACCAGAGCAAATATGGATTGAAGTATGAACACTAAGTTCGTGATTGCTCACAGGACAGCCCATTCCTTTGTTTCTGAAGCTGGATGACTGATTTAGACAGTGTCTAAACTGTAAGACTCTGACAAAAACTACTTAGATTTTAAAAATTAAATATGAAACATGTATTTACTTATCCAGCTATCTCCAGAAACTTCAGTAGTTAAGTTCTAGGAGAAAAGTGTAATCGCGTATTATTTTTTCCCTTTATTTTCTCAGGTTGGTTTTTTCCCCTCCTTCTATAGACTGATCTAGAGGCTTAGAAAAGCTCCTGAATAAAATCTTGAGACAGGTTTTGGCTTTCTTCAGAGTACTAGGACAAAAAATTTTTTCGTAATCATTTGTTTACCTTCTCTTAACTTTCCCATATTACTAAGCTTTTATGTGTTCTAACACAATAGATCAATAGCTTAGAGACTTTCTTAATTAAAACACTCTAGTAATGTAATCACAAAACTATCCAAAGCAGTGTTCTAAATTTGCTGCTGCTTAGGAGTTTTGTTCTGATATATATATATAAAAACAACAATAACAAAAAAAGAATATATGAAAAAGGATTAGAGTGTTCACAGAACCTGTAAGGAATTTGTGTCAGATTTAAAACAGACATATGCTTTTAAAGTCAAGAACTTTCAAATGCAACAGTTAATCCACATAATAATTCAACAACCAACACAGACTCAAAGTTCTAACAGATACCATATGTAACCTGTAATAAAACCTGAGTTAAGATATTTCAGGCAACAGGATAATTTCATTTTCCATTTTAAATACCCATTTATTTTTAGTTAACAGGCTATAATACAGCACATGAAAAAGCTGTCATTGTATAGTAAAACTCTAGTACAGATAAGATACTTTATTATTTGTTAGATTTTGAGAATAACATTGCAAAATGGTCTTTCCAAATTTTTGACACTTCTATATAGGGTATATGCACACTGCAGTTACTACTATTTGTTTAGCCTGGTATTCATTAAGATGAATCTAGTTAGTAATCAGATGAAACCACAGGAGAGTTAGCCCATGAAATGTATGAGTTTTAAATACTCAGTTATATTGTATACCTACTATGTGTATAACTGAATCTGTTGTAAAGGGAATACACGTTTGCAAGACACCATGATATCAGGAGAAAATAAAGCAGAACTAGTAGAACATTATGGAAAGGTCAAATATATGACAATACCTAAAATAGCTCACATTTTACATCAGAATGAAATAATGAATTGAATGCAACTAATAACTGTCAGGACTTTATACTGGTGAAAATAATCAAAGCCTTTAGTTCTGATCATTATAGCATCATGGGGCTAAGGAAGCCATTCAGACTAGGAAACCAAGACACTTTTAAAACACAATCAATGTGCAGATACAATCAGACCCTAAATGGTACAGCTAGATATATGTTGGCTGTTTTTTTGCTAACAATTTTTGAGACAAAGGAATAAGTGTCTAGTGGCTGAATTAAGAGAAGCTGGAAACTTAAAAAGCATTGTAAAGGAAATAACGTTTTCTATTTCTGGTTTCTCGAGTTCACAGTTGTTTTACTCTAAGGAGTTAGTCCTAAGTATTCCATACTTTAATCACAGAAATGTTCTGTAAATTTAAAGACAGAAAACTGGCAACCCCCAGCAGCAGCATTTCAGTATTACAATAGTGTCTTTTATTAGAATTCCAGTACTCTTTATTCATTCATCTGTTAGACAGAACTTCCTGACTAAGAGTCCACTGTGATGACATAATTTCTGACAAAAACATTCTCAGTAAAATGCAGATTACTGGGACTAATCATTTGCAGTTTTACTTTAAATATTTTCTGAAGCTGTCTGTAATTTCTGGAACAAAAGGAACATTTTAGTAGGACATGCACATCATGTCCTGTCATGTGAGAGTGACAATTTCATAAAGGAAGAGACACAAACAAAAACTTTATAGATTTCAAGCTGTTAGGGACAATTCCACTTACATTCCAGCTGACTGCAGCACTGTCTAAATTGCACATGGCGAGCACCAAGGTAAAATCTGGCAGAGAAATTAGCCTATTTGCCCCAAACATGAAATCATAACTAAAATCCCAGAACTTAGGGTCCTTCAATAGAAATCTCACCACCAGTAGAATTCTGAAAATTCCCAATAAGGTCAATGAAAATCTGAAAATCTATAATTGTTTTATGTTTTGTAATTAAAAAAATATTATATATGTGTATACAAAAGAGATGAAATCACAAACTGAATTCATCTACTAATGGCTGAAATTTCAGACAGAGAAGAGCAGACTCATAATAAATAAATGAAATGAGTTCCATCCACACACAACCTAAATATGTGTGCGGATTAGCACCACCCCTTTGTCAAGAGACCTTTCAGCACACAGTGGTGTACAACAAGGATCAAAACCTGCTTTATCTGGGATAGATTTGGGAGAATAATGCTTGAAATGTGCTTAACAGCAGTGCTTTTTCAGTGGTTTTCTTTGGAGTGGAGGAACATTTAGACACAGAAACAAGCTTGCAAATCCAACTTCTTTTCTAATTTGAAATTTGAAAATAAAATAGAGTGATGTCTATTGAGTATAATTATGAGAAGAAATATTCATAGAGGAAGCTAAAAGACAGGGATCAGAGGACGGTGGGAGTGTGAACATAACTGGATAATTCTTTCCCCTTTTAAGTCATCTAGAGAAAAGAAAACAATAACAAAGGTTGGTACAAAAGTTAAGAACATATTTTAGTCTTGAAAATATTTGTCCCTTCAATACAACACACTGACTTTCTTCTGTTACTGTTCTAATATATTCCAAGCTGGGTCCAGTTAAACTCCTGTCCCTCAAAATACAAGAAGGTACATGAATTTAAAAAAGGGGGGTTGTCTCAGAGTCAAGAAAAGAAACCTGTTCCATTTTGGTCTATCCTTATATTTTTCCAACTGTTTCAGAAATGAATTTTTCATGGAATTTAGGAAAAAATATCACTTCTCATTGTATATTAAGGTAGGGGGTGTGTATATTTCAAATACAAATATATTAATGAAGGGTTTTTATTTTATCTTTTTTGCTACTTTGTCTCTTTTTTTGGAGTTGAGGGTCAAACTCCGAGCAGCTTTACCACTGAGCTAAATACCCAAACATGTTTTTGGTTTTTGAGACAAGGTCTCATTTATTATCATAGGGTAGTCTGGAACTTGCAGTGTGGCCAAGAATGACACTGAACTTCTCATCCCAAGACACATATCTGATTTGCTGCCTCAGTTTCTCTCTGTCATAGCCCCTTTATAGAAACCCTCTATGAGCATTCCGTCAGTCGCCCTTTAACAGATTTCCCTAATTCATTCTTCTATAAAGGACTTACTGCAGTCAACATACATTTGTTTTCTGTGCTCCCTACCCACCCCCTGCCACATTAGAATCAAGGGTTCTAGAAGATATTTCTGTTCATAGTCACCTGGTTCTAGAATGTATTTTATCTGTTGTTGGCACATGCATGGAACTGATTGGGTCTAGAAGCAATGAGCTGAGATGAGATTTGATGAAACTGAAACCTAAGTAAAGAAAAACAGGAACCAAGGGATGTCCTAGCATAGGAAACATTAAAGAATGTCAGTGTGGCTGGATCTCAAATATTGTGTAAAGGAAAGAAAGAAAAGCAGCTAGAGAACACACAAGATTGTTGAATTCCTCTTCAAATTCAAATTACGTTTGGATAATATGCTTAGAAGAGACAAAGAGCAATTTTCTGCATAATTTTTTCCCCTTTGGAATTTTATAGGCATGGCTCATAAATTAAGAGACAGGGACTTGGATATAATTTCTCACTATGCAGGTCTGGCTAGACTAGAGCATAATGGCCTTGAATTTGTGATAATCCTGATTCTGCTTCCTGAGTGTTGGGATTACAAGTATAAACCACCATATCCTGCAGTCTCTGTCTTATAATAAAATATATCTAATTTACTTTTTTTGTTAAAAAAAAAAGTCAAGATTTTTTCATGTTACACGAATGAAATTAACTTATGAATTATCAATTCAAATCTGGACCTTCTAATCATACTACTCAAGTAATAAGTTACTTCACTTAGAAAAATATGATCCTTCTAAGGTGTTTCCAAACCACCAAGAATAGGCAGGCCAACACATTCAGTTTAGCTAAGCCATAAATACAAGTAGACACCATCACTTTGGGTGGTGATTTGGCTTCACATACAGTTCTACTGCAAAGGTATTACAAAGACTAGGTTTTCTTTCTGTTATTCAGCTCTTTGTTTTTGAGACAGGGTCAATTAGGTTTTCATTCTGTTTCTTTCCTCCCTTCCTCTTTCCTTCCCGCCCTTCATCAGGCTGGCCTCAATCTCAGACATCCACTTCCACGGCTGGCTAGGTTTTCATTTTTATACCCAAATAAACTGTCAATTTTTTTTTTTAATGTATAGATTTTTGTTTCACTGGGATCCAGTGTCTCTCACTGAATCTCCATATTCTGACATAAATGAGTTATGAGGTGACACCAGAATAAACAAGCATTATATATGAACATAAGCACTTTGACAGAACCTGTCACATAATATAAAAATTTGACAGCAGACATCTATGGAGTGTTTCTTAGGGCCCATAAATGGTTCTATACATTTAATGCTATTATCTCATTCTACCCTGATGAGGTGGGTATTATTACCATCATTCCCACTGATGGGTTTCAGGACATAATGTTCCCAAATACGGCAGCTTGACATAATGAGTATTTTAAGATGAGGGAATGAGGAAATCACAGAGTAGCAGAAAGGTCTCTTGAATTTTCTCTACAAATCATAAATCAAATCATAAAATCTGGGCACCATTTTCTGATTTTCTCTCGAAGCAGATTACAAGATCCTCATGTGATAAGTGTCCTCTACTCCCCAGTATTGTCTCCAAAGATGAACGGACACAGAAGAATCTAAACAACCTCATTTCCTCCAGTTGACTACCCGGGTCTCATCTCTTTACCCTACCACACATGTCCACGAGCCTACGTGACAAGCGCCAAGCACTCAGGTTTAAGTACTACTTTTGGTATTCATTTCCTTATGAAGGCTCCCACGTAAAAATTAAACTTTTTTTTTCCTTCTCTCTTGTTAAAGCTGTCTTCTGCTGTGGGGCCCTGTCCAAATGCAGAAGGGATAGGTGTTTTTGTTCCCAGTACCATTTTGTAGATGAAACAAGGGTTGGAAGTTAATCTGTTTAAGACCATCAAAAAGCTAGGAAGTAGTAAAACATGGATTTAGTCCTTTCCCTTCTCTCCCCTTCCCCCTCCCTCCTCTCCCCTTCCCCACCTCTCCCCTTCCCTCTCTTCTCCTAATGTGGTGCTAGAGAAAGGTCCATTCACTGCCAAAGTTAAGGACCCCAAAATACGGACCTATGTTAGCTTTGAGAAAATGACAGCTTTCTTAATATTTTGAAACACTTAAAATTAGTATCTTTTGAACTTTTTTTTTAAAAGCAATTACTGAATGAGGTTTAAATTCTAGATTCCAAATTGTCATTATTTCCCCAATTCACTACGGCTTCTATCATAGAAACCCGTAAGTTTTAAATAAACAACTCATAAAACACAAAACTCAAGATTTAATTAGTACTTTAAAAAACTGTGTTAATTAAAATATGAATAGCCATTGAATTACAAGTTTATAAATTGTTACATTTTATGAAACTGATCAACGAAATGGCTGTTTCAACTCTGCTTCTAAAAAATTTATAGGTTGGAAGGAGAGAGAAAAGAGGGAAAGGAAATAATCATAAAATGATGAAGTAATTTTTAAAAGCAAAAATCACTGACAGACTAGTAATAACTTCAAGTGAAATGTCATATAAAAGCTTTTAATTGCCTTAAATACGTGAAAAACTACCCAGGAGATCAACAAATTCACATCAATGAACTGCATTATACTAATAAGAGACCTCTGGCTTCGAGCCAAGGAGAACAAACAGAACGAACCATTCTCACATGGCTGTAAATTATCCAAAAGGAAGAGGAAGAGACAGAGTCAAAGTAGCATGTTTGCACGGTGAGAAAAAGATCAAATATTGATCAGTCCAAGCTGAGGTAATTACAGCCATTGTTAAGGAGATGGGAAGCATGGAAATGCCAGTCTTTGTCTTAAATGTGAACAAATTAGACATCTGCTAGCTAGACTTCCGTTAAAAAAAAAATACCATTTCAATTAAACATCTGGATGGAACCAGGTGTTTACACTTTTAAAACCTAATAATTCCTTAGGCCTTTAAGAAATCATCTTTTATCACATGCCTATGTACTAATATATGGTTTGCTCAAATAAATAGGATGTGACGTTTCTGCAAACAAGAGCAATTTAAAATTTCCAACATCTTACTGAGTGACTGACTGTAAGGTATTAATCTTCGAGAAATTATTCTAAATTTTATTATATCAAAGCCTTTCATTTTGTTGGGGCTGGAATGATGGCTCAGCAGTTGAGAGCACTGGCTGCCCTTGCAGAGGACTGGGGTTCCATTCTCAGCACCCACATGGAAGTTAACAACTATCCGTAACTCCAGTTCCAGGGACTCTGACATCCTCTTTTGATTTTGGGGGGCATTGCATGCATGTGGTGCACCTATATACCTGCAGGCAAAACACTCATACACAGAACTGAAGTACATAATTAGTACAGGGAAGGGGAGCAGGTAAATGTGCCATAGCAAACATGTGGAGATCAGAGGACACTGTATGGGGTCAGTTCTCTCCTTCTACCTTTATGTGTGCTCCTGGGATTGAACTGAGATCATCAGGCTTGTGTGACAGGTGCTTTTACCTGCTAAGCTATCTCAGTGGCCCACAATAAATCTTTAATTTTTGACTGTATATTGCCTGCTTGTGTCTAAGTGCACCCCTGTGGTGCAATGCCCAAGGAGGTCAGAAGAGGACATTGTACTCCCTGGAACAGGAGTTATGGGTAGTTGTTAGCTGCCATGTGGATGGTGGGAATCAAACCCAAGTCTTCTGTAAGAGCACCCAGTGCTCTTAACCGCTGAGACATCTCTCCAGCCCCACAATGAATCTTTTAAGAAATATTTTACTTAGAGCACTAAGTCCAGATGAGCACAATATATAAACGGTGATTCAAAACAACTTGCCATGAAAGACTGTTTCTGAAAACACCTGCATTTTAAAAAGTTTACTTATTTTTATTTTGTGTGTATGAGTATTTGGTGTGGACGGGTACCATATGTGTGCAATGCCTGCAGAGGCCAGAAGAAGGTGTCAGATTCCCAAGAACTGGAGTCACAGATGGTTGTTAGTCCACCACGTGGGTACTAGGGACGAAACCTGGGTCAGTTAAAGCCAGTGCTTTTAACCGCTGAGTCAGCTCTGTACCCATCCACACCTGAATTTTTATTATTGCTATTTCTGCACCTAAATGAAGGTTCCCATTTATGAATTTCTCACATAGATCTAAAGGATTATTTTTATATCTCTTTATAAATTCATGATTTTACAATATCCAGATTGAAAAAAAAGAAGGCTTTTAGGCTTAATCTCATGTCTTCCCTTTAGATTTGTGTATGATGATTAGAGACTGATTTCGAAAGTTCTGTAAGAAAGAGCACCGAGTGAGTGCTTTGAAGAAGGCAGCACCACTGAGGTTTACAGAAGCTGTGGATGAGTTGAACGAGCTTCTGTTCACATGTTTTAATGACATAATCCAAATTCTGATCAACTCTGACAAGTCAAAACTCATTTACCTAAAACACACTTTTCATGGTGTCTTGTTAACTGTCTATTTGTTGTTGTTGTAAATTTACTAAAATAACTATCAGTTAAGGTAAGCTATATCTTTCTTTTTAATCATGTGCCATTACTTGCAGTATATTTTTGCACAACACCACATCTATATTCTTGTCCACTAAGACTGAGCACATCAGGCAAATGAAATGTTTAATCAATATTCTTGTTCTTTCAAATTCCTTTTCTGTAAAGTTTTTTTTTTAAAGATTCATTTTTATTTGTGTATGTATGTGTATATACCATGTGCGTCTAGGTGTTGGTGGAAGCCAAGAGAGGCCATCAGTTCCCCTGGAGTTACAGGCCCCATTAAGTTACCCTATGTGGGTGCTGGAAACAGAACTCAGGTTCTCTTCTAGAGTACCAAATGCTCTTATCTGTTGAGTCATGTCTCTAGTCCCTTTAGTTTCCTTTCTGAAATATATCATACAAGAAAAGCATGTGCAGCACCAGCAAGATGGCTCATCTGGTAAAGGTGCCTACTGCCAAATCTGGGAACCTGAATTCCATTCCCTAGAACCACATGGTGGAAGGTGAGAATTGAATTCTATGAACTGTCCACTGACTTCCACACTGCGCCCCCATACACATACAGACAGAAGGAAAAGTAATTAAAAATTTTGCAAAGTATAAATAATCATTAATGTAACTGTTTTTCAGACTGAGTTGTTACTATTCTGACATTTGCTTCTTTAAAAGGAAAATGAATTACATCCATTTGTGCTAATTCTGATTCTCCTCAACTGAGGGATATTATTAATTTATACCCAGTTTTGCTAAATTTTTCATTGTAGCAAATTTGACAAATGGAATAAAACACTTAAAGAGTCCTCTAGCAGCTTTGCTGTGTATCAGTCTCCCGTTCCTCTTTCCTTTCTGAATTGCTCGCAAAAGTGGATCAAGTCATCCAATGGAAATGAACTGCAAATCTGGACGTCACCTTGGAAAAAACAGGGTTCCTTTCTACATCTTTAGTCATATTTCACAGAACAGAAATTACACTCATCTCTCATTACTGACAACTTTCACTGTACTCATAATCATTTGATTAAAGCTTTTTAATCATGTGCCCCAGGAAAGAACACAGTGAGCAAACTGTTTCCCAGACCCCTGCGTTTACTTTCTCTATGGGAAAAAGTAGAGAAGTAAAGATGTTGCTATGCATGCTGTTACCTAGTTTGCGAGTTTTACCAGCTAAAATAAATAATAAGGCACTGTTCATCCTTCTAGTAAAAAAAAAAAAGAATCACTAAAAAGCCATCAGGGTAGAATATAGAATACTCTCTTACTCAACAAAGACACTTGTGCCCATCACTGATTGGTTAGGTGTTACAAAATTAGGATATACTGAAAAAAGTCATTAAATAAATATTTCTTTTCTTCACAAAATGCCAGACAAAATTCATTTAGCTCTGGAAAAAAAAGTTATAGAGTGGTGATCCTTACAAATTTTAAAAGCAATACAAGAGAAAGGAAGTCCAGTTGTTATTCTTTTGACAGTTTCCTAACATTTAATTAGATGTGAAAGGTAGTAAGAAATAAAGCAATTCCTGTGTATCAATAGAGAACACAGACAACAAGGAAGACTGAAATATAAAAAACCACAAATCTTTCCAAGGAAATTTTGTGTATGGAGGCTGGAGAGATGACTCAGAGGTAAGAGCACTGGCTACTCCTCCAGAGGACATGGGTTTGAGGCCCAGCACCAACATGGTGGCTAACAACGCTCTGTAACTCTAGTTCCAGGGGATCAAATGTTTCTTCTGTATGAGTATTTTGTCTGCATATATCTAAGTGCATCCGTTTCTGGGAACCGAACCTGGTCCTCTGCAAGAGCAGCCAGGGCTCTTACCTGTTGTACCTCTCTCCAACCCCGCAACCCTAATATTTAAACCATTTATCTAATAAAACTTTTAATTTCCAAATATGTGTACTCAATAGCAAAAGTACATCTGCACCTTTACATTCCACTGTTTCTGCCATTTCCACTGGAAAGCTATTTAACATGTCTGGCTCATTGAAAGATACCCGAGGAGAGAAATTTTACAACATTTTAAGATGAAACAATAAAACCTTAACTTCAAATATAAAACAGCCAGAACACTCAAAAGCAGCTCATTCTTCTTTACTCAATTATATTGTATATTTCAAATATTTTGGTTTTTAGTCTCAGGAGATGTATTATGAAATAAAGTGTGGACTTGCTCTGTGTACTATTTCAAATTATTGCAGCATGGAATATTTATCAACTATTTTATCAATGTGAGATGACAGTGCAAGAAAGAGCAATCAACAATCACATAATACAATCAGGTCTAATGAACAGAATGGATTAAATTTAGGTTATGCTTTTGTTTGCCACTTAAGCAAACAGCTGTTGGACACTTAGAAGCATTGTGCGAGGCCACGGGCAAACAAGAATAAATCATGCAATGCAAGCTTTTAGAAAGCTCACAGTGTGTTTACCACCACCACCCTCATTCCACAGCACCACACATATTCCCGCCTCCAGCTAGCTGTGCCTGCTCACAGATAACAGATCACTCAATTTCCATGGATTTCACTAAGATTCAAGTCCATTTTTTTTTTCCTAACGATTTTGTTTTTGTTTTTTTGAGACAAGATATCACTACATAGCCCAAGCTGGCTCACTCTGGGTCTCACTCAGTCACCCAAGTGCTGGGAGTTCAAGGGCACATCCTCATCTACACAGTGAATTTGAGGCTAGCCCAGATGACACAAAACTTTGTTTTAAAACAACAATAACAAGAACAAAAACCCCCAAAGACACTGTCTAGAATCCTGTACAATACCTGCCCTGCTCCCCGCTCAAGAGCCGCACATCCACTCCTTGAATGAGTATGTTGACGCTGTAATAAAACTTTCTCCCAATTCCTTCCTTTACCACACTTTCTCTAATAGTGTAAGTATCCTGGAAATACCAAGAAGATCCAATCTGCTCTCTCCATGACTAAGATCTTCCCAGCCTTTACCAATAGCAACATCATGAAGGTACTTTTTGGATGTAATTACAACACTTCGATTAGTTGATTTCTAGTAAGGAGGCAATGTGGATAATGTGGAAAGAGTGAAGTGAGGTTACCTCGGTGGAAGGAATAAACCTCATGTATGGATGACAGCTTCTGCCCATGCCTGTAGAGTTCAAGTCTGCCAGTGCTCCATCCCTGACCCCTTCTTGGGTCTTTGGACTGCTTAGCCAGTCTCCACAATAATGCAGGCAAGTTCCTTGAAATCAATCAAGGTCTCTATATAGACTAGAGCTGGCTGGCCAATGGGCCCTAAGGAGCTGCTTGTCTCTGCCTCCCCAGCACTTGGACTCTTAAGTCACACACCATCATGCCCAGCTTTTTTATGAGGGTTTTGCAGACCAGCCTCAGGACTTCACACTCGCAGAGCAAGCACATTATCAAGTTCCCTCCCTAACCCATACCATACACTTGTAGAGGAAATGATCCTCTAAGGCTATATAAGATATTCTTGGAGCATTTACTATGTGTTGGCTCACTTAATTACAGACTTCTGTACACTTTTTATTGATTTACTAATAATCTTTTGAGGTAAGTGCTATCATGATCCCATTTTACAGAGGAGAAATTTAAGATGGGAAACATACAGTGGTAGAGTAATAAGCAGGATTTCAGAGTCATCTCAATTTACCACCCTGGTATAAGGGGGCAGTCCATAATGAAAGAGATCAGAGTATGTCATTTTGGCATTAGATGAGTTTTGAGTTGAAGGTAATTAAGAATTGGCAAACAAAGGAAGAGTTCCCTGGTGATGGAGCTCAGTGGTAGAGTACCTGCCTAGTGTCTTCAAGATTCTGAGTGACATGCCAGTATGGAAGGGGGGGGTCCTACTTCTCTTTGGTACCACATAGAGAACTTTTCACTTAAATCTGCCTAGTAAGCTTTATGAATCAACCCTTCTGTACCCATACATTTCCCAGTCGTCCACTCACAGGCTGTTGTTCCCACCCATACTTTTCTGTTCAGACTTTTTTCCATATTTATCCTTCTACAGTCTCTTCTCCAAACTCAGTTACTTAATGTTTATTTGCTATAAAAGCCCCTGGGTCTCTGGGGATTTTACCTCTTGTCTGTGAGTATGGGGGGTGGGGTAGCAGAGAGATGTTTAAGTCAATATGGAAGAGAGTTCCCTATATTTAACAATCAGCATCAATATATAAAAATGTGTGTGTATGATGGTCCCGAGAATTGAACCTAGGGCTTTGCATATGCTAAGTACACACTACACCACCAGTGAGTTACACTATCAGTAGAAGATGTTTGACAGAAATACTGTTATTTTTGGTGCTAGCAATCTAACTCCTACTTAAAATTTGTATGTTTTACTGCTGAACTTCGACCCAGTTTTGGCAGAATTTATTAGCAAAGTGTGAAGTGTGTGAAGATCTCAGTTGCTATTGGGGATGTGTGGAGGAGTAGGGGAAGGGGATCCAAAGCTTCTTACATGGAAACCAGGGTAAGGAACATGCAATGCTATAAATAACCAGCCACATATGTCTATAATTCTAGCAACTTGGGAGGTGGAAGCAAAGGGATTCCAAGTTTGAGGCCAGCCTCAGCACCTTAGTGAGATCTCCCCCAGAAAAATAAAAATAAAATATCATAAAACAAAAACATGAAAACAAAATAAAATCACTGGTAAACTTGCTGAAAATCATTGCATCAATACAAGTAATAAAGTTAGCTTACACGACTTTCAAGGTATTTCCAGACAATAAAAGTAACAGGAATCTGAAGAATAGTGGGAGCTCTTTGTCTACTGAATTTTCTTCGTATATGTACCTGGAAATCATTAAACTTAAAGGAATAAATGCCGAAGTACTGTGATCCACCCTCTCAGCAGCATCCTTACAAACTGCAGCCGGATCCGCACTACTTCTGAAAAGGATTTGATGGTTCCCAACTGCTTCGAATGTGGAGTTTACATTCCAAGGCAGGGACTAGAAGGTCCTTCTGACCCCTGCATGCTTTATTACCTTCATCTCCCACCATTTCTCCACAGTCAGCTTGGCTTAGTATATCACAATTTGATCCATGGGTGAGGTTAATAAGCTCTCTTTGAAAAACAGCTTGACTTACACATAGATTTTTTTTTTCAAAGCTGTGTATTATATCTCCTTGGAAATTCAAAATGAACATCAGTGCATTAAAGAATGGGACTGTTTGGAAAGATTCCTGCAGGAAAGTGTCTAAACAAAGTGGAGGCCACACAATTAGTGACAGACTGATTACACTGCCCCCCTGAAAAAGAAGGTCAAGTAATTAAAAACAAGCAGTAAATGATTAATTTATTAAAATAAAAATATAAAGCCTTTAAAATTACATATCATTCATTTCTGCACTCACCTAGCAGAATCTATTCCTAATTTATATATTAGGTTTTGGCTAATATTTTTTTTCTAATTTTTTCTATTTAAGTGTAATAAAAATGGCCAACTATATACTTAATTCTAAATCCCCTCTGAAGTCATAGCCAAATCTTATATACATATTCAAATGCACAATTGTATCTAAATAGTTCTTTTTGAAAAGGGAGATTTTTGACAGAAGCTCAGTGTGTGAACTGCAGTTCCTCAGAGAAGAAAGCAGTTCTAACTCTTTCATTTATTCTTGACGTTTTCCATTAGCCTTTCCTAGAATTCTCAGTAAACAATTACTGGCACTCACTTTATGATTTAGGTGAGGCTCAACAGCCACTTCCTCTAAATAAGGAAAGCAAGGTTAAGAGAGGTTAAATGGCTCAGAGCAGATCAGAGGTGGACAGAGCTATATAACTGTGGGGTTCTCAGGAAGTAATTTCCTCTTTCCTTCAAACAGGTGTAAACATAGTAAGATGTGGGATTACAGAAATTACAGGTCACTCTGTTCATACTGCATCCACTTTCAAATGTAAGAATTACTGTTACTGCATCTGTAACTTAATTTCATTAAATAAAATTTATGTAATAATTGCTACATACTTATGCTAGAGAATCATTAGAGAAACGAATAAGAAACACAAGGTGTTGATATTGAAGTTTAGATATATATTACAAAAATTTGAATTTACTCATTTATTGTGTGTATGTGTGTGGGTGTGTGGGTAACAAAGCACATGTGAAGGTCAGAGGTCAACTTGAGGGAGTTAGTTCCCTCCTTCCACCTTTACACAGGTTCTGAGATAGAATTCAGGAGGCCAGTTAGGGTGGCAATTATCTTTACCTGCTGAACCATCTCCCAGCCCCAATTTAGATACATTACTGACATCCACAATTGTTATTAACACATTAATCACTAAAATCTCAATATGCCAGACTAGGAGCAGCTGATTTTAGTTTTTAGTTTTTTTTTCTAATAGAAATTGTATATAACTATACATACATGCTATTTTAGAACTAGAAGAAAAAATATGTAAATAGTATATATAATCAGATTTTTAGTATATGTCTGTATGTGGCCATGCATGTGTGGGGCACACAAGTGAATGTGAAAGTGTGAAACTGTGCAAGTGTGCACAGAGGTCAAAGTATGGCATAGGGATCTTCTATCACTCTCTGCCTTACTGCCTTAAAGGCAGGGTCCTGCTGTTTTATTTAAGATTTGTTTTTATTTTAATTCACCGGCCTTTGTGTCTGATCCACGTGTGTGGGTGCCCACAGAGGTGAGAAGAGGGTGTTGGATGCCCTGGAGCTGGAGTTACAAGATGTTGTGACCCATCTGACATGAGTGCTGGGAGCTGAACTCAGTCCCCTGCAAGAGTAGTACCTGCTCTTAAGCAGAGTCAACTCTCCAGCCCCAGAACCTTGCTGTTTCAGGTAGAACCACTGGCTAGCAAGCTCTTGGGATCTGCCTGTCTCTACATGCCAATGCTAAGGTTACAGCTATGTGCAGTCATGCCTGCTTTTTACATGAGTGCTGGGGATTGAAACTCAGGGTCTCATGTTTGGAGAGCAAGCAGTCTATCCAGGGTGCCAATTCCCTAACCCTGTAATTAATTCTTTATCTCAGTATTGAATAAACTTTTTGTAATCTAGTGTTTTGGTTTGGGTTTTTTTTTTTGGGGGGGGGGGTGGTAGTATTTGTTGTTAGTATTGTTTTTTGAGATAGGGTTTCTCTGTAGCCCCAGCTGGCCTAGAATTTGCTATGCAGACCAGGCTGGCCTCCATCTCACAGAGCTCTTCTTGTCACTTTCCACCCTGAATGCTAGGATTAAAAGTGTGGGCCACCAAACCCAGCATAATCCAATGTTTATATTTGCTTTTCTAAATTACTAGTTATGATTTAAAAAAATAATTTCCATCACAATGTTTATTCTGAGTGTCTTCTTTCTCCTTTTCTAACACATATATATGTGTCACTGTAATCAGATGTTGTGAAAATTATTATATTGTCACAGGAAATGGATTTTGTGACTTCTGGTGAGAAATAAAGCAGGCAGACAAATGAACCATTACAGGAAAAAGCCTTATCTTTTCTGAAGAGCAATGGATCATGATATTAATGACCATCACCTCTGAACTCACTGCTGGATGCTGAAGAAAAAAAAATCCTTTAACACTGGAATAACAAGGAATGGCTTCTTTAAAAGGCCAACTCTTCTTTTCCACAACATAAATTACGTATTTATCTAGTCAGAGGAAAGACATGGAAGCAGAAGGAGAGGCTGCCTTCGAGCACACTCCCCAACCATCTCCACAACAGTCACTTCCCTTGTCACTTATTTCAGTGAACACTTCAAAACACTCCAGCAAGCAAGAAACACTTCACTTACAACAGCAACATCTAGGGAAGAATTTAAAGACATCCACTCCTTAAAGAAGGGTTGAAATTAGTTAAAAGATTGGGATCAAATTGGGTAGATACAAGTCTACCAAGTCCAAAGTACAAGCTCATCACAAAACACACAATACTACCCCATTCAAAACTCAAACCAAGGGACCCTAAGGAAATGAGACTTGCCTTCCTTCATGTTTCACTATAGGTACTGAGCTTTCCACCTAATTAATGCTTCCACTTAGCTTCATTAAGTGTTAAGCATTCATGGAATAACATGGGAAATTAAGTAGCATTTGTACAGGGAATTAATGTCTGCAGTGAAATGCATTTTCAGCCAAATGACTAAATTACAAATACACTGAGCATTTTGCTCATTTGGGGGTACTTTGCATGATCTGGCACAGGGCTCATGAATGCCATGGAGCTAATCATCTTCCAGGCAGGTCAGCAGCATATATGTGAAATGAAGAGGCAGGTCACGGTAAGTGGTGACTTACAGAGTTCTGGTATTGATTTTTCTTTGCTGGCTTATCTTCAACACGCAAATTTCACTGTAAATAGTATAATGTGTTTATCCACAGGGGCTATAGTGCAGTAAGTTAAAACTACCACAGTATCTGATGAAAAGAAAAAGTAAGGGCTGAGGAGATGGCTCAGTGAGCAAAGTACTTGCCAAACGAGTGTGAGAACTGGAGTCTGGATGCCCAGCATCCATGTAAATGTTAGGCAGGCATGGGGGGGACCCACCTAAAATCCCAAACATGGTGTGTGTGGTGGGCACTAGGAGAATCCTTGGAGCAAGCTGGCCAGCTAGATTAACCAAATCAGTGACCTGTGGGTTCAGTGAAAGACTGCCTCAATATATAATGTGGAAAGTGACTGAGGAAGACAAATTCTGGCCTCCACATGCACACCTGAACATACACACACATATACACTACACTATACACACACAGAAAGAAAAGAAATAAAATACCAATGAAACCACTTTGACATGATATACTTCTTCAAGGTGTTGAGATCCCCCTGTTCTCTACATTTATGGCTTTAATCTTACAAATAAATATATAACCAAATATTAATCTCTGCATGCTTTGCTCTTAGTTGTACTAAGTGGCTTAAGGAGCATAAAGGTTCTGAAGGTCTAGGGATATAGCTCAGTAGCAGAGTACTTTCTAGCATGTATCAAGTCCTAGATTTAAGACTCAGTATAAGAAAAATAAGAAAAAAAAATACATAATTAAAAAAACCCAAACATCTCTGGCTTAGGGCTGAGCTTAGTGGTGGAATGCTTACCTACCATGTGAAAGGGTCTGCACTGGAAAAAAAAAAAAGGTTTGTTAACATCATTAAATTCTCAAATTGTATAATACAAAATGTACAGTTGTATGCTTACAATGTACAATTCAGGATGTTTTAAAATACTACCAGAGATATGGAACCATTATCACAATTTTCGATACTTTTTGAATCCAAAAAGAAATCCTGCATCAATTAACAGTTACTCCCCACTCCACTACAAAGCCTCCAACCTAAAACAATCCCAGTGTACCTCTTATCATTATTGATTTACTGATTTGGAACTTCCTTCATTAATGTTATTATCATTATATTGCCCTTTATCAATGGCTTCTTTACTTAATAAAAGAGTTTCAAGATTTCCACATGTTAAGGCATGCATCAGTACTTAATGCCATCCTTTTAATTATTAAACAATATTCTATTATGTAGATATAATTTTCTTTTATCTTTTTAAAGGTATATGCTGAATTTGTCAACTTGCTACACTTGGGAAGAGGGAACAGCAACCGAGGCATTGCTTTCACAAGACTGGCCTACGGCCATGACTGAGAAGCATTTTCTTAATTGCTAACTTATGTGGGAGGGCCCAGGCCACTGTGGAAGGTGCCACCCCTGGATAGGTGAACTTCCATGGTAAAAGAATGCAGGCTGAGCACAGATCAGAAAGAGAAAAATAATAAACAGTTTTCCCATCCTACTTCGATTCCTGTATCCAGGTTCCTGTTCTGTTTAACCTCCTGCTTTGGTTTTCTTTAGTGATATCCTGTCACTTCAAGAGTATGGCAAAATAACTCCTTCTCTTCCAAGGTCAGTTTTGGTCAAGTTTTATCACATCAATGGAAAGCAAACCTGGACATGTGTAATAGAATATATACATTTACATATATATTTATATTATATATTTACATGTAATAAAATGTATGTTTATGAGGAATATATATATTCCTAGCATAAAGTGAAACAGGGATATATGAATACATATTAAATGATTTTCACAATCAAGACAATTAACCTACCCATAGCCTCACAAAGTTTTTTGCAAGAATACTTAAGAGCTTTTCAGGAAATTTCAAGTATATAATATATAGCTATGAATGATAATCACCATACCTTACATTAGATCTCTGGAACTTACCACATAACTGAAAGCCCAGCCCTCTCTTGGCAATGCTTCTCCGAGCTCACAGAGCACTTGTCTTTCGGCGTCTAGCTAATTCCCTAAGCATACAGTCCTCCAGGTTCTGTGTTGTTACAAATGGCAAGGTTTCCTACTAATTTATATGTTCATTTTTTATTTTTTGAGATTTGTTTTTGATACATAGTTATTAAATTATAGTCTGGTCTCAAGCTTGTGATCTTCCTACCCCAACCTTCTGAGTCCTGGGATTACAGATATGTGCCACCATACCTGGCTACCACATCTTTTTTCTTTTGTAAGATGTATTTTTTAAAGTGTGTATGTGTGTACACATGAATGCAGGGACTGCGCAGGCCAAGAAGGGTGTTGGATCCCATAGAGCTGGAGCTACAGGCAGTTGTGAGCTGTCTCATGTGGGTGTTGGGAACCAAATTCTGGTCCTCTGGAAGAGTAGCACATGTTCTCAACCTCTGAGCCATCTCTCCAGCTCCCTCCCCTTATTTATTAGGTTGTTTTTATATCCTGTCTACTGTAAATAACAGTGACATGAACATGGAAGTACAGGTATTTCTCAATACACTGATTTCATTTTCCTTGAGAAAAATCCAATCCATTTATGGGATTGCTGGATCACATTCTTTCTGAGAAACTTCCAGACTGCTATCCATGGTGACTGAACTAAATTACATTTCTATTAACAGACTACTCGGATTTTCTTTTCTCCACATGACTTACACTTTGTGAGTATAAGTGTTTATGTATGTATACAAATATGCATGTGGGGGAGGATGAAAGTCAATGCCAGATGTCACCCCCAGCTGCTCTTCACCTTATTTCTAAAGAGATAGGGTCTCATCTAGATTGGAACTCACCAATTTGGATAGACTGAATGGCTGGTAGATAAATCCAAGGGTTTGCCTCACTACCCAGTCCCTTGGGTTTATGTGTGAACACTGCAGTGGCTGATGGCTTTTGTGTGAGTGCTTAGGATCTGAACTCAGATCCTCACACTTGAGCAATAAACATTTTACTGACTGAGTCCAGTCTCAACTTTTAGTTTTAATAATAAAGATCTTAACAAGTATAAATAGGAGCTATCTTATTGTGGTTAGGGATTTACATTTTTCTGTTGGTTAGTGACAATGAGCAACTTTCATATAATTATTGGTCACTTATATATCTTCCTTAGAAAACTGTTTATTTAGGACCATAGCCTACTTTCAAAATTATTGTTATTATGTTGAACAGTATAGGTTCATTACATATTTGAAAAATTAACCCCTCATCAGATACACAATTAATAAATATATTCTTCCATTCTGGGGGTGGTCTTTTCATCTTGTTGCTTCCTTTCTATGGAAAACACTTTTTCTTTGATTTATGACTTTGATATACAACTTTGTTATACGATAATTTTGCTTTGGTTGCCTATACTTTCGGTTATATTCATTGCCAAGACCCCTGACTGGTACCTTTCCTCCTGTTTGCTTCTAGTTTTATGGTTTCCAATTTTATGTTTAAATCTGTAATTCATTTTGAGCTGATTTTTGAAAGATAATTATCCAATTTTTAACATAATCCTCATCTTCCTCCTTTGCTGCCTGACATTCACTTTGAATTCAATACAATTTACTAATCAATTCATCAGTTGATAAGACATTTGTTGCTATAATGCTGCTATAAACATTCAAATATAAATTTTCACAAAGTATTGCTGGGTAACACAATAACTGTTCGGCCAGCCAAATTTGGAACTGTCAAGATCCCCACCGATAATACATCAAACTGTCAATTCGTTCATGTCTCTACTAACATTTGTGACTAGCTATGCTTTGTTTAAAACCATTCTAGTGGGGATGAAACTCAAACTTGTAGTTTTGATTTGTGTGTCTCTCACGCTATTGTTTGGTGCCTTCTTGTGTGTTTATTTTTGGGAGAGTCCTGGGTTGAAACCTAGGGACAGACGGGCCCGACACACTTAAGGGTATACCCTGAAAAATCCCTCTTTTTTTCAAAGTTCAATAAAGAGAGCACACCTTCTTCACTTCTGTGCCTATCACATTGCTTCTTCATAAGGCACACATGGTAAAAAGACACAATAAATGGCATGCGAATAAATATAATATCTGATCTCATAGGACTGTCACAATGCACCTCCAGAATAGAATGTACTGGTTTTATACAATCCTCTTTTGAAAAAAGAATCATACACACATCATTCACAAAACTGATCATTTCCTAACTCATATTTACTTCTCAAAGTACCCTTTTCATGTTTAAATGATCCAATTTCTATGCTTTATTTTTATATGTTATGAGTGTTTTGTCTACACATAAATGCACTTGTACATATAATGTACGTGGAGGCCAGAAGGACATGAGATCCCCTGGAACTGGAGTTAAGGATTGTTGTTGGCTGCCATATGGGTGCTAGGAACCAAACCCATGTGCTCTGGAAGAACGGTCAGTGCTTCTAACCACTGAGCCATCTCTCCAGTCCTGTTGATGTAATTTTTTAAGCACAGGGCTTCAATGTAGTTTTAAAACAGAGTGGCTTTGAACTTACTATGCAGCCAAGGATGTTCTTGAACTCCTGATCTTGCTGTTTTTGCCTCTTGAGTGCTGGATGACATGAATGCACTACTATACCTGGCTAGTGATCTACATTTCAAAATATTAACATTCATAATAAAAACATCTAAGAACATGCATAGTAATTTGCATATTTTAAACAAAACAAATAAATGGATCTTACTAAAACCAAAACAACTATTAATGTTGAAACAAGCATTCACTGAGAGTAAGGTGTTTGTGGCTATAATTGTAAGAGGCAAAACTGGGACACAATTTTATTTCTGTGAACCCATAATGTGGGCCCTAAGTATGAACTCTGGACATGAGGCCATGGAAGATCGCTTATTTTTGAGTTAGATAAAGGTGAGCCACTTATTTAACCTCTCTAACTTACAGTTTTTGGAATTTTCAAATGGATGGCAAAATTTGACTCAGAAGGTACTGAGAAGACTATGTAATATGCAAGAATATAGTATGTAGGCATGGAAAGAACTACTATTATTCAAGGAAGCGGTATAAATATTTCCAATATGGACTCAATTTTCAAATTAAATGTTACTTTAAATAATACAAAACCACTAGAATGAATCTGGATGCCTTATCATGGTGGGCAACTAAGAGACAGAAATAAGAGCCAGGCAATGAGGAAATTTGTTTGTAAATTTGTACCACATATTTATAATAAATCAACAACAACAATACCCGACAAGTTTAATCACTGATTATTAAAATATCTTGTTATAAGAAAATTACTTCTGTACATTGTTAATAGAAATTATGCGATCTATTAATGAGAGCTGCTAATAACATACACACTTAAAAGAAACTATCCATGTCCATATACCAGAATTATATTAAATTGGTTAGTAGAGCAAATTTGTAATTATTTCAAATTGGGACTATTATTTGAACATTAAAAGGAATATAAAATGGCTTAATATTATAGATTTAATTTTATATGCTAAGTAAATTTCCTTGAATTACTGTATATTACAAACTATATAAACATAAAAACAGACTTGCTGATGATTTAAGAAGGCATTTTCAATATGAAAGTGAACTTTTTTTGAAAGCCAAGACAGATTATAATCCATTAATATATCTTTCAACAAAAAAGATGAAATCTTCCACTGGTTAGCCTGATAAACTCTTTCGTGTCAAAACTAAGCTTCTTTATCATGATAACCCAGAATAATGGTTGGCTGCTCCAGGCACTTTATCTACTTTATAGATGAAAAATCAGTGCTACTTTCATGGAATTAGATTAATGCTAGAACAGGAAATATTTCTGGGGCTGAACCTGCTTCATGCCTTCAAAGCTGCCTGTAAATTTAAAGTACTTCCTGAACTCAAAAGATAAGACAGGAGAAGGAAAAAGAAAAACAGTGCAGTGACCCTTTTACTGAGGGAAAATACTGCTTCCTGGAAAAGCTGTTGAAAGAGCCTTGCTGAGGGCATTATGCTCCAGAAAGCCCAGGCCAAGTCTGTTTTAGTTGAACATGGGGATTCTAGTCATATATCAGACAGCTGCAATAAATCTGTTCTTTCTAAAATCCTTTTTGATAAACTTTGAAGTCTTCTTGCTAAAAGCTAAAGTAATAACTTTTTCAGGACATACAAAGTTGCTTGCTCTTCTACATATGACATTTTAGAAAGCATTACAATTTGGAAAAATGCTGACCACAAAGCTTTACTAAAACTAAAATTTGGTTCAAATGTGGATCAAAGGCAGCAAATCCAGTTGATAACTTACAAGGCAGTGTAATGTAACATAAAGAAATGAGGAATTACCCATTAATACATGAACATTTTAAAAATGGTGATCATGATACTAAAGATGATACATGGAAGAAACATATTTAGTGAGTAATATTGGCTATATATATGCATTTGAACACGTGCATATTAAATTGAGGAAAAACAAAATAAAACAAATGATTATAATATCCCAAGAGGGAATGACAGCAGAAATGTGCCCACTATAAAAGGACAATGATAGTCAAAGACTTTACTTTCTCATTAGTGAATACCTTAGGACAGTGGGCCACTGGGATAGGTGCGGTAATAATGAAAGAGCCAAACACACTGATATGGGGCGGGGCTCGGAAGAGGACAGTGACAGGAGCTCATGCAGAAGCAGGCCTGGCAATTTTAGATAGCTGGCCAGAAAAAGATCTTCCAAGAGGATAAAAGTCTGAATTGAAAGTTGATACTTATAAATGAATCCGTTCTTAGAAAAGAAGTTCAAGGGCATTTAGTAAGAAGATTCTAGATGGGGAGGAGAAAGCCATGGAAGACACTTAGGGATTTGTACACCACGGTAGGAAACTTGCAGTTTAATCCATGAGACGTGATTGGCAGCTATAGAAGGGATTTACATATAAAACTGTATATCAAGACTTCTGTTAGTGTATCATCAAGATACCAGTTGGGTACTGTTGGGAGGTCAGAGAAGAGGTATGCATTGAAGAAGCACATATTTGTTAACTGTCTTGTGAATGGTACCTGTAGCCCGGCATGCGACTAGGACAACTGTAACAATATAAAGAAATAATACAAAAGAAATAAATGAACAAATCAGAACAATTCAAATTGTATTAAAATCTGAATTTACTGGCTCCACGGTTTCTCCTGGAATTGTTGCTTAGTACACATAGCTTTTCAGTTTTCATGTTCCTGACTTTACCTTCTCTCTCTACTCTACCTCATTCATCTGGCCAGCACTGTGCCTAATTTATTCTCAAGTAAAAAGTCAGGTTTTAGGTTTTTAATTTTTATTTTCCATTTCATCATCCTTTTATTTAGCATTTCCTGTCTTTAAAGAAAACAGTGGGTTAAAATCTACCACATGCAAAAAGTCTTACTGCCTCCTTATATGCCTTTGGTTTATTGCTTATTTTGCTGTGGTTAATACACTTTTAAATAGAAATGATATTAGCTCTAGTTCCAGAAGATTTTCTGCATGACTTTTCCCAGTCTGTGGTCCATTTTGACTCTGACTTCATTTCAGTACCAGGTGTAAGGTTTAGGTCAAGGTTCATTTTCCTGGTCTATGGATGGACAACTGGTACAGCAAAAAACCTGAAAAGGACACCCTCCTGTTGCAACTGTCGTTTTGTGTTGACTTTTTGTGTCTTTAAGTGTTATAATATACAACTTGCATCTTCAGAGTCATATAAATTTAATTCCAGGGACCCGTAGCCTATTCCTGTTCCTCTGAGCTGATATATACACAAAAGTATCAATACACACTACAAAATCAGCAGTACATTGTGTACTTCCTACTGCATACCATTTTATGTCTTTTCGAGAAGAAAAGCAGCACGCAGCCACAGAGATTGTTAGGCCAGTTTTCGGAGTTCCCATTCTAGTCTCTCTCCTCCTAATGTCTCTAGCCGACAGTTTGGTATCATTTTCATTGTCTCTCTCACCTTCCTTCCCTTCCTTTATTTTCTTTTTGGTGTTGGGGTTGAACCCAGAGCCTTGCACACTCTAGGAAGCACTCTACCATCTTGCTCCAGGACCAACCCAGCTGTGACTTCCTTATTCACATGTAGCTTTGCTGCTACTTAACCTCATTCAAAAAATTACAGAGCAAGGGAGTCTACATATCATCAACTAAAATTGTGTGAAAATCCCAAAAATTCAAAGCATAAAAATGTACAGAGCCAACAATACAACTATATACATTGTTACATGAATTTGCCTTTAAATAAGAGAAAAAGACATGCAAATATTCCCTTATAAATATACAACTGCCTTTAGCAATACTTTTTTGTGTTTTATAGAGACTGAATTCCCATCATTGTCACTGAATTTCAGCATGAAAAATTAAAAAAATTTCTTGTAATGTAAATTTGCTCTCACATTTGTTGATCTAGGAAAGCACTATTTTAATTTATAGTTTTGCTGGCTATTAAATTACTGGTAATTATTTTTCTTTCAGCACTTTAAGTACATTATCCCACTGTCCTCTGACCTTCACTGAGAATCAGCTGTTCATATTATCCATTCAATCCTTCCTTACATGTAGTATCTATTTTCTTGCTTCTTTCAAGATTTTTCTCACTGTTATTGTCTTCTATTTACTTTAAAATTTTTATTTATTTTTATGTGTATGAGTGTACTGCCTGTGTGTGTGTAAGCACACCTGTGCCGTGCAATGCCCAAGGAGGGCAGAAGAAGGCATCAGATCCACTCAAACTGGAGTTTCCAAATGGTTGTTAGCTGCCATGTGGGTGCTGGAAATTGAACCCAGCTCCTCTGCAAGAGCAGCCAATGCTCATAACTGAGCCATCTCTCCAGTCCCTGCTGTTGTCTTTTAACACTTTATTATATATCTGCACATATCATTCTGCATTTACTCTATTACCAAGTTGGCTTGGTGGCTTAACTTGATGTACAGACTACTGTTTTTCAATAAAGATTAGCTTATTTCGAGAACAGTTTTTATGTCCTTATTTTGAGACATAGTAAGAGTTATAAAAAATATTTTCGTTTTCTGAACATGATGAGAAGTAAGACTCTTAACATGTTTGGCATCTATTTTCTTACATGTAATTAAACCTACCATGTTCTATTTAACTTACTGGAGTCCCATGAGGACCGAACTGAATGTTAGTTAATAAAAAGAAAACTTCAGAAAAGTACACTTGAATGTGTTTCTACGGATGCAGTTTTCATCTGTAAGTGTTTAATCCCATGCTATCCATTCGTGACCACTCTTACACACTGCATCACCAACCTCCTCCATTCCACTATTTCTTTCTAGGTGCACAAATGAAAACATCTTATGCTTTCAAGGAAGCTTTCCTTTCATGCAACATTCCAAGTCCATGCCTGCTACCACTATCTGTCTGATATGTGATGCTCAAACTTTATTAATGGACAAGTTCGTCCATTATATATGGTCCCTCCATATATGATGAAACTGCCCCTGACTAATTCATGGACTACGCCACAAGCACCTCATCACAGGTGTTTTCCAGAATTCAACAATGTCAAGTTCCTGTTCAGTAAGCAGTCTGATGGCCATTCACCGGGTTATTAAAGGCAATGTATACATACTACATTTTATAGAACAAGTTAAGTTTCTGAACACTTACTCTCAACTCTGTAGAGATGAGACTTCATTTATGATGGTTTGTCTTAATTTTTTTCAACTTTATGGTGTTATGAAAGAAACCATAAGAATTATATTTTGAACTTAAAACCTGACCTTTTCCTAGGCAAGTGGCATGTAGTAAGCACTCTCTCTCATGATAATGTCCAAGGCAGTAGACCACAGTTCCCAGGCAGCCACTCAATCATGAGCAATCAATACAATATAGCAAACTGTGTTGCCAAGTTATGGTAGGTGTAAATTTGGTGTGTGTGTGTGTGTGTGTGTGTGTGTGTGTGTGCAAGCACATGTTTATGTGTATGGGTACATGTGCCTGTGCAGGCCAGGCAATAACTATAGATGTCATTCCTCAGATGAAGCCCACCTTGTTTGCTTTGGGACTGGGTCTCTCCTTGGCTTGGGACTTGCCCACGAAGACAGGCTGGCTGCTCAGTACCAGGGATTATTGCTGCCTGTCTCTAACTCCTCATCATTCGATTATATTTGTGTTACTACATCTGGGTTGGTTTTTTGTTTTTTTTTTTAAATTAAGTATGTGTTCTCGGGGAATTGAGCTAAGGTCCTCATGGTTGTAAGGAAAGCATTTTACCAAATGAGCTATTGCATCATCCCTTAAATGCATTTTTATTACATTATTTTCAATTTAAAGTGACCTTACCGAGACACAGTCTCATGTTAAATGGAGGAAAATCTATTTAAATCGTTATACACTGGGATCACACTTTTGTTGAGTGAAGTTTTTGGGAAAGTGGGGTCTCTCAGTGTGTCTCTGGCTAGCCTGATACAGACTATGTAGCCCAGCCTGCCTTTAAATTCACAGCAGTTCTTCTTCCTCAGAATCCTGAGTGCTGGGATTGCAGGCAGGCACCACTGTTCTGGCTTAGTGATTTTTTCCCCCAGTTTTTATTTGTTATGTAATCTCAATCTATCAGGCATTTTAATCAGTGATGAGCTATCTATCAGAACTGTACTTCTCTGCCTCTTCTGGTCTTCGGTTTTTTCTTTCATCATTTAAAGCAACCCAAGGACTCTTCTTCCTTCAGTCCAACTCATTATGTATACACATCACCATATCTGCCTCTGGATTTACTGAAGGAGCTATGATCACCAGTTCATCCCGGAGGGTGACTTTTAATTTGTTTTTCTCAGCCACATACTCCTTTCCTATTCTCTCATTCAACCCAGACCAAAGTAACACCTTCTTAATTAATGCCTCTGGGACTAATCTGTCTTATGTTCAGTTTAAGACATCCAGGCCAGGATAAGAAACCCAGCATAGTTCTGATCATATGCTCTGTCTACTCAAAAACCTTCAAGAGTACTTCTTCACTTTAGCGATCAATAACAATTTTAATTTTATCACCATCTGCTACTCTTACATCAATCAACTTGACAAGTCAACAAGTCTCTTAAAATACATAGCATCAGTGAATACTTATTAGATGAATTAAATGATTAAAACATTAGACTTAAGTAATTGCAGAAAAATCCTCTATAATGTCTACCACGATTACATATATGTGTCTATTCTTAAACTATTCCATAACCAATGTTAGTTTTCCATGTCTGATAACACTGGTTACTGGTTTGACTCTTGGATGAGCTACATCCTAGCCTCCCGCTGTTACTGAGAAAGGCATTACAGCAGGTCACATGATTTTCCTCATGTCAACAAATGATGGCTCAATTAAGCAGATAAGTATCTACAGCCCTCAGCAGAATCTTCAGTCCATTCTTAGCAGTTTAGAAAAGCACTTTGGTTAGCATTAGAGCGGAGGAAAGGAACACTTGTAATTCTTTAAGCATTCAATTAAATTTTTAAATTCAAGACTGGCTATTGAATGTTTCCAAACACAAACAGTGTGGAAGTAGACGTTCATCATGAATGAGCACTCTAAAATCTCGTGTGTATGTAAATTTCCTAATGAAATGAGATTATGACACTCTGATGCACTGTTTGCAGTATAAACACTTATGGATGATCCATTTTGGTAATTTTGTCATTACCAGATGATTCTACGTTGGGCTGCTAATTCATGGGCAGTGTTTGCTTGCACACAGCCAGAAGAATCTCTAACTAAAAGATACACAGATCCATTATCGCTGAGTCACCTTGTGAAGTAAAACTCTCCCTCAGTGAAAGGAAACCTCGCCAATGCAAGAAGGGAGAAATCAAGGGGGCAGAAAAGGCCCAGAGCAGATAAATGTTCAGATAATTACCTTCAGTTCACTTTTCAAGAAATTCCAACTATCTAATTATATCATATCCTAAGAAATCAGAGATTCTGGCTGGGAAACTTACCTTCCTGGTAGAGGGTGCACCTAGAATAAAGGAGGCCTTGACCTGGGGAGGGGCGGGGGCTGCTGAGAGATAATGAAGCACCAGCTCCAGAAAGTAGCAGAGGTATTTAAATATTTAAATACAACATTTAAATGCATGTATGGGGGTGGAAGTGTTGCTCAGTGGTACAGCATTGGCTCAGTATTAGTGAGGACCAGGGTTCCATCCCCAGAGCTGTTTTTTGAAAAAGGTATATAACCACCCAAATTTACAACAGTTTGAAATCACTTAAAATAAAAGCAAATAGAGACCTTTTAAATAGTCCAATTAATTACAGATATTGTACATGATCATAAGTCATGAAGAAAACAGAATTAGAACACATAAAATCCATTACGATTATAAATCTGAAACATTTTTATAAAGCTATGTTTACAGTGAAAGGATTAAAATTTAAAGGGTCTTACCCTTGTCTTCAATAATTCTGGGCAAATGGCATATCACTAACCTAAGCTTCAGCAATACTAATACCAGTGCTAACATTTTCCAAAGAGAAAACGTCTATAGCCATTTATCACCATTGCCAGAACAAGGATGCAATGTGTGATGGTCCTTAACAACATGGAAATGAAAGCTATGAAGACTCCTTTTTAGTCAATAATGAAAAATAAAAACACAAAATAAGAATAGGTATGTTTGAATATATTACAAAGCTACAGAAAGATTTTGTTAGGGGGATTCTGAGGTGTTGATATGTTATGAAAAGTGAGATAAAGGAAATGTCAACCCTACCTGCTAAAGAACCATAGGCTTTGTCTATGGACTTTAGGTTCCTAATTTTAAAAAGGTAAATCTATTGTGTTCTAATAGCATTAAAATTAATTTATTCAAGTTCCCTTATCTTGATTTCATGTTTCCCACAGAGAAAACATTTACATTTCAGGGTAAATTGGCCTACAGAAAGAGAGTGAGGGGCTTATATAAAGGGGGCCCATGTGAGAAATTTCCCAGAACAAATCCATCAGGTAACCTACTGGTTTCCATGTACAATATTGAATTCTGTAGTCATCCTTGCCTCTTGTCCATCTCACATAATCAACAGTCTACCATCCAAAACCAAAAACTTAACAACAAACAAAAGAACTGTCTGTCATTAACCAAGCCCTATAACCATCCGAGCCACCTTTAAAATACAACCACAATCCGGGCCCCATCTTTAACATCTCTATCACTAGTCTAGGCCACCTCACTGCTCACATGCACTAATGAACCAGCCTCCTAACTGTTCTGCCTACCTTAACTCTTGCCCAGATATCATCAATTTTCTATAAAGTAGCCTTTGTGATTTAAAAATAAAATCCACAGTACACTACTCTTCTACCAAACTCTGTGAAGGCTGCCTCTCACACTGGGAAGACCTAAAACTTTACCACATTCCACATCCGACAGGTCTGGACCTCAGATGTCTATAGTTCATCTTCCAGTTTCCTCTGTCTTCTCAAGTTACCACAAGACCTCTGCATCTGTCGCTTCTGCTTGAACTGTGGTTTTCCCCAAGAGTTGTATACAACTTTTTCACTTACTTTATTCAGCTCCATTCTGAACATGACCATCAAGTCATTCCCTACGTTAAAGATGGTAAGCTGCTTAGAAGCAACCTAAAGAAAAGAGGACTGAGGCTGGTTCCCAGCACCTACATGGTGAGTAACAACCTTCTATAACTCTAGTTCCAGGGAATCTGACATCCTCTTCTGGTTTCTGCGGGTACTTCATGACACAGGTGCAATTACATACATACAGGCAACATATTCATACACATAATAAAAACGAATAAAAACAATTTAGAAAAAAGAAATGAAAACTGAGGTTCACAGGAAAACAATTCACAACAACTTTATTTAAATAAAACTTCAAACTAGAAATAGTCACAGTATCCTTCAATGGGTGAACAGCTGCATAAATTGTGGCAGACACATTAAAAGAATACTACTTATTAATACATCCAGTAGACCACTGAAACATTCACAGTGATTTAGGTGAATCTCCAGGGGACTATGGCGGAGGGTCCATCCTCAAAGATGATGCTCTACATGATTTCTTTTACATAACATTCTTGAAACCACAAAAATTACATTAAAAAGAAGAAAAGATCCACACAGATATATTCTTAAAGACTAACACACTATTTGGCAAATAAAAAGTGCTTGATTAATATGAATGTACAAAAGAATGCTTCTGAGAGATGGATGTGCCAGTAGTACACTGGCAGCATTACTTTTTTGGAACCCAAAGTTTAGAGCACCACTAGTCAAATGTTTTTCCTTTTATCTTTGTATAAGTTACATGGCATACCACAAAAACTTTGCTCTGCATTAGGGAGTTCTTGTGCCTCTTCCCTTCTCCTAACATCTTTTTTTTTCTTGGGCTCAAAATCTATTAATTACCTCAACTTGATTAAAAGAACTAATGAATAAATTCTAGCTTTCTCTATCAATACTCGTAATTATGCACATGAAAGATGGTACAAAGACTATCTTACTCAAGTGACTGAAGATGTACATTTATCTAAAGATAATTTTATAACCACTTTTTCCAAGATGCTCAAAAGTAGAGAATTTGAATAGTTTGCTGGAACTTATAACATCACAGCACCAAACTACACTGTGTATTGAACTGTAAGACCAGGCAAATATAC
Organism: Eospalax fontanierii; assembly: GCA_035773235.1. Classification (NCBI taxonomy): domain Eukaryota; kingdom Metazoa; phylum Chordata; class Mammalia; order Rodentia; family Spalacidae; genus Eospalax; species Eospalax fontanierii. The sequence continues at coordinate 16,107,450 of CM069540.1, read as the reverse complement.
TTTCCTTCAGCAACACGTCCTCTTAAGGACTATATCCACTGATACAACGGAGGATTAAAACAGAAAGAAAACAGAAGAATTTATCTTTAAATTATGTTGCCAGGTAGACACAGAATACTCAGAAGGGTAAAACAAAGTAAAAATGGAAATGCATGAGGTAAGGAGACACAGTCAAATACCTTTCACTTGGGGCCATGTTCCAAGCCCTGTGAACCGAGCTTTAGTTTTCACGGCCATTTAGAAAACTGGCAGCAGAGAGCTAGAGATGGCTTGAGAAAACTAATTGTATTTCTTTCACCTTCACATTCAGTGATTTCACACCGGTAGCCTGGAATCAGCCATAGCGTGAAACTGGAAAATAAATAAAAATCCAACCCTTCGCTGGACAGCCCGCTTTAAAGTACTTAACTATCATACCACTGAGCTGAAGATTTAGGAGATATAGTAAGGGTATACTGAAGATGAGGAGTATAAGGAGACACTCCCACTAAAGACACCACAACTTTCTGTTGCATATAAACATGGCACAAGAACTAGCTAGATGCTCAGTGGTAGAATAAAGCAGAAGTAAGCTGCCCCACAGAAAGCGAGTAAGAACATTACAAAGTTTCAACCTTGATGCTGGGGAGAAGTAAAAATATTTCCCCCCCAACATTTAGCCATAAGCCCACCCTCATGAAAGTTTATGAATCTGGAACTTAATATTACCTATGCAACTCACAAAACTTAATGCCCAAAATTTATTTGAATGTGTTCCCAGGCTGACAATATCCCCAGGCTTTTTGGCAGATTCAAATATAAATACCTTCTTTGGAAATGTGTCTTCATTTCAGTCTCAGAAATGACTACAAATAAGGGATATGAGTTAACACTCAGGAAATAAGGCAGCTTGAGTGAGTGTAAACAGAAACAGCAGCAAAATCAGAACGCTAAGGTTCTAAACATTAGGAATAAATTTAATACATTTAAGAAACTAAAAGAGAAGACTATAATATAAGAACTGTGAGTTTATGAAAACAGAGCAAGATATGCAGAGGATGGCAGTTAACATGGAAACACACAACTGGCCAACATGCAGGGAACAAGAGGCCTGAGGGCTTATCCCTGAATGAAATATCTAATATCAAATCTCTGCCTCCCAAGGCTCAGGGATCATTTCGAAGAGGGGGCAGAAAGACACTTAAGAGTCAGAGGTGGTGAATGACCACAAGGAAACAGAGTTTTCCAATGGGTTGGTCAGTTATTCACATGAACTCACAGCAATAGTGATAGCATGTACAAGTCCCACAGAAGCTCAAACCAGAAAAATCCCAGTATAGACCTGGGGAAATAGGTAACAAATCCCAACTGTTCTAGTTCGCTTCTTTATTGCCGTAACAGAACATGCTGACCAATACCACCTTGGGGAGGAAGGGGTTTATTCGATTTACATCTCTCAGGTCACAGTTCATTTCTGAGGGAGCCCGAGGCAGGAACTCAGGGCAGGAACCTGGAGGCAGGAACACTGCTTACTGGCTTTCTCCTCTGGCCCATGCTCAGCCTCCTTTCTTATACAATACAGAACAATCTGCCCAGAGCACACTGCCCACCGTGCACTGGGCTCTCACACATTACTTAACAATCAAGAAAATACCCCAAAGTTATGGCCATAAGCCAGTCCGATGGAGGCAATTCCCCAAGTGGGGCTCTCTCAACCCAGGTGTGTCAGGATGACAACTAAAGCTATCCCGCACACCAACCGAACAGAAAGAAATTTTGGCAATTGATGGAAGGAGAAAGACCATGTCTTTCAAGGATGGGACTCTTGGTAGGTTAACCAGACTCCAGGGCATGGACCTACACTGAGAAACATTTTGGGATACAAATTAGACCATATAAGGCTTAACTCTCATAGATATAACAGAGCACATGAATTGGGTTGCGAGTAATAAGGGGAGGTTCTGCTAAGGGAGGGGAATTGAAATACCACCAAATTATACAGTATAAAATCACAAAGATTCAATTATAAATAAATAAAATTAATTATAAATACACTTTAAAAGGAACAAGAAACCACTATGAGAGAAAAAAAATGAAAGCTGCATATGCAAAAAGTCAATAGATGGTTTAAACACAATAGACAGTGTGGTGAAGACAAAATTCCAACACTGGAAAGTACATACAAAAAAATTACCCAGAATACAACAACGGGAAGCTATGAAATGTGGCAGAACAATGAGGCATACATAAGTGGACAAGCTATACATAAAAGAAAGCATGGGAGCGGTAACTAGAACATTCAGATGCGGAGGATGCATGGACTGACAAAGGGTGGCAGAAAAGAAGCTGCCCTGTATAACTTACTGGGGTTAAAGGTGCTGGAGAGATGGCTCAGCGGTGAAGAGCGCACACTGTTCTCAGAGTACCTGAGTTTAGTTCCCAGCACCCACACGACATAGCTCACAACCATTTGTAACTCCAGTTCTAGGGGATCTGACACCTCACACAGACACACACATACAAAGAATTTAAAATAACGAAATAAATCTTTTTAAAATGGTGTTTGGACTGGAAAATGTAAAGCTAAGAACAAAAGAACCCTATAGAAATATTGTGTTTTAATTTGTAAACCTATTTCTTATAAAAATAAGAGTTAAAGATTCTACATCTGCACTGTGCATATACTGGAGCTGAACACATAGGTAAACAGATGATGATTGTGTGGAAGCTAAGTTTCTTGTCAATAAAAGGATGTTACCCTTTGTCAGTCCATGCAGTCCATGCATTTACACATATTAAACTTTAGTACCTTGTGATATAAAAGTCCTATGGACTCTAATAACTACAGAGAATCTTGAATCTACTTATGTAACACCATACAGAATATAGTATTTGTAGTCAAATACTGTCTATACGTATTATCATTTCTAGTAACCAAAATGAATAAATAAAACAACACAAAAATGACTCTTCAATGAATAAAACCCAAGACTAGAAGAAGAGATATTGGTTAAAAGTTAAATTATAGGGAGAATTACTGTTTAAAAGTAATCAGCATTTAGGGTTTATAATCTATTCATTTATAGTCTTAGACCAGAGAGCTATACATCTAAATTCCTTAATTAGCTTTTCCACAGTGCTAATTCCACACCATCTAAGACTGTAAGAACAACTCTGATGCTATTCATGATCAACAACAGAGTTGGATTCCATAACCAAGCAACCAGTTTCTGCAATAAAAAATATTTTTCAAACAACCTACCAACTTTGTTTTTATAATTTTAATTTAAAATGTTTTGCTTTATTTTTACTAAATACTATACTATAGTGACAAAAAAAATCAGACAACTATATCAAAGACTTTTCAATTTGTCTGTTATATGATCATTAGGTCCTAACAGACAGGCTATGATGGCAGGAGCCCAATTGCATAGATCTAAAGCACTCGGTATCAGAAGGCTAGGTAAACTGACACAAGAGAAAAAAATACTAATTATCAGGTTGCCTATTTACAGTACCTCCCAGACCCCTACCGTAAGTCACCAGAGTGCAGAAGTTGTCGTTTTATTTACATTTAGCAGTGTGTTAAATCTATAGGTGTCACATGAAATTTCAGAATCATATCCCAAAGGAAATGCCATTTGGGTAACACGATTAACTATGTGGGTCTAAGCGGTACAATCAGCGCAGGTCTTTTTTTTTTTTAAGCTTCTCCCCCTGGTGGCAGTATCTAGGTTGATATCTTTAAAACAAATTCGAATGTTATATTAAGGTTTATAGCTCCTACTTTCAATTATAGGTAGGCAATTTTCGGATAAAATAGATTTAAATGAAATGGAAGCAGATTTCAAAACTATTCTAATGAAAGCACTTGCCTCCTACAGTTAGCTTGTGCACGCTCTGCCTCTCTTTCCCTCTCTCTCCCCACAACTCCCCCCCATGCAATTACACCCATTACATCATTGTAAATTACATGCTGGGGTTATCTCAGTAGGTATCTGCCAAATGTAAAACTTACAGAAGGTCTTGAATGTAATAATGATGTTTTATCATTTTAATTACAAACTCTTTAAAAAACTCCCTAAAGTGTACCAATTGGGGTGGTCTAAATTAACAGTATCTTGGTAGCCCAAGGGTAGGAAAAATAGATTGAACTACCAAATTTCATCATACTTATAGCAGCTGTCTTCCTGCCTCTAGGAAGCTGAGTATTTAACAAAGCAGACAGCTTGGCACTGGCATCTGATTAGCAGTGTGTGTATTGTCAGACAGAATGTGCCTGGCTCTTTTGTTCCAGGGTTTGATTAGAAATCTGGAGAGCAGTGGTATCATGTAACTTTATTCTTAAAGCGTCTTAAAAGTAAATAAGTTCTGATGCCTCCTCTGGTAATGTACCTGAAAAACTGATGGATGCTTTTCTAGTTATATGCTTTATTAAATGCTAGAAAATTTAAATAAAGGATTTCTAATATAATACCACAAAGATTAAAATAGACCAATCTTAAAATCATTCTAGTCAAGTATTGAATATATCAAACTGTTTTGCAATCGAATGCTTTGAAATTTATCGAACGCTATACTTAAAATATTACTGGTGGGGGAAGAAGAATGTTCATTTTGGAGTATGTAAATACAATATTACATTCCTAAAATATTAAGTTAAGATGCAGGATTTTTTTCGTAACTCGCATAAAAAGCTTACTAGAAACTCAACACTGTCTTACAAGAATAATATTTTGCTGCAGGTCCCCAAACATGAAATTATAAAAGGGTGACTCTCATTACCTTTCACCACAAATTCTTTGAAAACGTATTTCAAATGGTTGTGCTTATTGGCAGAGTTCAAAATCAGTCGAATCCACGCCAACAATCTACTTCAATGAGAAGTACATTCTTTTACTCTATCAACTCCATCGGTAATCAGACTGGATGTTTTATTCAACAGGGCTGAAGAAAATTGTTCTACAATAGGTTAATTCAAAATGGCAGCATAGAAAATGCATCTGTCAGTGGGGATCAAATTACAGGGCAAGCTCCTCTCAATGCTTAGAAAAACAAGTCTGCAGTTCTACAGATTATGTGCCTGTGTGTGTTTAAAGGGGTGGGAAAGGAGCTAAATATCTGAGCTAACCTCCAATTAAAGTCAATCATAAAAACAGCCAATTTAATGAGTGCGGATTTCTTTGGGTAATTATAACACCAACCACTTTTTTCTCTTTTAAATCTGTAATTCTGCCTTCTTGTTATTGCTTGCTTTGTCATTAATCGCCTCAGGACCTTGATTTCCTAGCAACAGACTGCCACCAAACATTTGGCTCCTGTTCAACATTTTCTTTGTGAAAAATGGCACTGCTGTTGCCGCCTGGGCGGCTGCAGCTAGACTGGCTCTGTAAGTGCTCTAATAATGTATTCCTCTGAAAAAAAATCACATGATACAGGGTGCAATGACTGAGCTCGGTTAATTACTGAGCTGGGAAGTTTATCTACAATCTAAGAGCTGTGTTGGGGGAAGGGGGTTACATGTAGGATTAAAAATGTGTCCCTGCCATTATTAATAATTTGAAAGAGAGATTTACAAAGAAAGATTTTATTTTGGGGGATACAAGTTTATTGAGGATCAGATACAAAAGGTCAAATGTCTTTAAAATGTTGCTTGACAATTTCTTTCTCTGTAAAACAGATCCAAACACACAAAAGAATCACAGAACAGTTTACAGCAATTTAAGAAAGCAAATTAACCTATGTATCTGTCAGCTGTGTCTTTTCTACTTAAGGGAAAATAATTTGTATATGTAAATATGCTAGAAGATGGCAGGAAGCTTTCATTCACAACATGAACACCAGATACTGAGAAAACAGAATATTCAAAATATTGTACTTTGATACAGTGTACTCTAAAGTAAATATTTAATAATCCATGATAAGAGAAAAAGATCCTTGTCATTATTGTGAAATGATTCAAGTGGGACCGAGGAAAATCAGGACTCATGATCAGAAGGTAAGATAATGTCCTTTTTATTTTTATTTTTTACTGGGTAGATTTATGGAGATTTTTGAAGACTTAGAAACATGACCACCCCTGGTAATGACACTTATGGAAATTAACATGCCATGTCAGATATGGTTCACTGCTGTCTTACTTGGTTCTCAGAAATATGGCTTTATAAGACTGGCATGTTTCAGGACTGCTGTCAGGATATGATAATTTAATATACCCAAGAGTACACTAAGTATTATGGAAGCATCTGTGAAACTAATAAGCCAGTGGACACACTGATTCTTACCAGTGTCTACATACTATATAACAAACTTCCTACAAAGTACACTCTGAACCCAGCTCACTGGATTCAGGATGTGTGAATACTACAGCTATTTTAAAAACACCACAAATTCTACCTGACAGACTGAAACAAAAATGAAATTAGGGAAAAATCTATAGAAGAGCACTAAGCATGAAAAGGTCTGCTGTTATATTTGGACAGTGAAAATATATACTTGCTTTCTAAAAAAGTGAATTAACAACACTTGAATGAATCCTGCTTATGGCTGGCACCAAGCTATATGACTTCACCACTGAGTCTGATCCCACAATTAAATATATTTTTGCAAAAACCAATTGTTGGTAGACTTTAGAAAGCGAATACACAACCAGCAGTTTTAGAAATATGACATAAAAGCAGAAAACACTGAGATCAACACACCTGAAAAATGCTGGTTGGTATTTATAGGTAAAATATTTTAAAGATATTTCATTTGCTAATTAAAGAAGTATTTAATCTAGATGTCCCATAACTATGAAAAATTATTTTTGAGGTCAAAATGATGGAATATGTGGTGCTTGCTAACTTCATTCCATGTATGTCATTCTGGAAAAGATGAACTAAAAAATAAATGGTGGGTCATTCTCTATATGATACTTTGTTGCATGTGATTTAAACTTATCAATAATAAAATACAGGGTGGACCACATTCTTTACATTTAAGACATAAATACTTAAATGGTAAATTTACAAACTGAGTAATCAGGATAGCAAAGTTGAACGGGCCTGGGAGGTCGGTGAAAACACAACGGTGAGGAAAAAGATGTCATAGGAAAAGATGGGAGAATGTCAAAGAGGAAGTAACCAAAGACTTACCACAAGGCAAACATGTACTCCTGCCAAAACCCTTTACTGGAGATGAAAGGAATGGCCTTTGAAAAAGTAGCACTCTGCCTTTCAGGACATCTTCTACAATTTAGAATGTGCTAATATCTTTAATTGTATCAGAACAATATTAGCAAACAAGAGGGTATAGAAAGGTTCTAAAAGGCTCGACCTTCAAGAACTTATAACTAAAGGGGTAAAACAAACAACAACAACAAACTACGATGAACTCAAGAGTTTAGAATCAGTAGATGCCTATTTATACAGATGAGAACCCTCCACTGTTCTGAAATTGGGCAATAGCACATCTGGACATTTAAGAACAAGCCTTCCAGGACGGGCACCGGAAAGGAAGAAGGCTGCTTCCAGTTTTCCATCCAACCTTTCTAAACACTTTAAGAATTCCATTTATGACATTTCCACACCCCCACCCCCAGATTAATTTGTATTTCAAAGATGAGATGACTCTAAAAACATGGATGCATTGTATTAAAAAGAAAAGGAATAAAAGCTTAAAGGATCCTCCTCATAACACTTGTGATAGAGAAATAGGTTAAGAACAAAAGATCAGAACATATATAGCACTTCCATTACATTTGTCAGCCAACAAAGACATATATTCATTTTTTTTTTGTCTGAGAAAGAAACAATGGAATAATTTGAAGTCATGATACTACAAGTCAAGATACTGGTATTACTGAAACCATAATGAGATGTGAGTAGAAAATTAAATCCAGGGGGTATTGCTAATGGACAAAACATTTCTTTTAGTGATGATGTAAATGTTCTAAAATTAGATTATAGAGATAGCTGCAGAACTCTATAAATACACAACAACCACCGAACTGTATATATTAAATGGGAGAATTCAATGGTACATAGATACTTCAATAAAGCTGTTACAATAGACTGAATTCTGTTTACATCTGCAAGACAGAGACAACAGAAGTTATGGGTTAAATAACATTAAAATATGCAAGTTTATAATATGTTCAGTAAATATGATGGAATACAAGCTATCAATACTCAGGGCTGTTTTTTTCTCTAGATTTTATACATTTTTCAAAGACAAGACAACTATCACATAGAAATAGGCACAATCATCATGATTTTTTTTTATATTTCTCATGCTCAATCATGTGTATTAAAGAGATTTAGTAAACAGTTCATTTTCTCAAGCTATTGCTGATTACTCTGAAATACGGAGAGTAAATAGAAGTGGAACCATTTTAGTAGATGATTTGTTAATTCATTTGGGGTTCCATATGTAACTAAGTGCTACACACGTTTATTTTCCTAAAAAGTCTGAGACAATTCAGTGCATACTATGGTTTTCCAACCTCATATAAAATGTTTGTGATCTAACTCCAAGGCCACAAGCCCATAACTCCAAAGCTTGCAATCTATCTGTAGGTTCTAAGTTTTACATCCAAGGCTATCTTATTTCTTTTAAAGATGTAGAAAGATTACTTTGTTTATTTGAAAAGTAACATTAATATTCCTTTCCTTTATGACTTATTTACTTTAGACAATTGTCAAATCTAAGAGTTAAGAAAAATTACAGAAATAAAAAAATTATCTAAACTGGAAATCTGTAGTGATTAAAGAAATTACAAGTATTTCTCTAAGAAAATTATAAGGTTAAAATTTAGCTTGCGGAGGAGCTTGGGCCATAGCTCAGTTGGTAGAATGTTAGCTTAGGATGCATGATGCCCTGGGAATTTAATTTCTAGCATGGCATAGACCAATACAAACCTGCAAGTCCATCATTTAGAAGGTGCAGGTACAAGAATCAGAAGTTCAATGTCACCCTGGGGGCAGGGGACAACTTAACATGCTGAAAAAACTACAGAGACTATGAAATTAAAAATGCCCTGGGCATGGTGGTGCATGCTTTTAATCCCAGTACTGGGGAGGCAGAGGCAGTGGGATCCCTGTGAGACTGAGGCCAGCCTGGTTCCAGGACAGCAGGGGCCACAGAAGACCTTGTATTAATAAAAAAAAAAAAAAAAAAAAAGCTAGCTCAGTGTGTTGGTGTGTGCACAGGAGAGGCTAAGACGGGAGAACTGCTATATGTCTGAGGCCAGACTGGGCTACAAAGTGAGACCCTGTCTCAAAAATAAATCTTTCTTTAATGTTTATGAACTGAAATAATTAACTGTCTTTTATCATATGATCTACTGTGCTTCATTCATGTTACACATTATGATTTGGAGTTTTACTTAAAGGGATGGTGCTTTGGCACATAAAATTCTAAACCCTACATGACAGAGACTCATTTGCACTGTCAGGAATATGCTAACAGGAAAAATTCCAGATGAAACAACCAGGTTCACTTATTTAATTTCATGGTTTGAAAATTCACTCATTCATTCATTATTCTGAGATGCAGCATCGCTGTGGATGGTCTCTTGAAATCCTGAGCTCAAATGATCTTCCCACCTGACTCCAATGGGCAGGAATTTCTGACAAATGCCTTAATGTCCAGTGTATTCTTCCAATTTTAAAAAATGTAATATACATAAAATTTACTTACAAGGGCATTTCCAGATAAAGGCTTAACAATACTAGTTAATCCCTAATAAAGTCAAGGAAGCAGTCCAGAAGAGGAATCGTAAAAACCTGGAGCTCAAAATGCAGGAATAAAAGCCATAAAAATACCAGTTTGACCAACACAGAAGTTGTAACAAAGAGAAGTTCAAACATTGCCTTCTGGATAATAGGTCAGGTGTAGTTCAACCATCCTACCTCTTTAATAATCTCAGAAGAATATTACAAAGATTAATTGCTAAATTTCGAAAGCAATTTAATCTCTATGTGAATGTTTTATAAAGAAATGAGAGATACTATTTAATCACATTTCATTCACTGACTGTCTTAAATTTTAAAAAGACTCTTAAGTTCACTTTCTCTGCCAAAGTATACTTATTGTGAGCACAGCCTTCAAAGGATGACATTAAAAAGCTTTTCTATAGTCTAACAAGGCTAAGGCCACGAATTCAACTGATTGTTTATAAACTAGTAAAACTTTTCTATCTTTAACTGTCTGGATTTTGAAGGGAAGGAAAGGCAGCAAATCTCAAACATATATTGAATAATATTTATTTGACTTTTAAAATTGTTCTCAGTGTCTTACTCATTGTGAGATAAGTGGGTTTGCCTCACTACTACCTTTCCTAAGCCTTTCAAGGTAGAAGGAATACCAGGCAACAATTTAAAACATTGGTGCAAAAACAAAATGATGGTTTCAATTTTATAATCATGCTTTAGTTTAAACACATCTTTAAGAAAATGCTATCAAAATATAAACAAATTTTTTAAAATAGCAATTATACATTTCATTACATATTCATCCTAACTGCTCACTTGATACAGGCAGGCCAAATTATTGATACATAATATTTTAAACATGCAACTTCTTAGGCTAAATTTCTTGCAATTTATCATACTGCCTCATTTTAAAAACCTTAGTTAATGCTTCCAGGTTACTGAGAAAGGTATTTAATCATATACGGTGGTATAGCACAAGCCTAGCTGGCTCTAGAACCTGGGTTTGATATCTTTCACTTTATTTTTTAAAAAGGCATTTAGTTGTAATTCAGTGTCAGTAAATTTTTATTAAGATAATTACTAACCTGGAATAGGCATTAATATCACTAGAAAATCTAACTGGGCCAAACAAAATAGAAGATGTAAAAGGCAAACATTTGCCAATGATTACAACTGCTTCTAACTCTTTTAAAATATGAATTTTGCTCTCACTCCTAGGCTGCACATTTCTCCCAACCACACTTCCTCTGGGCCTATCATCATGCGCCCCTTTTAAAAATATATTTTACTTATTATTTTTATTTTATGTGTGTGAGTGTATTACCTGCATGTATATAAGTGTACTTGTATCATGCAGTGCCTGCAGAAGTAAGAAGAAGGTGTCGGATCCCCTGGAATTGGAGTTACAGACAGTTGTTAGTTGCTATGTGGATGCTGGGCACTGAACTTGGATCCTGTGCAAGAGCAACCAGTGTTCTTAACCATCTCTGCAGCCCCCATGGTCCATTTAAGGTGTTCTGCTTGCATGTATGTAAGTGCATCACATGCATGCAATGTCTGCAGAGAACAGAAGGCCTTAGATTCCCTGAAACGGGAGTGATGGACAGTTATTGGCTGCCATGTGGATACTGGGAACCAAACCTAGGTCCTCTGCAAGAGCACCCAGTGCTCTTAACTGCGGACTCATCTCTCTAGGTTTATATATATAGTATCTGTATATGTGTGTGTGTAACACAGGGTATCATGCATCTCCCATTGGCCTCAGACCTTCTGCCTCTACCCCTAAGTAAGTACTTCTACAACCAGTTCTGTACAGTGTGAGGGATCAAATTCATGGCTTCCTGCATGCTGGATAAGGAACTGAGACATATGCCAACTGAGACATATCTCCAGACACCTTAAATATCTTCTTAATGTCAAAGGTTTTTGTTGTTGCTGTTTTGTCTTTAAAAATAAAGCAGCTTACCTATTTTACGTGTTGTCACTACACTGTCCAGTCAAGCTTTGAACTTGTGATCCTCCTGCCTCAACTTTTAAGAAGCTGGGATTACAAGGGCTCACTACTGTTTATGGCCATCTTGAAAGCCTAAAACTGCCACTATAAAAAGCCTATATTTGTAATCTGATTAATTCTTTATAGTATATTTAAAACTTGAAGACTTTAAAACAACCTCCCAAAATAGTGCCATCAACTTGGGACAAAATGCTCACATACTTGGAGCAAACTCTGGGGGTCAGTCTCTTTAAATCATCACAGAAGCTAAACAAAAGGATGTTCTATGGGGAGGTGAAACACTCTACCCTTCACGGATGCTCAGTAAGTAAACTACTCAAAGGTTTCAGAAGTTCCTGAAACTGGCCGGATTCACTAGGTGCCTCCTTCCCCAAGAGCATGTAAACCCTCAAGACTGCTGACAGGTGCTCTCAGACAAGCTGAGCTGCCTGGAAGAGGCTTAGACCAACTGAGCTACACTGGAAAAGACACTCTCCAATCTGGTGAGCTGCCCTCAAGTTGTGCAGTGCACTCTAGGTTTCCTGCTCTCCTAAGCTGTCATCCACACTAGTGGTGGGCTTTTGTAATGCAGCTGTGCGAGTCATTTCTGCTCCTGTAAGAGACTCCTCATCCACACTCCTCTAAGTAACCCTGAAAAAACTCACTGGTCCACCTAGTTGTGGTCTAGAGACATCCTTTTTTGGTCTGTTGTCAATTTGATATGTGAGGTGAGCAGACACTTGTTCACACCTCCCTAGGAATAGCATCACACAACAGAGACTCTGTCCAGACAATGGCAAAAACCCAATAATATGGGAACTGGTGAGATGGCTCAGAGAGTCAAGGTCACTTGCTGACAAACCTGATCACCTTAGTAAAGTACTCAGGACCCAAATGGTAGTAGGAGAGAACAGAGTCCCCAGAACTGTCCTTTGACCTCCACACATGCACACACACACACACAAAATAAATAAATGCAATTAACAAAAATTAAGTTTAAAATATAAAGGAAAAAATTAAGGAACAGGGGCTCCAGCACAGACACCTCTTGGAAAGTACTTGTTTCTAATACCTAAAGGGGAAAAACCCATCATTTATTACATAAAATACTAATTCCTTCAATACTGGGGGTGGGGATTCAACCTAGGTTCTCAGGCATGCTAGGCAAACACTAGCACTAGGCTATAGCCCCAGCCCCAAATTCTGCTTCAGAACAAGGATTCTTTCTTCCTTCCCCTTCTCTTCTTCCTTTTCTTTCTTCTGGGACTGAATTTGTGTCCTTGAGCATGCAAAGTAATGCGCTCTGCCAATCAGCCACACTCCGGGACTACACCAAGTTTTCTTAATGTTGGTTTCACTGGTACTGTGAAATGGAATACTTTCCATTGTGACATGTTGTATAATGACTGAAAACGGCATCTACTGTTTGTTTTCTACCACAAAAACCATCTCCTTGACAGAGAAAAAAAAAAAAAAAAGTCTTCAGACTTTATCAAATGACCTTAAGGGACAAAACTACCCCTTGCCAAGAACCAGTGACACTAAGTACAACTCTGGAACTACATGACAAATCGTAAGAGCAAGATTCCAAAGAACAAGAACAACAGCTGTTACAAATAACTGCATCTTTAAGAAGGGTAAGAACAACACAAAAAATAGCACAAGTAGAGGCCAAAGTCAGCGATTGACACATAATGAGCAAACACCTCAACTTCCTGGGAAATGGCATAGATGCTAAAGTTCACAGGGAATCTTGTTAAAACTATTTTAACTATACTTTATATGTTCTAAACTTTAAGCAGAGACAGGGAATAAGTAAAGTCCCAATCTCACTGAGATTAAAAATAGATGAATTAGTGACAATTGAGATATATCAGAAGAAAATATTAGTGAACTGGAAGGTATCACAAAATAAAGTAGCTAAAAAAGAAAGAGAAAAAAAGAAATAAAAAGACATTAACAAACTCTGAGACAATGTTAAGTGGTCTAAAGGCACCAGAAATTTAAAGAAATAAAGATCAAAAACTGGCCAAAGATAATAAAAACTATAATGTCATAGCTCAAGGAAGTCAAATTTTAAACCCGAGATAAATTAACAAGAGAGTTCTCATTGAGAATATTTCAAGGTGGCAGGGGAGAGGTTTGGAAAAATGGCTCAGCAGTTAAGAGCGCTGGCTGCTCTTGCAGAGGATCTGGGTTCAGTTCCCAGTACCCACATGGCAGCTAACCACCTCTGTGTACATTGCATACATGCAGGTACAGTTATATACATGCAGGCACAACACTCATACACATGAAATTAAATAAATCTTAAAAAGAATAATTCAAGAAAGAAGAATAGACAACATTTTTCATGGAATAAAAAAAACAAAACAAAAATCCTTTCTAAGACAAAACTAGATGGCAAAAGGATCACTCAAAACTAAAGATAAAACAAAGATATTTTCCAACATGAGAGCTAACAGCATTTATGACTAGTGGTCCCAAATATAAGAAATGCTAGAAAATGCATTCTTAGGCAGAAGGAAAATGATGCAAGATGACTCTAAAGAAAAGGAATGGAGAATACTGCAAATAGCAATTGCATGAATATAGATTTATTTCTCATTATTTAAGTCTCTTTAAAGGATATTTTACACAAAATAATGGGTTATAGTACTTATAAAATAGGTATAAGTATGTGTTGTGTTATGTAAATTATATATTAACAAAGCTATTTAAAAACAAAATAATTAAACATTTAAAGATTACAATGTAAAAACAGTTGTATAAAGGCTGGAAAGGGTGAAGTAAAAATATAGTATTAAATATAAGTAAAAATATAGATGGCTCAGCTGTTAAGATCACTCACTACTCTTGCACAAGACTGGGGCTAGATTCCCAGAACCTACATAGTGGCTAACAACCAACTGTAACTCCAGTTCCAAGGGATCCCCACCCTCTTCTGATCTCTGTGGACACTGCATGACAAGGGTGCACCTTACCTTCATTCAGGCAATAAACACTCATACTCATAAAATAAAAACAATATATAAAGTATTTAAATAATATATAGTATTGTAAGATTCAATCGTATGTGAAGTCATATCACCTTACTTGATTTTTTTTCAGACAGGGTTTTCCTGTAGCCCGAGCTAGATTGGAACTTCCTATGTAAACCAGGCTGGCCTCAATCTCACAGAGATCCACCTGCCTCTGCTTCTGCCTCCAGATTGCTAGGATTAAAAGCCTGTGACACCATACCCAGTCATACCATCTTATTTGAAAATAAACTGTAGTGGGTGAAAGATATATACTATGAAACCCTTAAAAGAGAGAGAGACAAAGAAAGAGAAGAGAGAATACCACAGACATGAAAATACCAGATTAACTCAAAAGGGCAGGAAAGAAAAAAGGAATAAACAATACAGAGGATAAATACAAAAACAAGTGAAGTCAATAAACTTGAACTTAATTATATTGATAATCACAAATAGAAATGGTATAAAGTTTCCAATTAAAAGACAGAACTGTCAAGTTGGACCACAAATGGGACCCAACTGTGTATTTTCTACAAGAAATATTCTTTAAAAATAAAATAATTAAAAAGTTACAAGTGAAAAGGAAGAAAAGGGTCCCATGATTCCAATAATCTAAAGAAAGCCAGAGGAGCTGGAGAAATGGCTCAAGTGTTTAAAAAGTATTTGCTGTTCTTCCAGGGGACCTGAGTTTAGTTTTCAGCCTTATGTCAGGTGGCTTGTGAATGCCTGTAACTCTAGCTCCAAGGGATTCTATGCTCTGTTAGGGCCTCCATGGACACCCAAACACATGTGGCACATGCTCAAACAGGTGCATGTACATACACATAAATCTAAAAAAAATCTTCCAAAAGAAAAAGGCTAAACTGGACTCTAGACACAGTAGATTTCAGTGCAAAATACATTATTAAGTATATATAATACACAGCAATAAACGGATCAGAACTCAGCTCCACACTTCAAATATTTGATGAATGCCTGCCAAAATCATACAGCATTTTCATTCTATAAGATAAGTCTCCAGGTTGGGCTTGGTATTTGCAATCTCTACTTGTGAGGTAGAGGCAGGAGGATGAGTATAGTACAAGGCCAGACTCACCTACCTAGTGAGTTAGAGGGCAACATAAAAACAACACACTAGCCCGACAAGGTGGCTCACATCTGTAATCTCAATTCTTGGGAAGCTGAATCAAGAAGGTTAGTGTGAGTTCAAGCCAGCCTGAAACACAAAGTTAGACTGTGTCCAAAAAAAGAGTGGAGATGAAGAAAGAATACCTTGTTCTTATAAATTCTGAAACAAGTCAAGTACTGACCAGAGTATAGATCTGCCTGGCAATGGGCAATGTAAAGGTGTATTCTTTTTTCATTAAAATTATTGAAATAAAAATTAACAGCTAACAGCTATGATCAGTGCTTAACCACAATTCATTCTGAGACTTATTCTGGTTGAATATACCACACAAATCTAAACAAATAATCCAGATTTCCTTATTAATTTGACCAGAATTAATCACTCTATGACTTCATAAAACCATGTTTATATAATACTATAAAAAGTTCATTCACCAAATTTAGCTAGATGTGTTATCCCACATAATCATTAAAAGAAAGTTTTTAGGTTAGTTTTTGGTTCAGCAGGTAATTAGCACCAAATATGAGGACCTGAGTTCAATCCCTAGAACCTACATCGTAGGATGAAAGAGCCAATTCTAGCAAGTTGTCCTCTAACCTTAACACACATACTATGACAGGTTTATGCACCCGAGTATACATACATCTACAAACAAATACCTGTAGAGTGTCAGACAATCACTTAAAAAACAAAATGAGTTGCTTGTAGTTGAGTCTTCAGCACTTCTGCAAAAGTCCCATTCACTGAGCTGACTAGATCCCTTACAATATATAATCATTACACTGTATGCTCATCAAATCATTATACTTGCAAGTTGGTGCATAATTTAGAATTCTACTATGATACACTGAAATACAGAGAACTGTAATTTTCAAGTTAAAATACATTTTCATCAGAATAAATTTTCATTTTAATAGTCAAATAATTATACATATCATGCTAAACTTTAGATCACGTTCTCTGAAAAACAGACTCTTAAAATCACGATGGTTTGAAATAGTACTTAAATGTGCCCTAAAGAATTACATGATACACTGATCACACTTCTAATCCAGGGACTCTAGGCTGAGGTAGAAGAACAGAGTTTGCAGCTGGCCCAGGCTACATAGTAAGATTCTGCCTCAAAGAAACAAATAACCACACTACAAAAACATATTACCAAGACCCTAAAGGAAAATTACATCATTTTTAAAAAAATGGAATAAAATGCAAATAATAAAGATAGAAAATCTTTAATTCTAGAAATGTTTTCCTTACATACTGACTGTCATACATAAAGACAGGGCATGACTTTCCAGTATATAATCCCAATGTAAGCATTTGTGTGACAGTTACAAAGGGATAGGAGCTACCCGACAGACAAATCAATAGCAACGCTGTGAAGACTGCAGCAGGACACATAAACATGCTGTAGGAGACATTAACGCCAAACGGAAGGAAATAACGATATTTTCAATAACCATGTTCCTACAGGATCATCTATGTTCTCCATGTCCTATCAACTGCTTCACGTAGCTCAGACAGGAGAGAGGCAGGAGCTGTTACACCAAATCATCAATGGTTACATGCACACGCAATGCTTCTCTTTTGAACAGGTTCACTTATGTGTGGGCAACCATGTTTAACTCATATAACAACAATGTAATTGTCGAGTGATTAAGTAAGGAAAATTTGCAGTGTACTTCTACTAGAAATGAATTCTTAACCAACTATTTCTATGTCAAAAACTTAAAATTATATGCTGTTCTTATTTCTAGATTTAAGAGATCTGTCAAAATCAGTGTTTCTGAATATTAAATTAAAAGGTGTCATGATAATTACTATAGAATAAACAGTAATTATAATTTTTTTTAGGCAAACAGGCTCAAACTGTTAGCAGTGAATATTCATATTAGTAGTATTTTTCTACACAATGCTTATATCATTTGTAACAAGTTGCCTAAAATTATGTTTGTAAAATTACTTGAAAAGATCTTATGAAACTGGCTTAATAGCACAGATTTATGTTGGAATGAGATTTATATCTCCAAAGTAGTAGACCTGAAGGTAAGAATACAAATTATGTACCTATAAAGATTGTATTTCCACTTTGTATTTGTAATAGCGATTCAAATATATGCTTTGAGAAAGGTGAATGTTCTCCAGGGTTAGTAAAAGACCTTAAAAATAATTATACATATCAGCCAACAACAATAGTCTTTCATGCTAAATATACCCCAAAATGTGACTTAATACTTACAGCTATATAACAAACTCTTGCTTTTTCTACCAATATCCAGTTTCTCTCCAGATCAAGATGCTTTTCTTTTTTATAACAATTGGCAGCAGCAAGATTAGCAACAAGGGACCTAAAACCAAAGAAAAAGCAAATAGGTTTTAGAAAGTCAAGTTACTAGGTATTTTGGTATAAAAAAGAACAAATTCTTCAAAAACAAAGCTGAATATTTTAAAGTTACTAGTTTTATTTTGAAGACTTTCTGGGACATCTATGCTGTCCTTGAGACTCTCCTAAACACTAACTGAAATTCTGAGAGACTAATGTGCGTGTCTCTTTAATTTTTAAAAAAAAAGATTTAAAAATTTTAATTTTCTGTATTGCTTTATTGATTTGAGAATTCCATACAATGTATTTTGATCATATTCAGATTGCCTCTATACACCCCACATTACCACCCCCCGACCTCCTACACCCCACATTACCACCCCCCACTTCCTACACCCTATTACCACCCCCCGACCTCCAACACCCCACATCATCAACCCCTTCCGACCTCCTACACCCCACATTACCACACCCCCAACCTCCTTAACCCCCACATTACCACCTCCACTTCCTATACCCCCACTTTACCACCCCCCTGACCTCCTACACTCTACATTACCACCCCGCCAGACTTCCTACACCCCACTTTACCACTCCCTCTTCATACACCCCATTACCACCCCCCCACCTCCAACACCTCACATTATCAACCCCACCCGACCTCCCACACCCCCACTTTACCACCCCCTCCTGACTTCCTACCCTCTATTATTTTTTTAAAAGGTCTATTGAGTCTAATCTGTGTTTCCTAAATGCTCTTGGGTGTGGGTATGTCCCTTGGAGTCTGGCCCTACAGGCGTCACACCAGTAAGGAAAACTGACTCTCCCTCTTCCTGCATCTATTAATTAGTCCCTTAGCTAGGTTTGGGCTTCCCATCTGGCTTGGGTTTGCACATGTCTTGTGCATACTTGTAGGTTCATATGTACAACTATTCTGTGGTGTGCAGACAACGCAGTTTCCTTGTATCCTCTACCACTTCTGGCACTTAGAATCTTTCTGCCTTCTCTTCTACAATGATCCCTGAGCCTCGAGAGCACAGGGTACAATATCGGTGTCCCATTCAGAGTTGGGCATTCTGTAGTCTCTTATTCTTTGCATGTTGACGAACTGAGGGTCTATGTGTTTACTGGTATCTGCTCCAAGAAGAACCTTTTCTGGTCAGAGTTGAGAGATGCACTAATTGGGCTGGGGGAAATCACACTTCTCTGTTTCTGTTTTTTAAATTGTGTGTGTGTGTTGTCTGTGTCTGTGTGTGGGCATGTGCACAAGTATGTGTAGGTGTCTATGGAGGCCAGAGGATCTTCTGGAGCTGGAGATACTGGTGGTTGTAAGCTTCCTCACATGGGTACAGCATCCCTTGCAAGAGTAGTACATGCTCTTACCCAATGAGCCATCTCTGTACCCCTTAAGCTTTTTTTTTTAAACACTAAAATAAAAGATACTTTTTATATGTTAATACAATTCAAAATGCAGTTAAGAAATAACCTACTGAGTCATTCTGTAAAAGGAAATCTATATAACCCAAAATTTAATTTTTTATGGTGGAAAAATACCTGTATTAAAAAATACGATCAACAGACTATAATTGACAATTTAATTTAATGCTTTAAAAGCCAAGTGTGGGATTAATTTCATAAAACACACATATAAATGTAGATCATATTTACTATGTGGAATAAATTTGCAAACTATTACATTTTAGGGACTGGAATCAATTAGAATTACTTTCTATAGCTGAAAACTCCCTGGGTAGGGTTATTTTATAACTGGAAAATTTAAGCAGTACACTACATTTAAAATCTGGCTATAAGTACCACTGAAATAGTTTAATTATAACTCAAGAATTAAATTTAATAAAATAAAAATTTACATTTCATATAAATAAATACTTTTCTTCCTTCAGACCTAGAATTCATAAAATTATTTGGCAATTTTTCTTTTTTAAATGAAACAGTAATAGTTAACAGTCTATGGAAAAATGAATTCATCATTTTAGTTTCTGTCTAAAAAAAACAAAAAAGTCTTCCAGAACACATTTCTACTCATCCATGTTAATTTATTCTTGAACAATACATCTGTTTATGTTGAAATAAAAGTAGAAAGAGAAAAATACATGAATACAGTCATATACAAATTATTATACCACGAATTTATAAAAGATTAGTACCTTCCCTTTTGTTTTGGTGTTGGTATTGAACCCACTGCTATTTTTTTAAAATAATCATGACATTAGAAACATTTTGATTAAAATCAATGTTAAATAAAAGCAAACATTTCTGGCTAAATTTTATTTTAATCATAAAAACTACCTTTTCAATTCTGAGTTTTGCTATTAGCAACAACAAGGTTACTAGTTCTAAAATAATCTACCAAACTACTCAAGCACTAGCTTTGAATGATGGGTTAGTGTCGCCTGTTCCCTGCAGTTTCAAGTTTCTTTTTTAAAAAATATTTTATTATTTTTATGTGTATGAGTATCTGGCTTCATATATGTGCACCTGAGTCATCCAGTGCCTGAGGAGGTCAAAAGGAGGGCACCAGATCCCCTGGAGCTGGAGTTAGGGAAGGTTGTTAGCTACCACGTGGGTGCTAGGAACTAAACCCAGATCCTCTGCAAGAACAGCCAGTGCTCTTAACTGCTGAGACATCTCTCTAGGCTCAAGTTTCAGACTTTTTAGACTCCCTCCCCACCAGAGTCTCAAGTATCCCAGGCTGATCTTGAATTCACCATGTGGCCCAGATTGACCTTGAACTTCTATTCCTTTTACTCCAACCTCTTCAATGCTGGGATTACAGGTTAAACCACCACAACAGGTTTATGCAGTGCTGAAGATTGAACCCTGGGCTTTGTGCATTCTAAGCAAACTACATCTCTAGCCCAGATACCATTTTAACAATACTGATCACTACAACTATAATATTAGTAGATAAATTGAGTTTTTGACATCTGGGAGACCTAATAACTGTTCTTTAAAATAGCACTTTAACAATTTCATATACCAAGACAATTTAGTCATTTTATTCTAGCCTTATTGGTGTCAGAGGCAAGGCTTGACCCATTGCTCATTAATGGGAAAACTGCAATTGCAGATTAAAATTTCTTTTAGGAAGACTGAAAGAAGCACAGCTCTAAACAAGTACCTTTCAATGTTTGAATAATGGATAATTTATCAAGATCTTAAACTCAAAAGGTTTGTCATAGTTGGAAAAAAAAAAACTGAAGGAAAGGTCTGAAAATATGACTTTGGTCCCCTAATTATTCTTGAAAATTATATGTCATTCTTAGTTACTTAATGACTACTGTTCAACTGATTCTCAGTACCCAGAATCGTGTCTGCTTCTAATAGGATTTTGGTAGCAGTCAAGCAGAAGGTCAAAATAAACACAGTGATAAAGTGGATGGATCAGGGTGGGAAGACAAGACACAAAGCCGAGGTCAAATAACAATTTTAAGTAAAAAGGGCACAACCAGGCAGAGTGGTGCATGCCAATATTCTTAGCGCTTTAGGAGGGAGAAACAGGCAGGGGGACACCAGTTTGAGGTTAGCCTGGTCTATGCAGCACGTTATAAGCCAGTCAGGGCCACATAGTAAGACAAACAAAAACAAGCATAATGAGTACAAAATTCCTAGTGGATCACCATGTAAAAGCAGGGGGTTTCTGGTGATTCTCATCATATCACAGCAAAGATGGTCACTTTATTTTGCCTGTGCAAAGGAGAAACAAGGCTCCAGAGATGTAATAATGTTAGCAATGCATGCATACCCTGCAAGAGTATTTGCACATAGTTCCAAAATAACAAATAAAGTCAGTGCCTATAAGGCATTGAGAGACATTAGA
Organism: Eospalax fontanierii; assembly: GCA_035773235.1. Taxonomy (NCBI): domain Eukaryota; kingdom Metazoa; phylum Chordata; class Mammalia; order Rodentia; family Spalacidae; genus Eospalax; species Eospalax fontanierii. Next base: position 16,085,470 of record CM069540.1, on the reverse strand, counting down.
TGCTCATATGAAGAATTTTCTAGTAAGTAAAGTTGTATAAAAACATACTTGGTAGACAGAAAGGCTGGGACTCACTGTTCCAGCCACTAGCTCTAAGAATTTTTCTGCTTTGTGGCCCATTCTGACTAACTCCTCCCACTAGGTACTGGGCTCTGATACTTGGGGCATACTTGGACTTTTCTGCCCCATATCCAAGATTTAGGCAACAAGCAAATACTGTAAAATTTAAAACAAAGAGCCAGTTTTTTCAGTCCTTTCCTTTTCTGCCTAGAGAAGTAACAGAAGGCAGCCTCCACCTGTGGTGGTTACTGTCTAGGGCTCTGTTTTTCATTGTGGAAATGTAATATTTAGTCACTCGGAGCACAGTGACCTGGTCTCACTGTTTTCCCCGTTTCTCTGCCTGAGCATCTTTGATTTTCTCTGATTCTAATAAGTACCATTGTGCATCTACTATAGAGTAACTCTTGTGGCTACAGTGAAATGTCACTTTGTGCTACTGTGAACAATTAAAACAATCATGAAATTTAAAAGAAATGTACACACACAAACAAAACCTCTTCTTCTCCTGCTCCCACCCTCTTTCACGTGCGCAGTCTGACTGTGACTCATCCAGGGTCTCAAACTCGTGATCCTCTTGCTTTTGCCTCTTAAGTGTTGCGATTCTACAGGCGTGTGCTACCTCACCTGGCTCAGTTGTTGACTGAGTTGAGCACTATGCATGCCTGCAGTTGTTCACCTTAGATAGCAGCTATATGCCACACATGCTTCTATGTGCAGGTTTAATATTCTAGTAAAAGGTTCCACTGACAAGATCATTCTTTCTTTCTAAGGCAAATTCAGAAAATTACTAGCTGTAAAATATTGAGCAAAACATTTTCTTTTCCTGAGCCTAATTATCCAAGGTAGAAAGCAGGTTAGATAATCTTAAACTTCCAGCCCATTATATCTTAAAAATTCAATAGTGACTCTTAATAAAAATAAATTAAAAAACATAAAAGGGGCGTTGGTGATAAAAACCTGATGACCTGAGTTGAATCCCTGGACCATATGTAAATGTGAAAAGAACTGGCTCCACAAAGTTGTCCTCTGGCCTCCACATGTGTGTCATGGCACAGTCCCCCACCCCATCATACAAGTAATAATGACACCTTACCCCTATCAGAATGGCTAAGATCAAATGACAATGATATGGAGAAAGAGAAACCTTTACTTGTTCCTTGTTGCTATGAGTGCAAACTGGTATAGCTACTTCGGAAATCAGCATGGAGGTTCCTCACAAAGCTAGAAAGAGCCACCACACAATCCACCTAAACCCCTCGTGGGCATATGCCCAAAGACTGTATATCTTACTTACAGAGATACCTGCTCGTCCATGTTCCTTGATGCTCTATTCACAATAGCCAGGAAAAGGAAACAGCCTAGCTGTCCGTCAAAGGATGGATAATAAGAAACGTGGCACATATATAGAATGGAATATTATTCAAGTGCCAAAAAAAATGAAATTATGAAATTTGAAGGTGAATGAATGGAGCTGATCAAGAGCAGAGAATAAGAGACTGTGCAGTTTGAAGCTCCAAATGGGACATCAATATTACATCTTGTTCCCATATCAGATGATGAGGCAGAAAGATTATAAGAGCCAGCAGTAGCAGATATCTGCAAACAGTATTTTCTGGATACAATAGGGCTTTTGCACACTGTGACTGCATGTACTATATCTGTATAAAGTCAAACCACCCAAATCCAGCATGGAGGGAGAGAGGAAGGGAGATAGCGAGGGAGGAAGAGCTCCTTTTCTTCAGGGATTCAAGTCCTCCAAGTCCATGTTCCAGTAGATGATCTTGCACCCACGCACATAAAGGCAGCTCTAAGTGGACTCAGTAGGTTTACAAACAGAGCATAAGAAGTTGGGAGGGTTAGGTGTGTATGTGAGGCGTGGGGGGGGGGGTTGGAGGAGAGGGAATGGGGTGGACTTGATCAAAATATATTACATGCATGTATGAAGTTGTTAAAATAATTCAAAAACTAAACACATTAAGGCAGAAAAATGACATAAAGGGTTTACTGAACATTAAAAATGATTATCCACATGAAGTTTCACTTTCAAATGCTGTTACTCAGGTTTCACTTGTGTTCACACAGCTCTTCAGACAGGGCATTCTTGATTGATAGTGACCTACCTGTTGCCACCAGTGATGCACACAGCACAGGTTCCTGTTGGCTGCTCGTTCTGCTCATAGTAATGAGCATCCACATGGGCCTCAGCAGCCTTGCTCTTGAGGATCTCTCCAAACTTATCTATCCCAATGCATCCAAAGAATGTTGCTGCTTTGTGTGGCTGCTGAATCATCCACTGAAAAATAAGAAGACGAATAAGTGAATGGGTCAGAAACGAGTACACATGATTTAGTACTCTGCCATGAATAGTGGCATGTGAAGGTATACTTTGTGACTGCTGTGAATGGGATTTCAATTCTGCACTACTTCCTGGGATAACAAACTTAACAAACCAGCCATATAAAATCTTAGTCTACCACTTTAGGAGGTAGATGGAGACTGTAGGGCTTTAGAACTCAGAAGCTAAAGTTTTACGGACTTTAAATAAGTTGTGAGTGCCAATATATGCATTTTCATGAAACCACACAGAATCTACTTTCTGGGTTCAAGTACTTGCTGTGCTTCTGACCCTTGTGCTAGTAAGATGTTTAACCTCGTAACCTATCTTTTCTCCCTTCCTTTCCTTTTTATTTTTAATTCTCTGTTGTTAGTTTGAGACAGGGTTAACTCTGTAGCCCAAGCTGGCCTAGAACTCACTTTAGAACACAGGTTAGCCTCAAACTCACAGAAGTGCCCCTGCCTCAGCATCCTGAGTGTTGGGATTAAAGACATGAGCCACTACCTCAGCAGCACTTAACCTTTTGATACGCTACTTTCCTCCTCTGCAAAATGAGGAAATAATATAAACAAACTTCATATAGAAAAGGCTGGCGAAGATTGGCTGAAATAACGTAAAGCAATGTGTGTTCAGAGCCAGAGACCTAGGACATAATAAATAAAACATACAAGCTGTGGTTATCGGTATTCTCCTATTGCTTGAAATAATTCATACTGAAACTAGGCTAAAATATGCCCATGTTTAGTATATTGTTTTAAAGATGTAAACTTTAAAAATTATGGCTGAGCCTGGTGTCATATATTTGATATTCCAACACCTAGAAGTTGGAGGCAAGAGGATCGGGAGTTCAAGGCCAGTCTCTATTACTTAGCAAGTGTGAGCAACTTTGGGTTCTTAGAGATTCTATATTAAAAAGCAAATGAGAGAGAGTAAAAGAGGAGGGAGGTAGGGAGGGATGAAGGGGAGGGAGATTAAAAACTAAACTACAGGTGGTTAGCACTGGGTGCTCTTGCAGATGGCCCAGGTTTGGTCCCTGGAACCCATATTATGGCTAGCAACTGTTCCTAACTCTGTGGGCACCGCACAACATGGGCACACTTACATACATGCAGGCAAAACACTCAGACACATAAAATACATAAAAATAAAAAATTTTAAATTGCAAATGTCTCATCCATCCAGTCATTAAAGTAATGTTTATAAACTTTAATATGTTTGTAGCAAATGATTCATAATGGATTTCTTTTAAGATGCATAGTTTTCATCAATTTGAACTCTTTTGCAATTAGCTCAAGTCCCTGAGGCTTCTCATACTTTATTAATGATTCTAAAGAGACCATTAATTTTTGTTTCAAGTATAGTTGTAAAAATACTGTGTATTACGTCAAAGCACCAAAATGGATTTTGATAAAATATACCTTCAAATACTGAGCATAAAGGAAATGCATATATTATCTGAGAGATAAAGGAATGAGAAAAACAAAAATGTAACAGGACTGGACGCGGTGGTGAATGTTTTTAGTCCCAGCACTCAGGAGGCAGAAGCAGGCATATTTCTGAGAGTTCAAAGCCAGACTGGTCTACATAGCAAGTTCCAGGCCAGCTGGGGCTACAGGGAGACCCTGCCTCCAAAAAAAAAAAGTAAGAGAGAACTGAAGTGACTTCCAATAACTCCCAATGACTAATTGTCCTAGAGATTTACCGTGAAGACACACAAAGAAAAAGGTCCAGAGAACAATCCATCTACGCAATCTCAGTACTTGGGAGATGAAAGCAGGAGGATGGAGAATTCCAGGCCAGTTTGAGTTGTACGGATGAAGTCTGTCTCAAAGAACTAAGGGCTGAAGAGGTAGTTGAGAGGTAGAGCAGTTGCCTAGTAGGTGTAGGATCCTAGGTTTCAGTCTCTAGAAGAGCACCAACAATCACACCAAGCAAAACAAAAGCAATAATAAAGCAAAAACAAAAAAATCACCATATGGAATATTTTCTAGGGTATCTCATGAGGTGAGAAACATTCAAAAGTACACATGATCTTTAAAGGAAAGAAGCTGGACATGGTGGCACAGCCCTTATACCCAGCACTCCAGGGGCACAAGCAGGTGGAGCTTTGTGAATTTGAAGTTGGCCTGGTCTATATAGAGAACTCCAGGTCAGCCAGGACTACATACATAGTAAGACCCTGTCTTAGAATATATAAACTGAGGCTGGTGAGATGGCTCAGCAGTTAAGAGCACTGGCTTGCAGAGAACCCAGGTTCAGGTCCCTGCACCCACATGGCAGCTAACGATGGTCTATAATTCCAGTGCATGGCATGGGTGCACTTATGTACATCCAGGTAAACATTCACACAAAGTAGAAATATATTTTTAAAAATGTAAATCAACATCTATATCTACATATTAATTAAAAAATATCATGGGAAAGCTTTCAGACATTGAATTTGTCAATATTTTTCTCCAGGATGATATCAAAAGAAAGGCAAACAAAAGCAAAATAGGTAACTATGACTACAACAAATTCAAGAAATTCTGAACAGTGAAAGGAATAATCAACAAAGAGTAAGGAATTTCCAAACCATGCATGAGAGGTTAATATCCAGAGTATATATGAAAGTTCTACAACTCAACAATAAAACAAATGACCTAGCTGAAAAACTGCCAAATGACTTGAACAATATTTTTCAAAATAGTTATATAAATGGCCAGTAAGCACATGAAGATATTTAGCACCATTAATCATGTGGCAAATGATAAAAAAATCAAAACCAAAAATAGATGTCATTTAATGCTGACTGGGAATGCCACTATGAAAAGAGGAAAATCAGAAGCTGCTGAGGATGGAGAGAAATGCCCTTGTTCTGTGAACAACTAGAAAACACAGCCCCAAGGAAACAAGCACAGACATCTCAAACACTGAAGAGCAGGCTGCGCAGGGATGGTATCTTTGGCAGAAAGGCAACAAGGTGGGCCCTGACATCATGCAGACCCTGCCAGGAAGCAATTTCCTGATGGTGGGTCAGGGAGCAAGAAGCCAAAAGAAGCCTGGTATTCTCAATGAAATTAGTGGACAAAGATAAGCACCGAAAGAGAGCCAAGAAAGGAAAAACGGAGAAAAATAATTTCAGAGTAGTGAGCTAAAATTGGCAGTTACTCTTGAAACTTTGACTGCCTAAAACCTGTGCCCACTTCAGAAATATATGAAATAATAAGGAATCCACAAATGCTTTCAAATTACAGAAAAAACATATAGCAAGGCATGGTGGTGCAGGCCTGTAATCCCCGCACCTGGGAAGTAGTTTAAGGTCATCTTGGCCTTGTAGTGAATTTGAAGCCTGCCTGGGTTATATGATATATTGTCTCAAACAAAAACAAAAGAAGTCTAGAGACCAAAATTCAGAATCAGTATTAAAAAAAATCTAGTATGTTGATGCATACCATTAAGGAACAATTAAGAAAATAGCAGTACATTCAATGTCATCAAAATGAACACATTTAAACAAATATATGCAAAATAACACATGTACTAACAGGAAATACTGCTAGGTCAAAATAAATGTGAAAGCTATACTATGTACATGGACTAGAAAATTTGCTATTCACTCCCTCACACACTGGCTTCGAATTATGTAGCTCAAGTTGGCCTCCAAGTCATACTCCTGCCTCAATTCACTTACTGTACCCACTTCTGCAATTACAGGTATGCATCTTCATGCACCTGTCTTTCTCTCTCTCCCTCTCTCTCTCCATATATATATTTTTTCTGACACAGGGTACTTATTAATATTTGATTAGTACAATAGTGTGAGGGGGATTAAATTCAAGACTTGAAGCAATATTCTTTTTAAAAATTATTTTACTCATTATTATTTTATATGTATGAGAATACTGCCTGCATGTTTGTAAGTGTACCTGTATCACACAATGCTGGCAGAGGTCAGAGGAGGATGTTGGATTCCCCTGGAACTAGAGTTACTGATGGTTGCTGACCTCCATGTGGATGCTGGGAATAATCAACATCCTGGTCTTCTGCAGTATACACTGCTCTTGAACCGCTAAGCCAACTCTTTAGTCCTCCAGCAATATTTTTTTTATTTTTAATTTTTAAAAATTGTATGTGTATGAGTCTATTGCCTGCATGTCCTGTAATGCATGAGGAGTCAGAAGAAAGTGTCAGATTCCCCAGGAACTGGAGTTATGGGTGGTATTAGGCACCACGTGGGTACTGGGAATCAAACCTGAGTCCTCTGCAAGAGCAGCTGGTACTCTTAACCTCTGAGCCATCTCTCCAGACCCTCAAGCAATATTCTTTACAGAACAACTCACATCAAATTGACTGTGGTATAACATTGCCTCAGGCATAATCTGTCCATGGCCATCTTGAAATCAGAGCTTTTGTGATTATATTTTGTATTCCAGAGACCCTCACAAGATTTGGGCTATTACTGTTAACTCTTTCTCATAGATAAGAGTGAGTGGTGAGGGTCACTAGACTTTCACTTGAGATTACAGTCAGTCCTTTCCCCCTTCAACTCCCACTCTCCAGTTGCACAAAATCCATCTCTGGAGGTGGTAGAAGATATAGAATGTGGACCAGTGATCCAAGGAAGAACTCCGACTATACAGCTTTGGGGAGGTTGTCTAGGCTGACTGGGACTTTTCAGAGACACAAATGTTTGGGGGTTACCCATTTCTTAAGTAACACCTCACCCATGATCCTGTAACTAAGCCTTGTAAATTCACTGGCTCACCAAGCTGGACTAGGATGGAACCATTACTTTGATCTGTCATTGGTGCCTTATCTAGGGTGTAGACATGTTTGTTCATGTATCCCCAGGAAGTCAGCACAACAACTCAAAGGTTCAAAAATGTCAACAGAATGCCTGAGGATATTAAAAAGCTGATTCCATAATCAATAAAATACGGAAACAGAACCCCTTAGAATACCTCCAAATCAGGAGATTTATTATTGTTATAAGAAATCAGTGCTGCTAAAATCTAATTTCTTCAGCTATAAAATGCACAATCAGAAATGTATAAACTAGACTTCCATTTTAGTTCAGGAAATGACACTTACTATATGTATGATCTTATTCTTAGAAAACGGAAGAACTGTCATTATATTAACCACACCTAACTGGAATAAGAAAATGATGGTCAGCTGGGCCAGGGGTCACCATCTTTAAGTTCATGGCTACCATGTTCTACATAGCCAGTTTCAGACCACCTGGGGACTACAAATAAATAGACCCTTCCTCAAAAGAGGGGGAGGGTGGCTGGAGAGATGGCTCAGTGGTTACAAGCACTGGCTGCTGTTCCAGGTTCTATTTCCAGCACCTACAAGGTGGCTAACAACCATCCATAACTCCAGTTCTAAGGGATTCAACACCCACTTCAGGCCTCCACTGGCTTTACAATGACACGTGTGCACTTACAGACATGGAGGCAAAACACTCATACACATAATATAAATAAATAAAATTAAAAACACAATCATAACTTCAAATAAATGCTTGAATACTTAATTCAACTTAGAAAGGAATAGAAAGGGCAAAATATTACTAGGAAACATTCAGGAGAGAGATCAATTGTAGTTGAAGAGGATCAGAAAAGGCTTCCAGAGAGATGTGACATTATCAACTGATCTCTGAAAGATGTCTCAGTTTTCAGAAACAATTATGAACTAAAAAAGAAACACATAAGCACAGAACATAGTACGCGTTATGAATTTTACCATAGTGTCCCTAGGGCAAAAGAAATCTCATTGATTAAAGAAATAATTCCAAACAAAAACACTTATTTTTCTAATACTATCTGTTGGCACTGCAAAATTCTCCAGTTTGATGTGGTGGTGCATGCTTTTAATTCCAGCAGAGGCAGAAGCAGAAGCAGGTGGATGTCTATAAGAGCAAGGCTAGCCTGGTCTACACAGTGGGTTCCTAGGGAGCTGTGGCTACAGGGAAACGCTGTCTCACTCCTGCCCCCAACAACAAAACCTCACCAAAGCCAGAATCAGACTGACCCAGCACTACTATTCACCACCTCACCTTGATTTCTAAACTGCATCTTTTAAGTACAGGAACTCCAAATGAAATTTGTTTTTGCAAAGTACCTATGATGTCACTGAAAGTGACAAGGCTAAAGCAATCTAAGGCTAAAAGGGAAATATGCAGAAGAGGGTGTCATGCTTGTCTGACACACATCATTTTATTCCCTTTGAAAATCTAAAATATTCTGTGGATTTTGTGTGGTCTGCTACAGCATCAGAGAAGGACTTACTGATACACAGTCTGGGAAACAAGCATATCTTAGTAAAAAATAATTAAGAGCTAAAAGAATATCAGGAGTCTAATGATAGAGCAGCTATGTAGGAGGGAAACACCTAATGGAAAACGTAAGCCTGGGCCCAATAATTAAATGTCACCTTAAGAAGTCTAAGCATCATTCTGTATGTATACTAAAGCACATGAAGGCTTTTCAGCAAATGAGTGTGATTATAAAAACTGGTGCCTTATTAAAGTAAGGAACCAGATGCGGAAAATTTACAACTGAATTTAAATAGGTGCTGAATAAATGACATACTAAGATTTACAGAGTCTTTAACAACATATTGAAAGATTTCTATTAATATTAACTTCACCTTTCAGATGAATGTTCTCTTCATCACCCAAATGCAATATGCAGGACAATATAACTGTCAATGATGCCTCAGAGCCAGTCACTTTTAAGATAATGCCATACCCTTTAATTCAATTCATAATGGGATGATGAAGAATGATACTCAGATGCTAAAATCGTGGAAAGAGAAGCCAAAGAAAGGACATTTTATGACAAAAAAAAAAAACCCATGAGGTACTTCAGTAAAACTAAACAACACATCTCGGGGGAAAAGCAATGAGCATTCAGCAAAAGAAGAACAGGGAAAAAAAACGGAAGGTGGGCAAGATGGCTCAGGGGGAGAGGCGCTTGCCATACAAGCCTGGCATCCTCAGTTTGAGCACCAGAACTCTACTGAAGTAGACTGACTAGGAAAGCAACACATTGTTTAAAGGAGTGATTCTCATCTCAGGTATTAAGAATTCATCTGCCAGGCATGCTGGTACACACCTTTGATCTCAACATTCAGGAGACGGAGGCTGGCAGATCTCTGTGAGTTCCAGGCCAGCCTTTTCTACACAGTCAGTTGTAGGCCAGTTGAAACAGGGAGATCCTGTTTCAAAAACGCCAAAAAAAAAAAAAAAAAAAAAAAAAAATCATTCTTAGGAAGGGTGTGGGGTGTGGCGGGGCACAGCTTTAAACCCAGCTCTTGAGGCAGAGGCAGGCAGGTCTCTGAGTTCCAGGCCAACCCCACCACCAAAAATATCCCCAAACAACAAACAAAAACCAACTAAGAATCCAATTTTGCCTAGTAACTAGAATATTACACCCACTCCTGACAAAACCATTTCCCCTGCTGACATGTGTTCAGCAAAGAAAATTAACTCATAATAAACCTATTATCATTCCTAACACTGTTCCTTTGGTTATTTTTATTGATAAAATCCTGTTGTTGTTGTTTTTACAAAAAGCATTTGGGGAAATTTTCTTCTGGTAGGAAAAAGAAGTTAAGAACTTTATAGTCAACTATAAGTAAATTAACCTAAAAGGGTGATTATAATCTACTCTCAGAATTTTCCTGAGAAAAGTCATGAGCAAAATAAAATGATACACATGTCTAAGGTAGTCCAGTCAACAAGTACTAGCAATGATGTCAATAATGGTGCACTGAAATAGGACAAAAATTCCTTTCTAATTCCATTCTTCCCAGGAATTTTATTTTATTTTTTTTAAGACAGTGTCTCACTTGTAGTCCCAGCTGGCCAGGAACTAACACAGATCCACCTGCCTTTGTCTCCTGAGTGCTGGGGTTAAAGGTATGTACCACCATGCTCAGCTATGAATATTTTTTTAATAACCTACTATTTGTTGGACATTATTATAGAGAGTAGCATAGTTATTAATGTGGTATCCCTCTATGTATTTTGGAAGCTTTTCTTTTCTCCTTCTCTTAGTGTCCTTTAGGCCTGGATTTTAGGATTACCTGTTCTCACTCTCCAGATTTGCTCTGGATATGATCTGCTTTCAATTGCAATCTATAAACAGAGACCCTTCACCTCTATTTTCAGTCTAGATCTGTCTTCAGATGACTGACCTGAATATCCAAGTACCTACTGAACCCTACTTGCCCACTAAATTGATCCATTTCTATTTCTGTCGACATTATCACTTGACAGCAAGCTACAATCTTCTTTCAATTAGAGTACCACAAAATGTTCTTTTGACTTTTAAAATTGAAATGTGTCCATATACTATAAAACTCACTACTTTAAAATGTACAATTCAGTTCATTTCCTGTCTACTTAGAAGGTTATGCAACTGTAACTACCATCCAACTCCAAGACATTTTTATCAGTACAAAAAAGAGACCTGTACCCATTAACAGTCCCTCAGTATTCATTCTCTGCACCAGAACCATTCGGAAAGCCCTTTCAGGCATCTCCCTGTCTTTAGAAACTGCAGTCTACTACATTTTGCGTCATCTTCCCAAAATGTCCTAATCTCCTAAGCAGAGCTCAAACATAAACAGGGTTATGACTCAGCCAACTCTCTGAGGCCATCCGAAAATATGAAAACTCTAAAATAAGAGCAATTCGGTACTCCTTCCCACCCCCCCACCCCCATCTTTCCCCTGCTCTTCATTACAGGCTGAACTGCCACACCCAGATTATTCAGTGCTGGGGATTGAACTCAGGGCTCTGTGCAGGCTAGGCAAGCACTCTATAACTGAACTGCACCTGCAGCTCTTAGGTCTTAATTTTCTTAGGCAAACTTTTTCTAAGCTCTAGACTATATGCCTATGCTGTCTAATGGTACAGCAAACTCATTCGTATCATAAAATTAGTTTCAGTTAATTATAATTTCTTGTTCAAGCCAGGCTTCTTTGAAAGAATTATAGCTTGCATTCCAAATCTAAAAGAGTAGGTGCTACATTCTGTATACTTAGCATTCAACAAGTAGTAAACAAATGAACAGGAAAGCCAGGGGTCGTCTCTTTAGAAAGTATAGAGTTTAAGGGAATACAAAAACTATAGGCAAAAGCACAGTGCCATTTATCTCACAAAGTGAGAGCTGTCATGGCACACGGGAGCAGCAGCTGCTCAGACTTGGAGAACTGGCTGAGGACTGGCTGAGGACAACCTTCTAAGGCCAATATGAGAAACCCCATTTGAGTTGAAACGAAATGATGACACTTGGGACACACTACTCCAAAACACAGCACATGGAAAACCAAGTATTTTAGGAGGAATCTGAGAAAGAACTGCAGGGAATAACATCAAGTGAGAGGCGCACTCCTCCTAGGAAGAAAAGAACACCTTAATCTCTTAAGATGAGAGACATGGAGCTGAATCTGAACAAAGAAGCCTTGTCAAGTTTCCCTCTGTCCTGTCATGTTTCCCTACTACTCTGCACGTTTCATCAAACACTGCATAAAAACAGCCACATAGCCGGGTGAGGTAATGTATACGTTTAATCTAGTGCTCAGGAGGCAGAGGCGGGCAGATCTCTGTGAGCTGGAGGCTACCTTGGTCTACTTAGCAAGTTCCAGGCCAGATACACTCACATAGTAAGATCTTGTATCAGAAAAAAAGTCACATTATTAACAACTGCTTCTCAGTTGTCATTTCCAACAGAAGCCTCTACACCATAGTACTTCCATTGAATACATGCTTTCCTTTCGTTAGTGTCTTTTGTTACACTGGCTTCAAGCTGAACTTAGAGAGCAGTGGGAACTCTAAGAATAAAGAAGAGACAGAACAGGGACAGGGAGAGGGTAGGTACAGTCTGGTGGAACTGAGAAGCTAAAATTCAGCATTCCAGAAAGGATTTGGATACTCTGAAATACAAAAATGTAAAGAAAAGTTCTTAGACTCAAAATATATTTAATTTCTTCCCTAAATTATAGTTTCTAATTAAACAGTATGGAGCCTGGGTAGATGACTCATTCTGTAAAGTGATTAGCATACAGGCATGAGGTCCTGAGTTCAATCCGAAGCACCCACATAAAAAGCCTGGAGTAAAGCAGACTGTAATTCCAGAGATGGGGGTCAGGGACAGAAGGATCCCTGGAGCCTGCTGGCCAGTCAGTTTAAGCCAAATTGTTGAGCTCCAGGTTCAGTGAGTGACCCTGTCTCAAAAGATAAGGTGGAAGGGCTGGTTGCTAAAGTCTGGTGATGTAGGAGTTTAATTCCCAAAATCCCCAATGGAAGGAAAGGACTGATCCATAAAACTTGTCCTCTGACCTTCCCATGTATTCCATGACTTGTGTATACCTGCATATTCTCTTTCTCTTTCAAACACACACATGCACACACACACACAAATACACTAATACAATTTTTGAAGTGTAACAAAAAATTTAATATAAATTTTTAAATGTTAATTTGTCTTTTTTAGAATTTCATACATGAGCACTGCCTCCACATTATTTCCATTCTTCTCAGTCCTCCCCAACTCCTCCTATGGCTCCCTACTCCCTCTGAATTTCTTGTCTTCCTCTTTATTATTGTTACAAACATATTTATTTATAAATACACATATCTATCCATCATCCATCTATATCTATCTATCTATCTATCTATCTATCTATCTATCTATCTATACTACTGTGGTTACATTATCTGTATCATACAATTGTTATTTCTTTTTAATATTTTAAAAATTATTATTGTGTCTATGTGCGATGTGCATGTCCATGTGCCATGGCACACACGTGAAGATCAGAGGACAACTCTGTGCAGTTGGTTTTCTCCTTCTATCTTTATGTGGTTGCAGGAAGCAAATTCAGGTCATCAGTCTGGCATGGAAAGTGCTTTTACCTGCTCAGCCATCTCATGGTCCAGACACATGACATTTAACTTTGATGTATTTTTCAGGATAGGATTTACAGATTTCCTGGAAATTACTAAAAGGGACTAGGTTATTCACAGGAAGGGTATGGGGACAGGGGGAATAAAGGCAGAACAAAGAAAAGCTAGGAAGAATGCTAAGAAAGCTTTCTTCTGTTTAAGAAAAAGAACAAAAAACCCTAAGGTAACAAAAAAAAAAGTTTTACCTATAGGTATCTAGCTACATTAAAAAATACTGTTTAAATTGTAATTTTTGCTAAGTTTTTTAAAATATTTTAAATTATGTTTATGTGTGTGCCTATTTGTATGTGCATGTGAGCGCAAGTGTTTGTAGAACACAGAAGAGGATTTCAGATCCCCTCAAACTGGAGTTGCAGGTGGCTGTGAGAGTTCCAATAATGGAACAGAACTTAGGCCTCTACAAAAGCAGTATGTGCTCATAGCTTGAGCCACCTATCCAGCCCCTAAATTATGATTTTTCAAAAACACTTTGTATCATTTGAAACTTTCACTGAATTAACTTAAGAGTAACAAAAATAGGTAGCCATGATTCAGATCCAAAGATCGTCAAAACTGAATGATTAAAAAAAAAAAAAAAAAAGCACAGTACTTTGTGTTGTAATAGGCTTCAAATTTCATTAATTCAAAACACAAAAAAGATTAAAAAATAGTCCTATCACAGTTTTTACCTTTAGTTCCTTGATTATGCATAATGAAGCTTTTCAGTTGGATCAAACAAGGAATACTTAAAGAATTTGTCTTTAAAAACAGAATTTAGCACAGTATTTCCATACATTCATTGGAGTTTGCAAGCTTATTTATATAGTTAAATGTCTGGGTTTTTTAAATATTTTGCTATTTTAGGTGTATGCGTGTTTTGTCTGGATATATGTAAGTGCATTCATGTTGTACAATGCCTGTAGAGGTCAGAAGAGGGGTATGAGATCCCCTAGAAATGGAGTTACAGACCTGCACCAGGTCCTCTGCAAGAGCAGTCAGTGTTCTTAACCACTGAGCCATCTCTCCAGCCCATAGTGGCTTGATTAAATTTTAGGGCAGGTACACATACTTAAGCAACTTTAAATGAAGGGAGTTGATAGGTAACACTAAATGTTCTGAAATTTAAGGGACTTTTAATTCAGTTACATCTTCGCATAATTTAAAATGATAAAAATCAGTTTACTTCATATCTTTGAAATACTTTCCTCAGATAACTATAGAAAAATTGTGCTAATTCCAAATATCAAATCTTTAGCTAAAAATATTACAGTTAGTCCACAGTGAGTTAAAACAACAATAGTTTTTGAGTTAAATGATTAAGAACAGGGATCGGGATGTAGCTTGGAGAAAGAATGCTGCTTAGTCTTCACGAGACCCTGAGCTCAATCCTTAGCATAACAACAACAAAAAATAAATAAAAGAAAATAAATATTTAAAAAGTTTGAGTACTTAGTACATATGCTGGGCATCACGTTTGAATTTTGTATAGTCATCTCATGTAATCTGAACACTAAACCCAAGGTCCCTAGTCTAACTCCAGTTTTATAGGTGAAAACTCAGAAAGGGTGGGATGACAGCACAGCAGGCTTGTCTGGTTTTAGAAAGCATACTCATAATCAGTACTCTTGCTCTAAAAACTGAGAGATAAGCAGAGAAAAGCATCCTAGAAGGTCCCTATCGACCTCGAGTGTGCAATAGCCTTGAAAGGGAATAACTACGTGACTTGTGCATGGAACCTACTCTCTTTAGCTATCACATCCTTATCTGTACACATCAGGAAATTGTAATGGTACTCCAGGGATCTATCACTTCCAGCTCTACAAAATATGGAATAGACTGAGCTCAAAGAAAAACCACCATAAAAATCCACAGTGGCAAACTAAAACTGACTAAAAGGAGAGGTGAGAAAGAAACCTTTAGAGGAAAGCCAGAGAGCTTTTAAAGTAAAGCATGTTACTCTGCCCAGAAATCCTACAGAATCCAAAGAATAGTGCCAACTAACAAGCAAGGAGCAAGAGTTGAGAAACATCCTTCTCCTTGACTATTTCTAGCATGCACTTTACAAACAGCAAAAACCCCTCAAAGCAGTAAACATCTGCCCATCAACACCTATCAGCAGCAACATCAAAAACAGAAGGCAAAGGTCAAGTCAAAGTTTATTGACAATGATGAACTCTGACAGCCTCTATTAAATTACCCCTTCCTTCAAGGTGTATGTGATCAAAGCAGCAAAAGATATTTTCACTCAGTCACATAACAAGCTATTTGTTGAGATTGAAACATCTGGTCAATATCTCCTAACACTGCAATTTCATGCACAGTTAGCATTAGGGCACATTTCTTCTCCTCTTCCTACAGGGCCCATAAGAGTGGCACATATGGCTGATCATTTCATTCAAAAAGGACTCAATTCAAGGCATTACACACATTCGTCTGTGCTTCATGGTGTTTTAAGTCTACCTGCCACCGTTTCCATCATCATTGCTGACTGCTGCTCTCTTTCACTGTAAAAGCCTGCAAATATGACAGAGCACTTAGAGCTTAACAGCTTTCCTCCACTGGAGTTAGAAAGCATTTACAGCAAGGGAATGTATAAAGTGCCAGGTCGTTTTCTATTGTCAAGAAGCCCCAATACATTAAACGGTTTATCATTTTATTTAGCATGTAGCAAAGATACAGTATAGATTAGAAAAATAAAGTTTATTTAACACTGCGTTATGTGGGTTAAATGCATGTGTGCACATGTGTACGTGGGCATGCTTTCACACGTATGTGAGCGATTGTGGAGACCAGAGGTTGACAGAATCAGTCTCTCTCTCTCTCTCTCTCTCTCTCTCTCCACCTTAGTTTTGAGACAGGTTGTCTCACTGAATCTCGAGCTTGCCATTTCCGATAAACTTGCTGGCCAGTGAGCCCTTGGATCTGCCTGACTCCAGGTCCTCTTACCTCACAAAATTGGCTACAGACACATGCTACCCTGAACAGCTTTTACGTAGGTGCTGGGGATCCAAACTCAGGTGCTTGGCCTTAATTGAGCAGCAAGCACTTTACCCATTGAACCATCACCTCAGTCACAGAAAAGCAATTTTTATGTCAAATCAAATACTTAACTTTGGGCGTAGTACATCTATGAAAGTACATTCTCTTAGGTATAATGAATCATTTGAAAATTGTTATCATAAAAATACTGTAAAACTAAATTTGAGGAACAGTGGGATGGCTCAGTGGATCAAGGTGGCTGTCACCCAGACTAATGACCTGAGTTCAATCCCTGGGACCCACATCATGGAGAAATAAACTCCTTGCAAAATCTCCTCTGACCTCCACCTATATGCCATGGTGCACACATGCATACCCCCTACAACCCCAAACCACATAAATAGATGTAATAAAAGATTTTAAATTAATTTTAGCAGGGGTTTCAGAGTATTTTAAGTTGATAAAGAACAATCCTATACTAGAAAGAATAGGGATGCCACAATTTTATCAGTCCCATATGCTGAAATCTTTCTGCTTGAAATTCAGGCATTTGTTGCCATGGTAACTGAGTCCTTTCTTGAACACATAGTAGTAAACCTGAACTCACACCATAGATTTCTCTTTTTTCTTTTCTTCCTTTTGGGGCTATGGCTTCAAGGGAAAACTGATGTTGGAATGATGCATTTCTTTTGACATATTTCCTCGCAGCGTGACTCTTTAAGGATAGTGATTTTCTAAAACAAGGATTTAATGACGTGGATTTCAATGAACAAATATTCTT
Source organism: Eospalax fontanierii (assembly GCA_035773235.1). Taxonomy (NCBI): domain Eukaryota; kingdom Metazoa; phylum Chordata; class Mammalia; order Rodentia; family Spalacidae; genus Eospalax; species Eospalax fontanierii. The sequence continues at coordinate 16,068,373 of CM069540.1, read as the reverse complement.
GTGAAAAAGAGTTACTTATGGTCATCTGACAAAAGCAATATGAAATGGACAATTAAAGAAAAAATATCAAATTTATAAGGTTGGACTGACGTCTAAGCTAGACACAACTGCCCTGGACTGATTCCCTACATATAATGTAAATATTTTGTTTTTTCATTTGTTCATGAAGTTAGTCAGAACAATCTAATGATATTTATGGAATATCACAGGAAGATGGCTTAACTACAAAGTACAGTTCTTTGGTCAAGTAGATCTAAAATATCGGGAGAAAAAAGCAATAAGCAAACAACGGAAAGTCAGACATGGCGGGTATATGCCTATCAGTCCCAGCATTTAGGAAGCTGAGGCAAGATGACTGCTCTGAGTTCACGGCCAGCCTGGCTAATATAAAAAGAGCTTACCTCAAAAAATAAACAAGTAGGCCTGAGGAATGGATCAGTAGGTAAAAGGATCTTGCAGCTAAGCCCGACAATCTGAGCTGCATCCCGGGGACTCACAGGGTGGAAGGAGAGAACTCACTCTTGCAAGTTGTCTCTGACCCCCACAGGTATGTAGTGGCATACACACACACACCCCAGATATAAAACATTTAAAACAAAATTCAAACAACATCAACCAAAAGAAAAACTTGTAAGAAGTACTAAGAATGAAAAAGTATCTGCTAAAGTTAATGCAAAGAAAGTGCCGAGAAAGGACTCTACCTTAAACGTGTCATTTAAGAAAGACATCAAATAAACAAATGAGGGAATTAGACACATATAAAACACTATCCAAACAAAGAGAAGAGCAGATGTGGTGCTTCAAAGGCAGGAAAGACTCTGGCGTATTAGAATAAAACACGAAGTCGGCATGGTGACGCACACCTTTAGCCCCAGTACTCATGAGACAGAGGCAGGCAGACCTTTGTAAGACGGGAGGGCAGCCTGGTCTATATAGCATGTTCCAGGCTAGCTGGGACTAGTCTTAATAAAAGTAATCATGGAACATCAGCACAAGTGAGGTACAAGATGGAAGTAAGCTAGAAAAACGAGCACATTTTAGATTATGTGGGCCTTGTTGTTAACAGGGTTATAGATGTAAGGAGCATGTTGTTCACCTTCCACATCAGCCCAACAGAAAAGCACATGAGCTCCATCTGTAAACTATGTCTAGATTTCACCGAATTCTAATTCCACTGTTGCCACTTATCCAAGTTATCCTAACTTGCCTACATTATTGCAACAGTTTCCCAATGTCCTTGCTTTTAACCTTGACTCCAGACACATACAGATATTCCTATCTTCTAAGCAAGCTAAGTAACAGCATCCACTTGTTCCATCCTGCAATGCTTCCCCCTCAGTCTGAGGCAAAATCCTCGAAGGTCTATGAGGCTCTACACCTGCAGCTTCAAGTCACCAGGTCTTCTCTCTAGTCTCGGTTCTTTATCCATTACTCAGCTCTGGCCACACTCAACTACAAGGAAGGATTCTGAAGTTTAGCAAGCATGCCTCCTTTCGCAAGCTCTGACCCTCTACTGGGCTAGATTTCTACCAGTGGTCATTGTGCAAGACTTAACTGTTTTTGAAAGAAGGGGTCTCACTATAATGCCCTGGCTAGCCTGGAACTCTATATGCAGACTCTATATGCTTCCTGAGTAGGGGAACTAAAGGCATGTACCACCACACCCAGCTCATTATGCAACTCTTTACTTAGTCATCTTCAAAGTCTTTACGCAGATCTCATCCTCACAATGAAAATGCTTTTACTGTAAAATGTTCCTTCTACTTCAACGTTCTCATGCAAGTCTTTTTGTCCCTAGTCTTTATCACTTTTTTGTGTTTTTCCACTGTGTGTGCGCGCACGTGTGCACACACGCATGCATGTGCTCCTTGTATACAGCACTGCAGCGTATGGAGGTCAGAGAACAACTTGTGGGAGTCAGTTCTCCTTCCACTATGTAAAGTTCCTGGGAAGTGAACTCAGTCTGTTAGGCTTGGCAGCAAGCACTTTTACTGACTGAACCATCTTGCTGGCTCTCTTCGCTCCTTCTAATCTACTTAGATTGTCTATTTCTCCCCCACCTCCAACCACAATATGAGCCTCATGAAATGAGGAACACGTATCTCCGCATTCAGTTCACAGAAAATGATCACTATTGGATGAATTATATCTCATTAACATATAAGGAGAAATTACATGAATATTTTTAAAAGATTTATTTTATATGTGTATACACATATTTATTATATACATGCATATATGGTACAGGTGTGCCTGTGCCCAGTGAGGTCAGATCTCCTGTAGCTAGAGTTACAGATGGCTGTGAGCTGCCATGTGGGTGCTGGGAATCGAACTCAGGCCTTCCACAAGAGCAAGTTCTCTTAATGGCTGAGCCATCTCTCCAGCCCCTACAAGAATATCTTAAAGGTTTCTTTGCATTTCTTTTCATTTATGTGTGTTTTGCCTGCATGTTCCATTTCCCAAGTTCCGGGTGGGAATGGAGTGAACTTCCATACTCAGTTTTTCATTTTGGAAAGGTGATCAAAACCATTCATAGATGAAGAAGCAAGATCTTTAATGCCTCTCAGATGGATACAAAAGTTGTTTGGCAAGATGTAGATAATTACTGATGCTAAATAACTGGGTAATAGGGATACGTGCTTCACACAACTATTTCTGTGTAGGTTTGAATTTCTTGCAATAAAAAGGGCAGAGGCTAAGAAACTAAGATAAAAATCTTGATGCAGCAGGACAAAAAGGCAAACATGTACACTAAAAAATCACTACAGAAAATGTTATTTCACTGCCAAAGAGAACCTATAAATTACAATGCGATATACTGTAAACAGCACCTGGAAACTTCTTTTGTAAGAAAGCACATTCTGAAAATGATGAGTAATAAACAAGGGTAGAAAGGGGATTTTATAACTCAGTATTACTGAATATTTAACAACTGTAATTGAAATGTTTTAGAGGTTAAAGTTTCCTCTTCATACTTTTACAAAAGGATAAAACCAAATACAATAGGAACAAAAACCAACAAACCTGGAAATACAGTGAATTCAGTTATTTGCTCAATTAATTTTAAGATGGGAACTAAGTTCTTAACTATGGCATGAACATAAAATACTATAAAGGAAGACATGTAGGCTTTGACTGGAACTTATGATCACTACACAAAAAAAGAGAAATGCAAGGAAGAAAGATTTTTAAAGAGCCAGAGGTGGTGAATGATCAGGAGGTCACAGTTTTTCAGGCATCTGGGAAGCCACTCATTTGAACTCACAACAATGGTGACAGCATGCACAAGTCCCACCTAAGTTCAAGTCAGACGAAATGTCAGCATAGACATGGAGAAGTGGGTAAGAAACCCAAATCCTAGCAGAGGAACTATTGGCAACCAACAGCTGCAGGGACGAGGGGAGTCAGACTTATTTAAAGGCTGATACTCTTGGTAGGTTGACCAGGCTCCAGGGGAAGGACCCACACCGAAGGTCATTTGGGGATATGAATTCGACTCTACAGGCATATATATGAAACAGAGTACATGAAATTGGGTTGGAGTTAGTGAAGGGGGTGCAGATAGGGGAAGACGGTCTAAATATGCTCAAAATATATTGTACGAGGGGCTGGAGAATTGGCTCAGCAGTTAAGAACACTGGCTGATCTTGCAGAGGATCTAGGTTTGGTTCTCAGCATCAACATGCAGATAATAACCATCTATAACTTCAGTTCTGGGGGATCCAATGGCCTCTCTGTCCTCTATAGGAAATGCATGACATGGGTGTGCTTACATATATGTAGGCAGTACACTCACAAACATAAAGTAAAATTTAAAAATATACATATATATATATATATTTAAAGTGTCCCAGAGGCCTAAAAACTATTGTATGAAATTCACAAAAATTCAAATAAAACATTTTTTAAAAAGAGAGAAATGTGGGGGCTGGAGAGATAGCTCAATGATTAAGAATACTGATTGCTCTGGCAGAGGATCTCAACACCCATATGATGGCTAACCACCATCTGTAACTCCAGTTCCAGGGGAATCCAACACCCTCTTCTGACTTCTGGGGGGCAGTGCACGACACAGGTGCACTTACATACACATAGGCAATATACTCATACATATAAAAAATAAAATCCTTAAAGGAGAAAAACGTGTTTCTATGGGTGGTGTGCATGTGTGTGAGCATGCATGAACATTGATAGTATGTGCACCACTCTGAGATCAGGAAGATCTGCAACAAGTTGTCACAGGGTGGTAGCCATCAATGGAGTGATGTTCACAAATAATACACAGTGATAAAGACACTCAACCTAAGTACAGAATCCAACACAGAGTAGGCTGGACACAAGCAAGTCAGCAGCATTTAGCAGACAGAAAACCTTTTTTTTTAACACCCTCTGTTCTGTAAGGGTGCTGCTGTAACATCTATAGCTTAAAGTGAGGATGCCATAAAGTCTTTCAAGAAGCTCTTGACCATTCTCACAGTGCTGCTGAGATGTTTTTGCTAGTCTGAGACTCGAGCTTCGAGTCTGACTGGTTCTCAGATGTGAAGAGGTGGTACCGTATTCTAGAGTGCTGACTGTAAGGTCATATGAATCAAAACATAACTACCAAGGCATATTCTACATGTCTGGAGTGTCCATACATTAGCTTGCCAAATGTACTGTTGCAAAACAATAATTTTTAAAAATAGGGAATGAAATGAACATATGACAATAAACATATGTATTTTCAGCACAGTAACTAAAGAACCACAAATAAAAATAAATAACCACACTTTTCTTCTTAAAATGTCAAGCAAAGATGCAACTTTCATATGGGGAAAAAAGAGAAAGGCGATATGCATTCCTGGGGATGGTAATGTATTTTAAAAAAAAAAAAATCTGGCAATAGACAACGAGAAATAATGTTGGAAACTAAGTGGGGGTTTTTGTTTGTTTTGACACAGGATCTCATGTAGAATAGTCTCAAACTTCACATAGTCAATGATAACCTTGAATTTCAAATCCTCTTGACTCTACTTCCCAAGGGCTAGGTATATAGGTGTCTCTACAAGGGATTTCTGAAACCCAGGTTAAGGGAATGCTAGGCAAGCACTGAATGAAATCACAGTCCTGATAATTTAGTTTTTACTTTTATAATTAAAACGTAAGAGGTTCTTTAAAAAATTTCTAACACATTGTATTGTGTGTATGTGCATGCATGTGTGCATATGTGTGTGTGTATACATGCATGCATGCCATGGCATACTTGTGGACGTAAGAGGACAACTTTTTTTTTTTGTATTATAGTAACAAGAAAAACCCCTTAATAGGAAACTTCTGGGGAACAGAAGAAAATCTCTGGCCTGGAAGAAGCCCAACATTCTAGAGTTTTCCAGGTCAATCACCTGGCCATAGGACCATGCTAAAGAGATAGTACGTAGTAGAATACCTAGTATGTCCATGAGATGGGGAACTTTTCCTGCCAGGATTCCTGCTTCCCTGAGGCAATTGCTTATAGATCACAGAAATGGACCTTTCTGTAAGCCTGCCTGCTTTCCTGAATTCTTTGAAAAAGTGAAACCTCTTCTTTCATTTCTTTCTTTTCTAACCATGCTACCTCCAACACTCTGGGCTACCCCAACATTTTGGGATTCTTTACTAAAGCTCCCCTCCCCATCAAGTGACTACTAGTGCTCCACGCCAGCTTTCAAAGGGGAATAGGTTTTTCTTCTTTCTTTTCATTTTTCTTTTCAGGGCAGCTGCTACTATTTACAGCTTGCTTGTCCTGGAGGTTTTTCTTTGAAACGCTAATAAACTTGTCATTAAGCTTCCAATTGAGTTCCTTCCTAAATTCCTCAATTAATGAGAAGAAGAAGCCTAACAAGAGACTCCATTTCCCCTGTATCACTTCCTTTTACCGTATGGGTCCCAAGGATATAATTCATGTCATGAGGCTCAGCAGCTAGTGTCTTTACCTGCCAACTCATCTCACCACCTTACAGGGCTCTTTCAGGAAAAAAAGGTTGAGGGGCAAAAAGTTAAAGGAAAATTTGATTAGTACTTCAGTTACACAATCACTAAAATAAAAACATCCCTAGGTACCCAACTAAGGAATCCGACACTTGATGAGCCAATAATGCCTAGTAACTACAGATTATATCTAAGCGATGTCTATAAGGGAATAGGGTTGAATAAGGCCCAGGAAAGCTGACTGTCTAGAGAAGAGACATGAAAGCAAAAATATCAACATGACTGTAAAAGAGGCGAACACAAAATACTCTGAGATCATCAAGGTGTTAGGAGAGTAATAAAACAGTCCAAGAGAAAACGACAGACACACTGGCTTTTGAAAATGAAGATTTTTTTTTTCCTGGCTAGAAACAAGAAAAGTAAACTTAGAGAAACTTTCAAAACCACAGGATACTCTGGTCATAGCTTATGCAGGAAACTAGCAAAACGCAGGGTTCCTGGGAGCTTATTTCCCAAAGGACTAACATACACAACACAGAAGCAGGTGGCGATCAGAAGCTTACCTGGTAAACCTGTATTTCCTAAAGATAACTTGGCAACAATGTACTAAAAGCTAAAATAATATGGGGATATAATTCTGTACATGTTTCTCACATTTCTGTAGGACTTATATCATCAATCAGATTCTGGCCTGGATGTTTGTGTGTATATAGCTATAGATGAAGATAAATAATCCTTTCTTAAAGGGAAAGGTTAGGCAAGTTTTTGAAAAACTTCTTATAAGTATGTAAGTGGGCAGGGTTAAGGGTAGGTGCTCCTAAATCCAGGGTTCCTCAAGTGTAAGGCAAAGCGCTATGGGCACAGCTCCCATCTAGACTCACCTCCAATGATTGTGGAGCCAAGCACACCCAGTGCGATAATGAAGCTGTGCCCAAAGTAAAACAACAACAACAACAAAAAAAACTTCTTTGTCTTTGACCCAGGAGGCTTTTGCCTTCTGTCAGTAGTGTGAAACTGAAAGGCTAATTTATCAGCTTGCAAATAACAGGGTAAATTCCAAGATATTTCTGTTACTGAGAAAGAGAAGGCCAAGGCAGGACACAGAAAGAACAATTTGCAGACTATTCAGTAAGAAAGGGAAAGGATCTCAACCTTTGCAGAGTCGAGGAAAGGAGGAAACAGATGAAAGAGCATTTCAGCATGGCAGAACTGACAAGTCCTGGGGCTGAGTAGGCGTGGTAGAGAAAGTGAAGGTTGAGTATAACTTTAATGTCTCTAATCAGATGACTGATGGATGGTTATGTAATTAATGGGGAAATATAACGCAGGAACAGAGGAGCAGTACACTGTGAAAACTAGAGAAAGGTGAGATGAGTTCAAACACATAGCATTAAGTGGATAATTCATGGAGACTCTCTACTGGAACATTGGAGATAAAAGAGTTTGTAGTTCAAGGTAAAAGTCAGAAGAAAAAAAACCAAAAAACTAGGCAACAGAATCTCAAAGAGGGTCCTGCAGATCATGCTGGGAACTTGTCAGGAGAACCCCAGGGGCAACTCAGTTTTCACAACAATACTAAGACGCTATTTGCATTTCCTCACTGTGCACACATTTGCTTTCCTAGCACAAATTCACGCTGGTGCCTTGGGAAGAATAAAGGCAAGAGAACTGAGCTATACCACTCCTTCGGTTCTTCCCAACCATGTTATCATATTAGAAGACATTCACTTTTAAAAGAAGCCGTAAAATTCATAGATTTCTATTAAATATTGACCCTCAAATACACATGTGGTATAAGAAAGTGGAAGTCTGAATGAAGCACAACGGGTTCCTGAGGAAAAGCACTTATGCACTTGAGTTTCTATGTGAACTTGCTGCTTTTTTCATGGAAGACTATTTTTATTTGAAATAATGACTGACAGACAAATGATAGTTATTCAGACTGAGACATTCGGCAGACATTTTCTTGGAAATGAAAAAAGTAAGCCTGTCACTTAAAAAAAAAACTGTCAAGGTTTATTGCTAATAATAAAATTTGAGCTTTCATCTGAAAATTATAATCATGTAAAACTCCCATCTACCACAACGAGATTCTCAATACTTAAAGACTATTTTCTTGAGATCGGTAGTGACAAATAAGATACTTTATATTACCAAGATATGCATAATTCGATGAATGAAACATTTATAAATGAACAATGTATCATGGCAAGAAAAAATCACATGCAGGTAAAATAAAACTACATACATTATACATATAGATACACGCATTTAATAGCTTTGTTGAGATACAGCCCACACAACACACAACCACTCCTGTAAAGTGAACAAGCTAATGATGTTTAGTATAGTCACACTTCTTAAGGACTATACTCCAAAAACTTTCAACATCTAGAAAAACACTAACTTATTTTCCATGGCTATAAACATGCATATTCAAGACATTTCAAAACAGAAAATCATAAAATGTACACTTTGAGGACTGGTTTCTTTCATTTAGCATAATGTTTTCAATATCCCACAGAGCATGTACCAACACTTCCTTCTGTAAGGTCAAATAAAATTTGATTATATGAATATTCCAAATTTTGTTCATTCATCCAATAGTTGGTAGACAAAAGCATTGGTTCCATCTTTAAGCTATTATACAGAATTCTGCTATAAAAATTTGTGCATGACACAGAGGGCCAGAACTGGTCAAGTTTTAGAGAATGAGAGACTGCAGAATATATGTCCCCAAATAGGCCTCCTATATTAAATATCAGTCATCCATAGCTCAGGGACCATTGTGGAAGAGGGGGCAGAAAGGCTGTAAGAACCAGGGTTGGTGCATGAACATAAGGAACTTGCTTTCAGGCTTCTGGAAACTTGCTCATAGGAACTTGTAGCAATGGTGACAGCATGCACAAGACCCATGCTGATTCAATCAGACAAAAACCCAGCATAGAACTGGGGAAATAGGCAACCTCAGTCAAGGAACTATTGTCAAACAATTACTGAGGGATAAAGGAGAGTAGATAAGGAAGTGATCCTAGATAGTGACTAGACTCAGTGCACTGAGGGACATCTATTTGGACAGAGATGCTTGACAGGATATGCCTTAACTTGTGTAACAGAGAGCATGAAATCTGGTGTGGGGGACTATGGGGAATGCAGATGGGGGAGTCGAAATTGGATTAAGATATATTGAATGAAATGCACAAAACTCAAGAAAAATATATATTAAAAATTTGTGCACAATGCTTTTGAATCTACATTTTCATTTTTCTTCAGTGTATGTATAACTGCTAGTTAATACACCAACTCTATAGCCAAACACTCAGATACTGCCAAATTATTTTCCAAAGAAGCTATACCATTTTACATTCTCACCAGTAGGTAAGAGTACATCAGTTTTTCCATAAGCTTGTCAAAAACTGCTGTCATTCTGATAACAGCCATCCTAAATAGGCATAAAAAGATGTCTTGCTGTGGCTAATATCAATTTCTCTGATAGCCAATGACACTGACCACCATCACTGGCTATCAGGGAAATTCATGAGATCACTGGTAACTAGAGGACCTTCTTTGAAAGAAATGTCTATTTATACCCTTTGCCTGTTTTAAAACTGAGTTGTCTTTTTTGTTATTATTGAATTATAGCTGTAATAATTCCTTTTATACTAAAAATAAAATATATATGATTACAAACATTTAAAATTTGTAAGTTCTGTTTTCACTTTGTATGATTGTGGGTGGGGGTGGTGCTGGGGACTGAAACCATAGTCTCCCACGTAAACTATCATAGAACAACTCTGGCCCCAGATGGTAGTATCCTTTTAAGCACAAATTTTAATTTTTCCTTTTAGTTTAAAAATATTTGTGTGTGTGTGTATGTGTGTGTGTCTGTCTGTCTGTCTGTCTGTCTATGTCTGCGTGTGTATGCACACTGAGATAAGAAAGAGCACCTGGGATCCTTTGGAGCTGGAGTTATAAGAGTTTGTGAGCCACTTGATATGGGTGCTGGGATCCAAACTCCGGGATCTCTGACAGACCAATAAGTACTCTTACCTGATGAGCCATAAAAATATTTATTGCTTTTATCATTATATCTAAGTATCTTCTGCCAAATTCAACGTATTCAAAATTCTTCTGAGAGTGGCTATTTAGTGCTCACATTTTTAAGACTTTCATCTGCTTTGAGTCAATTTTGCACATGTGACTTAAAGATCCAGCTTCACTCTTCTGAATACACATAGGCAGTTGTCTTGGGACCTTCTCTTGAAAAGTCTCTGAGTTTGAATGCTTGGTCCTCAGCTAGTACTGCTGTTTGGACTGATGGTAGACCTTTTTGCACACAGGACTTGACTAAGATGAAGGCCAAACTAAGGGTAAGCCTCTGAGGTAGGTGTTAGCCTGGCACAGCACCCCAGGACCTGAAAATATGAGAGGCAGAAGCCACAGGTTTCTAATACCCCACAGCAAGCTGCCCCACAAGGCATTTCCAGCCATGACAGCCTGAAGTCCACTGAAACCATCTGCTAGGATAAACCCTTAGTCCTTCAAGTTGGTTTGTCATCTATTTTGTCATAGTGGAAAGAAAAGTTAATAATAAAACCCTTTGGAAAGTCAGCTTTACCATAAAGATGACAACTGATTTCTAGATTTGCAATTTATACCACTGGTCTGAACGTCTATCATTCCTTCAAAATCACAATGAATTGATTAGCATCGGTTGATAAAATGGTAAGTGTAACTCTTACAATGTTCGTTTTTTCAGGATTGCTTTGGCCATGTCCCTTGGATATCCACATGAATTTTAGGAGCAATGTCAAATTCTTCAGAGTTGGTTGGGATTTTCACAAAGTTGATTTGAGAGATAACTGCTATCATAAAAAACTTAAATAGTCTAAAACATGAACAAGTAATGGCTTTTCATTTAAGTTCCTCTAATTTCCTTCAACAATGTTCAGGTTTTATAGGACATAAATTTTATAGTTCTTTTGTTAAATTTATTCCTAAGCACTTTATTCCTTTTGAGAATATTTTATTGAAGCTGATTCATAATTTCACCTTTGGCTTTTAACTGATACAGTATAGAAACCCAATTGATTTTTCTATTCTTGATATTGTACCTGACAACTAGATTAATCTGCTTATTCATTCTAATAGTTCCCTGTGGAATCTAAGTTTTCTCGCATGCAAAATGGATTTATCTACAAATTAAGACTGATTACATCTTTCAAATCTATAAACCTTTATATGTTAAAAGTGTAAGGTTAAGACCATTTTAGGTAGTTCATAGATTCATTTTAGGTAGATTATGCAGTGTAATTAATTTTATACATTTTCTTACAATAAAAGAAAGTTTGTATCCATTCTCAGTTACTCCTCAAGCCTTCTCATCAATTCTACTCATAGACTGGTTTTTCTAATATGTTTCCAAGTTTAAACATGACACATATTAAAATTTCTGCTCTAAACTCCAAAGTTGTAATAAAACATACTTACAAATGATTTCATTTTTAATGTACTTTTTAATCATCATGTATTATTTTAAAAGGAAACATCATGATCAAAACTAGTCATACCATCTAGTATTTACTAATATTAGTATAAGCTATCAAGAAGCTGACAGTTTAACACATTGCCTTAATATATGCTACAGAAGACTGTGTTGAAGTCAATTTATTTAAATACCATTTCACTAATTGTGCATATCTTAAATTCACCTTCAATCATCATCTACTGGGCCAACTGTATATCAAAAGAAATTAGAGAAATCAGGCCAAAAAAAAAAAAAAAGTCCAAAAAAATGTTGGTTGCTCAAATTTTGGAGTGCTAATTCAAAATATTAATCAAATGTATTTAACAAGATAACAATTTGGTCAAAGTGATGACAAACAGAATTAGCTCTACTCCCCAAGAAATAATAAAAATGATTATCTGTAACATTAACATTCTATACTACACTCATAATTTTGTTCAGAGATGTTCAGTTACTTATAGATTCACTGATTAATTTCATTAAATAGTGAGTTGAAAAAATTCAGTTGAGTTCTGACACCTTACATTAATATAAACTCAATTTTCATTTTTTCTTTTTCAAAAACTTTCAAGAAATGTAAATTACATCATTATCCTTAAATACTTAATGTACAAGACTGTGTAAGTTCAGACATTTGTATAGAGCTTATATATAACTAATAAATTTTATGGGCTATTCTATTAATGTACAGTATTTCTTTTTCTTCTGATGCTGGAACCTGTGATACATGCTCTACCACTAGAGCCCATATACTTGGTTGTTTTCAAGAACGTTTTGAAGTTTTCAGTGTTAACTGTCTTGCCTATCCTTGTTCAGATTCCTCCTCTTTTCCTTCTAGCACTGACATTTCAGTAAATATTGCTCTTACTAAGTTTCAGTGTCAATTCTTTTGTTGCTAGAATGGACATCTTTTTTTAAATACTGATTTTTATATTCTGCAAGTATGCTAAACTCTGATAATAGTTTCAGTATTATTTTAGAGATTGCATAGGATAATGCCCACAGGTGGCCATGTCACTGAAGGATCAGGACAGACTGGTTTCTGCCTTTCTAATGGGGTGCTTTAGTTTTCTTTACTAATGACACTTGGTTAGAAATTCCAGTACAAAGTTAAACAGACATGGTAAAAACAAGTATTTTTATCTTCCTCCTAATGTGAAAATGGGAAAACATTTGAGTCTTATCAGTAACTTAAAATTATACTACTGATAATACATACTAATTATCAGGGAGGAGGTTCTGCTCTATTTCCAGTTGCATAAAGCAATTTTATGAGGACTGGATAATAAATATGGTCAAAGGCCATTTCTGTTTCTACAGTGATAAACATGACTTTTCTTTCTTCAGATCTGTTGTTTCATTTGGCCAAAAAGAAAGGGCCTCATATTCCATCAGCCTTAACAAGCCGTAGTCAACTATGCAAATACATGGCTCATATTCATCAAGGAACTCTGCTGATTTAATTGATTATTAACAGCAGTGGAACTCATGCCTAAACAAAATATGCCTATCTCACTCACATTTTGAAGACGAAATTCAAAAATATTATTCTAAATTAAAAGAACAAGAAAGTCATACTGTAATACACATATTGTGATGATTCCAAAATTACACTTAAATAAAAAGTAAATCCACAGAGATAGAAAACTGACTAGTGATTATCAAGGTCTGAGAAGAGGATGGGGAAATGACTTGAGAAGATTAGGAAGAGAAGATTACAAATCAAGCCTATGGCAATTCAGCTTAGTGCTAGAATCCACTGGAAAATGTTGGAATTGGTTTGGTAGGAGATCATAAGAATAAAGAAACATGGTGTGGCTGTGGGTAAAGACTTAGAGGAGGAAAAGAAACACTGGAGAGCTGTAAGAGCAACCTTGTCAGCTGTGGGAAAGGAAAGAGAAGGACCAGGAAAGGAGGAAAACCTGAAGAGAGAGACAAAAGCTAATAAAGGAGAAAAGTTTCACAGTGGGGGTGGGGGCGAACACTGACAAATGCCACAGATAAGTCACTGGAGATAAGAACTGAGATGTGTTCAGGAGATACAAACTGAGAGGCCAGGGGCAATTCCTGTCAGCTGAATTTTAGAGAATGAATGATAAGATGTATGGATTACATTCCCAAGAATTTCTGCTAAAAAGGAAATAGATAAATAAGAGAGATACTGGAGAGGTGGTTTTTAATTTATTACTTTTATGTGTATGAGTGCTTTGCCTGCATGTATACAAGTACACATGCATAAATTTCCCACGGAGGTCAGAGGAGGGCATCAGATCCCCTGAAACTGGAGTTGCAGGGGGTTGTCAGCTGCTATGGGGATACCCTCTGGAACAGCAGCCAGTGCTCTAAACCACTAAGCAATCTCTAAAGAGGTGTTTTCTTATTTTATGTTGGTATGGAAGCATATTTATAGCAAGGTGGGGAATACAAAGGAGGGAATAAGATTTGAGAGCACTCAAGGCATGAGAAGAAAGTACAGATGAGGGATTCAGATAATAAAGAAAAGGAAAATATTGTGACAATACTGGATAGTGACAAGAAAGCCCAAATGTGAACCTAACTAAACCTGACTACATATAAGACATTAAGACTACTTCTTAATGACTCAATGACTGCTTACTAAGAGAAACTGAGTTGTCTCCCAAGAGAAGAACAGAGGGCTGAATGGAGTTAAAGAGTATGAATAAATTGCTAAAGTAAATTCTGAAGAAAATAGCACAGAAGGCTAATGCTGTGGTTTGTATAAGTGACTCCTGAAGGCTCATGTGTTAAAAGATTGGTCCCCCGCTTATGGCACCATTAAGAGGAAGGAAGTTGGGTCACTGGGAGCAGGGGGATATTGAAGGCACGGTGGTCCCACCTTTTCCTATGTGCTTTCCATCCCTAAGTTCCAAACATGATATATTCTACCAGACCCAAAGCAAAAGGAGTCAGTGACCATAGACCTCTAAAACTAAGATACTGATTCTCTCAGGAATTTTGTCATAGCTACTAACATAGCTAACCAAAAGCAAATTAAAGACAAAAGAAACAAAAGAAGGACAGGAGCCCACTAAGAATGGAAAACATATTTTTGCCTGTGTAATAAAAAATATGACTTAAAGGAAGTTATGTAGGAAGTACAGTCAACTTCCTATCTCCTAATATGAGAACAAAATGTACTCATATAGACATGGAAAGGTCTTCATTATAAAATCATATTCCCAACAAAGCAATACATATGTTTTTGCATTAACTTATCTGTATTTTCAAAATACATATCCCATGAAGAAGTTATTCATAGAAATACAGTTGAATCTATTTTGAAAATACAAGAATTCTTAGATTTTATCCCAGTACCACTAAACACAGAAATAACAAACAAAAGAAAAAAATGTCAGAAGACAAGGACTAATTGTCCAAATGAATACAGGTAATAGAGATACAGTAAATTCCAATTAATAATAATAAAAAAGAAGTAATGGTCCCAAGTGAGAGGAGACACTAAAGAGGGATCCTTCAAATCCTTCCCATGACAGTGCATGGTTCTTTCTGTAGATCCAACAGACCACATTTCTAGAAACATATCAAGCATTAAAGAAAGTAAAAACATTTGAGTCAAACACGATGCCAAAGGGGCTTTTAGCAAAACAAAATTAAGCCCTAGTCTGTGCACATTACATTAACTCTTGATTACATAGTTAGGCATGTACTTTATATAGCATCCAATATGACTGTTGCCTATCTATTTGGATAACTTCTTTATCTTCACTGGTATCAGAGTAGTTTTTAAAAGTCGATTTGCATATACTTTCTTAACAATTTTAAGAAGTGATCTGAAGAGAAAGCAAATACTTTTACTAACAGGTGGCTTACTGAATAAGAATAAAGTTAATTACAGCTGGCACCGCAATGCAGGGTTATAATCTCAGTCTCAGGAGGCTGACGCAAGAGGATTCTGAGATAGAGCCTAGTCAGCGCTGCACAGAGATCCTGTTTCAAAACAAGAGAAGCAGAAACTACTACAATGATAATCAGAAAGCTGAGTCCTGAGCCCTACCTCAAAATATATGCCATCTAAGCTAAGTAACAAACTCTTAAGACATACATATAAAAATCTGAACTGCTAAATTCATAGCCAAATCCATTACTTATCTGCTTGGACTTAATGCATTATAGTGAGCATGGCTCCAATAATAATAATCCCAAATACTGAAAAAAAGGAAGGATATTTAAGGTATCTATCAAGTGCAATTTCATTTAAAAGTTAACAGATTTTTCCTTTTGAATTTGGTGCTTTTATAACATGGACAATAAAAAAAACATAATTACAAACAGGAAAATGCCATGAAAGTTTAGAACTATGACAAAACTTCGGAATTAGACAAAAGTAGTCTTACAACAGGTAAAGAAGTTAAATCACTTGGCCAAGATCACTTAGCTGCTTTGAAGAACTGAGTAAATCCTTTAGACCATATAATACATGACCTTTCATCATACCTGATGATCACCAGTTAGGACTCCTTTTGGCTTCCAAGATATTTACAAAGTTCTCAATAAGCTATTCCAACAGAGGTATTCAGGGAAATAACCATGATGAAGCTTACGTTTACCATTCTTCTCCCTGAGTACTACTCCAGTATATATTCACAAAAGTTATTTTGTTATATATTCAAGGACTTCATAGACAATTATCAAAGAATATAAAGGTAGAAGATGATTGATCAAAACGTCTACCTATCCATCTATCCACTCACCCAACCATCACCCATACATGCAGTTTCATGTATCTCAGGCTGGTCTCAGACCTGCTCTCATTTGAGGATGACATGATCCTGCTACTCCCACTTCTGGAGTACTGGGATTACAGGCATGTGCCACAATGCTCAGCTTAGTGTTTGTTTTAATGAGACAAGGTCTCAGTATGCAATTCAGGTTGGTTCCGACTCCCAGTCCTTTCGTCACTTCCTCCTGAGTGGTGCAATTACAGTCATGTGCCCCTCCGCTCAGTTTTAAGCAGTGCTGCAGACTGAAGACAGGCTTCTTGCATGCTAGGCAAGCACTGTCCAACTATGTGACATCATACTAGACTAATTTCTACAACTGGTGATGAAATTTCACAGGGATCTCAAATGTAATTCTTTTTGTCTGGCAAAAAATATTCACATACAGGCTGCAATATTACTGTGAGAGTCAAAGAGATTGTGCATGTGATTCATATCAGGGAAGCACAGGACTTGCTGGGCTGATAAAAAGATAAAAAAAAAAAAAAAAAAAAAAAAACCACTGTCTTGCCTCTGGCAGGAACTAATTCCAGAATGTCAACTTTCACCTGTTCTCATGTGCAACTTCTGTTCAATAGCAGTAATCTGAGAGATTAAGGTCAGCAATTCAGATACTTGTCTTAAAATTTAAAACCAATTTCTTGAGGATGTGTTTTAAGCAGTTTTTAAAAATGTCTTTTGTTCCCCAATGAAACTTTCTTAATGAAGAATGATTTAGAAACATTTATTTATTTATTTAGCCTTTTTGAAATAGGGTCTCCCTGTGGTCCCAGGTGACCTGGAAATTGCTATGTAGACCAGGCTGGCCTCAATCTCACAGAGATCCACCTGCCTCTGCCTCCTACATGCTGGAATTAAAGATGTGTGTCACCAGGTGTGGCTAGAAAATTTTCAGCCTACATTTCTATCCTAGGACTATTTTTGTAACTCAGAAACAAAACAAAACACTGATTCATCATAAAAGATTTCAGTATATTATCAAATAAACTGAACATGTGAAAAACAAGTTCCCAAGTGGATTACTTTTACATGGTAATAAAGCACCAATTTAGAAATGTTAATCTAAAATAAGAGAATAATTTGAGGCATATAAATTTAACACAAAAATTATACTCACTGTATCAGTAAGATAAAAACCCAGTGTTCTTGAAATCATAAATCAGTACTTTGTTTTGTACAGAGCACAGAAATTAAGAAATGAACACAAAACTGATTAATCAGATGGCAAAACCTGTCAATGCAATATTTAATTGAAACAAACTGACAAACTGGGATTTAAATAAAGAATATATTCCTATAAAAGAAGATGAAAAAAACACATTTTCCTATCAGTACTTTTGATAATTACACATCAAAGTTATTTATTTTGGTGTCTATAAAACACATTTTTAATTTTATATAAGTTTTATTGTATCACTTTAAGAAAGGGTTGTCCTAGGTAATTCAGGATGTTCTTGAATCTAGGTTGGCCTTGAACTCTATAATATTCCTGCCTTTGAATTGGAAGTGATGTGATTACAAAGTAAACACTCTTTAGATTCAAAGTTACAAAAAGATGGAAATTAGAAGGATAGAAAAATGACACATTAAGCAAATAACCACAAGAAAGATGAAGGGGCCAAATGAATACTAGGAAAAACATCTACTAAAATAACTCAGTTACTAGACAGACAAATTCTTAGGTACAAACTACTAACTCAAGAAAAAGATAGGTAATGTAACTTTATATGACATGAGACTGACTGAGAATCAAACAATTATCAACAAAGGAAAGTCCAGGCAAAATGACTTTATTGTCATATTATGCAAAATGTTTAAAGAAAAGTTTTCCAGGAAATGTTCAAAATATTAGAAAAGAGACAATATTGCAACACATTTTATGAAGTGTCACCACGTTACCTGAATCAGACCAAAAAGTCACAAGAAGAAGCTACAAGTGATCCTACCTATGTGATTAAAAAAAAAAAAAAAAAAAAAAAAATCAACAACAGAATACTAACAGTCCATTCAGCAATATCCAGCATACTGAGGTGGAATGCATTCCAGGAATGCAAGGTTAGTTTAGGGCCTAAAATCAATTAATGCAATACCACATCAACAGAACAGGAAAAGTAAAACCCACAAGATCAATACAGGGTCTTTGGTGAGATCTAAAATTGCTTCACAATAAACACTCTCAAAACAGTAGTAACAGAAGGGAATTCCTTCACTGTGACTAAGACATTCAAGAAAACAAGAACAATCATCATACTTAGTAGGAAACCATCAACTCTCTGTTATTATGAGAACAGGATAATGTTGTGGTTTGTATTCACCACTTTGAGTCAACATCATGCTGAAAGTGGTCATTAGAGCAATTAAGCAAGAAAAATATTAAGAGACTGTCATATTGAAAAAGAAAAAAATATGTGGTTCATAAAAACATAACTTTGCATATAAGAATGCATAAAGGATCCACGAAAAATGATTCAGAAAGGCTGCAAGACACAGATCAATATTTAAAAACCTACAACTGTGTCCTATACAATGAAATGAACCATCTAAGAAATAAATTAAGAAAACAAAAAAATCCCAGAACTTGGAAAGAGGGTGAGGAACTCAAGGTCATTCTCAACTACACAGTCAACTGGAAGTCATTCTAAGCTATATCAGAGAGTCTATCTTAAAAAAGTCTAATGACCCCTCCCAAAGAAAAAGAAAAAAGAAAGAAAACTTTCCACCTACAATAGCTTCAAAGTGAAAATACTTAGAAATAAATTTTCTTCAAAGTACAAATACGGTTCTAGTCTATAAATCTTTAAGTATTTTTGAAAGAAATTAAAGACTATTTAAAAAATGGAAAAACACCCCACATTCTCAGGTCAGAAGCCTTTATTGAATGGTACTATCTGAAGCAGGGAGTGGTAGTGCATACCCATAGTCCCAGCACTGAGGAAACAATCCCTAGCCAAAGCTCCAATGAAAGTCTTCTCAAAAACAAAACAAAACAAACCCAGACAAACCACAGAACAAAAGATAGCAGCACTGCTCAAAATCACTGTGTGATTCAACACAGTTCCTACAACATCCCAGTCATACGCAATGTAAAAATTGTCATGGTAATTCTAGAACTCATTTAGAATTGCAAAGGATCCAGAATAGTGAAGGACAGAGCACCAGTAGGATTAGGGGGTTGGGGGAGGCATCAAAATCAAAATGTATGGAGCCTCATTCACTGTGTGGATGTGTACCCGTTCTGGGTGTATACGTGTGTGTGTACGTGCATGGGTACATGTGTGTAACTATGTGTGGAGACCAGAGGTCAACATCAGGGTCTTCCTCAATCAGATTCCACTTTGTATTTTTGAGACAGGGTCTTTTACTGAACCGGAGCTTGCTGGTTCTGTTAAATTCACTGTCCAGCAAGCCCCAGGGAACACTCCTGTTTCTACGTCATCAGCACTGGAATACAGGTACCTGGCATTTAGGCTTTTATGTGGGTTCTGGGGATTGAATTCAAGTTCTCGTGCTTCATGGCAAGCACTTTACTGACTGAGCCACCTCTTCAGTCCTGAGGTTTCCTTTTGTGGTGATAAAAATATTATAAAGTCTGACGGTTATTGTTGTACAAGCTACTAGTAAATGCAATGGAACTGTAACTTTTAAGTGGAAAAAGTGTGGTGTGTCAGATCTACCTGAGTAAAGCCACGGTTTTTAAAGTAGCATGCAAACAAAATTAAAAAGTCCGTTTTCTTCAGGAAAGATAGGAAGAAAGGTATCGAGGAACCATGTCATTTGGTGCCAAGTATATGTTTTACTATTCTTTGATCTTTGAAATTCTGAAAATACACATACGGTAGAATGAAATTGAACATACTGGCCATGAATGGCATATTTCTGTACTAGCAGAAGAAACAAATGTACAATTGTCAAAGCAGAGTTTTAAGAAATGGAGTTAAGCCAGATGTGATGGCACATGCCTTTAATCCCAGCACTTGGGAGGCAAAGGCAGGAGATCTCTGTGAGATCAAGGCCAGCCTGGTCTACATATCAAGTTCCAGGCAACCTGGGGGCTACAGAGAGAACCTGTCTTAAAACCGAAACACACACATACAAAATACATGAAGTGAAGTGAATCCACATGACAGCAAAGAATCATTATTGCATTTTATAAGCAAGCACATGACCTGAGGCGCTATCAAGAGAGCTAACACATAATGCAAACTGCAGACTTGTTAAAAAACCCACAAAAATGGGAACTGTGAATAGCAAAAGGCTACATACAAAACACAGACAGAAGGGATGAGTTCAAAAACTATAGTGCACAAAACACACCACACCAACAAATGTTGGGATAAGAATTATAAAACTGAAAATCTAACTGGGTAAGAAACCTAAGATATTACTTTGGATTACATATTATCAATTACATATTGTTCTGGCTAGCTTTCTATTGCTGTGATAAGCACACTGACAAGAACCAACCTGGGGAGGGAAGGGTTTATTTCATCTTACCCTTGCAGTTCATCATGGAGGGAAACCAGGGCAGGAGCTCACAGCAGGAAGTGAAATAAGTACAGACCACAGAGACATACAGCTGTCTCCTTCCCAGGCCTAGGCTCAGCCTGCTTTCAGGACCATATACCCAGGGCCGCAGACCAATCCAATGGAGGAAATTTCTTAGTTGAGGTTCCTTCCACTCAAGTGTGTCAAAAACTGAAGCTATTCAGCATGCATATCATCAAGAAAAATAACTGTGCAGAAAATTTTAATTTTGCGTATCACTCTAATACCGAATTCACTGAGGCTAGCCAAAAAAATTCACTCTGAATATTTAACAAAGACAATTGTAGATGTGTAATGATTTGAACTGACTTTATAATTATTAAGAAATTTCTCAGGGGAGTTTTTAATTAATTAGAAAGTATTTCTGAGACAATGCTCCAATGTTGTACATATTCAACATATAGGTAAACAGGCAATGATACTGATTAAATAAGTATGTTCTGTAAGAATCTGATAGCCATTTTAAACTTAAAAATTTTTGCGTATTTAAGATTAGCGACGAACAACACGTTATATAAATACTTCAGACAGGAATAAAGTACACGGAGTGAAAAACAGGTCTAAGAAACAGGAATTGCTCATCGAATCTCCACTGACTGCCACTTTCACATGTGTTCTGAGCGTCCATCTCTATTTGTATTTATTTGTTGATTGTACTCTGATTCCCTAATCTGTCAATCTTTACACAAAGATAAGCACATGTGTAGAAGAGCATGCATCCTAGGTCTTCTAGAAAGATTTGAATTCTCTTTATCAAAGCAAATGCTACATGTGCCTTCATTTTAAATGATGATTTTCTTAGAGTTTTAAGTAGTTTCCAAACTAAGAACCAGAACATATGAAATCAAACTTGGTTAAGGGGTGTTAGAGGGTAGAAGTGGGAGAGAGAACAAGATCAAGACAATATGAATAAGCATGAACTGAGGCAGACCAAGCTTGCCTGAAACTTGCTATGCAACCGAGGATGGTCCTGAGTTCCTTTATGTTTTTTTTAAGATTTTTCTCTCTTTAATCAATCACTCTCTCTCCATCTCTCCCCCTCTCCTCCCTTCTCTCTATGGTATATGTGTGTGTGTGTGTGTGTGTGTGTGTGTGTGTGTGTGTGTGTGTGTGTGTGTGGTAGTCATAGTAGTATTGCGTGTGTCCCGGGATGCATGTATAGGGTTCTGAGGACAATTTGTAGGAGTCAGGAGTCAGTTCTCCCATGCCACTATGGGGTTGCAGCGGATAGAACTCAGGTTTTCAGGCATCACAGCAAGCCCCTTTACCCACTGAGTTGCTAACCCTTGACCTCAAATTTCTGATCCTCTTATCTCTGTCCTGTGTCGGATTACAGGTATGGGTTGTGACACCTTGCTTTATTTGGTGCTAGGGATCAAACCTAGGGCCTTGCACAAGTTAGACAAGCAATCTACTGAGCTACACCCCTCAGCCCATAGGAAGATGGCTATAGCAGTCAATCTATTCAAGTTTACAGGGGAATATAAGGAAATAGCTGAGTTTTCTTCATATAACACAAACAGTAGAAAATACAGACAAATGAATGTAGTTCTTTAGATTTTTAGAATTTTTGTTATTGTGGTTCTTTTCATTTGTTTTTTTTTTTTTTTTTTTTTGAGACAGGGTCTTCCTGTACAGTCAGCTTGGCTGGCCCAGAACTCTATACCTGAAGATGATCCTGAACCTCTGATCCTCCTGCCTCCATCGCCCAAATGCTGGGATTACAAACATGGGCCACCATGCCTGGTGATTTTCAGATTTCCAGCTAGAATTTTACACCTTTCCTCCCTTTCAACTTACACAGATACACACAAGACTATTTTTTTTTAATCAACAGAATTGAGATCTAAAATTATGTTAAATGAATATAAATCAATATTTTGTCTTTTGAATCGAACTAAAGGCAAATTTATAGATCCAATACATTAAAATAATACTCGAAGTTGCCTATATGCAGGTGAAAAATGACCCTTCAAAATGGAAGGGAATTGCATCAACGGTTTAAAAAATCACAGTGAAATAGAGAGCAGCAGAGCAAAGGCTGCTTTGGCCTCTGGCTTCCTCCAGTGTAGAAGCATTCCAAAGGGAAGGAGTAGGTCAGTGTGGATAGAGCAAAGAAGTCTCTACTTTAATCAATCACTTTTGCGGGAAAAGAAGTCATCTGCCACATCTGTGAAGGTGATTTATCTCCAGGTGAATAAAATTAACAGCCATTGATCTTGTACCAGTTTCAAATATATCTCTGTTAAATATCACTAGAACAGGCTGGGTGGTCTCAGGTTTTGAATAATTTATTCATACTTTTAGGATTCATTCTTAAGTTTCACACACAGAGCTACAGTTTCAGGCGTGCAATTAACTTATCCTGTGTTGGTCACTTTTTGCATCTGTAAAGTAAGCCCACCTTGCTGTGGGTCCATTACAGGAGTGACAATCAACGACATCAAAGAGTAAAGTTTGTCAGAGGGGAGAGCTTAAAGAGAAAGTGATGTTTAAAATGAGGTAGTGAGTTCAATACAAATTAGTCAAAGAAAAGGACAGAGTGGTACATGCACAGGAGAAGAAAATTTATGTCAGTGCGTTTGGAACCACCAAAAGTTTGAGTTTATAGCAGAGAAATCTGAATAAACACGAGCAGCCTCTAATTTTGTCCATAAAGTGAGTTATTTTGAAAATAAAATCAATTTTACTTCTATTTGTAATCCTGGCATTCAAGCCTGGGAATGTGGCATAGCGGTAAAGTGCTTGCCTAACATACACAAGGCTCTAGGTTCGATTCCCAGAACCATGGGATAGAGATGGGTTGGGGGAAATATAAGCCTAGATTTCTGTGAAGAGGTTAAAAATGGAATAGACAAAGGAAAAAGGGTTCACAGATTTTATTTTCATATAATTAGTTTCATGACATTTAAAGTGCTTAGTTTTAAAAAGACTTAAAAAGTATATATTATGGGATTATTCTGTCAAGACAAGAGACTTATTTAAAAGTGTCACAAAGATATAAATAAATATAACTCACTGAATTTCCAAACAGTATTTTTACAAGAATCTTCAAAAAGTATGCACTAGTTCCATGGCCTTTACTCCATTTCTGCTGGTGATTTAATATTCCATAGCCATAGTCCATTGTAAAAATCTAGGAGATTGGAATTGTCACAGTACCAAACTACAGACCTACATAAAACTCACATCTTTCCACATATATCCTTAGTGTAAGCATAGTTCCTTGAAATTGTATACTCTGCAGAACCACATCCAGCCCCCTGTTATTCTCCCTAATGCCTGGCAATAATTGGTCTATTTTAGAAGAGGCTTTTTTAAAAAAAAATTTTGAGACAATCATATAATTATAATCATACAACATATATCCTATTGAGATAGATCTTTTTTTTTTTCTGCCCAGTATTATGCTCTGGAGCATCACAGAATTGTTGTCTGTGCTTGCTTTATTCCTGAATAAAGCTCAGTGCTGCTGAATTGTATAGATATATCAGAGTTTGTTTATTTACCTGTTGAAGTTTATTTGGATTGTTTCGAGTTTGGGGAGATTACAAATAAAGCTGTGATAAATATTTGTATAACAGGTTTTTACAAGAATATAAATTTCCATTTCTATGGTAAATAGTAAGGTATGTAATTGTGGACTCATATGGCAAATGTTTGATTTTATAAAAATGGGCAAGCTGTTTTCAGAGTAGTTGTGTCAATTAAAGTTTCTGCTATCCATGTATGCAAAAGTCTATATTCTCTCCAGCACTTGCTATTAGCAGTAAGAGTTTTATGATTTTTCTTGTTTTGTTTTTTGACACAGGGTCTCACTGTGTAGCCTAGGCTGGCTTAGAACTTCCTATATATCCTAGGTTGGCCTCAAATCCATGGCTATCCTCCTGCCTTAGCCTCCTAATTGCTGGGATTATAGGTGTGAAGCCTCTGTGGAGGGCTTTGATAGGAAGTTTTTATTTTAGCTATTTTAATATGTATCCAACCGTATTTCAATGTAGCTTTAATTCATACTTCTGTACGTGTTAGTGGTAGAAAATATTTTAAATGGCTTATTAGCGATCTTACACATTTTATCACTAAACATTTTAAAAAGAAATTAGTTGAAGAGGAAATATATCATAATATATTCAAGCATTCAGTTAGTTAACCTTTTTATAGGTAATTAAATAGTCTGACAACAGGGATAAATATATAAGAAACTAAGGAGGCTATATGAAAACAAATCAGGCATGGCAGCACATACCTTTAATCTCATATCTCTGTGAGTTCAAAGCCAGTCTGGTCTATATAAGTGAGTTCCAGACAAGCCAGGGCTACACACTAAGACGTGTTCTCAAAAAAGTAGAGAAAATTATTAAGTATAGAAAGTTTAACCCAAGTAATAAAGAAAATATAATAATAGGGGAGATATGACTAAAACTGTGGATTATAATAGCCCAGAAAAGGTATTTAAAAGGCAAAAGGCATAAATAACACTTTCAGAGCTTCTCATACCCTGTGGACCCATGGAATCCCCCACACTCACTGGAACTATTTTCCCTAAGCTGTTGCAGTCACCAATGCCTGCCCTAATTGGAGGTGAGAGCATAGGCCTTTGGAGAGACATTAGCAACCAGTAACAGGAAATAAACTTACTCTCTCACCCACCAGGCAAAAGAGTCCTGAAATCAATTCTGATGCTAATTTCCCCCAGATTTCTCCCCAAGCTGAAGAAGAAGAAACCTCCTGAGGTAGCTGGTATAGTAAGACTTTTATCAGCTACCTTGTTTTCTTTCCTTAGGTCTCCCAAATGGACATTGTTGTAACGTTTGTGTCCAGGTTCCAATGTTGGAAAACCCTAATTAAATCATCTGCCACAACAAAGTAACTCTCATCAAAATAAAAATATTTGGGGCTGGCAAGAAGGCACAGGGGAGTTAAGGCTCTTGTTGCCAAGCCGGACAACCTGAGTTTGATTCCTGGGACTCACACGGAAGGAGAGAACCAACTATCCCAAATGATCCTCTGACTTCTACACATTCTCCAGGGCAAATGCACAAATAGGTGCACATGCACAGATATGAAATAAAAAAGGTATAAAAAATTTTGAAAATACACTTGGGGTCCAAGGACACAGTTCAGCCATGAGGACCTGAGTTTGGACTCCCTGCACCCAAGTAAATATGGCAGTGTTTATAACTATGGAAGTGGGGAGACAGGAGGATCTCTGGACCTCATTGGCTAGCTAGTCTAGTCAATCAGTGAGCTCCAGGTTCAGGGAAAGACAGTCTCAAGAAAAAAGTAGAGCATGATCAAGAAAGACACCAGACATCCACCTCAGGCCTCCACAGACACACACAGGCACATGAACACACAGATAGGGACATACATATATCTACACAAAAGATAACAGGGAGTTGGCTCAGTGGTTAAGAGCACTGGTTGCTTTAGAAAGGGTTCAGCCTCCAGTACACACATGGCTACTAATGACCTTCTGTAACTCCAGTTCCAGAGGATCTGATGTCATCTTCTCATCCCCAGGGGTACCTCTCCTATACATAAATTTTAAAAAATTAAACAAAAAGAAGACGGATAAATAAAGTAATATTTGGGGCCAGCAAAATGTCTCAACAGATAAAGGATCTTGCTATGCAAGCCCAGCATCCCGAGTTCAACCAACTCCACAAAGTTGTCCTCTGATGTCCATTTAAGTGCAGTGTCATGCACAAGCCCCCCATCCGGAATCACTCATACAATAATAATATTTTTGAAAATTATGGCTGTGAAAGACCTAGGGATAACTTGTCAATGTTCTTTAGTTAACCTGACATAGCATCAAGCTACCTTCTAATTATCTGTTTATAGCCAGAAGTAAATGCTACTCTCAGTCTGAATCAGAGAAGCCTGTTTTTGCAGCGAACAGGAGTGAACTCAGAGACTTACGGCTACTCAACATGCAGAGAATAAATGGAGGTAGAGTCAGTCCAGTGCCATAAACATGGCATCTACACCACCACTTCTAAGGCTTAGGGGACATGATGGCTGACTCATAAAAGGACCAAAATGATGAGTCCGAGTGACCATGCTCTGCAATCATATGCTAAAATACATCTTTGCTCTTCAGGTATATTGTCATGGCAACAGAAAGTTAATTGACATAAATGTAAAAGTACTTTGGAAAAAAGTTAGGCAGGTTTTTCAAAAATAAAATTAATCCGGGCTGTAGAGATAGTTCAGTGGTTAAGAGCACTGACTGCTTTGCAGAGCACCTGGGTTCTCAGCACCCACATGGTAGTGAACAACCATCCGTAACTCCACAGTTCCAAGAGATCCAACACCATCTTTTGACTTCTGCAGGCACTGCACTATATAGATGCACTTACACGCATGTGGGCAATACACTTATACACATAAAATAAAAATAATATTTAAAATAAAATAATGATTTACTTTCCAGTTGACTCAAAAATCACACTCCCAGTAAAATGGAACTTTATGTTAACATAAAAATGCAAAAACAAATGTTTACATGAGCTTTATTCATAACCACTCCAAACTGGAAACAATCCAGATACTCCTGAGTAGGTGGATATACAGTAATACTATACATCAGGATAAGAGAAAACCTCTCAGCTGTAAAACTAAACAAAACAGACTTTTGTCTACTGACACACCACAAACCGGATGGATGTTAAAAAGTATCTACATTATCTGAAGGGAATTACATTCAAAGATTATGCACTGTATGAGTCCAGGTAAGTATGTGTCAAGAGCTCAGGAGAGCCGGAGAGAGCGGAGCTGTAGAGCCAATATGACAAGCCAAAATGAAAGTAAGAGTTGTCTTTAATCACTCACTGCGATGGTGTACTAGAAGAACTAACCTGGAGATTTTCTGCCCATAGAACAGCATTACTGGTCGAAGATCAAGCGGACCACCACAGGTATGGAGGTTGTGCCACTGCCAACAGACTATTCAACAAAAGGCTCTGCAGTATTATAGACCCAAGGGTCTAGTGAAGGCTATAAAGGTTATAATTATGAATAGAAATATATGACGTCAAAATGGAGAAAAGTGCTTCCAAGCTTCCCCTTCTTCCCCTGGTTTAGGTCTTGACAGAGGCATCTGAGGACATATATTGCCAAAGGCTCCAGATATAGACACTCAGCTGGAGTTGTCTAAGCCTGGAACAAAGATACAGGCAAAACCCTGGTTGGGCTCTTGACTAGCTTTCTCCAGAACTGTAAGACGTATGCACCAAATCTGGGGACGAGAGAACAACATTCCACTGAAGCCTGCCAAGTGAAAACTTTGAAGTGTCTATGACTGGGCCTGAAAAATCACAAAGGTTTTTGGCCCAGAGCAGGAATCATCAATGTAAGGGGCTGTGGTGATGGCGCAGTAGGTGAAGGACATGCAGTGCAAGCAAGAGGACCTGAGTTCAGTCCCTAGAACCTACATGAAAATGCTGGGCACAGGGGTGTGGCCTTGTAATACCATGATTGGAAAGGCAAAGACAGGCAGAGCCCCAGAGTCTAGCCAGCCAACCAGCCTAGCTGAACTGTGATCCCAGGTCAATGAGAGATCCAGTCTCAAAAGTACGGTTGTCAGATACCTCAAGTTGTCCTCTGGCTTCCACATACATGTACACATATTTCTCTTTCTTTCTCTCCCTCTCTCCCTCCCTCTCTCTCTCTCTCTCTCTCTCTCACACACACACGTCTTCACTATGAAACACTAGAAAAGGCAAAACTACATGAATGGAAAATTAAGAGGCACTGGATTTCATTCCACCTAAAATCTAACAAAAAGCCCTATTACTAATTCTTAAATGTATGTAGAAGACATGAGGCCCCTGGGTCAAAGAAAAAAGTGGTAACTTATGGAAAAATACAAAAAACATCATTATATCTACACCAGTTTCCCATACCCCAAGTCTATGTGGTGAAATGATATGGGCTCAGATGTGTCCTATGTGTGCAGTGGGTTTATGTTGGCAGGTGAGGAACATGGAGCTTGGGGAATTCACCAATTTTATAGCAAGCAGTAACTAAGCTTGCTATTTTTCTGGGGAGAGATATTGCTGC
The DNA here is from genome assembly GCA_035773235.1 of Eospalax fontanierii. Classification (NCBI taxonomy): domain Eukaryota; kingdom Metazoa; phylum Chordata; class Mammalia; order Rodentia; family Spalacidae; genus Eospalax; species Eospalax fontanierii. Next base: position 16,039,528 of record CM069540.1, on the reverse strand, counting down.
CTCATGTCTCATTTACCAGCTGCCGATATAACCCTGAGAAACGTCCCAGGAAAGAAAGCAGTTAGTAATTTACATTCCTAGCAACCCAAGCAAGGGGGACCACCAACAAAAACACAGGAGGCATAGCTATGAGCTGATGGGTGGAGAAGAGAAGCACGAAAGGTAACAGGAAAAACTCTATAGTGATGGGGCAGTTTTATACCTTATTTCTAATAGTGCTTGCATGGATGTATGCATATGCCATAACTTGCAGAACTGTACACCAAAAAGATTTCAAAGTGTAAACTACAACTTAATTTTAAAAATTGAAACAAATAAAGGCTACCTAGAGCCCTGAGGTAAGATCCCTGGTGTCGATTTCTGCAGTATTCATTTAACGTTAATTAATTTTACCCTTAGATACACTAAGAGACCTATTCAAATGCATCAAATCGGGACCCACAATTTTGACATCTTTCATTTATTTAGAGTGTTTCTGAGACAGAAGTAGATTATGTTTGCAAAACATGCTAAATTAAGTGGCGGAGTCCATTGTGGGGTCTGAGCTCTCTAAAGTGAGTTATCAAAAATGCAACAGCATTTGGCAGGTATCCTTTCACTCCTGATCCCCCCCCCCCCCGCCACCAAATTAACTGACAAACAGAAGAAATCCTCAAAATTATTAAACTGCCATTGTTCAGTTTCTCCTAGTGACCAGTGATCTAAACATCCATTTTAGTAAGGAGGTTTTTAATAGAATGGAACATCTGTTTTATGTTACATGAGAGACAGAAACATTCTTCCTCGGGCTGGATTATTAATGCTCATGCCTCTGATGGCAGTGTGCTCTTCATTCGTGTCCCCACACTAGCTCTCTAAAGTGCAGCATACCCCCTAATGTAATACATTTTCCTGTTAACTGTACAATACTGTTGATACCATAATTTTAATGTGACATGCTGGTATTCCCTTTTTTAAAACCGCAAATGCATTTCTTACTTTCAATCACAAATTTAAATTTCCTGTATATTCCCAACTCACTAGGCATTTTTCTTTGAGAACAGCTGAAAAACACAGATGACTTCAATTTTTTGATTTGTCATCTCATTTTTTAATAGACCTTTCTCCAACTCACTGAGAAAGCAAAAGTGAAAAAACACTTGGCTTTTTTATACTCTAACTAGTAAAACAATCTGAGCTTAAGAAACATTGTGAAGTGCTTCAGTTTCTTAAGTGAGATAGAAATAAGTACATGAAGCACTCAAAATTGTTTAAAGGACAGATTTGCATTAAATCAATGTCCAAGTCTAGAATTATCTTAACATGTCTATCTTCATCTTTTATGTCCTTAAAATATGACATACAGTCTCTATTTTATTTCTGAGACTTATGCCAAACTATATCTGAAACCATCTTACACTTCAGTGCTTATGATAAAGAAAAAATAATATTCACACGGAGCCAGTATACCTCCCCTACTTTTGGTTTTTCTTGTGCAATATTTTCCTCATTATGAACAGGTTGTGACAAAACCAGGACAAACCACATCACTACTGATGACTCTCAATTAAGTTCTCAGTTTCTTTCCTTTGCCTGCCTCTCTTTAAGAAAACCACATGTGGTTAAAACCACTGGTAATTTTTAGTTTCTGCCAATATACCAAATGTGCTTTTTTGAATGTTGAAAATACCTCTATCAATGATTATAATAGCCTCAAAAGAGACAAGAGGGCAATAAATTCTTGAGCAGATGTGGAAGTTATTTGTAAATTTACCTTCACAGAGTCTAACCATCACAGTACAGTTCTTTGCACTATGCCACTAAAAACACTGATGACAGAAACAAGATGAGGAAATGTTGTATTTAAAACATAAACAATATAAGGGTCTTTCATAACTGCATACACCTCTTACTGATGCATAGTATCAGCAATAATTTTTATGACAGCACCAGCTTTATAATAAATATGTTGCTAATAGAATTATATAGTAATTTTTCTATTTATATCATTTGCCATTGAAATTAAATCCTAGAAATATGAACCAGTTAATGACAGCAAATAATTTTAGTTAAGGGAATTTAAATATATACTATAATTCTGTGGTATGATCAATAATTTTGCTTAGTTATTCCAGAAAGACCTGCCTGCTGTGGGCAGACCCATCCCTATGTAGCTGGGAACAGGCTGTACAAGAAGGCAGCAGAAGCAGCTAGAAGAAGCAACCCAATAAGTCGTGTTCCTCCACGGTTACTTCCTACCTCCAGGTTACCCCCTTCAGCTCCTGCTCTGACTTTCTTCTACAAGGGACTGAGAGCTGTAAAGCAAAATAAACCCTTTCCTCCCAATGTTGCTTTTGGTCATGGTGTTTATCACAGCAAGAGACAACAGATGAGAACAGTATGACACTGCTTTCAAGCTGAGAGATGTTCGATTAGGTAAAGCAAGCATACATCTCCCGTTATTAGTATTTCTTTTTCAGGTGCGTGGAACCAAACACAGGGCTTCACACGTGATAGGCTAGCATTCTACCACTGAACTCTACCCTTAGCGTCCCAGTGAAAAATTTAAAACATCTAACATCTATTGAACCATCCTTGCATATACATAATTAACTTGGTTATTGTCCAGCATTAATGTGAAAATACTACATTCTGCTTCTAAATACTTGAATTTTTCATTCATAGCTTTCTTTCAGTTCATGCTCTAGTTTCTTCCTCCCTTCCAGCTTCATAAAAATGACCTAGAAGTTGTCTCCTAGAGGCTCTAAAATGGTTTAGATTACTTTGGAATTTATTCTTTAAAGATTTGGTGTATTAACCCAATGAAACATTTATGACTCACAGTCTTGTTGTAGAAAGGAAGCTCTTTAATAACCTGCCCCAATTCTTGTAGAGGCATAAGTGCATTTAAATTTTCCATCTGTTTTCAGAGCGAATTTTGGCAATTTATTGCTCTTAGAAAATAGCTTACTCTAACCATTTCATTTCACTCAGAGAAATGTAAATATAAATGTTTAATGGAATATTATTTTTTACGGATCATACTGATAAAGAGCACACTGAAAATTCTTTGAATTGTTAAGGATGCACTGAAACAAACACGTCCATTTATATCTAGTGGAAATAAAATTACAGGATTATAAAGATAAACTTTCGCAGATGGAAAATGACACACATACTAGGATACTCACTGAACCATCTATATAAACCATTTAAATGCGCAACAATAGGAGATACATTAACCAAATTATCATTCTGCCACAGAATGGACTATTAAGCCACTGAAAAGGATCTGAAATATTTTGATATGGAACAATCTCCAAGACATAGTATGGGGGGGGTAGTGACCAAACTGTAAATAGAGTATGCTAATATACAAAACAGCAAAGACAAATACATCAGTTAAAGGAGTACAGTATTATTTGTGGAAGGCTGCAGAAAAAATTCATCAGAGGACTTACACTTTAAATGAAATGCACTAGGTGAGTGGAGCTACAGGCACAAAGAAAAAACCCTACTTTCCACCAAACTCCCTTTTACAAAGTTTGAATTATGAATTATACACATTATTAGTCACCTGTCATTGCAAAATATATTGATTGAAAACAAGATGCTTTATTTTACATGGCTTCTGTGTGATGGGGATTTGAAGGTGGCTTAGTCGAACAGGTATGGCTTAACATATTTCTTTAGGCCAGTTAAGTTGGCCTGAACTCAAATGTGATACAGGCTTAACTGGCCCTGGCTCATCCGTGTCCTGGCATATTGGTGATAACCTTGCTGGAAGGCTTCAGTTCTTCCAATGTTCCACAAATGATGACACGTGGAAGCAACAACAACTTTCAGCAGCACACCATTCTTACCACACATTCTATTTGTTAGAAGGAAGTCAGTCAAAAAAGTAACCAATATTCAAGAGTAATCAGTCTCCACCTTTTAAAGAGGGGTATCAGAGATCCTGTTTAAAATTTTCATGCTATATTTTGGAATATATAGATAAAGGCATTTCATAAAATTAAAATTCTTAGAATTTTTAACTTGTTTTAAAGACACACTTTTATCCAAAGGTTGTTAGAGAGTATCTGGACATTTTTACTTTGTAAATTGATAACATATACCTCAATCCATGATTAAACTTTGTTGACATCAAAAATTCAAAGCAAAACATGTAATTCTGAAAATGGAGCATAAAGTATACAGTACTATGATATCAAAATACTGTGATTCTTTCAAAGTAGGCAGAGCAGCAACTTAAAGAATAAACTACAAATTATTGTGTTTTTTTGTAATGTTTCTTTTTTTGAGTTTTTACTTTTGGATTTTTGAAAGTCTTACTCTGCAGACCAGATTGGCCTAGAAATTCACTATGTAGTCTACTTGGCTGGACTCAAACTAGAAGTCATCCTCCTGTCTCAGCCTCTTTGGAATGCTGAGATTAAAGATGCCACTCACCACACCTGGGTTATAAGTAACTCCAAAATTATTTGCAAATACTAATAGAAAGCTACTTTTAACTTAGCTTTCTCCAGTTCACTTTTATCAAGGTGTATCATCCTCGAGCATTTTTTAAAATACCAACAAATTAAACCATAACCCACTGAAGATGGTGATGATAGTGATGATGAAATCTAACCTCTCTCATAATAATGTGACTATGTGCCAGACTTGAACTGCAATCACTCAGGATTTCTATCTTTGCTTCACTTTATAGTATACAAATAAGAAAGTTTACGCACAGCAAGACCAAGTAAGAATGCTCAAAGGCATCTGCAGCAAATAAAAAGTTCCCTATCTACTTCGAAACACATGGTCACTAGAACTCAGCACAACACTCAAGAAGACTACTGTACTCAGCTCATTTTCCATGAGTTCAAATACCATTCTTACACTATTTTCCCTAAGACTGAATTTGGAGGCCCTCAGAAAGTGTCTGACACAAGCTGACTCTCAAACCCAAAGCAAACTGATTTTTCCTTATAAACACATTTACAGCACAAGAAATTATGTAATCACAAACATAAACTCACATACAACATAACACAAAGTCCAACAAGAGATTATGTTTTATTTTTATACCTTCCAATTGCATAGCATGTTTGTTATAATTAAAATCACCTGAAAATTATTAAGGAATGTTGCAGATGCAGGGAAGTGAGAGTAAGTTTACATCACACAGAGCTTCTTAAATGTCATGTTTAATCATCCACAGAACAGTCCAATGGCAAAAGTGCTTCTCTACTGCTTCTCCAAATGCACAAATCATGTCCAATCAGAGGCTGTTCATATTCTAAGCATTGGACATTGTAGTCAATACTGATCCAACAATAAGATTCACCCCCCACCCCCAGAGGAGCCTAAAGGAGATGACTAGCAAATGACGATTCTGCCAGGCATGATGGCACACATCTTTAATCCCAACACCAGGGAGGCAGAGGTAGGTGGATCTCTATGAGTTCAAGGTCAGCATGGTCTACCTAGTGAGCTCCAGGCCAGCCAGAGAGCTACGTGGTGAGAACCTACCTCAAAAAGAAAGGGAGGGTTAGAAGGAAGGAGGGTACCGAAGATTAGTTTTAAAAGTCACAGGCACGGTGGCTCAAAACTGTACTCCTAACACTTGGGATCTCCATAAATACAAGGCCAGCTGGGGTGGTTACAAAGTTCCAGGGTAGCATAGGCTAGACTACACTATTAGTGACTATGATTTTACATGTTTATTAAAAATTTCCTCAAGGCAGAATTAAATCTCTAAATTCTAGAAGGAAAAGCAGGTTTTAAAAAATAAAGAATGGCTCTAAGAATATCTCAATCAGTGAAATGCCTGCCATGCAAGCATGAGGGCCTGAGTTCAAGCTTCAGACGCCCCACAAAAAGGTGGGCATGGTGGTGCCCTGGAGACAGCACTGCTGGCCTAGTGAGAGACCCTGTCTCAAGAAAACAAGGTGAACAGCTCTTGAGGAACAACTCCTGAGGCTAACTTATGGCCTCCATATGCAATCACACATATGTGGACATGCAGTGCACACATATGAACATGTGAGCACACACACAAAAAGAATGGTTCTACATAAAATTTTCCATCCTTTAAGGACATGGCATATTCATATAAATGCTTCACAAAGATTTTACCTATCAGTTTCTTAATACTTAAAACACTTCACATATTTCAACTACTAGTTTCCCGGTGGTGATGTTACACTACCTGAAAAACATTTCACTGTGCTCATGATATGAATAAGTGACAAATCTAACAAAAAGCACAAACCTGCAGTATTTAATAAATATGAGAAATTATTTTCTTAAAAGAGCTGAACAATAATCTGATCTATTTCATTATAAATACTATACCATAATGGCATAAATGGTATGCCATCTTCATAATTGCTTTTATTACCGAATTATTGCTTTTATAAAGTTCAATCTGTTTCTGACTTTTACAAATCTGTAATTCCTTTTAACATACATATATACGTGAATTAATTTTGTGGCATGTGTGTACCTGCAGCTCAGAGGACAATATTCAGGAGTCTCTCCTTCCATATTATGGGTTCTAAGGCTCAAACTCATGCTATCAGGCTTAGCAGCAAACACTATTTACCAGGAGCTATTTCACCAGCCCAAATCTCCAATTTGTAAAATTTTCATATTCACAGCTTTCTGCTACACGATGTTAAATCTCTTCTAAATATACAAATATTAAATGACAAAGTTCTTTAATTTACCTGTTCTTCTTCCAACTCACCTAGCACTTCTATCAAAAGACATTTATTTCCGTGATCAGTTAAGATCCACTCGTCTAGTCAAGCTTTTTCCTTATCCTACACAAATACTGCATAGCTGCTACTTTTCAAGTAGAGATTTTTGAGACAGAAGAAAATTCTGGTTCATGATCAGACAGACAGCAATTACCACCAAGTAAAGCCTTAAAAAACAAACAAACAAACAAAAAAACCCAACCCAGACTTATACAATACTACAGAGTTTGTTGTAAATGGTTTAGATGGGAGGGCTCTGGGTAAATTCTTCATTTTACCTCACCATCATCCCAGAAACAGGTATGCATGCACACACATTCATATCTTAAGGGTCAAGCATATCCACAATTCAATTTCAAAAGCAGGGAGAAGGAACTGTGATCCATTTCACCTCTGCAATCATTTCAAACTCCATGAAAAAAATTATCAAGTGTTTGGTTCCATAATAACAGGTGCAAGCACATGTGCATGCATGTGTGCTGCAGTGGACTGAAACAAAGTCCTCATACATGTGAAGTAGGTGCTTCATCACTGACAGATAAATACATCCCTAAGTCCTAAATAAAAGCATGTTTAAATAATTGTTTGAAATCAGTTGAGCCCATTTTCCTGAAAATGCCCATAATTAGGTAAGACTCCTGACTGTTGAAGGAATAAAAATTTAAAAAATAGGAAGTTAATGGCCTCAAATGGGTGACAACAAAGTATCTCGAGAGAAGAAAGGTCAAGAAATGGAGGATGAGTGTTCAGAGCTTTTGGTCACACCGAAGTAGTATAAATAAGCTAGGATTTTGGTTCACACTTTCTCAGTGAAAAGCCAAAGAGCAGCTTTTCAAAGAGGAAGACTCTTGAAAGCAGTTTTGCAGACTCAATTCAAGAATTCATTATTTGAGTTCAGACAGTGGACTACTACATCACCTAAACTACACCTATAAAAGATAAAAAGCAATTTCTAAACATTTAAGGCCAACTCTGTAACAAAGTGCATGGTTCATTTCCCATATCACAATCTTTATCAATAAGCCTCCATATTTAACATAACCTAATTACAGAGTTCTACTACAAAAAAAAAAATCCTATCTTTAAATGTGGTGTGGTAACACATGCCTATAGTCCCAGTTACTTGAGAGGGTTAAACAGGAAGGCCTTGAGTTGGAGGCCAGCATGGACAACACAGTCAAAAGTACTAACATGAACAAATCATTGCTGCATTGCATTCATTATATCTGACTCTATCAACTCTGACAGTTCCAACAATAAACAAAACAAAATAAATAAAAAGCTGACAAGGGCTGAGATGTAGTTCAGGGTTAGATTGCCTGCCTAGCATGTGGAAAGTTTTGAGTTCAATCCTTAGCACTACAAAAGTAAATAAGTAAATAATGAAACAAAATGTTGTTACTGTGTAATAGACCAAATTTAACACTTAATTAAAGATGAAAAGTTTAAAAGTGAAGAGTTTAAGGTTAAGACAGGCAGAGTTGTATATGACTATAAGTCCCCATTACTTAGGAAGGGAAGGCACAAGGGTCATTTTGTACACAGGTGTTTGGGGTCCAGACCAGGTAGCATAATGAAACCTATTGAATAATAATAATTATTGTTATTATCATTAAGTTTGATCAGTGAGCAAAACTAAGACTGAAACTAGATTTTTGCTTCCAAAGTCTATATTTTGTGGCTTTATTTACTCTACCTCACAAAAGAACCAATGAGAATTCTTATAAAAACTGAACAGTTAATACAGAAAAACGTATTTGTAAAAACAAAGAGTAAAACGTCAAACTGTCAAAAATCACATAATATATACCATAGATTCAAAAAACAACACAAGCAGAGTACAGATTGGCCATGCCTGGCCACTTTTATAAATTTATTGTACTGCTTGAAAATGTCTATTGAACATGCTAAGCCGAGTTCATGGTAATGCAGATCTGTGAGAAGGAAGGGGCTTCTCTCAGCCCAGATGGGCTTGACCCAGGACTAAGGTGCCGGACAATCAGCACACCAAAAGGCAACCTAAGACAACGGGTTTCAATTTCTTTACCTTACATTGATGGGGAGTAAAAGATGTAGAAAAAGGAGGGCTGAACAAAGCAAAGGCATATTTTATTAAGGAAGACTAAGGAAAAGATCACAACCGAAGGAAAAGCTGTTGAGCTGCTTATCAACGGGCTTTTTATAGGACTTAAGGCAGAAATTGGACAAAGATTTGGGTAATTTCTATTGAGACTGGATAATTCTCTGTACATATGGTAGGCTGAGCAATATGGAGCACACAGACTAGGTGCATGGTCCCTTGTCCCAACTAAGGAGACAGTCAAGTACTGTTCATGTGTTGTTCACCCACTTAGGAGGGTGGCCATGTTTTAAAGCTTCCTCTTCCCACCTGCACTGCTCTTTGTTCTCAGGGTGCTTTGGCTATCGGGGTCACTGCATTCAGATCCAAGGAACAGTTAACCAAGAAGATATTACAATCATGATAATAGATGTACCAAACTACATAAAACTCTGGTGCACCCAACTACATAAAAACAATACTATAAGACTTTAAGAAACAGATTAATCCCAACTTAATACTAGTAGAGGACTTCAATACCCCACTGTCTCCATTAGACAAGTCAAGTGGACAAAGAATGAACAGAGAGACATCTGAATTAAATGATACCATATATCAAATGGACCTAACAGACATCTACCAAATAGTCCAGCCAAGCCCCAAAGAATATACTTTCTATTCAGCACCCCATGGAACTTTCTCCAGAATCGACCACATATTAGGGCACAAAACAAATCTCAACAAATACAAAAAAAAAAAAAAAAAAAAGAAAGAAAGAAAGAAAGAATTCCATGCATTCTATCAGACCACAATAGAATAAAGCTTAAAATCAACACCAGAAGAAGCCCTAGAAACTACATGAACAGATGGAGATTAAACAATACACTCCTGAATGATGAATGGGTCAAAGGAGAAATTAAGAAATAAATAAAAGTATTCCTAAAATTAAATGAAAAGGACAATACAACACAACAAAACTTCTGGTACAATTTAAAAGCAGTCCTAAAAGATAAGTTTATAGCTCTAAGGGCCTACATTAAAAAAAAAAATCAGAACACAAATAAATGACATAACACTGCAATTCAAGACTCTTGAAAGGCAACTACAAATGAAATCTAAAGCCAGCAGACAACAAGAAATAACAAAACTCATAGCAGAAAATGATGAAATAGAAACAAAGAAAACAACACAAAGAATTCCAAGAGCTGATTCTTTGAAAGGATAAACACATAGACAGACCCTTGGCCCAGTTAACCAAAAGAAAGAAAGAGCAACCCCAAATCAAAAAAATCAGAAATGAAAGGTTAAACATCACAACAGACACCACAAAGAGCCAGAACATTATTAGGGAATACTTTAAAAACCTATACTCTAGTAAATTTGAAAACCTAAAAAATACGGAAAAAAATCATGGGAATCACTGAAGCTAAACCAAGAGATCAACAGCTTAAACAGATCTACAACATATAAGGAAATTGAAACAGTAACACAAAATCTCCCAACTAAAAAAAGCCCAGGCCCAGACAGATTTACAGCAGAATTCTACTAGACATTTAAAGACTATCTATGACAAAATTACTTAAATTATTCAAAAAGACAGAATAGAGCGAGAACTCTCAAATTCCTTCTATGAAGCCAGCATCACTCTAATACCAAAACCAGATATAACCAAAAACGATGACTATAGACCCATATCCTTAAAAAACATAGATACAAAAATTCTCAAAAAAATACTAGCAAATGGCATACAAGCACACATCAAAAAGATCATCCACCAGAAATGCATTCAGTAAGTCAATAAATGTCATATATCATATAAACGGACTCAAAGACAAAAATCACATGGTCATCTCAATAGATACAGAAAAAGTCTTTGATAAATTCAACATGCATTTATGTTAAAAGTCCTAGAGGGACTTGAAAGGGAGGGAACATACACCTCCACATAATTAAAGCTATATATGACAATTCTCCAGTCAACAACATCCTAAGTGGAGAAAAACTGGAAGCTTTCTCCTTAAAATCAGGAACCTAACAAGGTTGTTCACTATCTCCACTCCTTTTTAATACAGTGCTTGAAACTCTTGCTAGAGCAGTAAGACAGAAGAAGGAAATTAAAGGAATACTAAGTGGAAAAGAAGAGGCCAAATTATCCCTTTTTGCAGATATATGGTACTCTACCTCTGGAAGTGGAATTATGGACAGCTGTTAGCTGCCATGTGGGAGCTGAGAATCAAACTTCCATCCCCTGCTTTAAAAGAAGCCAGGCTCTTAATCGCTAAGCCATCTCTCCAGACTCCTGATTATTATCGTTTTATAGAAAGTTTAAAATAGTTAGATGCTTTGCCCACACTTACACTAAACAGCCTAGCTATATTATACAGCATAACTCTTCTGTCCCCAGTCACTGTGCTAGTCAAGATTTAGATCTGAGTTTTTACTTTCTATTTCAGATATCTTACCACCAAAAGTAACAAAGAACAAGACACAGAATTTTTTTTGTGTGTCGATAATCATTTTATTTTTTAAAGTTAACATACAAAGTGACTGGCTTCATTATGGCACTGTCATACATATATGTCTCTATGTTTGGTTCTTACTCATACCCATTCCCCTACATTCCTCTCAGGGGTCCACTTCCTCCATATAATCCCCCTTCTGATTTCATGACATGTGTAATAATCATTTAAATGGCAATGCCATAAATAAACAAATTTTTTAATGAAGAGAGTTGCCAGAGTAGCTCATACAGCAAGATCTAAGTACATGTTGCCCATAAGAAACTGGCCTTAAATATAAACATGTATAGGTTAAAAGTAAGTGAATGGTGAAAGATGTATCATGTTAATACTAATCAAAAGGAAGGTAGGGAGACCATGTTAACCTCAGGTAGAAACAAAATCTAAAGTCCAAGGCTCCCATCAATACTACACAAAGAACAAGCAGACAAAACAAAAATACCTTGGCAAGGCAGATTTTACTTTTGTGAAAGGGTATGTTACGTGGTCAATTGGATCAAGCAAGCACACAGGACCTAGAAGCTTGATAGGTTTTTTTATGCCTAACGAAGACATAGAAATCCTTATTGTTTAAAGATCTATGTATTTTTTACTTTATGTGTATGCCTGTTTGTTTGGATGGGCACCACATGCATGCCTGGTACCCAGAAGAGGGCATCAGATGCCCTGGAACTGTAGTTGCAGGCAGTTGTGAGCCACAATGTAGATGTTGGGAACCTAACCCAGGTCCTCTGCAAGAGCAGTTAGTGTATTTAACTGCTAAGCCATCTCTCCACTTCTATTATTATATGCATGTGTATCTGTGTGTGGGTATGTCCACGGAATGCACATGTCAGTGAAGGCCAAAGGCACCAGTTCCCCTGGAGCTAGAGTTATAGATAGTTGTGAGTCTCCTAATGTGGATGAAACTGAGGAACTGAAACTGAGGCCTTGTCAAGGGCAGTGTGTGCTCTTATCCACTGAGCCACCTCTCCAACCCAGAAAAAAAAAGTTTTAAGGAAAGTTTTTCTTTAAGAACAGGGTAGCAGACAACTACTATGTAACTGAACTAGTGAAGACAATTCCTGTTTAATGTAGTTAACCAGAAAAATGAGTTAAATTTTCTGTTTAAATAAGTGAATTTATGATTCAATTTTTTTTTTTAAAGTTTCTAAATTCAAATTTGAAAAAGGAAAAAGGAGAAAGACTGGTGAGACTGTATTCCATTGATGATTCGGTTCTGTCTCTTACCGTACATATTATGGAAGCTCTCTGCTTTGCATCTACACATGAGAGATACAAACTGGAAATGTATTCCTCTTACAAGTCACACCACACCACATCAAGGCTCACAAGAGAAGAAACAATGCCTTTCTTCTGTGAAGTGGACAATTTTGAGATATACATGTGGATTTATATCAGACAATGTCAGAGCAACACCAAAATACTGAGACATGTCTTTTGCAATAAAAACATGTTCTTAGTATAAATAGTAAAATAGTCTCTCAAAACACGGAAGAAATTTTTTAAAAAGAAAGAATCAAAAATTAAGGAGGGGAAAAAAGAGGAAAATAAGAGATGGAATACTACAGTTACTTTACAACAATCTGACACAAATTCAAAGAATTCTATAACAATAAAAACACAGCACAGGACAACTATTTTCTTTATTTTAATTACTAAAATTTAACAATCTAATTCAGCAAGGAGAAAGATCACTGAAGAAAGGATTGAACATTTTTAAACAAGTAGAACTCAAAACTTGAAGAGTAAATTATATTTAGCAAGATTCACACTACTTAAAATTATTCATTAATCTTAAATGTGGCCTTAACTGACGCCTCCTTCTTCTGACAGGGTTTGACAGGACTCTGTGTTGCGTCACCATCTGCCACATCCTGCTCTGATATTTATAAATACAGTTGTGTTATTGACATTTCTAACAACTGCTCCAGGTGTAAGGCATTAGAACAGAGAATTCTCTTTGATCACTCCAATGTCATTTCTTCTTTTAAAATCTAAGTAGTCTAGACTGCTCCCAGATTCCCAGAGGTATGTCTCATAAAAAGCCTTTTAACCTCTAACTAGTTTTTCTAGGTGAAATAGGTCATAAAAGAGATAATCAGAAATATAATTTAACCTCTAAATGAAATTATTCAAAAGGAAAGGCTAATAGTTTCTGAAATATCAGTTTTGTAAGTTTGGTTCAATATGTTTCCATTTTTGTAAACACAATTCTGTAAACTTAAATGATTTTGGATTCAGTGCATATTCTGAAAACTGGTTCATTGTGTGATGTTTTGCATTAAAACAACAATTAAAAACATCCCGAGATGCAGATCTGCATAAAAACAAACACACTACACAGAGGCAGTTCTCTCAAAATTTAATTAAAGACAAAACAAAAACATGGTAAAAACTTTACTACAAGTTCCACTAAATGTAAATATAGAAGCTTATCCGAGAGAAAAGAAATTAGAAGACTGAAAAGTTAGTAATTATAAAAGCAAGTCAGAAGTGATAAGACCAGTCTAACAGTGTGACAGTTCAGGAGACCAACCTAAATGCCCAATGTTTATATGAAGAAATTCAGATCCGTTGCTGGCAGTTGTAAATATGTGATTAAGAAAGAAAATCTGCAATTAGGAACATAGTGTTCATTTCTACTATCCAAAGAAAAACAGTGGAAAGGGGGCTATTTGGCAAGGAATTTAGGCACATTTAGTAACTTCCATGAAATGGTTCCCATCAAAGCAAAGACAGAAGTATAATTTTACCCAAGAATCTTTGCTCAATTGCAAAGGGAAATTTTCACTACACTTAAAAGATGGTAGCTACTGAAATAACATAAAATGCTTATTCTTTATTACTGAATCTTCATAAAACTCCAAATAGCCTCAAAACTGAAAGAATAACAGAAAAAAGACTGACTCCAAAAATTATAAACAAATTATATTAAATTTAACAAAGAATAAGAAGGCAGTTAAGGGCCAGACATACTGACACACACCTTTAATTCCAGCACTTGAGAGACAGGGGGATCTCTGTGAGACTGAGACCAGCCTGGTCTACATAACAAGTTACTTACTGTCAGTTAGGGCTATAGGGAGACCATGCCTTAAAAAACCAGACCCACCCCCACCAAAAGAAAAGAAAAAAATTAGGCAGTTAAATATCTGATGAAATACCAAAACAGTAATTAAGAAGAAAACAGAAGCCAGGTGTGGTGGTGCGTGCCTTTAATCCCAGCACTAGGAAGACAGAGGCAGGTTCAAGGCCAGCCTAGTTTTGGTACTAAGTTCCAGGCCAACTGGGGCTACAGAGAGACCCTGTCTCAAAATAGAAAAAAAGATGAAAACTGATCAAATCAATTCATAGGATGCTTAAAAATAAGTGAATTTATATCACTTACAACAACAGAATGAAATATCTCAGGATCATCAACCAGAATTCTGAAAAATTCAGCAAATCAGGTAATACTACAAATCTCCAAGAAACAAAGGTACCTAAGCACCAAAGAAAACTGCTTCTTCCTCAAAACCATAAAAGGAAGAGTCTAGGCTGGGCATCATAGCTCACACTTGTAATCCCAGTATTCAGGGGGCAGAGGCAGGAGGATCACTCCAAGTTCAAGGACAACCTTGGCTATGTAGTGAGTTCCAAAGCAGTGAGAGAAACATGGTGAGGCCCTGTCTCAAAAACAAGAAAGAAGAAGAGAGTCTCAAAATCAGTGGTGGAGGACTTTCGAAGATTAGGGGCCTGGATTTGATCCCAATACTACAAAAGCAAAATGAAGCAGATCCTCATTACAAGTCAGGGAGACCAGAAGGCAGTGGTTTGGCATACTTCATGAATGGAAAGAGAAAGAATGTAACTGAAAATTCTGTATCTACGAAAACTGTAGGAGAAATTAACCCCTCATCCCGCTGGTAAACAAATGATAAGGAAGCTTGTTAGTAATAATTTCTTATGCTGTCTTTCAAGCTAAAATGAAAGGATACTAAACAGCAATCGGAGGCCATATAAAACCAACAAAGGCAATTACATAAATACATATGGACTTTTGGTTTGCAACTGCTTGCATATGCATTTATGTATATATGTGCATGGGGGTGCTACTCAGATAGGGTCTTGGTAGATAGCCCAGGCTGGCCTTGAACCTGTAATCCTCTTGCCTCAGCCTCCTGAATGCTGGTATTACATTTCAAAACATATTATAGACTGCTTTAAGCCTACTGGGCTAAAGGAGAAGCAGAAGCAGTTCCTACACTCTGTGCTCGGTATCCCTTATGGAACTGTCAGTTCCTCCACCTTACTCACCCTCCGTCTCTAGTGATCACCTGATTATTCCAGTCCACTCTGCAATAAGGCTGCTGTCTTGACTGCCACAAATAAATGAGAACATGTAGTATCTGTCTTTGTGTCTGGCTTGTTTCACTTAATATAATGTTGCTTCAAAATGACAGGATTTCATTCTCTTTTAGAATTGAATACTCCATTATGTAAGTATCTCTTCATCCCTTGAAGGTTATTTGGTTTGATTCCATATTCTGGTGATTGTGGACAGTGCTGCAATAACACAAGAGTACAAAGATCTTTCTGGTATAACTCCATCTCACTGTAATTCCTTATAGATTTCTAAATGCATTGACGGTAAATGCATGAGATAACGTCCACAAATGTGTTAATGGCTATGCACTGTATAAAGATGTAACCAATAACAGTAACTACATAAGAGGATAGCTGGAGATCTAAAGGAACAGAGTACTTATATACTATTCAAAGTAAGTTGTTAATATTCAATTAGGTTGTTACAAGTTTAGAATGCTAGTTCTAGCTAAAAGACACATGAAATGAAAAGGAAGAAGAAAACAAAAATAATATACTGCCAAAAATCAATTGTGTACACTGAACAATTAATAAGCATCATTATTTTAAGATAAAAATACAAATAAATGGTCCTTATAACCAGCTTAACTGTGGGATCACCTCCACTCTTGCTAATGTATAAATATTACACATAGGAATCCAGCCTGATCTGACTGCAGCCATCTTGAGCAGAAACCACCATGCTACCCCTGAGCAACTCTGGTCTGTTTTCCCAACACAATATAAATAAACAAAACCATTTGAATGGTATGTGGAGTTTTATGGCTAGACCCTGGTGCCATCAAAGCCAGGAATGTGCCTGACATCTTTGATACTGAGAAAAACCAGATACTTTCCCATTCAAATAGTCATTTTGTCCTGACTGCTATTTAATCCTCCCTTCCTCTGACCCAAAGCACAGGGAATTCACTGGTCTTGCTGACTTCCTTGACTATACCTAAGTCCCCCAGTGATTGTGCATTCCTTAATCTGTCTCTTTCTTTTTACAGTTCCATGTGGCTAGTTCTCATATCCTGGGACAGGAATAGCACTGAAACTCCAACCATATAGAATGCGAAGATAGGCCTTTAGCAAGGTAGTTAAGCTAATGAGGCCATTACAGTGGGCTCTAATCCAATCTGACATTAGTACCCACCGAGAGACACAGGACATAAACATGCACAGCAAGACAGCCATAGGAGCAAGCAGCAACAGAGTGGCCATCTGCAGGACCAGAAGAGAGGCCTCTGAAGAAATCAAAGCTGCTGACACTTTGATCCTGGACTTTCAGTGTCCAGAACTGTGATGAAATAAACTTGGCTTCTTTCTTTCTCTCCATTGCTTAGGACACCTAGATTCTGGTGTACCGTCATGACAGTCCTTGCAGAATAGTTCAGTACATACTTATTATTACATTACTCTGTACTATTTACTTCTGTTAGTCAGTTGCTGTTATTCAGAAAAAAGAATAGGGCTAGTTAGCAATGGCAAAAAATAATAAAATAAATTAAATGAACATATGAGAAAATACAATGTTTATAATGTTTCTCTTATTAAACACAGCTATTTATTTTTACATTACTCAACTATTTGGTAATTAAATTTTATAGACCATATTAGATTCTCTTATACTACATGAATTGAAAATTTTTTTTCTGATTTACTTATTTTTATTCTATGTGTATGAGTGTTCTGCCTGCATATAAGTGCACCTGTGTCATGCACTGCCTATGAAGGCCAGAGAGGGCATTGGATCCCCTGGGACTGGAGTTACAGAAGGTTTTTAACTGAGAAATGGGTGCTGGAAACCATGTTGAGCCATCTCTCCAGCCCCCAAAAATGATTTTTAAATCAGAGAGGAAATCAGAATTTCTAGTGTCAAAATCAGATTAGAAACAAAGTTTAGTGAAGTAGCTAACAAGATTCTATTGAATTTTACTATACTTTGTCGGCAAGTTTATCTTTAGTTTTGAAGCTGGTTTATTTTATATATATATATATATATATATATATATATATATATATATATGTATGTATGTATATATATGTATATACACACACACACACACACACAAAGAAGTCAATGTTATTGTTATATCAGTTTCTGTTGGCTTCTTTACAACCTCAAATATCATTAAACACTTGAAAAAATGGAATGCAAATTTATGTAACAATATAATTCTTTTCTTTCTAATCCTCAGTATGTTCTCCAATTAGAGATGCACTTTTTTCCCCCCAAATTATTCTTGTTGTAAGTATTTTAAGACAGGGTCTTGATGTGTAACCTAGGCAGGCATTAACTCACTCTGCAGACCATTCTGCCTTGAATTTGCAATCCTTCTGTCTCACCTTCTAAATTTTTAGAGAATTCTAAGTCCAGGGACAATAAAAGTCATCATTTTATTTGTTTTTTAGGAGCTGGGGGGTGGACATGCTAGGCAAACACTCGGTCACTAAGCTATAACCCAAGCCCCAAAGTGTCCTTTTAGGACTGTACGCATGAGGGTCATCTTCTGTTTCTTTCAACTTGAAAATCACATTAAGTGTTTCTATGTAGTTTGAAAACAAAAACTGAAAAATAAGTGAAAATATTTGTTATGGAAACATAAATATCACAGATAAGAAAATTACACCCTATTTTCACATTTTCTATGCAGGGACATTAACAGATACATTATTTCTTTTTCATAATACTGGTATTATCTATCAAATGTACAGGTATGTGAGTCTAGAATCATATTTGAACAAGATATCAACAAGAGTTTGTGTGTACATGTGGTTGTGGTTTTATTAAAATCTTCATCTTCAGTATGATTAAAAAAAAATCAAAACACATAAGGGCTTCGGGAACATTTTCTTGCTGAGATGATTTGTCACATTACTCAATATACAAAAATATGGTTAGTGGTAATATTAGACAGAATAAGCTCTCAATTGTAAGAAAGCCAACACTCATTACTAAAATGTTTCCTTTAATCTAACACTCGGGAGGCTGAGCCAGGAGGATCACAAGTTGGAGACCAGCCTGAGTTTACAGAGTAAGACCTTCCCTCAAGAGGAGAAAAGATTTCCTTTGGTTTTCCAAAGACCACTGCAGTCGAAACTTTAGGTTCATGAAGGGGGACTATTTGGTTTCATAGAGTAACTCAGGGCATAAAAGAAGGCTTCACCTTCATGAGTACAGAAGGACTAAGCTAATACAGACGTTGCTATTTTCAATGAGGAGCAGTACATTTTTGGAGTAATTGCTAACTGAGAAGTATTTGCCTTTCATTCTTCCACTAGCTTTCATATGGCTGTCCGTACCAAGTGCAGTTCCCTTCTTTCTGGTATACCATCACCGTGTTGGTTATTGGCCTCCCAAATTCAGCTGCATGTATACAAACATGAAAATTCATAGTCACCTAAGCCTGTATTTTTGGCAATGCATGACTTTGGTTTTGTTTGTGATCTTACTATACTTGCTTTTATTATTTGAACTCTTACATAATATACTTCAAGCATTAAAAGATGCTAAAATACTCCTATCGATACAAAGTTCATAATAATCAAGTAACAAAGACTAACTTTTAGTACTACAACACTGAGTGAAGAACTACATTGGTTTCTTTTTTCTTACTTTTTTAAGATAGGGTCTTACTGTAGCCTAGGCTTGAACTTATGGGTTCAAGTGATCCTCCCACCTCAGCCTCCTGTGTAACTGCAGCTACAAACATGTGCTAACTAATATTTATATTGGACTTCTACTGCTGCCAAAATAACTCAGAGGTTTAACACCACAAATGTATGATCTTACAGCAGCAGAGCTAGCGGAAGAGTCTGCATGGTACCTTAGGACAGAAAACGCAGAGCCACAAGCACAAGGAATTAAGGCACGGCCTCCTTGAAGGGCTGCTGTTTGGCCTACCATACACAGCTACAGGAGATGACCATAAACCATGGCTCCTAATTACTTACTCTCAGAGGAAAAAACAAGCTAGGCAATTTATGCTCTATCAATTTGACTCTAAAATCAATGTTGCTGTCAGTTGATTTCCCCAACTTCAGTGTCTACCGCCAAAGTGAAATGTGTTCTTTTGTGTCCTAGGCAAAGGTTTTCCAGGATGCTGGGCTGTCCCTCCAGTAGGATAATCCTGGGGAAAAGAGGGGTGTCTGGTTACTCTCCCTACATCAGATTAGTAAAAAGGTAGTAAGGAGTTAATCTACTTGAGCTAGAAAACAAAATCTACAGAAAGCGTGAGTGTAAGAGCCTCCTCAATTCAACACATACTGCAACTCAGAAATTAAAATCCAGACAGGACCCGGAGAAGAAGCAAACTTTCAAATCACTATATAACACACTATTTAAGTATCAAATAACATATAAGTATCAACTGTTGGTAATCTTTTAAAAGTTTTTTTTTTTTTTTAATCAATGTATAGCCAGGTGTGGCACATGCCTTTAATCCTAGCACTCATAGAGGTGGGTGGACCTCTATGACACAGAGGCTAGCCTGGTCTACACAACAAGTTTCAGGCCAGCTGGTGCTATGGGGAGACTCTTTCTCAAAAACCAAGAAGAAAAGGAGAGAGATGGAGGAAGGGAGGGAGGGAGGGAAGGGACAGGGAAAGGGGGAAGGAAAGAAAAGAAGGAAAGGAGAGGAAAGAGGAGAAAGGGGAAGGGAAAGGAAATTCTTGGGACTGGAGAGATGGCTCAGTGGTTAAGAGCACTGGCTGCTCTTACAAGAGGACCTGGGTTCATTTCCTAACACCCACATGGGGACTCAGAATCATCTACAACTCCCCACTCTCTCTTCTGACCACCATGAGCATTTTATGACATGGGCATACTTACATACATGCAGGCCAAACATACAAATGAAATAAAAATAAATATATTTTTTTAAAGGAAAGAGGTATAAGTGTTTAACCCCAGTACTTTCTAAATTATTTTTTAAAATCACTGTAACTCCTAACATTTATCATCTATTTTAATTCTTACAATTTCCATCTAATATAGGACTTAATCTTATATACAGATAAATTATAAAAACCTTGGATTCAGGCCCACTTCTGACATCACCAAAGCTATCAGGAGCAAGCTGATATTCTGGACCTGTGAAATGCTTCAAAGATTACTAAACAAAAAAGTGACACCTGTAACTTCACCGGGGTTAGCATTCTGTACCAAAGCACTTCCAGAACTTACTGTGAGAAATTATTCATAACAAAAAAATTGACCACCTTAGTCACTATAAAGTACAATTGCGCCTTACTTAACAATGGGGTACCTTCTGAGAAATGTGTTATTAGGGATTTCATTGTTATAAGAACATTACAGAGTACGTTTACGCAAACTAAGAAGGATATGAAGTCAGCCGGTGACCTAATCTTACGATATAATCTACAGGCCAATAACTGTCAGAAACACTGAAATATAGCTGCAGTTCAGAAGCATCAAGTATATTTACATTTTGTGCAACTTACACCACGATCCATCTTCAGAATACTTTTCATCTTGCAAAAAAGAGAGGCTGTACCTGTTAAATGATAAGTCCCAATTTCTACTGCTCTTGGCCCTTGGGAAACACCATTTTTACTTTCTATCTCTATGAAATGGAACATGACAAACACCACATATAACTGTGTGGTGTACACGATACTGTGACTGCCTTGTTTTACTTAGCAAATGTTATCAAGGTTCATTCATGTTGTAACGTTAAAATTCCCTTCCTTTTCAGACTATGAAACATTCAGGTGTATCTATCTAGCACACCACTCATGCTGCTTATTAGTATGTCCATTGACAGTCACATGGGCCCCTTCCATCTTAGGGCTATTGTGAATAATTCCACACAGAACATAAAGTACAAATATCTTTGAAGCTTTGCTTTCAATTTTTTAATATAGATCTTAATATTATATACACAGTGCATATATGTTATACACACATACACACACACACACATACAAACACATATACTTTGAGGTAGCAGCAGATTTGGTTCCTAGTGAGGGTTCTATTCTTGATTTATAGAAAGCTGCTTTACTGCTATGTCCTCCTACAGTGCGGAGAGACAATGGAGTTATCTGGGTACCTTTTCATAAGGACATTAATCCTATCTTGAGAGTCCATCCGCATTATCTAACTCTACCTCACCAAAGGTACCATTTCTACAAACTATCACATGGGACAGTTCAATCTTGAAAACACAAGTTTTAGGGGGCACAAATATATTGACATATTCAGGAATGGAACCTCTAAGTCAGATCGTTAATTCCAGTTTGAATTCTTTGTGGAACTAGCACCCTATTCTCCACAGCAGCTATACCATGTACATTTGCACCCAAAGAACAGAAGATCACCAATTCTCCTAATGATTTGTATTTTCTGTATTACATGTGTTTGTTTTGAAAGATTTCTTAGTGTTGGTGGTGGTGTAGGCAATATAAGTATTAAAAAGAAAATATAAAACCATGAATGGACTCTAAAAAATTTTGGGAAGATGGTAAATGACAAAGTCCTCAAGGAAAAAGCTAATTTGTTAGTGATCCGCTAATAGCTTCCCAATCTATGGAGAGTAAGGCTGAAGAGAAGCTGAGAGGTAAAAAAGGCATCTGTGGTGGCCACAATTCTCACATTTTCATTTTCTTTTTCAAATGCATCCTAATACTTGATGTGACTTTAACAGAAGACTATACAAGAGGTAACAAAACAAGATGGTGCCAAAGAACAGAATTAGTATAGTAGAGCAAAGCCAGACAGAGATCTCTCTCCAAATGCAAACAGAGGAAAAGGCCATTCAAGGACATCAAAAGAGGGTGGCAATCTACTAGACAGGAAGAAGGATTTACACAAAGCAACCAACAGTACTCTGATCATGGACTTGCATCTTCAGAACTCTGAGAAAACAATTTCTATTGTTTATTCTACCCATTTGGTGTATTTTGTTATGACAGCCAGAAAAGAGTAATACCTAAAAAAAAAAAAAGTAAATCACTCACATGTGTGTCTGTCTGTCTCTCTGTGGTTCTTAGAATAGAACCCAAGGCCTTATGATTCTAAATAAGCACTCTATGACCGGGCTATATCCTTAGCCTCTAAATTTTTTTTTTTTTAACTTTTTTTTTTTTTTAAACTGAGTCTTGGTATGTAGCCCAGGCTGGCCTTGAACTTGTGATCTTCCTGCTTATGCTTCATGAATGCTAGGATTAAAAGAGTGGACCATCATGCCAGGACAACAGTGCTCCTATTTTTTTTTTTTTTTTTTTTTTAATTTAAAGACTAAATCAGAAGTACCCAGATCTTTTAAATTTTATTTTGAGACAGGATCTTGACAAGTTGTCAAGGTTGGCTTCAAATGCACCACATAGACGAGGTAGGCCTTGAACTTGCAAGCCTTCTGTCTCTGCCTCCTGAGTAGCTGAGATTACAGGCCTGTGCCACCATGCTGGATTTCCCTTTTTGCTGTTTTATCCAGAATTCTTCTGAGATGACAAAGTGACCATCAGGATCAAACAATACAGATAAATTGACAAAGATCTTCACAAACCACTTCACAAAGACTCCTTAAAGATTAATTTTATACCCTAAACTATTGTAATGCTATGATTCAATTAGAATTTTGAAACTACTAGAAAAGATTATACTGTATGTTTAAATCAAGTAAGAGTAAATAGAGAAGGAAGGAGAGTGAAGACTCTCTGGATTTTATTTCTCAATTTTCAACTCTCTAGTCCTTGAAATTAATTAGAATTCAAAGAGGATATATTAATCTATTTTTAAAATATTTTATTTATTACTTTTATCTTATGTGTATGAGTAAATTGCCTGCATGTGTGTAAGTGCACCTGTGTTGTGCAATGCCCACAGGTCAGAAGATGGCATTGGATTCCCCTGGAACTGGAGTTAAGGACGGTTGTTAGCCACTGTGTGGGTGCTGGAAATTGAACCTAGCCAGTGCTCTTAACTCTGAGCAATCTCCCTCCAGCCTGCATTTAAAACAATTTTTTCAAAAAGTAAATGACCCCACATCTCATGAAACTTGAACTATGAATACAAAGAGTATGATTCTGAGGTAGCTTTCAAATTGTAGATAACATATCATTTAAAGCTACAAGTTTAAAAGCAACATTAATTCTTAACAGACTAAGCAGTTGATTCAAAGGGTATATCTCAAAACAAATTTACTCTAGTACTCACTGAAAACCATGAATATTTTTATAGGTCTATAGATTCTTATGCAAAATAACATATATATATATATATATATATATATATATGTAGGTATGTATGTATGTATGTACACAAAACATATGCTTGGAAATAGGCATATAAACAGATGTAAAGATATATTTTTATCGATATACTTATATGAAGAAATATTAGTATCTTGTAACAGTATCCTTTCTTTTTAAATTTATTTATTTTTATTTTATGTGTATAAATGTTTTGCCTGCATGTATGTGAGTGCACCTGTGTCTTACAACCTTTAGAGGTTAGAAGAGAGTGTCGGATCCCCTGGAACCAGAGTCACAAACTGTTGTTAGCAACCAGGTAGGTGCTAGGAACAGAACCTGGGTCCTCTACAGGAGCAGTCAGTGCTCTTCACTTTGGAGCCATCTCTCCAGCCCCACAATATCCTTTCTTTGCACCATATAAAATGGAGAAGCTACAAAGATTAGATTTGTTTTGAAATGGGGTCAGACTGTGTTTCCCAGGCCGGTTTCAAATTCATGATCTTTCTGCATTAGTATCCAAAACACCTGAGATTACAAGCTGCATGTAATCACCTCTATAAAGTTTATTTACATGAAAAACTTTAAAAGTTGTATTAAGTGGTACATACTTGTAATCCCAGTATTCCAGAGGCAGAAGGTCACATGGTGAGTTCTAGGCTAGCCTGGGCTACACTGGGAGCCCCTATTTGACAAAACCAGAAGCAAGGTGAGAGGCAATAAGGAAGGAAAGGAAGGAGGGATGAATTGAACACAGATGATATTACAAGTAAAACTAATTACAAACAACAAATAAGGAATACTTTTTTGCTCATAAAAATGAGGATCTATCCATAAAAATAAGAATTTCTACAAATCATTAACGTAAAACTATAATAGTGAAAGAATACAGGCATTATAAAAAAATTAAATTAAATTATTTCCAAGCCTAGCAATGAAAGACCATTTAATATAAAATAATTCTTATTAGATGGGCTTAAAAATCTCAATTAAAAAGGAACAAATGATTTCATAATAATACAATGTAAATTGAAACAATTATGTAAAATAATCAAAAGTTTTGAGGCATTCTGAAATTTTTTCATATTAATTTTTAAAATAATGAACCGACCTGAGCCACTTTAATTGAGTTCTGGGTTGAACCACCAGCGTGATATTCAACTTTGAATTTTTTTACAAGTTCATCAAACCTATAAGGAAATCAAATAAAAGAAAGTTAGTGTATGCCAATTGTCACAACACAAATTCTTCTCGCTAAAATATAATTAGAATTTTTAAGTCATAATTACATTGAAGAAATGAATTAAATTTCTTCTGTAAATACGTAACTTTAAGAATTCAGAGCAAAGACACCATACGCACTTAACCATTACACTAAATAGACAATAAAATTCACAAATCTGCCAAATGAAGGCCACATACGGCAAATTCGTTACTAAAAACAACAATCCTGAATACGGTGGTGAATATCTGTCATCCTGGCATCCGGGAAGTGGAGGGAGAAGTTTAAGATCATCCTAGACTACAAAGCAAGTTCCATGCTAGCCTGAGTTATATGAAACCCTGTCTCAAAACAGAAAACAAAATACTCAATAGATTCAATAGAATCCTCATTTGATATGAAAAAAAAAAAGCGTTTCCCCCTGCATTCCACACAAGTTTTCTACAGAAAAATAATAATAAAAATCAGTGTCCCCCATGTTCCACACGAGTTTTCTACAGAATAATAATCAGTGTTGCCCTCTTCCATTCCACACAAGAGCTTTCTACAGAGAAATTTTCCTTGTAATGTAATGTAATGTAATGTAACCCTTGCAATCAGCTTGAGAGATATAAAAATTAGAGCTTTACACTACAAGGTGGATGGTGGAACATATGTTCACTTTCTCTTCCACAACTTACTGAATTCAAAAACTGTTTTATATATGTTGAAAAATTACGTAGAACAGAATTTCAGAGTACAGAAAGGTGCCACAAAAATAGCATGCTCTAGTTGAACAGAAAGCAAATGTAATAAAACTGACAAGGCAGTAATATGAGACAGAGTAAAATATGGGTCACTGTTTTAAATATCGTATTTGAAAAACGATTTCTCCCTTAGCCTCAGGAGTGAAGTTTAAGAGTGTCAATCTGTCATGCCAAAGCCATTACGATGACAACTGTAAAAATTTCTAAACTACCTAGGAATAAGTGATCTGCTTTTCGTCAACTTCCTTTACCTCTTTCCTTTCCTCTACCCTCCTCTCTTTGCCCCCCTTCCTTCCTCTTTCCATTATCCTAACAGTTTTAAGGTATAATTAATGGGCTGGGAATATAGCACAGTGACAGAGAGCTTGCCTAGCACATTTAAGGCCTTAAGTTCAGTATCGGGCACTGCAAAAACTTTAGTGTGTGTGTGTGTGTGTGTGTGTGTGTGTGTGTGTGTGTGCATGCATGCATGGACAGTCACATATACAGTTAGAGTATACCACTCAAATGTATTAAATATATTCACGGCTTTAGAACCGCTACCGCAATCAACTTTAGAACAATAAAGAGAGCCAAACTCCGCCAACTCACACCCACCTTAAATAATTACTAACCTACTTTTTATCTCTCTTGCTTTAACCTATTCTGGATACTCAGTAGAAATGTTTAATGTGTAGTTTGAGGAGACTAGATTCTTATGCTCAATGTATTTTCAAGGCTAATTATTGTAGTTGTATTCATCAGGATGTTATTTCTTTTATGATCAAATAATATACATCAAATGGATACATTTATTTTATCCATTTATATGTCAATAGATACTTCAATTGCTTCCATTTTCTACTAAGACTTCAGGCACAAGTTTTTATGGACATGTACTCTTACGTTTATCTGCAGATATGTAAACATATAGATAGATACCTGTCAATTCAAATGTTATCCTTAGGTTTTACTTTTTAAAGAATTTTTAATTTTATGTATATGAGTGTTTAGCCTGCATGTATGTAAGTGCACCTGTGTCATGCAATGTCTGCAGAGGCCAAAAGAGGGTATTAGATCCCCTAGAACAAGAGTTATAGATGGTTGTTAGCTACCATGTGGGTGCTGGGAATCAAACGTGGGTCCCTTGCAAGAGCAGTCAGTGCTCTTAAACACTGACTCATTTATCCAGCCCTTCCTATTTTACTTTTTGAGGAATTTTTATCAATGACCCACCTAGTTTTTAAGTCACAAGAAAATGCAATTGTCTAATTATGTGAAATGAGCCAGCAAAACATAATTATTACTATAACTTTATCACTGTTGACATTTTTTTGAAAAAAATACTAGCTCAATAGATAAGAGGAGCAGTAAAAAGGGTATTGGTAAAAATTAAGATGAAAATACAACACTTAAATTAAGGAAACTACCCAAAACGTAGATTACACATACAAGGTTTTATGGGGTTTTTTTTTGTTTTGTTTTGTTTTTAATGAAAGAAAAAGCAAAAGATATAGATATCTGGTCAGGTGACCTAACATCCATTAATTGGAAATTTCAGAAAAGAAGAGAAGCAAGAATAAAGAAAAAAATGACAGCCATAAAAACCCAAGTTTCCAAACAAGAAGAAAAACAATCCAGATTTCTCCAAATCATGAACATTTTTAATAGAAAATAGACAAATGGACATACACTTGGGCAGAAAATAATTCTACAAGTTTCTAAAGGAAAAAGTAATAGATTATCTAAAAAGAAGTAAGAATTTAGACTAAACTTCGTACAGAATAAAGGATGTTAAAAGATAATACAAAGTGTATTTAACGGTACAGGGGAGAGGAGGGGTTTTAAACAAGAATACCCATTCAAGATAAACTTCCAGCTAACAGAGGCACAAACATGAATAAAATGAATTTGATTAAGTAAAAAAAAAGTTTTCTACATAAAAGCAAAACCAAAGGAGAAGTAACTATAATAAACGAAGAAGAAAATTTTAACATGGATAACATTTATCACAAAGAAGCAAAACCATTAAGGCTCAGACAAATGAACAGGGAACAAAAGATAAATTTTGCAATGAACTCCTCTTGCTAATAATCAAACACATACAAAGAGATTTCTGCACAAAACAAATGGTTGAATGTCTGAATTATAATCTGCATTATTAAAGATGTGACACAAAGATGTGACAATGCTGACATTATACAGTATTCTTGAAAGAACTCTTTTAGACAGTGATTTACCACAAAATAGTTATCTCATTAAAATTCTATTTCAGGGACACTATCCCAGGGAAAAACCCAATACATAAAAAAATCAACAATTAATAATTAGTAATTAATAAATAATAATCACTAGAGGAAAGATATTAAAGCTTGTGATACTATAATTATTTACATGCTTCATTGTTACAGAAAACAATTATGAATTACAGTGACACACTATATCAAGTAAATGTCAAAAATGACACTGAAAATAGGAAACAGTTGGGCATCCCGGGGCATATCTTTAATCCCAGTACTTAGGAAGCAAAGGTAGGCAAATCCCTGTTTGAGGTCAATCAAGGGCTATATAATAAGGCCTGACTCAAAACACACACACACACATACACACACAACACACAAATAAATTAGCATAAAGTCAAAAGAACACAAAATGTTTGCTTTTTTTTTTTTTTGGTCTTTTGAGATAGGGTCTCCCTGTAGCCCCAGCTGGCCTGGAACTCACTATGTAGACCAAATTGGCCTTGAATTTACAGAGATCCACCTGCCTCTGCCTCCTGAGTGCTGGGATTAAAAGCATGTGCTACCATGCCCAGCACTAAGAACACAAAATGTACTTTTGCTGGTTTTGAAATCTAACATAAATATGAGATGTTTTATAATTACTGTTCAATTATTAGAATAATTCCTTCAACATGATCAGAATTCCTTATTTATAATTAATAGAAGGAAGGAAAATACTAATCCTTACAGGGAATCTTTAACATAAACCTTTTCTTTCTTATATTTTCTAAATTTTTATCATACCAACATTAAATATATTTATTAAAGAACACATTAACTGGAGCTGGAGAGATGGCTCAGCAGTTAAGAGCACTAGCTGCTCTTACAGAGTACCCTGGTTTAGCTCCCAGCACCTTCATGGCAGTTTACAGATGTCTGTTCCTCTAGTCCCAGGGGATCCAACATCCTCTTCTGGCCTCCTAGGGCATCAAACATACATATGGTGCAGTTTGCAAGGCAAAACACTCATACACATAAAATAAATAATGTTTTGTAAAAACTCTTACTTAAAAAAAACTTGCACATTAATTTCTGTCACTGGAATTTAATACAGAATTTAAGTTATTGGAAAAAAGAAAAAAATACCATATTCTTTTAAAGTAGCTTTACTTTGATAGTACCTAGGAAAATTTAAATTCTAAGTAACACTTTCTACTCTCATATCATAAAATACTTCAGAAACAACTAGTATTTCTAGACAACATAGCTACTATACATCTCCTTTGCTTTTGAGGAAAACAAGTTCAGCACAGGGGAGCAGATCACCCTTCAAGAGTAAAGACTTCAATTAAAGATTGATCTTTTGGTTCTAGTCTGAAATAAATGTCTTTGAGATATGACACCAAATAGAAGTGATAATGTATAGAAGAAAAGGCATCAGGTAAATGTGCTAATAAAAAAAATTTAAAGTATTTAAAAGAAAAACTATATTGATTTCTGGTGAAAATAAAAATGATGTCGACAGATCATCAACACTCTTCTGGAACAGCTGGGAACGTACTAAGTGATGAAGTACAGAAAGATGAGCCAATCCATCATTTAGAAGAAAACTCAAATATTCACAGAAACAAATGCAGGAAGATATATAACAGAGATATTCACCTTTTCCAAAGCAATAATAACTATAACTGTGGGACGATCAGGAACTGAGCAACTCATTGGAAGAGAACCCACTCTATAGTTAAGATGTAGCAATTAACTTTTGCTGGCTCTCATTAAAATACACTGGCCATGTCTTAGGATTTCCAAATAATTTCCGTTCCATAAATTAAGAGTGAAGAACAGTATATAATTTTCTGTTGAGTCCTGAGATGTTGAATAATAGAAATCCACAGAATAAAATCATAATTCATTGTGCTCTTATCTACTTAACCTAGAAAAGTTAGCAGTCAAGAATAAAGAACAGCACTCAAAACACAAAATCATGCACATAAAAAATAAGAACAGCTGGTTCCTGGGCATGCCAGAAAAGGGGGGCTGAAGAGGTGAAGGTAGGAAGAGGGTCAGCCTGGGCCAGAGAGATAGCTCAGCAGGTAGGAAGGAGCACGTGCCCAGCAAGCCTGATGATCCGAGTTCCATCCCTGCAATCCTGTGCTGGAGTAGAGAACCGACTTCCAGCAGTTTTCCTCTGAGCCCCACAATCCATACACCTATGTGCATCTGTATTGCTTTTAAAAGAAGTATTCTGGGGTAGATTCTACCTTAACCATAAAAATTCACTGTACCTCAAAAAAAATCAGGGTTTTCTTAATTCCACTGATTGAGTCATATATAATGAAAAGCATGGAAAAAAAAGTCTTTCCACTATAATTTGAAAAAGAATGTGGTCTAATACAATTTATAAGGTAAGGTTAAAAGAAAGATTTATAGTTTCGGGAATTGAATTTTTATTCCTTACTCAATTTGTAGTCTAAGAGGCAGCTCCTAAATATCATTTTAGACTCATCCAATAATATAAACTGGCAAGTCAAATAGGAAAGGTGATAAAAACATTTAGAAAGACCAACTCTTTCCTGATGTTCCTGAGAAACAACAACAAAAACAAGTGACCCAAGGGCATATTACATTACATAAAATTAATTACCGAGACGTCCCTTGTTATCCCCTCACTGTCCTTCAATCCTGGTGCCACACCTCTCTGTGCAAGGATCAAATGAAGGGACCTGGTTAGTCTAAGCTGGGTCTAGGAAAATCCCAACTGAAATAACAAGGTTATACAACTGTCTTAGTCAAGATATGAAAATCCTGACAACACTTAGTGATGAAAATACCAATAACTGTCAAAGATGCAAAACAAGCAAGAGTGATGGAATCCAAAACAGCAGGGGTGTGGCAATTTCGAGGAAACATTTAAGTGCGTGCTTCCTATGGAATTCAGACACCCCTGCATTTGTTACAACCTTACTACTTCCAAACACGACATAGCTAGTGGATAACCAAACGGTTATACCACCAAAGAAGGAAGAAGAAATGAGCACCTAAGACCGTCAACAACACATTGACTCTCAAAAACAGTGTAAGCTGCATGAGAGAAGTCAGGCCTAACTGGGAGTGTACACAATCACTCCATTCTGACGTTCCAGAGAAGACACAACGACAGGGAGAGAAATCAGCTGCCAGGGACTAAGGGTTCAGAAGACAAGCTAATCACAAAGAAACATATGACATAAACACAATGAAAAAACTGTACTTAGTTATGGTTACCCACTACAAATTATTCAAATTTAGAATTTTAAACAGAGTAAAATTTACTATATGCAAATTATGTTCCAACATATACTAATAAGCCTAAACGTATCAGACAAGTAAAATGAGTTTCACCATAAGGAATTACTATGTAAAGTTATAAACTTCAGAGCTTTCTTGACTTGTCTTTCATTATTGATATATGAAATCATTTCAGTATTGCAGAAAGGCTGAAAAACCTTAAAAAACAACAGATAAAAACCTTTTATTCATATTCATCAATGATTCACATTTTCCATGTTATCTTTTTTTTCTAAATCCTAGACTGCAAACATCATGGGCTTCTAGCAATCATTTCTAACACTCATCAGTGGGAACATCTTAAGAAGATGATGTCTGTCTACGGAGATCACTTGTATGCTTTGGTTCAAAAGGATATGTGCAATTCATCTTCTCTCACTCTTCTGCTACATTATGTATCTTGTTTTTTCCATAGTGAGAAGATGGGTTCTGAGGTCTAGGATGGTGCTTGAGTTCCCATTTCTGACAAGTTCCTAACTGGAATAGACCAGAAATGGTTCCTGATCCTGCTCCTATCCAAAATACAAGTCTAGAACTTGCAAAGGCTCTATCCATTAAAAGAAGAAGTGCATCTGTTCTGGATAGCACATTTTTTCCCCATTCCCTTCTCTTTTTTTTTTCTGTCTTTTTAGGTTTCTAACTGTTCACTTAAAAAAACAGGAAGAATATTGGAATATGATGCTTGTTCCCAGGCTGGCCTCAAACTTGTGCCCTGACTGCCCAATGCTGGGACCATGCCCAGTTGCATGTAGTGCTGGACATCAAACCCAGGGCATCAGGCATGCTAAGCAAGCACTTTATGAGCTAAGTTACATACCCAACCCTCTCTAAGTGTTAATGTATAATTTTCCTACTTATGTAACAATGAAGCAACTGATACTTAAATTAAAAATTTTCCAATTGCAATTTATAATGTATCACCAATTATTCTTCTATGGAAAAAATAGTTAAAGAAGACAACAATTATTAACAGGAAAGTGCACAACAAAAGTGCCTGTCAAAACAAGCTCTTTTTCGATCTAAGGGCAATTGGTTTCCATTTTCACAGAAACTAAAGCCATCCTGTTACTCTGAACTAGAAGAAAGGTATTGGTATGAGGAGGAAGAGAGTCTTGCAGGCATACCCAGCATACATCCAAAGAAAGAAGACCTCACATTGAGCTAACCACTACAGCATACAAACACAAACAGCAATCATTTTAAACAGTTCACGTTTAAGGTAAGACAGATGAAGAAGGATAAGACACTTAGTTAAAATTAATTAAAGCCTTTACAGGAAAACTCGACAAATGAAGCTTCCTTAGAAAGCCTTCATAACTGAAAAGCCAAGGAGGATTCTCATTCAAGTTCTTTCCCAAACTTCCCATCTAAACAAATAATAAATTTAAAACACAAGTAATTCCAAACAGGTTAGACTTATTAAGACCAAATGTTAATAGAATAACACAGGGGGAGGAAAATCCATAGGCAAATTGTAGGATTCAAAGCTTTGAAATCTTTTACCACAAATGTTTAGTGAGGTTGAAAAAAATTCACTGAAATGTCAGTTTGATAAAAGCCAAAGGAACATTTCCCACATGTGCTTATACTTAAGAATATTCAAAAAGGATGGAAAAATAACAGTCATTCAAAACTAAAGTCAGGCTATTAGTTCATAAGGATTTTAAATTAAAGGTATTTCTCTAACCTATAACTTTAGTTTCTTTGATAGGAAAGTTGGTTTTAAGCATGTGCTACTTGGATAAGCCCTTATTATTCAATTCCAAAATGCTTTTAAATAATTAAAGTTTTAATTATTCATGTTTATAACACTGAAGATAAAGCAAGTGTTGAAAAGAACTTTCTATGTAAGTACAGATTATTAAAATTATTCCTAAATCTACATAAACGATATCTGCATTGTTCCAACCTACCATAAAAATATTCAACAAAATTTTACACTTTTCATTAAACAGTAAGTTGTTCTGACATTGAGTTTTAAACCATGAAAGGAAAAGAAAAAGGCTATAGTGAAGTGGTCCTCAAAATGACATGTGCAGTCTCCTGTGAGCCTACAATGGTCTCCACATATCCGTGGGCAGTTCCAAACACAAATTATATGGTCATATCATCTTTCCTAACTGGTTTGCTTTCTGCCGTTATTTTTATCAGAGTTCATGGTTTATAAGACCCAGAGTTTCTGTGATGCTAAAAAAGTTCTAGAAACCTATGTAACCGATAGGGTTAGTTGAGCAACAACTAATCACTTCTCTCTTACAAACTTTAAAAACAAATCACTCATCACAGACAGTCTCTCAAACATTTAAATCCCTATCAAAGCAAAACACTGATTCCAATCCCAAGTAACATGTAGTGTGCCACGGTAACATTCCTACCGACATCAACTAGAAAGCCATATAAATAGCAAGTTGTGTAAATCAAGGTACCAAAGAGGTATGTCAGTAAGTTTCCAGAGATTAGAACTTTTCCAAGGATAGGCTCAAACCTGCGGTACTCTTTCACACCTGCCCACATTTGCAGCTACAGCAGAAGATCTGACATTTCTGAAACCTCACACACCGCTGGTTTGTCCTGTAACACACCTGCTGGATTCTGAAGCTGAAATACAAGCTCAGGAGCTTAACCAAACTCACCTCAGAAGCAGAGCTTAGAAGGACAGGCCAGGAAAAGAACTATACATAACAGGGACTAGAAAGGCACAGGAAGAAGAGAACATAAAAGCTACACAAGAACTGCAGGCCCTTCAGCTCTCACCTCCGACTACAATGTTCCTTCTTCCCTCTCTGAGATGGAGGGAGGGGGACCAAGCTAGGTGAAAATTTCCCTCTGGGTACTGGGGGAGAACATATGCTAACACTGATTAAATCCAGGTGTAGAAGATTCAACGATGAGATGGAAAGCAAGGAGGGGACTTTTAACAATGACCAGAGACCACTGTGACAAAAGGGAAAACTGGGATCCTGCAACCAAAGGTCAATTTGACCTTTTGAGACAAGTGCCAACTTTTGAAGTTGGAAGGAAACATTGCACAACTGAAATCTCTAAGGACCATTTGGACCCTTGTTCTGGTAGAGCACTTCAGAGCCGATGGGATAAAAACTCACTGGCCTCTGATAGTTCCAGAAGTTCAGGCTCTAGGAACAAAGGCAAACAAGGTACACTGAACTATCAAACCTGAAGATCAAATTTTGCCAAGTCCTGGATTTCACGATGAAGAACCTTCCCCTTTGCTTCACATGATTGTTCTACAGAGAACAGTGCACATTCTGGTAGAAGCTAGAATGTGAAGGATCTACAGTTCTTATACAGTGTTTGATGAATGACTGATAAAGTTACACCACAAGGGGATGGAGAGATGGCTCAGGGGCTACGAGCATCCTTCCAAAGAACCCAGGCTCAGCTCCCAGCACCCAGGTCTGACAGATCATATCTACCCACAAACCTCAATTCCAGAGGATCTGACTCCCTTTTTGGGCCTCCACATATAGCATTCTCATATATACATATAATTAAAAATAAGGGGCTTAGCACTCAAGAACACTGGCTACTATTACAGAGGACTAACAACCATCCCCAACCCCAGTTCCAGGGGATCCAATGTCTTCTTCTGGCCTCCATGGTGCATTTATATACATGCACACAAAATACTCATATACATAAAATAAAAATAAATAAAAATTTTAAAATATTTTTAAAAGAAAAATTATGCCAAGAGGAAAATAATTTGACTAAAAACACAATGACAAAAATGAGCTGAGAATGGTGATGCACACCTGTACTCCCAGCACTCAGGAAGCAGGGGCAAAAGGATCAGAAGTCAGGGATCATCCTCCACTACATAGCAGTACCAGGTAAATCTGGATTACATGAGATTCTGGCTCAAAGAAAAAAAGTGGATGGGGAAAACCTAGGAGAAACATATTTAGAAATGGTTCTGATACTAGAATTAAACTTAATCCAGTAACAGAAACACTACTTAAATTTTCAAACTACTTATAGATCTATAGGATTATACTAAAAGAACTAAAATTTGGGTCCTTTATGTTAACTGAAGAGACAAAAGTCCATAACTTAAGAGACAAAGTCCAAACAAGAAAACATTTTTGAAGAAACTTGAGTAGAGCAATGAAAGGAAGGGGTGAGGGGCTTGCCCAGTGAGGGAAAACAGAAGTTAATCACTTTTAAGCAACCAAGAACAAACAAGATGCTTCTATATAGTAGTGTGTTCAGGCACAATATTTCATTCTTCTATCATTTTGTACATATTTTAAACACTCAATAAATTCTACCAGCTATTTTTATAATTTTGGAGGAATAACTTGGTTGCTGATTTCACAGACAATTTTCAAGCAGACTACCATCTAAAAAAAGAATGAAATGATTGACATCTTTAATATTTTAAATTCAAACTTCCCAAGATTTTAAAACATTTTTGATGAACTTCTTCATCCCTACTCTTTGAGTAATGAAGAACAAAATGAATTAAACAACCCATTCAATAATTACCTGAACACTATGGCTATACAAAATACGAATTGCACAGCACTGTGAATTCAAAATCCACAATGCTATTTTTACATTGCTGTTAACACAATTATCATTCTGATATCACCTTCTAAAAGCAGGGATTATGAAAATCTATCAGTGTTAGTATTATCTTATGCATATCCTGGCAGCAAAAGACATTTTGAAACCAATATGAAATGTGTTCTGATACTAAGATGATATTTTCTTTCATCTTCCAAATACTACAAACAAAGATTCCAATAAAGAAAACCACAAGTTTGCTGAAGTTTAAAACATCTGGGGAATATCTTAAGATATTCATTCTTAAGAGCTCTGTATTAAAGAACAGCCTGAAGGGTGATGACAAATCTGCTCTAAAACTGGAAGTGTGTTTTTAATCCCACCGAATATAAACAGACTTTTTCTTCCTTAAAGGGGAGGGAACTATAATTAAGATGCAAAGTGCCAAGAAAGGAAAATATTCCATGAAAGGAAACTTTAAAAATAGAGCCCAGAGCTAATATAAGATAAAAGTGAGAATGTAAGGTCTTTACTGCAACATCAGCCACCAGAGGGGAATGTCAATAATCCTTTGGTGACTACTAACCTAGAATACTGGATGATAGTTCACAGGCGAGCAGTTCTGCTCCGAGTCATGAATTTGGAACAGATACATTCTTTTGTGAAAGATGTTACCAGCTATAAAGTTCCATTTGATTATAATATACTCTCAGAAGGATGCTAT
The DNA here is from genome assembly GCA_035773235.1 of Eospalax fontanierii. NCBI lineage: Eukaryota > Metazoa > Chordata > Mammalia > Rodentia > Spalacidae > Eospalax > Eospalax fontanierii. Next base: position 16,002,908 of record CM069540.1, on the reverse strand, counting down.
CAGGAATTAAAAGGTTAACTGTGTTCATCAAAACTGATGACAAGGACCTGTAAGATGGCTCAGCAGGTAAAAGTGCTTGCATCCAACCTGAGTTGGATCCCCTGAAGCTACATGATGGAAAGCCAACTCCCGAGGGTTGTCTTCTGAGAGAGAGAGAGAGAGAGAGAGAGAGAGAGAGAGAGAGAGAGAACTCTGTCAACACATCTATGATGAATTACACATTTCAACTTTCAAAAATGTCTTTTCAAATAGACATTGTCAAATACTGATATTAATCGATAAGCATAACATTTAGAGAGTACATTCATCACAGAGAAGGCACTTATGAATTCCACTAGAATGATTTTTTGGCATTTGCCTTTTAGCCTGTTACTATATCATAAGCATCACTTCCAGTTCAGACAGAGAAGCTTTCACTGCAACATCAGATTGACTTTGAAACAAGGCAGTTACTTTTGTCTTTGCATTAAGGTTTGAAAGAAAAACATCTGAAGCTATTGTTGAAGCACAATTCATCTGCTACATTGGGTGGCAGTGAAGGAATATCAAATCATGTTTTAACTTGACAAAATCAGATGCTTACTGAGCAGCTTGACATTACTACAGATTCAAACTGCATCCGCTGCTGTCAAATGGCCCTACATAAGTTTTGCATATAAGCATCATTTCTATCATAATTAAGAAATAACGTCACTATCATTAAAAGACAGTGTAAGTCTGCAGCAAAAGCTAGTTTTAAAGTCACCTAATGTTCAAAGACGCTTCTCTGTACTGAGAAAACTGAGTCTTGAGCAGGAGCTCAAAAGTTTTCAGTCATTAAATTGATAGGTGATAGGTAGCTCAGAAGAAATAACTTCTGAGAAAAAAATTGTGGAACTATCTCTTGAGAGCAAATGAACTTCAATAATAAACAGTGGATTCACATATGTTCACAAAATATCTAATAATTTAATGAATACACATCGGCTTAAAAACATAATTTTTACAGTCTTTGTAAATTCTTCCAATTCTGTCCCCTTTCTGCTCTCCACACATGTGTGTGTGTTGCATGTGTGTGTGCAAGCACATAAATTGTGTGATTGAGGGTAGATGCAGCCCTGCTCATTCAAGGAGGCCAGAGGAGAAAATAAGTATCTTCTCTATCTTTCTCTTGTCTTAGTCCCTAGAGACAGGGTCTGTCACTGCTGGACAGAAAGTCCCAGAAATCCTTCTGTCTCCACCCCCTCCCCGCAACACTGCTGGAGTTACAGATATGAGCGTGACCACACCCAGCCTTTTCTGCTCCCCACATTTTTTTACTACTACCATCTCTAATACCTCTTAGTAAACTTCAGATTATTTGAAAACAGCCATGTTCACAGATGCAACACAAAGACGTTTCATGGAGACTAGTTAGTTCTTCAGTCATTTCAAACTCAGCACTGCTTCCTTGAATAAGTGAGCGATGTAAAGAGCCAAAGAGTCAAATGTGGCAGTGCACTCCTGTAATCCATGAACTTAGGAAGCAAGGGCAGAAGGATTTTAAATTCAGGACTGCCCTGGGCTATACAGAGAGCTCCTAAAAGAAAAGAAAAACAAGGAAAGAGAAGACAGGAAAAGGAACAGAAGGGAGGAGAAGGGAGGGAGGAAGGGAAAAGTAAATGAAAACAAAAAAGCAGCCAAAGAAAAGCACATGAAGTTACCTTCCTTAATTGACTATTGATGCTGAGTTCCATCTCCTAAATTCTCAAAGCGACTGTCATCAAAAAGCTAAGATTCTTATACAAGTTTAATTTTTTTCTAAATACTAAATACATTTCTTTAGCTGTTACGATACAACACAATTTAATTAATTTACCATTAGTAACTGTCTTTTATTTAGCTAACAAGCCATTCAAAAACAAACTGTGTGTGGCCTCATTTTCACTCTGTGTGTGTACATGCAGGCTTACATGTCTCTAAGTGTAAATTATGTTGTGATGAGATGGTGTGTTTAAAATTTGCAGGAAGCCAGGCATGGTGTCACAGGCCGTTAATCCCAGCACTTGGAAGGCAGAGGCAGGCGTATCTCTTTGAGTTTGTGGCCAACATGGTCTACATAGCAAATTTCAGGCCAGCTACAGCTGGCTACGCAGTGAGACCAAGTCTCAAGTACTAATTATGAAAGACTCCTGTGAATTTGAAAAACTGTATGTTCTTAGAGTGGTAATGGATATACATATTATTTATGTAGTAGGACATAAGAAAAAACATCTAATATGAGAAAATAATCCAGGGTCCATTGTCTCTTAAAACCAGGAGAGTCTTTCCCTTTGTTTTGGACATGAGAGGTATATACTTTTAAGAACAGTGTTCCTGCACAGTCATACATGTGGACCACAAGGGCTGCTCTATCAGAACCTCATCACTGGGATACGTAGTGTGCCAAGCAGCAGTGTGAAGCAGTGACAAGAATGGATACAGTCTCTGCTGCCACAGTGATGAGAACACAGCCATAGACAGAATAAGTACAACTTTAACTATGGTCACAGATGTTTCAATTTCATATAAAACTCACAATGTCACAAACTAGTTTTTTTCTTCCTCCAGACATGAAAAATTAGGAAAGTTTTTCTTTGCTTCTAGGTCATAAAGGTTAAGTGGAAGATCCAAGTTGGCCCAAATGACTTAGTTTGTCATTGTCCATGATTCTCTGCAACAAGTTAAGTCAACTTAACTTAACTTAAGGCAACTGGTTTGCCTATCTGTTAAAGAGGGTTATGACAGAAGCCATCAAAAATAGCATGGTGACATTCTGAAATGTAAAACAATCTGTTTTAAATTTCTTTTTAACTGTTTTTAAAACAATTCTGCCTCAGGTCAATGAGATAGTTGGTTGGGTAAGAAAGGGGGCTTACCTCGAAGTCAGATGAAGCCAAAATCACGTTTAATCCCAGGGACCCACACACCCACAAATAAATAAATGTAATTAAACATTTTCTAAAACAAAGAAACAAAATGTCCTCATAAAACAGTTCTATTTTCATTAAAAAAAAAAATACTGATTGTGTTCACTCAAAACTATCCTAGGCAGCATATAGTAGATAATAAAGAATAACCACAGCACATTCCTTTTAATATCTATGGGTTTTAAAAATAAGAAAAGAGGAACTAGAGAGGATGGCTCAGTGATTAAGAGCACTGACTGTTCTCACGGGGGGCCTGAGTTTGAATCTCAACTCACACGTGGCAGTTAACAACTATCTATAACTTCAGTTCCAGGACATCCAATGCCCTCTTCTGACCTGCATGGGCTTTGCACAACATGGGTGTTCTTACATACATGCAGGCAATACATTCATATACATAAAATAAAAATAGTAGATGGGCATGGTGGCACATACATTTAATCCCAGCACTGGGGAGGGAGAAGTAGGTGAATCTCTGTGAGTCAGAGGCCAGCCTGGTCTACACTGTGAGTTCAGGCTAGCTAGGGCTATGAAGGGACCCAGGTCTCAAAAAGACCCATAAAATAAAAATACTTTTTAATGTAAGAAAATAAATGTAATACTGAATAGTATGTTCTGTATGCACAAACTTAGATAATGTCAGTCTGGATAAATAAAAATAATCCAACAACCACTAAGCTTTCACCATCTGCAACAAACAAAACTAGGCACTTCAAAATTCACTATGCATGCACAAAACTCAAACACTTAACCCATAAACTTAGTAAAATTTATAGTTCTACAACCCACCTTTCCTGAGACAATTTAGAAGAAACTATATCTAGTCCATCTCCTCTTACGTGGTTTCTTCATTTTCCAACATATGACTACACGCTAATCTTCGAAACAGACATTTGTGTTAAGCACAGAATTTACCTTGGAGGCATTAAATTTATATTGTTTTACTCTAATCACAACAAACATCTTTATACATATACAACTCATAGATCAAAAGGTACTTATAATTTTGGTAACCTAAATTTAAACTTCAAAGATGTTGTAACAATTTATATTCTCACAGTAGTTTATGAAAGTGCCCATTCTCTGTGCCCTTGCCAATGCTCTTTACATATACTGATCTTTACAAATGAAACAGCAAGTTTAACTTCTTAAGAGAGGATGAAAATGTTTCATCTTTCATACACCTTGGTGTTATCAATACTACCTTATCTATTCATCCTCTATTTATAAACACTGTTTATTTGTAATATGTAACTGTTATTTTCTTAATGACTTTTATAAGTACATCATTATAAAATACATATTTACATATTAAAGAAATCCAACTAATATGGTTACTAACTGGTAATCATTCTTATCACTTTATAATTTGTCCTCTAATATTATATAAAAACATTATATACATGAAAATATTTTATAGATCAAGAATTCATCTCCATAATATTTTTTTTAATTTCCAAACTAGGAGCTGGAGAGATGGCTCAGCAGTTAAGAGTATATATTGCTCTTTCAGAGGTCTTAATTCCCAGCATCAATATCAGGCAGCTCACAACTGTTTGTAACTCCAGTCCTGGGAGATTTGAAGCCTCTGGCCTCTAAGTGCACCCACATACACATACACAAATTCACATGCACACACCCACATACACATAACTTAAAAATTAAAAAAATAAAAAACCTCCCAAATTAAGGGCAAAAAAGGATTAAAAAGAAGGTAGTAAAAGACTGGCAAAATGGCTCAGTGGGTAAAGGTACTCATTGTGTAAGCCACAGGGAACCACGTTTGATTCCCAGAACCCAAGTAAAGGTGGATGCAGTTAAAGGTGGTTGTGAGTGCTGGAAACTGAACTCTGGTCATCTACAAGAGCAATAAGTACTCTTAACTGCTGAACCATCTCTCCAGTTGCCGTCCCGCCCCCCCATTTTAATTCTTTTTTTAACTTTTATTTTATGTGTATGAGTGTTTTCCCTGCAAGTATATAAGTACACCACATGCATATAATGCCTGTGAAGAGAAGAGGGTGGTGGACTCCCCATGTAGATGCTAGGTTCTCTGGGAGAATGGTCAGTGCTTATAACTGCTAAGCCATCACTTCAGCCCCTATTTAATTATTTTAATACAACAATCTAAAACAATCTATAGGTCTGGATGGTACTATCAGGCAATTCTATGACACATTTAGAAAAGAAGTAAAACAAACCACAGGCAAAATCTTCCTTAGTTGTCAAGGTCAGGGAGATACAATGAGGGGTTTAGGAATATAGCTCAGATGATAGACAGATGGCCTACCATGCACAAAGGGCTGGGTTCAAAGCCCACTGCTGTGTGTAAAATGGAGATGATGGTGTATGCCTGCAATCCCAGCACTCAGCACTCAAGAAGTAGAAGCAGGAGAATGATACACAGAGTTTCAGGTCAGCCAAAGCTGCATAAGAGCCTGCCTCAAAAAAAAGGAAACCCAACTAAACAGGAGCAAACTACAATGATAAATCCTTATATGCACAAGGCAAGTGTTCTAACCTTTGACCGTCATCTCCAGCCCTGGCTCAGTCTTTGAAAGCAGCAGTAGACCAACTGGAACGCTCAGTCATATTTATGGGAATTTAACACTGTGGAAACCTAAAACTGTTAGTGTCTTGTAAAATTTAAGACAAATATGCCTAGTGCCCCAGTATATTCATTCCTACAACTTCATCAGATATGAGTGTGTATCAACATGATACAAGACAGGAAAGAATCCTCATTTATCAACATAATTTGTAATATAGCCAAATTAAAAACAACCCACAAATATCCATCGATGGAACTGAAGGGAAATTGAAGTCAATTCACACAATGAACCTAGACCAAAAGAGAAGAAAGCACTGCTCCGTGTACCACTGCACAGAAATGCCCACGATGAATCAAAAAGGTCAAAGCTTCAAATATCCACACTACATAGTTCTATTTATTTAAAATTCTAAAACAGCTACAGTAATCTCTAGTGTTAGAAGTCAAGATAGAAGATACTTTTGGAGGTTAGGGAAGGATGGACAGACCAGGCACTTCTGGGCTGCCTGCCAAGCTCTCTTCCTGGAACTGGATGGCAGTTAAACAAGTTTGTTTACTTTGAGATCATTCTTTCAGCTGTATACATATGATTTGTATACTCTTCTATGTATGTCATACTTTAATTCATAAAAAAGCTAATAAAAGAATGCATATAAAATTGTGTCAAATGCTTTTCTAAGATCAATGAAAATAATCATATAAAAACTACCCCAAAATCTATTGATACAGAGTACCAATCTACAGCCAATCAAAAAAGATAAACTACAAAATAAATTAACCAAGGAAAATTGAACAGAGAGCATCGATAACTATTTTAAAAGATAACTGTAAGATATAAGAAAGATCCATATGGTATCCCAGCACTGACAAAAGAATCCCAACTGAAATAAAACACTTGTGAAGGGTCAGACTTCATGGAAAGGCTGTGGTTCAGCACCAAGGCAGCAGAGAAGTTCATTGGTTCTGCTATTCTGGAGTTGCTGAGCAAACAACAGAAACCCTCAGGGAGGCAGTAGGTAAAGCCTGGTAAATTATGTAATAGATATCCTAATTTGAACAATTCTTTCATTTGGGAATAAATCCCATTTGTACTGTCTTTTGACATTTGCTTATATTCCATGTATACTACAGTCAATCCATCATTTATGGCCTTTTGTATATAGAAAAGTATTAAAAATATTTGAGGTATTAATTCTACAATCATCCACCATTTATTTCTGCTTCTAATTGTTTTTTGTTTGATATTTTTACTATGTTTATTATTATTATGTATATATGCATGATGTATATGCCATGGTATGTGCGTGGAGGTCAGAGAAAAACTGGAATTGGTTCTCCTGTGCCTTTACATGGGTTCTGGGAATCAAATTCTGGCCTGCTTTCTGTTTGTTACTGTTGTTGGTTTTTTTGTTTGTTTTTTTTTTTTTTTTTCGGTTTTATTTTGTTTTTGCAATGCTGTGCCCATGAGAAAACTTCTCAATCCGTGTGACATATGTAATATAAAGATATCCAAAATTTGTACCCGTATCTCCCACATCTCTTGCTACTTACCCCTTAAAGAATCCTGTCATTCTAAAAAGCTATCAAACCAAAGCTGATATGAATAAAAGTATTTTCATAAAGATGATAAGAAATTGGAGAATGCTTCAGTAATCATAACATAGACAATTACCATCAAGATTTGATGGCTGCTGTATACTGCATATAAATAAAATAATTTCCAAGAGCTTGTATTGGTTTTTCCATTTGTATTGGTTTTTCCATTTGTCTACAACTAAGAATAACGCAGATTTGGGTGGAATACGCTTTCTTTTCATTCTCTGGGACATCAGGGCCATTTTTTACTTTATCAGTTGAAGATAATAATGAGCCAAATGTTTCTATATTCTTTAGCATATATTTTGCATATGGGCAATAAAATGTCTTACAAAACATTTTCCATTTTAAGTTTGTTATTTGGCAGCAAATCTCCCACAGAGCTTAACTTATTATTATTATTTGCTACAGACGCTTCCTAAGAGCAAGAGCAGCCCATTTTCTCCAGATGACTCATTAACTAAAGGCACAGTAGAATGAAGTGTTCCAACTTGAAATACCAACAGCTAAATATAACTTCTTCCACAACATTAGAAAATTCAGTCTCTCTGTAGCCTAAGAGCCATCTTAAAGGGTCACCTTAACAAAACACATTTAGCTCATGAGGTGATCAGCACCAGCAACAACAATCCTCAACCTAAGAGAAGGTTTCTCTGAAAGGAACTGAGAAAAAACAGACACTTCACAAATTGTTTTAAAATTCATTTTCTCTCATTCTTTAGGTAAAATACCAATGTACATAAAGCATTTAACAACATGTTAACTGGGCCAAAATGCCAACATTTTTGTAGCCATCCATAGTTTAAAATGGAGAACTTTCCAGCCATTACATCAGGGTATAGCCACAATTATTTCACTTGAAATTACCCTTCAGAAGAATCGTGAAATAATTTTTAAATCTTATAAAGATACTAAATTCTTTTCTGGAGGATGTTTTATGTATAATATAACATCTGGATTAATAGCCAGTCAGCAGTGCTGAGCATTTTCAAATGAGCAAGAAAAAAAAGCTAGTGTGAGACCATCACAAACACATTACATCTACGGAAGTAAAAGAGGAAGAGCATTCAGAAGCAGACTGACAAGGTGAAGCTAATACTCAGAGACAGAAGAAAGAACAAAAGGAAAAACTCTGACAGCTTGAGTCCTTAGGCTCAGACATCCCTAAGGCCTAACCAACCCCCATCTTTGTGAATGTAGTTTAGAAACGTAAGTAAATTCTTTTTTTAGCTAAGATTGCTCTAGCTAGATTTACTGTCACTTGGAGCCAAAAATCCTCAAACTATCAAAATATTGTTTTCAGAAAGAATAAACTAATTGTCCATATACTTACAGGAAGACAGGGATTTTCAGGTATGCTATGATTTCATATACTCTGTCTTTCCTTATCTGCACAGAAGTATTATTTATGAACCACCTAACCCCTTCCACCCCACCCAAAAAAAGAAAGAAAAGGAAAAATAATCTAACTAGGATATAAAAAAGTAGGATATATATATGCATATATATATGTATGTATATATATGATATAAAAACTTGAGGGCCACCACAAAGGTACTTTCTTAACTATTAATTAATTTTCACTGTGGCTCAAAAGACACTACTTTGTCCTAAATCTTCAGTTTTGACAAGCAAAATGTTTTAGTCCAATTCAGTGAATATTCATCAAATTCCCCTTTGTTTAAAAAGCAGGTCATGGAGTTGGGTGTGGTGGCACCCACCTTTAGTCCCAGCGCTCGGGATGCAGAGGCAGGTAGATCTCTGCGAGTTCAAGAACAGCCTGGTCTACACAGTGAGCTCCAGGCCAGCTGAGGAACAGGGAGACCCTGTCTTTCAAGGAAAAAGCTATGTGAATATGTTTGTTCATGTTTGTTCATGAAAAATAATGGTACGATGTTTCCGTTACAATGAAGTTTAACCTACGTTTTTATGGCTCAATTAAGAAATACAGAGGATAGAGGATGAAGTCTTTGAATTGCTGCAACCTGCTATCTTCATGTACCACCTCCAAACACACTTTTCAAAGTAGCACAACCTCCTCCTCCTATCAGTTACAATATAGCCTCATAGAATAGCTACACTTCAAATAAAGCATTCTGAAAATGGTATCAGATAAGATTCTTTCTCGGTGAATACTTTGAAATTAAAGTGCAGAAATTATGTTCTCCATTTTGTATCATACTTTTAACTGCATTAGTTACTACTCTCAAGTTCAACTCTAGAAATATGTAAACAGACAGCTCAAGCACAGTAAAATATTTTCAGTTTATAAACTTTGGCTCCAAAGAAAATGGGAATTTCAGATAAATTATTCTATCGTAAAATCTTTAAAAATGACTTACATACACTGTGGCCATTTTTATTGTTATCACAGTACAAATTTATATGATCTCTACTAAAAGTATTATTTAAGATTTTAATGAGCAAAATTATCTTGTTTCACTACACGTTTTCGATCAGTCCTGCCTCACTGTACCACAAGTTAACAATTCAGATAACTCAATTTTATTCATGATTATCTCTCGAAACAATGCAAGCCAAAACTTTCCACATTTTTAACCTTGAAAATCTAGAATTATTTCAGATATATTTTATATCATGTCTAATAATTTTTTAAGAGCCATACTATATTTGGTCAGGGTTTAAACATAAAATATGGTATTTGAAAAGTATTCAATAAAAGTTACTTACAGAATATATTTTTCACTTTAAATTAATATTTTGTCAATGTGTGTGACTGTGTGTGTATGTGTGTGTGTGTGTATGTGTACATCTATGTGTAGGTATGGACACATGGGTGCAGTGTCTGTAGAGGCCTTAAGACATCAGATCTCCTGGAGCTGGAGTTACAGGCAGTTGTGAGGTGCCTGACCTGGGTGCTGTAAACTCAGATAGGGTCCTCTGCTAGAGTGGTATGTACTCTTAACTGCTGAGCCATCTCTCCAGGCCCCATATTTAAATCATTTACTTAAATTATTTTTAAGAAAAAACTGCCTTTCCAGTTTCAAGGGATTCAACACTCTCTTCTGGCCTCTGTCAGCACCTGCACACATGTGTACATGCTAATAAAGTCTATTTTTAAAACAAGAAGGAAAGAAAGGAAAAAAAAAACAGGAGTGAGTCATCCAGGAAATGCCAGTCCAGGAAATGTCCAAGACAGAGGATATTCCTGAATCAAATGGAGCTATAAATGCAAACAATGTTTATTCGAATTTTATACAAAATATAATTATGTAACATATGAAGACTTTTTTTCTTTTCCTTCAGTCAAAAATATAATTGCCATTTATACCCACCTTAGGTAATAAGACACAATGTACTCCCAGTGCATCATTAATACTCTCAGTTTTCCTTTACTATTAATTCTCTGACTGGCCCATTATCGTAGACTTCCTTTAACTCTAGGTGATATTCTCCAATAGGTGATATTCACACACTGCAAATTATAAATGATGGAAAAATAACTCATTTTCTACCAAAAAATGGTCTTTTAATAATAGAATGATTTTCTACCAAGAAAAAAAAAAAAATGGCCGTTTAATAAGATACTAGGCAATTTTTCTCTGTACAGGTTCTGGTAAGAAAAGAATCAAATGAAAATGAGAATATGTACTTTCACAAAAGTACATGCTTTCTGGGAAATTTCAGCTGTTCTCATTTTTATGCTACATGAATGGTTCTTCTTAATACCATGCACAGCTTTAAAAGCAACAAAACAATTTCTTTATTAAGGTGGTTAAGTCCAACAAAGGAATAAAACTAAATCTTATAACTCTTAAAAGCTTAAGGGAATTATTACATTTTATGGCTATTCATAATATTTTAGTACATTTTAAATGATCCAACTACAGTGTCTTTTCATAAGTACTTTAGTATCACCATGCAATTTTAATCCATATGCTTAAGCCCCTTTCACAGTTTATAGGAACAAAGCAGTTCTGATTCACAAACAATGCCCCGCAGTCAAATACGCTCATGAGGTATTAATTTACAACTTCATCTGTGATCAGTTAAACTGCATGTGAAATCTTAAACATCCTTAAAAAGCTCACCACAAATAGTTCAATAAGAGATTTTTTTTGGTAACATTACTTTAACAAAAAACATGTAAGATTAAATTCTATTGTAAAATAAAACCAAATGCCACTTACTTTTAAGGATAATTTACTAACAAAACCATCTTTTAAACTGTCACCTTTTGCATCTAAAATATTAATTAAAATGTTAACACCAGTATCAAAACCAAGTGCTTCAGAAACATTTGGCAGAAGTCACAGATTAAAAAAAAAAAAAAAGAAAAGCAATTTCATAAAGAAAATACACATACTTTAACAAATAAAGTGCTTCTTCAATGAGTCTAAGATGCCTGATTTATTAAAATGTCAGGTCAATGACAATCATACCAAAACAAAAGATTGAAATTACCAGTTTTGCCTAACAAAATTAAAATGTCAGGTACACACAAGTTATGGACAAAGACAGAATTAAAGAAAGAACATGATATTAATTTCCAATTCAGCTTATATTAGTGAAAAACAATAGTTACTAACTTTTCAAAAGCCTGTACTTTAGATATTTACATTTATGTAATTTGAACCTGACAATGTTTATTTACACATGATTTTTTTCTGTTTGGCTATGAGTAGCAATAATTATTTTGATTGAATTTGTAAGCCAGTCAGAAGACTTATGTCACAGAACTAAAGGCCCAGAGCTAGAGAGGCTTCATGGTTAATTTATGGTTCAACATCATCAAAGATGTATGTTTCTTCCAATGCCATCATTAGTATGATGACATTTGTCTCCAATAGTTTCAAAATGGCATACTAGTTAAAAGTATGAATTGACTTCATGTCTAAAGATCAGAAGAGAGGCTGACTTCCTCTCTCTTGTGCCTTTTTACCTTTACCCCAAAAGTTTCTCAATGAATTTCATCTTAATGACTGACAGAGGGAAAATAGTCATGGCTGATATGGATTAATTCAGATCTAGTGCCTGAAAGAAAAGGACCATCCAGCAGCTTATAGAGCACATGGGTAGGTGATCAAAACACCCAGGCATCAAATCAACAGCATCGGAAGTAAAGATTCAAATCAACACTATCTTCACACGTTACAATTAATATTTCACTAGCTGCCACAAATGAATATTCCAGGTACTATTCTTAACCCCTAATAAGTCGATTCTGATTACCTGAATATGTATAGGAAACTTAATTTTCCAAATAACGATGGAAAATAAAAGCAATGATTCAGAACATGGCACAGACTTCCAGTAAAATCAAAGAATTCATGCATACATGGATTTTTGATTGCTCCTTAATTCTTACTAAAGCTCCTCTCAAGGTCAAACGGACCAGCAAAGAAAACAGTGACAACCCTGGGCACTGGAAAGCAAGGAGCCGAGCAGCAACTAACTCAGAAGATTCAAGAGAATCCTAAATGGAAGTAAAGAAAGCAACCTGGCTCACACTGTCGTCCCTTCACAAAGGCACACAGGTGGCACTAGGATGTCTAAGAATGAAAGTTAGACTCTGAGATTCCCTTCTTGTACTTTTGCACAGGAAAGCAATGTCCCTCTTTTTCATCCAGGCAAAGGCTAGAGTGGATGTTCTACAGGAAAACAAACTGACCACAGAAAACCATATTAGCGACACAGTGGGTAATAGAAAGTTGACAAATTAGGATTTCCAATTTTGTTCACCTTCTTGAATCCCAAAAGGCAATCAACAATACCTTCCTGTAACTAATCTGATCTAGGAAAAATCCAACATTAACATCATGGAACATCAATATAAAGCAGTCTGCTTTGGTCATTTAACAGTGACTCAGTTGACAAATCCTACCTGACTCAATTACTGACCCTGAAGGTCCCACTATTAAAATAAGCAAAGAGGCAAAGACTACCATACAGCTGAGGAAAACTACTGTGATAGAGAGACCATCAGATAAAAAACAACGATGTAAGTTTAAATGGCAACTTGGAGGAAAATGAGATGTACAATGGAAAAAATGAGAGAAAAATAATAAGTATTTTCAGAGAAATGGGAGCAATACTGCATTTACGAGGCATGAATTGCTTCCATAAGAAAAAGAAAATCTGAAGGAAAAAAAACAGATTTTTACATCTTGTTTTTAATCTTTTGAATATGTATTTTTTAATTTTTAAATATTTTGTGTGCGTGTGTGTGCACATCAGTGTGCAGGAGGTATGGCACATGTGTGAAGGTCAGAGGACAACTTGTGGGTGCTGGATCTCTCCTTCCAGCGTGTGAGACACAGGAACTAACTCAGGTCATCTAGCAGTCACTGTTACTTGCTGAGCCATTTCACCAGTTCTAATACTTTGAATATAAAAAATAGGATAGTAATAAAAGTTTCTCAGAAACTAAAAGATAACTTTTATATTATCTTTAGATTAAAATAAGAAGAGTAAATCTAAGATACCTAATATGAAAATGCTTCTTAAAAAAGAAAGAACTAGGACTAGAGAAACAGCTCAGTGATTAAGAGTGCTTTGCTTACAGCAGTCCAGAGTTTGGTTACCAGCCCTCACATGAATTGGTAGCTCACAACCACCTATAACTCCACTTCCAGAGGATCCAAAGTCCTCTTCTGGTCTCTGTGGGCACGTATGTACACACACACACACACACACACACACACACACACACACATATAAATAAATAAATAAATAAATAAATAAATAAATAAATAAATAAATGTAAAAAATTAAAAACAATTGTCTGGATTTCAAGCCCAGTATGGGCTATATAAAAAGAACCTATCTCACAGCTGGAGAGATGGCTCAGTAGGTAAGAGCATTGGCTGCTCTTGCAGAGGACCCAGGTTCAGTTCCCAGCACCCTACATGATAGCTAAAAACAGTCCATAACTCCAAGATCTGATACCCTCTTCTGGCCTTTACAAGACACAGGTGCACTTACATATATGCAGATAAAACACTCATACACATAAAAGGAAAATAAAATAAATAAGTGAAAGTATTTTTTAAAAAGAAAAAAGCTATCTCAAAAAAAAAGGAAGAAAAAAATGAGAAGAAATCAAATAAATAATTGAAGAAAAGGTTTCAGAGGCAAAGGATATGATATTCCTTATAAAAAGAATTCACCATCAGAGCACCCAGAAAGAGTGAGGAAAAGAGACCAATATCAAAACAGTTTTAGGACAATAAATAAATAAATAAGGCAGGTTTCCATTAAAGATCAAGAACAATGAATGGCAGATGACTTCCTCACACAACAATGAAATGAGAAGACAACTGAGTATCACTTTAAAAGCACAAAAGCAGTTTGACAGAAAACAGACAAGAAGCCCTTTACTGAGACAGAATAGTTTACATCCCAGCTACCCATTTTAAGCCAGCTGGTTTTACAGATAATTAGTACCCAACAAGAGGAATAAGCTCACACAAATCTGAACAACTCCAAGTATTTCAGTTCTACACAGGGATAAAGGGAAAGGAAGTTATACTTCAAATTAAGGTACTCCCAATCTCTCCTTGAAACTGCTGACTAGAATTTGCAATGGTCAGGTAGCACTTTCTGTATCCTCCTAGACATCAAGTAAAATTAAGGATAACGAAAGTGTATCTTGTCTAGTAAAAAGTAGGAAACAAACAAAAAGTAGAAAAAAATGACACATTTTGAAAATCAGTAAAAATAACAAAACCAAGTTCTGGAAATCAATCATGGTATGAAACAACTATAAACATACTGGCAAAAAAAGGAAAGGTACAAAATGTGGAGTGTGGGGAGGAGTGTCCAGTGGCAGCCTGTATTCCCACTACTCAGAAGCTCAAGCAGGTAAACTGCTACCTGTTCAACACAATCCTGGGCTATAAGCCCAGGCTATAGAGACTTTGTCTAAAAAAATAAATAAATAAATGAAAATGACAGAAACAAAGAAAGGAGGTATGGAGGGCGGGAAGGAGAGGATGGAAAGAGGGAAGGAGGGAAGGAAAAGAAGGGAGGAAGGGAGGTCAAATATATACCTAAGAAATACATAAACATACACTATTGAAAGTGTACCACGATATGCATACCACTAATTTGCCAAGTGGCCAAAAGAAAGTTCAAATATCTACTTTGAAAATTCAAATATAAATTTTTTAAAGTGTATGCTTCTATGCATACCACTAATTTGCTAAGCTATCATTAGGACAAAGGTGTCTACCATTTCTTAGTATTACACTAGAATACTAGGAAGATCTTTGAACAAAAGGAAGGAAATTACAACTATAAATAATGGACATTCAGAACTAAATTACTGCTCAAAGTTCATATTAGGACTGCATTACTTAAAAGTAATTAAAAGAAAAAATGTCAGGCACGTTGGTACATTCTTATTACAATTCCATTACTCAACAGGCTAAGGTAGGAAAATCACTAGTTTGAGGCCAGCCTGGGCTACATAGTAAGTTCCAAGCAGGCTGCGCTACACAGCAGGGATCCTATCTCTCAACCAAGCAAGCAAGCAAAGATCCACAAAGGTCAAATAAAAACAAACATAAAAATGTAACAAAAATCATATGCAATAAATAATTAGCAAGCTTAATTGTGTGATTACATAATGACACACTGAATATATGTACTTCTACATCCAATAATTACAAAATACATATTTTTATCAGATGTGCATAAAATATTACAGACTAATTATCTACTAGAGCAATAAAAATTTCTAGTGCACAAATATCACACAGAATTTGTCTAAACACAATGTGTAACTAAAAGTTGTTGTTTTTTTTAAAATAGGTAATTTCTGGGCTGGAGAGATAGCTCAGCAGGTAAGAGCCCTGGCTGTTCTTGCAGAAGACCCAGGCTTGAATCTCAGCATCTACATAGTGGCTAACAACTATCCGTAACTCCAGTTCCAGAGGATCCAACACCCTCTTCTGTCCTCTGCAGGCATTGCACGACATGGGTGCACTTTCATACATGCATGCAATACACTTATAAAGTAAAAATAAATGATTTTTTTAAAAATAGGTAATTTCTCAATGAAGACACCATGGTGAAACCCAATGTTGTATATGCTAACCTATAAACATGGAAAAAAAAGTTTGTATCTAATGGAAAAAATGATTTTTCAAAAGCCCACATTTTAAAACAATTCCCAGAGGCTGGAGAGATGGCTCAGCACTTAAAACATGAACTGCTCTTGATAAGGACCAGAGTTCAATTTCCAGCATTCATGTGGGGTAGCTCACAATCACCTGTAACTCCAGTCACAGAGGATACAATACCTCTGGTCTCCCTGGGTACCTGCACTCACATCTGGATACTCATACACCAACACACACACACATACATACATATAATTTAAAATAAAAACAAATTTTAAAACAATTCCCAAATGGTTAATTGGTCAAAAAATGCAGATTTAAAACACTTAGAAATGAAAAAGCAAAACAGCATAATACAAAACTTAGATAACACAACACAAATTGTTTTGAGAAAAACAGAAAAGCCTTATTATGTGTTCATCCTAGAAAAGTCAATGGAGGCCGTTCATGGTGATGTACGCCTTTGATTCCAGCACCGAGGAGGCACAGGCAGGCAGATCTCTGTGAGTTTGAGGTCAACCTGGTCTACAAAGCAAGTTCCAGGCAAACTGGAGCTATAGGAAGACCCTCTCTCAAAATATAAAATAAGAAAAACTAATAGGCTATCATTGAGAAAGTTATGGGCTCACATTAAAATGCCAGGAAAAGAAGTAATTTTTTAAAGGAAAAGGACGAACTACAAGTAAATGCATTCAGTCAACAACCCGAACCAGCCTGGAAGCATTAGTACCAGGAAGCCCCAGAAAGGAGCATGGTCCTATTAACACCATGAATCCAGCCAGGAGAAACCTGGGGCCAACAGTGGTGTGCACTTGTAAGGTTGGGAAGATGGATAGTCTGAAGCAAACCTTAGTAGCTGAGTCTTCCTTCCCATGGTGAGAGTAGGGGACTGGGAGAGAGGGTGGTAGGGGGTCCACGACATGGACAGACACAAAGGAACCGGGAGCAGAAAACTAGCTGAGGAATACACTATATCAGATTTCTGAACTAAAGAACTATGAAGTCATTAAAGTATATTGCTTTAAAGCTGTAAATGTGTGGCAATTTGTTATGGCTGCAACAGAAAACTAATACCTTCTCCTTTCTTGAAACAGTCAGTGCTTCCCCCTGGCTTTTATATTTCAAGCTCTTAACTTGCTCCTTGCTACTAAAGAGAAAAATTCCATACATGCACCTTATACCATCACCTCCAACGTACAGGACTAGCCACCACAGGGCTTTTCTACAATGTGAGGTTCATTTTGCTAACCCTTTGATCTCTGGCTCCACTGAATGCCATACAGTTGACATCTCTACAATTAATAAGGACAGTGACCTTTTTGAAGTTTCCAAGAGTCATTGCCATGTATATTTGAACCAGCTCCAGTAGTCTTTGCCAGGTGTTAACGGCTGTGGTACTGAAGAATATTCATCCCCATACTAACAAAGCTTTAGCTCTGATGTTGCCCTCTGATTAGAGGGTCACAGCACCAAGTGCTGCTTAACAAATCTGTGTTAGGAGATTTTGTCATTGTACAAACATTACTTATGCAAACCAAGAAGGCATGGCCTAATGCATACCTACGTAGGTGGAATGGCTTAATGCTCCCAGGCTGTCATCACGTTTAGCATGGTACAGAACTGAATACTGTAGGCAACTGTAACATGTAATTATAGAAAAAATACACAACTGATAAAAATGGTATACTTAGCATCAACGGAGCACACAACGTTGGAAGATGTTTTAGGTGCGTACAAGTGAGCAGTTGGGGTGGGGGGTGAAGAGATGGCTCAGCTGTTAAGAGCACTGGCTGCTCTTGTAGAGGCTCTGAGTTCGATTCTAAGCTCCTACATGGTAGGTAACAGTTCCAGGGGAACTGACACCCTCTTCTGACCCATGCAGTCACTGCACAACACAGGTACACTTACATACATGCAGACAATGTACCCATACACATAATTTTTTTAAGTGAGTAGTGTGTTAAAATAAGAGGCATCACTGTGCACTACTGCAGGCGTAATATATGCTGCATACAGGCTACATCAAATATACACGAATTTTATTCTTTAATTACATTGACTGATTTGTTGAGTGTTCAAGCATGCACACGTATATGTCATAGCACATGTATGGAGATCAGAGAACAATTTGTGCTAGATGGCTCTCCCCTTTTACCACATAACTCCTGGTAATCGAACTCAGGTCATCGGGCTTGGCGGCAAGACAGTCCAATTGTATTCTTTCAATAGCATTAGCTTACTGCCAAGCTTTATACTTAGTGTTTTTTGCTTCTTTATAATAACACTTAGTTTAAAACATAAAATATACTCCCCTTAAATGTTTTTACAAAATTTTCTTTCTTTAAATCCTTTTTCCTATTTCAAATTTCTTTTCAGCTTTGAAAACTTTCTTGATTGAAAACATGTGACAGGGCTGAGGATGTAGCTTAGTTAGGAAAGTACTTATCTAGCAAGCATAAGATCCTGGGTTCAAGGCTCAGCACAGTGTAAACTGGATAATGACAGCATATGCCCCTGATGCCAGCCAAAAGGCTGAGGTAGGAAGATCAGAAGTTCAAGGTCATTCCAGCCACACAGAGTTCAAGATCAGCCTGAGCTACATGAGACCTCACATACACATATACATTAACTCAGCCAACATACAGTCAAGACGATGACTATGACTGTCTTCCACCCACACAGCCTGTCCCACTGAAAGGTATTCAGGACAATGATGTGCATGGAGCTGTTACGTCCTGTGGTGACAATGCTACTTCTGAGCCTCTGCTAAGGGTCCTACCTGAGGCTCTTAAGGGAAATCACTCTCTCCAGAAAAGCGCCCATGGTACTTTGCTTGGTGCTCCTTTCTCCTTCATCACACACATGCTTATGAAGAGACAACGTTCCATAAACACCCTCTCTATTATTCTTCCACGAGCTGGTCTGTTTTTCAGCTTCTTCGGGTGCTTGCTCAGGTTTAGAAAGGCTTCTGCGAAACCCCTCACTGCGAATTTCTTGGCAGTGAGTCCTTTTCTTCAGCAGCGGTTCTCTTTTCTCAATTACATGTTCACTAAGGAATGGGCACTTCTAGTTCTATCATGCACTTTCAGGTCCTTGTCATCATATCCACACCTGTCACTGACTAAAACACTGAAACTTAGCATAAGACTCTATGGAGTTTGGCCCTGAATGAAAATAAATTTTCTAAAAAATCATTTTGCTTTAGTCCTTGATGAGAAAGACCTACGGTATACAGGTTTAACATATGATAAAAGCTACAAACTTTCCATTAAAAAGCTTATCCAGAATTCTGCAAAAAGCCTGAGGGCAACAAGTATTCTCTCTTACAAGCAGATTGTCTCAAAACAAGCACTGACATAGTTTAGGTGGCAAGAGGCTTATTAGTGACCAATCACAGTTATGAGGAAAAAGGGGTAGGTAGAAAATTAAACACAGAGAGAAGTCAAATCCAGGGCACAGCTCTCTGAAGGTGTCAGGTCTGAACAAAATGTCAGAGACTTAATACCTTTGTCTTGCTGCAAGATGAGAGCTTCCTGGAAAGGATGAGCAAAGAGGGCTCTGTAGTTAACACAGACCCTGACAGGGTTGACAGTTGAAGATTTTCTGGCAGATACTTCCCACAACTGAGCTGTAATTCTTTAAAGGAAGATCTAGGCTATATATCACCATGTCTACCAGAATCCTGTTTAAGAAACTCTGCTGTAGGGCTGGGGAGATGGCTCAGTAGTTAAGAGCAATAGCTGCTCTTGCAGAGGACCTGTGTTCAGTTCCCAGCACCCATGGCAGATAACAACCGTCCACAATTTCAGTTCCAGAGGAATCCAATGCCCTCTTCTGATCTCCACAGGCATTGCACAACACTGGTGCCCTTACATTCATGCAGGCAATACACTCATACACATAAAATAAAAACAATAAATAACATATTTGAAAAGTGTATTCATTCCTTTAATTTTGTTTCCCTAAAATCTTTTAATCTCATTTCTCTACAAACTAGCTATATGTGACTTCTCTGGGGCCACTTCCTCATTGAAAAAGTTGGGGATGTGACACTTATTGATACAGTCATTGTGATGATCAAATGATAATGGATGTCAAATGGCCTCACCTGAGCCTGGCATTTGGGATGTTCAAGAGATGCTAGTTCAGTCTTCAGCATGGCTATTACCTAGGTACTTGAGATTTTTCCCAGCCCTGCTAGGTTTCAGATTAATTTATATGTTCTAAATAACACAAACGTAAATTTATAATGGTCAATTTTAAACTATGAATTTACTGATTACTCTTTTCAGTGTTTAAGACAATAGCTGACAGATT
This sequence comes from Eospalax fontanierii, assembly GCA_035773235.1. Classification (NCBI taxonomy): domain Eukaryota; kingdom Metazoa; phylum Chordata; class Mammalia; order Rodentia; family Spalacidae; genus Eospalax; species Eospalax fontanierii. The sequence continues at coordinate 15,982,431 of CM069540.1, read as the reverse complement.
CATGACTCACCTGCATTTGTATACTTTAATGGGTAGACCTCTGCAAGGATTTTATAATTAATCTATGCTGGGAAATATAAATTATCTTTAAAGACTGACAATAAATATAGTGAAATTATGATAAATGGTTCTATTGTTTGGGGAAATAATATAAACTGCTTTATATGTTTGAAGAATATAGCGAAGTTGGCAGCAAGGGAGAAAAATGAATGATTAGCTATGGCCTAGACTTGTTTTTTAATTAAAGTGCTTCATTGCTTTGTACAGTATTCAGAGATGTATTTTAAATGTAACATGAATTTTTCAGTTACCATTCATCTTTATTATAATATATTGCTTATATTTATCACAATTTTCCCCACTAACTATAAGACTTTTGTAATTCATTTAGGTTAACTTGTCTGTAGTCTTAGGAAAAGAACTTCCAAAATGGCTTTTAAATGTTTCAGCATTATAGACTTAGTAATACACATTTCCAGTAACTAGCAATATAATGAAACTCTTGCTAGTGATGGAGTAAAACAAATTATTTTCTTTAAAACAATATATTGGTATGAGGACTGGAGAGATAGCTCAGTGATTAAGAACACTAGATATTCTTGCAGAAGACCTGGGTTCAAATCCCAGCACCCACACTGCAACCAACAACTATCCATAACTCCAGTTCCAGGGGATCTGACCTCCTCTTCTGTCCTCCGTGGGTTCTGTACGACATGGGTGAACTTACATACATGCAGGCATAACACTTATACACATTAAATAAATATAAATATAATTAAAACACAATATACTGGTTCATCATTCTTTGACTAACAATATACTTAAATGTGGTTTATTATAAGCTGTGTTATACTTGTATCTTTCATTCAAAATCAAGAAGTATAGATTTAAAACATAAAGTTCTTTTACTAATTTTCATCACATAACATTATATAGATACAAAGAAAACCACACAAGTCCAAAAATTGCTCTACACTGACATGGCTGGTCACTTTTAAGGTTGATTAGGCATGCTCTGTGTTATAATTGTAATTTACTTATTTCTTTTTTAAAAAATACTTTATTCATTATTTTATGCATATGAGTGCATTGCCTACTATGTATGTAAGTATACCTATGTCATGCAATGCCCTCAGAGGTCAGAAGACGGTGTCAGATTCCCTGGAACTGGAGTTAGGATGGTTGCTAGCTGCCATGTTGGTGCTGGGAATTGAACACTGGTGCTCTGCAAGAGCAGTCAGTGCTCTTAACTGCTGAGCCATCTCTCCAGTCCTGTAACTTATTTTTAAGAATGTTGTGCTAAAAAATCTCTAAGAATACGAAGTGCTAATAAGGAGAAGAGTATCAGTCTTGCAGTAATTAAGAGAGAAAATGCAATGTCACTAATGTAATGAAGATGTAAATGTAAGTAAGTAGAGAAAATGTTGGAATATTAAAAGTGAAACTGACTTAATAAATAATAGAAACCATTTTGAAGACTAAAATAAATGGTTAAACACATGGAAAGTAGTGCGGCTATTCTCTAACAAGGAATTGCTTAGTGAATTACATCTATTGATTCTTGCTAAATCAGAAATTAAAAGGAGAGTTAAAATATTTAATGTATTTAAAAGTAACTATAACAGGCCCACTATACATTATAGTAAGCACATTTTTGTTAAAAATTAGTATGTTTTCCAAAACAAAAAAGTTATATTAAAAAAAAGGGTAGTATTGTTTTAGTATTTGTGCAAATCTATTTAATGTTTAACTTAATAGAAGACAGCTGGATTCTCATCTGCTTCTGAGTTCAATCTGTCACAGTTTTTTGTTTTGTTTTGTTTTGATTGAAGGGTATGAAAGAAATATGGCTTCACCCAGATCCACTGGGCACCTAGAGGGAGAGCTATAAGAGCTAGGAGAGAGATGCAGGGAGAGCAAATAGGGTTACTGTGTGAAGACACGCATAATCATACTTCAGGTCTATTACCTTAAAAATTTGTACAAGAAAAAAAAATCCCTGCAGAATTAAGAACACACAGACATTCATTCCCATTAGCCACCATTACATGCTAATCTCTGATATACTACATACCTGCTCAAAGAAAACTGTAGGAGAGATGACTCAGTGGTTAAGAGCACTGGCTGCTCTTGCAGAGGACTGGGGCTCAGTTCCCAGCACCCACATGGTGGCTAATAACTAACTGAGCTTAACTCAAGTTTCAGGAGATCTGATGCCCTCTTCTGGCCTCTGTGAGCACTGCATGACACAGGTGCACTTACATACATGTAGGCAGTCATACGCAAAAATAAATAAATAAATAAATAAAATTGTAAAAGGCAACTCATTTCAACTATGTAGCTTCCCTAAAAGGGTCTTGAGAAATCTGATGGTCCTAACATCATACTCTGAGAAGTGCTGGCCTGGACCTGGATGCCAGTATCATAGTTTTAAGGGATGTAATGATGCTTGTCCATAATCCCAGCATTCTGAAGACTGAGGAGGAAGATCATGAATTCAAGGCATCCTGGGCCACATAGGGAGACCCTATCTCAAAGAAAAATGGAAGAAGAGAAAAGACAGGGGGAAGGGGAGGGAAGACAGGAAGGAAGGATGAGTACAGGGGAAGAAGGGAAGAAAGAGAAGGGAGAGAGGAAGGGATACAAAGAACATGGACCTGAGAATTTAAAGGCTAAAGCAGAATGTAAATTCTGCTGATGAAACTTGCCATGGTCAGATGCTTAAGGCCCCTTTAAAGGAGATAATATCCATGTTGGTGGGCCACAAGCTTCTTATGGTGCTAATACAGAGATCTGCTAAAAGATTATTATTTCTTAAGACCGGTGTTTAGTGTACACAAAATTGGAATTTTTAGGAAATAAGACTCTTGGAGTACACAAAGCAAGAGCAGGAGACAGCAAAGTTGTTCATCTTCTCTTTGGTAGCAATGCACACAGGGACAGGGACTGGCCATTTTCAATTAAGGAACAGATGGAACTGAAACTCCATAAAAACAGAGGCTTCTATGTTAAGGATTTTCCTTGATGTAGCATATAGTATCTTAATGTCAGCTTGTAAGGGTTTTAATATCTCCAAACTGGCCATTGATTAATTGAGGCTTGGAAACAGAGGAGACCTCGGCTAGTATTTGGCAGTAATTAAGTATTGGAAATTTTAGCTCTCACGCTATTGATTAAGCACTTAAGCCACTTGTGTTTTCTTGCTTAGAAATTCAAAGCATGTCTGTTCTAAATTTTGTGTGTATTTTAAGTCAATTTTTGTTTCAAATATATCAGTTTTTTCCTAACAGTGTTTATCTAAATTGCAATTATTTGTTATGACAAAGCCACTTTACATTTTCAGCTTAGCCTGAACTCCCCATTGATACATCAAGCAAATAAATACTTGTTTTTTTGTTTTTCAGGGTAGAAACCAAACACACTGCAGCTTCATTGATACTAAGTTATTTGTAGAGATTCAACATGTAGGAAACCTTAATTATTCCAAATAGACTTATGTTATGATGTGGAGATGATTTGTTTACTGTCTTTAGTGTGACTGAGTCAAAATATAAGTAGTTATTTGCATAAGAGGGAAATGTTGCAAATATCTTCTGGTTTATTGAATGTTACATATAAAATTAGTTTTCCCTGTAAAAGATATGAGGATTTTTACACACATTTATGTAGCATTATAAATGCCTAACTCAAAAAAATTTTTTTTATTTTGTTTTATGTGTATGAGTATATTGCCTCCATGTAGGTGGGTGTACCTATGTCATACAGGGCTCATGGAGGTCAGAAGAGGGCGTTGGATCCCCTGAAACTAGAGTTATGGATGGTTGTTAGCCACGATGTTGGTGAAATCAAACACAGGTCTTCTACAAGAGCAGCCAGTGCTCTTTATTGCTGAGCCATCTCTCCAGCCCCTAAATGCCTCCTTTTATAACCTCTCTACTGGTTCTATGTTACTGTTCCTTTTGTGATAGGTAAGCTACAAGTCCTATGTGCTTAATTCCTGTTAGTTTGCCATAAAGTCTCTAATTTCAGAATTTATTTTTTGTTTGTTTGTTTGAGACAGAGTCTCTCTATAGCCCTAACTGGCCTGGAACTCTCTATGGAGACCAGGCTGGCCTCAATTTCACAGAGATTTGCCTGCCTCTGCCTCTTGAGTGCTGGAATTAAAGTGTGCGCCACAATGCCTGACTACTTTCTGAAATTTGCTGATGGATTATTGTCAATTATTCTCATGTAACTGCTTATTTCATACAGCTCTGGTCAGCAATTTACCAGGAAACTCTGGTCAGTAGACTTGTTGTTCTAAGTAGGACAGGCTTCCCACCTGCCTGAGGTCTGGTGTGCCTCTTACAGGATCATTACTGTGCACATCTTCTCTGCCATAGATACTTGGGCATTTGTCATAAACAAGAATACTGGTATACTGAGAAGAAACCGAAGAAAAGGTAGTTCAGTGGTAGAGCACTGACCTAGCATGTGCAACACACTGGGTTTGATCCCTAACACTGCAAAAGAAAAAAAAAGGTTAAAAAAGTTGAGAAGGAGGGTAAAATAGAAGAAAAGCTTTTTTATTTGATGTGTGTATGTGTGTATTATGCATGCTAGATTTTTTTATGGATACAACAAAGTTTTTTTTGAACATTTATTATATTATATAGACCAGGATGGCCTCCAACTCACAGAAATCTGCATGCCTCTCCCTTCCACGTATTGTGATCCAGAGCCTGCACCACCAAACCAGACTCCAAGATGACTTAAAAAAATGAGTGCTGTTCTCCAACCATTCTCTACTTTTCCAACAACATCCAAATTTGCTTATAGACTCTATCACATCAACATTCTACTTTTTAAAAATTTATGTATATGAATGTCTAGCCTACAAATATGTAAATGCACCATGTACATGCAATACCTGTAAAAGCCAGAAGAGGACGTCAGATTCCCTGGAACTGGAGTTACAGATGGTTGTTAATTGCCATGTGGGTGCTGGGAACCAACCCTGAGAGTCCCCTGCAAGAGCAATCAGTGCTCTTAATCAGTGAGCCCTTTCTCTAGTCCTAATTTATTTAGTTTTTAACTTTTATTTATCATTTTTTCGGAGACAAAGTCTCACTCTGTGTACCAGGCTAGGTGTGGATTCTCGCTCCTCCTGCCTTAAATACCCTAGTGCTGGAATTACAAGCATCTGCCATGATCCCTGGTTCACTCTTGATTCATAAGTCTTTAGCAATACTAACTCCATCTTCATTTGTCAAACTAGGTCTGGAGCCCAGGCTAATCCTAGAAGGTCTACTATGATACAAAACCACACTTAATTTGGAGCCACTAGAACAGATGCAAAGAAAATAAATAACTAAACAAGAAAGGTATATAAACGTACCAGTTGATGAGAGCCTCTGTATGTGCAAATGTTAATACCAAGGAAAACAGAGCTAACAGCTGACACAAGTCTAAATAACATTAGAACCACTGAGTCAAGCTTTACTAAAAATCACACCAGGATCTTTTCATTAAGTTTCCATTTGTGTAAGCCACTTTGACTTTTTATCGTTTCTGTCACTTAGATAATATACCTATAAATAAAAATTTAATGATATAAATCATCTCCAGAAATTAACAATTGCATTTAATCATTCTGAATCTGGAATCTTAAAATAAAAGCAGAAACCAAGGAACTTTTTTCACTATTTCAAAAAGATGAGGGGAAATTATTCACTAAGCTAGGATAAGTCACTAAAGTATCTGACTAAATCATTTCCAAATGAAAATTTCAGTTATCTTTGTTGCAGTGACTCTAAACAGAAATATATTTTACATATAATCTTAATTTAAAATTATAAAAAAAGATCATGACTTTTTCAATATAATTTATTTGATGAATAAACTGCTTGGAAAAAACAAGAATCTGAGCAGAAGTTTTTCAAAATTATCACTGAAAGAGAAAATATCAAGAACTACAATACTGTCTTGAAATATGCTCCATAAAAGACAATTCACACTTTTAAGATACTGAAGCTATTTGGCTTTCTGGCACTGCCAAACAGCAGTGTAAGCTAATGGCACCACCTAGTGTCCCCGACGAGTCACTGACTTCCTTTCCTTTTGCTGCTAAATATAAGCTAATCTCCTCCCGTTGTTGTTTCGTCTTCCGTAATTTTTCCAAAAGCCATTTGCTTCTAATTCACGTACACAGCACCATCCCAGGTCTCCTCTACTCTTACTTCTGTCCAGCCGGTATAGGAATAACTATATTTAAATGTCCTTCATTTTTGTCAGTAGTTAGTGCTTACCTACATACATGATCACCAAATGCAATTTCTAAGGCTACTATGTAAGTATCCTCCATTCACATGGCCCAGATCACAGACCACTGGACAGGAAGTGTGATTCCAAATCTATTTTAATTTGTTACTATCCATATGGTCCATCTGCTCTATAAACACTTCACATCACTAAAAGTGAAAATTCAGCCAGGCAGGGTGGCACACACCTACAGTTCCAGCACATGAGGAGCTGAAGCGGGAGAATTGAAAGTCTGTGGGCAGCATGGGATGCATAGCGAGACCCAGTGATAAAACAAAAGGTGAAATTTGATTTTTAAAATTAGGCTCAATCTACCACTTTAAAGTGTTTAATAGAAGTTATACCTTTCAGATACTCAGGAGATATTGGTTGGTAAAGTGCTTGCTATGCAAGCATGAAGACCTAAATTCAGCTTCCCAGCACCTATGTTTAAAAAAGGGAAGCAACTGCAGTTGCTAAGGAGGAAAGCAAGGAAACAGAACTTGTTAATCAGCTAGTCAGCTAGTCTACTCAAACTGGGGAGCTTGGGGTTCAGTAAGAGGCAGTCTCAAAAAAAAAAAAGGAAAGTGGAAAGAAACTGAGATAGAGAGATAGACATCCAACAGTGCTGGGGTACGAAGAGAAAGGTCTGAATAGTGAGCTACAATTCACTGAGAAACCCTATCTCAAAAAACTAAGGTGGGGTGCTTAGGAGATGGCTCAGAGGGTGAAGCCTCTAGTCATGGTCCAGTGTGGTAGTAGTACACACTTTAATCCCAGCACTGGGGAGGCAGAGGTAGGAGATCTGTGAGTGCTAGGGCAGCCTGATCTACATAGCAAGTTCCAAGTCAACCCGTGAGACCCTATCTCATAAAAGAAAGCACTAAGTATGCAAGTTTGATGGTCTAAATTCAATTCTCAGAGCCCATGTAAAAAGCTAATATGACAACACACTTCTACATACACACACACAAAATGCATGGAAAAAGACAGAGTAACCATGCACACACATGTACACATTTACATATCACATACACACAAAAAAACTATTTTTTTTAAAGATGGAGAGAGATATAGGAAAAATGTTCAAAGTCAACTTCTGGCCTAGACAAGTACGTGCTCGTGCGCGCACACACATGCACACACACACACACACACACACACACAGCACTAGTATGGTCATGTATCATAAGTAATCAATACAACTTTAACAAGACGACAGTTGACATTTAAATGCATGTGCATTATTTTAGCTACATTTTATAGAAAAATTAACAAATTTCTGTAAAAATACATGCAAAAATATTATAAATGTATTTCTCATAGTGAAAATCAGAAAACACCTAAATATCCACTAAAAAGAAACTGGAAAATAAGTCATAGCTCCAGATAAAAAGGAGAAAAACTTACAAAAATTGTCTAACCAAAATGACAGGAAAAACATTCAAGCCTGTATCCTAAGGCTCATTACATGCTCCATACAATGAAAAGAGATTCATTGTAGAGGGGGAAAAAAGAATCACATCAAGAAATTACAGAATACTAAGGGGAAAGAGAAAGCTTTTAAGAGTTCTAAAAAGACAGGAAAAAAAAAAGGTGATGTTTAAAGGGGTGGAATTGCTACACACTTCTCAGAGGAAATACTGGCTAAGAAAGGAATACAGCCTTCAATTTTGTGAGTTAAAACTATTTCAAACTAAAATTCCATACCCAACTGAGTATCAATCTAATTTGAAGGCAAAATAAAGACTTGTGGGAGAAAAGAGTTGAAAGAGGGTTTCATGTAGCTCAGGCTAGACTTGCACTCTATGTAGCCACGCGATGACTGTGAATTTCTGATTGGACTGTCTCTACGTCTAATGTTGAAATTTACTAAAAAAATGAATAAATAAGGAAAACAATAAGCAAATTAAAAAGAAGTTTTGGAGTCAATTGTAAACAAATAAAAAACTATAGTTTAAAAAGAACTAAAGAGTAAAAGAAAAAATGGTCTAGAAAAAAATTATCAATGAACTTTTGGACTTAGTGGTTGTTGGAAAAAATTAATGAGAGATGCCTGGAAAACTTGTTAAAATACTGAGGGGAGAGGTAGACAGATACCTGGCAGTTTAAGAAAAAATACTGAACTTTGGTAAATGATGAAAAAAATCTCATCACATATTTTTGATGTACAGTACAGTACCAGAAGGGACAAGCTAATCATATCATGAGTGGCTCCTTCGGAGAGCCAGATGGACTAGCCACCTCATTACAAACCTTTTGCACTACTAAGGCCTTTATTCATTTGCAAGGACTGCTATAATATGTATATTTAAGCTCTTAGACTTATCACCTTTTATGATATTGAAATTAATAGAAAATGAAACACTAGGTAGGGAAACTAATAAACCATGAAATGTTTTCCTTGCATTTCCAATCAAACAGTAATCAATATAGGCGTGTAGATGGTGGAATAAAACAGACTCATCTAATCACAGACCATGGAAGGACGGAAATAATGTCCAATTTTACTATAGGAAGAGATAACCACAGTAAGCACTCCAGGGTTACTTGAAAGAAGCTAGATTTGAGGAGAGGCAGGGATACACAATAGGAGCAGCATTTCTCTGGCTTTTCAAGAAAAGGTCATCTGTTACACATGGCATTTTTTGTTTTGAGACAGGGTCTCCCTGTAGCCACAGCTGGCCTGGAACTTGCTATGGAGACCAAACTGGCTTCAATCTCGGAGAGATCTGCATGCCTCTGCTTCGAGTGCAGGGATCACAGTCGGAGTATTGTTGGGTTTTGTTTGATAAAGAATCAATGAATTCCCAGAGACTTGATATCATAACTGATATTCTCAAGAGCATAATGAATGCACTTAACATATTCTCCAAAACCTAGTAAATCTCTATAGCATTCTTATAAAAATATACAAGACATATCAGGCATAGTGGCTCATGCCTTTAATCCCAACACTTAGGAGGTAGAGGCAGTGATCTTTCTGAGTTCAAAGCCAGCCTGATCTACAGGCAGCTGGGAACTATAGGCAGACCCTGTCGAGAGGGGAGGCAGGGTGAGAAATTAGTAACAAAAATGTAAAGGAAGGGCTGGAGACATCTCAGTGGGTAGAATGATTGTCTAGCAAGAACGAAGTCCTGGGTTTGGTTAAGCACCACAAAAAAAAAAAAATGGGCATGGTGGGTCCACCCAAAATCTCAGCACGGGGGAGATGGAAGCAGAAGGCTCAGAAGTTTAAGGTTATCCTCCTACATAAGGAATTTGAAAAATTTGAAACCAGCCAGCATGGGCTACATGATATATTGTCTCAATATTTTTTAATTAAAATTTTCTAAAAACACTAAGGGTAAACAAAGAATAAACTTCTGTATGATTTGGGCATGGTGACACAATCATGAATACTAGTACTCTGAGCTAAAGCAGGATCACAAGGTTTGAGGCTAACCTGGGCTACACAGTGAATTCAAGGCCACCCTAGACTGCACAGTTAAGGGCCCATCTTTAAAAAGTCAAAAGAAAAAACACCCCTCCCCGCAAAACATATCACATTATTAATACCAGAGTTGTTGAATAATCACCATTTTGCCCATGACACTCCACAATAAAACAGCAGCTTGTAGCCTCATCCTTTAGCAAAAAGCCTCTTAGTTTATAAGAGCTGAGAAGTAAAGTGCTAGACACCATGATTTCTCCTTTTTTCAAGCTCAGAATATGCTTCAAATTTTGATTACTTCTAAATCTGTTGTATTAAGTCTGAAACCAATTAATGATGTACTGTATCCTGCTAAGTAGAATTAAATTAGTGTATAATTGATTAGTGTATAATTGAAGCAGTTGTAGATTTATCAACTTTAATTAGGATAGCTTATTACAGATAATTTATACTATAATGTAAGAGAAAATAGACACAAGAAGTTCATCAAAACCTCAAATTAAGATCCGAAACATAAAAATTAAAGATTAGAAAGGGCTATATGCTAATTCCAAGTTCTAAATAAATCATTTCACTCCAAATCCTTTTAGAGGAGAAAACTGATTATTAACCTTTTAGCCTAGAGTTTTCAAGTAATTATATTATTTATGGTAATCTAGGTGATGCAAACTTGTGTGAATCAAGGAATACATGCCACAATATCTGTTTACCTACAACATTAAATGAGCCCAAAAAAGAACATAAATTGAAATACTTAAGTATTTCTCATAATTCCTTCCATAATGGTACTCCTGACCAGAGTACTGGTACAGTAGGTGTTCTACTTAGCTTTCAACTGCTGTAATAAAAACACTGACCAAAACAAACTTGGGAATGAAAAGGTCTATTTGGCTTACAGCACAGTCCATCATCAAGAGGAGCTAAGGCAGGACTCAGGACAGCAACCTGGAATACAGAGCTGCTTACTGGCTTACTCCTCTGGCCTGTGCTCAGCCTGCTTTCTTATACAACACAAGACTTTCGGCCCAGGGGTGTGCTGAGCTCCCCCCCTCCACTGCACAATAATCAAGAAAGTGCCCACAGACATGAACACAGGCCAATCTAATGGAGGAAGTTCCTCAATTGAGATTCCCTCTTTCCAAGTGTGTCAAGTTGACAACTAAACCTACATAAAGATGGATGAGAACAGACTCTTTACACACATGCCACGTCCCTAAATCATGCACATACAGAATGACAATAGTAATTTTAAAGGTATTCATGCAAGAGAAAAATCCCACAACTACAATTTCCAAAACAAAAACCAAAGAAGTGGTACCAAGAAAGCATGCCAGGAGCAGATACAGTGCCTACAGCTCTCAGTATTCTTGTGGGTGGTAACGATAGCTCAGAAAGTTCCACATATAAATTGCTAACTCCTCTGAGTGTAAAGCCATGGTAATTAGGTTCATTATCTCACATGCTAATGACACAGAGATACTAAGTTTGCAGTGAATAATTCATATACAACCAGCTCTCACAGTGATGCTTACTGCTAATAGTTTATTTACAGCAAGTTACACTGAATTTTTTAATAGTTTATTTTTAATTCCTAGATAAACAGGAATCATTTAGTGTGGAAAATCTAATTTACTATCAATAAGTAATTATCTTAAGTATATATTGGTTTCTATACTTATACAATTTTTACTCTTCCATTATTGTGTCAAATTATCAAACCAAAGTCTTATAAAAAGAGAAAGGTTTCTAAATTTAAAAGTAATGTGCTAGATAAATGTCAATAAATTATAAGTTGCCTTAGCAACTAATTTTTTAATATCTTATTACTTATTTTTATGTGTGTGAGTATGTTGCCTGTATGTATGTATGGACAGTTGTTAACTGCTGTATGGGAGCTGGGAACTGAACCCCAGTCCTCTCTGTAAGAGCAGCAAGTGCTATTAACTATTGACCCATTTCTCCAGGCTAGTAAACAATATTTTTAAGGTAAATAATATCACTGCTCACTTTAAAATGCACATGAAGACAACTTTAGAATTTGAACATTCAAGTACAACTGAATCTCACTTAAATTCCTTATATGGCTGCAAAATTGAGTATTTTACAGTTTTCTAACAGACATTAATGTCAGAATTGGTATGTGTATATTAAACTAAACATAGAGTAGTTTCTCAAAAATATTTATTATTTTTATTTTATGTGTATGAGTGCATTGCCTACATGTGTGTAAGTACACCTGTGTTGTACAATGCCCATGGACATGAGAAGTGGGACCGTTAGAGTCTCCTGGAACTGGAGTTATATACAGCTGTCAACTGTCATGTGGATGCTGGAAATCGAACCCAGGTTCTCTGCCAGAGCAGTCAGTGCTCTTAATAGCTGAGCCATCTCTCCAGCCCCTAAGACAAGGTAGTTTCAATTACTTTGAAAATGACTTTCTTAGTTGCAATAACTCATTTCATGGTTCAAATAAATTATGAATATTTTAAGAGTATTATGTTCCTGAATTATGGTCACATCAACTTCTCCATATCAAGTAGGTAATGTTTTCTAAAATTTTTGGAATTCCTACAAAGCTATTTTCTAAAATAATTCTGTTTATCAGCTAAACCCCTTTTGACATACAGGTTGCATCAATAAAGAAGGGTTGGATTCAAGTAGTATCTACCCCACAAGTACATCAAAGTCTCAGCAGCTTCCAACAATGGGGCATCTGAGGGTTTATCTCCCTGTCCTCTCACTTCTGTATCGAAGGTGATAGAGAAATCATGATCTCAAGTTGTGCCAGTCATCACGGTGGCCAATGTACATGCTAGACAAGCCCTGACCCACTGAGCTAAATAAAGTCCCAGCTAAAGGTAGCTCAACGGAGCATTAAGGATCTAAGACCTCACCGTTATTTCATTTTTACTCTGCCATCCAATGTTTTGATTTTATCTGGAACCATCCTCTACAAGACAGTAGTTATAATTATGAATACACATCTGGAAATACATAAAAACAGGAGCTAAAATTTTCCAGGAGCCTTTCTCAAGCCTCCTCTTCTGTCAAAGGGACCATATGTGAGTTACTGGCCAGATTAAAGTCCAGGTCTAAGCAATGACTAGAAACAAAAATGAAATAATCATGATTGGTTTAGATGAGTCACATGATAGTGGAGTAAGAACACACACCAAGAAGTCTGCCATGGGGACGAGGGCAGTGAGTGGCTTCTTAGACTTTTTATTAAGAAAATTAGATAGCTAATCTTGACACGAATTATATATTTTAGCTGTGACATATATTCGATTATAAAGCAAGGCCAGAAGTATTTAGACTCGTTACAGCTCTTTCACTCTACAATACAGGCAAATCGAATAGTGGCTAAAGGCCTCGGTTTGAAAGACTGACTGACCAGGGTTTGAATAGTCATCACTTCCTTGCATGAGCTTGGTCAATAAAGCCTCTCTAGAAATTCCAGAGAGCAGTATTTTTTAGACTCATGTTGCCTAGAGAATTGAGAGAAATAATGCAAAATGCTTTGTGTTTTAACTAAACTTTGAAGGAAGTATTCAATAAATATAAATACAATCAGCCTCTATCAAATATAAATTTAAAGACTGTAATTTCGTGCCACTGACTTAGAATGCAATAACTGTAAAACTTGGGTTGTTTCAAAATTATTAACTCCATCCTCCCACATTTTGCTTAAAAAACTATACTGAGTGCAGAAACTTAATGGCATAGCTACAGCACTCCCTCCCCTAATTCTCTTCTTTCTTTCACAGTTATTTTTCCTCCATTCACAACTCAACGTTTCTAATATCCCATTAGGTTTACATGTGCAAACCAAATATTACAAAATCAAATTCATATTTCCCTCAAATCATGTTGTTTTTCCTTGTGAAGCTAATAGAATCAGTATCTATACAGGTATCAAAGACAAAACCTAACAATCTCCTTTCATGCCTCAGTCATTAAATTCCGTCAATTCCACTGCTGAGTGTATTTTGTTGCGGTGGTGCTGCTAGAGTTTTGGCGGGTGGAGGCTTCTCTTTTTCGTTTTTCTTTTTTTAGGGGGGGATGGATGGGTGGCAGGGTTCCACTATACAGTCCAGGTCAGCCTGGAACTCACTGTCCATAGCCCATGTTATCTCAAACTCTTGACCATTCCCCTGCCTTGCCCTCCAAAGTGTTGCAACTACTGCTGGGATTACAGGTGTTCATCACCACACTGACTTGAAGCTATCTTCAGTCCATCGTCTCTCATCTAGAGTCATCACTACCACTACTCTGTCACCAATATTATTTCATTCACTTCTCTTATGAAAAGATTTCAGACTGAAATGGAACGCTTGCCTCTACCCCCAACTCTGCTCCTTCCTGTCTTCTATTGACTATCACTGAGTAAAATACAGACTAAGTACATCTGCCTGCTTAAAAACATTCCAAAAGTCCCAACTACCTCAGATAAAATCTTAATGCTTTTGGCCTATGGGTAAAACACTGTCACACTCTGGCCTCAGCCTACAGGTGTAGTAGCTTCTCTTATTCCTGACAACACAGCATCCATAGCATCCAGCTATACAGGAACTTATTGTTTTCCTAAATACCTTGCCATTCAGGCTTCCGTGCACTCATGAAGATCCCCTACTTGGGCACTGGGTAACTCCTCCCTGGTCCATGTTGATCCGTTTACTCCCAATTATTTCTACTCATCCTTCAAAAGCCATCTCATTCTCTCTTTGGGATAACTGCTTGTATCCCTCACAGGTGGATCTCTGAGATCAAGGCCAACCTAGTCTACAGAGTGAGTTCCAGGCCAGCTGGGGCTACAGGGAGACCTTGTCTCCAAAAATCTGAAAAATCCAGAGGAGGGTGGGGTGGGGAGGCGGGAGACTAAGGCCAACCTGGGCTACACAGTGAGATTCTGTATGTCTATACACACACACACACACACACACACACACACACACACAGCCTACTTCGAGTTGTTTGAATTGCCACAACAAACTGGCAGAGACAGATGGTTTAAAATAAGGTTTTTTGATATATGAACTACTGACATTAGTATTTATCATTACTTAGACATGTATAAGAAATGAAATAAAGTTTTATGATACTTGAACACTTCCTTCTATCATACACATACACGTTCTCCACAATAACATACCCAAATAGCTCTAGATTTTTCTACACACTTTCAAAAAGTTATATATTTACTTAACATAGTGTCACAGATAAAACAGGTGAAACAGCACCATCTGGTGGGTATCACCTTCATTTCAAAATAATTTTCCACCTTTACCTTATTAACATCCCCTTTTTAAAAAATTGTATAAAGGCAAGGCGTGGTGGCACACACCTTTACTTCTAGCACAGACAGGTAGATCTCTGTGAAATCAAGACCAGCCTGGTCAACATAGTGAGTTATAGACCAGTTCGGGTTACAAGACCCTGTCTCAAAACAAAACAGACCTGTATAAAGGAAGGAAATTATTTATAAAATATTAAAATAATGAAAAGTAATTAGCTTAGCAAGCAAAACTACGCTTGAAAATTGAATCAATATTGGAGCATTTTGTTTTGTGGTTATTGAAAAATTACATTATTATAATGCTATTAATTCTAAAACCACCTCAAAATTTAGCCTGTGTTCTTTTTTTAAGCCGGATAGCTTTAGTATCAATTTGACACACCTGGGTTGACAGAGCCTCAGTTGGGGAATTGCCTTCTTTGGACTGGCCTGTGACCAAGTCTCTGGGGTATTTTCTTGATTGCTCACTGCTATGGGAGGGGAGGGCCCAGCCCACTGTAGGCAGGGCCTAGGCAGGTTGTTGTCTATTATATAAGAAAGCAGGCTGAGCATGGGTGAGGGGAGCAAGCCAGTAAGCAGTGTTCCTCCATGGTCTGTGCTCCAGCTCCTACCTCCAGGTTTCTGCCCTGAGTTCCTACTTTGGGCTCCCTCCATATTGAACCATGACCTGGGAGATATAAGTTAAATAAACCATTTCTTCCCCAAATTGGTATTGGTCAGAGCGTTTTGTCACAGCAATGTAGAAGCCATCTAGGACAAGTACCAACTATAATATAAAAATTACATTTATATGGAACTGGAGAAACGGCTCAGCAATTAAAGAGCACTGACTGCTCTTGCAGAGGACAAGGATCCAATTCCCAGCAGCCAAATGGTGACTAACAACCACCCTTAACTGTGCTGGATATCTTTAGTTGTCAACTTGACACACTCAGGTTAAGGGAGCCTCAGTTGGGGACTTTCCTCCGTGGACTAGCCCGTGGCCAGTCTGTGGGGTATTTTCTTGATTGTTGAATGATGTGGGAGGACTCAGCCCACTGAGGGTGGTATCATCCCTGGGCAGGTTGTTCTGTATTGTATAAGAAGCAGGCTGAGCACGGGTCAGTAGAACAAGCCAGTAAGCAGCATTCCTCCACAACCTGTACTTCAGCTCCTGCCTCCAGACTCCTGCCCTGAGTTCCTGCCTTGGCTCCCTTAGTGATGAACTGTGACCCGGGAGATGTAAGTAAAATAAACCCTTTCTTCCACAAGTTGGCACTGGTCAGAGTGTTTTGTCACAACAAAGGAGAAGCAAACTAGGACAGTAACTCCAGTTCCAGGGAATCCAAAATCCTCTCTGACCTCCGTGGGCATTGCATGACATGGGTGCACTTCTATACATGCAGGAAATATACCCATACTCATGAAATAAAAATAATACAATTTTTTAAAATTTCCATTTATATGATTCAATTACAAGAATGTGAACAAATCTCAACCAAAGACAGTGGTATCTATCACATTGATTTTAAGTTTTTTGTTTGTTTTTTTTTAAATGCAGTATGACTTAATAAGCACCTGAAATTGTTAAGGCTGATCTCAAGGCTCATTACCAACAAAATTTTCCAAATACAGTATACTGGATAATGATCCAAACATAAACTAAGTTATGAACTAAAATAGACAAATTATGCCTATGGAAAGGAATAGAAAGAAATTGGAAACAAAAAGTAAAGCAGCATTACTTCATTTGGTAAACTGCATATCTGGCCTCTAAGAATACAAAGAAAGAAAGCAGGATTAAAATGCTAATGGAAAACAAAAGAATCGTAAATCCCAGACTATTTGAGTGTATATGTGGGTGCCACTTGTGTGCCCATGCAATGCACCCATACACAGATGAACATGCATGTGGAAGCCAGGAGTCTTCAGGTATCTTTATCACTCTCCATCTGAATTTTTAATTAGGTATTTATCTATTTATTTATTGAGTTTATGTGTATGAATATTTTGCCTACATGTATGTAAGTGTACCTGTGTCATGCAATGCCCACAGAGGCCAGAAGAGTGTTGGATCCCCTGGAATTGAAGTTATGGTTGTTAGCTGCCATGTAGGTGCTAGGAACCAAACCCAGGTCCTCTGCAAGAAGAGCCAGTGCTCTGAACGGCTGAGCCATCTCTCCAACTTACACCCTATTTGAGGCAGCTTCTCTCACAAAAGGGGTACTCATTAATTGGCTAGACTGGCTGGCCAGCAAGTCCCAGGGTCCTCTGGCCTCCTCCGCCATCCTCCAAAGCACTGGGGTGCATACTGCCCTCAAGGCTTCTACATGGGTGTTGGCGAAACCAAAGCCAGGTCCCATGCTTGTACAGTAAACACTTCACCTACTGAGCTATCCCCTGAGCCCTAGATATACTTTTAATTATCTAAAATGATAAATATATTTCCCAACAACTAGTACTTTAACCAAACATACTATAGCTATGTTTTCTACTGTCTGACCAGGAAGTGCAATTTTCTCTTTAAATTTTTCCTTTTTCCTAAAGTAAAAGAATTAAACACCCCAATTTGCACAACAAACTGTATTTTATAATTTACTAAAAATTTTGATCACTAACTTTTACCTTAACACAAAGAGTAAAAGCAAATTTTGCCTCTGTTCTTTGCACTAAAATGGCAATAACAGAATGCCAATAATAACACTGAGACTTGGCAACAGGAACTATGATAACTGAGTCAGAGCATCAGAGAAGATCTAGGACCCCAGTTTGAAGGGGAAGAAGGGAAGCTTATCTCATTTCCGTCTCCTTCCACATTTACACAAATGCTCAAGCATGCTGGAAGTTAGTGTAGGTGGGGTGTTAGAAAATCCTAACTAAAAAAAGTAAGACCCACAGATACTGGAGCTGGAGAGATGGCTCAATGGTTAAGAGCACTGGCTGTTCTTGTAGAGGACCTGGGTTCAAATTCCAGCACCCATATGGCAGCTAAGAACCAGTTCTAGGGGATCTGATGCCCTCTTCTGACCTCCGTGGACACTGCACGACATGGGTGCACTTACAGACATGCAGGCGTTAACACTAATCCACATAAAAGAAAAATAAGTAAAATAAAAAGACCCACAGGTACCGACTTCTATGGTTTCTTCAAGGAAAAGACTTCATGTGAATTAAATCATTCTCCAGAGAAGCCCTTCCAATGATAAGTCTTGCCCATACACAAGCTACTGGATCAGTCAGCTTCTTTGTGCATTACTCTAGAATCTGAACAAATCTCCAAAAACCATTGACATTTTAAGAAATGGTCTCATGTGAAACTTACCAATCACAACATACATGTATGCGTGCACAGTTAAATACGTACATGAACTCAAATTTGAGTAGAATCAAGGCAAAGAACACAAGGAAAAAAGTTTTTTTCCTTCCAAGTAATATTAAGAGAAATAATTATGGAGCAAAATAAGCTACCAGTAAGAGAATACATACACAATGGTAATCAGATAATGAAACTTTATGGAAGTCCTTACAAATGGACATTGCATAAATATCAAAAACTATATTGAAAACATTGAAATTGTACATAGATTACCATTTAAATAGAACATTTAGAATTTTATATATATGAATAATATATATTATATAATGAATAAAGAAATATGGAAATGAAAACCCTCATTTAGATAGCTTGTATTTATGGTTAGTGTAGAATGGGAAGAGGAAGAGGGTTCTAATTAATTTCTAATGTTTCAGTTCTTAAGAGTAGTGAGTAGGACTTTTTTTTTCTCTATACTCTTTGAAAGGCAGTCAGAAAGAAAAAAAACATTTGAGAGATGTTTTAATGTCTTTTTTTGGATGCTCTCTTTATGTCCTGGTGAAGTGAGGCTTTCAAAGGCTCACTAACAAGATAAATGAAGTATATTTGGATCAAGTATACACAGTGGCAGAAATACCATTTCAATCTATGAAAGAAGAGACCTAGATTCTTCTGACTCATGTACTGCCACATCCAGCACAGTGACCCTGAGCATTTTAGTAACTTCCACCACTTTGTTTACCATCAAATAAGAAAACTCTGGGGCTGGAGAGATCACTCAGTGGTTAGGAGCACGAGCTGCTCTTGAATAGGGCCTGGGTTAGGGTTCCAGCACCGACAGTGGCTAACATCCACCTGCAACTCCAGTTCCAGGGGATTCTGACATCTTTTTCTGGCTTCCATGAGCATTGCACGACACAGGTGCACTTACATACATGCATCAATACACTCATACACATAAAATAAAAATAAAACTTTTTAAAAAGAAAATTCAGTTACAAATCTCTAAGGTGTTTGTACTAGATTCCAGGCTAAATTATAGTTTCCATTTTTAATCCAATATCTGAGACTTTGTAAACTTGCAAAGTTTAGGTGAAATACAAAATTATTTAACTTCTATTTTCAAAGAGGTCATATTGTTAAAGTAGGCAAAGTCTTTTACACAGGGTATAGACAGTATCTTGTTGAGGTTTACCAACATATATACTGTAGTTTTAATTTTTTTAATATGACTTTGGAATGTCTTACATGGTGATCATTTTAATGTTCTATTTTGCCACCAAAAGTTTTCAAACTTTATGGGCTGGAAAGATGGTTCAGCAGTTAAGAACACTGTTCCCTAAGGGGATCTGGGTTCAATTCCCAGGACCTGAAGGTGACTAAAAACCATCCTTAACTCCAATTCCAGGGGATCTGATGCCCTCCTCTGACCTCTAACGGCATTGTATGACATAGAAACACTTACACACATATGGGCAATACACTCACACAGATAAAATAAAAATAACCAAAACAGTTTTTTTTTTAAGTTTTCAATTTTAGTATGCATAAAGTCATCTTCAATACTGCTCAAAATAGAATGCTGGGCCCCACCCCTGTTGTCAGACTGTGTGGAGGCTGAGTGATTTACAGATGATTCTAACAAGTTCCAGATGATATTGATCCATTGGTCCAGGGACCACAACCTGAAAACCTCTGCCCTATGCTTTAAAATATATTAGCTAGCCAAGTCATTCTCCTGGGGAAAACTCTTCTATGTTCTTTTTGAACTGGAACTTGTCCTTGGGCCTTGTCCTCAAAAGCAAAAATTTTACCTTCATTATCAGATCAAGAATTTCCTCACTACCAACTGTCATTCAGTGATACTGATTATGCTGGACTATCTTCAACAAGAAGCTATCAAGTCAGTTTGGCCCAATTACCAAAAGAAATATCTCACCCCTAATGTTTTCTTAGTAATTTTCCACCTCTACCCTGTTCCCTGGCTATAAATCTTCACTCCACTTTGCTAGATTCAAACCTAGGCACAGTTCTATACTTGGTTTTCTTTCCCTTGTTACAACAGTCCAGGAATAATGTCATAATTTACTGCTTTAACCAACGCCCGGCTTTCCTTGGCAGCACATACCAATAAGAAACAAATACATCATGTACTTATAAAAATTTTATAAAGAAAACTATTGTTTTGTGCAATAGCTGTAAAGAACAGAAAGGCGGTGGCGGGGGTGACAAAAAGGAAGGGAAAGGAAAAAATCAACCTCCATAACAAAGAGAGAAAGCCCAGTAGTGAAATGCTTGCCTATCACAGATAAGGCTCTGGGGAGTGGGCCCTAGGACCACAAATACATATACACACATACAGACCCACTATAAGAAATTAGGCTTTTAAAATGTCTGATAATATACTTTTATCCTCACCCCCACCATCTAACTTAGGGCCTTGCACATGCTGACTACTCTACCGCTGTGCTACACCCCCAGCCCTTATTTATGTTATTACCAGTGGATTAAATTATGCATAAAAATTTTTGTTTTCTGCAACTTTTAATACAAAGATCTCAGAATTATATTACATTGCCTAAAAATCTACCTATAAATACATATAGATATATAGTACCCTTTGCATTATGCTTTAAAAACTGATGTCATTCTTTTAAAATTCCCACAAATGATAGAACACATAGCACACCCAGGAAAACGGGATATGTTTAGTCACAAACAGCAAGAATTTCAGTCTACTATAGGGGTCTCCCAGACAAATTACCGTACAATAGAAGCAAACTTACTAAGGCTGAACAGGGAGCTAAAATTTGCAATTACTAAGAAAATGTGATTAGACAACTCACACCAAGAACTTGCAAAGCCAGGCTTGAGATTTAACAATGGAGACCTACAAAGTGTTTTTGTTTGGTCAGAGGGTGTTTGTTTTGGTTTAGATGGAGTCTCAGGTTGGCCACAAATTTAGATGGAGTCTCAGGTTGGCCACAAACTCATGGCAATCCTCCCTCGTCAGCTTTCCAACTGTTAGGATTCCAAGCATGCTCACCATGCCCAGCTTTTAAAATATCTTAATAACATAGTTATATGTAGGTGAACAACTAGCAGACCAGAAAAGAGATACACAGAGCCTTACAGAGAGAGAGCAGTATGATACAGGTGTGGTGGCACATGCCTCTTTTAATCCCAGCACTGGGGAGGCAGAGGCAGGCCCATCTCTGTGAGTTCTATGGCTAGCCTGGTCTACACAGTAAGACCCTGTCTCAAAAAAATGAGCACTATGAAGAGGTAAGACTGGAAGCAGCATGATCACAACTAACATTCCAGGAAAGATAAAGAATGGATAGAGTTGGAGACATTTAAATCTGTTATTTACTCATTAGAAACATACTGAGCTCCTAGAATAGACAGCATACTACCAAGCCCTAAAGGTAAGAGATAAAAGTAAGTTTATCTTAGAGGAGCTGTGAATCTGAAGGAGATGGAAAAAGCAGAATTACAAAACCATCTAGTTCTTCTAATACAAAATCTGAACAAATCAAATTTGGAAGGTCAGAAACCTTTTAGGCCAGGTACAGTGGCAAAAGACTTCAATCTTGGGGGCAGAGGCAGGTGGGATCTCCTAGCCTGGTATACAAAGGTACTTCCAGGCCAGTTAGGAATACATAGTAAGATTCTGCTGAGAGACTGAGGAGCAGAGGAGAAAGAGAAAGAGAGAGAGAAAAAGAGAGGGAGAGGGAAGGAAAAAGGGAGTGAGGGAGGGAGAGAGAGAGAATATATATGAATATCTGGAGATGGAAAAGGAATCACTAACCTCTAAAGGAATCACAGAGAAACTATAATAGGCCAAATGTAAATAATGTACATAAGAATGAGTCAGATAACAAATGTAAATTTCCTTTCAATAACAGACTAAAGAGAAGGATAAAGAGAGAACAAAGAGGAGCCCTGCTACAGGTTTAAAATTGCTCTCAATGCCAGAATGACCCTGGACAAGGATGCTATTAAGTTCCTATTCATAGAAGAAAAAGTACTACCACTTCAAAGTGGTCATGACAAAAGGAGGACACAGTACTTTATCATTAGTTATTCTAGCTCACAAAAGCTTTATTATCCTGTATTCAAACTAAAAATTCATGGTTAGAAAAATAAAGAACAGGGGATGAAGAGATGGCTTAGTGGTTAAGGGCACTGGCTGTTCTTACAGAGGACCCAGGTTTGATTCCCAGCACCCATATGGGGGCTAACAACATTCCAGTTCCTGGGGAATCCAATGCCTTCTTTTGACTCCTCAGGCATTGCATGAAACCAGTGAGCTCAGTGGTTATAGAACACACACAGCATGCAGGAGACCCTGGATTGGGTCCCCAGCACCAAGAAAAAACAATCCTTTCTAATCATGATTTTTATGCCTCAGCTGATTCAAGAGTTAAAAAAAAAAAAGGTACTTAATGGAGCGTTTAGGTGAAAATATTCAGAAATCTGAGGGATATTTTCTTTACAATAAAAAAAAATGGAAACACTTAAGTTATGCATTAGGCAATACCTGATGAATAACTTCATTAATGGCAAAAGAAATCATTTGCACTGTTAAGTTCTTTCAAGGCTAGGGAGGACACAGCACACACTGTGTAAGCACAAGGAGCCAAGTTCAGACCCCAGAGCCCATGTTATTATCATTTTTGAGATTTATTTTTAATTATGTGTGTGTGTTTGTGTGTGCATATGTGCACGTGAGTACAGGTGTTTATAGGAGCCAGTGGTGACGGATCCTCCAAGAGCTAGAGTTACAAGCAGTTTTGAACTATCTAATATGGCTGCTGGGAATTGAACTTTGGGTCCTCTAGAAGCAGAGTATGTGCTCACAACCTCTGAGTCATCTCTCCAGCACTTACTTTCTAATTTAAAAGTTCCTTTTTAGGGCTGAAGGGATGGCTCAGTATTTAAGAGGGCATTTGTTGTTTTTTTCCAGAGGATCCAGGTTCAGTTCCCAGCACCCATATCCTGTGGCTCACAACCACCTGTAACTCCAGCTCCAGGGAATATGACACCTCTTCTGGACTCCATGGGCAACTGTACTAATGAGTACATACCTACCTCCACCCACCCACCCACCCACCCACTGCCTCTAGTAGTGCAAGGAGGCAGCTAAACACTCTAAGCTGCCAAGGATGACTCAGAACCTCTGAGCCTCCCTGCTTCATTTCCTGAAGTCCTAGAATTATAGGCATTATAGGCTTATGTGGTACTGAGACAGAACCCAGGGCTTTGAACACAGCAGGCAAGCACTGTGCCAACTGAGCTACAATTGCTAGCCCTATTTTAAAATTTCTTATCATTAAAAAAAAAAAAAAAGTTGAAGAGCTGGAGAGATGGCTCAGCAGTTAGGAACACTGGCAGCTCTTATAAAGGACCTGGGATGGGTTCCGGGCACTCAGCTGGCAGCTAACAATCCTCTGTAACTCCATTTCCAGGGGATCCATCACCCTCTTCTGGCTTCCAATGGCAATGCACACATGTGTGTACTCATAGGTAGGCAAAATATAAAGTATACATGAAATAAAAATTAAAAATTTCAAAAATTTTACATTGAATCATTTTGGTTTGGTTGTTGCAAACTGGTATAAGATACCTAAACATGACATTTGAATTTTGCCGTCAACTGCTAATACTAAACATACTTACGTAACAGTGGGTATGAGAATGTGGTATTATCCTTTCAGTGGATATTCAATTTTATTTTTATTGTTCATTCACAGTGGGCCCCACACCACATTCATGAGTGTACATACCCGTGGAGGCCAGAAAAGCTGGAGATCCCTTGAAGCTGGAGTTATGGGGCGGTGTGGGCCACCCGACATGGGTACTACAAAACAAACTCAGGCCCTCTGTAAGAGCTGTAGAACCTCTTAACTGCTGAGCCATCTCTATAGCCACCTACATCTTGACAATAATATATTACAAATAAATCTAAATATCTGAGAACCAATAAGGAAAGGCTTCAAATGAAAATACAGGCTAAGTACCTATATATAATAACATTTCATAAGGCACAAGAAATGTAATAATCAGCTTCCTCATGCAATACTCTGAAAATACACGTCTTCTCTGATATAAAACAGTAGTCAGTATATACTGAACTGCTACATCTTCCCTGGCTTAGAAACAATTAATTTTACTTTTTTTTTAATGGTACATAGTTGAATGGCTAAGGATAAAATTAAGAGCCTGAAAATTACATTGAAACAAAAGATTTAACCTTTCCTCAGGAGGCCATGAAACTTTATGCATCCCCTTCATGTCTAAGGTTAACATGTGCTTTAAAAAATATTCATTAACTCTCATGTATTTTATATCTCAAGAAACAAGTTTAAATTCCTACATTAAAGGTTTTTTTTTGTTTGTTTGTTTTTTTAAGTTGGGCACAGTGCGCCTGCTTATAATCACAGCACTGGGAAGTAGAGGCAGGAGGATCTACAGTTTATGGTGACCCTCAACTACATAATTAGGCAGAGGCCAGCCATGTAAATGTGAGGACCTGACCTCAATCCTCAGAACTATATAAAAACTGCTAGATGTGAAGGTGCACCTGTATTATCTATCAGTGCTGGGGACAAAGAAACAGATCACCAGATGATGATGTCACATTAGACTAATTGGGGAGTTAGTTCTAGGCCAGAGAGAGACTCTGTCTCAGGAAAAGAAAAATAAGTAGACAGCACTTGAGAAATGACACTCAAAACTGATCTCTGACTTCTACATGCACACCGACCCACTTGCACCTGCTCACAAACACAAATACACACAAACTATCTTAATGTATAAGATAATAAAGAATAATTTCTGTATCAGAATATAATTCAGAAAAGCTTCCCATAGACAGTTTATAACTCTGACCCTGGTTCTACATTTCCCAGGAAACCAGATAGACTATTTTAATTAAACATTGTAAACAATTTACTTAGTTGCCAGTAGAACTCAAATTTTTGCTCACAATTCTTAGGAGGTGTGTGCTTCTGTAAAGTCAGTCGTGATCATTGTTTTTTTAAATCTATTTTAATTGTATGTGTATACATATTTTCCCTGCATGTATGTAAGTGTACTACATGCACACAATGCCTGTGGAGGCCAGAAAAGGGCATCAGATCCACTGGAACTGGAGATACAGATAGTTGTTAGCATCCATGTAGGTGCTGGGAAGTGCACTGAGGTCCTCTACAGTGCTCTTAACTTCTGAGCCATCTCTGCAGCAAATGGCTTTAAAAAAAAAAAAAAAAAAAGTCATCTCATGTATTCCAGACTAAAATCTGTTCCTGTCCTGTTTTATAAGGTGGTGGAGCTCGAACATAGGACCTTAAACATGCTAGACAAACACTCTACCACTCTAGCCAAATCCTTAAGACAAATAACTCAATTTTCTTTGTCAGCAAGGCAGCAAATAGTTTAGAAAGGAGCAAGTAACACAACGGAAGCCAATAACAGGTTATGAAGTACCTTGGACATATGTCATCTTACTTTTAAAAGAAAAATATGACCAGGCATGGTGACAGACACCTTTAATCCCAGCACCTGGAGGCAGAGGCAGGCAGATCCCTGTGAGATCAAGGCCAGTCGCATCTACATATCGAGTTCTAGGTCAGCTGTGACTACAGAGAGACTCTGTCTCAAAAAAAAGAAAACAAAACAAGAACAAAAAGAATTATTCAGGTATGAATATATTTTCTGAAGTTTGAGTATTTGCTATATGAAGCATTTTCACATAAACATTTTTTAAGAAAAGTATAGGACTTCCTTTCCCTACTAGACATCTCAGATTTGTTCTGAGGCACAAGGGAAGAATTATTCCTGGTGCCTTTCTCTATTTCATATCCTTTCTATGCTCTAGGGTTACTATTCAACCATAGTAACTGCTGAACCATGTGAATATGTTGTAAGGACAATATCCACCATTCTCAAATATTTGAGTGGGTTACCTCCTAAAAATTCAGGACCACTGTCTTGCACAATAATAGCCTAAAAATTAATCTGGACTTTTTTTTTTCCCTGTGCTGGGGATTGAATCCATTGAGCTATAGTCCCAAACTTTATAAACATATATATATATGTGTGTATATATGTATATATATACTTATATACATATTTAATAATCAATGTTATACCATCTAATCCACAGACCATATTTATTTTTCAAATGTCTCTGACTGATGTCCTCTTCTCTCCCAGAATCCAATCCACAATCATAAATTACATTTAGTTGTTTCTTTAATTTCTCTTACTCTCGAAAAGTTCCTCATTTCCTAACAGGCTTTTTTTGTGTAATATTTTTATTGAATTTTTGTGTATGTCATAAAAACACTGAAGGGACTATGAAATAGTGTTCGTGTGACTTTAAAAATATGCTTGGTGAATTAAACTGATTCTTGAGCATGTATGTCTGGAAAGCCTTGTATCTCATGAGAAAGTTTATGCAAGGATGCTTGCTGGGGAGCTATCTCCGGAATGCTGGCACTCGCCTAGATTCTCGGGAGACTCTCCCAAGAAGGCACACTACGGTGATCCTCTTATCCTGCTCATTCTATTTTACTAAATAGCTCTACTCCAGCCTCTTTATTATTGCTCGTTGCTCTGTAAACATTCGGCTATAGCTCTAATGAGTATAAAAGCAGAGTTGCCTGTGCTTTTGGCACTCGTGCGTGGGTGAAGAAAGAAAAGTAAAGAGTCCCCTGGTCTTTTTTCAGTTCCATGATAATCCATTCAGGTTCCTGTGGCTGCCCCCTTGGCAGCCACAGAACATCTTAATCATCTTCATACCCCATTCCCCACTGGCACCCTACCACAGCCCCGACCCACCGGAATGCTTGCATCCTGTTGTTTGTGTTAAGGCCTATTGAGCCAAGTCAGTGTCCCCAGACATCCCTCGATGCAAGTTCATCCACTGAGGTCTAGTCAGCCTACCTAGAGTCAGTCCCTTTAAGAAGTTCAGCTCTTCCTCATCCAGTAGTAATCAGCTGTCAATAGTTCTTCAACTAAGATTGGGGCCTGTTTTCCAGTTCTGTGCTGGGTTTTTGTCTGCTTAAGTTTGCATGGATCTTGTGCATGCTGACACCATTGCTGTAAGTTCATAAGAGTAAGGTCCCAGGGGCCTACAGACTCTATTTCTATATGGTCATGCACCTCTTCCCTGGCTCTTACATAACCAACAGTGCCAGACAGGAGAAACTTCCCCTTGAGTTGTTGGCCAGGATAGTCCAAGAGACTCCCAAAATTACAAAGGGTGTTGCCACAGCCCTTGACTGCCTCCCAGAACTTGAAGGTAAGACCCTCCTATTGCAGAAGACAGGACATACTTTCTAACAAGTTTTTTTAAAGAATAGAAGCTAGTTGTTTTGTTGAATTTGGGACTGGCTGTCGTTGAATTATATTATATTAAGGCACTTTTTGAGGGAAAACCATACATGTCCTGTCCTCAGTTCACCAGACTAGGAAGCACATAACACCAACTGTACTAGAGACAATTTTAAATGGCCAAAGATTTCATTGTAATTATATTTAAATTGATGTATAAAACCCACAATTATACAGCTACAACAAAGTGAAGCTTTTCTGAAATTAATATAAAAAGGACTGGAGAGATGGTTCAACAGTTAAAAGTACTGGCCACTTTTGCAGAGGACCTGGGTTTGGTGTCAGCAGCTAACCCACCATCTGTAACTCCAGTTCCAGGGAAACCAACACTCTCTTCTGATCTCTATGAGCATTACACACCATGTGCTCCAGTTGCATACATGCAGGCAATATGCTCATACACATTAAAATTAAAAAAAAAAAACTAAAGGAAAACCAAATTAGCACAGGAAGTAACTAACGTGGGGTAAGAACTCCTACATGTGACAGGTTAAACTACATTCGAAATAGCCTAGAATTAACGATAATTCAAAAGGAAAGTCCACGCCAGACTCTGTCCAGAAACTAATGGAAGCAGATGATTTTTCACCCTGAAAGATTTGATGAGAAGGTAAGTGATTAAAAACAATTAGAATTCCCAATAAAATAGAATTTTACTGCATAGGAAGACAATATTATTATCAAGAGAATAATATACACTTTAAAGTAACAAAGGATGAATTTGTTTGTTGGGGTTTTTTTTTCTTTATTTGTTTTTCTGAGGCAGAGTCTCACTATGTTGTCCTGGCTGGCCTAGAACTCGCTGTGTAGACAAGGCCAGCCTCAATCTCATAAGAAACTCACCTGGCCTCTGCCTCCTAAGTGCTGAGATTAAAGGTATAAATCACCATGACTGGCTGTATAACCTACACTATATTTTAACCTAATACTAATGATGTCTAGTATTAAGAAAGGGTTCAAAGGTAAGAATCCTACAAAATTGTTTAGATGTAGCTTAATACTAGATAAAAATACTTGCCTGGCATGCAAAAAAAGCCAGAAGCACAATATCAGTAAATGCCTACTTGTGCATAATCCCAACAGCACACTCTGACTTCTTATAAAAGAAAGTAAATAAATGTCTTTTTCTTCTAAGATAGGGTCCGGGCATAAAGTCTAGGCAAGCCTGGAACTTGTGATTCAGCCAGCTCTGCCTCCTGAGTGCTTTGATTACAGGTAGGTACCACCACACCCAACAAGACTTTTGTAAATCAAAAGGGCCTGTGAGATCTAGTTCTTAATTCCCTCTTTATTCTGTCGCTCATTTTTCTAAATCTCACATTGGAGTCATTCATATTCCCTATGCCCTTGAAGAACTTACAAAAACTAGTGTTCAGAGAAAACTTGCAAGAGCAAGTATACAAACTGCTATTTAAAAAGAAATGGTTAGGGGAGAAAAGTGATGACTCCTTTAAAAAGCAGCCAAATTTCCATACAGAGATGGTGGAAGCAGAAATGGACAACCAAGGATTTTCCTACAAGAGCATAAATGCTGGGAATTGCTAGGAGACTGTGTCTACTGCGATGCTTTGTTACATTTTAGGATCCTACAAAGGCACTTCTCTTTGTTCTTTCTAGCATGCAGACATGGTCTCTGCCCTTCTTCTGCAAGACAATATAAAATCCCTTAATGACTATTTATTTCCTTACTCAATTCAACATGGAAAAAACTGTAAAAAGTCAAGTGTGGTGAGCATGCCTCTCATCCCAACACTACGGAACCAAGACTGAGGCAAGAGTGTCATGAATTGGAGTCTGTCTGTGCTATTATAATAAGTACCAGACCAGCCTGGGCTACAGAGCAAAATATTTTTATTTTTAAACCATCAAAAGAAAGTTAATTTCAAGCATGAGGTAGGGCTTCACTTCAAAACTTTTTTCCTCTCAGATTTTTCCATTCAGCTACTTTTCTACTTCCTCTAGTCTAACCAAAACAGTGCCTACAGATCTAGAAATCCAACTTTTCTCTGACTTTGTCAAACAAAAAAGCCTTTATGTGGTATAAGCATTTGAGGATGGTTTTATTGTGTGTATGCTATTAAAACTTAGTATATACACAAAGTACAGCATTTTGATTAAGGTGACATTTACACTAAAACAACACATGGAAATGATTAGCATATAAACTAAAACTGTGCAAAGAAATGTCCTAATCTATTTCAGTTATGGTCTTTACCACTTTGTTCAATTATTGAAAAATCAAGCTGCAATCTTAACGAAGTTCTACAGAGGGAGCTAGCACCAAAGAATAGACTGATGTTAAGACGAACAAAAGCCACAGCCTGCTGCAAATAACAGATTTCCATCATCAATGGGCTCACCTTGATGACTACATAATTCAGAACAGCCCACATTGCTTTGATAACTATTAAGTTTTTTATTTAGTTTGTTTCTCAATTTCTTAATAAGGTATCTTTTTAGATTAAATAATCTCTCCTTTAGAGAACAGGACACAGAACTCAGCTTCAATGCCAAAAATGGGGCATACAAAGTCTTTTTGTTTTTCCTGACAGCAGGGCAGTCAAAGTTCCCAGGGGGAGCTGAGTAATAAGTATTTCTCTGTCATATAAAACAAATGAATTTGAGACAGGGTCTCCTTGTAGGCCCAGCTGGCCTAGAACTCACTAGATAGACCAGACTGGCCTCAGTCTCACAGAGATTCACCTGCCTCTGCCTCCAGAGTGCTAGGATTAAAGGCATGTGCCACCACATCTAATGACTTACATATTTTGAATGTTATTAGAGGCTTAGCTTTGTGATTTTCTCATTTACTATCACACAGTCTTTTACCTTTTATGTGTATTAGACTATGACTGCTATTTCAGTGGTAATGCTGTTAGTAATGATATTGATACCTACAATGAAGAGACAGATGTTCAGTTTCGATTTCCAATGAGCATGATATTCAGAGAAAAATCCAAGTTACATATACTAGCAAAATTCTCATGCAAAATTCATTTTCTGCTGCTGCTAACATGGGGACCTTCCACTCGGAGTGGTGTGGAAAATTTTTTATGCAGTTACTACATTCTCCAGACATGGTCAGTCACACAGTTTCTGTATGTGTGAATTTTGCCATAGGAACTGACATTCGTTTACTAGGACCCAACACCTAAGAATTAAGGAGCTGGTGCTTCAAAATGGCTCAGCAGTTAAGAGAACCAGCTGCTCTTATAGAGGACCTGAGTTCGATTTCTAATGTGGTACATATATGGCAGCTAAAAACCTTCTGTAACTCAAGTTCCAGGGGATCTGATGCCGTCTCCTGACCTCTGTGGACCTCTGTTGCAAAACACAGATGTACTTACATACATGTAAGCAATACACTCATATACAAAGATTAAAATAATATTTTTTAAAGAAATAAGAAGTATACTTTTAGAAATTAAACCTATTCAATTGTGGAGGAAAATTAGGAAAGTGGCTTTTTGGTGGGGATTTGCTTTCGGTTTTTTGTTTTGCATTTTGAGAAAGAAATCTTGCTACTGGGCCAGGCTAATCAGGTTCTTTGTGCTTCAGCCTCTTGAGCTCTGAGAAACTAGGGAAGTGAAAGGCCCAAGGTTCAGCAGGAAGGTGCTAGGCAGCCCCTTGTAGGCTAGGGAGTTGGATATTTGAAAGAAGCACTTAAGGCATGCTAGCTGCTGGCGTAACATGTCAGGGTGGTCAGGGAGGACTTGGCAATTTGAAGGTCCCTCCAGGGTTTTCAGTGCAGCATGTGCTGAAAGGTTGGACCTGGTGATTGGGAACTTGGGTTAATTATCTTACCTTCTCCACTTAATGTCTTTTTTTTTTGTAAAAATCTAACAATTTTATTTTTGATAACAATAATATGAAACTGTGACAGTAAAAAATTTAAACATAAACACACAAAGATATGTTCAGAGGTTCTGTATGCATGATAATGCCTTTAACTTTTTTTTTTTCACATTTATGGGGCTTAGGCTGGCCTTGAACTGGCAATCCTCCTGCCTCAGCCTTTCTAATAATGATAACAGCCTATGGCACTAGCTTCTACTCTTTAAAGAGATGTCTCTCAAATACCATTTTGGCTTAAATTAACAATTTTCTACAGTTACCCCTGTTTTCATTTATTCCATAGTCTCTCTAGGTATAGCTTCTTGGATTCTACCATCAAGTTTATAGGAAAATTCTGAACCATTTGTGAAATATATGTAAGACTGAGATGACTTCACCTGACGTTTGCTTGGGATTTTAAAATAAGTCATTTGATGGTATCAGAAAATAAGTAGCAAAGAAATGTCATAGACTAAGTAGCTATTCCTGTTAGCACCAACAGCTTTTTAAAGACTAATTTAAAAATATAATGAAGCTTCTTTCTTCTTTGCAAAAATCATGACTGCATACCAAAAATCAATTTCAAAGTATGCTTCTGTGACCCAGGCATATAACTTGGTGTTAAAAGTGTCTGCCTAGCATGCATAAAGCTCTGTTTGATCCCTAGCACTGAAACAAACAAATGAAAAAAAAATAAATGTTTCTTATATAAGAAAGACTAGTAGCTTAGATTAAAATTTCCCAGGAAAGGTTCACACACAGCATTAAAGGACTAAGACTGAAGGAGTCTGTGTTCCAGGGGTAGGAGATCAAAGCCCACAAAGATATCAATGACAAGAACTCTGAAGATATTCAGAGAAATACAGAAGCTTGAAATTACTTAACATATTATATATGGCTGCATAATATTTCATAATGTTTTCTAAGAAACATCTTTCAAATGCTGTAAAACTTGGAACTTGGTTTATGACAAGGAATTCTAATCTTTCAATCTTACCACATCCTGTTTAAGGAAGGATAGCCTGAGGAGGTGGAACTCTATTCTCTTTCTGCTGATTCTTTGAAACTAGCCAACCAGGAAAGATTCTGAGATGGGGCCCCAGCTAACTGGGAAAAGACAGTCCTCTTGTATTAGGAATATAAGCCCACCAAGTTTCTGGGTCCTATGTACCTGCTGGATCTGACTAACCATCTACACCAAACTTTTGCAGAAGTAAAATCTGTCTTACCCAGTTACTTTCTCTTTGTCCATGTGTTCTTTGTGCAGGATTGAGGTCCTAGACCTTGGATTTTATTTCTAACAGATTTTATAATAGTTCATAACATTTAATAATCAAAAAGATTTTTGTAGCAAACTGTCAAAAACTGCATTTTTTCCTCTCCTTGGAAAAATTTAACTGCCTTTGATTTGGAAGGCAGGCATACACAGTAATTGATTGGTTTTCCTCAACCCACTCAACATTGGTTATAAGTTTGAAGTGATTTCTAAAAACCACAAAATGAAATTGTGAGGTTCATTGAACCAGTAAGATATTCTACTCATTCTTATCAGTTACTGAAACTAATATTAACCCTTTTTCAAAATTACTATATATTCAGGGAGCATCTTGGTGTAACTTTTTTAAGTGCTTAAATGGAATCAGGAGGCTAGTTTCCAGTCCAGCAGTGTCATTAAACAGGAGTACTAACCCCTAACAAGTCACTTTACTAATGTGACTCTCACCCTGTTCATGACAAATGATAGCATTGGTTCCAAGGATTCTTTTCTAGATTGTTCTATACTTTTAAGAGACAAGAAAGAAAGTGGACCCTAACAATGGGACCACAAAAATGTCCAAGATATTTTTTAAGTGCATCATGCTTAAAATATTGAAAAGAGCAGGTGTGGTGTACACGCCTTTAATTCTAGCACTTGGGAGGAGAGGCAGGTGGATGTCTGTGAGATTGAGGCCAGCCTGGTCTACATAGTAAGTTCCAGCCCAGCTGGAGCTGCAGAAAGACCCTGTCTCAAAAAGACAAAAAAAAAAAAAAAAAAAAAAAAAAAAAAAAAAAAAAGAATGCTGGGATGGGATTAAAGGCATGTGCCACCATGCCCAGCCATAGCCCTAATCTTTAAGTTTAGACTTTTGCCTTAAACAAATCCACTTTATCATGAACAAAATCTATTAGCCTTAAAAGGAATAGATTCTTTGATCATTCTAACAGAAGTCATCTCAATTTTTTTCAAAGAACTATTAAGTCACAATGCTATTAACACAATTAACAATGGACTCCAGAAAATACCAGTGTTAGTGAATATCTCTAACTTCTTTGAACCTATCTTAAACAATACTTATAAGCCTCCTCTTTGATTTAGAACCTGGACACTGCATTCTAAGAAATTATATTTTTACCCTCTACCAAATATCAAAGTCTAATAGTGTTCTTCATAACAACTATGCTTCACGTAACTCGCTTAATTTATTTCTGTTCCATTTATCATAATTCTAAACCAACAAAACTATCTTTAAAATACAACTGATTTTTACATGACAATTTAAGAATTTAATGGATGATGCTGACAAAATTTTTTTTCTTTCATACAAAGAAAAAAAAAAAAAACAAAACAAACAGTAAAGGGCTGCAGAGATGGCTTGTTGATTAAGAACACTTACTATTCTTCCCAGCACCCACACAGTAGCTAACACTCATCCTTAATTCCAGTTCCAGGGGATTCAATGTCCTATTCTGATTTCCATGGGCACCAGGCATGCACATGATGCACTTATATACATGCATGTAAAATGGTCATACACATAAAATAAAAATAACTAAAATATTTTCAAAAGCCACCAAGCAGAACTAATATATCAGAAGGAAAATATATGTAGAACAGTATATTTTGTTTGCAGATGTTCACCCTTTACCTTAATAGCTTTCTTTAAAAAGTGGGGCAAATATAAAACCTAAGTCTCTATAAGAAAAAATTTCCCCATGCCTTGTGTAGTACAGCAAACTGAAGAAGAAAAACCTTCAGTTATCAAGTCAAGTCTGTATAAAATGGTATGGATACAGAATTCACCTCTAACTCTAGCAACTATTAACTTTCCTTACGTGAGTTCTCATGATCATGTCTCAATATACTACTAAAGATATGTATTTATGCATTTATAAAGTGTACAGATATTCATGTAAGAATGGTTCTATCTTCTAATGTTATAGATCTATAAAAAAAATAAGAAAGTTAACTCCTGGTGAGTCTCTATTTACAAATCAATTTATTATCTTCTGTACAGTATCTCTGAATAGCACCTACTGCAGTGTTACTGCTTGGATATGAAATGCAACCTCCCGGCCCCAGCATGTCTTGCAGGCTTGGTCTATAATGTGATATTCCAAAATGGGGCTTTGGGAAAGTAAAAGAATCACAAGGGCTCTGACTTAATGTATGACCTACTAATGAATTTTAAAACTTAATGGCATTGGGCAGTGGCACAAAGTAGAAAGAGGTAGGGCCTAATTAGAGGTGGCAGAGCCTAATGACATTCCTTGTCCCTGGCAAGTGTCTTCTCTCCTCTCTACCTTCCTTTCCCTCCCCCCCCCCCCATCTCTCTCTCTCCTACTCTTTGTTTTTTCACCTCTCCCCTTGGTTCTGTCTCTGTTTCTGCTTCCTGGCCTCCAGGAGGGGACCACCTTTCCTCCATCACACTTTTCTGCTATACTGACATATGATGAAGCCCCATAGTGATGAAGTCAAGTGACCAATGTGCTGGAATCTCTGAAACCAGGAGCCAAAATAAATCTTTCTTCTCCTAAATTAGTTTTCTCAGAATTTTTTTCATAAACATGGTTATGCTAACACAGTGACTGCCAAGTAAATGAAACACTGAATAAAAGTGTTGTTTTCCTTATTTTAAGCTATTCCACTTACAAAATTAACATTGTAATGGGCTAAAAAATACCTATAGAAGACCGATTAGTCAATTCATGATAGGATTATGCACAAAGAACAAACCACACAGTTTTGGAATAAAATCACATCACAACTTCCCTTATGTAAAATCACCCTCTAAACTATTAAAAATACAGAATAGTGAAACACAGAAACAGGAAAAATCATTTTGCTTAGAAAAATAAATGTCACTGCTGACCATTTTTCCCTTCATGGTGACAGGACGTCCGTGAAGCATGAATGGCTACGTGTTTATGGAATCTGAACCACCAGATTTTAGGAACTAAGACATAATATCAAGATAGATAGAAGCGGGGCTGCAGAGATGGCTCAGGGGTTAAAAGCAGTGGCTGCTCTTGCAGAGGACCTGGGTTCAATTCCTAGAACCCACATGGCAGCAAACCATCCATAACTCCAGTTCCAGGGGATCTGACACCTTCTTCTGGCCTCCATGGGAACTGCAGGCAGGTGGTGCATCTATATACACACAGGCAATATACTCATGCATATAAGATAAAAATTTAACAAATAAACCAAACACATAGATAGAATTATGATTATATTAGTAGCTCTTACTTGCAGACATTGAGTTAGGGTCCACTATCAGTAAGCAGGCCAATGTGATGGCATCCAACTTCTTTTAATGAGTCAAGACTGTCTTAAATATATTATAAGAAGCAATAATGTTTTGTAAGAATAATGCATGGTTTATTAATTAGATAGTTATATTTGAGGGGGGTTTTGGTGAGTATGCATATACATGTGCACGTGTGTGTGTCTGTGTGTGTGTTTTCCATGTGTATGTGTAGGTGGGTAAATGCCACAGTGTGTATGTGGAGCTCAGATGACAACCTAGGGTACTAGTACTCACTTTCCTCCCTAGCTGAGACCAGGTCTCTCTTTTGTTGTTCTCTACTATGTAGCTGGCCCACAAACTTAATGGAATCCTCTTGTCACCACCTTCCATTTCAGTGTAGGAGCATTGGTATTACAGCTGCACACTGCACTTGCTTTATATGAGTTCTAGGGATTCAAATTCAGGTCCTCGTGCTTGTTTGGCAAGCTCTTTATTCATTGAGCTGTCTTCCCAGTCCTAAATTGCACTTCATACCTATCTCATATTTTCTAAAGATTTATTTTTATTTTACATGTATGAGTGTTTTGCTTGCATGTAAGTGTACCACCTGTGTGCAGTGCCCATGGAAGCCAAATGAGGGTGTCTGGTCCCCTGGAATTGGAGTTACAGAAAGTTGTCAGCAACTATATGGGCACTGGGAACTGAACCCAGATCCTCTCTAAGAGCAGCAAGTGCCCTTGACCAACTGAGCAATCTCTCCACCCCTCATGATATTTTTTAAGACTTAGATTTGAGTACAAAGAGATTTTGGTTATTTTAAATTGATTCAAATAACAGTTCATATTTATGGAGCAAATACAATTCAACAATTCCATACATGCATACAACATGTAATGACCAAATCAGTCATTAGCATTTCTACCTTCTCAAACATTTTTCTGTGAGATTTTGGCTATTTAAATTGCAAAGATACAAATGAGATTATTTATAAACATCTTTCATGAAGAGCTGTTGTTTGTGTTAGTGCAAAGATCAAAAAACTACAAGACAAAGAAGAAGCAGTCACAAGAACTGAGATGACAAACTAATACAGTTACTCAACTGCCAATATTAAACAGTAAGAGAACAGATAAACAATGCTACATTACTAAGCAGTAAAATGGAAATTAAATGTCACACGCAGTTAATAATGATGACTCTCGAAAACAAGCAGAGTAGGAGAGCATGGTGGCACACACTTTTATTCTCGGGGAGAGGCAGGCAGATCTCTGTGAGTTTGAGGTAAGCCTGGTCTATATAGTGAGTTTGAGGTTAGTCAGGACTACATAGTGAGACTCTGTCTCAAAACAAAAAAATGTTTAATAAAAGAAACCTTCTAAAATATAAGCCATATTTATGATTTCACTTATGAGACATTCTAGCATAGGAAAACATAAAAAAGAAACAAAAAATTCTAAATATTAAATCTCAGTTGACATATGTTAAATATTTAAGGGGAAGCATTTGAATAGTTGCAAATTACTTTGAAATGAATAAAAAAAAAAGCTAGGAGACTATGTATACAAATGATAAGGAAATAAGGAAGTATAATAAAATGTTAATGATAAAATCCAGATGGTGAGTACATGGTGAATATAGTGTATGCTTATTTATCCATGTCATAGTTTTATGGCTCTGTTAAAATTAAACTTTAAAAATTGTTTTCATGGGGCTGAAGAGATGGCTCAGTGGTTAAGAGCACTGGCTGCTCTTGCAGAGAACCCAGGTTTGATCCCCAGCCACCCACATGGCAGCTAAGAACCACTCCTAACTCCAGTTCCAGGGAAATCCAATGCTCTCTTCTGACCTCCATGGGCACTGCACGACACGAGTGCACCTACCAACATGCAGGCAATACACTCATATACACATAAAATATTTTTTTTTAAAAACTGTTTTTATGCCAGGCATGGTGGCACACACCTTTAATCTCAGCATGTGGGAGGCAGAGGCAGGCAGATCTCTGTGAGTTCCAGGCCAGCAGAGA
The DNA here is from genome assembly GCA_035773235.1 of Eospalax fontanierii. Lineage (NCBI taxonomy): Eukaryota > Metazoa > Chordata > Mammalia > Rodentia > Spalacidae > Eospalax > Eospalax fontanierii. The sequence continues at coordinate 15,944,361 of CM069540.1, read as the reverse complement.
GATCCTGCCTCAAAAGACCAGAAACCAAACAACAACAACAAAAGCATTAGCTCTAACCATGGAGATGAACTATATCATGAATCATTAAATAACTTTTAAATAAAACATTAAATGAATTGTATAGCAAAGTAGATTAAAATGTTACATATTAAATAGTACATATTGTGTATATGTGTGTGGGTGTGTGGTATGTGTGTGCCCACACGCATGCTCACTCATGCATGTATGTGTGGAGGTCAGAGGTAATGTCAGGTATCTTCATCAATTGCTCTCCATGCATTTTTTGACAAAGTGAACCTGAAGCTTGCCATTTCAGTTAAATAGCTGGCCAGCAAGTTCCTATGATCAACCCATGCCCTTGTCTTCCCCACCTCCTCCCAGTACTGCAGTTACAGCACCAGCACACACCCTCAGTTTTTATATGGGTTCTGGGAACCCAATCATCTAAATCTTCATACTTGCACAGCAAGCACTTTACCCATTGGGTAATGTTCCGAACCCAGATAGTCTTTAAAGCAGATTCTGACATTGTTAATATTGGTCATCGTCTGCAAGGGTCAAGGGAAACTCCAGAATAAGTAATAACTTCATTTCCAAGTCAAAACTTCTGTTATGGGACATATAAATAACAACCAACAATGAGTGACACTCACTTTCCCACACTGCCTCTACCTGGCTGTAAACAAGTTATACAAAATTTCCTGTCACTGCATTTCAAAGCCCACTATGGCAGTTACACTCAAGTGACAAGATAATATATTTAAATGATGAGGGAAGGCTAGCATAACAATGGGATGTGGAAATTATTAGAACTCTTGAAAGGAAGTTCTACATACATTTATGATTAATACTTACTGCCATTCCTCATGGAGCAAAAAAAAAGAAAATAATTTGGAAAAAATGTAGGACAGTTTGTAAAAATGAGTTTAAAAAACTGGGCATGGTTGGTACACATACTAAGCCCCACATCTTAGAGGTCTGAGGTATGAGAGTGGACAATCTCAAGGACAGGCTAACATACGTAGGAATGGAGACCAGTCTCTGCTATACAGTAAGATCTTATGTGTGTATGTGATTTGTACATGTAGGGGTATGTACACAAGAACACAGGTGCCAGTGGAAGCCAGAGGCACAAGATCACCTTGAGGTGGAGTTACAGGGAGTTGCGAGCCATCCAACATGGGTGCTGAGAACAGAACCCAGCTCGTCTATGAGAGCAGTATGGACTATTAAACTCTGAGCCATCTCTCCAGCCTAGTCTTGTTTTTTTAAGGGTCGCTCACTGACCTGAGGCTCACTAAATATGCTAATCTGTATGGTCAGCAAGACCCAGGGATCCTCTTGTCTCTTCCCCACCCCCATCCAAATCCACAGGACGTGGTTTACAAGCAAGTCATCTCACCCAGCTTTTTATTTAACAAGGCTTCTGTAGATTGAACTTGGATTCTTATGCTTGTACAGTCAGGACTCTAGCTGCTGGGCCATCCCCCCTGCTTTTGTTTTAATAAGACAGGGTCTGATTCTTTACCCTAGACTGGTTTGGAAATCACTATGTAGTTCAGGCTAGCCTTGAATACTTAACAACTCCCAATCTTAGTATCCCAGATCCTGGGATTAAAAGGTGAACACTGCTGTGTCCAGCTCTGAAACCCATTCCATACGTAAATGAATAAATGCATAAATACTATTTAAAGTACTATTAATCTCAAGAAAAACAGTACTGAAATCATTCTTATCAGAAAAAAAAATTAGTCTACAACATACACAAGAAGTGAAGGCTATATTAACTAAATCAAGAGTCACCTGAGTTACATATGAAAATAAAACAGCAGCTAGGCGTGGTGGCTCTCACCTGTAATCTGTAATCCCAACATGCAGGAAGCTGAGGCAGGAGGACTACCTTGAATTCAAGACCAGTCAAGGCTATATGGCGAGTTCTAGGCCAGCAAAATGAAACCTTTTCTCAAAAATTTAAATAAATATATAAAATGCTTCTAATCCTAAAGAATATCAAACACAGTAAAGACATTTTCACAAAGTTTCTAAAATCTGTGTAATTGCAATAGGACAGAAGCTTGTCATGAGGAATAAGTACAATGTAGTCTAAATGTATAATTAGCATTGAAGTCCTCAAAGCTGTCTACAGGATTATGTGACATTAGGTGTTTATATAATACTCAACACTACCAGCATTTTTCTTACTGCACAATGTGGAAAAAAATAGACTAGCTAAAAAAGTAAAATAAAAGCATATAAAAAATTTTAAAGCTTCCTTCTTTAGGTAACCTAAAGATATTCAAAAGGCTGATACAAATTTTTTAATTCCCAAGCCTAACTAAAATGGTGACAAGTCCCCGTCAAGTGGCAACCTTTTAAAAACTACCTTCCGCAGGAAAATGTCAGATATCCCAGCAGCCTACCTGAAGTTATTTCCAAAAGTTAAAAAATGGAATTAAAAGAAGTACATCAAAAAAAATTATAAGCAATAAAATTTTATCCACACTTCAAACTTATATCTGAAGTATTTTATTCTAAACAATAAGCAGGTATTTGCATTTGTATAAAGCTACAAAAAGAAAATCATTTCTTCATCTTTTGCATGTGTAAAGGAAAGCCGATGAATAAAACCACAAAATTAGAAATGAGAATTTAGTATTTTATCTGGGGAAAGAAAACAAAATGATTTGTTTCCAAACATGAACATAGTCTTGAAGATGGGATACAATGCTGCCTATTTCACAAACAGTAATTTCCAGGGTTTATTTTCCATAGCACAAACTGTGCAGTACAAATTATCCTAATCCCATGATCATGGGCATGGTGTTACTCCTACTTTTATATTTTATGTAAGCTTTTTTGTTGATTTTTGTTTTTAGGACAGGATCTCCCTTAGCCCCAGATGGCCTGGAGCTTACTGTGTAGACCAGGCTGGCCTCGATCTCACAGTGCTGGGATTAAAGGTGTGCACCACCACACATGGCAGCTTAAGTTTTTAAATCAAGTTGCTTGCGTACATTTATTTCACAGGCAGAGTGAAGTGCGTGCAACCTAGGAATTAATGAACTCACAATTCTTTGTGCTTGTCTTCAGCCAAGATTTGGTCATTTGGTTTCAGAGAATACCTGTAATACAGAAATAACAGCATGCTGGTCACAGAAACATAGAAACGCATTTGCCTAAATAGATACAATTATAGCATCAGCATAGTCAGTTGAGTTCTACCAAACAAGCACAGCTTGTTACAGGTCTCTGACATCAATGACAAAACAAGAACATCCAAGCAGCAGGTTCTTTACTGTTTTATGAGTCACTGCCCCTGACACCATCCCAATGACTGAGGGCAGACCAACTGACCATGCTTGGAAACACAAGATATCTTTAGTATTCCTCCTCAGGGAAGCGTATGTAACATTACTTTCATCCAGCAGCTCCAAATTCAACTATTAACTGCAGAATTAAGGATTTAAAGAGTTCACAAAATAATATGCACTTATTCATTAACTACATAGTAAGCATCAATAGTGTACTAGGCTGTGTATTAAATAAGACTGCTAAAAGTTTTGGAGCTGTTCCCTCTCCTCCCCTGCACTCTCTCCCTCCCCCACATACATGCTCAGCAAATGCTACACAGCTGAACTATATCCTCAGCCCTTCTTTCCCTTTTATTTTGCAACAGTCTCACTAAGTTGCTCTGGCCTTGAACTTGCTATGTAGCCATGGTAAGATTTGAACTGCAATCTTCCTAGCTCAGCCTCCTGAAGAGATGGGATTACAGGCCTCCACCATTAGGTCTGGTTGGAGGATTTTTGGAGGGGGGGATATGTGTACATGTACATATGAGTACACATGCCTGTGCACACATGTGAAATGCCCAGAGTAAGGAGTCAGGTGTCCTCTACCACTATCCTCTATTCTTTTGAGGCATGATCTCTCCTTGAACCTAAGCAATTTTCAGCTAGGCTGGAAGCCAGCAAGCCCCAACTATCCTCTTCCCTCTGTCCCCGACAGGGCTGGGGTTACAGGTGGGCTTGAGACTACACTCAGTTTGCTACACAGATGCTAGGACCCAAACTCAGGTTCTCATGGTTGCACAGCCAAGGTGCTTCTGCACTGAACCATCGCTCTAGCCCCTGGCTCGAGTTTTTCACTCAAGCATTTACTAGCTTACTGACCACAGCAAGTACCTCACCTCTTTATCTGAGCTTTCCTGCCTATAAAATACAAATTGCTTTAAATATCAGAGCAGGTATCTTCACTTGTACTGCTGAAGGTAAACAGACTTTCTGAGGTGAACAACAATGAACAATAATTTCCAGGTCTTCAACTCCATTTATACCCAAGCCTTTCTTTGGTCTGCTTAACAAGAGAACAGGGGTCAGGGTTGAAAAGCAATATTGACTTTCCTTTCTCTTTCACAAGTACTTTAGTGGACCTGTTTATTCTGAAGGGAACTGTATTCTGCTGCCTGGGATATAAAAACCTGAGGTTATAAACAAGGAATGGCCCATATTTTCTTGTCATAAAGAGTTCAAGTCACTAAAGTACTACAATCTAATCATAGATCTTTCTGTTACATTATTGCTGAAAAGAATGTAAAGCCAACCATGGTGGGGCACATCTTTAATCCCAGCAGGGAGGTAGAGGCAGGGGGAATCTCTTTGAACTAGAGATCAGTCTGTTCTACATAGTGAACTCTAGGCTAATCAGTGCTACATAGTGAGACTCTGACTCAAAAATATATAAATAAATAGATAAATAAGAATGAAGTTACAAAATTAGATATGAAGAACTGTGATCATAATGTTCTATTTTCAGATACATCCTAGTGTGGAAAAGAAGTTGACCACAATTTTCATCTAAACAGTTTCTCTCTTCTGTGCCAAGGTGAGTAAAGAATGTATTACTGGGATGGAGAGATGGCTCAGTGGTTAACAGCACTGGCTGCTAACAACCATTTATAACTCCAGTTCCAGGGATCTGACACTCTCTTCTGGCCTCCTCAGACACTGCATGACATGGGATGCACTTACACACATGCGGGCAAAACACTCATACTCATAAAATCGAAATAATAAATGAAACTATAAATAATTTATTTAAATAATAAATAAAATTAAAATATTTTTTACATAAACAGCTTCACCCATCTCATTTAAAAGATGTATTTCTAGAGGGCTCAAGAGTACTTTCTGCTTGGCCAGAAGACAAGTGTTTGATTCCCAGCACCCATGCTGGGCAGCTCACAACTGCCACAACCACAGCTCCAAGCGGATCTGACTTCCTTGGGCACATATGAGCACATATCCTCACACAAGACACACATGCATATATACATATTTAAATAAAAATAAATCTTTTTGAAAATATGTGTTTCCAATCATTTAATTTTCTTCTACTTATTCACACTCTAAAGCATTTTGTGGTTTTACTAGGTGCAAACTACAATGTCCTGACTAGGAGACATTTTAGAATTCAATTTACATACATATTTTTACTGCGGAGACATAGGATGATCAATATTCATGAAAGATGCTAATTTATAAAAGTACATTACACGGGATAAAATCTGATGGTGAAAAGTACAACACAATCTAAGAATAAAAGAAATACAAAACTTGGGTTTGGTTTTTTTTTTTTAATGTGTATTAGTGTTTTGCCCGCATGTATGTAAGTATACCCATGTCATACATACAATGCCCACAGAAGTCAGAAGAGGGCATTGGATCACCTGGCACTGGAGTTAGAGATGGTTGTTAGTCTTTAAGTGGGTGATGGGAATCCATCCCAAATCTCTAAGAGCAGCCAGAGTTCTTAACTGCTATGCCAACTCTCCAGTTCCAAAATAAAGATTTTAAGCATGCAAAAGAATCTGTGTATTTTTGTAAATGATTACTTTTTTGTTTGATTGTTTTAAGATAGGGTCTCACAATGATGCCTTGGCTGGCCTGGAACACATTATGTAAACCACCTGCTTCTGCATCCTAGAATGCTGGGATTAAAGGTCTGCACCATCATGCCTGGCTATGATCGTTATCAGATCATCATGGAATTTAGGTACTATTGAAAACTGATTCATTAGTTGTATTCAGTTATAAAAATCACAATTATTAATGTGCATCTGTTTATCAAAATGTGTTTATGTAATACAAAAGTGTGAAGAGGCGAGAGGCAAAATTCATGTCTTAGCAAATTACTTGGTACATACATGAGACATGCATGACCAAAGCTACTTTTCTTCATTGACTGGCTAACAACAGAAAAATAACAAAGGCATAGTAGTAACTGTTCCTAATGTTGTTCCTAATGTTGTTACACAAAGTTAAGTAGCATTTGTAAGGGTGACAGCGACAGGAAAGGGAATGCTGTTTCCTCCCTGGAAGCATGAAAGAAGGAGGAATGGCTTTTACCTGTCTCTCTATAGTCTCTTCCTGCTCCGCTCTGCTCCCTCCCCATAAATAACACTCTCCTCTCAATTGTCAAAGAAAGAACTTGAAAGGAACAAAAAGAGGGCCAGGAGAAAGGAGCAGCACAGGCAAGTGGCAGAGAGAAAAGCGGTCTGGTTTTGATGAGAAGGCTGAAAGGCATAGCTCAGCCTCCTAATTCATACATCATGCGTAACATACAGTCCTCAGCAGTGACTGCAGCATCCATTTTCAGCTATTCTATCTGCAGATCCACCACCCAATCCCCAACAAGCTTCATAGCAGTCACTCTCTCCTGCGTTTCTTTCTCTGACCTGATTCCACCAGTTCTAAAGGACATAATTTTTATAATATTTATTACTTTTATGTATATGAATGTATTGCCTTCATGCAAGTGCACCCATATAATGCAATGCCAGCAGGTCAGAAGAGGGCACTGTATCCCCTGGAACTGGAACTGTGGGTGCTAGGAATTGAACCCGGGTCTTCTGCAAGAGTAGCCAGTGCTCTTAACCACTGAGCCATTTCTCCAGCCCCTCAACAACGTAGTTTTGTAACACATTTTAAAACTTTTATTCTTACCAGAAGTGGTAGGGCACACCTTTAATCCCAGCATTCTTGGAGGCAGAGACAGGTGACTCTCTGTGAGTTCTAGGCCAGCCAGGGCTACCTAGAAAGACCTTGCCTCAAATAATAATTTTAAAAACTAAAAACTTTTATTCTTCCTAATCTTCCCTGTTTTTCCTTAATTTGAATGTCCTCCCTCACTTGACACTTCCACAATACTTCCTCAGAAACTATCTTCTCCATGTACACAATGCTCAAGAATGCCCTCAATTCTGATACCAACTACAAATTTAGAGTGTCCTAAAATCACTTTTAGGATCAATAATTCACTAGAAGGACTTATGGAATGTCACTGGAAGCTACTGTGTTCAAGTTCTGCATTAAAATAAAAGAATATAAGTGAAAATAAGCTAAAAAGAGGGAGGGAGGGGGAAAAAAAACCCAACAGTATCTGAGAGGGTTCCAAATCTGAAGTTTCATCTTCCCCTCCCGCGAAGCTTGGCTATGTTACCATCTCAGTGTCGGTAAATGACAATGGGACATACAGCTGATATGTGGCAGTGTGGCATGGAGCCCTGCCCAGGAGGGAAGAACATGAGAGTTCAGCATATAGTTTTAATGGGGGCTTCCCTGGAGGGGCCTATGATATTAAACTCAAGTCAACTGGTGGGCTGAAAGCACATAGTCCTAAGCCTCCAAGCTAAGTGGCATAACTGACCTTCCTGGCCAGGCCAGCTACCTCTCTAACACTATCAGGTATGACCTGTCCTTTCACTAAACAAGAAGATGGACAGATATCTAGCCAGTGTAATGCAAATTGCCACCCAGAGGGAAAGAGTCAGATGTATGTCTAGGTCAGACCAAATATCTCACTACTCTTAAGCCTACACGCAAGTTTATCTATGTACATACGGCTATCCAAACACTGCTGTGTGTGCACGTGTATCTGTCAACTTTTGTCTTGAGCTATATTTTGCACAGAAATATCTCTTATAAATGCCAACTTTACCTAGTTGTCATTAGGTTAACAGCTATTATAAACAAGATTAAAATTATATTATTGTGCCCTAAAAGAATAATATTCTAACATTAAAAGACTGAAGCACTGATTCTGTTTACAAATCAGAGGGAAAAAAAAAAAAAAAAAAAAGCCTTAGAGAGTAGTGATTACTTGCCTAGGCAACTTAAGGGACAAAGCTCATTAAAAAAAAGAAAAATCAAACTCTTTATAGTCACTTAGAAAGGAAAAAAAAAAAGTTACAAAATACCTTTAAAAGGACAAAAAAATAGCATATACCTAAATCTAGAAAACTACTTTCTAAACTAAAATCACTGTCTTAAATTCATTTTGAAGTACAGCATAAACTATAAATATAAATAAAAGATAGAGATACTATCAATATCACAAACCTTATTTAGTCTCTCAGAACTCCATTTCTGCAGCTGCTTGGTTAAGATTCTTTTTAATGCAGGATGGGGATAGAACCCATGCTAACATGTGCTCTACCACTGAACCATACCCTTATCCCCTTAATGGTTTTTTACTATTATTATTTTGCGACAGAGTCTTGCTATGTAGCTCAGGCTGACCAGGAACTTGTATAGGGAAGGTTGACCTAGAGCTAAGTGTGCAGCTCAGGCTACCTATAAATTTGCAATCCTCTCGCCTCTGCCTCCTGAGTACTAGAATTATAGGCATATGCCATACCATATTTCCCTCAGTGTTTTGTCCTTTTTTTAATTTGTGTGTGTGTGTTAGCTTCCTAGAAGACATTTATTTACACTTTTAAAGGAAGATTTGAGAAACAAAAACATGGCAGAACACTTCATAGGCCACTTTATACAATAAAATAGGCAAAAATACCACACATATCTTTATAGACACAAAGCATCAAATAAGCTAAGAACAATGGCAAAGATATAGCAATAAGCAGATAAACTATATTCACAGATAAATAGGTCAAAAGCAAAACATATAAGCACCTATCACTAAGATAGTAACCGTGTATACCACAATCTATCTCTTTGATGAGATGTATCACAAATCTCCAGGAGTCTGGAGAGCTCCATCTGAAGGTAAAGGCAACTGCCCCCAGGCCAGACAACTTGAGTTCAATTCCTGGGGGTCACACAGTGGAGAGAACTAACCCCTAAAAGTTGTTCTCTGAAATACACCCTCATATTCGCTGTGGTATGCATGCATGTACACACACAAAACCTCTGTGGGCATATGCCTATAATCTCAAGCATGTAGAAGGCTGAAGCAGTAAGATCACTAACTTAACAGCAGCCTGGGCTTCACCGGGAGTCCTGGGCCAGCCTAGACAATATATAGTGAGACTCAGTCTCAAAAAAAAAAAAAAAAAAAAAAAAGGATGTGTTACCAGCCTCCTAAAGAACTGAGATCTTGAGAAATTTTGTCTTTCAAAATGCAGATGAACAAAATATCTCTTCCTTTACTGAGGAAGTTTCAGTATTTTTGCATACACACAAAGTCAATGTTGTAATATCACTTCTGTGAAGTTGAACTTGCAAAAACAGCATACAGCAAATAAGAACACTCTAACGGTCTTTGCACAATTTATACCATCAGAACTGGAAATTATATGAAGATAAAATACAACACACTGAATTATAAAAAAATAATAATAATGCTGGCAATTTATAAGAATAGCCAGCCTTCTCTGTAGTAAGGTTCTGCCAACTCCTGTCTAGTCCTGGAGATGGACTGCAACCTGCTTAGCTTCATGTTCTATCTCTGGACCATGGACTCAACCTCATTCCTCCGTTCCCAGCAAAGTGAGTAAGCATGAGTCGATGAGCAAAACATGCCTAAGATTTGTGCTTTCTGTACACCAAGGAAAGGCAGGCACTTCCTGAGGGAGTGGGTGGAGAGCATGGGGAATAAGCACCACCTGCCACACATAAAGTAAAGCAGAAGATGCCAGGGAGGGAAAAGCAGATAAGCCAGAGGAAAACAGAAAGATGGGCCACCAAGCATCTTTTTCCAGTCATTAAGACATAAACATACAAATACTTCCTACAATTTTCAGATCTACTAGGAGAAGAAGCACACACATTTGATCTGAAACAACAAACAAAAAGCAGAAATAGTTTTGAAAGCAGAACCCATTGGACAAGGTAAAGTACGTGCTAGTGTTTCCAACTGAAGCAGAGATAAGGGGGGTCCATGGGGAGAGCAGATGGAGGGATGACTCAGTGGGTAACTGGCCAAGTCAGGTAACTGACCCAGGTTCAGACCTAAGTTCCATCCTCGAGACCCACATAGCAAGAAGAAAAAACCCACTCCTGAAGGTTGTCATCAGACTTCCACATTCCACATGCGTTCTGCCGCACATGTGTGCATGAACACAGACACAGACACAGACACACACACACACACACACACACACACACACACACACACTTTTTTTTTTAAAGTCTTTCAGAGTCAGGTGTGGTGATGCATGCCTTTAATCCTAGCACCCAGGATTAAAGGATCTCTGTGAAATGGAGGCCAGCCCGGTCTATAGAGCAAGTTCCAAGCCAACTAGGTCAGGGAGATCCAGTATCAAAAAAGACAAAAAAGGGGCTGGAGTGATGGTTCAACAGTTAAGAGCACAGGCTGCTCTTGCAGAGGAGCCAGTGCCCATACAGAGGCTAACAACCATCCATAACTCCAGTTCCAGTGAATCCAATGCCCTCTTCTGACCTTCTGTGGGCATTGCATGACAATGGGTGCACTTACATACATGCAGGCAATATACTCATACACATAAAAAAATAGTATCTAGTTATGACTGTTGGCTGCAGCTATATAGCTCAATGGTGCAGCACTTGCCTAGCACGTGTGAGGCTCCCAGTTCAACCTAAAAAAAAAAAAAAAAAAAAAAAAAAAAAACTATTATCTTCAACAGTCTAATCTCTAATAATTTTGTCATTTAATGTTTTGTGACACTGGAGAAGGCTTGTATCTGCAAGTGTCTTTCATTGATTCAGCAAGGTGTTGATCTTGTTGAATCTTTCATTTCAGAAGAATGTTGTTTTATGAAGGCAAGCAACGCACCATGAGCCAAGGAACTGAAGTACGGTATGAATACCTAATCTGAGAGAGAATTCCTGGGGTTTGTTCTGGATCTTGATTTGTTTGGATGGCTGGTTCTAGTTTCTGACAGAAGTTCTTCCAGTAGAGGCCTGGCTGGCTTCAAATTATGAATCTTTCCAGCTTGCCTGACTCTAGTACTGGCATTATTGTTAGGCCCTACTATACCTGACTTCTTCTATTTTTGCCTGTGTTTTCACTTTGCTGGTCTTTACATCCCAGCACTTGTGCTGTGATCTATCTACAAAATTTTAAGTATGTCATCCATTTGAAAATCTAATATTACTGGGCCTTTTTAAAAAGCAAGGGAACAATTTTTCAGGTTTCTTCCATTACATGTTAAGTAATACAATGGGGCTGAAGAAATAGCTCATACAAAAGTTAAGAGCACTGGCTGCCCTTACACAGGACCCAGGTTTGATTCCCAGCACCCGCATGGTGGCTAACAAGTTTGTAACTCCAGTTTCAGGGAATCCAATGCCCTCTTCTGACCTCTGTGGGCATTGCACAATATAGGTGTACTTACATAAATGCAGGCAATACACTCATTCACATATAATAAAAATATTAAGTAACACAGTAAAAAAGGAATGATATTTGGCTCTCCCAATACCAAATCTGCTTTAGTAACAGATTAACAGAAAAACTGAAACAGACAGGCTATATATACAGAAATATGAGAGATGATTTACTGTAAGAACTGGCTATTAAGAGTTATGGTGGCTAAGAAGACATCTGTAAGCTGGAGACCCTGGGCTGCCAGAAGTATGACTCAGTCCAAGTCCAAAGGGTTCAGAAACAGAGAAGCTTAAGGACTCAGGGAGAGGGCAATTGATAGTGACATAAAATCTGGAATCCAAAGACCTGTGAACCCCGAAGCTCTGACGTCAAAGGCAGAAGAAGACAACCTCCCAGTTCTAAGATCTTCTGTATTTTTCATCTCCAGGCTGAAGTTGATCTGACAGTGATAGCTCACAATGAAGACAAATCTTCCCCACCTGTCTATTCAGATATACATACTAATCTCTTTTGTGTACAGCCCATGAACACACTCAAAATAAATGTTTGACCAGTTAGGCATTAGTTCCACCAAACATGATTCAACTATCCTGAAACAACTGAAAACACACTAATTACATGTACAGAAGTCAGTTTTCTCCCTCTCACATAGCTTATCTTTCCCCTTCCTACCACTGAGAATTGTAGCTTTTGAGATTTCAGCTTTTGGGATTTAAAATTTTGATATTTTAATCTTCAGGGATTGTTATTAGAGTAACTTTTATTTAGACTTTAGGGATATTAGACTTTAAGAATTTCAATCTTTTAGGATTTCAACATTCAGGATTATGGTGTTCAGAGTTTGTCTTTGGTAACTGTAATCACGACCTCTGGAACAAATCTAACAGAAATGTACCACATGAAGAGAATATAATGTTGCAATAAAGTCTGAGCTGCCAGCTGGGCATATGGCTTAATCAGTAACATGCACAAAGCCCTGGGTTTGATCCCCAGCATTGAACAAACCAGATATAGCAGGTTAAGGAAGGAGGATGAGAAGTTCAAATTTATCATCGGCTACACAGAGAACTCATGGCCTACCTAGACTACAGGAGACTCTGCCTAAAAAAAGGAAACCTAAGCTGCACTGTATAGTGTTGTGACTACTAATTTCATATGGCTAATTACATCATTTCAATTGAAATAAAATATTAAATTCCTCACTTGTACTAGCCATGGTTGGAATGTTCAAAGCCAAAGGTCAGTAATGATTACAGTGTGGGACCACTTACATACAACGTCTCCACCATCACAAATGTTCTGGTGAACATTATTAATACAGATTTTATTTTCACTTTAATCACTTCTTGATTATTTTCCAAACATTTGCTTTTATAATTTTCTAAGCTAACAAACTTAGTAATAATTAGTACCAACATACGATGTGTACATCTTAAAAAAAAAACAACGTATTTTGAGTATGTAGTCCAGTGGCAGAGCACTTTCATAGGATAATCAGGGTCTTGGGTCTATTCCAGGTACACCACAAATAGATGATAGATAGACGGACTGATAGACAGACAGGTGCTAGGGATATAGCTCAGTCAATAGAGTGTTTGTCTAAGGATGCAGGAAGCCCTGGGTTCCATTCTCTAGCATAAAACCAAGCAAAGTAGTAATCCCAGTACTTGGAAGGTGGAGGCAAGAGATTCAAGGCCACTGCTGCTTCATAGCAAGTTTGAGGCAAGATTAAGAGTGTTTGAGACCCTGTCTCGGCAATGTATTTAGCTCCTACAGATTACTGAAAGTTGTAACAGAACAGCTAAAACAAGTGGAGAAATATATGTACAGGTAGAAAACTTGCATCACATATCCTATTTTTGAAAATTGATTTATAAATGCAGTTAGAAACAAAATCCCAGAAAGACTTTTTGTAGAAGTTGACAGGCTCATCATAAAATTTATATACAAAAGATCTCAAATAACTAAGAAAAAAATTTAACAAAGGCAGAGCATAGAGACAGGACCTGATACACTAATAAGGAGTCGATAGACAATGACAAGTCGCTGGAGAAACAGCCTCAGAGAGCTCTTTGATTAGGGGCTCTAGGAAACTGACCCTCACAAGGTCAACATTGAGAGTACTCTCCAGAATGGTAATACTGTAACCTGGTAAGCAAGGAAGTAACTAATAAGAGACTTCAAAATTTGAGAGAGACCACTCTCAAGAAAGGCAAAAAGTTTCTCAGTCATTAGCATCACAAAGGACCATTACCAACATCTCGGTTAGGTGACTCCTACCATGAGAACTTAATAGCATTAGTTGCCTTCCACAGGCAAATTCCAGTATATCCTCCACTATAAAAGCCATCCTCAAATAATTATGTTCTTGTAGCCTTCCCTTACATTAAAGAAACTTTGATTCTTTGCCTTTTCAATTAATCAGTCATGAAAATCACGTGTAGCTGTTTATGCACATTATTTAGAAATAGGCAATTACCAAGGGAAAAATAGCTAATGGAATTAAATGGTTTCTTCTGGGGAAAGTGAACTTAGGGGAGACGGGGAAACATTAAAGGAGAAGTGGAAGATGTGGCAAAGGACTGGCATTTTTTCCTTAAAAACTGTCATTACAGCTGGGCTCTTTGAGGCCAGCCTAGCTTACATAGTGAGACCCTCCCTCAACACACACACACAGAGACAGAGACAGAGACAGAGACAGAGAGAGAGAAGAGAGAGGAGAAAGAAGAGAGGAGAGAGAGAATGAACCAATAAGAACAAAGAAGCAAACAGGAACAAAAGCTTTCACTACTAGTTCATTTTCTACTTTTCTTCTGGAAGAGAGAGAATACCGACAACAAAGCCCAGAACATTGCCCATGCTAAGCAAGTGTTCTACTTCAGAGCTACACCCCAATCCCTTTTGGTTTTTTATTTTGCCTGGCTGGCCTTCATCAGCCTCCCAAGTAGCTGGGGTTACAGTATGTGCTACCATGCCTAGCTACCAGTTCACATCTGTACCAGTCCTAGTTTTAAATTAAGAGGGTTTTAGTTGGTTGCTGTTGTGGCTTTTTTGGTTAAAAAAAAGCAAAGTATCCTTTTTTCTTTTTTAATCAGAATCGAGGCTGGAGAAGAGATGGTTCAGTGGCCTGACAATCTGAGTTCCATTCCTGGGATCCATAAGAAACTACTCTCTCAAGTTGTCTTTTGACCTCCAAAACTTGGCAGGTGTACACACACACACACATACACAAAAAAATAAAATGTAATTTAAATGTTTCTTTAAAAAATCAGAATCAGGAAAGCAAGTATTTTGTCAAAAGAATTTTGATAATTAACTCACTTTTTATATATAAAACACTTAACATGTTTACATTTAATTCATGGTATATGTTTTAGTCTAAAAGACTGTATAATTCATAAATAATAAAAATGCACTTCTCTCCCACTTCTAGAAAACAAGAATTTCAAACACAAGTCAATGACAGCCAAGATTGGAGTCTAGTGACAGCTGAACACAGCTTCTGCATCCTGGGTGGGACAATACAGGACTCTGTATTGTATGTATCCTACCATAGCTTAAAGAATGGAAGGCCAAAGGAATTCTCCAATCAACTTAGAGCCCTTTCATAAGGGGCTCCACCACTGTGACTTCTTCACCTCCCAAAGGCCACACCTCTGTATAGTGCTGCATTTTTAATTAAATTCAATGAAATCACAGAATGAACACCACCATTCAAAACCACAGTGGTATATAGTACCGTACAAACTTTTCCTAAATCATTTATTTCTATGGGTCAAATATGGAATATTGATCTAAAATGTAAGGGAAGCACAGTCTACCCAAAACCATAAGACTTTTAAATGTGCTTTGGAAGAAATTGTCAAGGGTCACAATAACAGAGGTCTCTACCTTGTCTATTAGGATTCCAAAACTTGCCTTTTATGGCCAAGCTCTGATCTCAGACTCAAGGTTAAAGTTAAAACCTGACCAAAATAAAACAAAACTTTAGCAGGCCAATAAGGATCAGCTGCCAGTAATTCTAATCACGTTTGAGCTCGGAGTACTGTCTCCACACAGCTTCCAGGTCATAATCATTCTAATCACATTTGTGACAAGTTTTCAAAACAGATCTAAAACAGGGGGTGGAACAAAAACCAGAAAATTATCCAAGACTATAGAAGTATAAAGCTATTAACATAAACATATCTCTAGGAAATATATGTCTAACATATATGTAGAGGCTTATTCCCCAGAACAGTAATACTTGATGGTATGCAATAGTTTTAATGTTTAACCTCTTTATATTTTATACATCATCTGCTTTTTGTGTGTATGTGCTGTTGGTGAGAAAATGTAGACCTCTCGCTATGCTAAGCAAGCACTCTGCCACTGAGCTATACCTCAGCTATGACTTTATTACAATTATTACTAAACACAAATTACTTAACTATCTAGACAAAACATTTCACACTGAGTAAAGACAACCTCAAACCTATGAATGTACATTCAACTGATTTCATTTTCTTTTATTATGACTCTCCTGATGTATAACTGACACACAATGAACTATATAACCTTAAAGTATACATTTTAATACATAATAAATACATATCCACGAACTCAATATATAATCAAGAAGATGAAAAGACACTGGAGGAATGGCTCAGCAGGTAAGGGAGCTTGCTGCCAGGCCTGACAACCTGAGTAAACTGAATCCCCCAAGTTGTCTTCTGACCTTTCAAAGATAGAAAAGCTCACAGGGCATGTTGGCGCGAGCCTTTAATCCCAGCACTTGATCATCAAGCTGGGTTCCGGTTCATATTCACATACTGACCAACAGTTTTTACAGTGTTAGGGCTTGCATCCATGTCCTTGAACATACTATGGAAGCACTGCACCACTTAACTGAATCCCTAGCGTGCCCCCATACCTGGCGCTTTTTATGTGTGCTGGGAATTCAAATGTAGGACCTCATGCTTACAGGGCAGGCTCTTTAACAACTGAGCCATCTCTCAGCCATCTGAATGTTTTCGA
This sequence comes from Eospalax fontanierii, assembly GCA_035773235.1. NCBI lineage: Eukaryota > Metazoa > Chordata > Mammalia > Rodentia > Spalacidae > Eospalax > Eospalax fontanierii. The sequence continues at coordinate 15,927,735 of CM069540.1, read as the reverse complement.
GTGATACAACACACACACACCTTTCGGTTTATCATATGTTATTACTGTTAAGGTTTAAATCCGAAATGTCCCCTACAGGCTAGAATTCTGAGCAAATGGACTCCAGCTCGTGGCACTGTCTTGGGAGGTTCAGAAACACTAGGAGTGGAGCTAGTGGAGTTAGCATTGGGGGGTCCCTAGGAGGCAAGTCCTTAAAGGTGTTGGCATCTCTAGTTGCTTCTTGTCACTGTTTCCTATCTCCCATGAGGGGATCAGTTGCCTCTGGCACACACTCCCACCATGAGGTTTTCAACTCCACTGCATGGGACCAGGGCAATTCTAGGCTGGACCTGTGAAACTGAGTCAAAAGAAATATTTCCCTCTTTAATCTGTTCCTATCAAATATTTTGGTCATAGTAACATAAAAGTAACTAATACAATTACAATAGGTCAAATTCACACATTTATAAATTCTTGCTTGACAACTTGACCCAAAGTTATAGGATCTGATGGTTAATATTGATTGTCAATCTAACAGGATCTAGAATCACCTAGGAGATGAACTTCTGGGAATGCTTGTGATGGATTAGACTTGGTGAAGTGAGGCAGGAAGATCTAATTTAGTTGTGGATGGCATCATTCCATGGGCTGGGTGGGGTGGGAGTTGGGGCTGGTCTAAATAAAGGGGAGACAGTGAGCTCATAACAACATTCACCTCTCTGCTTCCTATCCTCAGATACAATATGACCAGCTGCCTGGAGCTCCTGCCGCAGTGACTCCACACCATAACGGAAGGTACCCTCAAACCAGGGCCAAAGCAAACCTTTCCTTCCTGGAGTTGCTTTTGTCGGGTAATTTCTAACAGCAATGAGACAAGTAACAAATACATGGGGCAAGTTGCAAATATTAAAAAACAGAATTTGAACCATGTGTGTGTATGTAACCCCAGCACCCAGGAGGCAGGAAGATCTCTGTGAGATCAAGGCCAGCCTGAGTTCTAGGCCAGCTATGACTACAAGATCCTGTCTCAAAAAAATCAAAACAAAACAAAAAAAACCACCCAAACATGGCACTGGAGAGATGGCTCAGGAGTTCAGAGCACTGGCTACTCTTGCAGAGGACCAGGGTTCGATTCCTAGCACCCACATGGCAGTTAACAACAGTCTGTAACTCCAGTTCCATGGGGAAGCCAATGCTTTCTTCTGACCTCCACAGGCAATGCACAACATGGGTGCACTGACAGGCAGGCAATATACTCATATATAAAAAATAATATTTTTAAAAACCAAACAGAATTTACTAGATTATTTTCTACCTATATACTAGCAATGAACAGTTCAAAAATGAAATTAAGAAAATAATTCCATTATAAGTGTCAAAAATAATGAAACAGCTAAAATCAAATTTAAATAGAGACTCTTAAAACTTTTACATTGAAAATTCAGTTACAATCTGAACGTGTGTTCCCAAAATTTGTGTGTTGGAAATGTCTCCCTCATGTAAGTGTCAGGATGAGACTTAGTAAGGGCTGATGAGGCCATGAGGACTCTACCCTCATGAATGAATGTCATTATCAAAGGAACGGATAAGTTACTACAAGAGCAGGCTTGTTCTAAGGTTTGCTCCCTTGTTGGTTTGGCCTACTCTCAGCCTCTTGCACTGCCCTTTGCCATGGAATGATGCAGCAAGGCCCTCACCAAATGCCAGTACCTTCGTATTGGACCAAGCACTCTCAAGAAGTAGGGGAAATATTTCTATTGACAAATCGCAGTCTGTGGTATTCTGCTATAGCAAGACAAAACAGACTAAAAACGTTGTCTAAACATAGCAGAAATTCCTAAAAAGACTTAAATATACTCCTTGCTTATTAACTGAATATTTAATATTGTTAAAATTGTAGTAGTTCCAAAATTGAGTTAGAGATCCAATGCAATGCCAACCAAAATCTCAAATACACTTTTTTGCAGAAATAAACAAGACAACCTTAAATTCATACAGAATTACAAAAGACCCTGTGGGGGAGTGGGGAAGGGGATCAAGTTACAGTGCTCATACTTCCTGACTTCAAAACTACAGAGCTGAAGAAATCAAAAACAGTGTGGTATTGGCAGAGCAGTAGATCCATATAATAGAACTGAGACTCCAGAAGTTTACCAATATACCTATGGTCAATTAATTTTCACCAAGGGTCCAAACCATTCAATGGGAAAACGAACAGTCTCATCAACAAATGATGATGCTAGCCTGGTTGTGCATGATGATACATACCTATAATCCCAACACTCAGAAGTTAGGCAGGAGGATCAGATGGTCAAGGTGACTCTCACATACACAGTAGCTTTGAGGACAGCCTGTGCTATATGAGACCCTGACTAGAAAAAGAAAAACAAGCAACACAAAACAAAATGGGGTTGGAACAGCTGAATTTCTACATGCAAAAGAATCACACCTTATACAAAAAATTAAGCCAAAATGGAACAAAGCCCTTACTTGAAGAAGAAAAATTTTAAAGCTCTTAGAAAACATAGGCATAAATCTTCATAATCTTGTATTTAACACTTGATTCCTAGATCCATTTGTAAAAGGATAAGCAATAAAAGAAAATGAAAAGATTCATTAAAATGTGAAACTTTTCTTTATCAATGGACACCATCTTGAAATTGAGGGCTGGAGATGGAGCTCAATGTTAAGAGTGCTTGCCTAGCATGCATGAGGCTCTGGATTCAATTCCTAGCACATACACCACCACCAGCACCACCACCACCACCACCACCCCCTCAAAGAAAAGAGAAAAAGAAAAGAAATTCAAGCTAATTCACAGGATGGGAGTAATGCCCGCAAGCTGTCCAGCTGTTAAGGATCTGGCAGCTATCATTTAGAATGTAAAAAGCTTGTATAACTAAAAAGCAAAACCTGGACCAGCAAGATGGCTCAGCAGGTAAAGGCACTTACTACCAAGCTCGATAGCCTAAGTACAACCCTCAGACCCAAATGGTATAAGGAGAGAACTGACTCCCACAAATTGTCCTTTGACCTCCACATATGTACATGACACACAAATACACACACATGCAAATAAATAAATGTAATAGTTTTTTTTAAGCAAAACAAAAACAATTAAACTGTGGGCAAAGGAAAAAAAATGGGCATTTTTCCCAAATGTGTACAAATGGCTGATAAACACAAGAAAAGATCCCAACATGATGAGCCATTTTAAAAATGCAAGTCATACCACTTCACACCTACTAGGAAGGTTATAATTTTTAAAGTACAAAATTTGGCAAGGATGTGGAAAACCAGAATCTTCATGTACTGCTGATATAATGCTTTAAAAAAAAAAGTGCAGAAAACAATTTTGGTGGTTTCACAAAAAGTAAAACACAGAATTAGCATATGGTCCTGCAAGTCTACTCCTCTAAAATGAAATGAAAACAAACATATGAATGCTCATAAACATCACTGCTCATAATACTAGACTAAAATGAAAACAAACCAAATGTCCATCAACCAATGAATAAACAAAATATGGCACAGAAATATACATACACATACACACAGTGGGTTGGGCCCTTCCATATCACTCAACAATCAAGAAAATGCCTCACAGACATGGTCACAGGCCAATCTGATAGGGGAAATTTCCCAGTTAAGGGTACCTCTTTCCAGGTGTGTCAGTTTGACAAATGAAGCTCTCCAGCACTGTGGCCCTGCTGCTCTGGAATTCACGAAGTAAACCAAGCTCGCCTGAAACTTGCAGCAATCCCTCCTGACTCTGCCTCCTGAGTCCTGAGATTACAGGTATGTACCACCATGCTTGACTAAATAATACATTTTAAGTGAAAATAGCAATGTAAATCAACAAATTATTCATTTCCCAGGGAAACCTGTGGTTAGGACAAGCACCTTTTCCTGCTGAGCCCTGTTCTGAGCTCAGTTCTACAAGTTTAACAGCTCTTTCTTCAGATATGTTCCACATGTATATATGAAGACCTTAATACTTACTTATCAAGGAAATCCTTGTCCACTATAGCAGAGATGTCAAGAAGAGGATTTCCCATCCCAAAGAGGACATTTTCACTACCAAAAAAAAACACAAATACAAGTTAGAAATACTTCTGGAAGTTGTCACATAAAATGTACAAATATGAAAACAAATAGATCTTCACTTGACCATAAACTTAACATACTAGTTTAATTACACCTCAATTACATACAAGACAATATTTTAAATGTAGTATAAAGTCACCTCAAAAAATGATTTTTAAGTCAAATGAAATAAAATATAACAAAAGAAAACAGATCATGTCATTTTTATTATAATAGTCAAGTGTCAATGATTGAAATTAATCAAAAAAAATTTTTGAGACAGGATCGTATATAGCCCAGGCTAGTCTTAAACTAGCTCACTAAACTAGCATGAGAACCTGAGGTCAGATTCCCCACATGAAAGCCTGGTATGGTGGAATGCATCTATAACCCCAGTGCTGGCAAGCAAAGACAGGCAGATTCAGTGAGCTCCAGATTCAGTAAGAGACCCTGCCTCAAATAAAAAGTGGAAATGCTATTGAGGAAGATCTGGATGTCAGTTCAGGCCTCCATGTATGCCTGCACAGATGGATAGACACACAGACACACACACAAAATTCTTAGAAGTTGTTTATAAGAAATGGAAGTATAGATGAGGTGTGTGACCATAGGAAATAGAATCCTACAAGCTCCTGGGACCCTGCTCATATGAACCTACAGCAATAGCGTTGGCATACTCAAGACCCATGCAAACTCAAGCAGACAAAAACCCAGCATGGAACTGGGGAAATGAGCAGCAGATCCCAATCTTTACTGAAGAAATATTGGCAACTGATTACTGTTGGGTAAGGAAGAGCTAATCTTCTTAAAGCAAGGATAGGCTGACTAGACCTCAGTGGATGAACGTGCAGTGAGAAACATTTGGGAACACTAACTTGACACAATAGACCTTAACACAGATAAAAGAATGTATGAATTCCAGTTGGGGAGTATGGAGTTTGGAATGTCGGTAGGGAAGGGGGTATAAAGATAATTAAGACTGAGACGTTCTGTATGAAATACACAATGATTCAATTTTTTAAAAAAGATACACACTACCCTTAGCAATAAAAAAAGAAATGAAACTATGAATAAAGCATTATTGCTTGCCGTTTACCTTTTAGTCTCAATTCAGTGTATACGGTGATGTAACCCCATCAGAATCAAAACATTCCCATCACAGGAAAAAAATTATTCTTGGCCCCCATATCAACCCTTCTACCTTCAATGGGTCCTCTCCTGGTTTTAAGGAATATAATTAATTGCGACACCACGTTTTAGACAATCAATTTTCTGAATACCTCCTGCATCTCAAATAGTCTCTTTGAAATTTTAGTAAGGAGATGATGAGCAGCCAAAGAACTGATTCTAAGAGGTAAAAAAACTGGCAGGCATAGTGTCACATGTTAATAATCCAAGCATTTGAAAACATTAAGTCAGAATGATCAGAGCTCAAGGCCATCTTCAACTACATAACAAGTTTGAAGCTAGTCTGGGCTAAATGTGACCCTTTCTTTAAAAAAAAAAAAAAAAAAAAAGTTATTAAGCAGCATGGCCTTCTGGTACATACCCATCATCCCAACTACTCAGGATCTAAGGTAGGATAGAAAGTTTGAGCCCAGCCTAGGCAAAAGATCAAGGCTCTGTTTGGGGTTTTGCTTTGTTTTTTAAAAAAAGAAGTCTGGAAAGATGGTTCAGCAGTTGTACTTTTGCAGAAGACCCAAGTTTGGTTTCCAGCAACTACATTAGGAAGCTCAGAACCACCTGTAACTCCAGCTCCAGGGGATCTAATACACTCAGGTAAACTGTGCACTGTCTCTGGGCATATGGTTTCTACAGTCAAAGATGGAAAGACAGGCACTATGAATTATACTCATAAGCACATTTTCCAGAAAAAAGTCCAGGAAGGACAGAAATTTAATTGGACTAAAAGGTTTAAATTTAAGAGTGGAGATAATATTTTTATGCATTAAGAATGATGATTGGAAGCCAAGCCTGCCTCTGTCTCCCAAGTGCTGGGACTAATGATTATGTACCACCACACCCACTGGAAATTTTTTGACTATTGATAAATATTAATGCTTTAATATTGATTAAACCCTCTGACTAGGAGAAATGTCTAGTTACACTTTCACACCAGAATCAACAATAACACAGAAACCTCAGCGTCATGCATTGTTCTGCTCTCCGCCAACACATACCATCTGAGCAGCAACGTGTCCTTAGCTCTATAAAGTACTTCTTATACCAGGAACCCTCACAACAACCCCCTCTCTAAAAATCTGGCCTGAATTCCTACACTGTTCTTTTTTTTTTTTTTTTTCTTTAAGTCACAGTCATTTTTGTACAAGATCAACGGAGTACCATTTTAAACAAATCTGACCATAATATTTTTCTATTTAAAGTCTGCCTAGTTTCCAATCATGACCAAAAGCATAACTTAAAAAGTAGCAAGTCTAATTTAAACTTACTTTATTTCATTACATTGAAGAGGCCATTAATCATAAAATAATTCCTATTTCTGTTGGTGACACAAGACACAATCAGTTGTTAACATATATGCCAATTTCAGAGATGTGACTTTCCCTCTACTTCGTTTGCTTAGTAAATTCCCAATATTTTAAAGTTTCCTCTGATTCCTCTTGCCTTTGGAAATGTTTTCTGACCAACTCCTACCCAAGGGCTACCATTCGAGGTCACAGAAGATGCCAAAAAGTACAGGTCCTAGTTCAATAACACCTCCCGGTGCTGTGGGTCAAGGACTGCCTCCTTTCCTCCAAAGTATGTTCATTCCCTCTCAGCTCTAGATGGTATATACAGCTAATTCTAAGATGATTAATTATTTATCTCCCCTGAGAAGCCTGGACCTACCCTTGGGTATGTTTTAGTTTTTTTTCTGAGTGCCTCTCTCTTAATCCTACTGTTTAGGCCTATATTTGAAAAGCTTTATTAACTCCCAACTCTATTTCATAAACTGGCTAGTCCTGAAATTCTTTTCTGCACTGAAGCTATGAATCTCTGAACTGGGTCCCTAAAAGATTAGGGAACGCTTCAGGCTGCCAAAAGTGACAGAAAACTGTAAGCAAAGTGAATATTTAAACAAATGGTGGCCATCTACAGAACAACTACTTAGCAATAAAAAAAAGGAATGATGTATGATACACCCAGCAACTTGGAGAGATCTCAAAGGCATTTTGCAAATGACATTTTAAAAGTTATGATTCCACTTAAAAATTCTCAAAGCAACACAATTACAGTCATAGAAAACAGGCTGGTAGGTGCCAGGTTAAGGTTTGGAGGACGCCATGACAGAAAGGATAACATACTCATGTTTCTTTGTGGCAAATGAACTTAGTTCTGACTGTAGAAATAGTTAAATAAATTTGGTTATGATAAAATTTCAAGTACGACAAATCACTACCAGCTAAAATTCAAATAAATGCATAGACAGAAATTGGAGAAATTCTCATAAGACCTATAGTCAGCTTAGTAGTACTATGCCAACATTAATTTCCTGGATTTTATAACACACTATGATTATATAAATACATTACTGGCGAAAATTGAGTGACTAATGTTCAAGAGCTCTGTATACTATTTTTGCAACTTCTTATAAGTCATTAAATATTCAAAAGGATAAAATTCCACTGTGCATGTCATCACATTTGTAAGAAAATGGATAAGGCTGAAAATTATTATATTAAGCAAAGTAACTCAGATTCCAAAGGACAAATACTGCAGGTTTTCTCTCACATGCAGGTCCTAGATTTAATTTTTAAAAATGTGTGTGCATGTGGAGGGGTTACAGGTCATGAACTTAGATAAAGGACCATGAGAAAGGGAAAAAGAGATCTTAAGAGAGGTGGGTAAGGGGAAAGAAAGGAAGGGAACAGATTGCATTTGACAGGATAACTGAAAGACAGCTACTGGGTAAAGGAAGGGGGTGGTGGCGGAAGCACGGGACTCAACAAAAACAAAGTATGCCAGGATATTCCCTAAAGAAGCCCATTACTTTTTAATGTCAGGAAAACCCAACTCTCAACTCAAGGGTGTGTATGAAAAGTTCCCAGAATGCGGCTGCACCTTCAAAACGGGAATGTTCTTTCTCCAGGGCCAATTAACAGATCAGAACTTCAATTATGTAATGCTGCAAGTCCAGAGCCTAATTATCTTGGGCAATCTTTAATCCCCTTAAGAGCCATTTATTGCCTCCTCTGTACATGACCTAACATCCTTTGTGATCTTTAGGTAAATCATTTGGAATGCAAAAACAGAGCATTTGTTTCCCTTTGGAATGTATTAACTAACTACCAGCTTCCACCAACCGAAAAGCTAAGAGTGTCATCAGACAGCATTAGAGGTCTGGAACAGGGTCATTCGTATTTAGAGCCACTCATTATTTATTTGGCTCCAGAATAAACTCTCTTATTCCCTCTGAGGTGAGAGTTGTGTTTTTACACCAACAAAGATTATTAAGAGATAGTTTATTCTGGAGCTAAAGACGAGCGTGACCATGGCCCAGAAACACATTAGGTCTCCCAGTGTGCTCCAGTGTGTAACAGTTTCATAAAGTTTTTACAGTAACAGAAGAAAGCCATAAATCAAGACTTTTCAAATCCACTGGTGGAAATGTCTGAGAGGTGGATTACAGCAAAGCAGGGAGACCTGTTACAGGCCTCAGGTGCTACCTGATGATACTCTTAGCTTTGGGGTTGGTGGAAGCTGGCGGCCTGCTAAGTTAATACATTCCAAAGGAAAACTAGTGCTGTTTGTACATTCCAAATGATTTACCTGAGAGTCACAAAGGATAAGTCACTTACAGAGGAGGGCAATTATGGCTCTTTAGAGGGTAAAAGATGGTCCAAGATAATATGGCTCTGGACTTGCAACATTCCCTTCTCTCTACAATCACTGATCAGTTTATCAGCGCTGCAGAAGGTTCAGTTAAAGCTTCTTTACTGGAACATTCATTCACAGTAACATTAGTTCACAGTGTGCTAATTTTTTAAAAACTAGTAAAAAAAAAAAAAAAAAACATTTAAAAGAGATGGGGTGTAACTAGGTTGATAAGGTGCTTGCCTAGCAAGTATGAAGCCTTGGATTTGATCCCCAACACTAAAAAAGTTTTTTCTTAAAGAAAAAGATATAAAATAGACATAAAAAAAATATCTAAAGGATGGGAACATAACTCAGTGGACATTACATGAAGCTCTAGATTCAATCTGTAGCACTGAAAAGAAAACAAGTTTAAGAAGTAATTAAGGTGATATCAATGGGAGTGTAAGAACTTCCAAAACCCTCTATTCTATGAAACCACCTGGCAAATAAAAAGGTCCTTTTTCAGAACTCTAAATACTAATCATAGGCTTAATACTCTGAAGAGCACTAATTCAAAAAAGGGTGGGTAAGAGCTAGGAATGGCGGCACACATCTACGATCCAAGCACTTGAGAAGTAGAGGCAAGAAGATCAAGAATTACAGGTCACCTTTAGCTACACAGAGTCTGAGGTCAGTCTGGGCTATCTGAGACCCTGTTTCAACACAAGCAAACAAAACAGATGGCTAAATTGCTCCAAGCAGGAAGAGAAAGGATTTACATCTCAGTTAAGTGCTAGTCAGCGAGAGTCAGTTCCCTTGGAGATTATCTTTTACAAAAGATTTCTTCTAGGGAACAGCAGAGTTTGTGGTTTTATGTGTCAAAACTATTTCAGCCAAATGTGGGAGAAAAGAGGCAAAGGAAACCCCTCTTATTCCAGATATGGCAATGGAAGATGACCATCAGGAAACCCTCCCTCAGAAGAGCCAAATGAATCATCTAGATGGTCTGAACACTGGTAATGAGGAAGGTAAAAGTCTACTCTAGGAAGTTGAAATCTGAAGATACACATTTACGGCAGAAGGAAATTACCACAAAGTGGAAGGCGGACCATACTAGATCAGAAGAACAACGTAATCTGAAGGACTGAGCTGTCCCTTCACACAAAAAAGGCCATGCTAGGAATTTCCTCTGCAGCAACGAACCATGCAGTTCCAGCACTGCTACTTCACTCTTTTTTGTACAGATTACTGAATTCTTAATGTTTTGTTGTTTGACTGGTTGATTGGCTGGTTGGAGAAAAGGTCTTGCTGTGCAACCCAGGCTGCTCTGAAACTCTTGAGTTCTTGGATTACAGGCATGAGCCACCAGACCCAGCTTACTGTTTTATTAATAAGTTAATATGTTTAGACTGCAAAACGAACTCATCTTAATTACATCACAAAATCTCCAAATCTGAAGAAAACACATAAACAGCTACAGAAAGAAGGCTGAGCCTCATGAAGGACAGAAAGGCTTGCAGCACTTGGACTTGCTATTTTCGTCTTACTCTCCCCAGCTCCACAGCAGTTCTGAAAAGAAACGACCCATAAACACAGCAGACCCGGGTGACAAGCAGCTACTAGAAGGGTAAGAAGAACTGTATCTATCAGCTACTAGAAGGGTAAGAAGAACTGTATCTATCAGAGCTTTCACAGCCCCACTTTCAGAGAACTGCTATTATTTCAGCTGACTGACGGTTCCTTGAAAAGCCTAGAGGCTTCCCATTTATTTGACCTGATTCAGAGCTTGCCCACTGCTAACAGCAGTTTCCCCTTAAAGTATTTGTCAAAAACAACCAGCTGCAATTGTTTAACATTCCAGCTGCTTGAAGCAGTTGGAACAAACAAGTTAACAAAAAACATAAAATGAAAAGTGGGAGAAATAAATGTCCATAGAGGGCTTGGGAAAGGCCTGGGAACTGAAGGCAACTTGCATGTGCCTGGTGCTCTGGGCATAGGAAATCTTCAGAAGGCCCAAAGCACCCACCTCTGCAGTAGACTCAGCACAAGCAGAAAAGGCAGCTATGGTACAACCATAAGCTTGGCAGAGTGTTCAGGATATGCTCCAACAAGCACATAATATCTCTCAGCAGAGACTGGGAAACAGTAGCGAGTATCCACAAGAATGTGAAAAAACTGGAATACTGTACACTGCTGTTAGAAATGTAAAAGATGCAGACACTTTGGTAGTTTCTCAAAAAGGCGGGTGGGGGGGGGGGTGCAGGTTGACAAAAGAAAGAGCTCTAGCCCCAAAGGAACAAAAGAAATGGTTTGTTCTACAGCCATATATGAGCAATCATGGCCCAGGAACACAGGTTTACATTTCCCCATTGTGGTAACCGTTTCATGAAATTTTGTAATAACCCCAAAGAAAACCATACATCAAGATACTTTTTGAATACATTAATAGAAAGATCAGGTAGGCAGGTCACAGAAAAGTGGGACAGTCTCAGCTATGGGCCTCAGATGCTGTCTGTTAGCACTCTAGCCTTTTGGCTAGTAGGAACTAGGGGTCTGTTTGTATATTCCAAAGGTTTACTAAATTGTCACGGAGATGTTAGGTCACACACAGAGAAGGGCAATAAAAGGCTGTTAAGGGGGCTAAAGATGGCCCAAGATAATCTGGCTCTGAACTTGTAACATTACATCCTGTCCATATCATTAAAGATCCAATCAGTCAATCGGTATTTGTAGTCACAGCTTCTTTCCGGGAAGTCTTGTTCAAAAGTAAACATAAAATTATTCTATGAAGCTATTCCCCTCCTAGGAGAAATAAACATATAACAATAGAAAAGCTTACACATGAATGCTTATAGCACATAATAGCCACAATGCAAAGGACCCCTACAACTATCAACTGATGAAGAAAGAAAATATAGCTATCCAATGAAATGGTATTCAGTCATAGGAAAGAATGAAATACTGATAGATGATGCAACATGGAAGAACCTTAAAAACATACTCTGCGAAAGAAGCAAGGCACAAAGGCAAGATATTACATGATTATATTCATGAAACAGAATAAACAAATTCATAGAGGCAAAAAGTACATTGCTGGTTGCCAAAGGATTGTTGGGCATGTGAGGAGGGGATGGAAAGTGACTGCTAACAGGTATGAGGTTTCATTTTAAAGTGATAAAAATGTTGTAAAACTACATAGCAGTAATAGTTATACAGCCCTGTGAGAACAGCTGAATTATTGAGCTGCCTGTCTAAAATTATCTTATAGTATATGAATCATTATCTTTAAAATAATGAAAACAAATTCAAATTGACCTAATTGGTATTTATGAATTGCTAAATGGCAGCATGAGGTTTCCACTCCAAATATTACTGAATGAGGCTAGGGAGATGGCTCAATGGGTGAGGGCTGCCTTGCTGCACCAGCACAAAGTACCCAAAGGGCCAGAGAGACGTCTCGGCCGGAAAAGGAACTTGCCTCCAAGCCAGAGGATCAGAGTTTGATCCCTGGAACCCACAAGGTGGAGGGAGAGAACCAACTTCCTTGAGTTGTCCTCTGACCTCCATACATTCACTATGACATGTTTACAAACACTCACAAATAAATACACAATTTTTTTTTAAAGAGCACCCACATAAAAGCTGGGTACTGTGGCACACCGCGGTAACCCCAATGCTGGAAGACAGAGACAAGCAGTTCCTGAAGGCTAGTTGGCCAGTCAGTCTAGTCAAAATAGCAAGCTCCAGGTTCAAGGAGAGATTATCTCAAAAACTTAAAGTGGAGAGTAATAGAGGAAGGCAATAGCAATCTCTGGCCTTCACATATGCACACATGTGCATACACACACATACACAGTATTACTGAATGGAATTAAAGACTTCAAAAACAAATATAATATTCACCAAAATGGACTACAGTCTAGATATCAGGGGGTCAAAGTCATAAAACATATACTTTAAGTGTGTGTATATATGCAGATATATGTTTATAATGGGTAATATACTTTCTCTGAATACCATAAAATGAAATTACAAGTCAGGCCTGGGTTACATGGTCAGATTACGATTCAAAACAACTACACACACCGCAATACACTGAAGACTAGACAGATGGCTCAGCAGGTAAAAGCATTTATAGTGAAGTCTGATGTTCTAAGTTCTATCCCAGGGACCCACATGGTGGAAGGAGAAAATTGACTCCTACAAGTTGTCTTCTGACCTCCACACATGCCCTGACATAACACACCAATACCTAAACACACGAACGCATAAATTAATATATAAATAAATAAATGTAATAAAAAGGAACATGAACCAAGTTACACACCTGTAATCCCAGCACTCAAGACAGCTGAGGCAAAAGTTTCTCAACTTGTGAGGCTAGTTTGGGCTATCACAGTAAATCTTAGAGTAGTTGGTGCTACACAGCAACACTGTTTCAAAAAAAATTTTTTTTAAAGAAAGAAGGGATGGAAAGAGGAAGGGAAGGAGGAAAGAAAAAAACATTTGAAAATCAAATTTTAAAAATAACCAGAAAATCCCCAAATATTAAGACTTAATTAAAGGCACCAGCACATATCTTAAAGCATTCTAAATAAAATATCTTAAAGCATTCTAGAGGCAGAAAGCTCACTGCAAGTCCGGGTCTACAGGGAGACCTGTCTCTAAGACACACACGCACACAAAAAAAGGAGATGTAGTTCAGTGGCAGGGTCATTTTGTTTTGTAGGGCCCTAGGTTTGATTCCTCACACACAAAAGAAAAAAAGGGAGAACAGAGTGTGTCCTGTCAGGCCTCATAGCTCAGACCTGTAATCTCATGGACTCAATAACCAAGACAAAAGAATGGAGAGTTCAAGGCTTGCCTAGACTACAGAGTGAGTTCAAGACCTGCCTGGGACACTAGTGATACTTTATTTCAAAAGAGTAAATAAATTTTAAAAAAGGATGAGGGAATAGTTTAGCAGTAGAAAACATGCCTACCATGAACAAAGTCCAAGGGTTCAATCCCCAATATTACAGGAAAAGAAAAATTAATCAAAAAACTTAAAAATGAACTACAGATCAAAAAGAACAGTGTAAACCATTCAGTAATTTAAACTGAAAACATATCAAAGTTTTTATGACTTAAAAAAAAAAAAAGAGTAGAGGAAGTTGGGCACAAGGAGGCAGAGGCAGGAGGATCTCTGTGAGTTCAAGGCCAATGTGGTCTCCACAGTGAGTTCCAAGTCACTCAGGGCTACATAGTGTAACTTTGTCTCCAAAAAAAAAGAGAGAGAGAGAGAGAGAGAGAGAGAGAGAGAGAGAAGAAAGGGGGTTGGGAGGAAAGGGGAAAAGAAGGGAAGGGGGAGGAATGGAAGAAAGGAGAGAAGGACTCAGACCAGAAGAAATTATTTGTTCTGTGTGTGTGGGTGTATAGAATCTGACAAATAACTTGCACCAAGGATATAAAAAGAATTCTAGTCAGACATAGTGGCACAGACCTTTAATCCTAGAACTTCAGAGGCAGAGGCAGGCAGATCTCTGTGAGTTTGAGGCCAGCCTGGTCTACAAAGTGAGTTCCAGGCTGGCCAGGTGCTACACAGTGAAGCCCAGACCCCATCTCAAAAAACAAAAAGAAAAAAGGAAAAAAAAAAAAAAAAAAGCCTCCGAAAGACAACCCAGCCTAACCAATGGGCTAAGGACACAACTCTGATAAGGCACTTGCCTGGCACAATATGAGGCCTTTGGTTCAATTTCCAGTTAGGGGATGGGGAGAAGACCCAATTAAGAGTCCAGATGCTCCTTGACCTTATGATAGGTTTACATGCAGATAAACCCAATTGAAGTTGAAAATGTAGTTGACACACCTAACCTACAAACATCACACTTAGTGCACTACAGAGTACCAGTGGTTCCCTCCAGTGACATCAGTTAGTCTGGAGCTGTACCTTAATGGCACAGCTTAGCACATTTTGGTACCTCAGGAAAAACTCACATTTAAAGTACAGTTTGTACTGAATGCATATCAAGTTCATACCATCTTGAGGCTGAAAAATCATTAGGTCAAATCATTTCTAAATCAGGGAACCCTGTGCATGTAAAAGACATGAACTGATCCTTAAAAGAAAGCTAAGGAAAGAGCCAATAGTCTTACCATTAACTATTTGCAAACTCAAATTACAATGAAATACAGCTACACAAACAGCAGAGGGGCAATAATAAAATTCCAAATGTCTAACATTTTCAAGAAGGAGGAACAACTGAACACCACTGGCAGAAATGTAAAATACATTAAAATTTCCATTTGCAAAAGTGTGGTGATTTTTTGAAGTTAAATGTAATTAAGTCCACAGCAATTGAGTTATTAGGTATTTGCCCAAATCCATACAAAGACATTAAGAATGTTCTAGGCTAGGGAGTGTAGATCCTAGTGATAGAGCACTCGCCTACATGTTCTGGGTTTTTATCCTCAGCAGGACAGAAAAGAAGAAAAACAGGATCTTCATAGTAGCTTTATCCATAATAGCCCAAAACTGGAAACAACCCCAATGTCCATCAACAGAATCACTACTACATACAAATAATGGGAATTACTCAGCAATGGAAAATATCAAGCTACTGACACATCAAAATGAGCGAACCCCAAAATTACTGTCATGAACCAAAGTAATCAAACACAAATAGTTCTTACTGGCTATGACTCTTTTATGAAGTAATAAAATAGGCAAAAATGAATCATCAGTAACAGAAGTGTGAAAGTAGTTGTCTTGTGGGGAGGGGGTAGAAGGGAACTTTCTAGAGAAGAAGATACCCTATAACTGAACCTAAGTGCTGTTTGCACAAGTAAAAACACTGTCAAAATTCAGCAAGTCTGGGAATAGAGCAGACAGCAGCAGAGTGTTTATCTAGCATGTGCAAAACCAGAGGTTCAGTCCCAGCACTTATGGAAAAAACAGTGAGGGCAGGATCATTTTACAGTATATAAATTATATTTTTGGTATTAAAATTTTCAGAGGCCAGGCCTGAAGTTGCACACCTTTAATTCAAGCACTCAGAGACAGATGCAGGCAGATTTCTACCAGATCCAGATCAAGGCCAGCCTGATCTACATATTGAGCTCCAGGCCAGCTGGGGCTACAGGGAGATGGTTCGAAAAAGAAAAAGAAAAAGAAAAAAAAAAAAAAAAAAAAAAAAAAATTCAGATAAGAGTAAAGTGTGTGACCTTGGGCTAAGTATCTTTCCATCTGTATCATAAACCTTATTTCTTTTTCAATATTCAGGATAGTGGATCTCTGGCCCGCACCATCTATTTTTTTCATTTTCTACTGGGACATTCTTTTCAATACCAAACATACTGCAGTTTCAACCCCTGACCCCCAAAGCATATATTTCCAGCAAAACAGTTCTAAAATAGTAAATGCTCCACTAAATAGCAAGTTCCTCTAAACTAGATATTTTTATTTTTTAATTAACATTCTCCATGTCATTCCCTCCTACCCCCCCAACCCCTCTCCCACCCACTCCCACCCCCCTCCCACCACCTTCTTTACATGCCACATATGCTATATGGAGGTCAGAGGACAACTTGCAGGAGTCAGCTCTCCCCTCCCACCATGTGGGTTCCAGAGATTGAACATAGGTCAGCAGGCTTGGTCACAAATGCCTTTAAACAGAGTCATCTCCTCACTGGCCCAAAACTATTTATTTTACATTCAATTTCTTAGGAGCCCAGTACAAAGCAATTTTCTATTTGTAGAGCATTTTCTATATGTTATCTTTTAAATTTTCACAATAATAATAAGGAAGATTTTGTTATTATCTCTGTTAAACAAACTATGAACGAAAAGGTACAGTAAGATTACATAACATCCCAAAAGTCAGACAGCAAATTAATGATTTAAAACTTCAGATCATGCACTTTCTTTAGACATTCAGAACTCCCTTAGTATAGAAATGTTTGGCCAATGAAAAAACATCCAAATGTGGCCATAGTAGGGCTACTGCCATTATCTATGACCCTATTTCAAATAACATTTCAACAGCTAAGAAATACTATAACAGTATTATAATGTACATGTGGAGTGACCAGATAATTTGCTATCCAAATAGCACTTTCAAGAAAAACTACTAGTAATCATGTCAGGACAACAGGCTTGATCCAGCATTATCCTGAGCAAACTGGGGTATATGGTCACCCTGTTCATAAAACAGCTTCACTTAAGTTTTATTACAGCATTTTTAACGTAACAACCAGAGGTAAAAGGATGTGGCTGCCAGACAAACGCAACAGGAAAGAGTTAACATTCAAACAGTTTAGACAATCATTTTGGTTCCAGTTTTATCTTTGACAGTTCTGCTTAATGTAGCAATTCTGTGGCTGGGATGATTGGGACTTAGAAAACCTTCCCTGTTTTTTTCAAACAAAGATGACCTATTTATAAATATAAGCATTAACAGCTGACAACACTGCACATAAGGAAAGGATTCCTGTTTAAGTTCTTCAAATTAGTTCACAAATGAAATAGTTTCAGTACAACTTAAAATCTCATTTGATCCACCTAGGAATCTTAACATTTAAAAAAAAATTATGCAGCTATCTGAAATTTACAATTCTTATTAAAAGGAAAAAAATCAAGATTAAAAAAAAAAATCACAGGTCCTAAAAAGAGTTTGAAAATACTGCTTAAATGCTCTAAAGAGAACAACTCAACAAAACAAAACTGTTTCAATCCTAGCCTGACTTTTGTCTCTATATGAATTGTTCTCTGAGTGGTTTGGTTGATTCTGCTAAATGCACCTCAAAAAGTCCTGAGCCTTAGGAGAAAAATACCCTAGGACTCACCCACAGACCACATAAACTTTCCAGTGTGGCTTAACCCACAGTAGTAGTTCCAGTGTCAAGAAGGAGGGCACAGTCATATCCAGAATCCCAAAATAGTCTTCACCAAACCTAACCTGTCTGGACAGGCAAAAGAAAAAGGCTCTTTAGCTACAGAGCCCTCACTGACTCCCCAACTTGTTTTCCCAGTGGTCTCTGGTACAAACTCAAGTTGTAAGTAATCCCAAACCAGACCAGACACTAGTGTTAGGAAAACAAGGCAATGTTCAGAGACATTTAAAAATAGGCCTATTCAGTGAAGGATGCACAGAGCAGTAGTGGCAGACTTACACCCTGCCTTGGCCTCCACCACTAAGAAGACTGCACTACTTCAGTTTGGAAAGGCATCCAGGAGAGAGGGAGGGAAAATTAAATAACAAAGATAGTCTCCTGAATTCAGGCTTCAACTTTCCAACTGCAAAAATTAAGAATGATAAAAACATTAATTTGTCAACTATGCTCTAGCACTGCCCAAAGGGAGACCAGTTAGAATCTGATATATGGAACAGAGGATAAAAGTTGTTCCCCAAAGAAAACTGATTTTAGAAGCTTCCAATTCAGTTTCTTCATCATGGAACAATGTAGTACTGACTAAAGATGAAAGCCAACCTTCCAGCCACATCATTTGAAGATCTTAAGTTTAAAAAAAGGTTTTGTTTAAGATGATTAGGAAGTCCGAATAGTTGAGTGCTATAGCGGAAAGCACTGATCTAGGCATCTAAAAGCTACGCTAGCCTGATCTAGACATCTCAGTTCTAGTTAAGATATGTAACTACTTGTGTGCTCTTGAACACATCATAGCATCTCTGGTCTTTAGTGTCAACTGTAAAATGAGGCAAATGGATAGGTAAGTTTGTTTCTTGTTTACAAAGTGAAGATTTAATCATGTCTTTTCATATGACAGCATTCCCTCTGGGACAAAAAGGAGTAAAATGTCTTACATTTTAAAAGCATTATAGGAGTAGTGTTGCACACCTGTGATCTCAGCACTCATGAGACTCAAACAAGATAACAGCAATTTTGAGGCGAGCCTGGGCTATCAAAGCAAGTTGTACACTAGCTTGGTTTATACAGTGAGACTCTACCTCAAAATACAAAAAAAAAAAAAAAAGAAAAAAGTGCTTCACATTTTCCTAGCAACACTGTGGGATGCAGGCTGATATCAAACTGGTGAGTTACAAATGTCCACAGCACCGAAGAACTGAAAAGGAGCCTCCATTAGCTTCTAAGTACCTTGACCATTGGTCTGGTTTCTAACCCCATATTCTTTCATAGTCATTGCAGTCACATGTTACTATATTTAGCAACAATTATTTTAAGTGTGTAAAAACAAGAACACTGGATGTGAGGTCAGATTCTGATCACTAATAAAAGAGGTATTAATACCTATCATTTGGGTTATATAGAGCAGTAGATGGGAACATGCCTAAAACCATGGCTAGGAAGACAGGGTACAACTGCATTAGCTGCAGTCCTCCTGGGACATTTCAAAACTGCTACCAGTGTCACTTCTGCTGCCTATGCTGAGTTCTTCTGCAAGACCAGAAAAGGGAAAGCAAAAGGATTACTAGAGATCTCTCACAGTAGATTTCTTTAAGTTCTGTCCATTGAAGTAATTTTTCAGAAAATTAAAGAAGTGTACTGTTCCTATAAAGGCATCATGCACAAGATTATGGAGATCTGGATTCAATTCTTAACTTGGCTACTAACAAATTTTGCACAAGGCACTCAATTTTTCTTCATTTTATGACAAACAGAGTTTTTTTCAAATCATGTCACTAAAGCTCAAGATTTTAAAACAAACCTGAAGAAGTAGGCATAAATAAACTTCATTATCACTTATCTTTTCAAAATATAACCAAGGCTGCTATCAACATTTAAATCAGTCTTTTAAAAACAACAACTATTATTACTAGAGTCCTGTATTACTAGACTCATCTTCCTGCTACTTGCTAAACAGCAGAAGTCTCAGATTTGGATGTTTCTCCAGTGGGGAGTAGCTAGGAAGAACACGGACAATTTTAATCAAACCCACCCAGGGTATGTGCTTAGCACGAACAAGGCCCTGAGTTCAATTCCCAGGGGGTAGAAAATTGAATTCATCCAAGAACAGATTCTTTGGAAAGCATTTCACCAGTACACCTAATTAACAGCAGTCTCCAAGGGTGGGGAATGGGATGAAAAGTAGGAAAACTCTTGCTCTAAGAGCACTGTCTTAGACCAGTGTCATCTGAAAATACTTTTTTTTTTTTTTTTTTTTTTTTTTGGTCTTTTTGAGACAAGGTCTCCCTGTAGCCCCAGCTGGCCTAGAACTAGCTTTGTAGACCAGACTGGCCTTGAATTCACAGAGACCCGCCTGCCTCTGCCTCCCTAAGTGCTGGGATCAAGGGCATGTGCTACCAGGACCCATCTTTGAAAATACTTTAAGATATATTTATATACCACCATGTAGTTTGCTACAAACCCACATGACTCTCCATATTTCCTTCCACACCCGACTTTCCCCTGCATAAGGAGGTAAGTATTCTTTATCTTGATACAGAATTATGAATTTAAGAGAAAAAGGTTCAGCCCCTTTGCACCCTGTCTTACCTGAGATTAGTTCAAAAAGATCCTCCCCTCTAAAAAAAAAAAGTATGTACCAAAATTATCACCAAAACGCCATTAAATCACTAGGACCCAATTAGACCCCTTGAACCTCACAGCCCCAACTTTATTTCTCTTCCAATTTGTGCAGGGGCCTATCTTTCTTTGGGGAAATAAGGTCTACTTTAAAAGAGGCATTCCAAACCACTGGGTAAACGGTTCAATTTGCATAAACAAAACATTCAATAGGCGCTAAATGTAAAAAATGGGCAAGCCCACTGAGGTCTCGCCATTAGGCAAAACACAATATTCAAAACCCAGGACCTGTGATTGGCTGAGTGTCACCGCATTCATCATATGCCTGTCTCACAAAACTCATTTCACCTGTGACTCTCAGAAAAACGTGGGTAAACACATGGTACCTTCGAGAACCAAAGTACTAAGCAAATACTGCAGACACACACAATTTCACAACTTGGTTACATTCTACTCTGGAGGTGCCAACTTTGCAGGTCTGCTCGTGGCCAGCCATGAACTTCTGTCAGAAAGCATGACACACAGGGATGGGTACACACTGTGCATGGCACCTTCCCTTGGAGACCAGGGTCACCCTGGGGTGGGTCGATGTGCGGAGGGAGGTAGATTCTATTTTTCATGAGAAAATCCGCCACACACACAAGCAAACTTCAGACCCTGGAATCTGAGCAAGGGTCACCTCAAGCAAGCGGCGACATGCAGGGAAGCGCCTTCTGCCAAGACCCCTAAACTTCGGAGGAGAGCAGAAACGCTCTGCTGAGAAGTGTGGGAAGAACACTCAACCCGAGCGGCACCCGCAGCACAGGGGTCCCCCAACCGCCCAAGGGAAGGAGCGACAGCTCCCCGGGGACCAGGAGGCTGTCGCCCTGCCCGAGTGCAGTCGAAGCGGCCGCCCGCTGCCTACCTGACGGACGTCATGACTTCACCTTCGCAGCCCGCACCGCCGCGCCCGATGTCCGATGCTCTATGTGCGCCCCGGGCAGCAGCAGGTACCACGGCAACTGCTCCTCCGCTCAGGCACTCAGCCACCGGGAGCGCGTCCTCACACACCCCGCGCGCGGGCGGCCCCAGGCCAGTTGGCCCCGCGCAATGATTGGCTGAGGCCAGAGGAGGGCGGACGCTCCGCCCCCGCCGGACGGCTGCAGCCCCGCCCCCAGCGCCGCGGACCAAGGCTCGCCGCCTGGGCAGGCTTGCGGTTGCTCGGGCAGGCTCGGCACCACGCGGGCTAGCTGGCCCGCCAGGGGGCTAGCGGACGCGGTGGCCATCTTGAGTCCTGGTACTGCGTGCCCCGCCGCCCTCCTCATTCCTAGGGCACGAGGTGGGGTGCCCGCCTCAAAAATGGCCGCGCAGCTGGCAAGCGGCTTTGCAGTCACATGGCCACGGTCTACCCCGGCGGACTCAGATCCCTTTAACTGCTCTAGGGGACGCTGTCAAGACGAATCGCCGACGTGGTTAAACAGCCTGTAAAACCTCAAGTGCAGAGGAAAAACGGCCGCCTGGGAAACCTCAACCCGGGGAAAACTAAAGTGTGGCCACAGCCGTAGGACGCGCTGAATTCCAACCTGCAGCCTCTGAGAGTCTACTGCAAAGCCTGAAGATCTCAAAGGTTCCTGAACTTCAGAAACACTTATAGCAGCTTATCTAATATAAAAATATCCGAGATTCATTAAATTTTGTGACTCCGAATCTAGGTGGGTGAGGCCGGGACATCACTGTGTACCCAGGTGATCCAAGTACGCATTAAATTAGCTCCACGCCGCCGGTGTCCTTGTCAGATCACCTCGTTTTCCTAGGAATATACAAGCGTTGAAGGCTATAGGAGGAAGATTGTGAGGTATCCTAATTCCTTGCTCTGTTGACATTTATAGTGAGCTAAGAGTTAAGAAACTGATAGTCACTAATAAAAGCAGAACCTTAAAATTAATTCCAGCTGAAGGAAAACTGAGGGAGTGGAGTAAATGCTTTGTGCTCCAAAAAGCTTTTGTTTATTCCTTCTTTATTTATAACCCTGTATAATATTTATATTAGCAGAAGCAACATCCAGTAGCACTCATTTATTTAATGATGATCAACTTCATAGGTCTGAAACTTATCAGAAGAAAACCCAATGTGGTTGCGGTAAGGGGGGCACTGAGCTATAAAGTGCTTGCATTGCAAGCATGAGATCCTGAGTTCAGGATCCTCGGGGACCAGGTATAAAAAATAAAAAAAGATGGATGGTTATGCTACTCTCCCAAAAGACCCAAGTTCGGTTCTCACTTGGGTTGGTACACAACCACCTGTAACTCCAGGGGATCCAATGCACTCTGTGGTTGAAGAGACCAAGGAATTAAACTTTTTTTTTTAATGTTAAAAATGAAGCAATGTGACCTCTAGTGAGGCTCAGAGAAAACCAAAATATAGAAGACCCTCAGAAGCAGGACTTCTGACTTACCTCTGTCCAGTCCCCTCCCTTTTCCCCACAACCAAGCCACTAGAAATACTGTTCCCTGGGAGGTCACAAAAACTAGTCTATATAACGTGAAAATATTAGTCTATTTCAGGCATGGTGACAGATGGCTATAATAACAATAATTGGGGTACTGAGGCAAGAGGATTGCAAGTTGAAAATAGGATCTACTATAAGGAGAGACCTTGTCTCAAAACAAAACCAACAAACCTAAAAACACTATTTGTATTTTCCCTTGTCTTTGTGAGTTGTACATAAAGAAATTCTCTGACCTACCTTGTCTAATAAGTGGAATATAAGACTTCCAAAAGGGTCCTGCCCATACTGAGAAGGAAGGAATCAGAACAAGAATTTAAAAGTTGTGGTTTCTGACACATGCCCATGAACCCAGCACTTGGGAAGTTGAGGCAGGAACAATCTGCAGGTTGGAGGCCAGCTTGCTCCACAAAGCAAATTCTAGGTCAGCCAGAGATATCGAGCTAGAATCTCTTTAATAGAAAGAAATAGGCCTTGCTAAATTTCCCCACTAACATTACATCATATACTTCTAAGTCCAATCGCATTGCTACACAACTTAATTATACAATACATTGCATGCTCAACCGAACATAAGCATTTAAAATGGGTAGTGTCAAGGAGAAAAAGTAAATTAAGCAGCCAAATTAGGACCATGTAAGGATAAACTATAAAGCAGGTTTTTTTAAGACTTACTATATACACAAAATCTCAGTAATAATTTTTACATTGAGTGCATGCTAGAATGCTTTGAATATACTGTGTTAGATAAAATATATTGGTTAAACTGTCTTCCCTTGCTTTTTTTAAAAACATTTCCCATGTATGTGTGTGAACATGCCACATGTAGCACAGGGGACACAAGTCAGGAGACAACCCTGCATGGGTCCCAGAGATCAAATTCAAGTTGTCTGGCTTGGTAGAAGGCACCCTATTCACTTTTTATTAATTTTTATTTATGAGTATGGATGTTTTGCCTGCAAGTACTACACATGCATGCAGTACCCATGGAGATCAATGGAGGGCATCAAATTCTTAGTCACTACTGAGTGCTGGGAACTGAACCTGGCTCTTCTGCAAGAACAGTCAGTGGTCTTAACCACTGAGCCATCTTGCTGGCCCTCTTTTTGCTTTTTAAATGTGGCTCCTAGAAATTTTTTAATTATATACATGTTGCATTATATTTCTACTGAATGGTGTTGTTCTAAAGCCTGTTAGCTTTCTTATCTACCACTGCCCATTGCCCAGAGATATAATAACTGTTCTCAAAATGAAATTAGTAAGGAAGTTAGTTCATACAAATCTGTTTTTCCTTACTAGTTATCAAAAAAAACATCAGATGATTTCAAGTTTCCATAGGAAATGCTAGTTTGGGCCTGGAGATCAAACCTACAGTATTACGCATGCTAGATAAATGCTGTACCAGTGAACTATTTCCCCAGTCCCCTATACTTTTCCTCTTTAATTTGGAAATTGTGTAGAATGAAAACTGTTAAAAACACTAGCTGTACCTGGTGTTCTGAAATTTTGACCAAATCTTCCACAAGGAGAATTAGTCAACTGTTCCTCTGGGTTAAATAGAATCTAAAGCAAAGATACAGCTGGACAACAATTTAAAGTGGGGAGGACACTAATTCAAGAGTTTTCTTCCTCTTGCAGAATATGTAAGAAGATAATTCAATCCTGTCATAAAGGCACTTGCCAATAATCCCAGCACTCAGAATGTTGAGGCAGGAGGCTTGCTCTGAGTAATAGGCTAGCCTGGGCCACACAGGAAATGCCAGGTCAGCCAGGACTGTACAGCAAGACCCTGTATACAAAATGATGATGATAACCCACACAGACTAAATCAAACTGATTATTAGGTATCAAAACCTCTATGTAAGTGGCTGGACAGATGACTCAGAGATTAAGAGCGCTTGCTGCTCAATCATAAAGACTGGAATTTGGATCCCAACATCCACATTACAAGCCAGTGTCCCACAAAAACACCTGTAATTCTAGCTGCAAGCCCTCTATGCATGTACATGTTGGGGGTCCCTGTGCTCAGTGCCAGCCCGAGGGGATGAAGGGTCTCCGCCGTGGGGGTGGGGGGAGTGAGTAGGCGGGGAATCAACATACAGACTCTGGGGGCTGAGAAGCAGGCAGAGGCAAGATGCTGCAAGCACCATTTATTCGAGGAAGTGCAAGGGGTCTTATAGGTCTGATTAGCCAATGGCCCTATGGGGTGGGGTCCCAATTGCAGCCAACAGTAGTATGTCACCAGGGAGGCAGGTTCTTTCCAGATGCTGGGTAGAAGCTGGTCTTACGACTAGCGAGAGCAGAGCACCATGCCCATGGGAGCCATTCCTCTATTCCTCATAGCAGGTGACCTGGCTAAGGTCCATCCTGCGTTGTGCCCTACATGTACATGCATGCATACACCACACACACACAAGCTCACAGGTGCACTTAATCTTTTAAGATTTTATGTGTATTTATGTGTATGTGAACCATGTGCCTGTAGGAAACTGCAGAGGCCAGAAGAGGGCATCAGATCCCCTGGAGCTAGAGATACAGGCAGCAGTGAGCTGCAGTGTGGGTGCTGCTAATCAAACCTTGGTCCTCTGCAACAGCAGTAAGTGCCCTTAACTACTGAGTCATCTGTCTACCCCTCACTAAATAAAATCTTGGGAAAAAAAAAAAAAAAAAACCTCATATAAGCCAAGAGTGGTGGCCTATGCCCATAATGCCAGTACTCAGGAGGCTAAAGCAACAAAAACGCCACCAATTTGATACCAGCCTGGGCTACAGAATGAGATCCTGTCTCAAAAAAATGAACATAAATATTTTTCATAAGGCACACTTTAAAAATTATTACATTCATTTAGTGTGTGTGCATGTGCGCATGTGTGTGCACACACATTTGCACACATGCCACACTGTGTCTGTGGAAGTTAAAGGACCACCTTGAGGAACTGGTTCTGTCCTTCCACCATAGGAGTCCTGGGGGCTGAGAGCTGAACACCATGGTTGAGCACTTCTGTGCTGGGTTCAATTCTCAGCTCCAAGCTTTTCCAAGTAACCAGTTCTTTTGATTCACAGCAACTTTCCCCTCCTGAGTCAGTCTTCCTAGTTGTTCTCTAACCTCCAGGCACACAGGCAGGGTTACCTACTGAGAAACTACTACGTATCATCAGTTTTCTAGGCAATTTATTCCAACAGGATTCTTTCCCTAAAGGCCTGCCTTATCACCCTGAGTGGAAAGCAGTTACATGAAAACTTTATCCTTCCTCAGCCATACGGTTCAAATAACTGAATCAGGAAAGTGGATCAGAATAGTTTTTTCCCTTGATAAAATTAAGAAATAAACATTCTATCTACTTTATCTAATCTTGGGTTAGATGTTGGTGTAAAAGCAAACAGACATCCTAACTCCAAAGAGCTAAATGCCTCTAAATAGCACAACAAAGATGTAGACCCACCTACGAATCTTTTCCACAGATGCTCCAGGCCCCCAAATAATAGCAATATTCCCTTCATACAAAGTCAGTCTGTTTTTAAGGATTCAATAAAAAAAGAAAACACACTCTCATACATTTTTAGTGGGAGTATAAATTAGCACATTTCTAAAAAGCTTTTTGGCAATATGTATCAGGAATTCCATTTTTGAAGCAACTATTTACTAAAAAAATAGATCGATGTTAACAAAGATTTTATATCCAGACAAACATGTGGTGCATGCCTTTGAACTCAGCGCTCAGAAGGCAAAAGAAGCAGGATTTCTGCAAATCTGAGGCCTGCTTGGTCTACAAAGAGAATTCTAGATTAGCCAGAGCTATTCAGCAAGACCCTGTCTCAAAACACAAAAACATGGGACTGGAGAGATGACTCAGCAGTTAAGAGCTCTGATTGTTCCTGCAGAGGACTAGGGTTTGAATCCCAGCAGCCACATGGCAGCTAACAACCACCTATAACTCCAATTCCAGGGAATCCAATGCTGTCTTCTGACCTCCATGGACACTGCAACACACAGTGCACTACATACATTCAGGTAATATAGTCATACACATAAAAATAATAAATAAAATATTTTTAAATGAAATATTTATTATATACTGTAAACCAGTAATAAGGTAATAGTTCAATTCCAGAAAGTTGAAGAACTATTATAAAATGTTTCCATAGACTTTTTTCAAAGAAACAGGAAAATGCTAAAAGACATAATATTAAATGAAAAAAAATACAAAGAATACAGAATATAAACTGCTTTTTAAAAAAATACATACCATATATTCATAGAAAAAAGACTAGAAGAAACACACCTACATGTTATCAGTGGATATCCATGGAAAGCAAGATTATGAAAAATATTTAATATTATTGTAGTTTATAAATTTACTAACATACATTGACTGTTGGTATTTATTGCTGTTGGACAAAGTGCTGGGTTTTAAAGGTTTTATTACATTTATTTGGAGGAGCACACATGCCAGGACACAGGCATCCATGGCATACATGGGGAGGGCAGAGAACAATTTTCAAGAGTCAGTTCTCTCCTATTAAGTGGGTCCTAGAGATTGAACTTAGGTTGTCAGGCTTGGTGGCAGGCACCTTACCCACAGAGCCATTTCACTGGCCCAATGGGGTTTTGTTTCTAAGGTTTGGGAGAAGGTTTTGTTGTTTTTTTTTTGAGACAAAGTTTCCACTTGTCTCAAAGTTTAAGCTTCCCTAGAGCTCACAATGTAGTCCAGGTTGGCTGGCTTTGAACTTAGGATCCTTCCGCCTCTGCTTTCCAAGTGTTCGGACTACAGGCAATTAGCACAATACCCATCTAAACACTGGTTTTATAGTCATTAATATCTTTATAATGTTTTGTTTTATGAGACAGGCTCTCACTATATAGCCCACACTGGCCTCAAGGCCATAATGCTCGTGCCTCAACTTCCTAAGTGCTAAAATTATAGGCCTCTGCACCATGCCTGGCTCTAAAATATTAATTTTATTGTTGTTGTTGTTACTGTTGTGTGTGTTAATCGGGATTAGACCTAGGGTCTCGTGCATGCTAGACAAACACCCTACCACCAAGCTCTATCCCCAGCACTTTGTCATTTTAAAATGCATAAAAGTGTAAAGCATTCCTTCCTTGTTTAAAATCCTGTATTTTTAAAAACACAACCAGCAAAATTATCCTTATTTTTAAAGGACTTGGACCTATATTACAAATGTCTCATCTTTTAATATACTGATTATTTAAGACAGGAATAACAAAAAATAAAGTATCTATGATTTTCTTGGTTAATTTTAAATCACATCTTCATGAAAGTTAAAAGTATAAATACTGAGTAACTAGGGTTACAACTAAGTACCAAACATGAACCACCAAATGACTAAAAGCATTATGCAAAGAATTAAAGCCAATTTATCAAGACAGGCCTGGTGATACATGCCTTTAATCCCAGCACTGGAGAGGCAGAGGCAGGCCTCTGGTGAGTTCAAGGCCAGACTGGTCTACATAGTGAGTTCCAGGACATCTGGGGGCTAATGTCTCAAAAAGGCAAAAAAAAAAAAATCAGTAGGGAAGTTCTCCCTCTACCAGAGGAGAACCAAGTGATAAAGAGAGTTAGGAGCGGGAGGCCATTCCACACAAAACAGACCTAAAAGGAGAACTATACCACCACAGTAAAACAACAAGGCAAGGGGAAGGACATTAACTGGCCAGTGCAAGATGCAGATCTATAAGATACTTAGTTATGAACATGACAGGAAAGCCACTGTAATCTAGTTTCAAACAGAGGAATGACATGATCTCATTTTGTTTAAAAGATTACCCAGGCTATAGTGTGTAGAAAAAGAAAAGAGGACCATGGAGGCAAAAAAGACCAAATTAGAAGCTCAGTATAGCAACCCAGGAAATGCAGAATGTGATCTGAACCACAAAGACAGAAATGGATATGGAAAAAAGCCGACGGATCCAGGAGACATTTTGGAGCTGCACTGGAGGGACTTGACAGAGGACACCTGAGACTGGAGAAGAGAAAAGAACTGACAGTAACCTGTAGATTTGAGTTGTGAGAAATCGGTGAATGGTGCTGCTCCTTCCTGAGATAAACAAAGAGAACAGGGAAGATGGGCTGGAGAGCTGGCTACACGCAGTTAAGAGCACTGGCTGTTCTTGAAGAGGACCCAGGTTCAATTCCCAGCACCCAAATAGCAGCTAACAACCATCTATTACTCCAATTCTAGGGAATCTGGCACACCCTTTTGTAGTTTCCACAGGCACTCGTGCATGTGGTACACTTACACACATGTAGGCAATACACTCATACACATAAAATAAAAATAGTAAAGAAAATATCTTTAAAGAAAGAATAAGGACTAAAGGAAGAAGATTAGAAGGAAAATTCCAGAAGGGAAGAGGCAGAGAGATCTGGGAAACATTCTTATCTCATCTTTCTTGCACCATCATGCTTTCTGTTGTCTATGGATGGAATAAATATGCATGACTGGACTTTCATGGACAGTTTCACTGGAGCAATACTGCAAGGGGGAAGAATTCTACTTTGGCGTCTTCTGTTGGTCTCAGGAACAAAATGGGTAAAACGTGCAGAGGTCTTAAGGTATGCCACACACACTAATATCTCCCACCTGAACTGCCACAACCCTGTCAGGAGATGCTTTGTTATCACCTTTTACACTTTCAGAGAAAAATCTGAAACTCAAAATGGTTAAGTAATTTGCCCAATGTGTCATACTTCATAAACCAGAACTCTAAGCCATGGCAGTGTGTCTTCAGAACTCGGGCTAATTACAAATACTACAGAAAACAGCATTGTTGGAATAAGCCCAAAGTGTTCTGACATGTCTGAGACTTTTATAAATATCCAGGTCTCACACTCAACTTCACCCATGAGGCAGTGATACAGTCACACACAGCTTTCTTTCTAGCTAGAGCACTGCACAAAGTACTCTCAAAAACTACTCATCTTAGACCTCATTTTGTAGAATTTCAATCATAATTTCATTTCTATCAAAACAACAAGAGATTTTTCACACACACACACACACAAAAAAAAACTTTTCTTTCCAGCTGTCCAAGAATTCAGAGGCATTCAAAGCATGATGGCAAGCATTTACATAGAATCCCAACCCAAGAGGATGAAGCAAGATGACCCAGAGTTCAAAAACCAGTGTGGGCTACAGAGAGAATTTGAAGACAGCCTGGAGTACAGAGTGAAACTCTGTTTCAAAAAAAAGAAAAAGAATAGCAAATTTATTATCAAGCTAAGTAACTTCATCCCAGACATTTACCTTGTGCAAATCAAATGAAACCTAAGTAAAATTATTATTTCTTACTAAGATTTTATGAAATTCACAAGTGACCTAAATATTCAGAAAGATTTCACTGTTAAAAATATTGGGGTAAGGCTAAAGAGATGGCTCAGCAGTTAAGAGCACTGGCTGCTCTTGCAGAGGACCTGGGTTCCATTCCCAGTATCCACATGGCAGCTAACAACCATCCTGCTCCAGTTCCAAGAGATCCGACACCCTTTTCTGACCTCCACAGACACTGCACAACACAGGTGCACTTACACGCAGGCAATATATTCATACACATAAAATAAAAAATAAATGAACTATTTTTAAAAAGAAGTGTACCCTTTGTCTAATTTTTAGTGCTTACCATTTTCCATATGCGGGTAAAAATAAAGTGCGGTCTCAAACAATACCCATTTTTAATTGAAAAATGTTCATAAAATAATAATCAGACTAATCACTTCTACCTGATTATTTTTGAAAAGATGGAGCTGATATCTTAAAGTCTGAGTTGATCTGGAAAGACGGCTAAGATGTTAAGAGCTAGCACTGATGTCAGGCAGCTCACAACCACCTGTAACTCCAGCTCCAGGGGATCCAACATCCTCTTCTAGAGTCTGTGGGTATCTGTACTCACATGTCCACAAACCCGCATACACACACAATTTTAAAATAAATCTTTAAAAATAATAATAAAGGTCAGGTGAGCTTTAATTCCCTAAATCCTACTAAGTATTACTTTGTGAAACACTTGCAATTCTGAATATGCAGAGGATACTACGTGGTTCCAGTGTAAAGGATATCAGTCAGTCATCATGTTTTCCTATTCCAAAGTTAGAGGCTTTTATTGAGCTTCAAGTGTTTGTGGGTCAGAACTTCAGAGCGAGACTGAATTACACATCCAAGATTTTTCAAAGGGAAGATAAGGGCTTATTACAGAGTAAAGCAGGGTACCCTCAAGGGATGAGTGTGAGCAGTGGCCAGAGGACAACTGTAAAACACAATACTCTCTTGGGGGGAGAGTGGACAACAGTCGAAGAGACCATTGCAGAGGAAAACCTTGCACAGTATGAGAATGGACAATGGTAAGACGGACTTGTATATCCAAGATTTTAATTCTGTCATTGCCTTTTGAAAGGTGATTTTTTTTTTTTCTTTTGAGACAGGGTCTCTCTGTGTACCCCAGGTGACCAACCCTGTTGCCCCAGCCTCCCAAATGCTGAGATTACAGGCTAGGGCTACCACTCCAGGGTAAGGTAAACTTTTAATTAATTAATTAACTAATTAATTCCTTAGTTGGGGGGATTGCAACACCATCTCTCTCAGTAACCTAGTCTGGTCTTGATCTCACAGTCCTCCTGCCTCTGCCTGCTATGTGCTAGAATTACAGGTTTTTATAGCTATACCTGCCTAAGGGAGACTTTTTTTTAATTAATTTATTATTTTTAAAGCTTTATTTGTGATGATGAATGTTGGAACATTCCACCATGTTTTTACAAAAGTTACTTTTTATTTATTTACTTATTTGGCTAGTTTTTATCTTCATTTTTAACATTTGATTATTGTGTGTGTGTGTGTGTGTGTGTGTGTGTGTGTGTGTCCACATGTGCCATAGCATGTATGTGTAGATCAGAGGACAATCTGCAGTACTTGATTCTCTCCTTCCATGTGAATCCTGAAGACTGAACCCAGGATTGAACTCGGGACTTGGTGGTGAGCACTTTTACCTGCTGAACCAGCTCACTGGGTCTTCAGTCTTGGGTCCTGTGTATGGTTTTTTTTTTGTTGTTATGTAGCCCAAGCTGTCCTCCAACTCATGAGTGCTGGGGATTCACCAGCATACCACACTACCAAAAGATTCTTATTAAAAAGTGTACATGGCCCAAGGCTGTTACCGTGGGTCATTTCTAATGTGAAAGACTTCTCATTCTGCCACGTTTTATAGGATTTTAAATTATTAACAGTATTAAAAGATTAGCAGCTTTTCAGAAGATTACCAGTAACTGTTCCCTGCAAAAGATAGGAATACTTGTTGAAGCAAAAGTCTATTTAATTTTTTAATCCTGTAAATCACTGTGGATTGTTGTTTTATAACTCAAGATTGTAAAGAACTCTTATAAAAATTAAAATAAGACAGATTACACTTTGAATCCTAGTCTTGGCATTCATTCAGTGTGTGGTCCTGGGCACAATATTTAAACTCCTTGAACCTGAGTTTCTGCATTTGAAGAATAATAATGGTTATAATAATGGTTATCCAATATTTTTAAAGAAGAGTTTACTTTGGGTTTTGTTGTTCTTTGTGGTTTGGGGGGACAGGGTCTCCCTGTAGTCACAGCTGGCCTGGAACTCACTACATAGACCAGACTGGCCTCGAACTCACCTGCCTCCACCTCCCAAGCCATATCAGGCTTACTTTCTTTTAATGTATGTACATGTATGCGCACTCGCATGTATGATGGCACATGCTTGCAGGTGCCCACAAAGACTAGAAGAGGGTGTCAGATCCTCCGGAGCTGAAGTTTCAGGTGGTTGTGAGCTGCCCAACATGGGTTCTAGGAATTGAACTCAGTCTTCTAGAAGAGCAGCAAGTGCTCTTTAACCCACTGAGTCATGTCTCCAGTCCCAATACCACATTGTTTTAATAATTAATAATACTAAGGTGATAACATTCAAATTATTAGTATGAGTTAAAGTAAAAAATCTCTGCAAAAACTCGAAACTCATGAAAAATTCCTTTAACTGGGACATTTTGACTTAAAAACAGAAAATTCATTTGCCCATGGTGTTAATTAGAAAACACAATCTGCCAAATTTCAAGCTCAGTGAATTCAACCATTTGTGAAATATAAGTGAATCTCACAAAAGAATATTTATTCTTGGGTAAAAAACTCCCTATGTGGGGGTGGTGAGATGATTCAGTGGGTAAAGGCACCTGCCACCAAGCAAGACAGCCTGAGTTCAATCCCCAGGATCACAAGGTCGGACAGAACCAGCACCAGCAAGTCCTCTGACTTCTGAACATGTACAGAGGCATAGATAGGAACACACATAGAAGTAATAAATGTAAAAACAATCTTTAAAAATATAAAAATCTACGTATGCATAAGAAAACTAGAAGCTCAAAAGTTTAAGTCAGATTGCAAAACACACTGTTACACAATTTTTTAAATAGTGTGCTTACTTGCCACATACAGAATTCAGGCTAACAGCTTCCCAATTAGTACGTTCATAGTGTGATATAAACAGCAAAGAAGGGTGAGTCCATCTGAGGCACTGAGTATGAAGTGAGCTCCCACTACTGAAGAAAAGTTATGAGGTGACATCATGAGGATCAATAAGAAAACACAAGTGCTTAGTATTTCCTTTAAATATGCTATTTTCATCTAAAATAAAAGAAACTCACCATTTCTTGTTCCTCAGTCTAATACAATGGGAAGTTATGACACAGAACAAATCTCACCTCCAATGTATAAATAACATCTGTCATGTAAATAAGTTAGCTGTGTTTCCTTAATGATACAGCTTAACCTCTCTGGGCTTCAATCCTCTCAAACATATGAAACAAGTATTAGGCTCTATAACTATTTCATCAAGCACTAACAATCTGAAGGGTCTAAAACATGTTCAAGGACTTTCCAAAAACCACATACAGCTCTGAATCACCATTTCCAAGCCACATCTGGTTCATCCTGAAGGCTGCTATTGCTTTCACACCAAAAGCTAGGATTTGCAGGAAATCTCAGCTCTACGAAGCAAAGCTTCCCACCCTCCCTGGGAATTTGCACTCAGCCATCTCCCTACCCTTCCCACCCCCATTCCCACCAGCTTTTCCAAGCAGTCTTTGGAAATACCAACAGACTGTAAGGGAAAGGCTGAGTATGAAAACAACTCTAAAGACCTCTACATCGACTTGATGTCTTCAGGACACTAGCAAGTCTTCTACAGGATGCAGACAAGCTTCATAGAGAACTAAGGTCAAAGTCTCAGCTGTGTGTGTGTTCCCAGCAGTAAAAAATACACATGTCTTCTTTGTGTGGGAGATGAGAAGGGTGTTTGCTACATGGACAGGGAAAGAGAATGCTGAAGCATAGATCCCTGTTTCCTGGAAGAAACTAAGCATAATATGTGCCTAGAAGTATAGAATATGTGCCTATCCTTAGGTTGAGTGTGGAGGTGCCTGGCACTTGGGAGCCTGAGGAAAGACTATCCCTACAAGTTGGAAGCCAGCCTAGGCCCGCAAAGTGAGCTCAAGACCAGCCTGGGTGATACTGCATGAACCTGTCTCAAAAGATGGAGCCAGTGACATGGTTCATGAGGTAATGACACTTGCTGCCTGAGATAATCAGAGTTCAGTCCTAGACCCATGTGGTGGAAGGACCTACAAGTTATCTCTGACCTCCACAAGTGCACTGTAGTACACAGCATCTATCCACCCACACCCCACCACACACACACACACACACAATAAATGTAAAACAAAAATTTTAAGAGGAAGGAAATCTGAAGATATTCAAATGGACAAGCGCATCCAAAACCATCTAGAAAACCCTATCTACCCACAGTAAGACACATCTTTTCCTGTTATTTTACTACAATACTATTTTGATGCTAAACATTTAATACCATTTACTGAATTTAATAATATAATCATATTTTATTGTAAAATCTCAAACCTAAACAGTTCAGTTCTGTACATGAGGATGAGCAAGAGCTAACATAGACATTTTGTCAGCATTGTGAATATATGCTTTAATGTGCCTTTACATACTACTAGCTCATGCTAAAAATATACAATCAGTTCATTGTGAGTATATAAGAACAGAGAATTACAAGTGTAAGCCCAGATCACTTCTATGACATCATAGCTTAAACATGAACCACCAGAAGAACTAAAAATGATAAAGTCTCAACTCTGTTGAGAGAAAAACAATTTCAAAAACTGTTTTACAAGGAACTTAAGACTTCCTCAGTCATGGCTAGAAGCCAAGAAAATGTTCAAATCTCTAATGTGGTTAACTTCAAAGACAACATATATAGACTTTATTTGTAAAAGAGATGATTTTCTTGTATTTCAATTAGATAGTCGTTCAGACTTTAACTCTAGGGCTCAGAGAATGAAACATAGTTTATTTCACTATTATCAAGTTTAAAGGAATTTGCGAAAACATCAGACATCTGTACTTAATCCCTTTGCAATATTTTGTTTTCAAGTGATCCCTTCTGGATGAGTTATTAGAGACAAACTTCTTAAAAAGACCAACAACAGTATTACCACTAGTTACATACTACACTATGTACAGAGTACCTAAAAAAAGTCAGCACACACTGCAGACCTTCACTGCTTTTGGAACTCAATTACAC
The DNA here is from genome assembly GCA_035773235.1 of Eospalax fontanierii. Lineage (NCBI taxonomy): Eukaryota > Metazoa > Chordata > Mammalia > Rodentia > Spalacidae > Eospalax > Eospalax fontanierii. The sequence continues at coordinate 15,892,268 of CM069540.1, read as the reverse complement.
TGCCAACAGCCTTACTAATTAAGGACCTGCTAACCCAGGGGAAAGAGATTCATCATTCTGACAGATAACTGAGATCTTCTTTATAAATTCCCTCTTTCAGAAAATTCACTCCTACCAAATAAGCAATGTTAGTGTATTAAAAAAGAAAACGCTGACCATAGGACTTTAATAAAATGTTACTGTTTCTATAGAAGTAGGTGTCTTAAGGGAATTTTCCCTGTGGACAATTACAAGAAATGACCACCACAGTCAAAAGCTCGTGTGTGTGTGTGTGTGTGTGTGTGTGTGTGTGTGTGTGTGTATGATACACACACAAAAAAATAAACAAACAGGAATTCAACTAGAAATGCATTTCTTAACTAGATAATCTTCCAGTACCAGACAGATTTTTGTATACAGGTTCATTCCATATAACAAGAAAAACAGCTGAGTATGGTGGCACACATCTTTAATCCCAACACTCCTGAGGCAGATGCAAGCCAATCTGTGAGCCTGAAGCCAGACTGATCTACATAGGGAGTTCGGGCCAGCAGGGGCTACAATGAGACTCTGTCTCAAATTTTTAAAAAATAATTAAAGAATAAAAAAATCCAAAAGGTCAAGAAACCATAAAGTATTTTAAGTTAAGTTTCACCTGGTGTCATGAATAGGCAGAAGTGTGAAGCTAACACAAAATTCCATTTTGTAACACCAAATGCTACAAACATAGCCTTAAACATCTGTAAGAAGTTAAGAATATGGGGCTGGATGGTGATACAAGCTGTTAAGAGCACTGGTTGTCCTTGCAGAGGACCTGGGTTTGGTTCCCAGCACCTACATGGTAGCTAACAATCATCCTTAACTCCAGTTCCAAGGGATCTGATACCCTCTTCTGGACATGTACACATGCAAAACAGTCATAAAAACAAAAATAAAAAACAAAGAATACTTTAAAAAATATTTTACTTATGATTTTATTTTATGTGCACGAGTGTATTGCCTACATGCGTATAAGTGAACTCGTCATGCTGTGCCCACAAATGTCAGAAGAGAGTGTCAGGTCCCCTGGAACAGAGTTAAGGACAATTGTTATACGACATGTGAATGCTGGGAACCAAAGGCAGGTCCTCTACCGGAGCAGCCAATGCTCTTAACCCCTGAGTCCTCTCTCCAGCCCCAAGAAGAAAACTATAATTTGGATCAGAAGATGGCTCTGCAGGTAAAGGCACATGGTACTTGTACACCACATAAATAATGTAATTTAAAATATAATTCAACAAAATATACATTACACTGCACTGACATGACCAGCTAAGACAGCTAAGGGTTGCTCAACTTGTTTCCTGATTTCAAGCAGCAAGCGGTGAAATAAAACATGTAGATACTGCACACTGCAATAATGGACAGGACAGAGTAACCAGCCAGATGCCACTTGTAGGGTCAGTAGGACAGTTTTATAAAGAGCACTGGACTTTGAAGGACACTTTTCTGTTCATTAGTTTGACTGATTCAAGAGAAAGATGGAGCTTATCTTAATGAAGATTTCTCTATACATGCTATAATAGATGTTTTTTTCTCTTACTAAGAGAATGAAACCACCTCCATCCATGCTCTTCAAGGTCCTGGTGCACTGATTATATCATCCCAACTCAAAACCAACTCCCACTCTCCCCAAATGTATGAACACCACCTACACTCAATGGCTCCCTAGATACATGAGCTCCACTTGTTCCCACACCCCACAGACTGGTCGGGGATGAAATGAGAATGTATCCAAGGCTGGTCAAATCCCACGTAAAATACAGCAATTGGTTCAATGGTGGTATGGAACCCAGGTAGAACTAGTCAGAATTCTATATAGATATATGGGTGGGGACTAGGTAGAAGTCTCTTCCTTTGAAGTTCATGAGATCTGGCTTGGAATTGAGAACTCTTATCTTTTTTCTGACATTCAGATATTCTGTGAGAAGTAAATCCTACAGCAGAGGAAAATGCAGGCAGATGGACTCCTACAGACTGAGTCATACATAGATGGACCTCCCAGTTAGGTATGTCAGTTGAGTCTCTAGAGACTTCAAAATAATTCTGCTAGGGACCCACCAAAGCCTAGCCTCAGTCATCAGAAAGCAAGTAACCAAATCACCATTTCAATATAATTTCTAACATTTGTCAATTCTGTTGAATGGTTAAAGACCACATAAGCTACCTTCACATCTGTCCTCTGCTTGCAAGTAACAACAAATAGCTGGGGTTATGAGTAAAAACTAAATACGCTTGCCAAGAAAATAGTGAGACCCCTCAGTACAGTAACTAAACAGGTGCCTCAAGAAGGCAAGAATTTCCTCCAGAGCAATTGCTACATATACCTTCATTTGGTTTTGATTTTTTTCTTTTCTTGCAGTTTCTTTTTGTTTGTTTTATTTTGTTGAGATAGTCTCATATAGCTCAGGCTGGCCTTGAATCTGCTACGTAGGTGAAGCTGCCCTAAATTCCCAACTGCTGAGATTGTAGGTAAGCACCACCACACCACAGCCTTTTCTGCTTATTTTTTAGAGACAGTGTCACTTTGTAGACCAAGCTGTCTTGGAATTCACTATGTGACCAAAGCTGTCCTCATACTCACAGCAATCCTCCTGGTGAGGTCTCTCGAGTACTAGGACCATAAGCATGCACACCACACCAGGCGTCATAGATTTCTTTTTTTTTTCTTCTTCTTCAGTACCAGAGCTTGAACCTAGTCTTTACATGCCAGATAAGTGTTCTGCCACTGTGTATATTGTTTATTTCATATTTGTACATTTCAACAGAAAATATGGAAGCTAGCATATTTATATTAAAGGTCAGAAAGGCAAATACAAATCTAAATATTCTCCTGTTGAAAGCTAATTGGTTGCTTTCTAGATCTGAAGCTTACAAATCAATTTAAAAAAATTTTAATGACATGTTAAAATTTTGTGTGTCTTTTTTATGTATGTGGCATACCCTTGCCAGAAATCACAGGATAACTTCTGGGAGTCAGTCTTCTCCTTCCACCATGTACATCCTGGGGACTGAACTCAGATCAGCCTTGGCAACAGATGCACTTACCCACTGAGCCACCTTGCTAGCCCATCAAGCAATTTTGGGGGCCTTTTGAGACAGGATCTCCCTATAGCCCCAGCTGGCATGTAACTCACTATGACACTATGAGGACCAGCCTGGCCTTGAACTCACAGAGATCCACCTACATGTCTCTGCCTCCCAAGTGCTGGAACTAAAGAGGTGTGTCACCACACCCAGCCCATGAGCCAATTTTTTAAAGAAACAATAAAGGGAATAGAGAGATGGTTCAGTAAAGAACAAAAAATACTGGCTCTTACAAAGTAATGGAGTTTGGTTCCCAGTACCCATGTAGGGTGCTCATAAACACCTGTAATTCAACTTCAGTGAATCCAAAGCTCCTGGACTCTGCAGTCAGCTGCACTCATGTGCACATACCCACAAGTAGACATATACAAGCATACATAATTAAAACTAATAATACAGTTTTTAAAAAGAAACAGTGAAAAGCCATACATACAAACAAAAACATGCCCAGGTGTACTGGTACAGGCCTGTAATCCTAGCACCTGGGAGGCAGAGGCAGCAGGATCAGAAGCTTAAGGCCAGCCTTAGCTACACAGCAGGTTCAAGGCTATCCTGGACTAAATAATATTCAATCTAAAAATAAATAAATACACAAATGAAACTTTAAAAAACAAAAAGAATGACTCCAAACCTCCTTTCAAAGTATCCCCTTATTCTTCAAGCACTATATGAAACTTTAGTGATTCCACTTCTGTGAAAGACTTCCAAATTTCCAAGTTCATAAATTGAAGAAAAGAGTTTTTGCCTTAATGAGTTACTATTTGAGAGGGAGAAAACCTAAGAACTCAATGACATCAATAGAATCAGTATTTCAGTAGAGTGCATCAAAAAGATCTCTGCAATGAGCATCTATTTAGGATCACAGAAGTACAAAATGGGGAGTGAAGAAAAATCCAGCAAGCCAGATGTTATGATGCACACCTGCAAGCCCAGCATTTGGGAGGTGGAGACAGGCCATTCAAGAGCTCAAGGTCATTCTTGGCTACACAGTAAGTTCAAGGTTAGCCTTGGCTCCATGAAATAAACAAGTTTAGTGACAGATTTATGAGAAATTAGTGTTCCTGCACATTTTTAAACTTGCCAAGGTAGACAATTTAAATATGCAGTAAAGGCCCACCCAGGACCCTTTTCTTGAATCCTTAGGGTATGTTTTAGAATTCAGAATGTTACAGATTTTAAGAAGGCTGACACAGTGTGTGTGCACTAACATATTTTATAAAATGAATTCTCCAGAGGAATTCATGCAGTGTGCCATTTAATAGTCACTCTGACAGTTGTATGGCAAAAACTACACACATCACACAGTTACTAAAGAAAACTTCCTATCAGTTCAAGTTTTACTACTACATTCATTCCTCTCAAACTTTTAAAAAAATGTCCACTTTACAGAGCTTTTGGATTTCACAAATATAGATCAAAAGATTATAACCACGCCTACCACGGTGGTACATGCCTTTAATCCCAGCATTTAGGAAGCTGGGGCAGGCAGACCTCAGTGAGATGGCCAAGTTGGTCTACATAGCCAGTTCCAGGTCAGCTGGGGCTACAGGGAAACCCTGTGTCAAAAAAATGAAAAAAACAAAATTACAACCTACAATAAAGTCATATTTACTTCACAATGTTTCAGATATCCCAAGAGACCTACTATATATAATGATGATATTCAGTCACTCAGCACTTAGCCAAATACGTATTCAGTGCATATGAACTTTCTCCAGCTTAAATTCAAGAGTCCAAATATACACGGTCAGGTGAAAAAGTTAAAATATTTAACTTTTTGAAAACACAAAAAACCCACAATCTTTCCACTTAGGAAAGATCATTCTATTTTCTAATATTTTATTATTTTTATTTTATATGTATAAGTGTATTGCCTGCATGTATGTAAGTGAACCATGTCATGAAATGCCTGAGGAGGTCAGAAGAGGGTGTCAGATCCCCTAGAACTAGAGTTAGAGATAGTTGTTAGCCGCCATGTGGGTGCTGAGAACTGAACCTGGGTCCTCTGCAAGAGCAGTCAGTAATCTTAACTGCTGAGCCATCTTTCCAACCCCCCATCATTCACCTTAAAAGACAGAGTCTCACTATGTTGTCAAGGCTGGCCCTGAATTCCTGTGACCAAGTGATCTTTATGCTTCAGTCCTTCAAGCAGCCAAGACTACAGGGCCACATCACAGTCCCCATGTACCAAGAGTAATTTGCTAGTAACCAAATTTCTACTCTTTCTATAATACATTAATATAATTAGGATAAAAATCTCTGTAATCTTTTTTTTTAATCATACTAGATAAACTGAATATCCTCCCAACCTGAAGAATTCAGCTTTTCCTCAAATCTAGTAAATTCTCTTCCATGTGGTTTCTGCACCATCCATATTACTTCCTGTTTCTAGAACTTCCAATGTGATATGTTGGCCCCTCTCAATTTATATTCATATTTTTTGTTTCTTTTTTTGTATCTTATTTAGTTTTATGTAGTCTTGTTTTTTGAAACAGGGTCTCATGTAGCTCTGGCTGTCTACACAGATGATGATCTTAACTCCTGATCTTCTGCTTCCATCTCCCAAGTGCTGGCATTACAGGCATGCACCACCTCACAGGCTTAATTTCTTTTTATTTCTCTGTAGGAAAACCACTCACTGCCCCACCCCAGTCTTCTCTCTCTCCCATGCTAAGAAATAAGGCCTGAACCCGGGGCCTCAAGCCTGGACTTTGCCACTGAGCTACACCTCCAGCCCAGCACTTCCACAGAGGTCATTAATTTTTTTCCTCCAAATCCACCTGTCCTAGAGTTTCATCAATTTCGTTTTCATATGTGTGCATTTGTTTCTTTTAATGAAATCAAGAACTATTTCTTTTATATACCCATCTACTTCATAGCTACATAGTTTTTATTCATAACTTATTGGACCTTTTAATGACCACTTGTTTTTTTAAAGATCTTCAAAAATAGTCATTTTTATATCATTCTAGTATTTCTATTCCATTTTACATGAATTTTTCTCCTTGTGACTGTATTTATTCTCTGAGGGTCTTCCTTATGTTCCCACAGTCAGACTCTCCTTCTCCCAGTAGTTCTGAGTCAGGTCATTGCAGTTCAGAGCCCATGACCTCCAGGCCCAGTGCTCTTATACTAGGTGATAGTGGGGAATTTACAGTCCCTGCTGCCCAGCCATCTGGCAGCTAGGCCACTTCTGTCTTCACTTCAGGTTCACAGCTTTTTAAAGCAACAGCCGGAGCAGATGAGTTCAGCCTTCTTTCATCTAACATCTAGGCCAGCTCCTAGACTCATCCAGAGTATCTGGCTTCGTCCCCTGGGGAGTTATTTCCACCAGCTCCTAAATCCAAAGTACAACTACAAGTTTCAATCCGTTGTTAGTCCTTGGAGATGTTTACCCTTCTGGGTTTAGGGGAGGGCTGTTTGTTTTTTAAGGGTTCCGAAGCTTAGTTCTAGCTGGACTTTAACTCATTAAACTGCCTATACTGGCCTAGAATTTACAACCATGCTGCCTCAATCTCCGGAGTGCTGGATTGACATGTGTATGCCACCAAGTCTATCCCTTCTTGAGAATTTCAGTATCTTCTCTCTTTTTAAATTTACTATTGGGGCATTTGGAGCTGAGAAGGGCAGCACAAGATACGTATGCAATAGCTAAATTTTAGTCAACATTATATTCTATACTTATGTGATTAAAGCTCTGACAACCTTATGAGGTAGACAGTCACAGTAAATCCATTTTACAGGTGAGAAAACAGATGCATGAGGTAAACTGACAATCTACCCAAGATGATCAGATAATAATGAGCAAAAATCAAACCAGATATCTTGATCCCAGAAACGATCCTCTTAGCATTGGTTTCTGTCCTGATTAGAATGCTCTTTATAATTTTGTTTCCTTTGACCTTATTCCAGGCAGGATTTTAACTGAAAAGAGGAAAATGGAGCAATATTCAAGGGTGGGAAAAAAAGCACTTGAGCTCATGTTTTTAGTGTTATTCAGTCTAGTCCTAAACCGAAAATGAGATACGGTCTCTAACGTCTAGCTTTTCCTAGAGCCCTTCCCACTTTTCCTGAGCTAATGTACCTCCCTCCATGCCTGTCCCTGAAAACCCAGATCTATGCATGCAGTCAGCCCTCTTCTGTGTCTTTCTCTCCCTCCCTCTCCCACAACACCCTCACTGCACCCTAGTATATAAAGCCCAGAAAAGGACCTTAGTAGGGCACTATTGCGAAATATCTCTGGGGGTTTTTGTTCTCCATTTCCTCTATAGCCTGAAGCCTTTAAGGATCCTTTAAGCCTTAGAGGATTAAATGTGCGAATATAAGTGAAAAACATAAGTACCCCAAACTGCCAACCCTAACTTTAGGTTGCATTAATAAAACTACAGAGTTTAATAGGGTTTATAAAAGTGAAGGCTATCGGTCCTATTCGGTGCAACAAACTTTAGTTGTATATTTATAAGGACCAGGCATTGCACAATACACCAAAGACTGAAGATCCACCCTTTGTCTTTTCAAGTCTGAATATATTCTTCTCATTTAATCCTCTGCAGATTGCTATGGGAACTATATATTCAGTATTTTAAAATTAATCTGGTAGCACACACCTATAATCATAGCGCTAAAGAGGCAGAGGCAGATAGAGCTCTGTGAGATTGAAGTCAGCCTGGAATACATAGCGAGTTTCAGGCCAGCTGGGGCTATAGAGAGACCCTGTCTCAAAAAGACAAAAAATAAATAAAAATAAAAAATTAATCTTCAGAGATTTTTCTGAAGGAGGAAAAACGCATGTTCTAGAAGGCATCGCTAAAACTGTCCTGTGACCAACTATGACACTTGCAAACTATTCTTAGGTTTACTATGCAATTTGAAAACACAGGGTCTGCAGTATAGTTGAGAATGGAGGAAAAGAAAAATAGAGGTCTGTAGACGAGAAGTGTGAGAAAAGCTTAATATCCACCGACTGGAAACTGCAGTCTATTTTCTTTTTAGTATTTCTATAAGACATGACAGTTAAACAATATTTTTTCTTTAATGCACATTTGTATTTGTGTGTGTGTGTGTGTGTGTGTGTGTGTGTGTGTGTGTGTGTGTGTGTATGAGCAAGCAGGTGCACATGTGCCTGTGTGGGAAGGCCAAAAGAAAACCTCAGGAGTCATCCTCAGGAATGCTGTCCACCTCGTTTACCACAGTGCCCCTCACTGGCCTGCAGCTCATCAATTAGGCTAGACTGGCTCACCAGCAAGCCCAGGGAACCTGGGTCTTCACCTGCCCGGCACTGGGATTACAAGCATACTACCAGGCCTTGCATTTTTATATAGGATCTGGGGAATCAAACTCAGTACTTGTGTTTGCAAGGCAAGTTTACTCTACCAACTGAGCCACCTCCCTCATTCCCTCTGAACAATATTTAATCACTAATTTCAGAAAGAGTTAAGATAATTGGCTTCTAGGATTCAATTTTTCCTAATACCAAGTCCAGCATTTACAAATATTTGCTATGGTGATTAAGTAGAGTTGTCCCTAAAGAAGATAAAGCAGAACTCGAAACTGGAGGTAGAGAGACACGTTAGGAAGCTAATAAAAAATCTAAGCCAAGATAAAGTTTAAACTGTAGAAAAAGGAAGGTTAGTATTCCATTATCTGATGCAAGAATCATGGGAAAAAGTCCAGATTTAGGACAAGAAATGGATTTGCTTGCATCTGTATGACTTTGAAGATCAGCAACACTTGCAGATCTTCAGCAGCTAAAACTAGGTTCTAAAACCTAGGTGTGGTGGCAGACTGTAATCCCAGCACTAGGGAGGTAGACACAGGAGACCAGAAGTTCAAGGTCATCCTTGGCTACATATCAAGTTTAAGGACAGCCTGGGCTACATAAGATTATAAGACTTAAGAATACACAGTCAGAAAAATCACATGTGACAATGTCCACTGTGAAGCCTGGACACCTTCACCTTCTGCTCCAGTCAGGCCAACCCATCTACAATTCCCAACAGTGGACCTGGCTCCAAAAAATAATTTCCTATAAAGGCAAATACTATATTTCCTGCCTAGTTAACGTCTAGTCATCTATAAACGCTCAGGTTTCATCTTCCCAATCCCTGCTTAGTTCCCAGGAAGAGAACGGTACATGGATCTTACCTTTTACTTCCTCTCTATACCCAGTTTATAACACCATGCCTAAAATAGCAGGTACTTGAAAGACAGAAAGAACAGACTTGGCATGTGTTCAACACTACTTGGAAGGTAGCACGTCTTCTTAGAGGTGGCCACTGGAGAAACAAACTTGGATAAGATTTCCAAAAGAGAGAAAAGAAAATTAAATAGTCTTTGTACAAATGTCTGGTACTCAATTACTGCTGCTTCTCCTTGAACCCACCTGAAAACATGTTACCATCTGATTCTTTCTTTGAAATTTTAGCAATCACCTTGCCCTGAAAAGCAACCAGACTCAAAAAATAGCATATAAGGAGGATATTCTTGCCATATAGCTGCCTAGAGTAGTTTCTTACCCTCAAAAATATTGACAATTTTGGCCTGCAATTCTCCACCATGCTTTCTGTATTGTAAGATATCTGGCAGCATCTTTTAATATGCTGGTGGGAACATCAGGTTGGGAACAAAGCAATCTATGCTATAGGTTTCAAATGTCTATTTTTTAAAATGTAGTGTTTTCTTATTTGTTGTTTGTTTGCTTGAGACAGGGATTCCCTATGTAGCCCTGGCCAACCTGAAACTCAGAGATCTGCCTCCTTCTGCCTCCAGAGTGCTGAGATTAGAGGCATGTGCCACTACACACAATTTTTTGTTTTGTGTGCATACGCACACACACATACCTTATGGGTTCTACTGATTGAATTAGATCATCAGACTTGGCAGCAAGCACCTCTACCCACTGGGGCATCTTACCAGCTCTCTAGTAGCATCTTTAAACTTTACTTACCCCCCCTCATCAAAATTGTCTCCAAACTTTACCAAATGTTCTAAATCTAAAACAAAATTTCCTTAATTAAGAAGTAGTTCCTGGGCTGGAGAGATGGCTCAAGAGTTAACAGTACTTCAGGCTCTTCCAGAGGACCTGAGATCAGTTCCCAACACTCAAGTTGGGTGGCTTACAAATGCCTGTATCCACAGTTCCAACAAATCCAGCACCTCTTTTAGCCTTATGTAACCTGCACAAACATGCACACATACACATAAGCAAAAATAAATTTTTAAAAAGAACCATTTCTCTAAAGCTAAAAGAACTTCTCACAAATTCCTAAATTCTTTCCTTGACATTAAATTATATACTTTTAAGTCAATTTTCCTTAACTCAAACAAAACTAGTACCTATCTCTTAACTGCCAAGTCAGTCAGAGTATTCAGCCTAAATGCATTACATACTGCAATCCTGAAAGTCAAACTAATAGAGTGTAATAAAAGAAGGAACGGTCAAGTCCAAAGGTCTCTACATAAAAATAAAGAGATTTGCCCCAGTATTTGAAACATCTGTCTTTTGACCAGATACAGAAGGCACTAGGTTAGTATTATGGAAAGTGAATTTTAATTGCCTCAATTATTTAACAAATTCTAAATACACACAATGACAGATATGTGCCTGCTTCTTTATTGGTAAAATGGAGGTTGGTTATGACAATGGCCTTATTGGGTTGTTATGGAATTAAGTTAAAATAGTTAGAATACTCCAACAGTGCCTGGCAAATACATATTTAAGTATTAAAGATTCTCAGTTTTCACTTTTAAAGGTGCATATGCAAACAGAATCATGCCTTAGACAGCTGTGTAACAGTCAAATGATAAACTTGTACCCCAATGCCCTTAGTTCATATTCTATTTCTTAAATGTTCTATTTGAGCATCAGTATCCTCATCTGTAAAATATGAGTACTCCGTACCTTCCTAATAACATAAAGCTGTCCTAGAAGATAATAAGCATAGGATAACTGTGAAAATGGATCATCATTATATATGAAGCACTATTTTTATTAAAAGAAAATCTAAGGACTTTATTTGGGGGAGGAGGGACATGTGAAAGGTTAGAGTACAATTTGTGGAAGTCAGAGTTCTTTACTTCTACCTGTGGTTCTGGGGACAGAGTCAGGTCATCAGGTTTGGTAGCCAAACAACTTTACCTAGTCCTGGACTGTATTTAAGTAGGATAATAAGGGAAAGTTACATCTTTCAATTTGTTGGAAGTTTCCTGAAATAAGTATTTTTTAAAGAAATAATTCTAATAAAAAGTCAGCAAGGTAAGTACATGCTTTGAATGCAGGTAGGTGTGACTTCAAAGCCTTTACTTGGGGCTGAAGAGATGATGGTTCAGTGGTTAAGAGCACTGGCTGCTTTTGCAGAGAACCAAGATTAGGTTCCCAGCACCTACACAGCAGGTAACAACTATCTGTAATTCCAGTTCCAGGGAATCTGATGTCCTCTTCTGGCCTTCTCTGGCCTCCAAAGGCACCAGGCATACATGTGGTTCACCTATATACATGAAAGCAAAACATTCATACACATAAAAGTAGCAATAGTTTTAAAAACCTGTCTCCAGCCAGGCATAGTAGTGCATGCCTTTAATCCCAGCACTTGGGAGGCAGAGCCAGGAGGATCTCTGTGAGTTCAAGGCCTGCCTGGTCTACATAGCGAGTTCAGACCAGTCAGAGAGACCCTGTCTCAAAAAAAGATCAAAAAAAACCTGTCACCAAAACAAAACCAACCTTCAAAACTGCTTGCTTTATTGTACATTCGATTTAAAAGTTTAATCACATTAATTTATTTATTTTGTGTTTGTGCATGTATGGGCCTGAGTGTGCCAAGGTACATGTGTGAAGGCCAAGGAACAACTTTTGGGAATAGATTCCACCATGTAGGTCCCAGGGATTGAACTAAGGTCATCATCAGGCTTGATGGCAAATGCTTTTACCTGCTGGGTCAGCTCATCTGCTCCCAAAATTTCAACAAATAAAACATCCCTAATTGTTTTTTAAATGCTTTACATTCACGGTATGACATGCACACTAACCCTCTAAGAGTAGCAGGCAGACATCAAACACACTGGAAAGTATTTCATCATCCTCCAATCAAACCAACAGCAGCCCCTAAGTAACCTTTTTTTATTCAGTTGTAAATAAAGCATTCTTCTGAAGATAGAGATGTGTTGGAAGAAATAGGATTTGCCTTGTATAATCAGTAATATCACCACAGTTTTAAATCAGTCTGATGTGTCTATTTTTAGATAAGAAAAATCACTGCTCTCCAATGACCACTTCAAAGTCATCAAAGATTGCAAACACTGAACTTTATACTTCTTAGGAAGAAACGCCTTTAACAAACGACTCTTTACAAGTAAAAGTTGCAACATCAATTACATGTGCGTCAGGTGTGGGTGCAAAACGATCAACGCTTTTGCCAAATGTGCAAAGAAAGAAAAAGAAAAAAAACACCTTTCCTAACCGTTCAGCCCCATGTTGCCCCTGCAGATTCTGAGATGGATCAGAATTCCTTGTAGGGGGTCACCAAAGGTGATGTATTTCATAAGGTGAGGAAAAAGTCAAGACGCCCTTCCACAACACCTTTCGAAATCTCCTAAGAATTTTATCTTCTTCCCGGGGTCCAGCAGGCGCTGGCCTCTTTCCCTCTGGATGATCCCCAGGAAGGGGAAGGTAGTGGCTCCAAGGATGCAGGCAGCGACAGGTCCTCGGGGGTCGCGACCGTGCAGCCCGGGTGGACTCGCACGTGGTGCCAGAAGCAGGCTCTACCCACCTAAATCCCCAACCGGCTGCTCTGATTGGTCAAGGGCTGCCAAAGCCAGAACAGCACCTGAGCTCGGCTCAACAGAGACCACTGAGGGGAGTCGCGGCCATGCGGGCCACACCGGCAGCTGTGGGTCCTGCGTGTTGGCCCCATGCAGGCAGACGGGACACAATCCAGCATCCTTCCTGCACACCCCATGTGAGCCCTGGCTTGTTGCAAGGGGCCGGCCCCACTCCTGCCCACGTCAGGCAGCGCTCACCTCAGCGCTGGCGGCGCTTCCACCTTCAGCTTTTTAGGCTTCGGCTCCCCCTCGGCTGCTGCCATCTTCGCACTCTCACCCAAGTTTAGCTCCACCGCGTGCCCCGCCCCTCAGCTCTCTGGCCCCGCCCCCTCATCGCATCGCCGCCTTTTCCCGCTAAGCCCCGCCCCCTATTGACCCCGCCCGTCCCGTGACGCTATTCCACAGCCATTGGCTCTAGCCGTAAACCGCACACCCAACGCCCCGCCTCTCCGCGGGCTTCGTTTACCCGACTGCAGGGACCACAGGCGGAGTTAGGCTGCGGGTAAGCGCCTGCGTTCTGGTAGTGCTGAGCTCCCCATTCATCCAGAACTGGGGTAATGTGCAAGATTTCCCTCCCCAACCTCAGGGGACCGCTTTCCTTTCACTGAGCGTCTTCCGCGCATTCTGTTCTTCTAGTACTGCGGATCGCCTTGGTGTCTGTGAGGCTGCTCGTCAGGCAGTGTGTTGGGCACCCCGAGCGCGGGGTCCTCGCGGCTTCCTCCGCTGCCTCTGCTACGATCTGGAGAGGACCCGACACCGAATCACTTGACTCGCCCAGGTGTCGGGGTGAGTGTAAGGGGCGGGGTGTTTGCGGACTGGGGACGTCTGGAAGGCTGAGGGGGTCCACTGGATAGTGGGGGCTCGGGACTCCAGCCCGGGCTCCGAGCGTCTCTGCTGGTGAGGGCCCGAGCCGCGCCTCCCGCAAGGCGCGCGGCCTTCCGGCCTTTATTACCGGCTGGGCCGGAAGGGAGCGGGACACCTGCCAAGCAGGATTCTCGAACTCCAGGTTTGTCATCTACAGTGAGGTGAAGTACGGATGACGTGACCGTCAGCCCCCAGCTTTGGGCTTGGAGGACCAAATCCCTGATGAACCTGAGGTTGACATCGGGACGAGAAAGTCTGGGATGGGGAAACTGAGGACACTGCGGTGTGACAGGGCTGAGAAGTGAGGAGGTCTTCGGAGTATGGAAAAGTAGTCAGGGGTGGACTGGCTCGATGGGGAGATATTTGATCTTGAAGCTTCCAGACTGCATGAGAAGTTGGAGTCGTTCTCACGGGGAGAAGGAATGGTGTGACGTTTGGATGTTGAAGTCAGAAAGAAACTTTCGTGGTAATTAAGTCAGAAACTTCCAAAATGAGAAGTTTCCTATAGTAGGATAAGATTATCAGTGACGTGAAAGGCTGCAGGGATCAAAGAAAATGAAATTTGAGAATAGATAGTTGGATCTGACGATTGGAAAGTCAATTAAGATAACTACTTTAGTATAGTCAGGGACTGAGGAAAGACAGCAAGTGTAAACCAGCCCTTCATTTAGGGGGAGTGAAGCAGTATTATTGAGATGGGGAGGGGCTTGGCATTTGTTACTTTTAAAGGTAGTTGGATATGTAACACAAATCTCCCCAGCAGTTAGGCAGAAGCTGGAGAGAGACATATGTTTGGGGCCTGAACAGAAGTAACCAAGGCTTAAGAAGATAAAATCAAGAAAAAAAAAAAAAAGAGAGAGGAAATGCAGAAAGAGAAAGAAGGGAATGAACAAAGATTAAATATTTGGGGAAGGGAAGGGAAACTTAATTTGAGACCATAGGAAAAGTAGAACCAATGGGGCAAATGAAGCATCTGAAACTTAGATTATTTATCTTTATGTTATGTTTATGAGTGTTTTCCCTGCCTGTATGTAAGTAGACCATGTATGTGTGATGACCATGCAGGCCAGACAAGGGTGACAGATCCCCTGGAACTGGAATTAATAGGCAGTTATTAAGCACCATTTGTTTTCTGGGAACGGAACCCAGGTCTTCTGCAAGAGCAGCCAGTGCTCCTAACCACAGAGCCATCTTTGAAGCTTCCTTGGATTTCTTAAATAGGAAAGTTCTCTTGACAAGCTTAGTTCCTCTTACAGGACTTTTAAGATTTTTTAACTTGTTTTAGGGTTTTTGTTGTCATTTGGGGGCGATTTTTTTGAGACAGGGTCTTCCTGTAGCCCAGCTGGCCTGAGACTCACTGTGTAGACCAAGCTGGCCATTATTTTACAGAGATCCACTTGCATCTGCCTCCCAAGTGCTGGTATTAAAGGGGTGGTCCACCACACAGCCTTTCACAGTGTTTCTAATCAGTCAACTTAGGTAGCTCAGTAGTAATGAGTAGCAAATGCTATTTGAGGAAAAAGGAACTTACCCTCTACAAATGACTCTCCCACTTCACCAAGAAAAGAGGAATGTCTTCCTGAAACAAAGTATATAAATCTTACCTTCTATTCAAAAATGAAAAGAGGCAAGTCCTTTCACCTAGCTTCCCAGTACTATTATTATCTTCTGCTTCTCAGAGTCTTCTTTCTTTTTAAGCTGTTTTGTTTTGTTTTTCATATTTGTTTGTTTATGTTTCGTTCCCAGTACCCACATTAGGTGGTTCGTAACACCTGTAACTCCAACTCCAAAGCATCTGACATCCTCTGCACTTAAATGCACTTACATGCGTCGTCTCTTCAGCTCCCCAGAACACTTTTAGACCCTTGTTTAACTTTTTCTTTTTAATGTTTTTTTGTGTATATGAGTGTTTGGCCTGCACAGGAGTGTACCATGTGCATACAGTACCTACCAGAAGAGGGCGTCACATCCCCAGAAACAAGTTACTGATCGTTATTAGCCACCATATGGATGCTAGGAACAGAAGCCTGGTCTTCTACAAGAGCAGCATGTACTTTTAACCACTGAGCCATAGTTTTAGCCCCTGCATTTTAAATTCTTGCAGTATGGCCTCTTTGTGCTATTAACACACTTTAGCTACTAAAAATCACCCATACCCACCCTTTTAAAAAAAATTTTATGTGTATGTTTTGCTTACATGTATGTGTGTGTCATGGATGCCTGGTACCTGTGGAGGTATCAAAGTCCCTGGAACTGAAGTTACATGGTTGTGAGTTAGTCACCATGTGTTTATGCAGATGTATGCAGCTGTGTGGCTGCACATGCTGTGGAAGCCAGGGTTTGAAGTTCAGTGTCTTCCTCTGTTGCTATTGTTTTCTTTTGAGAAAGGGTCTCTTGCTGAATCTGGAACTCACCAGTTGGCTAGAATGACTGGCTAGCAACTCTGGGATCTACCTGTCTCCAAAATTCCCCCCCACAACCCCAGCGTTAGGGTTACACGAAAGCATCACCATATCCTGTTTTTATGTGGGTGCTGATGAATTCAGGTTCATGCATGCGTGGGAGGCACTTTCTGACCAAGCCATTTCCCCAGCCCCCATTCTGTCACTTTAGATAGAGGCCATTCTGTGCCTCCATTATGTTTTATGCAAGAGGAATACATTTAGCAAGGGTGATGGTGCATGACTATAGTCCCAGTTGTTTAGGCAAGAGGATTGCTTGAGCCCAGGAGCTCAACACCTGCCTGAGCACATAATAAGACCCTCACTTAAAAAATAAAAACACGTTCTTTTTTTAGGCACTTTCCAAGGGGATTTTGACCATTGTAATTGTATTGCTTATAAGACATCAAGATGAGTGTTCATTTAGTAAAGAGGATTCATGAAGCAGTTAGGCTGTAATGAAAGCTCTGATGGGACTGTCTCTTAACACAGTTTTGTCACTGAAACAAAAAGATGGTTATGGTTGTAGTGCATGTGTAGTTTTCCAGGAAATTTTAATAAAACAAGGAAAAAACTGCAGCTGCTAAAAGCATAAGTAGCTAAAGAAATGGGCTCGTTTCTACTGCTCAATGCAGTGTTGCTTAACCATTATGTGTAGTAGGCAATTGGCCATAGTATGTATAGAAAAAGTAAGGTCTCTTTTCCTATTCTAGAACATTAAGATAGATTTCTAAAGCTAAGCACTGTTGAGCTGGAAGTATTATGCTTTCATCTCAGCTCTAAGAATAGCAGCAATAAATCCAGCGGCTGGTTTAACTGACTGTATTCTTCTGAAACCTGAGCTGCTGCCAATAAAAACAACTTTGGTAGAAACTTTCCTGGAAAGAATTTTTTACCAGCTTAATGAGTAGATGAGTAGAAATTTGGTTCTAAAATAAGGAAACTAATCACTTGCTTTAAGAAGCAACTATTTTAGGGTGTGTTCTGATAATGGAGTGCCATAGATCCATATGAATTGTACTTGCCAGAGGGTGAGTGGTTTGAAATAACCTGTGTCACTTTTATTTCTACTCTAATTCATTAAACTTTCTCACAATAAAAATTAGAGCATGATTTGGCTTCTGTAAGGAACATATCCTTCAACTCTATCTCTTTAATCATAAGCCAAGACAGCATATTGATTACACTATCAAGTGGTATCCCTAACCACATGTGGGTATATAAATTAACTCAAACTAATCAGGTCAATAGCACTAGTTTATAATCCCAGCACTCACAGGCTGAAGCAGGAAGATTGCAAGTTCTAAACCAGTCTGGACTACATAGGCTATATCAAAAGATAGTTTAAATTAAAATTTCAGTACATTAGTTGAGTTAACCATTGCTTTGGTTTGTTGGTTTGGGCTTTCGGGGGGGGCGGTGATTGTTTTTTGTTTTTGAGACAAGGTCTCTTATATTCCAGGCTGACTTAAAATCACTGTGTTCAAGGCCCAGGTTGGCCTTGAACTCCTTCCTAATCCTCCTCCCTCCACCTCCCAGTGATGAGATTACATTTGTGTGCCACCACACTCAGCTTCATATTAGCCACATTTCTAGTTCTCAGTAGTTACATGTGTCTGATGACTGCCATTTTGAACAGCACAAATAAAGGACATCTCCTTCACTTCAGAAAACCTAGTTAGTTAGTGTTACATCCAGCTGTGTTCCTGGTAATCTGTAAGAGGCAGGTTAAGAGCAGGAGCTCAAGATTAAGCTGGTTATAGGTTTGGATCCTATCTGATTTTAGACAATTAACTCTTCTGTGACATCTTTGTCATAATGTAAAATGAAGGTAAGAGCAATGTCACTCACCTGTAATCCCAGCACTTAGGGTCCTGAAGCTGGAGGGTGGATTTGAGGCCAATTTGGGCTATAAGCTAGATTGTCAACAAGAAAAATATTTATGATAGAGCATTGTAGAGATTAAGAGCAGTGTAGGCAAAGTGTAAGCAGTACTCACATTTTAGAAATTATTAGCTCATTCATTCACTCTTAATGAATAAAACACTGAGTAAAACAGAAAGATTAGGATTTTACAAAGGATGGTATATTCACAATCAACTCAGATGCTCAAATCTAGGACCACATTTTCTTCTTGTTTGAGACTGTCTCTCTGTGTAACCTAGTCTGGCCTTAAACTCACCATGTAGTCCAGGCTGTCCTCAAACTCATCCTGCCTAACCTTCCCAATTACTACAGTTATATTTACAGTACAGCCTGGGACTATAATATTTCACATGCAAATTCTATTACAATGAAAAGACATACTACAAAATTTACTTACAGATTTTATTACTAGGTATTCCTGTTCATCATAAAAAGTATCAGGCAAGATGGCTCATCGGACAAAGATACTTGCCATGCACACTTCATGACCTCAGTCTGATCCCCAGAACCCACAGTGGAAGGAGAGAACACCAACTCCTAAAAGTTAACCTCTGACCTACACACACACACACACACACACACCCTCATACATACAAAATAATAATAAATAAAAACAATTTAAATAGTGAAAAATCTACCAACCAAAGTGTATTATAAAGTCAACATGTTTTGTACAGTAAGTTACACCTGTCTCACTTAGTGGAATATAAGAACTCAAATAGAACTGTGAAGTTAACAGAGCAAACCTACTAAGCAAAGCTTCTGACTAGTTAAAGTAGAAAAATTTGGCATGTCCAAACCTAGCGTGTCAGTTTGCTAGTACTAACTCAAGCTTTGTTTTGCTAAATAGAGATGCCTTTGAACAAAGAAACATTTTTTGTTTCTAATAAAGAAGAACCCTAACTATTAATAGCATTCATATTTTATTAAGACAATAATTACTAAAACATAATTTAGACACTATAGAACATGTTGGTAACTTGAACTTGTAGCAGATGGGGGCGGGGCAGGGAAGGGGGGGGACGACACAAGAAGCACCAGATATTCCTCAAATGTCAACTGCTCTCCATAAAATTACTTCCTCTGAAAAGAATGGATCAGGTTCAAGTCATTGTTTACTATGTCAACAGAAATAAATACATCTAATTCTGGAAGATTTTCCTATTCTCTTTGGAATTTGAGTGTAGAAATTGCATTCGGATTTAAATTTTTCTCCTTTGGCTGCATTTATAGAGTGCTTTTACTTTGAGCAGTTGTACACTATAGACCTAATACTAATATCCATGTGTAAGATTAAAATAAATTACCGAAATTAGACATTTTTTAACTGTCTCCATATTGTATAGTTAACATTTGTTTTGTTTGTGTTTTTGAGACAGGATCTCATGTATTCCATACAATCCTCTAACTTGCTATGTAGTTGAGGATGACCTTGAACTCTTGAGCCTCCTACTTCTACCCTCCGATTGTTTCCTTTTTAATCTTGCTGAGGTGTGAGTGGCGGGTTGGGGGTGGTAAGTATATTAGGTATATGTGCACACATGGAGGTTAAAGGATAACTTTCTGGGTCCCAAGGATCGAACTTAGGTCATTAGGCTTGGCAGCAAATACTTACCCATTTAGCTGTCTTGCCATGCCAGCCTTTTTTCTTGTTTTTACTCAGGTTGACCTGAAACTTGGGATGCTCTACATTCGCCTCCTGAGTGCTGCTG
The DNA here is from genome assembly GCA_035773235.1 of Eospalax fontanierii. Classification (NCBI taxonomy): domain Eukaryota; kingdom Metazoa; phylum Chordata; class Mammalia; order Rodentia; family Spalacidae; genus Eospalax; species Eospalax fontanierii. The sequence continues at coordinate 15,872,404 of CM069540.1, read as the reverse complement.
CTAAAATTTTTTCTGGGAGGTGTCAGCAGCCATCCAGCCCTACCCTCCTTTCTAGATCCCCAGTGACAAAGTGAGGTATAATTTCGCCAAACTACAGTTTGGGAAACCAGAGTTTATTTGGGCTTACTTACAAAGCAGTGGGAGAGGAAAAGAGGCTCCCCTACTGAGGCCATCCAGCAAATTCTACATTTCCACGGGGATCCCGTGAGCTGCTACCAGTGGCCCAAGATGACCAAGGGTCTGGTCTCCTCCCAACTTCTTCCACTTACACCTTAGTCCCTTTCCCAGTTACAACTCAAGTTATTGACTGGTGGGAGGGTAGCTACTCTCTACCTACAGAGCACCAACAGTCAAATTTGTTGGGCTGATCCAGCAGGGAGGTGTAGCCGAATAGGTAGTCCATTTTAGCAGGCAGAGGGAAAATGCCACAAGTGCTAAGATTATAGGCATGCACCACCATGTTTAGCACCAACACACTTTATGGCTCAAGTATAACTAGTTTTAAATAACTTTGTAAATCATATGAAATAAATGAATCATCACAAAACAAACTGAACTTGTAGACATCATCCAGATGAAGAAAGAAAATGTTCATTCTGCAGACATAAGCATTGGGATCACAAGTTGAAAACAGCCTGAACTACATGGTTAGACCCTGGGTCTAAAACAAAAAAGACATGGTTTCTATACCTTAGAATGCTAGTTGTACCCTTCTCAGTCACCTGGACCCTCTTCCATCAAGGAAACCCTTAGATTTCTTAAGCCATAGGGTATAGATTCTTTTTGCCTATTCTAGAATATATAAATAGTATGGATGTGCTATAAATACCCTTCACCTTGCGTTGGAAATTCTCTCTCTCTCTTTCTCTCTCTCTCTCTCTCTCTCTCTCTCTCTCTCTCTCTCTCTCTCTCTCTCTCTCCAGGATCTCTCTGTGTACTCCAGTGTATACTCACTGACCTGGAGCTCTCTGTGTAAACCAGGCTGGCCTTGGACTCAGAAATTGCATGCTTTTGTCTCCAAAGTGCTGGTATCAAAGGCATGTACCACCACACCCAGCCTACACAGGTGTTTTTATATGTTTATGCTATATATTTACATATTTCTGTTGAATCCATCAGAGAATAGATATGTGTCACAAATATTAGGAATACTATTAAGCCAGGCATGATGTCTTACAACTGTAATCCAACACTTGGGAGGTGGAGGCTGGAAGGTCAGAAGTTCAAGGCCATTCTCTGTTATAGAGCAAGTTCAAGGAGATCATAGGCTACATGAAACTCTCAAAACAAAATAAAAGAAGGGTCTTGGGTACAACTCAGTGCTAGAGCCCCTGTCTAGCATGCATCAGTCATGGGATCAACCCGAGAGGGGAAAAATCTTTTTTGAATACAAGCCAAGAGTGGTTATTCGCACATGTAATCCCCGTACTTACGGAGGCTGTGGCTAGAAGATCGCCACAAATTGAAGGCTTTCCTGGGCTATATAGTGACTTTCAAGCTACACAGGGCTACAAAATGTGAAACCTTGTCTTCAAATTAGAAATCATTCTACCATAAAATTCATCATTTTAAAATGTATAGTTTACTGATTGTAGCCTAGTCACAAATTGGTGCAGCCACCATCTCTGATTCCAGCACATTTTTATCACTCTCAAAGGAAGTGTCATCCATTACCAGTAGCTCTCTATTCCTTCAGTACTACAACCTCCAGTAGTTATTTATTATTTTATTTGTATTATTTATTTTTTGTTTTATATATATGTTATGCCTGCATTTATTGAAGTGCACTCATGTTATACAGGCCCTTGGAGGCCAGAAGAGGGCATCAGATCCCCTGGAACTGAACTTACAGATGGTATTTAGTCACCATGTAGATGCTAAGATTAGCATCCAGGTCTTCTGCAAAAGCAGCCAGTGTCCTTAACCACTGAGCCGTCTCTACAACCCCACCACACAGTAGTTTTATAGTATGTTTGAAATGGGGAAGTGGGATTCCTTCTGCTCTTTTTCAATATTGTTTTGGCAGTTATTGTTCTCTTGAATTTTCATTCACATTTTAGGATTAACTTGCCAATTTACACACACACAAAGGTAGCTACGTATAATTTTAATAGAGATTATGTTGAATCTGTAAGTTCACTTGAAAAATGTTGCCATGCTAACAATATTAAGTCCTCTAATTCATAAATACTTAGAATGTCTTTCCATTTTGTAGGTGTGTTTTTTTTAATTTATTGTTTTGCAGCATTTAATATACAAGTCATACTTCATTTTTTAATATCACTTTTATTTGTGTGTAGGGGGTGCATATTCGTATCACATATGTTGAGGTTTGAGGATAACTTGTGGAAGTGAGTTCTATCTTTCCACCATGTGGGTTCCAGGCATTGAACTCAGGTCATGAGATTTGACAGCAAGTGCCTTAACCTGCTGAGCCATCTTTTCCCCAACAGATTTTTTTTTATAAATCTCACATCCTATGAGTTTGCCGAACTCTCTTGTTCTAGTAGTATTATTTAGAATTTTCTGTATGTAAGACTACAGTATAGATAGTTTCACTTCTCTCCAGTTTTTAAGTCTTCTGTTACATTTTCTTTCTCAACTGCCCTGCATAGAACCTCCAGTACCATGTTGAATTAAAAAAAGAAATACTGCCAGACATGGTGTCGCACACCTGCCTTTAACTTTGGCACTCAGGAGGCAGAGGCAGGTAGATCTCTGAGACAGACCACCCTGGTCTACATAGCAAGTGTCAAGCCAGCTGGGACTGTAGGGAGACCTATCTAAAAACCGGACGTCTTTGTTGGTTCTTAAGGGAAAAGCTTTTGGTCTTTCATCATTAAATATGGCCTTACCTGATGTTTTCATGAGATTAAAGAAGTTTCTTTTTGCTGCCAGAGAGATGGCTTAGTTGACCACTAAGAACACTGGCTGCCCTTGCAGAGGACCAGGGTTTGGTTCCCAGCATATACATGGTGGCTAACAACCATCTGTAACTCCAGTTCCAGGAATACAACATTCTTTTATGGCCTCTGCAGACATTACATGCACATTCTGTACTTAAATACATGCAGACAAAGCAATTAACACACAAAAAATAAATAAATCAAGCCTGGAATGGTGATACATGCCTTTAATCCCAGCACTCAGAAGGCAGAGGCAGGGGGATGTCTGTGAGTTCAAGACCAGCCTGGTCTACATAGTTCTAGGACAGCTAGGGCTACAAGGGAAAGAGAACCTGTCTCAAAAAAAAAGATGAAAAATAAAACAGTCAAAATTTTTTCGTTTCTATTCCTAGTATTAAGCTTTTTTTAAAAAAATGTTGGATTTTATCAAATGCATTTTCTCAATATTTTGGAATGGTTATTTTCTTTTGTTGTTATTTGGGAGTTTTTTACTGATGTCTTTTTTAAAACATTTTATTTTATATGTAAGAGTGCTTTGCCTACATGTATGTAAATCCACCACATGCATGCCTAGTGTTCACAGAAGCCAAAAGAGAGTATTGGATCCCTGGAACTGCAATTAAGTATGGGTGTTAGCTTAGCTGCCATGTGGGTATTGGGAACTGAACCAGGTCCTCAGCAAAAGCAGGCAGTGCACTTAACCACTGAGCTATCTTTCTCCAACCCCTCAACCCCCACACACCTTTTTTTTTTTTTTTTTTTTTTTTTGAGCCTGTGAGACAGGGTCTCACCCTATAGCTTTAGTTGGCCTAGAACTCACTGTGCAGACCAGGCTAGCCTCAAACTCACAAATATCCACCTGCCTCTGCCTCCCAAGTGCTGCAATTAAAGGAGTACGCCACAATGCCTGGCCATGTATTAAGAACTTTTATATCTCTCTTCTTAAGTGCTATTGATCTGAAGTCACTTATATTGCTTTTGTCTATTTTTTTATATCAAGGTATTACTCCAAGGATGGTTTCTGATGTCCATTAAGTGTAAGTCCCTTTTTTTTTCCTCCACAGAAAATGATCCACAGTCTGTTTCTCATAAACTGTTCCGGTGACATATTTCTGGAGAAGCACTGGAAGAGTGTTGTAAGCCAGTCTGTCTGTGACTATTTCTTTGAAGCTCAGGAGAAAGCTGCTGATGTTGAAAATGTACCGCCTGTCATTTCAACACCTCACCACTACCTCATCAGTATCTACCGGGACAAACTCTTCTTTGTGTCTGTCATACAGACTGAAGTGCCACCTCTCTTTGTAATTGAGTTTCTACACCGAGTTGCTGACACTTTTCAGGTTAGTATTGTCAAACCATTCTAAGTAAATTACCCAAGTTAGTCGAAGCAGGGACATATATATGATCATATTTGTTGATGATTTAGATTTTGATATGTACTGTCTGTTTTTTCTAAACATCATCTCATAAGTTTCTGTGGAGTACAGCGGCACACATTGCTGCTCTGTTCATTGTTTTTTATATGGATGGCAAATCATGTCATCAGGAGGCAATCCTCCACTTAGAATTTTCTGGATCATCTGAAGGTTTTTATTGATCATGAGCTCTTCTACATTTACATTTATTATTTTCTCTTATATTAATGAGTTCGCCAGAAAATTTAAACTATATATTTGGGAATGGGTTAATGAGGTTTATAGCTTACATTCCAGCTTAATGTTTCACTACTTTATGGCATAATATCTAATAATAATTCAATTCAATATAAAAATATTAAGAAAATATTGAAGAATAGTGTTAGAACTTTGGAGAATTTTTTTTTAAGATCTTAAACCATGAGTTAAACCATTGTAAATTTACTCAGAACAAAAGGTATTTATGAATAAAATAAGTCTTCCTTCATGCCTTCTGTTGTTGAATGTTGTGGATATTTTGTCAGGACTACTTTGGTGAGTGTTCAGAGGCTGCAATTAAGGATAATGTGGTTATAGTATATGAGCTCTTGGAAGAAATGTTAGACAATGGATTTCCACTGGCTACTGAATCTAACATTTTGAAAGAACTGATTAAACCACCAACTATTCTGCGTTCTGTCGTCAATTCTATTACAGGTATGAAAGATGAAAACACTCTACTCGGATCTGAATCACTAAAATTTATGAGCAACTTATTTTTGCTTATGATCTGACAGTTTATTATCATAGTCTAATTTGACCCAACTTAAAGTTACCAGTAATGTTAAAATGAATGTATTTCTCTTTAATTTTTATGTGTGCATACATGTACACTTGCCACAGCAAAAGCGTGGAGGCTAGAGGACAATTTCCAGGAGTCAATTCTCCCCTTCAACCAAGTAATCCAGAAATCAGACTCATGTCTTTAGGCAACAAGCACCTTTACCCACTCACCCATCTTGCCAGCTATTTTGTCTTTAAAAATAGGGATGGTTGAGTTATGGTAGCTCACACCTTTATCTTAGCACTTGGAAAACTCAGCAGGGGAACTGCTATGAGTTCAAGGCTAGCCTGAGTTACAGAGTTAGGCCATAATACTGAAAGAGGCTAATGTATATAGCTCAGTAGTAGGGCATTTGCATAGTACTGGCTTCAATTCCCAGTACTTCAAATGAAGAAAAAATTAAAATAAGAGGAAGTAGAAACTTAGTCCATTTGTGAGAACTTGTGGATAGTGGGCCCCATACTTCTGTTATAAACTCCCAGTGGGGTTTGATTCTGAATCCTAACTAGAAACTAAGTAAAAAGTCTTAGAGGAAGATTCCTATAAAATGTTATATGCCACTCAACTCTATTGTCTAGATTGTAAACAATTCTCTAGTGCATTAACCTAAAAATAGGTAAGAGAGACATACTAGCAAAAGATCACCCAGCAGCTCTTTAGTCATTTCTGAAGCCTGAATTTTAGGAGAATTAAAGTAGACTACATGTTCCTAAAATTTACACTCTGGGGGAACATGTTTAAATACCTAAACTTCAATTTTTTCTAAAATTTTTTTAATTGGCTGGGTGTGGTGACAAATACCTTTAATCCCAGCACTCCACTTAGGAGGCAGAGACAGGCAGATCTCTCTGAGTTCAAGGCCAGCCTGATATACATAGGGAGTTCCAGGCCACTGGAAGAAGACCCTATCTCAAAAAGACCAAAATAAATTTTTTTGAATATGTGTAAGTGTTATGCCTGCATGTCTTGTAAGTGCACCCATCTTATGCACTGCCCATGGAGGTCAAAAGAGGGCATCGGATCCCCTGGAGTTACGTATGGTTGTAAGCTACCATGTAGGTGCTGGGAATAAAACTCGGCTTCTCTACAAGAACAGCCAGTGCTCTTGAGCACTGAGTCATCTCTCCAGCCCCTATTTTTATATTTTGAGATAGGGTCTCACTATATAGCTCTAGCTGGAGCTCCTGTTATACAGACAAGGCTAGCCTCAAACTCACAGAGACCTGCCTTCCTAACACTACTACACTTGGCCTAAACAACATTTCAAAGAGCAATTCCATACTTCATGGACAATGTATTGTGACACTGGAAAGCTCTCACAGTATTAAATGGGATAAAGCAGCACAGTATCATGAAAAGTTAGTTATATATAAATATTTACAAAAACAAATATAAAATATTTATAGTAATTATCTCTAGCTAAGAAAATGTAGATGATCATTATTTTTGCTTTATTTTTTAACTAGGTATATGTATGTGAGTGTGTGTGTGGTGTATGCATGTGGGAGGGAGGACAAGGTCTCTTCAACTTGGAGCTAGACTGATGGACAGCCTAACTATCCTTCTCTCTCCACCCTTTGCAGCACTGGGGTCACAGGTGTATATGTAGCCACATCCAGCTTTTTATTTTTACATGGGCACTGAGATCTGAACTCAAGGCCATATGTTTGCACATCAAGCACTCTCACCCACTGAGCCATCTCTCCAGCCTACTTTATGCTTTTTATTTTTCCAAAATAAAATGTATTTAGTAGGAAGAAATTAATAATATAGAATGTAAAAATATAACAAAGATTCATGAGGTAGTATGTTATAAAGCATAAGTGCATGGCTCTGACTGGACATTGTGGTGTATACCTGTAATGCCAGCTACTAAGAAGGCTAAAGCAAAAGAATCATGAGTTCAAGGCCAACCTAGATTACAGAGTGAGAGCTTGTATTAAAAAGTCCAATAAAATACATCTATAGATATTGGCTATAGTTCAGTGGTAGAGTTTTGCCTGTCTTACCAAAGCCCTGAGTCTATTCCCTATACCACAAACACATCCACATACCAAAGAATAGTTCAGTGGATGAAGTACTCCTTCTTAAATTCTTACCAGGTGGCCCAAACACAGGACCTTGAAGGATCAGTCAAATGTAGAACGTAATTGAACACTGAGAGGCAGTATTAAAAGGTGAAATTGGACAGAGTGTCTGTCATAGCATATGCCAATAGTTTTAACTGTATGGGAAGCTAAAGTGGACCAGTTGCTGGAGCCCAGAAGCTCATGATCAGCCTGGACAGCACAGCAGTACCCCTGGTCTCAAAAAAAAAAAAAAAAAAACAGTCCTTGGATACTAGCCTAAATAGTTTTTTTATTGTTGTTGTTCCTAAATAGTTAGCTTTTCTCTTAAAGCAACTAGAGAAACACTAAAGGTTTTTGTATAGGAAGATAACATGATGAAAGCAGTGTTTTTCAAATATTCTTTTGGAAAGTAACAGGCTAGAGACAGGAACCATAAATAGACCATAAAATTATTAGCTACTCATGGTGACACATACCTGTAATTCCAGCACTTTGGAGGCTGAGGTAGGAGGATCTCAAGTTCCAGGCCTGCCTAGACTACATACATACTTTTATCTTTAAAAAAAAAAAAAAGTCAGTCTGGATTTGAACTCACTATGTTGCTATGTAGTCAGAGATGATACTTCACTTTAAACCTGTGATACTCTTGCCTCCACCACCTCTTTCTTAAGTGCTGGGAATAGTTTATGCTTCATCATACAGTGCTGGGAATTGAACACAGAGCTTTGTACATGCTAGGTAAATACTCTACCAATTGACCTACGTTCCTAGCCTTACAACTATTTTATGTTTGATTAGGTTTGGGGTGGTTTTTGTATGTGTCCCATGTTTTGTGTTTTCTTGTTTTGCTTTTGGAGACAAGGTCTCACTGTAAAGCTTGGTTGGCTTTAAACTAACAATCTTCCTGCCTTCTCCAGAGTATTGGGATTATTGGATTGTTCTACCTTCTTTGCAAGTTTATGTTTTATTTACTAAAAATTTTTGGTTGTTTTTTGAGACAGGGTCTTGCTATGTAATTCTGACTGGCCTGAAACTTAACAGTGTTGGTTAATCTGGCCTCCTACCTTTTGCCTTCTGAGCACTGGGATTGCAGATATGAGCCACCATACCCAGCTGTGCAATTGTATTTTAAAGTACAACCAAAAGAAAACAAAATTTCAAAAGAGGAAAAAATGATAAATACTACTTATTTATGGTAGAAATATTTAAAGAACCACACTAACACGTTAGTAGTGGTAGGTGATTTTGGTAGTAAGTAGACTTTTTTTAACTTATAAATTTGATACCTCATTTTGTTATTTAGCATGTACTACATTTGAACTGGAAGTGTAAATTAAGCAAACTGTTGTTAAGTCACAGTTGAAGGGTTTCTGTTTGGATGCTATGTATGTATTAGTTTACCAGAAAATTAACCAAATATTGAACATTGGCCATATTTCAACCAAAAGGGTATATTGACCTTATGGAAGGTGTTGACCTTTGCCACAGCTGCCACCACCGCCTCCTCTTCCTCCCCCTCCTTCACGTACTTGCCTTTTTGCTGTGTTTGGGTTGAACCCATGGTCTTGCATATACTAGGCCAACACTCCATCACTGAGCTGCATTCTCAGTGCTGTGCTGACATTAAGATGGGAATAAGCTAAAGAATGTTCTTCATCTAGTTACTCCAGCATCTGATGCAGAATTTCTCTGAATACCTGTGTATTCTCCATACAAGGTTTTGAAATAGCCTTGATTTGTTTTTTTTTTTTCCCTTGATGGCAGCAGGATGAGATTCTATTGTTAAGCCATTGGAATTTGCTTCCTAACACACGGAAGCAAAAGATAAATAAATGCATTTATCTTGCTTTAACAGGTAGAGAGAGGAACACATGGCCTATTTCTGTCCTCTAGAAATTTGACCATGCCCGTATAGAATATATCTCCAACAATTCTAGAGACCATCTTCAACTGCAGTCAAGAAAATCACAAAAGTTGTATCAGAAGCCAAAGCACTGTGGTTTTTTTTTTTTTCGTTTTGATAATAGCTTTTCTGATAAGGATTTTACACACCAGCTTTGCTTTTTTCTTTTCCTATTTCTAGGTAGCAGTAATGTTGGGGACACGCTCCCCACTGGGCAGCTGTCCAACATCCCCTGGCGTCGGGCAGGAGTAAAATACACAAACAACGAGGCCTATTTTGATGTAGTTGAAGAAATAGATGCAATTATAGACAAATCAGGTAATTGTGTGCATGTGGTCTTAAGGAAAAGAAATTCCACTGACACAAGATGAATAGAAAATTAAAATCCCTTTGTCCCGCCAGCGGGTTTCAACGGTGAGCTTGAGACTTTCCCAGTAACCTGGAATGAATGGAGACACACAGAGGGAACACGCAGAACAGTGGAGACAGACAAGACAGACACATGAGGATGGACGAACCTGGGCTCTACAGGCAGGCTGCAAGCCACAAGCCGCATGCTTTATTGTTTCAGGGCATACTTATAGTCTTGGGGAATCAGGAATGCAGATACATCCATACAGCAATATGGTAATTAACAGAGAGGCACTATCTCTAACCTTCAAAGCCCATCAGGAAGTTGTATGCCTTTTAGGAAGATGGCACTAAAAGGGGAGGCAGGGTCTTTGAACCAGGGAAGTGCTAAACCCGTGGCGCCTGCTTGTAACTCAGCTCAGGTGAGATAGCCATTTGGTCAGACCCAAGGACATCCCTGTGGAGCTTAGTTACAAGGATCAAAGGCTGAGTTTGTCAACATTACCTACAGGTGGTCTCAGGGGGTGAAATCTCTCTAAGGCTGATTTCCTCTGAGATGAACTCAAACTACAAGCTGGCTGTTTTCTTTCACTCATGGCATACAGCACCCTTGGCAGGGTAGTTTTCAGCAGAAAAACATTCATTTTCTAAAGATTTATAAATCTGCTTATTTTACCCAGAGGTTACATGTAATTATCATAACTACTAGTTGAGATATGCCAAATGTTTGTCAATCGGAAATCCCTCTTGCAATTTATTCCTTCTGACAGTTTCCCCATAACAGATAGAACCATGCTTTTGCTGCTATTCTATGCACAGGACTTGAGGCAAAGGCCCCTTTCTGATTATTTTTTAACCACAGAAAACAGTGGTGCTTAATATTAGAATCATAAATTTTATTAACATCTATCCTCACATTTTATAATATAAAGCAGCTAAGACTCAGAAGAATGAAGTAACCTGCTCAGCATCACACAGCTCCTTGATACGTAGGGATGACTTACTGTGAATTACAGTACTGTCTTCAGTGAGGACTCTTTCCATTAGACCAGTGCAGAATAGTAGCTCATAGCTCCTATTTCTTAAATGTTCACTTAGTAGCTTAGTCCATTTCATAAGAAACCGCTCATCTTTAAATTCTATAAACTTTTTATGCCATTTTATAATGCTTTAAACTCTTGTCTAAGTAGTCTTACAAGATTGACTCTATAAAGAAAACAAGTTTATTCTCCTTAGAATTACTATACTCTACCCAGTTGGGTAAAGAACTAGCACTCAGTGGAAAGGCTGTCTGAACTTCTGTAATAGATCCTCTATCCACCGACTTGTTATAAGAGGTGCAAAGCTTTGGTATTCTAACACCCAGAGAGCAGCTCCTTGTTCCGGATACAGTGATAGCGCTAATAAAGACCCAGATTCCATCCAGGTGATTTATCATTCTTTTTATTTTTCTCTTTAGGATCTACAGTCTTTGCAGAAATTCAGGGGGTTATTGATGCTTGCATTAAGCTTTCTGGAATGCCTGACCTGTCTCTCTCTTTCATGGTAAGCTTTATATTTCTGTTCTGTAGGTCCTTGCATGCCTAATACATTTGAAGTACTGAGATAAGTTTGTGACTTTAATCTTATTTCCGTTTGTGTGTGTGTTGGCAAGCATATGCTACATTGTGTGTGAAGGTCAGAGAACAACTTGCAGAATTTAGTTCTTTCCACTGTGTGGGTCCTTGGGATCAAACTGTTGAGCCACATCTCTCCAGCCTGTACTTTTGTACCTTAGATTACACATGACTATGTCAGAAATATTCATAGCACAACTTCCCAAGAAAGTAACCTACATGTTGAGTATGGCCTTTATGGAAAAGGTGAGGAAAGGTCTTTACCAAGTGTGGTACAAGTGACTTAAAATTGGCTAGCTGGCTTCTGTAAATCCCCAGTGTCATTCTTACTGAATATTTGCTTTATTCCTACAAAAGGGCATTGGTATTTGTATCATTTGGATTCAGCATGACACATTGCTAAGAACTAAGAGAAATGAGCTGTGGTTCTATTTTACCAGTTTCTCTTGACTTTCCTGAACTTCGTTTCTCATCTTTAGAATGAGTAATAGAAGTAGTGCTACTTTCTTTTTCTTTCTCATAATTAATACATTTGAAATAAAATGTTTAAAAGATATTTGTAAGCTTTAAAAGTTTATGAAAGTGCAAGATTATACAAAGATTATACAAGATAGGGTCATAATAATTTTTTTTTTTTTAAAGACAGAGTCTTACTATGTAACCCTGACTGGCCTAGAACTTGACATGTAAACCAGCCTAGCCCCAAACTCAGAGATCAATTTTCCTCTGCCTCCCAGTTACCAGGATTAAAGGCATGTGCAATCATGCTGAACTGTAATAAATTCTTTTTTATTTATTTTTATTTTATGTGTATGAGTGTATTGCCTGCATGTATATAGGTGCAACCGTGTCATCCAATGGTCTTGGAGGTTAGAAGGAGTTGGATCCCCTGGAACTGGATTTACAGACAGTTGTCAGCCACCATGTGGGTGCTGGGATTTGAACCCAGGTCTTCTGCAAGAACAGGCAGTGCTCTTAACTACCATCTGTCTAGATCCCTTAATAAACTCTTGTACTGCTTTTACAGTGACTGCTTTTTTTTAAGGAAGCATTAATTTTTCCTGCTATGTGAATACTGTGGTTCTGTTCATCATACTTTGTGAATACAGGTTTCTGTTTTCTCGACAGAACCCAAGGCTTTTAGATGATGTCAGCTTCCACCCATGCGTACGGTTCAAGCGTTGGGAATCTGAAAGAGTTTTGTCATTTATTCCTCCAGATGGAAATTTCAGACTTATATCATACCGTGTCAGCTCACAAAAGTAAGTTGAAGCATCAACCAGAATCTGCCATCACAGATTGTTTTAAACAGAGCTCATCTTTTCCCTGTCTCATCCTGGTAGTTTGGTACTTGACTTTGTCATTGCTTGCTTTAACCTTGGCTCTCTTGGAGACCTAGTAAGAGCTGGTGATCATATGTGCCTAAAATTATCAGTGTATCTTGAATGTAAAGTGTAGAAAAGTAGGAAATGAGACAAGAGAAGTCTGTAAGAGCAGGTCTTTGGACTACCTTATGGGCAAAACCATGAACCTGATACCTTCATTCTACCGTGGTCTTGAAACAGAAGATAAACACCTGAAACTGCATGTGTCAAGTCATTCTTCTCTGTGTTGAGCTTTGGGGTTTTGTTTGTTTTTATTTAAGACAGTCTTGCTTATACCCAAATCTCAAACTCCAGATCCTCCTACTGCCATCTCCTGGGTGTTGGGATAGGTGCCATTGGGTTTTAAAGGAAAAATTTAGCATTGAAAGCTGTAGCTAACTTGCCCCTGCAAAATATTAGAAAGCGTTTGGGTAACAGAAACTGAAAAGCAGTTTTATTAGGTATACAGTCCTATGGCAGTTAAGGACAGCATTGGACACTCTGGACTGGACTGAGGTTTTCAGGCTACCTTTGGAGCTGTCAGCACCTTTCATAATGTGTGTGCGTGCATGCATGTGTGTGTGTATGTACACACTACACACACACTTTTGTATCTTTCTCTCTTTGTCGTTTTAGTCTAGTGGCAATTCCGGTGTATGTGAAACACAGTATCAGCTTCAAGGAGAACAGTTCCTGTGGCAGATTTGATATAACAATTGGACCAAAGCAAAATATGGGAAAAACTATTGAAGGAATTATGGTGACAGTTCACATGCCAAAAGTTGTGCTAAATATGAACTTGACACCAACACAAGGCAGCTATACATTTGATCCAGTCACTAAGGTACAGCCACTTCAAATCAAGAGTGAGCAGGTGTTTCTGCAAACTATTTTGTGGTTGTGGGTAGAGGGATATTAGTTAGGAAAGCTGCTTCCTCGTCCTTCCTAGACATATCTGTAGTTGTGAGGTTATTCAGAGAACTGTAAGAGATGATTTTCTCTCAACTCCCTCTTCCTTACACAGAAAACGTGATTGTTTTCAACAGCAGAATAACTGAGTGCTTAAAAATGAGGTACGGACTAGAGAAAAGGCCCAGCGGTTAAAAGCTGCTCTTACAGAGGACCCGGGTTTGATTCCCAACACCCTCTTCTGACTCCTTTGAGCATTGAACATCATGAATGCACCTACCTACATGCAGGCAGTATACTCATAAAATAAAAATAATTTTAAAATATTTTTTTAAAAACAAGCTATAATTTTGAATAAACTCATATGTTAAAGATCATTTAACCTAAGAAATAAGAGAAACTTTTACAGAGACCCAGTTAAATCTGTGATAGGAGAGTTCCAGATCCTTAGTCCTCTACCACATGTTCAGCCATAACAATTTCACTTTAATCTGTTATTCAGTTTCCACATTGAGGGTTTGAGTTGAATGAAGGATTCTATAGCTAAAAGTTTTTAAACAACATGAGTCAGTTGTCTGTTCTGGTCTTCTCTTGTTTTCAAAGACACTAGGCTTCATTTTGTGCAGAAGTTTATGGTGTCTTTTGACACCATCTTTGAGCATTTGTCTTTAAGAAATGGTTCAGATATTTATTTTTTTGTCTTTTTAAGGTACTAACATGGGATGTAGGGAAAATTGCTCCACAAAAGCTCCCAAGTCTTAAAGGACTGGTAAATTTACAGTCTGGAGCACCCAAGCCAGAGGAGAATCCAAGCCTCAATATACAGTTCAAGATCCAGCAGCTTGCTATCTCAGGTACATCTAAGTGTGATTTGTGTTTAGGGGTTGGGTACGGAGTTTTCTAAACATTGCCATCCAGCCTTTTACATGGTGCTGTGTGGTGCCAGCTTCCTGGTCACCAAGGATTTGGGAGAGCACCTTAGGTCATGCTGTAACCCTTTACATACACACTCCACCTTCGTTTAAGAATCAAAGTAGTAATTGCTTCACAAACATTTTTCTGGCCACTGTTATTAAAATTTCTCTTTGGGAGAGGCTTCCCGGTGAAAAGATCCAAATGGTCCATGGGGGAGGGGAGAAAAGGGACTGGCCTCCTGGTGCCCCCAGTTTAAATACTTTTAGCCCCTCCTCTTCTCACATCCAAGACCAATAGGCAGGATGGGTGGGGCATAGGACTTTCCCAGCTCCTCATCTTTCTGCTCAAGGTGGTCCTGGGTGATACCACTCTGGGAGGGGTGTTTGTCCACCTTTTCCCTCAAAGAATCAATCCACTCTGCAGCCACCAAGCATCTGAAGTAAAACTATTTCCCCCAGAGTATAATTCATGAATCACAGAAAGGGGACATTGTTTCCAAAATAATGGGTAGGACACTACTGATGGTCAGATTTACTGAATAGTACCTATTGCTAAACAAAGACTGTATTATTACTGGAATAGTACTAATTTGTTACATTCTTTTTGACACAGGCTTAAAAGTGAACCGCTTGGACATGTATGGGGAGAAATATAAGCCATTTAAAGGTGTCAAATATGTCACAAAAGCTGGAAAATTCCAAGTGAGGACATGAGAAGAGGCCAAAATTCCTCAAGATCAGTTTGTTTTTCAAGTGTCATTATTACATTTTATTAGTATGGGGTACCAAGTGGGTGGGAATACATTCAAAGCATTTGTGTAAAGCTACACTGCTAACAGAATTGCTTAATAATCAATGTAGGGTTCTTAAGGAGCTTTAAGCTGAGAAAAACTTTTCTAAAGACTTCGATTATTTTTTACCTTTTCACTTAGGAAGATTAAGGAGATGATTTCTTCCTTAGGGGGCTACCAGCAGGATGCTGCACACTGTAACAGTAAAGGCAGAAAACTACAGTTATAACCATTCCTAAAACAAGTGAACTGGTCTTGTCCAGCAGCAGGAACTGTCTTCATCTGTGATGCGTCAGGTGCAGTGTCACACCTTCTGATCCTAGCCATCTCAAATCAGTGTCTGTCCTACCAACAGAGGAAATCCCCCACCCCAAGAAGTTTACAGAAAACTGCCTCTTCAAGTGTTTGCCTTATTCAGCTTTTCACTTGTGCCATTAAGCAAGCACTGTAGCAAAAGCCACTCCCACATGGCCCTGGCAGGGAGCACTGCTGCTCTATGCTCCATTCTCACTGTACTTGGTATTATATTTTTTATAAATAAGATTTTTATGTAAAGCTCAGACTTTGATTTACAAGGATCTTGCTGCAGTATATACACCATCTCAGCTTTGTGCCACCAGTTCAGCTGTTAAAATCATTTGCATTTGCATCAAAAGGGCAAATACTTTATTATGCTAATAAAAAGAAACACTTCTGCCTTTAGGAGTTATCGAAAGCACAATTATTTGTGCTTTTAAGCAAATTGAAGTAGTAAAAGAGAAGCAAGTGAAACCTTTGCCATGTTCATGTTTTATAAAGCTTTGATCTAACACCACTCAAACCTAGTAAGCCTGAAAGCCTCATGCTCTAGTTCAGTAAAACAAGGAAAATGTGTCTGTTTCTGTTATGCTTTCTAATCTTTTATCTTTTGTATTTAAATGTCTGTATTTGTCTGTGTCTTGTCATTAGGGAGAGCGCCTTTGCGTATTATATGTATGTATCCCAAGGCTATCGTGATAGACCCCTTCTTGAAACTTGTCAAAACTACCATTGAAGCACCTAAGTGTGTCTACTGTACTATGTGCATGGAAGAACATTGCATTGAGGCAGAAACAAAACCCTCAGTAATGATGTATGCCAGGCTGATCTTCATGCTTAGAAAGTCAGTCCATACAACTGTCACGTCACTCAGCTTTATTTGCTTGGAACCTCTGTGCAGTTATTGTGCCATAAAGAAATGGAAGAAGGCTGAAAGTTGTAAGTGCTTGCTCTGTTTCCTTCTTGGTCTTTCTTGTTGTGCTAGTTTTCTTCTTGTGGCCCATTATTTTCTTTTGTCTTTGCCTTACAATTCTAAGGATAAGTCTTCAGTCATCCCTGTTCACGTGCTAATGGTTAGTACAGCCATTATAAAATCACATTGTTACTTTTAGTCTTTTGTCTAGTAAGGCCATTTTTTTGCAACTTCAAATAGAAATGTCTTACATAACCAGTCTCAGATTGGCAACTTAAAAATCAAAATGCAAAACGTTGCCAAGTATCTATTCCCTTTACCTAAGATTGATTATCCAGTTCTTACTCTTAATATCCTGCTCTTCAGTGTTCTTACCTCAGAAAAGTCACGTTTTTCTTTCTTCACAATCCTCCATCTCAGCCATCCATGCCTAGACTGTCCATCTTTTCCTCCTGTGCAATCTTCTTTGTATAGCAGAATGTATGTCTAGTCCCCTTGCCTCAAGTAATTTCTCCTAAAACATCCAAGCAGATTATGTCCTTTTATAGTTAAATTATTTATTAATTTGATAGACTAGTAAGTCCTTTCTCTCGCTCTCGCTACCAATAAAAGGATGAAAGCAACGGATTTTTTTCTTGTTAATGAAACATTCTCATATCAAGGCACAATGTTAGAGCAGGCTGAACCGGATGAGATTTTAATCACAAGGTGTGATGGTTACTTGAAGCACTTCCAAGTGGTCCTTTACTAAATTTAAAGTATCCCCTTCCTGGCCCCGGACTAAGTGATCAGTGATCAAAGCCACCTTCCTTACTGCTACCATTTACCAGTATAGATAGATCCATGAATACTTAATAGTCATTTCAATTTAAGATTTTTTTTTTTTCAAACATAGAATTCTAGGTAATCCCAGAGTACTCCATTTTTCTAAACTCTTGAGGAATCATAATCTAAAAGCAAATGAAACAGATACTTCTTTTCTGATTGAGGGAATTCCCTTTTTTTTGAGGGAATTCAGCTGACGGATTTATTCCCTAAAGAGCCCTGGAAATATTCTTGATTGTCTTAGTGTCCTTAGAAACAACTGGCCTGAGAAGACAACTATCCTGGTAGGAAAACCGCCAGTGAACACAGGGCACAAGCAGAATGAGGCTGTGCTAGAAATTGCTGGGCTAACTCAACAGCCTGGGATACATGTTTTATTATAGTCAGTGCTTCCTCAAACAAGATGAATGTGTCCCCCAAAGCTAGTTCTGCTTAATAGCCCTGGTGGATGCGGCAGCACTGTTCTGTACCGGGCTTTGGGAATACACACAAATGTTCGGTGATAACAACTCCTGCAACATTTACAACTTCAATTTTGTTTTGTTTTGGTTTTTTGGTCTTTTTGAGTCAGGATGTACCTGTATCCTAAGCTAGCCCAGAACTCACTATGTAGACCAGGCTGGCCTTGAACTCAAAGAGATCAACCTGCCTCTGCCTGCTAAGTGCTAGGATACACCACCAGGCCCGGTGACAACTGTAGCTTTTTAAGGGACAGTGGTGATTTCCAGTAACAGCTAGAATTTTCCAAGATGAAGGACCACAGCCAGGGTGATCTACATTTGGATGTTTTCTGCCCACTGGTAACTTGGTCACTTCCATTCCTTCTCATGTATACTTCCCAGAGTTGTCCCTTATCATATAGATCCTTGTCAAGTAAATTCACTACTGTTTATTTCTACTCTTCCAATTTATTAAATAAAAATCTTGAGTTTCAAAACCTTTAGGATTAGTTTCATTGGCAACAGAAGAATCTGACCTGAAAGTTTTTGGTAAAATAACATATCCATCATTTATATATTTATATAAATGTATTTTTATTGTTTTAAACAAAAGAAAAGAGGCAGTAAATATTTGCATATCATAAATTCTAGCCTAACAATGTATATTTTTAGTGGTGGCATCTCTAAATCATGATTCAGGGACTTTTTTCCTTCTTCTTTTGCCTCATTGTACAATAAGCATTGATATCAGAGAAAAAAAGCACATCTGGCCTAAGTGTAAACCAGTGTCTCAAAACACTAGAAGAACTTGGAGAGCAAACATGATTATTTTTCTTATTTCTTCTAAGTAATCTTTAGTAAAACAAAAGGTGATCTTTGGCATAGATTCATACATTAAAGGCATTAATATTGCATTTATATCAGGTAAGCAACTATACAAATGTGCTGAGGGCCTTGAAATAATCCATCAATTAAAATGAAATTATCCATCAGTTAAAATGAAAAGGGAAGCCTGAGTGTACAGGATCAACTTAAAATGTATACATTCAGTGTTGAGACTTAACACACTGAGTGTGAGAAGATCCAGGCAAAGGGTCTCATTCCATTAGTCTGCTTTTAGATTGGGGAATGTATGGTTTCATGTGCTGAGGAATGCTCAGACAGCAGGGATAAATACAAACAAGGGAAAAGGTACCTTCTCTCTGACTTTGCCCTGTGGGAAACATACTTTTATGATAATTAAATACACACATTACTCCTTTGAATAATATATTTGGGAGAGGATGTAAGTTGTAGTTGTTTTAAAGGAACTGGGAATTATAGCGATAGTTGTTAATGATTCATCCCCAGTAGCACCAGAATCAGTCTGTAAGTATCATTCTCCTTAGAATAAGAAGCATTTTTCAAACGAGACTACCTTCCATTAAAGTCTCATAGGGGCAAATACCGATTCTTAGAACTCAGTTTAAAAGGGTTTTTCAAAGCTACAAAGCCAGTTGTGGCAGAAGTCTTTAGGCTGGTGTAGGTAGATCACTTGAACCAGAGTTCAAGACCAACCTGGACAATATATATAAAGAGACCCTGTCTCAAAAAAGGGATGCGGGAGAGGCAGAATTACAGACACATATATACCTACATATCTTTAAAGTGTTTGAGAAGCATATAGAGGAAGACTACCAAAGCCCAGGATGGTTTGGTTAAAGTCAGTGCAGCATTTCAGCTCAGAAAGAACAATTGAGAGCTAAGAAGAAATTAGAAGGCCTTAGCACAGACCTCTACAGGCAGTGACAAAGTATGGAAAGCCTGGGAGTGGCCCCATTAGGAGGAAAGGTAGGTCACACCCAGTTACCCACCCCTCCAGTGGCAGAGAGCACCAGGACACAGTGTGCTTATGGGATGGTTACCTTGGCAGCCGCTTAAGCAAGGCAGGATATGAGGCAGAAGTTTCCTTCACACAGATACTGCTTAGGGACATGGTAAAGACAGAATCATTTGATTTTTTTTCCTGATAGTGAAAGTTGGTTTTACACTGAGAAACTAGGATTACATGGAGGAAGAACAGGAAATGAGTCCATACAAACTGGACTTTGTCCTGTAGCAGTATAGCAATCACTTCTACAAAGGACCCAGATAGCACAGCCCAGGGAAGAAGGCAGGGTCAGCAGAAACATGGAAAACCAAAATAACTTTGGAAGCACAGTTACTCTTAACTGACCTGCCTCAGCCCTAGGTCTTAGGAACCTAAAGGGGAAGAAAAAGTTGGTAAGCCATAAACAGAGAGGAGGGATGTTCCCCAAGGGAACAGGGACAGAGCAGGGCATCTGGCTAGTGTTCACTCTTATATTTTGAGCTTATATAAAATCCATGGGCTAGAAAACCAGTTCACTTATTGGGAGACACAGTGTGCACAAGAAAACAGAGTACAGGATTTATATGGAGACACATCTCAAAGTGCCCATAACAAAAGAGTATAAATGTTTTCTGTGTGAAGTGGCCACCATTCCTTTCTGATTTATCAGGCCAATATGTGGCTTTTCCATCCCCAGCAACTCTGGATGGCTCCTGGAACTCAGATCTTTCTCCTTCTCTTTAGCAGAGGTTTGTGTACCAGCCAGGTTTGGCTAGGTGCCTACTGGTACCAAGGAGTCTTTCTAACCCAGCGCAGAGTAAATCCAGCATCTGTTCGAATCTTGATTGAAGCAGCCTCAGCTTCTCGCACAGTCTCCTTCACAGACTGCATGAGGTTCTGGGCATTGTGAACCAGCATCTCTGTGGCCTGCAATGAACAAGAACTCTTATTACTATGGTTCCTAATGCTGTGCTGCCTCCAAAATGTGGTGATGCCAGGGCTATAGTTAACCCCACCTGCACTGGTATCCCCAGCATGTGCTTGCATTACTGGTGGTTTAAATGTATGAATGAAAAGGACACACTACTGACTGCATCCTGTGCCCTTATGTGGCCTATAGTATGTGCTCTTCATCTTCAGTTATTGCTTCAGGGCTCCTCTATCTGCAGTGCATCTCCCTCAGGGTCCTTCAGGTCTGTTCTGTTGAATCACAAACCACTTCCTCAACTCCAAGCATTCTTCACTTCTGGTTTTTTTCCCCAGTGTTGTATATTCCCTGGTTGGTTGGGGAAGTCTTTATAGTGTCTTCTTTGATGGCTTTTTTGTTTGTTTTAGAGGGTTTGGTTTGACTTGTTTATCTGTACACTAGATTTTAAACTCTACAGGGCAGAGGTTTGGTTAATTTTTTTGCTGTTCTCCAGTGTTTCCCATGTGTGAAAGATTCACTTCCAATCCCAAATTCATGACACATTAAGACACTGTCCTCAGAGGGTGAAATTAAGACACTAACCCACACACTAAGTTCTCACACCAGAGGTAAAGTTTTCTAAGAGCTGAAATTGAACCACAAAGCAGCAGACACGTACCTGCTCAGACTCCTCATCACTGATGTTGGTCCGGCCCAGCATGGTAGCCTTTACTGTGGACAGGATTTTGAGCTGGGTGCTTATAGTTGGGATTCTCTCACATACCTAAAGAGAAAGTTTTATTTGGTGTGTTCACTGGTTGTCTTGCCCACAAGCTTTTGAAAGTGTGCATCCTCTGCTCCATCCACAGTTACTGGCATGCAGGACTCTATCAACTAGCAGGACAAATACACTTGTTTTTATCCCCAGGGTCAATCTTGGCCCTTTGTTCGTAAATGGAAGCATTTAGATTCTTTCATTGGATTAGGAAGTGAACTTTCTTTCCCTTTTTTTAAAAAAAGACAGTCTTACAATGTAGCCCTGGCTAGCATCAAATTCACAGATCCACCTGTCTCTGCTGAGATAAAAGGCGTGTGCCACCACATCTGGCAAAATAAACTTTCTTAAGTGTGTTTCCTTTGAATACACCCATACTCCCCTTGCTTGTTTCTTTCCCTTCTCAAGTACCTCCTCCCCTGCTCACCCAATTTCTTCTCTGCTGCTTTCTCTCTTACGTGCTTCCCACTCCTTGGTTCATTCTCATTCTCTCTCTCTCTCTCACCACACAGAGCCTATGTTTCCAAGTACCTGTAAGAGATTGGTTCTAATCCGCT
The DNA here is from genome assembly GCA_035773235.1 of Eospalax fontanierii. Classification (NCBI taxonomy): domain Eukaryota; kingdom Metazoa; phylum Chordata; class Mammalia; order Rodentia; family Spalacidae; genus Eospalax; species Eospalax fontanierii. The sequence goes on along the minus strand of CM069540.1, from coordinate 15,850,780 downwards.
TATCTGTGCACTGCTTGGCAACCTCCTTGGCCAACCGAGTCACCTCATCTGAGGCCTTGGCGATGTCCTTGGCACACTGAATGAGTGCCCGCTTGGTACCGCTGCCCCCTCTTACCAGCCGAGACATCTCAGCCATCAGCAGAGCCATGCGCTTGGCTGCTGCAATGATATCATTGCCCTAGAGAAAAGCAAAGGTACAACATGAGCTCTGCCCACACACTGGCCAAGCTGAGGAAGGAAGTAGAAAAACAGTAAGAGAGGAGGGAGCCTGCTGCTCCGGCAGCCCTCTGGAAGGGTGAGAAAGGAAAGAACTGTTCTGAGTAGTAGAAACAGAAGAGTGAGGCAGGGCACTGGCCCCAGCACTCAATAGGAAAGTATCCTGAATGAAAACAAAGAAGACCTAGATATTAGTCTGAAAGGGCAACATGGGGTTCCCAGGCAGGCGCAGCACTGAACAAGCACTTGAGCATCTCTAGGTTAATTGTGCCAATAACATAAGGACAGGGCCAAGGAGTCAGTCACACAGGCATTTTCATTTCTATAATAGGGGAGAAAGCAGTAGAGCTGGCCAGAGGAAGAATACAGAGGAGGCTTTCCAGATGCTGAAAACCATCCGCTTCATCCTTCCTCAAGTGAAAAGCAGCCGCCTACTCTCACCGCTTCACTAGAATTCAAAACCCCAAGTAGCTTCTCAGCCTGAGAAAATGGGGGAGGGGTATTTTCTAATCTAGACCTCCCTCCGGAGCTCTGCCTGTCTGTCAGCCTGAAAGAACATATTGTTTTAATCATTCCGTGTAAAACAATTAAGAATCAATTCTTCAGCTAAGAAGATGCTGAGAGAGGAATTGGAAAAATAAAAACCACGAGTCAGGCTGTAAATGGAACTCCTTCTCTCAACAATAGCAGTTTATCTGGGATTTGGCATTTGGTTCACTAAAACCAAAACCCATATTTTATGTCCATAACAACTTAAAATTACAGCAGCTACGGTGTTTAAAACTACATAAATGGCCAGGCCCCACTCGTTTTTCCCCTCATGCTTTTCAATTTCTATACAGTGCAGTGAGGCATACACAAACCATGCCACTGCAGGGCACTCTGCGAGGACCTCTGCAGGCACCATGAAGGGGCTCATCATTGATGTTGGAAGGTCCATGTCTCAGGCAATAAATCAAGGCTAGAGAGAACACAGGTTGAGAAAGAAGTCATTGACGGAAGGTGTGCGTTAGACAGTCTCTGGGCATACATCCAATGCAGTCCTGAAACCATTCAGGATTTCATGACTTTAGTTAGCATAGTGCCAGGGTTGGTTAGTGCCCACCATCTTCAAACCCTTTCTTGCAACATGCCACCTTCAAATGGAAAAAAGTGATCACTTCTTCCCCTAAACTTCCAAATAATGTTAGTTCAATACCCAAGGCTTAAGATCTGTTGCTGCCTAGCTTATGGCCTTGAGCACTCCCTGTGGCCACTTCTACCCCTCTTTCTGAGACACCTGAAAAAGCAGCCAGTGAAGCCCCTTCCCAGTGGGCTCTCATGAAAGCCAGCATCTGTCCCATAGCCAGGTGCAGGGCAGCAAGCAGTCCTCCCCAGAGACTCTGCCATATAAAGTTACTTCTCACCCTGATCAACTCTGCCTAGCCATCAGTAAGAGATCAGTGGGGAGCCAGGCACAGCTCAAGCTAGGAGACCTTTTAATGATCTACACTGGCTCCTGGCATAGAAGTCATTGAAAGATGCAGCCACAGCTTCCCAAAGAGTTTATAGTTCCAATAATGGCCACAGTTGGGAAGAAAATGAATCCTTTCAAAAGTGACCCCATTTCTTTTCATTCCCCAAACAAATGCAGTTCAACCTGGCATTAGCAGACCTATCAAACTTGTGAAGCCAGTCCTAACAACAAGGTGCAGACAGACAGTTGCCCGCCCTACTCAGACTCACAGAACCCGCACAGATAATGAGTGATGCAAGGTGTCAAGGCTGCACATGGCCGGATGCATTTGGAGCAGCCCCCAACTGGGGATGCCAGTCAGTACCTTACTAGACCACTTGGTAGCTTCCCGATGCAAGGATTGAGCCGCGGCCAGAATGGGCTGGTTGACTGGCTGATTAGATGGCATTAACAGCAGCTCAGGCTCGTAATCGTCTTCCATGTCAGAGGGGAAAGGGAACCCAACAGCATCAGCCGCATCTGCCTCAGCTACAACTCCTATACCCACCTCAGCGGCTGGGATACCCGGCTTTGTCGATGGCAGGAAGGATGAGAAACGGATAGTGTTAGTAAGAACAACAGGACTTGGGAATCAGCTGGGCATCAGCTGGTTTAGTAACCAAAGCCTGCCTAGGAGAGGAAAGAAAATGGCATACTTTCCAGGAGCCACATGAACCAAAGTCCAAAGAAAGGGGAACTCAGCTTCCAGTCTAAATTTTGTCACCCGGAGATAAATGAAGAGACTTGCTCTGGTGGCAAAGTTTTCCAGAGGAGAACTTCTACATGAAGAAGGCAGGTGGTAGATGCTGTTCAAGTTGAACTTGGCAAAAATAATAACATGTTTGAGGAGCCAAACAACCCAAGAGTAATTTCCTTTAAGAGGAATCCAGAGGGAAATGTAAATGCACCCAGGCAAGCTGCTTTGAACAGAAAAGTGAACATTGTGCTAGATCGTGTGTATGGTCACTATTCTATATAATGCTGGGACACGCAAAGTGACACAGGTCAATTCGGCAGTTGCCAGACACAAAGTATTTCCTTCAGGAATTCTAAGTCCCAGATTAGAAATGATATGTCAAAGGTAATAAATAGCAAACCAAAACAGGAAAGAGACAGGAAAATAAACATAATGGAGGATGAATAGAATTAATCAAGTACCCAACAATCACCCAGCTAGCTCCAAGGAACCTCAAGAAGACAGTTCATCACAGACTGTCTTCCTCCAAGGTCTTCAGAGACAAAGCTTCCACAATGTCTTATTATACCAGTGACAGTACCAACTTCTGAGTGCAAACTAAATCTATCTTTTGTTGCAAAATAGCTTCTCACTCACCCCAAAGTCAACTTACTAGTTCACAGATCAGGTAACACGTGAACTTGCCAACTAAATGAGGCTGAGCTCAGAGAAGCCCTCATATGAACCCAAAATGGTTGCTTATGAAAGAACAAATGATGGGGAAAAAAACATGAATTATTATACCAAAGGTAGGAATTATAAAATGGGGAGAGGGAGGCCAGAGGCTGAAAATAATCTGGAATGAAAAGAAAAGGAATTGCTTTAATGAAGCCATTATGAAGACTGGTAAACAAAGGTTGTTGACCTCAAGCATCTGTAACCAAGAGGAAGCAGGTATTTATACAGAATTTTCTTTGAGGTTGCCATCACTCCTAAAGGTCTTAGCCTCCTAAGTATATGTCTATACTCCCAGCACTCAGGAGGCAAAGGCAGGAAGACTGCATTAGAGGCCAGCTCAATGTACAAATTAGACCCTGTCTGAGGGAGTTAAAAAAGAAAAATTTTTAAGTGAAAAATAAATTTAAAATAAAATTTATCCTAAACACAAAGCCCATCTCCAAAAAATGACAATGAAGTTGGAGGACTCAGGCCAGCAAGGAGTTCAGGTATCATCTAAATCCTTTTGCCTAAACTACTGCAAGCAAGACTCACCCTACTCCTTAGAGGAAAGGCCAGAGTTCTACGTGACAAGATATACAAAGACAGATCGACAGCTACTGACACATAATCCTTTCCCTCAAGTACCTTCAAGTACTTTTTGAGCAAACTCCTAATTATCCCAACTTCAGGAAATAGTCAAAGCCTAAGAAACAGCCAGAGAGGGCAGAGCAGGGCAGATATATAGGCCAATGCTATTTGACACTCCTAAGCTTTACCTTTATATTTCACATATATTTTGTGTTCTGCATGTGTGTTTATTATAATTAAATTTTTCCTTAAGGAAAACCAACCCTTACTGTCACTCTCCCAGATTCCCCACGCACAAAGGGACTGTGCTACATAATCCCAGGGGTGTTGGAGAGAGACCACTATAAATACTTCCATAGGTCAGGTCCAACACAAGCAAGGTCTCCACTCCTGAGAACTGGGGCCCCCAGCTAACAGTTTAGGAAAACACCAAATTAAAACACAAGGTCAGTTTCCCTCCCAGCTTGAAAAAAAAAAAATACAAGATTAACTGCAGGTGCAGAAGGTTTCCCAGGAACTACACAGGATATGAAAGAAAAAGAAGCAATATTAGAAATACTGCTAGATTAGCAACAGTATTTTGCTCTTACCAAGAAAAGTTACCATGTAGGGATAAACAGGCCAAACTTAATCATGAGTCATGATTGGTATTGCATCCAGATTTTTACCCACCATATTAATATTTGCACTTTCAACTGTGCTGAGTTGGAGATCATCTGGAGCTTTCTTGAAAAGAGGTAGGATAGGCTAGGATGATTCTGAGATAGGACAAAAGTACATGTCTTCTGAGACAGCAAGCTTCCTGCTTCTTAATGTAAGAATCAAAAGAGAACACATTTCCTCTAGCAGAGCCCACAAATGATAGTTTCACATTTGGAGTTTTGGCAATTAGCAGTAGAGCATCCAAAAACATTCAATAACACAGGAAAGATAATTTCTAAAAAGGACCCACATGTCTAGAGTCAGGGCAGCTAACACTAACGGACAATAAGAACAAAACCTCTCTTCTCCAGCCACACCCATCTCAGCTTTGACGTTGCTTCGAGAAGGAAAGGCACTCATCAAGCACTAGAAATGTCTCACTAAATCACAAGTGGGAAGAACACACTGGTGGAAACAGGGTCTAAGCAAAACAGATGGGGAGTGCACAGAGCCTTCTTCCTGGGCTGTGCATGGCTATCCATCCCTTCTAAGAAGACATCTTTTCCCAACAAGGAAATCCTCAGAACTTACCTTGCTAGACCATTTGCGAGCTTCATCATGGAGCTGCCTGGCAGCCATCATCATTGGCTGGTTAATCACCTCCCCAGCTTTCTGCTCAGGGAACTCTTCATCCTTCTCTTCTGGTGGTGGAGGCCTGGGTGGAGGGACCTCACCCTCAGGCAGAGGTGGTTTAGGAGGAGCAAGTTCATCAGTTAGCTACAAAAATAGATAAACTGGCTGTAAGCCCTAGGAGTGACTCCTAGTTAGAATACTTTCCCCAGAAAACTATCGAAAGGGGCTGGAGAGATGGCTCAGCAGAGATGGCCTCTGCTCTTCCAGAGGACCTGGGGTCGATTCCCAGCACCCACATGGCAGCTGACAACTGTCTGTAACTCCAGTTCCTGGGGAATCTAATGCCTTCTTCTGATATCATTGGGCATTGCACAACACAGTGTGCCTACCTACATACAGTCAATATACATAAAATGAAAATATTTTTACAAAACCATCTAGAAAAATCCATCTACAGTAACTCATGTAAGACCACTCACACAGCTACAAGGACTACTACTCTCAACAGAAACATTTTTTTTTTCTCCACAAAAAGCTAGCAGCTATTGTGTTGGTCAGATCCCAAGGGAGGCATGCAAGCACTACCAGACCAAGGATTCCCAAAGACAATCTCCAAAGAAGGCATCAAACCTAGTTTTTATTCTGTCAAAGGGTAGCTGAAAGGCAAATAACTTCTCAGGACCTCAAGTTCTTCATCTGCTAAATGATCTCTAAGACCCTGATTCTAAATGTCATGCCTCAAAGAAACATTTACTAGGCCTAGCTCTCTTTCTTAGCTCTATCAAGAATCTCATTAGAAAGCCTCAAAGAAAAGAAACATGGGAAGCTAGGAGGCAGCAATCCCACCTATGTGCATAGTGACCCAATTCTGTCCTTAACCAACCTGTAACTGACGTTAAATAAAAAAACATATCAAAGAAACTAAATAAAATTATTGCCCTGATATGCTATTCCCCAAATCAACATAATTTTAAACTGTTAGTTGGAGTAAATCTAATGAAGATGGTTATTTCTGTTTTAAGTATTTGTACCTACAGTATATTAACTAACTAGCTTCCTCTTAAACCATGGAAAAACATATTCATGGTACTTTGATGGGGAAGGGGTTATGAAAAGATCTGAAATTACAGTTGGGTAAAAAAATAAACATTTCTTGAACTGAGGAGATGGTTAAGTCAATAAAGTACTGGTTGTGCAATCATAAAGACCTGAGTTTCATCCTCAGCACCCATGTAAAAAACACAGGATGATGGTATGTCTTTATCCCAGTGCTGGGGGAGGGGAACAGAGACAGGCAGATCCTTGTGGCTCTCTGCTAGCCATCGAAGCCACGTTGGAGAGCCCTACACATCCCAGTGAGAGACCCCATCTTAAAAGATAAGGTGGACAGCTCCTGAAGTTGATTTCTGGTCTATACACAACACACACACACACACACACACACACAGACATGCACACAAAATTTTTGAAAAAAAATGTTTAAAAAGCAAGTATTACTTTTGTTACTTAAAAGAGAAAGAACTTACAAAAGATCCTAACCACCTGTTTTCTCATTAACAATTTGCACAAGACGTAAAAATTTACTGCAACATATTCCCATCACTTCTTCACATCTACACTTACCAAAGCCAGCTCCGCAGCTCCATTTTCACTCTGTCACACAGGCCAGTACTATGTTATGTGCATATGTATGTGTTGGCTTATGACTCCATTCAATTTAAAAATGGAAATCAGGATCTGTCTCTAACCAAACTTCACATAAAAAAAGCTAAAATAAACTAAGACACCTGGTTATTGAGACTAAAACCCAACCTGCCTCTCAGTACAGCCTCAACACCTTGCTGTTCAATTCTCTCCATTTCTCTTTGCTGACTTACTCGGAGATGTTCAAGGTCTGGTGGAGGAGGTGGGAAGTCAGGCTCCTGAGGCTGGAAGGCTTCTCTGACCTTGGCCACAGCTCCTAGGATCCGATATCCTGAGTCCAGGAAGCTCTTTTGCAGGCCTAAACACAAGACATTCTCACTTTCAGCTGCGCAGGTCAGTGCCCCAAAGCACTGGCTGCCCAGCAGAAGAACTGGTTCCCATTAACAAAAGCGAGATGTAAAGCTGCCAGTAAGCATCACTGGCAGTGACTGCAGGGAAGGGAGGTAGGACAAGTCATGCCCTGAGACCTGCAAAAAGTAGGAAGTGTCACAAATGAGCTGTTCCTGAAGTGGGCACGATGCCTGTACAACTAACAAGTACTTAGGAGAATCCTGGGTGCAAATACTGGGCTCAGGTGGCAGCCATCACCTCTCTTATGAGGAGACAGTCATGAGATAGGTCTGCCCAGTGCAGAGCATGGAGATGTCAGTTTCAGATTGGGCATGCACTCCCTGGAGTACATCACACCTTTCTCTCTGCATCTAGGCTCTAGTTGGCTTTCAGCATGGTAACTCTTATCTTTAACTGCTAAAATATTCAAAACTCAAATTAGGAAACCAGAAAGCACATCCACAGTATTCGTGGACTGGGAAGATGAGGAAGAGCCTGCCTGGCCACAAGATGAGTAAGGCAGCCCTTCATTCCTACCGTCTCACTAGAGCCTACTCCTAGATAAGAGTGGAAATACTGGTTTTCAAACAGGAAGGAAACCGAGTGTGATGGTGCATGCCTTTAATTCTAGAACTCAGGAGGCAGAGGCAGTTGGATCACTGTGAGGTAGAGGCCAACCTGGTCTACATAGCAAGTTCTAGGTCAACTGGAGCTACAGGGAGACCCTATCTCAAAAAACAGAAAGAAACAAAAAGCAACACAGGAACAAGAAGAATTCATATGATTATAACCAAACAAGTAGCTGCAATTATTCTTCTTTTAGAGGTACTCAAAAGAACATTTAAATGCAGCTGAAGAAAACCCAAATTCTCTTATGCATGGCCTGGGAGATTCAAAATTAAGCACTACAGATCTGGCAGAAATAGAAAATGCTTTACAGAGAAGCACATTAAATGTAAGAAAAGTTCAAGAAGTTATACCAGTTCCGTGAACTAAATGGCTGATAGATGAGCTATCGTGCATCTTTTGAAAAATTTCCAAAATAACGACTGTAAACATGGATGGGAATTATTTAGCCAGACAACATCAAGAGAGCACAAAGAAACGGGTCCAGAGAACAAGCCTAACAATCCTGTACAAAATCAGACAGAAAAAGACAATGCAGCATTCTCAAATGTCTACAACTTTTGTTTTTTTATCTGAGACACACTGTACTCTATAACCCTGGCTGGTCTCAAACTGGCTATGTAGCCCAGAATGGCCTCACACTCATAATGATCTTTCTGCCTCAGCCTCCAGAGTACTGGGATAACAGTAGTGAGCACCACACCCAGCATTATCCATACTTTTCCCTCCCAGACTTAGCAGGTGGTGGCTGGAGACAGTTCTCGTCACCTTTCATGAGTTAGTCTCCAGCTAGGAATAGCCACACATGCACTGTTGCTTACCAGGGTCAGAGATGTTTCCAGCCACAGCCTTGGCATCCATCACCATCGGGGAGATTGTTTTGCTCAGTTCATCAGATGCAGCTTTCACAGCCTCACGGAACTTCGGATCCTCAGAGTTCTCCACCTCCCTCTTAGCAACCAACAGGATGCGGTTGGCCCGACGGGCAATGCTAGTTGCTCCAGCGACCAGCATCTGAGGCTGAATGTTGGCCATGGCTACCTTACACTTGTCCAGGTCTTTTTTAATTGCTTCTTCAGAAGCATCTAACAGAGATTTAGTATCAATAGCTTCATCCACTAGCCCTGTCAGGAGAGGAGAAATGGAATATAGTCTGTTTTTAGAACAGAGACCTCAGGAAACAGGTATCCATTTGTTTCACATGAGAAAGTACACCACTCAGAATTCTCCTCTTCAGTTCATAGCTCTTCCTACAAAATCAAAAGTTCTCAAGTGAACACAACAGTTTAAAAAAAAAATTGAAAGCATTGCCCAGGTCACATGAACTCACAGAATTTATACCAACCATGGTCACTGGCCCTCTTGAGAACTGGACACACAAAGACATCAGGAGGAAGCAAGGATTGGGCCTGAAACCTTCACCACATCGCCACCACATTATCTGCTCACAACATTTTCAACCCTTCCCGTTTCGGTCCCCAGCCATCTGTTGATTGTTGGCAGCTTGTAGAGCCTAAGACGAGCCCGGAGGAGGATTCCAGTAACCCTAACAGCCTGTTTCTTGTTTCTGTTACCTCTCTTCAGATACTTCTGGAGCTCCACTTTCATCTCTGGCTTCTACAGACCCCTGACAGCAGGTTCTGCAGGGATAGCAAAGAGTCCAAACTCCTCATTTCTGCCCTTCCGTCTTATCCCTTTCTCCACGGAGAGCAGAGAAGATTCAGAGGCACTTCTTCCGTCGCACAGACACAGGTTTGTTAGTGGCTGGTTTCTCCTTTTTTTTTAGAACTATGTAGTTGATAAGTTGGAGGAAACTCTGAGACAAGTTGTGTTAAATGGTAGCTATTGTGATTGCTTGAAATGTGAACCCTCTGAAAATGACAGGGACATTTACTGTATCCACAAACACCGCCTCCCAGCCTCTGAAACCAAACTCTAGCTGGAACCAGGCAAAGACACTATTCAAAGAGAAGACAGGAGCTGTGACAATAAACATCACACTGCAGGGCAGTATTAAAATAAGACTCAAACAGACTCTTCTGACAAAGTTGCAAAGCTTGAATGAGAAGCCACCACTGCTCAGCTGCCTTAGTCAGGGCCAGGTACACTGTCGAGCAAGCACATGACTGTCTCTTTATCCAACTACAGCCAAGTAACATAACCGGTCCTGCCTGAGGTTCTCAGAATTCACGGATTAAATCAAAGGAATCTGACAAAATTCTACCTGTCATTTTTTCAACATTGTCAATCCACTGGTTCTTCATGGTCTCAAAATGTTCATAAGCAGCTTGATTACCAGGGTTCCTTAGTAAGATGCGAGCAGCAGAGACAACCTGTTGGCAACAAAGCTACCTTTAAATACCAGGGTACCAGTACAATTCAAAATAGGACATAAATCCACAGTAAAGTTTTTCTCCATTTTACCTATAGATGGTACCATAAACCGAAAATTGGCAGTCTCTTCAGGCAGAACACATTAAGCTTGGTCTCATAAGCAGACCCCAAATGCCCTTCACAGGCAGGTTTGAAAAAGGAAATACAGTGTCAATGTAAATGGGCATTCACATAGTGAGCTAGGTCAGGCTGTACAGGCTCTTGTCAAAAAAAAAAAAAAGAAAAGAAAAGAGAAAGAGAGAGAGGGGAGGAATTAAAAGTCAACTCATGGTGCAATGCCTGTAAGTGTCAGCACTTGGGGAGGGGGAGGGTGAAGCGAGGGGAGAGCAGAGAATAGCAGTAAGGGGGCAGGTTTGAATTTCAGTTATTATTCGGTTTTCTGTGATTCACAACCTTCTTTTACTCCCAAACTTACTGACTATACTTTGTTTCTATTATTAATATCATATACCTCAGTTATATAATTAGGAGGAAAATATAAAGCAAGCTATGGAAACAGGTGCTCTTAAATGATGCTGAGAAAGATGTAAACTCTAAAGAATACGCTAACCTCTTAAGATTGATCAAATATTTTCTTAATTATGTATGTTTGATAGGAAAGAAGGTACTTTCCTAGGGTTTTTTGTTTGTTTGTTTTCCTATTTTCAAAGCTAATAGCCCTGTATAAACCAAGTTTGACCTAAGGAGTGAAAAGTGTGTGTGTGTGTGTGTACGTGTATGATGTGTGTGCACACATCCATGTATGTAAGCAGATACGTGTGTGTCAACAGATGCATGAGTGCCCCGGCATGCCTGTGGAGGTCAGAGGACAACCTTGTCGCTGGCCCCCCTTCTCCACCTTGTTGAGACGGTGTCTCTGCTCTTCACCACTGCATATGCCAGACTATCTGACCTCTGAGCTTCCAGGGATCCTCCTGTCTCCACTTCCCACCTAGCCTTAGGAGATCTGGTATTACAGACACACACTACCATGCCAGGGAACAGCCATGTGCAGCAAGTGCTTTACCTGGTCAGCCATTTCCCTAGCTCATATGCATTTATTTTTAAATTTTTTGTAATGTATTTTTTTTTTATGTGTATAAGTGTTTTGCTTGCGTGTATGTAAATGTACCCATGTGTGCAACGCTCACAGAGATCAGAAGATGGTGTTTGGTCTCCTGGAACTGGAATTACAAAGAGTTGTTAACTGTTCTTTGGGTGATGGGAACTGAACCCGGGTCCTCTGCAAGAGCAGTCAGTGCTCTTAACCATTGAGCCATCTCTCTAGTCCCTCTGTATGCAATTTTTAATGTGCTCTTAACAGTGTTTTTAAAATGTATAGAAATTGTCTGGAATTAACTTTATTTACTAAATAAATCCTATGAGTATCAAATGAAACTGAGTAAAACCTCACCTGGGGTGTAAGTTCCCGGGCAGTCTTCACCGATGCCTGAATGCCTTCCACTGTTGACTTATTAGCAGTACCAACAGCAGCTGCCTTCTCTGCTGTGGCTCCAAGCCTTCCTGAATGGTTTTCAAAGTTTGCTGCCCTCTCATCAAATACCTAGAGAAAAAACAAAGACATCAAGAAAATTTATTTCAATAAAATGCATCAGGGACTCTAAATAAAAACTCTCTGCAGATCCTGCAACTGCTCAAACAAACACTTTAGAGATGACATCAAATCTTATTATTAAACAATAGTCAAATGCCAAATCTTGACCTTTATGTAGCTCCTCATGGGGTTAGCCATAAGCATCATGTACATACACAAAGAGACACATCCCTGAATCTTAGTTCAAACTTACTTACCAAGAGCATGCAGGGCACACAGAGGATTATATCCTCTGCAACAAGTTCTAATAATCTGCATTCCCTAAAGGCTTGCTCTCCAGCTTAAAGAAGACAGATAAACCTATTCCTGGCTCCACCATAGGCAGCTGGGTGCATTACAAACCTAGATATCCAGAGTCCTAACCTGCTCCAGCCTGCCCTCATGTATCCCATTACCATTAATGTTGTAGAAACTCTGCCCCTGACCTCTGTGGGGAAAATGATAGCTGGTGCTCATACTCAGGCCTGACAAAAGGGCAAGGGTGGGGTTTATTAATTCCAAAGGCAAAGCCATCTATGCATTAACTTAACTATGCATTCACCAGACTTAACTATGCATTCTGTTCTCCAATTTTAAAGTTAACTTTTCCTTCCCTATGGATTTCATGAGAGATTGTACACCATGAAAGGGACTATTTAACTTACTTAAAGTGACAAAAGCTCTAATATTATTTGTTTGGGTAGCATTATTAGGTCTGAGACTTGAAAAGGCAAGACATACCAAACAGCATTGGGTAAGGTTTATGCTATGCATGGTGCATGCAGGAACCTGACAAAGTACATCTCTTTCCCGTCCTACTGAGGATCATCTGCCTGACCAATAGGTGGTATCCAATTCTCATTCAATTTAGACAATCTCTAAAAGTTTTCTGGTCTAACAGCAAGCTCGAGTCTTGCTCCAGTGTTCTATCATCTTAGGTCTCTTGCCCTGTCTTTGGATTCAACTTCCTGGGTTCCGAACGATCTCTGACTGACAGTACTAATCTAATCCAGTTCTGCTGGTCTCAATCCTTGCTTCTTACCTTAGCTGATTGCTACACTACAGATCTTTAGCTTACCTTGGTTGGCATTTCAACCCTAGGACATGTCTGCTGCTCCTTTTAACTGACTAATCAGATTGCTTTTCTTTGAGCTCAGCCAAAATTTATTAACCACTTACTATGTGCCCAACCTTGAGATAGGTGCTAAAAAGACAAAAACAGATTAGACAAAATATCTGTATCTCAGGGAGTTCATAGTTAGTAGGGATCCCAGAAAACAGGTATTTATGATATAGTGCAATAATAGCACTATACACTAATATTATAGGAGCAAAAGGAACAGCATTTAACTTATCCAGGAAGTAAAGGATAATACCATAAAGAATACACAGGAATGGGATAGAGAAGAAGAACTTAATTAGGCAGAGAGAAAAAGCAAAAACACAGGAAAGGCAAAGTACCCAAGAAGCTATGTGCAACCAGGTCCTGCTGAAGCCGGAAGTGAGAGGTGAAGAGCTATACAAAACTAAGATAAAAAGAGTACTAAAAGCCAGATCACAGGGGCTGGGTCTGTAGCTCAGTTTATAGGGTGACTGCCTGGCGTGCCTGAAGCCCTGGATTTGATCTCCAGTATCTCATAAACAAAGCACTGTGGTACCGGGCTGTGTTCATACTAGGCAATCACTCTACAAACTGAGCTATACCCTAGATAATGAAATGTCAATAAACTCTAAGAAGAAAAATCATATATGGAGATTAAGACATGCCTGGGGTTAGAGCGTGGTTATTATGGGTCAGTAGAAAGGTGAAGGAAATGAATAAATAAAATAATTTGTGGAAAGAAGAACAAGGGTCACAGGCTTGAGAGCAGAACATAATACCCAAGGAGCACTACAAACACAACTCGAGAAGGTCAGGGAAAACAGGGGAATGAGGAGGAAGGACAGCAACATGAGATCAAAGGAGTGGATAGGGGACCAGATTCAGTGGCGTGCCACAGCCACTTTTACAGATCTATGCCAATTTATAAGGATCGAATATGCCCATCTCTTCCCCATTTTGCTTTCAGTTACTTTACATTAAAAAAGCTCTAGTAGCTGGGTGTGGTGGTACATATCAGTAATACCAATACTTGAGAAGCTGAGGCAGAAGGACTGCCACAAGTTCAAGGTCAGTCTGGGCTACACAGTGAATCTGAGGCTTGCCTGCAATACATAAGACCTTGTCTCAAAATAAATAAATAAAATAACAAAAAGTCACACTGAGAGTATTCTACATCATAGAAATCCAACCAACACATTTCCAAATCGGGCCTTTTGGTTTTTGATTTCCTGAAGAGTTGGTTTGCCAGCACATCACTGGCCTACTGTTAATGGTAGGACTCTGGCTTCACTCTGGGACAGGGAGGAATCACTAAAAGAGTTTGCATAGAAGAATAACATTAAATGATCAAAGAACTGTCCTGACTTGCACTGAATCTAAAGTGCCCTAATAAGATAGTTGTGACTGGAGTCTTTCTTCCTGCCTACCTTGAATGATGCTTGTGGCTATCGCATACTATGAGAAAAGTCACTTGAACCAATGCCAGAGATACTTAGTCTCATGTCATATTTCTTGATAGATGATGAAAATCAATTCCATTTGCTTTAATCTAATGCCTGGTCTTTCACTGCTTATAATTAAAGACATCCATACCTGATATATTCAGTGGACTAAAAGATCTCCCTTTTTTTGCTCTTTCAGCCTTCACCCACAATTTCCCAGCCTCTGTTACTGATATACCTCAGAAACCTACCTCTTCCCTATTAGGTGCATCTGGAGGAGCAGTGGCTGCCACTGCCAACAACTTGATGGGAGTTGTGGTATCGCTGAAAACATCAGACACCTCTTGAGTCATAGCTTCCTGCATCTGGGCTTTCAGGTCCTTAAAAATATTATTTACAAATGAACATGTACAGCAACATACCACAGGCCAATAGTTTAATGTCCTTACTTCACTGATACATTCATTCATTCATTCATTCATTCACCTTCAATAACGACTTACTAAATATCAACTGTATACAGAACTAGCACAGATCTAAGTTATGAATTCTGCCCTCTAAGGTTTTTCTGTCAAGTAAAAGGAGTCACTATTACTCTGTGTCCCTAAAAACTGTTCTACCCAATCAAGGAATTTTACCTCCTTTTGTGGTAAATGACAGTGGAATCATAGGGTTGAGCCCAGAGAAAGATAAGATGAAACAGAGTTGCACTCCATTCTCAGAGCCAGCCAGGCCTGGATGAACAGACTAACTGTTTGGAAGACTCAGTGCCAAATTTCTAAAAAATGTATTACCTTAGCAGGAAAGAAATCAAGAATCAATAACCTCCAGGTGTTTGATGGTGGTGTACACCTATAATCCCAGCACTCAGGAGGCTGTGTAGCATGAGGATTGCTAAGAGTCTGAGGCCAGCCTATACATAGTGAGTTCCAGGCCAGCACCTGTGCTAGATAGTGAGACACTCTATCTAAATAAGTAAATAGCAAAATGTTACTGACTAAATAACAGTGAAGCGAAATATGCACAGAGTAAAAGTCATGAAAGATTGCTCAATCAAATGAAATTTGGAAAAACACTAGTTGCTACCCCTCAGCTTTTTCTTAATAAGCTCTGATTGCCTGACACGCTTGATCACATTCTTTTCATTTCCCCAAACCTAAGAAATGAAATATTTTTTAAAAAGTCTCAGGCCAGGAAGATAGCTCAGTCAGTCAAGTGCTTGCTTTGCAAATATAAGAATCTGCATTCAATCCCCAGGACCCATACAAAAATGCTGGGTATGGTGCATGCACTTGGGATCCCAGCATTGCAGAGGTGGAGACAGGCAGATCCCTGGGGTTCAGTGGCTGGTCAGCCTGTTCCACTCAGCAAGTTCCGGGTCAATGAGATTCCTTGTCTCAAAAAATAATGATGGATGGCACCTGAGGAACAACAGCTGACTTGTCCTCTGATCTCATGCATACGCACCGACCTACACACCTACACACCTACACACACACACACACACACACACACACACACACACACACCCATCTCTTCCATTCTTTTTTTTCAGTAATTGCCAACATGAAAATGTATGCCGAGTTCTACCTTTAAGGAGTCTTGAAGCTGGGATGCAAGTGCTCTTGCTTGAGGACTCTCCCCTTCCCCTCTGGCAGCCAGGTCAGCTAACTGAGCTGTCAGCTGGTCTACACGGTCACACTTGGCAAGAAGATCTTGGCGATAAGGCCCCATCATGACATTAGCCAGACGATGCCCTTCAGCCACAAGCCCCCGGATGGCAGCCTGACCTGGAAAACATTCAAGTTCACGCTGACCCAGAGATGACGACAGAAGTACCACTTCAGGATTTTTTTAAAATAGCATTTAATAGGGGTACAAGGTTCTCTGACAAAATAAAACTCTTTAGAAATAATGAAAAGTATATTTTTTTAAAAAAGGGAAAACAAACTATGGGTGGAAGGGGAGGGTGCTGGGATGGAACCCAGGGCCTCATGAATGCTAAGCATGTGCTCTACCACTGAGCTTACACCCCAATCTGAATTTTTATTCCTTGATTCTTTTTCTTGACCACAAGCAGTTTCCACTTCACTAAATCTTTTTAAAACATGATCCAGGGATTGAGAGTATAGCACAATTGTAGACCACTTGATCAGCACACAGAAGTCCTGGGGTTTGATCCCTAGCACTATAAAGACAACAAAAACAAAAACATAATACAATTTATGATCTATGTTGTATTTTATCATTCTAACTATAACTATTTTGCTACTTAGTGATTATTGAGAAATTACACCATTACCACACATTCTGGTATTAACTCCTTAGAAATGAATTATTTCTTAGAAACAAACCCTAAAAATCAAATTGTGAGGCCCAATGGGTATGAACATTTTAACAATACTTTACGCATACCACCAAATTCACAAAGTTTGTAACAATTCATTTCAAACTATGCATCTTCCCAATCCTCTAGCCCCACAGTGACGTCGGACATCACTAATTTTAATATTTCTTACCCAACAAATATAGCAAATGAAGTAAGCAGATCTTTCCGCTTATGACAATTTGCTAGGCAATCATAAAACAAATTCTTATGGATCCATCCCTAAGACTCCCTAAAATCAAAATTTTAGGTAATAAAACTTCCAATTTTCACAAGATGCTGTGAAGACAATTAAAATAACCTAGGTAGCTCAGTACCTATTACTGTGATTTTTAAAAATATATAAATTTAACTGGATACTTGGCAAGGACTACAAAAACAAACAATACAGAATGAAAGCATACATAGGATTGGTGGTAATTAGCTCACAGTTTCAATTACAAAGATCTCTCTGTTTGTTCACAGTAAAATCATTTATTCTCTAATACTTCTTGATTAAACCACAGGAATTTGGAAATGGAATCACACTGAAAAGTAACTTCCAAGCAGCTTGCTACAGATCTTCTAGGACTAACCCTGGCAATAACCTCATACTCACACTGCGACCAGTCTAATGAGGGTTGAGTACACTGACGCACTTACCAACTCCCCGATCATCCACTGTGGGATTATCAATCCACCGCTGTGCTTGCTCAATCTTGCCCTCAAGGTGGACAGCTGCCTTGGCAGGTCTGCTGTTAGCCACAGCCCTGTTGGTTTTGGTCTGCAGGTTCTGCAGGGCTGTGGCCACCTGTTTAGCCAATGCCCGAGCCTCTGGGGAGTCTCCTTTCCCCCTATAGAGATTAGAAAAGACCATCCAATCACCATTTACAGTGCTAATGAGAATGCAAAGTACATATGAAAGGAATAGTTTAGTTATCCGTTAAGTAAGAAAATCCTTTAGATTAACATTATTTTGTCCTAGGTAAGATACTGAAAATGAGTTTGAGTCAGTCTATACAACTACAAGGTAATGTTCGCTGAGACTAATCACTCACCACTGGATTTGCCTGCTCTCACTCTGACCACATGAAGACTTAAGCTACTCCTGGAACTAAGTATGCTTCCACACCATGTTAGTAACAGAAGCAGCACTAGAACTAATGCTGTCTTTTGAGTGCTGATTCTGGCAGGTATATATTATAAGCACTTTCCTTACATCATTCAAGACTCAGAACAACACTTTGAAATAAATAACAGTATTATCCTAAATACTGAAATTGAGTCATAAAGTTGGGTAAGGGCCCATTCATTACTTTGATGGAGTCCAAGTGAAAACTTGATCCTCTGATTTTAGGGGGTTGGAGAGATGGCTCTGCAATTAAGAGCACTGGAAGCTCTTGCAGAGGACCTGGGTTCGATTCCCAGCACCCACATGGTGGCTAATAACCACCTGTAACTCCAGTTCCAGGGGATCCAACAACCTCTTCTGACTTCCTCCAGCAATGCACAACATAGGTGTACTTACACCAAATACCCTCATACACTAAGATAAAAACAATAAAAATGTAAGAAAAAAATCCCTAGCCCTATGATTTTAAAGTGCTCACTCTCAAACTTTCATCTGTGTTACCTTATACTAGCGCTACACAGTCCCTATTCTCTGCTCTAACTGATTGAACTACTCAAAGACAACACACCTGCATTCACAGAAGACATTTAATTAGATTCTAGTGGTTGTCAAAGTACACTGTGAGTAAAAGTTACTTGGGAATCTTTATTTTTAAAAACAGATAGTTAAATCCATCATCAAAAAAAGTCCTGATAATTTATGTCTAAGATGTGATCTAAAGGTCCATGTTTTTTAAAACACTTTAGGTAATGCTTGGGCCATACTTCAAAACACTGCACAGTCAACCAGTATTGGGATCTGGAGCTGGAAAGTCATAGTACACCTCAGCTGTGGTAGGTCAAAGCCAGAGGAAGAACCACCAAGTAAAACAAACAAAAAGAGTGGAAAAAACGTAGAGGATACCATTCAGCTACTGAGACAGTGAAAAGAGAGACAGGAGCTGTGGTCTGCACAGTGACTTCCAGGCCACTTGGGGCTACAGGGAGACCCTGTCTCAAAAAGACAAAAAAAAAGTATGTCGGATCCCCTGGATCTGGAGTTAAGGATGGTTGTTAGCCACCATATGGATGCTGGAAACTGCACCCCAGTCCTCTGTAAAAGCAGCAGTACATTTCTCCAGCCCCATTGTTGGTTTTTTTTTTTTTTGAAGAGAGCAGTATGTTTAACGGAACAAAGGAACACCCCTTCTCCTTATAATAAAAGTAGATACCATGAAAGTCTTAAGAAGCTGTGGAAAGGATATTAGTAGAGGAACAATCACCCAGGAAATATAATTTAAGGATCCTTTATAATTGCTAATTAAGAAATAGCACTGTTAAGGAAGGAAGAATGTACTTTTTATGCCTCCTGTTTCTCTCCACACACACACACAGGAGTCTTTTCAGAACTAGCCACAAAAATTATTTTCACAGGGCTGGAGAGATGGCTCAGCAGTTAAGAGCACTGGCTGCTCATGCAGAGGACCTGGGTTAGGTTCCCAGCACCCGCATGGCGGCTAACAACCATCTGTAATTCCAGTTCCCAGGGCTCGTACAACTTCTCCTGACCGCCTGAGGCATTACACAACACAGCTGCACTTACACACATGCAAGCAATACACTCATATACATAAAATTTAAAAAATTTTTAAATTATTTTCACTATTTATTTTATTATTTTATTATATTTCATTATTCCATATGTCTAAGAAACAAACATGTAAGAAGCATGACAGAGCAAACAAAATCCTATTTTAGAAATTATAAAACCACAGCTTTTTCTTCACATCCTAATTGTATTCATTTAAAACTATGTGATCAGCAACATTTTTTTTTTTTCCTGTCTTTTGAAACAGGAACTCCCAGTATCCCCAGTTGCCTGGAACTCACTATGTAGACCAGGCTGGCCTCATCTCACAGAGATCCACCTGCCTCTGCCTCCCCATTGCTGGGATTAAAGCCATGCACCACCACGCCCAGCTAAGCAACAAATCCTTAAAGGTCGTTTACATCACGGAGATCCAGTGTAGCATCTGCCCCTCCATGTCACAAAGAGTAAGAAACCAGTGGAGGAGTAAGGTGCATGGCTTCAACCCATGGCCTACACGCTATATGCGAGAGTAAAGGGAGAGAGGGAGAATGAATGGGAGGTGAGGTCTCGATATCAGAGGGGAATTAAGGAAATTCAATACATACTGTCTTCGTAGATCTCCTAGTTTCGAAGTCAGAGCAGCTATTTCCCCGAGGGAACGCTGAATGTCATCTCTCTCTTTAGGATCATCACATAATTCTGCAATTTTCCGAGCTTCAGCCAAAGCCCCTCGAATCTGTTCTTCTCCTTCAGGCCCACCATTTGGATCTGCGAGCCAATTCTACATACAAAAGTGGAGAGCAATGTGATCTACTCGTGAAGCACATTTAATTCACCACAAGAAAGCCATCAGAAATACTTCTAAAGCAATCACATGGCACACTGGGAACCATTTTTGGAGGCTAATTCTTATTGTTTAACACAGATTCGTTGCTCAGGTAAGTTCAAATCTCTCATCTTTTCTTTTCTAGAATAGTCTTGTCAACCCCACCCCAGCTGTCCCAAGTGTGGGGGATCAAATCTAGCCATGCACTCTATCACTGAGCCATAGTACCAGCCCTGCTGATTTCTCTTAGAACAAAATTCTCAGGCAGTAGCTTTAGCTCCACGGTAGAATATTTGACTAACATACACAAAGCCCTGAGATTGATACCCAACACTGAAAGAGGGGAAAAAAAGATAAACATCAAAAAATAAGATTAAATTTTTTCATAAATTTTATCTCATCTTTGAATTAATCACATACATTTTTAGTTTCTCAAGCATTTATGTTTATAAAATGCTTGAAAATCATTTTATATAGTGTGAGGTCTGAAAACCTTGAAATTTTAATACTACTCTGACCTATAATTCACTACATTAGTAGTAAATTCTAAGACAGAAAACAGTTTCAAAATCTAGGACTCTGTTAGCATTCAAAGTACTTAGTTTTAATTAGCTGAAGTACTGAAAATTAAGGTCTTTATTTCACAATAGAGATGAACGTTAGACTACATCTGTGATGGGCACTGCTA
Source organism: Eospalax fontanierii (assembly GCA_035773235.1). NCBI lineage: Eukaryota > Metazoa > Chordata > Mammalia > Rodentia > Spalacidae > Eospalax > Eospalax fontanierii. The sequence goes on along the minus strand of CM069540.1, from coordinate 15,830,058 downwards.
GGAATCAAGCAGTCATCACTGAGAACACTCATGATCTACCCACAGTAAATGCTGGCAGGAGGCAGTAGAGGAAGAAATTGAGGGTAGTTATGGAATACTTCTGCTCCTCCTCCCTGAAAGTCGTCCTCCTTACCTGAGCAGCATCAATTTTCTTTGCGATGCTCTGCTTTGAGTTTGTCATGGCTTCCAGCTTGCGAGCTGCATTTCCCACTTTCGCTGTGAGCACGTCCAGACCCTGAGACACCTGCTGGGCTTTCTGCATGGCTACTGGTGAGGCTCCTTGCCCTCTACTCAGATAGACAGATGCTTTCATTGTACTTTCTCTAATACTTTAAAGCAAATATCCCTAACACCCAGTACATGGCATTTTTGTTAACATGATTGTCTTTTCATCTCAGATACCACAAGAAGACAGATCTAAATAAAGATATCCAAACTATATACTTTCTCTTTTGCTTTTAAAAATATTTTGTTTTTAAACACAATTTTGTTTTGTTGTGAAACAGATTTTGTTTTGTTTTGATTCTGAGATACAGTCCTATGTGGCTTTGGCTAGCCTTGAACTCCTAACCCTCCTGCCTTTATCTCCCAAGTGCTGGAATTATAGGTATGCACCACCATGCCAATTCACAACAGTTCTATAAAACTGCATAACTACTTTGAAATCAGGTCAACAAATTTTGATGATAATTATTCTTAATTATATAACCAAATCTAAACTTCAGTGGGAAAAATTACTGGAGATTTTACTGGCTGCTCTTGCAAAGGACTGGGGTTTGGTTCCTAGCACCCACATGGCACCTAACAACTATCCATAACCTCAGTGCCAGGCAATCCCGTTTCCTCTACTGGCCTCTGCTGGCACTGCACACCTGAGTGCACTTACATACATGCAGGCAAAACACTCATACACATAAAGTTAAATAAATTTAAAAAAAAATAGAAGACTTACAGAAAAAATACTGCTTATGAATTCATTTATTTCCTTTGTATATAGTAATTCATGATGAAGAATCTCTGGTATATCTGAATCCAATTGTGAAAAAATAAAAATATATATGGACTACATTCAAAATGAAAAGTCTGTTGAGTCCCATGAGGGTAAAAATATATTCTTAAAACCTAGAAGCCTGTCATGGTTAGAACATTAATGAAGAAATTATTACTGTGTTTCATGCATTAAAATGATGAATAGCTGGGTACATTTAAGAAAGAGCAACAGGAAGACAGCTTTCTAACCTTTCATCAAGAAAGGATACTGCAGGCTCCAGTCGCTCACCACTGTACTAGCTTCTTTTATGGATTAATGGTTCGTCTCATACAGCCCGGTTCTCTTGCTCATTTCATTTCTCTCTAAATACATGCAACTGTGAATTTGAGAATTCCAAATGAAAATTCTCTACCACACTGTGAAAGGGCTGCAGACAAAAGAACCGGCAGCCAGAAATCCGAAGAGCCAAGAATCTGGTCAAACCACACTGACATTTCTCCAACTAGAAACAAAACTTCTTTTTGTGCCTTCTGCAAAGTTCTTGCCATGCTGATGACAAGGGAGACTGCTTCTCAACAGGAGACTGGCTTATTGGGCGCAATGACATTACATTTAGCCATTTCTTCACCCTTCAAGACATACATCCTAAAGGCCCTGGAGCTTCCATGGCTACAGTGAACCCACAAGTCCACTAAAAAATACTGCATCCTCGAAGGTAAAGATGAATGGTTTCGTCAGATCCAAAGAAGTACTTTCAAGGTCTGAATTCTAAGTTGAGATCAAATATAACTGTATGCAATGTGTTGAGGTTCATTTCTGGGCTTTGTATGGATATCCTGTGCACTCCAATGATCAGAGTTTCAAAACATTTTCAAAGCAAAATTACACTCATACACATAAAATAAAATTTTTTAAAATCAATTACAAGCTGGGCACAGTGGTACACACCTTTAACCTCAGCACTAGGGAGACATAGGCAGGCAGGTCTCTGTGAGACCTAAGCCAGCCTGGTCTATACAGTAATTTCCAGGTCAGCAGCCTAGGCTACACAGTGAGACCTTGTCTCAAAAAAAAAAAAAAAAAAAAAAAAAAAAACACCCCATCAATTACAGAAAAAGCTCTAACTTTATTATTAGGTATCTGGATATTTTACGGTTCAGATAAGAGAATGTTCACCTTAATCTAGAAGATGGTATACCTATGTTAGGCAAAGATAACTCAATAAAACTGGCATGGATTTGCTTTCCGATCACCTCATTAGGAGCGAGTGTGACTAGTCTGAGAAGAGCAGAGAACTTTACCTGGCTCGGAGGTCGGCCACTTGATCAGTCATCTGCCCTAGCATTTTGCAGGTTCCCAGGATCTCCCTGCGCTCCTTGCCTGCGCAAAGTTCACCCACTTTTCCAGCTTCATCTAAGATTTGCCGGATGGCTTGCTCACCAACATCTCCTAAAACAGATATTCAATATCAATATCGAAGCCACATAAATTATTCAGAGAGGATACTTTGTAAGTCATTTTACTCATGTAGGAATAGATGGCTTTAAACAAGTGAAGAGAAGGCAATCCATCCAACAGTTAATAGTCAAGCAGTACCCTTAGGGTGAGATTTTAACCACAATCACTGCTAAAAAAGTATCTGGAAGTATATCTACTTGGAAATATTAAACAGCTTGTGGTACGAATATGGATGATGAAAATACGGTCTAATAATTTCACAGTACTTAACACCTTCAACTTCCATTAGGCTTTTCACATTCATTCAAACATTAATCTAAAACTGAATAAATATTAAATTAGAAAAGCCATAAAGCCCAGCTCAATAACCTACTTGAGTCTTATCTTGATAGAGTCAACTTCACTTCCCAATTCTTATTGGCATCACTATGTAATCTGCTTAATTAAATACTTTGTTGACATAAATGGAAGTCTGCCCAATAGGGTCTAGAAGAGAAGAACTTTTATTCTAAAAACTACCTTTCAGATTCACAGACTGGGAGAGCCAATAATTTTTCAAAGAATGCCCAGCTTAGCTTGGTTTATTTATTTACAATGAGAAAGGCCCTCATCCTTTAGGATCCGGTAATGTCATAGGTAGAACGACCAGAGAACCGGGTATGCTGGTTATCTCAGGATTATGAGATTATGGAAGGGTTCCTTCCTTTCCTTCAGGTGCTTATAATTTAGCTGTTTTTATTCAGAAAAGTGGAATGACAAGGTTACCTGGGGAGGCATTGGGATCACGGAGCCAACCTTTGGCCTGGTTCAGTTTGGAATCTATGGAGGCCAGTGCTCTCTTCATGGCTTCAGTGTCCTTTTGAAGAGAAACTCCATAGTTATTTTCTTTGCAAAATCGAGAGATCATGATTTAAAGTAGACAAAGAGGTAGTTACAACACTAACATACAACAGCCAAGTAGTCCTATAATGGCCTTAAAATGATCTCATCACACCACAATTCTTTATATGTCAAAATGCAATATCTTGCATGCAAATCTTCACTTAATTTATTCTGCTTCCTAGTCTCGATAGCTAAAACTGTAAAAACACAAAACTGTCCAAGCTAAAAGATGTCTAATGTCTTCGGGAGGAAAAAAGCCCTGTTGTCTCATGATCAGCCTTTCCACTAGTCATCATCCATCAACTGAAGTCTTACCAGAACCCTCCCTGCTTTAGGAAAGTCTCATTAGTTTGTGGTACCAAAGTACAGTTCTTTTACAGTTTGTTTTGAAATGCAAAGACACACTGGATAGTGTTCCAGTATATTTAATTAATAAAAAAAAAAAACCTTAGAATTATTTGTTGGAAAAAAAATTGAAGATATTAATGTAACAGTTTTGTTTTAGTTCTCAAAATAAACTACTAAAATATTTACCAGAAGAAAACATACTTCTGGTCTTCCCTTGCTTCTCCATGCTTGGTTTGCTTACAAGCCCTAATAAATGGCTCAGTTTATTGCATGTAACCAGGATTCACGATGAATAGCATAGAACTAGCATAAAATCTCCCAAGATACAGCTGGCAAACGACAGAAAAATGCAGAGAATATAACAAATATCTAGGTGTCAACCCTCAGAATTGGCAAGCTGACCATCTCTTTTGAGACAAGGTCTCACTATACATCCCTGGCTGGCCTGGAACTCACTATGTAGACCATACTGATGTCAGACTCATAGAGATCTACCTGTATCTGCTTCTGCTTCGGCTTCCTGGGTGCAGGGATTAAAGGTGTGTGTACCACACCTGACCCTAGTCTGGCCATCTCATAAGTCTCTACTTAACATCTTAAAAACTGTCTATCTCCTTTTTTGGACTAGGGAACTGACTCTCAGAGTCAACCCATCAAAATGTAGCCTTAACCTCTAAATTGGAGGCCTATATCCCTAACTCTTCAATTTGCAGTCCTGGAGAACAGGGGTTTTCTTACAGGGGTTGTACCATTGAACTTCCACAAGGGGGCACCAAACACATATTCTTCACCCACCCTACCCCCTTCCAATTCAAAGAGCCACCACTACTAGCACAGAACAGAGCGTGCAGGCAGCAGAAGCTTTTCCAAACATCTAGTCAAATGATAACTCTCAGCTTTAGGATTCCCTTCTTTCCCATCTTAAAAAAAAAAAATTCTAACCCTAATTCTCAGACACAGCAACAAAAAAGTGAACTAAAATACTGATAATAATTTTTAAAAAAAAAACTGGAAAATTTACCAAGTTATATGGAATTATAGTAGCTACAGACAACTGGCAGCAAGCACCATGAAGGGATGAAGACCTATTTCCAAGTCTCTTGAAACTGGTAGAAAAGTAGTATCTACATGATTTGATTCTCTTACTGTTTAAATCTCTACTCCCCTCTTCCACTGTTTTTCTTTTAATTTTTTAAAATTTATTTTTATTGTATGTATTGCCTGCATGTATCTAAGTGCACCCATGTCATACAATGCCCACAGAGGCGAGAAGAGGGTGTCAGATCTGTAACTGGAGTTACAGATGGTTGTTAGCTGTCATGTGGGTGCTGGACTCTGAACCTCGGTCTTCTGCAAGAGTAGCTAGTACTCTTAACCACTAAGCCACCTCTCCAGGCCTCTTCCACTGTGCTTCACTTGCACAGCAAATTTTGCCTCCAAAAGTAATGCAAAGCTTAATTCCAAATTAGAAAGGCCCAAATCAATCTTTTAAGATTGTTTCAGGTAATTCCTAACCTCGAAGATTTCGACAGCTTTGGTATTTAATGTGTTAAAAGCTATAACACAAGCTGTCTAGCTATAGGTCTGTTTTTAATTCCATAGGATCTTACTCAGGAAATATGTGTATATTCTGGAAAAGAGAAATTATGTCAATGTAAAAATATTTAATTTAAAATATATTAATCATTTCTGTAATATACTTATTTCAGTGAGAAAAAAGATACTTATTACATCTCAAAAATCTAAATTTAAAGGGAAACGAAAGTCAGACATAGGTTAGCATCTAAGCTAGCAATACAGTTGACTAGTAGGAATTAACTTTAACTGAAAATTTCCTACATGGTAGATTCTGTTTTGGACACTTTCTCTTCAATTTCCTCAAGTTTAAATGTAATTTCATTTTACAAATTGAGATACAAGAAATCATCCTACAAACTAATTAATCTTAGCCTTGTTGACTCCAACATTTATTTTATATCAAATGAAACTGAATTTTTTTTTCTCACAAAGACAGTTGCCAAATATGACACAAACCTTCTGCAATGGTCAGCAAATCTCCACCTTGTCAATTTCATCTTTGGTTAATACTACTCACAAAATAAGCTCTAGAAATCAAACTCACAATCTTCACTAACACAAATGACTGCTTTTATTCTCCAGTGTCCCAAAATGACTTGAAACATAATGGAAAAACAAGCTTTGCTGTACTCAGCAGCCTCAAAAATCATTTCTTTTTCTCCATAATAAAGCTCAAATGGCCCCTTTGCTGCAAGGAAAGACTATGATTCTCAGAAAGAGTAATTTATTTCTGACTAGGAGATTTAATAACACCAAGAAATTAAAATTAGCAGGTGCTCATTTTCCCCTAAACTGAACCAATGGCAAATGTGGGATGAATGTCACTTAGTTTCTAAGTGTTCTTTTTAATTATATTTTTATTTATTTATGCACAAGTGTGAGTTAAGAGACGTCACAGCACATTCGTGAGGTCAGAGGACAGCTTACTGAAGTAGATTCTCTCTTGCAAGACATGGGTCCCAGGGATCAAATTCATATAATCAAACTTGGAGTAGGCACCTTTACTGGCTAAACCATCTCACTACTCCTCTGGTTTTTAATGCATGGGCTTTTAAACAGTTTTAAAGATTTAAAACTGTCACAGCTATTAAAAACAGGAACGCTGTTAGGCATAGTGGTGCACATCTTTAGTCCCAATACTCACGAGGCAGAGGGAGGTGGATCTCTGTGAGTTTGAGGCGAGCCTGGGCTACAGAGTGAGAATCTTGCTTCACAAAAAAAGGATCCGGGTTGGGGAGGCAGCCTAGAGAAATGGCTCTGTGGTTAAAGGCACTGGTTGCTCTTCCAGGGGACCTGGGTTCATTTCCCAGCACCCACATGACAGCTGACAACTGTCTATAACTCCAGTTCCAGGGAACCCAGTGCCCTCTTCTGGCCTCCACACATGTGATACACATATACATGCAGGCAAAACAACACACACATAAAATAAAACATTTTTAAAGGGGGTGGGGGGGTGGCTGGAGAAATGGCTCAGTGGTTAAGAGCACTGGCTGCCCTTGCAGAAGAGCCCGGTTCAAATCCCAGCACCCACACGGCAGCTAATAACCATCTGTAACTCCAGTTCCAAGGGATCCAACACCCTCTTCTGTCCTTTTCAGACACACTAGTGCATTTACATACATGCAAGCATAACATTCAGACACAGAAAATAACTCAACAATTTTAGGGACAAATATTTTGATATCCTAAGACCTCACACATATTTCTGGAAAGGTCATTTTTAATGATGAAATCAACAGAATCCTGTTGTGAGCAACTTAAGTACACTAATAATAGATATGATGTAAACAGTTTCACTAAACTGTAGGATTAGAAGCTAGTTTAGAGATATATTTATAAGAGATAAAAATAATTTTAACCTGTGGTCAACCATATTATGTACCACAAAGCATTCTGTTGAACCTGTCATAAAAATTTAAGTACTCAGAGCACAATCCCAGTAGAAGAGAAAATGCTGCCCTCATACTTCCAATAACAATTCAGATTTGGGGAAAGAGAAAAGTTGACACTATTTGTCTTGTGGTTTTTATTGTTATTATTTTGGACATTTATTTCTTTTGGTTTTGTTTTATTTGAGACAATGTCTCAACATGTAGCACAGAGTGGCACCGAACTTAAGATCCTCCTTCCTCTTGGCCTCCTAAGACCTTGGGATTCTAGGTATTTTCCACCATGCCAGAACCAAAATTGTTTTTAATTTCTGTATTTGTGGGGGCAGTGCTGCTGCTGCTGCTGCTGCTGCTGCTGCTGCTGCTGCTGCTGCTATTGTTGAAGATTGAAGCCAAAGACTCATAGCTGCTAGGCAAATTCTCTGTAACTGAGCTATATTCCCGGCCCTTGTCTTTTTTTGTTTTTAAAAGCAAAGGTAAAAAAGATGAGATCCAATCAGCAAGTTTTGGGGACGGCAGGCAGATATCCACACAATCCCCTCTCCGTATGGCCCAGCTAACAATAAATCAGATCAGGTTTTGAATGGCACTCCCCCTAACCTATCAACAAGTGGGAAGACATTCTTTAAAAAACCCTCTTTAGGTACTTAACAAGAAACTGACAGACTCCTAAAGTTTAATATATGTTTAGACCGCAAGACAACCTCTGGATAATCCCGAGCTCTCCTACAGACAACCAAGGATAACCATGGTTAAAAAGTGCTGTCCTGTAATCCTCATATTTTTAAATTAAAATTTTTTAATATTGAGAATAAAGATCCTTCTCCCACTACTCAACCTTCTTTCTTTTCTTCTACTAATATTTATATTCCATTTTACTTCTGACCACATTTCTACGAGCACCACTCCCACGTTTTGAACAAAGATTTTTCTGGAAAGAGTAGACGGACCAATGAGAAAAATGTGCTTAGTCCTAAGACTTTAGACAAGTATCTTCTCTAGACCTCAATCTCTCATCTCTAATATATTAATAACTCTAAAAGTCTGTACCAGTTACAAGCATGCTCACAGCTTCACCAGTGGAAGATAAACCAGCTCAGATGGGGAACATCGATTCCTTTAACATTTGGAGTTTTGTCCTTGGAAGGTGAACAAAACATAAATGCATGAATTAACTACTTATCCCAAATTTCGATAAATTTCTCATTCTATTAGCTGCTAAAACAAAACTTTAGAACACACACACAACCATAACATACAATCTAATTTTTTTTTAATTAGTCAAAATTAATCTCAGTGAGGGCTATTGTTACAGGACCACATATTCTGAGCAGTATTTCCTTCTTTGGTATAAAGAGAACAATCTTCTGTGAAAGACATCTGAGTCAGGCACTGCTTCTATTCCTCACCAGCCTAGACCACAGTGGGAGTAGACTCACCTCAGCAATCGTGGATAGCAATATATCTAACAACTCCAGATTAGAGCCAACTCTGTAGGGATCAGAAAGTCTCAGTAATGAAATGTCATTCTGTTTTTTATTTTCCTCTCACTTCCTCTTAATTCCCAGCATTTGTCAAGATATAAGTAATATAAATACAAAAAAGATTAAGCATGGAATAGAAAATTCATAAAGAGTAGAAGAGTTGTATTTAACAAAAATTCTTTTGATTCAGAATGTATTCCCAGGAAAAAATGCCAGCTTGATTTTTAATGATCACTGTAAGGTGACTGTTGATTTTGAAGGGGACAATTTTTACTTTCAATAGAAATGAAATGTTTAAAGTTACTATTAAATTTGGGAATCTGCTAGTTGAATACAGGTATAAAAGGTAAAATATTCAGCTATTCATTGCTTCCTTAAAATCTGAACTTATTCGGCAAGATGTATGTTTACCAAGAATTTGTTCCACTTACTTTCTTCCCCCACATTTCTAGAGGAACCATCACTTTCCAGAAGAATACTGCACCAGTGGGGAAGCATGAAACAAGTATGTAAGACAAAGTTAATTACTTATTGGTAGGGACAAGAGGAGGTGAAAGACACTGTATGCATTGAACAGAACAGGAACCTGGTGGTAACTGACAGACACAAGGTCTGATTACTTCATTGCTTACAGTTCAGCAAAGAAAGAGGTACAATCCTATTCAACTGAAAACAGCCAATACCCTAGTTATCAATCTCTATTTTCAAGGTAAAATTTCATATTCCAAAGATGCCTATCACTAATCAAATGTCTGTGCTTAGGGGATAAGTAGAGAGGTCAGCAGAGGTAGAGGAGGACGAGGACAGGGCTGGGAGTAAAACTTAGTGTTTTTTAAAATGATATTTTGAATTTTGAATCAGGTAAATATATAAAGGCCAACAGATTTAAAAATCCTCTTGTTCATTCTAATGCCATGTGTTTGCATTTCTTTTGGCTGAACAAACGTAATTACTTTCACTCTTGATACAATTAGTCTTGCATCATCCGATAGATCAGCATAAAGGTGGGACAGCTACAAGGCAGCACATGGTGAGGAACAAGTCTATTTCACGTCTGTTCTGACCCTCAAGTGTCTAATCCCAGGACTGAAAAAAATCTATTGAATTTATGTTTTTGCTGCTTTTTTTTTTTTTTTAAGAAAGCAGCTCTTGGTGGCACTTACACATAGTCAACTCAACAACACATATCCACTAAATTATTTTTCCCTCCAAAAATAGAGAAACATCATGATCACATGCCTGTTCCTCCTCACTACTTTCTGATCTGCTAGAAGCAAAGGAAAGAGATTGAGTTAGGGGAATGAAAATCGTAGAATTACAGCTGATTCACAGTCTAGGCAGCAGAACATGCAGAAAGCCAGCGACTGAAGTTAGGACAAATCACTGTTCTTCTTATCTTCTTTTACTTTGGGAAGATTATTATGTAGGACAGATGTGCCGTCTAAGTTCTCTAGTCTACCCACTTTCATTATGGCTTAAAACCTCAACCACACATTTCCATAAGGAAATTTCAGGGTCTACAAAGACAACTGGTAGGAGAGGCACATACAGAAGTCTTCTTTCCCAATAGCTAGGTCTACAGGTGACCGACCCAGCTGCCTTGGGAAACATACCCTTCAAATGAGGCCAGTGGAAGTGGTCTAGGCAAAAAATGTTCTAAAAGGGGCCTAGTCAAAGAGATAAAAGCACCTATCAAATAGAGAAAGCCTGATATACCACAGTAATCTGTTCCCTTTTCAGTCCCACCACTCCCCCAAAGAACTCAATATGAACCAAAGTCAATCTGCCCAGTATAGCCCCAAATTCCCTTTTAAATCATATCCTGACACATATTTGAGCACAGTGTTACACACCAGTACACAGCATTAAGGCACGGCACACAGCACAAGAAAATCTTGCAGACATGCTTATTCTCTTTTTAAGCAAAAAAAAAAAAAACAAAAAAACTAAAGGGTCAGAGAAAGCTTACCTTCTAAACGTGAGAAAAAGAATAGAACAAACAAGAGAACAAAAAAGATGCATAGAGAAGTCACTGGGAAGTGAAAAGTACCAAGTAAGCAAAAGTAAAATTAAATCAAATGAAAGACAAAATTACTTTCTATACAGTTTTAACAAACAATTCTAAAACTAGTTAAAGAACTTCACATCAGTGAGGAAATACCTCCACAAATCAATACATAGTTAAGTAAACTAATTCACTGTGCATAAATTACCTTTCTGAGCAGCAAGGATGGGGCTGGTAGTGATTTTATACTCCAAACTTTGACCTGACCTTACCTTACAGGTAGGTGGTCCTGGAGGAAAAACAGCTCTAATGAACACCCAATGGAAGTCAAACTCTAAAATCACCTCTGTCTGCAAACAACTTGCGGTGTGGCCTTGGAAACAGCATTTGGGTCACATAATGGGAAAGCTAGATCCTAGAGACAAGGCACCCCCAAATGCCTGTCTTGGGCTTCTACAGGGCAGGTATAAACCAACATCTTGGTTTCCCCAGACCAGGGGCCTTTGTTCATGGTTACTTTATAAGAAAGTAGCTCAAAGAGGCAGCAACTCAAAACTACTGACAGGCTCTAGAAATGAGCCATGCTGATGGACTCCATTTGGACTCAGAGAAGAGTATCTACAGAAGGAAAGGGATATTTTAAGCTAACTGACAAATATGAAGACCAGATTTTAAGTAAATTTCCCTTAGGAAAAACAGAATGATCAAGCAACACATCTAAAAATACCAAGAGTTTCCTCTGTGTATTCCTCTAGATCAAAAGTTGGCTAAGGGCAAATGTTTCTTAAAGTTCATAATTACAGGCATATTCTCTATCTTTCTTAGTCACCTGGCATCAATCACCCATATAAAAGGGAGGGATCCCACAAGTACTCCACCAACCCAACCAATAAGAAGGAAAATCTACATGCCTCGGCAATCTACCAATATTCACCCTAGATGCCTCTTCATTCTACCATGAAACAAAAGAAATTTGAAAAGGTGTCAAGTAACCCGTGAAAAAGAAATTGCTTTCACAATATCTGAGGATTCTTAGATTACACATTACACATAATTACAAAATAAGATGTAAGGCAGATGGCAATCAAAATCCCCCAGAGGGGGAGAATTTGAATCTTGTATATTTCTCTTTAGTAAGACTTACCTTGCTGGCCCAGGCATCTTCGTCCCAAGAGGTGAGTTGTAATACACGAATGATCTCATTAATTTCAGCGCTCATCTTCTCCACAGTAAAATTGCGATTTTTCAAAGCCTCTTCTATTCCTTGGTTTTTTGAGTTTTTAGTTGTTACAAAAATCTTCATAGCTATAAAAATAAAAGATCAAAAATTAATCTTAGAATTTAATCTATTTAAAATTTTTTATTACATTTATGTATTTTATGTGTACATGTATGTGGAAATCAGAGGACAACCTCGAGGGGTCAGTTCTACTCTAACATGTGGTCAGATCCAAGAGGTTAAATTCAGGTAGTCAGGCATTTAGCCATTGAGCTACTTCATGAGCCTGGAATTTAATCTCATTGTTTAACAAGAATCAAGATAACATACTTTGAACATATATGCTGGTTTTCTATGGTCTCAAAAAGAATATATAAAACAAACACTACAAATCTGCCAAATAAAGTTCCAATATCATCAACTTTCTAAGTAAAGACAACTCAGTGGACAAAACACTACCATAACATGATTAGGGAACTAATTTAACATACACAGATGACCTACAATCACAAAATACCTAACATCCTTTACAATCATCATCATTCCAAATGCCAACACTGTCAATATACTGTGGAATATCCTGCTGCTCCCAAGAATGTGGTATGCTTAAAGAACTCAGTGTATCTTCCAGCCAAGATTTCTCATATAGCACGTGGTAGCGGCTGCCTTTAATCCCAGCACTGAGGAGACAGAGGCAGGCAGATCTCTGTGAGTTCAAGTCCAGTCTGGTCTACAGAGTGAGTTCCAGGTCATCTGGGACCACAGAGTGACCTTGTCTCAAACATGCACACACACACACACACACACACACACACACACACACACACACAAGTGTTTCTTCCACTCAGGACTTTTCTCAGTGTATACAAGTAACTTTCTTTTCTTTTTAACAAAACTTTAATTAAAACAGATTTTAAGATGTATGTATAGGGGCTGGAGAGATGGCTCAGAGTTAAGAACATGGGCTGCTCTTCCAAAAGACTCAGGTTCAATTCCCAGCATCTATATGGCAGCTAACATGTCTATAACTCTAGTTCCAGGGGATCTGACAACCTCATCTGGCCTCCAAGGGTTAACCATACATGCAGGCAAAACACTCATATACATAAAATAAAAATAAATCCAAAAAATAAAAATTAATTAATTTTAAGACATTTTTAAGAAGATATGTGAATATATGTCTATGTATGGCACATGTGTTGGAGTGCCTACAGAGGCCAGAAAAGGGCACTGGATCCCTTGGAGCTGGAGTTACAGGTGGTTGTGAGCATCCTATGTGGGACTGGGAACAAAGCTCATATCCTCTGTAAGAACAGCAAGTGCTCTTAGCTGCTGAGTCAGCTCTCCATCCCCAGAGTGACTTCCTAACCCTCAAAGTAAAGAAGGAAAAGTAAGAGTAATAATATGGAACAATAGAAAAAGAGATTATCAGGGCTGGAGAGATGGCTCAGTGGATAAAAGTACTGTCTGCTCTTTCAGAGGACCCAGGTTCGGATCCCAGCACCCACATGACTAACAACCATCTTTAACTACAGTTCCATGGGATCCGATGCCCTCTTCTGACCCCCATGGACACTGCACATACATGCAGGCAAAACACTCATGCACAAAAAATAACAATAAATAATTAATTTTTAAAAGTTATTATTTTCCCACCAAAATTAAAATTTAAAGGGAAAATCTAATTAATACTTTATTAAGTTATCCAGATTAAAAAGTTACAAAGAAACCATTTCCCAACTACTTTTGCCACATAGAACAGCTGGCCCAAAAGTCTATTTCTAGGGCTGGGTTGTAGCTCAAATGTATGGCACTTGCATGATAGATGCCAGGCCCTGGGTCAAGTCCCAACACAGCAAGCAAACAAGTAAGCCTAAAGGATATGTGCCACAGCAACAAAAGAAAAGTGAATCTCCAAACTTAGAATATGTTTACTTTCCCTCTAGACAGACAAGAGGAAGTACCTGAAATGAGAACAGGAAGCAGTTCCTTCACTGTGTTCATTGAGTTCACCAGCATCACACGGTGTTCCTGGTGAGTCAGCTCCTGCTGTCTCTCATCAATCATCTTGGCCATCTTAGTCATTCCTGAGGCACAAGGAAGAAATTATGCAAGATGAGTAGTAAAACAAGCTAGCAGCAGGCCTTTTCAGCCTAAGTCCATCGTGAATTATTATGGAAAGCCAAACTGATTGTCCACTTATTCATTCATTCATTCATTCATTCATTCGTTTGTTCATTCATTTATTTACTATATGTATGAGTGCAATGCCTGCATGTATGTGGGTATATCCCTCTCATACAATGCCCTCGGAGGTCAGAAGAGAGTGTCAGATCCCCTGGAACTGGAGTCACGGATGCTTGTTATCTACCATGTGGGTGCAGGAAACTGAACCCAGGTCCTCTGCAAGAGCAGCCAGTATTCTAACTGATGACCCATTTCTCCAGCCCCTTGTCCATTTATTTAAAGAAAGACACTTAAACTCAATTCAAGCATTTATGCAATTTTATGCTTTTAAATGAAGGTAATTTATTAAAGGAAAACTAAATGTAATTTTCATGTTGATATAAATATATTCACAAATATGAAAGCTGAAACAAATAAATAAATAATTCACAAGGGGGAAATCTTTTTCCACACTAATATGCTTAGTTTTCATACTGTAGATATGGCTACTGTGCTGTGCTATTAAGAACTGAGAGAGATCCAATACAGAATCTAACAACTGAAGAGTTCTAAGAATGACAATGATGTTGGGGTTTTATTTGAACATTTATTTATTTTGTGGATGGGAGAGGGTGCATGTGTGCCATGGTATACATATGGGTGGAGGTCAGAAAACAACTTGTAGGAGATGGTTCTCTCCTTCTACCATGTGGGTCCTGTCATCTCAAAGCCTTGTGTTTTATTTTACTTTAGTATTTTTTGTGCTTTTCAAATTTATCTAAAATAAGCATATATTACTCTTAAAATTAAGAACAAAATAGAAATGTTATAAAGAGTACAGTGATGGTAGTTTTCAAAAGCATGTGGTGTTTTCGAATCAATCTGCTAGCATTTTTTGTTTACTTTGGTTATTATTCAAAGAAGCTATGTTTTTTTTTAAATTACACCATTTATTTCTGTGTATGTATGTGGGGCATGTGTGCACCACAGTGTATGTATGGTGGTAAGCGGTCAGTTCTCTCCTTCTATCATGTGGATTATCAGGCTTAGCTGCCAGTGCCTTTACCAGTTGAGCCATCTCACTGGCTAACTATATGATTTTTTTTTAAGCTTTGATTTTCATAATACCCTGAGAATTTTCTTCCCTCCTAGAATTCCTAACATAGTTTCACAGATCATCAAGATACAAGGAGAGGCAAAAAGGGTAGGACTGCCTCTGCTTCACCCAGACTAGGTTCATTTTTGTGTTGTGTTATGTGTGTCTACTGCTGGCTTAGAACTCGCTGTGTAGACTAGGCTGGCCTCAATTGGCCTAATCTCACAGAGCTCCACCTGCCTTCTGTGGGGATTTAAAGATGTGCACCTCCACACACAGCTCATTTTTGTTAAGTTTTGCATAAAGTTACATGAGGAAAAATTAAACTTTTTTTTCTGTGTTAAGAATGAGAACACAGGTCTAAGCTAGAGGTGTAGCTCAGTGGTAGATTATTTGTTTAAGTGTGCATAAAGCCCTGGCTGATCCCTAGCACCGTTAAAGGCAGCACCACTACTCCAGTACACCTTAACAGCCATCAAAGAACACCATTTCCATGTGATCTTTAATGATAATCAGAGCATGTACACATCAGACCCTCAGAAAGATACTGTTAAGTAAAGATCAACATTTCAATTAAAAAATAATTTATAGGGCAATTAATTTAAAGCTCAACACCTCCTGCATCTTTCATTAATCTCATTCATATTTTAAGAACTCTTAGAAGTCACGCTATGTCTATAAGATCAAAGCTCATAGAAGCATATTTTGAATATTCAATACTCGGCTGCCCAAACAGTCATTTCAAAGTATGACTTAACCATAGTACCTCTTCTCTCCTTCAAGATCTGATTAGATTATGCAGCCCTGGGCTAGGGCACAAGTCTATAAGAGTAGGCAGGCTAATTAGCAAGCTAGAAAGCGCTGAAGAGCTACAGTCCAGCTGGCAGACAGTGAAGGAGCGCTGTGGAATGTGGAACGAAGAAGTCAGGACTGAGGGCGGCCTTCAGATCACAGTAATGGAAGAGTATTTCCTACAACCTCCAGCAGCACTCACAATGCTTGGTTTAATACTTTTAACAGGGCTAGAATGTGTAGAAAGCAGATAGATTTCCGAGACAATGGCATCTCCTCAGTAAAAACTCAGTTCCATTAACAGACTAGAGATACCAAAATGCCCAATGCATCATCACCTATTTTTTGCCAAACATAAGAAGGGTAACCTTTCCTCTTGAACCAACATGGTCAATTCATTAAAACTTTTATTATAAAAACTAGTTTTGACTAACCTGGTCCAAGATTCTTTGTGTAAGTAACCAGATCTTCCATAGTCTCCACCACCTCTGCCACTGTGAGATATTCCAAAATTCCTTTGCAAACTCTAATAATTTTACGAACCTGAAAATATATTTGAGGATTTAGTCAAGTTAGTGAACAATACATTGAAAATGGCATGACAAATATGTAGCTCTTTAACAGTCTAGCACCCTAAAAACCACCCTGTGTTCCATCAGCTTTAAAACGAGGCTCTAGAGGCTGGAGAAGTGGCTCAGCAGTTAAAAGCACTTGCTTCTCTTCCAGGGGACCTAAGTTCCATTCCCAGCACCCACATTGGGCAGTTCACAACTTCTTTAACTGCCGCTTCAGGGATCTGATACTATCTCCACATCTCCAAGGGCACTTGCACACGCATGGCATGCGTGTACAAAGATGCTTACAGGTCTAAATAAAATAAGTCTAAAACTAGGTTTTTGTCTAGGCAAGGTCTTAATGGGCTTCCAATTGCCTACCTCGGCCTCATCAAAGGTAAGAAGTAAATCTGATGTGCCAGAGAGGATGCCCCTTGACCCATCGATGAGGTAATCCCGAGCAGGCACAGAGTAAGGGTCTGATTGAAGCATCTGGGCTGCCTGAACAAGCTTGGTGCAAGCATTCTCAACCCTAGAGGAAAGAAAACAGGTTAACTCCTTAGCAGAAGCAAACATAAAATTATCATATATAAATGTAAAGAATGTAAATGTGTATAATTTTTTTAACATGATAAACAGCCAAGACCAATTTCTAATAGGACCTAGGCATCTAGATTTTAAAATTTGCAATTAATGGTGGCACATTTGTTCATCCATTCAAAGCACTAAGCTTGGGAATAACTTGTTCTTTGTTATTTCTTGGCAACAAAAACTGAGAACATGTTTGGCACCTTTATTTTAGGCTGCTAGACCTCTGTAAGTCCTCTGCTGGAATTCTTGACTCTTTTACTCCTCCCTATCCTGTATACATTGCCACTAAACAACATTACATAAACAACTGAAATCACTGCTAGTGTTGTCAGATTTAATATCTGAAAATAAATCACCAAAGTATTGTGTTAATGAGATTTAATAATCAGACAAAGCAAAGGAATAGGAAGAAATTGGGAAGAATACAAAATAATACACTAATTTCTTAATCATCTTCAAAAATGAACAAATCTACAGGGCTGTTGGAACAGACTGTAAAACTATGGCATTAATTAAAAGATCACTGGCATTAACCAAACCAGCTATTAACAGTTTAATGATAATATAGTCTAATGTAGACCATTTGGTTGGTCAAAGATTTACTTGCTCTTTGTGTGTTCTTTGTGTGGTATTGGTAGAGTCCTTGGACCTCAGATTTTATTTCTAACAACCCTACCACATTACTAAAATACACTCATTCAACTGTTCATTCATATACAGTAGAAAAGATTTTATAGATTATCTTCTCCAATCTCATTTCAATTTACCCATGGTTTTCACTGAGCAACTTTAAAAGATAAGGAGTGGGGCTGGAGAGATGATTCAGTAGTTAAAAGTACTGGCTGCTTTTGTAGAAGACCCAGATTCAGTTCCCAGCCCACACACGGCAGCTAACAACTGACCATAACTCCAGTTTCAGGGGATCTGATCCAACCTTTTCTAACTCTGAAGGCATTGCAAGCATGTAATATATTTAAATACAAGTAGGAAAAACACTCATATACATAAAATAAAAATAAGATTTTTTTAAAGATATGGAGCAAATACTTTTAAAAATTTGCCAATATTAAACATTCTCATTTTTAAAAATAGAAAATGTCATATGGTAAAAAGCCCTACTGTATGGTGTTGTTTGGTGAATCAAATGAACTAATAAAAAAATTCTACAAGTATAAAGCAGTGTCACATTGTTAATAAGAAAAATTAAACCATGAGAATTCCAACTATTTAAAAGCACTGGTCATTATCTGCATAAGAAATGTAAAAAGTAGCTGGATATGCGGCTCAATGCCCTTAGTCACAGCACTCAAGGCAGTACTGGATGGATCTCTGTGAGATCAAGGCCTGCTGGGGCCACAGGGAGACCCTGACTCAAAAAGACAAAAAAAACTTAAATATTTATTTATTTTTGACAGTGTACATACTATTTCTGCACTCTTATCCATTGTGACAAATGTAAACTAGTGTAAGTTCTGCAGATGGCACTGTGACAGTGTTTATTAAAATTACAGTTCCCATACTTTTGACTCTGTACTTCATTTTTACCATGCATCTTGCAAGTACACCCATACAGAGTGAAATAATGTTTTCAAGGTAGTTCATTATAGCATGCTAATAAATGTTGAATTATTATGTAGCTGTATAAACGAATGAAATGGTTCATTAGGTACTTTCAATAGATGTGAAGTGAAAAAGTAAAAGCAGAATGCATGTAGTGTCCCCCAGCTTTACAAAAACAGGAGAAATGTACACTTTTGTGTTGTCTGCCTAAACGTCTTAGGACTACATCTGCACACAGAGGAAGGACAATATTGAAGGACTCAGCTGGTTGCAAGTGGGATCGATGTGAGTGGATGGCACATAACAGAGTGAGGGAGATTTTTCACTGCGTGTCCTTTTAATTTTAGAGGTGTTTATTTTGTGTAATTATATCTGTTATTTTAGTTTTTTGTCTGTTTTTAGTTTTTGCAGTGCTAGGGAATGAACCCAGGTCCTTCACATGCTAGGCAAGCACTCTACCGCAGAGTTACATCCAAGCCTTTGTGAAATATATCTAAACACATGTACATAACTTAAAATTAAAGTTCTAATTTAAAGATTAAAAAGTACATGGCCTGTGATTCCAAAGATTCCAGTCAAAAGCCACGTCAAAGTGAACATGTAAGTGCAGTACTGCTTGGAAGGTGGAGGCTGGATGAAAACAAGTTTAAGGTCATCCAAGTTCAACAGAGCAAGTTCAAGGCTAGCCTGAAGTACATAGTAACACCCTGTGTCAAAAGAAAATAGAAAAGGGAATGAGGGATGGAGGGAGGGAGGGTGGGAGGGTGGGAGGGAAGGAAAAGAAGATAGCCTTAGGCCTGCTTAATAAATAGGTCTTTGTCCCTCCCTGAAGCCCCAGCTGAGCTGGAAGTCACTACATTGACTAGGCTGGCCTTGAACTCACAGAGATCCACCTGTTTCTGCTTTCCCAGTGCTGGGATTAGAGGCATGAGCCACCACATCCAGAAAATTTAAGATTTTTAAAGAGAGAGAAGAAAAACTGGTCTAAAGCAATAAATGATGAAGTTGTTTAAAATGAGTAATAACATTTTTTAAAAAAGGAAAGAAACCAGAGAAAAATAACACTTTTACATATAGAGGAACAAAGATAAGAAAAGTCTAAAATCTATATCCAGTTGGACATAAAATTATTTGACCAAAGAAATTATTAACTAGTTCTTTACAGTGTTTGAGACAGATTTTTTACCATGTAGTTCACACTGGCCTAGAACTTCCTAAATAGTTCAGGCTGGCCTCCAACTGGTGATACTCCTGCCTCAGCCTCCCTTGCCCTAGGATCACAGACAGGTATCACCATGCCCAGCAAGAAATCATTCAATAGTCCCAAAGTTGGTTTTACTTCCAAGAAACTTCCCCATGGATGAAATTATAGAAAATAAATATAAACACCACTGAATGTGACTCTTCTGCTACATTCATTCACAACAATCCTGCTATTGTGTAAGATTTTCACATTTAAAAAGATTATAATTTTTAAAATGCTAGGAATAAGGCTGGGCATGTTGGTGCAACACCTTTTAATCCCAGCACTTGAGAGACAGAGGCAAGTAAATCTCTGTGAGATCGAGGCTAGCCTGATCTACTTAGCAAGTTCCAGGCCAACTAGGGCTACAGGAAGACCCTGTCTCAAAAAAACAAACAAAAAAAAACCTGCTAGGAATACTGTTATGGAGAAGAGAACTTGGGGAGGAAAAGGACAATGAAATGGAAAAGGTTTGCAAGAATCAAATCGATTTTCCACTAATGGTTCCCTTGTGTGGTAAAATGATAGGGCCAGGATAGACACTACACCATTTTTTTTTCCTACAATAAGATATCTGGTTTGTACTTTAAAATTTAATGACATTCATAAAAGCCAAACAAATCCCACTATGACTAACCAGCAATCAGACACAGGAAAGAGGTCATCTTGTTAGTGGAAAATGTGATTTTTATTTAAGCATCCTGTCTGCCTGTCCTCTTAAAGTAATCTTATACTTTAAAACAGAAATCTGAATTTTAGGGAATGACTAGGAATATGGTTAGTTTCCTAAATAATTTTATATCCTGAATATCTACTAATAACATTTAGATACTTTAAAACACTCAACTAGTGAAGGTTAAAGCTTTTCTTTGCCTTGGAGTCTTCAACCTAAAGTATCAGAAAATGCTTATATTTTAGATCAAACAGACCAACAACAGTCCTCTTAAACATGCTCATAACTAACCAAATCCATTCTTCCTAGAATTACTAACTAATATAAGATATAACATAAAGGAAGTTTCCAGATTTCTCAGTTCTGGGTCACTTTAAATATTACTATACCAGACATTTAAATTTAAGCTGATTTTTCTCAGCATGAGGTCCTAGGTATCTAACCCACGACCTCATGCGTGTTAGTCACACACTCTACCACTGAACCTCTCTTCTCTTCAAGCTCAGCCCTACTCATAAAGATGATTCTTTTCACAGTATCACACTGAATTCTTTTTCCAGCAGATCTCTCTGTCTCTCTCTCTCTCTCTCTGAACCTGCAATCCTCCTGCTCTGGCCTCCAGAGGACTGGGAGTGTGGCACAATGTCTGACTTCAACTTTATTTTAAAACAACAGAAATAGACTCGAGTGTGGCATCCCAGTAAGGACTAATATGCTTTTCATGCGACAGTTGCCATTTTGAAAGGTCAAGGATCCTCAGTCATTAGTCATCTAGAGAAGGCTGAGTGAAGGCCACAGGCACAGTGGCAGTTTTTAGCAGGGAGTAGGGAACACAGAGTACAATGATATACTTTAATCTAGTTCAAGTAGCAAGTGCACAGCACCAACTTCTCCCATCACATGCTGCTGATAATGCTAAAACATGTCTGCTCTAACGGTAAGATCTTACAGACCTCATCTGGGAAGTATTCCTTCCCCTGGCCCAATTCTTAAGAACAATGCAGTGCAAAGTGGCCTTCTTTCTTAGCGAGGCCAACCTGTAATGGTACAGGAACAGCATGTATATACCCAAAATGAAAATATTTAAAGCTGAAGGGTAAAGTTATTTATTGTTGTTTTTCTTTAACTATTATGAATCATTGAAATCAACCAAAATTCTTTAATGGCAACAATAAACAGTGTTTGCTCAAACATGTATATTAAGATAACAAAATTAAAATTATCTTTCCCTCTCCCCTACACACATACAATAAAATAAAAAGAATGCTATTAAATGCAGTGCATCACAGATTACGTCTTCACTTCTCTTTTTTCTTTTTTGAAAGTTGAAATTATTATCCTTCAAAAGTGGAGTTGGACAGATGGTTCATTAGTTAAAATCACTGACTGCTCTTGGTTCAATACCCAATACCCACATGGCAACTAACAACTATCCAAAACACCAGTTCCAAGGGGATCTGACACCTTCTTTGGCCTTCTATGGGCACTGCACAGGACAGATGCACCTTACCTGACTGCAGATAATAAATACCCTCATAGACGTACAATAAAAATAAAATTAAAACAAAAATAGTACAAAGTTAATACCACCTGATGAATGAGGCTTTCTGGAA
Source organism: Eospalax fontanierii (assembly GCA_035773235.1). NCBI lineage: Eukaryota > Metazoa > Chordata > Mammalia > Rodentia > Spalacidae > Eospalax > Eospalax fontanierii. Next base: position 15,807,913 of record CM069540.1, on the reverse strand, counting down.
GGTCCATGTAGAAAGAACACGCACTTGGAAGCCATGAAATCTCCAGTAAGCACACCTGTCCGGCCACTGAGGTAGCTGAGTGACCTTGAGTGAGTAAGTCTTGTCAAGCCTTAGTCTTTTTATTTAAAAAATAGGTTTACTGCTGGGCATGATAATATCTGTAGTCTTAGGAGAAAGATCAGAATGATGAGACTACATGAGACCCAACATCAAAGGGTGGGTGAGTATTTTAAATGGGCAGTAACTTAAAATTAATATTCTTAGAACTAGATGATAAAATGAAACACATTTATATACCTTGACAGATATTCAATAAATGAGCTTCCTGAGTCCAGTGAATTTTTTTGGTCATGTGGCTTTAGTTACTCTGTAGACAATGGAAACATAAACAGCACATCTGAAGCTTTATTTTTTTATTTCTCTTTTTTTCATAGGTATTAATGTTTTACTGCATGTATGTAAGTGCATCGTGTGCATGCAATGCCCACAGAGGCCATAAGATGTCAGATCCCCTGGAACTAGAGTTATAGATGAATGTTAGCTACCCTGTGGGTGCTGAGAATCAAACCCAAGTCCTCTACATAAGCAGTCAGTGCTCTTAACCACTGAGCCATCTCTCTAGTCCTTTATGCTTATTTCCTTTTTGAAAAATATTTTATTTTTTATTTTACATGTACAAGTGTATTGTGTGCATGTATGTAAGTGCACACATGTCATGCAATGCCCATGGAGGTCAGAAGAAGGCATTGGAATCCCCTGGAACTGGAGTTACAGATGGTTGTTAGCCACCATGTGGGCGCTGGAAATTGAACCCGGGTCCTCTGCAAGAGCAGTTAGTACTCTTAACTGCTGAGTCATCTTTCCAGCCCCTTGCTTATTTCTTAATCATGTGGTATATATAAAGTAAATCAAAGCTTTAATCCATGTAAGACTGTTCAAAACTTTTCTGTAAATTAATAAAATGACTCAGTTTATCATCAAGAAGATTCAAAGCTTCACAAATTATTTATTTAAGGAAGTCAATGAACAGTGCTACATAAATATGTTTAATACTGGAAAGTCCAAAGGTGATCTAGTTAAAGTCTGAGTGCTTGCTCTAGGTCAAAAACACAGTGATGCAGCTGGCAGATGTGAATGACTGTCTCACAAACTTGGTCACCCAGTTTGAGTCAAAAACCTCATAACAGCAATGGTAAGGACAACAAAACCTCAAGATTTTTTTTTAATTAATAATAAAAAAAACTGAAACATTAAAAGCACACATTTGCCTCAGGCAAAAAAAAAAAAGGGTACTGAACGGTATGATTAAAAAAATAAATAATTCTGAGGCTGGAGAGAAGGCTCAACGGTGAAGAGTACTGACTTTTCTTACAGAGGACCTAGGTTCAGTTCCCAGGACCCACATGGCAGCTAACAACCATCTATAACTCCAGTTCGAGGGGATCCAATACCCTCTTCTGACCTTTGCAGGCATTACAGTCATACACATATGTTTTAAAAACTAATTCTAAAAGAAAATTCTAAGTACTTTTAACCCACAAGTGGGTTTAAAAATACAAATTATACAGGGCATACTGGCATACATCTTTAGTCCCAGCACTCAGGAGGCAGAGGCAGGCAGATCTTTATGAGATCCAAGTCATCCTGGTCTACGTATCGAGTTCCAGGCCAGCTGGAGCTACAGGGAGACCCTGTCTCAAAAAAACAAAAAACAAACAAACAAAAATTCTTCTTTGTACATGAATATAGGCAGGTTAAAATCTTACAGGTAACTGCCAAAATTATGCTTACCTGATAACACTCAAGTGTTTAAAACAAGGTACTTCCCCCAAAAGTACGATTATTGTTAATCATGTCGTCAAAATGCACCCTTTCACAGAGTATTATTCAAATGCCCTTCTATTCAATAGACCTACCCATTCCAATGTCTCTGAAGTAATCCAAGCTGGTAAATCAATCCAAGCTTTGACAGTTACCAGCAGACTGTTCAGAGCAGCACAGAAGCAAAACGTTGACACTTTAGCCCTAAATGCAACCGCCATTTGCCTGACAGCAGACAATGTGGCCTGTGCCTGTTTCAGGACTCCTACTGCAAGACTGCCTCACAGGTGATGACTTTCAATTCATGGGATACTGAATACTCTTAGAAAGGGCCCAAGAACTGCCTTCCTTGCTCATTTCTGTTCCACTGCAGAAATAAAAATGAAATTCCATTGTATGCTACAAAGGCAATTTTCTAGGGCAAATAAAACAGGTTGTCACAATTTCCTCAGCTGTAACAAACGAATTCGAAGCAAATCCAGTGACAGAAACTGAATCTGGCGGGTGTAGCCTGCCGATTACTCTCCTTCACCACAGCATAAGCACCATTCTGTATCCAGCTATGAATCTTCCTGAAAAACCACTCTCACACTGCCATCCTACGGCTCAAAACCTGCAAAGCTTCTCTCTTGGCCAATTCTAAACCCTCCAGTCAGGTTCTGATTGAGGGCCTCCATCACTTGGCCCAACCCACCTCCCTTAGCTTAGTTTCCTACCCCTCCCACCATGACACCCCCTCCTCACAGCCCCCATGCTAATGCCTTCTCCCTTTGTCGATCCTCCCAAGTCCCACTTTGTACATGAAGTCTCTTTCTACTGTTCCTGCCTTCAGTGGTGCTTCTTCCTCTGCATTCATTTACAAAGTCAGTTTCTATCACAGCTTTTTAACTCGAAAGTTCTTTAAGAAAAACTAAAATGTCTCCGCAGCAGAGGTTTCCACCTTTTGTTTTTTCTATGACACCCAGGATAATAATCCAGTAATCCCAGCTGCTTGGGAAGCTAAGACTAGAAAATCTTGAATTCTCGAGACTACTGTCTAAAAAAGAAAAGCAAAAACAAAAAGGAAATTCACATAGATGACATACCCCAACATATAAGCATGTGTGTATGGAACTGTGTCTGGAACTGTGTGCAATGCCCAGGCACAGTAACGGATGCTACTCATTCCTCTTGCGTAAAGAAAGCATAATAAAGGGGAGCCTGAGCCCCACCTGCTCCCACCTCTTGGCCTGTTTCAATTTGATTTTTTTAAGTATGAGGGAACAGCATGAATATAGTTCCCCACAAATACAATTATGTATCGAATTTCCCACATTTGGGGAAATCACATCTGGAGTGCAATAGATAAGCCTTACTTTGGGAAAACCACCTTGATCATGGTATCTCCCCTGCCAGGAAAGTATTTAATTTAGTTTTGTTTCAAGTATTAGTAAACTTTGTACGTTATTACTATTAAATTACTTTTAAGACTGTTCACAATGATCTTTCACTGTATACCAGTAAGAACTGATAGTTTAGGAATGAGAGTAGACCTTCTTTAACGGAGTAACTCTAGATAGGCTGACTGGACTCCAGTGGATAAACTTGCACCAAGGGACATCTGGGTACAAATGTTAGACCAGACTGGACTTAATATATGCAACAGAATGCATGAAATCCTGGGGGTGGGGGGGGGGTGCGGGAAGCTGTGGGGTGTAGATGGAGGAGGGAGGTCTAAATTTGGTTAAGATCTATTTTTATGAAATGCACAAAAACTCAGTTAAAAACATTTTTAAAAGAATTGATATTCTATTCTATTTTGAGTATGCTAGACCAATAAAAGGCAACCAATAAATAATTAACCAATGAACGTCTCTAGACCATTAATCAGTCAACTATATATAAATAGTAATTACTGCTCTGCTGACTGATGATGACTGATGATGATAAAAAACATAAACATGGAACATAAGAACTAACATGCCTGTCTCTGAAGGACAAATGACTTCACATGGCTGCTGCTCCTCTGCAGTTAATGAAAGTCAGGACAGTTACTATGGCAATCAATAAGTAAATATATCTCTTGTGCTTCAGTGTGGTTATTATTGCAATCTGGGGAAACTAAGTAAGCTGTGAACTTTAATCTCTAGAGTAAGAAGAGGTCAGACAAATTTTGCTCTACTCACAAGAAAATCTTCCCATGACAATGCGTATTTTGTTCCATATTATAATGGTTCTTTTACAAGAAGGAATATCTCGAGCTTCAGTAATACTTTTATGGCAATTACTATTTAAATACAGGTTGGTGGTGCTAAAGAGATGGCTCAGAAGTTAAGAGCATTTACTACTATTGCAGAGGGCCTAGATTTGGCTCCCAGCACCCATATGGCAGCTCACAACCACCTGTAACTCCAGCTGCAAGAAATCTAACACCATCTTCTGGCCTCTGTAGGCACCAGGCACACACACGGTACATATACATACTGACATGCAATAAAAACACTCATACACATAAAATGAAGATAAATAAATCCTTAAATACAGGTTGAAGGGCTGGAGAGATGGCTCAGCAGTTAAGAACACTGAAAGCTCTTGCAGAGAACCCAGGTTCAATTTCCAGCACACACATGGCAGCTAACAACCATTCACCCAAAACTCTAGCTCAGGTGCTCCAACAGCCTCTTCTATTTTCTGCAGGCATTGTACAACACAGGTGCACCTACCTATATGCAGGCAATATACTCATACACAAAAAATAAAAATAATAAATAAAAACATTTTAAATGCAGGCTGAACATCACATCCCCTATCTAAAATGTTTAGCATCAGAAATGTTTCTTGGTATTTTTTTTTAGATTTGAATTTGAAGATTAGGAATGTTCAACCTGTGTGTCACTTTTAGCTGTTATTAAACACACTTTTCAATATTCCTTGAATTGTCAGTCTCACAAACAGTCCATGATTTGATTTTGAGAACCCTAAAACTTGAAAATATCATATCCTTCCCCGCCACACACAAATAAATCTTTAAATATATATGAAATGGTTCAGATATAAACCTATCCACAGGCCAAGAATCCTGTTTTCTGTAACCCTGTCATCCTAATGTTCTAGGAGATGGCTCTAACAATAAATCTCTAAAACTTATTTTCTTCCTTTGATACTGCCTAAGAAGTAGTCACTATTTAGAAAACACTGAAGAAGCAGACTTGAGGAAGCTTAGGTCATTCATGCCCTGGAAACGTCTAAACACCAAGCAAATGGCCCCAAAGAATGTCCTACTCAACAGTTCCAAGGATGTAATTAATTGCTTCCATCTGTTTCCCTCTCTGTCCCTTCCCCTTCAAAGTCAAGACAGCTACTATTTTCTGCTTCACTTACATTCTAAAGAAAAGCAAGAAAAACTAAAAGAACCATCATGTTTTAAATTGTAGAATATTTACTTGCCTCTGGATTTGACAACCACAGTTACCTTGTTTATACTTTAAGCTAAAGTAACATTTCATAGTGTGACTAATTAAGTCATACACTTTTTAAATAAACTGTTCAGTAAATTTTTCAGTTGATCATAATAGTTTTTCCCAGATTCCTCACTAAGACCAAGGTTTCTACCCCATTGTACAATAAAAGCGCAAACCTCTAAATGGCATCAACTATGGAACAGCCTTACATGATCCTACTGTTTCACTGAAATAAACACAATGATGATTTCATTCTGACATTCCTTGTACATTCAACTCATCAACTGGGGCTATGAGGCTACTCTGAAATAAAGTTGATATAAGAACAGCAGAATAAAAGGCTTTTAATTGCCAATTGCCAGGGTAGGAACTGCAACCTAGTTACCACCAAGGGTGATCTATGAAGTTTGGGTTCTTCTTCCTGTTGGGCATAATGCAGGGTGGGCTTAGCCAGGCCACCTGACAGGAGGAATGGAGGAATGGCTCTCCTGGGTGTGGTGCTCCACACCGGTTAGTTGTGAAGCCAGTTTCTGCCCAGCACCTGGAAAGAACCTGATCCACCTGGGAACAAACTATGATTGGCTGTGGTCAGGACCCCACCCCATAAGGCTATTGGCTATCCAGACCTATAAAATCCTCTGCTCTTTCTTGAATAAATGAGTTTGCAGTAGATTACCACTGCTGGCTTTCCCCTCAACTCCCAGAGTCCCCTTACCCCACGGTGGAGACACTTTGGTCCCCTCAGGCTGGTACTGAGTACAGGGACCCCCCAACATCTTCCTTTAATTATTTTACATTTATTACTTGTCTGTGTGAGTCTATGCACACAAGACACCAGAGACATCATTCTTTTACCAGATAAATAGGCACCACTGAGTTTATTTTTGTGTGCTTATGAATTTTAAATAAATGAACTTTTCTAATCTATCATTTCTCTCAATTATTTGAGAAGCATTCCTTTTTTAAGATTTATATTATTTTTAATTATGTATAAAGAGGAAAAGTGATATGTGCACATGAATGCAGGTGCCCACAAAGGCCAGAGGCACTGGATCCCTGGAGTTACAGGCTGTTGTGAGCTCCTTGGTGTGGGTGCTAGGAACCAAACTGAGGTCCGCTGAAAGAGCAGTACCAGTATTCAGTGGCTGAGCCATCGCTGTACCCCCTCGTTCCTTTTTAAAAATCAAAGTAAACACAACAAGAAATAGCCATTTAAAAGTGAAAATTTCTTATTCCTTTTTATTACTAATTCATATACCAATTCTTGACTATATCATGATTATTTTATCCATTCTACCATAGACAGACCAATGGGATCATTATGAACAGTATTCTTTTTTTTTTTTTTTCCAGTGCTAGGAATTAAGTTAGAGACTCTCTCACACTGAGCTACATATTTAACCTTTGAACTTTGTATGTTGGGAATGGGTCTCAGGAAGTTGCCAAGCCTGGCCAGGGACTCAGATTCTGCCACAGCATCCCAGGTAGGTGGGATTATAGGCTTATAGCACCAGTCTAGCCAAACCAGTGAGACTCATGTCAGTCAAAGACTCTGTTTCAAAAACTAAGTTGACCCAATGTCAACCTCTGGCCTCTATATGCAAGTGTATACATATATACCCCTAGTATAAATTTGTTTTTTAATATGGACCCTAGTATGCATGAGTATGAGTGTCTCTAAAGAAGATACATAGCTAAGAAATAATGTGTCTGCAGATTACCATTCAGATTGGCTGGCCAGCAAACTCCCAGGATATTTCTCCCTCCACAGTAATGGGGTTAAAGATGCATGTTGTGGGGCTGGAGAGATGGCTCGGCAGTTAAGAGAACTGTCTGCTCTTGTAGAGGACTCAGGTTCGACTCCCAACTCCCACATGGTAGCTAACAACAATCTGTAACTACAGTTCCAGGGGATCCAATGCCCTCTTCTGACCTTCAAGGGCATTGCACAACACAGGTGCACTTACACACATGCAGGCAATACACAAATACACATAAAAAATAAAAATTAAAGCTCAGCATAGTGGTGCACGCCATTAATCTCAGCATTCAGGAGGCAGAGGCAGGCATATCTCTGTGAGTTCAATGCCAGTTTGGTTCTACATAGCAAGTTCCAGGCCAGCAAGGACTATAGGAAGACCTTGTCTCAAAAAGACCAAAATAAATAAATAAATAAATCTTTTTTTTAAAGATGCATGTTGCTATGCCTGGCTTTTATGTGAGTGCTGGGAACCTGAACTTGGGTTCTAATGCTTGCACAGCAAGCAGTTTACCAACTGAGCTGTTTCTCTGGTCGGCAATAATATCTTTGTACATTTACTGGACATTTGGATAGATTACCTTTCTTTTGAAGTTCCTATTCAAATCTCCAAAGAGGCTTTTGTTTATGTGTGTTTTTAAGTAATCTTATTATTTCTGACTACTATAAAATCTACTTTTGTTTTTCTCTTTCATCAGACTTTATTTTTACTTGAAATTTGCCTTCAATGCCTAACAAAAAATAAAAAGTTGACATACTAACTGTAAGCACAAGTTTTATATTTTAAAAGCAAAGTAGGGGTCTGGGGAGATGATTCCAGCAATAAGGTGCTTGCTGCACATTCCCAAGAACCTCGGTTCAGATCCCCAGTAACTAGATAAAAACCTAAATGCTACATATCTGTGATCCTAGCACTGGGAAGGCAGAAACAGGAGGATCTCTACAGCGGAGTAGCCACCCAGTCTAACCAACTCAGTGAACCCCACGTTCAATGAGAGACCCTGTCTCAAAGAAATAAGGCGGAAGGTTGGCAAGATGGCTCAGTGGGGTAGTAACATGCCTGACAACCTGAGTTCAATCTGCAGAATCCATGATAAATGGAGATAGCCAACTCCCAAAAATTGTCCTCTGACCCCCACATATATGACATAGCATTTGACACACAGTCATATACACACACCATACATACACATATACACAATAAGAAATAAAATAAAATTTACTTTAAAACAGGAAAAAGTAAATTTTATTTTAAAGTAATAAGAATGCTGGGTATGGTGGTGCACACCTTTAATCCCATCACTTAGGAGACAGAAACAGGCAACTGTGACAAAAAGGCCAGCCTGGTCTACATAGGGAGTTCCAGGCCAGCTGAGACTACATGGAGACCCAGACTCAAACAAATAAATAAAACTATGATAAGAGCAATTGAGGAAGACATTTGACATTAACCTCTGGCTTCCACATGCATGTGCACACATATGTCCATACATATATACACATACGCATACAGGCACACACATTAAGATGAAATACACATAAAAAAATAAAGGTAGCTCTTGGAATTCATTACTTTTTCTTTCTAACAAAATGTTATTCTGTTTATCCACAAATAGCTTAGTTACTCACTTAATAAACGCTGGTGGCATATCTCTCTTCAAAATCTGATCCTCGGTGGTTTGAACAGTCTCTTTTCCAACCTACAAGAGGAAAAGCACAAGTCAGATATAAATTATCATACTTTTATGAATTATTACTTACGCATGTTTGAAACATGTTTTAAGACATAATCAAGCTAGGCATGGTAGCACACACCTGTAATCCTAAAGCTCAGGAAGCTGAGGCAGGAGGACTCCTACGACAGCCTAGATTATAAAGACAGTACAAGGCAGCCAAAGATATATGGTAAAACTTTATCTCAAAACAAAACTGAGGTTTCAAACTTCAAAGAAAATGTGTGGATTTTTTAAGAACTAAGATTTCTCAAGCCAGGCACAGCAGCACACAGCTGATCCTAGCACTTGGGCAGTACAAGTAGGAGCATCAGAAGTTCAAGTTCACCCTTTTCTATTAGGAGTTCAAGAGCAGCCTAGGTTATTAGGAGTACCTGTCTCAAACCCCACCCAAAAGAAGATTGCTCCCATAATATGCTTCCAAAACATAATTAAATAACAATATAAGGTACAAACACAATGTTAGAGTTATCACTGAGAAACGTGAAAGAGAGACTTGTTGAAAATATGCCTGTGAAGGCTTAACTGGAAGTCTGTCATATCTCTAAAAGGTCACATTAAGTACACAACTCGAATAGACTAAAAGGTGTGCGTGTGTGTGTGTGTGTGTGTGTGTGTGTGTGTGTGTGTGTTGAGAATTGGGAAAATATTACAATAAATTATGATTCTGTGGGGGGGCTACAGAGATGGCTTAGCAGTTAAGAACACTGCCTGCTGTTCCCACCACCCACAGGCAATTCCAGTGGATCTGACAACCTCTTCTAACCTCTGTAAGCATTGCATGCATGTAGTGCACTTACATAAATGAACATAAAATACTCATACACATAAAAAATAAAAACATTTTAAAAAAAGAAATTATGACTGATACTAGAATCAACAAAGTGCAACTTCACCAGTAACCAAAATTTATTTTGAAAACAACATGTTTTTCCATAATTACAAACAACTTAAGAAGAAATAATATATAATATTGAATACCTGCAATGGAATAGTTTTACCCTCTGCAGGTGGCAATGTAAACTTGTACAGTCTATTTTGAAAGTAATTTGCTTCTCTATATTAGCAAACATAAAAAATGAATCCTGCCTTTAAGAGACTATACTCAAGCAATACTACCAAATGTGATAGCAACAGTATTCACAGACGTGCTCACTGTGATGTTATTCATGACAACTAAAGCACTTTTCAAATAACATATCTAAGAAAGAGAAACAGTAGAGCGAATAAAAGATATATCCCTGACCTGAGTACTACTATGGAGGCCATTAAAACAACGGTTATAGACTTGGTCCTCTGGGAAAATACTTATGACGATATATTTCACCTAAAAGAAGGAATATAGCTGTGGTTTTGCATGCCTATGATCTAAGCACTCAGGAAACAAAGGCAGGAGGATAGCAAGTAAGATCACAGCCAAGGCTATATAGTTCCAGGCTAGACTGGCTATAGAGTGAAGCCCATTTAAGAAAATAAAACAGGGCTGCACACTTAGCTGGATGGTAGAGCACTAGCCTAACAAAACCTTGGGGTCAGTACCCAGCTCAGAAAAAATAAACTGTTTTTAATTTAATTTGGGGTCCAGGCATGGTGGTGCACACCTTCAATTCCAGCACTTAGGAGGCAGAGGTAGGCAGATCTCTGTGAGTTCCTGGTTAATCTGGTTTTTATAGCAAGTTCCAGGACAGCCAGGGCTACATAGTGAAACCCTGTCTTAAAAAAAAATAAAAAGCCAAAATAATTTTTTAATTTTTATAATTTGTTAATATTAAGCTAGGAATTAGTCAGACCAATAATCCCAGCACTTAGAAAGCTAAAGGAAGATTACTATAGATGTGAAGACAGCCTAGGCTACATACTGAGCTCCAGAGGAAAGCATGGGTGACAGGATGAGACCCTGTCTCAAAAAAAAAAAAAGCATGATGAACAAAAACAAAAGTAAGGCTGGAGGGACATCTTAGTTGGTAAGTGCCATGAAAGCACAAAGACAGAGAGCAATGCCCTAGAACCACATGAAACCCAGGGCTCCACATGCATGCAATCTCAGTGCTAGGGAGGTAGAGATAGAAACGTCCATGCATATACATGCACGTGCACCTGCAGACATATATACCTGCACACACAGAAATACACAAATAACACATACACTAAATAAATGAAAATAAATACAAATAATATTGAAAGGCCAGGAAAGATGATGCATCCCTATAATCCCAGCAGTTGGAAGGCTAAGGTAGGAGGACTGCTAAGAATTTGAAGCCAGTCTGGGCTTCACAGTGAGTTCAAGGGCAGCTAAGGGTACACAAAAAGCCTCTGTCTCAAAAAAAAAAAAAAAAAAATTAAGATGGATTTGGTAGCTCAGACTTTCAATCCCAGAACTCAGGAGGCAGAGACAAGCAGATCTCTGCAAGCTTGGTCTACATAGTGAATTCCAGGCCAGCAAGGGCTACATAGTAAGGCCCTGTCTCAAAAACAAACAAAAATAAATAGATCATAGACAGATAGGTAGATAAGATGATAGATGATAGATAGATAGACAGACAGACTATATATCAAAAAGTTTTTTAGGTACAATTTCCTATATAAAATTATAATTATGTGTCATTTTGTTTTGTTTTCAGACAGGATCTCATGCAGTCCAGGCCAGCTTCTGATTCATTGTGTAGCTAAAGATAACCCTGAAACCCTGATTCTTCTCACTCTACCTTCTAAGTACAGGGATTTTAGCCACATAAGCGCCACACCCAGCAATTGCCTGTCATTTCATATAAAATTTCAAATTATCAAGTCAAAATTTTCAAAATTACTATCCTTAGGCTACAAGATGGCTCAGTCGGTGAAAGCACTAGTGCACAGGCTTCACCTCCTAAATTCAATTCCAGATCCCACGGTGGAAGGAGAAAACTGATCCTTTAAGGTTGTCCTCTGACCTACATACACACCATAGAACAGGCAAGCCCATATTTACACACATACAAATACACACTAATAATAATAGTAATAATAATAATTTAATAACAACAATAGTAATAATAAATTTTTAAAATATAGGGCCCGGAGAGATGGCTCAGAGGACCCAGGTTCAATTCCCAGCAACAATATGGTGGCTAACAACCTTCTGTAACTCCAGTTCCAGGGGAATCCGATGCCTTCATCTGACTTCTGCAGACATTGCACAACATTGGTGCACTTATATACATGCAGGCAATACACACATACATATAAAATGAAAATAAATAATAAAATATTTTTAAAATAAATATAAATTTTAAATAAGTAAATAAAAAGTATCATCATTAGCACCACAAACAGAAATTGTCAAAATACTGAGTCATACTAACTACACTATATAAATACTTGTATTGGGTGTGGTTGTACACACCTTTAATCCCAGCACTCTCAAGGCAGAGGCAGGCGGATCTCTGTGAGTTCAAGGCCAGCCTGGTCCACATAGTAAATTCTAGGTCAGCTGGAGCTACAGGGAGACCCTGACTCAGAAAGACAAATAAAGTCCTTATATAATAAACCATAAATAATATACTTCCTCATTCTCTTCAAAATTACTCCAATGCAAGGCTTAAATTTCCATCATTTTTGCATTATATTTTAATTACCAAAAACTTCAAAAAGGTGAGCTTTACACTTAATCTTAGCCAAAAGGTTGAGAAGTAATTTCAAGAGGTAACTTTAATATAGTGAATGATGAAATTCACCCATTTTATCATCATAAGTCTTTCTAGGTATACAAAATTATAAGGTTAAACCACATTATATTGCAGAAACGTGAAATTTTTTAAGCCTGGATTAGACAGCATCTTAATCTTACTTAGCCATTTAACTTTGATTTGAGTTTAAAGAAAAAAAATCCCTAAATGCATAATAAATCAGCTAAAGAAAATACTACAATAAGCTATTCTTAGGAAATACAAGTCATGCATAAATTACTGAATACAAGTTTTTTTCAATCAAGTTAATAGCTCAGAAAAAGCAACACACATAGTACTGTGTAACAGCCAGTGATCTGTAGACAATAGATGGTCTGTATCATAATAAAAACCTTTCAAACTCGCAGCTGCTTCTCCAGAGTTTCTCAGATAAAATATGACAGAATATTTCCAGATGTATTGTTCACTATGTTTTCCAGCTGAAACCAACTATTCAAAAAGCTATGGGCTATGATTTCATGAAGTAAGAGATGAAGTTCAGAAACAAGTCACTGGTTCATACAATGGCCCCGAAAGGATCTTAACAGTTAGGACACATGGAGAGTCCTTCAATGTCACATAGGGAACAGAGAGACAGAAAGACAGAACAAAGGAAGGAAGAGGAGTGAGTGCCTCTTAGATTTAGAAAGTAGTGGGTTATTTAGTGTTAGGGAATTACATGTGTCAGACACTGTTCTAGGTATGAAGGACAGGAAAGAAAGTAAATTTCCCGCTGTTACAAAATTTACGTTCTAGTAGGGTTAGACAGAGAGTTCACAGTAAATTCAAAGAGCTGGGGATGGAGCTCAGTTGCTAGAGTGCTTGACTGGCATGCATGAAGCTGTGGGCTCAATCCTCAGCAGTGCATAAACTAGAAATGGTAGTGCACTCAGAAGGCAGAAGCATGAGCACCAGAAGGTCAAGATCCGGCTGGAGACAGTTTAGTGCTCAAAGGCACTTGCAGCCAAGTCTGATGACCTGAGTTCAATACGCAGACCCCCACATAGCAAAAGGAAAGATAAACTCCTGTAGCTTGTCCTCTGTTCTTCACACTTGTGCTATGACATGTGCAGGCACACACATCCAACAAACAAAAAAACGTTTAAAAAAAAAGATGTGTGTGTCTGTGTGTTTAAAAAGTGATTCAAGGAGGGCTGGAGAAATGGCTCAGCAGTTAAGAGCACTAGCTGCTCTTGCAGAGGACCCAGGTTCAAATCCCAGCACCCACATGGCAGCTAACAACCGCCCACAACTCCAGTTCTAGGGGATCTGATGCCCTCTTCTGCCTTACATGCAGGCAAAACACTCATACACATAAAAATGGTAAAAATTTAGAAAAAGATTCAAGGTTATACTTATTTACATAGTAGCCTGGGATACATGAGACTCTGACTCAGTCTGTCTGTCTGTCTGTGTCTCTCTGTCTCTCTCTCTGTCTCTCTCTGTCTCTCTGTCTCTCTCTCTCTCTCTCTCTCTCTCACACACACACACACACACACACACACACACACACACACAGAGCTACTCAGGAACAGAAGCAGTTCGATTGCAAGTTCAAGATCTCCTGTTCTACAAATAGATTTCAAGACCAGCCTGTGAGATCCTGTATCAAAATAAAAGTGAAAAGGAGGGCATGAGAAACAGCTCAGTGCTACAGGGCTTGCCCATCACACACAACTCCACCCAGTTCCCAGGACTCTAGGAAGGAAAGGACATCTGAAGGAGTCCACCGTGATTGCAGCTCAGGGAGGGAAGCACTGCGTGGTGTGGAGATGGGTAGGAAGGTACAAAGGCAGGGCACATATCACAAATAGCCTTTCAGGCCAGGTGTGTGGAATCCTTTCTAAGCACCACAGGAAGCAAGAATCCTAAACTTGCTAAATTGAAATGATCATTCCTAAAATTGAAATGATCTGATTTATGTGCGCACGAGTGCAGAGATCAGAAAGTTGATGATGTGTGTCTTCTACCTTAATTTATTTATATTTTAAGTTTATGAATGGATTTTCTGTTTCCATTTAATATGTGCAGTTCAGTCAAGTTTACCCACAGCCACATGTGGCTACCAAGCACCTAGAATGTAGTTGGTGCAAACACAGAACTGAATTTTACTTTTACTCAACTTTGATTGCCATATGTGCTACCCCATCAGACAGCTCAGATCCATGGGACCAACAATGTCTTCAAAAACTGGACTTGTCTCCAGACTCTTACTTCTGCTAACCCCTCCTTCAGGCACTGGATCAACCTTTTTTAATGTCTTTGCTATATGATCTCTTTACAAAAAGAAAGAGCTGGGCCTGGAACAATAGAGTTTTAGTTGGAAAAGAAAAGGATCCAATATCTCAACCAGAAAAAAGAGCACAGGCAAGGGTTGAGTCAGAATATTTGAGTACAAGGTTTACTGAACCAGAAAGACAGGCTAGAGTGGCTTCAGCTAAGGAAATGATCTAGAGAGGAAGGTTCGGTGTGCCCGAGAAGAGCTTTGTATACTAAGTGAAGACAGGGAATTATGCCACCTCGGCCTGCATTTATTGAAGGGCCATCTTTGTTCTACATCTTGTCAATTCAATATTCTATCACTTAAGTATCATAAAGTCAAGAAGGGTCAAAGAAGCTGGTTTCTGAAAATATACTGGACCAGAAAAATCATCTCATTTGTGAACAACTGGTAAAGCCTTTCTAAGAAAACCAAAATCAAAGCTTTGAGTTTTAAAGCCACAGACCAGATGACAGGAAATACATTTCCTCCCATCTCTCCACATCATCAAACAGAAACAATATCTATAGAACCCATACTTTATAAATGAAAATACAACAGAACAAACAAGGGATTAGTTCACCAAATACATTGTGTTAACTGGCAGGCATCTACAATGGTCTATAGGTCAACTTAGTATGGCAAAATAAGTTTGTGATTCCCAATAAGTCAGGAATAACCTTAAGTAATGTGTCTCAAACCTCTGCAGCACCAGTCACCGAAATACCTGACTTGTTAAGCTAAACATTGATATACAATGGAATTTAGTATCTTGGCTTGTTGCGGTTTAGCTAATAAATGGCTATGACCTCAAATACGTCATTTAGCTACTTTTACTTTAATTGCTTCTGCCATGTGAGTTCTCTAAGTGTGTCCTTACTTAATCAATATAGGGCTGCTAAACTCCCTTTCAGTGCTGTAATAAAGATAACATAACTTTATCTTTCTACCTTCAGTCTTCATCTAACTTGGATTCTTTTCAAAACAAAGTAAGGGCCAGTGAGATGGCTCAACATCAGGGATACAGCCCAGGGCAGAGTGTTTTCCTAGCAGACACAATGCCTTGGATTCCATTCCCAGCACAAAATAAAACAAATTTGAAAAAAAGAATAAAATCACCAATAAATATAAATTTCAAAGCTCTTATTTCTATTTTACACAAACATTTTCATGATCATGAGATCCAAATAAAGACAATGCCCTCATTTTCATTCTTAAATTTTATTCCTCTGAAGGGGAAAAAAAGAGAGTTTTTTATTAAAGAATTAAAAAAGTGCAAAGATGCTGGGTCGGGTAACACTTGCCTTTAATCTCAGCACTCGGGAAGCAGAGGCATGTTTATCTCTATAAATTCACGGCCTAGTCTGCATAGCAACTTCCAAACTTCCAGGCCAGGTCAGCCAGGGTAATATAATGAGACCATCTCATAAAAAGGACAACAAAAGCATGCAGGACTGAAGAGATGCCTCAGCGGTTAAGTGCACTGGCTACTCTTTATTCTTACAGAGAACCTAAGTTCTGAGTTCAGTTCCCAGCACCCACCCACGTAGTGGCTTACAACTGTCCATAGTTCCAGTTCAAAGGAATTCAATGCCCTCTTCTGGCCTCCATGAGCATTGCATGACATGGGTGCACATAAATATATGCAGGCAAAACACTCATGCATGACCATATGAAAATCGAGTCCTACAGGCTCCTGGGACCTTGCTCGTATAAGCCTACAGCAATGGTGTCAGCATGCACAAGACCTACGCAAACTAAAGTGAACAAAAACCAAGCACAGAACTGTGGAAATGGGCAGCAGGCCCCAATCTTAGCCAAAGAACTCTTAGTAACTGATTACTGGTGGGTGAAAAGGGGCTCTTCTTCTTAAAGGGAGGCTGACTAGATCTCAGTGGATGAACTTGCACTGAAGGACATCTGGGGACAGTAACTTGACTCAATAGGCCTTAACACAAATGACAGAATGCAAGAATTCCTGCTGGGGAGAGGGAGGTTATGGAA
Organism: Eospalax fontanierii; assembly: GCA_035773235.1. Taxonomy (NCBI): domain Eukaryota; kingdom Metazoa; phylum Chordata; class Mammalia; order Rodentia; family Spalacidae; genus Eospalax; species Eospalax fontanierii. The sequence continues at coordinate 15,791,192 of CM069540.1, read as the reverse complement.
GGGTACTAATTGGGAAGGGAGTATAAAGATGATTAAGATGTATTAAATATACAAAAAAATTATAAAAACGGGAGCTAGAGAGATGGCTCAGGGGTTAAGAGCACCAGCTGCTCTTGCAAAGGACCAGGGTTCAAATCCCAGCACCTGCATAACATCTAACAACCATCCATAACTCCAGTTCCAGGGGAATCCAACATCCTCTTCTGACTCTGAGGGCATTGCATGGCATGGGTGCACTTACACGCATGCAGACAATATACTCATACACATAAATAAATGAACTATTTTTAAAATTTATAAAAAATAACTCATATACTAATAGTAAATAGATAACAAAATTAATAGATAACAAATAAATAGATAACAAAAAGCAAAGATTAAAAAATAAATTCAGTAAAATTTTGATGAGTTCTTTAATAGTTTGTCTACAGAAAACAATAAAGAAAATATTAAATGGAATATTTTTACATTGTAATACAATTAATCAAATATATTTCACAATCAATTATACTAATACTAGTATAGTCCTTATACATGAAAGCACATAAACAGAATTTTCTACGAGAAAATAACAAATACATCATAGTAACAGTCAAACTTCTGATCAAGTTTTCTAGATCACTATTTAGAAATAACCTCTTCAGAATAATCTAATTTTATAACGAACACATGTTGCCAACTTCCAAACTTCATTACATTGCTGAGTAATATTCAGATTTGTTGTTCCTATTCACTACTAAGATTCTTTCTCTTTTATTTTCTAGCATTCACACTTGGCATCTGATTATATTCAATCCAATAACCTGACACTCTAGGCCAACTCTGTGTCACTTGGGTGGTGGGAAGAGAAAAAGATAATACAACACCTTTGGACATAGTAACTGAAATGGTGGTAATGAATAACAAACTGGCCTGGGGCATTTTCAGGGGACTTGGCAGGAAGCCTTGTTTCTTCTGAAGAACTCTTACTTTGTTCCGTATTTAATTAAATATTTTTGTTCCATGTATGACTTCTAGTTCAAAATTTTATATAAGAAGACTTTGTCAGCAGATGACTCCCTTAACTAGACTAAATGTAAGAAAATGGTTAGGACAAAAACACAGCAAGGAAGATTTGTGCTACCAATTTGCTAAGCATTAGTGGTAACTACAGTTAAAAGGCGGCAGGGTGTCAGGCATAGTGACTCATAGTATAATCCTCATAGCCCTTAATGAGGCAGGAGGACAGTGAGAGAGGCCAGCCTGCACTACACAGTGAGATTGTGTCTCAAAAAACCAGGTAGATGTTTTTAATATATTTAGGCAATGGGTTCTTAATGTATTTACTTGAGAGGATACATGTGAATAAAATGTAAGCTTTTACACTGTCACATTCCACAAGGCCCATCAGTTGTGACCAACCAATTATGACCAGACATGGGAATGTGCATCCAGTTGCCATTATGTTAGCTAGCTAAAAATCAATCTTTTATGGCATTAAGTGTTATGTTAATCAACCCATTATACAGAAAAGTCATTCTGATACGTAATTGTATCATATTTATTATATTAGAAATATATTATATTTGAATGCCAGGGTCAGGCCATTCAAATATAATGTATGTGACCTACTATCAGCACTATTCTTTAGTGAAGCTAGATTTGCAATCCATTCAGTTCCTTTACTGATAAAGGATCATTACAGTTGATGGATCATTTACAGTTGGCTAGCAGCTCAGGTGTTTAAAAAGTTCATACATCCAGAAAAACTAGGATTCTCTAATCCACTCTGCTTTCCCACTGACAAAGCAGTTACTGAGCACTTCCTATGTGATAAGAACTATGTACATTACAAAAGGTAAGTGAGGCTGCCCTTGTCCTTCACAGACAAGACAAATGCTGAAGCAAATACTGTGATGTGTGCTCTGCTAGAATTACACTCAAGTTTCCAGTTTATCAAAAAAATAGAGGAAAAGCAGTTCTAGGAAGGCCAACTGAGAATTCTCCAGCACTAAGACTTGATGTGAAAAAATTAAATTTTAAAAAAAGAGCTTCCCATTAGTAAGGCAGCATATATGAAAGTATGAGGGCATTTAGAAAGCTTAGATCCATGTGTGCCTGGCAAGAACACAGGTTATTGGGCAGAGAAGAAACGTAGAAGGGTAGGAAGTTAGAGAACCATACAGGAGCCACATCACGAAATGTCTTACTTGCAACACAATGGACCTAAATATTATCCTCTGAACACCGGAAAGTTAATAGGTCTCGCAAAGCACATTGTGAGGTTAGCATTTCAAACAAAAACCTCAGGAATAAGAAGAGAAAAAAACAGGACAAATTTAATCACCCAACAAATAACTTCTGTGACATACAATGTATCTAGTATCATACACATGAAGAAACACTGATGGCCCCTGACCTCAAAGAACTTAGTCTTAGTGAAAGATGAACTTAACACAGCAGTACAGCTGGAGGTAAGACCACAGATGAAGAGATGCATCCACATGACACTCACTCCACCTGGAGGGTGAGAAAGAAATCTAGGTCCTTGTCAATAGGAACAGAAAGTTGGATTATGAAAGGAAAGTAAACACCACTGAGATGTTCAGATGGAGATGTCTAATAAGCAACTGAACTGACTGTTCCTTCTTTTATTTACCTAGGCTGGAGAAGTGGGTTTGTTGTTTGGTTGGTTGGTTGGTTGGTTGGTTGGTTTTTTGAGACGGGGTCTCACTATGCAGTCTTAGCTGGCCTCGAACTCTACATAAACCAGGCTGGCTTCAACTCATAGAGATTTCTTTGCCTCTGCTGTGTCAGTGCTAGAATTAAAGGCAAGCAGCACTACAAGCTTTAGACAATCAGATTTGAAAGTCACGATGTGGTGGTTCTAGAAGCTATGGACAATAAATCAAATCAGGACTTAAAACACTAGCAGATAAGCAGCTACATAAAGAGTAAGTTGGTAAAGTCAGGCATGGTAGCTCAACCCTATAATTCTGTACGCAAAGGGCTGAGGCAGGAGGACTGCCACCTAGACTTCAGAGTAAGACCCTGTCTCAAAAAAAAAAAAAAAGGAAAAGAAAAGAAAAAGTAATCTTTTGATCTATGTCCTACCAAGAGTTCCTCACCAGAGTCTGAACCAATGGGGGAGATTTTCACATTAAAAAGTAATTGTGGGCCAGAAAGACAGCCAAGGAGTTAGGAGTGCTGGCTGCTCTTGCAGAGGACATGAGTTTGAATCCCAGAACCCACATGGCAGCTAACAACTGTCTGTAACTCCAGTTCCAGGTGATCTGACACCCTCTTCTGACCTCCACAGGCATTGCATGCATATTACATACATGCAGGCAAAACACTCAAACACATTAATTAATTTTTAAAAGTAATTGAGATTTCCCAACTCCTTGAAAATTAGGAAAACCTAGTAATGCTAAGTCATATTTACACATTAACAGTAAGTAAGGGATGGTAGGTACTTCATTTTTGTTAAGGCCTACATTTTCTTTTTACTTTACCACAGACTCCTTAGTGTCCTGTAAGTAGCCTAGTTCACTCATTCACTAACTTTTTAGCTATGGCAGGCAACAGCTGTGTCGCCTAACTTGAACAAACAATATTCTATTTTAATTAATACAGTACATTAGGCTAGCTCCCCAACAGCATGTTAAGTACAACATGTGTTTCACTAATGCTGAAACATCCTATCCTTTGTCAACAATGTATCTACATAGAAAAAAAACTACAAAGACACATCATGGAAAATAGAATTTTAGATGGCTCTTATTTTCTTATTAATCCTTTTCATATGTATATTTGAGATTTAAAAAATAAATAAATACCAGTCAGACCTGGTGGAGCACACCTTTAGTCCTAGCACTTGGGAAGCAAAGGCAAGTGGATCTCTGTGAGTTCAAGGCCAGCCTGGTCTACACAGTGAGTTCCAGGCCAGCTGGAGCTACAGGGAGACCAAAAAATAAATAGTAAATATCACCTTCATGATCAGAAAAATACAGGAAATTCCAAAACGTGGGCAAGGTATGATGGCACATGCCTGTAATACCACCACTCACAGGCTGAGGCAAGAACATGTGAGTTTGAGGCGAGCAGAGGATACAGTGAGTTCAAGGCAATATAGCAAGTTGAAGGTCATCATAGCCCACACAGCCTCTGTCTAAAAAAATCAAAATTCATAATGTATCAACAATATCCTTGGTACATAACAATTTACAAAATATGAGAAACTACCAGTTCGGAAAGTTTCAACTTTTAAACAGTTTCAATAAACGAATATGTATGTGCACGAATGAGGACACAAACACATGGGTTAAACAGCAGATGAACCATGTTAGTGGCAAGTTCTAATGTCACACAAGCTCATTCAAAGCCACATAGTTTCCTCAGACTAAAGTTAAACTGCCTTGGCAGCAGCTGTTTATTCTAACCCAACAACTAAGACCAAATGTACCAATTAAGGCTGGATAAATGTTAGCAGAGCAGCCTGGTTCCCTAGCACTCCCTTTAAGAAGACATGAGGCTTCCATGCACAAAGGCTTTATCCTCTCTCAACTCAAAATTCTTCCACAGACCTTGCAACCACTTACAGTTCTTTTCTGGAAAGCCACCAAATTAACAGGAAAATGGGCATCACCACAGGGAATGTCTCCTCAACATCCACTTTTCTTCCCAACTCCCTCAAAGAAACGGAAGATATGTTCCTTTCATTTCACAGACTGAGAATTGTAGAGTGAAAAATAACACAGAAGTCTATTTCAAAGTCTTCATTTTAGGAATGAGGATCCAAGGCTGGGACTATAGCTCTGTTATAGAATGCATGCCTAGCATGTGCAGGGCCCTAAACTCATTCCCTAGAAGAAAGGAAAGTGGGGAGGAAGGAGGGGGGAGAGAAGGAAGTAAGAAGGAAGGGAGGGAAGAAGGGAGGGAGGGAGGGGGGGAGGGAGGGAGGGAGGGAAGGCAATGCCTTAGAGAGGTTATTTCTCTGAGGAATTTGAATTTGAGCTCAAGCTCTTGGCTCCGTTTTCTGGGATTTCAGGCATGCTTTCTAATGTGCAACCATGAAATTTGTTAAATGACAACTGTCCTCACACACATTCAGAGTATACCAAACACTACAGTGATTTTCATGTTGATTTCAAACATTTCTATATAACATAAAAATCTCTCAACTCCCATGTTTTAGTCCTGCCTGTAGTGATAATAAATAAGCATTAACTATAGGAAAATAAAAAGAATGGTTTTCACTATCTAACCTCCTCTATATTTTTCTGGAGTTTTTTGTTTTGTTTGTGTGTATATGTATGTGTGTATGTGTGTATTTTGTATTAAAAAGATTATGTAAAGGAGAAGTCAGTGAAGTCCCAATGATTATAATTAAGTACTCACTGCAGTCATAAATACTAATGAGGAAGAAAAGACCACTGGATGACCTGAATGTAACATTAATAAATGTTTCAAGTAGAGTGTATATTCCTTAGGAAAGTTGTGACTTCGAGTCCCTCACAGCCATGACACGTAACAACTGGCACAAACTAAGAGCTCAGAAAACAAGTGCCCACTGAAATAAAATGAAATGGTAAATGCAAGTCACAAAGCATGCTGTTATTTAATTCAACAACTTCATATCTGCCCCCCACTATTAATCCCTCCATTCTTCCCCATTTCTGTACAGGCCACTCAGGAAAACCCTCACTCTTCCATTCACTCCTTCTTCAATACACCTCTGAACTCTATCGTGCCATACCTGTACTGAGACGACCGGCTAGGTAGGCTCTCATGTGCCGTTAAAAAATGATTGAAAATATGAAAAAATGAAAGCTGAATTTTGCTAAAGGAAATTAGGTCGACATTACCTACCGCCTATGTCTCCATTCATGATTATAAGGAAAGAGAAATAATACATGTGAATGCGCTGTTAATGTCTAGCATCTTAAAATATCCCAGAAGCCCCACAAAAAATCAAAACAGTCTCTGTCTTCTTCCTCACTACCCTCTAACCAAACCTGCTTTTCTCAAAGTACTATTTCAAAGAATTTTAAATGTATGGGTTTCTTCTGCTTTAATAGCTAGAATCACAAACATGCTTTTTTTTTTCCTTAACAGTTTTAGTTCACAAGTGTGCAGGATTTAAATTACATTGTAGCCTTTCACACAAGCCTAGACCTGTAACCACTACTAGAACAGTTGTCTGTATGGAAAAATAACTTCAATGACCATTTGTAAGTAAATTTTTGAAACACAATCTATTTTCATATTAGGAAAACTAGGTCCTACTCTCCATCCTGGAAAGTCAAATGGAGTAGTGGAAAACTGAACCTTACTCTGTTTATCACCCAGAATGGGTGGGTGTTGCTCAAAGACACTACAGTTTAGTCACTCTATCTCATTCTGCAATGTTCAGAGTTCGTTTGTGATTTCAGCTTTTTCCTTTAAAAAAAAAAAAAGTTAATACTTCTTGTAGTTTTGTTTTGGGGAGATTTGGGTAGGAGGGGCTTTATTGCTTGTGGTGGTTGGTTGGCTTGTTTTAAGACAGGATTTGCAATGTGGCCAGCCCTGGAACCTGGCTTAGCACTTGGTTAAATTGGCCAGGGGTGCCTCAAACTTGGGGATGATCTTTCTTCTTTCTGCCTCAAACTCAGAAGTGCTGGGATTACAGATATGTGCCACCACAAAAAAATAAAATAAGCTGGTCATGGTGGTGCGCGATTTTAATCCCAGCACTCAGAGGCAGAAGCGTGTTAATCTTAACTGTGAGTTCCAAAGTCAGCCTGGTCTAAATAGCTGGGTCTGGCCTGGGTCTAATAGTTCCAAGCCAACTGGGTCCACACAGTAAGACCCTGTCTCAAATAAATAAAATTAAAATAACACATGCTGTAAATCAGGAGTTCTTATCATGTCAGTAAATTCTTCTAACAACTCTAAGGTAAGTAAATGCTATGTACAGAAATAAACTGATTTGCTTAAAATCATTCAGATTGTGGTGTTCACCTCAACACATCCATGTTCTAATCCTAAAGTGGAAGAAACCCCAGCAGAAGAGAAGTTGCTCATCACCTGTCTTTAATGGGGGCTGGAGAGACGGCTGAGCGGTTAAGAGCATGTACTGCTCTTTCAGAGGACCCGAGTGGGTACAAGTAACAATTGTCCTTAACTCCAGTTTCAGGGATCTGACACCCGTGTCTGACCTCTGAAGACTCTGCACGACATAGGCATTTATGTACATGCAGACAAAACATTCATACAAATAAAATAAAAACATTTTGAAAATTTTAAATGACAGAGTGGGTTTCAATGTCTAAGGCTTCCTGTTGCTATTTTGCATGATCTTATAAAGTCTATGCGATCTCAAGGACTGGAAAACTTCAAACTGACACTGGACACATAGGATGGAGGGTCAGAATGCAGTCGGAATGACAGGTGTGCACACAACTGTCCTGGATTTCCTTCCTACAAGCTAGAAGGTTTCCACAGCCAAGATTTGTTAAGCTCACCTGGGCTTGGGCTCCTTAACTGTTATTGTTTAGGAAATATCAACTGAGTCGAGACTGATCATCCCCAGCACCCATCTGTAACATGAGTGCTGGGACAGAGGGCAGAGACAAGAGGATCCTGGGAGTTCACTGGTCAACAAGAATTTCGAATCAGCGAGCTCCAGATTTAGCAGAAGACCGTGTCTCAAAGAATAAGGTGGCAAGCTACAGAGGAAGACACCTAACATTGACTTTTATGTCAGCTTCCACCTGTACACACACATGTAGCACACAGAACATATACACACACACCACACACATACACACAAAAAGAGTTAATCCAGCCTCAACTAGCTTTTAAAATTGAACCAGGAATAACTTACAAGTTAGGCTTCTTTTTAAATAACTGATGTCAAAATCTGAAATAGTAACCCAATGACAAAAGTTTTTAAATGTCTTCATTAATATTATGAGCCATCTGGCTTACTAATTGGAGATTATTCAGAGCCTCTTTTACAATCCAATAATTTGGCTCTAGGCCATGATAAATACTCTGACCCATTAAATTAGGCCCAAAGCAATATTTCACCATTTCTTTGTACTAGAGAAACAGCTACACTACAATTTTTCACTAGCAGCCAGGGTTATACCTTTAAAAGCTTTTCTTTGGGCTGAAGAGTTGGCTCAGTGGTTAAGAACACTGGTTGCTCCTGCAGAGGACCCTGGTCAGATTCACAGCACCCACATGGTGGCTAACAAACATCCTAACTCCAGTTCCAGGGGCTCTGATGCCCTCTTCTGACCTCCGAGGGCATTTCATGGCACAGGTGCACTTATATGTACATACAAGCAATACACTCATAAAAAAATAATAATAAAATATTTAAAAGCTTTTCTTCTAGGTGACCTTTTTTTAATGGCGGGGGGACAAGGCACCTATATAGAGATCAGATGACCACTTTTAGGAACTGGTTCTCTCCTTCCCATTTTTAACGTAGGTTGTGGATTTGGGGTCGCACTCAGGTCACCAGGTTTACACAGCAAGTACTTTTACCAGGTGAGCCAGCTCACTTGTCATCTTCTGGGAGTTTTTACTTTTTGGACAAATGTAAAAGGCAATTCAGTGTGGCCACATACCGGCTGAGCACAGCTTCAGTTTTAAACTTGCTGAAAAGTGAAATACGAGAACAGCTGCTCTACCTCCACTCCAAACGGGCCAAAACAGACCAATAGAAAAAGCTGTAGCCCAGCCCAGCTATTACTCCTTGTGCCTTTTGCAGATTGTATTTCATCACTGCACTTCACATAACATTAATGTATTAGACACAGCACCGATTTTACCCAGGAGGAAGCCTTTTGAAAGAATATTAAGTTTATTTCCTTTTGTTTAACTTGCTTACAATACGCAGTATCAGTACTACAATCTAGATGTTAAACATTTGCCACAGACAACTAAACCCATTAGAATGTTCTAGCCATACCATCTCAGATGACTTACTCCCAGTTGGGCAAAACTGAGAGAATTACATTGCAATCACAATCTGTTAGTCTAGCTAGTTTGTTGCTCTAAGAACAGTATTAAAGACAGTGCTGGCAAAGCACCTATGCACTAAATTACAAATGCTTTGGAGCTCAGTCCTTATTAAATATCAGATTCATTCCTACTGGCTCAAAGAACACTAATCTACATTTGGTTCATAAATGGAAATCATCCTAAATTGAGCTCAAATCGAAAATATTGCCAGGCATAGTGGTACATACCTGTAATTCCAGGACTTGGGAAGTAGAGGCAGGAGAATTAGGAGTTCATCAAGGTCATTCTTGTCTTCATAGCAAGTCTGAAGCCAGCCTGTGCTACAAGACCTTGTCTCAAAAAAAAAAAAAATTTTTTTAAATCAAGGATACAATAGATCTCTAGAAATCAAGAGAATATAACATGTTTTCACTGTTGAGTTTTATTTTAATGTGTGAATTTCTAGCAAGTGGGTTTCTATAAGCCTAGTAATCAATGACTACGTGAAGGTAGGCACAGTACCACAGGCCTATATTCTCAGCTACTCAGAAAACTGAGGCAGGAGGACAGCAAATTCAAGGCAAGCTGTGAATGTACACACACACACACACACACACACACACACACACACACACACACATACAACTAAAGGTTTATATGCAGATTACACAAGTAATCCTCTTTAGGACAAATACAACTCTCTCTAGGGTATACATACTTCATCAACTGCTAGGTAGACGTGATGGAGATCAACTCTCCAGGTGAATTCTCCTAAACAGCTGAGCCCATTAATGATATTACGTCATTGTGCCATATTTTCTTTCTTTTTGAACAGAAGAGAAAAAAACTGGAGATGTTTAAGACATCACTTAGAGCTGACTGGTTTAAATCAATCCATTCTTTATGTCCTGAGCATTCTAGCTGTAAGACACTATATAGGTTATACTTCTTCAGGTGACACAAACATGTACACTTAGGGAGCATATGGCTTGGAACAGCATCAGGGCCACTTATTGGACAACATGAATGAGTGCCCAAAGGGAGGTATAACTTACCATTACTGGGGTAAGTGGACAGTGGACAGAACTTACACACTTGCTGAGGTCAGAGGAGTCAGCATTTAAGCTAAGCTTTCAAGAATGGGTATAATTGTGGGAAGAATATAGATATCTCAGATACAAGGAAGTGAGGAGCACCGGAGTTCCTTCATAAAACTCCCAGCAGTCTCTGGAACAGGAGAGATGGCTCATTGGTTAAGAGCACCGGCTGTTCTTGAAGAGGACCCAGGTTCAGTTCCCATCACCTACATAGAGGCTAACAATCATAACTCCAGTTTCAGAGTATCCAATGCCCTTTTCTAGTCCCTTCTGGCACTGCACACACATAGTGCACTTAAGTATGTGCAGGCAAAACACTGGTACACATAAAAGCAGACAAACAAGTCTAGACTTCATGGGAGGAGCACAGGGCAGGGCAGGGTTAGCACAGGATTCTGATTTTGACTTCTCCTCTGCCAAAGGAATGTGCTTTACACTCACTGTTAATTACATCTGAAAATACATTTTCTCATTTTAAAAATGAGAGCATTACATAAGAACATCTCTGAGTCTATTTACAGTTCTCTAAAGCTAGACTATAGTTTGGCAGGCCTTTTCTTTTTCTAAAGAGAATGTAAATATTTTAGGCTTTGTGGGTCATATGATCTCTGTCACAACTTCTCAACTCTGTCACTGTAAGTGTGAGAGCACTCATACAAAAATCTGTAAATTAACAGACATGGCGATGCTAAAAAAAAAAAAAAGACACTGAAATAAAAATTTTGAATTATTTCATTGTCATGAAAAGGTCTTATTCTTTTCTGAAACATTAAAAGCTATAACTACTGAGGTGGTGATCATGGTGCATACCTATAACCCTGGAACCTAAGAGGCTGAAATAGGAGGAACGCCTAAGGTTCAAGGTCAGCCAAAAATGTAAATACTATTCTTAGCTCCAGGACAGTAGAAAATTTGCCAGAGGCTCTAGTTTGCTGAATCCTGTTCTCAATAGAGAAATAAGATCAGAAAGGGACAGGAATATGATGGCCATTAGGAACTAGAACAAGAAATTTAGGGGCTGGAGAGGTGTCTCAGAAGTTAAGAGCATACTGCTCCTGCACGGGACCCAGGTTTAGTTCCCAGCATTCACATCAGACAGTTCATAATCAACTGTGACTCCAGTTTCAGGGAATGTGATGACCTCTTCAGGCCTCTGTAGGTTCCTATACTCATTACATAGACAAAAAAGTGAAATCTTTAAAAATTAATAAACTTAGATTAACTTAGACACTGTAAAGGAAGCTTAGCAGGTTTCTTAGCAGGGCAAGAAGACATTGAGACCAGAGCTATGCTTAAGGAAATTTTACTTGGCAACAGTGGATAAGAGAGTAATAGAAAAAGATAAATTGCCTAATATAGTCTGGTAGCTTTGAGGAAAGGAAAGAGGAAAACAGAGAAAGATCAACAAAACATTACTTGGAAAAAGAAAAGGTGCTGGGCATGGTGGCACACGCCTTTAATCCCAGCACTCCAGAGGCAGAGGCAGAGGCCAGCCTGGTCTACATAGCAAGTTCCATGTCAAGTGGGGCTACAGGGACACCCTGTCTCAAATAGACGGAGGCGGGTGGAGGGGAGGGAGAGAATGAGAATTTAAAAGGTTCATTTCCAGACAAGAAGGAAGAGGGAGAATTGTTGCTTTCACCTTCGGAGGTACCATCAAAATAGCATGACTGCAACAGACAGGAATCTGTCTTTTTAAGGCAGCTGAAGAGTAGTTTAAATTGAGCTTGCCTTCAGAGTCTGGTACATGTCAGGTAAAATGTAACACTGAAGTTCCAGTTTTAGAGATGCAATAGAATAGGCAGTTTTAGAGAAGATGCTTATTCATTTATAGCTCCTTTGGCTCAGAAGATGTTGCAAATTAGGAAGGACCATTTATCCGGTTTACAAAGATACATCGCTGCCCTGAGACTTATAAAATCATTCTGCTGGTTATAACTCAGAAATTTTATCGATCCTTCAGTGCTGCAGATGGGACCAGCTCAACATTAAAGCATCTAAGCACCCACTTAATGGCGAGTGCTAGCCACCTTCTAGAACTCAAATTTGGAAGGGAGGTGGGGGTCAGAGGAGAGGTGGAAGCGTGTGAGCACAACTAGCTCTAACTTGTAAGAGCCAAGCCTTATAGGAACACAGCAAAGAGAGATCAATCTCCACACAGCAGTCTGAGAACTTCATGGAGAGAGACATGCTTGCTGGCCCCATTCTAAAAAGGGAGGAATAATTCCAGACAGTGTTAATACTAGAAACAAGAACAGAAGGCTAGGAAGGAAATACTGGACTTATCTTTATTGTGAAAGTGGCACGTGATCACTGTTAGCAGTAAAATATGAATGATGTCAAGAAAAAAAAATCTTCTTTTTTAATATTTTTAAAAATATTTTCTTTATCATTTTTATTTTATGTGCATGAGTGCATTGTCTGTATGTAGGTAGGTGCACCCAGTGCCCAGTGCCCAGGGAGGTAAGAAAAGGGTGGTCAGATCCACCGGAACTAGAGTTACAGGTAGTTGTTGGCCACCATGTGTACTGGGTCCCCTTCTTTTCTTTCTTTCTTTCTTATTCTTCGTTTTTTTCAAAGCTTATTCTGTAGTCCAAGCTGGTATGGAATCTACTATGTTGCCCAGACTGGCCTCAAACTCATGTGATCCTCCTGCCTCAGTCTCCCTAGTACTGAGATTATAGTCATTAGCCATCATGTCTAGCTTCAGAAAAAAAAAATTATTGTTGTATGTATGCAAGCACATGTGCAGCCATGGACACATGCATGTGGGTGCCACAGCAGCACATGGAGGTAAAGGACACCTGCAGGAGTCAATTCTCTTCACCCACCATGTGGGCCCTGGGGGTTGAACTCGTTTTTTTTTTCCTTTCTTTTTGACTAGTTTATATGGCAAATGTGCTCCTCATAAGCAGGGAAGACCTACCTAGCAGTCTCAAGGCTAAGGCCTCCCTGCTCCCTCACAGCATGCTCACTCTCCTCGTTCACATGCTCTCCAGAATCTCCTCACATTTCAAAAGCTGCCTCTCTAAAGTACAATCTTCCCTTCCTGTCTTCCCAACATATTCTGAAAAATGGCCTTTGGCCTACTTGGATTACATGAGTGCTCTCCAGCAGGAGGCTGGGTTCACAGTCCTAGCCCAAGTCCATCAGAAACATCTACCCCTTGGGAACAGAGTCCAGGCCTCTTAAGGCATTACCGGTATGATGAAATAGTAGCATTACTCCCAAGAGCCAAAAGGCAGAAGCAACCCAAACATCCATCAACGGATGAACAGAGCAGCAAAATGTGGCAGAATACATACAAGGTACAGGGCAGATGCTGCCAAGCCTGATGATCCTGGGACCTGCTGATCTCTATACATGCATAGGCATATACATACATACATACAGATAAATAGACAGATTATAATTAAAATGTTTAAATTAAAAAATGTGCAACAAAATGTAATTCAGTCTTCAGAATGAACAAATTCTGACACATGCCAAAAAGTGGATGAACCCCAAAGACATCAGGCTAGTGAAATAAGCCACTCACTAATGGGTAAATTGTGGGGCCAGGGATATAGCTCCGTTGATAGAGTACTTGCCTGGCATTCACAAGGCCCTAGGTTTAATCCACAGTACTGTAATAAAAAGGAAAAAGAAACATACTATATGATTCCAAAGGTACCAAGAGCAGTCAAATACATTAAAACAAAAAGCAGTGGTAAGTGCCAGGGCTGGGGAAGAGAGATGTGGTTTCAGTTGGAGAAGATAAAAAGGTGCTAGAGGCATGCTGTAGGAATGGTTGCACAACAATGTGAATGTACTTATGCCACAGAACTGTACCTTTTAAGCATTGTAAAATGTTATTCAAATTTTACCACAATAAATTTTTTTTTAAAGAACCAAAGATGGGGAAAAGCCCAGTGTGGCAGTATACACCTGTAATCCTAGAGCTGGGCAGTGCATACAGGAGGGTCCCTGGAGCATGGAGACCAGCCCACTTAGCCAAATCAGTGAGTTCCAAGTTCAGTGAGAGACCCTGTCTCAAGAAATAAGGTGGAGAGTGATTTAGGAAAACATCTAAAACATCTACATCAAACCTTCTCAAGACAGAATATTATTCAGACGTTCCATCACATTTATAAAGTCCCCTGCTATCTTCAACCCCAGTATTAAATTCTGAAAGTTCTGTACTGCAAGATGCTTTGATTATACCAAAAAAGTTAATAATAGTAAAAGAAAAAATATTTAAAGTATGATTAAAGAACAAGTGTATCAAAACTGAAGCTGATTTTTAAAAAGATCCAAATGAAATTCTAGAAGTAAAAAAATACAATCTCTTCTATTAAAAACTCAGAAGGTAGAACAAGTGTCAGATCGGACTCAGTCGCAGGAGAATTTGCAAACTGGAAAGCTAAAGCAGGAGGAAATATTGTTAAGAGACAGGGAGGAGGACGCAATGGGAAAGCCCAGCATGTCTTTAGAGTTCCACAGGGAGTAAGAAAATTCAAACAGACAATGATGGAGAACTCTCCTTGACTGATAAGAATCAAATCCTGGAAAATGAGAAGCCCAAAAATGAATCTAAGTAAGATCTTAAAAACTCAAGAGAAAAAGCAATGTACTAAAACAGAACAACAAGATTGATGGCTTATCTGATGACAGAAGACACTGGATAATATATTTTAAATGCTTGGGACAAGGTATTACCAGCATAGATGTGTATAGCCAATGAAATTATCTTTCAAAAATAGCACAGGAGTTCGAGGTGTGGCTCAGGTGGTAGAATGTAGACCTAGCATGCACAAAGTCCTCGGTTCAACCCCCAACGATGACATAAGTCACATAACTGGGTTTGGTGGGACATGCTTGTAATTCTCACACTCAAGAGATAGAGGCAGGTAGATCAAATGTTCAAGATCATCCTTGGCTACATGGTGAATTTGAAACTAGCCTGGGATACAGGAAACCTGTCTCAAAAACCAATCAAGCAAGCAAAAAAGCAAATGGAAGACAGGACAAAATAAGGGTATTTCAGGACAAGTAAAGCCTCACAGGGTAGGGTATGTACGGCCCATAGACCCCACTAAAAACACAAATGAAAACACTAGTGATCTCAGGAAGAAGGAAAATATTTCCAAAGAAAGGTATCTTTCTCATGTATCCTAAAAAAAAAATTAAAAATAGTAAATGTGAAGGAAATGAAGGTCATGCTACAGAAGATAAAAATTAGACTAATTTATTAGTGGAATAAAAAAAAAATCAAAGACAGCCAGACATTGTGGCACATAATCCTAGCACTCAGAGACAGAAGTGGGTGAATCCCTACGAGTTTGAGGTTAGCTTTGTCTTCATAGTGAGTTTCAGTCCAGCCAGGGCTACATAGTGAGATCATGTTTCAAAAAATTGGGACCGAAAAAAAAAATCAAGACAAAATCTTAACAGAATGGAATTTAAGCCTTTTTATTCATTTATTTATTTTGTGTGGTGTGGAAAGGCATTAATGTGGAATCAGAAGACAGCTTGTGCGAAGTGGTTCGGTTCTCTCCTTCCACCTAGTACGCACCAGGGATAGAACTCAGGTGTCAGGCTCGGCGGCAAGCACCTTTACCTGCTGAGTCATCTCACTACCCTTAAACCATTTTAAGATCTTTTTATGACTCATGAGGAAAATTAAGATGTTAATTAAGACTTTGAAGCTAATACTTATGATTTTTTAAATCTAGAAATAATGTATATAACTTTCAAACTAATAACTATGGTCTTCTGAATCACATTTTCAGTCTAACATTCTTACATTTGATAGAGCATCTGAGATAGAGAGACTACCCTTTTTCCAGCAAGAAATATGAAGCTAGGCAAGTATGCATCACAGTGAGTGCTCACAGGATCTAGGGTACTAGACTGGCTGTTCTAGAACACTGATCAATTCTACTTTTCATAAATGGAGCATACTTAGCTCTGCCTAGAAGGCTGATTCCACCTTAATATTATCCAAGCGGTCTAGCTACCCCTTCCATTTATTTATTTATATTAGAAAAAAGCAAACAATGACCCACTGTGTGGCAATCACCTGAAACCCTAGCACTTGGGAGATAGGGGCAAGAGGATCAGGAAGGAGTTCAAAGTCATCCTTGGCTACATAACAAATTCAAGATCATCCTAGGTTACAGGAAACTGTATCAAAAAAAAAAAAAATTAATGAGTGAGAGGAGACCAGTCAGGGTACTGCACCACACCTTTAATCCCAGCAGTTGGGAGGCAGAGGCAGGCAGCCATCTGTGAGTTCAAGGCCAAATTGGGCTAAATAGTGAGACCTGGTCTCAAAAATAGGAGGTGGGAGATAGGTGGAGGAAAGGAGGGAGAGGGGAGAGAGAGAGGCAGGGAGGGAAGGAGGGAAGTTGGTTGAATATTCATGCTAACAAGTCAAATCCTAACCCTCAACTCTTGCTTCTCCATTGGGAATAGAGTGGAAGGCTTGTTCCTTGCTAATACTCCAATCAAAAGAGAGCAATCACAAATTTAAACCAAGAGTATTCTTATAATCTCAGCCACTTGGGAGGCTAAGAAGATCACTTGAATCTAGGAGTTTGAAACCAGCCTGGGCAACATAGCAAAATCCCATCTCAAAAAGCAGAAAGAAGGAAGAGAGGGAGGAAGAGACGGTTGGTACATAAATGATTATATCTCAGTGATGTAGCATTTGCTTAGCATGTATGAGGCCCTGAGTTTAATCCCCCCACTCCCCATTTAAAAATAGAATAGAAAAGAAGTTATCTTTAATCATGGGAAACTGTGTATCGAAGGTTCACACACCTCAAAGTGTTAGTGATATTTTTCCCACAGTTGGCAAAACTGTATATTCCACAACATATGGAATTCTACTGAAAGCTTTCACTGGCATTTTGCCTTGTTGAATAAAAGTTAGAGCTATGCTTAGACATTAAAAAAAAAAAAATCAACACTGCCTTTTCACTAGATTAACATTTTAAATGTGACTTAAAATCCTAGGAAAGAATATTGGTGGTAAAATCTAATATATACTGAGCTCTCAATGTGTCAGGAAGAGTTCTAAGTATTTTTGTGAATTCATTTAATACAACATTGGGAGTCAGGCAGTATCTTTACCTTTTTTTTTTTTTTTTTTTTTTTTTACAGAAGATGATCATGAAAAATAGGAATCATCATTTCCCCAGTAATACCATGACCATAGTCAATGATAGATTTAGGTACATTTTTAGATTTGTTTTATTTTTAATTATGTGTTTTGTTTTTGTGGAGTGTATGTCT
Source organism: Eospalax fontanierii (assembly GCA_035773235.1). NCBI lineage: Eukaryota > Metazoa > Chordata > Mammalia > Rodentia > Spalacidae > Eospalax > Eospalax fontanierii. Next base: position 15,773,841 of record CM069540.1, on the reverse strand, counting down.
GTGTGTGTGTGTGTGTGTGTGTGTGTGTGTGTGTGTGTGTGTCTAGGTACATGTGGTTTGTGCATGTGTGAGAACAAGTGCTAACAGAGTTCAGAAATCCCCTGGAGCTAGAGTTACAGGTGGTTGGCTATAAGCTGTTTACGTGGGTGCTGGGAACCTAACTCTGCAAGGCCAGTAGATGCTGATAACCGCTAAGGCATCTCACCAGGCCCAATGGTGGGCTTTGAACCTAAGGTGTTTAACTCTTAACCATTAGCCTCTACTGCCTTCCCTCTCCCAAGATTCTTGCTAGAACTCTATGCTGGTGTTCTAAAGTCTGACCTTGGTGTTCGCTGTCTGCAGGCTCATACTAGATGTGTTTTGCCAAAGTTGACTGTGTTGTTCATTTGAAGAATCAAAATTAGCAGAGAATTCCAAACTCATGTTTCATTTTTATTTATACTTACATATCTCTACAATCCTATGTTGAGCTAGGCAGGATTATCCCCATATGTACCCTGGGACTGTGCCTAGAATTTATTCAACAGGAACTGGATGTAGCATTTCATGCAATGATTTATGTATCTTCATTTTCCTACAACTGCTGATAAAACCTTATAATGTACATAGCTAGGGTTTGGTAAACAATGTTACTATTTGGGAAGAATTACAGGATGGAAAATTAAAGTGTTGCTGGTACAGATTTTTTTCCTGTTATTTATTTATTTTTGAGACAGGATCTCACTGTATAACCCTTGTTGGCCTGGAGTTTGCTAGGTAGACCAGGTTGGCCTCAAACTCTCAGACATCCACCTGCTTCTGCCTCTTGAGTGCTGGCTTTAAAAGTATGTGCCACCACGCCTGACTTTTCTTTCGCCCTTTCTTTCATTCTTTTTTTCTTTAATTATATTAATAAAAACATATTTTCTACCCAGTAACCGATGAACCTAAGGAGTTTAACTCTTAACCATTAGCCTCTATTGCCCTCCCTCTCCCAAGATTCTTGCTAGGATTCTATGCTGGTACCTAAAGTATTGGGTGGGCACAGAAAGAAGGCTGGACACACTGGGGAAATTAGATAATAGAGGTCCATCAGCTTCCAACTCTAAGAACAGACAGGCCATTTTTCTTTCTTCACAGAAAGCTTACTTGTGGGAATAATTTAAGCTTCTTTCAAAAGAAGGAATGGCTTTAACCTGGACTATGGCCAGCTGTGCTAAGAACTGCAGTGAAATTCAGCCACTTTCCTCTTAAAAGTCACTCAACTGGAAATTTTATCAGTGGGAAATCCTCTAAGGGTCAATGACTCTATTTTCTGCAACTTCACAAAATTCATAAAATACTTTTAGTTCTAATTTTCAGTTCTCATCTTCTACACAAACACAGCCCTCACTCACACCAACCCAAAGGGCTGACTTATGGCAGAAGTCACAACAGACTTGTTGGAGTCGACATAATCCACAATCTGTATCCAATACAATGTAATTATAATGTCACCTATGAATCCATTTCTCTTTGTGGTAGCACAGGCATTTGGAATATAGCAACATTCAAGGACAGGACAAGAGAATCACCAAACCTTCCAAGAGAAGCAAGAAATAAAGAACTATCCTCATCATGAAATAACTGAAAATGGCACCTGAAATACCAAGAATCTGAACACCATGCACAGAGAGACCACCATAAGCAAAAGACCACAAGGGACATAGAGACACACGCAGTGTAAGAGCAGAAAAACCCTAACCAAACCAATCGTCCAAGGACTGATGACTCAGAAGATAAAGACAGAAAATCTACAAAGTTTTGGGCCAGGCATGGTTGTACGTGCCTTTACATGCAGCATTTGGGAGGCAAAAGTAGGCAGATCTCTTTGAGTTCAAGGTCAGCCTGATCTACATAGTGAGATCCAGGCCAGCCAGGGCTTCAAAGAGAGACCCTGCCTCAAAAAGAAACAAACAAAAAATCTACACAATTTTCACCAAGGGAAAGAAGCCAATGTACCAATTTCCTATGCCTAATTACACAAATCCCCTTACTCAGTCTTCTATCGTCTGTAGACCATTTCTGTATATAATGCACACACGTAAACAAATTTAATCAGTTATCTGATCCCATGTCTAGAAATGAACACAGAAGAAGGTCTTTCAGGATCTAATCTATTATTTTGAAGTTATTTCATTCTACACTTACTCCAAGGGCAGTTAGGTAACTACAGCACAGTTTCCTACACATCATGTGGTAAGGAAATCTCAGTGTTGTAAGAGGCTGGGGTTCTTCACTTTTCTTTGCAAATTTATAAGCTGGAAAGTGAGTTAGTGGTAGTTCTTGTTTTTGCTTACATTTTTCATTTAATGGTGGAAAAGGATAGGGACAAGGTACAACTATATATAAATTTTTATTTATATTCAAGAAAACACAATTGGTTTGGAATACAGAAAAAGGTGCCCAAAAGTAACTAAAAGAAAAATCAAGTTCTGACAGCCTGAAAAGGGATGAGAAACACTGAGAGATATATAGATTTGCTAAATATCCAACAGTGAAAATATAATTTCTGAGCCAGGCATGATGGTGGATGCCTGTAATTCCTGCATTCAGGGAGGCTGAGGCAGGAGGATTTTGAGTTCTAGATCAGCCTAGGCTATACAGTAAGTCTATCCTCCCACCCCGAGACCCCAGCAAAACCCAAAACATAATTTGTAACAAGAAAAATTTTAGCCAAGTATGACAGCATATACCTGTATTCCCAGAACTCATGAGGTAGAGGAGGATGAGCTCAAGGATATCTTCATCTATATAGCAAGTCTGAAACTAGCCTGGGCTACATGAGACTATCTCAAACAAAAAGCAAGAGGAAGGTGACTAGGGATGTAATTCAGTTGGTAAATCGGTGGCCTAGCTAGCATGCATGAATCCCTGGGTTCAATCCCCAGCACCATGGACAGGAGGATTAGAAGTGCAAGGGACACAGTGAGTTCTAGGCTAGCCTGGAGTACATGAAACCCTGTCTCAAAAAGAAAAAAAGTCCCTTATATCCATACCATTAAAAAAAAAGATATTTTTCAATGTATAAATGCACATAAAGACTCAACATGATTAAAAAATGATTACCAATAGTATACTATTTGTATATTTGATATACAAAAATAAAATGGGGCTGGAGAGATGGCTCAGCAGTTAAGAATGCTTGCTGCCCTTCCAGAGGTCCTGAGTTCATATCTCAGCACTCATATGGGGTAACTTCAGCTCCAAGGGATTTGACACCAACACCTTTTCTGTCCTCTGTGGGTACCTGCACTCACAAGTACAGACATAATTAAAAATAAAACGAATCTTTAAAAATAAATTAAAAATTACAATGAACAAAATTTCCTTTATATTAAATCTCAATTCCTCCGCCCCCATTTCCTTTGTTGCCATTGCTTTCTTTAAAAAATAACATGATTCCACTGAAAAACTTTGTATAGGTTAGAGGATTTGGAAAGGGAGTGAACTCAAATTTCAGCAGCAGTGACAAATTTTATATTATTGTTGAAGCTTGGTAGTACAATTTTGTCAGTAATACTCAAAAATTATAGTAGACATACAGAATTGCAAATTTATATTCTAAAATACAATTATAAATAAATATATATTAGCTTGAGAATTATATAAGTTTAGTTGCTGCAGTATTTTAAAATTTTTTTTTCTTTTGAGACACTGTCTTGCTATGATCAAACTTGAGATACTGTTGTCTCAGTCTCCCAAGTAGCTGAGATTACAAGCATGTACCACCATGCCTGACTCTTTGTAAATTCTTAAGAAGAAAAAGGTAAAAGACAGCTTTCTTTGCATAACCATTCCCAAGATGGAAACAGAGTAAATAGTAAAATGTGGTAAAAATGCCTGGAGAAATAAAGCAGGAGCCAACTGACAATTCAAAACTCATGTTATCTGGACTGTGGGCCCATGTAGCTACATACATACTGCAGGAATTCTACAAGTCCATCATAGTACAGGGAGTAAAAAGACACATGAAGGTTTTCAAAGAGAAGTCCTTCCTCCAATATGTCAATTTCTCGCCTCATCCTAGGGCCCTTTCACAAACTTAAACTTTCCCTCTAAGAGCTTATTCTGGGGACTGCGGATGGAGCTAGGGATGGAACACAGTTAGGAGAGTGCCTATCTAGCATATCTGAAGCCCTGGGTTCCATCTCCAGCATCAATCACAGTAGCAATAGCCTATAATCTGAGCACTGGAGAGATGGAGCCAAGATCAGGGATTAGGGCACCTTCTGGTACAGAGTGAGTTCAAGGCCAACCTGGTTTGAGACTCTGTCTCAAAAAAAAAAAAAAGTTCAAAGCTCACATTGAAGGATTTATACAAAAATTCCAAAGTATCAAGGCACTACAGTAGATATCTATACAACATCTGGAAGACTGAGGCAGGAAGACCTGTGTTTAAGGCCAACCTGGGCTACATAGGCAGTTCAAGACAGTTTAAGCCTAAGGTACAGAGCAAAACAAGTCTCCAAAAAGAAGCCTAGGCAGAATTTGTTTTCTTCTAGTCCTATGTATAACACATATGGGACGGTTGGATCTGTCTGAATAACCCTTCTCAGCAAGAGTCCTGAACACAGAGCATTATTCTAGAGAACCTCTAGATAGATCACCTACTTCCTCATTTAGTGCTGCTCTAATGCTGGTTTAGCTCCAAAAATGCCAAGAGAAGTTGACATACTGGAGGAAGGACTTCTCTTTGAAAGCTTTTATTGGTTTTCTACTTCCTGAACTACGGACTTGTACAACTCTTGCTTATGCAATATTGGGCTACATAAGTTCAGATAATAGAAGTTTTGAATGATACACACACAGGCACAAAAAGAAAAAACCTTCTATCATGTCTTTTATATAAGATTTTCTAAAAACTTTGGATTCCAATCAGCTAGAAAGCAAAATGCAGCAAATCATCTTTATATCTTTGTCTCTTGCCCATATGGTCCAAGGAAATAAAGATCTTTAATGAGGAATTCATGAATCATAATATGAGTCTACACTATAAGCAGCAGGGCTCCAAATAATGTACCAACACCTGGTCTAAATTGTTAAATTTTTTAAAGGCACTCCCAAAAAGAAAATGCAAAATCCAAATGCCTCTTCCAGAGAGAAGACCCAGTCTCAAGTTATGAATTTAGTAAGTAGCTTGCATAGCTGAAATGACTCTGAAACTGAGAAACCACAACTCAAAATAGCCTGAACACTTTTGTTATCTCAAAAAATGGGCAGTTAGCCATCCATTCCTCCCTCCTAGTATATATTCAACTTCTTCAGTCAAAGACCATTGTGAACTTGATGAGACTTCAAATCTGTCTATACCAGATGTTTGAAAGTTGGAGATTAGAAGAACCAATTGCCCAATAATTCCAAATGTTTTATATATTTTAAAAAATAATGCTATGCATGTATTCAGACTTAACTTTTTATACTGCATGTCTATGACCAGAACAGACATGGCCCAATCAAGAACCTTCTCAAGATCTATTGAGAAAACAAACATCTCAGCAAGTGTGTCACACCAGAGCAGGCACATACTCTACTGGACTGGAGGCTTCTTCGATAAGGTAGCCATTCCCATCTGCCCTTTCCTATGGGTGGGGCAAATCACCAGGGAACTCTCAGAGTTTTTATTTTTTAAATATGTGTTTTCTTTTTTGTATTTTCTTTATATCTAATTTGGGGGGGGGGTAGAGTGGATGCATGCATGTGAAGTCAGAAGACAGATAGCTTATGGGAGTCAGTTCTCTCCCACCCAGGTTTGTCAGATTTGGTAACAAGTGTCTTTACCTGCTGAACCATCTCACTGGCCCTCATCAGGATGCTTGTTGTTTGAGACATGGTCTCCCCGTAACCCCAGCTGGCCTGGAATTCAATGTATGTAGACCAGGCTGGCCTCGAGCTCACAGAGACCCTCCAGCCTCTGCCTCCCGAGTGTTGGAATTAAAGGCATGTGCCACCATTCCCAGCATGGATGCTTTATTTTTAAACAGACATCAAGTATTAAAACCTAGTGCTGAAGAGATGGGTCAGTGGTCAAGGGCACTTACTACTCTCAAGGAGAACCCAGGCTCAGCTCCAGTACCCACACTGAGCAGCTTACAATAGCTTGTTCCTCTTCTGACGTCTTTGGGCACCTATATACACATAATAAACATAAACCCAAACAGGAAGACACACATACACTAAATAAATAAATCTTTTTTTAAAGAAAAGAAGAAAGCCCTAGCCCCACAGAAGCAGTTTCCCTACTGCTATCCTTTCTCTATGACAGAAGTTGGGGCAGACGGGGGAACCCAAAACTACTATTGATTTTTACTGTGTTCATTTAGAATTATATCAATGTTATTTAAATAATGGCTAACTTCCTATTATGTATATAAAAACAAACATTTAAGTTGTGGCTCCACTAAAATCATAAAGATAGGGGCTGGAGAGATGGCTCAGCAGTTAGAGCATTGGCTCTCTTGCAGAGGACTCAGGTTCAATTCCCAGCACTCACATGGCAGCTGACAACTATCCATAACTCCAGTTCCAGGGGAATCTGACGCCCTCTTCTGACCTCCTCGGGCATTGTATGACATGGGTGTACTTACATAATGCAGGCATTACACTCATACACATCACATAAAAATAATAAATAAAATATTCAAATCGTAAAGATAGTTGTATACACATACACAATTTCCAAAAATCTATTCTCTGGGTCACATGAGTACTAAATACCATTAGAATAAAGTTTACATTTGTCCCATTCTTCCTAAAGTTTCTTTCCATCTGGGGACAAAGTTTTTCAAATGAAACTTCATGATCCCCAAAAGAATACACAAATTTATTTTAAATGTTATTTAGTTCTTATGGGCTTCAAGCTTAGCTGTCACATACACGATTTTTTTAGAGCCCTTATCTGTTTCGCAGGTGTGAGGTATTTAGAGGGATAGAGGAAGGGTAGGAAACCATGCTGTGAGGATGAGGTGTGGCTAGAAGCATAAGTCACATCCTTCTCACACAGGCCCGTCACAAAGACCATGCCAAAACCAGGCTTTGCAGATGCTGCTGCCAGTCCAGGCCAGACAGAAACATGACTGACAGCATTCCTATTGCTTCGGAATCTCACTGGGACTTCTCCACTGAGGTTTAACAACCCTGATCTAAGTAGATGAGGAATGGTGCAACGATATATCCAGAAGATCTGGATTAAGAGAGCGAGAGTTTGACTCCAGACTAACTAGCCATAAGGAGGCTACTTAATTTCTCTAAACCACTGTTTCCTTATCTATAACAGGGGGACCACATATCATCTACCCACAGGATTGTTACAGGATCACCAACACAAAAGTATTTTATAAGCACTACAGAGATGGCACTTTCCACACAAGCATGTGGACCTGCATTTAGAGCCATGTAAAATGCTGGACATGGAGTTATACATATGGAAACCCAGCAGTAGGGGAAAGGAGTAACAGGTGAATCCCCAGGGCTCACTGGCCAGCCATTAGCACTGAAGCAGTGAGTTCCAGGTTCAGTGAGAGACTATCAGAAAATAAGGGAAAAGCAATTGAGGAAGACATTTCTAACTTCAACCTCTGGCCTCTGCACACGCACACACCCACACAAACACGTACACATAACACACACACACACAGAGTATTCCATGAACTGTAAAGGTTTATACAAATGTCCTTACTTAATTGTTCTATTTAATATAGAAACTATATACTAATTTTAAAAATTTGAAAATATAAAAAAAGAGCCTGGCACGGTGGCCTACGCCTTTAATCCCAGCACTCAGAAGGCAAAGGCAGGTGGATCTCTGGGAGTTAAGGCCAGCCTGGCCTACATAAGAGTTCCAGGCCAGCTGTGGCTACAAGGACATCTCAAAAGACAAAAAGAAAAGAAGATGCAAATAAGAATTAAGACAAGGATCACTGGCAGGCCCATTACTCAGATATTGCTGTTTGCTTGAACTGAAATAAATCCAATACCAATCAAAAGAAATTAAAGCAAAAATAAGCCTAGATGTTACTATAACAAGTGACTATGCTGCTGGCCTTTTTAAGGCAAAGCAGCCTTTCCCATCGACCAGTTGGGAGTGAAGACAATGCCACTATCTGTTCCAGAACTGGTCCCAAAAGCATATGATATATGGGTGAGGCATATAAAAGTCAAGCCCACAAATACTCCCAAAATAAATATTTCATGAGTCCAAGGAACAATTACAACACATGACTTCAGATGCCATGGAAGGCAAAGTATCCGAAGCCCCATTAATAAAACTGACATGACTGTGATGGTCACATCAACAACTGACAGCTTTCTATAGGCGTGTCAATGGGAAAGAAAGCCAACTTTAGATACCGGGCTGAAAGATGGCCAGTCTAGGCCTTTCCTCTACTTTCAGGTCACTCACTACACCCTCCAGAGAACCTGTGTCCCTCCTTTTTCACCCCCACGCTTCCCTTGCTGCCCCTCTCCTTTGCTTTGCTGCTGCACTGAATTTGCTCTTGATGTTTTCACATACAATCAACTATTATTTAGCAATTTAAAAAAGAATAAAATTCTACAAAAATAATAATAATAATAATAAAAACTTTTAAAAAGTCAGGCATGGTGGTGCATGCCTTTAGTGCCAGCACAAGGGAGGCAGAGGCAGGCAGAGGCAGGCAGATCTTTGTTAATTCAAGGCCAACCTGGTCTACATAGTGAACTCCAGGCCAGCTGTGGTTACAGGGAGACCTTGTCTCAAAAAAACTTAAAATAAATAAATAAATAAATAAAAGAATGAAGTTCTGGTACATACTACACCATGGGTGAACCTGAAAATATTATGTGAAATGAGAAGTCACATAAAAGTCACATACTGTACAATTCTATTCATACAAAAGGTCCAGAAAAGGAGTTTGATGAGATGGCTCAGCAGTTAGGAGCATTGGCTGCTCTTGCAGCGAACCCTGGTTCGAGTCCCAGCACCACAATCATTTGTAACTCCAGTTCCAGGAGATCTGATGTCCTCTTCTGGCCTCCATGAGCACTGCATGACATGGGTCCACCTACATCCATGCAGGCAATACACTCACACACATAAAATAAAATAAATAAAATTTTAAGTGTTCAGAAAAGGCAAAACTAGGAAAGTAAACAGGGGTAGGGGAGGTAAAGCGGTGAAAGAATGAGTGATGTGACTAGGCATGGGGCTTCTTTCTGAGTACTCAAAACTGATCTAAAAGTAGATCAATGGGGAGGAGGGCAAGTAGAGGCTATGGGGCAGGTAAAGATGAACCAAACACTTTATATTCACATATAAAGTAAAATAAAACCCATTATTATGTATAATACATGCTAACAAATTTCTCAAAAATGGTTGTAAAATTAGATTTTAATAACAGTTGCTATAATCAATAATATTACAAAAAAGCAATGAATTGTATAGGATCTTGAACAGGGAGGAAGACAGCCAGGCATGGTAGTGTAGCACCCACGAGGATAACCACAAGTTCAAGGCCAACCAAGGCCACATAGCAGCCCGAGACCTTCCGGAGCCCCACAGTGAAGCCTGTCAGCACCCCTAAAAAGAATTTCTTAAGGGGGCTGGGAATTTGGCACAGTAATTAAGCACATAAGTAATTTGGCACATAAGCACTATGCAAATGTGAGTTTAGATCCCTAGAATCCACATAAATGCCAGATGGGCATGGCAGACCACCTGTAATTTCAGCCTTGGAAGGCAGGAGGCAGGGGATTCCCCAGAGGAAGGAGGAAGCTATCAAAACTAGCCATATCAGCTGAGCTCTGGGTTTGATTGAGAGACTTGCCTGAATGAATAGATGAACGAGCAATCAGGGGCTGGAGAAATGGCTCAGCAGTTAAGAGCACTGACTGCTCTTGCAGAAGACCCAGGTTCGAATCCCAACACCCACATGGCAGCTAACAAGTAACTCAGTTCCAGGGGATCCAACAACCTCTTCTGTCCTCCATGGGCATTGCATGACACAGGTGCACTTGCATACATGCAGGCAATACTCACATACACATAAAATAAAAATAAAGCAAAAAGAATTTTTTAAAATTTTTTTAAAAAGAACAATCGGGATGATTCTTGTGGACATCAACCTCCAAACATCTACATGCACATAGTGCCCACATACGTATGCCCACACACATAAAACATGCATGCACATGCATGCACACCACACACATGTGAAAATGAAAAAAACAATTGTTTTTTAAATTCCCATTATACCTCTTCCCTAAGTGTGGAGCAACACTGATGACTCAGCTGTTAGATATATAGTGACCAGGCTTCTCTGCTTAACAATATCCACAAACTACAAATCCAAATGAGTCCTGCTCCCCAAAAAATGTTATATTAATCACGCTTGGAGTTGAAACTTGGTCCTCAGATGCTTGAAAATTCTCCACCCTGGCATGGGTCATTTCTTCCCTTGGAAGGCATTTCTTACTATACCCTTGAATGTTCGAATCCTATCATCTTAAAATGCCCAGCACAGCCAGCGGTCTTAACTGCTGAGCTGCCTCTCCAGCCCCTTGTTTTGTTTTTTAAGACAGCCTTTCACTATCTTTGTATGCTTTATATTTCCTATACACCTGAAGTTGAGAAAAACTTCTCATACAAGGAAGTTTCAAAAGTGGAAAAAATTTAAGGAGCTCTGACTTAAACCACGGATGGTAAATAAAGTGCTGGGCTCAGGAATGTCCACTTCAGTAGAAAATGGACATTTTCTTGACCAAAAAAAAGACTAACGTGATATACATATATACATAATTGGAATGAAATTCTCAAAAAGAAGCTTCAGAACAGGCATACTCTCCCCTCCCTTCCAAGAAACACTCTGATTATATAAATTCCAAAATACTTGGAATTTGGTTCCATTATTTTAGAGTAACAGCGTTTGATTTTTGCAAGATCAGAGATCTAGTACACAATGCTATTATTACTTTTTCTACTCATTTCTAAATTAATTCCTTCTCCACTTTCCCTGCAACATCCAAAGTCCAGGTCTGTATTTTTTTTCATGACCACCTGATTTACAAGCCTTTTAACTTCTCTCCCTTCAAAGCTCCCTCTCCTTTAACAGTATTTCTTGAGCCATCTGTGTTTCAGTGTTGAGGGTAGGAACTGGGGAGCAGAAAAAAAAATAATGTATCAAATTAGGTCTCTTTTCCCAACACATTGCAGTTGGGAACTTGAGAGCAGTACAGGTTCTACACATTTAAGAGCCACAATTGGCATTAAGAATTCCAAACTTCCGAACAAGAGACAGATTCTCTGGCCCCTTAGAACCATATGCTCTCATCCTCCCCTCCAACTCACTCTGTGCATCTTGTTAGGAAAGACCTTCTGTTCAGCTGCCCATATGCCGTCACTGACCTCAAGGCCCGTTTCTTTCCAACTTGCCTCCTGAGCTGCAAGCAGACAATCTACTGGTTTCATTAGAGTAACAGCATAGCAACTTCTAAGTCCCCTTGTTAATGACTGTTCATCAGCCCAGTCCTTTCTACTTTTAGTTCAACCTCAAATCCTTTTTTGTGTGCTAGGAAGTATGTGACTATGTGTAATTTTTTCAGCTTATGACTAACCTTTTCAGTATTTTGCCTCATGTCTGTGACCCTATTTCTTACATGATAGTCACCTTTAGAGCATCTTAAAAAATAGAAAGGGCTTGACCTCTACCCCTGGAGAGCCTTCAGTAACTCTAGGATGGGAGCTGGACATCTTTACATCTAAAAAGCCCCGCTGGTGATTCTCACACACACAGCCTGAGAAACACCAATTTATGACAATGCTCTTCATACAGAACACATTCGTTTTGCTTACTAATTCATGGCATGAGAGCTCATAAATAACTTTTCTCTAAATAGCCTCACCAGATATCAAGCCCTTGACTGCACTAGCTGTGTTCCAAGTGCAACATGTGGTTTTAAGATTTCATTTCCTGAAGTACTACATGGAGGGACACTATTACCTTGTCTCTTTACACTGTTTCCCATTTGTTGAAAAATGGAATCCTGGACCACAGCCATGGGAGACAACACTACAGAAGAACGTACTCTGGGGTCTGAGATTAAAATTAGCTACAAAGAGAACAGAACAAGGTAGCATCCAGCACTCCTACTGAACACTTCTTACTAAATCTGTACACAAGAACCGGAGTTTGGTCTGAGCTGCTCCCAGCTTCCTAGTTACCAGTATCCTGCTTGAGACAGTCCAGGGCCCTGAAGGCCCAGGAAGATGTTGGGCTGCTGAACTGACTGTACGAGCACCACAGCGTTCTCATCAGATCAGTACAAGCCCCACCCAGACCGTGGCCTCCCAGCAGCCCTGGCACACACTATTTACACAGCTCAGTAAAGTATGAACTTTTCCAGAGTTGTTCACAGGCAAGAGCAGTCTGAGTCACCCCGCCTAGATCACTAAGTGTGACAGTGGCCAGAGAGCTGTGGAGACATCGGTCTCAACACCTCTTTTCCTGTTTCAGGAGTGGGCTCCTCCGTAGAAATCACCCCCGTTATGACAGCTGTGGGCTCCACGGATCTGCGGACAGCCACTGGCCACCAGGAAAGTGGGGACTGGGGCGAGGACACCCAGCTTTCGCCCGCCCGCCCGGGCAGGGGCTGCAGAGCCCACATTCCACAGGCCTCGCGCAGCTCCATCTTGCTTCCTGCCAGAAGGAGGGGCAGAGGAGGAGGGTCCCCGAGTCTGGAGAGGTCCCCGCGTGAGGAAGCCGTTTGACAGCAGGTAAAGCGGGGTGGAAAGCTCCACGGGAGGGAAGAAGATGAGAGACCTCGGGGTCAGGGCAGGAGGGAAAACGGGGCTCCGGGGCACGGATGGATCCCTCGCAGGAAGGTGCTGGATAGTGCCGGAGGTGAGCGCGCAAGTCAATGCCCCGGAGGGAAGGAAGCCGAGTAAGGCAAGTGGGAAAAGGGGTAAGAGCCCCGGGGAGGGCTGGGCGGGTGGGGCTCGGAGTGGGGGGCAGGAGGACGAGAACGGCCAGCAGCGGGGAACAAATGCGAATCCAGGAAGGAAAAGCCGGGAGCCCGTAGGAGTACCCACCCACAACCCGGCCTGGGGAGGCCTAAAAAGGAGCTAGAGCAAGGTAGACAGAGCGAGGGGCCAGCCTGCCCAGGGGAGGGACCGCAAGTCAGCCTAACAACTCTCACTCCCGGAGCGCCGACTGCCAGCACACACACGCTCGGCTCGGCACTTTACAGATACATCCTCGCCGAACCTTCGCCACGCAGCCGCGAGGCAGGCTTTCCTCTCGGTGCCCCCATTTTACAGATGGGGAAACTGAGGCCCAGACCGGCTCAGAGCCTAGCTCAAGGTCACAACGCCGGGAAGTCAGCATTCGAACCCACGCGCAAAGCCACCGGCAGGCCACCCCGCGAAGGGCAGCCGCGAGGCGGACCCGGACCCCCGGGACGTCGCCCGCCTTCGGCCCGATGCCAGGCCCGGCGCGCTCACCCGGACGAGGTTGCTGACGGCCGCCTGCACGGCCGCCACGGGCGCGGTGAGGTCAGGAATGGCTTTGCCGTCCACCTCGCCTTCTTCGTGCATGATCACCAGGTGCGAGATCTGCTGAGCCACCGGCTCCAGGATGCTCTCGATCGTACGCGTGTGGAACACCGGCATCGCGGCGGCGAGCGGGGCGGCGAACCGCGGACAGACAGAATCGGGGTCCGGGCGGCCGGGAGCCGGAGACCAGGGACGCACTCGCCGAGGCGACTGGAGTCCGGGCTTCCCTCGGCGTAACCAAGCCCCACGGGCGCCCCGCCCCCTCCACGTCGCCGCGCCCAATGGCAACGCCGCTCAGACCCTGGACGCCGCTCCGATTGGCCCGCCTCCGACAGGCTCCGCCCCCTCACGACCGCGCCGCCAAAGTGCGCCCCGCCCCCATTCCCAAGGGAGGGGCCTGGGATGGAGGGCTGCGCCGCAGGGATCGCGAGCGGCTTCCCAAGCCCTCACGCGGGGCGCTCCTTATAAGGGCATGGTGGGAGCGGAGCGCGCGGCCGCCGGCGGATGGCCCCGCCCCCTTGGGCCTCCTCCCTCCTCAGAGCGCCCGAGCCCCGCCCCTCCGCAGGATCACCTCAGAGGGGCGGGGTCTGCTCACCGGGCGCAGCGCCTGGGGTTCCCCGCTGGGTTTCTACTTTTCCTTTCACCCGGCAGTCCCGACTCTTCCCGACTGCTAGTAGAACCTCGGAAGATCGGGGCCGCCCAGCGGTCCGAGTGACCCGAGTGTCCCGGGAGTTACAGAGGCTCACACGGTCCCCAGGTACTCTCGGGTGACAGACAGTTGATGTCTCCTAGACCTCCTTCTAGGCATGCACTAGAACGCCGCGTGTTCTAGGGGTTAATCAAACTTTAGTTAAAACTAGAGACCTGCCTCGTTCTTTTTAGTGACTGTGTGTTAGTCCATTCCTGGGCATCCGCTCAGGTTCCGTTCCAGTTTTTGCTACAGAGTCCTGAAGGACTGGCGATGTAGCTCCGTTGCAAGGAAGATCAAAAGTTCAAGAGCATCCTCAGCTACGTAGAGATTTTGAGGCCAGCCTGGGCTACATGTGACTCTCAAATCATCATCATCATCATCATCCTGAGTCTAGGCACCCTGGAGCACATCTGTGCTTCCAGCACCGGAGAGTCTGAGGCAAGAGGATCATTTGAGCCAAGGATTACCCAGCCAGTATAGACAATATAGCATGATCTCTTCTCAGAAAAAATAAAGGAGGCGGATGAAAATAGAAAAGTTTGTGTTTGACGTTGATAGGTAAGAACAAGTTGCCCAGTCCCCTCCCCGCATTTGAGACGTGTTCTGCATGCCTTCCTAACCTCAGATACTCTTGCTCTCATTCTGAGGAGAAAGTCTTTCATTAATGCCTCCAAGAAAAGAGCCTCAAGTCAGACAAAAATGTGTCCGAAGAGCTTACATGTTGCAGAAAGCTGACCTGCATGTTGGCCCGCCTCGTTTTTTAAACTTTTATTTATTTATTTTTACTGTTTGTGTATAGGTATTATGTCTTGCATGTATGCAAGCGCACCCGTGTCTTGCAGTGCCTGTGGAGGACAGAAGAGGAGTTCCGGTCCCCTGGAACCAGAGTTACTGAAGGTTGTTAGCAGCCATGTGGGTGCTAGAAATTGAACCCGGATCCTCTGCCAGCGCAGCCAGTACTCTGAACTGCTGAGCCATCTCTCCACCGGAACTGCCTAACTTTTAAAGTCATTTTTAATCTAGAAATACATGTTCTCTGTTTCTGCTGGGTATGGTGCCAAGACTTGAACTTCCCTTTCTTTCATGGTGAGGTTTCTATTAGTTTCCAGGTCTCTAGTCAGTGGACTTCAGCTTACTCAAGTCTTTATCTAAATTCAGGTATATGAAGAATGCCATTTTATTCTTCTGTTTTACAAATGAGAAAAGTAGGGTTCTGAAATTTGTTTTAGATGACACACAGGACCAGTAGTCAATATATGGGGATCATTACAAAATGACCCTTAGTTTAAAGCAGGGAAACACCGTTAAAGATACAGAAATGAAACTGGGAGCAAGCTCAGTTGGTAGAGAGTTTGCTCAGCAGGCGAAAAGCCTGGGCCAATCCATAAACATAAACAGGGCAGAGCACACCTGCAATCTCAGTACCCAGGAGACGGGAGCAAGACGGTCAGAAGTTCACGGTCTTCCTCAGCTTTACAGTGAGTTTGAGGCCAGCCTGGGCTACATGAGACCCTGTCAGAAAGAGAGAAAGAGAAAGCAGAGAGAAAGAAATGAAATTAATAAATAAGCTAGAAATTTGAGGAAATGTGTGAGAAGCACAAGGGTCCATCTAAACTTGAAGAGGCCCTGTCTCCTGTTCTGCAGACTAGAGCAAGTCCTTTCCACCTAGGGGAGAGCTCACTTTTACCTCCTGTTTTGGTACACAACTTCCTCAGCCTCCTTCCTACTAGACTCCAAGGGGCAAATGCCTCTCTCCCTGTCTAGGGCAAATTCTTATTTTTTTTTTTTTAAAAAAAAGGTTGAAATGTACAAGGCTTTTCTTTGAGTGGCCTCTCAATTTGCCATTTTGTTTCTATTTACTATGTAATATCCTGTCTTCTGGATAGATGGATCACCTGTGGAGTATCTACAAACCCTTCTAGAAACTTAGGGGTTCATGCAACCCACTAACTGACTGTTAGAATTCTTCTACCAGTTGCTGGACTGATTCTTTGTTCTCTGGCTAGGGAGAAGGAAGTCAAGCCAGGCTGCTTCCCCTTTGAATAGACCTGCCCCCTTATGCCTACAGCAGATGGGTGATCTTCAAAGGCATTATACCCTCCACTGAGACTCAACAATTTACTCCCTCTAAATCAACTGTCAAACCTGCTATGGCATTCAGCTTCAATTGTTACTATGCCCCATTCTCCTGGAAGCCAGAGGGAGGATACATTGAACTTTGACCAGGGTGGGACAAGTGGCAGTGATGATGACTGGGCCAGAGCAAGTTAATGTAAGTCAGGCAAGGCCTGAAGGCCAAAGGACTGAGGACTAGGCAGCTGAAAACCTGTCCAGGAAAGGTAAGAGAAGGCTCTGTCGTTCCATCAGGCTTGATTTCTATACGACAGACTGAAAGATGAAATGTAGAGTAAAGACAGCGACCACAGACAGTTTGTGCTTCTGCGTACAGGGCTCCACGCAGCTGCAGTGATGGTAGACCCATGAACCAGGCTCTGATTACACAGAGGCTTAATACGTAAATAACTCCCCAGACCCCTTCCTTATAGAACCTTTCATCAAAACTAATTTTTAAAATATTTGTCCATTGCTACCACAGATGTCAAAGTTGCTTTCTTCACATACTGCTTTGTAGAAGGAATAGTAGTAACATTTGGATGATGAAACTATGTACGATTTTTGCTTTAAAAAATAATTTCATTATGTATATTTATTTGTGGACAGGGGGTATGCTATAGCACACATGTGGAAGTCAGAGGACAACCTGAGAGCATCTGTTCTCTCCTACTGTGTGGGTGCCAGGGAGTGAACTCAGGTTGTCTAGCTTGGTGGAAAGCACTTTTACCTGCTGAGCCCTCTGGCTGTCCCATGCACAATTTTTTCTATAAAGTCTCCTATCCCCCACTTTACTGATGGAATACTTAGGATCAGTTTAGCATGTTCTTCTGCCCTACATAGTTTCTGCAAGTTGGTAGCAAGATTCAGAGGCTTGATGTGTATTAATCTTTACCTATAATATATCATCCCTGCCTCCCAATTTTATAATCCAGGCTACTCATTACCAGGCATATTAACTTTCTAAGATACCTCTTTGCAGAGTCCTTTGCTCCCCTCATCCTACATCTATATCAATTTCTGTTCTCCCCACATTCACAGGTACCCTCTAAAATCTGTTAATACACATTAACACCAACACCTTCCACAGTCTGGGCCCAGACCAACCTTGCTGCCTTCTGCTTCCCAAGCCAGACCCACATGCAGGGAAGGTAGTTAGCACTAAGAACTCACACTCAGAATCATTAGTACTTAAACTATAATCCTAGTTCTATGGTTTAACCAAGATACAGAGCTAGCTAATGGCTTTTCTTCTCTCTAAGTAAAAGTGAGATAATGTCACCTTCACAGAGTCTATGTAAAGATCACTGACGAATTTATATAGAGTGCAGAAGGGAATGAGGATGTGTTTCAGTTGGCAGCGTGCTTGCCTAGCGTGCGCAAGGCCCTGGGTTTGATGCCAAGCACCACAAAAATCAGGCATGGTGGCCCATGCCTATAATCCCATACTTGGGAGGTGGAGGTAGGAAGATCAGAAGTTCAAGGTCATCTTCTTCTACACAGCGAGTTCAGCATCAGCCTAGACTACAGGAGGCGAGAACCTGCCTAAAAACAAACAAAAAAACAAACAATAGAGATCAGGAGAACTTCAGGAAAAGGGATCGTTATTATTATTGGGACAATCAGGCATATTCACAGACTCCCAAAACCCTTGATAGAATTTCACTTTGAGAGCTGTGCTTTCAATGCTTGTATACGCTTTGAGAGTTATGGTAGGCAAGATTCTAAGATACTCCCCATGCCCACTGGTCACAGAGACTGTTTGCTGCCAGGTAGGTGAGTCCCCATGGATCTGTGAATGAGACGCAGTCTATGGGGCAGTAGAACAAAATCTATTCTCCAAGGAATAACACCTGTCAGGGTGAATACAGTTCATGGAAATTTTGGTCAAGGCTAAAGTTGGATCTGCATTCTGAGTCTTTTGTATTGTGTGGGGACTCTCGGTTTCTCTGCAGGTTTTTGTACTTAGCTAGCCTCTGATTAAATTTTGGAGCATTCTATGTCAGCTGTGTATCTAAGGGTTTACTTAGAAGGTCTGAATACAGTTTGTGAACACATGAGTGAGCATACAACTTAACACACACACACACACACACACACACACACACACACACACACACACGCTGATTTCCCAGCTTACCTCAGATGAACCTTTTTCTCTTTAGACCACCCCACTTTCCCAGCCCTTTCCCCACACGTCCCCACTTCAGAACCACATAGTGGCTTGGTTAGTAGCTCTTCCTTCCCTTCCCAGATGCTGACATATATACACCATGCCCTGCCCTCTACCCCCACCCAAAACCACAAACACTTCCTCAGTCCACTTGAAAACAATGTGGCTCTTTTCTTTTCCTGACCAATTTTTTTTAATGCAATGTGCGTTTATTTTACATATTTTCCAATTTTCACACCTTTTGATTGGTACCTCAGATTTAAGATTTATTTGTATTTTCTTTTTTAGTGAATTTTTGTAAATTTCATACAATATATTTTGATCATATTTAGATCCCCTTTCCTACCTACACTCCCTCTTACTATCCCACTTGCCTAATTTCATGTATTATATTGTACACACATATATATACATATATATTTACATTTATATATATATATATATACATATATATATATATATACACACACACACAAACACACACTAAGGACTATAGAGTCAAATTTGTGTCCCCAAATGCTCTTCTATGTGGGTGCATCCACACTGGTGCCTGATTAATCTACAAAGAGTCTCACCCTTAAAAGGGATTGATTGACTCTTTCCCTCCCAACAGTTATGGGTTGCCAATAGTTCCCCAAGTAGGGTTGGCGTTTCTTACCCACTTCCCACATCTCTGCTGGGACTCTGTCTGGCTTGCGCTTACATGGTACTTGTGTATGCTGTCACCATTGCTGTGAGTTCAAGATGAGTAACTCCCCAGTTGTCTGGAAAATTGCTTCCTTGTGGTCATCCACCTCCTCTCCCTCTTACAATCTTCCAGCCCCTCTTCTGCAACGATCCCTGAGCCTTGGGAGGCAGAGGTTTGATATGTCCAATTCAGGGATACTCAGTCTACCATCTCTTATTCTCTGTATGTTTGCCAGTTGTGGGTGTCTGTGTTAATCACCATCTGCTGCCTAAGGAAGTGTCTCTGGTGAAGTTGAGAGATGAATTAAATCAAGGCAGGTCTGGGAGAGCTTGTGGATCTGGGGAGGACAAGAATCTCAGCAACCCAAACAAGCCTGAGAGCTTAGATGGTGGAGGGAACTCACTACAGGTTTCTATTTTAATTATTTTTTAATTATGAGTATGTGTGTGGCTATGTGGAAGTGAGTGTAGGTGTCCTCACTGTCCAGAAGAGGACATTGAATCTACTGGAACTAGCATTACAGGTGGTTGTAAGTTACCCAACATGTGTGGGTGCCGAGAACTAAACTCAGATCCTCTGCAAAATCAATACCCTGCTTGCAACCGCTGAGCCATTTCTTCAGCCTCTGCACTTCAAGATTATGCACTGAGCCAGAAAACTACAAAAGCTATTAAAATAATGTGAAATTCCAGCCCCTAGAACTACTTTAATTTATTTTAATATATGCTCTTGCTATCTGGGCATATATATGTGTATTCAAATTTTTATGATACATTTAATTTTTTTTTCATTTATTTGTTTTTATTTTAAGGGTATGAGTGTTTGGCCTGTGGGTTTGTAGTGCACCATGTGTATGCAATGCCTATGGTGACCAGAAGAGGACATTGGATCTCCTGTGGGTTCTGGGAACTGAATGTGATTCCTCTGCAAGAGCAGCCAAGATTTTTTTAATCACACAAATTTTTTATTGAGATGATTTATATGTCATACAATCTACCCCTTAAAAGTATGATGATCAATGTTTTTTCCTATTGTCTTCATCCTATCATTATATCAAGAGTAAGCCTGGCATGGTGGTGCAGAAGGTGGAGGGAGAAGCAGATAGAGCTCTGAGTTAAAGGCCAGTCTGCTCTATATTGTGAGTTCCAGGCCAGCCAGGGGTACATAGTAAGATCCTATCTCAAAATAAATATTAGTCAGTATTAAATAAAAAATTTAAAAATCCAACAACACAATTTATGTCCATGACATTGAATATTCTTCAAAAATAAGATTTTTTTTGAGACAGGCTCTCATGTATTTCAGGTTGACTAAGTTGAACTTCTGACCTTCCTGCCTCAGCCATCCCAGTGCTTGGATTACATGTATGTACTACCACACACATTTTTTAAATTTGGTGTTCTTTTGTTTTTTTTTTTAATAGTTTAAGAGCATTTGCTGCTCTTGCAGAAGACCTAGATTCAGTTCCCAGAGTCCACATTGGGTAGATGTGGACTGCTTATAACTCTAGTTCCAAGAGATATGACATCTTCTGACCTCCAGAGGTATTGCATGCACATGGTGCATATACTAGCAAGCAGGCATACACACACATATAAAATAAGAATTAAAAAGATTTTTCATCTCTGAGACAAAGGGCATGGGGGGCAGATAGTGGGAAAAGGGAATGACTGAGAACAAAGTATAATGAGACATATAAAAATGCCATAATGAAACCCACTGTTTTGTATTCCGACCTAAAATTTTAATTAAAAATAGATTTTTTCATTTTCTTACTGTATTAGTCAAGGTTCTACAGAGAAACAGAACCAGTAGGTGATATAGATCCTTTCTACATGTATACCCTATGGCCCAGTTCCTCTGCATGTGTATGTATAGTGTATGATATATGTTCATCTCTGTGAGTGGGGGCACATGTGTGTCATTGCACATGCATGCCATGGTACATATGTGGAGGTCAGAGGAAAACCTCAAGTGTCAGTCCTCCACCTTTGTTAGTCTTCCACCTTTGTCTGCTACCTCCTTGTGGAATGTGCAGAAGAGGATGTCCAATCTCCTGGAGCTGGAGTTACAGGCAGCTGTGAGCCCCTTGACGTGGCTGTGGGGAAACAAACTTGGGTCCTCTTCGAGAGCAACAAGTGCTTTTAACTGCTGAGTTGTCTTTGAAGCCCAAAATGTTTTATTTGTATACCCATTTTATATGCCTGTATACCTGAAGTTGTTTAAAAATTTATTGGTCAAAAAAGGAGTCACAAGTGGAAAAAGCTTAAGAATCCCTTGATATATAGGTATCGATATAGCTGTATCTATGAGAGAGAGAGAGAGCTCTTATCTGTGATTTTGCTTTCTGCAGCTTTAGTTACCCAAGGTCAATTGTAGTCCAAAAATGTTAAGTGGAAAATTCCAGAAACTATCTACAAGTTTGAAAATGTGTGCTGTTCTGAGCAGTATGATAATATCTTGTACCTTTCTGCTCTGCCTGTGATGAGAATCATCCTTCTGTTCAGTGTGTCCACACTGTATATGGTATCCACCCATCAGTCACTTAGTCATCTCAATTATCAAATCAACTATCACACTACTTGTGTTCAAGTAACTTTTACTTAATTTATTAATGATCCCAAAACACAAAAGTAGTCTACTGGCAATTCGGATATGCCAAAGAGCTGTAATGTACTTCCTGTGGAAAGTTCCTGACTTATCAAGAAAAATCTTAAAGTCATTTACTGAGGTTGTAAAGATCTATAGTAAGAACTAATCTCTGGCCCATGACGTGGTGAAGAAGGAAAAACAAATGTATGGTAGCTTACTGTCACAGCCCAGGCCGAGAAAATTACACTGATAGCATGTAAGTGCTTGGCAAAGATGGAACACTCATAAAATGGACAGGGCATTCCAGTTGAGAGGAACCACCAAGCATTGAGCCTAGAGGAAGACTTGGGCAAAGGATACCCTGCCATGAGTGACTTCGATAGGAAATGTGCTCAAGTGGCACAGTGACATAGATTCAGGAATAGATCTGGACTGAAAATATAAAAATTATTAGCAAGGCTATGTCTGCCAACTTAAAAACTGCTTCCACGTTTTTAGCAGTTGAAGAAGTTGATTAAAAAAGAAGGGGAAATGCCTAAAGAAAGACCTCAACTGTGAGGAGGTAATTCCTTTGGAAGATGCCCATATAGTGCCTACATTTAGGCACAAAGGAGGCACCAGGACACAAAACATGGAAAGGCAGCTTAGCTCTAGTACGATGTGCTGTGGGACAAATGAGTAAGTCAGGATAATATACACAGTGAAGGGCCCACACACTCTCAAACACAAGCAATCCAAAATTACATTTGAGAAGGAGAGCGTGTGCTCACAATGCTTTTATTACAGTATGCTGTTACAATTGTTCTATTTTATTATTGGCTATTGTTAACCTCTTACTGGGTCTAATTTGCAGATTATGCTTTACAATAGATTTGTATATATTATATGAGGAAAAGCAGAGTGTACATAGGATTCAGAAACATCCCTATGGATAAAAGACTACTTTAAAATAAGGAATTGTCTCACACAATTATGGAGACAGGTAAGTTGAAAGATCTGCAGGGGAGGTCAGCAAGCTGGTGACCCGGGAAATCACTAGTTTGATTCCAGTCCCAAGGCCAGCAGCTCAAAATCAAGGAAGAGTTGATATTGCAGTTCAAGTCGGAAGGGAGGAAGGGAAAGGCCATTTTGAAAGAAGGCAGGCGGGAATTCTTCATTCCTGGAGAGATGGGGGGACTTTCTTGTTGTTGTAGTCAAGTTTCTAATTGATTGGTTGAGGTGGCCCCCCAAATCGGGGAGGGCAATCTTTACTCAGTCTACCAATTTAAATGTTAATCTTATCCAAGAACTCCTTCACAGGAACAACCAGAATATCTGACCAAATAGCGCAAATAAATCCTGCTTATGGTTCCAGTTTGATTGGGAGTTTCCTTCATGTGCAACCAAAAGAGTCTTCAATGACAATATTTACTGTTTTAGAAAAAAAAACCTCTTTTATATATTTATTAGTTCCTTTGAAAATGATAAACACATTGTATAATAGCATAACTAGCGTTTTCATGAAAAAAAACATGAATTCCCGCAAAGTATTTTAGAGACCCCACAAATTCCTTAGATCATGTTTCCATCTGTGCTGACAGATCCCTTGTCCCATCATACTAGAGGGAACAGTCGTCGCTTATTTTGACTCTGTAGCATCACATCCATCTTTTGCAACAAAATCTTTATTAAAGAACCTATTTGAGATTATTCAGATGAGGCTGGATACACTCCTTTCCAACTCATTAATAAGCATGTGACCCATGATTTGCCACAGTTTCTATTGAAAGTCCTCTGCCTTCCATTACAATATTTTTCTCAGGCTGGAAGATGACTCAGCAGGTAAAGACACATACTGCCAAACCTGAAAACCTGAGTTCAATTCCTGGGATCCCCATGATGAAAAGAGAGAACTGGCTCCTGCAAGTTGTCATCTGGCTTCCAAATGTATGCTCCCTCTCCACCACACACACACACACAGACACACACACACACACACGCACGCACGCATGCACGCACGCATGCGATAAATAAATGAAATTTAAAAACTTTTTCTCTCCCGCTCTTTCTTTCTGTCCCTACCCTCACCACCTGGGATTGTAAATCTTAAATAATAATGCCTTTCTTGCCCATTAAATGAGAAAAGAGCCTTCTTTTTCCATTTCTCAGAAATGGAAAAGACTCAATCCCTGAAGAAATAATTTGATTTATTGGAGTGAGCCATAATTTAAAAAGTCTTGCCCTTCCTATTCTTAGCTATGATAGCTAGTTCGCTCATGATGAGTTTCTGTCGCTGGAACTAAAGGAATCCTGATTAACACATATCATTAACACATATCATTAACATTTGCACTCAATCGTAAGCAATAACAACTTAAAAGAAACATGGAAATTTCAGCATTGTAGCAGGAAACAGGAAAGGACTATGTAGAGATATGGAATCTTCCGACATCAAGGTCAGTCGTTCTAAAAATTGACTCAGAATCAACTAAGGGAGCTTTTTCAAAATACAAATTCCTGGGTACTTCCCAGGATAGTCAGATTCAGAAGGTCTATGTTGGGGCCAAAGAATTTGTATTATTAAAGGTTCTTTTTTAGTACTGATGTGATTGATCCCCAAATCTGGCACTTTGTAAACAGTGACTCAGCAGGTTACTAATTCTATCCATAAGAACAGTTATCAGGCTCTGTCGGTTAAGTACTTGCCAGGAAAACATGACAATTTGATATCCAGTCTAGCACCCATGTAAAAAGCTAGTGGTAGTGGTACTGGGTGGTAATTCCACAATGAGGAGGCAGAAACTAGTGGATTTCTGGGGCTCACTAGCCACAATGAGCATCAGGTTCAGTGAGGGAGCCTGTCTCAAAAACAAGATGGGTAGCTCTTGAGAAACAACACTGAAAGTTGACCCCTGGCACACCCACATGCTAACACACATACAAACACACACAGAACAATTGGACCGGGATGGAGCACACGTGGTAGACTCTTGCCTAGCATGCACAAAGCCCGGGTTTGGATCCCTAGCTCCTGCTAAATAGATCTACCTGTAATCCTCGTGCTTGGGTGATAGAGGCAGTAAGCTCAGAGTTCCAGACTAGCCTAAGTTACACAAGACCCTGTCTCAAAAACAAAAACTGACCAAATAAAAACAATTATTGGTACAGTGTAGATTTCTATGCCATTGTAAAGAAAACTTTCATTGGGCATTTGACAAGCAGAGGCAGGTGGATCTTTGTGAGATTTACATAGTGAGTTCCAGGCCAGCTGAGCCTACAGTGAGACCCTTTCTCTAAAAGGGTCTCATTTTTTAAATTAAATATAACTAATTAATTAAATCAAAATTCCTTAGTACAGGAATGTCAGGATTTTCAAAGGTTTGCTTTAAAAATATATCAAAATTTATACATTTAGTAAAATGCTCCCACAAGGCATTATTACCCTTTACCTCACATCCCCTTCAGTCTCGATTATTTGGGAGTTCCTCACTCTTCTTGTCCACAGCTTTGCTAACTGAATTGTTAACTGTATGTGTCACGTAGTCCAATTCCACGCAGCTTCTGGCAACTCAGCATTTTGCCAACTACAATAGACACCATGCACATGTGCTAACAGCTACTGATGAGGACATCTGGTTAAACAATGCTAGATTAGGAACCAGCCAAAGATGAAGGAAACCCAGGCTGAACTTTCTTTTCCCTCAGTGCTAGGGATCAAACCCAGGGCCTCGTGCATACTAGACAAGCATCCTACTGCTGAGCTACATGGCTATCACACAGAGTCAACTTTTCAATTGTTAATCATCATCAGGTTTTAGCTAATCAGTTTCATGGCTGAGTAGATTTTGAGGGGGAATTTTCAAGACCTCCTCCCTAACAGAAATATTTGAAAATGGAGTTTCCAAATACAGATTGTGTATGTGATGATTATACAGACTTTGCCTTGTCTTCGTTTAATAAAATGTTGCTGTTTTGGAGCTGGAGAGATGGCTTAGTGGTTAAGAGCACTGACTGCTGTTTCAGAGGACCCAAGTTCGGTTCCCTGCACCCACATTGTGGCTAACAATCATCCATAACTCCAGTTCCAAGAGATCAGATGCCTCTTCTGGCCTCCACAGATACTGTATGCACAGAGTGCTTTACGTACATGCAGGTAAAAGTCATATACATAAAACAAGAATAATGAAATACTTTTAATTTATTATCTTTATTCTAGGTGTATGAATATATTGCCTGTATGTATGTAAGTAACCTGTGTCATGCAAGGCCTGCAGAAGTCAGAAAAGGGCATTGGATTCCCTGGAACTGGAATTACAAATAATTGTTAGTCACCAAGTGGGTTCTAGGAACCAAACCGAGGTCCTCTACAAGAGCATCCACTGCTTAGAACATGAATTGCTCTTGCAGAAGACCCAAGTTGTTTCCCGGCAGCTCACAAATGCCTATAATTCCAGCTCTATAGGGGTCCAATACCTCTGGCCTCTGCAGGGCATCCACACACAATTGCAAATACCACCCCCAAAAACACACATCCAAAATTTTTTTAAAGTATACTTGAACCAGCCCAGTGGCTTTAGTCCCAGCAGTTAGGAGGCAGAGGCAAACAGAGCTCTGTGAGTGTGAGGCCAACCTGGTCTACATAGTGAATGCCAAGCCTGCCAAGGATACATAATGAGACCCTGCCTAAAAAAAAAGTAGAATACTTGGTGGCTGTATACACAAATCGTGGTCTTCCTATATACCAATGACAGGCATATGGAAAAAGAAAGAGGAATCCATCCATTCACAATAGCTGCACCAAAAATACAACAAACAAAAAAGCCAGGAATAAACCTAACCAAGGAAACAAAAGCCCTCTACAATGGAAACTTTAAGACCCTGAAGAAAGAAAGTGAAGCAGATGCCAGAACATGGAAAAACTTTTCTATGCTCATGGACTGGAAGAATTAATGTTGTGAAAATGTCAGCTCTACCAAAAGGAATATACAGATTCAAATTCCAGAGCCATTTTTCACAGAAATAGAAAAAAACAATCACACAAATAAAAAATTAAATTTAAATATTTAAAAAATATAAACAGTGTATTGAGAAGTATAAGTAAGCTAATAAAAATGCAGTTTCTTTACACAACCAAAAGGTTGGATCACCCATCAGCAATGGGTGACCCTAATTCAACCAATTGATCAGTCTTCAGGAATTCCAGTTCTTTTTAATCCTGAACAGGCCACACTGAGCATTTAATCCTCATGTTTGTAGCCTCAAAGAGTCTACTATGTTTTTATGTGATTTGTTCCCAGAAAGACTCATATTGAAGTTTGGAATGGTAGTAAAAGATCCCAGGGCCTTTAAGAGGGTAGAACCTATCGAGGGGTGTCTGGGTCCTGACTGTCCTGTGCAGACATTCATGCTAGTCTTGGGGAATAGATTTGAGCTCATAGGAGATTAGTTTCTATGTGATTGTTATAAAAGAGTTTCTCTATTCTCTGTCTGTCTTTCTGATGTGATCTTCCTTCCTTCCTCTGAGCTCTCATGTGACGCTCTCTCCCATGTTAAGATGTAGCCACAGGCTCTTGAAAGAGTACAAGATAGGGCCACCCAATCTTGGATATTCAGCCTCCAAAACTGTGAGATAAATAAGTCTCCTTCTTTTATCAAATAAAGTACCCAACTTTGAGTATCTTGTTCTAATAATACAAAATGGACTGAGACAGCAACCTTATCCTAAAACATATCTATTCATGTACCAATGAGGTATGCATCAATATACTATTTGTGTAATGTTACTGAGCACATGAATTTAGAAAGAGAGAAATAAGTTCGTATGCTATTGGAAGGATAAAGAAAGATATTATTATGTGATTTGAGGCTAACAAAAAAGTCTCATTAGCTTAAACAAATTGTAGTTATTAGACGGGGAAACTAAGACCCAAAGGTAGAAAATTCTGCATTGAGCTCTGCATTGCTTCCTCATTAGCAAGCGACTCTCACTGTGTTTCTTATTTTGCTTCTGTCAACACACGCACCCATTTTGGAGTATATTCTAGGGAATTCCCCTCCCTATGGGTCTCTTAATTACAGTAATCTCTTTTCTCTAACCACCTCCCTGCTCTGCTACCAAAGTGCAATGAATATGACCCCAAATTAGCCAATCATCATATCCTACCTCCTTGGTAACAGTCAGCCATTCAAGAGTAAACATGTAAGCCTAACAGTCCATTAGAATCCTTCCCTGAAATTCATGCATGGGTATTGACAGAGATTAATCTTTCTGTTGGAAGTTCTAAGCCTAAAAATGTGAATTAGAATTGTTGGAGTCATTTTCCCCAAGAGACAGAGAAAGAGGAAAAGATTTAACCTATTGTTTGAGCCTGTGAATCCAGTTATGCTTAAAATCAGAGTCTGCCCAGAATCACTCAGATATAGGAACCAATAACCCTTTTTTGGATTTCTCTAGGTTAAGTTAGTTAGTATTCTTCAATATATAATTGAAAGGGTTTAGGTTAATGTACATTGCTAATCTCAAGCCTAAGGGGAAGAAAAAGACTGTATATGAAATGGTTTATACTAGGTTACGAGAAAGACAAAAGTTAAAATCACCCAAAGAAGAGGAACGTTGGGGCTGGAGAGATGGCTCAGCCGTTAAGAGCACTTGACTCCTCTTGCAGAGGACCCAGAACTCCCATGTGGGCTGACAACCATCTGTAATTCCAGTTTCTAGGGATCTGACACCCTCTTCTAGTCTCTGTGGACACTGTGCACACATGGTGCATTTATGTCTTGCATACAAAACTGCTATACACATATATTTTTTTAATAAAAAAATTTTTTAGCTGGATGGGATGATGAAATCTTTAATCCCAGCACTCATAAGATAGATGCAAGTAGATATCTGTGAGATTGAGAGTAGCCTGGTCTACATAGGAAGTTTCAGGCCAGCTGGGGCTACATATTGAGACTCTGTTTCAAATTAACAAAATAAATTAAATATTAATTAATTAATTAAAAAGGAAGAGGAACACTGTGCCCTGTTATTAACAACCCTTAACATAGATCCTCTAGCTTCAGATATCTATGTTTCTTCCCCCTGGTTTTCCTCATGTGAGTATGGTGGCAGAGACTGAACCCAGGGCCTCAAACATGATAAGCAAGTGCTTTGCCACCGAGCTATACCCCTAGTCCACGTCTAGTGTTTTTACCTGGGGACCTGGTTTTTAGAATGGCACAGTATTATCATTTGGGTACTGTGGATAACTATATCACTGTATTTTCTAAAAGAGTTCATGTTTCCTTCCCAGGGTGTGATCTACATACATTGCTGTATAAAAGAGGTTTTATTTTTATTATATTAATCTACAGGCACATATAATCAGAATGTTTTAGAATCTTCAATCTAATAGTGTTTATTGAAAGAATGTAAGCCGTGTGACAGATTCCAGATCTATTTTTTTCTTTAAAGGTTTACTTTTTAGATTTAATTAATTATATGTGTATATGTATGCACATACACACATATAATTGTATGTATAATGTATATGGGGAGGACAGAAGGCAACTTGTGGAAGTTGTGTCTCTCGTCCTACCAGATGAGTCCCAGAGATGAACGCAGGTTCACAGGTTTGGTGGTAAGCACTTTTACCTGCTGGGCTATCTTACCAGCCCTAAAGATTTACTTTCTGTTTGTAAGTATATGTTTGCATGTGTGCCTGTGTGAGGAGGTGTGCATGTGAGTGCAAGTGCCCAAGGAGTGATAGAGCTGCAAGCATTCTTACCCACTGAGCTATTTCTCCAGCCCCTGCAACTTACCTTTCTAAGCAAACTGCTTTTGCATTACTCATTATGTGATAAAAAAAAAAAAAAAAAAAAAAACCTGAATGCACTCGTAAGTAAAGTGTCCCTGAAAGTGGGTGAGAAATAATATTAACTATGGGCCTGCTGTGAAATTATCATTTCACCTGAACTTACCAGTCTAGCACTATGAATTCCAGTCATCTTTCCACTCTAATAAATAAATTCTCAGTGCTAGTTTCTTTGATTGCTAAAAATCACCTCTCAATGGGGCCTGGTGGGAAGACTGTCTTTGCATTTTGAGAAACAAGTACATAACAGTCTGCTGCTCCAGTCTCCTCAGAGACCTTCCTGGGATCTCCACTGGAGGGGACCCCAGGGTTCCTCGTGGTTCTCTCCACTGTTAATCATGTTCTTCTGCCTGTAACTACTCCATCCCACACGCTGCTGTCTTAGAAATCAAGGTGACCTGATTATCTCACAGAATCCAAGGATAGGGGTTGTTTCTCAGACTTAAAAAAAAACAAAACAAAACAGAACAAGGGGCTGGATAGGGGGCTCAGCAGTTAAGGGTTAAGTTAAGGCTGCTCTTGCAGAGGACCCAGGTTTGATTCCCAGAACCCACATGGTGACTAACAACCAATGCTCTCTTCTGACCTCCTCGGGTTGCACAACACAGGTGCACCTATCTACCTACATGCAGGCAATACACTTGTACACATAAAATATAAATAATAAAATATTTTATAAAAATAAACAGAAAAAAATAATTAGGAAGTGGTCAAGTGCTGAGGTAGATAACTTCTGTTTTGGTATCTTTCTTTCTTTCTTTTTCTTTTTTATCTTTTTGAAACAGGGTCTCCCTGTAGCCCCAGCTGGCCTGGAACTCATTTTATAGACCAGGCTGGTCTTGAATTCACAGAGACTCAGGAGTGCTGAGATTAAAGGTATGCACCATCACGCCTGAAAGTATCTTCTTTTTTAAAAAAAAGAATTATATTACTTTTATTTTATGTGTATGAGTATTATGCCTGCATGCTTGTAAGTGCACTCATGTCAAGCAATGCCCTTGGAGGTCAGAAGAGGGTGTTGGCTCCCCTGGGACTGGAGTTAAGTCTGGATGTTAGCCACCTTGTGGGTGCTAGGAATTGAACCTGGATCCTCTGCAAGAGCTCTTAACCACTGAGCCATCTCTCCAGCCCCAGTGTTTTGGTATCCTCTGACTGCTCTTATGTCTTGTGGGGACCTGTGGGAATGACTTTTTCTGGGAAAGACTCTTTGTAACAAGTCTTTACAAACTGAATTTTACATAACCAAAACGTATAGAACCATGTATTTCTTTTAAGAAAAACAATATAATTAGTCCTACAATGATTTGGGTGTGACTCTTACAAGCAAAGCTGGATGCATAGCTTTACTCTTATACCATGTTCCCTGTCTGTGTCTCAGGTATCCCCTGGCTCAGAACAATGTATGTGTGGGTGATGTAACAGTGATGATGTTGAAGGTAGGAATGATGTTGCAAACAACATCTCCCCCACATCTAGCTTGCTTGAAACAATCTTGATTCTGCTTTTCAGAGGATCCATACTAACATATCCAGCATCCATAGATTATAAATACTTCAGCCTTAAAAAATAGAGGAGCTGGGCATGGCCCATACCATTAATCCCAGTACCCAAGAACAGAGGCAGGTGCATCTCTGTGAATTCGAGGCCAACCTGGTCTGTTATAGCAAGTTCCAGGCTAACCAGGGCTACATAGCAAAACCCTCTTTTAAAAAATAATAAAGGTTAGGGCTGGAGAGATGGCTCAGTGATTAAGAGTATTGACTGCTCTTGCAGAGGACCTAGGTTTGAATCCCAGCACTCACTGAGACTAACAACCATCTGTGACTACAGTTCCTAGGGATCCGATGCCCTCTTCTGTCCTCCTTAGGTACTGCATGAAAAGGGTGCCTTTACATGCAGCAATACACTCATACACATAAAAATAAATAAATAAAAACTTCTAAAGGCCAAGAAAAAACATGTGAAGGGAAGCAATGGCCAAAATCCATCACTGTGTAGACATTCTCCAAGCAAGGTGAGCGTCAAACAAGGGCCCCCTCCTGCAATCCTGAGTACTTTCATAAATGACTGTGTTAACTACTTTTTTGCTTCTGTGGTAAAACATCATGACCAAACGTGATTATGGAAGACAGAGTTTATTTTGGCTTACAGTCCCAAAGGAAGAGTCCGTAGTGACAAGGACAGGCAGGGCAGCAGGCTTGTGGGGGGGAGGGCTGGAGGGGGAGGAGAAAGTTAAGAGATCACATATTCAGTGACAGAAGCAGACAGAGTGAACTGGAAGTGGGTGAGGCTATAAACTCTCAAAGCTAACCCCCCAGTGATGTCCTTCCTCCAGTAAGTCTCCCATTCTTAAAGTTCCATGACCTTTCCAAACAGCACCACCAACTGGAAGCCCAGTATTCAAATACATGAGCCTATGGGGGACTTCCTCATTCAAATCTCCCCATTGACACATGCACACAAAAACTAAACACCTCTTCAAGAAGAAGCAATAGTTTATAGGTCGAGAACAGCCCAAATTCAGAGGAAAGAACAGGTGGATATTGCACCCAATTTAACCCAATTTACATCATTAATACTCTTTTTCTTTTTTTTAGATAGCTATAACTCCAGCTGGCCTGGAACTCATTCTGCAGATCAGGTTGGTCATGAACTCACAGATATTTGCCTGCCTCCCCCTCCTGAGTGCTGGGATTAAAGGTATGCACATCAAGCCTGGCTAATATTTCTTTTAAAAATTATTAGTATTTTTATTTTATGTGTATGAGTGTATTGCCTGAATGTATGTCAGTGCACCCATGTCATGCGACGCCCTCAGAGGTCAGAAGAGGGAGTCTGATCCCCTGGAACTGGAGTTACAGATGGTTGTTAGCCACCACATGGGTCCTGGGAACCAAATCTGGGTCCTCTGCAAAAGCAGTCAGTGCTCTTAACCACAGAGCCAACTCTCCAGCCCATACTTACTTTATTAAGATAAAGCAACTATATTTGAGTTAGTTTACTATATTCAATTCATCATCCAGGAACAAAGGGTCAACACTTAGCATACATTTACATAATTTATACACAAAGTGGTGACTTTCCCATAGTAGAGGATAGTCCACCTTCAATATGTATCCAAAATTTTACTTCTTTTTAAAAAAGATTTTATATTTAATTATGTGTGCATGTGCATGTGTGTTTATACACCTCTGTGTGTGTAAACACATGAGTACATGTCCACAGAGGTCAGAGATGTTATATCTTCCTGGAGCTGGAGTTACAGTTTCCCAGTCCAACATGGGTGCTGGGAAAAGAACCCAGGTCTTCTGCACTCTTAACTGCTGAGTCATCTCTTCAGGCCCCCAAAACTTCACTTAGCAAGCAGAAACTGTTTGTAACTTTTATTACTGCACATAACTTCAATAACAATTTATTCTACTTTTAAACTCTCAAGGTCCAACCAGACCTGGTGGTGCACACCTATAGTCCCAGCACTCAGGAAGCAGAGACAGGTGGATCTCTATGAGATCAAGGCCAGCCTGGTCTACATAGCAGGCTTCAGGTCAGCGGGGCTACAGGAAGAACCTTCTTAAAACAAACAAAAAAAAACAAAAAAAAACAACTCAAGGTCCAAACAATCCATTGCTCGGACACTAAAGCCTTTCATTAATCGTTATTTTAGAGTAGGAAACTACATTTTATGTATTTATTTATTTAATTTTATGTGTGTGAGTGTTTTGCCTGCATGTAAGTGCACGATGTGTGTACAATGCCCACATAGGCCAGAAGAGGATGTCAGGTCCCCTGGAACTGGAGGTAAAGAGAGTTGTTAGCTGCCATGTCGATACTGGGAATCAAATCTGGGTCTTCTGGAAGAACAGCAAATGTTCTTAACTTCTGTGCCATTTATCCAGCTCCAGGAATCCACATTTTAGAGGCCATTTATCCAAAGCTATACCACATTAAGTGAAATGGGCTCATAATCCCACAACTTCCTACTGCCCTTAGAAATCCTACCAAAAATCCAGTTTGCAAAAATCTTAATGATAAAATACGAAGGATTTAAGCAGATGGTTTGTACTTTGCTGTTGCTGCAGTGGTGCTGGTGATTTTTTGAGACAAGATTTCCCTGTGTAGTGCAGGCTGGCCTCAAGCTTGTGATCCCTCCTACCTCAGCTGCCCTCAAAGTGCTGTGATTACAGCTGTGCACCACCATGCCTAGTTTGCTTGTGCTTCTGTTACTTGATAATAAATGGATGAGGCTGAGAAGCAGAGCTCTCTTCTAAAACATAGGCCCTGGGTTCAATCTTCAGCATTGAAAAATAAAAGCGCCCAGCACTAGGGAAGTTAAGGCAGGAGGACTGCTATGAATCTGAGTAAGCCAAGACTGCCCGCTTCCAGGCCAGCCTCCCCTATGCCCCATCCTTTTCTTTTTTGCTTAATTCTTTCATTGGGACCTGAATCTTCCACTGGTGCCCAATAACTAGGGATGGTCCTCAGCTCTGTGGTTAAGGAGTGAATAAAGGACCAGTAGGGAAGACAGTAAGGCAGTCTCTTCCCTGAAGCCTTCCAAGTTCAGCAAAGCCCACAGATACTGGAGGGGTATTAGATTTAGAGAAAAGAAAATTCATTTCAGTTATTTATGGTTTATAACCAATCACACCAAAATTCAGTGGCTTGAAACCCCAAAATTGTATTGTCTGTCATGATTCTGTGGATGGATTCAGCTCAGATGGGTAGTTCTGATCCATATGAGGCTAGGTGGGGCTGCGGTCATCACAAGAAACATGCAGTGTGGTATGCTTCCATGTGTGGGCCCCAGTGAGGCTGGCTGGAAGGTCTTCAGCAGGGCTACTGGGATGACGGTGTCTTCTTCCATGAAGTCTCAGGAACTCTCCCAGTCTGCTTCATTTCTCTATGTGATCTCTCAAGCTTGGGGGCCAAATTCCTTAACTGTCAGTTAACTATTCAAAAATTCAAGAGCCCAGATTGATAGTTGATAGCGTAGGTATAGAAATAGTACAGTGTTACCCTCTCTCTATTCTGTTGGTGAAAATCAAACAAAGCCAAAACATGGAAGTGTCACAGCATATGAAAATACATAAAAATCTCATGGACCCATAATCTAGTTTCAAAATTTGGTGTGGGAGTTAATGGTGAGCTAACTTAGTGACATGCTCAAAGCCCTGACTTGATACCAAGCACTTTAAGAAAATAAAGATACAACGATTAGTCATTTTCAAAATGACTCACAAGGTCCATCAGAGTCTGTGTGGGAGAGGATTACACGCAAGCATGAATAACAAGAGAAATACCAGCTACAGAGGCCATCTTTGGAGATTACCATGCCATGACATCTAATTTATCCGCCAGAAGTATATTATACTTTAAAATTGTGTTAAATAAAGTTATTTATTTATTTATTTCAGTGTTAGGGACTGATCCCAGGGCCTTGTGCATGCTAGGCAAGTGCTCTACCAAATAATCTCCAACCCCAAGAAATAGTCTTTGCTTTTTTTTCTTTGTTTGTCTTTCATCTTTTTTGAGACAGTGTTTCTCTGTAGCCCCAGCTGGCCTGGAACTCATTATGTAGACTCACAGAGATACCTGCCTCTACCTCCAGAATGCTGGGACTAAAGGCGTGTGCCAACATGCCCCACCCAAGAAATAGCCTTTAAAAGCTAAATATAACCCAAACAAAATTTATTCAAATTTTTTCTTTTACTTTTTGGATTTTATTTTACTTGTTGTTTGAGACAGGGTCTTGTTACGTAGCCCTGGTTGTCTTGGAACTAGCTGTAGACTAGGTTGACCTTGAATTTGCAATGATCTTCTTGTTTCTGCCTCTTGAGTCCTGGGATTACAGATGTAAGCTATCATGTTTAGCCTAAATTGTTTTTTCTTAGAGATATGCTTGCAGCCAGGCACAGTGACACACATCTGTAATTCTAGTACTTTCCACATGGAGGAAGAAGGATCAGGAGATCAAGGCCAGATTCAGATACTAGTGAATCTCAAACAGGCCTAGGATATAGGAGGCCTTGTCTCAAATAATAAAAGAGCGATGCTATGAATTATCTTTCCTTTTTATCTGACCAGTGTGTTTTGAAGTTGTTTCTTGTATGTGTTTGTTTGTTTTCACAGAATTCTCCTTATATTGCCCAAGTTGTAATCTAACTCCTGGACTCAACCAATTCTGGTCTGAGAAAAGGGGACTGAGAATGTAGGCATTTAGCATTGCACCTGGCTTCTGGAGAGGTGATTCAGTTGTTAAGAGCATTGGCTGTTCTTCCAGAGAACCTGGGTTCAGTCCCTAGCACCCACACAGCAGCTAACCACCCCGATAACTCCAGTTCCAGGGGGGTTTGTTGTCTTCTTCTGGCCTCCACCGGCATTTCTCACACAGGTGTACTTACATATTGCAGACCAAACACTGTTCATACACATAAAATAAAAATAAATAAATCAAACAAAAATGTTCAAATCTATTTCCTGGGACAGGAGAGATGGCTTGACATCTAAGAGCACTCAATGCTCTTGTAGAGGGCCTGGCTTTAGTTCCCTGCAGCCATATGAGACAATGTCCAACCACCTGTCTCTCCAGTTCCAGGGGATCTGATGTTCTCTGCGGCACCTGTGCTCACATGGTACATATGTAGGCACACACACATACACATAAAAAAATGCTATTTCCTCATTATAACCTTGTCGTATCAAATTACAAAACTATTTGCCCTGTTTATGAAGGTGTTCTTGATTATATATTTTTAAGTTTTTGGATTTTAAGGATTTGTTGAAATCATTAAATGGATTTTGATCACGCTCCTTTACATGAACTAAAATTGTAGCAGCTTCAATGAGAGATCATTTAAATACTATAAAAGTCATACATCTGAGGTATGAATTCAGTGAATCATGTTTACAGAATAGTTTTGCAACTATAACCACATTCATTTTGGAATATTTCCATCGCCCTCAAAAGAAAACACCTACATATCTGCAATCACTTTCAGTTCCACCCCATCCCCACCACACACTCCTAGACACCCGTGAATCTGCTTTCTTTCTCCATAGATTTGACTGTTCTGGTCTTGTCTTTTTCCTTCCTCCACCTGCCAAGTGCTGCAATTTGCAGGCATGTACCACTATGCCCAGTTTATTTGGACCTAGGATTGAAACCCAGGGCTTTGTACATGTAGGCAAGCACTCTACCAGCTGAACTGTATCTCCAGCTCCGTAATTTCTGTTTTTATATATTTGCTTATTCTGGAAAATTTATATAAATGGGATCATTACTACTTGTGCTTTTCCAGTTAACAAAATTTTCAAGATTTATCCATGTTGTAGCACATTTCTGTCCTTTATTTATTTTATGGTCAAATAATAGGCTATTGTGGGAATGTACCACATTTTCTCTCTCAGTCCCCAGTGGGTGGGCATGTATAGTTTCCAGCCTTTGGCTCTTATGAATAAGGTTGCTATGAACATTCATGTACATGTTTTTATAAGGACATGTGTTTTCAATCATGGCTCCATGAATTGATTTTAAGTCACTGATTATTTTCTAATGAATACACTTCGTCTTTCTGATATAGTGAAGTGTAACTAACTATTAATTGGGAAGAGAGAGAAATTAGTGAGGATTACATTCAAAATGTAAAGGGATTTAAAAGCGTAAGTCTTGAAATATACCTACAAGTTTTAAAATTCAGATTTTACCATTTCGATTGGCAATTCATTTAATTTTGAGTTTCAGCGTCCTTGTATACACAATATAGAAAACTATAGTAATTACCATATGAGCTTGTTGTAAAAATTGAAACAGATCTAAAAATTTGATGTCAAATACATTTTAACTGCTCATTAGTTATTAGTAATTTTTTTTATTTTACTTATCTATTTACTGTTTTTGAGACAGGGTCTCACTATGTAACCCTAGCCTGGACTTGATATATAGATAAGGCTGGCCTTGAACTCACAGAGATCCACGTGCTTCTGCCCCAAGTACTAGGATTAAAGTAGTGGTACCACCACACCTGGCATTAGTAATCATTTTTAATAATTTATACACTCATATTTTTATAAGCATGCATTGTTTTGCAAGAGCCTACTGCCTCAACCTCGTAAATGTTGGGATTCTAAGTGTGTACTCCAAATCCTGCCAAATGCATTCTCCTATTATCAAATCTTGCCTTGGGCTGAAAGATATAATTTGACCTTGTCTCCCTGTCTGTGTTTTAGATTGACTAGAGAAACAGATTGCTAACTGAAGGTCTGAGTTGTGCTCCAATTGTTTTTCTCTATTTTACAAATGAGGAGGGAGAAATTCCTGACCATAAAAATTCATAAAATAGGAGCTAAGGCAGTGACTCATGGGTAATGCAAAAACAGGAGGACCTGGGTTCAGATGTCCAGCACCCACATTAAAACTGGGTGTGGCAACATGTGCCCATAACCCCAACCCTGGGCAGTCAAAGATCAACAGATATCTGAAGTCTGCTAGGTTAATTAGTCCAGCTGAAATAGGAGCTCTAGGTTCAGTGAAAGATTCCGTCTCAAAAAATAAGATAGAGGACCAGTGGGATGGCTCAATAGGTGACAGTACTCACCACCAAACCTGACACTACACAATCTCCCATTTAAGGTTCAGAGTTCTCACATCTTACCAAAGATCTGAGTTTGATGCCCAGAACCCACATAGTGGAAGGAAAGAATGGACTCCTGCAAACTGTCTTCTGACCACCACTTGTATGCCATGGCAACATGCACACATACACGAATTCACTCACTAAGTAAATAAATGTAATTTTTGAAATAAATAAATAAGAGCCCAATGTGGTGGCCCACACCTTTAATCCCAGCACTTGGGAGGTAGAAGTAGATAGATTTCTGTGACGAGGTCAACCCGGTCTACATAGCAAATTCCAGGCCAGCTGTCGATACAAGGAGACCCTGTCTCAAAAAGACACACACCCAAAAAAAAGACAAAAAAAATTAAACCAACAAACTTAAATAAATGAAGTCAAGAGTAATAGAGGAAACTCTGTGAAGTCAACCTTTGGCCTCTACATGCACAGACATGTGCATGCACATGTACACACACATACATACACTCCTCACCCCCACATACACAAATTCATAAAATAGTGGTACCATTATGACCAAAATTGATCCTGAGATATACAGACAGTCTCTGACCTGCAATGGTTTGGTTTATGATTCTTTACACTTTACAGTGAGCCAGCAGTAAGTGCTCAGTAGACACCATACTTTGAATTTGGATCTCTGGATCTTGTATTATACGTGGTATAATACTGTTGCTAGGCCAGTGGCAGGAAGCCACAGTTTTCACTCAGCCACTCTACCATGAATGTACTACCTACAGAGTACTACGTTGCTAATCTGTGGTATTGGTTCAATTCAGTATACTAAACATATCTTTGGGTTTAATATATTTTCAGTTTATGATGAGTTTATCAGGCTATAACACCATCATAAATTGAGGAGTATCTGTAGTAACAATTTTACGATCTTGAAACTGTTACCTCTTACATGTCACTCCATGCAGAGGACTCAGTTTAGAACTTAATACATGCTGGGAAGTGCTCTAACACAGAGCTAAGTCACAGACCAAAGAATTACTTATACTTTTCCATTCATCTTGGAAGCAAAGTATTTGTTTTGGTTTTGGTCTTTTTGAGACAGGGTCTGCCTGTAGCCCCAATTGGTCTGAAACTCTCTATATAGATTGGGCCTTGAACTCACAGAGATCTGCCTGCCTCTGCTTCCCAAGTGCTGGGATTAAAGGCGTACGCGCCTGGCTCAGAGGCAATGTAATTCTAACTAAATTTTTTTCTGACCTGTAATTCTTTTCAGGGTTAGGCAAACAACAACAACAACAACAATCTGTTAATCTCATATTTTTCTAAAAACTTTGTCTCCTCTCCCTATAACTGATTTGGAAGTCCATTTTAATTCACTGTCTATTGGATTAGTAATTCTTTGATTTCTCTGATGACTCTAATCTTAAATAAGGATATTCCTCTAATAAGGCTTGTTCTATTTATAGAGCTTAAGGAGAAATTCGATTTTTAGGAAGAAAAAGCAGAAATATGAGATTACCTGTTAAAGATGCACTCTGGGAGTCATTCTCTGGCCTGTTTTTTCTTGATATATTTGGATTTTTGAGCAGTATAGAACACGATGGCCTGGCTCAGGTTTTTCCTACACATTCATATGTCCAGCAGGTATTCAAGCTCTGGTATATAACCTTTTGGAGAACTGCCAGGCTGTTTCCTAATGGCTATAGCATTATACATTAAGGCTATTTGTAAAAATTTATTATTTTATGTGTATGAGTGTATTGCTGCATGTGTGTAAGTGCACCTGTGTTGTGCCATGCCAGCAGAGGTCAGAAGAGGGCGTCAGATGCCGCTGGAACTAGATTTGCAGATGGTTGTTAGCTGCCTTATGGGTTCTAGGAATTGAACCAGGATCCTCTACAAGAGTAGCCCATGCTCTTAACTCTTTTACCATCTCTCCAGCCCAGTACATTAAGGCTATTTGTAAGATCTACTTTATCTGTACTTAGTTGGTATTTCATTTGCATTATTTTCCTAGTTTGCCTTCTATTGCTGGGGTGAAACACTCTGACCACAATCAACTTGGAGAGGAAAGATTTTATTTCATCTTTCATCTCCCAGATAACAGTCCATCATTGAGGGAAGCCAGGGCAGGAACTCTGGGCAAGAACCTGCTGCTTGCAGGCTTGCTCCTCTGGCCTGTGCTCGACCTGCTTTCTTTTACAGTTCAGGACCACCTGTCCAGGGATGGCACCTGCCCATACTCACAGTGGGCTGGGCCTTTTCACATCGATCAACAATCAAATGCCTTACAAACATACGCATAAGCTACACTGATAGAGGAAATTCACCAGTTGAGGTTCCTTTTTCCCATGTGTGTCAAGTTGACAACTGAAGCTCTCCAGTACAGTTAGAGCTTTGGGAATAGATTTTGTTGTTCAGTTAAGAATCTTCTGTTAATCATTCTCTCTATATTATGATCTGAATTTGCCATTTTCAGAGAGTCTGTGTTTCAACAGTTTTAAAAATAAGATAATTAGCATTCTTCTGTCTAGAAAGAAAAAAAGTTATTCTATTTATCCAGTTTCTAAGCCTAGAGCCTTTTAAGGAACACTTCCTCTTCCCACCCCAAGGGGCTGAATAGGCCTTAAAAGCAGGTGGAGAAAGCCTCAATGGTACTGGTTAAAACGTATCACAGTATGTCTCCATTTTCTTCATCAACCTGGACCACCACAGTAAAATATCATATGCTGGGTGTCTTAAACAATAGGAATTATTTCTGAAAGTTCTCCAACCTGAGGGTGCTGGTGGATTTAGTTGATGGGTTTCTTCACAGTTTGCATGGGGCTCTTCTCTCCCTATAGCTTTACGTAGGGCACTGGTAATGAGTATGATCTGGTCTCTCTTCTTTCTTTTCATGTTTATTTGTGTGTGTGTATTTCTATGTGTGCAAGTATGTGTGTTTGAGAATGCACATATTTGTGTGTGCATATGAGCATTAAGGCAGCATTAATACAAATTTGGGTGTTGCTCCTCAGGCATTATTCAACCTTTTTTTTTTTTTTTTTTTTTTGAGACATGATCTCTCGATGACCTGAAACTCTTCAAATAGCTAAACTTGCCAGCCATTGAACCTCAGGAATTCACCTGTCAATGCTTCCCCAGAGTGGAGACTATAAGTGCCTATCACCGTGCCTGGCTTTTTTTTTTTTTTTAAGCATGCATTCTGGAGAATGAAATTCAGATCCTTGTGCTTACAAGTCAAGTACTTTACTGACTAAGCATCTCCAGCTCTCTCTTCTTACAAGGTCACTAATCTCACCACGAAAACCTTACCTTTATGATCTCACCTGAATCAAATCAATGCCCAAAGTCTCTAATTCCAAATACTATTATAATGGGGGTTAGGGCTTCCGACAACAGAAGCATTCAGTCTAGATCATCTCTCTACTACCAAGGAAGGTTTTGTATCACTTACAACAGTACCCCAGTCAGAGCAGCTTCATATGAGCTAATGTGCTAGATAGCTTTAGTGTCAACTTGACACACCTGGGTAGAGAGAGCTTCACTGGGGAATTTCTTCCATTGGACTGGCCTGTGGTCATGTCTTTGGGGTATTTTCTTGATGGTTGAGTCATGTGGGAGGACCACCCCACTGTGGGCCGTGCTACCCCAGTTGTGTATTGTATTAGAAAGCTGGCTGACCACCAGCCAGTGGAGCAAGCCAGTAAGCAGCATTCCCAGCATTCCTCCGTGGCCTGTGCTTCACCCTGCCTCCAGGTTCCTGCCTTGAGTTCCTACCTTGGGCTCCCTAAGTAATGAACTGTGACCCAGGAGATGTAAGCTAAATAAACCCTTTCCTGCCCAAGTTGGTATTGGTATTGGTCAGAGTGGTTTATCACAGTAGCTGAGGCAAACCAGAACAGCTAATGATTTTTAAGTCACAGCTTAGCATAAACTACTTCAATCATGTTTTTTTCTCTTTTTTTTTCTCAACCCCTGGTGTAAAGTACAGTTGGCTCAAACTGGAGTGTTCTGATAGTATATTAGGAACTAAAAAAGGATGGAAAATTTGTGATTTTTAGTCTTAGAAGGGTGATTTAGAACACAGTATGGGTATTAAATTCACAAGGTCATTAAATTTCACAGCAACTCATGAGATAAACATTATTATTTTCATCTTGGATAAAAAAAAAGGAGAAAGGTTTAAAAAGTCCATTAGCTTACAGAAGGTTATTCAACAGATTGTATGTGCAGAGCTGGCATTTTAACCCAAATTTATTTATGTGTTTGCCAGTGCGTATATGCTTGTGTGTGTGTGTGTGTGTGTGTGTGTGCGTGTGAGTGTGGAGACTAGAGGACAACATTAGGTGTTCTTCCTTGGGCACCATTCATTTTTTGCTTTTGAGACAGGATCTCCCACTGACCTGGAACCCACCAAGAGATCAAACAGTAGTGACTGTTGAAGAAAGGAACGGAGGCAGTGGGGTGTGTCAGAACCAGACTGTCTTCCCTACAATATCTTTCACGGTCCTGGCTGTCACAACCACTTGACACAGTATCCTGGAGTGACTCAGCTGTGCAGAAGTGCTAATGACCCCCTAATGCTGTCTGGCTGAGCCGAGGAACTACTGTGCTTGACTAAGTTAGGGCTCCAGCTGCTGGCAGGTCACACACTCCAGCCAAACTTCCTTATTTGGAAATTTCTTTTCATTCTATTTGGGCAGGAAGACTATAATCTCACATTTAAAAGAAACAAAATGCCTTGACCTACATCAGAAAGGGCACTTGGAAACACTAAAACAGAGAAACATTAAAAAAAAATAGTCAAGTCTATTCCTAACACTTTGCTACAAGAGGAAGGTGTGGACAGAGTGCTTCGCAGAGAGTAAAAGGACATTCGTGAATCCCTTTTCTTTTAACCCCAGAAGCTGCTCTAATTAGCAGAAAACTTTGAATCTCAGTCATAGACCATTTAGCAACTTTTTGCTGAAGTTAAGAAAATACACAAACTCAGCATGGTAGTCCATGCTTGTTGTAATCCCTGCATTCCTGCAACAATTTAGGAAGAATGTGAGAGAGAGTTCCGGGCCAAGCTAGTTTCAAAAAAGAAAATTAAGTGTTGGGGACTTAGCTCAGTATACAGCAAGCATAAGGCCTTGGGCTCAGTGTCTAGCAAAAGACAAAAGAAAACATACATTTGATTGATTATTCATTCATTCCTTTGTTTGAGATAGAGTCTCACTGTTGCCCAGGCCCTCCTGGAACTGACTGGATAGCCCAGGTTGGCCTCAGACTCAAGGCAACTCTCCTGCCTCTACCCCCTGAGTACTGAGATTATGGAGCCACCGCTTGCAATTGAAAACATAAATTTTAAATCTGTTTATGGAGGCCGGGTGTGGTGGCTCATGCCTTCAGTTCCAAAGGCAGGCAGTTCTCTGTGAATTAGAGGTTAGCCTGGTCTACATATCGAGTTCCAGGTCGGCTAGGGCTATGTAATGAGACCATGTCTCAAAAACAATAACAAACACTGTTTACATATCAAAGCTGATACAGATCAGTACTGTTTCTAACAGTAAGTGGAAGTTACACTTGCCTTTGGAAAGATGGGACATAGAAAGTAGGTGGACCAGCGAGGCTGCCCTGAGTGTCTACTCCTGTCACTCCTGGAAACTGTCCAGGAAGAACATGTAGAGCAAGGAGAAAGTGTAAGTGGCCAGGCCTCTCAACACGGGCCTTTAATCCCTGCAATCACAAGGTAGAGGCAGGATCAAGAATTCTAGGCCCACCTGTTTCAAAAAGTAAGTAAGCAGCAACTAAGTAAGAAAAACGTGGGTCACTTGCTGAGTGACTTAAGTAAATTATTTGACCCCTCTAGACCTCAGCATGTTCTTTTCTGAAGTGGGACTAGCTGAACAGTTTGCAGTGGCCTTTCCGGAGCCGTCATTCTGTTTTTTGATTTCTGTGGTTATGGGAATGGCTTGTCTAGAATAAAGCACACAACAGAGACTCAGACTCACCCTCATTTCCCATCTTTCTCCTGGACCCTTCACCCCCTCAGCCCCTCTTAAACTCAAGGCCCTAGGGCTGCTTTCTGAAGCGATTTCCTAAGGGTCCCATTGGTTTGCAAAGCACAGGAAAGTCCAACACCTCCTGGGGTGTGAATCAAATCTTACCTATGCCGTATTCTAGGGCCCGTCTGCTCTCAGCGGCCTGTCCCCAGGTGATACTGAATTAAATCAGAAAATAGCTCTCACTGATACTTGCTAACATGTTAACGTCCTCACAAAAACACCTTTTCATTTGCTTGCTTGGATGATTGGTTGGAGACAGGGTCTCCCTGTAGTCCCATTTGACCTGGATCTCACTGTGTAGACTAGGCTGGCCTAGAGATCTGCCTTAGTACTAGAGAGTACTAAGA
This sequence comes from Eospalax fontanierii, assembly GCA_035773235.1. NCBI lineage: Eukaryota > Metazoa > Chordata > Mammalia > Rodentia > Spalacidae > Eospalax > Eospalax fontanierii. The sequence continues at coordinate 15,729,222 of CM069540.1, read as the reverse complement.
TTGAAGTCATGTACCACCATTTCTTTGTTTTTGAAATGGAGTCTCGAGTAGCCCAGGCTAGCCTCAAACTCACTATGTACCCAAGGGTAACCTTGAACTTCTGATCCTCCCGCCTCCACCTCCAGACTGCTGGGATTACAGGTGTGCATCACCATGCGTGCTTTATGTGGGGCTGGGGATTGAACCCAGGGCTATGTGCATGCTAGATAAGCACACTCCCAACTGAGCTACATCCCTAGGATCCTGCCCCGCCCCCCATTTTAAAAAAATCAAAACACACAAGCTTCTCCTGAGGGTCTAATGCATTCTTCATTTGAATAGAAAGTTGGTGTTAACGGAATAGGTTTCTCATATCCCTCAGATTGCATAAAGTTGGGCTGCCTTCCCCCATCAAGGAAACCTGGGAAGTTGTGTTATCTTGGCAGGAATATGTAAACTCAAGATGGAATTTTGTTTTGCTCTGCATTAATCTGCAGCTAATGCCAGTGAACATTATCCTTGTTTAATTACATTCACTAACCAACTGACACAACTTCCCCTGGGAAGAAGCTTATCTGACTCTGACTCATGCTTTACAGCATGTTGGATTTGAGGAAATGGATAATATACGCCCCGCTGACTTTGGAATTTTAAACAGAAACCCACATGCTGCTGAGTCTCCGGCTTACTCCCAAATATGGGAGAATCATTGCCCCAGCCGCAGTTGCAGGAGGCATGCTCAGTATGACAAAAGGCAAAACCCACAGAGTGTGCACAGTGCCAGGCAGCGAGGACCAGAGCCAGCAGCCACTTAAAGGAGAAGAAACAACCACAAGAAAGGGGAGGGAGGCTGACATCCCTAGGAGCTATATCATTTTTCTAGAGGTATCTGGATGATGTCATGGAAGTAAGCATCTTACTGAAAGTGAAGCACACTCCCAGCACTGGTAGCTAAAGAGGAGGCCGATCTTTAAGAGGCTCATTCAGCAGTGTTTAGAGATGCAGCATGTCAGAACAGGAGCTGGTTGGGTCAACCAGGTCATGTTGAAAATGGTGGGAAACCTGAGTGCCCCAGTATTCTCTGAGAGAGAAATGTCCCCAGGATAACTGCCTTGGTGTCCAAGCAAATGGTGGCAGGGTCAGGGTACGAGAGCGGAAGGGTATGGCTCTCAGTTGAAGGCCAAAAAAGGCTCATGATCCACTTCAGCCACACCACCTGCAGAATCCCTTTCCTGCCTGCAAGCCCCACACCCCCTCTTCCTTTTAAGGGCACTTTAAAAAAAATAAGTTTATTTATATTTGTTTTTTGTGTCTGAGTGTTTTGCCTGCTTGTATGTAAGTGCATCCATGGGCAATAGCCCACAGGAGGCCAGAAGCAAGCATTGGATCCCCTGGGACAGAAGTTATGGACTGCTGTTAGCCACCATGTGGGTGCTAGAAACTGAGCCCAGGTCCTCTGTGTAAGATGCGACTGAAGGACACCCCCTCCTCCCAGCAGACACCTTGGCAACTCCAGCTAAACAACTTCTTGAATTCCCGCCTACTGACTAGCTAGGCAGGACTAATGACGTCCTCGCCCAGAGAGTTAGCTGTTCACATCAGCCCTGAGCAGGTCTCTCTCACCAGGCATGCCAGCCCGGAGCCTCAGCCCCAGCACCCAAGATAAGGGGGCTAGCCTCCCATTTCTCCACTCCCGAGTGCAGAGAAGCTAGTCCCATCTGGTCTTCTCTTAATAAAACTGGGTCCTGTTAGCTCCCAGCAGAGTCTCTGGTCCCTTCTGTCTGCTGGGTCTCTCGAACCCAGAACCTTACACTCTGTAAGACCAGTCAATGCTCTTAACCACTGAGTTAATCTCTCCAGTCCCCTTGAGGGCTTCTGTTTTGTTTGCTTTTTTTTTTAAATGTATATTTTTAATTGAATTTTTGTGCATTCCATACAAAATATCTTAATCATCTTTATACTCCCTCCCCATCTGGACCTCCAGGGCTCTCTCTCTCATACACACACACACACACACACACACACACACAGGATTTCATGCATTTTGTTATATATGTTAAGGCCATGAGTCAAGTTTGTATACCCAAATATTCCTTGGTGCAAGTATGTCCACTGGGATCTAATCAGCCTAGCCTATCTAGAGTCACTTCCTTAAAGAAGATCAACTTTCCCTCAGTAATCAGTTGCCAATAGTTCTTTGGCTAAGTTGGGGCCTGCTGCCCATTTCCCCAGTTCTATGCTGTGTTTTTGTCTGGTTGAGTTTGCATGGGCACAAACAGCTACAACTAGCCAAAGTGTAGAGAATAAGAAATTGCAGAGAATGTGTCCCTGGATAGGACCCCTTTATTAAACTGCTCAGGGACCATTGCAGAAGAGAGGGCTGAAAGATTGTTAAGAGTCAGGGCTGGCACATGATCATAAGGAAATAAGGGTGTTCTAGGCCCCGGAGAACTTGCTCATAGGACCTTCCAGCAATGGTGTCAGTGTGCAAAAGATCCATGTAAACTCAATCAAGGGCTTCTTTTAAAAAAAAAAAAAAAAAAAAATCTTCGAGTTCTTCCATTTTGTACAAGGCTGCCATCTTGATGAGTTGTGACTCTGGCAGGCAGTTCCAAAAAGAGCTAATCACAGGGGTATTCCAGGATGAATTAACAACAGAAAACCACCACCCCCCAAGCCCAGAATGTCTCACTTAATGTTCTATGGCTTTTGTAACTGCTTGCTTAATGTTGATCTAGCTTCTGTAACTGCTTGCTTGCACACCTGCAGGAACAAACATGTCACTCTTGTGCAATCTTGTACAACCACCTGGTCCATCAGGATATGGTTTTTGCCTTTATAAGCTTTGTTCCCCACCTGAGTTGGGGCTGTACTCTCTAAATCCTGACTGAGATAGTACAGACACTGGCCAGCTAAATAAAATTCGGCTAATTTGGAACATCTAGAGTCTGAGTAGTCCTTCCCAGGATCTCAACACCATAACAGTGATATGCGTTCATTAGAAAGCAAACGATGTAGGGATGTAGCAGCAGTTTTCATTCAAAGCATTTTCTTTTCATATGACACTGTCCTTCTCAAACTTAAGCAGGCACCCCATCATCCGTCTCCATTTACAGGGGAGAAAATGAATGTTCATGCAGGTGAAGTGAGTGCCCAGTGTTAACACAGCGCCTCACAAAGCTGAAATTTAAGTCAAAGTGGATACTCTGGAAAGTCTGTGTACTTCTTCCCCTCATATGCTGCCTGAAACAGTACAAGACAGGGGCTGAGGAAGTGGCTCGGCAGTTACAAGCACTTGCTGCTCTTACAGAGGACCCTGGGTTCTCTTACCAGCACCCATAGCAGGTGACTCACAACCTCCTCCAACCTCAGCTCCAGAGGATCTGTCACCCTCTTTTGGCCTTGTCTGATGAGGAGAGAACCTTTGAAGACAGAGGTGGTCCCAGGACAGCTAGCAGGGATTCTGGGAGTCAGGCGAGTGGCGTTACTGCAGTACAACCTCAACTGTGGCACTTCTGAAGCTCACAGGATCTTGTCATCTGAGCCACCCTGCCTTCAGGAGGTTAGAGTATCACCAACAGCCAGACTGACAGTGGTATTTGCCTGCTTGGTCATGAGATACTACTAAGCAAGCAGAGCAAATGTTTAACATATTAAGGCAGGCCACAACAGTTACTAACCAGGGACCCGGAAACCTGTCTCTCCTTCCTTCCTCACTAACCAGTGCCTACCCTGCCACACACATACAACCACACACAGTTCCTCTTTTTCTTTTCCCCCCAAAGCTGTGGGTTTAATTCAGTATGCTAGGCATGCGCTGTACCACTGAGTTATAGCCATACTTTCTATTTATTTATTTAGTCTTTTTGAGACAGGGTCTTCCTGTGGCCTCAGTTGGCCTGAACTTGCTATGTAAACCAGGCTGGCCTTAGTCTCACAGAGATCCACCTGCCTCTGCTTCCCAAATGCTATATATATATGTATATAACCATATATAACCATAATTTAAAGAAAAGATACTAAACCAGGTTAAATACTCTATTGTGTATATTTATTCCTATGTCAGTATATTCTTAAGCTTTTTCCCCCAAACACTATAACATACATTATTCCATGTTCCTCTCAACTTGTATATCAGTGGTTATTATTAGTTCTCTTAAGCAGAATTACTAATTTTTTCTTTTTCCAACTTCATATTGAAGCATCATATGTCCAAGAAAGTGAACTAATCCTAAATATACAAATATATCTAATAAATTTCAAAAGATAAACACTCCCATGTAAGCAAAACCAATGAATAAATAGAACACTCTAAAAGCTAAGAATAAGCCCCAATTCTTCTCTTGACCATTCTAATCTCTAACCTCCCAAAGGTGCTATACATGTTACTGGAAGAGAAAATTACTCATCAACCTTGCCTAGGTATGAATCCTGCAAGGTAACAACTGGCCTGGCAAGATATGTCTACTGGTTTAATAGTGGCACTAACGATGTGGGAGTAACCAACCATTTTCTAATTGGATTTAAGTTCCGTTTAATCTCCTAAACTCAACCTTTATCTCTAGATTAGCCACATGGCTTTTTTTGCCTGCTTCCAGCTCGTATGTGCTCTTTTGTCTTATTTCTTTGACTTATGTCCATTCATGTTGTATGTGGATTGTTTATTCATATTGCTATATGGTGTAAATTCACCCCAGTTAATTTATCTATGCAGTTAGAGTTGGTAGACATTTGAATTGTTTCTGGTTTTTAACTATTATAAATGGTACCATAATGAACAGTCTCATATGTCTTTATATGTATGAACATAAATATTTCCAGAAATGTAACTGTTTATCACAGTATGTGTATATATTCAGCTTTAGCAGACACCAGTTTTCCAAAGTGACTCTGCCAACTTGAATTCCCACTACAAATGTGTGCATTCCACCTGTGCCACATCCTAACCAATAGTTACTGTTGTCTTTTTCATGGAGCTTTTCTGAGGGTGTATAGGGTAGCCTACTGTATCTTTAATTTGCATTTCTGCTGATTGATGAACTGCATGCCTTTTCTTTCTTTAAAAACATTTATTTTTATTTTATGTGTATGAGTGCATCACTCACCTGTATGTAAGTGTGCCCATGGTGTGTGCTGTCCATGGAGATCAGAAAAGGGGTCAAAGCCCCCAGAACTGGAGTTACAGATCGTTGTTAGCTGCCATGTGGGTGCTGGGATTTGAACCCAGGTCCTCTGCAAGAGCAGTCAGTGATCTTAATCACTAAGTCATCTCTCCATCCCCTCAAGGGACTTTTATAAGTTATTTTTTCTGGTTACTAAAGTAATACATCCTGAGATGTGCATGGCAGCATACAATACTTGAGAGGGAGGCAAGAGTACAGGAGTTCAAGGACAGCCTCAGATATAATGAGTTTGAGGTCAGCCTTTGCTACATGAAATCCTGTCTCAACCCTGTCTCCTTCCAAAAAAGTAATACATATGATGGGAGTGTGTGCTTATAGCACTCAGCTAATTAGGAGGTCTAGGTAGAAGAATTGCTTGAGCCCAGGAGTTTGCCAACCTAGGTAATATAGTAAGACACTAAAAAATGTTTAATACATAGTAACTGATTTGGCAAAGGAAATGAATTATAGTGGCTTTGTACTATGTCAAGGTAACTAAACTAGAACTGGTTTTTTGATGCTGTTGTTTGTTTTGTGTTTTCCGAATTCCCCTGTGTGGAATAGGGCTGGTCAGAAGAAAATCTGTACAAGATTGGGAAGGCAGAGGTGAAGCAGCCACGATTATGCTCAGAAGGTTGGTACAGTCAGGCACTGTCACAACTCAGTGTCTCAAATTCACTGGCTCACCTTGTTACCATGGCACAGTAGTTGGGCCCATGACTCCTTCAGCTCCCTCTAGAAAAAAAATCCTTCAGAGTTTTCAGTGCCTGAGCCAAGTACATGTTTAGCTTTATAACAAGGACTCAGAGACGTCTGCAGATCACCCACATCCCTGACACGGAAGGCTTTGTCACGGTGGGAGGCAGATGCAGGTTCTAGTTCGTTCTTGTGGGTGCCCCCTTCTTTCAACTTCTCGTTCGTCCTTGCTTTGTCAAATTTCACAATTGCTTGTTCTTCCTGTCTTTTCAGGCCTGACACTAGGAGTAGTATTGTAAACTGTCTAGCTAGTTCCCACAGTTGTGTAACATCCAACCCCTAGAATGAACCTCATAGTCTATATGGTTCCTAGCAATTCTGCTTTTCTGACAAAGCCTACCTAATCTTAGACATTAAGAAGAAAACCAGCTGGGTGTAGTGACTCCTGGAGTTGGAAGGCAACCTGGGGCTAGATAGTGAATTCTATGCAGCCTGTGCTACTTGAGAGAGAGAGAAAGAGAGAGAGAGAGAGAGAGAGAGAGGAAAAAAAAAACAGAAAATTGTTTTCTATAATCCCACCCCAGTGGCAAGGACCACAGTCGGCATCTGAATATGTATTCTTCCTGTCTGAGTCACTTTAACTGAAGAGGCCAAGTGATTTTTGAAGGCTTGCCTAGCTATCAGCAGAGCAGGTCCTTCTGGAAGACTTGGTTTAATCCCTGCCAGCTGGGTGTTGTTCACACTGAGCCCCAGAGGGCCTTTGCCCCTTTGACGTCATGGGGCATCTTTTAGCCCGAGGGCATATAAAAGCAAACTTTCTGGTTTGGTTTTTGTTGTTGTTCTGTTTTGCTTTGTTTATTTTATTTTATTTTTTGCTATGTATGTATTGCCTGCATGTACATAAGTGCACCTGTGTTGTACAATGCCTGCAGAGGTCAGAAGAGGGCATCAGATGCCCTGGAACTGGAGTTACAGAAGGTTGTTAGCTACAATGTGGGTGCTGGGAATCGAACCCAGGTCCTCTGCTCTGCAACAGCAGCCAGTGTTCTTAAACTGCTCAGATATCTCTCCAGCCCTGCTGTTTACTTATTTAAGAAGGGATCTTACACAGCCTAGGCTGGCCACAAACTCACCACATAGCAAAGGACACTTCCACCTCTCAAGTACTGAGACTACAGGTGTGCAGCACCAGCATCCAGGTCAAAAAATAGCTTTCTGCTGTGTAGTTTCCTGGACTTTCATGCCACCTGTCGTTACAACTTCCCTATTTTGCTCTAATCAGTTTTCAGAAATTGCATCTTCTTGTATCTCTTCAGGTTAGAAAAAAAAATATTTTATAAACTAGATTCATGCTGTGTCATCTACATTTACAGTACTAACCACAAATGTGAACACCATTCACAAGGGGCCAGAGGGAGCCCAAAGGTGTTCCCATATTTAAGGAACACAGGTCCCCAGAGACCTGTTAGATTGTAGTAGCCCTTTGAGCTCAGGGTACTAGCCAAGGCTTCTTTTTCAAAATATAAGTACTCCCAAGAGAGGGAATGCATTCCACACAGAATAAGGCATAGTGCTAAACAATATGGAGTCATGAACGCTTTGATGGAACCCCATGTTTGTGATGCACGCCTGTAATCCCAGCCCTTGGGAAGTTTAGGCAGGAAGACCATAAGTTTGAGGCCAGCCTGAGCTACACATAAAGGGCTCTGGTCTGCATCGGAAGTTCCAGGCCAGCCAGTGCTACATAGTGATATCCTGTTTTTAAAAAGGAGGGGTGGGGGGCTGGAGAGATGGCTTAGCAGTTAAGAGCACCGTACACTCTTGCAGAAGACCCAGGTTTGATTCCCAGCACCCTCATGGCAGCTAACAACTGGTTGTAACTCCAGTTGCAGGGAAATCCAACGCCCTCTTCAGACCTCCACCAGCATTGCTCAATACCAATGGACTTACACACATACATATAAAATAACAATAATAAATAAAATATTTTTTAAAAGAACACCAAAAAGCTTTGATAGAGAGCAGGCTTAGAAATTGACCAGAAGCCAGAGACAAACTACCTACATTGCAATTTGGCTGAGCCTCTTGGACACTGTAGGGTGGTGGTGGTGGTGGGTGGTTGTGACTGATCTAGAACTTCCTACATAGACCAAGCTGGCCTCAAATTCAGAGAGATCTGCCTGTCTCTGCCTCCCAAGTACTGGAATTAAAGGTATGAGGCATGCAGGTTAGTTTGGATGCTGAGTTTTATAAGAACAAGAGTTAACAGAACATGTCTGCTTAAACCTGAGTCCTGAGCTAGGCTCTTTCTCTCACCTGGAACATTGTGGGCATTCACTAGAAAAGCAGATGAGCTTCCCCGGTAGGGAAGAGAAACCACGGAGTAACTGGGCATGGAGGGTAATTGAGAAACTAACATTGAGAAGAAGCTGGCGGTACAGGACCTCGCTGCGCCGTACCCCGCAGAGCACATGGGTTCTGCCTGGCTGCTTTCTTGAAGAGGAACAAAAAGTGGATGTTCGAGTTGAGCGTTTTGTTGCTTTGTTTTCTTTTCTCTTCCAGCAGCTGCAGATTCTGGTGACCTATTCGTGTCCCTGTCACTGCCCGCTCGGTGGAGGGGACAGTTGGCCCACAGGTCTGCGGCTGAGCTTGAGCTCCAGTCTGGCAGAGAGGCCACAGCTCAAAGCACAGGGCACCCAGGGGTAACATTATCCTTCCGGAGCTAAACAAGGAACTAAGTGTTTAGAATAACTTCAAGAAAGTCGTGGGCGTTTCCTCTGTCAGAGAAACAAGAAACCACAGTGAGATAATGGATAGCTATATTCAGGTCACAGATTATCAGCTGCGTCTGCTGTTTCCTGTTCGGAATTCGATGAAACTTCTTTCTAGTTACTGAGCCTTGTGGGCTCCGTGAGCGTGAGTGCTGAGGGTATTTTGTTTGTTTGTTTAACTTTTATTTATTTATTATTATTTATGTGAATGAGTATTTTGCCTGCATGTATGTAGAGGCACCACCTGCATGTAATGCCTGTGGCGGCCAGAAGAGGGTGCCAGATCCCCCTGGAAATGGAGTTAGCCAATACCATGTGGGTGCCGGAAACCAAACCCAGATCCTCTGCAAGAGCGGGCAGTGCTCTCAACCTCTGAGTCATCTCTCCAGCTCTGTTTTGTTTTGAGATGGTCTCCTGCTGGCCATGAAATCTCAGTGTAGTCAGTGATGGCCTTGAACTGCTGATTCTCTTTGTCTACCTCCTGCCTGCTGGAATTTTAGGTGTGTGCCACCATGTCCAGTTTCTGTGGGGCTGAGGATAGAACCGTGGGCTTCATGCATACTAGGCAAGCCTTCCGTCTACTGTGCGTCATCCTCAGCACCCAGGAGCCGGTTCCTGATGGAGATGGCACATAAAGGACCAATAGCAAGAATTACTTTTACTAAACTTACAGTATCTTCCAGGTTCTTGAGCTAAGAGATTTTCATGCATCATTTCATTTGATCCTAAAAAAAACAACCTATGAGAAAGATACAATTTTTAGCCCCATTTCATAGATTAGGAAAGGGGTTCCTAAATGCTAATGCCCAGGGGTCACAGTGGTAGAACTAGGAACAAGAACAGGATTTCCTTCCTTCCCTCCCTCCTTCCTCTTCCCCCTTCTTCTTTGAATCCTCTCTCTCTTTCCCCCACTAACACACACATTTAACAGACATATAGACATGTCACCACTATCCACAGCAAGTGTGGACGTTTCCATCACTCCCCAAAGTTCCATCACATCCTTTCCAGCAAAGATTTACTGCCCCAAACCCCCAAAGTAACCAATGTTTTTACTTCTGTCCTCATAGGTTAGCTTCACAGGTTCTTGAACTTCATATGAATAGAATTATATTCCTGTATCTGGCTTGTTTTACTCCACACTGTCTGTTGGAGATTTATCTACACTGCTGTATATATAAGCATTTTGTTCCTTTTTTACTACCGAGTAGCATTATCTTTTATGAATACACCATCCAGTTTATTTGCCTAGCTTTTTATTGATGAATTGGATTCCCCTCAGTTTTAGGCTATTTTAAATAACATTGCCATGAACATTCTTCTTAGTTAGGAACATTTCATTTTTTATTAAACACTGTATAGCCAAACCCTATTGCCAAAGTGATGGGGCCGTTTTCTACTCCCAGCAACCCTGTACCAAAGCTCTAGTTCTTTCACATTCCTGCCAACACATAGAACTCTCAGTCTGTTCATCTTAGCCATGAAAGTGAGGCTGAGAATCAGCTCATTCTGATTCCAGAGCCCGAGCAGCATCAAGAAATACTGGGTTGGAGCTTCTTCTAATCCATGGCATTCTGTCTTTGGTGGGAATGCGAAACCAAAGAGACACAATCCTGGCAGCAAGGTTGGAAAGTGGCTCCTCATGACAGCAGGGTGCCAAGAAGCCTACCTCGCCCATCGGCTCTGAGGGGTGCCCATCAACCTCATGGCTGGGCGTGTACATGCCATTTTCTAGGAAATGCTCTCTTGTGGCTTCTGGGACAGGGGTGTGCCAAGTGTGTGGCCAGTGTGGTCAAAACCTATTGCAGGGTCAGCCCTGTTCTTCTCTAACGGCTTGAAGTGTTCAGGTCAGAACGTGAGAAGGCTGTCAAGGACAGGCGTGCCTCAGGAGGCCCTGTGGCCCACCACATCAGAGACTTCTGCTTGTATTCCAGCTCAGCACCCACCCTAAGTCATTGAGCGTTTCAGTCAGTCTTGACAACTGGATGAGGCAACGGTGCCTGTGTTGGCACTTAGTCTCGCGCAGGTCCTTCACAGGTCGGCGCTGTTTTCAAGGTGTCTGCCTCGCCAGCTTATCTTCTCACGCCCTGCTTCTGCCATTTTTAATTTTTTTTCATTATTTTTAATTACAGATATATGGGGGTGGTGTGTGCACAAGATGCCCACTGAGGGAGACCAGAGATGTAGAATCTCCCAGAGCTAGAGTTACAGGTGGTTGTGAGCTGCCTGAAATGGGTTCTGGGAACTGAGCTCAGGTCCTCTGCAAGAGCAGTGCACACTCATAACCACTGAGTCATCTCTCTAGCATGAGCATCTTTCTATATCAGTAAATGCATACCCATCCCCTTCCTTTTAATGGTTGCATAGTATTCCACTGAGTGATGTATGGGTGACTTAGATGCTTCCTAAGCCTGTGCTCATCTAACATACTCTTTCAACAAATACTTAGAGAGCACCACAAGAAAGATGAATAAAAGTATGGAACCTGAGATGACAAGTCTGTCTCTGGACGTTATGGGATCCCGGAAAAGATACAGACTAGAAAGTCTGTTTTATAGCATCTGTACCATCAAGGACAGAACAGGAAGGGATGAAGGCCCCCAAAGAGTGTTCACACTCTTTCTCCCACCAGGACTCAGACTTCATTGGCTGAAACATGCCAGGTCCCAGGACCCCCAGAGGAGGAACATTCAGGAGCGTAAGCGGAGCAGAGAAAGCAGTTTGCTTTTCATGAGTAAACTGGTTTTGCAGAAACAGGAAATTTCTCTCATATTTTAAGTCTTAAAATAGAAGAAATATGCGGGGTGCACAGGGATTTGGGGAATTTGACTAACATCATGAAGTAACTTCTATGTGCATTTGAATCTGATAATCTCAACATAAACTTTTATGCCCTTCTCAAAAAGCCTTTTAGTGAGAATCAAAGAATGTTCACACAGTAACAGGGTAGAGAAGAAAATACCTGTAAACACTACCATTCTCAAGGGTGTAGGAAATGGGTCCCTCTGTGCGCTGTTGAGAAGACTACGGGGCGTGGCCTTCCCTGTTCAGTCTGGCTTCCCAGACTCTGCAAACTGGCCCTGGTGCTCTCCAACTTAGCCCACTCCATTCCACCTTAGAGCCTGCACACAAGCCTTTGTCTGGAAGGCTCTTTCTCCTTCACCTGTCCCCCTGCTTCCTGGACTTCTTTGTTCCTCATATCCTTCAGTTCTCGGCTTGATGGAGGCTATTCCTGATGCCCAGTATAACTTTCCTCTGCCTACATTCTGTGACAGCCCTGTTCCTTTCCTTCAAAGCAGTTACCACAATTACAGTAACATGTTGATTTATGCAATTAGTATTCAGGAATGATGTCCTCCACTAGGAACTGTTTGTGTTTCTTCATGGCTGAATTTCTAAGGCCTCACCAATTTGTGTCTGACACAAAATAGATACCCAATAAACACTTATTAAGTGACTGAGCATCTTCATAGGGTAATTTGTATCCAAAATGTAAATGTGATGCTCAATGACTAAAGCATCCAAATTAAATAATCTGTCCTGCAAAAATTATGCAATCGTACCAAGATGTCAGTGCAAGCACACTGGTTGGTGCAACATTTATAGTAACAGAGGTTAGAAAATGCCCACCTGATGCTACATGATTCAGTGGAAGGCTATGTAGCCCTTAAAATAATGAGATGTACACATTTTGTCATATGTAAAATATGGAAGGAGAGATCGATTGAGCATAGAGGAGTTTTAGGTCAATGAAATGACTGTATTGTAATGTATCGTTAAATGTTTATGAAACTTCATCAAGACATCATTATCCCCTCAAATCCATAGTTTGCCTTTATTCCCAGAACATGGGTGGCAGAGGCAGGCAGATTTTTGTGAGATCAAAGCTAGCCTGGTCTAAATAGCCAGGACAGCTGGGGTTACAGGGAGACCCTGTCTCAAAAACAAAAAAACACCTAACAAAGCCAAACAAACCAATGAAATGCCAGGCATAATGAAACATCCTTGTAATTCCAGCATTTGGGAAGCCAAGGCCTGAGAATCAATAGTTCAAAGCCACCTTTGGCTGCATAAAATCCTGTCTGAAAGAAGCTTAAGCGAGGAAAAAAAAAACTATGAAATATGTAATACCAACAGTGAACCCTAATGCAAACTATAGACTTGATAAAAATGATGTTTTTAAATTTATTTACTTATTTTATTTATTTGACTAAGTGTTTTATCTGCATGTACACAGTACACCTGTGTCATGCAGTGCCCGTGGGGACCAGAAAAGGGCATCAGATCCCGTGGAACTGGAGTTAAGGACGGTTGTTAGCCACCATGTGGATGTTGGGAACCCAACTCAGGTCCTCTGTAAGAGCAGTTGGTGCTCTTAATTGTGGAGTCATCTCTCCAGCCCTGATAATGTCTGATGGAAGCTCTTAGCAATCGTACCGCTTGGTTAGGGATATTGATAGTAAAAGAAGCCATATTGTTGGTAGGTGGAAAATCTAAGAGAGAAAAACATGATTTTGGAAGTACAGACACACTCAGGGCCCAGCACCTGCTAGGTAACTGCTGTCCTGCTGAGCTATATCCCCAGCCCTCAGTTTACTTAAAAAAAATTTTTATGTTTATTTATTAATAATGGGGGGCATGTATGCCATGGCACACATGTGTAGGTCAGAGGATAATTGTACAGAGGAACATGGGATCTAGGAATCCTCAGGTTTGTGTGACAAGCATTTTATCCTCTGCACATCTCAATGGCCCACTTTGACTTTTTACTTTTATCTTTTTTTTTTTTTTTTTTTTTTTGAGACAGGATCTCCCTGGAACTCACTATACAGACCAGGCTGATCTTGAACTCACAGAGATACATCTGCCTCTGCCTCTCAGGTGCTGGGATTAAAGGTATGAGCCACCATGCTGGCTACTTTTTAATTTTGAGTCAAGGTCTCACTAAATCGCCCAGGCTCTCTTTGAGCTTGCTGTCCTGCTGCTGAGCCTCCCAAGTACCTGGGTTGACAGGCTTGACTTAAGATTTTTGTACTTATGACTCAATTTTACTCCAAACCTAAAACTACTTTAAAAATGAAAGTTGAGAACTTAGAAAGATGTCTTAGTGGTTAAGAGCAATGTTTGCTCTTGCAGAGGACCTGGGTTCAATTCCTAGCACTCACATGGTGGCTATACAACCGTCCCAACTACAGTTCCAGGAGATCCGACACCCTCTTATGACTTCCTTGGGCATTTCATGACACAGGTGCAGTCACATACATATAGGCAGTACATTCATACACATAAAATAAATATAATAATTTTTTAAGTTAAAGTCTAGGACTGGAGAGATGGCTCAGTAGTTAAGAGCACTGGCTCTTCCAAAGGACCTGGTTTTAATCCTAGCACACACATGTGGCTAGCAACAGTCTATTCCAGTTCCAGGGTATCAGGTGCCCTCTTCTGGCATCTGAGGGCATTGCATGACACTCACATACATGCAGGCATAACACTCATACACATAAAAAATAAATGAAAAGTTTTTTAAAAATTAAAGTCTGTTGTGAGCTAGGGATGTAGTTCAGTTGGTAGAGTTATGCCTAGCGTGTGTGAAGCTTTGGATTCGATCCCCAGCACCACATAAGCCAGGCGTGGTGCTACATCTCTGTGATCCCAGCAAACCAGGAGGCGGATACAGAGGGTCAGAAGTTCCAAGCTCGGCTGGCAAGAAGGTTCATTGGATAAAGGCGCTTACCACCAAGTCTAATGGCATGAGTTTGATCCCTGGGACTGGTGGGCATAATGCAAGGTGGGCCTAGCCAGGACACCCACTAGGAGGAATGGAGGAATGGCGCCTATGGGTGTGGTGTTCTGCTCTGGCTATTTGTGAGACCAGCACCTAGAAAGAACCTGCCTACCTGGGGAGAAACTTACTATTGGCTGTATTTGGGATCCCCCCAATAAGGTCATTGGCTATCCAGGCCTATAAGAGCTTGTGTACCTCTTCAATAAACGAGTTGGCAATGCCACGCGCTTGGGCTGCTTCCCATCCAACTCCCGGAGTCTGCAGCTTGACTCTGCATCTACTCGCCCCCAGCCCCTCAGGCTGGCCCCCCTCAGTCCCTTCGGGCTGGTCTCAAGTGCCGTGACCTCCAATATGGGACCACATGGTAGAAGGAGAGAATCCCTCGCCTCCTCACAGGTGTCATGGTATGTGAGCAAGCCCCTTGTCACACAAATAAAAAGATGTAGTAAAATTTTTTTAAAAGAAGTTCAAATCAGTCTTAGTTACATAGTGAGTTTGGGGTTAGCTAGGTTAAAAAACAAAGTCTTTAAAAATATTTTATTTATTTTTATGTGTATGAGTGTTTTTCTTACACATATGTAAGTGCACCATGTGCATACAATGACTACAGGGGCCCAGAGGGCATCGAGTCCCCTGGAAGTAGAATAATGGACAGTTGTTAGCCACCAAGTGAGTACTGGGAACTGAACCTGGGTCTGATGTAAGAGCAGCCAGAACTCTTAACCACTGAAGCATCTTTCTGATCTCACAAAATCTATTTTTTAAAAGCCCATGAGTCATATGTGGATTTCTAATTATTTTTTTCATGTTTTTAATTTTTTTATGTGTATGAGTGTGTATTGTCCGCATGTATGTAGGTGCACCTGTGCCATACAATGCCCATGGAAGCCAGAAGAGGTCATCAGATCCCCTGGCCCTGGAGTTAGGATGGTTGTTAGTCACCATGTGGGTGCTGGCAACAGAACCAGGGACCTCTGTAAGAGCAGTCAGTGCTCTTAACTGCTGAGCCATCTCCAGTCCCCTGATTGCTTATTTTTGCACTAATGTTTTCTGACTTTCTTATAGTACATGTTACTTTTGAAATTAAGGAATGCTAAAGGAACTAGAGTTGTAGCTCAGTGATCAAGCAATAATCTAGTATGCATGATGCCCAGGGCTCAATCTCCAGTACCAAGAAAGAAATCAATAAATCAAGGAGGGAGGGAGAGAGGAAGGGAGGGAGACTTAAGAATCAGGTATGGTGGTCCTTTGAAATGTGTATTGTATGTAGACACCCCCTATTCCAGCCACTAGGAGACTTCTAAAGCCCTTATCATTGACTAGGTGTATGAAGCTTTAAAATTTTACATTTATTTATTTATTAATTATTGGGGAGGCGTGCGTGCCAGAGCACACATATGGAGGTCAGAGGATAACTTACTGGAGTCATTTCCCTTCTTCCAACATGTGGGTTCAGGGATCCAACTCAAGCCATCAGGCTTGGCCTCAAGTACCCCTGAGCCGTCTTGTTGGTCTCTGTGTGAAACTTCTATAAGGCAGTTTTTTTCCCTCTGCTACAGAGAGTAAAAATTCTTTCAAAACAAAACAAAACAGAACAACAGCAGAAAAAATGTGGTCTCACTATGCAGCCCCAGCTGGCTTGGAACTCACTATATAGTCCAGGCTAACCTTGAACTCACAGGCTGCCTCTGTCTCCAGAGTGCTGGGACCACCGCACCTGGTGAGAGACACATTTCTTTATTTCTCATGGTACATCTTATCCATCATTAATAGGTAGATGCCCTCTCTTCCTTTTCCCTTTCGTACCCCAGCCCATAAGACACACTCACATAACATGTGCTTAATGTTAGTCCTGGCGTGGAATGTACAGGCATTCCTGAAAGATATATGGTGAAGTTTAGTGAGTAGATGTGACTTTAGCCTATATAACTAGTATTGTACCATACATCTTTCTGCATCTTTTCCTTATATTGCACATGGTTTTCAGACTTATAAAAAAATTTGCTGTCTATGAGTGTATTGCCTGTATGTGTGTAATGCAATGCCTGTGGAAGTCAGAAGAGCTTGTCGGATTCCCTGGAACTGGAGTTAGGGGTGGTTGTTAGCCACCATGTGAGTGCTGGGAATCAAACCTGGGTTCTCTGCAAGAGTAGTTAGTGCTCTTAACAACTGAGCCATCTCTCCAACCCTTTTTTCAGACTTTTTATATAGTTCAAAGTCCATCTAGAGGCTGACTGCTGCATGATACTGAGAAGCGTGTATTCACGCATTTTCTTCTTCACTTCTCTGGTCATAATCATGGAGTTGCCTCCGCAGCCGTCCTCTGATGCATTTGCTTTTTTATGTGACATTAGGGATAGGAGATTACAGGCTCATTAGGAATATGCATGCTTCAATTCACGAAATAGAGTCAAGTGGCTTCCGGAAGTCTTACAAGTGTATACTCCCGCTAGCAGTGATTCATTTTTCCTCACGCTCTCGCCAGTACTTGATAGGTAGCATCTGAGTTCTCTAACTTTTGCTGATCTTATTGACACAAAATGATTAGAGTTTGTTTCTGTTGCTGTTATTATTGTTGTTTCTGGTTTTGTGTTGGGATTAAACCCAAGGCTTCATACATAATTAGTGTCACTCTACCACAAAGTGATACACCATATTTTAATTTGCATTGAGCATCTATCTTTTCATATACTTGTCAGCCATTCTTGTTAATCTCTTTATTTTTTTTTTTTTTGAGGCCACGGTCTCCTGTACCCTAAGCTAGATTCAGACTCACTATGTAGCTGATAATGATCTTGAATTTGCGATGCTCCTGCCTCTGTTTCTCCTGTGCTGAGATGACAGAGGCCTGTCACCATTCAGTTTATGCAGTTTATTCAGTACTGGGAATTAAACTCAAGGCTTCAAGCACTCTAGTAACTGAGCTCCCTCCCCAGCTCCCTTGTCAGCCATTCTGGTTTCTCTTCTGTGACTGCTACTGTATTTGTTGCTCAGTTTTAACTGGATTTCTGGTCTTTTTCTTGTGGATGTACATGAGTTCCTTGTACATTCCAAATATTAAACCTGTGTAACGTCAGACACTGCAAATATCTAAAATGTCCATCATGATTGCTGTAGCATTCTGAATAGTGGTACTTTGTGGGAAGAGAGAGAGCATTGTGACAGGAACTCGGTACCTGAAGGGCATTCTGAGGATGCAGGCAAAGATTTATTTCTTACACTGGGTGGTTTTACCCTATAATAATGAATTAAACTTTACATCTGATTTAAGTAGCCTTCTGGTTTGTTTTCTGATGGAAATATTCATGGGGCTAGGGAGACAGTTGAGTTGGTATTTGATATGGGGGTGGCAGGAGAGATTGAAACACCTGTTCTTCATTTTCACTTTTCTGCTGTCTATCGGATTATAAGACCCAAGTCCACTTTTCAAACAAATAGAGCTTCTCCTTCAGTCAGACCAGGCCCAATTCCTAGACACAACCTGCCTTAGAGATGGGTTTTCCCAGTTATTACACTTTGCTTTTCCTCTTTATTGTCCATGGATAAAAGTGGCCACCCTTCTGTTGGACCCACAGCCATGACGAGGCTGTGCAGTCAACTCTCCGGGGCTAATTTGGGCACATGAGTAAAGGAAGGCAAGATTTCAGGAACTTTGGAATGTGTTTTGCAGACCTAAGGAGTTAGCTCTGTCACCACAGCTGACAGGCTCAGGGTAGTATTTAAAAGGGAAGGAGGAAGGCAGGGAGGGAGAAAGGGATGGAGGGAGGGAGGGAGGGAGGGAGGGAGAGGGACAGTTGGGGAGGTCGCTACCCACATTATTCCCAAACTGAGAATTCTTAGGATCTAACACTTCATTCTCATATACTCTTTGACAGTATAAAACTAAGGCCTAGACCTGGGTCTAAGGTCCTGGAAGCCCTAGACTGTGTGTGTAGGTTGCTTGTTCTACACTTCAGATTCCACTTGCAGTAGTGGAGTAAATTCAGGGTGAAAGGGCAGAGCAAGCCATGCTGGCATAAACTACTTTACTCCTAATGACTAAAACCTCTGTCTGTGAAGTGAGACTTCTCCAGACCTAAAATGGATCTCTTTTCCCAATAACTTGACACCAGCTTTGGTCAAGGCACTGGCCGCAGCAGCTGCACTAAGCTATGGGCTCTGTGTGTTATTTTTATCTCAGATGTTCACAGGAACCTGCTTGGTCACCCATGTGTTGAGGGAAGGGTTTGGAGACTTGAATCCTACTGTGCACCCCACACAGATAAATGCCACATGAAGAACGAGGATGCATTTTTATTAAATGGGTGATTAAGACTCCTGCACACCCTCAGAACAGGGTTCCTTGCTAAAAGCTGGATCAAAGAACTCAACCTTAGCTAGGCAGGCTCAGTAAAAATTCCTACTCCATCTGAGAGTTCATGACCCGACCAGCTGCAGGGACGAGGATGGCTGGCCTGCTCAGAGAGGCCGGGCACTTTTATAGTCACCATATGGAGTCAGAAAACAGAAGGAAGAAAAAGAATCCGTAATTCCCATCCAGCAGCAAAGCATTCTCTCCATGTTCTTGCCCTCAGAACCACTGTCAGAACAATTTCTTAAACCTCAAGGATAGCATAAACAATGTCAGAGCAATCAAATCTCCCTGGCTTTGAGTTCCTTTCCCAGTCAGTGTCGTGCTCACACTCCCATTCTTGGTCGCCTTCTACCATTAGCCCAGCAGAGGTCGCCAGACTGACGCAGATGAAGCCAGAGCTGGGATCAGCTGAGAAAGACAGGCTTCAGCAGAACCCAGGAGGTGGAGCCCGTACAGACAGAACTTCCCGACCTAGACATTCTCAGTGGAAGCGTCCAGCTGGGACAGACGCTCTGGGTCTCCTTCTTAGAGATCCCCTTACCCTTCTCAGAGGTCAAGACAGGACCAGACTACTTTCATTGTATTATTTTCAGAAATCTGTTTTCATATTTAATGTTCAAGGCTCCTGACAATATTTGTGAAATGTCAAAATAGTATGACTGTTAGGGTGTGGTGGCACTTGCCTTTAATCCCAGCACTCAGGAGGCACAGGCAGATGGATCTCTGTGAGATTGAGGCCAACTTGGTCTACATAGAGAATTCCAGGCCAGCTGGGTCTGCAGGAAGACCCTTTCAAAAAAAAACAAAAATAATAGGCTGGAAAGATGGCTCAGTGGTTAAGAGCATCAGCTGCTCTTGCAGAGATCCTGGGTTCCCAACACCCACATGGCAGCTAACAATCTTCCATAACTCCAATTCCAGGGGAATCCAACACCCTCTCTGACTCCTTGGGCATTGCATGACATGAGTGCACTTACACACATGTAGGCAATACACTCATACACATGAAATAAAATTAATAAATAGGATGTTGTTTAAAAACCATAAAAGCACTAAAATTGGGTGAGTGAGATGGCTCAGTGGTAAAGGCACTTGCCTCCAAGCCTGACAACCTGAGTTTGATCCCTGGAATCCACATGGCAGAAAGAAAGAACAGGGTCCTACCCTACAAGTTGTCCCCTGACCTCCACACACACTCATATGTGCACATCCAACACACACACACACACATAAATGAATAAAATTTTACTAAATTGGTATATTTTAACCATTAGTACTTAATAAAGTTTTGACACTCAGATATGCTACCCATTCATACATGTAAATAGTCACTTATATACTTGTGTGTTTACATATAATAGGGCCATTTACAAACTGCATGAAAATGATATGATTTTGCAGCACACTATTGCACTAATGATGGGACCAGGGTTAGGAGGTGTGTCTTCTGCTGGTCCCGTACAGCAAAGCTGAGTGTGGCTCTATGATCCAGGCATGACCTCATACATATATGGTCATATTTGATGCTGTATGTAAAAGCCTATAGTCAAATGGCCTGCCCAGTGAACTGCACACTCTCCACCACCACATCTTCTGGCCCAGGTCACTGTGAGCTCTGAAGTGTTAAATGGGGAAGAGGCAGGGGACTCAAGAGTTAGCGGTCACCAGGGAGAAATACTCTTTTGTCTCGCATGAACTGGTTTCAAACTCCTGGACTTAAGTGATCGTTCCACCCCAGTCTCCGGAGTAGCTGGGAATGTAGGTCCTGCTCTGTGGTGCTTCTCAGTCCATTCCTTGTCACTAGGTAGATACTAATCTGATCCTTATCGTCTCCTCTTA
The DNA here is from genome assembly GCA_035773235.1 of Eospalax fontanierii. Taxonomy (NCBI): domain Eukaryota; kingdom Metazoa; phylum Chordata; class Mammalia; order Rodentia; family Spalacidae; genus Eospalax; species Eospalax fontanierii. Next base: position 15,708,633 of record CM069540.1, on the reverse strand, counting down.
GGCTCCAGAGCCTTTTCCTGTGTTTCTGTTGTTTTGTCAGAACAGGAAATCTTCCTGGAAATCCTCCAGAAATCCAACATCCTCCTCCCTCAGGGATCTCTGGCCTTAGGCAGGAATCCCACCCTACCTCAGTTCTGGGCCAAGACAACAGGAAGTTATCTTCCCAGGAGCCCAGGGTCTTGCCCTCAGGATGAGCATCAGCCCTGGGCCTGTCTTCCCTCCCTGAAGAGCAGTAGATTCAGTAGAAAACAACAATAAGAACAAGTACCCTATTTTTAAAGGCTATTTGAAAAGCACAGGAGTAGGAAGAAGAAAACAACAGAAATTTCCACAATATTCTTCTTTCCAACCTCTCTCAACCTGGTGCTGTGTGCTGAGTGCTGTGACTCCCCAGCAAGATCTCCTGGCTCTGCTCAACGCTCCAGATCCTCAGCTTCTCCCTGCCCTCCAACCGTCGGTATCTTTATCTCATCCAGTCAGTGTGCCGGAGCACACTATGTTTGTCTGACCCACTGACTGGTCACCATCCTAGGAAAGCAGTATTATAGATTCAGGTGTCCTTAACAGTCCATGAAGCATAGGTTAGACATAACTTCGTGGTAGAGTACTTGCCTATCATACACAAGACCCTGGGCTCTGGGACTGAAGAGGTGGCTCAAGTGATTAGGAGCACTGGCTGCTCTTGCAGAGGATCCGAATATGGTTCCCAGCATTCACATGGAGGCTAACACCAATTTGTAATTCCATTTCCAGGGAATCTGACACCCTTTTCTGGCTTCCACAGGTATGGAATGGACATGGTACATTTATATACGTGCATGTGAAACACTCATACAAATAAAATAAAAATAATACTTTTTAAGATACTGGCTTCCATCCTCACTGCCACGAGAAAACAAAACAAAGAGTTCACTAGTCTTGCTAAATTCTCCTGGAAAAAGAAGTCAAATAAGCCTGAAGTCAATCAAATTTGCAGAACATCCTATCCAAAATCAGCACCCTTAGTCCACGGTATTGAGGTTCTGAAATAATAAAATAAATAATAAAAATAAATTTATAACTCTGGGGAGAATTGGTGTGTATCATTTCAGATTCTTCATTTACTTACTTACTTGACTCTCCGTGTTTGCTGCAGAAGTGTTTGCTTGATTACAGGGTTTGCCCCACTCTGCTGGGCGTTATGGAATAAATAGTACATTCTCAGTATTATTAAAATCTGAGAAAAAAATCTAAATTCCAAGTACTTCTGGCCCCAAGGATCTTGGTTAATGAATTGTGAACTGTATAAATTCCTCTTCTGGAAACTCAACCTGTCCACAGAACGGCTCTGAAAAACTTTACATAGCATTCCCCAATGTAATTGGCACAAAACCGTTTGTTCCATTTGCGATCTGTTAATACATCACAGAATCCCTGTGTGAGTTTGATGCTGCTGTGGTCAAATATCTGAACAAAACAACTTAAGGGAAGAATAGACTCATCGTTTAGAGTGTTTCAGTGTGTGCTTGTAGGAAGGCAGAACAGAACACAACAGCTTACTTCATGCTGATCAGAAACCAATGAGAGAGAGAGAGAGAGAGAGGGAGAGAGAGAGAGACTCTATGCTCAGTCAAGGCCTTACTGGTTTACCCCTTTTATTCCATCAAGACCACCAGCCTAGGGGATGGTACCACCCATATTCAGGACAGATCTCTGACCCATGAATCCTGTCTGGAAACACTCTCACATGGGTGAGCTTTACTACTTTCCTAGGTGCTGTAAAATCCAAATGAACAATCAAAATCAACCATCAATCAAATCCACTCATTGTCAACTTCACATACAAACTCATCTCCCTAAACCACAGCATTCTACCCCTAGCCTCCAAACGGCTCATGTCTGTCTCACAATGCAAACTATATTTAGTTTATTTCCAAGAACTCCATAGTTTCAACAGTTCCAGCATTGCTCCAAAGTCTCCTCTGAGACTCGAGGGAAACTCTTACCTGTGAGCTACTATAAATAAGAACGAATGCACACATCCAAGATATGATGGCACAAAGTAAGCATTTCCAGTCCAAAGGGAGGAATGGGGACATAGAAAGTGAGACCAGTAGGACAAACACGGAGCACTACAGCTCCATGTTTAGCAACTAAGGCTTGTCGGGGCATGATTTGAGCTCCCAAGACCTTGGGCAACCCTACCTCTATGGCCTTGTTAGTTGCAGCCTGAATGACTTCTCTCTCTCTTTCTCTCTTCCTTTCTCTCCCTCTCCCTCTCTCTCTCTGGCTTGCTCTTTTTACTGCTTGCAGTTTAAAGTCAGAGGGGAAGCTTCTCTGACCCTATAACTCTTCTGTTCTTCATGCCTGAGTCACCATCATCATGTAGATGATACTAAGGTCTGCTGCCTCCTTGGACCATTGCTGTCGCCATCTCTGAATGCCAGGATGACTGAATATGAGAAAAAACTTCTCTAGATAGCCCTGTGCAAGCAGTATTCCCCAGAACTGCCTTCTCAAAGCAGTCTTTCAAATGAGCTAAAACCTTTGCACCCCTGGGCTACAGATAAAACCACTTTGGTGGAGTGCTTGCCTAGCATGCACTAAGCCATGGATGTGATCTCCAGAGCTGCATAAAACTGAGTGTGGGCACATACTTATAATCCCAGAACTTGAGAGGTAAAGGCAGGAGAATCAGAAGTTCAAGATTATCCTGCATACAAGAGTGGGTTGAAGGCTAGCCTGGACTACTAAGTCCCTATTTCAAAAACAACAACAGGGGCTGGAGAAATGGCTCAGAGGTTAAGAGCTGATCTTGCATAGGACCCAGGTCTGGTTCCCAGAACCCACATAGTTAACATTGATCTGTAATTCCAGTTCTTGGTATCTGATAGCACCTTCTGTGTTGGGCATAATACAGGGTGGGCCTAGCTAGGCCACCTGCCAGGAGGAATGGAGGAATGGCTCTCATGGGTGTGGTGCTCCACACCTGTTGGTTGTGAAGCCACTTTCTTCCCACCTGGAGAGAACAAACTGCGATTGGCTGTGGTCAGGACCCCACCCCATAAGGCTATTGGCAAAAAGACCTACAAGACTCTCTGCTTTTGCTTGAATAAATGAGTCTGCAGCAGACCACCACTGCTGGCTTTCCGCTCACGGTGTTTTGATTCTGTGCCTACTCACCCCCTCACTCTATGGCAGAGACCCTTCCATGCCCCTCAGGCTGGCCCTGGGTGCTGGGACCCCAACCTATTGGTGCCCGAACAGGGACTCCGGCCCCCTCGGCATTGGTGACATGCCCCCAATCTGACAGTCGGTGGGTAGGTCCCCGGAGTTTCGTGTGCTGACGTCCTCGGCGGAGGAGGACCCCTCCCACTTACCGTTTTCTGTGTCCCTACCCCGTAGGAAGCACGCCACCACACAGGTTCGGAAGCCCGTGTTGGGCCCTCCTTTTTTGGCTTGTCCGGGAGGAATCAAATGAGGGTTTAATCCCCTCTAGATTTCGGGATCCGAGGTGAAGCTATTAGCTAAACTTTTCCGGAGGAGACATCGTGTGGGTAATCACCCCGGGGAAGGCTGGTTTTCCCATCTTTGATTTAAAACTGCCCCAGCTCCCCGGTGGGACCGGGCGCAGCAGGGGCTGAGATCGCCCTTCAGGCTCCGCAGTCCCAGTGGTGAGGGCGCTTTTGCCCGCGGGGTTACAGCCGCAGGACCAAGCAGGCCTGGAGCACCACCCTGCAGCAGCTGAGAAACTTTGAAGGGACTCAAGAGGCTCAGACCTTTCAAATGTTAATTGCCCCTGCCTGGCTTTAACTGCGGTGCTTTAAGAAATTGACACATACCTGCCAAGCTTTTTAGGCGCCGCTTGCAGGACTCTAACGGAGGCTGGAGTGGAGATTTGCCGGAGTCTTCCACTGGGACGTGGGGCAGTTTGGCCTCCAGCATTTTGGTGACATGTCTCAGGTGGATCAGGTTCCCTCCAGGTGCTGGCTTCACAACCAACCGGTGTGGAGCCCCACACCCACGAGAACCATTCCTCCATTCCTCCTGGCAAGTGGCCTAGCTAGGCCCACCCTGCATTATGCCCAACACTTCTGACCTCCATGGGCATTGCACTCACATAGTACACATACATACGTGTAGGCAAAACATTCAAACACAAAATAAAATAACCCCTTCCTCAAATTAAAAAACACTAATAACAAAACCATAAAACCGTTGTTTCCCTGAACCTGAAATGGGTGAGAACTGGCTAATCCCAGAGATAACCTTAAGGTATCCTTCTTGATATCTCAATGCAAAACACTGACATCTTTTTAATAGTACTAATATCTTCAACAACCACATTGTTTCAAAGTGCTCCTTTCCTGGTCAGTCTACATATTTTTAAAATCTTTCTCCTAGGGGCTGGAATGATGGCTCAGTGGCTAAGAGCACTGGCTGTTCTTGCAGAGGACCTGGGTTTGATTCTCAGCACCCACATGGCAGCTAACAACTGTCTGTAAATCCAGTTCCAGGGGAACCAGATGCCCCCTTTTGGTCTCCACAAGCATTACATAACACGAGTGCACTTATATACATGCAGGCAATACACTCATACACATAAAATAAGAAAATAAAATATTAAAATAAATGAAAATAGAAATCTTTCTTCTCTGTTTCTTGTTCACGATTGTCGGTGTAAACTTGGCTGGGCATAGCCTACGGTCTCCATGTTACAGCCTGAATGCTGTGCTGTCTTGAAGTTTTCTGCACCAAATTAGTCCATTACTTTTATTCCTCTGCAAGAGGAACCAGTGCTCTTAACCCCTGAGCCATGTCTCCAGCCCCTAGCCCATTACTTTTAAATTCAGCCCCATTCAAAGTCTTAGTTCTAGGATAAAATATAGCTAAATTCTTTGCCATGATATAACACAAGTGGCCTCTAATCTAATTCCCAAAGAGTCTTCCTTCTCATCTCATACCTGGCTAGTTTTTGCTGTCACATTCTTGAATATTCCAGATGGAACTGAAGTCATGCTTCTGACTCATATCTATAATCCTAACACTCAAGAGGCTGAAGCAGGATGATTACCATGAATTTGAGGCCAACCTGGATCTCAGATGAGTTTAACAGCAGCCTGGGCTACAGAGTGAGCCACTGTCACAAAACAGAGCAAATATAGAATCGTCCATTGAGCCCTGCTTACAGCATTCTACAGTTTCTCCAGCCCACATCTCAGAACTTTTCCTAATTCATCCCACTAACCAGTACCAGAAAGCTTAGAAAGCGCATGGTCAGGTGCTCACAGCAACAACGCCATTTCTTTGGAAGCAGTTTTCTGTGCTAGTTGGACTTTTCATCACTGTGACAAAATGCCTGAGAGAAAGCATTTAAAAGGAAGAACAAGAATTTTGGCTTGTAGCTTCAGAGGTTCCTGCCTATCGTGGGGGAGCCTATCAGAGTGGCTCATCATGAGAATGCCTGCACTCGGCTTTCTCCTTTTTCCCCTTCCACTGTTTCCAGGCTCTCAGCCCGCGGAATGGCATCACTCACATGCAAGCTGGGTCTTACCTCCCTGAGTCAGTCCACTCTGGAAACACCTGCATGGACAAACACAGAGACGGGCTTTCCTGGTCTGCTAAGTAGTTCTTCTTCCCGTCAAGTTAATAATCAAAATGAGCCATTACAGTTCCCGTGTAGACCCTTGAGAAATGAAATGTTTAGAGGAATTAGCTCTAACCGTGAGTTTTCAGATGTAGGAAAAGGGTGGATCTCTCTAAGCACTCTGAGATCCCAGGCGCAAGGGTCTATTTGTCTCTGCACTCAGAGTTAAGACTGTGGGCAGAATGAGAGGCTCCAGTGGTGACGACTGAGACAAGGCTTTCATGGCTTACCTCATCTGGGGATAGGACCAAGTCTGCTGGAACATCCAATTAGAACTGGTACTAGAAAGTCAAATCAGATAGCCAGACAAGAAGCAGGAGGGAGATGATAAAGGTTGGGCTACAGATCAGAAACCAAGAGATCTTCAGGATTTAAAGCACACAGGAGCCCAAATACCCAACAACAAAGAATCCTTAAAACTAGGGCAACCTCGCGCCCTGTCCTGTGAGCTTCTGTGTGCCTCCAGTAAAGGTCTCTATCCATTCTAGAGTTCACAAGTCGAAAGATAAGCAAGAGTTCTTGGTATTCAAGCCAGTGAACAAGGGACTACCTAATACCTGTTCTTGACCTAAGCGAAAATAATATATTGCAGTCTAGAGTCTTGTGAGGGCGGGTTGTGGTGGCTCGCACCTTTAACCCCAGCACTTAGGAGGGAGAGGTAGGCCCATTTCTGTGAGAATGAGGTCAGCGTGGTCTACATAGTGCATTCCAGGCTAGCCTGTGGCTACAGGGAGACCCCATCTCTCAAGAAGACCAGCAAAACAAAACAACAAAAAACAATAACAAAAACCCAAAGACTTCTGAGAGAAGCAGATTGAAGCAGTGGAGGTTCTGAATATATTTGAGTCTTTGGTTTCCTAACTGCTGGATATTATAATTCTTCAAAATTATTCATTGAGCAAAAATGTTAGGATTAGGTACCATATCTCTGCAGAATTAGAGTGGGATGCCCTGGCCTTAGGACACACTTATAAAGAAGTGCCTAGCTTGGCTACTATCCCAAGCTTTGTATGCTTGGGTCTGTAGATGGCAAGACACTTCAGAGGTAGCTCTGGATAACTCCAGGTAATTCATTGTTTCCTCTGAGCTCCTAAGGCTGGTGCTTGAGAGCAGCAAGAACACACTTGATAGAGGATGTATGGGGTTCATCCTAAGCTTCGATGTAGCTGATGTTTGTCTCTTGCTCCATAAATATGACATGTACAAAGCTTTTTAAAAATCCCTTTCAAAACCATCACATTCACTATCGGGCTACCTCCTTGAGTCTGTCCTGTGTGTTTCATATTTTCTCAACCTCGACACCTTAATTTTGAGCCAGATCATTCTTCGATATGTGTGACTATGCTGTGTATTATAAGACGTTAGCTCTCCCCGAGATGGCAGTACCATCCCCCCACTTATGACGGCCAAAGCCTACCGTCCCCGTTGGAAACCACCATTCTTTCCAAACAAGAAAGACCACACAGTAGACCGAACATATATCTGGATGAGGGCATTGGCTCTGTACTGGACTGGCTTATAATTTTTATATGACCCTGTAATATTTCCTACTGAATATAGTTAACCTCTATGAGCCTCAACTTCCCCATTCATAAATTAGAGACAATGAAAATAAGAATTTCAGAGGCCTGTTTGGAGGGTCAAATGAGCTAACTTATTATGTAAAATGATTATAGTGCTTGGCACAATTGGACATTCCAATACCTGTGGATTACCATTAATCCTTATGCCCTGGAGCTCTACACCTGCCTTCAAGGTGACCATGAACTGCCCTTAAACTAGCTTATGAAATACTTTGTGATCTGACCTTTCCACTCTAGCTTTATTTCTCCAAACTTGACACTCCAATACTGTTGACCGCTTCCAATTCCAGGGAAGCAGCCAAGTTTTTTATGGCCTCTGTGGTCTTGGAAGATGTTATGTCGTTCCTGAGTCTGAACTCTCTTCCTCTCCCTTGACTAACTAACTCCTCCGCACCCTCTAGGTCTCAGCTTGGACATCATCAGGCCCAGAAAGGCTTTCCCTCCCAGGTTTGGACCGAAGCGTTGCTTTTTCCCTGGTGTCTGCATTTCCCATCATTGTGTGTCTGACACTGCATGGTCATGGCCTGGTTATGTCTGAATCACTCTGCGATTTGTGAAGAACGGGTGCTATCTTGCACAATATTAAGTCTTCAGAACCAAGCACAGTGCCTGACATCTGAAAGGAACTTTGTAATGTTTATCTGCTCCATGATGGAATTTCCAGACTTCTTTAACACTAATATGGGAAAAGACTGTCTTTTTCTCTTCCCTCCCAGGCAACCATGTACTGGTCTTTCCATCTGAACAGGTACTTGCAGCTGCAGCAGCATTTCAAAGTTGTGGAACAGTCTATAGAGAAGGCTCCAGCTTTTTCCGGGTCCCCCAGCTTGCTAGTTTTCCTTCCTGAGAGCAACTCTGTTACCTGTTCTTATGCAAACTTCCAGAGATTGTTCAACTGTGCATTTTATTTAATTTATTATTTTTTTGCCTTTTTTTTGCAAGGTAAACCAAGCTGTCCTGGCATCATCCTGCTCAGCCAACTGTATATTTTATTTTATTATTATTGATTTATTTTTGAGACACGGTTGCATTTATCCCAAGTTGGCCTCAAGCTCACTCTGTAGCCCAGGATGACCTTGAACTTCTGATCCTCCTGCTTCTACTTTCCAACCAACCCATTCCCATTTATGCAGCATTGAGGCTTGAACCCAGGGCTTCCTGCACTCCAGATGAACATTCTACCAAATGAGCTACAACTCTAGCTTCAACTGTACATTTTATTTTATTTCTTTATTTTTATTTCATGTGCGTGAGTGTTATGCCTGCATGTGTGTAAGAACATCCGTGTCGTGCAGGACTGGTGGAGGACAGAAGAGGGCGTCAGATCCCCAGGAACTGGCTTTACGGATGGTCATTAGCCACCATATGGATGCTGGAATTCGAACCTAGGTCTTCTGCAAAAACAGCCAGTGCTCTTAACTGCTGCACCATCTCTCCAGCCCTTCAACTATGCACTCTAAAATGGAATTTTTGTAATATAGTTTCTGGGCTTTTGTAAGTGCCACCCCACCACCAGGATCCCCATCTAGACAGCAAAGTCTTCCCCATTGTCCAAATCAACTTTTCCCTTGTCAATTACAGGGACTCACTGTAGCAGAAAGCAAACTTTGCAACTTCCTTAAAGAGCAGCTCAAAGGTGAGAGGAGCCAGAGAACAGGGGTGACAGCAAGGGAAAAGTTGGGTAGAGCCCAGCATACCCTCCTTCAAGTCTTTTAGACTACTCACAGGCACACATGCAGTAAAAGTAGAAGTTGAAACGACAGGATGCCCCAGGGAAAGTGTCACCTGCAAAGCCTCACCTCTCCCTCCTTAGCTTGAGAAATCACGAGGGAAGGTCAGAGGCAGCATTAGGCTTCCTCCTCTCTCCCCAATAAGAGGAAGGGAACCTCAGTGCTTAGTCACTTCCTATGGGGTTGGGCTCTACCTGGGAGTCTGAGTCACCACACAGGTGCCTAAGAGGGTGAGGTGCTGCCCAGCATGACACACTGCTTGCCCAGGAAGTACTTGCCCAGAAAGATTAGCCACTGGGTGTTAAGATGTTGGGGATTCCAAGAACCATGTCTAGAAATGCTAAGAATCCCCATGCTCTGTGGTGGGATTTGGAGTCCCAGAAAAGCCTCAGAATAGGAAATGAAGGGCCCAGATCTCTTCTTTTCTTTCCTCTAATTCCACCTCCCCTCACGAAAATCAGCCTCCTAGTTGGCATCTCCCAGAACCTCACTGCACCAAATTACAACACTTCTTAGAGGGCTTGAGTAAAGGCCCGAACAGTCCTAACTAACAGTGTTCTTTCCCTTCCCTCTCTGAGTTGAGAATGTAGTTGAGAAGGAGCAGTACTGAATCTCCAGGCGGCCTTCATCGCTGAGCAAACCTGCCAGCTATGCCAGAGGCTTCCTGGAGCCGGCCAGAACAGCCCAGCCCTGGGATGAGCTGGACTCTGTGCGGGGGATTTCCACTGCTGCTTCACTTCCACGCTTCCTCCAGCAATAGTTTTCTTTCTGTTAATCTGTAGTGAGTGCAGTAGGCTGGATTAGCATCCTCTCCGAGATGTCTGTGTCCTGAGCCCTGGGACCTGTGAACTGTTACCTCGCATGGCAAAGGAGACTTTGCAGATACTAAGTTAAAGGTCTTGGGATAGAGGCATTATTATGGATTATCTAAGTGAACTCAATACCGTCACCAGTGTTCTTTTAAGAGAAAAGCAGAAGGACTAATGAGTGAAAGAGATGTGGTAATAGGACCAGGACCAGAGATGAGAGTGACATCAGGCTGTGAACCAAGGAATACAGGCAGCCTCTGGAAACCAGAAAAATCAAGCAGACATATTCTGCTTAAAACCTTTCCTTCACCTTGTTGCTGCATTTTATATAAGATAACACATTTGTGGTTTATTTTTGTTTTTTAACATTTTATCATTATTTTTGTTTTTTTATGTGTATGAGCGAATTGCCTATATGTATGTAAGTACATCCATCATGCATTACCTGCAGAGGTCAAAAGAGGGTGTCAGATCTCCTGGAACTGGAGTTACAGATGGTCATTAGCCTCCACGTGGGTGCTGGGAACTAAACCACAGTTCTCTGCAAGAGCAGTCAGTGCTCTTAACCACTGAGGTATAGCAATGCACACCTTCAATCTCAGCACTTGGGAGACAGCAGCAGGTGGATCTCTGTGAGACTGAGGCCAGCCTGGTCTTTAAAGCAAGTTTCAAGGTCAGCTCAGGCTACAGGGAGACCTCGTCTCAAAAAAAAAAAAAAAAAAAAAAAAAAAAAAAAACCTATATTGTTCTGACTTTTATTATTACTATTATTGTTTATCTCCCTCTGTCTCTGTCTCTGTCACTCTGTGTGTGTGTGTGTGTGTGTGTGTGAATACGGATGTGAGCATGCTATGGGACTCCTGTGGAGGTCAGAGGACATTTGGGACCCTGTTCTCTCCTTCCACCGTGTGTAAGGCAGGGTTTCTCGGGTTTCTGCCACCACCCTGATCACACAGCTTTCAGGTGATTATCATTATTGTGTCCCTGCCTCCCATCTCACCTCTCACTATGCCAGGATTATGGATGTGCACCACCTCATCCAGCTTTTTACACAGGTTCTAAGACTCAAACTAAGATTTGTCAGGGTTTTGTTGTTGCTGTTTGAGACAGAGTCTCAGTGTAACCCAGGCTGGCCTCAACAGACCATGTAGCCAAGGATGATTTTGAACTTCTGGTCTTCCTGCCAAGATTACAGGCATGTGCCACCACACAGGGTTTATACAGTGCTGGGAATCAAACCCAGGCCTTGGTAGAGGCTAGGCAAGTACTCTACCAATTGAGATACATCCCCATCTCAAGAAATTTATGTGATCTTGGACAATGTCTAAATGATCATAAACAAAATATGGACATTGAAGGTAGTTCTGGTTAGAGCTTCTAAGGAAATGAAGAATATTTTATTGGAAACTGGGACAAGGGAACGGAGGAAGCGTCCTGTTAATAGTCTAAAGATGGGCTGAATCATGTTCCACAGTTATACGGAAAGTAGAGGTTGTAGGCAATGAACTTGGATGTTTGATGAGATTTCTAAGAAGAACATAACCTGGCCTTTTCTTACCCTTTGCAGTAACATTCAAAACATAGACTAAGGAAAGAACTCAAAATAAAAATGAACCAGGAAATGGAGATCGGAGAAATTCTTAGTCTACCCAGACTGGAAAAGATGCTAAAAATGAAGAGATTCACTGTTAGGGGTGCTGGGAATGTAGCTCAGTGCATTTCCTAGTGTATAGGGCCCTAAGACCAATTCCCAATCACTGTTGGGGAACAGTGCTTTGGAGAGAAATCTAGGGTATGCTACACAACTTTTTGCTAGTGCTGGAGCCCGCCGGCAGAAATCAGACCACACCCAAAGCAGGGAGTGAGGATGAGAAAATGTAGATAGAGAGAGAGAGAGAGGAAAAACAGGACAGACTCAGGAGAGCTGTCAGTCACACTGAAGCAGCTTGCCTTTATTAAGTCTCCCCTATTTATATTGTAAAGTAAGCAAAACAATACTAACACAGGCAAAATAACTCAAGATGTGATTGGCTTCCTTCAGAGATCTTCAGGTGACCTCAGTCTTAGGTGCAAAATAAACTTCTCCTCAGGTGTAAATCATTTTGCCTAATGAAAACTCCTGCTTCCAATCAGCACTTCTGTGCACGAGATTGACTTCTGCCTAACCCAAAACTAGGGCATAGTTCAAGGCAGGCAAATGGCTCCCGACATGTAGTACTTTAGAAGAATCATAAAGGCCAGTTGTATTCAATCACATAGAATTTGAAAATATTAGGCTGTGACTAAAGGATCCCCTCAACCTTCTTGACAATAGGATTTTCAAAATATTTATTTGTTTATATTTTATGTGTCTGAGTGTATTGCCTGCATATATGTAAGTGCAACTGTGTTGTGCAATGCCTGCAGAAGTCAGAAGAGGGAGTCAGATTCTCCTGGAACTGGAGTTATGAACAGTTGCCAGCGGCCATGTTGATGCTGGGAATCGTACCTGGATCTTCTGCAAGAGCAGCCAGTGCCAACTTTCCAGGCCCTACAATGGAATTTCAAAAATAAGAATTCTGGGACTGGAGAGATGGCTCAGCGGTTACGAGCACTGGTTGCTCTTGCAGAGGGCCAGGGTTTGAATTCCAGTACCCATGCGGCAGCTAACAACTGTCCTCAATCCAGTTCCAAGGGATCAGATGCCCTCTTCTGACCTTTGCAGGCATGCACAGCGTGGGTGCACGCATATGCTTGCAAGCATGACACTCATACACATGTCTGTGTGATGCCTCTTGTCTAATGAAGTGAATGAAATATGCTACGTGAATGGCCTGAATTATTTGAGTTTCCCTCTATGTAGTCTCAGATTCAGGCTTTGTCTGCCTCAATCTCCTGAGTGCCTCACTACACACAGTCTTAAGAGGTTCTTCAGAATTTAATAACAGCAAAACAGCACCAGCTTGGGCTGGAAGGAACAAAAAGAAAAAGAAGCCAAATAAGACTTTTTCCAAGCATTTGGGAGGAGAGAGGATTGTTGGAAACAAGGCTGAGCAACATAGGAAGACCTCTCTCAAAACAAACAAAGAAGGGAGGGAGAGAGGACAAAGAGAAGAGGGAGGGAAAGATGGAGGGAGGGAGGGGAGAGAGGGGAGGGAGGAATGGAGAGAGGGAGGAGAGGGGGAGGGAAAAGTGGCTGGAGAGATGGCTCAGAAGTTAAGAGCACCGGCTGCTCTTACAGAGAACCCTGGTTCGAATCCCGGCACCCACATGGCGTCTAACAACCATCTGTAACTCCAGTTCCAGGGAATCCAATGCCCTCTTCTGACCTCTGCGGGCATTGCATGACACAGTCATACAGGGCATACACTCATACACATAAAAAAAAATATTTTTAACAAGAATAATAGGACAAACCTAGAGGGTTGACACTGAACCAGCCTACTGGAGTTCTCCCAGATGACTTTTAGATTAGTTTAGGCTCCGTGGCTTCTTTTCTCCCTCCGTGTTGTTCTTTTTGAGGGGATGTCTGTAATGTTACAGTCTCCGTCCCTCGGAACAGAGGAGTGTTTTCTCGAATTTCAGAGGTTCACAGAAAGGAAGTATGTGTTGGAGTGGGCTATGCCCAGACATTTCAACCATATCTTATTTAGATTATTTATATGGTGAAGTGAGGAGATCTACATGAGGCTTTTGGACTTCAAGTTGATGCAAGTGGTTGAGATTTTAGAGCATGCTGAGCTGAGATAAGCATAGTATGCATATGAATTTGGAAATTGTAGAGCAAACTGTGGTAGACTGCCCTCAGAATATCTATCTCCTAATATTGGAATCTGTTAGTTTACATGGTAAGAAGGACTTGAAGATATTATTAAGTATTTTTTTCTTTCTTTTTCTTTTTTCTCTCACATATTTGTATGTAGTATGCAGGTGTGTATGTGTGGAGACACATGTGCATGTGGATACACTTACATGTGTGTGTTTATGAATATGGAAGCCCAAAGTTGATACTGGGCATCTTGCTCAATCGCTTTCCACTGTATTCATTGGGTCATGGTCTCACAATTGAACTCAGAACTCATACAGGTAGTCAGGCCAGCCATCTGGCTCTGGGGAGCTCCTTCTTTGGTTTTCTGAGCTCTAGAATCACGGGCAGTTCACCATGTCGACCCTGCATTTACATGGATTCTAGGATCTGGAATCTGCCCCTCACACTTGCAGGACAGGCACTTTAATTACAGAACCATATCCCCAACTTTATAGATTTGGGAATAGAGATCATTTCAGATTACTTGAGTGGAGTCAATGTAGCCACAATGCAAGAGTGGATTGTTGTAAGAGGGAGTGAAGGCCAGGCATGGTGGCTAATGCCTGTAAGCTCAGCACTCGTGGGAAGGATCTAGAATTCCCGGCCACCCTTCATATGAACTATATGTTCAGACCCTGTCTCCAAAAAAGAGAGGAATGGAGTTTCAGAGCAAAAGAGTGACATAGGTATAATGACCGAGATAAAGATTAGTGATGCTGGGTCATGAGCCAAGAAATTAGAGCGACTTCTAGAAGCAGGAAGAAGGAACATAATTGATTCTCTACCAAGAGCTCCCAGAAGGATCCCAGCACTACTGTCCAGTTAGAGTTTATGACCTTGAGAATTATAAAATAAAAAGTTATTTAAGTTTATAGTGATGTGTTACAGCAGCAATAGGAAATTAATATACTAACCTTTTCCTATACTAAGCTCCATAGCATTGCCAACCCAATCACACTTGAGACTTTTTCTACCTTTCTTCTTCTCTATACAAATATTTTAATCCCAGCACTCAGAAGGCAGAGGCAGGCAGCTTTCTGTAAGTTCAAGGCCAACCTGGACTACATAGCAAGTTCCAGACTGGCTGGGGGTACACAGAGTCCCTGTCTCAAGAAAGACCAAAAAAATTTTATTTATTTTTTATTTTATGTGGATCGGGATTTTGCCTGCGTGTATGTAGGTGCACCTGTGTCGTGCAGTACCCCAGAGGCCAGAAGAGCTGCATCAGATCCCCTTAGAACTAGAGTTACAAATGGTTGTTAGTCACCATGTGGGTGCTGGGAACCAATCCTGGGTCCTCTGCAAGAGCAGTCAGTGCTCTTAACCACTGAGCCATCTCTCCAGCCCAGTTTCTTCTTTTTTTAATGTTTAGGTTTTCAAATTTTTATTTTATTTGTTGTTTGTAATAGGCATTGAGGGAGGGTTGTGTACATGTGTGGAGGTTAGAGGACAACTTGTGGAATTGGATCTTTCCTTCTACCAAGTGGGTCCTGGGGATTGAACTCAGATTATCAGGCTTAGCAGCAAGCACCTTCTATCTATAAGCCATCTCTATCTCCCCTGGACTTCCAAAAGGAAAGCCCACAGCCAGCCTCTCCTACAGTCCTTCACCAGTTGTTTCCTTGGTACTCGTTTACCATCTTCTGTCCCACCCCCTCCCAACATTTTCCTTTAGTTGATGGTTTTAAGCTCTACACATTAAAATCATACAGCGGGAGAATTGAAAAATATTCAAGGCCAAGCTCAGGCCTAATTAAGTTAGACTTTCTAGAAGTGTAGCTCAACTTGGGTAATTAAAAAAACCTGCCTAGGTAAGTCTTTTTGTTTTGTGTTTGTGTGTTGAGACAGCTTACTACACAGCCCAGCCTGGCTATAAGCCCAGTGTCCTCCAGTCTTTCCTACTTGAGTGCTGGAGTCTTAGATACACCTTTATGCTCAACTTCCCTCGGCAATTCTAATGTGCATCCAGCACTGAGAACACCTTCTGTCAACCTGTTGCTCTGTGCTTATAATCCATTATCGTGCCAGAGGATCATCTGGAATACCCTGTAGATCCTAGAGTTTCTGGTCCAAGAGTCTGATTTGGTACATCCTGCTCCTCTAACAAGCTCCCCAAAGACTCACATCAGGTGACATCTGGGACACTGAGAGACATTTCCACAGCCCTTTTCTCTGTTCCCTCCCTAAGAGACTTGGCTAAATAATAAAACTAATTCATAAATCAGTGATTCTCAACTTTTTATGAATATCAGAATTACCTAGAGCTCTTACTAACAATACAGTTGCAGAGACACCAGTCTAGTTTTTAAAACCAGGTTATGCATAACAAGCTCCCCAGGAAGTACATGCTGCATGGCCTTTTAGATAAGATCAAGTGAAGCTCTCTAGATGGTTGGAAGACATACTTATGTCTGAGAATGAACACTTAGAACAGTGGGTCTAAAACTTGACATTGTGACAATACGCTGCAGTGTTGTTAAAATACATATTGCTGGATCCTTCCTCTAGGTTTTGATGGAAGAGATCTAGGGTGGGGTTCTAATAATCTGCAGAGCTGAATGCCAAGAAGTGTAGAAGTTAACTGATTTGGGGACCATATCCCAAGTGCTAGGATTAAAGGCGTGATTTAGATATAATATTTGAGATAGTGTTTCATGTAATTCAAGTTAGCCTTGAACTTGAAATATAGTTAAGGATGACCTTGATCCTCCTGTCTCTACCTCTCAAATGCTGGGATATAGACATTTGCTACCTTTAGATTATAGTTTTAACTAAAACATCTCCATTTCATTATTTTTCCTATATTTCTTAGAGAATTCATTCTAGGAAAGAGAAAAGGCTGAAGGAAGTACTCAGTGAGGCCTTCACTTTGGGAAACTTGGAAAGATGGACTTTTGATACCTTCATCATGGGGACATCCTGTAATACTTCTAATTGCTTTTCAAGACCAGGAACTGAGGCCAGGGTGACCAAATTCCGATCAAGATTAAGAATAATAATCTGGCTGGGTATGATGGCACATACCTTTAATTCTAGCACTTGGGAGGCAGAGGCAGGTAGATCTCTGTGAGTTCAAGGCCAGCCTGATCTACATAGCGAGTTTCAGGCTAGCTGGGGCTACAGGGCGACCCTGTCTCCAAAAGACTAGAAAAACAAAACAAAACAAAAATGAAAAGAAGAAGAAGAATCTAATCAATAATTGTTAACACCACATATTCACCTTCAATGGGACTCAAGAACTTAAAGTTTTCCAGGCAGAATCTCTCAGAGACAACGAATGTGCAGGAACGAGGAAGAAAAGAGAAATCCGAGGTTGGTGCCCACACTGGTTCCCCAGAGAGTTAAGGGAAAAATTAAGCTGGAACTACAGAGTTCTATTTGCCTAGCTTCTATGTGTTCTGGAAAGAAAGCATTCAAGACACCATAAGGTAAGGATGGGAGGTGCCTGCTGGGAGCTGGAAATAATTTCTTTTCTTTATATAACAAGGAGGTGAAAATTTAGGACAACTGGTAGACCACAGAAGGAAAGACTGTGGAGATTGCGCTGAGAAGACTACTAGCTAGAGCCTTGTAAGCTCTCCATTCCTATAGTCCGCATGGTAGAACTTATTATCTAATAAGGGCACATGATCCACTAAGCTACTGTAAGTCACTTCTCAGTTTTAGGAAGTCAGAAGGCAGCTAGAGTCAGCATCTGCCTATTTTTTATACATACCATAGACTCATCCACTAATTCACTGACAGTGCATTTCAGGACAGAAGGTTTTGGAGAATTTCCTGGAGTTAGAGCTACAGTCACAGAGCTCAACAGACTGGAGTATTTAGGGAACAAGCATAGCCCACACATGCCTGGATATCACCACAGCTTAGAGATCTAGTGATGGAAAAGTCCTCCAGTTAGTTGGGCATTAACCATGTTAGCTGCCCTGAAGTACTGGTCCCTAAAATCTACCAATGGTAACTCTAACTTAGCCAACCACCTATTAGATATGACTTTAGGGAGAGCACTTATAGAGGAACCTGTTTCTCACCTGTAAAATCATAGTGACCTTATCTGTCTAAAGGCGGGACACTAAACCAAATGAAAGTCCTCCTCCTTCCAAAGCCAGTACCAAGTCTTCTGTAGCTCCAGAAATCTCCCTCATCTGTGCCCTCCTGGGAGCCAAGGTGTGCATGCTCATCAGTTCCCTCAGGGCTCAGCGGCATAGTCTCCCAACTGGTTTTGCCTGCTCTTATTCTCACTGGGGCCCCATAGTTTCCCTATCAGTTGTTTCACACTGCTCCAAGCTCTTCAATGACTCCCTGTCACAAGAAAGTCCAAAGTCCCATCATGTGAGCCCTCTAGGCCCTTGGGATTCTGCTCCTCTTGCTCATCCTTCAGCCCAACCTCCTCCCCAGCGCAGCCCATCCTGCAGCCTCCTGAACTGCCTGCAGCTCACCCGGTGTTCCACACCTCCCCCTTGTTTTTCACTTTTAGACATATTGTTCCTTCAGCTGAGAATGTCATTCCCAGACATGCCCTTTGATGCTCCCTTCAAGGTCATTCATTCCACCTCACTCTCTTTGGCCTCCATTCCCATCTTGCAGGTCTTCCTCATCATGGTGCTCTCTGTTATTTGATTGTCTATTTTCCCACCCGACCTTTACCTCACTGACGGTTTTCATTGCCAGCCCAGCACACTTCAGGGTGTCAGGCCTGTGACCATCGCTCAGTAAGTGTTGGGTGACTAAGTAAAAGACAAATCAATGAATCAATGATTCTTGAGTCCTCTTCCAGATCACAAGCCTCGGCAACCTGGGCTAAGACTGCCTGTCTTTCAACATGTTTTGGGAAGAGATTGTTTTGTTTTTCACGGAGGGTCTTGTACAGTCCCGGATGGCCTACAACCCTGTATCCTCTTCTCTACATCTCAGGAGTGCTGAGATTATAGGCATGTGCCATCATGCCTGACTTTTTTAGCAGTTAAAAAAATACATGCACACATTTCTTGGATTGGTAAGTCATTCAAGTTAATGAGTTATTTTTTAGACCTTAACAAGGTGATCAAGCAGAACACAGGCCCCAAATGAAAACAACAACAAAAAAAAGATAACTGAGAAGGACACTAGAAAGAAATGTAACCATATTTCCTTTGCAATGCAAATGATAGTGTCTCATATATAGATATTGCAAACCTTCACATGCTTTATCTATGACGTCTCAATTCTGAAAGGTAAATTGGATGAGTGTTATTTTTAACTATACTGTACATATAAGGCAATGAGAGATTTATACCAGACTCAATGGTGATCAAAACCAGTTGTCCTTGACCTCGTGAAGGATACAGTTTGATGGGGGACATGCATTGATATCAACTAGTGGTACAGTGATAGGCACACCAGAGAGGGGGAACAAGGGACAGTGAGGCTGGGCACCCAGAAGAAGAGTCTTATATGGGTACAGGCAGCCTAGGAAAGACTTAATTGAACAAATATTCTTGAAGCATGAAGAACCTAACTATTCCAAGAAAGTTCCAGAAGGAAGAAACATCAATTATTAGGAGAGAGTTTGATATTAAGACAGTCACTGAGCTAGGTAGGAAGGGGGACTCCGGGTTGGGAGCACTGAGTCAGGAGGTAGGGAACAGACCCCGTTCAGGGTTGTAGACCACTGGACAAAAGTAGTCATTAGGCAAATCCGTATTTTCAGAAGTTTACTCTGTTCAGTGAACAGTGGACTGGTGGGGATGAGGGAGTGGGAAGAAAGATAACTCAGTGATGGGAACCGGTTGGGCAACTGTGACATTCAGCTAGGCAAGAGCTGAGGGTGGCTTAGGCCCAACTAATAGTGGGGTCGGGGGGCGCAGAAGGAAAATGATTACTGGACTGGGAATGTAGCACACTTGATAGTGTGCTTGCCTGGCATGCACAAAGTCTTGAACTTGGTCTTCACCGACACATAAGCCAGGCATGGTGGGGCATGCCTGTAATCCCAACACTTGGGACTTGGAAGCAGGAGGATCTTCAATTGTATGGTGAACTCAAAGCCAGCCTGGGCTACTGGAGACCCTGTTTGAAAAAAGGAATGACAGGCTTCAAGATATATGAGGGAAATCCCTGAGCTCTGGCGATAGGATTGAAGGAGTGGGAAGGTGGAAGAGCTGAGCTCTGGCGATAGGATTGAAGGAGTGGGAAGGTGGAAGAGCTGACTGCAGCGGTTATGGCTGTGGTACAATCATCCCAGACAGAGTGATGGAAGAAGTCTAGATTGAGGCAGGAGAACAGTAAAAACTGCCTTTGAGGTGCGTAGTGTGGCCATCAACCAAGATGCCAAATAGGCAATAACAAATAAGGGGCTGTCATTCAAAAGCCTGGCTGGAGATAAGCATTTGTGAGTCATCTGTTGGTGGCAATTTAAGTCTGGGCATGCGTGAGATTTTTCTCACAGAAAGTTTAGAGTGGGAACAAGAAAAGGTTTAGTATGGGGCTTTGGGGAGCCTAATATTCAAGGTCAAGCAGAGGAGACTGAAATTTAAAAGGAAACTCCAAAGTCAGAGATATTAATAATGACTGTGAATAGTATAAGATTATTTTTCCTTTATAGTTCTTTTTATGATTGGGTGTAAATTCTTAGGTAAGAAAAAAATAAAAGGACTGGAGAGACGGACCATCAGTTAAGAGCACTGGCTGTTCTTGAAGAAGACCCAGGTTCGAATCCCAGCACCCACATGGTGGCTAACAATAGTCTATAACTCCAGTTCCAGGAGATCCAATCCCCTCTTCTGTTCTGCATGGGCACTGCATGACATGTGTGTACTTACATACATACAGGCATAACACTCATACATTAAAAATAAAGAAATACTTTTTTATTAAGAAAGAAAAAATAAGAGGCCAGCAAGATGGCTTATTAGGTGCTTGCTGCCAAGTCTGACAACATGAGTTCAATCTTTGGGAAGAAGAGCACCCAATCCCACAAGCTGTCCTCTGACCTACCTCCATATGCATTCTAAAACAGGCACACACACACATGCACACAGATGAAAGAGAGAGAGAATGAGAGAGAGAGATAGGAGGAAGAAGAAAAGAGGAAGAGGAGGAGAGAAGGAAGGATGGGAAAGAGAAGAGAAGAGAAAGAGGGGAGGGAGAAAGGAAGGGAGAGAGGGAGGGGGTGCGAGGAAGGGAGACAGGAAGGGAGGATGAATGGTTTGTGAATGACTCTCAGAGTGACTGCAGGATCAGAAAATGGCCTAGACCATCTTTTCTCCCAATTTGTTATTTAAAACTCCTCAACTGTATTGACACATGCTCCAGCATGTTTGAAACTTGAAAGCATGATGCTAACTGGAAGAGGCAAGACTAAATATTATATTAATCTATGAATGTGAAATGTCCTGAACTGGCAAACCCACAGAGACAGAACGTAGATGAGAGGCTGCCAAGGGCTGAGGGGCTGGGAAGAGAAAGGGAGCAATTCTTCATGGGCTCGCTTTTCCGTTGTGAGGGGATGAAAATGTTCTAAATTGACTGTGATGTTACCTGACTCCATAAATATATGAACAATCATCAAGTTGTGTCCTTGAAATAGGCGAATTGTATAGTATGTGAATTATATCTCAACAGAACTGAATGAAGCAATATTATTTTAAACATTCCTCAGCAACTCCTCTCACTGTGCCTGATCAAGGGACAGCTGATCAAGGGAAAGCTCAGGTGCTTCCTGCTAGGAAGGAAGAGTCAGTGGGAATGAGTGTGCGGTGGGGGGGGGGAAGCTGTCACCAGGCTGGCTTGGGCAAGGCACAGCATACATGGATATCAAGCTGAGTGTTGATAACTGAATGGGCCACAGAATATTTCAGAAGGAAAGATTCTGGTGAAAACGGAAACCACTTCAGTGAAACCAGATTTCAGCAGCAAAGGCTGAGGTTGCTTGAACAGAGTGAAGTTGTTCTTTAAATTGGTGGCCAAGTGTCATCAACTAGTAGTAGGGCCCACAGTCTCCATAGCCAGCTCCCTGGGTTTGAACCCTAGCTTTTTGCATTTGCCTGGTGCAGGCTCCTCAGTCTCTGACTCCTTTTTTTTTTTTTTTTTTTCCTCTACTGTAAAGTGGGGCCAAGAATAGTACAGTACCTTCCTCGTTGGACTAAAACAGACCATATGTGAAGAATTTAATACAGTGCTGTCATTTGCAGTCCCTAAAGTAAGTTGTGGAGGAAGAATTTGGAGTCTGCCTAAATAAGCTCTAAGATTCAAGGAAGAGATAGGTGAGGGTCAAAGTGGTGGCTGGGAAATGGCCTGCAGATTACTCAACCTGTCAGTGGGGCTCATACTTCCTGTTTTCAGTGTCTGGGAGCCCTGATGCTGCAGGGACTGCTCAAGTTTGAACAAGATCTTTCTTGGCCCCTGGGGAAGAAATGCAGAAGCTGAGCAGTAACTCGCCTGGGCTGGGCCTCTTAGCCTCTAATCAGGCCCCTTCCTTCCCAGCATGTTTCAGTTCCCACAAAACACTGAATATAATCCTAGGAAGGAGAGAAGAAAAAGAGTTCCCATTCAGTTCTGTAAAAATTTACGTAGCTCTGTGGTTGGGTGCTTTTATTAGGTGCCAGGACTGTGCTAAGAAACTTATCAACTGAATCCCCGGAGATGGATATTGTGTTATTGTTCTCTCTCTCTCTCTCTCTCTCTCTCTCTCTCTCTCTCTCTCTCTCTCTCTCTCTCTCTTTCGGCATACATGTGTCACGGGTTCATGTGGTTGTCAGAAGACATCATTCAGCAGTCAGTGCTCTAGTTCCACTATGTGGATTGTGGGGATCAGGTCATCAGGTTTGGAAGCAATCAATACCTGATGAGCCATCTCTCTGGCTCTGTTATTTCTGTTTTTAACAGTGGAGGAAACAGGGACACATAGAGACTAATAGTCTTTTCCAAGCCACATAGCTAGTGTTAAAAGCCAAGATTCTAGTTCAGGCTACCTGATTCCAAAATGCATGCTGAACTTCTGCCGCACACCATGAGAAGCAACAAGCTAGATTTTGAGGGATTAAAAGCTCAGAGATCCACAGAACATCCAGAGACTTTGTATCCTTGAAACTCCACTCAGAAAACTGTCTGCTCATGCAGAAAACTCATGCTGACCTGGTCTTGAATTTTCTGGGCCCTTCAAAGATTCTGACCAATTGCTGCCTGAGGTTCTCAGTCAGCGTTGCACGTCAGAAACACCCAGTGAACTCTCCTAAAATCATAAGGTCTAGCACCAACCCTGACCTGAATCATAATCTCTACAGGTGGTGCATTGATGTGTATATTTTTCAAAAAGCGTCTCAGGTGACTGGGTCAGGAAACACTGCCAAAACTCATTAACGTGACTTGGAAATTCCAATATTTTAGCATCTAATTATATCTTCCAGCCTGCTTTCTACACCTCACTTCTGCAGAGCCTGATGTTTGGTTCAAAATACATGGTCACCCCTATTAGGACATTACCCAGCTTTGGGATCTGAGTCTCCTCATAGCAATGAGCTGTGAACACATGGAGAAAACTCAGTGCTGGCTCCACATGTAGATTATGGGAAATTATGATTTGTCTTTCCTGAATGTCACTGTGGTTAGGCTAGTGTTTTGGACCAGCAGTTTTCACTCATGTAAGTGTTCTCGGTTGAGGTCAACCCAAAGATTTTGAGGGAGCAGAGTGAAGAGAATGTGATACAGCTAACCCTAAAGAAGACCACTGTGATTCAGGTCTGATGGTGCAGACCTATAATCTCAACTACTCAGAGGTGGAAATAGGAGGATCACAAGTTCAAGGTCTGTCTGGGTTACAGAGTGAGTTCAAGGCTAGCCTCATAACTTAGCAAGACCTTATTCAAGATGAAAAATAAAATAATGTACTATAATAAAAAGGCAGCTGGGAACATAGCTCAGTAGCAGAGTGTTTGTCTAGAGTAGAGGAGTCAATCCTTAGTGTAAGACGTGACTGGAGGCCCCAGTCCCCAACCCCCACCCAGCAGTTCCACGACAGACACCTTGGCATCTCCAGCCAGATTCCCAGAGCCCACTGAGATCTGAGAAAGGAGATAAGATTCCCAACCCAGAATTCATAAACAGCCGTAAAAAGGGATTACTTCCTGGCCAAAATTTACCTTAAACATCAATCAGATGTTATGGGAACCCCCTCCCATAAAAAGCCTAAATGATCAGCTAGACTAGAGGCCTTTGGCTGCTCTCCCTGCTCTCCCAGGGGAGTTAGCCTCTCGAACTCTCCCTGAGGGAGCCTCTCCATCCTATCTGGAGCCAGGCATACCAGCCCCTTCCCCGGAGCCCAAGTCCCCAAGATGAGGGGGCTAGTCTCCCCCATCTCCTTGGAGAGGCTAGCCCTGGGTGATTGGGGGCGGGGGCGGCATTTCTCCACTCCCAAGGCAGAGAAGCTAGGCCCAGCTGGTTTTCTCTTAATAAACCGGCCCTGTTAGCTCCCAGCAGAGTCTCTGGTCCCTTTGTCTGCTGTGTCTCTCAAACCCAGACCTTACACTTAGTACACACAGAAGGAAAGGTACACTGTATTCAGTTATGAAAGAGGTTCACTACACAACGGCATCAGGCTGAAGAAGCAACTGGGAATGATAGCTCAACCTCCACACCGCTGACCTAACCATGAGTTCCTGACTTGCTTTATAACATACCTTATATGCTAGGGAGGCCCTGACACTCCCCAGACCTCGCCTCCCCCAAACTACATTAAGTACAGATATGTTCCATTAACACAGAAGACAGCACCAGCTTTCATGGACACTTCACAATAGCTTTCTGGCATTTGGGGGGTGTCTTCTTGATAAAGGGTCTCCTTGTAGCCCAGTGTTACTCACTATGTAGATTGGGCTAGCCTTGAATTCACAGAGATTCACCTGCCTCTGTCTCTGGAATGCTGGGATTAAAAGAGTCCACCACCACACTGGCTGTACCCTTTTTAAAAGCTGATTAATTTTTCTTACACAGTGACTATGTTGGTCTGGAACTCTGTAAGCCAGGTTGGCTTCAAACTCACATCAGTCCTTCTGCCTCAGCCTCTCAAGTGCTAGGATGACAGATGTGAGACATGCCCATTTACACTGATATTTTCATATCTTTCCATTTTTCATTATTTTTATTTTTATATGTATGAGTGTATTGCCTTCATGAATGTAAGTGCACCTGTCTTGTGCAATGCCCGTGAAGGTCAGAAGAAGGTGTTGAATCCCCTGGAACTGGAGTTACAGATGGTTGTTAGCCACTATATGGGAGCTGAGAATTGAACCTCAGGCCTCTACAAAAGCAGCCAATGTTCTTATCCACTGAGCCATCCCTCCAGCTCCCACTCCTTTTTTTGAGACAGGATCTCAATGTGTAGTTCTGACTGGCCTG
Organism: Eospalax fontanierii; assembly: GCA_035773235.1. NCBI lineage: Eukaryota > Metazoa > Chordata > Mammalia > Rodentia > Spalacidae > Eospalax > Eospalax fontanierii. The sequence continues at coordinate 15,683,725 of CM069540.1, read as the reverse complement.
TAACTTACTAAGTAGACTAGACTGATCTCTCAAGCTCACAGAGATCTGCCTGTCTCTGCCTCCCAAGTGCTAGAATTAAAGGCATGTGCCATCACAGCTGGTTCTCTTTTTTTAAGATTTATTTTATTTTTAATTGAGTGTGTATGTGTGTATATATGTATGTGTACATGGGTACAGGAACCTGCAAAGCTCAGAAGAGGATATCAGATCCCCTGGAGCTACTGGTGGTTGTGAACTGCCCTAAGTGGGTACTGGGAACCAAACTCCAGTCTGCTGCAAGAACAGAAAGAGCTCTTAACCACTGAGTCATGGCTCCAGCCACCACCACACTGGCGTTTGGAATCAACAATTTTCTTCTCTTTGTGACTTTTTTTTTTTTGAGACAGGCCTTAAACTCAGGACTGACCATGAACTTGTATCAATCCATCCTCAGCCTCCCAGTATGCTGGAATTACAGGCATAAACTACTATGTTTGGCTTGGGTCAGGAATTTTTGCTCACCCAAGTGCTCTTGCCCAAGCAAGGTCTTCCAAAACCCCACATGACACTAAGATACACGTCACCTTCGTTATTTTCTTCTTTTGATATCTTCCACTTCCTTCCCAAATAAGAATTACAGATAAGCCAGAATCTTCAGAAAAATCACATTTTATTGATCATCTTTATTCAAAATTATAAAAAATAGATATAAATAAAAATAGTTGAATATAATTATTAAATACTAAGTATATAAGAGTGGTCCTTCCCCCACCCAGTGAGGATTTGATGAACAAGGCTAATAAATCAAAAAACAAAACAAAACAAAAAAGTATAACTAGCCAAGAAATGGGTATCTATGTAAAAATGAAACAGACATTTAGTTCTGGTCACGGGTCATGCCTGAGAATGATACATTCACACGGAGCATCACATGGGAGACCCAGCAGCCCCAGTATCACAGTCCAGAGTTTAGGGAAATGCCTGGCCTTGCAGTTAGACACAGGAACATACCAGTTCTTTCTCAGGCTTGCTCTCACAGCTAGTGCGCAGTGCATAGACACAGGCACAGACATAATATCTCCTGATCCATCCCTGGAATGCCAGCGCCCTTCCCTCAAGCCATTAGTGTCTCTACTCCACAAACCATTGCTCCCACACTGGACAAGGTTCTGCAGAAGACCTCAGCTATTACACTTCCTAATTGGGAAATCATCAATTTCCTAACATCAGGCCCCCTGAATGACCCTGTTGGAGGAACTAACGCTCCTCGACCCATCCACAGGAAACAGTTTTTAACTTAGGAGGCTTTAGTCCAGAAAAAAAAAACAACTCCTGGTCAAAATCATCCTGAGTCAGGACCACCTCTTCATCCTGGTCAGGAGGGTCTGAGTGGCCAGCACCCAGGCCTGTGTCTGAGGGTAAAGCTATCGTTGCTCACCCTGGTGGGCAGCACAAACAATTCTCTGTAGAGCCTGCCTTTCTCAGCCTCTTCCCTACAGCTGATGGAGATGAGCCCATTGCAGAGATGACTGTCAGCATGGAAGTAGGTGATCCATATGTTTCTTCCCTCAGCTCCCTGGGGTTCCTCACAGGGCTAGGCCATTCTCTTCTCCAATGTGGGCTTGGATCCAGTCCAGGAAGTAAGATACCCTTGTATAGACACCGGGCTTGTTCTTCAAGGCACATCCACTGCCCCAGCTCACAATCCCAGTCAGGGTTGCGTGGCCATTGGTGTCACAGATGAGAGGTCCTCCAGAGTCTCCCTGGAAAGCCAAAGAGACAAGAGATAAGCTCTAGGAGAAGCGAAGGAAGGGACCACCACCCAATCATGTCTGAAAGAGCAGAGAGAGCGTCCTAGAGTCAGAGACTTGTCCACGCCCTGTTTTCTACTATATCAAGTGCCAAGTCCCCTTGGCTTTCCTCTACCACTGTTCCACCCACATCTCCAGACCTTCGGCTCCTTCTCCCCCTGGAAAGCAGCACGCTCAGTCTCAGTTTTCATCTTCTCCACTGAACATGCTTCCTTTCCTTTAAAGCACATTCTCTTAAAACATCCCTTCCCTCTCCTAACCCCTCATCTTTTGTAATTCACATTGTACAGATCCTGAGCATTGAATTACAGAATTATATTGCTGTCACTTGATCTCAGCCTAAAGGCCCAGAAGTGATCCAAGTTATGTTGTTTTTTTCATGAGTTTTTGTTTGTTTGTTTGTTTTGTTTTGTCTTGTTTTTTGGAGACAGGGTCTCATGAATTCCATGCTGGCCTCAAACTCATTTTGTAGCCAAGATGACCTTGTGAACTTCTGATTCTCCTGCCTCACCTCCTGATGACTGAGATTACAGGTGTGGATCACCATACACAGAGCTGGGGATGGGGCCGAGGGCTTCATTCAAGCTAGGCAGGCATTCCAAAAACTGAGCCTCATCCCCAGTCCATTTTGTTTTCCTTATGATCTCTAAACCCCACCCCCACATTGAGGACTGAACTCAGGACTCTGTACATACTAGGCAAGCACTCTACCACCAGACTAGGTACCCAGTCCCCCTCTCCTCTTTTCTTTTTCCTTTTTAAAAGCAGGATCTCGCTATGTAGCTCAGGACTTGAATTCACTATGTAGCCTGGGCTAGCCTTGAACTCATGATCCTCCTGCCTCAGCCTCCCAAATGCTGGGAATGCCGGGATTATAGATACGCCCCACCATGCCTTCTAGTTTTAGGCCCCCTCAGTCTCAAGTGCATAGCACAGAGCCAGATTTATGTCAAATGTTTGAACATGTAGGGACTGACAGCAGCCCCTAGAGACCTAAAAAAAAAAAAGATTCCTAGAACTTTGGCTGGGATTCTCCCAAGCTGGCAGATCAGATCTAGGGATTTTAAGGAGTTTGGGGGTGATGAGAAGAGATGCCCAGGATGCTCACCTGGCAGGAATCTGTTTCCCACTGTGGGTCGGCAGCACACAGCATTTTGTAGGTGACTTCAGAGCCATAGTAATGGGGTTGCTTACATTCCTGATGGGAAATAAGCTTCACAACAGACATTTTCAAGTTCTTTGGATAGATGTAGTCAGCTAGGTGGAGAAAATGGAGAGTTGTTTGCATTAAGACAGGGCTATTCAGAGACTGCCTGCAAGGGTGGAGACCAGAAAAATGTCTCAACCAGGGAAAACCTTTATTCTTTCTTCACCCCAATTGGAGCCTTTATCCCATGCATAACTGCTTGTCCTCTAGTTATCTCGATTGCCCATCACTTCCTACTCTTCTCTGGACCATTCTGCCACCTGCACAGTCCTCCCATCTCTGTTTCCAGTCTTCCCTCGATAGCCTGCTGTACAACAGTCCCCCAGAACTCCCTCAGTCAGCTTCAGATGTCACTTACTGACATTCTCTTTTCCAAAGCCAGTGATCTCACAGCTTGAACCAAAATGGGCATCACCAAACTTCGGAGGCAAGCAGATGGTCTGTATGGACCGGGATGGCTGTGCACAATGGCCCATGCTGGTGCGGATCTTCAGCAAGGCTGGAGGAAGTAAAGAAGGTCAAAGGAGAAAGGTCATCACCTACCGGGTCAGCTCGTCACTGTCTCTCCCCTCTAAATGGTAAGGCACCATCCATGTCTATACCTAAGTCAGCTAGCATCACAGGTTGTCTAAGGGGATCTGCAGGAGCCCTGTCATGTAGAAACCTCTCCTGCTTCATTCCCCAAGGGCTTTGTTCCAGCTGCTGACAAAACTCAGAGCCGCCACATACAGCTGAACAGGTTGTTTGTGCAAAAAGCTCCTGCGGAGGGAGCTGAGCCTGAAATCCAGCCAAGGATTTCTGTACATTCTGTATCCTGATACAGGCAGATGCTGCAGCCAACCTTCTTTGCATAAACGGCATTCCCAGCCTAAGCCATATACTGATAGAGCTATTTCACTCAGGGGAAGCTACCTGTTTGAGGGACCGGGGGTCTCTACAGAAGAATACCAGGCCCCTCAGCTTCTTATATATTTCACTCTGAACTGTGTTCCCCACTATTCAGTTGGTTGTGAAAGGCCAGGGCTTCGAGTCCCCCAATCACTCCATCCTCTACTTGTGTCCCTCTTTGCATCTCTCTGTTGCCGCCCATCATATTTTTGGTGGCTTAGGGTTTTCTGTTTACCGATATCATTATGGTGGGCCAGGCTGTCAGCATTATAATCCTCATGCAAGATGAGCTCTTCCACCTCAAACTTCATCTCCCCGGGAGTATAGGAGTTCCGCTTTGACTGACCCAGGTAGACAACATAGTCTTCCTTCCGTGGGTAATTACTATGGGAATTGAGACATGTCAGTAACCTGATCTCATAAGTCCTGTGACTTTCTCCTCCCCATCAGAGAGCCCTTCAAAGTAGGACTTGTCCCCAGGGCCACAGGCTGCCTGGAGAGAGGCTTAGGGAGAGAATCTTTCACAGGGAAGGACAAAGGGACAAATGTGGGGTAGGGCAGGAGGGTCAGAGAGAAAAGACAGAAGCGCGTACATGAAGCAATGTGTGGCGCTGGCCACCCAGCAAGGACTGATGAGACTGCCACCACATATAAAGGAAGGAGGGCTTCCTCCCTGATTCTTCTTGTAGATGGCTGCAAACCAGGGCTGGTTCTCAATAATGGTGGATTCTCCCCCAACGATCTTGAAACGAGGCCTCAAAGCAGCCTTCTGGCCACACTGAAACCCTTGTCGGTCCAGAGGAGAAGAGGGCCTTTTTGCTGGAGGAGAAAGAAATAGATGTTTTGGTGAGGCAGAAAAGATAAGATTCCTACTAAGGTAGGACTCACTTCTTATCCTTCATGTGATGGAAGAAGATGACCTGAGTTTGTCTCCTTCCACCCCACTGTCATAAGCAGTCAGTGACACTCACCCACAGAGCAGTCCTGTACCATGCACTCATGGACAAACTGCTTTAGGCCAATCTGCACATAACACCAGGGCCGCCTCCGGTTGTCAGGGTTCCTGGTAACATGAAGAGATAAGAAAATGCCATTCCAACCCAGAATGCCTTCTCTGCATCCTCCCTTCCCAGGAACATTCAACAGGGACGTGGATTTTCTGGCATTACGGCCAGCACTCTAGGAGCAGAAGGGGGTGGTAACACGGGTTTCCATGAGGTCACACAGAGGCTTCCTGATAACTGGTTTCTACCTTACCTGCAATAATTGTGTTTCCCCAGGCCCAGGTAAAGAGCATCAGATCTGTGGGCATGGTAGGTTTTCTGAAGGATGGTAGGAGAGTTCCAAGCCAGACAGGGCCGGCCCTTGGTGTCGGTGTTGGCCTTTCCTCGGTAAGACTGACCATTCCCTTCATAACAGGTTTTTGATACATCTGCAAATTGTTTGAGGATTAAAGATTAGAAAGAGGAGAAAATTCAGACAGGCATTTCAAGGTGACATGGTTTCAGACCTGGCGGGTAACACTAGGAAAGAGTCCTCTATTCTTCACATTTGTGGTCAACTGCCTCATGAGACTCTGTATATATGTGCGTGTGACTACGTATGTGTTTAGCTGTGTATAACTCCTAACTTCTGCCTACTCTTTTGTTTTTTTTTTTTTCAGACAAGGTCTCACCTTGTAGCCCAGGCTAGATCATGCTTGAGCTTATCTTCCTCCTGCTTCATTCTCAAAAGTCTGCTTTGGCATCGCACCCATCTTCCCCTGTTCTGACAGCTCTGCCCCCACCCCCTTCCCAGTTAGTGTCCCAGATTCCCGTACCTATCTCACAGTGCTCCCCTTGGAATTTCTTTGGGCAGCTGCATCGACGAATGTTGGAGAAATACTTGTAGGACACACATGTTCCTCCATTCTGACAGCCACAGTTTGCTAGAGGATACAAAGGTGGGCTAAGCAAGAAACGTGGGGGAGGGGAGCACCCAGCTTCCCCCAGGGACGGGGAGGGGGTGCCTCCCCAACACTTTCCAAGATTGTGCAGCCAACTACTATTGTGCAACGGGTGGATACTCACACTCACCAGATGCTCCAAGTTCTTGGCCGCCCTGCAAGGGATGAAGGTGGGGGTCACCAGAGGCGACATGCTCTAGGGACTCCATGTGGAGAACACACAGGCCCCACCTCAACATCCAGTTCTCTTCATCCCCGCCTCCCCTTCCCGCACCCACCCATCCTTGCCTTTATATCTAAGTCACCTCTCCAGAGGAGGACCATGGACCATGAGCTTCCAGCTCAGTCAGACACAGGCTGACTCAAGCAAGCCTCCCACATCCCAGATACCCCAAGGCTAAGGCCATCGCAGGAGCTGCTGGCCGACCACGCTAACCGCCCTGGTGCTCAAGCTGCCCATTCAGCCCTGTGTACTGTTTCCCCAGAAGATCCCGAACCTGTTATTGATGCCTGAGGACTCCGGGTCCCCGTGCAGGCCCTCTTCTCCCCCCGATGCTGTTCATGGGTCCCCCCAAGCCCCTTCCCGCGACAGTCAAAGCAGGAAAACCACTCACTTCCGAGTCCCTCAGCACCAGGGCGCAGAGGAGCAGGCACACCAGCCAGACTTTCATGGTTGAGGGGTTGGGCTCTAGACAGGAGCTCTGCAAGGGAATTAGTCAGTGGGTCACCGCGGTTCAAGGGAAGAAGCGCCAAGTTCCCTGCAGGGCCAACAGCAGCGGCCAAGCTCTCCAGGCCCGGCCGCCTCGCTCTGCGGGCGCTGAGCGCAGCCCGGACCTGCGCCGCCGCAGAGGCTCAGAGCGCTGGAGCGCGCACCTGGCGGGCAGTCGGGCCCAGCAGGGCGGGGGGATGGGAGGTGTGCGGGGGGCTGGGAGGTGTGCGGGGGATGGAGCCGGGCTGCGCCTCCGTCCCGGAGCTCTCAGACCAGAGCACTCACCGGTGACTGCAGCGGAAGGGCGCAGGCAGACCCGGGACGGGAGGATGACACCGCCGGCTGCGAGGCTGCGGTCTGGGCTCTGGGCTGCTGGCGGCCCGGCCGCTCTATATCAAGACCCGCCCGAGCCCTGGCCCCGCCCCCGCCCCGCGGTCTGCGCTCTTCCCCCGTTCCTCCCAGCCGCCCCGCGCCCGGACCGCGCTGGCCTGCCCCACTTAGAGCAGCGGGCAGCGCGAGCCCCAGCCGAGCGGACGGACGCAGTCCGCGGATCAGCAGGCAGGCACATTCTTCACCTGGTTTCATTCGCCCGTCCCGGTGCATGCCCCAGCGCCGCGTGGAGAAGGCGCTCCTGGCGCCCCGAGCTCCCGACCCTTCCTTATGGGTTCTCCAACGTGCCCATCCTCGACCCCTACCAGCCTGGGGTACTCATTCAGATGTCTGAAAGAGGCATCTATGGATGAGAAAATTGTCCTGAACATATGATCCCTGAAACACAAACATGAAAACACCTGCTAACAAGGACTCCCCTTTTATTGACTACTGGGTCCCTAATGTCACCAACACAGCCAACGGACAAGAAGACAAAGATGGGTTTATCGCTCACCACAGTAAGAGAGTTTGTGTCACCAGTTGTGGGCAGGCAAAGTCAGATTTTATTCAGATTTATTCGGTTAAGGAACTCTAAAAATCACTATAAGGGCTGGACATAGTGGTGCTCACCTTTAATCCCAGCACTCGCAGGGCAGAGACAGGTATATCTCTGTGAGTCTGAGACCAGCCTGGTCTACAGGGCAAGTTCCAAGCCAGCCAGCCAGCGCTACATGGTGAACTCCTGTCTCAAAAATAAAAATAAGTAAGAAATCGTGATAAGGACCTGATAAAGGTCATGCATAATATATAATTATAAGATTGTGAGAGCAAAGTCGTAGGGTACAAACTGCTGGTGCTTCCTACTGAAATGTCAATGGGTCTTCTGAGAAATTCCTGCAATGAACAATCCATTGATTTGTCTGGGAAATAATACAGTCTAAATAAAGGTAGAACAAGATTGGGTGCATACTTCAGTGGTACAGTGCTTGTCTGGCATGATCAAAGTCCTGGATTCAGTCCCCAGCACCACAAACAAAAAAGCAAAACAAATGAACAAAAAGTCTTACTAATGTAAACAGTAAACCATGACAGGTTAGGAAAAACAATGGTCTAGTAGACCCTTATTTACTTGGGCTGTAAGCTGTGGCAGTGAGCTGTGCTCTGCCCTTGTAGTAGAAGAGCTGAGTCTAGAGGACACATGAAAGGACTATTTCTTTTTCACTCTATGTCATTTTACACTTTGTTTTTTGGGGGGGGATGCAGGGGGCATTCTTTTGATTTGTCTTTCTTTTTGAGACATGGTCTCCCTGTAGCCCCAGCTGGCCTGGAACTTGCTATGTAGATCAGGCTGGCCTCAATCTTACAGAGCTTCACCTGCTCTGCCTCCCTGGGATCAAAGACTTGCACACTATGCCCCACTTTTTTACACTGTTTAAAAAACTTGAAACATATCCCTGCATCACCCACTCCCCCAAAATAATTACACATTTACTTATGTATTCCTACTTTATGTGTATGAGTGTTATGCCTCTGTGTGTGTAAGTGCACCTGTGTCACACAGTACTCTTGGAGGACAGAAGACCACATCCGATCCCCTGGAACTAGAGTTACAGATGATTGTTAGCTGCCATGTGGGTGCTAGGATATGAACCTAGGTTATCTGCAAGAGCAGCCAGTGTTAAGCAATTAGTGGTTAAGACAAAGCCATTTCTCTAACCTGATAACTACACATTTAAAATGCACTTGTAATGGACACTCTACTTCATTATAGGCTATTATTTATACTAATATAGAAAACAATTGTTTGTCAAATAAAATTGACCTTCAGAAAGATAGAGCATGATGAAATAACTCTTGCATTTCTCGAGGACAAACACATCACACACACACACACACACACACACATATACATGCACACACAACACACATACACACACCTCAGGCACAGTTGAAAGTGCACAGAAAGTTGCCTCCACATCTACCCTGGTATCAGGAACAAGGGATTGTGATCATTTTGATGTTGCCCAGCAGAACTAACTTCCTTTATAGGAGAGAAGGACTGAGTCCTTATTACTCACTCCAAACCTTGGTTTCTTTCCCTAAGCCTAAATCTGCAACATTTTACTACTTTGCAAACCTGGACCTTGGGTCTGGGTCAGCATGTAGGAGAGGCTAAGGGAAAACAGAAAGCATGCCAGGAGGTAAAATGAGGGAAGACCCCTTTGCTTTGCCTCAGCCAGAGGCCCCAGAACGCCAGCCTCTGGGTGGGGAGCAATGTGCACATTAACTATCTAGCTTTGGGGAGGCAGGTGACCCATCAACCTCCGGAGTTAGTTTTCCTGTGGCCCATGGGATCACTGAGTCAGAGATTCCATAGATCTCAGAGCCCAACTTCCTACTTCCTCTAGAAGACTGTGGCTAGTTTTGTTTAAATTTAAAAACCCATTAACTGTAAATAAACGTGATCAAAATGTAAACAGAGATATTACAGCCTGAGGACTTATCCCGAAACTCTAAGTTAGTTACTAGGAAATTCCCAGTAGGCAGTTGTGATTCATGTTGCTCCCCTAAAAGCTCTCATGACTCCGAATTACTTGGCTGGAGGCTGTCATGCTGATTCTTTGAGAGCAGGGTGACCTCATTTCCTCCTGGACAGAGACCGCTAGGCCGTGTGACACCCCTCTTCCTGTTGCCCCTACCACTTCTTTACCTGGGGGACCTAGCCTAGTGCCTCCAACTCTTCATGGAACTGCCCTTTCCAATTGCGAATCTTCAGCGCTCTCTGAAATATCCAGTTATTTCCCGGTGTAGTCTGTGCTATAGGGGCAAAGAACACATCCTGGATATTGTCTTTCCCTCAGAACTTGATACATGTCTTATTCACCAAGATGCTCTATTGTGAATGAATCGGTGAATGCATGAAACAGAGAGCATATTCTCTCTCTCTCTCTCTCTCTCTCTCTCTCTTTCTCTCTCTCTCTCCCTCCCTCCCTCCCTTCCTAGTTTTTGTCTTGTGCTTAAACACATTTTCAAATAAATCATCTCTCTTTAAACTCAGAACTGCCTTGTAACATAGACTGGAATTTTTATTCAACTTCTGCAGATAAGGAAAATAAGAAAGATGGTACACAGTTGATGAGTGACAAAGGCCCAAGACTTCTGTAACTTGTTCCCATGCTCTGGGTCTCACTGTCTCAATAGAAAGACAGAGTGCTATGAAGAGAAGGACCAGTAATTTAAGATTCAAACAAGGGGATAGAAAGATGCTTCCACAGTCAAGAATACATACTGCTCCTGCAGAGGACCTGAATTAGATTCCCAGCTCTCATATCAGGCAGCTCTCAATTGTTTGTAACTCCAGCTCTAAGGGATCTGACACCTCTGGCTTCCCAAGGCACCTGTACACATGTACACACACTCACCATATAGACACACACCCATATACATAATGAAAAATAAAATAAATCTTCTTAAAAAGAGGTTCACTGGGGCTGGAGAGAGGGCTCAGTGGTTAAGATCACTGACTGCTCTTATAGAGGACCTGGGTTCAATTCCCAGTACCTACATGGGGCTAAACATTAAGTCCAGTTCCAGGGGATCAGATACCTCTTCTGGCATCTGTGAGCATTGCATGATATGGATGCACTTACATATAGTCAAGCAAAACACTCGTACACATGAAATAAAAATAATTTAAAATTTTTTAAAGGGATTCATACAGATGTAAAATGTTAAAACCACTAGTTCTTCAGGACACCTGCTCTGTAACGCAAGTTAGTTGCCTGTCTGAATTCCAGGAACTTACTTTGTGGTCTAGACCATCTCAGAGAGTGAGAAATGAGGAAGTGAATGCACATGATTTCATTCTTTTCTTGAATCCAAGAGGAAAGCCACCAGCCTCTGCCTTTGTGTCTCAGAGGTCCAAACTCCCTGAATTAGGTGTGGAAACATTGACTAATGGAGGAACCCTTTTGTAGGGGCTGTTTATAAAACAACAAGCAGGTGCATTTGTACGGGTGTACAAAAAGCAAAGAATCTAAACCTAGCCTGGCCTTGAGATGAAACCCAGGAAATGAGCCCCTGAAAACGTTTGCTTTAGTTTTGATTTTTGAGACAGGGTCTCATGTAGCTCAGGCTGGCCTCAAACTCACTCCAATCTGCCCCTCCCACGTACTAGGACTCCGAGTCTGTGTCACCTTGCCTGGCCCTAAAAGGAAGGCTATTTTTTGATCATTTGGGTCCAGAAGGAAGTTCACATTGAATCATAAGATGGGTTCCTGGGTTGCTGTACTAAGAATACTCGGCATTGTACTGTAGTTGAATGATTTCAGACAAGTCACTTAACTTCTGATTTCCGTTCTCCCAGCATCTAGCCTCCTAACCATGCCTTATTTTGCAGATTGGATAAGGTCATGCTTATGCATGAAAATGTCCGTTCATTCTTTCCTCCATTCAGTATTTATGATGGGGCTACGTTCCCAGCAAAGTCCCAGAAGCTACAATCGGAAAGATTACTTTTGTACACTATAATTCCTATCTTGACTGCTTTCTTCTCCTGACTGTGGCTATACTGGCTTAGAAGATCGAATCATGTTGGAGAGCATCTCCGGATTCCAGTTAAGTGGGGAATGTCCTGTTCTTGGCCCACAGTTCCTAGCAACTGGGCAGCTGGGACAGACAGCTGCATGTGCTGCCCCCACAACCCCACTCCCACTCACTAACCTCTCTCATCTGTGATTCTGTGCAATGTGAATTTCTCTCTCTCTCTCTCTCTCTCTCTCTCTCTCTCTCTCTCTCTTGCCTTATATGTTGGCAGAGCCCTCAGCGGTTTGGGGAAAGGGTCATGGAATTGATCAGAGAACATCCTTGAGTCTGAGGACTCCCCCTCTCGAAGTACGTTTAGTGATGAGGGTGAAGTTGGCTGTGTCTGGACTGTAACCTGATAGGGGAGGTGGTGAGCTGCTGAGCCCCTAGCGGCCTGTGCAGAAAGGGTGGCGGGAAGCCACATACTTTATTTCTTACTCATGGAAAGCAAAGCGCCCAGGGCTAGACCCTGAGGTTACAAGATGTCGTCAGTAACTCTGAGAAGCAGGGGTCAGCATGGTTTCTCCAGCTTCAGTCTATGACTCTCTAAACTTCCTTGCCCTTTTGGACCTCATTGTCTCTGATCTGATTTTTAGCCTCACCCAAGTCAGTCAGCTCAGACCTCTTTACCGTGGCCAAACTTTTCCTGTGTCCCTAATTCAAACACAGTAAGTCAGGACCTTATTAACTTAAAGGCATATTGGGGTCAGCTGGGAATGGTGATACACAGCTTTAATCCCAGTACTTAGGAAACAGAGGCAGAAGGATCTCTGTGAGTTCAAGACCTCAAAAAATCAAAACAAAACAAAAAGAGTATTGGTCATGGCTTTCCAAACCCTTTAGATTCTGAGTCCCTCACTAGGAACCAAAGCCAGACATCCATCCTAGAATTATTATTTAGGGCTCAGATTACTATTTTTGGTGGCAACAAGTTCTTAAATGGAAGTTAGTGGGCACGCCACAGAAAAGGGGCTGGAAAAGGAAATGAGAATCTGAGGGTTTGCTGAAAACTGCCAGAAAGTCAGTCTTGTTTAGGGAAATATGCTCACCTAGGGACTGAACTGCTAAGCCATCTTGTTCAAGATGAAAGCAAAATAACACTCCGGGCCATAAGACGGATGTCGTCAAGTGTTTGTGGTTCTCTGCAGCTAGACTCCATAGACTAGAGGGTACAGGCTTTTCTTTATTTAAAGCAAAGGCAAGTATTTCCCTTTCCATTGCACAGAGAAGAAAACAAAGGCTAATAAAGGGAAGTGAATCATCTGAGTTCATTCACTGAAAATGAGATTCACAACTTACAGATTTTGAGGAACCTTGTGACACATTTCCACCCTCTCTCTTTCTATTCTGAATCCTCACGTCCTTTCCTGGCCAACTTGATTTCTTTGTCTTCACTACCCACCATTTCCCCCAACGGTGACAGGGAACAATTTAACAAGACTCTCAGGAAGGTTTGGAAGAGCTAAGTGTTGGTGGGAGGCTAGTCAACTTTGAAAAGATAGACCCATGTTAACTAAATCGGACAAAAACCCAGAACAGAACCAGGGAAATGGGCAGCAGTCCCCAACCCTAGCCAAGGAACTATTAGCAAATGATCACTGCTGGGTGAGAGAGTAGATCTTCTTTAAGGGAGTGAGTCCAGATAGGTTGACTAGACTCCACTGGATGAATTTGCACCAACCGATACCTGGGTACGAATGCTTGACCTGATAGGACTTAACATATATGACAGAATGCATGAAATCTGGGGGAGGGGTGGCAGAAAGGGGAGTGGGGTCTCAATCTAATTAAGATTTATTATAAAAATGCACAAAAACTCAATAAAATTTGGGGGAAAATAAGAAATAATAATAAGTACAATTATTTTAAAAGAAAAAACAATACTGTGGGACTAAATGCCTAAATCCTCATGGGAGGAGCTCTGGGACACAGCAAGACCCTGGAGACAGGTGTGTGTGCCTCCCTGGGAGGAACAAGACGTGGATAATTTAATAGGCAATGATGAGGGGAAGAGTTAGAAACGGAAGCACAGTGCTCTGTTTTCTCCCAGGAAACCTTTCTGTTGTAGCCCTAGCTGACCTAGAACTTGCTATGTAGAACAGGCTGGTCTTGATCTTACAGAGATTCACCTGCCTCTCTCTGCCTCCTGAATGATGAGATTAAAAGTGTGTGCCACCACTCCTGACATGTTTTATTTATTTTTATTTTATGTGTATAAGTGTTTTGCCTGCATGTATGTAAATGCAACATGTGAGTGCAATGTCCATGGAGGCCAGAAGGGAATGCTGGATCCCCTGGAACTGGACTTATTGATGGCTATTAGTTCCCATGTGGATGCTGGGAACTGAACCCCAGACCTCTGTACGGGCAGACGGTATTCTTAACTGCTGAACTCTCTCTCCTCAGCCCCTCTAAGGGAATCTTATAAACTACCCCTTATTAAAGGAAGATGATAAAGCCACGAGCAGAGACGCACACATGTAGGCTTAGCTACTCTAGAGGCAGAAGCAGAAAGTTGGTTGGGTCCAAGAGCTTGACACCAGCCTGGACATTTTTTTAAAAAGTTAAATAGAAATTTAAAAGATAGATAACTAATTTTTTTATTATATGATATTTCCTTTTATAAAAATCATTAACAATCCTCTTTAAGGAAAGTACTTTTTTTTTTTTTTTTCGGTCTTATTGAGACAGGGTCTGTCCCTGTAGCTCCAGCTGGCCTGGAACTCTCTATGGAGACCCGGCTGGCCTTGAACTTGTTATGTAACTAGGGATGATTTTGAACTCCTGATTCTCCTACCACTGTCTCCCAAGTGCTAGAATGACATAGGTGCACCAGCATGCCTAGCTCATGGAAACTTTACTTCTGATGCATGGTGATATCCCAAGAAAGCTCCAATTCTGTCTGCTTTGGTTCCTGCTTGCAAAGCTCAAGACAGGCTTTGATAAAAATACTCTTACCTTTGTTTAATGTAGCTAACCACAGTTGTGTCAGCTGGGTCTTGTCAGAGAAGTGACCACTGGACCTTGTTGCTGTGTTTGTATATCTGTGTAGATCTCCGGAACCGTTCATCTCTACAACCATATTTACACACACACACACACACATACACACACACGAGGATACTATAGGACTTCTATGTGGGGAAACATCCACAGCACTTATTTATTGTGCATTCTTTTTGTTTAACAAGCATTAGACTGAGTTCTATACACATGTCCCAATTTATCCTCAGTAAGGGAGATGCAATATGCAATATCATCCCAATTTATGATTAATGAAACCGTGGCTACATAACTTACTCAAAGTCACACAGTCAATTCCTGGCAGGTCAGATCTAGGTTTCTTGCTAAAAAGCCTGTAAGTTTATTGTTTTGTTTTTGCAGTGCTGGGATGGAGCCCAGGGGTTTGTGTAGCAAAACCTCTACCACTTACCTCTAGCTAGAGTCCTTAAAGCCTGTGCTAATAATTACTATGAGAGTATTGTCCTTTTGCCCCTCCCCGAGGGGGAAAAAAGGTCGAATTAGGTAGTTACCTAGGTAACCAAAATACTATGTTTTCCAGGTTTGTCTGTTGATAAAAATGGCATGACTCAAAAGTCTAAAAAATATAGATTTTTCAGTTTACCTCCCTAAGAAATCTAATTCACAAGATGGAATCCTAGGTATCTTGGTTTTTAATACATTTCCCAGGGGATTTCCATGACCAAAACAAGTCTTAGAAAAAATCATTTCTCCAATATGCCAATGCACACCTTGAGAATGTTGAGTTATTTTTATTGGTCCATTTTCTACCCTAAGAATGCCCAATTAAGCCACAAACTTTCTCTCCAACAAAGCTTCTACTCCAGCCCTTTAAAAGGCCAAAGAAGGACACGGGTAGAGAAGGCCAGAGCTGCCCAACCCATGAGCAGAGCCACTGATGAATCAAGGAAGTGGATGCACCCCCCGAGAGCCTGTGCCAACCGAGCCACTCTGAGGCGAGTTTTCTAAAAGAACCTCTTCTCAGACAGGTAATTGCTTTGGCACTTTTGTACTTAGGCTTTTTTTAGATTCTTAGTGATAATTTCATTTTTTTAAATGCCAAATGAATGGTTAAATGAAGGGACTTTTCCATGGAAAGACTAAAAAAGCTTGAGGAACCAGAGTAACTCTCAAAGTCATAGCAGAGGGGTAGGCTCGATGGCTTGGCAGGTAAAGGCACTTGCCACCAGGCCTGCCAATCTGAGATTGTGTGTGTGCACGCACATACCACAGTGTGCATGTGGAGGTCAAAGGACAACTTTCAGGAGTTGCTTCTTTCTTTCCATCATGTGGGTACCAGAAATCGAACTTAGGTTATCGGGCTTGGCAGCCATCTCACTGACTCACTTTATTTTTTTATTTTTTGAGAACAAAGTCTCTTCACTGAATCTAGAGGCCATCACTCGGCTAGACTGGCTGATCAGCTAGTTCTAGGCATCCACCTGTTTTACTGCCAACCCTCACAGTGTCCCCCATCTCACCCACCAACCCTTCTAACACTTGAATTACAGACAAGCATTGTAGCACCTGGTTTTTTAAAAAAAACATATGGGTGCTGGGGATCCAAACTCAGGTCTTCATGCTTGTGTTTAAGCACTTTACCCACTGAACCATTTTCCAAGCTCCATGCCGAGTTTTTTTCAAAAATTATTTATTTATTTATTTGTTTGTTTGTTTGTTTAGTGTGTGAGTGTATTGCCTATGTGTGTGTCAGTGCACTCATGTAAGTGCAGTCATATTGTGCAATACCCACAGACGTCAGAAGAAGTTGTTGGAGTCCTCTGGAACTGGAGTTACAGATGGTTGTTAGCCACCATGTGGGTGCTGGGAATCAAACCTGGGTCTTCTGCAAGAGCAGTCAGTGCTCTTAACCACTGAGCTATCTCTCCAGCCCCTATGTCCAGTTTATTATGCTGGAGATCAACCTAAGACTTCAAGCATGCTAAGCAGGCACTGTACCAATTGGGCTATATCCTGAGCCCCAGTCTCCAGGATCTTCTGAGTTCACCTGATTCACACCGACTTTTGCTACCCCCAACCACTACCCCCAGCAAAAATAGACCTAGCAGCTTACAGAATGAACATAAAATCTCTTTCCAGTCAAGGACAAAGCAACAGTGACATTATTCCCATGCAGACCCTCTGCTCCATGGTGTAGCATTCTGAAGGTTCATTCAGCTATACATGGCGGTCAGCACATTCTATTCATGAAGCAAATCCTACCTTCCAAGTCCAAAAATAAATAACAAGCTCAACTCAAACTTTCCATTTTGTTGAATTAACCAGAAGATACTTTAAAATATCTAAGGCATGCCTAATACTAGCATGTGTGAAGCCCCAGGTTCTAGCCCTAGCACCACATAAACAAAACATCATGCTTAAGCTCATCTTCAGCTATATAGCAAGTTCAAGGCCAGCGTAGGATAAATGAGCCCTCGTCCAAATAAAAAGTTGCAATTCGGTTGGAGAGATGGCTCATCGGTTAAGAGCACTGAATGTTCTTGCAGAGGACCTAGGATCAATTCCCAGAACCACACGGAGGCTAACAACTGCCTGTAACTCTCGTTCCAGAGGATCTGATGCCCTCTTCTGACCTCCTTGGGCATTGAACAACCAGAGTGTATTTACATACATGCAGTTAGTACACTCATACACATAAAATAAAAATAATAAATAATAAATATTTTTTAAGTTGAAATTGCCAGGCTTGGTAACACACATCTTTAATCCCAGCACTCAGGAGGCAGAGGCATGCAGATCTCTGTGACTTCAAGGCCAGCCTGGTCTACACATTAAGTGTTCCAGACCAGCTGAGGCTGTAGGGAGAACCTGCTTCAAAAAGACAAAAAAAAAAAAAAAAAAAAAGCTGAAACTGAGTTAAGACAAAATGAATTTACATGAACTAATTTAAAAACAATTAAGAAGGACTGGATGTGGGCATAAGCCTGTAAACTAGCACTCAGGAGGCAGAAGCAGGCAGATCTCTGTGAGTTCAAGACCAACCTGATTTACAGCGTGAGTTTGAGTTCCAGGTCAGCTAGGACTACATAGTGATACCCTGTCTCAAAAATACAAAATAAAACAAACAAAAAACAATTAAGGAAGATGGTGACTATTTAAAAAGAAAATAAGTTTTGTTGAGGATATGGAGAAGTTGGAACTCTTACAGACTACTAGCGGGATTCAGAAAATTAGGACTAAGAAATGATCCAGCACTCTCCTTCTGGATGCATATCCGGTAAGGCTGGAAACAGAATCCTGAGGAGATCTGTGTATTCACCTTCATAAGAGCCAAGGGCTGGAAACAGCTCAGAAGTCTATCAACAGATGAATAGATAACAAAAATGTGTTTTACACATCTGTGTGCGTGCACATACACACACGCACACAGGACTATTATTCCATCTCAAAATGGAAGAAAGTTCTGTCACATGCCACAACATGGATAAACCTTAAAGATATTTTAGTAAGTGAAATAAGCCAGTCACTAAAAGGCAAATTCCATTTACATGTGGAACCTAGACTAGTCAAAATCAGACACCAAGAGCAGAAGGGTGGTTACCAGAGGCTGTGGGGAGTGGAAAATGGGGAGTTACTGTGTAATGGGCATAGAGCTTCAGTTTATACAAATGAAGACATTTTGGATAGCATCTGTTGCCCCCCAAAAAGTGAATATACTTAACGCTACTAAACTGTACATTTAAAAGTGGTGAGCTGGACATAGTTGAACACGCCTTTGTTCTCAGCATTCAGGAGGCAGAGGAGGTGACTGCTGTGAGTTTGAGGTCAATTTGGTCTACATATCCTGTTCCAGACCAGCCAATGCCACAGTGAGACCCCATTTCAGAAAACAAAAATAGGGTCTGGCTGCTCTGGGAGGACTCAGTCTCAGGTGCCAGCACCCACATGGTGCCTAACTTCTTACACTCCCATTCAGGAGGACCCATCACCCTCTTCTGGCCCCTGAGAACATCACATGTATGTACACCTACATGCATGTAGGAAAAACACTATTATACATAACAATCAATCAAATTTTAAATAAGTAAATAAAAGTGGTTAAAAATCTAAGCATGGCAGTGCACACCTCTAATCCCAATACTCAGGAGACTGAGGCAGAAATACTTTGATTTAGAGGCCTATTTGGAATAAATAGTGAATTTGAGACCAGCCTGGCCACACAGCAAGACTTTGCCTATAAATGAATGACAAGGTGGCTAAGATGGTAAATTTTGCATTATATGTGATCATTTCATGGTTGGATAGTTTTGAGATAGGGGTCTGCTTATATGGTCTAGGCCGGCTTTCAATTCGTGATCCTCCTGTCCCCCATCTCTAGAGAGTTATGACTATAAGGCATGAGCCACCACATCTAGTATTATGTATATTAGCCACATTAAAAAAATAGTCTGACCATAGCTATAAGTGCAGCAAAATTAAAGAACTGAGACACTAAAGTTAGAGATTCCTTGAGCCCAAACAGATCATAAAAGCTAAATCGAGTAAATTAGTAGAGGACAGGGAAAAAAAAACTAAGGTGACTTCCAGAGAAACAAGGAGTCATGAATAAACATTTTACATGTTGTGATGTTGTAGAGCATAAACCTTAGCTGTGTTCCACTGAGGTTGCGTGTAAGTGTCTTCAAACACTGAGTACGGCAGATTAGGGAAGATTTATACTGAGGAGTAATGAGAACTAATTACAAATGGGCAGGATGAGATCAGATTACAAACAGTCTTAAAAACGAGGTAAGAGCTTGTCAGGCACCGTGTGTGGTGGGACACTGGCCTACCATGCCAAAGACCCCAGGCTCCTCTGCACCCGAAAAGTGAAGCATTTTAGAAGGAAGCCAGGTAAAAGTCTGAACTGTAGAAAGGCACTGTAGGTTCTTTTGTTGTTTTAGAAGACAGGGTCTTACTCTTTAGCTTTGGGTAGACTGGAACTCTGTGTAGACCAGGCTGACCTCACACTCACAGAGCTCTGCCTGCCTCTGTCTCCTGAGTGCTGGCATTAAAGTGGTGTGCCCCACGCCCAGTCACTGTAGATTCTTGAACAAGGATATGTATGTTTCTTAGTAATGCTGAGAATTCCCACTTGTCTGAGTTGACATTGTGTAAAGAAAAAACAAGAGATGTAGTCTGGGCGGCGTGGGAAGGTACGTGGAAGCCACAAACTGTAGACTGGGTGTAGCAGAAGAGGTAAGAATTGAATAAAAGGGCGTTCAGGGAGAAAGTGACTATGCAAGGGAAGAGAGGAAGACATCCTGTTTGCTCTGTGTAGGAGCCCTTGATTCTTCCAAATTTGGAAGATCGTATCACATGTTTTGCTTTAGAAAGTCTTATAGAGCTGGGGTGATGGTTCAGCTGTTAAGAGCACTTGTTGTTCTTGCAGAGGACAGGGTGTTGGGTTCCCAGCACTCACATGTCAGCTCAGAACCATCTGTAACTCTAGTTCCAGGAGATTCCAGTGCCTTGTTCTGGCCTCCATTGGCATGAGGCAGGCATGTGGTACACATGCATACAAAACATTCATACCCATAAAACGAAAATAGATAAATCACAGAGTCTTACATATTTCCTTTGAAAGGCTGTATCATGAAATCTACATCCCATGGACTATGTTGACTCTAAACATGGGATAGAGAGCTCGCTGTCCATCCCAACATCACCTGCAAATCCAAAGGCTGAGTAGAAGGAAGGAGGAAGGAGTGACTGTAGCAGTGAAGACTGTGGTTCTAGGGTCAGGGAATGGAACTCCATTCTCAACTTAGCCACCGATTCCACCCGTGAACCTAGCTGAGTCACATCCTTCTGTAGATTTCTGTTTTCCCTTTTGTGCAATGCAGAAAGACATTTTTTTTTTCCACATGCTTTTGCAGAAGACAGAAATAGTTGAAGAAAAGAGCAATTTATATCATGCCTTTTCTTTCCCCTTTTTTGAGATGACGGAGGTGGGTCTCATGTGGTGCTAGGCAAGTGCTGTACCACTGTGCTACACTGGGCACCATTAAGCAGAGAGATAAGCCTGGCTGAAGCAAAGCCCAAGATGTACCCAACCCATGGAGTTCTAGATTTGACGTGGACATGAGAGGTAGGTCTCACGCATCCTAGTCTTGACATCGGAAATTCATGGAAAAGATGTAAGTCTCAAACAATATAAACAAATGTTGCCTCAGAGAGCCTAGGTTCTGGGAACATGAACAGGGAATTCTGACCAAAATTCCAGGTCTTCAAGTTCCCCTTGAAGAGTCATAGGAATCCTGCAGGAGGTGAATCACCACACCCAGCGTTCATCCTGAAGACCTAAGTCACCAACTCTGAGTCTTGGCAAAGGAAGGGGCTCGAGGGAAGCTTGATTCAAATAACTCGGGGGCAGTAACACAGAAATATAAGATACTCCCTTGATGGGTAAGTTCTGATGGCACTCAGAAATAATTTTGCCCAAGGCTCTGGATGCCATTCTAGTTCTGAGGTCAGTGGTGGGTCAGAGCCAGAGATGGTCCCCATGGAATCAGCACAGTTGCCTCTAGTCTGGAAAAATACATGGAAAAAGGAGCTCAGAATGCTGTTGGCCTAAAGAAATTGACTGTATTCTTCCCCAAATTTGTGTTATTTCTTAGTCCAACTCTATGTAACCAAAAAGCAGAAAGGTAAGAAATTCTTTAGGCCTAGAAAAGAGACTAAGAGATGCAGAAAGAAGGCTTGTTGAGTGCTCACATTCTCTGGGGTTTCATTGCCACAGAGAGTTCAGTGGGGTCCCTGGGAGGAGAAGCAGACCCTAGGAGTCTCCAGAGCACTCAGATTTGTGGGCGTGTTCCAACGACCTCATGTTCACCCAGTAGAAGGGCGATTTTTTCTGAGACATGTAGCTGGCCTCGAACTCACTATGTAGCTGAGGATGACTTTGAACTTCTGATCTTCCTGCCTCCAACTCACCAAGGCTCGGACTACATGTATATATTACCATGTCCTGTTTATACAGTGCTGAGAATGATGTCCAGGGCCTCACAGTGCTAGGAAAGCATTCTACCAGCGAAGGTCTAGCCCCAGCCCCCAAAAGAAAATTATTTTCTTAAAAGGGGACAGGGTGACTTAGTAAAATACCTGGCGTGCAATCATGAGGCCCTGAGTTTGTATCCTTTGCACCCATGTAAAACGCTAGGCATGGTAGTGCACATCTGTAACCCCAGCACAGAGAGGGAGTAGAAGGCAGGCAGATTTCCAGGACTGATTGGCAAGCCAGCTCAGCCCAATGGTTGTATTTCAAAATATAAGGTGTAGGTGTGCGATGGCTCAGCAGTTAAAGGCACTGGCTGCCCTTGCAGAAGGTGGGGCTTCATTTCCCAGCACCCACCTTCTGTTTAGCAACTGTACCTCCAGTTCCAGAGGATCTATCTAATGCCGTCTTCTGGCCTCTGTGGGCATTGCACGACACTGGTGAATGTGCATACATGTCGGAAAAACACTCATGAACATAAAATAAAAGACTTTTTTTAAAAGGGGGGCTGGAGAGATGACTCAGTGGTTAAGAGCACTGGCTGCTCTTGCAGAAGACCCGAGTTTCGGTTCCTGGCACCCACATGGTGGCTAACAACTGTTTATAACTCCAGTTCCAGGGCATCTGATGCCCTCTTCTGACCTCCAAGGGCATCTGACACTTGGGTACATTTACGTACGTGCAGGCAGAACACTCATACACATAAAATATAAATATTTTTAAAATATATACGGTTGAGGGCAGTAAAGGAAGACACCCAGTGCCAAGCTCTGGCCTCCACTGCACCGCACTCTTGTGCACCTATACACTCCTGTACACACACACATACCTATGCATTCCGCATGTACATGAACATGTACACCACACGCACAAAAGGAAAACAGTTAAGTGTTAGTGAGGATGTGGAGGAATTGCAACCTTGTGCATTGCAGGTGGGAATGTAAACTGCAGCCATTGTGGAAAACAATTTTATGGATCCTCACAAAACTAACCCTAGAATTACCATGGGATGTTCTTAGGTATATACCCAGAAAACTGAAATCAGGGACCCAAAGAGACATTTTTTTACTAATGTTATAACGTCATTATTCCCGAAAGCCAGAAAGCAAAAGCAACCCAAATGTCTGTTGACAGATGAAATGCAAGCAAAATTGCATACATTGGATTCATGGAATATTAGTCAGCCTTATAAAGGAGAGAAAACTTATACATGCTACAATATAGATGACTTTCAAAAGCATTGTAAGTACAGACCTTCTATTTGGGATGGTGAAAGTTCTGGAAATATATAATGGTGATGATTGCACAAGAACGTGAATGTATTTAATGCCAATGAAAAATTAATTGTTTTACATTTATTTAGTTGTGTATGTGGAGGAGGGAGCACTCTCCTGCCACAGTGCACATGAGGATCCGGGGGACCCAACTCAAGTCATTAGGTTAAGTCACAAGTGCATTAACTGCTGAGCCATCTCACTGGCCCTGTACTATACATTTAAAATGGCATAAAGGTTAAAAAAATTGTTTTGAGATAGTCTCACAACATAATGCAGGCTGGCTTAAATCGTTGTCCTCCTGGATCAGTTCCTGAGTGCTGAGCCACCCTGCCTCACCAAAGTTAAATTTTATTTGTTTACATTTACCCCAATTGAATAAATAAACAATAAGTAAATAAGTACTGTTTATGTTATATATTGTTTTATTACCCAAAAAATCACTGACAAAAAGAACCCCACATCATAAGTATCTACCAGGCTCAGAGAATGAGGCTTAAGGACCAGAACGAGAGATGTGAGAGGAGATGCAGGTGAGGACTGGGATGGAGACAAAGAAGCCTCCTCACAATGCAAAGGATAAAGTGTGAAATCAGAAATGAAAGAAAAAAAGATTATCCAAACACACCCCTTTTAAGAGATAACCCGAAGGGCCAGCGAGATGGCTCCATGGGGTAAGAAGGCACTTGCCTCCAAGCCTGATGACCTGAGCTTAATCACCAAGACCTACGTGGTGGAAAGAAAGAACTGACTTCTGCAAGTTGTCCTCTGACCTCCATATGCATGCTGTGGCACATGCACACACATGCACACACACACACAATGTAAAAAAGTAAATTTAAGAGGGGTTTAGGCTGAGGGCTCAGGATATAGCTCAGTTTCTGGAATACATGCCTAGCGTACAAGAAATTTTGAGTTAAGTCACCAAACACCTCATAAACTGGACGTTGTGACGTATGCTTGTAATCCTAGCGCTTGGAAAGTGGAGACAAGAGGATCAGAAATTCAAGGTCATCCTCAGCTACATGGGAAGTTGGAGGCCACCCTGGCCGAGACCCTATTTTAAGAACAAAAGAAATAAGGCTGTGTATGAAGCAAAGAGAAAGAGCGTGAAACAAGCAGACTTGACTTTAAAAATGAATCTTAAGTCTGGATATTTTCTTAAGCACACACATGAATTTCCGTGTTTAACCCTCAAAGGACATGTGATGGGATGCTTCTAAGATCTTAAGCTATTCCACACTGATCAGCCCACAGTTGCTCTCTGAGGCTTCCTGTCTACATTTGAAGCTGACAGACACCGCAGTGAGTCAGTCCTACCAAAACTTGACTCATTTTTGACCTAAATTTGGTGATCAAACACAATACCCTGGAATCTGGCATTATGACTGAAAAGTTATGGTAGGAATATAGTTAGGCATTTTCCTGTGGTGGTGGGGAGAGGTTGTGGGGAGAGTTGAGACAGGGTCTTATGTAGCCAGGCTGGCCTCAAACTTGCCACAGTTCTCCTGCCTTTGTCTCTTGACTTCTGGAGTTACCGGTGTGTGCTGCCACTCCTAGCGGGGAACATAGTTGGCAAAGAAATCAGATCTCTAGCGGATTTCTGCCTCTCCATCCCATTTCCTTGTAAAAGTTGATAGAACAGCACCTAAAGGTAGAAAGCAGTCTAGGGATGGAACTCGATTGATAGAGTGCTTGCCTAGCATGTATGAAGCCCTGGGTTCAGTTCCCAACACCAAATAGCCCAACACCTCATAAACTAGTATTGTATGGCATGCCTATAATCCCAGCACATGGAACATGGAGGCAGGAAGATCTCAGGAGTTCTAGGCCAGCCTCAGCTACACAGCAAGTTTGAGGCTAGCCTGGAATACATGAGCCCCTTCAGTGTTTAATTAAGTCAGAAAGACTTGAGTTCAAATTCTAAGTCACCTCTTGCTAACTGTGCAAGTTATTTAACCTCTACACATCCCTTGTTTCCTCATCTGTAAATAGGGCTACAGAACGCCTCAGCACTGAGGGGTGTTAGATGGTGACATACGAAGAGCGTCTCAACATTCTGTTTACACACACAGAAAAAAGATCCAATAAGTTAAGGTTATTTTATTTCATTTTGCTATGCTTCAGTTTAAACCCTGGGACTCAAACACGTGCGGCAAGCCCTCTACCACTGAGCTGTTCCCAGGCCAGTTAAGGATATTATTATTATTATTTATAGATTTATTTTCTTTTTAAATTATGTGCATGTGTGTGCCTATATGGGGGTATATGCACATGAGTGCAGCCACCTGAAGAGACCAGAAGAGAGTGTTGGGCCCCCTGGAGCTGGAGTTACAGAGAGTTGTAAGCCAACCATTGTGGGTGATGAGAACTGAACTTGGGTCCTCTGCAAGAGCAGTAGGAACTATTAACTACTGAGCCATCTTTCCAGCACAAAGGTAATTATTATTACAGATCTAGTATCCTTTGTCTGAAGTGATTGAGATTAGAAGCATTTTGGATTTAGAGGTTGGGGGATATAGTTTAGTTGGTAGAGTACTTGCCTTTCATGAGGCTGGAGTTCCATCTTTAGCATGGTGGTGCATGTCTATAATCCCAGAACCCTGGGAAGTGGAGGATCAGGAGTTGGAAGGAAGGTAGGAAGGATGGAAGGACTGAAGGGAGGGAGTGAGGGAAGAAGGAGAAGAAAGAAAGAACAAAAAGAAAAGAAACCAGGTATTATGGCATACACCTTTAATCCTAACTTTCAGGAGTCAGAGGAAAGTGGATCCGTATGAGTTCAAGGCCAGCCTGATCTACATAGTAAGTTCTAAACCAGCCAGAGCTACATAGTGAGATCCTGTCCTCAAGGGGAAAAAAGGACAGGAAGGAGGGAGGGAGGAAGGGAAAGAAATCTATACTTTAAAATATTCTTTTCTTTTTAAGATTTTATTTATTTTTATGTGAAAAAATGTTTTGCCTGTGTGTATGTAAGCTTACTCACATGTGCAATGCCCACAGAGGTCAGAAAAGGGTGTCAGATCCCCTGGAACTGGAGTTATGGATGGTTGTTAGCTGCCATGTGGGTGCTGGAAACCAAACCCAGATCCTCTGCAAGAGCAATCAGTGATCTTAACTACTGCGCCATCTCTCCAGCCCCATTACAATTTTTTATAATGTTTGTACACACACACACACACAGACACACAGACACACACACACACACACACACACAGACACACAGACACACACACAGACACACAGACACACACAGACACGATATGTTAGGGATAGGACCCAAGTCTAAACCCAAAATTCTGTTATGTTTCATACACTTCATTCACATGAACTCAGAGGAAGTTTTATGTAATGTTTTTACTGTATCTTCTCTGTGTGTTTGTGTGACCTGGCTCCTGTAGCACTTGATTTATAGCCAGAAAATTTGAATCTGTCCCTCATTCTCCAATTTACTGAGTGACAACATTTTTCACACTGAGTTTCAGTTTTGTCATCTGTAAAATGGGAATGATTATGTAGGGCTGTAAACAGCAAATGAAACTATATGTGTAAAAGCTTTATAGCTGGACTGGGGGCGTACGTAGCTCAGGTAGCAGAGTGCTTTCCTGGCATGTAGGAAGTCCTCTGATTCAACCCTGAGAACCACATGAAAATGAGTGATATGTGCCTATAATCCTGTCACTTGGGAGGTAGAGGCAGGAGGATCAGAAATTTAAGATCATCCTTGGCTACATAGTGAATTGGAGTTTGAAGCCAGCCAGAAATACATGTGACCCTGTCTCAGAATTTTTTTTTTTTTTTAAAGAAATGCAGTATCGAAAAGTTTTAGGTTTGGAGTTCAAAGAGCACTAAGGCAGATTGTTCTTTGGGGGTTAGAAATTTATTAGAAGAGATATTAATGCCTCGGACAGGTGAGCAGCCAGCAGCATGGAGACGACTCTCAGCCCATGGGGCAGAGCGGTGATCCCTTCTTAAGTCTTCTACAGAAATGGGGATGACAAGGAGATTGAAATGTTTCCTTTTGGGCTCAAGGTTGGCCATGGAGTGGTGAGTTAAAGAATGTCAGGTGTTGGATACACATCTCTCCCTTACTGGGGTTGAACAACAAGGGAGAGCAAGAATCTAGAGAAACTGGAAATCAAATTCACTTCGGAACTGTCATAGTTCAGTCAAAATGGAGGAGTTTTACAAAATGGCGTGGTCCTGGCTAACAACTGGTATCATAGACTCAGGGTCAGAAACAAGGATGTACCTGTTAGGCCAAGACTATGTCAAGAAGGCCATGAGGGACTGGCTCCAGGTCTTGTGAATGCAGTGGTGATCAAAGGCAGGTTTGGGAGCAGACATGCAGTTTTGGATGTGGACAGGGATAGGGGCAGACTCACAGCAGGGGGCTGGGGAAGGGTTTTGCTTTGGGGTAGGAATTCAAGCTGAGGTGCAGCTCGGTCTGAGCCCTAAGGCAACTGAGCAGTTTCTTGGAGTGACTCAGAAGCAGCTGTCCCGCTTCAGTTAGGGCTCTGAGCCAGTGATCTGGGTTTGAAGGAAAGTAGAGCATGAAATTTAACACATTTTGAGAGACTTTCAAAAGAATAGGCTTTTGAAGGACAGTTCAAGTACCTCCCTTACTTCTTCCCCTCCCCCACCCTGGGAGGTAACGAAGTCAGACTGACAGCCAGAGCATCCTGTACAGCTCTGGTCCTTATAAATTTGATCATCCCTCCTGTATTCACCATCCATCATCCATCCATCATCGTCCATCTATGTATCTATCCAACAAAGATTCATTAAGTACTTACTATGCACTCTGTTATGTGAAGCGTTTTGCCAGGCCCTGGGAATCCAGCCATATAGGAAAGAAGCATGTTGTCTATTTTCCTGGGGCTTCCATCTGTAGACAGATAACAAGGTGGATTTCCATCTGCATTTGTATGTGTTTGTGAGAGTAGAAGTAAATTCTAAAATCAGTTTAGGAGATAAAAAATTGCAAAATTAAGCCAGGTGTTGTGGCACATGCCTGTAATCCCTGCACTAGGGAGATGGAAGCTGGAGGATCAGGAGTTCAAGATCACCCTTGGCTACATAGAGATCTGAATTCAGCCTGAGCTGTATAAGACCTTGACTCAAAAACAAAATAAAACAAACCAAAAACCCCACAAAATTACAAAACGATTTTTAAAAATATTTTATTTATTATAATTCTTTTATTGCATGCTCACCTGTGTTGAGCAAAGCCAGCGGAAGTCAGAAGAGGGCATTGGATTCCCCTGAACCAGAGCTACCCACAGTTGTTGGCTGCCATGTGGGTGCTGGGAATTGAACCCAGGTCCTCTGCAAGAGCAGCCAGTACTCTTAACCAATAAGCCACCTCTCTCTACCAAATGATTCTTTAAAATCCCTTAAAATACTAGGACAGCTGAGCATGGTGGTACATGCCTATAATCCTTGCATTAGGGAGGCTGACTCAGGAAGATATAGAGTTTAAGGTCAACTTGAGCTACTTCGTGAGTTCTAAGGCAGTCTGAGTTACAAAAGACGGAAGGAAGGAAGGAAGGAAGGAAGGAAGGAAGGAAGGAAGGAAGGAAGGAAACAATTATTTCTTTTTATACTTTGGGTGTGATTCTGGATCAGAGGTCAAGATCTGCATTTAATGGTGGTGCATACAGTTTAATAAGGTGAAGGCAAGGTCGGCTGAGAATCTAGAATCAAGAATTGAGAGTACAGGACTAGAGAGTAGAAACAATCAGCAACATCGTTTGGAATCATAGGACTAGTTGTCATATAAGAAGCAAAGAACAGGAAGCAAAGTATTTAAAAGAAACAGTGGGACTCCTGGATCTTATAGAGCAGCCTATGCATGAATCTGAGCCAGGGGTCAATGCAAGCACAGAGGGACTAAACAGGTAACAGGAAGAGGAAAGCAGGCTGAGTGGGAGTGGGAGGGAGCAGGGCAAAATGGAGGGCTCTTGCCTTGTCTAAAGATGCAACTGCTACTTAGCTCCTTCTTAGAGCCAAGTGGGAAGTAGACCCAAGGTCTCACACCTGCTAGCAAATGCTCTAACCCTGATGTAATACCTAGCCCTTTGTTACTTTTTTAATCACCAGTATCTGATAAGTTGCCCAGGCCGGTCTTGAACTTGCAATGCTCTTGCTTCAGCTCCTGGCGTGCTGCAGTCCCGGGTGCACATCACCATGCCAGAGCTAGATTTTTCTGTGTTGTACCAGATGCTGTCCATGTCAGCTTCCTCTGTCCCCTGGGGCCCACTCTTTCCTACTGCACAGCAGGCTGAAAGCCTTCCCCCTCTTCCCTACACAGATCAACTACTAATCAATGACTGAAGTTTGCTGGATGAACACTCAAGTACCTTTGACTCTGAGCTAACATCGAGCTTCATGTTCTACACAGATCCCAGAGTTCCTCAGAAGGCTTAGGCCACCCAGATGGTAATTTTCTTGGTAACTTGTCAATTGCCTCCTTTTTCCTCCTCCGTCACAGTTCCTATTCCCTTACTGCAAATTCCTAGAATCTACCGTCAAATAAAATGTTTGTCACTGAAGCCTTATTGCAGGATCTACTTCTGGGAAATGCCAACCTAAGAATACAAAATGCTAACGGGGACTGGAGGGTGCTGGAGAGATGACTCAGCAGTTAAGATCACTGGCTGCTCTTGCAGAAGACCTGGGTTCAACTGCCAGCACTCACATGGTGGCTAACAACCGTCTTTAGCTCCAGTTCTAGAAATCCAACAGCCTCTTCTGGTCTTGGCAGGCATTCCAGGTTGCGGGTGTACTTACATACATGCAGATCAAACACACACACAAAACACAAAATAGTAAAATAAAATATTTTTAAAAACAAAATATTAGCAAGTATTTGAGGAGTGGGATGTAGATCAACAGAAGCCTTGCCTGCTGTGTTCGGTGCCCTGGATTTAATCCCCAGCACACATACACAAAAGTAAATATACCTAAACCTCCATGGTTTAAAATGTTAACACTTTCAAATTAAATGTGTGCATGTCAGCTAGGCAAGGCTATAATTGCGGTACTTGAAGGCTAAGGCAACAGGGTTGTAGGGAGTTTGGGCTAGCCTGGGCTACATAAAGAGCGCTACAACCATCTGGGTTACACATTGTGAGACCCTATTTCAAAAACACAAACCAAAAAAAAAAGTGTTCATGTCAGCAAAACAAGCCTGCATACGGCCAGTAGGCTGTCAGTTTGAGATTTGGATTTAAACTATGACTATCTCTCTTAGAGCAGTGCCCTCCACTCCCGAGGAGGAGGATGTGTGCCATGGGAAAGTGTTTAAGAGGAGCCGAATGAGAGTGCGGTAAGGATAGAGACCGAAGCCATCTGGAGATGGCTGCTGAAAGTAGGGAGACTTAGAGAGGAACTCATAGGTAGACTGGCAGTTCCTATCTGTGACTTCTGCTGCAGGCACCCTCCTGCCAGATTGGCCTTGGCAGCCACCATTCCAATCAGGGTAAGTCACTGGGGAAGCCTCAGGCCCAGTGACCCACACAGGGAGGCACTGAATTAACTACATGCCCAACTGGTTCTGTAGCTACCGTGACAAGCCAGGGCCTGCTGGCTGCAGGGTCTTCAGAACTGAACTTTCTCGGTACCCAGGCCAGCAACCTCACCAAGGCCGCAACAACCGCTGCTCCACGTGTGCTTAGCCTAGCTTACCTGGCCTCCTGGAAAAAATGGAGGACCTTTAGAGTGCAGGGGTGAGGAACTGATAAAAGGAACAATAAGCTCCCCTCCCTGGCACCTCTAGCCAAGCCAGCTTTCCAGCAGTCATCCAATTCACCACCCAAAGTGCTGACAGGAGGCACTGTCATCCTAGGGCTGCGAAAATAGACAGACCAGACCCTGGAGGGTGCAGGGTTGCACCTGGTTGGGATGTCCAGACAGGCCTATGGGTGACAAGCAACATGGTATGCCCAAGCCCAGTCTCCAGCAGTGTTCGAAAAGCCTGTGCTATTTTCGGTTCCTTTGTCATCACTGCAGGCAAACTGGACTGGAGGAGTCTGATTAGAAGGGAAAGAACCGGTTTAGCAGAGCTGGAGTGTGAGGACTGCTTCTCTGCATTGACACTGTAGCACCAAGCAGAGGCAGCTGTCTAGGTTCAGGGCTTCTAGACCAGGGACTGGGTTGGGATTTCAGCAATATGACTAACTTCTGAGCATTTTGTCAGACACACACATACACACACACACTCAAAAAAAAAAAAAAAAAGCAGAGAGGAGGACTTGGAGGTTCAGGGTACAGAGGCTTTAAGTCCTGTGTCAGGATTAATCATGTCAATAATGATACCTTATTATAAATGCACTTTGTAACTATACAGGGTAACTCCATAGACATTATCTCATTTGAACTTTGCTGCAGCCTTGTGAGGAAGGCAGGTGTTATTCATCCACCTAAAACATGAAGAATCTTAGTCTCATCAAAGTAAGTGACTTGCCCAAGGTCACAGTCTTGAAAAAGTGAAAAGGCAGAACCTGGATCAATTGCTGAGGAACCTAGAATTATACATCTATAGATCTTTTCAGGAAAGAGGGAACTTACAAATGAGGACAAGCTCTCCCTAATCTGCTGGTAACCCCAAGAAATATGGGGCTTCATGAGTCTCTGGTCTTAAGGGGGCCCCAACACAGAGTTTGTTCTTGATCTGGTTTGGCACTACAGGGCCATCACAGCATACCTTTGGACAGCCTTGTCTCCTCTCTTGGCTGGTGAGTGGGAAGGGTTTTTCTGTTCTCCTCATGCCGCCCCCTGAGTCAGCTCTCTGGCACTGCCCTGGCATGTCCTGGGCCCCACGCCCAGGCAGTGAGGAGGGGCTGGCAGATTGCCCAGGGAATGATGCTGTCTTAACTCAAGCCAAATCTTAATTACGACCCCCTCCCAGAGGCAACCCAACAATAGCTGCATTGGGAACTGTGACTTTTAGGCACAAAGTTAGTATTTGTTGTCCCTTGGACATCCTGGTACAGATGTTGCTGGGTACAGACATGCCTTTACCTTGGGCTACAGCCCAAGAGGGGATGTAGAGCCCAAATTCACTTTATAGACTTTGGCTGAGCCAGGCTTCTACCCCAGGGCTCTGCTTGGGTTTCTGGTCACATCCAAAAAGCTAGGGAGGGAGTTGCTTTTGGACAGAAAGAGAGAAAAGAGAGCCAAGACTCCAGCCTGAAGCTACCTCAGCTGTTTCTGGGCCTCTGACTCAGAAGCTGCTTCTCAGGAATGCTGAGTGCATGGGCCTCAGAGGCCCTTGTACAGGCCCAGTGGAATGACCAGCTGGGCAGGGGGAGATTTTACTCTTCTATGACTCCTCTGAGAGCTTGCCTTGCAGAGAAAACATCATGGGGACAGTTAAAAGTTCATCTTGGAAGTCCTCACCCGGAAGGAAGGAAGGAAGGAAGGAAGGAAGGAAGGAAGGAAGGAAGGAAACCCTTTCAGAAATCTGTCGCAAGCAATGGCTACAGAAATCAACTTTTCCTTAAAAAATTGCTACATTGAATGGAAGTTTGTATTTTTCCATCTTATCTCTTATTTCTAACTTCCTTGACCTTTTTCTGGGTAAAACAAAGTACCTCAAATATCACTTTCATTTGATAAATATATTGGTTGACAGTTAATCTGAGGAAAAGGAACAAAGGTGGCGGGGGGGAGCTAGGGAGATATAGCTCAATTGGTAGAGCGCTTGCTTTGTATGCTTGTGGCCCCGGGTTCAATCCCTAGGGCTATAATTAATAAGAAGAAGAGGGAAGAAAGAAGAAAGAAAGAAAGAAAGAAAGGAAGGAAGGAAGAAAGGAAGAAAGAAAGAAAGAAAGAAAGAAAGAAAGAAAGAGAAAGAAAGAAGGAAAGAAAGGAAGGGCAAAAAGCAATCAGTGAAGAAAGACAGACTGGGCTACACCCCAAAACCTGGAGAATCTGTTTCCTTTTCCAAGCAAGTGACTCAAGCCACTTAAAGAAAAGAGAGCAGAAAAGTTGCTTCCTTGTCTCCAGTGTCTATCACAACCCCAGATGCATCAGACCTGCCAAGAGACCCTGGAAACCCTTCCACCTCCAGAACAGTGAGCATACGTCACTGATTCTCCTCCAGTCCTTCGGCAAATGCTTTTCTCTGCCTCCGATATCTATTTTGTTTCCCTAAAGCTTGATGTCCCATAAAATAATCCACAATGAAATGAGACCCAGCGAGAACTAACCCTGGAACAGAAATCTTGTCAGCAGCTTAATCACAAATGCAGTCATTAGAGGTTTGTCTTCGTTCCCTGATAGATCCTGAGAGCTGGGGGCTGGCTCGGGGAGAGTCTGAATTGTTCACAAGCTAATCCCAGAGTCTAGAATGTTGCATGGTGCACAGCATGTGTCAGTAGGTCCTCAATAGAGATTTGTGGATTTGGCTAATTGAAGGACAAACGGGAAGTTGCCAGTACATGCTGCTATTAGCTCCCATCAGCAACTTTGGTTCTGGAACCCATACCAGGTACAAGAATCTGACTGGAAGAAACGAAAGGTGGAGGTATCCACAGACTCTCTCTGGGCCTTGGATTCTAGAAGATATTTGGCGTTGGAAATTACTCTTGAGGTGGGGTCAGCTGAGTTATCCCACAGGCCTGCCGGCCTAAAACCAGTTCTAAAACCAGGCCTAAGGCGGCCTCTAGTGGACAACAGACTCACTGTGTTTTTCAAGAGCAGCCTGGCTTCCTCATCTCTACAGAGGCAGGAGCTCTGTGTTCTCAGACATTGGCCCCGGGTGCAAAACAGTCTAATGGCGCCACCAGAGAGATAAGGGGCCCCAGTCAGGAGAACAGACCCATCCATTCAACAGATCAATTATTCAAAGGCACCATCATGTACAGTACATACTGCTCTGCTGAAAGCTGTGAGGAGAGAGATAAAAGAATAAGCCAAGGGTTCTACCCTGAAGGAACCCAGGATCTCAATGAGAAGGCAAAAAGAATTTGTTTCTGTTAGAGTTTGTCTGTTGTTTGCTTGAGACAGGGTCTTGCTATGTAGTCCAGGCTACTCTGGAACTGCCAGCAATTCTCCTGCCTCAGTCTCCCAAGTGCTAGGGTTAAAGGTAGATTAAAGCCAGCACCTCCGGCTCAAAACAGTTTGTAAGTAAGCCTATAAAAGGGCATGGTGGGCCACTCCTGCATGCTTAGCACCCGAGAAGCTGATGTAGGACAATCAGGAGTTTGAGGGCAACCTCAGCTACATAGCAGAACCCTGTCTCAACAACACTAAAATGAGCCCATCCTCAGCTGTCATGCATTGCAAGGGCTGAGTTTAGGAAAGTCAACAACACTTTTACGTGTGTTGTGTGTGGTTTGTTGTTTTGTTTTGTTGAGACAGGGTCTCCTGTAGCCTAAGCTGCCCTCAGATTTGCTATTGTTATATAGACAAAGCTGGCCTTCAACAGCTGATCCTCCTGCCCCCATCCGCTGGGTGCTGTGATTACAGACTTGTACCACCTTGTCTAGCTTATCTGTGCCTTCGTTTTGTCATCTGCAAAATAGGGATAATAAAACTCAATGCGTTGGGTGGCTATGAAGACTGAAATAATATTTAAGGAGTGAATAAATAAATAAATAAATGAAGCAACAGCAAAAACGATGAAAAATTACAAAAAAAGCTAATAAAATAACACCTCCATTGTACGGGCCAACAGTGTTGCTCAGTGGGCAAAGAGCTTGCTGTGCAAACCTAATGACCTGTGTTCAATCCCTGAAACCCACATAAAGGTAGAAGGAGAGAACCAACTCCACAAAAGTAGTTCTGTGACTTCCATATGTACACTGTGGCACACACATGCCCCCACATATTAAACACACAACCATAGTAATAAATAAAAATACACAATAGAAAACACAATTAAGGGGCTGGAAAGATGGAACAGCACTTGAGAGCACTGACTGCTCTTGCAGAGGATCCGGGTTCAATTTTCAGCACCCACAGAGTAGGCTGTAACTCTAGTTCCAGGGGATCTGACACCCTCTTCTAATCTCCTTGGTCAGTGTATGACATGGGTGCACTTATATACATGCAGACAATACGCTCCTACAATGTTTTAAATATAAAATAATGCTTTAAAAAAAGAAAACACAATTAGCTGAACATGGTGACATACATCTATAATCTTATCCCTTGGGAGGCTGAGGCTGGAAGATTGCCTCAAGTTCAAGGCCAGCCTGAACTACAGAGTGAGACCCTGTCTCAAACAAACAAACAAACAAAAAAGAAACAAAGAAACAAATACAATTAAAAACATATAGGGCCAGGGTGATGGCCCATGCCTTTAGAACCTGCATTAATTCCAGGACTTGGGAGGCAGAGGCAGGCAGATCTCTGTGCAATCAAGGACAACCTGGTCTACATAGCAAGTTTCAGGCCAGTTGGGGCTACACAAAAATAAACAAACAAAAAATATAGCATATTTTCTAAGAGATACAGGTGTGCACCACTATGAACAGCGCTGTGCTTTTATTTTTTTTAAAGATTGTTTCATGTAGCCCTGATTGGCCTTGAGCTCATTGTGTAGCTGAGGATAACGTTAAAACCTTGTTAAATCTCTAATCTGGGCTGCAGAGATGGCTCAGTAGTTAAGAGCACTGGCTGCTCTTGCAAAGAACCTGAATACAATTCCCAGCATCCACATGGTGGCTAACAACCATCTGTAACTCCAGTTCCAGGGGAATCCAACACCTTCTTCTGACCTCCATAGGCACTGCATGACACAGGTGCACCTACATACATGCAGGCAATATACTCACACACATAAAAAAAAACATAAATAAATTGAAGAATTTTTTTAAAAAATCCTCTGATCCTCCTGCCATCACCTCCACAATGCTAGGACTACAGGCTTGTGCTGCCACGCCCAATTTTAAAGGTTATAAGTTATAACCTCTGTATCAGTACTAACAGGAAGCTTGGGAAGCCTAAGAAACTTGCCCAAGGTCACATAACTAGTAAGTGATGGTGCCAGAATTAAAAAATAGCTCTGCTGCTAACTGAGATAACAGATGAGTCAAAGTTGATTCTAAGATTCTGAACCTAGGTCATTGGCAGACTAGTCACATCACTGGCAGACTGAAGGAAACTGAAGAAGAAAACCCATTAAGACGAGCAAGGGACACCTGGTGTGGTGGGTCAGTCCTGTAAACCCACCACTCAGAAGACTAAGGCTGGAGGTTTATCTGGAGTCAAGATCAGTCTACAAATGCACATAGCAAGTTTCAGGCCAGCCAAGGCTACACAGTAAAATTGTTTCAAGAAAACCCAAGCAAGCAAGCAAACAGACACACACACAAAGTAATGGTAAAGGGAATATAGTGGTTAATAGTAAGGACTATTTATTGAACCTTTACTCTTTTAACTTCATATGCACAGTAATTCACTATTCATAAGCTCCTATGATTAGGGTCAACTGTAGGGGGTGCAAACCTTTAATCCCAGCACTCAAGAGGCTGAGGCAGGTGAATCAATGTGAGTTTGAGGCCAGCCTGGTCTACATAGTAAGTTCCAGATCAGGCAGGGCTATATATTGAGACCCTGTCTCTAAAACAGACAAACAAAAAATCTTATATAAAGGGCTGTAGAGATGGCTTAGTACTGGCTGCTCTTGCAGAGGACCTGAGTTTGGTTCCCAGCACCCACAACCATACGTAATTCCAGTCCCAGGGGATTCAGTGCCCTCCCCTGACTCCTCAATCACTGCACAACATGGGCTCACTTACATACATGTAGGCAGTACACTTATAAACATAATAAGATAAAAACAAAATATATTTGAAACAAGAAATCATATGCGATATCATTATCATTCTTATTTTTCAGACAAGAAAATTTCAGAGAAGTCATAAAACTAGCACACTCCTGCCATTAGTCAGAAGCCACCAGGAATTGTGTGAGCATGTGCATGAGAGTGTGTGTGTTACTATAGTCTGAACCTAAGGGTCTCACACATGCTAGGCCAGCACTCTACCTCTACCCCTGAGCTATATCCTTATCCTTTTATTCTAACTTTTAATTTTGAGACAATGTCTCACTAAATCACCCTGTCTGGCTTTGAACTAACTGTAACCCAGCCAAGCCTTGAACTTGTGATCCTTCTGCTTCTTCAGCCTCCTGAGTGACTGAGACCACAGGCCTGCACCACCAGGCCTTCCCCACTATGTCATCTGCCTTTCAGTTTGACTAATTTGGAATTGGATCCTGTTGAATTCGAGTGGACACAAGCCATTCAAGTGAAAATATCTGATAGGAAACACCTGTAGCCCAGGTCTGAGCCTGAGGATCTGCCATGAGTCTTGAAAGATGGACTCTGACTGGTCCTTTCTGCCTCGCCTGGAAGCTCACCCACAGCCAGACACCATTTACACCTGGCTAGTCTCCAGCTTTAAAGCCTCTCTCTTCCCTCTGTGTCCCCTGCCCTGCAGTTCCTCTCACCACCCCAAGCCTTCGCCAAGCCCTTAGCATCTGATTCATACTCATATACCACCAACATCCCTCAACTACACCACTAACTGCCAACATCCCTCCTTCCCGTCTATCTCCTCCTCCCTCAACAAGTCTGTTCTTTCTGTTCCAACAATCACTTCCTGCTTTTAAAATCCCATAGTGCTTTGCTTTTATATTCTAGTCATTTATTGAGATTTTTTTCTTTTTGTCTTAATGCTTTATTTTTTAACTGTGTAAGCATGTTTGCTTGGATATGGGTTTGTGCATATACACACCATGCCTGTAGAGGTCAGAAGAGAGCATCTGATCCCCCAGAGCTTGAGTTACCCGCAGTTGTGAGCTGCCTGAAATGGGTGCTGGGAACCACACTCAGGTCTTCTGCAAGAGCAATATAAGTTCTTAACCACTGAGCCATCTCTTCAGCCCCTTTTACTGAGTTCTTGCCACATGCCAGGCACAGGGGTTGAGCATAAACAGACATTGTCCTCAGGAGTCTTACAGTCACAAAACAGGTATAAGGTTATACTTGGGATAAGTACTTTGAAGAAGTGGTCATTGGTATTTTGAGGGCTGCCATGACAGAGATTTGACTGGATCAGGGAAAACTACCTAGAAAGAACAGTGTTTGGACTAAAGCTTGGTAAAGGTAGGGAGAAAATTGTCAGCAGACTGAGGAGATGACCTGTAACTATCTCCACAGAGACCCTTATAGCACACTACTCCCAGACCCCTGGAATGCTGACATGTTATCCTGGGGCCACATCAACCACCTTCCTTTGTAGTGGTCAAGTAAGTGTCATTTCTGGCTGAGGCCTAGATTTGATGTCTGTCCCTGAGTGGAGGAACCTCTCACATTGCTCTGCAGTTTCAGGTCGCACAGGAGGGTGAGCAGAGGGTGAGCAGAGGGTGAGCAAGGAGGCTGTATCCTCCATGGACTCCCTGTGAGCTACGGAGTTTGGAGCCACAGAAAGGACACTCTTAGGACGATGGGCTGGTTAGGACCTGCAGGCAGGTCCTGTTTTCCTGTCACTTCTCCCGCCCACTCTGCTCTTACCGTGAATCTTCTTTCCACTCCAACATGGTGACTGTTTTTATCTCAGGCCTTCGCCGCTGCTTCAAATAAGAATGCTTTTGTTTGGATCCTCAGAGGACTATCTCCTTATCAGCACGTAGTTCTCCCTTAAAAGTCACTTTCTGAGGAGAGCCATGTCTGAGCACAGCAGCTGAACTCTGCGCTCTCCTTCTCCTGACACTCCCTATCCCCATAACTTTATCTTATTTTCTCGGAAGTAGAACTGAGTCTAAAATTATTTTTCTGGATTCTTTACCTTCTTACAAAAAGGTAAGCTCCACGAGGGCAGGAATTTTGCTGGATTGTTCTTTTCTGTTCCCCAAGTGACAAGAACACAGGAAAGTATTCAGTAAAATGGATGGAGAGATGGCTGGATGGATAGACCCTCTGAGAAGGTGTCTGGTGCAGTGTCTTCATTGGGGCTAAGCACACACTGAGTGATTACAGTCTAGGGTAGACACGATGGCACACACCTTTCGTGCCTGCACTCGTGAGGCAGAGGCAGTCAGATCTCTAGAGATCCAGGCCATCTGGAACTACAGGGAGACCCTGTCTCAAACAAATACAAACAGATTCCAGTCTAGTTCCCATGAACACATCGGAATCCCCCCTCCATACCATCGCCATTTGCTGACTCGGTCACTGCTTTTCAGTTGTTTCAGCCCAGTTCGCTCTCTCCTAGAAACTTCAGGTTCTTCCTCTGTCAGATGAGACAGATAGCTTCTGCTCTCACAGGGTGGGGTGGGGGGCTGTGAGATGGAATAGCTGGATGCACCTGCCTCTCTTTAAAGCGGTGGCTGGTCATTTTTACCTCCCTTCATGGTTAACAGCTGCTACCATTCCCGTCCCTCCCTGTGCAAATCGCGTCCAACCACCAGGGGGCTCCATATGCCATTCTTCCTGCTTGGGGGTACCCACTAGTGCAGGCAAGGGCTGGGTGTCTCCTCACCTCTCTTGCCTCTGTGGAGGCTCTGTCACCTCTTCACTGCGCCCTACTCCTTCACCCCAACTATCTCATCCTCACCCCACAGTCCTTCATTCATTTCACAAACATTTAATGAGCACCTACTGGATACCAGGTTTTGTGGCAGGTGCTGAGGTTCTAAGGGGAAGGATTAGATACTTCCTGCCTTCAAGGAACACACAGTGCACAGAAAGGCAACCGAGGGAGCACAAGCAGAAGGGAGTCCTGACCAGGACTGGTGGCTAGAAAATGGAAGTTCTTTCTTGCTAAGCTTTCTGGTTTTGTTTGTTTGTTTGGGGCGGGGGAGCATTTCATTTTTGTTTTTCAGTGCTGAGGATGACCTCGAGGCCTTGCACATACTAGCAAATGCTCTACCACTAAGCTACAGCCTCTCCTCACTCCAAACACCTTGGCTTCTCACGTTGCATGTTTCCACAACTCACCAAACTTCTAAGGGCCTCACTTCAGTTCCTAACACCCAGGTCTCAGCCCCCCAGTTCAACAACAACTCAAAAAAATCTCAGTCTTCAGGAGCTCAGCCCCTTACCTCAAATACCTCTGCTCCCCCTTAAAGAGATGCCACAATCATTGATTTTATTTGCGGTTCTTAGCACTCTTTCAGATCTTAGGAGAGGAATGGGAAAACACTCCTTCCAAAAACAGTGATTTGGTCAGGATTTGGTTCTCACTTAGGATGAGTTCTCACGGAGCACTGTGATTTTTCAAAAGCCCTCTGGCTTTCCTGATGTGTCTTCCAGGAGTGAGGGCATCCCTTATTCACTTTGGAGGTTGTTTACATTTTGACCTGCACTTTCCTAGCCCCATTATCACATCTTCTCTGTAGTTGCAAATGCTTCAACCACTGATAATTCTTTCAGAGTTCCTTGGACAGAAGGCTCAAGACCTTATCACTCCTAATTCTCCAAAATGAGCCTTAGCATCTTATAGACTTGGAGGGGCTCTGAGAAGCCACCAGTCCAATGGATATCAAACTTCTTTTTGACCAAGAATCAATCTCTCTTCTCTTTCTCTCTCTCTCTCTCTCTCTCTCTCTCTCTCTCTCTCTCTCTCTCTCTCACACACACACACACACACACACATACACACATGCAT
This sequence comes from Eospalax fontanierii, assembly GCA_035773235.1. Classification (NCBI taxonomy): domain Eukaryota; kingdom Metazoa; phylum Chordata; class Mammalia; order Rodentia; family Spalacidae; genus Eospalax; species Eospalax fontanierii. Next base: position 15,643,317 of record CM069540.1, on the reverse strand, counting down.
TGGTCAGTAGCTGCAGCATGGCCTGTAATCCCTAGGATTCTGTGTAATAGGGGCTGAAAACCCCCCATGAGTATAAGACTGAAGTAATTCCCTTAGAATTGATTTTACAACATCTGCTGACAAGTGAGTATTCTTTGTTTCTAATGGAATCATTTCCTTTGCTTTTATTTCATTGTATTTTTTGTTTGTTTTGCTGTTGTTGTTCTTGTTGAGGCAATGTTTCACTGTGGAGCTCTGGTTATTATAGAATTCACTATGTAGAGTATGCTGGCCTCTACTAGCTGTGATCCTGGGATTACAGGCTTGTGCCATCACACCTGGTTCCTCTTGCATTTAAATGCCTCAGTTCCAACTGAACTGGTTTCCTTAGGTTTGAAGAGTAAGTAGTCACATGCTTCAAAATCATGTTCCCAAATTAGGGAGGGAAGAGTCTCTCTTTCAGAGGGCAATATGTAATTTTCAGTGGCTTCAAGAAGAAAGAGCACATCAAGGGAGGGGTCTCACCCAGTGAGGTACCTCTGGTGATAATCAAGGCACCAATTTCCTGCGTTATTCACTGTTCCGGGAGCTCTGGGCACTGCCTAAGTGCTGGTGCTGCCCTGGGGACTGGCTACAACCGGAACAGCGCAGCCCGTGGACCCCATGAGGTTGCCATAGATACTGATGCAGAGGGAGCTGGTGAGCTCGTTATTATTTGTATGTGTCTTCCCTCTAATTGCTGTGGGGTAGCTGGAGGTTGTGTGCCTGTTACAACAGTGGGGGATCAAGGAGGGTGTATTCGAGGGTGGGTGTGTGTGACACTTGGAAGTGTCTAAGGCTTTGGACTGCCCCAGTGGACACAGCGGAGTCTGCTATTGGAGAGAAGTAGGGAAGGAGAGAAGAAAGGGCAGAGACAGAAAGGAAAGAGAACAGAATGGACGCTGTCTGTATAAATTTCCACTGTATTGTGCCAAGTGCATAGTAGGCAGTTGATGAACACTGTCCAAAGGCAGGTAGCTGTATTTACACAGCAATGTGAGCCATTCCTAAGATTTCACTCAATATTTTCCCTGATCATTTTGCACTTCATCTAGAGACTCGATGCATAGTGCTTTATATGGTTACCCTGAGACACTCAGTGCAGAGCCCTCAGCTGCAAGTCGGATGGCAGAACTCCCGTGACAGGCACATAAGATCAGTCAGTTTACAGTTGGGTCCTTACATCTTCCCTGGGACGCCCCTTTTCCACATCCATGCTCTGTGCTTGTTCTGACCACTCCATCTCCTCATTCCACCTTACACCAATGAATATGCAGTTTCAAGTATCAGCATCTGGAGGACAGGAGCCAAGTGGCCTTGATCACTCAGAAAGGAGCCAGTGATGAAAAACTGGTCCACAGTCTCCATTTCTGGAACTCGGGCTCACAGTCAAGTCTGTCTTGAAGGCAGATGCGAGAAACTGAAGACTTACTGGCATCTCCAATTTTACAGCCTCTTCACTCTACTCACACTGGGACTTGGAACCTGGGTCTCACCCTGGTGCTTTGAGGTAGGAAGTGGCCTTGCCCCCACCACCTAACTTCCTGTTGCCATAGGGAGGGGTGGGGCTCTGTCACCTCATCCTTTTCTTAGTCCTTCTCTGTCCTCCCAGGCAATCACTTAGAGCTTTTCCTCCTGGGTCCCTCTCTCCTATTGTCCAATCAGCCCTGTCTGGACAATCCGGCTCTCAGAGCTGCTCCCTGGAATCTAGAGTAAGGAAAGGAGGAGGCAGCTTGGAAGGCTAGGATACCTCTCAGCCTCTCAGCTGCCTCCCCTGGCAGCACCAGCCTGCTGACAAGGAGGCCAGATTCCCAGCGGGCGCCCTGCTGTAATCAAGTCTGAGCAGCAGCAGTTGGCTGAGCTCCGCCCTGCCTCTGACATGGGTACAGCTGCCAGGGCAGGTGGGGAACTTGCCCAGCCTGTTTCTCATCCATCGAGACAGTTATGTGACTGTGTCTCACAAACTTGAGATGTTGGTGACCAAGGAAGGGTAGGCTGGTAACTCCTTCAGCATTCAGCAGACACTGAGGTGCTTTAGCTGAGTATTCAGTGGTGCCACTGGAGTGCACAGTTTGATGGGAATAGCTGCACTTACAGTTTTAATTAGATACCAGGTACTATACTAAGTGCTGCATGTGATTTAGTCTATTAATCTTTACAATCCTATGAAGTATTATCTCCAGTTCTCAGATAAGGTAACTGAGGCACAGAAAGATTACATGAAGTACCTAAGATGACAGTGCGGGTCAGTGAGCTGACCAAAAATCAATTAGGTAGTCTGATCCAAGAGTTCACTCCATTACTGTGTACTAGCCCTCCTATAAAAAAACGTACCATGGGGCTACGTACCCAATGATTAAGAGTAGTGGCTACTGCCCGGAGAGCCTGGCAGAACATACCTTTAATCCCAGCAGAGGCAGGTGAATCTCTGTGAATTCAAGACCAGCCTGGTCTATATAGTGAGTTCCGGGCCAGCTGGGATTACAGGAAGACCCTGCCTCAAAAACATCCAAAAGTAAAATACAATAAAGATCACTGTCTGCTCTTGCAGAGGGCCCGGGGTTCAATACCCAGCACCTACATTATGGCTAACAACTGTCCCTAACTCCAGTTCCAGGCCATCTGACGCCCTCTTCTGGCCTCCACGGGCATTGTACAACATGGGTGCACTTACACAGATGCTGGCAAAACACACAGAAAATAATAAATTTTTAAAAATGGATCATTAAAAATGTGAAATGTGCTGTAAGAGTAGATGCCTTACAAGAAAATGGGCATATTTGCTTTCTCTTGCACAAAGCCTTTTAAAGTGATTCTCACTTTTCCTTTCATTACTGACCTACGAGAGAGCATTCACTTCTAAGACTTTGGTGTAGGCAAATATCACATGGGCCACGGCGCTTGCTGCTAAGCTTAACTACCCGAGTTCAGGCCCTGGAAGTCATTTGATGGAGAGAACGAACTCCAGAAAGTTGTCCTCTGACCCCATACATGCGTGCGCGGTGGCACGCGTCAGGCCACACACATACGCACCCAAAATAAGCTGCAAAAAAAGAGAGAAGGAAAGAATCACTCGTCCCTTGGCCTGGTCTCCCTGATAAAAATCACGCCTGAAGGTTATTTTTGTTTTCGTTTTCTTCGGATTTGCTTTTTCTAATAATGCCCTTGATGCGTGCACCAGTCTAGAATGCCGGCACCCTGAGGGCAGGCTGCCGGCGGCTGGGTTTGCACAGACTGAGGCCATCTCCGGAGGGTACAGCCCCACACTCGCTCTTTGACCTTGGCATCCTCTCCGGTGGGGAAGAGCCAGGCTGCAGGTTTGGACCACGTGTGGGGCCTCTCGCCAGAGCTCGGTGGTCCAGACCTCCGCACCACTCAAAAACCACTTTCGCACACGCTCCTGAGCGTGTCCCCCGCGTGGGACGAGCCCACAGGTCGCGAGCCTTCCCGTGGGCTCTCTCGAGTGGGTGGTCCGGGGCTGGGACTCCCGCTTTCTCAGCCCCGGGGCAGCTTCGGGCCCAGCTCGGGCGGCTCCCGGGGCGGGGCGGGGCCGGCGGCGGGAGGCTCCTCCCCGGGGGCGGGCCGGGCGGGGGGCCGGCGGGGCTGGGGGCGGGGCCGGCGGGCGGGCGGGCGCGGGGGTGCCCCTCCCTCCCTCGCTCTCCCCGGTAAAGTCTCGCGGTGCTGCCGGGCTCAGCCCCGTCTCCTCCTCTTGCTCACTCGGCCGGGCGGCGGTGACTGTGCACCGACGTCGGCGCGGGCTGCACCGCCGCGTCCGCCCGCCAGTATGGCCACCACCGCCACCTGCACCCGCTTCACGGACGACTACCAGCTTTTCGAGGAGCTCGGCAAGTACGGCCCACCCGCCCCGCGCCGCGGCCCCCCGCCCCAGCCCCGGCGCCCGGGCGCTCTGCGGCTCCTCGCCCCGCCCCCCCGGCCCTGCACCGGCCGCTGCGGCGCCCCCTCGAGCCGCCCCACCCCCAGCCTTTCCCGCGTGCTGCCTTCGGGGGGGCCCCCGGCCGCGGGCTCCGGGTCCTGCAGCCCCATCGGCGCCCTGCAGCAGCTGCCGGACTGCTGCACCCCGCGCTGCCGCGGGAACTGCAGCCCCCGACTGCTCCTGGGCGCCCTCCAGCCCCGCCCCTCCCGCACCCTTCAGGCGCCCCCCAAGCCTGGACCCCGCCTGCTTCCCGCCCTGTCCCCACCCCGCTCCGGGGCTCTCTCCACACCGGGTCCCCAGTTCCCACGCGCCTGGCACTCGGGACCCTCCCCTGCTCTGCGGCTCCAACCCCGCTGCGGTGCCCGGGTGTGGGGAGCTGTTGGGTGCCGGGCCCCGCCCCCCGCTAGTGCGGCTTCCAGGATCCCAGCCTCGCTGCTGGGCAGTGCTGCGGCACCCCCGGCCCCTCCCCCCACCCCTGCAGTGGTCCCGGGAGCCGGGCGCCGCAGCCGCAGCATCCCCCTCCCCTCCGCACCGAGCTGGCCTCCGCCGCCGCAGCCCCGGTGCCCCCACCCCCACCCGCGGCACGGAGCCTGGCCACTGCAGCCCCCGCCCTACCCGCCCCCCTAGATATCTCCAGAGCCAGAGATTGCGACCCATTTGGCGGGTCACGTAGAGAAAAATAGCATGAGGAAGGGGAGCTGTGGATGTCAGACTCAAAACTGTCCTCTATTTCCTTGCTGTCAGTCGAGCTGGGATGCAGCGGATTGAAGCCTGCTTGGGAGGTGTTGAGCCTCTTTTTTCCCCCCACGCTTAAGGGTCGGGGGAATCATACCCTCGATTTCATCTCCCTTTCCCCTACCCTCAACTATTTTCCCTGAGAGAAGGGTCTCCCTGTTTCTTCTCCCTCCCGGCGGTCTTTGCTGGGACCGCAGGGCTATCAGTGAGATGCAGCAGGTGTGTGTTGTGTTTGAAGCATCGCCCACCAGCTCCTGATGTACAGTCTGAGGTTGGGGCTGTTGCTTTGCCCAGGGACTAGATGAGGGGGTGGGAGCCAGGTGGTACTCCACCCACATCTGTTCAGTGTCATGGGGTGGCCTCAAGCCTCCTGCCTGTGGTGGCGTGTGACTGGAAGCCTGGTGGTGGGAGTATCACTAGTGTCCTCAGCCCTGAAGTGTGTCTGTGTCACTTTGTCCTGCTCCATATCCCAGTTCTTTCCCCCTTCTCCCTCCAGGGGTGCTTTCTCTGTGGTCCGCAGGTGTGTGAAGAAAACCTCGACGCAAGAATATGCAGCAAAAATCATCAATACCAAGAAGTTGTCAGCCCGAGGTGAGTGTTCCCCATCTCCATCTCTCCTTGAGGAGCCATCCAGGAGCTGTTACTTCTGCAGGTGTCCGAGGAGTTGGGGGAGTATGTGTTTCAGCATTTGGGGGTGAGTTGGAATTTCAGGGTGGGTGGACTCTGAAGCTGGACAAGGAGGTGTATGAAAAATTGGAAATGCCCAGGGAGAAAAGGAGATGATAGAGATGGAGGTAGCTGGACTGATCCCCAGAGGTTTGAGAAAGTTCAGGTCCTTAATGGAGAATCTAGAGGTGGTAGTTGACATGAAGTGGAAAGCTCTTAATTTAGGGTAATCGGTTTAGGGCAGTGGGGAACACTGCAGACCTGGCCTAGTCCTTGTCCCTTGGTGGTAACTTAGGATGGAAATGCAGAAAATGAGCAGTTCTGATGAATCCAGCCTCCCCTGCCCACCAGGCGGCAGAATTCCCAAGAGAAGGAAATCTGTAAACATCAGGGGAGGCTGCTACTGGGATGGCTTCTCGGGAACAAGTCCTGCCAGATGAACTTGATTGCTTTTTTTGATCAAATTACAAAGTTGGTTGTGAAGCAGCAGATGTAGTCTGTCCTGGGCAGAGGGTGAGGATGTCTCATGGTCTGGAAATCCCAGTGGCCTGTTCTGGGCAGGAGCTGCATTGCCTCAGGGTATGAGGAACCTCAATCCTAGGCCTTAGAGCCTCACTTGGGAGGCTGAGGACCTGAGTACTGATTCTCCTGAGTACCCAAGATCAAGAGGGCCGGGGCCTGTCTTTAACACCTCCAATGTACATTCTCTGAAGCTGGTATTGGGTGTTTGCCAAGCATACCGCATCTGATAGGTGTAGACCCAGCAATGTGTGAAGTATGAAGTGGCCAGGTCTGGTTAGTACAGAGGTCAGGTCCTGAAGAACTTCAGGGTGCAGCACAGGCACAGAGGTTACACTAAAGGCGAAGGAATTAGGGCTGGGCAATAAGACGCCCATAAATATATTAGGAGCCAGGACAGATGCCCTGGGGAAGATGTGGTCTTTGGCCAATAATGACGTGGGCATCTCTGGGGCAAGAGATGTCATAGATGTCCCAAGCACTTAGAAGCTATAAAATTCCATAGAGATGACAGTGGGCTTCTGTCTGTTGGCAGTTGTTCTCGGAGCTGTTCCACAGGCCATGTCTGCCTCCTGGCTGGGAGTCTCTCCTTCTTCCCACTCCCAAGGCTTGTATTGCTGTCTTTCTCCTGCCTCCTTCCTTCCTTGCCTCTTACTGCTCATGTACCTTGGCTATAAAGTTGACTTGTTTATTTTCCTTCTCTAGGGTACCTTGAGTCCAAGGCGATGGTTGCCATAGAGATATGTGGGTGGTCAGATGCCCTCCTCCTCTGAGATGGAGGGACAGCAGTAGCTGGGTTCCCGGGCAGACATCCTCTGACTAAGAATGGGTTGAGGATGGGAATCTCCCTGTCCCCATACAGTATAGCCATGGTGTATCAGAAATGGTGCTGATGTCCGGTCTCCTGTTGATGGTGCTTTTGCTTTGTTCTTACCATTGTCCTATGACCCAGGAGTGAGGGCAGAACATGCACTTGGGGTCTGGAAATAGCTGGTAGGATGACCGTGGAGCTACTTACCTGCCTTGGGTTTTCATTTCCTACTCTTTCCCCTCCCTGCCTGAACTTCCTGATCTGTGGGATAGTCTTTCTTTCCTTAGATCCCTTCTACCTCAAACTGGTGTCTTGGTGTCCTTCTTTTCCTTCTTTTCCTGCCCAAACTGGATGAGATTTCATTTCTCTGCCTTCTCTTCAACTTGAGAAAAAGATTCTTGTATAAGATCCTATGCATCAGGCAGCAACTCCCCCACTTGAGAGGTGGTTATGCCAAGACTGAGGCTCTGGCTTATGTACCATGTTAACGTCGGGCCAGAGGCTTGTGCCTATTGGATGGGCTCAGATACCAATGAGAAGGGTCAGGAATGTGTAGGTACCAGTGCTGTTTGGAGGTGAGAGAGTAGGAGGGTGTTATCTTGGAGATAGAGCAAGGAGTGTGCTGGGCTGTGGGTACCCACATAAGGGATGAGAGAGAGGGTTGGGTTAAGGTCCCCACTAGGCTTGTACCCATGGGGTTCAGGAGGGAAAGCTGTGGTTTCCCTGCAGCCTCTCAGTTTACGCTGTATATTTTATAAAGGTGCTGCAGCTGGGGCTGGGTTTCACTTGCTGCTGTCTGTCTGTCTAGGCCTTTGTAGGTATTGGATTTCTGTGTCTAGGAATGTCGTTGGCCCACCAGGGTCACCTCTGAAGGTCTGAAGGGGCTTGATGTGTTTGCTGGGATGCCTGCCGGCATGCTTTCTTTGTGATTCTCCTGCAGACTGAAAGGAGAGAAAGTGGGCAGAGAGCTGCTTTTCCTTGGTATCCACAGTGAGGTGGCCCAAGCAGCCCCTGGGGAGAGGTCACTTGGTCTTGGGGGTGGTGTGATCTGGAGGGGTCAGATCTGGATAGGAAGCCTTCTTAAGGGCTGTCGTTTCTTGTCGTCGTGGCCTCCAAAGCTGACATTGACCAGCTGGGTTGCCAGGGAGGGTGTTTGTGCAAGTGTGCATCTAGCAATGTTGATTCTGTTGTGTTGTGTTTTGTTTGTTTCAGTCTGCAGGCTTGTCTGTTTGCTCACTGAAAGTCAGGTAACCTTACTGTTTTTACTTCACTGTGGTGATAGATAGGGAGTTGGGACTCTTGCAAGAGCACACGGCTCTGAACTTAGCTTTACTAGACTGAAGGAGGCATTTAAAATAGGCTTGGATGCAGGCTCTAGTGGGCCAGGTGATGGCAATGATAAGCCGTTATTTTAAGATTTAAGAGCAGCCCCCCCAAGAGCCTGAGCCCTTATGTCTTCTTTTATTTTTAAATCTTCGTATTCCCCTTATCTTTATTCATATGCATTCAGATTTTCACCTCGTGGAGCATAACATTTTATATCCTGCTCTCTTTGCTTACATCCAAATCTTTTTTTCCCCATATTGCTACTGTTGAAGGGCAAATGGTCCTTTCTCATTTCTGCATAGCTTAGGATTTATCCATGGAGGATCATAAGAAGCCTCTGTATTTGGATTATTTATCTGGATTCCAATTCCTTTTACGAAGATGGATACTGGAGTAATGCCCTTGGCCTTACTGAGAGATGCTACCAGAAAGAATGTTATGAAATCTGTTACAGCACTTGCTATACTTATTTTATTTATCTGTGTACTCCATGTGAAGAAATTTCTGTTGAAGCTATGTGTGAGGAAAGCCTTTTTCATGAGAACCTGGGAGGTGAAGGGAAAGTCCTTCTCTTTCTTAACCTTCGTGTAGGCAGGCCCTAGTAAAGTGCCCAGTGCATATCAACCGTATAAACTAAGAGGACTACAATAACCAGTCATGGCTGCTTTTTGCCTTTGACTCCCGGGAAACTCAGAGTCAAATTGCTCAAGCCCTGTACCCTGGTGCTGACTTGGGTTTCCCCCTTCCTGATCCATGCTGCTTTGGAGAGGACAGATGAGGATAAAGACTTGCACTTGGGGCGTGAGGCACCATAGCTGATGATTCCTCCTTCCTTGTCTGAATGGCCTTATAGGACCACCATTGGGACTTCCTATAAGCAGTGACTTTCAATTTCAAAAACTGCAGCTTCCTGGTTTCTAGCCACAGTGATGCTGCTTCAGGTTACCCCAGAATCTGTATTTTTAGGGTGTGCTTCAGGTAATCCATGAGCCACCTTTGTAAGAAATGCCAAGTAAAAAAGAGTAGCAGGTGCTGGTTGGGGCAGCACATGCCAGTATTCCTGGTACTCAGGAGACTGGGGCAGATTTGCCACAAGTTCGAGGCTAGTCTGGGCTACATAATGAGACTCTATCTCAGAATGAAAAAGGCAAAAACACAAAAGCAACAGCAGTAGCCCTTGCCCTGCTTCTGGAATTCACCAGGCACACCTCAGCCCAGCCTTCTCCAGAGGGCGTCTGGGCCGTCAGATGACCATCTGTGTACATGAGCTGTTCTGTGAATAGGGGCCTCATTCTGGGTCCCTGGTTTGGGGTGTCACTCTGTGTCTGAGGCTGTGGCAAGCCAAGTGGCTGGTGTTGTGGCATGTTGGCCACCAGAAGGGTAAAGGCTGTCCCTTTCTGGGTCCAGCTGGCCCTGGGGACTGAAATGGGATCCCCCTGAATGGTGCCAGCTGAAAGTCCCCACCCCCTTGGTGTTGGCCTGAGTAGCCCCCATGACATTTGTGTCCCCTGCGGTATCTCCAAGTAAGACTCTCCTGTTAAGGATCTGGGTGAAATGAGGGGAAGAGAAGACAGGATGGGGCAGCAATGGAAGGAGCGGAACAGGCAGGGTCTCTGTTGCACTGAACTCTGGGACCCGAGGAAACATATAAAAAACCATGTTTTCTCTTGGGGATAAAATAGGCCAGTTTCTGGAAACAGAAATGGCGTCCTGAATATCAGTGATTAAACCCGTCTCACTCCTTTCCTGCAGTGGATGAAGGAGCCGAGTAGAGATCCCTCCTCTCTACCAAGGCTTCTGCTCTGCAAGTGTCAATCATACCATCATGTGAGATATGAAACTTAGTCACTGAACACTGACCTGTCACCCTGTCCTCCTACCCACCTTCCCAGAGGGAACTGGGGTGCTGTGTTGGGTGGGGATGGCGCTTGGAAGGCGTCCCATCCTGTAGGCGAGGCCCTTGCGTTTCTTCCTGCTCAGCCTACCCTTGTCAGAAGCTGAAACCCTAGAGGTGGGTGACTGACCCCATTCTCCACTGAGGCTGGAGCCGGGGAGGGCCGGTGTGACCAGCTCCTACCCCCATTCTGTGCTTGCTGCTCTCTGAACAGCTCTGGCAGACAGACAAGGGCCTGATCCCATGGGTGCCAAAAAGGTGGTGACGGGAAGAGATGGGCACTTTGCACCTTGAGTGCCTTTGCAGAGGCCCCTTGTCACCTTCCCATGGCCAGATAGATGTATCCTGGGGCCACTAGGGAAACCAAGGCATGAGAGATTTGTTCAGGTTTGGTCTTGGTTTGAGCTTCATACATACTCATACATACACGCAGTTTTGCTGGTGCTCAGACCCCAGCATCCTTAAGCAGCATAGCCTTCGCTTCCCCTTGAGCTGGTACCTACTTTCCTTTCTCCCACCCACGCTCGCATCCTTCCCTCTCTTCCTCCCTCCCTCTCTTCTTTCCTTCCTTTTTCTTAACCTTTTTTTTTTTTCTTTTGAGATAGGGTCTCATGTAGCCCAGGCTGGCCTCAAACTCACTATGTAGTTGAGGATGACCTCGAACCCTTGATCTTCCTGCCTCCATCTCCCAAGTGCTGGGGTTACACACTTTCAAAGAGAGGCTCTGGTACTTTCTTCCTGTGTCAAATCCTGGTGTCATCCTATGTCTTCCTCTAGCCCCTAGAGCTCCAAGTCCAGCACAAGTCTCTTAGTGCCTCACCTCTACCCAGATGTTCTGAGCTCTGGTGGGGGCGTTTTCACCTCCCTCTCCCCATCACTTCTGCTTCCTGGGCCTTATCGCCGTCAGCAGCAGCGGCGTCCCATCTGCTCCCCTCTTTTCTCCTCTCTCCTTTCCCTTCCCCCTCCCTTGCTGCTGCCCTGGGAGGAGCTATTTTTAGGGTCTGCTTCCTGGGATGTTTTACTTGGGGCTGGTTACCATGAAGGAAATGTCACCAAAACAGTGGGCAGAGGCTACAGGCACCAGGAGACCTGCTGGGGGCGTGGAGAGCTCAGCAGCTGACCCTGTCTTGGCCCTTGGAAGTGGCCAGAGTGTCCACAGGCAGAACCTTGCCTTCTTGGGGCTTGCCAGTGACCCCCATGGGGATTTTCTCTTGTCAAGGCTGGTTTGGAGCTCGAATTGTGGGGCACGTCTTGGTGCCTCATGCCATCACCTCCTTAGTCTTTCCTTGTCTTCAGATCCAGAGGCCACAGTGTGACTCGGGGCTTTGTGTTGCCTGGTTGAAAGTGCTCATGTTAGGGCCAAAGGCAGGGTGTTTGTGTGTGTGTGCACTGACACAGCCTTTTGTGTTTTCATGGGCGTTTTGGGACCTGTTGCCGTGTATTCTCAGCCCATAGCTCTGTGGGTATAGAGGAATTAGAAGACAGGGACTTTGCACTTATTTGGTGGACAGACTTTGCTTTTAATTGAAGACTCTTTACACCTTCTGAGTGAGATTCAAAGAGGAAGGGCTGTGTTTTCACATTGTAAAGGGGAGGTCAGTGGGATTGTGGCTTGAGATTCCCACTGGTCAGTGCCCGAGGCTTGCGGAAGGACATCTTTGTGATTGGAGCTCAGGGGGAATCCTTCCAGCTACAGTATGACCAACATCCTTTCCCACTTACAGAGGGTGATATGTGTATATGACAAAAGACTTCGTATTTGAAGCTAGTTCTGGTATTTGTAGTTTTAGAGAAATGTCATTAAATCAGTGTGCAGATCTTTCGCAGCATCCTGGAGAATCAGCGGCCAGGGCTTCATATCCTCTAGACTGGGGCGAGTGAAGAAAAGTGTACTTGGAGTTGGATTTTCTCTTGAGCTGGAGGGAAGAGGCAGTTGTGGGATTTCATGTGCACCTCTGTTAGATGCTGTTGCTGTTGCCTTGCCATCTGCTTCCTCTTTTCTGCCTCCTTTGCTATATCTGGTCACCCCTTTCGGCCCTACCTGTGAAATTGCAGTGTCTTGGACCGAGTCCTGAAGCGCCTGGGCAGAAAGTGGGAGAGGCAGTGTTCCAGTTGTCCGTGCTGTTCACCACCTGGCTGTGCCCTAGGTGGACCGCTGGGGAGGGGTCCAAGCAGGTCCTTGAGGGCTGCACAGGCTCTGTGATCAGGCTGCTTCTTCCTTCTCCTGCTGCCCCCTCTGCCCTGAAGGGGGAAACCCTTTTGGAGGGCTGTGGTTGTATCTGGGCTGAAGGCCGGCAGGATGAGTCTCCATGGTAATAGCACACAGGCAGGCAGGAAGTGGCCCTGTGCAAAGCGGGAAGTGGCTGTTGTCAAACAGGAAGGGGGGGCTGGGCTGTCGGGGAGGGGGGGGTGGGAGGAGCCCAGGAGAAATGTGGGTGGCAGGAGGGTCAACCCAGGAAGGTCCAAACTACTCTGAAGTGATCATTGGAAGGTGGGTGTCTCAAGGCAGGAGGCTGCCTTTGTGGCCAGAGCCCCAGCTGGGTGTCCTTACCTTGGGATGCCAAGCTGGTGCCTATTCCCAACTACTGTGGACCAAGCTAGCGCAGTGGCCTTACGCAGTGGCAGCTGTGCTCAAGAAAGAGTCTCTACAAATCATTATTTGTTCTTGCTGAGGTAGAACACTCCTTTTTTCAGCCAAGGGAACTACAGGGCCGGAGGTATGGGAGAAAGAGATGGGACATAAACAGAGGCCAGGCTGTGCGTGGTGTTAAGAGAGTGCCGTAGGCAGAAACCACATGGCTCATTGAACAGAAAGCACCGGGATGGCAGGATGCCATTGCCAGCAAGGCTGAGGAAGAGGAAGGATCTTGTGGTGAGCAGCACTCCCTTGGATGGCCGTCAGTCTGAGAAGCCTGTTGTTTACCTTCATCTTCAGACTGTAGGCAAGAGCGGACTTCACCCCAAGACAGCAGTAGAGGACTTATGGAAGCCCCAAAACAAGTCAAAGGAGTTGACTTGTTGGTGTATTTTGGACCCCGTGTCTGCCCAGGTGGAGGGGAGAGCAGATGCTGCTGTCTTGTCCCTGGCAATAGCTGTGGGCACATGGCTCAGCGGTTAAAGCCCTTGCCATGAAAGTGTGAGAACCAGAGTTCAGATGCCCAGAAACCCAGGTAAATGGCAGGTGGGCTTGATAGCCCACCTGTAATTCCAGCCTCAGAAGGTGTAGATAGGGGATCCCCAGAGCAAGTTGGCTAACAAGACTGGCCATGCCGGCAAGCTTTGGATTTAATTAAGATACCCTGTCTCAGTGAATAAGGTAGAAGAATGTTCTAAGATGATTCCTAACAGCAACCTGGGACATCCACAGGCTCACACTTGTGTACATTCACCCACTTATCTGAGTCCCCACACATGCACACCATACACACACACATACCGACAAGGAGGGAGAACTATGGGCATATCCCCCCTCCAGGACACCTTGTTCTCTTTGTCACTGGACCTTGAAAGGAGGCTTTTGTTATGAGCTAGGCCCCATGCTAAGTACTCTGTCATTTCACCTCATTTAAAGGTCATGTGTTCCTGTCTCCATTTTAGAAGTATGAAATTCCATAGCCTGGGAATGTGGCTCAGTAGAGGGTGTTCTTAGCTTAGCATGTGCTAGATCCTGGATTCGATCCCAGGCACATAAACTGGGTGTGGTGGTATACGCCTGTAACCCCAGCACCCGGGAGGCAGAGGCAGGAGGATCAGAAGTTCAAGGACATTTTTGGTTGTGTACCAAGTTTGAGGACAACCTTTCTGAAAAAGGAGGGAGGGAAGGAGAAAAGGAAGGAAGGAAGCTAACTCTTTCCCAAGATGACAGCCTTTTTCAAAAAAAAAGGAGGAAGGAAGATAGGAAGGAAAGAAGGAAGGAAACTAACTCCCAAGATCAGCGACTAGCACGTTGCCTCCTTTGGGTCCTAATCAAATGTCACCTTCTTGCTGAGCCTTCTCCTGACCGGTCTACCTAACTCTTTCTCTCCTCCATGCTTTATTTAGACATCTGTGAGGGTAGATTCTGGTCTGGTTTGTTCATCACTGCTTCCCAAGATCCAGAGCAGTACCTGTCATGTGGCAGACCTCAGTAAATACTTTTTGCAGGAATGAATGAGACTCAGGTGCGTTTAATAATTCGCCGGATGTGGCAGCGCTGGACTCAATCCAGAATTGTCTGACTCCAAAACCAATGTGTTAATTGCTGTATCTTATGGCTTAGAATCAGGGCAAGGACCAAGGTAAAGAAAGTCCTGGGGTTCGGAGAAGATGTGAACCTTGACAGGATAATGAGGCTTGGCTCTTTGGAGTTAGGGTTGAATTAAGTGGTAACATGGGCTCTCTGTACCCTGGGCAGCTCCTTCTAGGAGCCAGGAAGCCTGCCGTCTCTTCTCCACTCTGAGTCACTGGTAAAGCCAGCGCACTCTTCCTTATTTTTAGTGCTGCTGTTGTGGGGCTGTAACCATTAGCCAGTAAGAGACTTAACAGAGGAGATAAACATTAATCTTCTGGGCCTTCCCTCAGCTGCCACCTCCACAGTGCTGTTCTCCCACACCTGCCCAATAGCTGTGGGTCACAGGTGGTGAGGTAAGTGGTCAGAGATAGAGTTGATGGACCTGCAGCTTGGCAGGACTGGCTTACTTGATACCTTGGTCTCAAGGCCTGGGCTGGGAGAAGAGGTGGGCTAACCCTGATGTATGGCCATATCTGGAAGGAGCAAGCCTGCCTCCCCTATCGAGCAAGTTGATTGCTGTTTCCTTGAGTGCCTCAGTTGGTGGAAGTCCCCAGCCACATTGTTCTGCCCGGGACCAAGGGATAGCAGGTAATGTGGGAATTGGGAATTACCTGGGATTCTCCTGGCTGAATTCTGGTCATTGGTTATACTGAACCTGAGGGCAGGAAGCAAGGCCTGACCCAGATCTTTGGGCAGCTGGGAAGGATTAGCTGGGAAGCAGGAACTAATCTCTGCCTGTTCCCACCTCTTTTCACAAAGCAGAGCTATTGCTGGAGGGAAAAGTTAGGCATGATTGATAAAACAATATACAGGTGAATTCCTTTTAGTCTGCAATCTTTGTAGACTTGTATCTCAGACTGCCAAGCCAGGATTTGATTCTTTTGATTTCTTCCTGTTGAACCTTTGGTAAGTTACTTAACTTCTCTGGGCCTTAGTTTCATCATCTGTAAAATAGGAGCAAGAATAGCCCCTACCTGGTGAGATTATTGTGAGGGTCCCAGGAGGCTATATAGCGAGAGACACCTTGCTGTGCAGAACCAGGATGAGGACAAACCCCCCTACTAAGAAAGATAGGAGGGCTGGGGGTGCAGCTCAGTCAGTGAGTTTTTCTAGCAGCTATGAGGTCAGGATTCAGTCCCCAGTACTACAGAAACTGTGTGTGGTGGCACACGCCTGTAGTCCTGGTACTCAAGAAGTGGAAGCAGGAGGATAAGAAGTTCAAGGTCAGCTGGATGTGGTGGTGCACACCTTTAGTCCAGCCTGGGCTGCATGAGGTCCTGCCTCAAAGACAAAGGTGGGGAGGAGGGAAGGAATTGCTTCATCTGCTGAGTTAGATTAAGTTGGAATCTGTTTCCCAAAACCTAGAGTCTTCGCTTGATATTTTCGCTTTCCTTCTGTCATTGCATCATAATGGAGAAGGAGAGTGCTAGCCATTATCGTCTGCATCGGCGTTCTATCTGTATTACCTTGGCCAGGTTGCTTTCTCTTTTTAAGCCTCAGTTTTCTCATTCATTCATTCATCCATCCATCATCTGTCTGTCTATTTAAAGGTAGGGTCTCCCTATAGCCTCAGCTGGCCTGGAACTCACTATGTAGACCAGGCTCGCCTACACCTCACAGAGATCCTCCTCCGTCTGCCACCACACCTGGTTTCTCATTTGTATGTAATGAAGCACCTAGTGCACAGCATTTCTGTAAGGATGAACTATACGAATCCTTGCCCCTGCCTGGCATATTGTAAATGCTTAGTAAGTGATAGTTATTACTGCTGCCGTTACTCTTAGGCTCTTATTGAACCCCTGTTTACAGAAAGAACTCTAGGACGTACTACTTAGAATGCCCTTTGAAGAAGAACTTAGAATAACCATAAGATAATCATTGATATATGATGTGAGAAACACAGTGGGAGATTTGGAGAAATGATCAGGGGAGAAAAAGTCATAGCCTGCCAGGAAGAGCAAGGAAGGCTTTACAAAGGGGGGCCTTTGGCAACATTTCAGCACATAGCAATAGGAGCAGAGGTGGGGGGGGCGGGGGAGTGGCTTCTAGGCTTCCTTGCTCTGAGTTTTCTCTACTTCCTGGACTTCACCTTAACTTCTGTTGGAAGAAATTGACCTACCCAGCTCACTTGCAGGACTCTGGTCATTTCCTCAAAGCAGTAATCCCTGGGTTTGAGTGGAAAGAAGTCAGATCTCAAAGCAGTAGACAGCCAGGAGTATCCTGAGGAAAAGCAAGATTTATGACCTTGTTCTCCTTCTATAAAATAGGCATCATGGCTGTGCCAATCTTTTATAGTGTGTTCTGGGTAAATGAAAAGACAGGTCTGTCTGCTATACAAGTAAGCCTTTAATAAGTGTCAGCTATTACTGGTATTATTTCAGTTTTTATTTTAAAATATTTTTCTTACGCTTATTTATTTGTTTGTGCATATGTGAATGCCACAGAGTGCGTGCGTGCATGCGTG
The DNA here is from genome assembly GCA_035773235.1 of Eospalax fontanierii. Taxonomy (NCBI): domain Eukaryota; kingdom Metazoa; phylum Chordata; class Mammalia; order Rodentia; family Spalacidae; genus Eospalax; species Eospalax fontanierii. The sequence goes on along the minus strand of CM069540.1, from coordinate 15,626,680 downwards.
TAAAAGGCCAGAGAACAATTTGTGGAAGTTGACTCTCCTTCCATTTTGTGAGTCCCAAGGATCAAACTCAGGTCAAAATTAGTCAGTCTTAGCACCAAGTACCTTCACCTGCTGAGCTGTCTCACTGGTCCTGTTACTGCTGTTATTTTAAATCACCATTGCCTTGATCTCTCCCAGCTTCGTTGTCAGCAGCACTGTTTCAAGATTGTCATGAGTACTACGTAAGAGAATACACATAGCCCTCCTAGCATACTCCCTGGTATTGTATTCGGCTCAGTATACCCGTAGCTTGTACACCAGTCACCCTCTATCCTTGGTTTTCCACAGTTATAGTTACCTGGGGTCAGCCACCATCCCAGTGTCTGAAAGATTCCAGAAATAAGAATTTAATACATTTAAAATTGCATGCTGTCTGAGTAACAGGATAACATTTCTTGCCATCCTGCTCCATCCCACTCAGGACGTGAATCATCCACATATCCACTCTGTGTAAACTATTTCCCCGTTAGTCACTTAGTGGCCTTCTTGGCTATCAGATAGATCAACTGTTAGAGTAGTTCAGTGTTTTTTTTTTTTCCCCTTGAGACAAGGTTTCCTATATTTCTGCTGCTGTCTCAAGTTGTGGAGTACTGGAATCACAGGTATCCATACCACCGTGTGGTTTTCTTTTCAGTGGTAGAGATTGAACCCAGCACCTTGTATGTGCTTGGGCAAGTTCTGAGCTATACCTGTAGCCCTTGGTTTTTCAAGTCACATTCTCAACATGTAGCCGAGGCTGGCCTTGAACTTGTGATCCTCCTGTCCCATAGCACTTAAGAAGTGCTAGGATTAACAGGCCTGGGCTACCACACCTGCCTTCGGAGTTTTTGCTTTTATGTAATGCTTGGTACTCGCTGTGATTTCAGGCATATTGACTGGGGGTCTTGGAATGTAACCCCGCTCTTATGAGGGAGGTGACTATTGTGTTGCTTCTAACAAGAAAAAAGATTCTCAACACCCTAGCCTAATGAAATCTCTGTGGTAGAAGAATGAGACCAAGGTTTTAGCTGAAGACATGCATTCAGATTCTGGTATGCAACTTACTGGTGTAGTGTAAAGGTATTTAATCTCTCAAATGATTTCTTCCCCTGAGAAAGGTGGTCACAGGAACTGTCTCCAAGTTTGCTATGATTTGCTGTGTTAACTTAGCAAATTGCCAAAAGTGCCTAAGAATGACAGGAATATGAATAGCCAAGAAGCCACATATAGAATGGATTAATGACTTTCGTTTTCTTTTGTCTCCTTTTAGATCATCAGAAATTAGAACGGGAGGCCCGAATATGCCGACTTCTGAAACATCCAAACATTGGTGAGTGCCCTACGGATGATTCTGTATTTTGTGGAAGGCAAGGAGAACAGAGATGGGCTGTTTGTGTGTGTGGAGTTACCTCTGGTCATGGTTACCTTGCTTGGGCAGGATGGCAGCTGTGTGTCAGAATTCTAGAGTTTTCTTGTTCAGAGACCTGAGTGTCTCCATGGCCATGGGGCCATCTCAGGGCTGGCATGTGAGGCCTTTGAATAGGTTTCAGACTCCCTTTCTCCTTCTGTCTTTGGGCTGAAATCCAAAGTCCTCAGTGTGTGAGGTTCCGGGCTCCCAGCCTGCCAGAGTCCCTCACCAGGGGCCATCTGTACCCTTCATGAAAGGCTCAGGATTTTGTTTCTGAACCTAAAAGAGTTTTGTCCCTGTTGCGGTGTCCTGCACACTCTGGAGGTTTCCATGGCACTCCATTTGTGTTCCCTGCAGCCAGGAAAGTGAAGCTGCCTGCCTGCCTGGCTTCTCTGGAGAAGCAATGGCAGGAGCAGCTTAGATGGGGAAGGAGAAAAAATTGAGAGGGTTTCTCCTGCTCCCACCCTGACTGCGGTACAAGAGCACATTGTTGACTGTTCTAAAGCCTGAGGAGGCTTGCCTGCCACAGCCCACTCTGGCTCAGTTTTACATTGTTCAGCCGAGATAGTCTTTGCCAAAAGTATTGTCCCTGATCTGCTGCTCCTTACAGAAGGGACAGAAACGGGACTGGCTGCAGTGTCTGAGCAGAAACCCCAGTGTTGACTTGAGGCAGGGCAGGGAGCATCTCCCAGGTTTTCCCGAAAGCCCTGACTCATCACAAAAGACAACACGTGTTCTGAGCTCCTTAGGCATGGCCTAAATATCAGGGCTCCCACAGTGCCTGCTCAGCTCTTGGCGGCCAGGGTGGCGAGTTGACTCACTGAAGCTTGATGCTGCCTCCAGAGCTACCCAGCCTCTGGCTCCCCAGATCTCAAAAGGCTCAGTGTGAGCTCTTACATGGAAAAGCTGAGGTCCGGCTCCAGCCCACCGGGAAAGGAGCAGCTCTGAGATAACCAGAACGCCAACCATGCGGGGCTTTCTATTCACAATCAGCAGCTTGGATTACACCTGAAGCAGATTGGCATAGCAATGCTCGACTCCACCTGGTGCAGAGTGTTCCACACAGCCACGACTCTCAGCCAGGGAGTCTGGGCCTTCAAGCTACTGTAGCTCCCAGGTAGCCCCTGAAGTTTGCCTCTCATCTGAAGAATACACAGTGGGACCAGACCTTGAATAGGAGAAGGCCAACAGAGAGAAACACCGAGAGCAGTACTCACAAATTCAGGCTTGCTTTGTTTGGACAGTTCAGTGGTCTTAAAGTATTTTTATTTGCTAATATTTAAAAATGAGGTTTTAATTTCCAGGCATGGTGGCACATGCCTTTAATCCCACCACTTGAGAGGCAGAGGCAGGAGGACCTCTGTGAGTTCAAAGCCAGACTGGTCTACATACTGAGTTCCAGGCCAGCTGGGGCTACAGGGAGACCCTGTCTCAAAAAAGACTGGGGAAAAAAAAAAAAAAAAAAATGAGATTTCACATTTTGAAAACATTCTGTTTTCCTACTTTTTGAATCAAAAGATTAGATGCTAAAGCTGCCCACCCATAATCTCATCTCCACACATGCATGCATCTGAATTGGAGGCCAGCCTGGTCTGCATCGTTAGTTTCAGGTCAGTCAGGGCTACGTAGTGAGACCCTTTTTCACAAAAACAAAGCAAAGCAAAGCTGCCCACCAGCTCAGACAGGAACTTCCTTTCCTTCGCGCTTCCTGTGATCTGCACATACAGCAACTGTGAACTGTGCTCCTGTATGGAGAACAGAGGAGGTGGGTTGGATGTGACATGATGTGGTTGACCATGAAAAGAGAGGGCATGACAGTGAGAATTGAGAAATGCACTCCCGAGGGCAGAATTGGGGTGCTAGCCTCCCATTTATGTTTATGCAATTAATTATATCGTTTTTGACCTTTTGGCCATCAGCACTTGGTGTGGTCCTCCTTTTCCCTGCTGCACTTTGGTCAGAATAAAGGTAGAGGGAAGGACCTGCATCCTACATGTCTATACTATTTGGCAAGCTGCAAGATCCAGGAAAAGCGGGCATGGGATAGTCACTTTGATTGTCTAGAACTGTGCCTCCATGCGGTGACTGCTTACAGGTTCCAAGGGATGTTTTGATCTGAGGACCAATTGCAGGCAGGGTCATGAGTAGGCAGAGAGAAGGGTAAGTCAAGATGATGTTCTGGAAGCATTGTCTGGCTGGGCTCTCTGGCTTCTGGGGGAACCGGGACTCTGGAAAGGTTGCTCAGCTGTGAATCCAGGAGACAGAGGTTGTTGCCATGGATCCAGACCTGGCTTGTGGCTAGAGAGGAGACAGGCTGTGCCCGTAGATCACTGTTCCTTTCCTATCTCTCCTAGTGCATACTTTAAAGGGAGCCCCATTAGTCTTCTAAACTCCATTCCAAAGAGTAGTAAGCAGACCACCTAACAGTGGTACACGGTTGAAAAGCTAAGAGCAGAGAGCAAATCTTCAGCCTCTGGCTGCTGTCAGACTTGGACGCCCATGAATTCAGAAGGAGTATTTGGTGCAAGGGGCCGGGCAACCTCAGTTTTTTCCCTAGTACATATTCTGTGCTGACTTAAGAACCTGTTGGAGGAGTGAACCCTAATGTAAACTTTGGACTTGGGGTAATGATGTGTCATCGGAGAGGCATCAGCTGTAACAAATGTAGTATTCTGGTGTAGGATGTTGGTAGTAGGGGGAGCTGTGCCTGTGTGGAGACAGGATTATATGAGCCTTCTGTTCAGTTTTGCTGTGAACCCAGTACTGCTCTAAAAAATAGCATATTTATTAAAAACAAGCAAGCATAATGTCTGTTGGGTGTAAGGCACACTGTTGAACTCAGACAGCCTGGGAGAACGGCCAGCTGCAGGGAGCTGAGCGGAGGAGCTGGGTAGTGCTGATAGTCCAGAGTCGGAATGGAGCGTGCTGCCTGTGATCTGCTTACTCTTTGCTCTAATGAATAGACTCTGTCTTCCTTCGTGCTGAGCTGCCCCAGCAGTTTCGATCACAGTCGAGCGTTTGTGGTTTAAAGCAGCACTTCTCTGACTTTTATGTGCTTATGAATCAGCCAGGGATCGTGTCAAAATTCAGATCCTGATACAGTAGGTCTGGGGAAGGAGCTGAGATTTTGCATATTTTCACGGTCTACAGGTGATGTTAATGCTGTTGGTCTGTGGTCCATACTTGGAGAAGCTTGGGTTTGTGGCTTTGGAGTCAGGTTTACTGGGTTTGAATTTGGGATTCCCTTTTTGGAAGTTGTGACCCTGTCAAATTATTTAACCCATGTGTGCCTGCTTCTGTTTCGTCCTTTGGGCCTTTCATGAAGTTATGACAGGGTTCTACAAGTGAGAGACTAGGAAAATAGAGATGATTGAAACACACGTAGATATTCCAAATCCCACCCCCCTCCCAACCCCATCTCAGTTGATAAATTATTCAAGTCAGGCTGTCGTAAAGCTGAGGCCCAGACCCATTTAGCTCATAGTAAGTGTAGCAAAAACAATTGCAGAGAAAAAGGAAACGTTGACTCTTGACTGAGCTTGTTCTGAATCCTTGCTCCCAGGTTGGGAGGGCCGAGACCTGCCACAACTGGTCCTTGGTGGGTAGGCTTAGTTCTCCGGAAACCCCTGTAGTAACAGGCCCCACTGTTACGTTGTTATGGGCATTGTTTTGTTTTTAAGCCATGTGTTATATTGTTTGTCTGTGTGTAGGTATATGCACCTGAGTGCAGCTGCCATTGGAGGTCAGAAGCTTTGGAACTCCCTGGAGTTATAGGCAGCTTTGAGCTGCCCAGAACCATGGGCACGGGGAACCAAATTGGGGTTCGCTGCACAAGCTCTTAATGACTTCAGTTCCAGTTCTGGATGTTTTTAACAGTGATGTGTTTTTGGCAGTGGTGTTGGTTGTTTTTGTTGCTTTGGTGTGTTTTGTTTGATTGGGTTTTTTTTTAATATTTCTATTTTATGTGTATGAATGTATGCCTGTATGTGTGTAAGTGCACCCTTGTTATACAGTGCCCATGGGGGTCAGAAAGAGGGTGTCAGATTCCCTGGAACTGGAGTTATGGTTTTTAGCAGCCATGTGATGTTGGGAATCGAACTTAAGTCATATGCAAGAGCAGTTAGTGCTCATAACCTCTGAGCCTTTTTATTGTTTTTTTAAAGAAAGACTCCTTAATAAATGTGGCTTATGGTTGGGTAGTTCTGAATAATTAGAACTAGCCACACACACAGGATCTGGGTTGTGGATTTCTTGGTCCCTGAAAGCATAAAATGTTAAGAAAAGATATGAGGCATTTTAGTCTGTCCTTTTTCCCACTGATTTTGAGGAATAGTAATTAGGTTTACTGCTGAAGTGCAGTGATGCTTTGCTCCTCCTCCGGATCTTCCTGTGCGTTGACTTGGTCTGGTCCTCCCTGGCCTTCGTGTGTCTCCTTGTTGCTGTGGAATGGGCAGGATGCCAAATGACTCTACCCCGTGTTCCTGTAGCATCCTTTACTTCTACCTCCCAGCTCTCCATACAGTTGTGTGTGCTTTGATACGTGTTTATGCATTGCTGCCTTCCCTGTCACCTGGGAAGCTCTGTGGTGACGAAGTCTGGCTCCTTGACCCTTCACAGCTATGTGTCCAAGCATGCCTACTTCAGGGTAGCCACCTAATGTTATGTTGAACCAGTTAGAGTGGCCAACGCTGATGGGGACAGAGTGGACAATGGATGACAGGAGTCCCCAGTCCTTTTGTGACATTAAGGGTCTCGATGTTAGTTTGCTGAGTCAGTTGCTTCAAGTTCTGCCACTTAGTATGACGTTGAACTGATTTCTTTTGGAACCTCAGTTTCCTGTCCCTTCAGGTGAGGGCATCCTAGGTAAGCTGCCTGGCAGAGTGAAGGGAAGGATTCAGTAAGATAAAGCCAGAAAATATGTGACACAGGTTAGGGATATAGCTCAGTTGCTACAGTGCTTGCCAAGCATGCCCAAGTCCCTGTGTTCAATTCCTAGCACCGCATAAACCGGATGAGGTGGCACATGTCTGTAATTCCAGCACTTCAGAGGCAGAGGCTGGAGGATCAGAAGTTCAAGGTCATCCTCAGATACAGAGTTTAAGGCCTGCCTGGACTATGTGAGACACTGTCTCAAAAAAAAGCAACACAGTGCTTGGTATATAGGCCTGGTTCAATTAAATTTCAGACTCTCTAATTTCAGTCACTGTCATCCAGGATCCCCTGCACTTAGAATGGCAGTTTCTCATCTTTATTTTCCTCATGATTTTCTTTACGGAGTAAGAAAGAAAAAGACAGCAGTCTTATTAAGAACCCCCTTGTCTTGGCATGCTAGGCATCTCCCTATAGGCTTGCATCAGAGCCACTGAGGCTGGGTGGCCTGGGACTAGTCTTCATTTGCAGCGCTCTGCTGATCCCCACCTACCTGTGCTTTGTGTGTGGCCTTTCTGTGCCTCTGGCCTTTTCTCAGGTCTGCAGTGCTGGAGGTTGGGGTGTTGCGAAGGAGACTGTCCAGGTGAGGCGGGGCTCAAGCTCCAGCAGGGTGGGGCACCTGGGCTCCTGCTGGGAACAGTTGTTAGCCTCCCAACCTGCTGTCCTTTCAGCTCAACACCCTGCTGCTGTTAGTCAGCTCCCTAATGAAGCTGGTCTTTGACTTCTGGGACAGCTGATTTCCAGGGGATTATTTGTATTACACACTTTAATGCTTTTTAATAGCAAATTTTTAATTAAATGGAAAGTCCTTTTGGAAGCAAGGGAGCAGCCGCAGCAGGACTCAGCATGAGGCACCGACTGAGACCCGAGGAGCAAAGTGAAGAGGGAGGTGGCAGGGCTTTGGGTAGCCTGACTGAGCCTTGGGTAGGTTGGGTGGGAGGGCAGCCGGGGGTCTGACTGTACTTCCTTCCCTCCATCCTGAAATCCTGTCATCTACAGGCTAGAGAAGGGAGTAGGGTTGAAAAGTCAGTTAGAATCAACTAAGGTAGGCAGTGTGATGTGTCGTCGTAGGCCCTGGATCCAACCCTGGCAAGCCTGTAAGTCCTCGGTTGTCAATTTGGAAAACACGGGAACTGTAAGGTGTACCGTGTCTTGTGGCATCTGGGTTGTATATTGTGCTTTCTGGCTGATCTTGCTTCTTCAGATGTAGAAGTCCGTCAGCCCTAAGGAGATAACCTAGAGAGGGCAGCCGTCTGGTCCTGCCAAAGAACAGACACCATGATTTCTTTGTGCCCAAGCGCTTCACCAGTTGGTTTGGTTTCAGGCCATTCCTGAAATGCTCTGGGAGGTGCTCCTGTAACTGCCCATTGGAGCAGAGGTCAAAGAGAGGGAGGGAGCCCTTTGTAACACAGGTTCCCCATCAAGAGAGTTCAGGCGAGGGAAGGGACAGGAGCATCCAGAAAGGCAGCCTGAACAAGTCTTGCTTGCATTAGAGTGATATGGGGTTGGCATTTAACCCAGAGGTGGCTTTGTGGGCAGAAGCTAGAGAAGAGACCTCAGAAGACTTCAGGTTGGTCTTCTGCCCAAGAGTTTTGGAGGCAGGGATTGGGAAGGAATTCTGCATGCCAGCCATTCCTTACACTTCGTGAAGTGCCCGAGTCTTCTCCACCTACTGCCCTCCTGGGCCCATCTGTGGTGCTGTTCTAGGTGCATTTGCGATTTCTCCTTGGCTCTGTTACTTTGCTGCTGAGCCTGTGGGCTGCCCCACCTTTATCCGAGGATGTGGCAAGAGTGGACCAGCTTTTGGAGTCAGGGGAGCCTAGCCTCAGATCTTGCTCTATCACTTAGTAGCTCCTTAGCTTTTGGCAAGAGATTTTTAAGTCTCTGAATCTCTGTGGTTCCCTTCTGTGAAAAATGGGAATAGCGGTTACTTCAGAGCAGTGTAATAAACTCCTTGAAGGCAGGCACTGTATCTGTCCTGTCCCTTCTAAATGCCACCACTGAGCCTGGGACCTAGCACACAGCATTGCCCAAGCTGTGCTTATGAAATCAGTAGTATATGACAAAAACTTAAAACCAAGGTCTGGCACATGGTATTGAATTCAATAAATAGTTATATTGCAACTGGATGTGACAATACATGCCTGTAGTCCCGGTACTTCAGAAGCTAAGGCAGGAGGATTGCCACAAGTTCCAGACGTGGCAAGCCCCTGTCTCAAAAATTAATAGTGACTGAGGATGTAGCTCAGTAGGTAGTGTTTGCCCAGCATGAATGAAGTCCTGGTTTCCGTCCCCAGCACCACATAAACCAGGTAGTATGGTATATGCCTATAATTACAGCGTTTGAGAAGTAGAGGCAGGAAGATCAGAGATGTTCAAGACCATCCTCAGCTCCCATAGCAACTTTGAGAGCAGCCTGGGCCATATGTAGACTCCATCTCAGAAACAGTTATTATGCTGGTTGCTTGAACATACAAGCAACAGTTTCTGTCTATGCGTGGCCCTCTGGGCTCGCCGTCTGCCACCCTGCTCCGTTTACCTTTCTGTTAGGCTTCACCTTTTTCTGCCCCTTCATGCTGCTGCTCCCTTGCGTTCTTCTGAAAGAGCTCTTGGACTTGTCCACCCTGTCTTTGTCTGTTCCTGTGTCATGCCTTGTATCCTAGGTCCACCTTCTGTGGCACTAGCCCCTCTAGGGATGCTCCTGCTTTTCTCCATCCTGACTGATTTCTTAGCCTTGGTCAGAGGTGGAACCCAAGCACTGTTCTCTTGCTGTGGCTGTGTAACCATGGCTTAGGAGCTGTTAGACATATTGATACTTTTCCCTGAAGCGTCTTCAGGAGCAAGCCCTGTGAGACTGACAGGATGGGGCCGGGTGGGGTTGCTGTGGAGAATAGGATTTCTGAGTTTTCTCTCTGTTAATCTCTGTCCCCATCTCCTCTCTTGCAGTGCGCCTCCATGACAGTATTTCTGAAGAAGGGTTTCACTACCTCGTGTTTGACCTGTAAGTGCCATTTTCTGAGGGTACGGGAACCATTCCCTTCAGCTGGCTGAAGATGAAAGCTTGGGAAAAGGCTAAACTGGGTCTTCAGCCTCTGCTGAAGGTTCCTTTCCATTGCTTGAGGAAAGAGACTTGATTTTGAACTTCCTGTGGGGAGGAGGGTAACAGTCCAAAGCCCCCCCAGAGCCTGAACCCTAGGATGGCACTGGTCTCAGCTCTCCGTTCTGCATCGCAAAGTGCGCACATGCTTGTTTCTTGTTTCTTGGTGTGTTGACCTTATTGGAACAGTAAGATACGACTCATTACATGTTCTTAAAATGTCTGGGAAATTGAAGGAAGCTTTTATTACTCATGAGCTAGGTTGGTCTCTTCTACTTTGGTTGTGTTCTGCTGTGTTAAAAGTGACTCTTTACCTCCTGGAAAGCTCTTTGGTGTGTATTGTCGTGGTTGAGTTTCTGCATCTGCGGTCTCTCACTATTTAACGTCAGCAGGAGGTCTGCCCTTGGACTGGTGGTGTGTATATTGGTCTTAGTAAAGCTGTGTCTTTCTGGATAGTTTGACTTTTTTTTTTTGGAGCCCTTTATCTTTGTCACTGAATGTTAGCGATTCTCTAGGTTATAGAAACAGAACCTTCAGGAAGGAAGGGAGAGCCCCCAGAAGTCCTATATCATTGAAGGATTGTGACTCTCTTACATGTTAGGTGCTGGAGTTGACCAAGGGACCCCCCACCTCCTCTGACCATTTCTTCTATTGGTTACAGTGTTACTGGCGGGGAGCTGTTTGAAGACATCGTGGCCAGAGAATACTACAGTGAAGCAGATGCCAGGTGAGAGAGAGCTGGTTCTTCTAGTGCAGCTCCTGAGTTCAACTTTGAAATAAGTTTTGGCCACCTTGGAGACCAGCGTTCTATCTAGTTTGAAAGTCTTTCGGGGAAGATCAGAGGAGCTTTTGACTAAATATGATTCTGTTGAATTGGGGTAGGATTGCATTCTGTGCATAGTATTAGAAGTTAAGATTCAATACCCCCATGAAATTTCTTTCACAGCCTCATTCAGGTTTTCTTTATCCTGTCATCCCAGAAATACCTTTTTCTTTGTGCTACCATGTACTCACAACACGCCAGAGAGGCCCTTTGTACCTCCCCTTTCTTTTGACAAATTCTAGTATGTACAAGCTCTTAACTAGGGTCCTGGACCAGAGATGGGGAAAGCAGGACTTCTGTCCTGGAGAGTGTGGAATCGAAGGGCTTCCTTGGTAGCTTTCAGCCTTTGTCACCTTGTCCCTTCACAGTCATGACCAGTTTTCAGCATGAGCCTCCTTCAGCTGTGGAAGTGTTCTCCAGTCCCATGGTTGCGGCCCCAACTCTCCATGGAAGCCAGTGGCTTCTTCATGTGACACAGCAGAATTCACCCATACCGTAGTGCTCAGGTGCTTGTTTGGCCTGCCTTGCCCACCATAGCTCTTCCTCCTTAGGATCTGTTTGGGGTTTTTTGGTTCGTTCTGCCTGAAGCTTATCTGGCTAATGTGGTAACCCAGGCTGCCTCTGAAGAGTAGGGGAGTGCAGCTTCCCCACGAATCTCTCAACCCTTAGCAGCCAATGTTTGCCGATCAACTTCAGATGCCTCAGCCTCAGGAAAAATTCTCAAGTAGAGAGATGAATTCCAGTGCCAGCAGGGGAGGACCAGGCTGTGGGCGGGAGGAGGCGGCAATAGCTCAGGGAGCTGGGGGTGGGGGGGACTGTACCAGTGGGCTTGGCCTGGCTCTGCTGGGACACTTCGCACTTTTGCCATTTTTGGCCAGAAGGCTCTCCCTGCTAGCCGGGCTCTGTTCTAATTATACATTTCTGTGGAGACTCGCCTCTGCAGCTCAGTCTTAAAGTTCCTTTGGCACACTCTTGGGCTCTATGCTGTAGGAGGTCCTGAGCCTCAGACTCTAGGTCTCATTACATCTCTTGACCCCTTGGCTCTTGGCTCTTGTTTAGGAACCTCAGCATCCTCCAGATTTCAGAGAAAGAAATCATAAGTGCAGGTCACCCAGGCCAGCACATCTGGATACTCCGAAGACCTTTCGAGCACACCTGGTCGAGGCTGATGGCAGGTCATGGGCTCTTAAGGCCAGCCTTCCTCCACTTCAGTGGTACTGACCTTTAAGCCAGATCACTTTTTTGATGTGAAGGTCTATGCTATGCATGATAGAACTTAGAAGCATCCCTGGCTAGTAGATATCCCCTCTCCAGGTTGTGTCAATCAGAATTGTCTCTAGCCATTGCTAGATGTTCCCTGGAGAACAGACTCACCCCACTTGGAAACCACTGTACCCGCACCTGCTGCCAGGAATTCAGCTGCAGGGCTGACAGGAAGGTTTGAGGGATGGACAGCTTGCTCCAAGAAATAGTAACTAAATGTGATTTTAAGCTAGGTTGCATTTTTCTATGCAAAATTATTGGAAATGCTGGGCAGTTGCTCTATTCAGAGCCCTCTTAAATACTCCTTATGAGTAAAGGAAAGGAAGGAACTGGATATTCTCACTTCTTAGTCTCATGGAAATAAATTGGTTGTATTGGATCTTTATGATCTAAATAGACCATGGTGTTTTTGTTCTAGTCTCTCTCTGCCGCTTAGTGTGTCACCCTGGAAAAAGAGCTTAATCTACCTGGGACTTGGTTTCCTTTCCTGGGAAATAAGTGATGATATGGATGAGGAAAAAAGGGAACTCTGAGCTGGCTGGTGTGGTACATGCTTGTAATTGGAGCAGTCAAGAGGCTGAGGTGGGGAGGTCATGAGTTCTAGGCCAGCCTGGGCTACAGAGTAGAAAGTTGCAGGCCAGCTTATGCTACATAGCAGGACCCTGCCTCAAAACAAAAAATGAAAGAAAGGAAGAGAAAACCTTTTTACGCTGTTGGTATTGTAAATTAGTATAGTCATTTTTGGAAAACAGTGTGGATGTTTCTCAAAAAACACTAAAAATAGAACTACCATATGATCCAGCAATCCCACTACTGGGTAAATAACCCAAAGGAACTGAAATCAGTATGTTAAAGAAATGTCTGCACTTCACATTCATTGCAGCATTATTCACAAAAGCCAAGATACGGAAACAACCTAAGTGTCCATCATAGATGAATGGATATTAAAAATGTGGCACATATTCTTATGCCTTAAAAAGCTCCAACAATTCTGTCGTTTATGACAACATAGATGAGCCTTGAGGACATTATGTTAAATGAAATAAACCAGGCACAGGAAGATAAATACCACATGATCTCACTCACATGTGGAATCTAAAAAAAGATGATGTCATATAAGTAGACTGGTGGTGAGTGGGGGTGGATAGGGATGCTGATGAGGAAGGAGTGGGTTCTAGTATCTTATCTCACAGCAGGTGACTGGTTAGCAATACTGTGGAATATATAAAAAAGGATTTTAACTATGCTCACCAGAAAGACTTGATAAATATTTGAGGTGATAAATACGTTACCAAGTCTGATGTGATCATCCTCACAATGTACACACATCAAAATGTCACATTGTCCCTCATAAGTAGACACAGTTAGTTTGCAATGAAAAAAATACAATAAAATTTGAAACATAAAATAGGTTGAGCTAGATGATATCCAAGGCCCGGGGTTCTAGCTAATTTGAGTTCAGTGAGTGTGGTCTCAGATGAGGTGGGTTTACCCCTGCACTTAGGTTTCTGTTCCTTCTGCTTTTGCAGCCACTGTATACACCAGATTCTGGAGAGTGTTAACCACATCCACCAGCATGACATTGTCCACAGGGACCTGAAGGTACTACTACCCAGACTCCCCTCATGCCTCCTGCTTGTGACATGGTGGCGCCACCTGGCGCCAGGAAGTGGTACTGTGTGAGCCCAAGGTAGGTACCTCGGGCACTCCGATGGGTGCGTCATAAGGCCCTTCTTCTTCCTATAGCCTGAGAACTTGCTGCTGGCAAGTAAATGCAAGGGTGCTGCAGTCAAGCTGGCTGACTTCGGCCTCGCCATCGAAGTACAGGGGGAGCAGCAGGCTTGGTTTGGTAAGGGTGACCCTGTCTTTTGGGGATGCAGCCCCCGCCCCTCCTCCTTTCCCTGATCTGCCTGCCTCTTTCAGACCTAGAAGCCAGGCCTTTAATGGTCCTGGCCTTTTCATAGAGTGGAGGAGGCTGGGAGGGCACAGAGCTCCCTCCTGGCCCTTCATGACTCAGTACAGTGAGTCTAACTGCTGAGAGCATACATTCTTGCTGCCTCTGGGGAGGCGGTGGATGGAGTTCTTGGTAGGCACAAGGACTTGCCCTCTGATTTAGATTCCAGGCACTACAAGAAGCTCAGCCTGTCATAGCTTGTAGCCTGTGTGTGGACGGTCTATGTAGCAAAAGCAACAGGCATAGGAAGGGCTTTGGAGGAAATTGTGGATGTGAATTTGCTGAGAGAGAAAGTGGGTTCAGTGTGGCTCTGCCCTCTCTTCTGCTACAGGTTTTGCTGGCACCCCAGGTTACTTGTCCCCTGAGGTCTTGAGGAAAGATCCCTATGGAAAGCCTGTGGATATCTGGGCCTGCGGTAAGCCCATTCCACACCCTCAGCTTTTTTGGTGTTAAGGGCCCTTGGCTTCCGGTGATGGTGAAAAAAGAAGCATTACTATTCTTTGTGGATTCCACAAGCACCTGCTGTATGTGAAATCATGGTGTTCGCGCTCATTCCCCTGGGAGGGCTGTTCCCATCACACCCTCCTCCCCAAGTAACTTCCTGGATTATGTTGCATCCTTCTTGGAGAGGGATTTGCCCACACCTTAGAGTATAGATTGTGCCTAAAGAAGTCTCTGACGTGGCTTGGTGACGTGAGGAATGAGACACAGCAGAAGGGGCTAGTGGCTCATCATTATCTGCTGACATCCACCTCTCACTCTGGCCTGCCCTTGCTTTTCTGGGTGGTTCTGAGCCCTGCATGGCCTTTCTTGGTTCCTCAGGGAAGTAGGTGACTGACCCCAGTGTGTTCTGTCTCGCAGGGGTCATCCTGTATATCCTCCTGGTGGGCTACCCTCCCTTCTGGGATGAGGATCAGCACAAGCTGTATCAGCAGATCAAAGCTGGAGCCTACGATGTAAGGATGGGTTTTCTAAGAGCTGAGCGAGCACTCCTGGAAGGACAGATTTCCTGCCCCTAAGGGTCTGTCCAAGGGAGTGGTGTGTTGTTGTCACTTGATAACAAGGTGTCAGGGGACTTTGAGGACCCAAGGATGGGCATACAGGACTCAATTCTTGCCACCCTATATACAGGGAAAAAATTTTTTTGCATCCTTCTTGGTAACCGTAAAATAAGGAACTCACTGGAGCCCTTTGACCTATTTCTATAAAGAATGGAGAAGCCTTGTAGTGTTGTTGTCACTCGGGGAGAATTCCGGAGCCCCTCCTCTGCGTTGGTACTTGAAGCAGAGAATGTTAGAGTTCCTCCTTTCTCTCCTGTGATACGCTGGTACTCTAACCATGATTGTTCTGTCATCCTTTCCAATTCTTTATGACACAGTTTCTGAGATAGTCACAGGACTTCTCCAACTCTTGGGTACCACAGAGTATCCAGTTATAAGTGTTGGACTGTAAACAGCCTGTATTTCAAGGTGCAAGGCTCACAAATTTCCTGTCGCCCTTTCCCCTGTTCCTGCTCCTTAGTTCCCATCACCAGAATGGGACACGGTGACTCCTGAAGCCAAGAACTTGATCAACCAGATGCTGACCATAAACCCAGCTAAGCGCATCACAGCTGACCAGGCTCTCAAGCACCCATGGGTCTGTGTAAGTATCTTTGTCCCGGTTTTGGATATCGGGGTGGCAGCCCTCACGTCCCGCTTTTTATGCCTTTTAAAAACACAGACCTACACAGCAGAGCATCCTGCTCATCCCTGAGCAAGGATTCAGAAGAAGAGCAGGGGAACAAGTAGAGGTCAGAGTCAATACATATCGTCAGGGGTACTCGAGGAGACAAAAGAGGCCAGGAGGCCTTTTTGTACTTGTCTCCCCTACGTGTTGCTGTGAGGCTGTAATTTACTTCTGTTCTTGAATTAGGGCTTAGGTTGACCCTTGCAGACTCTAGGTAGTTGATGGTAAAAAACATCTGGTACCCAGTGTGAATTCCCAAACTTAGGGCATACTCAGGTCACCACTCTTAACAGAGCTGGGACCAGGACCCATTGAATAAACCAAAGAGGCTTCTGAGCTATTAAAAAGAGCATCCCGAATCTTAGTCATGAAACTCCTGTGCTGAATTCCTAGGAAAGCCCCCTAGACTGTCAGTGTGGGTTGATAAACTCTGTTTCCACACGTAGTTCTGTCAAGCTGAGATATCTATTTCCAGACAGAGGAAAGGGTCTGGTATAGTTAGGCATCGTGACAACCATGATGTGTTTGTTTAGTTGTCATTTCCTATGTTTATTGAATGTCTCTTTGGTGCTGGTCACCAGGCAGGTGCTGCAGATGAATGAGACGTGGTCTCTGCCCCAAAGATCTGGGGAAATAGGCATTCAGACAAACAGCCATACTTATAAAGTGACAAGTATACAGAGGATTCTAACAAGTGCAGGAATTTCTTCTGCCCCTGGTGGGCATTGGGGTCACCAGAGCTTTGTAGAGAAGGTGACCTCTGTTCTGGTTCTTGGCAGATGACTAAGAGTTTCCCCAAGATGTTAGCTTGCAGACGGAGGCGAGCGCGGAGAGAGGGAGAGGCCATGGGAAGTTGTCGCCTGTAAGGAATGTTAAGTAGCTTGGTTTTCAGTGAGGCTGTGACTGTAAGAATGTACCAGAATGAGGCAAAAAAAGATTCCATGATATACAAGTTTCTGCCTAAAGGGTTGAGATTTGATTCTGAAAGCATAGGGAGCCATTTAAGGGCTTTCAAGGGAGTATAAAATTTGCATTTCACATCACTTTGGATGCTACGTAGAACATGGAATTGATGAGGCCAGAGTCTGGAGGTTGAGCGCAAAAGAAACTGTCATAACTGTCTGAGCAACCCAGATAAGTTCTTAGCTGAGGCTGGACATGGACAAGTGGGCAGTGATGTCTAAAGGGTTTAGTGACCAGTGGACTTGGTGAGTGAAAGAGCGCATTGATGACTATTGCTAGGTTTTGATTTGAACAGTGAGCAGATGGTTGTAGAATTCACAGACCTAGAAGATGATGACTTAGTTTTGCAGACACTGAATATGGTATCAGGAAATTACCAGCTGAGATACCTGGTGGGCTGAGGGTGTGACTTAGTGGTAGAGTGCTTTCTTGGCATGAACAAAGCCCTGGGTTCTGTCCAGCACCACAAAAAGTAAGAGGGGCGGGGCCTGCCTGTGGAGATTAGAATGAAACGTTGGAGATGCACGTGGCCTTTCTGTGCAGGTGCTGTTGGGTTCTAGGATATATGGGATTGTTCTTGTGCTGATTGGATTCTTACTGTGAGCTTGTGTTACTCCAGTAAGAGATGAGACGGCCATGAAATACCAGCATTTAAGAACAGGGAGAATTACAGGAGCCAGACAAAGGGACTGAGGATGAGAACTCCAATAACTGAAGAAGATGCAAGTCGTCTCAGTGAAAGACCAAGCACTAGATGCAGAAGAGTCCCTGCTCTGACCAATGAGAGGCCGTTGTTTCTTTCCCGCTCCTCTGTCTGTGAAATGCTGTTTGTCCTGAGGTGAAGAGGGGGAGGCTGAGGAGGGCTCTGAGAAGCTAGAAAATGGAGGCAGAAAGTAGTATTCCTTAGGGGGGAAGATGGGTCCGGGCATTGGGGGTTTGTGGTTGATATATATTTACATATTAACGTGCAGGGTTAATTGTGATCATTCAGTACATGCCAACTATGTGCACAAATTCCCCTTCCCCCTCTGTCTCCCTACCTGCCCAGTCTCCGGTAATCACCATTCTTACTTGTTCATACTTTCAGACTGACTTTTTTTTCAAGGTTCCATATTGAGAGAGAACATGTAGCACCTGTCTGTGTATCTGGCGTGTTTTGCTTAATGTCATGTCCTCCTAGTCCACTGTTTTTTGTTGTTGTTGTTTTTTAAAGATTTTCTTAGGGGAGCAGTTTGAATATAATCTATAGATTACACAGAAGAATCTAGTAAAGAGGAAGACAAATTGAGGAAGCAAAGACTTGGAGAGCAAAAAGAGAGGGATTCCTGAGCCCAGCTCAGAGGTCCACCTTGGGCATAAGGAAGGACATTCCTGAGACTTGATTGAGTTAGGTTGGGGAGGTGGAGATCAGCTGGGGGACAGAGGCTGCAGCAGAAACAAGATGGATAAAGTGGCCTCTAGTTTCTCTGTGCAGACTTTTGCACAGAGGAAGAGGTGGGAGAAGGTAGAGAAGGGTGGCGGCTGTCTCACAGTCCTGTAGCACCCCTGAGGACACTGCCCTATTATGACATTAAACGTATATCAGTGACCCTAAGTCATCAAGGAAATGCAGACCACATCTAGTGGACTCAGTTTAAGGAGGCAAAGAAGTTGGCAATAAAAACTCTGCGGGGGAAAAAAAAAAAAAATCCATCCAAAATGATGAAAAAAACTGGGCACACATCTGTAATCCCAGCACTTGGGAGGCTGAGGCAGAAGGATCGTGGGTCAAGGCTAGCCTGGGCCTGCAATAGCAAGGCCTTGTCTCATAGAAAAACAAACCGAATTGCTGCTTCAAGGTAAAAGATTCCCAGCTTCTCAGAACATAGCTTGGTTAAGATGTTACGGGATGTATTTAGAGAGGCTCTTGGAAGGACTGAACACTGTAGAGAAAGGAGCCTGCCTGTCTGTCCCTCCCTGCATGAAATCTGGACCTACAGCAAGTGCTCACTAAAAAGTTGTTGACAAAGTAACTGAGCCAGGATCATAGCACACCAGATACCCTCTCTCATTCCCAGACGCCCTTGGAAAGCTCCTTCGGCCCCCAGACCTCCCATTAGTTATTGGTTGTCTTCTTGTTCCGATTGTCCTTACATAACCTTGAGTTTGGGGGAGTACTTTAGTTCTAAAAGCATTTTCATGTCTGACCTTATTTGACCTTTAGAGTAGCACTGTGGTGGCTGAGTGCGTGACCCTGTCCTGGTACAGCCAGCAGTGCTGGGACTAAGATGAGGGGCAGAAGATATGTTCTGCAGAATTTCACAAGCCTGTCTGTTTGGCTTCCAGCAACGATCCACAGTGGCCTCCATGATGCATCGCCAAGAGACGGTGGAATGCTTACGCAAATTCAATGCCCGGAGAAAACTGAAGGTGAGTCTCAACTTACTCATAGAAGGAAGCTACCCTCCTCCTGGAGCTGGGCTGGGAAGGTCGTTCATCTTGGGGCACCAGAACTCTCACGGCTTTAGGCTCTAGCCAGGAACTGCCTTTGCCTGAGGCCAGGCTGTCCTTTTCTCGGGTCCATTTGACCTCATAGGACTGTTTTCTTTCCCCAGGGTGCCATCCTCACGACCATGCTTGTCTCCAGGAACTTTTCAGGTATGTGTTCCCAGCTGGGCACTTGAGTTCTGTGGAGGTGAGTGGGATGGGAGTGAAGCGCGGCCAGTCTGGAAGCGCAGGTGTCTCGGGCAACACCTCTGTTTGGAGGGGCTGCTGCTGCTGGGTCTGTTACAAAGATATGGGGGAGGCTGCTCTGGGGCTCCAGTTTATGAGTCCTGTTCCTTCAGACTTCCCAAGAGGAGCCTGCCCAGCCTCCTATGTACCTTGTCCCTGTGTGATTTGAATTCTCTCAAGATTCCTGAGCACTTTTAAGATTTTAGTCAGTTCATGATATCAGAGAAAGGAAAAAGAAAGATGAGACACAGTGAGTCTTCTCAGTTGCACCCACTAAGATGATCTCTTACTTCATTGTGTCCAAGCAGAGATGTCTAATAGAAATTATCCCAGATATGCCAGGCAAGGTAGCACATCCCTTTAATCCCAGCACTGGGGATTCAGGGGCAGGTGGGTCTCTGTGAGATCAAGGCCAGTCTGGTCCACATAGCTAGAGGTGCTAGGGACATCTTGTCTCACAGAAAAACAAAATAAGCAAACCAAAAAGAAATTATTCCAGATGTTTAAAGCTTTCACAATGACCAAAGCTTAAAATGCCCTCTGTGACACCTAGTATTAAAGTGGAGAAATGGGAGAATGGCTGGTTGGAGGGAAAGGAATAGATTTGCATGAGGAATTGGGAGAGTTGTTGGGTCAGTAATTTGTAAATCACACTTGACATTGCTTTTTAAGATGCAAGACACTCCAGTCCCCTCTGCCCCGTTCTCTCCTCTGCCCATGGCTCGCCCTCAGTTGGGAGCATAGTGGCTTTTCTATGAGGAAAAGTTTAAAGTCAAGACTTAACTAAAGACAGAGGTCTCTCCCTGCCTTGCTGTCGCCCTTGGTCTCCCCTTCCTCTAACCCCAGCCTCACTGTTTGGATTCAAGACCACCTTTCTCATCCTCTAACAAGACTCCTTCCCTTGCTTACTTCCTGCACTGCCGTGGAGAGGGGCTTGTGTGGGATTGCCAGCCACCCACCAGGCATGGTGGGCAGTCACTCTGGCCAGGGCTTGCTTCCTTCAGCTCAAGTCTTGATGGGCTCGACTGTGCTGGAACCTGGTTCTGGGTAACCGGAGGGCTTTGGCTTAGAGGAGGCTTCAGGCAGAGGACTAGGGCTTCACAAGCTCCATCCAGAATGACAGGGCAGTGAGACCAGGATGACCCTGATTCGGAGGCTCATTCCCATGCTGGGGGGACAGCCTAGGGAAAGGTCATGGTCTCACAAGGGGAACAGGAGCCTATGGCGGTCTACCACCCACAGAGATGGAGTTGTGGCCCCACGCTGTGCTTCATATTCTGTAATTACATTCAGCTTTTACTTCCTGGGTTTAAGAGCCTTCCTAGAGGACACTCAAGGGCACATCTCTGCTGCCCATAGAGGTGATATTTCTTCTCTCCTCTGAGGCAAAGAAACGTGACGGCAGGCTGCTGCATCTCTTTTAGTCTGGCCAGCCAGAAACAAGTGCCCTGTCCCATGGCCTTGTCTCCACACCAGCCTCCTTCCCTGTTCCAGGAAATGAGTGTCCTGGTTTCAGGCAGTCAGACATTCTGTTAGGAGAAAGAGCCAATTCATTCTTAAAGAGCCTCCTGGCCTTTAAGCTCACTTTATCCTAGGTCAGAGGAGACAGAAATAAAACCCAAACAATAGTGCAAACATTCCAGTTTGCAGGTAGGGGACAGATGAGGACAATGCCTGTCTCCAGAAGCTTCTGCAGAAAGAGCTGTCTACAAGTATAATGAAGGAGTCACCTGTTTTCTTTGGGCTTGAGCTAGACTGTGTCCTGAGTTGATCCAAATGAGGGGTACAGTAGTAGCTTGACGCAGGGTAGCATCTAACCTCGACAGCCTTTGTTTTGTTTCTGGGGCTCATTTCTTGAGCACCTTCCCTCTTGGTGCACGGTGAAATACAGTCCATGCAAAGCTCTTGGCTACCTCCTTCAAGGAGAGAGACCTGTGCCTCTGAGGAGCTGGAGCTTACCTGTAGACATAGCTGCCCAAAGGCCATAATGTGAGCCTTCCCAGCCTGCAGTGCCTCTCTCCTATTTGAAATTTGGTAAAGTAAAAGGGCTGCTCCATGCTCTCCAATAATGGGCTCATTTAAACCAGAGCTTGGTTACCTAGAAAGGGCCCCTGCCTCCCTCCAGGTCAGGCTTTTACCTGAAGTGATCATGGGACAAGCACTGAAGCCCTTGCCATGAAGCAGAGGCATGGTATTCTCTTCACCCTGACCAAGCCTCTCAAGCCCCCAGACTGCTGCAGGGCTGGCTGCCTCTGCCTCCTCAGCCTGCCCCCCTGGTGCCTCCTCTCCCCCAGCTGGGCTGGCTTGGCCATGCCACCCGAGTCCTGCTGTGTGGGCGGCCAGCGGTTCCTCCGTCTCACGCTGGGGCATGCTCGCTGCTGACTGGCCCCCGTGGCTTTGCGGCAGCTCTGTACACTGAGAGACTGTATCCCCTCAGTTGGCAGGCAGAGCTCCGCCCCCGCCTCGCCTGCCGCGAGCGCCGCCGGCCTGGCCGGGCAAGGTACGTGGCATGAGTCCTCCCCGACCGCCTGCCTCGGCTCCCTGCCACCCCAACAGGAGGGCCAGCATGCCAGGCCCACTCACCAGGGAGGCGAGTCCCATGCTTGCGGGCTGAGATGGGCATGCCAGACGGACCACCTAACTTGGCATCTGCAAGCACATTGATGTTATGAAGCCCCTCTAACCAGCTGTGCATGCTAGGCGCTTGCCAACTCTCAGGAGGCAATAGCCTAGGGACTTGGAGCTGGACAGTAGGGGCCTTTCCTCCAGATCGCCCGAGGGCTTGACCTGCAAACGGCCCAGAGTGTCTAGTGCTAAGACTAGACTTCTGCAGTACCATTTCAGATCCTACAGAGCAAGCCATTCAACATTGTGAAATCTGGACTTTACAGGTCTAAAACAACTATGGGAGTACAGGATCCTCAGGGTCAGCCATCCCTCATCTTGAAACCTAGCCCTGCCGTACCCTAAGCTAATCATGTCAGCTCTTCCAGCCTCAATTTCCTCATTTCTGTGATGGAAAGAACAAATAGCACTGTGATGCTTAAGTTCATGTATGTTGTAGGTTCTCAACTCTGCCTTCACGGGACAACCAGCCACCTGAGAGCTCTTAAAACAAAATCTTGATTCCAGGGTTCTACTAGACCCAGACAAGTAAAAATCAGACTAGTAGATGGAACAGGCACAGGCATTTTTTAAAGCTCTCCTAATGATTCCAATGGGCAACGTGAGTTGAGAACCAGCTGATGTATTAGAGCAGTAGGAACATTTTGAAAAAAAGTTTTTCCCCCCCTAAATACAGCATGAATGGAAAAATGGAGATGACGGCCTTTTTTTTTTTTTTTTTTTTTTTTTTTGGAGCCAGTGTCTTGTGATGGAAGGACCCTTACTCTCACTATTAAAAGAATGCCACAGGAAGGCCACCTGAAGGACAGAGGGCAGAGCAATAGTCACAGCAATGATTGATGAACAATGGTTCCTATGTACCAAGCAATCTGCTAAGTGTTTTGGGGGTATGGTCTCATTGGACCCCCACCGCTGTCCTGTGACCTGGGTTTCATTTTATCCCATTTTATAGATAAAGAATTTGAAATTCAAAGTAGGTAAATACCTCACTCAGGGTCAGTCACACAACTAGCAAGTGGTGGTACCAAGATACAAATCTAGGGCAGACCAGGTGGATCAGACAGTTGGACTGATTCCATCTCCCTGTGCTTCCCAGAACTCTCCCACCCTCTGTCTGCTGCCTTCCTGTGGCCTTTGTGGCCTTCTGGTGTCACCAGTCACCTGGCATAGAGTTCATCAGCCTTGGGCATCATCCTATGCCTGGCTCGAATCTATTTGGCAGCTTATTATATGGGCCAGTCCACCTTGCTTCTGGATTAGAGAGTGGAGAAAGGGTAGCAGCTAGAACCCAATAAACCGGGTGAGGTCCTGCCCAGTGAAGGCTTCAGCCCCTTGGCAAAACCCTCCTGTAGGTGGTCCTGGTTTCTGTGTCTGTGACTGTCTGTCCTCACGTCTGGTCTCCTTCGTGAACCGTGACACTCTTCTTGAGAACACTCCGGAGATGTCTTGCATCCTTCCAGTGTGGCCATCCAGAGGACCTCCGTGGCATCTAGAAATGGAGCCCTCACCTTTCACCCTGGCACTCTGCTTCAAGGCCTGGGTGGAAGCTGTTGAGGGCAGCACTCCCAATGCCCAAGGCAGCTCTAGTACTGAATGTGTTTTCTCCTCCTGAGCACAGGGTATCTATTTCTGCTGAGCCCTCTTCCATGGCAGAGATCCTGGGGTGCCATGGTGCTGGCACCTTCAAGATGCCCCCACTTCAGAGGAGCTATACTGGAATGACCTCTTTTGGGGGCTTTGGACGACCCCAGTCCCCTTGTCGGCACAGCAGTCTCTTACAGATCTGGCTGCCAGACTTTAAGATGAGAGTGGTTGGGGTACAGGAAGACATGATTTGTCTCTTTCTTTTCACAGCTGCCAAAAGCCTATTGAACAAGAAGTCAGATGGTGGTGTCAAGGTAGGTATCTCTCTGGGCCTCTGACCAGAGATAGGTCTCTGTCCCATCTGGGGGGAGTCTAAGCACCTTGTTCTCCCCTTCCCCTGGAAGCTTGTCCTTGCAGATCTGCCTTAAACCAGAAGCCTTTGTGTTTAGAGCAGCAGGTTCCATTGACCTGAGAGAGAAGGGAGACATGTCTCCCCTGGCCTTAGTTAGAAAGAACAGATGCACAGCAAGTGATTCAAATTACCACTTCCCAGAGCTGCTCCTGAGCCTGGCTTCTACACACCAGCCCCATTTCCAGGCTGGTCTCTCTTAGGTTTCCAGTTTGTTTAGTCATTCAGTTAATCACCTCCCCGCTTTCTTTCCTTTTTAAATCACAATTCCTTTTAATCAAATAAACCAGAATCAGGCAGGGTACCACACTGAGAACTTGAAGTGACTCCTGTCTTCTGGGTGTTTTCCCAAATCTGTAAACCACTTTCGGAATCAAGGTCATACAGCCACTGAGTTGAAAGCACCTAAAGCGTCTTTGAGGAAGGGACATGGTTTGCCTCAGCTCGTTCCCACCTGGTGAGGGGGCTTTTCCTATATGGTCCCAGGAAGAGGAGGGCCCAGGGACCCATAGGGACTGATAAAAAGCCCTCCTGGGAGTAGTGGCTTGGCTGAGGTGAAGATGTACAACTGGGGGTTTCCGCAGGACACAGGTTGTGCATAGATGCCTTGGAGATAGAAAGAGTCACAAGGCTGGGATGTTGGAGAGGAATTCATGCTGTCTTGGAACCCACCAACTGATCCCACAGAGAATGTCAAACCAAAAAACCATCTAGACCTTCAAAACTAACACAAGCATAAATTGGGGTGTTCCCCAGGATTGTACGTCCACAGTTGAGTTCTATACGCCATTCTCCTCCCCGCCTCTTCCTCATTCCCTTATTCTTTGCATGCTTGCTTCTCTGCCCTTCTGCCCCTAGGAGGGACGCTTGGGCTCCCTCTTGCTGACAGGGAGTTGGGGTGGTGGGTAGGAGGTAGCCCCTTAGTTCTAGGCAAAATGAGTGAAGCCAAGTAGGGAAGGGCCATAGTTTTAGAGATTTTGAATATTTCTACCTAGGGAGGAAGCTAAAGTTAATCCATCTTTACAGAGTACTTAATACATACCTATTGGGTCTAGCACCGCATGTGATGGGTCTGAGGGGCATAGAGGAGGCCATGATGTTTTCATCTCTCCTTATAAAGAAGGAAATGAATGTACTTAGCTTCAGCTAAACCCTGCTATCTCTCCTTAATGGAGAAAGCTTAAGGGATGTAGGAAGATGAACCAACTTAGCAGTTGCCTCTAGGATTTGGAATTGGAGTTGAGGGCCACACAGAGGAACATCTGATTGTTTTCCCTTTGTACCCTCGAATACATTTTATTTAAAGTGAGATAGTATCACTCCTAGAATCGCATAACTAGCAAAGCACATTTTTATACATTCTCTTAAATACTGATGTTCTCTGTCCAACTAGAACACAGACCTGCGGTAGAGAGAGTTCAGGTGGGCATGGAGGCACATACCTGTTATCCCAGTACTTAGGAGGCAAGGCAGGAAGGTAGTGCTTTTGAGGCCAGCCTGGGCTATATATAGCAAGACCCTATCTTTTTTTTTTTTTAAAGATAGTGTTTCTCTGTAGCCCCAGCTGGCCTGGAACTTGCTATGTAGACAAGACTGGCCTCAGAGATCCTCCTGCCTCTCAAGTGCTGAGATTAAAGGCATGTACTATCATGTCAGGCTCAAGACTCTATTTTTTAATTAATCAAAAATATAGAGAGGTTAGGGTTGGGCACTTTCTGAGTTTGAGGCCAACCTGGTCTACATAATGAGTTCCAGCCCAGCTAGAGCTACACAGTGAAGCCCTGTCTACAAACAAACAACAAAAATGTAGAAAAAGGAAGGGAAGGGGAGAGGAGGAGTCAAAATTATGTCCGAGGCTGTGGGGATGAGGCTATACAGCTCAGTGATAGAGCATAGCAAGCTCCTGTGTTTGATTCCCAGCACTGCAAAAACCAAAATAGCTAGATTAGTCTAACTGAGCAATGGAATTAGAGGCTTGCGTGTTAGGCTATGGAAAATACTGTTGGCCACTTAATGAGGAAGCCGTGATAAGAATAATGATTTTAAAAAAACTGTTACAGGAGGGAGGTGTGCTTAATATGCACAAGGTCCTAGGTTCAATCCCTAACACAAGGAAAATAGAATTGAGTGTTCATAGAGGAATGGAGGAAGGGAAGAGCTGTGCGCAGAGATCTGGAAGTTCAGAGGAAAAGGTGATGAGAAATAGCAAGAGGTGATAGTCAAAGTACTTGACCAGCATGGGTGGCACAGGTCCCAACTACTCAGAATGGAGGCTGCCTAACTACTAATCCAGCTGTACCCATGATACAGGGAATCTCTGCTCTAATTAGAGGAGTGCCCAAAGAGGCTCACATTGGATCTGGATGATTTTTAAAAGGATCCACAGGCTGTACTGCTGTCATCTTTGCATTCTGGAGTCCACAGTAGGAAGGTCAAAAAGTCACGTCCAGCCTGGGCTACGTAGCACAACACTGTCAAGGTTTCCAGCCTTAACTGTTGAACAGATCAGTGGTACTTCTGCTAGAGATCCTCTGAGTGATTGTGAAGAAAATGCCCATTTGGGTTGTAAGAGTTTTGTCTTGATTACATTAAGGTTAAGAAAAGGGTAGAGTGTCTGGTGGAGATGTTTTTAAAGGCTCTGGAAACCACCTGGTGCAGCCCAGGGAAGAGTAGAGTCTAGCACTGGACATGAGGCTCTCCTCTCTGCTGGCGGGTATTGGATGCCTGCTCTGTGCCTCAGGAGCCAGGAAGGCAGCCCCCGTCTGTTCTTGCAGGTATCCATAGTGAGAGTGAGACGGCGGCCACCAGTTGTAGTGTAGTCTGATAAATTCCCCATGCACAAGAGGCTCAGAAAGGGGGCAGAGAGATAAGCCTCTAAATTAAGTCATAAAAGCGTAGCCTGGGAACTTTGAAGGAGTAGTTGGGCTTTGCCCTGTTGAGAAGGGAGAAGGATATTCCAAGCAAAGGAGCTAGCATGTGTGAAGATGCCCAAGTTTGAAACTGTGTAATGAGCTGGGAAACTTCTGTATGTTCTGGATGGCTGAAGGGCAGAATAGGATTTGAAATACAGCAAGGTCTGCTGAGCTAAAGGAGACAGGATAGATGTGTTTGGTTGATTCTGGGTATTTGCTTGCTTGCTTTTTGAAGCACGGTTTCATGTAACCCAGGCTAATCTTGAATTCACTTCATAGCTGAGGATGACCTTGAACTCTTGATCTTCCTGCCTGCACCTCCACCTTTGTGAACTAGATTTCTAGCACACTCAAAACTTTCCAGGTACTAGTCCCAAAATGATTGTTGAGTATAATCCTATAACATTAACCTAAGAAGCTAATTATAATACCTACAAATTCCAGAGCTAGGGGCATATCTCAGTGGTAAAGTACTTGCTTAGCATAAATAAGGTCTTGGGTTTGATCCTGGCACCGTAAAAATAAAACAAATCCAGATTCCAGCCTGAAATTCTAATTCCAGAGGACTGGAATGGGAGATAGAATCAACTGTTGAATTTTAATACATTCCTTTGCACATAAATCTAAAGCCTGTGAAAGTTTAAGGGTCTGATAAAAGGACAGTTGGGACTCAGGTATTATTAAGGGACTAATAAGAGATTTCAGCAAAGGAAATGGAGAAAGAACCAAGGCTAGAGAAGGGTCAGTGTGCAGCAGTGTTAGATGTTACAGGAATGCTGAGGAGCAGAACCCCTGAACAAACGGGAGTGTGTGGGGAGCCTAGCCCTGTGTGTCTTGCCATGGTGTGTGCTAGGTAAATGAGTTGTAGGCTATGCTTCTTTGAGAAAAGGGTTTCAATATCATGATGGGATAAGTGGCCAAGACCAAGTGTTTAAGGAAAGGATGGCCAAAGCTAGCAACAACCAAGGTTGTAAATATAGCTCAGTCATAGGGCATTTGCCTAGCATGCCCAAGGCCCTGAGTTCTAGCCCCAGCCCTAGTGGTTAGAGGGGAGATTGGAAGTGAGGGTGGTAACAACAGATGATTGGAAAAACAGTCACAGCGGGTGTGATGGAATGAGAATCTAATTAAAGAGTTTCTTTTTGGGGGGTCGAGGGGTTGAGACAGGGTCTTCCTATCGTCCCAGCTGGCCTGGAACTCGCTGGGTAGACAAGACTGTCCTCCATCTCACAGAGATCCACCTGCCTCTGCCTCCTGACTCCTGGGATTAAAGACATGTGCCACCACACCCAGCTTAACAAATGGGAATCCCTGTTAAAAACCTAGTAGAAAGATGATCAAGAAGGACTGGTTGACCATGTGAACATTGGAAAACAGAACACATTTAGCCTTATTACTACCAAAGACATGAAAATTAAACCGAGGCATGAAAATTGAACTGAGGCACCGTTTTCTGATTCTCATAGTATGATAGCCAGAACTACAGTTGGTCAGAACCATGCAGATGTTTCTACCTTTTTTATCTTGTAATTTTACTTCTGGGAATTTTTCCTAAGACTTCTCCCAAAGAATTAATTCACAGTTGGAGAAGCTGAAAGCAAAAAGAGGTTCTACATGACATTATGTGCAAAGATTGAAGACTTTCAAAAGCCAGTCGAAAATGACTAAATAATAATGAGAAATCCATTTAGTGAACTGTTAGAGAGCTACTCACGTTGGGCTGGAGAGATGACTCAGGGGTTAAGAGTGCCTGATGCTCTTACAGAGGACTGCGGTTCATTCTCAGTACTCACCTTGGGCAGCCTGGATCCGACGCCTGCTTCTGGTCTTCATGGCCACCTGCACACACGTTTACATAAACACACAAATAAAAATAAAATATCTCAGTGGTAGAGTACATGGCGAGCATGGTAGCCCACACCTTTCATCCTAGCATTCAAGAGAAACAGGAGGCTCTCTGAGGCCAACCTGGTCTACATAGCAAGTTCTAAGACCCTACCCCCAAAAAAGAAAAGAAAAAGCCAGAGAAACAAACAAAACAACAATAACAAAAAAACTACCCAAAACAAAATCTGGCATGGTGGTGAACACCTTTAATCTCAACACTAGGGAGGCAGAGGCAGGCCGATGTTTGTGAGTTCGAGGTTACCCAGTGCTGTATAGTGAGACCTTGTTTAAATTATTTTATTATTATTATTTTTTAAATTTTGTGTGTATGAGTGTTTCGCCTGCATGTAAGTGCACCCATGTTGTGCAGTGCCCAGAGGACAGAAGAGGGCATTGCATCCCCTGGAACTATAATTATGGATGGTTGTTATCTGCCATGTAGGTGTTGGGATTTCAACCCAGGTCTTCTGCAAGAACAGTTGGTGTCCTTAACCACTGAGCCATTTCTCCAGCCACAAGACCCCATTTAAAAAAAAGAAAAATCTTATATGGAACATTTCACAAATTTGTGTGTCATCCTTATGCAGGGCCCCATCAGTCTCTTACCATTTTAGTATATGTGCTGCTGAAGTGAGCACAGCAATAATGTCTTACAGTAAAGTCTGGGATGGTAAAAAAATACGCACTGTTGTCTAAATGGTGGAGTTCTATTTTATTTTTCTTGTTTATGTTTTTATGTATATGAGGGTTTTGTCTGCATGTATATAAGTGTACCCGTGTCACGAAATGCCAGTGGAAGCCAGAAGAGGGTGCTGGATCCCCTGGAAGAGGATGGTTGATAGCCACCATGTAGATGCTGGGAACCTAACCCAGGTCCTCTGCCAGAGGAGCCAGTGCTCTTAACTCCTGAGCCATCGTTTGAGCTTCTAAATTGGGTTTTTTAAATACTACATATTTGTAGATTCTTATTCAATATATGAAATTGAAACAGAAAAAAAAGAAAGAACACCTACGATGAAGTGTTAATTTTAATTTCAGTCAATAGTTGTTGGAAATTTTGGTAGGAT
This sequence comes from Eospalax fontanierii, assembly GCA_035773235.1. NCBI lineage: Eukaryota > Metazoa > Chordata > Mammalia > Rodentia > Spalacidae > Eospalax > Eospalax fontanierii. Next base: position 15,597,301 of record CM069540.1, on the reverse strand, counting down.
CTGGGTTCACATTTTTTCTGTACTTACCACACTATTCACCTAGACCATATACTAAAACTATTAGTAAATCAAAATACTTTGAATAAAAATCAAAATACAGGGCTGGAGAGATGGCTTAGCAGTTAGTAACACTAACTGCTCTTGTAGAGGACCTGGGACCCCTTCCCAGCACACACTTGATGGCTAGCTCCAAGCAAGTAGCTCCATCTGTAGCTCCAGTTCCAGGAGATCCAACACCCTCTCCTCAGCTCCACAGGCACTGCACGACATGAGTGCACTTACATGCAGGTAATACTTGGACACATAAAATAAAAATAATAGTAAGTAATGGGCTGGAGAGATGGCTCCAGTGGTTAAGAGCACTGGCTGTTCTTACAGAGGACTTGGGTTCAATTCCCAGCACCCACATGGTGGCTAACAACCATCTGTAACTCCAGTTCCAAGGGAATCTGTTGCTCTTTTCTGACCTTCACACACTGCGCAACACAGGTGCACTTACATGCAGGCAGTGCACTCACACATAAAATAATAAATAAAAATAATTTAAAAATAAAATGTGTTTTTTAAAAAATCAAAATGCTTTAGGACCTCAGCTACATAGTGAATTTAAGGCCAAGCTGGTCTATTGTGAGACCCTGTTTCTATATAAATAAACACAGACTTTAAAAAAAACTGAAAACCTGGCACTGGAAAGATGGCCTAGTGATAAAGAGCACTGACTGCTTTTGCAGAGGACCCAGGTTCAGTTCCCAGTAACCACATGGCAGCTAACAATCGGCTGTAACTCCAGTTCCAAGGAACCCGACACCCTCTCCTGGCCTCTGTAAGCATTGCATGCATGCGGTGCATTTACATACAGGCAGAACATCCATACAAATGAAATAAAAATAAATCAAGTTTTTGAGCCAGGTGTCATAGCACATGCCTTTAGTCCCAACACTCAGGAGACAGAGGCAAGTGGATCTCTCTGAGTTCATGGCCAGTCCAGTGTACATAGTGAGCTCCAGGCCAGCCGGGGCTACAGGGAGACCCTGTCTCAAAAAGAAAAAAAAAAAAAATCAATAAATAAATTTTTAAACTGAAAATACTATTTTTAAAGTAAAACATCAACCTGTGTGTCTTCCAGCTATGACATGTTTTAATTGCATAAGAAAAAGACTAAGAACAGTAAGGATTTTGGTAGAAATCGCCCAGATTTTCCCTTTTGATTTCCATATTGTTTGCAATGTGACTGTAATCCCTCTTATTCAGAAACATGTAGACCACAGTTAATAGTGTATTGGACAGAAAGGCTGAGGAAAGCAGAACACAAAGTGTGGGGAGTGCTCTCTTGAAGGGCCCAATGATGACCCGGGTTGCTCAGAACGTCCAGAGCTTCCAGCATTCTAGATTCCTCTAGAAACCACCTTCCCTTCCCAACTCCCTCTTCCTTGATTCCTTCTGATGACTGTCCATAGAAAAGTTCCTTTTACACTGCTTAAGAGCTGTGGGCAAAATGTTCAGAAAACTAGCATTGGTTTGAGCAGGTACTCTATCCCAAGCTCTTGATGTGGAGGACTTGAGATTCTGCTTAGTTTTCTTTGAAGGTCGATGCTAGTGACCTATGATCTGTGGAAAAGTGAGATTCACTTCTGAAGATAATAGAGAGAGACACACAAGTTCTAAAATTCTGAGAGGCCTCTCATCTTGGGCAACTTGGCACTCTGCTGGTTTCAGGCCAGAGTGGCATCTAAGCTTTCAGAAAAAAAGGAAAAGTTACAATGAAGTACTGTCTGAACATTTATTTATTTTCATTAGTATGGAAAAGAGGCTTGAACCCTTTTCCAGTATGAAACTTGAAATTTACATGCAATTTTTAAACAAAAGTGAGACATGGGCCTTTAAAAGTGAGCTGGCATTTAAACAGTGCTGCCGTGTTCTGGTTGAGGCGGAACCCAGCTGTGTGTGGCTGAGGGCAAAGCCCTGAAAAGATGGAGGAAGAAACTGAAAGATGGGTACTAAGAAACAGCCTTGGAGTGGAGAGGGGTGATCTTGGGTTTCCCTATAGAACCGTTTAGGACGAGCAGAGCCAACTAGGGGAAAGCTGGGAACATACCTCATGCAGTAGAAGCAATAGCTAGAAGGCCTCTGTTTTACAGCAAAATCCAGGTAAAAGCAACTCGTGATGGCCATTGACAATCAGCCACGGAAAATGACCAGAACCAAGACTGGGCCTGGTCACTGAGTGCCCCTTCTCAGCACCCTGATTGAGTGCAGGTTAGAGATGTGTTCTGCTGTAGCCTGGGGAAAAGCCAGACCTGATCAGCTCAGCACACATTTGTTGGTCTAATGTTAACTGTAAGACCTTTTGTTAGCCACTCAGGAACTTAGAAAGGCAAATAAGGTAATGGTCTTCCTTCAGAGCATCAGTACTAGCTGGGTATGGTGGCTCATGCCTGTAACCCCAGCACTTGGGAGGCTGAGGCCCAAGGGTTCAAAGTTTAAATAAACAAAGTTTATTTGTTTTGCTGTCTCAAAACAAACAATAGATAAAAACCAAGGAGCATGAATACTATTTGGGTAAACAGATAAGATAGTTGAATAGGAAGATAGACAAATAAGTAGGTAGAAAATAGCTATGAATGAAAGACAGCTCCCTCTTTGAGGGATAGTTTTGAAACTATCTCATGCTTGAGATGTTCAAGAGGCTAATGCAAGCTGAGCATGGAAACACACAGGAGAAAGCAAGAAGGTCGGGAGTTTAGTCATTCTGGTTATGCAGCTTAGTCAGCAGCAGCCTGAATCCTTGAATTCTTTCTCCAAAGACAAGCGAAAAAGGCTAATGCAAATTGCCATGTGTTGACACATGCCTGTAATCCAATCCCTTGGGAAGTTGAGGCAGGAGGATTGTAAATTTGAGGCCAGTCTAGACTATATAGCAAGACCCTGTCAGAACAGAACAGACTGCAAAAAAAGTTTTTCTTTTCCTTTCATTCAAGTCCAAATTATGGACTGCTATTTGTGTTTTAATATTTTTATTTATGTATGTGTGTGTGTGCTGCATTGTGTGAGTGCTGGGAAGCCAGATGAGGGTGTTGGATCCCCGGGAACCGGAGTTCTAGGTGGTTGTGAGCTGCCAGAAATGGGTGCTGGGAATTCTGCTCCTGTCCTCTGCAAGAGCAACAAGCTCTCTTAACCTCTGAGCTCTCTCCAACCCAAATTTATTTACTTTTAAATGTTTTTTATTAACATAATTTGCACATAATAGTGGCTTTCATTATGACACTTTCATACATGTACACATTCACCCCCCTACACACTCCCATTATCTTCTTAACCTTTAATATTTGTAGCCCCTTCCTAAACACATCTTCTAAAGCTTCAGAATGCCAGTCCTGTGAGGACAAAAGCCATTTCTCAGATGTGTTTACTGTGCCCAGAACAACCCTCAGTAAGTGTTAGATGTCGTTAAGTGAATGTCTGGAAGTCAAACAACAGACAAACATGTTCCCAGGGGACTCTGGCTCCTAGTGAGCTGATTATAAAAGTCATAATTACCCTTTACCTCTTAGCCTTCTGAGGTGTTATTTTCAGTGTGCTCTGTGCTCTTCATCTTAATGTTCCCGTTTCACATTGACTATAAAGCCTGTGAGCATCCAGGGGAGGTTGAGGAGTTGCAACTTTAGGCATTTGCCGTGGCTTCCCTCTCTGCAGCATTTGACCTTTACACGATGATTTGTCAGCACTCCTGTGTTTCCATTTTCCATTTCCAATAATTACAAAATAGTCAAATACTCAATTCTTTTAAACAAACATGGCCATTCTGACAAAAAACGGGATGTCAGACTTTAACTGTGATTTAAAGGTCCAGCATCTCTTTCTGAAAGACAGTTCAGGGCTGCATTGAAATCTGTTCTAAAGTAGAGCTTTCTGTAGCAGCTTTTGAGATCTCGCTGGTCGCTGGTCGCTGGCATTTCAGACAGTTGTAACACTGAGCCCCTGTAGGTGCACCAGTCCCATCGACCCAAACCTATTTCCGCAGCCAGATGTTAACTTTCCCACATACACCTGCCTTGATCTCCGTAAGAAGCTTTCCCTGAGGAAGGCTGAGACTTGGCAGAATACACCAAATCTGTGTTTGTGAACCTGACAGAAGAGGTCTCCAGGGGTGGAGGGGAGTGTGTGCCTCTTGTTCTGTGTGCTGTTTTAACACCTCTGGTGCTGGACTCCGGGTATCTTCCTCCTCCTCTTCTCCCTGGATGCGGAGCCCACGCTGGCGCACTAACCTGCAACGTCTCTGTGCCTCTCTTCTTACCTCGTCTTTCCCCTTCTTTCCCTTTTGCTGTGGTGTGTCCAGAAAAGGAAGTCGAGTTCCAGCGTGCACCTAATGGTGAGCCTTGCCTGCCCACCCGTCCACCCACTCCGTGCTGCCTGTGCCCGCCTGCCAGCCACGCAGACCCATTCTGCCATGTGCGTGTGCTTCATTCATACTCACTGCATGTCTGTGCTGTGTGGGCAGGTGTGGCCTGTCCTGCCAGGTGGGGCCATTGCCCACGGTCACACAGTGACCTCAGAAGTGGGCACTGGAAGGTGTGGTATGGCAGTCCTTGCTGTGGAGGTTGGGTGGCCTCTAGCAGCCCAGGGCAGGAGACAGAGCTTGTATGGACTTGGGACCAGGTGGCAGGCACAGAGAAAGAGATACCCCCCACCCTCTCAACCCCCACCCCCGCTTATATCGCTCAGGAGGTGAGGCCTGTTCACCAGTTATTATCAGCTGCTTCTTCAGGGCTGGCATCCAGTAGGCAGCCATGTGGTTAGGCTCCTGGCCCTGAACCTTGTTCTCCTGGCTTTTCAACTTTGAAAATCCTATTTTCCTACTAGGCCCAGGGTGGTAACCTGTTCACCCAGCCCTCGGGGGAACAGCTGTACTTACTGAGAGACTAAAGTTAATGCTTTTTTTTTTTTTTTTTTAAATCAAGGGAACACACAGCAGTCTAAGTCATTGTGAAGCCATCATTAAAACCAGGGGTGTGGTCACTTGGGTGTCATCTCAGCCCTCTACAGATAAGGAAGGTTTAATAGCCATCTTGGAGTCCCCGTCCCCTTGGAAGGTCTTAATGTCAGCTTTGTAGATAGGGCAGGCAGCCTTCTCCAGTCAACCAGGAAGCTGAGATAGGAGAGCTCTGGTCTCTGCTCTTTCATGAAGGGAAGAGAAGAGGAACAGCTGGTACGATTTTAGACCCACGGGGACCCCTTTCCAGCCTGCAGAGTTCAGTGTCATTTTTGTGTTGGCTCAAGATTCCATGCCTAGCCCTGGTTTTGGCGGGATCTCAGCCATTGACTGCAAGCTGGGGATGGATGGCTTCAGTTCTGGTCATGAGGTCTCCGCTGGGGAGTGCCTTCTGTTTATCCTGGGAGAGAAGAAACACATTCTGTCAACATTGTTTCATTTGTCTTGGTGTCCGTTGAAGAACTCATAAGGGTCATGCTGCTCCTTCGGCTAGATTCCACTGGGGCACCAGTGAGACCGAGCTACACCACTTAGGGACTCATAAGAGGCAGAGAGATTGATATGGTTCCCCTGCACTAGAGATCGACCTCCTTCCTCTCCAGCCTCTTCCCGCTCTTTCCTGGCTGTGCCGCTCTATAATGTTTTGAAAGGCAGGAAATATCCCTGGTGATTGTATTGCCATTAGGAATATTGGTTTGCTGGGCAGCTCATTTCCTGGGAGCTGCGTTCTGGGATTACAGCCATAGTCTCCAGTGAGATTTACCTGCCCCTGTTTGGAGCGCTGCCCTCACTTAACAGCTGGTCAAGTCTGAGGTTGATTGGGTAGAAGATACAATGCATGGCCCTGGCCCCTGAGACCTGTGGCTGTGTGTTACACCCAAAGTTGAATTCCACCCCTTTTCTCTCTCACCCCTTCTAGGTCAGGTATTGCTTACTCATCTTTCTCCTCCTCTTTTCACGCCAGGCTTCAGGCTGGTATTCTAAGGGGGAAAGAAGTGCAGGCACCAGGTCGGAAGGACAACAGGGGAGCCAGAATGTCTGAACTTTGTTCTGCTTTCTTCTAAGTCACCATCTTTTCCACCCAGCACGTGGATCCTGAATGTCTGGGTCTGGTGTGATTGCACAATGTCAAGGCACCTGTAATCAGCCAGCATTTCTGGAGAGATGCTTTAAAGCAAGTCTTTGGCTAGTCTCTCAGTATTGATGCTTCTAGAGCTAGGTCTCTGGGACTGTCCAAATGGTCCCTTCCTCCGATCATCTCTCCAATCATTGCTCATATTACATAGTGTTAGAGTGACCACCTCAGGCCTAGCACCTCTGGGCCAGACCAGGGGCAAGGGGGGTCTGGGAGTCAAATCTGAGCAACTTTGGTGAGTCTGGAGGAACTAAACCATCTGTTTTCTTGTCTCAGCCACAGAGCAACAACAAAAACAGTCTCGTAAGCCCAGCCCAAGAGCCGGCGCCCTTGCAGACGGCCATGGTACCTCCTGACTACAGCTTCTCCGCCTCTGCCCCTGGCTGCCTCCTGCTCCTTCCCTCTTCCTCTTCTTGCCTTACCCCACTAGGATTCCTCGCTTTTGTCATTTTTTTTATTCCAGTAGCGCAGGCTGCTCTGTGTGCTGTCCCGTAGGCCCTTGTCCTTCATTCCCCCGCCTGGCCACACTCCATCCTGCATGGCAGAACCACTGTTCCTGTACTTTTCGATGTTTTGCGGGGAAGAGTAATCAGGGCTATCAGCTAAGCCTTGTTGGCCCCAAGCTGGCACCCCCAGTGGGTCCACCTTGGGGGCAGGGAAGGTGCGTTACTTAACCAGGAGAGGGTAAGAGCTCTCTTGGTACCTGCTCATTAGTTCTTAGAGGCCTCCTTGTAGAACCTGCCTCTCCTTTGCATAGTCAAGAACAGGAAGATCCCTCACCTCTAGCTAGTGCCGAGGTCTTGGGGAGCCCTTCTGCTTTAGTTCTCTCTGGGCTTTTCCAGCGTGTTGTGTATCACAGAGCTCTCTCTGCTAGTAGTGGCTAACTAAAGAATTAGCAAGAAGGTGACTGGAAGAGGGGGGGAAGTGATCTTGCCTGCCATGCCTTGACTTCTCCTGGACCCTGGTGCTGTCTGCTATGGCACCCATAGGGCCGGCCCTTTGGGGGAGGCAGAAAGTGGGTGAAGTGGGCAGCTCCTTAAGCTCGGCTTGCTGAAGGGGCATCCTGAGTCTTTCTGGGAGACTTTATCATTCTGCTTCCCCTGATCACCCCTTGATGAGCTGTTGGCAGGGCCTGGCCTGTCCCCTGAGTCCCACAGCCCCTTGTGTACTTGCCCTTTGGGGCCCCAGTGTACAGAGAACCCTCCAAACCAACAAGATTCAAAGGCAGAAGCCCTTGTCCTCTCAGCTCCTCAGGCACCTGCTTCTGCAAGGTTTCTCCTTACCAGCCAGTGCTGTCAACTAAATCCAGGACTTCCTAGCTTTCTGGGAATCTTGTTGAGCCAGGATATTTTGTCTTATAGAGATGGCTGGTGGGCAGGCCTCTGTGGTAATCATAGGGTCTCTGAAGGTACTAGGGGAAGGGAGGGGGCCCTCAGGGAAGAGCTGAAGTCCCCAAATCAGGAGAGTAATTTTTAATCTTCTCTCACAGGAGCCACAAACCACTGTGGTGCACAATGCTACAGATGGGATCAAGGTGAGTGAATGGTCTCTGGGTCTGCTGCTTTCTGACTCGGCACAAAACAAATGGGCCCAGTCATTGAGGTCTGAGAGTTCTGTGGATGCCAACCACGGCTGCACCCCAAGGCAGAAGTATTTATGGAGGTCAGGCTGGAGGTAATGTGGGCCTGTCAGTTGTTCATTCTAGGGAAGGGTGCAGCATACTAGTCCTGAGCTTAAACTGTACAGGTGGATTGGTGTGGTATGAATCTTGGCCTTGGATCTCTGAGCAAGTCATTTAACCATTCAGCTTTCTCATTTGTAAAGTAGGGATAATAATAGTAGAACTTTCCTCCATGACTTAAGTTTAAGAATGAATGTTAACAAACAAACCATGGGTCTGGAGAGGTGGTTCAGGGGTTAAGAACACTTGCTATTTTTTAGAGGACCCAGGTTCGATTCCCAGCACCCACACGGCAGCTTTGTCATACCCTTCCAGTCTCGGAGGGCACTGCACACACACCAGTAAACATACTGGCAAGCAAAAGACTTGCACAAATAAAAATAGATTTAAAAAAAAAAGGACTTGAGAGATGACTTTGTGGATAATATGCTTGCTGAGCAAGCATGAGGACTGGCATTGGATCCCAAGAACCTGTGTAAAAGCCAGGTGGGCATGGTGGTCTAGCTAAACAGCCAACCCTTGAGAGGCAGAAACAGAGGGTGGCAGGGCCAAGCTGGCAAGCCAGACTAACTGAATTGGCAAACTCAAGGTTCAGCTCACGTGTGGACACATACAAACACATGCACACCATACAACGTGAAAAGCAAGAACAATACATGCACACCATACAACGTGAAAAGCAAGAACAATACATGCACACCATACAACGTGAAAAGCAAGAACAATACATGCACACCATACAACGTGAAAAGCAAGAACAATACATGCACACCATACAACCAGACTTGGAGCGTTCTTTGCAATGCCTCCCACCTTGTATTTTCAATAGCATGAGTAAGTAGGTATTGAACCCAACCATTCGCAGTTTTGCCTTACAGAGATGACAAGACAAATTTCTTTTCCTTAGGGGTGGAGGGAGTGGATAACAAACCAATAATCCAATAAGATAAAATCCAATAGTGATAAGTGCTCTGAAGAAAGTGGCACAAAGTAAAGAGAGTGAATGGGGCCTTTAATTAAGTGGTCAAGGGATGGCCTCTCAGGAGGGGATATCTGAACTAGAAATGAAACATCAGTGGGAAGGAGGCAGACAGGCAGACTGCCAGGCATAGTGGCCTATGCAGAGAGATCTGCAAGGGCAGAGGCCTGGCCATGCATAAGGGCTGGAAGAACCAAGCAGAGCTGAGCTTAGTGAGAAGGGCCAAAGGGTATGAACGTTAAAGAAGCAGGCAGGCTTTGCAGAATGGTTTCCATTTATTACAGCAGCAGTGAGAGGCTGTTGGTAGTTGGTAGCAGGGGGATATAAAATCTGATCGTATTTTATAAGGCAGAACTTGAAGGAAAAGGCAAGAAGTAAGGAGACCTGGGAGCTTTGGTAGCAATTCCGGTAGGAGATGTTGGCAACTTGCAGATTGGAGCTGTGACTTTGGAAAGAAGTGAGGCAAGGTGTTTATCTGAAGGTATAATGCTGGGTTTTATTTTAGACTGGCTGACGGGGATATGAGAGAAAGAGAAGAATCAAGGATAACTTTAGGCCAAGAGATGAGGCAGACTGGGCCATTTACTGAGGCAGGGAAGCTTAGGAAGGGCATTGGGAGCCCAGAGTTTGCTAGGTTAAGAGCAAGGGTGGAGGAAGTAGAAGTTCCTTTGGTTCCTCTGGCACCTTTCGTAAACCCACACTCTGCTTTTGTTTCCGCTTCTCCAAGCTTCCAAAGGCTGATCATATGTGTGTCTTTTTGGCCCACAGGGCTCCACAGAGAGTTGCAACACCACTACGGAAGATGAGGACCTCAAAGGTAGGTGCTGGTCCTTGGAGGGGAAGGGACCCCGCTGTGACCCAGGTGCCTCAACTCTGGTGGGCGTCCATAGATTATTGCTCTTTATCCCACAGGAGAGCTTGACATAAGAGCTACTTTCCATGTCCTGAGATATGAGCCTCTCATTTCCATCCCAAGTTTAGAGTAGCTAAATTAGCTATTCCCAGGTTCAAGGTCCTGAGAACTGTTGCTGTTGTTGATAATAATGTGACCATCCCAAAACAGAGGAATCTTGGGTCCCTGTAGAAGTAAGGTGACCAGTCTTCTTGGCTTTCCAAGACCAAGGCAATTCTCAGGGTATAGAACTTTGCATTTTAAGACTGAGACAAGAGGTAGAGGTACAGATCAGTAGCAAAGCACTTGCCTGGCATATGCAAGGCCTTGGACTCAATCCCCAGTACCACAAAACACAACAACAACAAAAGTAGGACAGGCCTGGACTCACCAGGACAAGTTGGCCACTCTGGTCCCGAGTTCTGGTCCTCAATGATGGAATCGGAACTGCTCTGGTGTCTGAAGTTACACTCAGCTGTCTTTCCAAGCTTGTGAAGACTACCAGCCTAAGCCTGGGGCTGGCCAGAGTGCCAGTGGCTATAGGGAGCACAGAGGCCAGACGAGTAGAACTCTTCCTGCTCAATGAGTTGGCCTCCTAGAATTGCTTCAGCAAGTGACCATCAGCCAGGCCATCAGAAGAAACAAGACATAGGACAGTACTGACAGCACACCCATGGACAGTACAGGGCACCAAATCTTTGAGAACCAGAAACCTCAAAAGTATGAGAATAGTATGGAATGGCTGCAGTGAGTGAGGTCAGGTCAGTTTGATGCTGACAGAATAGCAGGCACCTTTAGTGCTGGACTCTCGGTCTCCTGGCCTAACTCCCTCAAATACCTTCTCTGGAAGCAGGGGTCCTTGTACAGGCTGTTTTAAGGCTCCTTTGGAAGCCATGATCCCAGGTCTGCACCTTCTTGGTGCTCCCAGCTGGGAGGGCCTCTCAGGCAGAGGCGGCGGAGTGGGATGTGGTCCAGTGTCCACAGCAGTCCCAGGCGTCACCTTGCCCCGGCTCTGCAGTGCCATGGGCTCGGGTCCTGTCCGGCTTGCTCGCTCACCTGCCTTGTTCTGTTTGTTTTGGCTGCTCTGCCTTGCCCTGCCCTGCCCTGGCTGGCTAGCTGCCCCGCTCCGCACTGGGAATGGCAGCTCGGTGCCTGAAGGACGGAGCTCCCGGGACAGAACAGCCCCCTCTGCAGGCATGCAGCCCCAGCCTTCTCTCTGCTCCTCAGCCAGTAAGTGTGAGTGAGGCACATTCTGGTTTCCAGCTTCCTGGCTCATCCTGAAGACCCCCAAGAATCCCCCCCGAAGGGCTGTCAGCCTAGCCCTGCTCCTGTTAGCTTCAGGGGCACTTCCTCTGCCAGGGGTTGGGGACGTGCCGGAGGTATTGTTAATACCAGGCAGGGCCCTGAGTTTGGAGCCCAGAGAAGTTCCAGAAGAGTGGGTGGAAGAATATGGTATGGAAATGGGAAGTAGAAAGCCACTGGGATATGTAGCAGGCCTTGTTTTGGCAGCAGAAAGGAAGAACAATCAGAGGTCAGGTCTGTGATGGTGGGAGTGGGGGCCATGGTGCATCGCAGCAGCCGAGAACCATGGTTGGGGGTTTGGTATTTCCTGAGGCTCAGACATAATAAGAGCATGGCTTTTGGGTGAGACAGACAGAACTTTAAATCTTAGTATGCTAGCCCAGTGTGGTGGTAAAAACTAATTCTAACACTCAAGAGGCTGAGGCTGAAGGATCTTCATTTCAAGGCCAGCCTGGGCTACACAGTGAAACCCTGTCTCAAAAAGGGAAAAAAAATCATCCCAGCTATGGTATCTTTAAGTCTGTGAGATAGCTCCGCTTCCCAGATCTTCAGTAAAGTTGGAGGAGCGGGAGACACCCACCTGAAGCCTTGTTATGAAAAGTAAATAAATAAAACTAGGTTTCTGCACAATGCCTGGCAGGGTGACTGGAAGCTTCTATTTTTATCTGTAGTTTGTGCTAAAGGATGCCTCTCTTTGCTTCTTTGCCTCCCACTGTCTATCCTTATAGTTTCTAACCCCAGTCACCACTCACAGGGTCCTTGTCCTGTCCTCCAAATAGATTTGATTTGGCTTGTGGCGGGAGGTGTTGTGTGGACATTACCTGCTTGCTTCTTCAGAAAGGAAATAGAACTGGTTGGTTCCCGTAACCGTCTGCTTGCTCTCCCAGCGATGCCCACCCTGTGGCAGTCTCTGGAGTTTCTTCCTGGCTGTTCCACCCAGATAGTTTCCCTTGGCTGAGCTGGCCCAGCTCTGTAATGCTGGTACTGTTCTAATGCTGGCATTTGTCTGTCTTGTAGCCTCTTGCTCCTGTGAGGGAAGGCTGGTGGCCTGGGCCAGCCTGGGGCACCAGTTACAATCAGCCTAAATGCAGTCCAGGCTCACCCTTACTCTAGCGACACCCCTTGCTCATAGTGTCTCTGTAAATGAGCTCTGAGAGCAGGATGTCACCAGCCGTCCGTCCCTTGGCTTGCAATAGGGTAGGGATGGAGGGTGCCAACTCTACTGTCAGTCTTCTTTTGGATTTCTGTAGGGACATATCCTGACATGAGAGCTGGTAGAGATTTCTAGTTTTCTAAAGCTTGTCTGGGGTAAACAGCCATCTCTCTGGTGAGAGCTGTCAGGGATTTATACAGTTCCAAGATCCTTTATCTCAGAAAAGCCCTGTGGAAGAGATTAACAGTGTAAAGAGAATAAATTGTCCAGCCTAGCATTCTCTTTGCTTTTTTGGAGCCTTCATCTCTAAGTAGATTCTCTCATGCAGGTGCCCTAGGCAAGGTTCTGGACCACCAAATAAGGGCTACTGGTGGGCTGCAAGTGAGGTGGTAACTGAGACCTGACTGAGCCCCTCCTAGTTAGAGAAGTAAATGGTTAGAAACAGGAAACAGCCTTATCAGTTGCTTCTCAGAGAGGCTGAGCCCACTAGGGATGGGCTACACAGACTCACTAAAGGGTTCATGACATTACAGGCTCCTTAGCTGTTAAAAACAAGATATTTTCTGTAACCTGATTGTTGATGGAGAAAGTGGCAAAGGTCACAGAAAGTTGGTCCTTATCTCTGAGATGCCAAAGTGGATGGAAAGAAGAGTGGGCTCACTCTTTCTGCAAAGGGCCTTAAAGTCAGAGAAGGATGTCTTTGACAAAAGAGATCACAAGGAAATCCCTGAAGAACTGAGGAGGGCTCTCTTGTCTCTGAGAGGTTGCCCAGCTGCTAAATTGGTGGATTCCCCCCCCCCCACAGTGCGAAAACAGGAGATCATTAAGATAACAGAACAACTAATTGAAGCCATCAACAATGGAGACTTTGAGGCCTACACGTGAGTAAAGACCCATTGCCTTGAGATGTTGTTTGTCTCTTACAGCCATCTGGAACCCTGGGGGAAAGGATAGGCTGGACCTTGAGTCAAGTCTGAGTTAAATCCTAAGCCCCTAGGCTAGAATTCCTTCCTGGTAGATTCCCTGTGACCGAGGCTGCCCGGTGATCCTGACACTGGACAGGACTTCTGAGTAGCTTGGCAGGCAAACCCTGAACAATACAGAGTTGTATTGTCAGGTGTAGTCCACAGCTAACCTGCTATGGGACAGGCAGCACTGATGAGGAAGCCACATAAGTCCCATAAAAGTCTGACAGACTTACTTTTGTTTTCATTTTTGTTTTTTAAATTTAATTAATTTTTTTTTTTCTCTGCAGGAAGATTTGTGACCCAGGCCTCACTTCCTTTGAGCCCGAGGCCCTTGGTAACCTCGTAGAGGGGATGGATTTCCATAAGTTTTACTTTGAGAATCGTGAGTGGGTTCGTGCTGCTGATATACTCCTGCCTGCCCCTTCACCCCTCTGCCTCTGTCCCCTGCACACCGCACCCCAGTTGCCCATTTTCTCCTCTTCTGCCCTTCTGCTACATCCTGCTCTATGTGCTTGCCTCCGTGTGCCCTGCTGGTCTTGTGCACCGCCCCCACCTTAAACCGGAACTGAGTCAAGTCAGTGTGCTGGTCATCACAGTTAGGGTCACTGTACTCTCCAGGACAGGCTATAAACCCTTCGACATTAGGTTGAGAGGATCTCTGCAAGCAGTAATGGAGGTCTGTGTCTGTAGATTTTATAAGAGGAAATTAAAACCAAGATAAGCATGCATAAGCAAGTAACAGAACATTGGTAGTAATTTGTGAGGTCAGAAATGGTGGCTAGAATCCCCTGGATATTGAGGGAGCTTTGGTTTGTGGAAGAGGGAGGAGGTCTACAGTTTGAACAGTTCCTGAAAGTCCGGGGCGGAGGGGGTGGGGGGTGGGGGGGTAGTAAAGAATTGAATCATCGTACCCTTCCTCTGCTCTCTCCGCTCCCTGAGGCGCACGCTCATCATCTTCCCTCCTCTTGTCTGCTTTGTCCTGGGCTCTCTCTTTCTGCCTTTAGTTTTACTTTTACTTTGTGGTTTTCTCTTTCCCTACTGACTTCCACTTCTCCGTATCTTAGCTACCCGTGTGATCCCTCAGCTGTCTTAAGTAATTCTGTTAGCCAGAAGCAGACTGTTAGTTCTAAGGAAGATCTCATGCAGCGTCTAACACTGGAATGAACTGAAGTGTGACTTGGAATAGAGGCACTGCCATGTACACAGCGTGTGCTGATAGTGGCAGTCCCAACTTCCTTTGCTTTTTCAAACCCAGAGGACCCTGGGAGTTCAGGGGCTATCCTGAGTTGGGTGCTCTGGGAATTTTAACTTTGGTGCCTTGTCTTTTCAAGTCACAAATTGACTTTCAGTGTTTTGCATGCATGATTTTTCTCTTCAGCCTTAGTTAAGAACAAAACAAACTTACGAAATCTAAATGGCAGCCTAACCCAGTAGAAAGAACACGGGTTTTTATTAGAGCCACACGGTCCTGAGTTTAAATATTTGATTTGGACAAATTACTTCATCTCCTTGAGCCTACTTCCTTTCTTATAATGAAGAAAATAATGTCAACGAAATAATACAGTTCATGCATGTAAAACCCTAACACAGTGCCTGATTAAAAGCATAGCTGCTGTTGTTACTGTTATCCACATTTCTCCTCCTTTTGGATGAAACTAATGTAGTGGGGTATCTTGATCCCTGGAAGGTATGTGGGGGGAGCTTGAGGGTTTCAGGAATAGCTCCCAGAGGGACAGTGAGACGGTACAGGCTGGCAGGGAAATGCAAGTTGCCCAGGCCTGATACCTGCTCCCTGCCCTGCCCTGCCCCCTGCAGTCCTGTCCAAGAACAGCAAGCCCATCCATACCACCATCCTAAACCCACATGTCCACGTGATTGGGGAGGACGCAGCTTGCATCGCCTACATCCGTCTCACCCAGTACATCGACGGGCAGGGTCGGCCTCGTACCAGCCAATCAGAGGAGACCCGGGTGTGGCACCGCCGGGATGGCAAGTGGCTCAATGTGCACTATCATTGCTCAGGGGCCCCTGCCGCACCGCTGCAGTGAGCTCAGCCACAGGTGCGCGTACAGGGAATGAGGGCCCTGGGGGTTGGCCAAGGAGGTGGGGTCAAAGGGAAGGTGGGTAGGAGGTGGGCCGTCCTGGAGGAGCGGCAAAGACCCCGGGCAGCATTATGTAGGTTGTGCTTTGCGATCTGACAAATTCCAATTTTGGCTCATGTAGGTAGGCCTCCCCTTGCTAAGCCTCAGTTTCCCTAGTTGTCAGAAGGGGGCGGGGGAGAATGGTACCTACCTCCATGAATTTGTGAATAAGATCCTGTATATAAAGCACTTAGTCGGTGCTCAGATGTGTTATATTTAAACATCTGCTTCTCCTCCATCCCCCACCTGTTCAAGCAGACTTGGCCATGTATGTAGTATACTAAAACCCCAGAATCTCATCTGTGTGCTCACTTTCCTCTCTTTTGTTACCACCTTCTGTCCTGTTTGACAGGGGCATTAGGAGATTCCAGCTGGAGGTCGAACCTTCGCAGCCAGTGGCTCTGGAGGGCCTGAGTGACAGCGGCAGTCCTGTTCCTTTGAGGTTTAAAACAATTAAATTACAAAGCGGCAGCAGCCAATGCACGCCCCTGCATGCAGCCCTCCCGCCCGCCCTTCCTGTCTGTCTATGCTGTACCGAGGTGTTTTTACATTTAAGAAAAAAAAGAAAAAAAAAAGATTGTTTAAAAAAATGGAATTCGTACCATGATGCGTTTTAAAACCACCGATAGCCCTTGGGCTTGCAAGAAGGCAGGAGTTTGTGTGATGCCCATCCAGGCATGAACAGCGGGCTCACCCACCAGCCCTGAAGAAGTGAGCTTGGCCTCAGGCCCCCATGGACTCAGGGGGACCAGGCAAGGACTCTTGACAGAGCTTCGGGGACCCTCTGCAGTTGTAGCCCCTGAGGTGGCGCGCTTACCCAGGTCTAGGAGTGGACTTCTCCGGAACATGTATAGGCGCCTAGAATGAGACTGATGAAAACACCATGGCCATCAGACCTACTACTTGGGAGAGCACTCAGAGCTGCCAGCCTGCTGTGGAGGCAGCTGAGAAGCGGAGGCCTCAGGACCGAGGGCCCGGACTTTCTGTGCTGTTCCAGTTAGTGTAGAAGGGAAGAGAATTGGAGCTGCAGCAGCTTGTCCGCTACGAAGCCGATGAGAAACTCATGGTAGTCTGACATGCACTCACTCATCCGTTTCTGTAGGATGCATAATGCACATGGGCCTTGATATTGAGGCCTGATTCCTGCAGCTGGTAAGGGGGAGGGCTTGCTGCTCTGCATCCTGTTTGTTTTCTTAACCTAGCAACAAGAGAGCCAGGCCAGGCCAGGGCTCCCCTCGCTACCTTTGGCAGTTTTGTTTCTGTGCTGATCTGGACCATCTTTGTCTTACATTTTCATGGTGGTGGTCACCATGCTGACCCTCATCTGGGCCTGGGCCCTCTGCCAAGTGTCCCTGTGGGATGGGAGGAGTGAGGCAGTGGGATAAGAAGTGGTGGTTGCTTCTATGCATTCAGGCTGTCCTCGGGGCTGCCTCCCTTCCTCCTCTTCCCTTGCTGCACGTCCATCTCTTTCCCTGACTTTGAGATTGAACTGACTGCTCGAGTGAGAGGTGTCCTCTTGAAAGAGGCCTCTTTACTGACCAACTGAAGTACAGACTTTCTGCTGGACAATCTGCATGGGCATCACCCCCTCACCTGCATGTACCCAAAAAAGGTGTCCAAAGCCAAGGCTCCTACATTCATTGCCCCTCTCTGTGCTCAAGGTGTTCCATTCCAGGAAGAAAAGATCTGTACCCTAAGCAGATAACAGAGAAGATAATGGAGGAGCAATTGGCCATAGCCTGGGTTCCCCCACCCCCCCAACAGCTGTGCACGTCATCTGCACAAATACCTGCACTTTGAGGGGAAAGGTAGGTAGAATTCAGCTCCCTGGACTACCTTCAGGAGGTGCAGGAACTAAAAGAGGCAAAACTACAGGCTTTGGAACCAGCTGAGAAGAGCAAACTCATGGGTGCTGGTGCTTGGATTTAGCCAGGTTCCTCAAGCACCTCATGCATGCCTCAGACCCTGGACCCTAGCCCCTTCCTGCCCTGCAGCCTGCAGTGCCAGCTCACAGATACCTTCACCACAGGGTTTGGTTTTGCTGGCTTGAAGACAAATGGTCTTAGAGTTCATTGAGACCCATAGCTTCATATGGCTGCTCCGGCCCCACTTAGCATTCTTACTCCTCTTCTGGGGCAAATGTCAGCATCTATAGACAATAGACTATTACAAAAAAAATAAAAATAAATCACCTTTTAAACAGGAAATGGAAGGCATTTGATGCAGAATTTTTGCATGATGACATAAAAATAATTTAAAAATAGTGTTTGTTCTGAATGTTGGTAGACCCTTAATAGCTTTGTTACAATGAAACCTTGAAGATATTTAATAAAATAACCTTTAAACAGTCCATTGTGTCAATGCTTTTGGAGACTCATGGTCAGGGGCTTGGATTCTAGCCGCCTGCGTGACCAGGCTTCAGAAGGAGACAAGCATCTTTTCCTGTTACCCTTAAAACTTCTCATAAACAGTCTCCCGCCTGGGCTGCCTTTGGGATAGCTGGAAGGAAGTGGGCTCTTAAAGGCTGGGCTGAGCTTGGCCCTGCCCGCTTTGGGATGGCCCCGCCCACTGGCCCGCCCCGTCGGTGGCCCCGCCCTCCACGCAGGCCGGGCTCCCCCTCCGAGGGGCCGAGTGGACGCGCCCGGGCTGGCCCGCCCCTGCTGGCGGAGTGGCGGCGGCCGACGCTCGGCAGACGGTGCCACCCGGCGTGGAGGACAGGGTCCGATCCCGCGGCCCGGGCGCTCGGCCTGCGCTCTGGGAAGCGTTGGCTGGGCCGAGCGCAGCGGACGAACACCGCGCTCCCCGCCGTATCGCGGTCGCGGCGGCCACGCGCGGAGCCCGCGGGCCCCCGGCTGCCGCCCCTGGCCGCGCCGCGCCGCCTCCCCCCGGTGGGAGCGGTAGTTGGGCCCGGCTGCGGCGGAGCGTTCGCTTCGGAGATGGCGGAGCCCCCGCGACGCGGCCCGAGGCCCCGCGAGCAGGCAAGCCGGGCAGCCCCGGGGACAGCGGGGACGCCGCCCACTCCGCCGGGTGAGCCGCCCTTGAGCAGAGCCGCCTCCCTCCCACGGTCGCCCTGAGTTCCTCCCGTGAGTGTCTCCACCGTGACCCGCTGCGGGTCCTCCTGGGCGGCCCCGTGCCCCTGCCGCCAGCCTGCCTCAGTGGCCCCGTTCCGGCCACCTGGCCCCCCTCACTACGCTCGCCCCGCTCCCGGGGCTCCTCCATCCAGTGCCTCGCTGGATGTCAGGGGCGCCGCGCTGCTCCCCCTGCCCCTGCCCCTTTCACGTCCGCACCTGTGGGCGCCTGACTTCCACGGGCGACCTCTGTCCTCGAGGCCAGGTCCCCACGCGGCACGCCTTCCTTCCACAGCCTCAGCTCTGCTGTTTTTCCTACTGGTGGGCCTGCACACCCTGTGTCTGCTGTCCACTCTGATGTCCCTTTGGTTCCTTCCTCCTCGGAAACTTCCCACTGCCACACACACGTTCCTCTTCCAATATTGATCATCCTGCTCTACCCTCCAACACACAGACATCCCAGTAGTTTCTCATGGCCTCGTCCCTAAACATTGCTGTTTCCTCTAGGTGTGAAGCTAAAAGGCAGTGGTTAAACAGCACGTGCCCTGGAGCTTGACAGGGCCTCATCTTTGAATCCCAAGTCAGGGAGCTTTGCGATCCCTGGACAAGTTACTAAGCTTCTCTGGGCCTCATTAGTACTCATGCATAAAATGAGACTAATACTAGTTCCCGTGTTTTCCCTACCTCTTAGAGCTGTTATTAAATATAGATACTTGATTTACACGGGTTTTACATCCTGATAAACCTATCATAAGCCAAAGATGTACTGTATCAAACTGCATTTAGTAAACCTAACCTACTGGCCCCAATAGCTTATTCACAGCCTTTGCTGTGCAGTGTCAGTTGCCTAACCTTCTGATTGTGTGACCCACTGGGAGATTCCAATACCCAGCATTACAAAAGAAGACTCGAAGTATGTGTTGACTAGCCTGGGAAAAGATCAAAACCCTAAGGGCTGGGGCTGTAGCTCAGGGGTAGACCATTTGCCTAGCATATACAAGACCATGGATTCCATCGCCAGCACTGAAAACCAAACCACAAAACAATTTGAAGTATAGTTTATACTGAATGTTTATCTTTTGATTGGAATGTTTATCTCAATCAAACTAGTTTAACTTGAGAACCATCTGTATATGCTCTCAGAAGAATGTCTGGAAAGTAGTAAGCACTCAATAAATATTAACTATTGTTAACATAGTTGATACATTTTTAAGTATCAGCTTGCCCTAGGTGAGTTTTCACTACTGTGCTTTCCCTGAAGTTTCCTTTGATTCTTCAGATTCAGCCCTTTCCATCGCCTATACCTACACCACCCTCTTTTGCTGGGATTGAACTCAGAACCTCACACATGCTAATCATAGGCTTTGCCAGTTAAGCCCCTGGCACAGTTTTTATTCTCTCTCCCGGCTCTCTTTTAATGTTTTGTTTTTGCTTTTTTAAGACAGGGTCTTCCTGTAGACCCAGCTGGCCCAGATGACTCACTATGTAGACCAGGCTGACCTCCAACTCACAAAGATCTGCATGCCTCTAACTCCTCTGCTGGGATTAAAGTTGTGCGCTGTCACACCTGGCTCTCCCAGCTCTCATGTCAGTTAGTTTTACCCAGGCCAAAGCTGAATTCTTCAGTCATCTCTCTCAATCTGAGGGTCTCTGTCTCTGCCTAATCACTGCTAAGGTGTACTTACTGGAGTGGGTAATAGAGAGGGATTGCCAGCTACTGACTTCACTGGAGGTGGCTAAGAGAGTAACTGTAAATCTTCCAGAAGCAGTCTGAGAAAAATCCCCAAGTCAGGTTTCTGATCATACTGCCCTTATCCCTTATTGTTTGCTTCTGTGTTTCATTTTTTTTGAGACAGGGTTTCCCTGTAGCCCCAGCTGACCTGGTACTCCCTTTGTAGAACCAGGCTGGCCTTAAACTCACAGATACCCACCTGCCTCTGCCTCCTAAGCTGAAACTAAAGTTCTATGCCACTACACCTGACGCTGCCCTTGGTTGTGTAAGACTTAAGTTCCTGTTGCTGTCATCCACCCTTCAGTTTTCACTGTGTCTGTAACGACTTAATCCCTCCTATTTCTCCCATGCTGTTCTGGAATGAGGATGAAATAACACATTGTTTGATTTAGGAAGGAGAAGTAGAATGGACAGGGGATGGCCTCTGGACTCAGCTCTCTGGCTTTTCTCAGGTACTAGTGATGATATGTCCTGCTCTCAGGCTACATTTTTACCTTCTCTCCTGATTCTGACACAGGTGAAGTAAAGGGTATGGAATGAGTAATTTTTCACCCACAGTGGAAAAGAACGTCTCCAAGTTCTGGCTCAGAAGTTAGTAGAATAATAAGCTGTCACCGTTTTTCTTGAGTTCCCCCACTGTAGAGTCCTCATGACTGCAAGTTCGTTAGTACTGTTCGATATGATAATGAGTTTGATGGGAAAGATTAAGACTCACGAGTCTCTTCCTATCTGATGTTTGGTTGGACCATGAGACTTCCATCAGTTCCTTATAGAAAGACCATCAGAGTTCTTGCTCATTGGCCAACTGCTCAGTCACAGGGTAAGAACTGCTTTCAGAGCAGACCTGTTTTCAGCCTGTTTGAGCTCTATGGATTGGTTCTTCCAGAACTTGAGTATACTGCCCCAGCTTGAGCATAGGAGACTTTGGACATTCATTTGGGTATTCTAAGAAAAAGAATGAGCTATGAAGCCAAGGTATGGTACTCAGCTTATGTTCTTCTATAAAAGCTTGTTTTTTATTGTTTTTAAGAACAAATTATTTGGGCTGCAGAGATGGCTTAGTAAGTAAAATGCTTTCTGTGATGATCCCAGCACCCACATAAAAGTCAGGTGTTGTGATACACACCCCAGCTCAGTGGGGGTGAAGGTAGGCAGATCCCTGAGGCTTGCTGGCCAACCATTCTAACAGAAACAGCAGGCCACAGGTTCAGTGAGAGAACCGATCTCAAAAAATAAGGTGGAAAGTGATAGAGGACACCCAACATTGGCCACTGGCCTCCACGGTCACATGTGTGGCACACACAGAACAGACCGTCTTATGAGCGTGAAATAAGAGGTTGGTAAGGAGAATGGATTGATCACAGACTTTCAAAGGAAGAAGTAATCCATCACTTTCTCTGTTTTACAGATCATGGGGCCAAGTTTTGTGAACTTTGCTGACTTCTAATGTAAGAAGCTCCACCAGAGCTGAGCTGAGGGAACTAGGTTTTCAGCCTGAAGCATGGGCCATGGGGCCATGGTGACCTGAGGCTAGTGGACTCTGTCCAGTTACCCCCACTGCTCCTGCCTCTCCTGCCCTGTATTGAAAGGATTTGTGTCCATCTCCAGGGAACTGATCCTGAGGGAATCCCTTTCCCTATTTTCCCATTTTTTTATCCATCCAAGACAGTTCCAGACTATAGAATTTCTACCTCCCATGCCCTGAGGTGGTCCACATCCCTCCTTCATCCCTCCTCCCGCCATGCTCCAGCTGTGGAAGGTGGTACGCCCGGCTCGGCAGCTGGAACTGCATCGCCTAATACTGCTGCTGATTGGTTTCAGCCTTGTCTCCATGGGATTCCTGGCTTACTATGTGTCTACCAGCCCCAAGGCCAAGGAACCCTTGCCTCTGCCCTTGGGAGACTGCAGCAGCAGTGGAGCAGCTGGCCCTGGCCCTGCACGGCCTCCAGTCCCACCTCGACCCCCCAGGCCTCCAGAAACAACTCGAACCGAACCCGTGGTCCTTGTGTTTGTAGAGAGTGCATACTCACAGCTGGGGCAGGAGATTGTGGCCATATTGGAGTCTAGTCGTTTTCGTTATAGCACTGAGCTGGCACCTGGCCGAGGGGATATGCCTACATTGACTGACCGTACCCGTGGCCGCTATGTTCTGGTCATTTATGAAAACCTTCTCAAGTATGTCAACTTGGATGCCTGGAGTCGAGAACTGCTAGACCGGTACTGTGTGGAGTATGGTGTGGGCATTATTGGCTTTTTCAGAGCCCATGAACACAGCCTACTCAGTGCCCAACTTAAGGGCTTTCCCCTTTTTCTACACTCAAATTTGGGGCTCCGGGACTACCAAGTGAACCCTTCCGCCCCGTTACTGCATCTCACCCGGCCCAGCCGCTTGGAGCCAGGACCACTGCCTGGTGACGACTGGACCATCTTCCAGTCCAATCATAGCACGTATGAACCAGTGCTTCTTGCCAGCCATCGGCCAGCCGAGCTCCCTGTGCCGGGACCAGTGTTTCGTCGGGCCCGGCTCCCCACTGTGGTGCAGGACCTAGGACTTCATGATGGTATACAGCGGGTGCTGTTTGGCCACGGCCTTTCTTTCTGGCTCCACAAACTCGTTTTTGTTGATGCTGTTGCATATCTCACTGGCAAGCGGCTCTGCCTGGACTTTGACCGCTACATCTTAGTAGACATTGATGACATCTTTGTGGGCAAAGAAGGTACCCGCATGAAGGTGGCTGATGTTGAGGTCAGTCTGTCTTTTCCCCTTAAATTTCTTTTGTTGGAAAATTTTTAAGCTCTGGCTTGAGTCAGGCTTGCTTTGACTCTTAGCTTATCATAGGTACATTTACAGTTAGAAAGAATACTACTTACTATATGTTTCTATCTAATCTCTGGACTTGACATCTCCCTCCTGTTCTTCACAGGCCCTGCTGACTACCCAGAACAAACTCAGGACCTTAGTCCCCAACTTTACTTTCAACCTGGGCTTCTCGGGCAAGTTCTACCATACCGGTGAGCTTGCTCCCTGCCCCTTTAGCATGTCAGTCTGTGTGATCTGTCTCCCCGTTATTTACCCTGAGCAGACAAGCTGGAGGAAAGGGCCAAAGTTCGGGGTCAGAGTGCAGTGAGGAGCTGGTGATGGGCTTGAATTAGTCTGGCTGACTGGAGAGCACACTGGCCTTGAGACAAACAGAAAGCCTTGGGCAGGAGTCAGTAATGTCCAAAGGATGGAAGATGGTCAGAGTTGTTCTACAGTAAAGGGCATGGGGCTGACTGGCTGTGGTCACCGGTCAGCGTGTCGTTGTAGGAACAGAAGAGGAGGATGCAGGGGACGACATGCTGCTGAAGCACCGCAGGGAGTTCTGGTGGTTCCCCCACATGTGGAGCCACATGCAACCACACCTGTTCCACAATCGCTCTGTGCTGGCTGACCAGATGAGGCTCAACAAACAGTTTGCTTTGGTGAGACCCTTGGATCTCTTCCTCATAGTTCATCCCAGAGGTTATGCTTCCTTTGTACCCTCCCCTAAATGGGACGCCCTTTCCCGCCCCTTCCCAGTTTTCTTTCTGTGGAGGCATTCCCCCCCACTTTACCCTCTACTCCCCAAACCTCACCAGGTCCTGGTGAGAGTCTATACCATTCCCAGGAGCATGGGATTCCCACGGATCTGGGGTATGCTGTGGCCCCCCACCACTCGGGCGTGTACCCCATCCATACGCAGCTCTATGAGGCCTGGAAGTCTGTGTGGGGCATCCAGGTGACCAGCACTGAGGAGTATCCCCATCTCCGCCCTGCCCGCTACCGCCGTGGCTTCATTCACAATGGCATCATGGTGAGGGACTCCCACTACAAACTTCAAACTTCCACATTTAGACAGCCTTCAACCTGCATTGACTTAGGGCTTGTCAACTGCCAGTTCAAGGCCAGCCACAAAACAGGGGGTAAAAATCATGATAATGCATATAGTAAGTTTTATCGCTGTCCCTTCAGACTGGGCCTTCTATAAGCCCAGGGGACCTGCTGCCCCGCTTTTTGTCCTTCCTCTGCTTTCCCTTTTCCCTTCCACGTCTCATCTGCTCCTCTACTTTCTTTTCCTCCCAGGTACTCCCCCGGCAAACTTGTGGCCTCTTCACTCACACAATTTTCTATAATGAGTATCCTGGAGGTTCTCGAGAACTAGATCGGAGCATCCGAGGTGGCGAGCTCTTTCTGACAGTGTTGCTTAATCCGGTAAGGTGCCAAGAAGACGGGCTGGAAGACCAGAACGCCAGAGTATTTTCAAGATGGGGCCTTTACTCACCAAAGCTGATTCTGAGGTAGGGTAGCTTTCTAACTCTGACGTGCTGACATCCTCTCGCAGATCAGCATCTTTATGACCCATCTGTCCAACTATGGTAATGACCGGCTGGGCCTGTACACCTTTGAGAGCCTGGTGCGCTTTCTCCAGTGCTGGACCCGACTGCGCCTACAGACCCTTCCTCCCGTCCCTCTTGCACGAAAGTACTTTGAACTTTTTCCTCAGGAGCGAAGCCCCCTTTGGCAGGTAAGGGTGGAGCACAGACTTGCCAGAGAGCTAAAGGGTATTGGGATTTAAGAGATTAGTCCTTATCAGATTCGTGGCCTCACCTTCAGAATCCCTGTGATGACAAGAGGCACAAAGATATCTGGTCCAAGGAGAAAACCTGTGATCGACTCCCCAAGTTCCTCATTGTGGGACCCCAGAAGACAGGTAAATTATCAGTAGCCAATTTATCTTACCCTGCCTTAAACCCAAAGGGTCCCTTCCCCTACCTACTCCTTATTAATCCAGTCTCTCTTTAAAAAGAATGTTTATTATTTTTATTTTTTGTGTATGAGTGTTTGCCTGCATGTATATAAGTGGACCCGTGCCGTGAAATGCCTACAGAGATCAGAAGACATGTCAGATCCCCTGGAACTGGAGTTATAGACAATTGTTAGCTGCCATGTAGGTTCTGGGAACTGAACCCAGGTCCTCTGTAAGACTAGCCAGTACTTATAACTGCTGAACCATCTCTCCAGCCCTCATCCAGTCTCTTGAGAAAATGACTTATTTATTTATTTATTCATTTATTGTGTGTATGTATGTGTGCAAGAATCAGTTCCATGTGGGTCCTGAGAGGAACTCAGATCATCGGGCTGGGTGGCAAGTGCCTTAAGCCCATAGAGCTACCTTGCGAGTTCTGAGTCAGGGATTCTTATTCCTAACTGTATCACAGTCATCTATAGAAAACTAGGTTAGTGTCTCATGTATAATCCTAGCACTTTGGAGCCTATGGCAGGGAGATTGCTGTGAATTCAGGGCCCACTTGGCCTACATAGTGAGTTCTGAGATATAGAGTGAGACCTTGTTTAAAAAAAAACCAAAATAATAATTATTATTATTTATACAGGATTTGAAAGAGGGGATGGGGTTGTAGTTGGTTCTGAGGATTGAACCCACAGTCTTAAAAATGCTACTACTGAGCTAACCTCTAGTCCTCATCTGTGGAATTATGATTTTCTGTTTGTTTGAAGGTTTATTTATTTTATGTGTATATGTATGAGTGTATAAGTGTGTGTGTATGCAGAGCCCAAGGAGGCCTGAAGAGAGCATCAGATCCTCAGAGCTAGCAGTTGTGAGTCACCTGATATGGGTGCTGGGAACTGAACCCAAACCTTCTCTAAAAGAGCAAATGCTCTTACCCACTAAGCTGTCTCTTGAGCCCCAGAATTTTGTTTTGTTTATCTTTTTGAGATAAGCTCTCACGTATCCCAGGCTGGCCTTGAATTCCTGATCTTCTGCCACAACCTCCCAAGTGCTGGAATTATATGTATGAGCCACCACATCCAGTTCCATCTGTAGAGTTTTTAAAAGATCTATTAAATAGCTACGTGTGGTGGCACACAAATGCCTTTAATCCCAGCACTCGGGAGGCTGAGGTGGGCAGATTTCTGTGAGTTTAAGGCCAGCCTGCTCTACATAATGAGTTCCAGGCCAGCTGGGGCTACAAAAAAACCCTAATTCAAAGACCAAAGAATAAATAAATAAATAGATAGATAGCTAGATAAATAGATAGATAATTAAATAAAACATAAATAGGGGTTAGGGTGTGACTGCATTGGCAGAGTGCTTGCTAAACATGCACAAAGCCCTGGGTTCCATCTCCAGCATAAAATTGGTATGGTGGCCCATGCTTGTAATCCCACTGGGGAAGTGGGGGCAGGGAGATCAGAAGTTCACTACATAGCAAGTTTGAGGCCAGCCTGGGCTACATGAGACCTTGTCTCAATAAAACAAAAATCGATTAAGTTACCAGACTTAGTTGTACAGACCTGTAATCCTAGCAGTCTGGGAGACTGAGGCAGGAAGGTACCATGTTCAAGGCCTGCCTTGACTACAGTGTGTTTAAGGCAAGCCTGAGCATTTTAGTGACACCCTGTCTCAAAATTTAAAAATAAGAAAGAAGTCTGGGGACACAGCCCAGTGGTAGAGCACTCATCTAGCGTAGGTGAGGCCTTAGGTTCGATCCCTAGTACTGGGTCAGGGGAGGGAATCCACAAGTAGTTCTGATAAAGTGGAGAATGGGGCCCTTGCTTTAAGTCCTCCTGGCCCTCAGGGCCACCTTCTCTCGCCGTAGTTTGGAGTTTTACTACTCGTGGCATTTTCTTAAGTCCTGCACGTTCATGCTGTTGAGCTAGCTTCCTCCCTCCTGCAACAGCCTGGTCTTTCTCTTCCATGTAGGCACCACAGCTATCCACTTCTTCCTGAGCCTGCACCCAGCTGTGACCAGCAGTTTTCCTAGCCCCAGCACCTTTGAGGAGATTCAGTTCTTCAATGGCCCTAATTACCACAAGGGTATTGACTGGTGAGACTGCAACCCCTGGGACCCCTTTGAGTGCTCCTCAGAGGAACATTTCCTTCTCCAAAAATAACCCCACTGCAGCTTCTGCCGACACACACTCTGACCGCTTCACTCTGAAAATTTCTCTGTCTTTCCTGTGCTACTTTGTAGGTACATGGATTTCTTCCCTGTCCCTTCCAATGCCAGCACTGACTTCCTGTTTGAAAAAAGTGCCACCTACTTTGACTCAGAGGTTGTACCTCGGCGGGGGGCTGCCCTCCTGCCACGAGCCAAGATCATCACTGTGCTTACCAACCCTGCTGACAGGGCCTACTCTTGGTACCAGGTCTGCTTAAATTGAGGGACACATTGAGCCTTAAGGGAGAGGTGGAGGAGGTTCTAAGTGCAAGAGAGATCGAAAGGAATGAGGGTAGGGAAACTAGGCGCTTGGGGAGGAATTGCTGTGCCATCATCACCAGACCAAGAATAAGGGTCAAATATTTCTGTCAAATCACTTTCCCTTCCTCCTCTCTCCTTTAGCACCAGCGAGCACATGGAGACCCCGTTGCTCTGAATTACACCTTCTACCAAGTGATTTCAGCTTCTTCTCGGGCTCCTCTGGTACTCCGCTCCTTGCAGAACCGCTGTCTTGTCCCTGGCTACTATTCCACCCATCTACAACGTTGGCTGACTTACTACCCCTCTGGACAGGTATAGTCCCTGAAAGCCTCGCTAGCCCTCCCCTCCATCCCAGACTTGGGAATCTGGAGGGAACCACATCCCCGTCCCTTTAGTTGCTGATTGTGGACGGGCAGGAGCTTCGCACTAACCCAGCAGCCTCCATGGACAGCATCCAGAGGTTCCTGGGGATCACACCCTTTCTGAACTACACTCGGACCCTCAGGTGGGAGAGCATGGCCCAGGGGAAGGAATGTTTGGGGGAACAGGGAAGTAGGTTGTTCTCTTTGGATCTCTGTGAGCTGGATGGGGTACTGTGCATTTATGGGGCTTGAATCTCTTCTCCCTGACACCTAACGGCCTGTTCCTTTGAGCAGGTTTGATGAAGATAAAGGATTTTGGTGCCAGGGACTTGAAGGTGGCAAGACGCGCTGTCTAGGGAAAAGCAAAGGCCGCAGATATCCAGACATGGACACAGAAGTAGGTGGAGCCTGGGGCAGGACACCCTCTCCACCTCTAGGAGCAGATCTTGCCCCACTCCTTACCGTTTTGTTTCTCCTTTCACTTTTTTCTTCAATCAGTCTCGCCTTTTCCTAACGGACTTTTTCCGGAACCATAATTTGGAGCTATCAAAGCTGCTGAGCCGGCTTGGACAGCCTGTCCCCTCATGGCTTCGGGAAGAACTGCAGCATTCCAGTGTGGGCTGATGCCCTCACCTTTCTATACCAGCAAAACCCTGCTGCTTCCCTGAGGGACACCTAAAGCAGGCCTCACCAGGGGGATTAGCGTGGCCTGGCCCCTTCCCCCTCTACCTCAGTGGCCCCCAAGACTGGAATGGCTGAAAAGGGAAGGACATCCCTTTCCCATAGCTCTGGGGCCTAAAAAAGGGGCTTCCCTTAGTACCCATACTATGGTACTAGGTACCTTTGTCCCATGAACCTGGGAGGTAGGGAGGAGTGCGAGGGTCCAGGCAGGGGCTAGAGGAATGTATTAATTCAGTGATTTCTCTCTTCATTCCTAGCAATGTATCTATCTACACCTGCCTATGGGGCCCTTTGCTGTGGCTCCTTTAGTCAGGTAGTGGGATCTACCTGTGGCCTGGCCTCCCTAATGTCATTCACATTGAATGGGGATGAGGTCGGACAGTTGCTCATAGAACTGAGTATGGGCCCTAGCTGTGAGCTAGAAACGTCCTTAATAAACATCCTTATTTTTCTTTTGTCTGCTTCACTCACTAGAATGAGAAAAATCTAGAATACAGGAAGTATCGAACATCTTTCTCCAGCCCAGTCGTACAAAGAGGGAAAGAAGGAAGGCAGAGACCCAGCAAAATAGAGTAAAAAAGGAGTTTATATATTTATAAATGCCAAATAAATACCAGAGGCCACCCAACGCCCCCTCCCAGACAAGGCTGTCTCCCCCTGCCCTAGGCTTCTAAGGTCTGAGACATCTTGGCCCCAAGCTACAGCCCAAGAGCAGCTGCCAGTCTGGGCTACCAGGGAACTGAGTGGTGATGATCTGTCCAGCCAAGAGTCACTCCCTCTGTGTGAGGGGTCCCCATAGCCACAGGCCTGTGTCCCCGTATAGGGTCCTAGAGGGGCCAGACTCAGGGGGAAAAGGTGGTCATCTCTAGAGAGACCCGCTGCCACAACTCCTTGGTCTGTTTGCTGCGTTTGAGGTTCTGCAGGATGTCGTTGAACTGCATCATGCCCATGGGTGTCAGGCAGAAGGCGCTGCGGGCACTGCGGATCGCATTCACAAAGTCGTCGTAGTCGGCAGGGGTCAGGTGAATTAAGCGGTGATGGATGTACTAAAGGATGGGTTGGAGGAGAATCTCAGTGCAAAGCACCCAACTGGGCCCCTCCTCCCTTAAATTCTGAGGCCTCTGGTCTGTGACTGTCCAGATGGTGCGCTGCCCCACACTGCCTGGCTCTTACCTGCATGTATGCCTGCTGGCAGCGCTGCACCAGCTGGTGGAAGGCTGGGGCACGCAGGGGGTTGTGGGCATGAGTGGGGGTCAGCCGCTGCAGCGTCTCCATGACGATCTCCTGCAGCACAAACGGGCTCAGCACCCCCTTGGCTGCCCCCACACAGAACTGGTGCACGTAGTTCACTCCTGGGGGGCAGGGGGAGGGGCATGAGACGGGGGTGGCCACCTGTGCCCTAGGGACCCAACTTATGTATCTCAGCTCTGGCCTGACAGAAAGCCTCCCGCCACCCCAGGAGCTGAGGTAACCCTCCGCCCCCGCGCACGCACACATACCCGACCAAGGCCTCAACTCTGAGCAAGAGCTAGGAAGGAGGTCTGGGATAGGAAGGTAGGGGAAGCAGGTGGCGGGGGGACATTGGTCCTGGGGAGAGGAGGTGTTACCCAGCTTTGCTGCCAGCCCCAGCAACCATTTGACATCATCAGTGTAGGGGGGGGAGCGGGAGAAGTTGTTGGGGTGATCGTTGTGTGCCCGGCGACCCAGCATCTCCAGTGCCAGCATTCCTAGGAGATAAGGGGGAGCACATAATAGGGTGTCTCCACCCTCAGCCCCCACCTGGTACTGACCCAGAGTGATCAAGTCAAGAGCTTGTGGAGGGACTCTCCAGTAGGTGGATACAGAAAGGGACTCCTCACCAACACGGTAAGCAGCATGCAGGTGGTGCAGACTGTGTGGGTTGACAGGTTGACTGTGTGACTCCTCCTCGGGTGGTGGAAATCCCCCGCTCACCAGAGGGCTGGGCTGTGTGGTCAAAGCGGGCATCGAGGCACCCTGGATGGCTGGAAATGTGGATGCTGGATGGACACTGCTCACTGGGGGTGGGATGAAAGCCATGTGAGACCTGAAGAGGCCAAAGACCGGTAGAGAAGCTCTGCTCCCTCCCTCCCGTGCCCAGTGCACCTCCCTTCAATTCACCTGCTCCCTGTCCCCACAACTCACAGGCCACACTGGTAGGCAGCGGAAGCCCTGGCTCTGTGTGGTAGGGATGGACTGTGATGGGAGCCATGGAAGGGACAGGGAAAGACACAGCAGTGGCAGCAAGTGAGGGAGGAGTCACAGAGTAAGGGTACTGAGCCCCCAGGAATGCAGGATGCACACCCTAGAGACAGGAAGGGAGAGAAGATCCCAGAGTCATGTTGGGATATAGTTTTCTCCATTTACCACCCAAATGGC
This sequence comes from Eospalax fontanierii, assembly GCA_035773235.1. NCBI lineage: Eukaryota > Metazoa > Chordata > Mammalia > Rodentia > Spalacidae > Eospalax > Eospalax fontanierii. The sequence continues at coordinate 15,566,578 of CM069540.1, read as the reverse complement.
TAGCCCTCCATTTCTTATCTTGGGCTTGGTCTCCCATTTTCCCACCACCTCACCAGGACTTCTGAATAGCCATAGTGCTCTCCTCCCAAGGTACTCTGCTCTAACCCATAAACTAGTGTTCCACATGCCCCCACCTCCAGCAGAACAATGGTCTCACCTGTGGGTATGCAGAGCTGGGCACAGGGAAGACGGCAGGCCGGGGCATATGAGGCATAGGATGGGCAGGGTGAGCTGGGTGGGTGAGGTACTGAGGGCTGCAGGGCAGGTGGGGCTGTAGAGCAGTGTAGGGGTGCAGGCCAGGGGAGTGACCATGCCCCAATCCTGGACCCGGATACAAACTGGACCCCACTGAGATGACTGGAACCACTGTGGCTGCTGCTGTTACTGCTGCTGCTGCCACTGTGACAGGTTCAGTCCCTGGGGCCCCCCTGCCCTCGGGCAGTCCCCGCCCAGCCTCCCCAGCTGCCCTCATCCCACTGCCACTACAGCTTGTAGCCCCTTCACGGGCTGTGGATGAGCCACCTGCTGTTTGCTCATACAGCCAGAACCACTGGTGAGCAACCTCAAACAACACTTCAGGGTATACGCCCCCACCCTTAGCTGCCTCTTCTACCGCCATGCAGGCCTTCTCCAACATCAGGTTATCCTGGAAAGGAGGAGCACAGAATGTTAGGGGAAAGGGGCTTAGGATGCTGTCAGATGGAATGCCATGTCTCCCTCCAATTGGCAGGTTGAGGTGGGCACCGGAGGTCAGCATCAGTGCCCATACCCTCAGAGCAGTGAGTGCTTCATACAGACACTGAACAAGTAATTGCTTACGAGGAGAAGTCAAGACCCAGATTACTTCAAAGTTCCAATACAATTTAACCAGCCCCTCCCCATGCAAAGCTCATTTCTCTGAGGCCTTCCCTAAGTTTGCCAACCTGGATGATCATCTTGGTCCCTAAACTATAAGCCTCCGTTTACTTGTTTGTGTAATAGGAATAAGCCTAGCTTTGGGATTATAACAGGATAAATATACAGACTATAATAACACAGATGAATGTAAATGCATATTATTGGGTTGAGCATTTCTAATCTGAAAACTAAAAATGCTAAAATCCAAAACTATTCGAAGACTAACATGACTCAAGTGGAAAATACAATGAATCTTGCTTTCATGCACAGACAGGGCTGGAAACTGTAGGTTAGTTCCTTGCCTAGTATGAATGAGGCCCTGGGTTCAATTCACCGTAAATATATATATACATATATAGATACATACATACAAGACTACCTCTAGGTTACATGTGTAAGGCATATATAAAACATACATTTCATGTGATATTGGGGTCCCATCCCCAAGATATCTCATTATGTATAGGCAAACACTCCAAAACCAAAAATCCAAAACACTTCTAGTTCTGAACTTAATGATACTCAACCTATAATATGTAAAATGTTACCATGAGAGGAAAAATTAGGTATTTCATAAACTTCTGGACATGGGAATCATCAACACAGGACCGTCAAACCCCATATAGTGGCTTATGCCTATAGTCCCAGCTACTGAGAAGGTTAAAGCAGGATTGCAAGTTCAAGGCCAGCCTAAACAACTTAGGCCTCATCTCAAAAAAAAAAAAAAAAAAAAAGAAGAGCTGGGCCCTTAAGTTTCCCCATGCCAAGACGGCCGAGAGCAGGTCCCCAGAACGCATATAGAAGTACCTGTTCCTTGCACTGCACCAAGGCCCGTTGGATTTCATTGGGGTTCAATGCATGGGCATGAGGCAGGCAGCTTAGAGCCAGCTCTGCCGCTGCCCTCACCATATTGGAGTCTCGTGCCCGTGATGCTCTATCAGCTAGAGATGCAACCTCAGGGGGTGTCAAATGCCCATCCCAGCACTCCACCAGTATGGTCAGGGCTGCACTGCCAATCTCCATTGCCTGCCCTTTGGGGAAAAAGAGCAGAGTGGGCACCAGTGGGGACTGGGGGTATCTTCATCAGATCCCCAATGTCACAAAAGAAAGACCCATCAATTCACCCCCATCCTATATATATATCAGGACATTGGATTTACCTGTAATCCAGGAAACATGGGAAGAATAGGTACGTGAGAGCCAGTTGGGAGAGACGAAGTTGTGCAGGCCCAGGGCATAAAGCCCAATCTCAAAGGCGCAAAGGTGCAGGTTGCGGTGAGGACCCTGGTGGCCCCCTGAGGAAGATGGATGTGTGAAAATGGAAGTGCTGCTGTTGCCCCCTGCCTTGATCAGAACTGTCTTTGCCAACTCGAAGTAGAAGTGTGCAGCTGCCTCTGATGGCTGATTGGGCACATGGGGAGCATGACTCTCCGGGCGCCGGCCCTTGTAACATCTTAAGAGGAAATGAGATACAGAGAGGGTTGAGGTTTCTTCAAAATGGGCATTCAGACAGATTAGGAAAGACCAGGGTAAGTGAGGATGTTAGGGGATGATGGTTGGATCGCATTTGGGATGTGGTTCTGAGGATGAGCTCCATTAGGGAGATGGGTATTTCTTCCTACTGACCTGCCAACTTCAACTGTCTTTGCCCGGGCCCCTCCACTGGCACTGGCCCGGCGACTTCCACTGGAGGATGAGGAGCCCAGGGAGTCAGAGGAAGAGCTGCTAATGCTGTCACTGTCTTGTCCTCGACCCCAGGAAGTGGGAGCCCAGCCCCCTCGAAGGGGCCTTCGGCTTAAGGTAGGAGAGCTATCCGATGTGGTTTCAGGAGCACTGCTGTCAATGCTGGCCATGCCTAGTTCCCCAAGACAAGTCAGTCTCAGATCAAGAGTACTCAAGCAGTCTCCAACCTTGAGGACTAACCTTCCCTCCATGCCATGCAACGGCTGTCCTACCTGTGTGCTTCTTTTTAGGCCGCCCTGGGGAGCCCCATCCTCGTCCATTATAGCCTCCACGACTGCCAAGAGCTAGGCGGCTGGGAACCTTCCCCTCTGGCCTTGGAGTCAAAGCCGCCTCAGGTGGGAGACCCTCACAGGGGGAATGTGGTGAGCTTTCTGGGTAAGAAAATGGGACACTGGGATGAGGACAAGAAAGGGCACACCAATGTGACTGTGACCACTCATACCCCTGCCCAGTGCCCCCACCTCACCAGGCACATTCTTCTCTGTGAAGCCCTCAGTGGGACCTGGCCCGGCCCCTGCCACATTCCCTGGCTGAGCAGGCCCTCCAGAGCCTGAAGTCAGTGGTTGCAGAGCTGCTGGGGCAGATGGAGCCCCATGCTTTGAAGGAGACCTCTGGTTGGCTGTGGCTGGACGGCTAGACGAGTAAAACGAACTCAGCGTCTGTGGTTTATGTGTCTGGCTCTCTCGGTCCAGGAGTTTGTCTAAGATCTGGAGGAGAGACAAGCAGTAACAGGATTTTCCTATCTCCTGAATTCTTTTGTCTTCCTTTCTCCTTGAAGCAGCCTAAATGCTACCTCCTCAGGAAGCCTTCCCCAGATGCAGCTACAGGATAACCTCCCGCTTACATGTCTTGGTGTCCTCCATTAACACTTACCTCAAGACTGAACATACTGATAGTCAATAAATATTGAAATAAATGAATGATTGACTTTACGCTCTCTGCTTCTCTTCTTCCACCTCATGCCCAAGCACACCTATAAGAACCATTGGTCTCTTGTTCTTTATGAGAAGTCTCCAAGATTCTCTACTTACCTCCTACGGGCAGAATAGTATTTACCATTGCACTGGAAACTTCTGAGAAAGATGGTGACATTTGCTCACTCTCTGCCTGGCAGTAACTCCACACCTCAGGCCCTCACCTTCTTGAGCTTGGCTTGGTCGTCCTTGTAAGTGATCATGAGTGTTAATGCCAAGTCACCCTTCTCCCGACGTGTGCCTTCGCATAGAAGGGGATGTTCTGCTTCACTCACTGTCGTCTTCATGCCTGTGAGGAAGGCCTCATGAGAATTAGAAGTGGTCACAGCTCCCAAGACAGCAAAAGCAATTAAGACAGCATCATCACCAGTACATGGAGTAAAGGGTTCCTGTGGTCAAACCCACACAACCTACGAAGTCCCACTGCTTTTCATATCCAGGCCTAGCTCTGTCTACTTTTCTAGAGCTTTAAAACATGTTCCACTCTACCTATACAGCATACACTTATCACTTTAGGGAATATGAACTCCTTGCTATCATTAACTAAGGTTTTCTTTCTTTACTTTCAGAAACAGGGTCTTGTATTGTGTGACCTCCTGGAATCAAGTAATCTTCCTATCTCAGCCACTGTGCTCAACTACAACTAAGTTTTTTGTTTTTCTCTGAAACAGGGTCACATGTTTGTTAAGCTAGCTTTGAACTTACTATGTAGTCAAGGATGACCTTGAATTTCTGATCCTGAATTTCTGCCTCTGCATCTCCTTTTTTGTTTGTTTGCTTGGTTGGTTGGTTGGTTTGGGGGTTTTTGTTTTTTTGTTTCGTTTTGTTTTGTTTTTGAAGCAAAGTCTCATACAGCTCAGGCTCCCTCTAACTTGCTATGTAGCCAAGGACGACTTTGAACTCCTTATCCTCCTGCCTTCATTTCCCAAGTACTGGGATTACAGACATGCACTATCATATCTGGTGTTACAACTGAGTCTTTCTTTATCACTGAATGTTCCTATCTAGAACTTAGTGACTTTAACCCACATTACATATTCTGTAACCTCCCTGAGGCCTCTCCCTAGATTTTTATTTTGTTGCCCTTTAACATCCATCATCTGTCTACAGAACACAGATTTGCTCTAAATTCCTGATTGTGCCACAGGCACTAACTAGCTGGTTCATACATGTCATCTGGAATTTCCCATTACAACCCCTCAAGGCCTAGGACAGGCTTAGCTCATGGACATGCTTAAAACACTTACCCAAGGCAGCAACTGCTGCTTCAAATCCCAGCTCCTCATCTCCAGGCATCTCATTATTCCAGTTGCGACTTGGGGGCCGGGAACCCGTAGGAGAAACCACTGGATGAAAATTGGGTTAAGTCAGGAAGACAAAAGGAAAGAATGCAAAGGAAGCTGAGACCCTCGTCACCCAAGACCTACCCATGAAGCTGCCTGATGGGTCCTAAAGATGACTCAGAGTCTTGGGGATTTTAGTTTTCCTTTAAAAGGCTCTCTCCCAGGACCTCTCCCCGAGCACCCCACTTACTGTAGGAGCAGGCACTATACCTGAAGCACACAGAACATCAAAGATAAAGCTGGCCAACATGAGGGGCAGCACAGGCCGGTAGTCACAGAGAGTGCCCTCCCGAAGCTCTTCTGCCCGGCACCGCATAGTGCTCATTTCACTAGGACCCAGAGGAATCTTCTTGAGCAGAGCAGCCACCTCAGATTCCTGGTACGCCAGCTTCACCTGAGAGCACCAGGAAGGAACTCAGACCTCCTGTACCTGAGGAGAGGTCAAGGTGCAAGGGTCTGAAAAGATTAAGGGACAAGGTTCAGTGGAACCTCTGACCTCCAAGGCCTTGGTAGAAGCAGGGGGCCGCTGTAGCTCCAAGGCAAACATGCCGACCCGGAAGGCCAGGTTGTGATGCTCTGGGCGCTCACTTAGCACCGTCAACAGGAAGGCTGCCTTGGTCAGGGTGTTAGTAGCCACCCAGGTCTGACGGCTTGTGGATACTTTGTTTTTCTTGCCCTAAATGGGAAGTGCAAGGAGTTGGACAAATGAGTCTGACATACATCAGTGGTTGTAGGAGGCTCTCACCTGGTTGGGGGACAGGAGCAGGGGTAAGTGGACCCAGGAAATTAGAGGAAGGAGGTCTCTCTCACCTTGGCAGGGGGCGGCTCTACCTTGAGGTCAGGTGGGTTGGCTAGCAGATCCTGGGCAAGCTCCACAGTGAGGCGGGAGGCCTCACTGCTGTAGCCATGGGCATGCAGGGCCTCAGCACAGGCAAATAATACCTAGAGAGGACAGAGGCCCAAACGGGTTGAAGGCCCCAACTTGGAAGGGCAGAACATCATGTTTATTTATGTAGCACACATTCCTAGAGCATGTGCTATATTCTGGTTGCCATGCTGATCCTGGATATACCACTAGAACTCATAGAGACACCACCAACATTCAAGTTGATGTGATGCCAGCTACTACTGAGAAAAGTCAAAAGAGGAGCAAAAGGGCAGACAGATCATTGGGACTTACAATAGAGGGGGAATCTGAGGGAACAGTTCCCAGAGGACGAGGTCTTCGTTTTGTTGTGAGACAGGGTCTCACCATGTAGTTCAGGCTCACCTCCAACTCAAGATTCTCTTACCTCAAATTTCCAAGTGTTGGAATTACAGGCATGAGCTACCATTCCTGGCAGGGAGGGGACTTTGAGTTCATCAACCTTATGTTCCTATCTCTCAGGACTATGTCTTCAAGGTCTCTAAGACCTGAAGAAAAAATGAGAGCTAACCATGAAGAGCTAGCCTGATGAGAAGAACATTCCAGGCAGAAAGGCCAATTTGTACACAAGTATGGAGGCAAGAGCGAGCACGGCAGGCTCCAAGAGTGGGTCAACTTCATAGAGGATGAATAACAAAGTAGTCAAATAACACTAGAGAAACTGGCAAAGACTGGACAGAGTGGAACCTCACAGTCATGCCAAAGACCTTAATTTTTATTCTAAGGGCAATAAGCAACCACTGAAGACTTTTAAGCAGTATAGTGACATAATCAGAAACTTGGGGAAAACATCAACATGGAAGCAATAGGAAGAATGGACTGCAGAACAGGAAGCCTATTAGGATCCTGCTACAGAATGCTAACAGGCACATTAATGGTCCTAACACTTCCAACTAGAGCCACAGGCCCCTTCTGAATAGTGGATAGGGACACCGGCCCACCTCCTCAGTCCCCTTAGAGTCCCCTCACCTCCATGCGGCTCTCCTGTTCCAGTGGCTTCAACCCAGCAAACAGGTCATGCTCCTCCCCAGCCCCACCCTCCGCCTTCTCTTCCTCGCCCCCAGCCCCGTCTTGGGCATTCAGGTAATATGCTTGATAGTCATCATCTTCCTCTCCAACTGCAGGGCCTGCTTCTTTGGTTTTGGGCCGCCCACTGCCACTCTCGTCTGTAGAAGGGAGGTCATCTTGGGTACAGACTTCCCTAGGCAGTAGGCCAGGTGGGCCAGCAGAGGCTGTGGGAGGCTCAGGCCCTTCTGAGAAGTATACACCAGCATCTTCCTCATAAGTATCTGGGGGCTCAGGAAGGAAGGTGGAAGGTCCTCGGGAGCCAACAGAGGAAGGACAGGGTGGAGGACTCTCAGGGAATCCACCAAAGGTGCTGGCCTCTGCACCCAGTGCCAAGCTGCTGTCATCCAGGCTCATCTCTGCGAGATCAGGTTCCAGGGAGCTGTCTTCACTGCTTAGCCGTCGTTTGCTCCCACTGCCTGCCGAACCTTTGCCCCCGCTGCCAGTCCCACCCAAAACCTTGGATTTGCCCCCACCTGAACCCATCTTATGCAGAGCCTTATCTCCCCCTTCAGCAGAGAGGCGGCGGGGACCCCGCTGTGATGAGACCCCCTCACCCAATCCCTTGCGCTTGGCCCCAAGTTCCTTGGGCCTCACAGCTGGCTCAGTGGGAAGAGGTCGGGGCCGATCCCGGGATTCCTCCAGGCCCCCAGAACGAGAGGCACCTGGCCGAGGGGGCAGGGCCCGGGCCCAGCACAGGGCTAGCTTCCGGTCAGTACCACTGTAGGTGACACCAGGAAGTGGATAGGCCTCTTCCCAGTTAAAGTAGCAGGCTTCTACTGCTGGCCGGAAGCCAGGAAAGAGCCGCTCCAGGGTCTTCTTGTGCTGTCCCCGCTTGACATTCTCAATCACCTTCAGCTGCCACTGCCGCAGCTGTGCACACAGTTCCCGGCGGCTGTGGGAACAAAGGGTAGGAGGCTGCTGGGGAGCGGGGGCTCACCAGCAGTCAACAGTCTGCACTGAGAGTGGAAGAGATATCATGTACCCCACAGAAAAGGCACAGAGAAAGGTCATGGGGTCCTGGGCCCCATCAGTGCTGTGAAGACCCTGAGGGGAAGACTCACCGCTGAGGGCTGAGGGCAGGGTCCAGCACAGCCAGCCTCCATAGAGTGACCATCTCATCACACATGCTTGCACATGCATGGGCTGCTACCTCTGACTGCCCATTGCTGCGGCCTGTGTGTCCACTGGCACTGCTGTGCGAGGCTGAAGTGCGCACACTGTACCACCAACCTGTTATCTGGAGACAAAGAGGGCTGTGAGGTATGCCTGAGAGCTCAGAAAGCCAGAGAAGCCCCTGCCCTCCTCCATGTTCCTGTTAGAAAAAGGAGAATGCAGCTGAGAGAGGGAGAGAAGGAACCACCAGAAAGCCCTCCAGCCCTGCGGCGTACCTGCTCATACGTGAGGCACTGGTCAGTGAGTATTTCCAGCAAGGGGGCAGCATTGCTGTCCCTCCGCTTGAACATCTCCCGGACAATGCTAAGCAGGTTCCACACACCCTCAGGCTCTCGTCCTCTCAGAGGGCGCAGCAGACATTGCCATTCAGCAGCAGCTGGAGGCTCGGTGGATGACAGATACATGGAGTTCACATCACTGTTAAAAAAACAGAGATGGTGTGGTGGTATACACCTTTAATTCCAGCACTTGGGAGGCAGGCAGATCTCTGTGAGATCGAGCCCAGCCTGGTGGTCTACATAGTGAGTTCCAAGTAAGCTGGGGATACAGGTCTCAAAAGAGAGAAAAAAAAAAAAAAAAAAAAAAGGAATAGAGAAAACTGAGAAGATGGGTTGAATCACGTGAGTTTAGGAGGATATGGCTTTGACCTGAAAGGGATCTTGATCCAAAATACAGAAAAGGACATCTGTTAGAAAAATTCTTAACTTTTCTCTGCTTCAGTTTCCTAATCACCCAAAGGAAAAAAGTGGTCCCTTTCTCTACTCAGACAGAAAACCACTCTGTGACTGTACAAGGTCATCATAACTCATGGATTTGTCAGGGACACCTGTATGCCAGGTACCAGGCCAGTGCACGCAAGAGAAGGCAGAGAAACAAGCATCCAAAGAACAAAGGATCGATCAGCAGTCTGAGGGAAGCACCCATTCCCCACAGTCTGCGCAGAGATCCAATTTACCTGAAGACCACAGGGGAAGGGCCACAGAACTTGTGCAGTGTCTTCTTGATGTTATCAGTGAGGGTTGACTCATCCAAATACCAAGTGCTCTGGTCTGAAGCAGAGGGCCCTGCAGTGGGGTCTGGGGATGACAAGCAACCAGTCATCTACTAATAAGGACCTGGATTCACCTGACAACATGAAGACTTTAGTAAGTGGTGCTGTACACTGGCAGCTTTCTTTCTACTGTCCTTCTTTCTCCCCACACTCACCTGGGGCTCCACATACTGTGTTGATGGCTGTTGACTGGGAAGAGAGGAGCTCATCTAGGAGACGTTGGGCTGTAGGAAGAATCTGAGGAAAAAGGGACAAAGGCAGAGAGAACAAGGCACAAGTGAATCCAAGAAGGCCTGGGCCTAAACAGAAGGCAGTCTTGAAGCCAGTTGTGTAAAGGTATGCCAACCTCACCTACCTGCTGAGGGAGCTCACTGATAAGATACTGAGCAAACTTCTGAAGCTGGTCCCTTTGTAGCCGAGACAAGGACTCTGAGACTGGGGCCCGAAGGCAGACTGCAGAAGCCTGAAGAGGCAAAGAGAAACAGAACCATCTGAGAAAAGGTTTTCTGGACCTGGCACTGGGGAGAGATGGGCAGAGTAAGGGAGGCGAGGGGGCTCCCATTGTGGCCAGGCATGCAGCAGAGAAGGGGGGAATGGAGCAGAGGATAGGGCCAAGATAAATTGGGAGGGCCTCACGTTGTGGATGCGGAAGAGACAGAGTGCCACGACATGGGTGCACCATTTGGCCCCAGCCCCACAGGTACAGCTGCAGGAAGTGACCCGGCAGCGGTCAAACATCACAGCCACATTGTAGGCCCCTTTGGGAGGGACCATCTGCGGCGGCACCACCGTAGCACTCAGATGGAACCCTGGGGAGAAATAAGGGCAAAGTAGGGGAGTGCTGCCAGTACCTGAATCTCTGCCTCAACCCTGGCCCAGTACTTACTTAAACGACTCACTCCACATTTTTGCATAGGTTCTTAATTTATAGTTCCAGTGATGAGAGATGGAAGGCTACCACATGGTATGATGGAACCCTTACCTATTTGCAGTGGGTCCTTCACAGCCCTCATGCGGAACAGCTGATCCCCACGCTGGAACTCATCTGCGCTGCCATTGGCTAGGCATGAGTATAGCCTGGGGGGAAGGAGAGAACTTGGCCACAACCCAGCAAATAACCTTCTGCAGACCCTTCGGGAGCCCACAATGCCCTAGGCACTCTCCGTATCATCACTCTTTGGGGGAAAATCCCTAGCACTCCCACCTCCCCTTATCTTCCTCAGCCCAGCCCCAACTACAGTATCTCTTTTGTTCTGTAGAGAGCCCAGGAGCTACAGTGAGATATCAGAACTCCACTGCCCACTATCATTCTTTGGACTCACCGAATGTCCTCTTCGTTCTCAGGGAAGCTCCAAAAAGCAATTCGGAGCTGGAGCTGCTCAGGCACTGGAGGGTAAACTTTCTCCACGACTTCAAATGGGATGTGAAACGCCACCTGCTTTGCTGACAGCTCCACTAACGGGATCACTAGCCCATCTTTGGAAACAAAGATTGGAGTAGGGAAAAGAGAAAGGGAAATGAAAAGGGCCAAGTCCATGCCAAACCCTGAGCATATGCATGCACACATGCACGCACACCACCCCCTTCGTACCCCTTCCTGTCAGGGCATACTAACCCTTCAAATTCTGGAAGAAGGGAGCTGAGCAGCCCCAGCTCACACAGTCTGCTACTTCAAGCCCAGAACAGAAAGTACCACGAGGATTCTAGGAAACCCCTGAGCACACAGGTATTTTCTAGGACTCTAGCAGGTAACCCACTCACAGGGCTCAGCATCACATTTCTCACATACCCCAAGCATTTTAGATTCATATTACCCTGTAACTTTCTCTGGCATTACCTCTAATTGCCTTTTCACTGTCTCTTTTTCACTCAAGAAACAAGAGAAGGCCAGGTATGGTGGCACATGCCTTTATTCCCAGCACTGGAGAGACAGAAGCAGGAAGATCTCTGTGAAATCAAGGCCAGCTTGGTCTACATAGTGAGTTCCAGGCCAGCTAAGGCTATAGGGAGTCCCAGCCTCAAAAAAGAAAAAAGAAAAAAAAAAAAATAGAGAAGAAGCAAGAGAGCCCACGCAGCCTGTGGCACACCTAAAGGCTGACTCCCCACACTGGAACTCTTTAGATTGAAAGACTGACAAAAAGTAGGACAGAATATCATAGACCTGAAAAGAGCCTTCCAAAAAGCAACAATCCTTTATTTTACAAGTAAACAACTGAAGGTAGCTGAGGAGTGTGGGTGTAGAAATGACTTGTTTGGGCCAGGCCTGGAAGCCTATGGCAGGAGGAACAAAAGTTCAAGGCCACTATGGCATACACAGCAAGACTATCTCCAGAAAGCAGAAGGGAAAGATAAAGAGAGGGAGGAAGGAAAGGAGGGAAAAAAGAAAAAGGGAAAAAGAAAATCTTAACCTATTCAGAAAGACATCAATATGCTGAAAGTCTTCACTACCGTGATTTCAGTTACTTCCCCCACGTGAGTGAGCACCAAGCCCTGAGCCACCCACACATGCAAATATGAATGAAATGAAAGAAGCAGGGAGGTCACAAAAGAGTCACACTGGAGCAGCTCATGATCCGTATGTGTGTGTGTGTGTGTGTGTGTGTGTGTGTGTGCGCATACATGTATACACAGACATGTACTATTCCTCCAAAGGAGGCTGAATATCACCATTCCTAAAGTGTGACCCATTCAGATTCCTCTGTATCCCAAAGGGGCAACAGAAATCTGCAGAACAGCCTGCAAAACGGGACTTTTGGAATGGCCAGAGTAGTGCACACAGATTAACTCCTCAACTACTGAAGAAAGTCAGCTTCCACGCAGGCCCAGGACAAGCTGCCATGGGCAGAGTAGGGAAGGGATGTGCTGAGTCTTGAGCCTGTGGGGCTTCTTTATTTTCACCCTCCTTTTCATGCCCTCTAACAAAGCAACATTCCTCACAGCACTATTCCATGACTTTACTGAAAGATCAAGAACGGAAGAAATGCATAGGAAAAGTGCTTTGTGAGAAGAGCCCTGAGATAAATCCCTACATCCCTGCCGAGGCCAGACAGGGAAATCTAAAGCTCCCAGCCACTGGTCCTAAGCCTTAACTTCCTATGGACACTACGGAGTAATCTCTGATCTAACGCTATGAACTATGGAATCTCCTCTCACAGGCCAGTTCACTTCCACTTTCTTTGCGGTGGGATCCTTTCTTGGTGTATCTGTGAACCCTCAACATCCTGGAAGCAAGAAGCAATCAATGCACCCTGCAATAGGTTGACACACCTCAACGGTCACTTCTTAATACACCCTTAACTACGTTCTCTTGCCCTACCTCTGGCTTGCTAAAGACTGAATTCTATTACGCATTCTTAAATCGGAGAGGGGTTACTCTTCCACACTGCATCCCTAAGGCGTAAAGGAATGACAAAAGATCTTTCTGTGCAACGCAGGATGTCCCTGCCACAACATACGCGCGCGCGCGAACTCTCTCTCTCGCTTGCTCTCTCTCTCCCCTCTCTCTGCTGTGGCGATGCCACCCCAATCCGGGAAGGCCAGAGAAGCGAAGTCCTGAAGTCAGTTCTAAGCTTGGGACAGCTCCCGGTCCCGGACAGCTCCCGAGCAAGGCCCGAGCACGGCCTGCCTGCTTCCCTCCCCCGCACAGCCCGCCTCACTCATCCTCACCTCTCATTCGGGTACCGCCACTGCCACCACCACCACCGCCGCCAGTGGGGGAGTTGGGCCCCGCTGACTGCTTGCGCCATCCTCGCCAGTTCTGGCAAAGGCTCTCGGCCTCGGAGATGAAGGAACAGAGTGAATCCTCCTCAAAGCGGTCGGAATCCTCGAACGAGAAGCGCTCCCCGTCCTCCCACTCCGCAAACATCAGCTCCATGGGGCCTGCACCCCCAGGGGCCCGGTCCCCCCCCGCGGATCCGGGGCCTGGGCCGCCGGCCGGGGACTGAGGGGAGGCCCGGGGCCTGAGGGGCGAGCCGGGGCTGGGGGTGGCCGGGGCGCTCAGGGCGGCCGTGCCGGGCGAGGATCTCAGGCCGGGGAGGGATACCGCGCCGGGGCTCGCCCAACAGCGGGGTGCGAAAGGGGATTGTGGCCAGTCTGCGAGACTCAAGGCCCGGACGAAGCGCTGGGCGGCCAGGGCCTCTAGGCGGCTGCGGCGCCGCCTCCCCCATCAGCTGATCCGAACTTCCGGCCGCGCCGGCCATCACCACTTCCGCCCTCGCGTGCTCCTGAACTGGACCGTGTACGGGCGGGTGTAGGGGACACGTTTGTTTAACTGCTGCATTTCCTGCTGCTTTCTCGAGCCCACTCTCACACCAGGAAGCCAGCTCCCAAAGTAGCTGAATGACTATGGAGATTCCGTCAGTCATTCGATGTCCATAACGCCCCTAAACAGCTGCGTTCTTGTCCAGAACCGTAGGCTGTCAAGAGACAGCGCAGTGACCACTGGATAGTTTATTGTCTTAACTCAGGATAGGCCCTGGGGCCGCATCGCCTTCTGGGAATTGCAGTCCAGAAGCCTGTAATCCAGGGACTTCATAGGGTCTGACCGGGGAAGCTGGGGGGGGGGGGGGATGCATTTGGTTTAGGGAAATAGTTGTTCCACTCCTCAATTCTGCCTTTGAATCTAGCAATTCTCTTTGTGTCTGTGTGTTAAGAACGATTGTATGCTAGTGCCCATGGAGGCCAGAAGGTGTCAGACTGTCAGATTGCCTAGCTGGAGGTACAGGTTGTGAGCCACCTGGTGTAGGTACTGGGAACTGAATTCTGGTGGTCTGGAAGAGGTAAGGTTTTTTTTTTTTTTTTAATTGTGTATTACATATTGGTATTTTGCCTACATGTACGTGTGTGCACTGCATGCACGAGTGTGCACTGCATGTATGCAGTGCCAATGGAAACCAGAAGAGGGCACTGGATTCTCTGGGACTGTTAACAGTCACAGCCCCTTGTGAGCTGCCATGTGGGTGCTAAAGAACATGGGTCCTCTGCAAGAACAGCAAGTGCTCTTAACTGCTGAGCCATCTCTCTAGCCCTAAATCTAGTAATTCTTAATCTTTTGTTTGTGTTAATGCAAGTGATATAGACTCTTGTGATTCCCCTCCTCCCCAATTCCTTAAGTAAAAATGTTTAAACTTAATTTTTTTTTTTTTTTTTTAATTTATGTGTGTGTCTGTAAGTGCACATGGGGGTATCAGAAGGAGTCAGGTTCCCTGGAACTGGAATTATAGGCAGCTATGTACTGTCTGCATGAGTGCCAGGAACTAAACTCTGCTCCTCTGTGAAAGCAGCAACTTAACTGCTGAGCCATTTCTCCAGGTCCTCAAACCTTTTTTTTTTTTTATGGTTTAAATATTTTGTGTATGAGTGTTTTGCCTGCATGTATGTAAGTGTACCATGTGCATGTAATGCCCAAGGAATCCACAAGAGGATGTCAGACTCCCTGGAACTGAGTGACAACTAGTTGTTAGCCACCATGTGGGTCCTGGGAACCAAACCCAGATCCTCTGCAAGTGTGACCAGTTCTCTGAATTCGCAAGTGGCCTCTTAAAAACTTTTTAAAATTGTAAAGTCAAATAAAATATAGCTTTAGAATATCTGGGTCACCAGTGTGCACTTTATTCAACAAGTACCTTGGAGAGGCTAGGCATGAAATATGCACTCATTAAATACAGCTGATAGCAAAAAGCTCTGATTACAAAGAGACTTCACTAACCTTTACGTATCTAAAGGCAAGAGCACTGAATGATGTAAAGTACATCAAATGCAAAACATCATACTTGTTCACCTTAGGGCATTGTAGGAAGCAAAGAACTTTCAGGTTTTGGGACAAGTATAGGATTCAAGAAAGAGTTAGGTTTTAGCTCACTGTAGAGTGCTTCCTTAGCACTGGGCGAGGTCAAGGGATGGGTGGGTAAGGAGGGAGTATCTAATTCAGAATAAATGGCTAATTTCTCTTTAGAGTTTTATTTCAAGACAAAGCATAACTTCCATTCTGAACATGATTCCAAGGAACAAAATAAAGTGTTTTCCTCATTTTACCCTTCCAAAATGTATATAGTGCAAATGTGAACATTCCTAAAATGCTTCTGCAGGTATCAGAAGTGACAGTTCAATCACTGAAAATGTTTGTCTATTTTCAGCTGAGGTGAGATTTGTTAGGAAACCTCTTTAATAACTTAGTCATTTTAGAGGGAGGTAAACTCCCAGACTGTCCCAGGGACTCCTGGATTGACCTCATTTTTCCGGCTTCCTAAAAAGACAACAAAAACAATAACAGTTAAGTTTGCCCTGACCTAAGCCCACAGTTTGTTTGTTTTTACAATATTCTAAACATCAAGCGACCCTGACTGAAAGAATAAGGTAGAAGAGCAATGGAGGAAGATTCCAGGAATCATCCTTGGGCCAGCACATGGACACCAGTACATACATGTACCCGCACACAAGCAAATATGCACACATCCACAGACAGGAAAAGAAGGCAAAGGCAATGAGGGATTTGGGACCTACAAACAACTATGACCTGAAGCTATTATGCTAGCCCGCAAGTAAATGGACGCTGGGAACAAACCTGTCCATAAATGGCTTCACCCTTTCAAGTTCTATTTCAAACAATGTCTTTCTGGACAATAAGGTAAATTGATCAAAGTAGTTTAACATTAGTTTCCTTGTAATATTACTGTATTAGTGTATTTTGACCTCACCTTTCACATAGTAAAGCTCAAGTTCAGAATCATAAAATAAATGAAGATCAATCATCTTCAAAAGTTCTCCACCAGGGTCTCACTATGTAACTTTGGCTGGCCTCAAACTCGGAGATCTGCCTGCCTCTGCCTTCCGAGTATTAACCTGCACCACCATGCTGGCACTTTTCCCTCGATGGCATGGGTGATCTAGGTCCCAAATGCATTTGAGGAACTTTCGATAACCCAGCAAAATGCAGGAAGAACCACCGCCGGCTACACTGTCACCTGAGCCTTGGCAGAACAATCCAAGAAATCCTGGATCTCTTTACTGCATGCCTCGTCGCGGAATTCGTTCTGCTTCCAGCAAGCCATCATCACTGACATCTCCGTGACACAGGTCGCCTCTGCAGGGGAAGGACTAGAGGACCATCAGTCACCCACACACTTGCACCTTTCCCGCGCTCCTACCCACCCGCCCTGCTCCCTACCCTCGGGTTTCCGCCCTGGGGTCTCCCCGACCCGGAGTGCTCACCGCCCTTCTCTCGGCGTCGGTTCCCGACGCGGTTGGCTAAGATAAGGGGCTTGTTGGGTTTCAGGATAGGCTTCCCCGGGTTCGTAAGCCGCACCAGGCGCCCCCGTAAGCTGGGCGTCGCCATCTTGCCCCGAGCTCCCAGCAAGCTCCGCGGCGGCATGCGTGACCCCGCGTGACCCTTACCCGCTTGCCGCTCCGCTCACGGACAGCTGCGCGCGCACCTTCCTTCTCTGGGTACCGGCTGGGCTCGAACCCCTGTTCGGCACACACTGGTGTCCATGTTAGACAGATCCTTTGCGGCTCCTGGCCCTGGGTCAGAGCAGGACCTGGCAGAGGACCCCCAGAAAAGGCCCGCACACATGGACCCTTGTATCTGGTAGTTGCCAGTTGGTCTAGACTATGGGGTCGTAGAGAAAGCAAGAGCTGAGAGGATGAGAACGAAACCACAGATTTTAAGATGTTAGGTCGGTGAGGCGGAGGATTCACACCTATTATCCTTGCACTCCGGAGGCTGAGGCAGGAGAATCGCCATGACTGCCAGGCCAGCCTGAAAGCTACGTAGTCCACCGAAACAAAAGGAAACAAGCTTCCAAAGTCAGGCATAGTGACTCCTGTAACCTCTGTGCCACGGAACCAGGAGGACTGACATGAGTTCAAAGACAGCTGGTCTGGAACTTGCTGTGTAGTCAGGATGACCTTGGACTTCTTGACCTACAGCCTTCATCTCCTGAGTGCCGGGATTACAAATATGAATCATCAAGCCCAAATACAACTTTTTAAAGGTTAATTTTTGCTGAGTGTGGTGGCAGACGCCTTTAGTGCCACCACTTGAGAGGTAGAGGCAGTGGAGAGAGATCAAGGCCAGCATGATATAGTGAGTCCCAGGCCAACTTGGGCTACAGGGAGACCCTGTCTCAAAGCAAACAAATATGAATACATACAAACTAGAGAAATATCTCAGCAGTTAAGAGCACTTGCTTCCCTTGCAGAAGACCTGGTTTCAGTTCCTACCATCGACGTACTGGGCTAACAACAGTCTGTAACTCCAGTTCCAGGATTCCAATGCCCTCTTCTGGCCCACTTAGGCACTGCACACACAGGGTGCACTTAACTCACAGGCAAAACACTGATACACATGAAAAATGCAAAGGGGCTGGAGAGATGGCTCAGTGATTAAGAGCCCTGGCTGTTCTTGCAGAGGACTCAGGTTCAATTCCCAGCACCCACATGATGGCTAACAACCATTCATAACTCTAGTTCCAGGGCTCTGACACCCTCTTCTGACCTCCATGAGCACTGCATGACATGGGAGCACTTACATACATGCAGACAATATACTCACACATAATTTTTTTTTTAATTAAATACAAAGAAATAAAATTTAAAAACTATACGTGGGGTGTGTGTATGTGTGAGTGCACGAACGCAAAGGCCACAGGGAGGAATTGGAGCCCCTGGAAGTTTACAGGTTGTTGTGAGCCGCCTGACTTGGGTGCTGGGAACTTAACACTTGTCTTTTGGAAGAAATGCTTTCAATCTCAGCCATCTCTCCAGTCTCCCCAGTTTTAAAATTTTTTATTTTTGAGTATTTTGTTTGCATGTATGTAACTGCACCATGTGTGTGCAGTGCCCACAGAGAACAGAAGAGGGTGTCAGATCCCCTGGAGGTGGGATTATGGACAGTTGTAAGCCAACATGCAGGTGCTGGGAATTGAACCCTGGTTTTTGGCAACAACAGCAAGTGCTCTTAACTCTTGACCACTGAAACATATCTCTGGTTCCCCTGCCCCATTAAAAAATATTTAATTATTTTTATTTTATGTGTATGAGTGTATTGCCTGCATGTATGTAAGTGCACCTGTGTTTTGTAATGCCTGCAGAGGTTTTTCTGGAATTGGAGTTACAGATGGTTGTTGGCCACCATTGTGGGTTCTGGGAATTGAACCTGAGTCCTCTGCAAGAGCACCCAGTGCTCCTAACTGCTGAGACATCTCTCCAGCCCCTCCCTCCTCCATTAAAAATTTTTTAAAAAATATTTTTATTTTATGTATATAACTATATTGCCTGCATGGATGTAGTGCACCTGTGCTGTGCAAAGCCTGTGGAGGGAGAAGAGGGTGTTGGATCCCCTAGAACTGGAGTTACAGACAGTTGTTGGCCACCACATGTAGGTGCTGGGACTCAAACCCAGGTCACCTGCAAGAGTGGCCTGTGCCCTTAGCCGCTGAATCATCTCTCCAGCCCCCACCCCCATTTTTTAAAAAATTTAATTTTAAAAGAAATTATTAGATTGTAAACATTGTTTTAATAAACCTACAAGAAATTGCTTTTTAGTACCTTTAGGGCCATTCTAAAACCCGAAGGAAAATTAAGCTCCACTGTTTAATAACAACTAGTATTTAGATGTCATTTGCCTGTTTTTAACCACCCCACTGCACAGGGTGAGGCTTAAACGTTTTAACTCTGATTTAATTCTCTTGTCAGCCTTGTAAAGCAACTTCGTAGTATCATTCCTAAATAGGAATATAGGAACACATAGACTTGGCCCTCCAGTTGTGGTTGTTTCATCAGACTTCGTTCCTGACTTTTAGCTGTTTACAAAACTCAGCCTAAGGATGTGCCACAATTCTTAAGGCATTTCCAAAGATACTTCTGCTATTGGAAATGAAACCCAAGAAGCATGTAGTTCATAAGATGTCTATTTTAGAAGACAAAGGTTTACTTGGTTGGGTACATTGGTGTTAAAGTCATTTATCACACATGTTGGGAATTTCCTACTAGTATCTCCTTGGCTTGCTTTCTTCTTGAGTCTCAGTTCATGTCAGAGGTCTTCTTGATTTGCCATCAACCCACTTCAGAGCAGGAATCACAGTCTATTATGACTTTATATTCCCCAACATCTATTTTTAAATGTAAGCATAGGATTGGCAAGATGGTTCAGCAGTTAAGAGAACCTCCTGATCTTCCAAAGGATGCAGAGTTTGGTTCCCAGCACCCACTTCCCGTGGATTATAACCACTTGTAACTCCAGCTCCAGAGGATCTGATGCCCTCTTCTGACCTCCATGGGCACTCACACACATGTGGCATACATATAAAGAAAAATTTTAAATATATTTTTAAAAAGTCTTGCCACTGGGTATGGTGGCACATGCCTTTAATCCTAGAACTCAGAAGGCAGAGGTAGGCAGATCTCTGTGTGTGAGATACCAACCTGGTCTACATAAAGATTTCCAGACCAATCATGGCTACCCTGTATTTAAAAACAACAAAACTTTAAAATGTAAACACCATGAGAACAAGAACTTTTGTGTATCTTGTTTATTGATGACTCCCCAATATTGCCAATAAATAGCTGTTAAATGAACAGGCCAGGTGTGGTGGCCTATGCTGATAATCCCAGCTAGCACTAGGAGGCTGAGGTAGGAGGAGCACTATGAGTTTGAGACCAGGCTAGTACAATAACATGACATGACCCTATCTCAAAGAAAGAAAAATGAAAATGGTTAATAACGTTAGAAAACAAATGTTTAACATTGTTTTTACAAGTAAGTGGCTGATTTTATCATTTCCCACCTCCAAAAGTAAGTAGATGAGGGCCAGCAAGATGGCTGTTAGGTGGATAAAAGGTGCTTGTGACTTAGCCTGCCAATCTGAGTTTGATCCCTGGAACCCACGGGGTAGAGGGAGCAAACCAACTCCTGCAAGTTGTCCTCTGACCTCCACATGTACTGTGGTATGAGTGCCCCCTCCCCAATAAACAAATGTAATGAAAAAAAGTAACCAGGCAGAAAATACTAGGTAAAAAGTAGTTTATTATATAAAACGAATCCTGAGGTCATAGAAAACAGCAACACTTGCAGTGATGAAGCCCATCAGTAGTGTCGACCCCGTACTTCAGTATTTGGACTTCGATCAGAAACCGCTACTAGTACCCCACCCTGCAATGAATACTTGGTACACCTGCTGTGTACCAGGTAGCTGAGCCCCATACCAGAAAAACTCACACTTTCTGCTTCCTCCATGTGGAAAGTGAAGCTTTTAATTGGTAAATGCTGTGTGGTTACTCCTAGTTCTTTCCCAGTGGAAATGTAGCACCTGATTTACCCTGTTCTTTTGTGACTATTTACATGATGACAGAAATAAAGTTGTCTTGGAAGCACTGAGCACAAAGCAGGCCAGAGTCGTCAGCAACAATCATTCATAAACTGGCTGACTCTATGCATATGATAAAGGAGTGCCAATGTGAGCTGGTGAAACTAGGCAGAGGATGATCCCACACTTTGCATAAGCATCACTTACCTTTCTTATTGCACATAATGACAGAAGTCCTAACCTAGGGTTGCACTTATGTACTACTTACTTTGCAATAAGAAATGGCGTCTGCATTAATATGGATTGCAAGCTCAGAAATCGGAGTCCTGTGTCTCACTTCTTTTGTACTATAACATGTTAATTTTTTTAAAGACAGGATCTTGCTATTGTAGCCCATGCTGGCCTGGCACTTATGGACCTTCCTGTCTTATATGTATTTTTGAAAGTCCACCCCTCTTATTCTCTCCAAGAGACCAAACAGGTTAAACAAAATTTCCATGTTTTTATAAAGGTCACCTTTTACAAATAAAATAAAAGGCTGGAGACAGAGCTCAGAGGCAGAACATGCTTAGTATGGACAAGGCCCTGGATCCAATCTCCAGCAACACACACACACACACACACACACTCACTCAAATAAAATGAATAAAAAATATTAGCGATGAAATCCAGCCTAAGTTTCAGCTTTTCTTGGTCACATCCTCGGATGTCATATTAAGCATGAAACTTAGTTACTAAAGCATCTAGAATGCATATATATCTATACAGATGTGGATATACAGATATCTTTATAATCAGATACACTGATAAGCTATAAGACTTCTAGTGAGTGATAATTCACTAATACAATAAGGTACTCCTTATTATTGCCCCAGAAAAAGCTCATAGTTTCCTTATGCACTGGGCTGTATGTTTGAACCAGAGCAGTAGGCAGGTGGACTACTTCTGGAACCACGTCTGATTAAGGTTTTTATTTAGTTGCCTATTTATGATGGCTTAACTCCCTAGCCTTGCCTCTTCAATCTCTTTGAATCCAGGGCCTTTGGTGGATTTATCAAAAAAGATCTCAGAACTGGGCTGGAAAGATGGCTCAGTGGCTAAGAATACTGGCTCCTCTTAAAGAGGACCTGGGTTCGATTCTCAGCACCCACATGGCAGCTAACAACTGTAACTCCAGTTCGAGGGGAATCTGACACTCTCTTCTGACCACTGTACCTTCTGACCACAGGTACCACTGTGACACAGGTGTACCTAATCAATATGCAGGCAATACACTCACACACAGAAAATAAAAATAATATATATATTTAAATCTCAGTACTGAACTGAGGCTATAATTCTTTTGGTAGAGTGCGTGTCCTGTATGCATGAGGCCTTGGGTTATTCAATGCCAGCACCATGAAAAACAACAATTCAGTACCATAAAGTTATGTGGAAGGATGTCACAGAATGAAGCTTGACTATTCAACTTTTTCTACCATCAACCTTTCCAGCCTTTGTCATTATTCTGGTGGTTAGCCAACATGTGGGTGCTGGGAACCAACCCTAGACTTTCTGCAGGCAGTGCTCTCAACCATTGAGCCATCTCTCCAACCCCTAGATACTTAAAAAAATCTTAAATCTTATTTTATGTGTATGAGTGTTTGACTTGCATGTATGTATGTACACTACATGTGTGCCCAGTAGCTCAGAGGCCAGAAACAGGTGTCAGAGTCTCTGGAAATGGAGCTACAGATCGTTCTGAGTTGCTATGCGGATGCTAGGAATTGAATCTGGGCCCTCTGCAAAAGCAGCAAATGTTCTCTTAACTGCTGAGCTATCTTTCCAGCCCCCCATTTTTAAAATCTAAAATAGAACAGGGCAATACACTGAACTGACACTGGTGTTGTGTGTTGTTTATGAGCAGTAAGAACGACAGAAAGGTTTGTGGATCTCCATGTAAAATTGTGGGAAATCAGAAAGAAAAATCCATTAAAAATGAAAACACTTGATATGAAAGGTCATTAAAATGTTTTTTAAAAGCAGGAAGAGGAAATGAATTATCGGGAAGGGACTTGGGGAGCAGAACATAATTTGAGATCATAACCTGGCCCACGTTACCCACATTTGAGAAGACGAAACATCTGAAGATATGCAATGTCTGCTAAAAATTCTGTTGGCTAGGACTCTGCATCAAACAGGTGTTTCAGGTTTCTACCACTTCAGGCTGAGATCCTGGATACACACCATTCAGATAATGTGGAGAGGCTGGGGATGGTGGCACAGGCCTTTAATCCCAGCACCTGGGAGGCAGAGGCAGGTAGATCTCTATGAGGTCAAGGCCAACCTGGTCTATATCATGAGATCCAGACCAGCCAGGGTTGATTTTTGTCTCAAAAATAACAGATAATACATAAAAGTGGAAAGGGCTAGGTATGTGGCTCATTAACAGAGTACTTGCCTAGCATGGTGAAAACCCCAGGTTCTATCCTTAGCACAAGGGGAAAAAAAAAATCAGTCAATATATCAAACCATGGCAAGACAATGTTGACCGAAGTCTTGTGTGGTAGGCACCTTAGGTGCTAAGGTAGAACAATCTCCTTAAATATTCCAGGTTAAAGGCTCTTCTTCCAAGGACAGTTAGAGATTCTGATTTCGTTTCATGAAGATCTGATGTAGATAATCCCAAAATTTCTTCTTCTGTGTCTCATTGTTGTGGATCATGGCAGTGAGTGCTTCCCCCTGGTCCAGACCTTGCCAATAATCTTGCAGCCACATCTCCTTCCAGCTGAAATAACATAATGGGAGGGGAGTGGATTATGGAACCACAAAAGAGATGGGTCCTGCCTTTTCTTGAGTGAGGTCAAAGAAATCTTAAGCAGATACTGTGGTTTCTGGCTTGGACAAGGCTCTATGGTAAAGGAAAGAGATGAGAGATACATCTAGCACTAATCCAAGCGACAGAGGTAGGCCATAAACACAAAGACCTCACTGTCTACCCAATGAGTCAAAGTTGCTGACCTGTGTCCTAAATGTGAAGAGGGTTCAACGGCAGGTGCAGTGGGGTCCAGTGGGGACCATAGAACTAGTTTTCTTGAGGAAATCAAGCAAACTGGGAGGGGCCTTTAGATGGTTCTATTTTAGCTTCCACCTTACTTCAAAAATCAATATGAAGGTATAGCAGCATTTAGTATTTAGAAAAGACAGATTTTTTTTTCTTTTGAGCAGATAGGGTTTCAAGTTTGGGGCTGGCCTCAAACTCTCTATCACCAACAATGGCCTTGAATTCATGATCCTCCTGCCTCTGCTCCCTGAGTATTGGAATACAGTGCCCCCCATGCCAGACTATTTCCTTTTTTTTTTCTTTTTTTTTTTTTTTTTTTTTTGAGATAGGGTCTCCCTGTAGCCCCAGCTGGCCTGGGAATCCCTAAGTAGCCCAGGCTGGCCTCAATCTCACAGAAATCTGCCTGCCTCTGCCTCCTGAGTGCTGAGATTAAAGATATGTGCCACCGTCCTCAGGCCCAGGCTATTATTGTTTTACATTTTTCCTTTAGTAAGTCATATGTTCAGCATAAACTAGATACACTCTTAGTGGAAGATGCTATCATCAGAACCCGACTGTGCCGGGAGCAAATATACAGCCCTCTGCTGCCATCCACTGTCCAAATCCCAGTCACTTTCTGCAAGCCATTCTGGTAGCCTCTCTCCAGTTTAGTCTCACTCCAAGTGGCTTCCCATTCCATCTCCCAGGTAGACCTCGTTTCCCAATGCCACTATCTTCTGCCACCTACCCACATCTTTTCTACCTCACATGTCCCACTGTTAATTCCAAATCTTTTGAAACAGGTCTCCAATTCTGTCTAGCATAAACACATCAAGATATGATCCAAATCAGAATATTTCAAAGTTAACGGAGGACTGGGGTAGTAGCTCAGTGGTAGAGTGCCTGTCTAGCATACTTGAGGCCCTGAGTTTAACCACCCCCCACCACACACACACAAAGGTAAAAGTGGGTGCTTTTGATGGGTGTGTTGGTTCATGCCTGTAATCTCAACAGCACTTGGAACAGGAGGATTACCAAAAATTTGAGACCAACCTGGGCTATAGAATGAAATTCTTAAAAAAAAAAATGTTTTCCAGGTGTTGTGGTCTCTCATGCCTTTAAACCCAGCACTCAAAGGGCAGAGGCACGTAGATCTCTTTGAGTTTTGGGCCAGCTTGGTCTACACAGGGAGTTCCAAGCCTGCTAGGGGGACCTAGTAAGACCCTGTCTCAAAAACAAAGAATTTTTTATGGTGGGAGGAATATGCTGAGTGAAAATGTAGTATCAAAAGGTTATTAACTGGGCTTGGTGGCACATGCCTTTAATCCCAGCACTGAGGAGGCAGAGGTGGGTGGATCTCTTTGAGACTGAGGTCAGCCTGGTCGACATAGTGGGTTCCAGGTGAGCTACGCTCAGGAAGACCCTGTCTCAAAAATGGAAAAAAAGGTTCTATGCCAGGGCTGAAGATGTAGCTCACTTGGTGAAGAGTACTTGCCTAACATGCATGAAGCCCTGAGTCTAGGACTGTATAAATCACGCACAATAATGCACTGTTTTTAAAATGAGTGCTATTAATGTCTGGTTATCTTACAGCAGAAAAAAATAATAATAAATCCCTTCCAAAATCTCTTCTTGGGCTGGGGATGTGACTCTGTGCAAGAGTACTTGCCTCCCAGGCACAAGGCCCAGGGCTCATTCTCCAGCCAACACTTCATCTGTGTACTCCCAATTCCCACATCAAAGGTACTCAGACGCCTGAAGTGATTCTTTTTTCCAAGTCAATCCAAGCTCTTCAGCCTGGTAACCAGGATATTTAAAGCCTGACCCTAGTTTCTGGGCTCATCTCTTCCTCATCAGTCACCACACAAGCCGTCTTCTCTGGTTAAAGCTTGTTTTGAACCACTGTGACAAATATTGTCCACATAAGCTGGTTTTCATGTTACCTTGAATTATATTGTACATTTTAGATAGGGTCTCCCTATTTGGTCCAGAAGGCCTCAAACTCGTGGTTCTCCTGCTTCAGCCTTCCATGCTGGAATTACAGCAGCACATACCTGCACTACCACGCCAGACTGTAGTTTACATTTTCCCTCAGCTTCTTCACTTTGTCTCATCTCCCCAACTACTTTGTATGTGTGTGTCTTGCTACGAAGCAGGCTAGCCTGGAACTTGAGGCAGTACTGCCTTAGCCTCCAGAGGACTGGGGCCTGTGCTTCCACACCCAACTTTATTAATTATTATTATTGTATTTTTGTGACAGGGCCTCCCTGTAACCCCAGCTGACCTGGAACTCACTATGTAGACATAGATCCACCTGCCCCTGCCTCCTGAGCGCTGGGATTAAAGGCATGGGCCACCACACCCGGCTATTATTGAGAGAAGGTCTTATTATGTAGCTTAGGATGACTTCTTCCAACTCCAGTCCTCCTGCCTCGGCCTCCAGTGCTGGGACTACAGTGTATGCCACCACACCCAGCTCCCCAACTACTTCTGATATCTTAAAGGCAAAATGAGTCTGGATCATTTTTGAATACACACTAGTTTC
Organism: Eospalax fontanierii; assembly: GCA_035773235.1. Classification (NCBI taxonomy): domain Eukaryota; kingdom Metazoa; phylum Chordata; class Mammalia; order Rodentia; family Spalacidae; genus Eospalax; species Eospalax fontanierii. Next base: position 15,540,534 of record CM069540.1, on the reverse strand, counting down.
TTCTCCACGGTAAGCAAGTAATTCGATATGACAGCGGCAGGGAACCCTAGCACCCCCTACCTGTCATTCTCAGGAATCTCTTCCACTTTACCGAAGCCAGGGGTGGGCACTGGACAGTTCATGTGTGAGGGCTGGGCAATGTGAGGCTCGGGGACAGGGATATCCCCAGGAGAGGCTGCATGTGCTTTCTCGGCATCCAGCCGAGCCAGTTCATGGTCGCAGACGAAACACTCAAAGCCATTGAGGTAGTTAGGCAAGAGAGGATCATTCACTCCCCACTCCCGGTGCTCCAGGTTATCCAGAAGAAACTGGTTGGTGATGCCCCCGGGTTGCTTGTACGCCAGGTATTTCATATACTCCTCATCGTTCTTGTCCAGAAAGTCAATAAACTCGGCCAGCTTTTGAGGAGACTCAAAGTCATCGATCAGGATGATGGAGTGGTTGTTAGGCATCCAGTCCCTCACAGAGGGTGAGCCGCGGTACACTGGCACCGCACCCAGGTGCATAGGGCGCCACAGTTTTTCCGTCATGTAATCATGGCAGATGGCATTTTCCAGGGCCAAGTGGAACTTATAACGGGACAAAAAGGCCAAGAGCTCTGGATCCTCGGTGGTGGCCGTGGCCGTGTCCTGTAACCGCACGGTGGGCATCTGGCGATTCTGCAGGCATTTCCCGTACGAATCCACCTAGGCGGGGGCAGAGGACCGCGGTCAGCAGGGTGCGGCGCGCCCGCCCCGCCCCCTCCCCGCCGCTCACCCTCACCCACCGGGATGTGGCGCATGAGCTCGCGCACGTAGCGATCCCGGTCCGCAGGCACGTCGCAGTGGGACTGCAGGTAGAGCAGCGGCGCGTAGCCGCGGCGGCGCCACTCGGCGCGCTCCCGGAGCGGGGGCGCCGCACGGCGCAGGTAGGCGGCCCCGGGCAGCCACTGCAGCGGCAGCGGGTAGTCCGAATGGCGGCTGAAGGTGGCCGTCAGGTTGAAAAGGCGGATGCCCGGGCCGTGGCTCAGCAGGAAGTTGTTCAGCGGCGACTCCTCGTGCAGGAGCGCCCAGCTCTGGTGCGCCAGGCGCGGCAGCGGAGCGTCGGCCGCGCGGAAGTCTGTGCCGTAGAAGAGCAGCGCGCGCGTCCGCGGCTCGGCTCGCGCCCGCCGGTCCCGGGACGCCAGGCACGCGCCGCGCGCGCACTCGATGCGCTCCGCGTCTCCGGGGAAGTGGGGGAACAGCCCCGGGCTCCACCACAGCAGCACCGGCAGGTCCACCGTCTGCTCGCTGCCGGGCGGCGGGGCCCCGGGACCGCGCGCCACCCCAACCGCACCCAGCGCCGACCGCGGCCGGAAAATCGCGCCATCCCACGGCTCCGCCCACTCCGCCTCCCCACCCGGCTCGCCCGGTGCCTCAGGCCCGGGGCTACTGGCCGCACAGACACCGAGCACCCCCAGAGCGGCCAGGACCGCCTCGGTGCGGCGAGCAGCCATGGCCACGCGTGCAGCCGGAACCCTCGGACCGCACTCGACCCCGCCCTGCAGCGAGTGGGGTCCGAAGCAGGTCCTACGCCACAGGGGCAGGAGACGCATGCGTAACTCACTCAGCCGCCAGCCAGGGACGTGAACGGAAGTAAGATTGAGGCTACTGGTTACATCTTATTTTATTTCTTTACAAATTAAAGATGCATTGAAAAATAAACCAATGAAGAGAAATGAAAGGTCCAGAGCGGGGGCATCCCGGGCTGGGAGCAGGCAAGCCTGACCACCATCAATCCTAGCCCTTGTCCTGCCCCGCCAGTTGGGGTTGGAAGATAACTGTCAGACATTCAGTCGATTCCAAAGCCCAGTGATGTCCGGCACAAGAGGACAGGGCTCCAGCCACCTCTGCCTCTCCCCAACAACCACCCGGCTTTCAGAAGCCATGTTCCCAATGGGAGCTGAGTGGGACGTGGGCTGGCTCTGTGAGGTATTGCAAGTTGATGATCAGGCTCCCTACAGAACCATCCAGTGTTGGGGTTTCTCCAGCTGGAAAGAAGGCTGGTACTTCTCCTAGGTGTTAATATACTTTTCAGTTCAGTTGCCAGGCTCATTCATCTCTGACAACATGCTTCTGTCCACGAAGTGCTCACCAATCATTGCAGGGGAGAGAGAGCACACACAGTGGAAGCACAGAGGCAGCTAGTCAGCCATCAGGAACTATGACTTGGCTACTGACCTCTTGGCCCCAAAAGAGACCACTTTTCTCTCCATCACCTGCGGTCTGTGCCCCAGCTCTTGTGCACCTGTGTTTTATCCCTAATATAGGAAGTTGCTGATGAAACGGAGCTGAATTTGCCACCTCCTGTAGTCACCCTGGGGCCCCACTCCATCCTGCCTGCCCCTTTCCTCTTGGAGGCTGGTCCTAAGGGATACAATATTGCCAGGGTCTGGGTGCCTCCAAATCCCCAACACCGAATCATATACAGTGAACTGAGAAACTACATTCATTACAACAGGATTTGCAGGAGAAAAGAGGGTAGAGTGAGGGGACAGGGACACCTTCTATCAGCAGGACATGACAGAGTGGTAGGATATTTGAGCCCAGAAAGAAGGTGTCTCCTTATTACATCTCGCCCTCCCCGCCAAAAGAGATTGAGGTCAGCTTACATGACTTATAAGATATGGAACTGTCCCAATTTCTCTGCCATCCTGGGGTACTTTCTGGAAACTGGCCTGGGACCCTATGCCATTTACCCACTTTAGCTCAGTAGCTGCCGAATCTCCTTGTGCATATGACACAGAAAGTCCACATAGGATGCACCCCCATTTAGGCTCTTATCTTCCACCAGGAAGTACTTAAACAGCATCTCCAGCTTGTCCTCCTGTTTCACCACGATAAGCTAGGATCAGAACACAGGGTTGTGTGACAAGGCCAAAAAGAATGAAGCACCCCCAGAAATCGCTCCCTCCCCATGCTCATTCTAGCTGAGAACTTGACAAGGCAAGAAATCCAAAGTTCAGATCAGTGCTACTGGGCTAGGGATGTAGCTCAGTGGCAGGACTGCTTGCTTAACATGTGTAAGGCCTATGGTTCAATGTCCAGCACAACCAAAAGCAAAAAACCACCCATTCCCTCTCTTCCTCTCTCTCCACTCATACATACGCGCACACACACACACACACACACACACACATAATCAAATCAATGTTACCTTCATATACCGCATTCTCTGTGCTCTTAAGCTATCAATGAGGCCTCGAACCTTCTTGGACAGTGGATTATCCAGAACAGGCAGAACACTCTGGAACACAAAAATCATTCATTACTATGATGACACACTCTTGAGTTCATCAAGAAAGGGCAGCACAAATTTAGGTATCATCTGAAACAAGGAAGCCTGAGAAAAACTGACAGCATCATCCCTTCCTCCAAGTGTCCCCTGAGATAGGAAGAGACCAGTATAGTAACTTTATTGGCTCTCATTCATACCTTTGATACCCTGCTCTTACCAAGCCACTGGTGATCTGACTGAAGGAGGAGACGTTGAAAAGGCTCTGAACAACGCCCTGTTGGACACTTGCTCCCACCCAGACAAAAAGGTTGAGCCCATTCTCCAGCAAATATATATCGCCATTGCTTAATCGCTCTTCAGACGCTCGAACTGCTGGTGGTTCAGTGGTACTCTCGATAGGAGACTTTGTCTAGACAAAAGGAGAGAAAAGTTACCAAGGATGTTAACACTTCTTGACATATACAAAGTTACCTGTGTCTCTAGACAGTAAACCAATCCAAAATGTATGTAAAAACAAATTCCTTGGGGGTTGGAAAGATGACTCGGTAGTTACAAGCATCTGTTGCTTTTGCAGAGAACCTGGGTTTGGTTCCCAGCACCCATAGGTGGTTAACAACTGTTCCAATGAGTCCGATGCTCTCATCTGGCCTCCCCTACTATTGCACAACAGAGGTGTACTTACATACATTCAGGCAAAACACTGAAACACATTAAATAAAAATAAAAGCATATTTTCAAAACCCAAAATTCCTTAGTATCACAGACACAGAAATCCCACTCCTCCTCCTTGGGGCCTTTTCCTTAGTATAGTGTCTTAAACTCCAGCCCTCAACAGTACCAGTGGCAGGAGCCGAGGGTAGAAGAAGACATTGGTTTCAGCCACATCCATAGAAGAAACCAGCTGTCGGACATAGGCACGATCGTCAGTAGTGACTTCCGCTCCAGGCTGCAGAACGTCACTCTTCAGCACGCAGTTCAGGTAAACTGGGAGTAGCTTCATGCACTCAGGAAGGATCAACTGAGGGATTTATTGAAATAAAGTCAATGATCATGAGAAATCCTGCCCAAACACAAAATCTTGTACAAACAACCCCTCTAACATCTTTGTCCCACCTGTCCCGCAGAAGAGGGGCTGGCACAGTTCTTTCTGTAACAGGCCAGGATCTGGGCACATTGGGTGATGAGAGTGTCTCGTACAGTCTTCACAGGGCTATTCAGAACACCCCGGTATGCTACGTGGGAAGGGAGAGAGCAGTCATTAGTCAGCACCTATCACACATCTTCCCACTGTCACACCTCCCAGCAGTGATGAATCATCGGTCATCCTAGACCTTTCTCTCATCCCCAGTCCCCTCCTGCCCCACCTCTCGCCTCACCAAATTTGGCCATGTAGTTGATGAGCGTGTCAGTCTCACAGTTTCGATACAGATCAGCCAGCTGGGTGCAGCAGTTCAGGGCCAGGTTGTGGATGCGGAGCCGACGCTGCCCTGCACAGCTGGTATAAAGCAGGGCGCACTAGTGGAAAGGAAAAAGGACCAACTCACACCCCTCCCTCACAATTCCACCTACTCCTTATTATCTTCCCAGTGAATGCACCCAGCACTTTCTCCCCAGTCCGTGTCTCCCGCCTGCCACCTGCAGAAGGGCTCCACTCTCTTCGTTGAGCCGATCATCATGCTTGAACTCCACAGTCACTGTCTTGTCCCCGTCCAGCCCAGCCAGCTCCACATCTGTTGTGTTGCTCATATAGAAAGCGCCAAAGAAGTCTACAGCACGGATACCTGAGGCCACAGGGATGGGTCAGAACTAAGATATGATATGTGCCATGTGCCTCCCTCTCAGATTTGGCCCCCACCTGCTCTTCAACCAGAACTGACCGGTACTTGTCCGAACCCGCATCACAGCATCAAAGCCAACCACCTTCTGTACATCACGACGCAGGTCACTCAGGAACCGTTCCTGGTCATTCTCCACCTGCAGCCCCCCAGGCCCAGAGTCACATTACTGACCACACAGCTCACCCTGCAGTCAGTCTCCCTGTACCCCTTTTGCTCTGAAAGCCTGCTCAGTCACAGTAACAGTGAGGATGAGACTGATGATGACAACGACAGCTTTTACACACCTGTGCCAGCACATGGAGTATTTTATGGGTAATTATTTCATTCTGTAGACAAATCCTAACTAATAAAACTGCATTTTGCAGATGAAAGAATAAACAAGCCTTTAGTTCCAGCACACAGGAGGCAGAGGCAGGCAGATTTCTGAGAGTTCAAGGCCAGCCTGGTCTACATAGTGAGTTCCAGGGAGACCCTGTCTCCAAAAGACAAAAGGAAAGAACAAACAAACAAGAAGTCACTAAGTAATTAATACTAAGCTATTAAGTGGTGGGGCTCCAATATCAACTCAGAACTTACTCCAAGGCCCATCCAAACGCCCAACCATCACACCCTGGTCTCAACTTTTTCACATTCCTCCAACATGATTCCTGTTAATTAAGTCAGTGGCTAAAGAGTCACTCCCCATATAAGCAGACATTCCTGACACCCAGATCACATACCTGAAAGCAGGCGTATTTGTAGACAGAGCCACCAGTGAACTGGGGCACAACAGAGAGTGTTGCCACATCCACATATTGGTTAGGGAAAAGGAAGAGGTCCACACAGCAGCCTTGGGCCACACATTCCTTAGCCAGAGTCTGATAGGTACCCGTCTGTGGCTGGAACAGAGTCTGGAGAGGAGGAGAAAAATTGTTCAAATAGTTCTGCCCTATTTGAGAGCTGTGTATGTAATATGATGTGTTGGTTAGTTTTTGTCAACTTGACACAAACCAGAGTCACCTGGAAAGAATGAACCTCAATTGAGGAATCTCCTCTATCAGACGGGCCTGTGGGCATATCTGTGAGGCATTTTCTTAATAATTAACTGATGTCAGAGAGCCCAGCCCACTGTGGGCAATGACATCCCTGGGCAGGTAGGCCTGGACTGTATAAGAATGGCTGAGCAAACCAGGGGGAAGCAAGCCAGTACGCAGTGTTCCTCCATGGTCTCTGCTTCAGCTTCTGCCTCCCAATGCCTGTCCTGAGTTCCTGCCTTGGCTTCCCTTTATGATGAACTTTGAGCTGTAGAGCAAATAAATTCTTTCCTCCTCTAAGTTGGAAGGAAAGGAAAGGGCAAAGGAAGGAGGAAAAGAAGGAAGAACAGAAAAGGGAAGGGAAAGGAGAGTGGGGAAGGAAAGGAAGAAGAAAAGAGAAAAAAGAGCAGGAAAAGCAAAGAGGCTGGGTGTGACGGGCACACCTTATAACTCAGCACACGGAGGCAAACAGGAGAATCACTGCAAGCATGAGGTTAGCCTGGTCTACCCAGCTAGACTCTGCCTCAGAAACAAAGATGAATTGAGAAATAGCTCAGTGATTAAGAGGAGCAAGTACTACTCTTACAGAGGACCTAAATTTGGTTCCTAACACTGTATTAGGGAGATCACAACTGCCTATGATTCTAACTCCAGGAGACCCAATGCCCTCTCTGGTCTCTGAAGGCACCTGAACATATGTTTAAACACACACACACACACACACACACACACACACACACATACACACATAGAGATACAACCACAAGTAAAAATTAAAATAAAAATAAAACTGTAAAGGGAAAAAAAATGAAAAAAGAGAAACGTTTAGTCAGGTCCACAATTCTGGTATCACCAATTCTGGGACCAGTTGGCAGTCACAAATGGGGCATATGGAAGGGTAGACTGTGATCCCAGACCCCTGGGGAAAGCTAAAGAATAGACATCAGGAGGAGGAACTGCCATCCTCCCCCATCTCACAGCCCCACACCTTCTCTTTGTCTGTGTTGATCAACTTCCTATCATCTCTGTTCTTCAGCTTCCCTGGGGCTTCTGCAACAGGCAAGGATGTGTGAAATAGAAACAGCTTCCCTGCACACTCAGCAGCCTGGAAAAAAAATACAACCATTTGTCACTATGTGAAACAGACTGTGCTGGAGACCTTAGTTGTTGACTTGACACACCTGGGTTGAGGGAACCTCAACTGAGGAACTGCCTCCATGGGACTGGCCTGTGGCCATGTCTGTGGGGTATTTTCTTGATTTCTGAGTGATGTGGGAGGGCCCAGTCCACTGTGAGTGATGCCACCCCTGAGCAAGTGGTCATATGTTGTATAAGAAAGTAGGCTGAACATGGGTCAGAGGAGCAAGGCAGTAAGCAGCGTTCTTCCATGGCCTGTGCTTCAGCTTCTGCCTCCAGGTTGCTACCCTGAGTTCCTGCTTTAGGCTTCCTCGGTGATGAACTGTGACCTGGGAGATGTGAGCTAAATAAACCCTTTCCTCCCCAAGTTGGTTCCGGTCAGAGTGTTTCGTCACAGCGACTGAAGGCAGAATAGAACACTGACTCAACAGTCATCAATCACTAAAGAAGTAGAGGCAGTTCCCAGGGGAAACATGGTCAAGGAAAGTGAGATAGTGGAGATTGCCAAGGACTGCAGCCTTACCTTAAGAGCCTCCATCCCAGCTTGGATAACAGGGGCAAATACTGTCTCTGTCTCTCTTGTATCTGTGAACAGTTCTGGAATCTGATCCAATAAGCTGAAAAGACAGGTGATGGGAGACAACTAAAACTGCCACCCAGATTTTAGCTGCCTCAATTCTCAATTCCCTGAACAGTCACATGGCTCCCAGGCTGAAAACTCCTGGACCTCAGCTCTGCCCATTTAATGACCTGCTCAATACCCTGGCCTTTTGTGGCTGTACCCTCCCACTCTCCCTCTGTCCCTACCATCTGCCTCTTACCTAGTGATGACTGCCCGAGACTCATTGACATTGACCAGAAAGCCATCCAACAGTGGCACAAACATGTCAGCCACATCAGATACAACCATCATCTGTGGCTGGGCCAATGAGCTCTTCACATTGTAGAAGTGGAGCACCTTATTGTAGGTGACAAAGCCAACTCGGATTGCTGACTCTTCTGCCCCACCTTCCCTGTAGAAAGAAACAGTTACCTAGACTGGTCACTTTCATCCCCACTCAAGGCATAATGTTCAGCATAATGCTCAGTCAAGTCAGACACCCACCATTATCCAAGAGAAAGCAGTACCTTAACTCTCTAACTCACCTAGGTAGGTAGTCCAAGAGTGACTTGAGCTCCTCACAGAGGAGCCTAACAAGACCAGTCCTGACAGCATTGTAGGAAACGTCAATCATGAAGATGAAGGCAGGAGGACTGGGGAACTTATTGTTCTGTGGAGGAAGGAAATGTTGGGGGCAAAGGAAAACAGTAAGCAGGTCAAGACCAGAGAGCAGTCAGCATCAAAGGGGACACTGACAGGGTGAGGAAATGATAACAGCTATTTTTGGTTGTCTTATAACCTCCACCCACTGCTCCTCTCCCACTACCTTCCCTCACCTTGCAGTAATCTACAGTGGCCAAGAATTCATAAGAGCCCAGGGACAGCTCAGGACGGTCATAAGCATCCACACGTTTGCCGGTATGATCCAGATGTTGAAAATAGTGGGGGGGAACTGTGGGGAGGATGCAGTGTGTTACTCAAAGGCCCATCCTCAAATGTGGTATATCTGGTCCTAGCTGAGCTGCCCCACATCACTCCAATGCCCCATTGTCCCCACCTGTATCCTACTTCTCCAACTCCTAAGAAATGGACCCTCATCTAACTGCAAAGAACAATGAAGATGCAAGCGAGACCTTCCCCACAAACCTCAGTCTCCACAACATACCATCATTGATACAGCTGCAAAAGCAGCACTGGAAGCGCCTCCCTCCCTCAATGAACTGCATGAAGGGACACATGTATGCTTTGCAGCGATTACAGCGTAGAGGGCCAGATTCCCCATGGTCCACAACATATGGTGAAGCCTAAGGAGCAAAGGGAAGGGCACAGACAGAGGGGAGCAACAGTGAGGTCAGACGAATGGCAGCAGCTAGGGAGCAGCCTAGAGGGAGCAGCATGGCTCAGATGATTTCCCTAGGGAAGGAGTAGAGTGGAAGGGAACGAGGACAAACGGTGAGGGGACTGAGCCCTGGAAAATGTGCCTAAGATCCTAAATTCCAGTTTTCTCTTTTGACTTTCCATCCTAGAATTCATTTCTTCCCAAAAAAGAAAAAGGCCTATGAAACTGGCCATAGCAAACCAGGGGCTGCTATGGGTGTATAAGGAGAAAGCCAAAGACTATACCGGATTCCTGTTCTGACTCTGTTCTTAGTCCTCTCTGCTCATGTCCTAGAGATAGCTTCTGCTTCCTTCCCTAAGTATCTATAATACTCCTCCCCCATTGCCCACAAGAGAATTCTGTGGCACCTACATGTGCACACCTTTAATCCCAGTAGTCAGGAGGCAGAAGCAGGCAGATCTCTGTGAGATCAAGGTCAGCCTGGTCTCCATAGAAAGTGCCAGGTCAGCTGGGGCTTCAGGGAGACCCTGTCTCAAAAAAAAAAAAAAAACCAACCAAACAAACAAACAAACTAAATAAATAAATAAATAAAACAGAATGAGACAACTGTCCTCATTCAGAGAGATGACCTTGTAATGAGGTTTCTGTACCTGCTGTCTGTCTTCACTCTGTAAGTTACAAGTTGGCTCTGCCTCTTTTTTCCCCTTTTTATTTTTATGCTTTTTTTTTAGACAGTCTTCCTAAGTAGCCCAGGCTGGCCTTGAACTACAGGACCTCCTGTCTCAGCCTCCTGAATGCTAGGAATACAGGAATGTACCTCCACACCAACTGGCTCTGCTTAAGATTTGCTCCTCCTATGAACTCTAGTCTCACAAAGCAACTGTTTGGCTTTTGTGCTTCCTACTACCACAAATGGGCTTTGGGAGAGAAAGCTACCATAGACACCTCCTGTCCCTTCCAGCCCAACCAAGACATTGCCCATCACTCAGCCAGAATCACATCTAAAAAAAGCCTTATTCCCTTCCCTCTTTCTCTTTCCTTGTATCCTAGCCCCTTCCCAAACTTACTTCCTCTGGAGGCAGCCTTGCCAGTGGCTTGATGACAGCTGCCAGGGGCACCTGAGCCTGCTTAGCCATGTCAGATGTGCAAGGGATATTATAGGACGTACATCGGATATACCGGGGACTTGCATTCCCTGTAGAAGAGAGAAGACCTGAGTCACATCACAGAAGCCCTCTGGAAACCAGCTCTCCATTGCTGATTCACACCATCACCTCCACAAATGTTAGACTTGAGGTAGCTTTTCACCCTCTGAAGGACTAGGTATGGGGACTGGGCTATGGTTAAAAATTGACAGAAGCTTGATCTGTAGCTGGTGGCTTAGAAGATGCCAGAGGAAGGAGTAACTGCTTGACTCACCTTGGTCTTTCACCAGGAAGTTGGTGGTGACTAAGGGTGGCACCTGTCCCCGTACACCAGTAACAAATGGCTCTGAACCCCGGTTGTTCCTGTCATCTTCAATGACCTGAATCTGCAGAAAAGAAATGAAGTGAGTAGAAGGACAGAAGAGGAAGTACCAGAACAGAGGCAGGCTAGAGCTGTGCCTTAAACATGAGTAACTCCCTACAGAACACCTCAGGCACCAGGTCTCCTCTCCTTCTGAAGACCATATCAAATGCCACAATGCCAAACTTCCACGCCACAGCCTACAGTCAGATGTTGGGCAGGCCATGCTGAGAATAGGCTCCCTAAGGACTCACCCCTTGACCTCCAATCACTGGTGAGCACCCTCTATTCCTCCCACTCCAGGAAATCTCCAGCTCCAATCCCAGACCATCATAAATGATTAGCTTCCCCTTCCCTCCTCCCTGCAAGACCCACTGAGTCAGAGCGGGGAAAACAGACAACAGAAACCCAGAAATGAATCTACCTGATGGTTCTAACTCAATGAAATTAACAAGGGACAAGGTAAGGAGAAAATTAAACAGCCAGAAATGATCAGGTAAGGTGAGGAAGCAGATGCTGGTGAGCATCAGTGGGTCCATACAGGAGAGGATAAGTGCCCAATCCTTACGGCCCAATCCTCAGTCTCCCACATTTTGACAGACACAGTGAAGGAAACAAACACAAAAAGGATATGCAAAGCTGGTAAACAGACCCTGTTCGGGCTGGTAACCTTTTGTTGGTTACTTTTAAGATGAGCTTGATAAAACCAGAAAAAGTAAAGGGCAAATAAGAGGTGAAGCTCAGAAACACACCAGAATCAAAGAGTCTCCAGATGAGAAAGTGGCCCACACTCTCCTAAAACAAGTAATCCCTTCCTCTGTGCAAAATGCCCATTTGGGATACCATGAACCTGTGCATTCATAGCCATCCACAGAAATGGTTCTCCTCAAACCAAACTGAAGGATTGGCTGCTTAACTCTGTCTGGTTCCATCACATGCCACACACAAGCTCCCAGAGGAGTCAGCCGGGCTAACATCAAAGCTTAGCATGCTACCTGGCCCCTCCCTTAGATCCTGACCATCCACTATCCCACACTCAAGGCACTGCCAACAGCTTGCTACCTCTCCATTAACAGTGACTTGAGGCATGCATATCCTTTAGCTTGTAAAAGCAAGGCTCTAGAAGGGTAAAGAAGATGGAAGGGATGGACATGGTGGATGAGGTGAAGAAGAGAGCACAGGCATGCATGAGTGGTACTAACACAGGGATGACACGCACACACTCCCACCCCCTGCACTTACTGGACTAGGAATGGCATCAGGATCTATTCTGTGCCTGGTTTTCTGCTGAGGAGGCAGCTCATTGAGTTGCTTTTAGTGTTTTAATAATAAAGGCAGCAGGGGTATACAGGGAGGGAGACAAAAGAACAAGAACAGATGTTACTTCATCTCTCAACCCTGAGGAGTTAAGACGTGACGAGCTGGAGCCCGGTCCAGACTGCTGAAACTGGGGACTCTAGATCTGAATTTCAGACCATCTGGTCTGAAGTTCCAAGTCTCTCTAGCCCACAGAGAGACCCAATAACTCCCACTACAATGAAGCGAGATAAGAACAGGTGGAGTAAATGGGGCAAGCAGGGCTTTATAAGGAGGTGCTAAATGGGAGAAACCTTGAAGAAGTGTAAGAGGGTTCCCTACAGAAGGCAAGACCTACTACCCAGGGCTCTTATGCTGAAAGGTGCTTTGGTTGTAACCTGCCAGACACTCCTTCCCACCTTGGAGGAGAGAAGAAGGGACTGTCAATCCTTTTGGGTTCCTCTTAGCCAATAGGCTCCCTCGCCATGGTGGTTCCGCAAAGGGAAAGGGAAGAGAACAGAATGGAATATGACAGTGGCTAAGCATGGCAAGGTAACTGACACAGCAATGTTACAGACAGGTATAAGTGGCCCCTATTTGGAAGTACTCTTCTATCCCACGCCTGCTAAGGAAGGTCTGAGGATTCAAATGGCTCTAAAGGGAGAAGCAGTTTCCCCAGTGGGACTTTGCATGCACACTTCCCTCATACACTGTAGATTGCTTTTCTCCATCCACACTGCAGGGACCTGTCAACCAACAGTACAAGGGACTTGCTACAACACTGTCCAAATAGAAGCAGAGAGGGACCAGTGAGGCTCTCCCACTCTGAAACACCAGAGTGCTCCCACCTGTTCTAGCAATCAGGAAAATCATGTGCTACTAGATCTAGGGAGACCACAGAAGGGCAAAGGCTACCATGCTATGCATGTTCAAGAGTAACAGAAAACAGTCCTCAACATGGCTGATCACTCTGGTTTTCCCTTTTTCTCCTATGTAACTGTGGAGTAAAACTGCCCCTAAAAGTTCAGCAACTTCAAGTTCTGGTTTAAAGACTTAAAAACATGGCACCTAGGTTCTAGGTCTTCATGAAGAGAACTGAAACAGCAGCATTATAAGAAAACGTCAGACAAACATTTCATCAAGGTCAACCTGCTCATCTGGCAGACACACACGCTTCGCCAGGACCACATAAGCACCTACTTACAGGGCTGGGGATGGCATCAGGGTCCAGGCGCTTAGGAGGCAGTGGCTGAGGAGGCCCAGGCTGACTGCCAAAGGTGGGTGTTCCAGGGTAGGGGCTCCCATAATTAGGCTGAGGGCCTCGGGGTGGTCCAAAGGAACCTGAGACATAGGAGCACAAGGTTGATGAACTCAAATTCCTTTCCCTGTCTCTTTTTCTTTTCTTTTTGAGATAGGGTCCCACTATCTAGGCCCAGCTGGCCTAGAATTTGCTATGTAGACCAGGCTCTTCCTGCCTTTGATTCTTGGGTGCTAGAATTAAAGGTCCTGTCTCTCAAGGCCTCAGGAACTATTTTAAACATAGAACTATCAGCCAGGTATGGTGGCACATACCTTTTTTTTTTTTTTCATTTATGTATTTATTTTTAATTTAATTTATTATTAATATTATTTTTTGGTCTTTTTGAGACAGGGTCTCCCTGTAACCCCAACTGGCCTGGAACTCACAATGTAGATCAGGTTATAGCCCATGAATGCCAGGAACTGAACCTGGGTCCTCTGCAAGAGTAGCCAATGCTTTTACCCACTGAGCTATCTCTCTAGACCATGGTGCACTCCTTTAATCCCAGCTCTTGGAAGGCAGGTGGATCTCTGTGAGACAGGGGCCAACCTGGTCTATATACAAATTCCAGGCCAGCTAGTGCTACAGAGAGACCCCATCTCAGAAAGACAAAAATAAACAAACACAAAAAAAAAAGCCCACAGAGAATGATGAGGTACACTAGTGCCTGGTAAAGCAATTCAGAGGAAGATCGTGCTATCAAAACTGTGACATAACAAAAGTAGCTTAAAATCCTGAAATTCTATTCATGAAACCCTGACTCATGACTTAGCAAGCAGGAGTAAAAACAAAACAAAAAACTCCTAAATAGTTGAAGCCTTTGGCTCCTAGCCAGACGTTGGGGAGAAACTCACCATTTTGTTGCAGCTGATAGCCTGGCTGCTGAGGGGAGTGCATAGGTGGCGGTGGTACTGGGGGCCCAGTCATCTGGGTGCCAGGGGACAGAGTATGAGCTGGAGGTGAGGACACATGGTTGGGCTGGCTCACTGGGGGACCCCCAAATCCCTGTGCAGGTGGGAGTGGACTAGTCATTGAAGGCATCCGTGGACCACCTGAAACTGAAGGGGTGAAGCTGGAAGCCAATGGTGGGGCAGATCGCAGGGGAGGCTGGACTCCAGGATGACCTTGGGCTTGGCTAAGGGGAGGACCCTGGCTCTGAGGATACGAGCCATATGGACCAGAGTTAGGGAAGCTTCCTGAGGCTGAGGCCAGCGATGTTGGTGGACCTGAGAAACAGAAGAAGCAAAATCAAAAGCCCAGTCATCTGTTTGCTTGTTCAGTAAATCACTTCCATTCCCACCAAAGAGGGGCAATCATGACTGCCCCAGTATCTAGGGTTCAAAGGCATTTTGATATATGCTAAGAACCTAAAGCTTCTGAGAAGTGACAGTTACATTCCCAGCTCATCACTACTTACCATAGCCCAACCCAGAAGGGGGAGGGGCTGGGGCCGCAGCACCACTGATCTGCATTCCTGCCAGCTGTGCAGTCACCTGTGTACTTGTGGGGGGAGGGCCATAGGGCTGAAGCACAGCTGGCTGACTGACCACAGGGGCCAATGGGGACCCAAATTGCTGAGACCCAGGGAGCCTGTCAAAAGAAGGAGAGCAGAGGTGACTGCAGGGCTGGAATGTCTATCAAGTTGGCAGGGCTCCACATTACTCCAGGAAGCGACACTGAGTTCTGGCATTATGTGTTCACTCTGAGCTCTCTGATGGCTTCATATTTGTGTACTTGTGGGCAAATGGCATTTCTGATTATCTACACAAATAAGATTTATGGCATAGTTTACTTTCCACTCGGCTCACTCCACAAACATCAAGCACCCTCAGGTCAAATACTGTTATTTTGATAGATAAGCTGCCATAAACTTTGTCCTAAGTTTGTTGACAACTGCTTAGTTTTATAAACTGAACCTTAAAGAAGTTGAAAGGGAAGGTATACATAAGCTTGCATACAACAAGTGCGTACTCAAGAAATGTGAGATTAAGTAAATGCAATCTGATTGTTCGAATATTTAGAGGAAACCACTTATTCATCTTGAGATGGGTATTAGAAGAATGGATGAGACCAGAAGTTATAGGTCAGCTGAGTCTCACATTCCATACTAATAGGAAGGATGACGCTCACTGAATCAGGCAAGAATCAGAGAAATGATGAAACCAAATAGCCTTTCAACGAGCCTACCTAGCAACACTTTATTTGACTAGCTATGCTAGTCACATGTTGACAACACATTCAGATATGAACACTAACCATTCCAGTATGGCTGCATAACAACCACAGGCAGCTTCTCTGGTGTTTTATGATACTACTGAGATCTTATTGCAGATACTGACATCATAGGATATCATACATACAAACTTCATCTGGGACTGTAGTAAATCAAATCCTTCACAACAATAGTTTCTTTAAAATTCTGACTTAAACTCCCTGCCTTTTTCAATCTTTTTTTTAAATTTGTTTTTATTTTATGTGTATGAATGCTTTGCCTACATGTATGTAAATGCACCTATGTTATGCAATGCCCAAAGAAGACAGAAGAGGGTGTTGGATTCCCTGGAACTGAAGTTACAGAAGGCTGCACAACAAGCATTTTCACTTGAAAATGAAGCCACCTGAGCCACTGAGCCATCTCCCTGACCCCTCCTTGTCTTATTTTATCTACGAAATAACTAGTACTTTATATTTGGTCAGCTCCATTTGCTCTTTAGTACAACACTCACTCACTCATTCAGTCCATTAATCAATTAGTATTTTCTTCAACTAGTATCTATTTTATGTGTGTTGTCCCTGTGTGACTGAACACAGGGACTTGCACATGCTAGGCAAGCAAGTACTTTACTGCTGGGCTATACCTCCAGCCCTTACATTTCTGCTAGTGACTCTTTGTTGGCTCTGCATGTTTTGTCTTCCATGGCACTAAAACATACCATTAGCCACACAGAAGATGTGCAGTAAATCCTTGTGAGACTAATTGCATGCCACTGTATGGCACCAGTAGTATGGATTAATACTATCAACTACCCAGTGTCATTCTGGCAAATGCTCAAGTAACAATCAGCTTCCACCTTACTATATAATTTTATGACTTACAAAGCATTTACAGTTTTTCTATTTAACCCTAAGTGAAATAATGAGACAGAGCAAATAGGAAACTAAAACACTGAAAATGTTAAGTAACAGAACAAGCTAGAATCAAAGTCCCAAGCCTGATTCCCCACTTAGTTGTGAGACACAGCATAGATACGTAGTTGAACAATTACAATATATCCATTGATATAACCTAAACCATGTCAAAATGTGCAGCACACTACATCCGAAAGGACCTGCATGTGTCTCTTTCATTATACTCTTTCCCTTCTTCCAGGGATAACCACTTTCTTAACTGCTTAATAACCACATCTTTGTCTTTCAAACAGTATAATTCAGTTTTGTCAGTTTTTTAACCTTTAATAAATAACATCATTACATACATACTCTCTGGATTTTGTGTATTTGGTTCCTATTTTTATGATGTCATTCCTTTTTTGCATTAAATGTTATTCTACTAAATATACCACACACAACTTGGGCCAATAAGATGGCTCCGAAGCAGGTAAAAACACTCTCAAACCCGAATCTCTGAGTTCGATCTCAAGGACACATATGGTGGAAGGAGAGAAATGGCTCCCACAAATCATCCTCTGACCTCCACACTCATGCCATGATTTGCATGTGTACCTCACACAATAAAAATGTAATTAAAAAATATGCCACAACTTGATTAAGCATTTTACTGTAGAAACAAACTTTGGTTTTCCTAATTCTTGTGAAGTTTTTCTGCTTAGTGATGCTTAGGATCAATTCCAGGGTTTCACCAATACTAGGCAAGCCATAATTTGGGGTCATTATGTTGCTAGGGCTGGACAGATGCCTCAGCTGTTAAAAGAGTATATACTGATCTTGCAGAGGATCTCAGTTCAGTTCCCAGTACCCACATCAGGTGGCTCATGACTACCTGTAACTCTAGTTCCAGGGAATCTGATGCTCTACTCTGGCCTCTGGGGCACCTGTACTTACATGTGTATATTCCCATAGAAACACAACTTTATAATAAAAATATAGTTGGAGAGATGGCTCAGCAGTTAGGTGCACTTGCTGTTCTTGCAGAGGGCTTGGGTTCAGTTCATAGCACCCATATGGTGGCTAGCAATCACATGTAATTCAAATTCCAAGGAATCAAAAGCTCTTTTCTGGCCTCCACAGGCACTGCATGCATGGGGTACACTTACTTGCATGCAGGCAAAACACTCATCCACATTTAAAAAAAAAAAAACAAAACAGGCTGGAGAGACGGCAGTTAGGAGCACTGGCTGCTCTTGCAGAGGACCCGGATTCAGTGCTGACTCAGCAGTTAAGAACACTGGTTGTTCTTACGGAGGACCCGGGTTCAATTCCCAGCAACATATGTGGCTCACAACCACCTAAACTCCAATTCCAAGAGATCCAGTGCTCCCTTCTGACTTTCCCAGGCACTGCACACATGTGGTGCACTTACATACACGCACACAAAACACTCATACACATAAAATAAAAACATTAAAAAAAAATATTGCTGTGGAGATTATGTATTTAACTTGTATATATAGACATAAGTTTCAGTTTGAGATGGACTGTTTCATATTGCCCATGCTAACAACAAACTCTGAAGCTCAAGCAATCCCTTAGTCTCTCCAGTAGCTGAATCTATAGGCATGAGACACCATGCTTGGCTCTGCCCAGCCTTATACATGAGGGCTGTTGTTACTGTTGCTTTAGTTGTTTGAGATAGGGTCTCACTGTGTAGCCCAAGTTGGCCTTGAATTTATGATCCTCTTGTCTCAATCCCCCAAGTACTAGGGTATGTTATCACACTACGCTTATATTTTTATTATGCAAAAATGTTTCCTCATGTCCATTTGCAGTCCCAAGATCTTTTTCCTCCCTGCTCACAATGGCAGACCTGAGAAAGACAAGATTCTTTATTCTCTCCCTTTGATAGTATACAGATTTTTCTGTGGGTATGGTCTAGAAACACCCCTGAGAAAACAAAGTCTCAATTCCAAACACCACACAGAAAAGTCCAAAAGCTTACTTCCCATCTCTAACACCTGCTTAAACTTAAGTCCCTGGCTTCTCAAGATAATAATTCCCTCTAATCACCAGCAACCAGCATCAACTTACCACTTGGTCTCTAGAACTTAAAGATTTTACTTTCTTTTTTATTTGTATTATTATTTTTTTTAGTCTTTTTTTGAGACAGGGTCTCCCTGTACACCTAGCTGACCTAGAATTCCCTATGCAGATCAGGCTGGCCTTGAATTCATTGAGATCTTGCCTCTGCCTCCCAAGTGCTAGGATTTAAGGCATGTGCCATCATGTTTGGCAAGAATTTGTGAATTTTACTTTCTAAGGGCTTGACTCTGAGTTTTGGGGGGGAAAGTTTCTATCTCTCATTTATAGATTATTTTAGCAAAGGAAAAATTTCAGGTTATAGCAATCTATCTCCTAGCTAAAACTTTGACCCAATTCAAGTGGGTAGCTTAATTCATCCCTTCACCGAAGCTGCCCTTATTAACGATAATGACCTAGCCAAATCCAGTGGTCAATTCTTAGTCCTCATCTATCTTTCAGTTACAGTTAACAAAACTGATTACTCTCTTGCTTTCCTGAGAAATACTCTATTTAAGACACCGACCTCTCTTACCTAACTACTGTTGTTTTTCATTCCCTGGCTCAGACCAAACCCAGAGTCTTGGGCATACTGGGCAAGGGCTCTACGACTGAGCTACTCCTCAACTCATAAATTGATCCTGTTGCCCTTCCTCATACCCATCAAATTAATTTCTACCTCAGGGCCTTTGCACTTGTTGTACCCTCTCTCTAAATAAAACACTCTTCCTTCAGATCTTGCACTCCCTCATCTCACTAAGCTTGCCTGACGAGTGTATTTAAAACAGCTCCACCCTCCTCACCAGTCACCCACTATATCCTCACCTTTCTTACATCTTTTCTTTTTTTCCTCTGAGATGGGGTCTTATTCTGTAGTCCTGGCTGGCCTAAATTCACTAGGTAGACCCAGCCAGCCTCCAATTTACAGACATCTTCCTGTCCTCCCCACCCCCAGCCCCAGTGCTGGGATTAAAGGTGTGCCCCACCATGCCCAACCTACCTTACCTTGTATCTCTAGATATATATGCCTGTCTATTATTACTGTTTGTGGCCCAGCTGTTTGCTTTATCCAGGCTCATATTCAATGTACTTACTCTGGATACTCAGTAAGTGTCAGAAAGTGATTTTTCCATTACTACATCCATACCCAGTTATACTTTTATTTACTAAAACCCAAACAACATTCTGAGGGACATGACTTCCCTCCTTCAATGGACACTCATGCAAAGAGGGGGCTATCAGCCTTGCATTATTTATTTGGCTTTCCTCTGAGTGTTTTTCATTTCATAACTGGCCATGTAAACATGAACTAATCACTCCTACTAGGTGCCCTTCTAGTGGAAAGGGAGAAGCAGTAAGAGGAGACAAACAATCCTGAACTTTCTCTTCCTGTTTCTCCTTTAGCATAGGCTCATGGAGGCTGCAATCACTGTGGAAAAGTAAACAGGGAAAAAATTCACGTTTACAGAAAGAAAAGAATATGGAAAAAACACAAGGCGCTAAGATGGGCCAATGATCAACAGGGATGGACATCAAGCAGTGACTGTGACGTAGAGGAAAGAAGACAAGGGCTGGCAAGGCGATTCAGGAGGTAAAGGGGCCATCCAGCCTGAGGACCTGAGTTCAATCCCAGAGCCTACATAGTGGAAGGAGAGAACTGACTCCTTCAAGTTATCCTCTGACCTTCTGATACACCTCATAGTACACATACCCACATGTATATATCATACACACACACACACACACACACACACACACACACACACACACACAATACAAAAGTAATGAAAATAATTAAAAGAAGACAAAATACAATAAATAGAACAGAGGGGAAACTACGAGAAAGGTAAAAACATAAAGCCAAGTGTGGTGGTAGATACCTTTAATCCCAGCACTCAGGAGGCAGAGGCAGGTGGGTTTCTGTGAGTTCCAGGCCAGCCAGTCCTACACAGTGAGGCCCTGTCTCAAAACAAACAACAAAATAAATGAAATAAAACAATAGACCGTTCACATATTCTGAACCTTTCTACTTCTATCACATCAACTTTAGGTTAAGCCAAGTACATACCTTTGCATTTGAACAGTGGAGCTTGGCCCATTCTGTATATCACCTTGGCCAAATTGGCCATATGCAGCCTGGCCACAAGGAGCCTGTGCTGTTGAGGCTGGAGGCACCCCTGAAGAAGGTGGGACTCTTGGCACACCTGAGAGTAAAGGGCAGAAACTGAATGGTTGGGAAACAACTTTTCCCCTACCCTGAGCCAGGAATGTGAAGCAAGAATCAATAAGAGAGACCGTCACTGACCCATCCTACAGCTAGGTAGTGAAAAGTATAGCTAGCACAGCATTCTGAATATGGATGCCCAACAAACATGCTGTTTTCTCAGACAGATATATTAGGATGGAGCTGTAGCTAGAGCCACAGAAACATAGGACCTCCTTCTGATCAATACATTCTCCCAATCCAGGACAGCTCTCAACTCTTTTAAGGAAAATACCTTACTCCACAGTTTAGAAACTTGGAGCATATGTGAGAAAGGGAACAGAAGAAGATAACCAAGTAATGTACAGAACCACATTGTAAAGAAGCTAGGGGGCTGGGGATGTGCTTAGTTGGTAGAGTGCTTGCCTAGCATGAAGCCTTGGGTTCAGTCCCCACCACCACACTAAAAACTGGGTGTAGTTGTACATGTCTATTATCCCAGCACATGAGAGTGAGAAAAATCAGAAATTCAAAAAACTAGGTGCTTTTTTCCTCCCAGTACCAGGGTCCAGGGTTTCAAGCATCCTAGGTAAATGTTATACCACATAGCTAAACCCCAACCACAAATAGTACCCTAGGGAGGGACTATTCTGGCACCCTCATCTTCATTCATTTTACATATCCTAACTTCACTCTTTTCATCCACTTCAATGTTCTCAAAAGTCAGAGAACTTGTTTCTATCCAAGGCTTCTGTCAGGACCATTGACTTATCCTCTCACCTACATCCTCAGTGGACTCTAGGGATAGGGAATGCCTCCGTATTTAAAGAGAATGTACTGTTCTTCCAGAGAACCTGAGTTTGGTTCCGATACCAGGAAGTTCACAACTGCTATAACTCCAGCTCTAGAGGATCCCACACCCTCCTCCAGTCTTCTGGATACTGTGCTCACATGCACAATTCCCAGCACAGACACACACATACACATAATTCAAAGTAAAAATAAGATCTTTAAAAAGCTAGACTGGCCAGGCATGGTGGTGCACACCTTTAGACCCAGCACTATAGAGGCAGAAGCAGGCAGATCTCTGTGAGATCAAGGCCAACCTGGTCTACATAGCGTGTTCCAGTCAGCTGGGGCTATAGGGAGATCCTGTCTCAAAAAAAAAAAAAAAAAAAAAAAAAAAAAAAAAAAAGAAAAATAGGTAAACTCTATCCTTTCTATTATCAAAACTACTTTCACAGGGCTGGAGAGATGGTTCACTGGTTAAGAACCCTGGCTTCTCTTGCAGAGAACTGGAGTTCAGTCCCCAGCATCCACATGGCAGCTAACAACCAACTATAACTCTAATTCCAAGAGATCCAGTGCTCTCTTTGGACCTCTGTGGGCATTGCACAACACAGATGCACTTACACACATGCAGGCAATACACTCATACACATTAAAAAAAAAGTTACTTTGACACCTGGAGCGGTGTTGTGCAGCCTTAATCTTAGCACTTGGATGGCAGAGGTAGACAGATCTTGGTGAGTTCAAGGCCAGCAAGTCTACAAGTTCCAAGCCAGTCAGAACACAGAGTGAGACCCTGTCTAAAAATAAACAAACTACTTCTACTTTGCTAGCAATCTTTCTCACATAAAATGCAGAAAGTGATTAGTTACTTAGAAAATCACTTTTGAAATGTTCTTGATTCTGTTTAAACATTTTTTTTCTTTTGCTTTGCTCTCAGTAGAGATTGGTCATAGAACATGCCTACATGATGATTACTCTGAACTTGCTCACTAACCATAACAGAACTGGATAGGTTTTTCCCTCAATAACATAGCTCTCTCAAAAGAGAATGACAAACTCCATTTTGATAAGTCAGAGACTAACAGAACAGAACTGAACTTGTCCAGTCAAAGTCCCAATGTAGAACCAGGCTTTCCTACTGAGGCCTCAGTTACCACTTTACAGGTTTTTTCTTTTACATTTGTGATTAAAATGTAGTATTTTAATTCATTTCAAGACCTTACCTACTCCTGATTAGTATTTTTTCCCCTTAATTCTTTGTTAAAGTTATAACTTTACTCTCTTTAATTTTCTTTAAAACTACATTTATTTATTCAATGTGTATGTGCAGAGGGGCACACACTTGTCACATGTATGCAGAGGTCAGAGGACAACTTGCAGGAGTTGGTTCTTTCCTTCCACTATGTGGGTCCCAGGGAGTGAGTTGGGGTCACTAGGCTTGGTGGTAAGCACCTTTACCTGCCGAGAATCTCACACCCTCCCATTCCATCCCCATTTCCCCTCCTTTGTTTTCAGTGGTTCTGGGAACTTAACCTAGGATCGCATACACACTATTCAAGTACTCTGCCAATGAGTTATATCTTCTTTTTACTTTTTGTTTTGAGACAGAGTCTCACTATGTTGCCTAGGCTGGTCTTGAACTCACTCTGTGGCCCACACAGGCCTTGAATTTGCAATCCTCCTGCCTCAGCTTCCCAAATAAAATGGGATTACTGGCCTATGCGATCAGATCTGGTGGTATCTATTCTCTTAAACAATATAAAGAGTCTGACATGTTCTAAATTCTCAGCTAGCCTACTTAAAGATTATTTTAGCTACTTTACAAAAAGGCCTTCTGGACAATATGCAGTGTACTCTTCTTGAAAAAGTAACATAAAACAAAACACTGGGGGATGAGGGTACAGCTTAAGGTTGCATAGGAAAATAGTATACACAGGCCCTAGGTTCAATTCCTAACTGAATCTAAAGCAACATTAAGTTTTCTTATTTTACTAATAGTAAAAAGCAGCTAAGAGGAAGCTCAAGCAAAAGAAAAAGAGTGACATCAGAAGAAAGACACAGTGAGTACTAAATGCCAGGCATTAAAGTTCACTTTCCACCCTAGACTAATTTACAGACAGATGTGTCTCAAAGTCATTTTATAGTCAGAAAGAACCACAAGTCCAATGAGAGGCATTCTCAATATATATGAGAAACTAATACTTTCAGGGAAACTTTGGGCAAACAGGCAGTGGAAAAGCGATGACCACAGCCCTTCCATTTAGATCTTAACAAATGCACAAGGTAATGCTGTACAGAGCGACACCCACAGAAGTGAGCTGTCACTAAATCTGAAGATGCACTCCCATTAGATGTCTTAAAGTAGAAATAGTCACACATGTAAAAACAAGGCGAGACAGGATACTCACACAGTCATCAATTGCAGAGAGCCAAATTCATGTTCCTTAATCCCAGTCCCTAGGCAGTTTTGTCAGAGGAATACAATCCAAAGACTGCTCATTCACCCCCTTAGTTCAAAAGGATTTGGGAAACATACCTTGGGAAGGTGTTTGCTGATAGCCTGGCACTGGGCCATTGTAGGCTCCATAGGGAGTAGGGGGAACTGCAGATCCTGGTTGACCACCATAACTGGACTGATGATACCCTGGGTAGATGGGCTGGGACTGCCCAAATGGTGGAGCAGGTGGAGCTGACTGGTTGACATTCATTATGAGAGCATCCCCGATTTGGTCTCACCTATTTGATGAAAGAGAAGAGTCAAATTAGTTAAAGCAAACTTTCTTAGGACAGAGTACCTATTCAGGATAGGAAGTAAGAGACAAAAAGGGATTGATCTTATCAGGCACTGATCAGCTTAATCATTCCCACATTATCACAGGATCTCCGTAATTTTCGGCCGCAGCCAGTAAGTACCTAGTTACCTTCCTCAACAAAAGGATTCTATTACTGTGAACTCCATGTTGTGTCCCTGCCAAGAAGGTATAAATTTCAACTTCAGACAGACCTAATGGAATGGAACAGTTGCCTCCACTCCCCAGTGGTATGATTTTCAGTGTCTAGCCACACAGAATCCTGTGGCAGATAACTACTATGATGTTACAGGTAAATTCAACAATATTTCCACTTTATCATTCCTTCTAGCATGGACTCATCCCATAAACACTGAGTAACCAACCTCTAAGTGTGCTAGTCATTTTTAACCTTTTAGGCAAAAAGTCTAAAAAAATCAACTAAAGATCTTTTTCCTCTCAAAGGACAAACTTTAGATTATTTCTGAAAACTGCCATTCTTTGGCTGACCTACAATAATCCAAGTGGTCTCTAACCCCAGACTTTCCATGAAAAGAGTGCATTAACCTTCCAACTGAGCATTAAGATAAATGTAGCGAACACCTGAAAACGCTAGCAAGGCAATAGATTAGAACTGAGTTCAACCAGGCATAAAACATTCGGACTGCTAGTTAAGCAATATTCGATGACAAAGATCGTTCCTCTCCTCCCTCAAGCAGAAGAATGAGTATTCTAAATCCCAAAGCACTTCTGCAATTAAGTTTCTCTTCTAATATGCTTGATAAGCCACTATGATAATTATTACAGCCTTGCACAGTAACAGAAAGGAATGAGCTAGATGCTTTCTTTCAAGGGTCCTTCCAAGAAGAGGGCTACTGAGCACATTAAATCTAAGCCTTACCATTCTAAATATCCTACACGAAGAAGGGACCCAGAAAGCGGGTGCTGCAGTGGAACAATGGGCCTCTCCCTTTGCTAGGAAGGGCCGAAAGCTGGATTGCTGCTGGACTAAAACGGCTTAAAGTCAGTCATTTTAGGGGCTATTTTTCCAAATCCGAAACCTTGCACGTGCCACCAACACTAAGCTTGGAAGATGTCCCTCTCCCTTAACCTTCCTTAAGTCAGGAGGGAGGGGGAAGGAAAGAAGCTTCTCATCCAGAAAATAATCCCCTCAAACAAGTCATGAGCTTGGAGTCAAACTCCAATCTTGACTCGATTCTAGGTGGACAGTCCAGGGTGACAACCCAAAGGGGTTATACAAGCTTCCTAGAACTCGGAAAGTAGCCGAGATATGGAGGCTTGGGAGCTCCCGAGATCGACATGGAGAAGTCAAGTCAACCTCTAGGGCCAGGGTGAGGGATGGGCCTTGGGACGGTAGGGACCGAGGGTCCGGTGCCCCTCGATGTGCTGGGAGCCAAGCGGGAGCCGGAACCCGGGCCGGGAGGTGAAGGGAGGGTCTAGGACTAGTCCTGGGTCAGAATGCGGGAGGTGAGGGTCTCTTCCCAGGCTCCGCCCCCAGGCTCCTCCCTTCCCTCTAACACCGGACCGCGATCTGGCCTGAAGTACCCCGGCCTCTTGTCGGCCTTCCTCCCCACCGCGCAACCTCGCGATGCCACTCCTCACCCGGCTCCAGATCCAGGTTCGACTTCGTTCCTAACGTCAGGGCTCCCAGGCTCGACTTCCGGTTCCGAGGGGGCTGGCGCGTCGCCCCCGGAAGTTCCGCCCCATGCTCTAGGGCCGGGCCACTCCTTCTGCCACGTCGGCTTTAGGTACGCTTCCGGGAGCCCGGATGCTGCACATGCGCCGCTTGTTTCTCCCGTTATGGCAGCTGTCTGGGAAGCGCCGCTGAGGTTTAAGCATTTTTGTTTTGTCTCTTTTCAGATGTTCCAGTTGCCTTATGGCTTTACTCACTGAGACGGCATTGGAAGGCTGGGTCGAACCATCTTTAGGAACGCTCCCTCCATCAGGCCTTGACATATTAATGACCTCTTACCTACCTTTGTGTCCTCTTCCTACTGATCTTTTACCCCATTGATTTCCGCCCTCTAGGTTGATGTGACCCCCGACCTTTGAACTACGTGCAGTGGTGGAAGGGTACTAGCCATTGCTATCAGGTTGAGTGCCCAAACTTCGAGTTTCGGCTCTTTAATTCACTTTTGGGGGGCATCTACTGACTCAGTTTCTTTCATTCCTAGAATGGAAATGAAAAGTTTCCTAGATTGCCTAGGTTAGCTGTTTAACTTCTTACTCAGTGCCTTTGTTTTAGAGGCAGAGCTCTACCAAAAGATCTCTCAGTTAAGAACTGCAATTCCCTCAGTAATCATAATACCGTTTAATGAATTATTGTAGCTAACAAATATTGCTCTTTCCCTCTCCTTTACTTAATTGGTTTTCTGGTTTGTTGGATTTTTTGAAAGAAGGTTTCCTTGTAGCTGGAGCTACCTGGAGGAACTCACTATGTAGATAAAGCTGGTCTCAGATCTCCACCTACTTCTGCCTCCCGAGTGCTAGGACTAGGAGTGCTAGGACTAAAGACTTGTGTGTCCCGTTCGGTCCCCCCACCCCGCCCCCAGCCTCCAGCATTTAATTGTTTTTTGTTTGTTTGTTTGAGGCCGGTTCTCAATATGAATCCAGACTGTCCTGAAACTGGATATGTAATCCAGACACATTTCAAACTCGGATCCTTTTGTCTCCAGCTTGCCAGTGTATGCATTTTAGTCCTTTTGGCACTATTTATTCATAATGTTTTGAACATTTCTTTGGTCTAACTCAGGGTCTAGATTTATTGAATACAGTAAAAAAAATTCTTATTATATATAACATATTACACTAATGGCTCATTCTTTGAAAAAATGTGTATTTCATTTTGTTCTGGACACTATACCAAGCATTGTACATTCTTTACTAACCAGGCAGATTGTTTCTGTCCAGTTTTTATTAATGTAGTGGATTTTGGAATCAGTAGCCCGGATCCCTGGGAACTTTTTAGAAATGTAAATGTTGGGGGCGGGAGAGATGGCTCAGCGGTTAAGAGCAAGCACTATTCTTGCAGAGGACCCAAGTTTGGGTTTCCAGCACCCATTATCAGGTGACTCAAAATCTCCTGTAACTCCAGCTCAAGGGGGGATCCTCTGACCTTCACTGACACCTGCACTCATGTGCTCATACCCACAGGCAGACACACATATGTATACATACTTAAAAATAATAAAAACAGTGGCTAAAGAGATGGCTCAGTGGTTAAAGGCACTGGCTGGTCTTGCAGAGAACCCAAGTTCAGTTCCCAGTACTCACATGGAGGCTAATAGCCGTTGCCCCAAACGACGGGGATCAACGGTTAGCAAGGACCTTAGGATGTCTGAAATGAGAAGGAACAAACACACACAAGGAACCTGGGCGGCAAGGGAGGCTGTCTCGTCGAGCCAAAAATTTTATTGTTATTACTGGGTTTAAATACACAAGCTTGGGGAGGTGGGGGTAAAAATGCACTTACAAGAATGTGGTAGTTTAGCAGAGCCAGAACCATTGCTTAGAAAACACTATCTCTGACCTTCAGAGCCCACCATGAATAACTATGTGTTTGCCAGGAAAGGATGAATAGCTATGTGTTTGTTAGGAGAGATGGCACCAAGAAGAGAAACAAGGGCTTTGAACCAGACAGAAGTGATAGAGGTAGCGCCTCTTTGGCCTTCCTAGCTCGGCTCGGGTGAGATAAGGAGGTGGGTGCAGGACATTCCATTGCAGCTCAGTTCCTGCTACCAAGGTTGAGCATGTTTATCCTACGTGCAGGTGGCTGCAGGGAGGATTTTTCCCAGGGCTGCTTTTCTCTAAGATGGAATCAAGCTATAAGCTGGCTATTCTCTAACCTGTGGCCTCCAACAAGCTGTCCTAGCTCCAATTCCAGGAGATCCAACAGTCTCTTCAGACCTCCGTGGGCGCTGCAGGACATGGGTACACTTACCTACATGCAGGCATTATACTCTTACACATAAAATGAAAATAACAAAATATTTTTAAATTATATTTTAAATGTAAAGAAAATGTAATTTTCTTTTTTAAATGATTTGTTTCTATTTGTACAAGTATTTTGCTTGTCTGTATGGATACTGGTATGTGTGCAGTGCCCACGGAGGCCAGAGCCACCATGTGGGTGCAGGTAATTGAACCCAGGTCCCCTGAAAGAACAGCAAGTGCTCTCACCCACTGAGCCACGTCTCTAGCCCCAAAATAGAAATTTCTAATCTACTGAGACATAGTTCAGTTCTGGAGATGGAGCTCAGTAATCTGTATAGTCTCACAGTAATCTGTACAGTCTCACTAACACTAAACTTGACCTATGCCTCCCTCCCAGATGATTCTCTTGCCGATGATAAGGACTGAGAACCACTTGTCTAGATTAATAATTTGCCAAATGTAACTAACATTTGTTCAGCACCTGCCCTGGCTAGGCCCTCTTTTCACATGATTTATCTCTCATTTCATCATAAGGAGGTAGATGTCTGTTTATAGGTTACACCCCTTGTAAGTGGTAGAGCATAGATCTATAGGCTTGAGGATAGAGTCTACAGGCTGAATTTTGTTTTTTTCTATTCCTCTACTGATTCTTAACTTTGCACATTAGAACTACCAGTGGTGCTCTTAGAAATGCTAATGCTGGAGCTAGAGAGATGGCTCAGTGGTAAAGAGCACTGACTGTTCTTGCAAAAGACCCAGGTTCAAATCTCACCACCCACATGGTGGCTAGCAATTTGTGTAACTCCAGTTACAGGGGATCTGATGCCCTCTTCTGTCCTCCAAGGGCATTGCATGGCATGAGTGCATTTGTTTGTATACATGCATGAAATACATGCATACACATAAAATAAAAATAAAGCAAAGTTAAAAAATAAAATTTAAAAGAAAAGAAATGCTAATTCTGATTGTACATGCCATTCCAGCATTCTGGAATCAGGCAAGAGGATCAGAAGTTCAAGCACAGTTCATAGCAAGTTCTAAGCCAACTGGGGCTACATGAGACCCTATCTCAAAAAAAAAAAAAAAACATAAACAACAACAAACAAAAAATCCTTAAGGCTAGGTTTGGCTGGGCTATGTACTGAAACCTTGTCTCAAAAAATACAGACTTTGAGGCCAGCCTGATTTATATAGGCAGTTCCAGGCCACCCAGGGCTATAGAGTAAGACCCTAAATAATAGTCTCAAAATAATAATAAACAAAGAAATAAGGAGGGGCTAGATATGGAGATGGAACTTAGTTTAGGGTACTTGCCCAGTTTGTGTGAGGTACCAGTAAAGTACCTAAAGCTGAGGGGTGTAGGTGTGGGTATGGGTGTATCTTATTTTAGGAATCTGGTAGTCAAAGTAACTCTGATATGAACTGAGTGTTAATTAAAGCCAGTGTTCCAATCATGTTGTTAGAATTTGATTATTTGTTTGTTTTTAGGTGAATCTTTGCTGTGTTTTCCAGGCTGGTCTTGATCTTTTGGGTTCAAACAATCCTGCCTCAGCCTCCTGAGTAGTGAGGACATTAGGTGTGTGCTCCTGTACACAGTTTAATAAATATTTGAATAGTGGAGGCTGGAGACACGGTAGTTAAGAGTGCTCACTGCTCTTCCAGAAGATCGGAGTTCAGTTCCCAGCACTCATGTTGGGCAACTTGCAATTACCTATAACTTCAGCTCCAGGAGAAGTTATCCTCTTTTGGCCTCTGCAAGTATCAGGCACATTGTAGCATTTGCACACAGAAATCACATACACATACACATAAATAAAAACAAAGGGCTAGAGCCAGGCATGGTGGTTCCACACCTTTAATCTAAGAGGCATGCGGATCTCTGTGAGTTTCAGGATAGCCTGGTCTACATGGGGAGTTCCAGGTCAACTGGGCTACAAAGATACTATGTCTCAAAAAAAAAAAAATGAAATAAAGGGACTGGAAAGATAGCTCAGTGGTTAAGAGCACTGACTGCTCCTGCAGAAGACCCAGGTTTAGTTCCCAACACCCATATGGTAACTAACAGACATCTGTAACTCCAGTTCTCTCTTCTGGCCTCTGTGAGCATTGCACACACAGGTACACTTACATGTATGCGGGGGAAAACACTCATACACATAAAATTTAAAAAATAAAATTTTTTAATGAAATAAAGGACTGGAGAGATGACTCAGCAGTTAAGAGCACTTGTTGCTCTTGCAGAGGACCTAGATTTAGTTCCCAGCCCCAACATGGTAGCTAACAACCATGTGTAATTCCAGGTTCAGGAGATCAGCTGCCATCTTTTGGATTTTGTATACTGAGGTGGTATACATACCTACATGGAGATAGAACACATGTACACATAAAATGAAAATAAGTACAACTTTAAGAAATGAAAAAGATCTGGCAACTGACTCAGCAGGGAAAGGCACCTACAAGCTTGAAAACCTAAGTTCAAACTCAAGGACCTACATGGTGGAAGCAAAGAACTTGCTCCCTCAAGACCTCCAGACACAACAGTAGCATACATACACAATGTTTTTTAAAAATTATATAAAAGCGACTGGAAAGATGGCTCAGTGGTTAAAAGCACTGACTGCACTTGCAGAGGACCCAAGTTTGATTTCCAACACCCACATGGTGGCTAACAATCTATAACTACAGTTCCAGGGGATCTGATGCCTTCTTCTGACCACCTTGGGCACTGCACAACATGGGTGCACTTACATGCATGCAGAAAATACACTCATACACGTAAAATAAAAATAAAAAATATTTTAAAATTATATTAAAAGAGCATGAGGCAGGCATGATGGCCCAAGCCTTTAATCCCAGCACTTGGTAGGAATAGGCAGGTGAATTTCTGTGAGATCAAGACCAGCCTGGTCTACATAGTGAGTTTCAGGCCAGCTGGGGCTACAGGGAGACTTTGTTCAAAAAAAAAAACAAAAACAAAACAAAAACCCAAATTAATATCCACTGCCGTCTCCATGGTTGTCTTCAGCTGCCCTCACATAATACTACTTGAATAGTGGATGAAGGGATATTTAAATCCTGGTTTGGGATTTTTTTGACTGATGAAGATAAATGAATGCTTCATGAAATCATACTAACAAATGAAGTAACATCAAATATTCTTTTTACTAAAAATTCTATTTTTTATGACCGAATTGTAATCAAGATAAATGTAAACAGCATTTAGCATACTAGCAAAATAGCTCTTCTACAAAAATCTTATCCCATGCTAATCTGTTACAACTATAATATGTTTTATGACAGAAGGAGGTGTCATAATGTAGGATACAGTTTTATAATGGAAACCTAGAAACAAATAGAGATGTTATTAATAACAGAAACTGCCAAGTTTACACAGCTCTCTGTGTTCATGTTTCCATGACCCCCTCTGTATTGTAGCAGCAATTTAACTCAGCAAACCTTTATTAGCAAATATTTACTGAAAACACTCAGATATACAGAAAATAATAAAATGCAACTTGTGACTCGGGAGGTAGAGGGAGGAAGATCAGGAGTTTGAGACCAGTCTATATTTCATTAGATCCTGTCTCAAAAGAAAACCAAAGCATAAAAAGGCAACTTATAGGCTATCTATGGTACACAGTCCTTGCAAGTTTTTGGCCTAAGAGGCAAACAAACTACACTATTGGCTGAGAAATAGAAGTGTGAACAAGATAACTGCTATGTTTCCCAAGAAAGAAAGGACTGATTTTGTAGGTGAGGAGTTGGGAGATGGTCTGAAAAGGCTTTATGGAAAAGCTATCGGCACAACTCAAGCAGAGCTGATCAGAATTCCACTACACAGTTCTATGGTGATGATTATGGATTTTCAAAATGACTAATGGGTAATTTTAAACAGGGGGAGAGCTGGAGAGATACTCTTTCAGAGGACCCAGGTTCAGTTCCCAGCACCCAGATGGTGGCTAACAACCGTGGTAACTACGGTTCCAGGGGATTTGATGCCCTCTTCTGGCCTCCTTGTTACTGTATGCACATGGTGCCCTTACACGGATGCTGGCAAAATGATCATACACATAAAATAAAAACAAACTGGGCATGGTGGTGCATGCCTTTAATCCCAGCGCTGGGGAGGTAGAGGCAACTTATGGGCTATCTCTAGTACACAGTCCTTGCAACTGACCTCAAGCTCTGTGAGATTGAGGTCAGCCTGATCTTCATACCAAGTTCCAGGCCAGCTGGGACTACAGGGAGACCTTGTCTCAAAAAACAAAAAACAAAACAAAAACAAAAGCATTTAATGAAATAATAAAATAGGAAGACCCGAATTATCCCTCTAGATTAGAATCAGCTATTTTTAGTTACTTGATTTTATTTGACTTTAAATATCACTGTTTTTAAGGGTTTAATTAAATTTTTATTTATTTTTATTTTATGTGTATGAGTGTTTTGCCACCATGTATGTATGTATGTATGACACATGTATGCCTGGTGCCCACCAAGCTGAAAAGAGGATATCAGACCCCCTGGAACTGGAATCACAGAGGTTGTGAGTTATTGTGTGGGTAGTGGGAAGTGAACCCTGGTCCACTGCAAAAGCAGTTAAATCCTCTTAACTACTGAGCTTGGCCTCTACATCTCCCCTCACCAGCTTCTTTATCTTGTAAGTATTCCTTAATTCTCCCTCTTTGGGGGGAAGATTTGAGGCTTGGGTCTGTTGTTTCCTCACTTCTTGAATAAACTGTCCTTTTGGAAAAACATTTATCAGTTCAGTGAACAGCACACTGTGCAATGCGCAGAACAGTCCTGGTTCAGTAACAAGTTCAAATAGCAAGTGGCACTCTTTCCTGAAGAACTTATGGAGCAAGCCCAGTTATTTCTTGAATTACTGAATCTCTGGAATTGAAGCCTCTGCTTCTGCTATAACATTTAAATAGGCTTTGGAGGGAAAGCAATTGGGGTTAGTCCATGATTCTATGGGAGGGACAGTCCCTGAGACAGTGTACATTAGAGTCCAGAGATCTGGTTCTGCTGACTAGAAGGCTCATGCAGCAGAAGGGAGGACGTGGAGGGCAGAAGTTTGTCTATAATTAGTTCTAGGAGTAACACAGCTGGGGGAGAGAGGGGAGTACAGCCGGCAACTATTTTGAGCAAGCTGTGATTGACAGGACATGTGTATTGGACTGTACTGATCCCAGGGCCAAGTTTCCTGCCTGTGGTGTGTGGCATGGGGTTCGGGGGGAGGCCTGGGGCAGCAGGAGCAGGACAGCCGGACAAGCAGGCCGGACGGGGTACTAGCGCCTCAACTTCTCTCTCTGGGACACGGTCCAAACTCCGAGGGCCATAGGCCAAGCTGAAAAATGGGTGCTGAGGAGAAGGTGCTGGTCACATTATCAGGGGGAGCTCCTTGGGGCTTCCGACTGCAGGGGGGGGCCGAACACAGAAAACCTTTACAGGTATCCAAGGTAAGGGAGAATCCCTGAAACTTCATTTCAGGGAGAAGGGAACCCAAGGGAACCTGGGGAGAGCCATTGTTGGCCTACTGGACTAGGGGAGCGGGGAAGAGTGGGAGGTTGTGAGGATGAGGTGGTG
Source organism: Eospalax fontanierii (assembly GCA_035773235.1). Taxonomy (NCBI): domain Eukaryota; kingdom Metazoa; phylum Chordata; class Mammalia; order Rodentia; family Spalacidae; genus Eospalax; species Eospalax fontanierii. Next base: position 15,506,732 of record CM069540.1, on the reverse strand, counting down.
GGCAGGTAGGCAGGTGGGAAAGTGGGCAGGGATGCATGCTCATCTGATGGGGGAATAACTCTGACCACCAGCTTCTTCTGGAAGGCTGTTAGCAAAAGCTGGTTCCAGGGAGCAGAGTAAACCAAAGGCCTTGCTTCAGCAGAGGCCAAGTCTGGTCGGTCATCCAGTGATTGCTCTCCTATGAGTGTGAGCCTCACTGCTCCAAACTCCAGGAATGTAGGGAAGGTTCTAATTTCTCTCTGACTAAACTGATGTGCCACAAGTTGAGGCTGTCTCACCCAGCCCAACCCAGCCCAACCCTCCCCTGCCCTGCCCATGCCTTCAATGCAATTCTTTCCCTAAATCAGATCCTTTCTCTTACTAGGAAAGGCTTTTTTTAGGTCCCAGAAGGGTATGGCAAGATCTAGCCTCTTTGATGAAGTCATAACCCTTTTGGTTTCACCCTACAGACTTAGTTTTTCTGGGTGGGTAATAATGGTACCAATTTTAAAAATTTATTCTAAGAATTAAATGTAATAATTCATATAGTGCAGTGCCTAAAACTTAGTAAGAACTCATAAATGGTAGCCCTCTGTGTGTGCATATACAGTGTGTGGGCGCGCGTGGGCGCGCACACACACACACACACACCATAGTCTCTCAGAATCCAGATAGTTTAACTCAATCTGGAATACTGTTCCAAAATGATAACTTGTAATGGGACCTGAGAAGAGAACTTCTGGCCAAGATACTGCCTTGGAGGAAAATCTTGGGAATCTTCTCAAACATGCAGTTTTCTCCAAGCCTGTTTCATTCAGTGGTTACCCTGCCCTCCACAAACCTCTTTTTGTTTTATTTTGTTTTGAGATAGCCCCATCCCCTGTGCCCCCAGCTGGCCTGGAACTAACTATCTAGACCAGACTGGCCTCAGTCTCACAGAGATTCACTTGTCTTTGCCTCCCAACTGCTGGGATTACAGGTGTGGGCCACATTCATCTTCCCATAAACCTGTACCTTTAGACAGACCCTACAAAGAAAAACTCCATCCTTTGGGTCCTTATCCTTTCATTCTATTCCCATTTATAATCTTTCTTCCAACATCTCAGATCCGAAGACGGAGCCAAGCTGGCAGAGCAGGACTCCGAGAGAGGGACCAGCTCTTGGCAATCAATGGGGTTTCTTGCACCAGCCTCTCTCATGCCAGTGCCATGACCCTCATTGACGCCTCAGGGAATCAGCTTGTCCTCACTGTGCGGAGGTAGGAACTCCTTCATGCCTTTCCCCCTTGTCTAAGGCTCTCCTTGCCTGTCTTAGCTCTTTATCCTACTGGCCTGGATTCAGCAACTAATAGTTCCCTATTCCTGCCTGTGTGTTTCTGCAGGAGAATACTGTGTATGTATGTATTGTATCAAAGGGTTTGAATGTATTCCCAATTAAGATATGGATGTTGAGTGGGTACTTGAGCGACTGGCCAACGTCAACCTTTGGTTTATCTCCTTATCACATCTCTCTCAAAACCCATGTCCATTTAGAGCCCTCAAGGCAGTTTGGCTTCCTTTTCCTCAGTCATTCACTACCTCTTCCCCTCATCCCCTCCAGACCTCTAGGGCTCTGTTAGTCATGCAGCCATTCTTTCATGTTCTGTCATCTTTCCCATCCAGGGTAGCAGATGAAGGATCCTTGAGGTCTCCATCTCCTGAGGAGATTCGGGTGCTGCCGCCCTTATCTCCGTTGAGTCCTGAACCCCCTGGTGTTCCTGTTCCCCAGCCTCTTCAGCCCGGGAGCCTTCGTTCACCCCCTGACAGTGAGGCTTACTATGGAGAGACAGACAGTGATGTTGATGGCTCTGCAACACAGGAGAAGGCCCGCCGACCTCGCCGCAGAGGCCCCACAAGGCCCTTCCTCCCAGGAGCCCCACCCGATGAGGTCTACCTGTCTGATAGCCCTGCAGAGCAGGCACCTGCTAAACCTGGCCCTCCCAGCCAGGGTGACAGTCGTGTGAGCTCCCCATCTTGGGAGGAAGGAGCAGCCCTTCAGCCATCACCAGCAGAAGCACTTCTGTTACCCCATGGTCCTCTCCGGCCTGGTCCTCATCTCATCCCTATGGTGGGGCCTGTCCCCCACCCAGTGGCAGAAGATCTTACTACCACCTACACCCAAAAGGCCAAGCAAGCCAGTGAGTACTTGAACTCTTTTGTTCGCAATCAAGATCTGAGCTCTAAATCTGTGTCTTTGTATTTACACATTCTACCTACCTCGTGTGTCCTGCAAACAGTCTTTGGGACAAGTAGAGAAGAGTACTGAGGGAGAGGAGAATAATTTTATTCATGGTCCCTACTCATTTTGCTCTTTGAACAAAAAGGTACAGGTGGCTCAGTCCAAACTAAGAACAGAGTAAGTGGGGAAACTGGGGAAAGGACACCAATTGGTGAAGTCTTGGTGGTGGTTGTTTTGCTGGATGTCAGGATGGTACAAGGAGAGGATGGATTCAGGGTAAGGGAGCATCTGAAAGCAGAGTAAGGCTACAGGGACTCCTTACGGTGTTAAATGTAGCCATAGTGCAACCTGTAAATTCATTTGGGATTCCTAGGAACTAGGAGAGTGTTTAGGGGGGGGTCATGAGACCCCCCTAGTAAGTGGGAAAAGGAGAGATCTTTGGCTTTTTATTGCAGGTTAGAATGTAGGCCTTGGAAGAAAAGGCCAGTTCCAGTTATTGCAGGCTCTTTGCTGGTTTTTTTTTTTCTGTGAGCTATTCGAATGGCATTTTTCTCTCTGCCATCTCTGCCTCTCTCACAGAGACATCTCAGGGTTCCCTGTCTAGTTCTCTCTTCTCTTCCATCACAGTGATTCTTGTTCCATAGAGTTTTTGTGTTTCTGAACTTGATTGGAGGCTAAAAGCCTAAGAATTGAGTTTCACATCCTGAGAGTGTCCCATATCTACAAAGAAATTCCAGATCATGCTCAGGATCCCATTCTTATCCCCAATTCTCATTTTAGCACTCCCTCCCTTCCCATCATGCTGGGCAAGATTGTAGTTAGTGGCTCAGAATTATTTTTAGCCAAGCAGACCTCACAGTGCAGTGGAGGCGGGGTGAGGGGAAGGGGAGGCAGGTGCCCATGTCTATCACACCAGGAGTTGCGGGGCAGGGAAAAGAGGGAGGGGGACAGGCTCTAAAAAAAGCTCAGTGAGCTCATTCATCTGCTAGCTCTGAGGACAAGACAAAGGGGCTTTAAAAGCCTTGGGGGTGGTTCAAGCTGGTCCTGCTCCAGCCAACATTGCTTTTCTCGATGGAGACCTTTGAGCCCATCATCCAAGAGCCCCTCAGCCAAGCCAGCTTCGACAGAGCCCCAAGCCCAGTTCCTGAGCTCCAAGACCCATTCTATGCAGGTACTACACTAGCCCATTCAAAGGGAGACTGGGGTCTAGAATGGAGGGCTCAACAGCTGAGGAAGGGTGGTCTTTGGGAAAGGTCATACTCTTTCATTCTCTCTTTTTTGCTGTCCTCTCCCCACCTTTTTTTCAGGAAAGTGTCACTGCCCCTTTCTCAGAATGGGTTGATTCTATGACCACAGGACAAAGAGGTTAATGATCAACTGAGTTCTAGAAAGCTAATAGGAAAAGAATGAGAACTGGGAGTACATTATAAATACATGAAGACATGTATGTATGGATCTGTGGGAAAATATATGTATGAGAAAGAAAGTATCTGTCTACATGAGCAGCTAGTGTCAAGAAAGCTTTGAGAGTAATGGTTGCTCTTAGTGGGCCTTGGCAGTGTGTTAAATGCTAAATTTACTTATTACTAATATTCTTAGCAATTTTATGAAACAGCCATTATCATCCTCATTTACAGATGAGGAAAGGAAACTTCAATGAGCTGAAGTCATTGTCCCTGAACTGGATTCTGACTTCTGTGCCTATTCTCTCATGCACAGTACTATTCTGTGTTATGCACATTGTGATGAGAGGAATGAGCCCTAATTAGTAGGCAACTTAGTATCTTGAGAGGAGACTAGATGGAATTTCAAGAATTTTTAGAAGGAACTGGGAACTGTGGACCAGAAAATATCCATGTGTAAGGCGGGGTCTTAGCAGTAGGGCAGCCTTTCCCACTTCCTGGCCCCACCTCCCCAAGCCCACATGGCATGGGAAGCCCTGCCCTGATTCATCAGCGTACAGGCCCTTGTGTGCCTTCCTGGTGGTGGCTGCCTGAGCTCTCTACCTAAAAGGCTTGGCAAAGAGCAGAGGAAGCACTTCTGACCTCAAAGAAATCCACCCCAGGCTACCCCCATCTTGGGGAGAGGAGAATATATTTACCTGCTGACCTTGAAGTATCTTAAAGATTTGGAGGGTAGCTGGCCGTGGAGAGCAGTACTCTGGCTTTTCCTGCATCTTGGATCCAAGATTATTCCTATATGTGAGTAGCAGAGCTATGAAGCATAGAGTAGTGCTATGGCATTTGAAAGGCTAAGGTCAGCTCTACAATTCTGCCTATGCTGAAACAGGGTCTCTGCAGGGGAAACTCTGGGAAGAGCTACAGAGAGCATGTAGATACACAAAATTGGGGTGACTGTGTTCTTAGAGGTGTATGTATGTAAGCTGGGGTGTATAAGAGACAAGTAATTTGGAGAAAATATAGTCACAGCTGGCTTTCAGTAGACTGATGACCTTGTTGAGATGGTGTGTGGGGAGACCAGGTATGGTAGAAGACCCCTTTGATCCCAGAGGCAGGCAGATCTCTGTGAGTTCAAAGTCAGCCTGGGTCTACATGGTGAGGAGTTCCAGGAAGGCCAGAGCTCTACATAGTCAGGCCCTGTCTCAAAAAAAGTGTATGGGGAGTTATTTCTATGAGTGCTGTGATGTGAACCACATGACGAGAGTGGAATTGTGAACGAAGATTCTCGTGCTGATCTGTGTGATCTGTGTGTCCCGGTCAAGGGGTAAAAGGTGAAGAGTGGAGATAAATTCCAAACTATGAGAAGCCAACTAACACAATATCTACGGTGGGGGATAAGTGTCCCTTATCTCTCTCTCTGGACTTGTCTCATTTCCCTGCCTACCATAGAGTGACACCTCCCCCCACTCCCACTGGCAGTCAGGAATGGGAGGCAGGTGAAGAATGTGTGGAGCGGATAAGGGCACATCTCCCAAAAGATAGGAGTAGACCAGAGGGAAGAGAGGACAGAAGAGCTGTGGGGAGGGCAGTGTTTGTCCTTGGTTTCACCTTTCACTCTCCACTCTGTCTCCAAGTCAGAGGACTTTGCCACAGTCAAGAGACGTTGTGGGTCCTGTCAGAGAAAAGGTAGGCGGTAAGAGCTTTGGGGAGCAGGATTACAACAGGCTGGGAAGTCCTCTGACCAATCTACCTCTTGATCTTCTCAGAACTGCAACGCGCAGAAAGCCTCCAAGAGAAGAGCGTGAAGGAGGCCAAGACCAAATGCCGAACCATTGCATCCCTGCTAACTGCAGCCCCCAACCCACATTCTAAGGGGGTGCTCATGTTTAAGAAACGGCGTCAGAGAGCCAAGAAGTACACTCTAGTGAGTTTCGGGGCTGCAGCTGGGACAGGCACAGAGGAAGAGGACGGTGTCCCTCCAACGAGCGAGTCGGAGCTGGACGAAGAAGCCTTCTCCGACGCCCGCAGCCTTACCAATCAGTCTGACTGGGATAGCCCCTATCTAGACATGGAACTGGCCAGGGTGGGCTCAGGCACAACAGAGGGTCAGAGCTCGGGGCTGGGAGGGCAGCTGAGCGAGGTCTCTGGGCGAGGGGTTCAGCTCTTTGAACAGCAGCGCCAGCGCGCAGCCTCCAGCACCCAAGAGCTGGCACCGATGAGCCCAGCAGCTATGCTAAATGGTGCGCAGGGTCCACAATCACCACCTCGGGCTCAGAGTGCTCCTCCAGAGGCAGCAGTGCTCCCACTCAGTCCTTTGTCTGCGCCTATAGCCAGCCCTAGACCCTTCCTCCCAGATGGTGGAGCCCTTACCCCATCTCCAAGTATCTTTAACAGGTCAGCAAGGCCTTTTACCCCAGGCTTACAAGGGCAGCGATCAGGTACAACCTCAGTGATTTTCCGGCCCTCAGCCCCTAAGAGGGTGAGTGAAAGCTTGGGAAGCCCGAGCCCTGCCCAGCCCCCCTTCATGTCCTCCCCACTGCCTTTCACGTCACCTCTGCCAGGGCCCACTCCTCTGCCCAGCTTCGCCACAGGAGTTCCCAGCCACATGCCGGGTTCCTCCAGCATCCCACGCTCCTCGGGTCCTGTGACTGCCACCAGCTCCCTGTACATCCCAGCCCCGAGTCGGCCCGTTACACCGGGAGGAGCCCCAGAGGCTCCCACTCCTAGCACCGCTGCCATGACCTCCACCGCTTCAATATTCTTATCCGCACCTCTGCGAACCTCTGCCCGTGCGGAGGCCCCGGCCCCGGCCCCAGTCCCCGCGGCTCCCGCGACTTCCAGCGCTCGAGAGCAGCGCATCTCTGTGCCCGCTGCTCGCACGGGCATCCTGCAGGAGGCCCGGCGCCGGGGCACTCGGAAGCAGATGTTTCGGCCTGGAAATGAAGAGCCGAAAAACTCGCCCAACCCGGAGCTGCTATCACTGGTGCAGAACCTGGATGAAAAACCCCGGACTGGTGGTGCTGAATCTGGTGCGGAAGAGGACGCTTTGAGCCTCGGAGCTGAAGCTTGTAACTTCATGCAGCCACCAGGGGGCAGAAGTTTCAAGACCGCGCCTCACGTGGCACCTAAAACCCCGCCTCCAATGGCTCCCAAGACTCCACCCCCTATGACTCCTAAGACTCCACCCCCTGTGGCTCCTAAGCCAGCATCTCGAGGGCTTCCCGATGCGCTAGTGAATGGGTCGGCCCCTACAGGTGGAATCTCTGAGCCACCAAGGCTGCAGGGCAGAGGTGGGGAGCTGTTTGCTAAGCGGCAGAGTCGTGCCGACAGGTACGTGGTGGAAGCTATACCTGCTGCTGGCCTTGGTCCTGGCTTTCGTCCTAGAAGTCCTTCTCCCACACCCTCACTTCCCTCATCGTGGAAATACTCACCCAATATCCGTGCCCCGCCCCCGATTGCTTACAACCCACTACTCTCACCCTTTTTCCCTCAGGCTGCCCGAACTCTCCCTAATAAGACCCAATCTCAGGGGCCTCGGGCAACACCCAAGCAGGGCATCAAGGCTCTGGATTTCATGCGGCATCAGCCCTACCAACTTAAAACTGCCATGTTCTGTTTTGATGAGGTTCCTTCAACTCCTGGCCCCACCTCAGGGCCCCCCAAAACTTCCCGAGTCCAGGAGATCCGCAGATTTTCCACTCCAGCACCCCAGCCCACTTCAGAACCCCTGGCTCCTACTGTGCTTGCCCCCAGAGCGGCTACCACATTGGATGAACCCATCTGGAGGGCAGAGCTGGCCTCAGCCCCTGTCCCTAGCGCAGACCCTCCTCTAGAGTCTCCCAGGGGCCTTGCTGCCACCCCTAGCTCTTGTGCTTTTCAAGTTGCCAGGCCCCGATTCTCAGCCACCAGAACAGGATTGCAGGCTCACGTATGGAAGCCTGGGGCAGGGCAGCTGTGAGCAGGGAATAGGACCCTGGACCAAGAAGCTGAACATCCAGTCCCAGAAATTTTGGCTGTTGCAGGTGTCTGAGGCTAAATTCCCTCCTGTCAGATAGTTTTGCAGTCAGAGTTCCATCCCCCAGCTGGCTCCCTCCTCAGCTCCCTGCTGCTTTTCACTCTATTAGCCCTGCTTTGGTATCCTGCAGATCTGTATTTCCTTGCCTGGATTTCTATCTCTTGGCCTCTCCACCCAAAATCCTTGGCAGGTCTCTACATCTATGTTTCTCTTTGTGGGTCTCATTGCAGTATTCACTGAAAAGCATACAGTCCAGTAACCACTGAGATCTCAGGCAAGAAGCTCACCACTAGACAGGCAATCAAAGGACTGCACCGACATCTATGTGTCTAAGCCCTCCCTACTCCTTACTTTGCTCCCCCCAGTAACCTAGCATATGCCTAGTTGTATATGTGTTTGGGCGTGTGCTTAGGATCTGATCTGAAAAGTCATCAGATATGCACACTGTGTGCTTCTGTTTGATGAGGGAAGTATGAGGGAAGGTCTTAATAGATACCCCATGTAGGCCTTTTCCTCCTGTTTGAAGGGTCAGATATTTCCACAGGGGTCTAGCAGGGATCAAGAGCTTAACTGGAGAGTAACTCCTTGGCAGCATCTGTAGCAGGTCACAGCACCTTGTGAAATTAACAGTCTGGAAGACTGGAGGACAGGGGCAATTTGCATAGGTCTGAATTATATCAACTAGACTAGGAATAAAACTAAGAATCCTTCTATTCCTCCGGATTTCAGAAAGTTAACAACCAGAGGCCTGTGCTGAGCAAGCCAGAACCCAGAAAGTGAAGAAGAAAGAGATTTCCTCAAGAATGAACAAATGATTGGTCTCATTGCTTCATGAGTCTAAGGCAGAAAGAGCTGAGGTGGGTGGGAGTGAAGCAGAAACTCAGAGCAGGCTGGGATGAGTGAAAGTGATCGAGAGGGAGAGGCAATGTTGGCCGGAAGTAAAGTTGGCTGACAAGAAACCATGTGTGACAGGGGCACTGGGGAAAAGTCTGAACTCAGAATGAATGTATTTGTTAGAGCAAAGTCATAAGGGTATGTGCTGAATGTTGAAAGAAGAACTGGTGACTGTGTTACCTCCTGTGAGTCTAACCTTCTGTCTTCTGCAGTTTATCTTGACTACCTAGGAAAAGGCAGGGAACCACTGAGCCCCAACCTCCTTTTAGTCCAACTTTACCTCTAGAAACCCTAGCTCTTGCTCCCTTTCAGCTTTCGGTCCTAATTTCTAATCTCAGAAGGGTAAGAACTCCTGCCATGAAGAATATCACCAGCCCTGTTTGCTGTTTGACATGGAAAGTGATCATTTCCTTTGCAATATTGGGTGCCACAGTTCTTTGGTTTGTGCACAAGAATAAACTTAGACCCCATACCTTCTGTTGCTGTTGTCTCATTTTATATCCCAATCCGGAACCTTCCCCCATTTCTCTAATCCATTTTGCTGATCTGATCCCCAATCCCTGTCTCCATTCTTGCCTTCTCACCCCCGCCCCCCTTTTCTACCAATTCTGTCTTGCTCTGATTTAGTCACTCCTCTTGCCTGCCTCTTCCTACACTCTCCTTCCAAAGCTCATACTCTCCCAGGTAAGACTGTACAACTGAGAGAAATTGGAAAGGTGCTCCGAGCCCTTTGCCATCAACATTTCTGTGTCCCCAGAGAAAGTAACCAAGTTAAACCTTCTCTGGGAAGCAGGTGAAGGGAAAGTGACGGCAGGTGTAGGTGGAGTGAAACAACAGGGAAGACAAAGTGTGGAGTGAGACTAGAGGAGGGAAGGCATTGGGGATGGACTGGAGTGACTCCTGAGAAGGGAACTGCTATTGCTCAGTTTACCAGCAGAGGGCACATGTGTGTCAATAACCAGATGCTCCCAAGTATAGTCTGAAAATTCCAAAGGGCGGGCCCAGGACCAGAGAGACTAAATAACCTGTTTCACTTGTTTTGTTCTAGGGATTCAGTCATAGGAGATCAGATTTTGAGCTTTTTTTTTTTTAATTTTTAATTTTATGTGTATGAGTGTTTTGCCTGAATGTATATAAGTGCACTATGTGCATGCAGTTGGATCCCCAGGAACTTCCTGACAGTTGTTAGATGCCATGTTGGTGCTGGTAACTAAACCTAGGTCCTCTGGAAGAAAAGCCAGTGCTCTTAACTGCTGAGCCATATCTCCAGGCCCCTGCTCCTTGTTTGTTTGGTTTTGGTAGTTTTTGAAACATGGTCTCCCAAAGTTCCAGCTTGGCCTCAGTCGCACAGAAATCCCTTGCCTCTGCCCCTTAGGTGCTGAGATTAAAGGTGTGTGCTACCACATCCTGCTTATTTTCGTTTTGGACAGGAATGTAGTATTCATGAAGTCTGCCTCTGGAATACTGGGATTAAAGGCGTGTGCCTCCCACACCCCGCTGAAGTCACCTTTTGCTATTCATGATTTTTCTCAGTTCTTCCTTGGGTTAGGAGGAAATGGAGACTTCCACTAAAGATGAAAAGTCTAGAGCCACATCTGGTCTGGGCAGTGGTCACCTGCTGTGGTATGTGGGGAGGACTTTCATCCCCTAGCCTGAGTATGACAAGAATAGGATGGAAGAAAGGTGTGGTCAGGGAGGGTGGAGGGCTCACAGACAGACAGAAATGGATTCTGGAAGCTTTAAAAACCACGTCCTGCAGAGTAGTGGGAACAAGGGAGAATGATGGGGGAGATGACTACAGAAGAGTACAATGTAATATACAAAATGTCATAAATAAGCCTTTTATTTTGTATGCTTACTAAAATCTTTAACTTCCCTGTCACCTTTAAAGCAGCAAGTTTCAAAACATGGCTAGAAGGTGCTGGAGGATCTAAGATCTTACTGCAGCTACACAGAGGAAAGAAGAGAAGTGAGGCAGACAGGCCTTCCCCACATCATCCCTCACTGCACTGGGTTTGATTAATTTGGTTCCTTATCCTGCCAAGGTCTAGCCTTCTCAGAGAAAAGAACAACCTATCCAGGAATTTTAAAAGAGCAGTTCCACTATGAGGACTTCTATTCGGTCTTTAAATATAGTGTCTTAATCCCTCCCATTCCCAAATAACACCCATGGGTCCCTCCAGCCCTAGTTTGGAATGGCTCTGAGTGGCCCACAGGGTGTATTTTCTAGGTTTTCTCCCTCACTCTGAATTGCTGCCTTCTTCTTTCCCTTTGTGTTCAATTCTCTCCCCTCCCCAGTCCTTTTTTGGATCTCAGACTCAAGGTCTGAGAGAATGGGGGCATCTATTTGGTTTTTGGTTGAGATAGTCCAGTAGGAAAATCCCAGAGGCCTTTCTCCCTTTCCTGAATGTCTGGGCAAGGAGACCAGGATCTTGGTTTCAGGGTCTCAGTACCCCCTGTGCCATTTGAGCCGCTTGTGCTCATCATCTCTATTAATAACCACCCTCCCTCCCCCACTGCCAGTGCTGCCCCTACGCCTGCCCAGCTCAGGTTCTCCGGTCACAGCAGCTCAGTCCTCCAAAGCTGCTGGACCCCAGGGAGAGCTGATCAACTGAGCAGCAGGTAAGTAAGCAGTCCTATGGTGTGAAGGGCTAGAGCCCAGTTGGTTGACTTGTGTGTCTCCAACTGTGATTCTTGGTTCTGGGGAAGTGGCCTCTTCATCTCTGCTCAGCTCCCAGCTGTCTAGTTCAGGGGAGCCACAGAATTGGAAAGAGGGGGGCCTAAGAAGTTAGAGGAATGGAGGTGTGTATGGAAGTTCCCGATTAACTAGAAGGGGGTCTGAGATTCCACTAAGCTGGTAGAGTTGCAACTGTTTTCCAGACAGCACGTCTCTTAAGGAGAGGGGAGAGTCTGTATCTTTTTCCCAGCTTGTTCCTATCCACGGCTAGATCGTATCACTACGTACCTGTCCTCCCTTATTTCTCTACAGTTGAGAAATGTATGATATCCCTGAACTGACATATGTCAGAGCTTAGCTCAAATGCCCCGGGTTCAGTCTCCATTCCAACTCTGCAGCCTGGGGTGGGAGTGACTGAAGGAGCAAGGAGCACACCATGACCTCTCAGGCCACGTTCCAGTTGGCCCCATGGAAGAACAACAACCTGTCCTTCCTATGGAGAATGTTGCTGGCTGACTCTCCTCCACACTGGCAGAACATTTCTCTACTCCCTTGGGTCTTAGGGGAAGACTAAGGAAAGAGAGACCAGAGTCTGGAGTCACAGCTGTAGTCTGATATTCCAATACAAATAAAGACTTCAAATCATGCCAGGTCCATAAAACTTGGGTGCAATACCCTGCTTGCGTTGTCTTTTAAATATGTCCCAGCTTCAGTGTGTTCCTGACCCTACAAAGGAACCCTGTGAAGCCAGCTCACAGGACGCTGGTAGATGGCAGGGAAAGGGGGTGCAGCTATAACTCCTGTTTTGCTTCCAAGAAAAATAGAAACCCTAAAACAGCAGAGTTTTATCTTTTGGGGAAAATGCACATTCCTGTGAAAACCTGAGGTTGGGGACAGAGCCTCAGAGTGTATGCCTGGCATGCATGAGGCTTTGGTCATATCCTTAGCACTGAAAAATAAAGAAACAGAGCATGTGTTGAAATTTGGTCCTTAACGCTAGGTTAAGAAATACTCGCAGACTGCACATACTCACTCTTCCCAGTCCCTGTTCATCCTTCAAATCTACTTCCCAATCCATTCAGGTCAAATTCATCTCCACAATGCCACTCTCAGGAACCCCAGCCCCTAACAAGAAGAGGAAATCCAGCAAACTGATTATGGAACTCACTGGAGGTAGGGCATGCTTGTGGCTACCTAATGAGGGACTGATTAAGAGCATCTGTGACTCAAGAGTCCGGGAAATAACGTAAGACCAAATATATTGGAATGTGAAAAAACACAAGGAATTCCAGGGGTGGAGGGTGGGACACAGGAATGAGAGGTAATATGGGATAGGGGAAAGAGGCAGGAAGGAATCAACATTTATCCATCTCCCTGCCCTTTTCACTTTGTACTCTGAGACACACCCTGCGCGATATTATTCAACATGGGTCCAGAACCGCAGGACCCATGGTCACTCAGGTATGTTTGAGGAGGAAAAGAGGATGGAGACTGACACAAACTAAGCCTCGGCATATGGTTAACTTCCTTATTTCTTTTCTCAGAGCTAGGGAACTTGTATAAGCACTTAAAATAGGAAAGTGTGCAGCATGCTTCCTGGGGGTGAACACGATTGCACGCATGTGAAGAGTTCTCCCAATACCTCTGGAGCCAGAGTTCACTGAGGAAAAGAAAAGGGAAAGGAGTTGGGCCAGGAATCTGTATTTAGAGAAAGATAAATCCATCACGTGGGATCGGCTTACCAACTTTCCCCTTTCTATAACTTTCTTTGTACTTTTTATCCTCTACTCCAAACCCATGCCCTGTAGATACTGTTCATCCTCTATTTCAACTGTCTCTGCCCTATACCCCAGTTCCCTTGCATTGTCTCTAACTCCAAAGCAGGAAGCCAAAACTTCTTACAAACTAGACAGCCCTTGATCAGATACCACAGACAGTATCTCCCTCTAAGCGATTCTTCCAGGACACATACTTAGTCGTAGGTGCTGTCTGCACGCGAAGTCCAGAAAACCCTATTTTCCTCTTTCTCTTGCCTCTTGAAAGGTGGACGGGACAGCTCAGGCCTGAACCTGGGCAAAAAGATCAGTGTCCCAAGGGATGTGATGCTGGAGGAGCTGTCACTGCTTACCAACAGGGGCTCCAAGATGTTCAAGCTGCGGCAGATGCGGGTAGAGAAATTTATCTATGAGAACCACCCTGATGTCTTTTCTGACAGTTCAATGGTGAGTATGGATATCAGCTGCACTCTCAGAGCCTAGAGCCTTTTCTGGCAACTTCTTAGTATGTCCTGGACTTCCCAAATACCATCAACCTCCTCTCCCGAAAAAACTAAACGCTTATTAAACTCCCAGGTCTATTAAGTCCCCCCAAACTCTAGGGTGTCTTAAAGCCACTTCTGAAATTCAGTCCCCATCTTTGAGCCAGTGAAGACATAAGGAGTACCATGCCCACTGGGATAAAATCCCCTCCCAGTGTGCGTGTGAAAATAGGCTGCCAGATGACACACAGAACACCCAGTCCCATGTTTTGAACTTACATACACAGTAATTTTTTAGTAAAGTATGTTCTTAGCAATATTTGGGACATAAAAATTTTAAACCAAAGAATACTGGGACCAAATCTGTAGCTCAGTAGCAGACAACAGGTTCCATTTCCAGCCACCAAAGGGAGGGAAAAAAAAAATCAAATAGCAAACAAACAAAAATCTGGCTGTGGTTGCTCATGCCTGTAATCCCAGGAGGCTGAGGCAGGAGGGCTGCTGGAGTCTGAGAAATGTTTTTATGTTTTTTTTTCCCCTCCCTTGTATGTGTCCCATAACACTAGGAACATAAAAACAATATAAGATGTCCATTTAACTTTGATTTTATTTTTCTTTTTTTGAGACAGGGTCTCTCTCTAGTCCCACTTGGCCTGGAACTCACTATGAAGACTAGGTTAGCCTCAGTATCACAAAGATCCACTTGCCTCTGCCTCCCGAGTGCTGGGATTAAAGATGTGTACTACCAGGCCTGGTCATGAATACATTCTTTTTACAAAAAATATCTTATTTATTATTTTTATCTTGTGTTTATGAATGTATTGACTCCATGTGTGTAAGTGCACCTGTGTTGTGCAATGCCCACAGAGGTCAGAAGATGGGGTCAATCCCCTGGAACAGGAGTTATATACAGTTGCTAGCTGCTACGTAGGTGCTGGGACTCAAACCTGGGTCCTTTGCAGGAACAGCCAGTACTTTTAACTGCTGAACCATCTCTTCAGCCCCATGAATACATTCTTAATATATGCATGTTTGATTCAATCTTTACACTAAATTATTGCTATACATCTGACATAAAATTTAAGTGGTGCCCTGGAATTTTATTTGCTAAATTTGGTAACTCTTCTAGAAAGAATTTGACATTTTTATAGTTATCTTCTTTTTGAATCATTCTTTTTTTGTGTGGGGATCCTTAAGCATCCCAAACAGGGCATCTAAAATCTGTTTCATTAAGATTACACATTTTTCTAGTCAGGCTTCTTCTCCAAAGAAAGAGAAGTAGGGACTGGAGAGAGGCCAGGCACAGGATGTTACAGCAGAGGAGGAGACCTTCTCCATTTCCTTTCTTCCTCCTCCACCTTCTCTGGGTGACTGGGGGACAGTGGAAATAGATGCCTACATGGATTGGGCCAAGCCAGGAGTGTCTCTGTCATTAGTCCATATGTAGGAGCAAAGTAAAAGTGCTGAGCCGGTCATTTCTAACTTTAGGAGGCAGAAGCCCTCCTTTCTGCTGGGTCTGGTTACAACTGGGTGGAGCGCAGGGGTATGCAAGGGAAAATGTCCGGGAGAGCCTCCTCAAGGGGCGGTATGGTTATTTTTAGGCTTCAGGGCTGAATACAATGCTGCCCTTTTGGTCACCCTCCCCCTTCACCTGCTACAGTTTCACTGTCAGGAAGTTCTGGTCCAATAGGCAACCAAGAAGGGCGAAGAGGAATAGAGAGAGGGTGTTTTGACTGCTGGACAAGTTGAGGAGGGGAGGAGACGGAGATCTTTCTGTTTTTTTCAAATTGATTGGTTTCTTCTGGGCAACTAATCCTTGCAAGTTCTAGTTGAAAAAATGTCCTGGTTTCCTTTGCCTTGTCAAACATACGAAAGGGGCATGGAGGATGCATTGCCTCAGCCCAAGGCACAAAGGGAACTAAACCTCTTCAGGAAGTAATTCCTCTCAGGCCCACAACCCTCTGTGCATTATTAGAGGAGACTTGGAGACTCACAGTCTTCGGGTGGCCCTTGTCTCTGCTCACCTAATTCTCTGTGTATTTGCCACATCCATTGCTAACCTTCCCCTTGCTTTGTACTTTCTTCTCAGGATCACTTCCAGAAGTTTCTTCCCACAGTGGGAGGACAGCTGGGTACAGCTGGTCAGGAGTTCTCCTACAGCAAGAGCAGCAGTGGAAGCCAGGCAGGGGGCAGTGGTTCTGCTGGACAATATGGCACTAACCACCACCATCAACAGGGCTCTGGGTCTGGAGCTGGGGGTGCAGGTGGTCCTGGGGGCCAGGCTGGCAGAGGAGGAGCTGCGGGCATAGCAGGGGATGGTGAGCCAGGATCAGGCAAGTACTCTCATCAAAAAATAATGCATCTGGTCTCTAGAGCAGAAATGTCCCCAGGAATGAGACCTAGTTTGGATATGGGGAGGAAGAAGGCAAGCAGGGATATTTTGGATTGAGACAGTCTCCAGGATATAGGGATGTGTGTAGTCCACAAGTCTTTTCTTTCAGTCATTTTTCTGGCTTTTTAGATTCAGTCACAGATCTGACCGTAGACTATCATTATGTCACAAACCTTATATAATTCTCAGGATATTATACCTCTGGTCCCTAGACACAGCAACTTCCCTAGTGCCAGAGTACATGATTAACTTTCATTAGCTAATAACTGTTATAATTTGATTTACTTTTCTCTCCCATGGTGACCAGGTGACCAGCCAGGTGGAGAAGGAAAACATATCACTGTGTTCAAGACTTATATTTCCCCATGGGATCGGGCCATGGGAGTTGATCCCCAGCAAAAAGTAGAACTTGGCGTTGACCTGTTGGCATATGGGGCCAAAGCTGAACTTCCCAAATATAAGTCTTTCAACAGGTAGGGTGATGGGGAAGGAACTAAATGTATTCCACTGTGTGGTAGGTACTGTTCCCTTAGTTGGCTTGGGACTTTAGCTCAAATGTTTTCAGGAGACTGAGCAGGCACTCCCAATGGAAGGCCTTTGCTTTTTACCTCTGACTCACCTTCTTCATTAGCAGTGTAATGAAGGAAAAGTTTGTTAGGAAGCAAGATTTCTATGCTGATCTGTAGGTTACTTATCAGCAGTATGGGCATGGGAAACTCATCCTGCTCTTCTGAGCTCTGACTGCTTTGAACCTAAGACAGGCACTGAAGGTTTCTTCTGGCTCCCTTCCATTAACGGTGAAGGTGCCATTACTCTCCCTATAGTATAACTGTATTTACTTACTCCATGCTCTAAGTAACTGTTCTTTTTGAATTGGGCATTGTAGACCATGGATAGATCTCTGTAAAAGCAGAGTAAGGAAGACCTATAGAAGTGTTTTTGCATTCCAGTGTTAATTCCTCTCAGCCAGACCATCCACTATCCATTTGGGATGAGGGCAGAATTGGAGGAGGCAGATATACATTGTAATGTAAGGTGATCTCAGTCTGTTGGATCTATAGTATTTGGGATCACTTTTCTAAGTGTAGGTCACAAATATCCATGAGATACTACTCACGAGACTCCTTTTCTCATTACTAATTTTGGGGAAACAAGCAAATCAGGAAGGGAAATTGGGCATTAAAGGAAAAGAGGAATGAGGAGTACAGAGACAACCTCGAACTACAATTTCTAGACTCCCTCTTCCTTGAAACCTGGCAGTAGCTCACAGAGAAGGTACACTTTCTTTGGTTCTGATTCTTAATTATGTAATATATCCCCTCTCAGGACAGCAATGCCCTATGGTGGATATGAGAAGGCCTCCAAGCGCATGACCTTCCAGATGCCCAAGTTTGACCTGGGGCCTCTGCTGAGTGAACCCCTGCTCCTCTACAACCAGAACCTCTCCAACAGGCCTTCTTTCAATCGAACACCAATTCCCTGGTTGAGCTCTGGGGAGCCTGTAGACTTCAACGTGGATATTGGCATCCCCTTGGATGGTGAAACAGAGGAGCTGTGAGGGTTTTCCTCAAGGAATTCATTTCCCCTTTCCGGTTCCAATTTGGAGAGGGGGTGCTGAACAGGATGCCCCCACTGTTACTCCAGTATCCTGTGGCAATGCAGGGGGAAAGGCAGGAGAGATTTGTCTTTCCATCATTCACTCCAAGTCCCTGCTCCAAAGCATCCCTCCTCACCAACTCAGAGCTCATATTCTATTTGTTCCTTATGGAAATTGCTCTTTTATGGAATTTTCTCCGCCACCAGTAACAGTCAATAAACTTCAAGGAAATGAACTTGTTCTTCCTCTCTTATCTGAAGGCAGATAAAAGATGAAACTAATAATGCACAAAGACCAATTAAAGCTAAAGAGTAAACATGTGTCAGACTTTCACATTAGACCTGAGTTCTGCTTACTTATATACCCACACTCACAAAAGCACATACATTAGGTACATATAAGGACATATTATTCAGTAGTGACATATTATGTAATAGAATTTATTCAACAAATTCTCATGCACAAACACACTTGATGACCCACACAAAGACAAAGCTAAGAAGCTACTGTACATGGTGGTTAGGAAATAGATGCTGGTAACACTAGTGTTCTTCCTGTGTGGCCAATAAGAGGCTGTTGAACAAACAAACCTGGAAAGGGAAATGGGCTGTTAAGAAAGAAGTAAAATTTAATTTCATTTTTCACAGAAATAGCTCATCTCTAAAGTTTCTAGACAGAATAAATGAATTCTAGAATGATTTTAGGAATATGGATTCCCAAAGGATGAACAAGAACACCATATGGAATCCAGAAAGAAGTAGGAGAAAACAGCTGTAGTGACAGCACCCTTGGTTCTGTATGAGCAGAGCAAGAAAAGGTCTAAGGGATACAGGGGATAGCAGTGGTGTCCACTGTAGAAAACATGAAAGCTTAAGGAAGAAATGAGTGATAATACTCTTATGTATTTCAAACTTGGGATCTCTCTGAAATTTCAGGCTTACTCTTATATTCCCCAAAGACCAGGTAAAATAACTTGATGACAAGGTCAGGAGAAATACTTTTTTCTTTCTTGGTGATGGATACTGAACTCAGGGCCTATTGTTAGGTGAATACTCTACCATTGATCTTCATCTTCAGCTCTGGCAGAATAACTTCTAAGGAGAGTGAGCTGAATTCAGCTAACCCATGATCTGTTGATAGATTAAGCTGCTAGACTTTACACTGATCAAATTTTAGTAGACCTTGGTCACATGACATTTACCCTGGTCACTTTCAATTATAAGCTAAAGAATGAATTATGGAGGATTCAATAGCCTGGAGATGTAGCTCAGCTAGCCTGCTTGCTGAGTAGGCTCTGAACGCTAGTACCAAATAAATTGGTGTTTAAGGTCATCTTCAGCACCACAGCCAGCCTAGGCTACATGAGACCCTTTCTCAAAAAAGAGAGGCAGAGACAGGCGGATCTCTGAGTTTGAGGCTGGTCTACGTATTGAGTTCCAGGCCAGCCAGGATGACATAGTGAGACCCTGTCCCATCCCTCCCCCCGAAAGAGGAAAAGAACAAGAGCAACAAGAAGCAGCTCTCAGAGGTTCATGTGTCCTCTAAACTTCCACACAAAATTCTATATGTATATTTTTCTAAAAGTGTTTTCAGTATTGGAGAGATGGCTCAGTGGCTAAGAGCACTTGTTCTTCCAGAGGACCCAAATTTGGTTCCCAGCACCCATGCTAGGTAGCTTATAACCACCTGTAACTGCAGCTCCAGGGAATAAAACATTCTCCTCTGAACTCCTCAGGTACCTGTATACATGTGCATGCACACACACACACACACACACAGAAACATAAAAATAAATCTAAAAAAGAAATAGGTTTTCATAGTTTGGATGTGCCACCCCCCTCAAAAAAAAAAAAAAAGATCATGAAATAAAGATTCAGATGCAAACAGCTAATTTGGAAGACATCCCAGAAATCCAAACAGCATAAGAGAGTAAAAAGGAAGCCAATATAAAGAGCATTTGGGTAACTGGCGCTAAACTCCACTGGTAGTCTCAGAGAATAATGTTACTCAAAGAATGGTCTGTGACTGGCAGCTATCAGTATCTCCTAGGAGCCTGATCAGAATTGCAAACTCTAGGACTGGAGAGTTGGCTTAGTGGTTAAGAGTGCTTACTCATCTAGCAGAGGACCCAGGTTTGGGTCCCAAGACCCACACAGTGGCTCACAGCCAGCAGTAATGCCAGTTCCAGCAGATCCAATGTGCTCTTCTGACTTCCATGGGCACCAAAAACACTCATACCTAAGATAAAAATAAACATAAATCTTTAAAAAGAAAAAAAAAAAGAATTGCAAACTCTTAACTAGAAGTTCACCGCTGCCTATAATTTTAGTACTTAGGAGGCAGAGGTAGGAGGATCACTGAAAATAAAAGGCTAGCCTGGGTAGAGAACTGAGTTCCAGGTCAGTCATGGCTATCTATATAGCAAGACCTATCTTAAATAAACAAAAACAAAAAGAAATGAAATGCAGTTGGACATGATGGCTCCTACCTGTGATCCCAGCACTTGAGTGCAGAGGCAAAAGGATCACCTTGGGTTCAAAATCAGCCTGGGCTACAAAGTGACTTTCAGTTTTTGGGGATGGGCTGAGGGGATTGTTTGATCACTTTCTTCAGGTAGTCTTTCTATGCTAGAAAAATGTGAGAAATATTACAGTAGAATATCTCAGAACTGCCCCTCTCAGGGGTAAGGAAATGGAGTATTTAGCCACCAAATACTATTTCTCTCTGGTTGCCAATGTGAATTTGACCAGTATTTCCAGATAAAGAGATATAATAGTATATAATTGCAGCCCAAAATAAATAGAAATTTCCAGAAAATTTTTTTATGTATATGTATGCAGGTGTTCATATGCCACCTGTGTGTGGGTGCCTGAGGGTGCCAGAAGAGGGTGTCAGATCCCCTGATGCTAGAGTTATAGGTGATTATGAGCCCTACATGGATGTTGGGAACTGAACTCAGGTCCTCTGGAAGAACAGCAGCAAATAACCACTGAGCCATCTCTTCAGCTTTGAAATAAACAATTCTTAAACATTTAAGTTTTAAATTGCAGACTATTCTACTAGTATGATAAAAATTCATGCTGATCTACTTCATCTCTTTAGATAAGTTTAAAAAAATTTTTTATTTTATGAGTATGAATATATTGCCTGCATGGATGTAAGTGCAAACATGTCATACAATACCCACAGAGGTCAGAAGAGGGTGTCGGATTCCCTGGAACTGGAGTAATGGATGGTTGTTAGCCATCATGTGGATGCTGGAAACCAAACCCAGGTCCTCTGCAAGAACAACCAGTGCTCTTAACTACTGAGTCATCTCTCCACCCCCGAGATAAGAATTCTTTTATCTATCATGTCCATGATATAAATGCAACCTGTTTCAGTTTGTTTCACTATTGCTGTGATAAAACACTTAAACCAACTTGGGGAGAAAAGGGTATATTTCATCTTTCTTTTCCAAGACACAGGCCATCTTTGAGGGAATTCAGGGCAAAAACTCCGGGCAGGAGCTGAAGCAGTGACCATAGAAGAATGCTGCTTACTGGCTTGTTCCCCATGGCCTATACTCAGCCTGCTCTCCTTTCTTTTTTTTTCTCTCTCTTTTTTTTTTTGGGGGGGGGGGAGGACAGGGTCTCCTTGTAGCCCCAGATGGCCTGGAACTGGCTATATAGAGCAGGCTGGCCTTGATCTCAGAGATCTGCCTACCTCTGCTTCCGAAGTGCTGGAATTAACCATCTGTACCACCTTGTTTGGCTCTTTAGTATCTAGTAGTCATTGTAGTTATTAGACTATTGACCTGTAGTGTTTGTGTTCAAGCAACCCTCATTCTAGCAATTTTATTACAGTTTATTGTTATAATTAATCTTTTTTGATTATTATATTTACTTCATTTATTATTAATCCAGTACTGTCTCTAACTTATAAATTAATCATTTTTTTTTATAGTGCTGAGGATCAAACCCAGGGTTTCATGAATGTTAAACAAGTGCTCTAGCACTAAGCTATACCACCATTTCTAGAAATTAAAACTTTATCACAGGTATGCAAATATTAAAAAAAATACATGTTCAGGGTTTGGTAATATCTGCAATTTCAGGCATTTAGTGTGGGTCTCCCTGCAGATAAGGGAGAACACTATATCCAGATATTCTGAGATAGGAGCTCTGAGATTGTGCCAAAGTTGTAATATTCTTTGGGAGGGTTGAAACAATGTGGGCAGGACACAGACTTGGAAAGAGTTCTTGTTTTTATCATATTCTCAGTCTGTACAATTAGACTGTCTGTCCACCAAGGGTTAAGGACTGCAGTCTTATTTATGTTTTTATTAGACTACATCTCATGTTATCCCAGGCTGTCCTGGAACTTGAAGGTAGCTAAGGTGGACCTTCAACTTCTGATCCTCCTACCTCCATCTCCCAAGTGCTGGGATTACAGGCTTGTGCTACAATGCTTGTTTTATGGAGTGCTAGGGATCAAATCCAGGGCTTTGTGCATGTTAGGTAAGTATTCCATCAGTTAAGCTAAATCCCCAGATGTATGTACTTTTTTGAATACAGGGCTGACAATGTTAAATGCTGTACCTCAGAGCTATATTCCTCAGGACAGGCTGAGGTCCAACTGTATTTTTTGTTTTGTTTTGAGACAGGGGCTCACTATGTAGACTAGGCTGGCCTTGAAATCACAGATCTGCCTGCCTCTGCCTCCAGAGTGATGGGAATGTATCCATCCACCATTGGTATTTTTTAACAAATGTTTACTGTATACCTGCTATATTCTATAGGCACTATATCAGAGAAATGAGGTACAAAGAACTTTCATGTGATTACAGTTAATTATGAAATGAATATTAAATATGGTCCCTTGAAGTGAAGGGTGTCCAGCATCTTCTAGTTAACATCGCTGAAAATCTAGAAACCTTAATTTTTTTCAAGCACAGAATTTCTCAAATTTTAAAATATAAAAAAAACAAACATGAAACAAGCCAGGGTAGATGTGAAATTATTTCTTTTATAAGTAAGTCTACTTAGAAGACAATCTATGTTCAGAAGTCGCAATGCTGGTCTAATACATTAAAAGTGGACATTTGTACAGGATCCAGACAGACATTTCATTACATTCTCAAGTTTTGCCATCTCTCTACCATGAGTTTAAATGTGTTATCTGTAGCCAGCCACGGTGATGCATGCCTGTTAGCCCAGTATTATGGAATGAGAGGCAGGAAGATCATAAGTTTCAGTCCTGTCTGAGACACAGAGGCTAAAGCCACCCCAAATTATAGTAATATCATGTTTCAAAATCTAAGGGCTGGGCTGGCAAGATGGCTCAGCAGATAAAGGTGCTTGCTTCTAAGCCTAATGACTTGAGTTCCATCCCCTGGGACCCAAATGGTGGAAGGAGACAATCAATTTCTGATTGTTGCTGGTTGTCTTTGGGCACATCCCCACCCTCATGTTATAAATCTTCACTGACAAAAATTTTAAAAATCAACAAGAAAATCCCCCCTAAACTAAGGGCCGAGTATGTAACCTAGTAGTGGAGAGCTTGTACTGCATGCCCAAGTCCCTGGGTTCCATCTCTTTCACTACAAGTGTTTTCTTCCCACTTATCTCGTGTGTGTGTGTGTTGACAGGGCCTCACTATGTAACCTGACTAGACTAGAAGTCCTGATGTAGAACAAGCTGGCCTGGAAGTGATCCTCCCCACTGTGGACCACACCCAGCTTTATTACAGTTTTTATGGTAGTGCTGGGGACTAAACTCAGGTCCTTTGGCATGCATTTATCACTGTGCTTTAAAACTCGGGAGATAGTCCTTTCAGATAGGAGTTTGTAATTCTAGTGGGTTCTATTAGCCACTACCTATTGTTTTATACAAGGTTATCTTTCACTGTTAATTAGAATTAAAATCTGCAGCCACCTGAGTTAGTAATTTAAAGGGTCTCTTTTCAACAAATCACATATACACAGTACTTCTTGAGTAGCTAGCTAGTCATTCAATATGTAGAAATTCATATGCAGAAACTAAGTCTAACACGCAGTCACTAGCTGCATGTGACTACTGAGACCTTGAACGGTTTCCGGTAAGAATTGACATATGGTACAAATACAAAATAAATACTGAGTTTTGAAAACAGTACACACACGTGTACGCACGCACACACACACACACACACACACAAGGCTGGATGTGGTGGTATATATTTTTAATCCCTGCACTTGGGAGGCACAGGAAGGCAGATCTCTGTGGGTTTGAGGTCAGTCTGGTCTACACAGTGAGTTCCAGGCAAACCAGGGCTATACAGTGAGACCCTGCCTCAAAAAAAAAAAAAAAGTAATCTTAATGTTGATTATAAATTGAAATGTTATTGTGAATATGTCTGGTTAAATAGAAAATACCAGTAAAATTCATTTCATTTGCTAAGTGTGGCAGGTGAAAATTTTAAATTGTGTAATGTAGCTAGTCGTCTTCTTGTTCCGGACAGAACTGGTTTAAACTGAAGCACCTACTCAGGGGTTTCAAGAGAAGAACATCAATTCTTTAAAATTTCTACTCCCGTACTTGTTACTTTCTGATACCTTCTGTTTCATTCTTTCTTGTTGGCCAGTATTCTTTAAATCCTTTTTTTCTTAGAAGTTTGCTTTATTAGTCTGCATTTACAGCTGTTTGACCAGGGTGTGGTGGCGCCTGCCTTTTACACCAGTACTTGAGAGGCGGGGCATGCGGATCCCTATGAGATGAGGCCAGCTGGTCCGTATAGTTCAGGCCAGTAGGGGCTACAAGGAGAACCAAACCAAACCAAATGTAACATTCGTTTGCGAGTAAAGGCTCAGTGTTCTCAGAGTCACTAAGGAAGTGTTCACAAGCCGGCAAGCAACGAGTGCAAAGCAGAAATCACGCATCAAGACTCACTTCTGCATCCCAAGGCTGAAAACCTACAGAGAGGGTGTTTCTTCTAGTATGTGTGAGTGGAGTGGGGGGTGCGTGGGTGGGACTTACTTCCTATTTTGGTCTATCATTAAATTGATGGGATGGGGCATCTGGGATAAACTTCTGGGAAGCCAAATACTTCTGGGAGACCGTAGAGGGAGAACGGACAAATACTTCTAGGAGGAAGTTAGTGAGAGGCGAAGGGAATGTCAATTTCGGGCCTGCCTGCTCCACTTCCAACTACTCCACAGGGAGAAGGGAACATGTCCGGAAAATGGAACCTCAGCTAAAAGGGACACAGATCCAAGCTGGAGGAGGAAGTTTGCAGACGAAACATCCCTAGTTATCCCGGTGCACGGCCCACCGTATTTGTCCCCGGCCGGAGCAGACCACCGACCTGCCGTCGTTCAACGTGGACTCGGTCAGCTCCAGGCCCGCGCCACCCGCTCTCCACCTCCAGACCTTTCCTAGCTAACCGCGAAACGCCCTGCGACCGCCGCCATCTTACGTGTTCGTTATCGCGAGATACCCGCAGTTGGCCGGAGGCTCCTTTACTTTCCGGCCGAGAACCTCTGCGCTACAGTTCTCGCCGTCGCTGAGCGAAGTATCGCGAGAGCTGGTTGCCTTGGCTCCCTGTAGCTATAGCAGCCGCGGCGGTTAAGGATGCAACGGCGGGAGCGGTGAGTGCGACACCCTCAGGGGGGCGGGGCCGGCGGGAACGGGGTGCAGGGGGAGCGCTGCGGGGGGAGGGGTGCCGAAGGTCGGGTCTCTGGGGGAGCTGCATCCCGGAGTTCCGAGGGCACAGGGAAGGGGCGCCTTCCACGGTGGGGCGTTCAGGGGGAGCTGGCCGCCGGGAGGTCCGGGGGTGGGGGAGGGACCCGGCTGTAATTGGGTTCAAGGGGATGAGGAAACGGGGAGCGGGGAAAGGGGCTGTCGGTGGCTGGGAGGGCAAGGAGCGGGATAAAGGGTCCCAGCTGCGTCGGTGAGGTGGAAGAAACGGGGGTATGCGAGCAAGAGGGTGTGTTGAATGGGGGCAAAGAGTTGGGCCCAGGTTGCTGTTCACTGGGGTGGGATAAGGTTGGGAGAAAGAGGGAGGGTCAGACCTTTGTAATCCCCCAACCCTCTCCAGCTTCGCCTGAGGTTGGTCCGGGCCAGCCAGCCCGCACCTGGGTTCTCTGGCATGGCGGGAATGGTGGCATCCCGGACCCTCACCGCCTCCTTTCATCTTTCCAAGAAATACCGAAGGTAGGGACACTGATTTGTGAAAGAGGAAGTCCTGGTTAACTACTACTAGTAGGAGTGGTTCTTTGAGCTTGAGAGATTGTGGTAGGATAGTGAGTGATTGCTGCTCTAAAATAAAACCTGGGGTGGGGGCGAGGGAGAGAAATTCTTGAGGTGGAAAAAAACCAAAACAAAACCCAACAACCCTGAAATGTGCTTCCTCTGGAGCGTTTTTGAATTGAAAGAAGGGGGTGTGTGCTCACACCTCTTTTCTTTGCAGATTCATTCAAGTGAAGAATTCCTTGACGGTGTGCTTAAGATAGTATATATGCAGTGTAAAATCAGTTGAGATGATATAGCAAAGTAATGTAAACCTATCACGAAAATAACTTAAAAAGCAAGAAAAGTGTTTCTGGTACAGCAGGAGGCTGAAAAATCTAGAGCTAGTTACTTGGATATAAAACCTAGTGTTTCCGAAGTGTGACTATTCACATTATTTGCCTTTTAAGAAATAGATAAGATTTTTATTTTAGGAGACAGAGTAAATTTGAATAACTGGAAATAAAAGTCTCCCAGGAGTTGAAATTACTGAGGGAAAAATATTTACCCTCTGAACCTCAAGAGCTATTTTCTGGAGCCAGGTTTGAACTTTTTAGTTGGTTAATTCATTTCTAGTGAAAACCGTTGCCTCATGGCAGGGGTAAAAATAACTTATCCATTTTAATCTACAAATACAAGCTTTCTAATCATTTTTGTCTCTGTTTTGTAGGTACAAATTGGCAAGGGATAACTTTTCTTGTGATTATGTAACTGGATTTTGCCATATTGAGATTCACAAATTCATTAATTAGAATAGTGGCATTTAAATCCTCCAGCTAGCTTAGATGTAGTCATAGAACCCATTTATTTGACATGTATTTAAGTAAAACTTTTAATTTGTTGATAGTTAAATTTTAAAGTAAAAATGCTTTTGGGAGACAAGCTAAAGCTATAGATGGGTAGCTGACAAAAAAAAATTGCTGCATGAATCCAACAAGGTTTGCTGAGTTCCTGTTTTGTATAGAGTACTATGTAAGGGGGGGGGATTAATTCATAGGTTGGTTCAAAGAACGTTTATTGAGACCTGTTTTGTGTTAGACTCCTGAGGATACTAAAGCCTCAGGATACAAAACTAAGACTTGATCTCTCCCTTTAATTGCTCAGAACTGGGGAGCCCATAATGAAACATAATTACATTGTAATAAACACAGAATATGAACACCTGAGTGTACGAAACCAAGTTCTGTCTTTGTGTTTACATAGTTGACAAGACTAAAAATAAATAAGTAATTTGGAAATTTTAAGCAGATTATAAAATTTAAGGCCAATTCTAAACTGTTTTACATGAAAAAAAGCAAAACAGTGCATTTCTCAGGAGCATAACAAGTTAGGATGGAAGTTTGAAAGTTCACTGGCTAGTTCACACACGCACACGCACACGCACACGGAGACGGAGTTCTAGCTATGTAGCCCTGATCTTCAGCTCCTGAGTAGCTGAGATTATAGTTGTGTGCAGTTTATGATGTTTTTTGTTGTTACTCTATTTTTTTTCACCTCCCAAGTGCTGGGATTACATTATGCACCACCATTTCTGGCAACTCACAGCATTATCACTAATGATTTACTGGTGATTATTACTGTGCTAGGTATATTTTCTCTTTTCATCTTCACAGCTCTGCAGCTGGTACATTAGGCTTTTTCTTTTTGCCTGGTGGTGATAATCAACCTAGGAACTTGCACAAGCATTCTGAGGCCCTCCTCTTGAATACTTTTGCTTTAAAGATAAGGAAGATGGTTCAACAGTTAGTACCAACAGAGTGTGGTACTATTTCAGAGGACCTGAGTTTAGTTCCTAGCACCAGGTCAAGGTGGCTTGAAAATTCTGGTGACTCCAATTCCAGGAGATCTGACACACTTTTCTCTTTGTGGGTATTCCCCCACCCCTGCATACACACATGGCATACACTCACTCTCTCTCTCTCTTTCACACACACACATATATATAAACAATAAAAAATAAATAAAAAAAGTCAAAGAAACTGGGCTTGGTGGAGCACCCCTGTAAACCTACCACTTGGTAGACAGAGGTTCTTAAGAGAACCATTGCAAATTTAAGACCAGCCTGATCTACATAAGTTTCAGGCCAGCCAAATCTACATAAGGAGACCCTGTCTCAAAAAACCAAACCAAACCAACTAACCAACCAACCAAAAAAAAAAAAAAAAAAAAAAAAAAAAGCCACAGGCTTGGTATCACACACTTTTAATCCCAGCACTCCCGAGGTAGGAGAATCTCTTTGTGAGATTGAGGCCGGTCGGGTCTACATAGTGAGTTCCAGGAAATCCTGTTTAACAAAAGACAAGCAACACCCCTCCAAAACAACAACAAAAGGAACCTGAGGCTTCCAAAAGATGATCACAGAGCTAGTAAATGATAGACTAGGAATTAGTTGGAAATGGGTGATTCCTTTTTTTAAAAAGTTTTATTATTATTGAAATGGTGTGATTCTAAAAAAATTAAACTGGAACAGTGGCATATGCCTATAGTATTGCTACTTGTGAGGTTGAGGCAGGAGGATCACTTAAACCTAGGAGTTCCAGAGCAGCCTGGTAGAACCTAGTGGGACCTGTCTGGAAAAAAAGAAAACCTAGGGTTGGGCTGGGGATATGGCTCATTTGGTAAGGTACTTGCTACCAAGCCTGACTGCCTGAGTTCAAGCCTGACTGCCTGAGTTCAATCCCTCATATCTACATTGTGGAGGAAGAGAACTGACTCCACAAAGTTGTCCTCTCATCTCCCCGTAGACACTGTGGCATGTGCATACAGCATCCACATACAAATAAATGTAAAAAAGTACTGAAAACCTAGGGTCTGGGGATGTAGTTCACTGGTTGGTAGGATGCTTGCTTAGCATGAACAAGGCCCAGGGTTCATGCCTTGAGCACTAAAAACAAAGCAAGAAAGATTCCTTTCTTTTGTGTAGTTCCTAGTCTGTAAGGAGGTAGGGGGTGAAGATGAAGTTGTTCAGGAAATCAGAACTCAAGGGGGCAGCTGGGAGAGTATAGATTTATGGAAGGGCTATCTCTTTATAGGTTTTTCTCCCTCAAATATTTACACATGAGAAACTAATTCAAATATTAGCATAATGCTAAATATGAGGCTTGTATTGTTATAGAGAGAATTGAATAAATTACCACATTCATGCTGTGTATAATTGTATAGGGAGCTATACTGGGGAAAATAGTTGTAACAAGCAATTATTAACATTTGTAAACTTCCAGAAAGTGATCATTTTAGTAGTGGAAATGGTTATTTATTTATTTATATTCATATATGGGGCTTTTAAATTTGGTATTTTAATTTTTTATTTCTTGGGTTTTGAGATAGATTCTCACGTGACCTAGATTGGTCTATGTAGCTGTGGGCGCCAAGAACCGACCATCCTGCCACCATGTTTCAAGTGCTGGCATTATAGTGTGTGCCACTATCCTGGCAAATTGTAAAATTTAGTGTTACTTTTTGGACCTTTAAAAAATTTTATATTTATTCATTTATTTTAGAGTGAGTGAGAGACAGAGACAGGACAACTCTTGGGAGTTGATTCTCTCTTGCCCCCCCCCCTTTTTTTTTTAATCTTTTTCTGAGACAGGGTCTCCCTGTAGCCTCAGCTGGCCTTTAACTCACCATGTAGACCAGGCTGGCCTTGAACTCAGAGAGCCACCTGTCTCTTCCTCCCAAGTGCCAGGACTAAGGGTGCACCCCCATACCCGGCTTTTTTGCCGTCTTTTTTGATCCAGAGATCAAACTCAGGTAGATCATCAGGCCTGTATCCAAGCAGCTCTACCTGCTAAGCTGCCTCGCTGGCCCTATTTTATTATTTTTTAGACCGGGTTTCCCTGTACCCCTGGCTAACTTGGGTCTTAACCTTGTAGGCCAGGCTGCCCTCAAACTTACAGAGATTCACCTGTCTCTGCTTCCCAAGTGCTGTGGCTACTGTGCTTGGCTTATTTTTTTTTTTTTTTTTTTTTTTTTTTTGAGGCAGGATCTCTTATAGAACAGCTACCCCGGAATTCAATATGTAGCATAGGCTAGCTTTGTACTCCTTAACCTTCTGCCTCTACCTTCCAAACTGTGGGATTACAGGAATTCACCATCATACTTGCTTCTAAGGAAGACCTTACCATAACAGACTTTAAAGTCAATTAAGAGGTCTGGAGATACTCTTGCAGAGGATCCAGATTTAGTTCCCAGCACCCATATAATGGCTAACAACCATCTTTAACTCTAGTTCCAGTGGACTTGACACCCTCTTCTGACCCCTGAGGACACTTCACAACATGGATGAACTTACATACATGCAGGCAATTACTCATACACATAAAATAAAAATAAGAAAGTATTTGAAAAACACATCTATATAAATGACTGGAAAGATGGCTCTTGCAGAGGACCTGGATTTGGTTCTCAAGTACCCACGTGGTGGCTTACAATTGTCTGTAACTCCAGTTCCAGATGATCTGACGTCCTCTTCTAACCTCTGCAGGCATTGAACATATATGGTACATTTTCAAACATGCAAGCAACACACTCATATACATTAAAAAAAAGTTCTAAATGAAGCCAGGTATAGTGGCACATGGGAATAATCCCAGCACTCATGATGTAGAGGCAGGAAGATCAAGGGTTAAAGGTCAGGTTGGGGTACATAATTGGTTCTAAACCAGTCTGGCTTACAGAGCGCACTGTTTCAAATAGAATAGAATGAAATAGAGTTGAACCAAGGAGTGATAAATACCATCAAGTGTTGATACTTAGTTTTAAAATTAGCAGAGTCCTTTAGAAACTAACCAGTCTAATCCATTTTATATTGAGGAAACAAAAGACAAGGAAACTTGTTATTTAAATTATGTTCATTTAAAAACTTATGTGTATATGTTTGTATGTGTGTGGGTTTGTGCATGTGAGTGCAGTGCCCTCAGAGGCATGAAGAAGACATTAGATCCCCTGGAGCTGGAGTTACAGGTGATTGTTAGCTGCTGAATGTGGGTCCTCAGCAGGAGCAGTACTAGACCATCTCTTCCACTTATGTCTAGAATCTCAGTACTTGAGAGGTGAGGCAAGAGGGTTACTGCAAATTGGAGATCCTGTCTCATAAAACAACAAAGTCAGTAGTTGTAGAGTCCAAAATGTCTTCATTTCAAAGTGAATGTTCCTTCTACTGTATCATATTCTTGAATTTTGTTTAATAGTTTTTTAGTTATTTTAATTTTATTGAGAATTTCATACAAAGTATTTTGATCATATTCCTCCCATTCCTACCCAAACTCTTCCCATATCTACCCCGACTCCCTACACCTTCCCAACTTTATGTCCTTTCTTTGTTTTAAATAACACACTAAAAATAACTCACAATTTGTGTTGCCCATATACTGATGAGTGAGTGTCAGACCATCCACTGAAGTGTGGTTGACCTACATGGAGCCACACACTTAAAACTGACTCTCCCTTTCTCAGCTAATAGCTCCTTGGTAGGAGTGGGACTGAGCTTCTCCCCCAACCCCCAATGGTGTTTGGCTTGATGTTGTGCAGGTCTTGTGATTGCAACCACAGCTGCTGTGATTTTTCTGAGTGCACAGTTTCAGAAAACACAGTTTCCATCTGGTCCTCCCTGAACTCTGCCTTCTACAGTCTTTCTATTCTCTCTTCTACAATGGCCCTCGACCTTGAGAAGCGGTAGAAATGATATAAATGTCTTACTTGTTGCTGAGCATGCCACAGACACTTATTCTCTGCTTATTTAATAATTTTTATAGTATCAGTTACAGATGCTCTCAACTAATTTTGAGAAACCACTGTTGTCAAGAAACTGGATAGAAGTGTAAACTGATAACTGACTTCTCATATTGTATTTATGCTTCCTATTTAAGACAAATGCATGCAGATAATTTATCCAAGTGTCTCCTATATTTGGTTTGCTTCATTACTGTTTCATTTTTCTGTATCTAGCTGTATCAGTGGGCCATTTTATATTTTTTTGTTTTGTTCTTTTTAAAAATTATTTTTATTTTATGTGTATGATTGTTTTGCCTGCATGTATATAGGTGAACCTATGTTGTGCAGTGCTTACAGAGGTCAGAAGAGGGCGTTTGGGTCCTCTGGAACTCTGAGTTACAGAAGGTTGTTAGCCACCATGTGGGTGCTGGGAACCAAACCCAGGTTCTCTGCTAGAGCAGCCAGTATACTTATCTACTGAGCCATCTCTCCAGCCCCTGTTTTTTGGGCAGGGGATCTTTTTTGAGGCAGGGAAGGTCTCTCTGAAGCCCAGCTGGCTTAGAACTCTCTATGTAGACAAGGCTGGCCTTGAATCCTCAGAGATTTCACCTGCCTCTGCCTCCTGAGTGCTGGAATTAAGGATGTTTACCCCCAGAGCCAGCTATTTTTTTGTTTTTGTTTTTTTAATTGGCAGATTAAAACTGTGTTATAATACATGATACTCTCTAGAAATGAAAACAGGTTGAAGGTGAGCTAATGATGTGTTTTCTTTCATTGAGTTGATGTTCTGCAGCAGTTCTCTCTTCTGTATTGATTTTAGCTGTAGTAGCATGTAGGATGAACAAGACTTGTTTTGTTTTGTTTTCTAACACTTGTTTAAGTAGCCTGGGTGCCCATATTTTTTTTGTGAGTCATTTTTGAAACATTAAAACATATTTCCAAGAACAGTTTTGAGCAAAAGAACAAGGTGATAATAAAGATCATTGAGGGTTGATAATGGAACTTCTCCAGAAAGGATGAAAATATTTGGCAGAGTCTGCTGTGTAGAGTGGATCTAGCAGCATTCTTAAATTCTCACCCTCCTCATTAGAGCCCAAGGATTGTTTCTTCTGGTCTGGTAGCTGGGGCTACAGGAAAACCTTGTCTAAAAAAAAAAAAAAAAAAAAACCACAAATAAAAAGAACTCAAACATCAGTTTTGCACTTGGCTAGCTGTGCTTTGAAATGTTCACTAGGAGACTGGAGAGATGGCTCGGGGTTGAGTACTTGTTGCCTTTCTAGAGAACCTAAGTTTGGTTCTCTGGAAACTCATCAGGTGGCTCACAGCTGCTTGTAACTTCAGTTCCAGGAGATCCGACCCTCTCTTCTGGCTTCTGCAGGCACCTGAACATACACGGTATACACCCAGACACACATACATAGACATAAAATAAATAAAATCTAAACTGTACCCTAGCCACAAGTGGTTATGAAGTTCTACTGCATATACCCATGTATGTTTATGTCAAGGTAGAAAAATCTTATTGGTTAGCACTGAAAAGAAGCACGAGATAGGATATCTTCTCTGAAGATTGTCAACGTAGTTAAATATAGAAATGAAAAAAATCTGTAGGAGCTGGGGAAATGACTCAGTAAGGTGTGTGCTGTGCCTGCTGTGCAAACATGAGGATGTGAGTTTGGATTTCTAGGTAAATTTGGGCTCCTTTGTGAATAGATGAGCTTCAAGTTCAATAAGAGACCCAGACTCATAAAATAAGGTGGAAAGCAATGGAGGAAGAGACCCCAGATGTTGATTCTTGAATACACACACACATACATACATACATACACACGAAAATCTGTAGATTGTTACCTGCATAATTCCTTTTATTATGGATAAATTCCTTGTCCTATTTAGGTTTCTGTGCCTGTAAGTCAAAGACATTAGTTAAGCATTGGAAAGGCAGAGCCAGGTGGATCTCTCTGAGTTTCAGACCAGCAATGATATCCCATCTCAAAACAACAACAAAACAATAAAAACAAACACTGGAGGAAAACAAAAGCTCATGAAATACCGAGGAACTATGAATTTGAAATTCCTGACCATTGGGAAGAGCGGAAATGGTTGAGCATGGCACTAAGAAAATAATATGATGGGGCTGGAGAGATGTCTCAACAGTTAAGAGCACTGACTGCTTTTGCAGAGAACCAGGGTTCAAATCCCAGCACCTACTTGGCAACTAATAACCGCCCTTATCTCCAGTTCCAGCGAATCCAACACCCTCTTCTGACCTCTGAGAGCATTGTATGACATGGGTGCATTTATGTACATGCAGGCAATACATGCTATACCCATAAAATGAAAACAATAATAAAATATTTTAAAAAGAAAATACTATGAACTGGGCATGATGGCACATGCCTTTAATCCCAGCACTCAAAAGGCAGAGGCAGGCTGATCTCTGAGTTCAAGATCAGCCTGCCTGGTCTACATAGTGATTTCCAGGATAACTAGGACTACAGGGAGACCCTGTCTCAAAAAGACCAAAAAAAAAAAAAGAATAATATGAAATGGGCTGGAGAGATGGTTCAGTACTTAAGAACACTTCCTACTCTTGAAGAGGACCTGAGTTTGGTTCCTAGCACCTGTGTTGGGGGGCCCACAGTTGTTTGAACTCCAGTTCCTGGGGGATCTGATACCTCTGACCTTGGAGGGTACCTGACTCACATACACACACATAATAAGAATATTAAGAAGAAAATAATATGAAGTACTAGAAAGAACATCGAGCTGATAGAAAACAATGTTTTTACTGTGGAAATAATAATGAAAATGAATTCTAATATCCAAGTTAATATGGAGCCAGTGAGCAACTTAATCACACTGTCACCAAAGCTTTGTGTTTCTTTGTAGTGCTGGAGGTTTCTTACTAATAGGCATCTGCGCTGTCTCTGACCTGCATCCAAGCCCTTCACCAAAGTTTCAGTTTTTGTCTATCAGTACTAAAAGTATAGACTTTTTAATATTTCATGAGAATTATTGAGAAAGTAGAATTCACTTTGTTGTCTTCCCTACTCCCCAGGTGATCTCTCTGTCTATACTATTTAAATTCTGTATAGTTTGAAGACAATCACTTTTTTTGGTTCTTTTTTATTTAAAAATTTTATTTTATATGTATGAGTGTTTTGCCTGCATGTGTATAAGTGTACCTGTGTCATGCAATGTGTGAGGAGGCCGGAAAAGGGCAGCAGATCCTCTGGAACTGAAGTTACACATATTTGTTATCTGCTTTGTGGGTACTAGGAACTGAACCTGAGTCCTGTGCAAGAGCAGCCAGTGCTCTTAATTACTGAGCCATCTCTCCAGCCTCTCTCTTTTTGAGCCCCAGCTGGCCTGGAATTTTCTGTGCAGACCAAGCTGGCCTGGATCTCATAGAGATCTGCCTGCCTCTGGCTTCAAGTGCTAGAATTAAGGGTGTGTACCAGAGCCATGCTCAACCTGATGATTTCTTGTTTTTGAAAATTTATCATTTTTTTTTCTGAAAAGATCTCTCTATAGGTTAGGCTAGCCTAGAGTTCACTCCCTATGTAGTCCAGGCTATCCTTGGACTCAAGATCTTCCTGTTTCTGCCACGTGATGGCATGGGATTATATGTGCCACCATGCCCAGCTAAAAATTAAAAAAAATATTTCATTTTGTGTGTAGGAATGTGTTGCTTGCATGTATGTAAATGCACCTGTGTCATGCAGTGCCCATGGAGGTCAGAAGTGAGTGTTGGATCCCCTGGAACTGGAGTTATGAACAGTTGGTAGCTGCTATATTGGTGCTAGGAATCAAACCTGCCTGGGTCCTCTGCCAGAGCAGCCAGTACTCTTAACCCTTGAGCAAGCTTTCTCTCCATCCCACTAGCTAAAACTTATTACTTACCTTCAATGTACAAAACCATTTTTACTTTTTTTAAAAACTCAGAAGTTTTACTTATTTTAGTTTTGCTATGTAAATATTCTCTATAGGGAAATTGCTTTTAATTGAAAGCTATTCATTATTTACCTTTTTTTTGTTTCTTTTTGGAGTGTTGGGGATTGAACCCAGGCCTCGCACATGCTAGATAAGCACTCTACTGCTAAGCTCCAGCCTCAGCACCACATTACTTACTTAACCCCATCACTGTTGATATAAAATTAATAAGCGTTTCAGAAAAAATGTTTTAGTGTTTTGTCACTTTCTGATAGCAGTTCTTTCTGCACCATGTTCAAAGCAAGAAATGTATTCTACATTATATGTTTAGCATTGAGGTTGTATTTTTTTTTTTTTTTCTATTTCTGGCACATGTTAGGTAAACATTCTATTACTCTACTTAAGCCCTAGCCTAGCATTTGAGTTTTTAAGTAGAGAGAGAGGTTGCAGAAAAGACTACATTTGAGTGAAATGTGCTGGCAGGGAATGATGAGTTGGAAGACAGTCTAGACTGGATAAGAAAAAATTGTAATGGCCTCTTGGCAGATATATTTCTGTAAGTTTTGTCATAATGCATATATGGGTTCAATTTTTCTTTCTGAGACAAAAGGTTATTATAAATTGGTGGGAAGTCTCAAAAAATACTTTCTCCTGAGAAGAAATACGCTTAAGTAACTTCATACTTGTTCTAGAAGAATTCCTTCACTGCACAAATTGGAAACAACTTATTTGTGTGCATATTTTACACCTGGGCTAAGTTCTTATGTCCCTTTGTTGATGCATTCTGACTTTGATGACCCCAGTCAGAATATAATACCAAGAAAGGAAAAATTCTTTTTTTTTTTTTTTTCAGACAGGGTCTCTCTCTAGCCATAGCTGGCCTGGAACTTGCTATGTAACCAGGCTTCCCTCCATCTCACATAGATCCACCTGCCTTTCTATCTCCTAATTGCTGGGATTAGAGGTGTGCACCACCATACCCAATAAGATAAATTCTTTGGTCTTTTTTTGCCATTTCTTTTAGTCTCTTTCAACCATGGTCATTGAAGACCAGAAAGGTGATGGTGATTTGAGAATTCTATTGTGTTCCTGCAGTGTTGGGGGAATGCTAGAGGCAATATCATTTTAGGTTTTGATTTTTTTTTTAATTAACAATATTTTAAATATTTTTCAATTTCTGTTATTTTTATTTTATGTGTATGAGTGTATCTAAGTGCACTTGTGTGGTACAGTGCCCGCAGAGGACAAAAGAGGGCGTCAGATTGCCTGGAACTGGAGTTACGGATGGTTGTTAGCTACCGTGTGGGTGCTGGGATTTCAACCTGGGTCTTCTGCAAGAACAACCAGTGCTCTTAACTACTGAGCCGGGTCTCCAGCCCCCTTTTCAGTTTTTTTAAGAATAAGATCTCCTTATGTAGTTCAGGCTGACCTGGAACTCACTTGCTATCCTCCTGCTCCTGCCTTTCTAGTTTTGAGTTTTCACCCTTCTTGGGACGTGCCAGATCTAAGGAAATTCCAAACTATAGATTTGAAATAAGAAACTTTGTAAATACAAAATTAATCATTGTTTTCTGACATCTAGAGTACCCATTTCTATTCATGTCTTATCACCCAAGGCCAAAGTGTAAGCCACAAATTACCACATAGAAAATAATTTTGAGTACAAAATCTGTTTAAACCAAACATTGGTCATGATTCTTTTAATTGAGCAAATGTAGGAAGTCTCACTTTGAATAGTTTTTCCATGCCTCCTTAAAAAGCCATGGAAAGAAAGGCTTCTTTCTTGTTTATTCATATTGGAGTTATCTTAACTTTTTTCTTTCCCTCTCTTTTCCTCTCTCCCCCTTTATCTTCTTCTTTCTCTTCTCCCTTTCTTCATTTTCCTCCCGCTTCTTCTTTCCCTTTCTTTTTTATTTTTTATTTTGAGACAAGGTCTTATTCTATAGCCTAGGCTGGCCTTGAGTTTGTGGTAAATCTCTTTTAGTAACCAAAGTGCTGTTGGGGTTACAGGCTTGAGCCACCATGCCCACCTCTTTAAGAGTTACTATGAATTTTTTTTACTGTAACAACTTTATTGAGTAATAATTTATATAGCATATAATTCATCTGGTTATTTGTTTATTTGAGATAATTGCATTATTTGTTTCTGTTTGACTTGGAATTTGCTTTGTAGACCAGGTGGGCCTCAAACATGAGTTGATCCTCTTATCTGTGTCCCTGGAGTTCTGGATTATAGGTATATGCAAGTATATAGTACAAAATTTGTAGTGTATTTACAGAGTTGTGTAACTATAACCAAATTCAATTTGAGAACATCGTCTTCATCCTGAAAACAAACCCTAACCTGTCACCATTTTCCACACCCCTCTTCTTCTCCCCACTTATAACTCTGGACAGCCATGGATTTTCTATTTGTGATTTACCTATTCTAAATATTTCATATAAATGGGATAATAAAATATACATGTGTGGTCTTTTATAAGTAGCTCCTTTTATCTCAGACTACTCCTTTCAAGGCTGTCATACAGCATGCATTTGTATTTCATTCCTTTCTTGGCCTAAAACTAGTCACTTGCATGAATATGATACATTTTATTTTTCTGTTCATCAGTTGACACACATTTGATTTGGTTTGCTTACACTTTAAAGCAATTCTGTGCTTAACCCACAAAAATAAGGAGATACTAAGAGCTGTACAATTATAAATTTTAATGAGGTAGTTACTCTCTGGGTTGTGCAAGCACAGGATCTCTTGAATTGATCAATAATGGCCAATAAAATAATTAATTATGCCTACACAGTGAAGCCTCCATAAAAACACAAAAAGGCAATGCCTGGGCAGAGAACATCTGGATTGCTGAATTCATAGTGGTGCCTTGTGGGTAGTATTCCTGGAGAAGGGGTGGAACTCTCTGCCCCTTCCCATTTACCTTGCCAGTGTATCTCTTCCTTCTGACTCTTTATTTGTACCTTATGTCATCCCTATATAATACATAAGTAGATTTAAGAAAAATACTTCCTTGGTTCTGTAAGTCCTTCTACAAAATTAATTAGACCCAAGGAGAAGAACACCTAGTATTATAGTGGAGTGGTTAGAAGCACAAGTGTCATCTCCCCAGGACGTGATTGACATCTGAAGTGAGGGGCAAACAGTTTTGTGAGACTGAGATAATCATTGGCCATCTTACTTGGTGAGAGATGTCTTTTTAAGCCCTTGTCGGTTTTCTTTATTGGTTTTTATTGTTGAGTTGTGGGAATTCTTTATATGTTCTAAATATTAACCACTTTTGTTGTTTTGTTTTGTTTTATGGAGATAGGACTATTCAGTTACCTAGGCTGGCTTGGAACTCAGTATAGCCCAGGATGGCCTCAAATTCATTATGGTCCTCCTGCCTCAGCTACCTGAGGACTGAGATTACAGGTGTGTGCCACTATACCGGTCTGACCTGGTACTAACCTTTTAACAGATACACTATTTGTAAGTAATATCCTTCATTCTTTTGGTTACTTTTTCAATCTTTGATTATGTCTTTTTATCTATATGTTTAATATTTTTGTTTTATATTTTGTTATTATTTAATAATATATATTTGCATATTATGTGTATAACATTTAAAAAGAATGATACAATAAATATCCTGGTATTCACTCTCTAGTATGCAAATACTACTAAATTCCTTTGTTGATTGCAAGTCCTTTGCTGTCCCTCAAAGAAACCCATGTTTGTTGGTGTATGCTTATAATTTCAGCACTTTGGAGGATAAGGGCAGCCTGGGATATAGAGTCAGATCCTGTCTAAAAACAAAGGATAACCACTAATGAATTTGATGTTTTTCTGGCTACTTTGAATTTTTAGATAGTCTTTTAATGTGTTAGAAGTTTGTCATGACTAAAGTAAAAATATTACAGAGTTCTTGTGAAGAGGGCCAAACTGAGAAAGTTTCTTTCTTAGGTTTTGTTTTTGGTTCAGCAAACACTATCAGAGAGATTCCTGAACATAGTAGGAACATAGATATGATTGTTGACTATTTGTTACCCACATACTTTTGACTGAAGGTATTTAATACCACTGTTACAGCATTTTGAAATTAAACTCAATCTACCTGTCTTTGGGTTAGTATTCCTCTGTGCTTTACTAATAAAGAGATGGCCATGACAGAGTAAATATTTTCTTAGAGATGGTGAAATGGAGAGGAAACTTGATATGAAAGTATTTATTCATTTTTATTTCTATGCATATATGTATGTCTTTGTGAATGTAGACTACTTCTGTGGGTGCTTGTGGAGGCCAGAGGGCATTGGATTCCCTGTAGCTATAATTATAGTCAGTTGTGAGGTGTTTGCTATAGGTGCTGGGAACTGAACTCCTGTCTTTGAAAGTGCTCTTAGCTGCTGAGCCATCTCTTCAGTCTCGGGATGGAAATATTTACTTCTAACTCCATATAGTCCATTTAGCTGCTTTGACTAATTTAGATTTGTGGACAGACACAAATGGAGTGAGAATATGTAGTGGGTTTGGGATTATAGCTCAGTTTGTAGAGTGCTTGCCTACCGTGCATGAAACTCTGGGTATGATTCCCAGCACTGTCTATAATTCCAGCACTTGGGAGGTGGAAGCAGGAAGATCAGAAGCTCAAGATAATTCTTCTATACTTGGTGAGTTCAAGGTCAGCCTGGGATACATTCCTTAAAAAGAAAAAAAGAGAAATAAAAGAATGAAAGAAAAAAGAAAGAAAATATAGAAGAGCTACAATTCCCTATTGAGGCAATACATTGTAATATCTATAAGAATCAGTGGTTTTGTTAAAATCTGGTTATGGGCAAGGAGCTATTGAAACAGATAGTAACAGTGTTTCTAGGATGGTGGTGATAGACCTGACTGATTGATTGTAGTTGAACATGAAAGTCTTGTCTAGCAAGTCTGCAATAGCAGTGGCAGAATCAGTACATAGCTACTGCTACTGATGGCTGATTCAGTGCTATGTGAAGTTGCCAGAGCAGGGAGATTCCATGGCACTAGGCCTGTGTAAGGAAGGATTTGTTTTGACTTTGGCCAAGTTGTTGCACTGGTTGTACATGTGACTTTAAACATAGAAAGACCTGCTTGCTGAAGGAGGAGCAGCTTCTTGAGGATCAGGTATGAATCTAAAGGATGATCTCATCCTTCTAACCAGACCTGCCTAGACGCTGAGTGAATGTTTTTTTAATTGCTAGTCCTTCAGCTGGGAGAAGCAGGAAGTGATTGAGGCTTCAAGCACTTTGTGAGTAGGAAAAAAAATTGGGGAGGGGGGCGATCTTTTGAAATGTGTGGGTATGAGTATGAGGCTGAAGGTGACACACATTCACAGTCTTTTTGCAGTTGAGGGCTGCAGTAAGATACACAATAGATTGGAAAATGCTTTGGTGGCTCTCTTTCTATGGCACTTAAAAAAATTTACTATTGTGTGTGTACATGCAGGAACTCATGCCATGGTGTGCATGTGGCGGTCAGAGGATGTTTTGTGGGTGACCTTTATTTGTGTTTCAGAGATTGAATTCAGGCATCAAACTTGTGTGGCAAGTGCTTTTGCCTGCTGAGCTATCTTGTCAGCCCAATCCTTATGTTTAAATTCAAAATCTCAGACAGGCCTGCTGGTACAAACCTGTATCCTAGTTACTCTGGAGACTGAGGCAGGAGGATTGAAAGTTCAAGGACTGATTGGGTTACATAGTAAGTTCAAGGTTAGCCTGGATCATATAGTAGCACTCTGTCTCAAAATAAAAAATAAAAGCTGCTCGGGATATATCTCAGTAGTACAGTGCTTGTTTAGCATACGTGAGGCCTTAAATTCAATCCCTAGTGCTGACAAAAAGAACTAAAACTAAAAATCTCAAATGCACAAGAACAGGATAAGGAAGAGCTGGCCGGCAGCGGTTCATATGAAAACTGTCTGGGAAGTGGAAGTCTGGTTGGTGGTTAGTGTACCAAGAGCTGCTGTGCATTTTGGCTACTAAAAGCACCTTCAGTTATAGCTCTGGGAGTTTGTCTAGGTGAGGAGTGTTAGTCCCCATACAGTTTTGTACGAGGTTAGAAACATAATTGATTGGTGGCTTAAATGAACACTGACAAGGGTTGAGAGCATTCCAAGAAAGGCAGACAGGTGCACAAATGGTTTGAAAAAAGGTTAAATAGGAAACTGTTGGGATTTGTGAACAGAGGGGGAATTTAAAAACTCCAAAATAATATAACTTCCATATTATGACACCCACAATTAGCCCTTATTTACTTTATTTCATTTTATACTTAATTTCATTTCTGAGACAAGGTCTCTTGTAGTCCAGG
This sequence comes from Eospalax fontanierii, assembly GCA_035773235.1. NCBI lineage: Eukaryota > Metazoa > Chordata > Mammalia > Rodentia > Spalacidae > Eospalax > Eospalax fontanierii. Next base: position 15,465,088 of record CM069540.1, on the reverse strand, counting down.
CTGACCTTGAATTTGCTTTGTAGCTGAGGATGACTTTCAATTTCTGATTGTCCTGCCTCTACCTCCCCAGTGCTAGGAATATAGGCATGTACGGCCATACCTGGTTATTCCTTGTTGGGGTCAAACCTAGGACTTTGTGCATGCTAGGCAAGCACTTTACCAACTCAGCTATGTCCTTGGCCCCTCTCTGTAATTTATTAACTTTGTATTTCAAACCTTTTAATAATCCATATACAGTAGTTTGAATTTCTTTTTCTGTAGATGTAAAATCTGACCTCTTAGGACACACATTTTAAGTATTTTAAAAAGTTTTTTTAAAGTTTTATTTTTATTATGTGTGTGTATGTGTGCCTATGTGGGACTATGTACATGTGAGTGCAGGTGCCCATGAAAGACAGAGGCAATGGATCTTCCTAGAGTTGTAGCTACAGGAAGTTGTGAGCTGCTGGCTGTGAATACTAGGAATCAAACTCAGGTCCTCTAGTCCTCTGTAAGAGCAGCACATCCTCTTAACCAGAGCCATCTCTCCAGCCCCCTTGTTTTTATTTATTTATTTATTTATTTATTTATTTATTTATTTATTTATTTATTTTTGAGACAGGTTCTCCCTGTAGCCCTTGCTGACCTGGAATTCACTATGTTGACCAGGCTCATAGAGATCTGCCTGCCTCTGCCTCTGGAGTGCTGGGAAGGTATGTGCCACCACACCCAGATCCTATTAGCTATTTTGAAATAACTTTTATCAGGGATGGAGAGATGACTCAGGTACTGGTCTTCCTGAGGACCTGAGTTTGGTTTCCAGCATCCAGGACAGGCAGCTCACAATGCCTGTAACTCCTATACTAGGCGATCCAATGCCTCTGGTTCTACAGGCACTTGAACGCATGTGAGCATACCCACACACAGATATACACACATATACATAATTAAAAATAATGAAAATCTTAAAGAAATAGCTATTATCCATCTATGCTTTCAAATGTGAGAAGTTGTTTTCCTGATTAGTTACACTCCGGTACGCATTAACTTCTCTCCACTCCTTTCTTTTCCATGGAGTTCTCAGACTTTCGTAATCACTGTTCTGTTCTCTCTGACTTCGAGATTACCTTACTTTCCAAATAATGAATGAGAATATGTAATATTTGTCTTTCTGTGCCTGGCTTATTTCACATTTCACTTTATGTAATTTCTTCCAGGTTCATCTACACGTGTGTAAGAGACAGAATTGCATTCTTTTTAAGCTATATACTATTCCATGAAGTGTATGTACTTTTTTTTCTTAACCACTCATCTCTCAGTAGGTATCCAGATTGGTTCCATATTTATGCCATTGTGAATAGTTCTGCAGTAAGTGTGTAAGTAGAGGTAAACTCTTCAGTGTACTGCTTTCATTTCCTTTGACCATATAGCCAATAGTGGAATTACTGGATCATATGGCAGCCCACTGCTAGTTTTTCTTTTAGGTAGGTCTTGCTATTAGCCCAGGTTGGCCTTAAACTCAGTGTGTCTAAGTTGGCCTCAGAGTCATGGCTTCAGCCTCCCTAGTGCTGTGATTATAGGCATGTACTGCCACATGTAGCTCTAGTTCAGATTTTTTTATAAAGAAATCTCCATACTGTTTTCTATGTGGCTGTACTAATTTGCTTCCCCACCAACAGTGTATAAGTGTTCCCTTTTCTCTGCATCCTTTCCAGCATTTATTATTATTATTTTTAATTCTTTGTTTTGTTTTTAGATAAGGTCTCACTTATGAACCTCTTGTTTGGTCTTTCCAGTTTTCCTGTTATACAGGCAAACACCATCATTCAGCTATAAATTATTATTGTTGTTGTTGTTGTTATTCGAGATTGGGTCTTCCTGTAGCTCCAACTAGCCCAGAACTTGCTATGTAGACCAGGCCAGCATCAGTCTCATAGAGATCTGCCTGTCTCTGCCTCCTGAGTGCTATGTAAATTCCATTTTTTAAAAAAATTATTTTTATTTTTGTGTGTATGTGAGTGCTTGCATGTACATGTGTGTACCATGTCTGTGCCTGGTGCCAGTATTGACAGGAAAAGGTATCAGAACTCTTGGAACTGGAGTTACAGACAGTTGTAAGCTGCCATGTAGGTGCTGGGTACCAAACCTCGGTTCTCTGCAAGAGCTGCAAATATTCTTGACCACTGAACCATCTGTTTTTTAAAGGCCCCAGTTGTAAATTCTTCTATTCAGCTCATTCCTCTAGAGTGTTTAAATTCCAGCCTGACATTACTCTGTGTTAGCTCAGATTTCACAAGGATACTGTCCTTTACAAGACTACCTTCACTTTAGCTAGTAAGTAAACATTTTTTTTTTGAGACAGGGTCTCATTCTATAACCCTGCCTGATCTGGAAGACCAGGTTGGCCTAAAACTCACTGAGATACACTTACTGCTGCCTCACAAGTGTTGGGATTAAAGATGTGTGCCATTAAGCCCAGTTGTAGCTGAAAATATTTGAGAGTTCCCAAGACTTTTGAACTGACCAAGATAATTCAGGGCTTCTTAGGGCATTTTCAGGTTCAATAATTTGCTAGAACAACTCAGAGAACTCAAGAAAGCATTGTATCTCATGATTCTGGTTTTAGTTCAGCAAAAAGGTGTATATCTGAAACAGCAAAGGAAGAGGTGCATAAGGTAAAACTTGACAGAGTCCAAGAGCTAAGATTCTCTATTCAGTTATGCTGCCATTCGGTAAGGCCAGAATGATGGGAGAATGAGCTTTACTGACAACAAGCTGGCAAGTGAAAATGGAGGTTTTCCCACAAATTCCATTTTGGGAACAAGTCTCAAATGTAAAAGATTCTGCTTTAGGTAGGCACTCTCCTAGACATTTAATTCTTCAAGCAATCATTTCTCTTGACATGGTTTCCATGTTGTTCACTGGGCACGAGGCATTCTAGATGTTCCTAGCTCTTATAAACGTAAAGAGCAATGACAGATTAGGAAGTCTGTGATGGATGTTGTTCTTTTGATATTTTGTCTTACTCTATTCTGGCAAGGTTGCTGTTATTGGTTATTTAGAGAGTGAGGCAAGACAGAAACAGACTTGAACATGCTAGGAGAGAGTAATCTATTCATTGGCTTAGTCTGTCCCTGGAATGTGTCATCTTCCTGTCTTATGTGTGTATATCACCAGCCTGTGAAGTTCACTAGGCCTCAGTGTAGAGTTTTTATTGACGTTTCATAATATAGGCATGATTGATTGAATCAGTGGCCCTCTGGAGTTTGAACTGTCTCCAGGCTTCTCTGCTCCCAAGAGATTAAAGCCTCAACTAATCAGTGTGCTTGATCTTTCTAGGATGACTGGTCTCCATCTTGAAATTGACAAGGGGCATACTATGAGTCAATTGGTTGGCATAAACTCAGTGGGATCCCACCATGAATAAAAGAGAAATTTGGGGGAAATTCCAAAGATTTAGGGCTTCTCTTCCAGGAACCAAGGGCAAAGACAAATGAAATTCTTTATCATACATCAATGTCAAAATTCATTTCAGATCTTCCTTTGGAAGCAGATTGAATTAATTGGAAAAAATTTGTTTTTATTTTACATGTTTGAGTGTTTTATGTGCATGTATGTAAGTACACTACATATGTGTCATGCTCTCAGAGACCAGAAGAGGGTATTAGATCCCTTGAAGCTGGAGTTAACAGGTGGTTGAGAGTAGCTCAGCATGGGTGCTGGAATCTGAACCGATGTCCTCAGGAAGAGTAGTATGTGCTTGTGATCACTGAGCCATCTCTCCAGCCTCCTTTGGAAACTTCTATAGACTTTTCAATGTACTTTGTTCTTATATATTCTAGTTTTTCTTTCTTTTTTTGTCAGTGAACATCTTGAAAGTTTCAATTTAGTCATCTTTGTTTCTCAGATAGTAACACTATGTCTGGCTTTAGAAGATGTTCAATAAATATTTAATGAATCAAAATATTTTAAGATACTTTGCCAGGCATGGTGGCACATGCCTTTAATTCTAGCACTCAGGAGGCAGAGACAGGCAGATCTCTATGAGATTGAGACCAACTTGGTCTATATAGCAAGTTCCAGGCCTCCTGAGGCTACAGGGAGACCTTTTCTCAAAAACTTCTTTTAAAATATTTTAAGATATTTTGACTAACAAGATGGCTCAGTGGGTAAATACACTTGCCACCTGATGACTCGAGTTGATTCTTAGAACTCACATGGTAGAAGGAGAGAAGTTGCCCTCTGACCTCCACATGTGCATCAAGGTATGTGTATACTCACACACATACACACAATAAATAAATAAAATACTTAAAGATATAGCTAATGAATTGATAGAATGTTCAGGATAGGATTGTCATGAGTTGTTTGAAAATCAAATGAAGTTAGCAGTCTCACCTTGTCATTGACTGCATAGATCCTTGCCCTCTTGTAGGTTAGAAATTAGACATGAATTAGTTCTGAAGAGAAGATATTGAAAGTTTATTATAGAAAAGAGGTATAGTAGACTACTCTGTGGTGGGTCTTCATTCTCTGGCGCGACTGTTGTGCTCCAGCCATGCCAGAGAATGGAGGACGATCTAACAAGGTCTCAGGGGGCTCAGAGTGCAGAGAGAGGAGTTCCCTCCCGGGATACTACGTTGGTAGGTAGTTTGGTTATCAAAACCAAGGCAGGGGTTTATATAGGGAGGCCTTTCTGACTGTTACAGAGGGCGGGAAAGTTAAAGGTGGGGTCTTTGGGATAATGGCGGGAAGATTATAGGGCTGACATGGAAGTTCAGGAACGAGGAAATGAAACCCAAAAACCTGGTTCTGGTCTGGGGTGGGGGAAAAGAAGATTCATATCTACAGTGATTTCCTGGGGCCAGGTTATCACATCAGGCAGAGTGGGCCTGACTCCTACCGTCCCTTCAGGGTATCTGGGGTTGCTTGCCTTGCTCAATACCCAGACCTCCACACTGCTCCATGGGCAGAACAGCAACAAAATACTCTGCATTTTATGGGAATAGGTATGAGTACTTACCTTCTCTGGGAAAGGTTTTTTTTTTTTTTCATGTTTTATGTATTATTTTTATTTTATGTGTATGAGTATGTTGCCTGAATGTAGGTATGTGCACCTGTGTCATTCACTGCTCTCGGAGGTCAGAACAGCTCCATCTGAACTGGAGTTTCAGATGGTTGTTAGCCTCCATGTGGATGCTGGGAATCAAATCTGGGTGCTCTGTAAGAACCACTAGTGCTCTTAACTGCTAAGCCATCTCTCCAGTCCCAAGGAAAGATTTAAAAAAAAAAAATTGTTATTTGTATTTTATGTCTATGAGTATTTTGCCTGCATGTATAAAAGTGTACTCATGTCATGCAATGTCTGTGAAGTTCAGAGGAGAGCTTTGGAGCCCCTGGAACTGGAGTTATAGATAGATGTTAGTCACCATGTGGGTGCTGGGAACCAGACCCAGGTCCTTGGCAAAAGCAGCTAGTGCTTTTTCATCTCTCCAGCCAGCCCCCTGGAAGAGATTTTAAATATTCATGCTTTTTCTAGGAAAGGAGTCTTAGCAGGCAAACCTTGCTTTGCATGTGGCTAAAATGTACCTATATTGGTGTTATAGTTTCACACTTGGGCAGAGACCTTTCTATACTAAGTATTACAATGAAGGTATCCTGAGGCCCAGGGACAGCTCTTGGTCAGCTTTGCCATCATCTTGATGGTTGCTGCTGTTAATCACTTTAGTAACTTCCTATTTTTCTGCTGGCTTATTATTACTTTCCACAAGGACTGCAGCAGACTCTTCTGCTGGTTCCTTGACTCAGCCTTAGTCTTCTGCTTTTGTCCTCATTTACTCTTCAGATATTTTGTATGCATTTTTCTTGTTTTTTGAGATATAGTTTCACTATTTTAGCACCAGCTGACCTATGGCCTAACAGGTGTGATCCTCTGGCCTCAGCCTCCAAGTACTGGGATTACTTGTATATGCTACCACATTCTGCTCATTTTTATGTTCTTTAAAATGTTACTGATTTGTTTGTTTTTTACGTGCTTTAAATGTTTTGCCTCCATGTATGTAAGTGTGCCACTTGTGTTCAATACTTGCAGAGGCCAGAAGAGGGCCTTACAGAAGAGGAATTACAGACAGTTGTTACCTGTCACGTGGATTCTGGGTCCTCTGCAAGAGCAGCCAGCATGCGTAACCACTGAGTAATCTCCAGCTCCTCTGTTTTTTCCTTTCCTTTTCCTTTTCCCTCCCCTCCCTCCCCTCTTCCCTCTTCCCTTCCTTCCCTTTCCTTTCCTTCCTTCTTTGACAGAGTGTCCCTGTAGCCCCAGCTGGGGAACTTGCTGTGTAGACCAGGCTGGACTTCATTTCACAGGCCTCTTTCTCCCCCATGCAATTAATTAATTAATTAATTTGAGACAGTATCTCATGTAGTCCAGGCTAGGCTGTCCTTGAACTTGCTATGTAACCGAGACCAACCTTAAATTCCTGAGTCTCTTGCTTCTACCTCCCAAGTGCTAGGATTACACATCTGCTCCCCATCTGACTGTACTTCCTTGAAAATGTGGATATCAGGTTCGCAAAAGACTAATGAAGAGGAGACTTTGATTTTAAAAAATTATTCATCAAGGGAAACAAGTGGGATGGCTCAGCAGTTGAAGGTACTTGACCTGAAATTGGGACCCACAATGTGAAATGAGAGAACCTACTTCTCTCCTGTAAGATGTCCTCTGACCTCATCATGTGGCTCATAGTGTGGCTGTTTCTATTTGGCTTCTGAGTGAGTACTCTAGGGAAGTATGCCCAATAAATAAGAGGAAGAATTTCAACAAACATGAAGAGGAATGTTTGTGTTTAGCAGAGGGTGTGTCCCTCAAGTATCACTTCAGCCTACTCTGTCCATCTGTTCTGGTTTTCCACCTCAACTCCAAGACAGTCTGACTTGCTCCTGTACCATTTCAGTGCATTTTCAACCTTTTTTATTTTTTAATCAGAGTAGACATGTATAGCCAAATGGACATAATGTATAGCAAATAGTATTAATGTTGACTTCTTGGCCAGGGAAACTCTGATTGTGTTCTCTTTTGATTTAAATGACAATATCAAAATAAGAATGCATAGACAGTCTGATTTTCCTATGTATTCTTTAAGAACAATTATTCAAAATTGGCATACACGCAGAACTTGTTTGCCACAGATAGTTCTTTGCCAAGTATTTGAAGCCATCCAGTTTTACCAGGTGACAGCTGCTGTTGTTTGTGGAGACCTAATTTAAACTACAGACATGAAACAAAGAGTGTCCTTGTTTTGTAGAAAGGGAAACTATGTTGTAAGAGATAGTAGTTTTAATGAGGTATAATTCACATACCATCCAATTCAACTATTTAAAGTGTACAATTCAGTGATCTTTAATGTATTCAGAGTCTTGAGCAACTACTACCACCATCACTTTCTGAACATTTTTGTCACTGCATAAAGAAGTGCTGCACGTATAGGCAATCATTTTCTGTTTCTTTCACATCCCTTTGCTGCTCTAGACAACCAGTACTTTTTCTGCCTGTGTATATTTGCCTATTCTGGTCATTTCATAATAAATAGAATCATATAATAGGTGGTCTTTTTGTTTGTTTTGTTTTGTTTGAGACAGGGCTTTTCTGTAGCTCCCGCTTGCCTGGAACTTACTATGTAGACCAGGGTGACCTCCATAATAGGTAACATTTTGTGACTGTCCTCTTTTTCTTAGCAGTGATTTCAAGGTTCATTTTTTTTTTCTATTTTATATGTATGTATTTTGTCAGCATGTATCTAAGTGAATCATGTGCATGCAGTGTCCACAGAGGCCAGAAGAGGGTGTTGGAACTGGCATTGGAGTTAAGGATGGTTCTTAGCCACCATGTAGGTGGTTGGAGCTGAACCCAGGTCCTCTGCAGTAATAGCCCGTGCTTTGAACAGCTGAACCATTTCTCTAGCTCCTTAAGGTTCATTCTTATAATGGCTGAATAATATTTATTGTATGAATATACTATTTTTTGTTTTTTTCTTGAGACAGTGTCTCATGTACCTTAGGCTGACCTTGAACTCACTGTGTAGCTAAGGATAATCTTGATCCTCCTGCCTCCTCTTCCCAGCTGCTGGGATTACATATCTGTAGCAGATAGGCACTTTAACAACTTGGAATACATCCTCAACTCTGATTAAACTATGTTTTGTTTATAATCTCGTGATTAATATTTGGGTTAGTTTCTCTTTTTGGCTGTTACATATGGACATTTATGCATACTTTTTTTCCCTCCCAATACTAGGGATTGAATTTAGGGCTTTATGAATGATAGACAAACACCTTTCCATTGAGCTACATTATTTTCATGCCTGGCTTTCCTTATTTTATTTTTATTTTCTGGGTTTTTTGAGACAGGATTTCCCTGTATCTCCAGCTGGCCTGGAACTCACAGAGATTCAGCGGCCAGGCATCTGTGTCACTACACCCTGATAGACTTAACTTGTTTTGATAATTTTGACACATTTGAGGAGTAGTGATGAGACATTTTATAGTTTGCCATTCTGTTAAAAATTGTGTGATGTTTTGATCATCATTAGACTGAGGTTATGGCTTTAGGGAGTAAGGTCACAGAGGTAAAGTGCCACAATCATCACATTTATTTTATTTATTTAGTTAATTTATTCATCTAACTCACAGAGATCCTCCTGCCTCTATTTCCAAGTGCAGAGATTAAAGGCATGCACCACCACACCCGGCTTCTTCATCATGTTTATTAAAAGCACATATTCTCTACATGATTTGTTATTGTTGATGTTGACTTTGACTGCTTGACTTAGTGACTGTCAGCCATCTCCATTGTAAAGTCATGTTTCCTAACCTTCCATATTTGTGTTGTTGAGCAGCTTTTTAAAAAATATTATTTTCATTTTATGTGTTTGAGTGTACTGCCTGCATGTGTGTAATAATATATGCCTGCAACATATATTATTATGTTGTCTGGGCTTCAAGTAGTTGCTTTTCTGTATCAACCTCCTGGGATTTCAGATGTGTCTGGGCCTCCCTAAGTAGGCCAGGCTAGCCTCAGTCTCACAGAGGTCTGCCTGCTTCTGCCTCCCCAGTGTCCGATTAAAGGTGTGTACTATCATGCCTGACTAAATTTAGGATTTAAAAAAATTTTAAGGGTTGATCCAAGGGTGTCTTACATGCTGAGTATTCTACTACGAACCTACACCCCCAGTTACATCTCTACAATATATCTTCATGGGTTGGAGCATTGGCTTTTATATTTTGATGGTTAATCTTTATTGTCAACTTGATGGGATGTAGAATCACCATGGAAACACCTCTGAGTGTGCCTATGAAAGTGTTTCTAGAAGGCTTTAACTGAGAAGGAAAGGCTGGCTCACTCTGAAAGTGAGCTCCAGCATCCCTTAAATTGGAGTTTTTATTGGGATGGAAAAGAAAACGGATCGTCAACATTTCTATTTCTCTGCTTCTTGACTGCCTTGGTGTGGGGGTAGTTGTCTCATGTTCCTGCAAGCATGCTTTTCCTACTGTTAGCCAGAATAAATCCTCCCATCTTAAGTTGCTTTGTCAGGTATTTTTGTCCTAGCAATGTGAAAAGGATCTGAATATAGTGTTTGTGCTTCCTTTGCGTTTAGTTAGCACTGATCAATAGAAATCCAGGACTTTGCCTTGATGGACACTACAATGCTTTGGCATTAGGTACTAGGAGACCTGGGTTAGAATGCTAATAGTTAGCAAAGGAAACAGTAATATCTTTCTTTTTTAAAATTTTGGCACTTGCTTTGCTGCCAAAGGAGTACTTTAGTTTAAGCATATTGTTAAAGTGTAAGAGCTTAATTAGTTTTGGGCAGTTTCCATGGCTATTTAATTTTACCAATAAACTTCAATTAAATTTTGTTTTAGTGAGTTCATTTATTTTCTCTTAAGGTATGGAAATATAGCCAACTTTCATATTTGGTAAAAATTCGCTGTTGAATCAGTATTCTTTTAAAAAACTCCTTTCAATAAACCTGTTTTGTAACTGGAGAAATACATTAGGAGGGTGGGTGTGTTGGTCCTCTGGGCCTTTGTGCCCTGCCTGCAAATGCAGGATCCATGCTTGGGATGAAACCTGCTTGCAGTTCTCTCAGAGAGGAGTGGAAATCATATGTTCCCTTGTCATCTTTGTGGTTGAGAAACTTTAGATTCCAAGCCTTGTTTTAAATTGATTAACAATCCAACAACTTAGTTTGCTTAATTTCTATTCACATAATTACATTGTTTCTTTAATAGCATTGCCCATTTGAATATTTAAGACTGAAGAGTTTTGCCCATTAAAATAATTTAGTCTTGAAATTTTGAATTAGGCATTCAAACAGTGACATTGTTTTGGCTGAGTGTCTTCTCAAGTCTTCACAGTTGTACAAGGGCCTGTGTTTTAGGGCTGGCCCTTTGGAAGCAGCTGCCATCCTGTAGACCTCACTGTTTGATGACCTTTGTCATTAGGAATATCCTTGGAGGAAACAGTCTCATGTAATTGTTTTAAGCCTTTATCTAGTAAGGTTTGTTTGTCACAGGTCCTTTCAAGTTAGCTTTGGTTAGTTCCTTCAGCTTATTTTGCACCAGTTTTAACTTTACAATGAATTGTTAGTGTTCAGTTCCTGTCCTCTTTGTGCCTTTGTGGTTTAGATGAACAGCTTCCCATTGTTGCCTCTGTTGTCTCCTCCCTCTGTACTGTGTTCTTGTTCCCTTCCTGTATCACTTGCCCCACAAATGCCCTTGTGACTGCTTGAAGTCTTTTGCTGGAAGTTGCCGTGCTGTCTGGTAAGTATTGCAATTGTGTTAAAACTGTAGATGGATGGATTAAAGAAGTGGTCTGTTTCTGTGAAGTGTTTTCTTATCACAGTAACAGGTTACATTGAAATTGAGGTTTTAGGACTCAACTTTCAGGAGGCTTTTTAAATGTCTCTTTTCTGCCTTTTCCTATTTCAGTTGCAGAGTTTTGGAAATTTGTTTTTTTTCCCCTTTAAAAAAATTCTCATAGATATTCTTGAGTTTGTGGAATTAAAAGGGACTTGTTAGTTTAAAGGAGTTGTAGGTTTAGTATTTTAAATTTCTTACAAACAGGTTGTAAGTTTACGTTTCTTTATATCTATTTTCAAAATTAACATACTAGTTAAAGAAGTAGTGCTGGTCCTATATGTGGCTAACCTGGAAAACAGCACAGCTCCAGAAACAGAGGGATTCTCATTTCCTATCGCCAGAATGTTGTTGGAAGAGCTCAGATTTTGGCAATATGTTGTCGATTCTGGGAAGTGGTTTCCTGAATATTTCAGAATAACAGATGCTTGCTTCTGGAGAACATTTTTGGAAAGTTAGATTTGTTTGCTTTCATTAGGACCTGTTCTCTTCAGGTGTGAGGTCCATAATCCTCTTGAAAATAAGATATTTTATATTTGATGTTGGCTTGTTCCAGTGATACTTTAATAATATTTTATAATGGGTTTCCTATTTCTTTGGATTGTGTATTTTGATCTTCAACTGAGAAACAGTGGACTCTGTGTGTGTGTGTGTGTGTGTGTGTGTGAGGGGGGGGGGAGAGGGAGAGGGAGAGAGATACTGAATGGGTAGTACTGTGATATTTCAAGCACTTAGCAGTGAGAAGCCTTGAGTCAAAGTGCTACTGAGGATGTGAGGGAAAACTTGTTTGTGAGATATATTGCTGTTTAATTGATTCTCTTTTTCAAGTGGGGGTTGTACTTGTAAAATAATGATATCCTGAGCCCTAGATTCTGTGCTAAACATTATGCATTTATTGATAGTTACCACAATAACACTGGCAGGTGGATAGTGTTTTTCCATCTGGGAAGTAATCTTGTGTGGGTAGGAAGCACTTCTAACCTTCTTCCCTTGAGGTAAGAGGAAAATGATCCCTGGTTTTTAAAGAATTATGAGTATGCTATGTATCTAGTGATATTTATGTAGGTAGTAGCTTCAATTTTTACAATTTTACAGCATAACGAGCCAAAGAGTCCACTTTATTGTAATAGTTAGGATTTGGACTAACTCAAAAGCTGGAGTTTGGTAGCATTTGAGAATTGTAGACTTTTAGAATAGAAGTTGATTCCTGCTCATCTTTCCTGACCCTGCTATTACTGCTACCACTAGGAGTGTTTTTTTTTCTTTCCAGATGCCTTTCTTTGGTATTCTCTGTCACCTTCCTTCCCAGTCATGTGCTTGATTTCTCACACTGGAGTTGCTTGTGCCATTCAGTACCAGTGCTCTCATGACAGAAATGAGTCAATCTGGTGCTGTCATCAGCTTCCTTTCCTATCTTCCTTTAGTTGATAGCACCACCATACTTCCACGATTGTGCTGAGATGACTGGAGTACTGAAGTTCTTATAAAGACTGTAAAATAATTCACAATTGTAATCAAGTATCTAAATTAAAAAAGCATTCCTAAGTGGTTTAAAAAATTAGGAGGAAAAAACATCTCTGGTTCTAAGTTGTTGAACCAGAGGGTTCTATAGGGTCACTTTATGGAACTCATGTTTACTGTTTTGCTATCCAGAGGCTTAATACTCTTAATGCTCTGAAGCTCTTTTCCTTCATCCTATTACTGTTTTGCTATTATTGGCAGTGTGATTTGGAAAGAGCATTGTCAATGTCCTACTGGATAGGTAGAGTCTTTCTTCCATTGTTTAGAAACACAAGGTACAATTTAGGTATGATGTGATTTAGGCTGGAGATTCAGGGAAGAGCTAAAGAACTGATTGATCATGCCTGTAACTAAGTTATTTCTTAAACTGGAAAAAGTTTGGTTAGTTTCACAAGACTTGGTTCTTCATTAATTCTTTCATTTTACAGGTAATGAGTACCTGAGCCATCTACATTATATTCTAATAAAGTACTGATATACTGAATAAGTAGCTAGTTAATGAAGTTCTTGGGAGAGAAAGGGTTGTTCCATTTGTTGGGGAGTCTGTATTTTAAAGACATTCTTGTAGGAAGTGATTAATTATACATAATGGGTTTCATTATGACATTTTCACACATGTATATTCTGTTTTAATCATATTTATCCCTCCTTACCTTTCTTGTCTCCCTCCATTCTCATCGATCTTCCTCTTCTCCACTAGCTCCCTAGGAAGCGATATAAGTAATGAGTTCTTTTTGATAGGTATGACTACCATTAGTCCTTGTCAGTGTGAGTTGCTGTCTTCAAATGTCAGAATGCTGATATTAGGTAGGCCAAGAAGATGGGGGTTTGGAGGAGAAAAAAAAAAATGATTGGCATGTACAAGAAATAATTTGCTGGTTAGTTTTTAAAATTAAAATTTAATTGTTAAGATTTTATGTGTATGAGTGTTTCTTTTTTTTTGCCTGAATGTGTATAAGTACACCTGTGCATGCAGTTCCTGCAGAGCCAGAAGAGGGCATCAGATTCCCTAGAACTGGAGTTAGCCTCCTTATGGATATTGGGAACCTCTTTCAAGTCCTCTGCAAGAGTAGCCAGTGCTCTTCACTACTGAACCATCCCCATCCCGTATTGGTTAGTTTTTATTGTCAGATTGATATAAACTAGAATCACTTGGGAGGGAATCTCTGTTGAGGAATTTTATTTATCAGATTGACCTGTGGCTTGTCTGTGGATCATTTTCTTGATGGCAAATTGGTGTAGAAGGGCCCAGCCCACTTTGGATGGTGCCATCTCTAAACAAGTGGACTTGCACAATATAAGGTAGCAGAACCGGAGCCAGAGGGAACAAGTCAGTAAGCTTTCTTTCATAGTTCTGCTTCTGCTCCTGCCTGAATTCATGCTTTGACTCAATGATGAATTGTGACCTGGAAGCATAAGACGAAATAAACCCTTTTCTCTGCAAGTTGCTTTTGGTCATGGTATTTATCATAGCAACAGAAAAGCAAACTGGAAAATAATTAATTTTTTTTCTTTTGTTTTATGAGACAAGGTCTTGTGTAGCCCTAACTAGCTTGGAAATTGCTGTGGTAGACTAGGCTATCGTTGAACTTAGAATTTATGGAGATCCTTCTGTTACTATTTCTTGAGTACTGAGATTACAGGCATGTGCCACTATGCCTAGCTTTCGTGGAATATTTTTATAGTAGGGGTGTGTGGGGGTGGGAGGTGTGTATTGTATGTGGGTATGTGCCCCTGTGTTTGCATTTGCATGTGCAAGCTAGATGTTTCATGTCTTCCTCTCTTGCTCTTTGCTTTATTCCCTTGAGACTGTCTCTCATTGAACCTATACTTTGCTGTTTCAGCTAGGCTGACTGGCTGACTATTGAGTTCCCTGGATCTGCCTGTCTCTGTCCTGTAACACAGGGGTTTAAGATATATGAGGCCATGTCTGGCTTTTTTATGTGGGTGCTGTGGATTAAAACTTAGGTCCTAATGCTTGCAGAACAAATAGTCTTATCCACTGAATCATATGCTTAGTCCCAGAACCTGCGGGCATTTCAACCTTGTGCTACCTCCTATAGAGGCTGGGAAATTGCCTCTGCAACTCTGAATCTTCATAGGAAGCAGCTAGGTAGCCTTACCTCTCACTTTGTAGTTCTTGCTTTTATCAGTTATAACAAAGTGAAATCTGTTTTCTTGTTTGTAAACTTTCTTTTCAGCTGGCTTCAGACAGATTGGTCTTAAGTGACAGAATAAGTTCTTGTAATAGGAAAATATATTTTTCTGTCTTTTATCACCATATAATTCTGTTGTATATGATGCAATAATTTGATGTTGCCAAAGTTCATCCCTTAAAATATTGTTTGAGTTGAATAATTATTCATCCAGGAGTTAAAGATAACCAGCCTAATAAGTCAACAACTAGCTGACCTTTTAAAAATGGTTGTAGATACTTATCTATATTTTCAAGCTTGAGTCAGAAAGAAATATTGATTCTAACAAAGATAATAATCTAACAAAAAGTTGTCAGCAGTATCTCAATTCAGATAGGATTTTAGGGACTTTTATTTAAAGAAAGTCAGAATTTAGCCTGATGCTGGAATTGGCTATTCTAACAATTTACCTCTTTAAACAAAAAAGTTTTCTTTTTGCTTAGGGTTCAGTGATTTACTATCATTTATCCCTAATTCTATAGATAAAATTCTACTCTATAGGATTAAAAAAAGTGTCCCAAAGAAGTATTTACTGCAGTATATGTACAGAAATAACTAATATGAGGGAAAATGTAATTGTTGTGATCCAAGTTCCATAGGCACTGAGAGCACAAAGGAGGATGAAGTACATTTGGAAACTGGAAAGGTGACAGAGAGGACTACTCAATGTGTGTGTCTCTCTCCTGCTCTATGTGTACATGTATATGTACACACATGTACTATATATATATATATATACACACACACATACCTTATATGTATTGTATATACATGCCTCATACATGTTTTGAATATATAAATTATCTTCCATTATGTCATTTTGCAAATATTTTCATCTAATCTTTGGTTTGTCTTCCTCTCTTCCTCTCTGTCTTTTGAAGAGCAGAAGTTCTTAATTATGATGAAGTACATTTTTATAACTTTTTTTCTTTTTTAGGTTATGTCTTTGTTGTCATCCCTAAGGAATCTTTTCCTAATGAAAGATCATAGTTTTCCCTCTTGCTTTCTTCTAGATTTTATAGCTTAAGTTCATTTAGGAAAATGTTCCATTTTGCGTTTCATATCAGATGTTGGCTATAAGTTGTGTGGTTGTCTCAGTTGTTTCAACACTAATTATTGAATACATTGTCCTTTTTTGATTAAATTGTCTTTTTCTTTTCATCAAAAATACTTCTTCCTTCCCTGTCAGTGTGTCTTTTTTTCTTGCCTATTACACAGGTTATTATCCCTAGGACAATGTACCCCTTTTGCATGTAATAGATTCAATTATTTGACTTAATTTAAACTCTGTATTTTAAGAATAATCATGAAGGTTGGAGGTTGTGGTCACATGCCTTTGATCCCAGCACTTGGGAGGCAGAGGCAGGAGGATCTCTGTGAGTTTGATGTCAGCTTGGTCTATATAATGAGTTCCAGGCCAGTCAGGACTAGTCTTAAGGAAAGAAAAAAAGAGTAATCATGAAATTCAGATCTTTCTTGTATTATGTATATAGTTTGTTCTGACTTATCACTTATAGTATGAATGTTTTTAAAAGAAAAAATATATATATATAATTAGAAAAAAGTTCCTATGGCATACAGTAATCTTATTTTCTGAGGTCCCCAAAACAAAATTTACCTTTCTAATTTAGATATTATAGTTTATTTATTTAGTGAATTCATTATTATTTTTCCCCCTTTTTCAGATTTTGCTAGTATTTTCATGATGCTACATTAAATCTCAGTCACTTTGTGAAATAGATATTGTGTCTTTATTTCACAGACCTAGAAAACAAAGTTCAGGACCCTGTCCTTGATAATTAGCCTGGATTAAACCCAGAAGTAAAATGTTTTCTGTCTTCAGTTCTAGTCATAGACCTTTTGTGTTCTATCACTGTACCATTTATTCCCTGTGCCACCTTAACATTAAATTAGATTTATATTATTTTTCCATGCTGGGGATTCAAGCCAGGACTTTCCATATGCTAGTCATGTATTCTATTACTGAGCAACCTCCCCAGCTCAGACATTATACTATACCTTGACTCTCCCTTTTTTCCTCCCTCCATCCCTCCCTGCTTTCCTCTACCTTTGAGATAGGGTTTTACTGTGTTACCCAGGCTAGGAGATCCTCTGTGATAACCTCCCCAAAAGTTGGGATTATAGTCATGAGCTACTAGCGTGGCTCTGAGCTCTTTCTAATGAAAATAATATTCACCTGTGGCCTGACTTTGAGCTTGCTCTCCTTTTTGTGGAAATCATATTCAAGCTTTAATCTAGTTATTTTATTCTCCTGCATCTACTGTGTGTGTGTTTGGTGGGGGGGTATGTATGCATGCATGTTAGTGGAGGTCAGAGTTTGACATCAGGTATCACCCTCAGTCACTTTTCTACTTTATTTTTGAGACAGTCTTTGACTGAACCTGGAACTTGTCAGTTCAGATGGACTAGTTGGTCTGGAAGCCTCAGGACCTCCTGACTCCCGTTGCCCAGCACTGTGATTATAGGCACATCTGCCTTTGTTTTTTTTTTTTTTTTTGCATGGGTGCTAGGGATCAAACTCAGGTCCTCATGCTTGTGCAGCAAGCATTTCACTGACATCGCTCATATACTTTTTCTCATGGTTGTTTCTTTTTCTCTTTTTCTTTCTCTAAGTGTGACATGGCCAATATCATCTGACATAGTTGTTAAATACTAATTCAATGATTTTAGCAATGTAGTAATTTTTAAAAAATTTATCATTTTTATGTGTATAAGTGTATTGTCTGCATGTATGTAGGTGCACCCATGTCATGCAATGCACACAGAGGTCACAGGAGGGCATCGGATCCCCTAGAACTGGAGTTACAGATGGTTGTTAGCTGCTGTGTGGGTGCTGGGAACTGAACCCAGGTTCTCTACAAGAGCAGCCAGTGCTTTTATCCACTGAGCCATCTCTCTGGTTCCAGTAATTTTTACATAAGCTTAAACTTATTATTTCTTAGATAACAATTTTTTTTTCCGTCAAACACAGAGCTTCCTGAATGATAGACGAGAACTTTTTACCCCAGCCCTTCAATTCCTCTTTTTTTAAAGAACATTTATTTATTTTTGTGTGTGCACATGCATGTAAGGTGAGGGGACAACTTTAAGGAGTCAGTTCTTTTATTTTACCATGTGAGTCCTAGGGATTTAATTCAAGCCTTTACCCACTGAGCCATCTTGCAGCCTCCGTTTTAACTTAAATATAATATAAAATTTACAGAGAGGTTATAAGGAACTGTAAATCAAATTTCTCATATATTCTTTTTTTCTTTTAAAATTATTTTTAGATAGGATCTCATGTAGCTCACTCTGGCCTAGAACTTCCTGGGTAGTTGAGGATGATCTTGAATTCCTGATCTTTTCTTTTTACCTCCCAAGTGATGAGAATCCAGGTGTGTGCCACTGTGCTTAGTTTATGAAATACTGTAGATTGAACCCAGGGCCTCATGCATACTAGGCACACACTTTACCAACTCAGGTATATCCCCACCCTGAAGTTCTCATACATACCCTGTTGTTACCATGCTAATGTATTTGCTTTATCCATGTGTTCTTTTTATATTTGTTTGGATATACATATGTGCATAATTCTTTCTCGACCACTTGAGAGTAAGTTGCAAACATTATACCCTTTTATACTGAAGTACTTCAGTATTGCTTTCAGAAAAAGCTCCCTTTCTCTTTAAAAAACTTTACAGAAGAATAAACTGAGAATTAGAGACATTAACTTACCTAACTGGCATGTGGCAGGGCTAGAATTGCTTAGCTACTATACTGTCAATTATATCTTATACTAGTCCAAAAGCTCTATCATAGTGACAGTAAGAAGGCATTCAATATATACTACCTGGTGATTAATATGGAGTGTATTAGTGTATTAGAGCTTCATGGCTAGAAATACAATTTACTTTCTTATATGTCTTCAGTAGATAACAGTAGAGTTGCTTGGTGCTAGACCTAGAACTAAACACTCCAATTTTAAGTGGATTGGTTTTGTCATGCATATTTCCATGGACAAGTTTTACTCCCTTTCTTTGTTCTTTTGGGGTTTCACTTCTAGTTTCTGATATACTAACCAACTGTGAGAGCTTATTGCTTTACCTTAAATAATGCTGCCATTCAGAGTCTGAGAATCCTTTTTCTGCCACTGTCTGTTTTCCTTTTACTGTCTGCACTTGGGTGTGTATCATAGGGCAGGCTAGGTTTCAGTAAGCTCAGAATGTGGATACTGAAAACCCCACCTACCTGCCAAGTTTTTTTCTGCTGTAAGCCCAGTGGAGGCTTGGTGTTTGTCATTCCTTCGAAGCAGTTCAGTTGAGGGAATGCTGCATGGATTGTTGGAAGTTGCAGAGTGGCATTGAGTGTAGTTTTCATGAGAGGTGTGTAGAGAGGTTAGGGTCTTACAGTTTGTGTGGGAGATGTAGATTCTTCCCGGTTCCATATTAATCACCAGGTAGTATATATTGAATGCCTTCTTACTGTCACTGTGATGGGAGATTTTGGACTAGTATAAGATATAATTGACAGTATAGTAGCTAAGCAATTCTTGCCACATGCCAGTTAGGTAAGTTAATGTCTCTAATTCTCAGTTTATTCTTCTGTAAAGTAGAACTATTAATAGCTGCTTGATAGGCTGTTATGAAGATTAAATAAAGGATGTTGGTATAATTTTGTCATATGCCTGATACTAGATAGTATTTTATTTCGCATAGTCATCTTCAGCATATATGACTTTATACCATATAAACCGAAAGGAGAGTAATAAAAACATAGTGAGTAATATGACCGTACATGTATAGTCAAATACTTTAATTGTGACACGTAGATTATGAAGATTATAAATAGTCTAGGAATGTGGAGAAGGCAAAGAACAGTCTTATGTAACCATTTAATATTCCTTTGCTTCAGTTTTTCCACTGTACACACTGAGGATAATGTGTGTTTTTTTTTCCTAGAGAATGATTAAAATGTCAAAGTATTTTTGCCTTTTGTTTGATTGAAATAGAGTCTTGATATATACTCTCCAGGCTTGCCTAGAACTCATGATTTTCTTATCACCACTTCTCCAACTTTGGCTTACAGGTGTGTACCACTATATTCACCCTTCCCCCTTTTTAAGGATTTTTGAGACAAAGTCTTGCTAGATATCCTAGGTTGGCTTCAAGCTTATAATCCCCTTGCCTTTGCCTCCGTGGTGCTAGGATTACAGGTAGATGATATCATGTTTGACCTATTTTTGCTTTTCTAACTGGTATATATGATAGAAAAGAAGAAACTTGAGGAGGTATAAAATTTAGCACTTTAGCCCACTGTAGTGACATACACTTCTAGTCCCAGCACTTGGGAGTCAGGTATGCTTGCTGAAAGTTTGAGGCCAGCCTGGTCTACATAGTGAGTTCCAGGTCAGCCAAGGCCATATGTATAGCAAGGCCCTGTCTCAAATAAAGAAATGTGTGCCAGCTCAATAGGTGCAAACATTTTCCGCCAAGCCTAATGACCTAACTTTGATCTTGAGAACTCACATGGTCACATAGTAGAAGGAAAGAACAGCCTAAATTGTTCTCTGACCTCCACATGCATACCATAGTACAAGTGTGCTTTTGTACACGTGTGTGCATACATACATATGTAATTAAAAAGAAATTTAGCAATTCACATTTCTTAGTCTTTTCTTTATGTGGACAATGACAGTTTTTAAGACATTGTCAAAATGAAGATTAGGTGACTCCTTCAGGAATGGTACTTGATATGGTGTTACTTACTGTTGCCTCTCAGGCATTTTGTTTAGTTGAAACCAAAAGTTAGTCAAGGATGACCCTGATTCTAAGCCCCCTACATAATCTGAGGATTAATTAAGTGATTTAGAACCCAAGTTATCTCTAATTCTTAGACAAAAAAAAAAGATTAAAAAATTAATCAAAAAATAGAAGACAAAAAGGAGATTTAGGTTTTTTGGACTTACTATTAAGGACCTGTGGTGTCTTGACTGTAAGTGCTTCTCTGAGATGGAGCATCATGCATCATTACCCTAGTACAAAGTCCACTCTGCTATCTTCTCCACACCTTGAAGCCGGTTCTTCATGTAATAATACATGGAAAACACCTTTATCAAATGCTTTCCTTGCAGTGTCCAGGAGATAATGAATTTCCAGTTTGGTGTTATTTAGTGATTTATTTTTGTTGATTCTGTTCTTTGTTAGCTTCATTCTGGAAAGTTTGTATTTAGTTTTTATTATTTTTATCCAGATCAACTTTCTTCT
Source organism: Eospalax fontanierii (assembly GCA_035773235.1). Lineage (NCBI taxonomy): Eukaryota > Metazoa > Chordata > Mammalia > Rodentia > Spalacidae > Eospalax > Eospalax fontanierii. The sequence continues at coordinate 15,444,216 of CM069540.1, read as the reverse complement.
TTAAAATTTAAGAGAAACTTCCCATGAAAGTAAAAACTGCTCATACTTCATTTTTCTTTAGTTTGAATAGTTCTTTGTTGTTGTTGTTGTGGTTTTTTTTTGGCATTGTTTGCCAAGGTTTCAAGTTTATACTGAGAGGTGAGGCAACGTTGATCTTGGCAGAACAGTGCAAAGCCAGTAGAGTCATTAAATGACGTAAGCTTTTGATACTTTTTTTTTTCTTTCTGTTAAAGCTCTCCGGTACAGCTGGCTATTCTAGTCCCAGAAGAAAAGAGAAGATACTTTCTGAAGATCTGGTTGAGAGGATAGAAGAAATTTGGGGCATATTTAAAACCGCAGCAAAGAACATCAACACAAATCCCACAGATAATTTAGACAAGCTTCTTGACATTGTGGATCAGTTGTTCAGAACTTGGGACTTGCTACAGAGAGCGATGAGACGGGCACTAAGAGGGCAAGGAGGGGTTACACTGGATTCCTGTCTCTCCTGCCAGTTGGAAAACGCTTCAGTCCTCAAGCAGTGGTATAAACAAGACTGAAGAGTGTATCTCACCCTGGTCCTGAGTATTGTTAAGAGTCGAGGATTACCTCTTTTTCACCAGGACTTTTTGGAACACGGTTCCAGAAACAGAAGGAAGCAATGCTTAAGGACTTATCTGCATTTATCCTGTGCCATGTTACATCCTGAACACTGAAGCAAGTGAAGGACAACTTCATCATCTGGATCTAAGAGAATGTCTGAATCCTTTGAACTTACATATATGATATTTGGAAGGTTATAAACTCAAAGTCATTTACTGTAGACTCACTAGATTCTGGATTCTTTTTCTTTTGAGGATTTCAGCAAACAGATTCCCTGCCAAAAAGATATAAAAGGTTCCTTTTGTGCTTTTGGACTAATGTGAACAATGTCTTGGAAACGAAATTACTTTTCAGGGGGCCGTGGTAGTGTCCAAGGGATGTTTGCACCTCGAAGCTCAACTTCCATAGCCCCCAGCAAAGGCCTCAGCAATGAGCCAGGGCAAAACAGCTGCTTTCTCAACAGTGCCCTGCAGGTAAGGGTCATTTTTTTCCTTTTGACAAACTTTTGACTTTTAGTTGATAATGCTGTATTTGTGAAAACATTTTTAAATGTAATACTTGACAGTTCTGTTTGAAGTCCATTACCTGAAACCATATTTTGTGCTTATCTGTTTGGTTTTAGGCAAGACTCTTTATCTCTTTGAATGTCAGTTACCTCATTTGTAGAATTGGGGATTAATAATTATAATAATGCCATTATTTACCTGTCTACAGATGGGTAAATGGGCCATGTGATTTATTTGTTTAACAGCTTTTTCCCTGACTAATTTCTGCAATTGACTTTTTTTCCTTCCATCTTCTTTTTCTTTTTTTCTTATTTTGAGACAGTGTCTCATTCTATTAGCCTAGGCTGGCCTTGACCTCAAGGCAGTTCTCCTTTAGTCTCCCACATACCGGGATTTCAGGCATGTATCACCATGCTGCATTTCGTTTTGTGATAAGCTATTTTATCCCTTAGTTGCCTTTCTTTAGTGTAGGAAGTAAAATGTTTCCACAAGCCAAGGACTTCTTGGTGTGTTGTTTTGTCTCATAGTATTCATGCTCTTAGCCCACACCATGAATTGAATCCAGTCTTTTTCTACTCCATCTCTTCCTTCTGAGTTCCCTGTATGGAGTCATGATTACGGTCTGGTTAGATAAGCTTAAAAATAAGGTAGTGGAATGTCATTTCCCTTGCATGAGGTGATTATTACCCTACCTTTCCCCTTTTGCTCTTGCATACCACCTTAATGGTCTTGTAGTTGGAAAGCTTCCCATCTGCCTATCTGCTCTGCCTAGGTTGTTACTTTCTCCTCCTTTGGCCTAACTTTCAAGTAATTATGTTCCCTTCTTTTCTGCTATTCAGAGTAAAAGTAAATGAAATTTGTTACCCAAGACAATTATTCTTGGATATAATGCTAGATTGACTTCTCAGATACAATGAGAACATGAGTTAGTACAAGAGAAGAGACAGGACAAAGTGTTTGATATAAAGAACATGGACTAGGGCATTAGAAAACCTGAGTTCTAGTTTTAGCCCTTTATAAACTAGCCTTGTCACCTTGTACAGGTAATAGTGTCTGACTTTCCTCATTCATAATACAAGAATCTTGCGAAGCTTATCTATGTAATAAAAGTTTTATTTTCTTTCTCAGTTTTCAAGTTTTTGTTTAAAAAAAGTCCTATGTTGGCAGATCTGTAGAAAGAGTTTAAATTCTTTTCCTTATTACTACCACAAATTTCATACAGTTAGATACGATTGTTTAGATTTTTCTCCCCATTGGTTTGTGTTTTTTTTTTTTTTTTTTTTGAGACATGTCTCATGTAGCCAAGACTGGCCTGGAACTCATTGGGTATGTAGCCAAGGATAACTGTGAATTCCTAATCCTCCTTCCCAAGTGATGGGATGTCAGGCTTGTTCCTGGACTTTGCTATAGTAGACCAGAACTCACAAAGACCTGCTTACCTCTGCCTCGGAAGTGCTGGGTTGAAAGACATGCACCACCATGCCCAGCTTTCAAACATGTGCATTTGTAATTGTATTTCTTTCTATATGTTCTACTTATATTGTCAATTAGAACGGTAATGTCCAATAGCATGTACAACACATTGAATAAACACATACATGTATCTTTTTCTATATTTATACTTACAGATTGAGACTTTAATAGTTTTGGATTTTCTAATAGAATCCTGTAAACAATTGAAAATAATGGTTGCCAGTACCTAATATTCTAACTTTTGTTTTGAAATCTATATTCATAAAAGTGTGGGACCTAATACATTTGTTATAAAAAGGTAATATTTACTTCATCTGTTGTTTATTCTAATGTATTTGTTTTAAAAAGATGTTGTTGGGACTGGAGAGAGCACTTCTCTTCCAGAGGATCAAGTTTGTTTACTAGCACTCATATTGGGCAGCTCACAACTGCATGTAATTTTATCTCCAAAGGTTCTGATGTCCTCTTCTGGCCCTAGTGTCCACCTTTACACATGTGACCATGCACACACATACACATAGACACACACATAAAAAATAAAAGAAAGATATTAATTATTTAAAAGAAATTTTTAGAATGTGTATCTTGAGAATTGTATCTCCTTTGTGCATTTGTGTGTGTATACACACGCATGTGCATGCCCATATATGTGCTTTGTGCATATGTGTATGAATATTCTTCTGTGTGTAAATGTGTATGTATCTGGAGGCCAGAGGCTGACATCAGGTATCTTCTTTGATCATTCTTTACCTTATTTTATACATTGAGGCAAGGTCTGTCATTTGAACCCAGCAATTTGACTAGTTGTCAAGCCATATTGCTCTGTGGATCACCTGTCTGTTTTCCCAGCCCTGGGATTACTGGTGGGGCCCCATGCCCACCCAGCATTTAACTGTGTGGGAGGATTCTGAACTCTAGAACTCATCATTGTGCAGCACGCACCTGACCTGATCCACTGAGCTACTTATCTAGTCTTCAGAATAGAATTTCTTATAAGGAACAGGAACTTCCTAGGGATGCCTTGATTTGGTGCGCCAGAGCAGTTTTGGTTGCTTTTTTTTTTTTTTTTCTTTTTTTTGATGTATTATGCAATTTCTCTAACAAAAAAATCTTCCTAAGCTATTATATACATTGTATCACTTATTTATTTATTTAAACTATTTTTTTATAGTTTGGTGTGGTAGTGCACATCTTTAATCCCAGTACTTGGGAGGCAGAGTTAAGTGGATCTCTGTGAGATGGAAGCCAGCCTGGTCTATATAGTGAGTTCTAGGCTAGCCAAGGCTACATAGTGAGACCCTGTCTAGAAAAAATTTATTATATTCATTTAGTGTGTGTGTGTGTGTGCGTGTGTGTGTGTGTGTGTGCTCATGCCACAGTGTGCTTGTGGAGGTCAGAGAACAACTTGACAGTATTTATTTTCTTTCTCCATTATGGGAGCTCCAGGGTTTGAATGCATGTTGTTAGATTTAATGGCAGGTGCCATCACTTGCTGAGCCATCTTGCCAGTCCAAACGTTATTCATATTTCCTTAGTTTTTATCCAAGGTCTTGCTGTGCTCCATGGTCCCTTCCAGATTTCTACTTTAACATGCATTTGTTATGTCTCCTTAAGGTCTCCTTAGCCATGATACTTTCTTAGAATTCCTGTGTTTTAAACAAATCTGGGTTTTTGTTTTGTTTTACTTTGCTTTGTTTTCTTGTTTGTTTTTTGGTTTCTTTCTTTCTTTCTTTTTTGAGATAGGGTCTCCCTTTAGCCTCAGCTGGCCTGGAACTCTCTATGTAGACCAAGTGCTGGGATCAAAGGCTTGTGCCACTACCCTCGGCAATTAGGTATTTTATAGATTGCCTTATGGATTTTGATTTTAAGGAAGAAACCACAAAAATATAGTGTGTCATTCTTACATCACATCTGGGGTACACACAATGAATATGAATTATCACTGTTGATATCATTATATATTTCTGGGTGGTAAGAATGCCCAACATGTCATCTTTGTGTGTGTGTGTGTGTGTGTGTGTGTGTGTGTGTGGTATAAATGCATGTATATGTGTATGACTGCACTCATGCACGTGCATGAAAAGGCTAGAGGAGAATGTAGTTTTCTTCTGTTCTTCTCCATCTTATGTTTCTGAGACAGTCTTTTACTGAATCTGAAGCTCTCTGTTTCAGTTAGTCTGGCCAGCCAAAGAGCTCAACACTGAAGGTACAGGTATGTGTAGCCATGCTGCCTTTTATGTGGGTGATTGGAATTTGAACTCAGATCTTCTTACTTTCAGAGCAAGCATTCTTGTGCACTGAGCTATCTCCCCAGCCTCCCTCATAATTATTGTTATTTTATTGACTTAATACATTCTTACAAAGACAAAATTCCACATCACAGTTTAAGGCAATACAGATTTTACCTCCTCCCCTTCCTTTTTGGTCTTTTTCAGACAAGATCTCTCTGGAACTTGCTATATAGACCAGGATGGCCTTGAATTCACAGAGATTTGCCTGCATCTGCCTCCCGAATGCTGGGTCTAAAGGCATGTGCCACGATACCTTATGCCAAAGCAAACTTTAAAAAATTCTTTTCTTATGGAGACCGTTGAAATTCCTTAAACTGATTTATGTATGTATATGTATGCATGTATGTATATATATGTATGCATGTATATATGTATGAATGTGTGTATATGTATATGTATGCATGTGTATATGTATGTATGTGTGTATGTATGTATGTATATGTATGTATGTATATATGTATGTATAGATAGCATGGAATCTGGGGCCTTACACATGCCAATAAAGTGCTTTGCCATTTGGCTATTCCCCTGGCCCTATTCTGCAGCTTATAATCTCAATATTTCTTCTTAAGGATCACATTTGAGTCTTTTCATAAGATACTGTCTAGAGCTGGAAAGCTGGCTCAGCGGTTAAGAGCATTTACTACTTTTCTAGAGGACCCAAGTTTGTTTCCAAGCCTTCACATGGCAGTTAATATCTGTTTTTAACTCCAGTTCCAGGGAATCTGACATCCTTTTCTGGCTTCTTTGTGCACCGGGCACACATGTAGTGAACTTATATGTAGGCAAAATACTCAAGTACATAAAATAAAAATAAACAAAATCTTTAAAAATGGAATTCTTCTTGATCTTTGCTTCATATTCAAATCCATGCCTTTTCCAGACTATGTCCATTTGTCCTTGTTAGATAGCACTCCCTTTTGAGATTTGTTTTACTATACCAGATGAGCTTTTGTCCTGGGAAGAAAGATTCCTTTTCCTGCAACTATTACCTGTTTGTTTGAACTCTTGAATTTAAAGTTAAATTGTGGGTATTTGTTGAATAATGAATTTTCCCTCTTTTGGAAGGTTTTGTGGCACTTGGACATCTTCCGCCGGAGCTTTAGGCAGCTCACAACTCACAAGTGCATGGGTGATTCCTGTATCTTTTGTGCTCTTAAGGTGAGTAAATTTTTCAAATTTATTTCTTTTCTGTATCTCTAGGTTACCAGCAGTCCATATTGAAAGGATTTGGTTAATTAGGGAAATTCTTAAGAATTTGTTACTGAATTATCTGCCTTTGATTTCTAAGAGAAATTAATATGATTATTTTCTTTGTGTCAAAGTATTATCTAGCTTAGTCTTTTTATTGGGAAAACTTTTTTTGTTGAAAGAACTGTATTTGATGTGTTAGAATAAAATTTAGGCGTGTCTACTTTGCATATTTACCCTAAAAGCTAATTCTAAAGTTTCCTTTTGAAAAATAAACAACTGGTTTTTAATGGACTATTGTTTATTTAAAAACTTAAGTTTAATGGCTGGAGTGGCAGCTCAGCAGTTAAGAGCACTGACTGTATTTGGAGAAGACCCAGATTCAATTCCCAGCACCCACATGGCGGCTAACAACCATCCATAACTCCAGTTCTAGGGGATCTGACACCCTCTTCTGACCTCTTCGGTAATTGCACAACATAGGTACACTTACACACATGCAGGCATAACACTCATACACATAAAAATAAAATATTTTATGGGGACTGGAGAGATGGTTCAGTGGTTAAGAGCACTGGCTGCTCTTGCAGAGGACACAGATTTGATTTCCAGCACCCACATGGTGGCTAACAACCATCTGTAACTCCAGTTCCAGGGGACTCGACGTCCTCTTCTGATTTCTGCAGGCATTGCATGACACAGATGCACTTAGACCCATACATATCAAATAAAAATGATAAAATTAAATATTTTTTTTAAAAACTAATTTATAAAATTAGTTTCCTAATATTTTCCATTAGATTCTTTTTAAAATTACATTTTATTTGTTTGTTTTGTGAGAGAGTATATGGGCATCCACATTCACACATGTGGAAGTCAGAGGACAACTTTCTGGAGTTAGCTCTCTCCTTCTACCATGTGGAACCTGGATGTTGGACTGAGGTTGTCAAACTTATAGGTAGATGGCTGTACCTACCGAGCATTGTTGCTGATCCCTCTTTATATCGATTCTGTACTTCATACTGTCTGGCTCTAAGTAACTTCTGAATGAAATGAAAAAGAGGGAGAGAGAGAGGGAGAGGGAGAGAGAGAGAGATTGAGATGACTGCTGACTCGGGTTGTAGGTTTACTGCTAAAGAAAAAGCCATGGCAGTTCTTTTATGGTCCAGATATACAGTAGGTTAATTGTGTGCTGGTAAATCTGTAACATCCAAATAGGTTTTAAGTAAGCTTCCAGAGTAATTTTTCATCTCCTGAAGTCTGAATTCTACTTTGTCAAGAATGCTTGGATGTGATCATTGTATGTTTAATTTAGTTGCCTTTATAGCTTAATGTAGAGAGTGTGAGCAGTAATGTCTTGAATTTTCTTAGTTACATTGGGTTATTGGCAACAATTGACGAAAAGATTTTTGAGACTGGGTCTCATGTTGTCCAGACCTGTCTTGAGCTTACTGTGTAGTTTAGGATGACCTTGGACTGCTGATCCTCCTACCTCTGCCCCTCAGTGCTGGGATTATAGGCATGCACTACCGTGCCCAGTTTTATGTGATGCTTGGGTCAAACCCAAGGCTTTTTGCATAGCAGGGAAGCATTCTACCAACTGACGTACATCCCAGCCTTGAGTTAAAAAATTTTTTTGACCAACACTGTTTTAGAGTTGTTTTGTTTGTTTGTTTGAGACAGGGTTTTTCTCTGTTTACCTGGAAGCCTTTAATTTGCTATGTAGACCAGCCTTTACTTTGTTGTGATTCCTCTACCTCTAATTCCCAAGTGCTGGACTTAGATGTGTATCTCTAAGCCTGACTACCGTGATAGAATCTTAGAAGGAGATAAGTTAGTCCTCTGAGGACCGAGGTTCTTTTCTCAGTACCAGCGTAGTGGCTAACAACCATACATAATTCCAGTTCCAAACCTGATTCATAGCATTAAAAAAGTGCTAAGGAGACATTTTCTAAGGAAATGTGAATTCTGGAGAGATCTTGTGTAGAAGAATCTCCTGAAACTGGAAAGTTAAAAAAATTAAAACAAAAAAATTTTTATTTTACATGTATGATTGTCTATAGTTAAGTGAACCCATGTTATGCAATGCTTGTTGAGTCCAGAAATGGGTGGCAGATCTGGAACTGGAGTTACTGATAGTTGTTAGCTACCATGTAGATGCTGGGAACCAACCCCAGGTTTTCTAGAAGAACAGCCAGTGCTCTTAGCCACTGAGCCATCTCTCCATCCTCTGGAGACCCTTTTGCGTGTGTGTGTCTTTGAGATACTATCTTCCTATAGTCCAAGCTGGCCTGGGACTCCCTGTGGAAAACTCTTATCTGCACCAAGAAGGGAGGATATTCTCAAATGCTTTTGACTAGTTAAGGCTTTTACTGTCCTATTTATTTACTTAACTTGAGATGGGAGTCTAACACTGTAGCAATCCTCCTGATTTAGCTTCTGAGAGCTGGATTATAGGTGTCAGCTAGTATTCCTGCCTTTGCATTTTTATTTTCACAGGAGGGACTCTGGAGAACCAAGTGCCATATGCTTGTCATATTTCATTTTTCAGAATGACAAATTGTTATTTGAATATAAATTAGTATCTTATAAACCAGAGAGAGGAAAACCAGCCTTCAAATTTTATGGTACATATCCAGAGATATCTAAGTACAGAAGGGAGAACCTTCAGAAAAGAAGTTGCTTATGATACATAGGTAGGTAAATACACTCAAGAGATCAAAGACTGTAGTTTGGGACCTTATTAATTTGAGGAAATGTTGGAATTTTAGTATTTTCTTGATTCGGTCACTATTTAATCCAACCAAGAGATTGATTTTTCTTCCTGGTCTTTTAATGTTGGGAGAGTATTAAAAAAATGAGTTTTCCCTACAGTGCCTCTTATTCTTTCAGTGCTGTGTAAATATTAAATAATTGGCCTGTAGTTTTGTTTACACCTAATGTTTTAGATGCCATCAATTGCATTCTTTTAGGTACTATATACTAGACATAATGTAGGTGGATTAATTTGAAACTGTAGATTAATAGAATTGAATTCCAAGAGCAGGGAAATTTAAATCACTTGAACAACTATTGTTTTCAAGAGATAGTCCTTCACCCAGGATGGGAGGTTTTAATTTTTGAGAGAAGGTATGCCACCATGTGAGTGAATGGATCTGGGAGGGACCATCAGCACCTCTGGCTTCCGTCACTCTTTGTTCTTCACTTTAATGTCTTTATAAACTATGAAATAATACAATTCATCATTAAAGTGAATTCTGGCCAGTGTAATAAGACAAGAAAAACAAAGAAAAGATTCAAACATTAGGGAGGAGGAAACAAAGTTGTCAATATTTGTATATAAGCTGATTGTTTATAAAATATTCTAGGATGTGGATCTGCCTAATGTTTGAGTGTTTGTCTGACATGTATGAAGCCCAAATTTGATATCTAGTACCACCAATTAAAAAAATAGCAGGGCGGGAGGCTAGAGAGATGGGTTAAGAGCATTGACTGCTCTTGCAAATCCTTGTTTGATTCCCAGCACCTATATGGTGGGTAACAACCACCTGTAACTCCAGTTTCAGGGCATCTGACGCCCTTTTCTGACCTCTGCGGGCACTGCACAACAAGGGTGCATTTCTGTCCATGTAGGCAATACATTCATGGACATCCAAAAAAAAGTAACAGTAAAAAGACCCGGTGTGGTATAACATGCCACAGAGCTAAGGCAGGTGGATCACTTGATCCCATGAGTTCAAGGCCTGCCTAGGCAACATAGCAAGATTTCCCACTCAAATAAATTGAAAATCAAACCTGTTTTTGATATATCATTGTACATGGAATCGTTGACCTAAAGAGAAAGAGTGAGAGTGTATGTGTGTGTTAGTTTAACAATGTGTATAAAATCATCAGTGTTGTTTGTACATCTAATTTGTTTTCATTATTATGTGGTAATTCTTTGCATAAGTAGACCACTGTTTATCTATTTTACTGCTTTTAGTCATTTGGGTTGTTCCAGTTTTTCTTTTAGTAGCAATATTGCTTAAGAACATTCTTCTACATATCTACATGTATGTCCACATTTATTTTGTGTACATGTCCAGGACTAGGATTACTAGATTATATAATATACATATCATAAATATTTTTAGATAATGTCAACTTTTTCCTAATAGTTCCATATATTTTTCAATGCAGTGGCATTAGTGAATTCTCTGGGCAGTATATTATTCCTGGGAGTTGAGAAAAGTCAATTTTGAGATTTATAAGACTCTGAAAGGTAGACATAAAGAATAACAAAGTGAACAACTTGCTCTATGTATTCATTAGAGTATGTTAAGTGGTAACAAACAACCCTAAAATTTCACTGATAAGAAATGAAAAGGTTTTATTTTTCTCTCATTCATGTTGTTTGGTCTCTGAGTTAGTGGAACACAGAGTTACTCATGAACTCAGGTGCCTTAGGAATCCAATGTGTTGTGACCATAATCATCTTTGTTATAACCCTGTTTTGTCTACCAGGTGACTGACATGCCACAGATGCCTGGGCTATTTCATAACTCAAATATGTTGATGATAGTTTTGGGAAAACCTAGGCATATTCCAGTTGGCAACATGCTACCTTTGCCAAGTTTAGTATGTAAATCCTTTGTTTGTTTTTCGGTGCCTGGAGTATCTCTAGTCTTGTGGCTTCCCAAGACTCACTTCTTTCTCATCTCCATCATAGTTATCTTTCTGGATTTGTCACCCCTTTCTTTACTCTCTTAGCACCTCTTGCCTTGGTGACTAGCTCTCATACAACAGGAATTTTTTGTTTTGTTTGTTTGAGCCAGGGTCTCATCTAACTCAGACTGGTCTTCAGCTCACTATGGAGCTGGGATGACCTTGAGCTCCTGTTCCTGCCACTACTGCTTCAGCACTGAGATAACAGGTGTTTCCCACCATGCTTGGCTAGGAAATTTAAAATCTGGCAAAATTGTTACCAAAAACGGTGAAATAATGAGAATTTATATACATTGTTGATTGTAATATAAACTGATACCTATTTAGGAAGATAGTTTGTCCTTACTCAGTAAAATTAAAACTGCACATAACCTGTTATCTACCAATTCTTTTCCAAGGTAAGCATTATAGAATACTTAGTGGTACATAACAAAAAATAAAATAAAAAATGTTTGAAGTAGCATTTTTATATGTGTGATTACAGAAAAATGGAAACGGTCCTTTTCTACTATTAGTAGAATGTATTTAGAAGTTATAGTTTAGGCCTATAGTAAAATACTACAGAGTAGTAGAACTGATTACTTGCCACTGCATATAACAACTTGCATTAATCTTCAAAAGTATACTGAATAAAAAAGGCAAGTAACAGAAGACAGTAAACTATGATTCTATTTACATACAAATAAAAACAGGGGGAGAGTGGAGAGATGGCTTAATGGTATAGGACCTGTTCTTGAATAGGACCCAGTTTGGTTCCCAGTACACCCACATGATGGCTACCAACATTCTGTAATTCTAGTTCTAGGGTATTCACCAACCTCTTTTGGCTTCCATGGGCATTTCATGACACAGGTGCATTTACATACATGTAGGCAAAACATTCATACACATAAAAATATTGAAATATTGGAAAAAAAGGGCAAGCATGTGATAAAACTGGGAAAAAAGTGATGATTTCTACAAGATTCAATGTATAGATTCCTATACATTGGATGTATAGGAAGGAGGGTCTAATTAACTGGGGAGACTCAAATTCATGGTTACTTTTTTGTTTCTTTTGGGTGGTAGACACATGACCATTTATATATATGTATATATAGATCATACTGGTCTTTTTTGTATGATAGTATTTATTTTAAATATTTATGTGTGTGAGTATATTGCCTGCATGTATATAAATGTACCCATGTCATACAATGCCCACGGAGGTCAGAAGAGGGAGTCAGATCCCCTGTAACTGGAATTACAGACAATTGTTAGGATGCTTGGGTCCTCTGGAAGAACAGCAGTGTTCTTAACTGCTGAACCGTCTGTCCAGCTCCAGTAGTATTTGCTTTAAGACATAGAAAAGAAGTGTTACCATTCTAGAAAACATACTAAAATATAAACTAGAAAACTGAAAATTGCCTGAATCACAGCAGAGATTTTTATTTTCTCTTAACGTTCTCTGCTGTGGTCTCTAGTTTTTGTGATTGTAAATCATTTTGCCTGTTGTTTTTTAGATTTATTTTTACTCAGGAGGCAAAGCCAGGTTGATATCTATGAATTCAGACTAGCTTGGTCTACATTGCGTGTTCCAGGCTGCTTACATTTGTTATTATTTTTGTATTTGTGTGTCTGTTTGAGTTTATGCCACATGTATGCAGGTGTCTGTGGAGGCCAGAAGAGGACATCAACACCAGATCCCCTGGAACTGCCCGATATGGGTGCTTGAAACCGAAATTGGGTCCTCTGGAAGAGCAATGCAGTCTTTTAACCTCTCACCCATCTCTCCATCCCTGCCTATTGTTCAAAAAACATTTAAAAGATTACCTTTATATTGTGTGTTGTCAGATAGTAGGGGCACTTACACTTGGAATGGCATGTGTGGAGGTTCAAGCACAACTTGTGGGAGTTGGTTCTTCTAACCCATGGGGGCTCTGGGGATTGAACAGAGGTCAGTAGGCTTGGTAGCAAGTGCCTTTAGGTGCTAAGACATCTCGCTAGTCCTTGTCTATTGTTTTTCTAAGGAATATGTGTATTTTTCCCAGTTCTCCTCACATGGCATTTTTTTCTTGAGTTCTGGGGATCAAACTCAAGACCTCATGCTTGATTTGTAAGTATTTTACTAACTGAGCTGTCTCCCCAGCCCGTGGTTTATAGACGTTTACAAAAACTTATTTTGACTGGCTATGGTGGTACATAATTCCAGCACTGTAGAGGCAGAGGTAGGAGGATCTCTGTGAGATTAAGGCCAGCCTGGTCTATGAAACAAGTTCCAGGCCAGTTGGGGCAACATGTGACCCTGTCTCTAAACCAAACCAAACCAAAAATCAATAAAACCCAAAGCACCTTATTTTGTACATTGTTTCCCTTTTCCTCCCCACGGACTGTCTGTTGCAGCTCTGTGAGTGTGGTACAGTTGATATGCCTACTTCTCACTTGGCCCTGCTTTTGTCTTTTTGTTTTTAGTCAGGGTTTTGCTTTATATCCCAGGTTGGCCTAGAACTCATGGAAATCCTCCTATCTCAGCTTTTCTTTAAGTGGGATTAAAGATGATCACCACTGTGCCTGATTTATCAATGTGGGGCTTAAACCTCGGGCTTTATGGATGTGAGGGAAGCATTCTACTGACTGAGCTACATCCTTAACCCCATGACTGACTTCTTAATATAGTTCTGATTGTACTATCTTGAACTGGGAATATAACATAGTGATAGTATATTTGTCTCCTTTCATGAGGCCATGGATTTGATCCCCAGCATCACAACAAGCAAAACCAGATCTGTGTCTGGATCCATAATTGTTTATCTTATCAATAGTTGAATGCACTGTTGGGAAAGTAGCTCAGGTCTGACTGCTCCATAATGTAAATATTTTACCCTGGGTTGATACATTTTTTTTTTTTTTTTAATTTAGGTTACTGAACTTTCTTGCTTGCATTTTTTTCTGTCTTTTTGTTTTTGTTTTTTTGAGACAGGGTTTCCAGGTTTTCCAGCTGGCCTGCAACTCGCTATGTATACCAGGCTAGCCTTGAACTTACAGAGATCTGCCTGCCTCTGCCTCCTGCATACTGGGATGAAAGGAGTGGGCCACCACACCCAGCACATTCTTTTTTTTTTTTTTTTTAAAGTATTATTATTATTTTTATTTATTTAGCCAGGCCTGTTGGTTAAGAGCCCTGGCTACTCTTGCAGAGGACCCGAGTTTAGTTCTCTACACCCATAAGGCAGCTAATAACTATCCTTAACTCCAGTTCTAGGAGATCTGATGCCCTTTTCTGGCCTCCACGGGGACATATCCATACAAGCAGGCAAATGCACTCATAAAATAAAAATAAAGATATATATTTCTGTTCCTTTTCTGGTTATGGTACTTTAACTTGTACCAGCTCCTAAGTGCGCTTACCATTGGCCTTATTGGTCGATGTCTTTATTAATTTTGTTTGTTTCTTATGTTCTCTGAATATCTGTAAATATTCTTGTACCTTTGACCTTCTCCAGGTAAGTGTATGTTGTACCCACTGCTTATAATTATTTTATGGTAGTTTGTAATATCATATTTATGGTCCCTTTTTTTTAAGTACTGTGAAATGTACTTTTTCTCTGTGTTACTTGATATTATATCTGTATATTAATTTCAACCCTTAGTTTTTAGATGCAAATTACTGATGGTGACTTTAGTTTAAAAGAATTTGTGTCAGGCTGGCAAGATGGTTGGGTGGGTAAGGGTACTTGATGCCAAGCCTGAGACCTGAGTTCAATCCCTGTAATCCAGAGGGTAGAAAGAGAGAACCCACTCCCATAAGTTGTTTCAATACCTGTGCTGTGGTATGCATGTATGCCACATACACACACACACAATTAAGTAAAAAGAAAGAATTTATGTCACCATATTGTTCTGCTTACTCTGAACCTTGATGGCTGTCAACTCTGATTTAACAAATAGAAGATTGTGTACCAGCTACTCTCCTCTTAAAACCCAATTTATTTCCATCTATTATGACTAAGAGTTCCTAACCTAAATTGTCATCACTCAGAGCTCTTATTATTCATACTGAATCTGCTTTTGCACTCCCAGCCCACCGGGTGTAACTGTACTCTGGTATTGGCTTATTTATTTGTGTTCAGGGGAGGAAATCCGTCCTCTGTGCTTAGTATGCCATGAAGAGTTTGTTCTTCTTCCAGGGATTGTAGTAGAGGTTTTACTGTGCCAGGATGTAGGACAGAGTGTTTTTTGTTATAGGCAAAGAAGAATGTTGCTTTGATTGGTTAAATTCAACAAATTTTCACAATTAGTAATTTTTCTTTTTAAAGAATGCTAGTATAAGGGATAAAAGCCAGGCAGTGTTGGGTAGGCACTCATAGGTGGGTACGTTCTAGTAGGAAGAAGTATTGTTTTAGTATAAAATGTCCTGGAATTTCTGGATTTGGAGAGCAGTGAGATTGTTCAGATTGGGCAAGAAGGTATGTGTTCTACTGATAGTCCACTTTTGTTAACTGGAGCAAATTTGAAATTTCAGGGGACAAATCCCTTAATATATTGAGTTGTACCAAACAGCTGTTTCTTTATTGGGTACTGAAGGATAAGCAGAGGGAATAAAGTCTTTTCTAGACTGTAGGAATGGAAGGTTCTTCATTATCCTCCCTAGCCAATATCAGAGGATAAACCTATTATTCTAGACTATTTAAAGCAGGAAATTAGATTTCTAGTATGCTTCTTTGAGGTTATAGCTAGTGATAAAACAGTCCACCCAGAAAGAAATGCATCTTATGTCAATTCCAAGTGCCATATGTTTGTGTTTAACTTTCTTTGATTACTTATGAGTATGAACACGTTTTGTGGTCCTTTGATTAGCCCTCTTTACTCTTAAGTCCTCTTAGGCTGTGGGTATTCTGGCTGTCCTTTTTAAAATTTGGAGTTCAGATTGTACATAATGATCAGATGAAAGGTTATGACTGCAAGGAGCAGTATAAGAGATCCTGATTGTTTCCTTCTTAGAAGTTATGGCCTTCTAAAGCTTACACAGTCTGAGTCTTTGTGCACATCCACAAGAATTCCCTCTTTTCATTTCTCCCAGTGGGGTATGTGGGTATAAGATTGGTTCTAAAAAGTTTATTTGAATACTGTTGGTAATTTCTGCATCTTCACTTGTGGCAAAGTTAGTACACTGACCATTATACTGTATAAAATACCAACAGTGGTTTATTTTCCCACTAAAAGCAGTACTGTGTTCTAGCCCATATTTGTTTCTGTTCATTTTCTTAAAGCCTTGTTTCTGCATGTATCTCTGTTTTTGTGTATATGTAAATGTCTGTCTAGTTTGCGTTGACAGCAGGAATAAGTGTGAATGATAGCTTTTGATGATCTTTAATCTCACCATTGTAAGTAAAAAATATTGAGTTGTCAACTAAATGTAAATAAAGGTCTGAATTAAAGAGTAGACAGGGTATTAATAGCAACTTAAAGGAAATGTTATAGGCTATGTGGATGCTTTTCTAATTTTTTAAAAAATATATATGTTTATTAGTGTTCTGCATGTATATAAATGCATTCATGTTGTGCAATGCCAATGGAAGCCAGTGTTGGGATCCCTGGAAGTAGAGTTTATGGATGGTTGTTAGCCACTATGTGGATGCTGGGAATTAAATCTGGGTCCTCTGTACGAGCAGCCAATGCTGTTAATCATTGAGGCATCTCTCTAGGCCTGGCAGTTGTTTTTAGATATTATGATAGAAAGTCCCAAGGGAGAAATTGACCAGTTCTGTTTCTCCCAAAGTGGGAACAAAAGTCTTTATTAGCAGGCCTGATGGTACATGCTTGTAATCCTAGTCCTGGGAGGCTGGGGAGGTGCTAAGGCAGGAGCATTGCTGTTTGAGGCCAGCATGGATTACATAGAGCCTGAAGCAAAATGGAGAGTTCTTATTAAATTGAGTGGTCATCAGATGATTATTACTCTTTTGGAGAGCGGTATATGGTTATGTTTTAAACAAAAAGTTCTTATTTTTTAGATTTATATTTGAAATATAAATTGGCATTCATGTTTTCAAAATGCTCTGGGAGTGACACAAGTCTATATAGAGGAAATAGGGTTAGCCGCAAACTGGTGATTGTTTAAGCTGGATGATGGATATGTGGTAGTTTATCATGCTGTTTTTGTCTGCTTCTGATATATTTGAGATTTTTCTATAAAAAATGCTTTTTTGCTATTATTTGGCATGCCAAAAGAGCCAGTATTTACATAGTCTTTCTCTGGCTTGAAGGAGAACTTTCAGCATTCTTTCAGCACACAAAACACATAATTGGTTTAAAAATTTTTTTTTATTATTTTTATTTTATGTGTATGAATATATTGATTGCATGCATGTAAGTGCACCCATGTTGTGCACTGCCTGTGGAAGCCAGAAGAGGGCATTGGATCTCTTAGAACTAGAGTTATAGATGGTTGTTAGCTGCTATATGGGTGCTGGGAAGCAAACCTGGGTCATCATCTGCAAGAGCAGCTAGTGTTCTTTTTTTTTTAATTAAATGTTTTTTTTTATGTGTATGCATGTATTATCTGCATGTATGTGAGCGTACTCATGTTGTGCAATGCCTACGGAGGTCAGATCTGCTGGAACTGGAGTTACTGAGGGTTGTGATCTGCCATGTGTGCATGTGTGTGCTGGGAATCAAACCCAGATCCTCTACAAGAGCATCCAGTGTTCTTAACTACTGAGCTATCTCTCCAGCCGCAAGAAAAAAATTTTTTTTCAACAGTCAAGGATCCTCAATAACTAGCTTCCTTTTCTGCAGAGATAAACTTCTATTTATAAACTAAATTGTCCTCATTTAGGTTCTTTGATAACCATGAGGTATAGGAAAAGAGTGATTATAAGGCCAAACTGATAAGCAATTTAGGAAGTCCCGATCAGGAAGGGAATCCTGAAGGTTGAGCAATGGCAGTGCATAGAGTATGGTTTGTCTTTAGAGAAGGTTTTGCTGGACACCTGTGGAAATGAGAATTGACCTGCTAACAAGAAGATGTTACACAGACCTCACGTCTAAAATTAGTGACGGCCTTTTTCTTGTCCCTTGTTGTTTCTATTTTGGATTTCTTTTAGGTATAAGACTAGAATATTCTGAGAGAAAAATAAACAGCTGTTCTCTCCTTAAAGGCAAGGGTGTGTGCTTTAGAGAAAAAATAGACTTAAGCAACAGCTGCATTTATGGATGTCAAAACAAAGACTTTTTGTCTTTATGACACATATGTCTTATTTACATGGTTTTTACTAATCCAAGTAATTACGTGTTCATGTGGATAGAATTGTTTGCAACTTGGTCCAAGAAAGATGGGTGGGGAAGCACCTGCTTTTAGTCATTAAAGGCTTGTTCCTTTTGTACTGCATCCAAGAAATACTTAGCCAATAAAGAGTAATTCACCATTTCATGAGAGTGAAAAAGAAGACCTCTGGTTTTCTTATGTAAGGAAGAACGTAGAGAAACCTGAAGGTGTTTTTTTTTTTTTTTCTTTTTAAAGTGGAATCATTAGGGACCCACAAGGAGAAGTGATTTCTGGGTCTTGTTTCTTCCTGTGCCTTCTCCCCCCTGCCATAGAACCCAGCAATTGGAACAATACCAGTTTTTGTTCCTTATTGGTACTGCCACCTGTTCTTACTGCTGAACTAAATGTTCTTGGCTTTCTTTGGTGTGAACAGGATCTCCCTCTGGGAAAGGTGGGAGGAGGGTGAAAAGGAGAACAGGAGGAGGCTGGTTCCTGCCCCTGTCTGTGCTCATGTGAGAGGGACACACAGGGGTTAGTGTGCTGCCCTGACAGAGGGGCTTTGTGCTACAGCTTCTTGCAGAGTTGCAGCTCCACAGTTGCATGCTAGGCGGGCTCAGGCTGCTTCATCCCTAACACACTTGCCTCATCCTAGCAATAGCAGAGCATGAGTGACAATAGCTAGAGTAAGAAAATAAAAGAGAATTCAGTCAGAGGCCATTCTAAATACATTCAATGTGTATGGGGCCGGCTGCCCATAATTAATTAAGAGATGCCCATAATTAAGAGATGAGGAAAGAACATAGCATAGAGACATCGATGCTACTGAATACAAGAGCCAGATCTGTTGTTGCTCTGACTTTTGACCTTTTTCTTTCTGTGCTGAAACTCATTAATTATTTAGGTCATGAAAAGTCTGCCTTTCCTGAATGAGAACAGAATAGAAAATGAAATAGACTTTTGTGCCTAGATCTCAAAGACTGAGTTAGCAGGTAGAAGCGTCTGACTTGGGGCTTTTCGGTATCAGACAGTGACATATGGGCTGTGTAGTAACTTGAAGTGATAATAACTGATACTTAGATGGCAGTTAATACTGCCAGACATAAGTCTAAGCTCTCTATGTGTATACATACATGCATATTTGTGTATATACATATGTGCTAACTCAGTATAAATGATTTTATATCTTGGATTTATATGTAGTATAAGATTTTATATATAGATGTATATATTTATTTAGTCTTCAAATAACTATAAGAGGTAGATACTGTTACTCTCTTAAAAGAGAAACCAAGGTCTAGAGAAATTAAATAACTTGGTAGTTCATGTTGACAGTATCAGGGTTGAGTTTTTATTTATTATTTTTGTTTTGTTTTTTGAGACAAGCTTTCACCACATAGCCCTGGCTGCCATGGAACTCACTATGTAGACCAGGCTGGTCTTGAACTTACAGGGATTCAGCTGTCTCTCTGCACCCCCAGCCTACCCCCGAAAATGTTGGGATTAAAGGCATGTGCACCACACCTGGCTATTTGGATTTTTGAGAGAGTTTTACTGTGTTGTCTAGGTTTGCCTGAAACTTGCTATTTAACTCAGATTGGCCTCAAAACTTGCAGTCCTCCTGCCTGTGTGGATTACTGGAATAATAGGTGTGTGCCACAGTGGCCTATGCTTGAAAATTTGAACTGAGTTTGGCCCCAAAATCCAAACTTTTTTTTTAAAGACAGGCTATTATTATATATCTCTGGCTGGCCAGGAACTCGCTTTATAGACCAGACTGACCTAGAACTCACAGAGATCCTCCTGCCTCTGTCTTGAGAGCTAAAATTAAAGTGTTCCACCTTGTCTGGTTCAAGCTCCTAATTATAGCGCTATACCCTATGCCATCTCTTGTGGGGTGTTTTTGGTTTTTATTTTTGAGACAATGTCTCATGTATCCTACATGTCCGGAGTGCTGGAATTACAGATATATAGCATCATGCCCAGTTTTTATATGGCACTGCAACTTGAACCCAGAGCTTTGTATATGCTAGGTAAGCATGCTACCAGCTGGACTACATCCCTAGCCCCCTTCACCATGTCATCTCTTTGATGGAGCTCTGAACAAATGACCCTTAGACAGGGTCATCTGAATCATAGAATGTAGAAAGCAAATGGCTGTTTTATTTTCACTTTTCTCTTTTCTTTTCTTCCCCTCCCTTCCTCTCTCCCCCTCCCTTCCTTCCTTCCTCCTCAACCCCCTTTCATGGCCCAGTGTGGACCAGGCTTGCCTTAAACTTGTGGCAAGCCTCCTGCCCCAGTCTCCTGAGTGCTGATCTACCATATCCAGCTACAGTGATTATTTTCTTAATGCTCTGTAGTCTGGTATATAACTGCTGTTTTGCGTCGGAGATTCAGTAGGAATAGCTGCTGCTGTATGGTAGTCAGGCTCAATTGCTGAGGTAACTCAACCCAAGACCAAAGAGGACTAAAATTTACAAACCCAATTTGTACAGATCTGTTCTAGAAATAATTTCCTGCTTGTTTTCAGTTTGGGGGGCTGGGAAGATGGCTCAGTTGGTAAATTGCTGACTGCACAAGCAGGAGGACCTTAGTTCAGATCCTCAGCATCTATGTGAAAAGCCAGGCATGATTGTACACATTGTAAATCCCAATACTAGACAGGCTGATAGAGGAGGATCCCTGGGGGCTTGCTGGCAGGACAGTCTGACTGAATCTGTGAGTTCCAGGTTCAGTGAGAGATCTGTCCCAAAAAATATTTAGGTAGAGAGCAGGTGAAGAAGACACCTGACCTCTGGCCTTCACATGCATGTATGTGCCCATGCACCAGCACACAGAAGTACACAAACACATGAGTGCACATGCACACACACACATGCATACAATCAAAACCAAAAGCTCAGACTTCATTGATCTCTTGGAGTTTTTGTCAGTGGTAATGGCCTTATCAGTAGCAATTGTGAAGAGCAACATGCTGGTGATGAGCAAATTTTACCAACCTGGAGTGATTTTGTTGGTGCTGGGACAGAACCCAGGTGATCTGCAAGAGCAATAAGTACTCTTAACTACTGAGCCATCTCTTCAGTCCCCGATTTCTGTATTGTTTTGAAGGAGAAAGGGAAAAGTTTAACACCCCCCCCTTTATGAGACCTACCCATTTTGTATTATTGATTCATTATTCAAAACATACATATTTGTTGCCCTCTATTTAACAGTGCTATTCTAGGTACTGAGAGCATATCAAAGAATGAAGGTGCAAAAACTTTTCCCCCTCATATATAAATTCTAGAGTTTAGAGAGACAATACCTAAAATATGTGATATGATTGTAATAAATGCTGCAGTAAGGAGGGGGATTTGGGGCAAAGAGTCCAGCTTCCAGTTGAGTAAATTGATCAAGGGATACTATTCTGAGAAGCAATATTTCCATAAAACCCTGCAGTAATGAGTGATCAAGCCACACAAATACTGAGAGAAAGAATGATTCAAGCAAGGAACTCAAGTACAAAGTCCCTGGGTTCAGAACATTCATAATGGTTGTGGAGCACAGCAAGAGACCCTTATGGCTGATGTGGGTCAAATTTTGTATGGCATTTTCACTTTGACTTTTACTGTATTTTTGTTGGGAAACTGTTAGAGGGCTTTGAGCAGAGAGAGGAATGACATTTGATTTTTTTCATTAATATTATTTTTGAGAGCTTCTCAGAGGTTCTAGCATGGGTGCACAGCTACTCATATACTCTTGACTAAAGACTAGTACTCCTATGTTGTGGAATTGTTGTACCTACATGTATGTAAATACACCTGTACCATACAGTACCCATGGAGGCCAAAAAAAAGGGCGTCAGATCCCCTGGATCTAGTTACAGATGGTTCTTAGCCTGCCACATGGGGGCTGGGATTTGAACCCAGGTCTTCTGTAAGAGCTGTCAGTGCTCTTAACCACTGAACTGTCTTTCCAGTCCCCCTTTTAAGAAACTTTATTCCTTTTTATTTTATATATATGAGTCTTTTGTCTCACGTGTGTAAGTGCACTGTGAGTACAGTGCACATGGATGCTGAAGAGAGCACCGGACTCCCTGGAATTAGAGTTATGGATGATTTTACCCATATGGGGACTGGGAACTGAACCTGGGTCTTGCAAGAGCAGCCAGTACTCTTTTAACTGCTGAGCCATCTCTCCAGTCCTTCTTAAAAAATTTTCTTTTTATTTTATATATATGAACATTTGCCTGCATGTATGTAATTGCACCATTTGCATGCAATGCTTGTGGAGGCCAGAAGAGGGCATTGGATCCTTTGGAACTGGACTTCCATGGTTAGCTACTATGTGGGTGCTAGGAACTGAACCTGGGTCCTATACTAGAACAGTAAGTGCTGAGCCAGCTCCCCAGCCTCCTAAATATATTTTGAAAGTGAAAATATGAGGGTTAGCTGATTGAGAAGATGTATGTTGCCTCTTCACTTGAATGATGCTGTCTTTTGATCTACAGGGGTTTTTGGTTTATGAAGTCTCGTTTGTCAGTTGTTGGACTTAATGCCTGTGCTATTGGAATCCTGTTCAGAAACTCCTTTCCTGTACCTCTAATTTCCAGTGTATTCCCTACTTTCTTTTCTGTCAGATCTAGGATATCAGGTGGTCGCAGCCTCCTCCTCCTCCTCCTCCTCCTCCTCCTCCTCCTCCTCCTCCTCCTCCTCCTCCTTTTCTTCCTCTTCCTGCTCTCTCCTTCTTCTTCCTCTTTGAGACAGGGTCTCCCTGTATTCCCAGCTGGCCTGGAACTCACTATGTAGACCAGGCTGATCTTGAATTTACAGAGATCTGCTTGCCTCTGCTGGGATTAAAGTCATGGGCCATCACACCCTGCAGGATATCAGGTTTTATGTTGAGTTCTTGGATCCATTTGTAATTTGAGTTTTGTGAATGATGAGAGATAGGGATCAGATGTCATTCTTATACATGTAGCTATCCAGTCTGACCAGTACCATTTGTTGAACATGATGTCTTTTCTCCATTGCATATTTTTGGCTGCTTTGTCAGAAACCGGTAACTGTAAGTTTGTACTTAAATTAGGATCCTCAATTCTATTCCATTGATCAATGTGTCTGTTTTTGTGCCTGTTTTTATTGCCATAGCTCTGTAATAAAATTTAAAATAAGAAATGTTGATGCCTCCAGCTCTTCTGTTGTTCAGGATTGTTTTGATAATCCATTTGAAATCTGAGGTTATTTATTCAATTTCTATGAAGAATTATGTTGGAATTTTAATGGGGATTGCATTAAATCTGTAGATTGCTTTGTGTAGGATGGCTATTTTCACAATATTAATCCTACTGATCCATAAGCATGGAGAGATCTTTCCATTTTCTGGTATCTTCAATTTCTTTTTTCAATGTTTTAAAATTTCGTTATTTTATCACTTTCTGGAAGTGAAGATTTGTTAGTCTTAGAACTGAAAATGGGAGCCGGAGAGATGGCTCAGTTGTTAAAAGCACTGGCTGTTTTTGCAGAGGACCTGGGTTCAATTCCCTGTACCCACATGGTGGCTAACAAACTGTCTGAAACCACCAGTTCCAGGTGATTGGCCCCCCCTTCTGTCCTGTGTTGACATGCATGAAGTGGGTCCACTTACACGCATGCAGGCAGTAGACTTATAGACATAAAATAAAAAATAATTCCTCCCCCCCACTCCCCACCCCAAAGCAGAAGAATTGAAAAGGAACCAGCAAAAGAGGGTGACAGGTAGCGGCCAATATGGAAGAAACAAAAGGAGCTGGGCCTGGAGGAAATGCCTGCAGTGCCAAATCCCAGCATTTGGGAGGCAGAGTAGCAAGACCAATTAGACTGGGCTGCATAATAAGTTCCAGACCAGTCTGGGCTGCACAGTGAGTCCCTGTGCCAAAACTAAAAGAAAAGAAAAAAGGGAGTGGGGGTGGAAACCAGAAGAATGCAATGCCCTAGAAGCCAAGACGAGAAGGTATTAAATTAAATTAGTTTATTTAGAAGTTTATGATTTTTATTTTTAATTATATCTGCGTATGCATGTATATGAATGTAAGTGACCAGTGGATGTCACAAGGTGGTGTTGGAGCCCCTGGAGATGGGAGTTAAGTTCTTTTTTGAGCTGCCTCACAAGGGTTCTGTGAACTGAATTCAGGTCCTCTGGAATGCAGCAAGTGCTCTTAACCTATGAACTACCTCTCTAGCCCCACTCTCTCCACTCTCCCCCTTTTTTGAGATGGGGTCTCCCTGTAGCCCTGTGCCTGCCTCTGCTTCCTGTGTGCTAGGATTAAAGTTGTGCACCACCATGCTCAGCTTCTGGTCCCTATTGTTTTTTTTGTTTTTTTGAGATAGGGTCTCCCTGTAGCCTCAGCTGGCCAAGAACTCTCTATGTAGACCAGGGTGGCCTTGAACTCATAGAGATCTACCTGCCTCTGCTTCCCAGGTGCTGGGATTAAAGACATGTGCCATTACGTTTGGCTCTAGTCCCTATTTTTACACATTTTTTTTTCTTAACATTTAATTTGTATGTGTTTGGGTGCATATATGCTGCAGCATATATGGTACCCTAAGGATAACTGGAAGGAGTTTCTTTCCTTCTTTCTATCTTGTGGGTCCTGGGAATGAAACTTAGGTTGTCAAATTTACACTGAGCCTTCTCAGGAGCCCAGAAGAAAGTATTTGTTTGTTTTTTTTGTTTGTTTTTTTGGACAGGGTCTCCCTACCCCAGCTCACCTGGCAGTCACTATGTAGACCAGGCTGGGCTCAGTCAGTCTCACAGAGGTCTGCCTGCCTCTGCCTCCTGAGTGCTATAATTAAAGGCACTCGAAGTATTTTAAAGATCAGCTAAGATATGATCTAAAGCTGGGCATGGTGACTCACACCTGTAGATAGGGAGACTGCTGTGAGTTCAGAGCCAGCCAGGGCTACATAGTTCAAAACTAGCTTGTGCTATTGTGTAAGATTTTGTCTTAAACAAGTGGGCTGGAGAGATGGCCTAGCAGTTAAGAACACTTGCTGTGATGGTTTGATTAAGAATGTCCCCCATAGGCTCTAAGTATTTGGACATTTTGTCTCTAGTTGGTGGCTCTGTTTTGGGAGGTCTTAGAAGGTATGGCCATGCTGGAGGAGGCACGTCACTGGGAGTGGGCTTAGAGTATTCTTAAACCTTGCCGAATCTCCGGTAACTCTCTGCTTCCTGTGCCTGTGTGAAGATGTAAGCACTTAAACTTCTGCATCTGGCTGCTCTAGCCATCTCTGTCGCCATGCCTCCCTGCCTTGACGGACTCTTACTCCTTTGGAACCGTAAGCTAAATAAATTCTTCCCGTTATAAGTTCCCTTGGTCAGTGTTTCTATCACAATAACAGAAATGTAATTAATTCACAGGCTCTTCCAGAGATCTGAGTTCTGTTCCCAGTACCCATGTCAGGCAGCTTACAACTGCTTGTCATTCCAGCTCCATGGGTTCTGATACCCTCTTCTGGCCTCTGTGGACATCTGCACGGATGTGGTGTGCTCAGAGCTCACATGCACATGTGCAAGTACATGCATAAATTAAAGAATCTTTAAAAACAAAAAGAGGAGGGTGGTAGTGGTATGGATGCCTGTGTCTATAATTTGGTGTAGTAGAGCTTTTGACTAGTAATGTACATGTCTGATCTCCAGCACCACAAATGAAAAATAAATAAGAGAAGTTCATCTAAGTGAAATGCTGCTGCTAGGCTACATATCACGAGGAGAGGAATCGACCATTCAAGCCTGGTGGGACTTCCTATGCTTAGATCACACAGACAAGCTGATACAGTTGTTATAGAGCCGAGCATGCTAGTACACCCCTGTAATCCCAGCGCTTGGTAGTGGAGACATAATGATCAAGAAAGCAAGGTCATCTCTGACCACATAGTAAGTTTGAGGCTAGGCTGAATTCCAAAAAAAACTAAAACAAGGGGGCTGGAGAGATGACTCGGCAGTTAAGAGCATTGACTGCTCTTGCAGAAGACCCAGGTTTGATTCCCAGCACCCATAGGATGTCTAACAACTGTCTGTAACTCCAGTTCCAGGGAATTTGACGCCTCCTTCTGACCTCTAAAGGCATTGCATGACATGAGTACACTTTCACACATGCAGACAATTACACTCATACACATAAGAAATAAAAATAAATAAAATATTAAGACAAAAAACCCTAAAAACAAGGGTCTAGAGAGATGGTGCAGCAGTTAACAATTACTGCTCCTCTTGAGGACCGAAGTTCTGTTCCTAGCACTCACATCAGGTGATACAATTGCTTGTAATTCCAGCTCCACGGGATCTGATGCCCTCTTCTGGCCTCTTAAGGATACTGCAGTCACACAAACTCACATGCCTGGGTATACTCACACACAATTGAAAATAAAATCTTAAAAAAATATATGGGCCATGTGTGGTGGTATATGTCGTTAGTCCTAGCACTTGGGAGACTGAGATAGGCAGATCTCTCTTGAGTTCTAGGACTACCTGTTCTATACCGGGAGTTCCAGGCCATACAGGGCTACATAATGAGATCCTGTCTCAAAAAAAAAAAAACAACAACAAAAAAAACAACCAAACACCCAAAAAAGAGATAGAGGGGGAGAAAAAAATAATCTCATTAGTAATGAATTTGAAAAATTTTTTTAACTTGAAAAATTGCAAATGCTTTGAACTAAGAAACATTCTCACCTAATGGTACACAATAACACACTGCTGACTGGGTCATTTTTTGAGTGGTTTCAGTTTAGATATTTCCCTCCTTCTGTTTCTAATTTTTTGAATTGCTAGTCGAATCCCTCTGAACCCTGGGGGATATGTGTGCATCATAGCTCTCAGCAGAGGGATATTAGCATGATAAACTAGGAATGCAGAAGCTTAGTAACAGCATTGTGCTTTTTTTTTCTCTTGTCTAATCTCTTCTCTCCAGGGCATCTTTAACCAGTTTCAGTGTAGTAGTGAAAAAGTGCTTCCATCTGACACTCTCCGCAGTGCTCTGGCAAAGACGTTTCAGGATGAGCAACGCTTCCAGCTGGGAATTATGGATGATGCTGCAGAATGCTTTGTAAGTGTTGGCTTCTGGCCCTCCTTGATATGGCATAGGACTATTGATAGTCTCCATCGGGGGCTATTTACTGTGCCCTGATCTCTGTAGTCAGAACTAGGGGTTTCTTTAGCGTCTCAGAGCTCTAGAATCTCTACTACTGCAGCATAAATTACCTAGTAGGTATATAATTTTTTTCCTTCAGGCTTGGGGTAGTTTAATGATTGCCATTGCATAAAACTGTGGCTATCTTCAGAGAAGCCAGGCTTGTTAAGTCCCCTCAGAGCTTTTCACTGAGTAGCCTGGGATGGGGCCTAAGAAAAGCCATCTCTTAACAAGTTCCCAGGTATGCTATAGTGATCTGCTCTGGGTACCACAGGTTTTTTTTTTTTTTTTTTTTTTTTTTTAATTCACCTATTTTTAAAGATACTAAACAGGAAATAATGACGTTCTTATATAGACAGTTACATTGCTCCAGTAATTTTAATAGATTTTAACTTTTTATTTTATTTTCTCTCTCATTTTATCTTATTTTATTTTGTGTGACAGGCTCTAAGGATGTATTCCTTATAGACCTGGAACTCACTATGTAGACCAGGCTGACCTTCCTTAAACTTTGGGTGATCCTCCTGCTTCTGCCTCTTGAATACTGGAATTACAAGTATGTGCCACCACACCTAGACAACTCTTCTGAACTCTTATGTTCTATTTTTCAAACTTCAGAAGATTATCTCTGGCACTTTGTGTGGTGGTGAATGCCTATAATTTAGCATTTGTGAGGTAGAAGATCAAAAACTCCAAGACCACCCTTACTATGGAGAGCAAGTTCAAGGCCATTCTGAACTACACGTGATATGACTTCAGAAAAACAAGAAATGTTCTGGTGACATGTTCAGTCGATTAAGGCATTTGGATAAGGGCTACCAAGCCTGACAACCAGAGTTCAGTCTCTAGGACATGGTGGAAGGAGAGAACTGATTTCCACAATTTGTGCGCGCTCTCTCTCTCTCTCGTTCTCTCGCTCTCTCGCTCTCTCTCTCTTTCTCTCACACACACTCCTAAACTAGGCATGGTGGCACATGTCTTTAACCCAGAACTGAGGGGCAGAGGCAATGAGATCCCTGTGGGTTCAAGGCCATTCTCTGTAACATAGTGAGACCCTGTTTCAAAAAAAATTTTCTTAAGGTGGGAAGTACTGAGTGAAAATTAATATCAAAAGCTTATATACTGAGGCTGAGGATGTAGCTAAGTTGGTAGAGTACTTATCTAGCATGCAGGAAGCCCTGAATTTTGTAAACCAGCACCCAGGAGATAAAAACATGAAGAGCAGAAATTCAAGGTCTTCCTTGGCAGCATTGTGAATTCCAGGCAAGCCTAGGTTACAAGAGACTCTATTTCTAAAAAAATAGTTATGTGCTATGTGATCTTATTTATATAACCCTAAATAATAAAGAGATAGATATGGGCGAGTAGGCCAGTGGTTGCTAGGAGCTAGAAATGTACATAGATAGGTAAGGCTATAAAAAAGTAGCATGAAAGAGCTTTGTAGCAATGAAATTCTTCTGTGTCTTGATTATGGGGTTCCATGACTATATATGATGAAGTAGGATAGAGTTATATATACACACACATTCTTTAAAAAGTTAAAAAATAGGAGGTATTCCTCTTTTCCAGGGAGATCGCTCTTTCTTGGGGCTAATTGCTTACTGGTTTGTCCATTTGTATCATAAGTGTTGTTTGTATACTGTTTTTATTCCCTGTCAGGAAAACCTCCTGATGAGAATTCATTTCCACATTGCTGACGAAACCAAAGAGGATATTTGTACTGCCCAACACTGCATTTCTCACCAGAAATTTGCAATGACATTGTTTGAACAGGTAAACTCTATCTGACCTCATCTCTTCTTAGATTTTTTCTTCAAGAATATTTTATTTTGGGATGTAGGGCGTTAAGTGGGTTTTTAAATACTTCCTCGCTGTGACTGCTCAGTTTTGCTTTTTCTCTCTGACCCAGTGTGTATGCACTAGCTGTGGTGCCACTTCTGATCCACTGCCTTTCATCCAGATGGTCCATTACATCTCTACTACTTCTCTTTGGTGAGTCTTTAAATGGAATTCTTTACTGTACCATTAGTCACTGCTCCAGTTGATTGGGTTTTAACTCAAGACTACCACATACCTTATATCCTAATTGCTGAGTCTGTGCTATGCTACAAGACTTCAGAACAATCATTTAAAAATAACTTTTGTTTTCCTTTTTTCCCCTCTCCTATTCCTCCCCTTTTCTTAGGCTCAGTACTGGCCAGCAAAGTGGGAGGAGAAATGGGGATTCTATGAGCTTTGAATTTTGGGACAGGTAGAAACACTCACTGTGCTTGTGGGACACTGAAGCTAGCCAGGACAAGGGCTCTGGTATAGTGGGCAGAGAAAGAAAATCACATGTATGAGTTAGGTGTTTGCATGAATGATTAAAAAAAAATTTAACCATAACCATAACTCAGTATAACGTCTACCATTACCTCCCTTCTTTCCCCATCTTGAAGCAATCAGGCTATTTGTATGCTGGAAAAGCGAGAGAAACCTTCACCAAGCATGTTTGGTGAGCTGCTTCAGAATGCTAGCACCATGGGGGACCTGCGGAACTGTCCGGTAAGTCACTTCTGTGAGATTTAGGAGCAGAAAGAGAACTTGGGGTCAGTATAGTTGAGGCAGAGCTGGTACAAAATGTGCTGAACTAGCATTATCGTATATTTCAGAGCAACTGTGGAGAGAGGATCCGGATCCGCCGTGTGTTGATGAATGCACCACAGATTATCACGATTGGGCTGGTGTGGGACTCTGACCATTCAGATTTGGCAGAGGATGTCATCCACAGTCTGGGCACTTGCCTTAAGTTGGGTGATGTATGTATTAGTTACCTTTATCTCTGTATTGTTCAAATGCTGAACAAAAAGATTATGTTCTAGGTGTCAAACACTATAGTCCAAACACTATTTGGACAGATACACTTGTGTTTATGTAAATAAATACATGGCCCTGCATGTATATGGTCACATACCTCTTTTGTGAGGGTGGCAGAGCCTTTTTAGAGGAAAATGGTATCATTTTGCCTTGAAGGACCAGATAGGCAAAACTTAGCTACTGCTACACATAAGTTACTTTCTAAAGGTATGTATGCTCTGCTGGTGTTAGTTTATGCAGGAATGCTAGGCAGTCAACCATGGAAGATGGTAAGGTGGAAGGAGCAGGCAGTTTTGATGAAGTGAATATGGTAAAAGTCCAAGCCTAAGCCATAGAATGGGAAATTTCACAGTAAGGAACCAGTATCTGTTGAGAAGGGAATGAAACAGCTTTGAAGATAATTGTTGGTTTAGAGGTAGTCTAGGCATTTAGTTGGGGTTGTAGGGGAAGGCTGTCAGCCCAGGTCTCTTCCTTATTTGTTCCATGGAGTAGGCACAGGCAGTGCTTTCCTTCAGTTCAAGAAGAATCAAGAAATCTTGCTTTCTTTGCACTAGTGTTTGTCTGGGATAGTCCTATGGCTAAGGAGAGGCTTTGTTCTTGTTTTAAATAAGCACGTACCGACAACAGACGAACTGTCGGGACCTCTTTTAAGGTCTCCTTTGCAAGAAGTCTGACTGGAGTAGATTATACATAGTAAAATCTTTAAAAATAATTTTTAATTTTTATATTTTATTATATTTTTATATTTCCCGCATGTTTATAAGTGCACCCATGTTACACAATGCTCGTGGCAACCAGAAGAGGGCGTTGGATCAGCTGGAACTGGAATTACTAACAGTTTTTAGCTGCCATGTTCATGCAGGGAACTGAACCCTGGTCTTCTGCAAAAGTAGCCAATATTCTTAATCTGAGCCATTTTTCTAGCCCCACATATTAAAATCTTGAAAAAAAAGTTTCTTCTGTATTTAAATATTTTGTAGTATTATTGTTTACTTAAAAAAATTTGGCAGGAGAGGATAGGATCATATATATTCTAGGATGGCCTACAATGGGATGAATAGCCTAGGTTGACCTTGAATTCTGAATCCTCTTGCCTCTTTTCCTCTTTAGTGCTGGAATTATAGGTGTGTGCTCTCATGCCTGGTTTTTATTTCATTTTATTATTATTATTGTTTTCTCAATCAGATGAGTTTCTTAAAGACAGAGTTCCTTTATTCAAGTGTTTGTGTCTCACCGTTCAGGACACTGCTGAGCAGGTACTTAGGAACTGAAATGCTAGTAACCAGCATGGCTCGATTCCTCTTTTCTGAGGTTTTCTTACACTCTGCTTAGGGCTCAGTAGATAAATCTTTGAAGCCAGATTATGGTGGTGTATGCCTTTAATTCCAGCACTTGGGAGGCAGAAGCAGGCAAATCTCTGTGAGTTCTAGGCCAGCCATGGGTACAGAGTGATATCCTGTCTCAAAAAGAAAACAAGCAGGAGCTGGAGAAATGGTTTAGAGGTTATGAGCACTGGCTATTTGTACAGCGGACCCTGCAGAGTTCAGTTCCCAGCACTTACATAGCTGCTGACAACCTCTGTAACTCCAGTTCTAGCAGATCCAACGCCCTTTTCTTACTTCTGTGGGCATTGTATATATATATGGTGCATTTATATACATGCAGGCAATACACTCATAACATATAAAATTAAATAAAATCAGACAATTCCAAAACAAAAGAAGAATCTTTGAGACTTGAGGGCTACCTTTTGTTTTTAAGCTTTCCTAACTCCTCTTATGCTAGGCCTCAGAAAGAAAATATGGAAGGATATAAGACATGTTATCCTTTGCAGTTTACTGGACACTATCTGTGTTGCTTTTGAGAAATGAGGCAGAGGATCAGGAGTTCAAGGTCATCCTTGGCATATAGTGAGTTCCAGGTCAGCCTAGACTACATAAAACTCCATCTCAAGAAAATAAAGTAACAGCAAAAAGTGTTGATGGAAGACCTGGATGTATTAGTGTATGTCTGAGGCTTAATTATTGCCATGTATTTGAGATCAGATTGGGCTATGTAGTAAATACCACTGGCCAGGCCACAGAGAGACTGACTCAGAGAAGGGATGGGGAGAAAGGGAGACAAATGTTGATAGAGCCCACTGAGGGATTATGTAAGACAGTTGGGTATCTGATGGATCTTTACCCTCTTTTTTTTTCTCTGCAGCTGTTTTTCAGAGTGACAGATGACCGGGCGAAACAGTCTGAACTGTATCTAGTAGGAATGATCTGTTACTATGGCAAACATTATTCTACATTCTTTTTTCAAACAAAGATCCGAAAATGGATGTATTTTGATGATGCTCATGTCAAGGAGGTATGAATATATAAGGTCTTCTTGAAGTAATTCAGTGATAGGAACACAAAACCCCAGTTATACTTCTTTATCTTCTTGTGTTCTTTCATAATTTTGAATGGTCACTTTCCATGCCCTCTGTAAGGTGTTCTTTGTGTTTTTCTATCTTTTTGCTCATCCATCTATCTGTTAAGTAGACTGTAATTAGATTGATTGTTTTTCTGAAATGGGCTCACTCTGTGGTCTAGGCTGATGAGAAACTTACATTGGAGGTCTAGGCTGCCCTCAGGCTTGTGACAGTCCTCCTTCCTTTGCCTTCCAAGTGTTGGGATTACAGGGAAGAGCATTCATGCCTGGCTTTTTATCTAAATAATGATGGCATTAGCCTTTCTTGCATTTTATAGTAGATACCTAGTTCTTGGAGAATAGGAATCGTATATCTTTTATTGTTGTATCTGAATCTCCTCATCAAGCATTCAATATAGTTCTGTATAGTTGATAAAGCATTTTTTATGTCTTAAATGGTTAATTTGGATAATAACATTTGATACTACCAATTAGGTTATATGATTAACCAAAGTTCAGAAAATCTACTAGCCATAGGCAGTATTTTGTTTCAAGGCTGTTAAAAATTATCCTTCAATTATTCAAATATTCTCATTTCCCTAAAGCATCTTATTAGAGATTAGCATATTATTTAGTATATTGTAGGGAACATATGGCTATAATGGTACAGAAGGAAAATTGGTCTTAGTTGAAACCATAGCTTCTACGGATAAAATAGTTTGGGTGATCTGTATCGATTAGGAAACTCCTTGTAATGACTTTAGGAGCTGTGGAGACTGTTGACTCTTCCAGTCCATAGACGTTGAAGCAAAGTCTTTTGCACAGAGTAAAGTCTTTGTTAAATTCCTTTTTTTTTTTTTTCTGTCTTCTTGGAGGGGGGCTCTTTTATAATTAGGGGCAATTTATATAGATTATTTGAGCATTAGGTTATTTATTTGAAAAGTACTCTTATGAGATATTAAATAAGATTGTTATATGAAAAGTATATAAATTATGTTCTAATTAAAATAATGATAAACTACTTTAAATTTTCTGCACGTTGTTTATGAGTAAACTACCATGCTAATTGTCTAACCAGCAGACCGTAATGTACATCTAAGAATGTGCCTGGTTCAAGCTTAAGATGGGATGTGTCTGGGGATTTGGCTAGATGATTGTTTCCATGGCTAGTATGTTACTCTTTTCCACTGTGATAGCAGAGCTGAATTCATCACAGGACTAAGGACAAGAAGTTCAGCTGTCTATTCTAAGCAGTTTGACATTTTACGTTCTGCCATGTGTGAACTCTGAAATTCAGTGTCATTTGTTATAAGGCATTCTGTAAGAGAGTTCTTGTCTGCCCTTTAGCTTTATTAAGGTGATCATATCTAGGACAAAACTGGGAAATGCAAATTTCAAGTGAAGTTTTAAGTCTAATGTCTATGAAAAGAAATGACTAAGACACTTTAGGTCTCCTCACATAGCCTGTCCAAGTGACTTTGTTAGCTTTTATTCCTGTTTCAAAACTGAGTTAATGTTTCACAGAAATAAAACTAATTGCATTCATCCTTCTTTCCCCTCATGGTATTGTGATGTTTTCTTTAGAAAAACAAATTAACAAAAAGTCATATAAGTTTAGGTCTAAAATATTTTCTATTTTCTCTAGCTAATTCTTGTCATAGAAAAGCACAATAGAAATTCTGTTTTGATTTGTGTATGTGAAGTATGATTGTCACATTCTTCTGGTGTTTCTGGTTCAGATTGGTCCAAAATGGAAGGATGTGGTAACCAAATGCATCAAAGGGCATTATCAGCCCTTGCTGCTGCTTTATGCAGATCCTCAGGGTACCCCAGTGTCTACCCAGGATCTGCCTCTGCAAGCTCAGTTCCACTCATATGCCAAGACATGCTATGATAGTGAAGATTCAGGTGAGTAGCCTAGGTTTTTTTTGATTTCCTTCCACCACTCCACACAGTTGATAGTTGGGACTCATGCCTAAATGTTTGGCACCCAGCCAGCCTAGCTGGGAAAAGAGGCTCCATTAGACGTAAAAAAGAAATGCAACTTGTTCTGAAACCAACTGGTGTCAGGCTTTGTTTTTTTCACCCTTAAAGAGTGTGTTGCTCCAATCAGTTGGCCCAAAATGAAAAGTGAGAAGGAAATTATGCTTGTTTACACTGAGATACTAATATTGTAAGGGAAACCTCAGTGCTTAGCCTTGAAATGTTATTAAAGGATATTGATTCTCATTAGCAGTTTAACAGTGGCTTAAGTGAATTGTTAAGAAAAACTAGGCCACAGTGAAGCCAATTTGGAGGTGAGAGAGTTGTTTGATAATTCCAGGTGCAACCAGGGGTGGTGGTGCACGCCTTTGATCCTAGCACTCAGGAAGGAGACAGGAGGATCTCTGTGTGATTGAGGCCAGCATGGTCTACATAGTAAGTTCCAGACCAGATGGAGGTACAGGGAGACCCTGTCTCAAAAAACCAACAAAACAAGACAAAACAGAATCCAGGTGCAATAGTCATAGAACTCAACTTAATGAATCAATAATCAGTTCTTCAATTCTGAGTCTATTATATGGAATATATATGTTTCTTGTCGAAATACTTTTCAGCTTGATGACTTAAGTCTTAAGATAACCCACATAGGCTGATAACATTAGAACTAAAACTCTGGTAGTTTGGGTTTGATTTATACAAAAAAGGAGGAGGAAACATTCCTTCACTTTCTCAAAACTCTAGCTCCAGGACTGGCTTAGTATATTTTTAAGGAGAAGATACTTGGGTTAGAGTCTTTTTTTTTTCCCCCTCTTCATTGCATTTCCTTCCTACTTGGTCTTTGGTGCTTTTCTTGCTGTTTTCTTTTGGTTTTGAGACAGTGTCTCACTATGTAGCACAGACTAGCCTGGAAGTCACTCTGTAGCCCAGGCTGGACTCCATCTCATCATGATCCTCTTACCTCAACCTCTCCAGTGCTGGGATTACTCCAGGTCCAACTGTTCTTCCTGTTTTTGTACCCTACCCAGACCTGCTCTATTTCTTCCTTCAGTCAAATACCATTGGTCCTGTTTTGTTTATCTCAGCTAAGTGTTCAGAAGAAAGCCTTCTACTGGACATGCTCCCATTAAAGAATGAATAACAGCCCCATCATTTCTCAAAGATACTAAAAACGTGTATGTCAACTTGTTAGAGCAACATTTGACAGTATAGGCGAAAGATTGTAAGATAGATGAGCAGCTGGTACGTATGACAGGTTGGCCTTGGGCTGTCCATCTATGTAGATCTTACTCTCACGACCTTTTCATTTCTTCCACTTTCCCCCCATAGGTTTTCTAAAAACCCCACAGTTTTTCCACAGTGGCAGGCAAAGTGAGGGCTTCAGCAAGGTAGGGACAGGGGTGGGAGGATTGTATGTATGTCTGCATTACCTGGAAGCTGGGTGTTGGGAAGAATGTCTCTGTGCTATATTCTTCTCACCCTTCCTTATAGGAACTTCTCCCCTTATGGGTCTTTGTTTCATCCATCTCTTTTCCTCCTTTCTGTCACTGTTTCTCTTTCCTTACTTTTGTATATGTGTCTCCTCCTTCCTTCAGGGAGGGAGCCTTCCATCTCAAGTGATACTCGAACAGATTCCTCAACGGAGAGCTATCCCTACAAACACTCCCACCATGAGTCTGTGGTCAGTCACTTCTCTTCTGAGTCTCAGGGGACAGTCATCTATAATGTGGAGAATGATTCCATGTCTCAGAGCAGTCGGGACACAGGTAGGGACTTGAACAGAAGACCCTGCTTTCCCGATTCAATTTCTGCATAAAAAGTCTCCCAAGAAAAAGGAACAAGGACAAGACTTAATACAAGACAGAAATGCTCAATATTTGGATGTGGTGCAAAGAAACATATACCTCTGAATAAGTAGTGTTAAGCTGTTGCATACTCCTATCAACAGCAGTACACATTAAGGATCACATAATATCAATGTAGTTTTTCCAATGTCTACCTTTGTCCCACTATCCTTTTGATGCTGTCGTCCCCCCTTAAATGCTTTTACCTTGTCTTCTACCTGGTCATGTTTCATACCAGGTTGTCTCTTGAATGCAAGGCTTCAGAAGAAGGTGTATTTGTGAGTGGAGTCTATCTGCTCATCTTCTTACTACGTTTCTGAAGGACAGAGGTGCCAATGAAGAAAAGATGACCTGCTTTTTAGTGTGCACCCCATTCAGAAGAATTCTTGAATTGTTTTTTAACCTGTGCCTATATCAGTGGAAGAAACCATCACGGGACCCAGAAAGTAGAATAATGAAGGACCACTGAGGTGAAACGTTCATTATGGAAATAGAAGAGCTAAGGCATGGAATAGTGTCCACACTCTTAAGGACTTTGGGGATTAGTGAGAGCATGGCTTCAGATCAGTGATGATGTATATATATATATATTTTTTTTAAGAGTTTCAGCCAGATGTGGTGGCAAATGACTTTAGTCTCAGCACTTGGGAGACAGAAGCAGTTGATCTCTGTGGGTTCAAGGCCACCGTGGTCTACACAGTGAGTTCCAGGCCAGCTGGGGTTACAGGGAGATCCTGTCTCAAAAAAGACCAGAGAGAGAGAGAGACAGATTGATTTATTCAAAATTCTATGAGTATACAGAAAAATTAGTGTTCTGCCCCTCCGTGTATTTATCAGTTAGTTTCAGTAACTGTAACTCCTGGAATGTAATTTTACCTGCACCTTTCCTAGGTACCTCATTCCTCAATTATTTTGAAGTAAATTCAAGATGTTATATTACTTCTTCCATAAACATTTTAGTATATATTGCAAAAATATAAATCATTTCTAAATATACTATTGCAACACTAAAAGATGAGTTCGATGAAATACTATTTGCTTAATATGTTAAGGCCCTGTGTTTGATTCTCTGCAATGGAAAAAGAGTGAAAGAGAAGAAAATATTATTGCCTTAAAAATCACTAAATAGCTAATGACTATTTAAATATTATTTTATAAATGTCATTTTCTAAATGGTTTGTGTGTTTCACTGAGAAGTAAAATGAGATCTACAGATTATAATGAGTTAGTAAGTCTCAGGTTATTTCTTTTTAAAAAATATTTGTCATTTTTATTTTGTATGTATGAATATATTGACTGCATATGTGTAAGTGCACGTGTGTCTTGCATTACCTCCAGAGGTCAGAAGAGGGCATTGAATTCCCCTGGAACTGGAGTTAGAGACATTTGTTAGATGCCATGTGGGTGTGGGAACCGAACCCAGGTTCCCTGCAAGAGTAGCCAGTGTCCTTAACCAATGAACCATCTCTATAGCTAATTCTCTCCCTCCCTCCTTCCTTCCCTCCCTCCTTCCTTCCTTCCCTCCCTTTTTTTCTTTCTTTTCCTACTAGGTTTTGCTTTGTAGCCCAGGTGGACCTTAAACTCAAAATTTTCTTGCTTCAAACTCCCATGTACTGGAATTGTGCAGCAGTACTCCATTTGGCTTTATTTCTGTTTTTGAGATGGGGATCTTACTCTGTTGGGCAAGCTGTCCTGAACTCATGTGATCCCCCTTCCTCAGATTCTCCGGGTGCATGCTACTTACCTAGCTTGGTTACTTTTACTATGTAGATTTCTTTCCCCCCACTTTTCCTTTTTAATTTATTGTTGAAAACTAGGTAAAAATGTCAGATTCTGAATTTTGCTGTTGTCACCTTTATGGTATACTTTAACATTTCCTTCTGTTCTCTCTTATAAATTAGCAGTTAGACCTAAAAATATGGTCAGAGTCATATTGTGTTTCTTTTTATGATTACTGTGTAGATGGTATTGGGTGTGATCTTTTTTTTTAAATTAATTGTTTTGTTGATATTTTTTGTTTGTTTTTGTTGACAGGGTCTCCCTGGTCCTAGTCTACCTGGAACTCATTGTGTAGACCAGACTGGCCTCCTTCTCACCTCTGCCTCTGCCTCTGCCTCTGCCTCTGCCCCTGCCCCTGCCCCTGCCCCTGCCCTTGCCCCTGCCCTCTAGTGCTAGATTAAAGGTGTTAACATGCCCTGCTGTTATATTTTTAGACTTGTTTTTATTTTATTTTTATTTTTATGTGTATGAGTGTATTGTCTTCACATATGTAACTGCACCTGTGTCATGCAATGCCTGTGAAGGTCAGAAGAGAGTGTCAGATTCCCCTGGAACTGTAGTTACAGACTATTGTGGGTTGCCAAGTAGGTGCTGGAAACTGAACCTGGGTACTATGTAAGAGCAGCAAGTGTTCTTAAGTGCCAAGTCATCTCTGTAGCTCTACTTGTGATTTTTTTTTAAACATTATTTTTCTGGAATTGTGATTCAGAGAGTAGTGATTCTAGTGAGATTTTCAGGTATATGCTAAATGTGTAAGTAGAATCCCTGTTTGCTTAACATTGGTATCATTAATTGCTTTAGGCAATTTTCTCCTTTTTAACATCTTTCTTCTTGGCCTAGACATAGTTAACAAATGAATAAAGGCAACAAAAGATTGCAGGAGCAATTGACTGAGAATAGTATCCATCCATCTCATTGCATTGCTGATACTGGAATATTCAAAAGGATTTTTATATATCTACATGTGAAAGTAAATTCTGTTAGCTCCCAGTGCATTTGAGTACCTGGGGGATGGGGGAGAGCTCTCTAAGTCTATCTACAAACTTAATTCACCTTCTGACTTTCAGCTGATTATGTCCTTTGGAGTCTGACCTTTCTTTATAATATGAATCATGCTTATACATTTGCATACTTTGGGCATGAAACAGGGAGAGTTACATTAAATAACTAAGCTCTGCTGGGTTTCCCAGTGATTACTGAAGAAGGATTATGAAGTATAATACTTAGGTGAAATCTGGTTTGATGAAGCATAGGTTTGAGATTAGAATGAGAATTGATCAAAGTTGAAATGCTGTTTTAAATGATTCACATTTAAAGACAATTTAGAACCAAGTCTTACAGCCATATAGAGTTTCAGCCAGGTATGGTGGTGAATAACTTTAGTCTCAGCACTTGGGAGACAGAAGCAGCTGAGCTCTGTGGGTTCAAGGCCACCCTGGTCTACATAGTGAGTTCCAGGCCAGCTGGGGTTACAGGGAGATCCTGTCTCAAAAAGATGAGAGAGAGACAGAGAGAGAGACAGAGAGATTGATTGATTTATTCAAATTTCTATGAGTATACAGAAAAATTAGTGTTCTGCCCCTCCATATATTTATCAGTTAGTTTCAGTAACTGTACCTCCTGGCCAATGTAATTTTACCTGCACCTTTCCTAGGTACCTCATTCCTCAATTATTTTGAAGTAAATTCAAGA
Organism: Eospalax fontanierii; assembly: GCA_035773235.1. Classification (NCBI taxonomy): domain Eukaryota; kingdom Metazoa; phylum Chordata; class Mammalia; order Rodentia; family Spalacidae; genus Eospalax; species Eospalax fontanierii. The sequence continues at coordinate 15,404,524 of CM069540.1, read as the reverse complement.
TGTTATATTACTTCTTCCATAAACATTTTAGTATATATTGCAAAAATATAAAATATATTGCCAAATAAATAAAAGCAAAACTCTTCCTTCAATTTAGGAGAGTGAAATATGTGGAGCTCGCATGGCGCATACCTATAATCCCAGCACTCAAGAGGCTAAGGCACAGCCTGGGATAAATAGTAAAACCCACTTCAACAAAACAAACTAAAATAAAATCCATCCCATATTTTAAAAAGAAAGGAAAATTCAAGAAAGAACAAAAATACGTAGGTATATGATAATTTTTAAAAATGTCTTAAAAATTACCAAGGACTAGAGATGAATTTAGCGGTGGGGTGCCTGGCTAATCTGTGCAAGGGCATTGATTTGATTCCTCATTACTACAAGAACAAACAAAAGTTACCGGCCACTATATGTTGAGTTCTTCTGGGTCACTGGGAAGATTATGAGTGTGATTTGAGCTTGATGATTGTTCATATATGTTGTAGATGTGGAAGGCACCATGAACTACTTGAAATTCTCTGCATTTATCTACTGAGAGATTCCTATTCTTAAGTCAGGTAGTCCTGGCCCCTGCAGTTTCTCACCCATGTATATAATTTATGGCACTGCTACAAATTCCAAAGGAAGACTAGGTTCTCAAGAGGGTAGAAGTTAGTTACAGAAACCAGCTTATGCCCATTTTCTTCTTTCAGGACACCTGACTGATAGTGAATGTAATCAGAAACACACATCGAAGAAAGGGTCCCTGGTAGAGCGAAAGAGGAGCTCTGGCCGTGTTAGGCGGAAAGGTGATGAGCCCCAGGCCTCAGGGTACCACAGTGAAGGCAAGCCACCTACATTATTCTCTTTCTTTCCTCCTTTAAACTTTTGTCATTCTCCAGACTATTGACTTCTCTCCTTTTGCCAAAAGGCTTTTCTTGCTTTCTGAACTTTGGTATTTGAGTATTTGTGGTCACTTTAAACATCTATCATCCCTCCCTCCCTCCCTCCCCTCCTCCTTCCCTCCCTCCCTCCCTCCCTCCCCTCCTCCTTCCCTCCCTCCCCCCTCCCTCTCTCCCTCCCTCCCTCTGTCCTTCCTTCCCTTTTCTTCTTTTCCTCTTTCTTCAGGAGAAACACTGAAAGAGAAGCAGGCTCCCAGGAATGCCTCCAAATCATCCAGCAGCACCAGCAGGCTACGGGATTTCAAGGAGACAGTCAGCAATATGATCCATAGCAGGCCCTCTTTGACTTCACAGACAAATGCTGGATCTCCCTGTGTGAGCAGAGCAGGAGATCAGCTGGACAAAAAACCTCCCAGGAACTTGTCTTTGCGTTGTGGGGATTGGGAGATGGAGAGTACCAGCAGTGAGTCAAAATCCAGTTCTTCTGGCAAGTACCGCCCGACGTGGAGACCCAGACGAGAGCCTTTGAATATTGACAGTATTTTTAGTAAGGACAAAAGGAAGCATTGTGGCTACACTCAGCTTAGCCCCTTTTCTGAAGATTCAGGTGAGGAGATAATCAGGGAAGATTAGGCTTTCAAATGTAGTTGATTATGTATTTAGAAAGCCTGAGTTTTCCAGGAGACCTGGCAAAGGGGCACTTTTCTGTGATGTTAGGGTTTTGTGGTGATGACTTTGGTGAATAAGTGTCTAGAGGGAGGGCTTATTTAGTAATAGTAAATCTAACTTCTTTTCCCTACTTGTCCTTTGACTGGAATAGCTAAAGAATTTACACCGGATGAACTAAGCAAGCCACCTCCTTATGACATTAAAGCTGGTGGATCAAGCTTGCAGTATAAGCCCTGGGGCCCAGCCAGACCTGGCTCTCACCTCTTAGAACAGCATCCCCGCCTAATCCAGCGAATGGAATCTGGCTATGAGAGCAGTGAGAGGAACAGCAGCAGCCCTGTCAGCTTGGATGTAGCTCTGCCTGAGAGCTCAAATGTCTGCAGGTACTGTTTGGCCTTTCAGTACAGTTACTCTTCCTTAGAGCATGTGAGCTACCTGACTTAGAATTTTCAGCCATGGTTTAGGCAAATGGAAAGATGCTCCATCTAACCATGCGCTTTACCAACTTTTCTATAGCAGGAGCGCCCTCTGCTGGGAGGAGTGAAGGCACTTGAAAGAACTTTCTATTTCAGCTGTTTATGTTTCTAGTTATAAAGTAATAATTGTTTAGCCCTCACTTTAAATAGTGCACACACTAAAGCTGGAACAATAAAGAGATTATTGACATGGCCCTTTGAACAAGGACGATGTGCAACTCATCGAATCCTCATTTTTCATATATGTAGGATGAATAAACAAGTCTAGGGATCTAATATGTAACGTGAAAATAGAAGTTTTTAGATTGTACCATATGTGGAATTCACATTGAATGGGATTTTAGCTGCTCTTGCCACTGAAACAAAAACCAGGATAATTATATGAGATAGTGGATATGTTAATTTTTCCTTCACTTCCTTACTGTTTGCATGCCTCAATATCATGTTGTATATTTTAAATATACAGTCACTCTCCTTTCTTCTCTTATTCTCTTTCTTTTACTTTCTGTTTTCATTTCATTTTTTATTTTTAGGTAGGATCTCACTATGTAGACTAGGCTGACCTTGAACTTACAGAGATCCACCTGTCTCTGCCTCCTGAGTGTTGGGAATGAATCTTATTTTTTTGAGACAAGTTCTCACATTATAGCCCAGACTGGTCTTGAATTCATTCTTCTGCCCAGACTGGGCTTGACTATAAGGCAATCCTCCTTCCTTATCTCCCTGAATGCTGAGATTATAGGTTTGTACCAATATGTATGTCTTGAATATTTACAATCTTATATTCTTTATTTTAAAAATTGTTTAGGTAGTCAGATGTAGTAGCGCATTCCTTAAATACCAGCATTCAGGAGGTGAAGGCATGCAGATCTCGGTGAGATCAAGGCCAGCCTGGTCTACATAGCAAATTCCAGGCCAGCTAGGGCTCCAGGGAGACCCTGTCTCAAAAAACATCAACAACAACAAACAAAAAACTCCAACGGTTATTTATGGGTCTGGTGTAATGGCTTAGCAGTTAGTGAATCAAAATGTTATATTCATAAAATCAGAGAAAAAAATGCAATTTATAACTTATTCTTGCTTTCTGTTTTGGGATAGTTTTGTTGGGGGTTATTAGGACCCTGTTTTATGAAGCTAATGATAATCCCATTAGATAACAATGAGAGTTCAAGTTCATTATATGCTTCCAGAAGGACTGTTTTCTCTCCATACATTGTTTTTATTGAGTTGCCATAGAAACAATTTTCCTGACATTCTAGCTGCTTTGGAAGGAGTGATTATATCTTCTATAAGGGTGTTACCATGTCTAATTCTTCCCCACCATTTTTGCCTGCCTTCCGGACCCTGTTCACTTTTATTCATGAGAAGATGCTACAAAAGTTTAGTAAGATTGGCTTGGGATGTAGCTCAATGGTTAGAGCACTTGCCCAGCAGGGTAAGATCCCCGGCCTTATCCTCCAAAATAAAAGGTCAGTATGAAAGAAGGAAATAATAATATGGAAATAAGTTTATTAATTATATAGTAGATTTCAAATATTTATTAGAAGCCAGATACTGTTCCATGCACAAGATGTAAAGATGGAGAATGACCTACTGTACCTCTAATTTTGGTTTTAAGTGAGTGAGTTCTTTAAATAAGCAAGGAAAAGGAAAAATAATACAGAGAATCAGCAGATAGGTATCAAAAATCATCAAACTGGGTGCATCACCAAATCCAGCAGACAGTTGGAGTAGCCCAATTGAGAGAGCAAACCAAAGTAACATCGTCAAATTGAGGGCTTATAAATATCCACCAGAAATGGATGGGGGAAGCTATGTTGAGGAAGCCAGCTGTAGTTACAGATTGAAAGTCATGGGTGGAGTAGTGTCCCTTGGGTGAGATTACAAGTAAAAATAAATGACAACATATAGATAACACCATTAAATCAGTTACTTACAGACTGGAGAGATGTCTCATCATTTAAGAGCACTGGCCATCCTTACAGAAGAATCTGGTTTGAACCCCAGCACCTGCATGACGATAATAACCGTTCCTAACTCCATTTCCAGGGGGCCTGACTTCTTCTGTCCTCTGAGGGCATTGCATGACACCAGTGCATTTATACACATGTAGTCATAACTGTCATATTGATTAAAAAACAAAAACAAAAACCCAGGAGGTACTGGAGAAACTGAGACACTCAGCTACAGTTTCAGATTGAGAGTCCTGGGGGGAGAGCCCTCTTCCATCTTCTTCATTGATGAACTTGGGGTTTTCTGTTGAACTGTTGGCATTTTTCAACCAGTGGTAACTTTGGTTGCAAATAGTTTATCTTCTAGCCCTTCCTAACTATAGAGTGTCAGAGGACAACTTGTGGGAGTGTGTTTTTCCTTCTACCCTATGGGTTCTTCAGGCTGCCAGGCTGGGTAGCAAGCATTTTTACTCACTGAGCCATCTTGCCTGCCCAATGATGCAATATTGTTTTATAAAAACTTATTATTATTATGTCTTTTAACTTCATTTTTGGTGAATTTCTTACATGAGCATTGTCTTTGTATTTATTTCCATCCTTCCCAGTTCTGTACTCCAGTTTTTCCCACTATTTCCCCACTCCCTCTTAGTTTCTTAGAGGACACAGGGTTTGGGGGGACCGGTTTTGAGACAGGGTCTCCCTGTAACCCTAGCTGGCCTGGAACTCACTATGTAGACCAGGTTGGCCTTGAACTCACAGAGATCTGCTTGTCTCTGCCTCCCAGGGCCTGGAATTAAAGGCATGCACCACCATGTCTGGCTGGACACAGTGTTTTTAACACTTTTTGCTGCTTCCTCTTTTCCTTTCTCTTTATTATAGTATTAGGGGGCCAGCCTGCCTCAGAACATGGAGTTTTGGAGAAGACAAGGGAGGGCCTCTCCCAGAGTCTGCTTTCAGTAAGCATAAATAGCATATGACAGTTTACCCATATAATTTACATTACAGAAGCATTTTTTAAAAAATCTGAGGTAGGGACTAGAGAGATGGCTGTATGGTTAACAGTATTTGCTGTTCTTACTGAGGCCCAAGTTCCATTCCCAGGACCTATATGGTGGCTCCATCTCCCTTTTCGGGCCTCTGCAGGCATTGCACACATACCAGTTACACATATATACAAACAAAGAAAACATTTATACAAATAAAAATAAATCTTAAAAACCCCAAATCTGAGATTAATTCTTGCTTTATTGCCCAATCCTGGAATTCCCAGGCTCAAGTCATGCTTCTGCCTCAGCCTCTGGAGTAGCTGGCATTATAGATTTGCACCATGATGTTTAGCTTCCAAGTTTTTTTTTTGTTGTTGTTGTTTTTAATGTTTTCAAATTTTAGTCTTGGGAATGCTGCTAGAAACCACCCTTTTATGCTTCTGCTAGATTTTTTGTTTTCTCTTGAAGGGATCAAAGTGCAAAGAGATCTGTTGGATTTGTCCCTTCTTGGCGTCATATCCCGAAGTCTCAGAGCAGTAGCATCCTGGAGGTAGACTCCACACTACCTCTGAGTACCTGGACAAAGACTCAGCCCCTCTCAGGTAAGCCAGAAGATATGGTTTGGACGACTGCATTTGACTACCAAATCTATTTTGAAAACAGTCTTACTCAGCATATTTTAAGTGGAGATATGTTGCAGCTTGAGAATTCTATCAAAATGTAGGATACTGGGGAGATAGTTCAGTTGGAAAGTGCTTGCCATGCAAGCATAAAGACTTGCGTTCAGTTCCCATAATGCTGAATAGGAGTATTCTTGGAGCATGTGGGCTGTTAGCCCAAGCAAATCAGTCAGCCCTAGGTCACAGTGAGAGATCCTGTCTCAAAAAGCAAAGTGGGCTGAGTGTTGAGAGGCAGTAGCAGGTTGACCTCTGTGAGTTTGAGGCCAGCTCGGTCTGTGTAGTGAGATCAGTGCTACATAGAGCTACACAGTGTGGCCGTGTCCCACTTGTTTGGTTTATAACCAGAACTGGCCTTAAACTCATGGCAGTTCTTCTGTTTCAACTTCTCGAGTGCTGGGAATATAAGTTGTTAGTCACTATGCCCAGGTACTTTTTGAGATAAGGTCTCACTAAATTGCCTACGCTGGTTTTGAACTCACTTTGTAAACCAAGCAGGCCTTTTGAATCTGGTATCCTACATCAGACTCCTGAGCATCTGGGATCACATGCCTGTGCCACCAACCCCAGCTGACTTTAACCTTCTTGACTTAAAGGCAGCCCTACTGTTTGCCTTTCTGTGTCTCTCTTTTCTTATTTCCTAAAATGGGAAAAATGAGTGTCTCATCAGTTACAAGAATTAAATGAAGTAATATATGTAAGAGTGCTTCTAAAACAGTTCTTAGTATATTAAAAATACTCAAGAAATGTTATGAGTTAAGCTGTTATAGTTATGAAATGTTGAAAAAACATATATTGTTACTATTATTCATGTCTCAAGTCTCACCCTCAATTTGTTAGGGAAGGCACTATATAAACACAAACTATAAATGGAAGGCAAGAGTTCCAAAAGAAAAATGATTTAATAACCATAAATTCAACAGGTGTATTATCTTGAATTTGGAATTATTCTCTTTTGCTTATACTCCAGGTGGGGAGATATCCTCTAAAAGTGAGCTGGATGAACTACAGGAAGAAGTGGCTAGAAGGGCCCAGGAACAGGAGCTTCGAAAGAAACGGGAGAAGGAGTTAGAAGCTGCTAAAGGGTTTAACCCTCATCCCAGCCGATACATGGACTTGGATGAACTGCAGAATCAGGGTAATTGTTGTGAAAATTAGACCATGGGTAATGGCAACAGAGAGAAAAGGCAAAAAGTAATATATGTGCTTCTGCCTTATCCACCATTCCAGTGAGAGCTAAAGTACGAAGTGACAAGCTTATTGATTAGAGATTGTATTACCTCTAGGTATACCATTACGAGTCTGTAGCTTAGAGATAACACGTTATTAAGGGAGAATGTTTTCCATAAACATCTATAATATGTGCAAGTAAAACAAGTCTTAAGTGAGAAAGCAAAAAAGGTGGTGACATTTTTAAATACAGTGCTGGAGATTGAGAACAAAGCCTTATATGTTCCAAGCAGTCTCTCTACCTTCGAGCTTTTACTCCCAGACCCTATCACTGGTTTGATTTTATTTTGGGGTTTTGTGTTTTGGTTCACCTTCCAGATGAGATTCTCACTTTGTTTCCAGGTAGAGTTTGAACTCACATCTTCTTACCTCCATGCCCAACATTTTAGGAAATAAGAAAACTGAGACACAGAAAGATGACACAGATGGCAAACTAGAGAGCTGACTACAAGTGAAGAAGGTTGGATTCAGCTGGGGCTGGTGGCTCAGGCCTGGGATCCCAGCTACTAAGGAGACTGATGTAGAAGGATGGCAGTTAACTCGGATTACAGATGTGTACCACCACACCCAACCCTAATTTAGTTTGGATCCTATGACAGTTCATTTCCCAGTCTCATCTAATGTGCCTACACTTAAGCTTCCCAAACTGCCCTGAGTTAGTCACCTCTGCTCCCTAAGAATCTGCTGATAAAACAGTATCCAAGTCTAGGAGTCAGTGCTGTTTGGGTAGGTCCCCCCTCTCTCCCTCCCTCCCTCTCTCTCTCTCTTTCTCTCTCTCTCTCCCTCTCTCTCTCTCTCTCTTAAATTAGCTTTCTACCAGGTAGTCTTATTTTGGGCAACTTTTCTCCTCTAATTTCATTTTTTTTCCCCTTCGTGATTTTGGGAATTGAACCCAGGGCCTCACATGTACCAGGCTTTCTATCTGCCCTGGCTCCTTCTTTATTTTGATTCAAGACAATTGTCTTATTTCCCAAGCTATTGTGTTTGTTTCAAAATGAAATTTAAACCCCCAGTTCCTTTTAGCTGTTTCTGTTTTCAAATAGTCTTTTCATCATTTTTGACCTCAAGCTTTATCATTTTGCTGTCCTAGGTTTATATTATTCTTTGTGTGTGTGCAGGTGCACATGTATGTGCCCATGCATGTGGATGCAGAGGACCTGTCCACCTTTTTTTTTTTTGAGATAAGTTGTTTGGTCTCACATTTACCAAGTAGGCTATTCTAGTTGGCCAGTGAATTCCAAGAATCTACCTGTCTCTGCCTCCCCAGTGCTCAGAATACAAAGACTTCCTCAGACTTCCTCTCATGCCTTGCTTTTTACATATGTGTTCTGGGCATCAAGCTCAGATTCTCATGGTTTCAAGGCAAACACTTTATCAACTGAGCTATCGCCGCAGCACCTGTTATTGTTTTGAGATCAGGTCTCACTACTATATAGCCCTTGCTGTCCTGGACCTCATGTGGACCAAGCTGGCCTCATACTTATGCCAGATGTCCTCTCCAGTGCTGAGATTGCAGCCGTACCACCATGCCTGGCTTCCAGGTTTATATTGCATCAGAGAGACGGATCTTGTCATTTTCCCCTACCCATTTACTGAACAGTTACTGGAGTGGGGGACTCCCACTAATTATGTTTTATTGTTAGTTCTCCATAGAGTGTGGTTCAGCCTCATCTAGAAGAGCAAAGCATGGAGTACTCAGATTTTGGATGATAGAATTTAAATCTAGCCCATTGATTAACTATAGTTTTCCTAGATCTTTCTGAAGTTGAAAACTTTCACTGTCCCGCCCAGATTAACCCCCCCCAATCCATGGTACTTTTGTCGTGGCCTCTTGAGTGTTGATGTTACAGGTGTGTACCCCCGTGCCCGACCAAAAACTTTCATTTCTATTAAGCTACCAAGTTGTAATGATGTTTAAATATAGTTGATTATAGTATTAATGAGAGAATTTTGGGCCTTGGGCTGGCAGAAATCATAGCTGTAGAGATGAAGTAGAAACTGACTGCCAAGTTTTTCTGAACCAACCTGCTTTCCACTGTCTTCTTGCTGTTTGAAAGTTACAGTCACATAGCAAGTGACTGCTAAGGGTGTAGAAGAACCTTCTATCCATCTGGAGGTAAACTGAGGTTGGGGGAAGGTGACATTATGAAAAGAAATGACTCAGACATTTTTATTCTACTCCGTTTTGTTTTTTGTTTATTTTTTTTTTTGAAACAGGGTCTCACTATATAGCTCTGGCTGGCCTGGAACTTGCTATATAGATCAAGATCTTCCTGTTTATATCTCCAGAGTATGGGGATTATAAGCATGTACTACCATGCATAGCTTGACATTTGATTCTTCCCACGTCTATGATCTTGTGAAGACTCAGTGTCAATTCCAATTTTAGGTGGATTAACACTATAACTTCTTACAAGTTTCCTGTTTGAAGTGAATAGAAGACCAGGGAATACATTCACTTGATGATCATTCACAAAATTATCCCTACTGCACTTCCTAGCCCTTGGACTAGTATCATGCACCTACTTTATCCCATATGTACTTTGGGAAGAGGAAGAAATATCCTAGACTTGCTGTATGGAAGGTGACTTTCTAGCAGTAGTTTTAGTTAGCCTTAGTATTGCTAAAGAAAGGTCTGTCCTATGTAACAACAATTCCAGTTCAACAAAAACAAAGCAGCAGATGGTGAAATTGGAAGTGGGGCAAGGCCTTGAATTCTTTAAAGCCCACCTCCAGTGATGTACTTCCTCTAGCTAGGTCATACCTCCTAAAGGTTCCATGACCTCCCCCAACAGAGAATTCAGACCATTGTAAATGGTTAAAGAAAGGATTGCTGATGTAGGGAATAAGTTGTATGTGTGTGGCTTTCCACAGAATAGTTAAATTGCGTTTTGTAATAGCAGTAGAATTCTGGGATATTCTGACAGTAGTTGACAAGATGTATCCTTTTATAATGTGGAAAAGCAGTTTTGTTCCAGGCATAAGAACTATGTTGCTGCTATAGGCAGCACTTTTTATTTCCTTGAGGAGATCTTAGAATATGAACATGCCTCCCTTTCATGACCTTAGGAAGGTCTCAGTTAAGGCAAAAATGGATACCTTATTTGTTCCAAATACCAACCTTCCATCTCTCCCTCCCTCCCTCCTCCCCTCCTTTCCTCTTATTTGAGACATGGTCTTCTAGCCACTTAGAACTTGCTATGTAGACCAGGCTGTCCTTGATCTGCCTCTTCTACCTCCTGAGTGCCAAGTCTAAATGCGTGTGCCACTATACCCAACTCCAGGGACTTCGTAATAACAATAGACAGAAAGAATTGATCATGGGGCTGGAGAGTTAGTTTGGCAGTTAAGAGTACTGGTTGCTCTTGCAGAGGACCTGAGTTCAAATCCCAGCACCCACATGGCACCTAACAACCATCTATAATTCCAGTTCCAGGGGATCCAACATCCTCTTCTGACTTCCACGAGCATTACATGACATGCAAATGCAGGCAATACATACTCATACATATAAAAAATTAATAAAAAAATTTTTTTAAAGAGTTGATCATAACAGCAAGGATCTATGTTTCCTAAAGGGAAGCAACAGTACATAGGAAAAATTGGAATTAATTGTAATGAAAATGAAAAGTGCTGGCCCTTGCAGGGAGGAGTGACGGCTTTGAAAGGTCCTTGCAAGAGGCAAATTCAGTATTTGAAGAGTCGCTGCATCTGGAACAAAAGGGAGACTGTGCTGCAGCTTTGGCTCTCTGTAACGAAGCTATCTGTAAGTAACTCTAACTGCTATGGCTATGGCATGTAGGACTAACTTCACAGTAGGTAGTAGAGTGGTCACTCAGATAGCCATGTGAATGATTTTTGTGTCTCATGTTCCTAAGCTGAGGTCCTTTAGCTGTCCTTGCCCTTGAGATTTCGAACTGTACCTGATACTGTGGCCTGCGGATATTTACTGAAATAGCCTCAACAGGAAGCCACAGATGAATTCTCCAGCTGTTTCTGTCTTTTTATCCCAAGAAAAAGTTCAAATATGTGATTAACCTACTCTTTCTCTAGTTACTAACTAGTGAGTAGGAAAATGAAATTAATTGGCTCTGACATCCTAGACCAGTAACTTTTCACTGTGGTATGTCATTTTTTTTTATTTCTCCCATCTTTCTGGTATGCAGTACCATCCTGTTCAAGCGAGGGTATCACAGTTTGAATAGGTATCTGACTCTTAATGCTTATTGATGGCTAGCACAAGAAGCAGTGGTCTAGAGACAGGTGCAGGTTTGGATCTTATTTCTGCTGTTGGCCACCAGGAAGGGGGGAGTTGGGAAGAGTTTGGAGACCAGAGTCAGCAGGTTGGAAAGAATGAGTGGCAGTGAGTGGCTCAATGCTAGTTCATCATTCTGGTTCCTTTTCATTTTTGTTTTACTTTCTTTAGTATTTTGTTTAAATTTGAATGAATTCATTTGGTCTCCATGGCTTCCATGAATGTTCCTCAGAGCCAGAGCCAATTGTGTGCCCTGGGCAGCATCTGCATGGTCCTGCTGCATTCCTGCTGCAGATTTTGTTTTACTGCCTGACTTTGCTTGTTTTTGGTGGAGTTTATGTTCTTTTAGTTTTGTTTGTATTTTGTGTTGTTTCTGCTATATTTTCTTTTGCATTTTAGCTAAACTAAGACTTGCCTTGCATGATGCCAGCTGTAGCACACACAGCAGAGCCCTAGTCGATAAGAAGTTGCAAATCAGTATTCGAAAAGCACGGAGCCTGCAAGATCGCATGCAGCAGCAACTGTCATCGCAACAGCCGGTGCAGCCCTCAGCCTCTCTCCCTTCACAAGGGGGTGCCCTCCCTCAGCTGACAAGGTAGTGCTTGAGAACCACATTAGTTTATGGCCATCAGGGGAGGAAGTGACCCTGGGTGTTCCATAGCAAGAGCTCTTGTGTTGGCTACTGCCAGGGAAGAGAGAAGAGTTCACTGCAAAGATTTTCTTCTCTCGGGTCAGACATACTGTGAAAAGCTCATTGCACTGATGGTCCTTTTCTTAATAGCTCCTAGAAAGGTGCCAGAGGTACAAAGTAATAGACAACTTGTCCAAATTTTCTGAACCTGTTATATATTATTATATTTGTATTTATTATGTTCTTAAACATGGTAATCTGGACTACCTTTCATGTTGTAGTAGCAACTGGTTGATTTATTTTGAGATTTCAGTACTTCTAATCCCTCAAGGAGACAAAAAAGCAGTCTGCCTTGCTTTAATTAAACCATAGAGAAGGGACACACAAAGATTCTCTTTGTTTGCTTCTCTAAGGTCATGACTAGGAAGAGGTCCTAGTGGGCACTGGGGTAGTTCCCGCATTTTAGGGGTTTAAATTTAGCTTGTTCTTGAAATAAATGAATCTAAATGAAGATAACTTATTAACTACTTTGAGTAGTTTTCTAAATATAAGTATGATAAAAGTAGTTTTTTTTTTCTCTCTCTCTCTCTTTGTATGTGTGTGTGTCTGCATGTTGCTTTGGATGGAACAATGGGCCTTGCATGTGCTAGGCAAGTACTCTACAAGGAGCTACATCCTCTGCCCTGTTTAATTTTTGGATTGTTAATCCCATTATGGTTGCCAGTATTTTTTCATCATTTGCCTAGTTTCAGGTCTTAGCTAACCACTTTTATTATCACAATAACCTGATGCAATATGGTCTATTATTTACCCTAATATATAAATAAGGGAACTTGTCAGGCATGGTGGTGCATGCCTTTAATCCCAGCATTTGGGAGGCAGACGTAGGTGAATCTCCTCTCCTCCCCTTCCCTCCCTCCCTTTCCCTTGAGGCAGAATCTGGAGAATCAACTAGAGATACTGAACTCCAAATCTTCCTGCTTCCATTTCTGGAGTACCAGAATTACAGGCCTGGTACCACCATCCTGATTTATGCAGTGCTGTGGATCAAATAGAAGGGATCGTGCATGCTAATCTAACATTCTGTTAACTGAGTTACATTCCTAGCCCAGATTTCTCTTTTTTAATTAGAATATCACATTTTCATTTTATAAGACTTAATGAGGGGCTGGAGAGATGACTCAGCAGTTAAGAACATTTGCTGTTCTTCTGGAGGACCTTGGTTTGATTCCCAGCACCCACATAGCAGCTAACAGTCATCCATAACTCCAATTCCAGAGGATCTGACACCCTTTTCTGTCCTTTGTGGGCACTGAACACATGTGGTGCACTTACATACATAAAGGCAAAACATTCATACATGTAAAATAAGAATAATAAATAATATATTTTTTAAAAAGACTGGGTGACTAAACCCAGAAACATTTGTAATATATAAGGTGAGTATTCCTTATCTAAAATGCTTGGGACCAGAAGTAAATTGAAGTCCTTCCTCCTTTTCCTTTTCCTTTTCCTTTTCCTTTTCCTTTTCCTTTTCCTTTTCCTTTTCCTTTTCCTTTTCCTTTCCTTTCCTTTCCTTTCGTTTTTCCTTTCCTTTCCTTTCCTTTCCTCTTTCCTTTCTTCTTCTTCCCTTCTTTCTTTGTGATAGGTTCTTACTATGTAACATCTCATTAGGCTGGCCAGGCTGGCTTCATAACAGTCTTCCCAACTGGGTGTGGTAGAGCATGACTTTAGTCCCAGAACTCAGGAGGCAGAGGCACAGGCAGGCAGATCTCTGTGAGATTGAGGCCAGTCTTGTCTACATAGTGAGTTCTAGGCTGCTGGGGCTATAAGGAGACCTTCTCTCAAAAGATCAAAACAAAACAAAAACAAAAAAAAAGTACCAATCCTCCTGCCTCTGGTTCCCAAGTGCTGAGATTACAGGTGTATACTACCATGCCTGGCTCAGATTTCAAATTTTTTTTTTATCAGATTTTTGAACAACTACATAAACTAGTTGACCATCCTCTACCCTAATCTGAAATGCGTCAAGATCACAAACTATTTCGATATGATGTGGATACTCAAACGAGTTCAGGGAATGGAATAATTTCAATTTTTGGATTTTTCAGACTCTTAACCTGAAATCCAGTGTTGGAGTGGTTGAAGTTCCCTGTAAGATTGCCTATTCTTTGGCTATGAATATTAAATCAATTAGTGATAAATCAACTACATCTAGTTCACCCTTTTTACCATTCATGGTGTATCACCATAAAGAAACATCTGAGTGAGGAGCATAATGAGACTTGAGCTCTGAAAACATAGTTAATCTCTGTGTAACACATGAACCCAAGTCACCTTGTTTTCTGTAGTAGTATTTTCTTTTTTGACTGGGCTGTCCTACAGGAACCTAGGTAGGGTATAGCAGCCTGGATTTTTACTGTTTGGTATAAGTGATTTCTAGGCTTTCCTTCATTTCCTTGTCATCTCCATGTGAAACTAACAATTTTTATTTTCTAATTTAAAAGTAGAAATGTGATTGAAATGGGACTTCACGGGTAATGGAGAATATTGGCAGAGTCTACTTGACAGTACTATATGTACAATGTTGGTGATGGTCTTTAAAGGAGATTAATATTGCTATCTCTTCTTTTGAAGGCCTTTAAACTATAGGTTTTGTTTGTGCTTGTCCTTCCATTTCTCCTCATCCCTGTGGATAGCTAGAAATGGGAAAGGAAGGAATAGTTCTTTTTGGAAGTATTACAGCTAATCAAGACAAGTTTTGACTGGTTTTCTCCTTTTCTTTTAGTGAACAGCCTATCCCGCTCAAAGTATTGTTAAGCCAGGAGGCCCAGCCGGGACCCTGCAAGGATACAGAATTTGGGGCCAGTTCTGCTTTCTTCCACTCACCTGCTTCTTGCCATGAGTCACACTCATCACTGTTACCAGAGTCACCTGCTCCATCTGTTTCACAGCACAGTTCCCCTAGTAAATCTGCCTTGAAGCTTCTGACTTCAGTTGAGGTGGACAGCATTGATCCCCCTGCATTCCACAGGCAAGGTTTACCTAAATCCACAGGGAGGCTGCAGATGACTTCTCAACATGAATGCCTGTCATTGGGTGCTCTTGAGGATCAGCTGCAAGGCCACAAGGAGGACAATGATTGCTGCAGCAATTTCCCTCCTCAAGAAGGAAGGGGCCTTGCTTATGAACAGCTATGCCAAGAAAGGAACCCTGCTGACACACCCTTGGGGATGTCTTGGTCACACTCAACAGGAGAAGCCACGTCTGAGAGAGGAGATCCACATAGCCTAGGTTGTAGTCCTTCAAGTTCATCAGTTCAGCCCAGTATTGCCCCTTACAGGGCCTACCATCCGATCATGCCTACTGCTTCTTCACCTGTGCTTCACTCTGCTGATCCCGTGCAGAAAGCTAATCAATATCTCCAAGCCCAAAGCTTCCAAACCTCATTGTCTTCAAAAGTAGTTGGAGGTAGTAAGGACCCCAATAGACCAGAGTTCCCTAAAACAAAGGGACTTGTGCGCTCATTGACAGAGCAGTTCCAGAAGATGCAGGGTGTCTCCACAAGGGATGTTAGAGGTTCGCAGGATCAATGTTTGCCAGATGGTCTAAGGATAAACTCTTCTTCTGACTGTATACCTCCTTTCTCCTTGAGTCAAGGCAAAGACCACCCTCAGTGGGTAAAGCAACAGCCTTCTCTGGATGGTAGGGAGGGAATGCCTTCCTGGGAAGAGTTTGCTGACCATCCTTCTCTTGTCATGAGCTCCGGGCTGCCTAATTGGGAGACCTCTAGAAGAGGACCGCCCAGATTGGTAGAGTCAGATATATACCAAGGGAAACTATCCCAAGTGACAGATGCTAAGCCTAAGGACCTGGTTAGCAGTATCAACTTCGATTCCTGGGTAAATGTCACAAAGCTCTATGATTCTCAGATTAAACATAGGGTTCCTGGGCCTGGAGTCAAGTCCTCTTCCCATGACTCTCATACCTGTGTGACTTACCCAGAGAGAAATCACATCCTTTTGCATCCACATTGGAACCAAGACACAGAGCAAGAGACCTCAGAATTGGAGTCTCTCTACCAGGCCAGTCTTCAGGCCTCTCAAACTGGCTCTTCTGTATGGAGACAGCAGAATGTGGATTGGCAGCCACTTAGTCAGACAGGTAAAAATACTATCAAAGGTGGGGAACATATAGAAGCTGAAAGCAGGAGAATAAGGTCAAGGAAAGGTCATGTTTGGTACATAGTATATCTAGCTTAGTGAGAGGCAGTGGCACTTCTAACTTTAGGATAAGGGCTAGACTTTTTTTTTCTGGTCAGAATGAAGATGGGGAGAACCATCACTCAGAGCAATTCCTTCCTTAAAGAAAAATAACCGCTTATTTTTATGTGGGTTCTCTAGAATGTAGTCAAAGGGGAAGGTGAGAGGAAAAGTCATTCTTTTTATGGGTTAGATGCTAAACTAATCCCAAGATTTAGGCTCCAGGTTCATTTTACAACAGGAATATCCATACTGAGTCAAGTCTCCAGTATGCCATTTTCAGATCGTACCTAGCTAGCAATGTCAAGACCTTCCGTAACCTTACAGGAACTGTAGTGAATGTTCCCTGGAACTTGTAAGAGGAAGGGGAATACCACACAGATCCAAGATTTGATATTAAGATTTGTTTATGAGGATCTGCATTCTAGTATAGATTTTATAACAGTATTTACTAAGTACTTTTTATGTACTCAGTATGGGTCAATATAGGAAGATTTTTTAAATTGCGGGGAAAACTGGATTCTGCTTTACTGTGCTTTCTTCTAATGTAAGAAAGAGAATTCATAAACATTAAGTTTTTTTTTTTTATTAAGGACTTAGTAATATTACAGATTTAAAGGCCAGCAAAATTGCTCAGTAGGTAAAACCACTTCCTATACGTCTGGTTACCTGAATTTGATCACCTGAATTTGACAGGTGAATTTTAGTGAGACTAAGGCCAGCCTGGTCTCCATAGCTAGTCCAGGCCAAGTGAGTCTACCTTGTCTCAAAACAAACAAACCATAATAGTTCAGGGGCTGAAGAGATAGATAGCCCAGCAGTTGAGAGCACTGACTCCAACTCTGAAGAGGACCCAGCTTCAATTTCTAGCACCCACATGGCAGCTAACAGCCATCCATAACTCCACTTCTGGGGAATCCTCCACTCTCCTCTGGCATTGCACAGCATAGGTGCAACTGATATACATAGACGCAAAATAGTGGTACACAAAAAATAAAAATAAAACAATTCATTGAACTGGACATGCCAGTGCACACCTTTAATCCCAGCAGATCCCTGTGGGATTGAGACCATCCTGGTCTACACAGTGAGTTCCAGGATGGGGCTACAAGGAAGCCCTTTCTTAAAAGAAAAAACAAAAGAATTCCCAAACTAAAGCAAGAATAGTGTATTGAATATACTGTAGGAGGGTCAGTAGACGGGCCAGTAACTAGAGCTCTGCCTGCAGCATACTCTGTATTTTCTCCTTGTATTTTTGTAAATTCATTTTTTTTGTCCTTTTTGTTGAGTTTTTGTTTTCTGGTTTTTTGTTTGTTTGTTTTGAGGCAGGATCTTACATGGTTCAGCTGGCCTGGAACTTGCTTTGTGAATCAGGTTGGCCTAGAACTCACAGAGGTCTGCTTGCCTCTGCCTCCTGAATACTGGAGTTAAAGGCATATACCACCACACTTAGCTCATTTTGTTTTTTTAAAAATTATCTGTAATTCCTTTTCCAGGGGTTCTGACATTTTCTTCTGGCTTTACATAACATGGTGTACTTCTATACATACAGACAACACATTCATAAACACATAAAAAATAAAAATAAATACATTTAAAAATATTTAAATGCTTTATTAATATATAATTTGTATTTCCCTTGTTTAAAATGTGTGATACATTTTGTTAGTGTAATACAGTTGTTTCATCATATTTCCCCTCCAAATTGTTAAACCTTTTTGGGTACCTAAAGTACCTTTTTATTTGATACATCTCAGGTAGTTCTTCCCTTCCTCCCTTCCTTCCTCCCTCCTTCCCTTCCTCCCACCTCTCAAAAGTAAGAACTCTTATTTTGTTTTGTTACTGTTTTATTTTGGGACAGGGTCTCTTGAAACCCAACCTGGAGTGAAACTTGTTAAGTAGTTGAAGGTGACCTTCATTTTCGGTCTTCCTGCCTCCATCTCCTCAGTTCTAAGATTGAAGGCATGAATGAGATCAGGCTTAGAACTTTGTGCATACTAGGCAAGCACTGTACCAACTGTGTTGTATCCCTGGCTCCTACATACACATCTTTATTTTATTTATCATATATATAGTATATATGTGTGTGTGTGTGTGTGTGTGTGTGTGGAGGTCAAAGTCAACCTGAAGTGTCTTCCTCAATTGCTGGCCACCTCATTTTTAAGACTGGATCTCTTCCTGAATGTGTAGATCATTGATTAGCCTAATGCCCAGCCGACCCCAGGATTCTGCTGTCTTTATCTCTGCACTGTTCAGATTACAGGTGTGCCCTGCTCTCCCTGTCTTTTTACATGGGTTGTAGGGATTGAACTAAGGTGTCCTCATTCATGGGGTTAGCAGTTTACCAACTGAGCCATCTTCCCCTCCCCTGGAACTCTTATCTTTTATGTATGACTTTTTTATGTCCCCAAATAATAATAATAATATCTTGGCATAAAATACCTTTCAAATTCAATTTTTTCTCAGTTATTCAATTAACGTGTTCACAATTGGCTTATTTAAAATCACCCTATCTGGTATGATTCTTCTCTTTTTTCACCTTGCCACTTAGTTCTGTTGAAAAAATTTGGCCATTCATTTTATAGCGTTTTACATATTCTAGATTTATTGACTGTAGTCCAATGGAGGATTTTACCCTAATAAAATATCTTTGTTTAACCCTTTTTTTTGTTTGTTTGTTTTGTCTTTTGAGACAGGGTCTCCCTGTAGTTCCAGCTGGCCTGGAACTTACTATGTAGACCAGGCGGACCTTGAACTCACAGACATCTGCCTGCCTCTGTCTCCCAAGTACTGAGATTAAAGCCGTTCGCCACCATGCCCAGCTGTCTGTTTTTTATGACCTAGTGCTGAAAGTACTGATTAAAACAAAGTTCAATTTTTTTAAATAATATTTTTTAAACATTTAGTTATTTTTATTTTATGTATATGAGTGTATTGCCTGCATGTGTGTAAGTGTACCCATGTTGTGAGTGCCAGAAAAGGGGGTCAGATTCTCTGAAGCTGGACTTATGGATGGTTGTTTGTTTCCATGTTAGTGCTGGTATTCGAACCCAGGTGTTCTGCAAGAACAACCACTACTCTTAACCTCTGAGCCATCTCTCTAGCCCCTTTGGGTTCAATTTTTTAAAAATAAGAATATTCAGTGTTCTTTGTTTTATAACATTTGTTTTATGTGTATGATTGTATTGCTTACATGTATGTAAGTGCACCTTTGTCTTACAAAGCCGTTGGAGGCCAGAAGAGGACATTGGATCCCCGGAACTGGAGTTACAGTTGGTTGGCTGCCATGTAGTGCTGGGAATTGAACCCAGATCCTTTGGAAGAACAGCAAGTGCTCTTATCTGCTGAGCCATCTCTCCAGCCCCAAGAATATTCAGTTCTTTAACTATGCCAAGATGTGCATAATACCTAGCAGGAGTTTTTTTGTTGTTGCATTTGATCAATCAATTAACTACACCTTCTACTGAATGTAGAAGTCTCTTCAACAGCAGCCTTACAGATAACCACCTCTACCTGTTTGCATATCTTTAAAAAATATTTGTTTATTTTTTATTTACATGTATGTGTAAGCGTGTGTGGGTTTTATGTGGGCACAGGAGCCTTCAGAGACCATAAGAGTATGTTGCATCCCTTGAAACTAGAGTTGTAGGTAGTTGCAAACTGTCTCATGGTTACTAGAAATGAACCCGGGTGCTCTGAAAAAAACATCTTTCCTGCCCCTCTGTAAATATCTATCTATCTATCTATCTATCTATCTATCTATCTATCTATCATCTATCTATCTGTCTTCTATATCTCAAATGTAGGTCAAGGGCAGGTACATTTTCACAAGATTTAATTAGATCTATTGGAAATGAGACACTCTTGGGAGTCACATACTCAGTTTAGAGAAGTATTAATGATTGATGTGGGTTTAGGTGATTGAGAAAAATTGGTAGTTTTGGATTAAGAGAACATTGTGTACGCCACACCTCAGAGAGTCAGTAGGAGACACCACGAAATGATGGAGCGCTGTGCTGAGAATGAAGACGTGAGTTTCCATCCTGTTTAAAATACTACTTGTACCTGGCATGTTGGCTCACGCCTTTAATCCTAGCACTCAGGAGGCAGAGGCAGGACTGTGAGATCGAGGCCAGCCTGGTAGACATGGCAGTTCCAGGCAGCTGGGGTTACAGAGAGACCCAGTCTCAAAAAAAAGACAAACAAGCAAAACAACCACTCTTTGTTTCGGATCCTAGAATTCATTTTCTTGTTATATCAAATGAGAAGGTTTGATTTGTATTATGACCATTTAAATTCTGAACTAGAGATAATATTAATAGTTTTCTTTCTTGACATAGATGTTCTAGATCACTTTATCAAATAAGATCTACAGATTATTATACCCAATTCCAAAAGAAGCTAATTTTGTTTACAAAATGATAATGGGTTAGGATGGAGGATGTTTAGCTGTCAGTCCACAGAGCTCCTTTCTACAAAGTTCTTCAATGGTTTTGGTTCTTGTGGCCTATAGGAATTAAATCATATGCATAAAATGACTATTTCTAAAGTCTAGGAGAATATCTCCCCAGTGGATTCTAGGATGCATATTGATTATTATTAGTAGAAGAACTATGTTTGTGATTTTAGCCTCAGAAGAAAGATGACAATTTGTTTTTATGTTTTCCTCCTTAGACTCTGCAGATGGCATGGGGAGGAGATTGCACTCAGCCCCTGGTCTTCATCTCTCAAAGACCCCAACAGCAGAAATGGAGCACACTGTCCTTGAAGCCAGCACTGTGACTGCATCTCAGGTAGCTTTAGTGCTAAGGTGCTTCACTTGGGTGGTGTTCTAGAGAAAGAAGTGACTGGTCTGGGTGGGGTAATAGTAAGGCAGACTCATAGTAGGGTGGGGGCTTCTGAAGAGAACACGATCTGAGATTGGGCTACTTTTGGGAAGATATTACCCCATGGCAAACTGCCTTTTGAATCTATCTATTCTAGGTGTTTAGTAGTTAGTAAATTTTAGCTAGTTTTTTTTCCAAATCCCTGAGGACAGGCCTGGGGGGAGGGAGGGGACACAGGTCTGACGTCATGTGTCTGCTTGTGTGTGTCTGTGTGTTTGAAGGCTGCAGCTTGCCGAGGCCTCAGCAGGGAATATGGGGAGGATGAACAGTACAGTGCAGAGAACTTTCGCCGCATCTCACGCAGTCTCAGTGGCACCGTTGTCTCAGAGAGGGAGGAGGCTCAAGTCTCTTCCCACAGTTTTGTAAGTAGAATTAGGATTCATCTATTCAGAGTGACTTCCTTGTTGCTAGTAAAGATACAGTGTAGGTAAAGGGGCAGGGAGAAACATAGGTTGTTATTTGGGGTAACTTAGATATTCACCCAAAGTTAAGAACACGTGATCCTGGATTATATATACATAATAGAAGTCCAGAGGAACTTGGCTTTTCTGGAGTAGTTTTGGAAGCGTGTTTATAAGGCTTCCTAGGGTGTGAAGAGTTTGTGTTAACTCTCCCCTCTGACAGCAGAGCTGAGAAGACAGGGGAGATGGGATCTGTTTTGACTTTTCCTTTTAGAGGTTTCACTTCATGATTGATGGCTCCATTCCTTTATGCCTAAGTGGAGATAGGATGTTATGTTAGAGAGGGCACAGTGGGGAAGAGCTTTTTACCTCTGAAGCAGTGCTGCAGTGTCAGAAGGATCTAGGCACTAGAATACCTTTCGGAGGCACAACTCCAACTAGACCAGACCTCCTCCTAGCCCAGTTGCCAGTGTGTTCATGAATGAATGAATCTATTGATGCATCTGACACTCTATAAGATCCAATCACTTCTGAGTGTTAAGATTCATTAGCTGGGACCCAAGCCTTCAAAATGTGAGTCTCTTGGGGGAAATTTCATCCAAACCATAGCAGGAGTCATGGAAGCCTTGAGAAGAATTGGAGAAGTAAAAGCTGCTAATAGGCCCAGAACCACAGTTGTACTCATGAAAGGAATGAGGCAGAATGGATGCAGTGTTGTTTTTGCCTTTTCCTCCCCTCCTTAGCACATGACTGAGTGGGTTCTAGTAAGTTTTCAATGAGAAGCGAGGTAGAAAGAAAAGAAAAGGGAAATGACAACACCCTCCTCTTTGAGGCTTCTCTTATTTTAAATTTATTTTATTTACATATTTATGTATTTTGGTTTCTTCTGAGACAGGGTTGTCCTGTGTACAGTGCCTGGACTGATCTAGAACTTGATATGTAGATCATGCTGGCCTTGAACTTGTGTTCCTTTTGCCTTCAAAGTTTGGGGATTACAATAATGTAGTGTCACACCCAATTCCTTGAGACATACTTGGAAGGCAGTCCAAGCCAGTAAAGATCAACAGTCAACAAAGTCAAATATTATCTCATTGCCTAGGCTTTTAGCTAATCAACTCTTTGGAGAATTTCATACTCTTGAAATTGAGTTTTCCTTATTATAGAGGATAGAAAGTTGATACATTGAAGACTATGTACAAAAACAGGTTTTATTTTACTTTATTTTTTTATTTACAGTACGAGGATTTAATTTAGAACCTGACCTATGCCTGGCAATACCAGGACCATTGAACTGTACTCCAGACCCTTTAAATACAATGGTACTGGGGCTGTAGAGATGGCTCAGTGGTTAAAACATTGGCTGCTCTTACAGAGGACCTGGATTCAATTCCCAGCACCCACATGGCTAATAACTGTCTGTAACTTTAGTTCCAGGGGAATTCAGTGCCTTCTTCTGCCTCTGTGGGAATTAAATGACATGGTGCACTTACATGCATGCAGGCAATACACTAATACACAGAAAACAAAAATATTTAAAAAAATAAAATAAATACATGGTACAAACAGGGCTGGAGAGATGGCCTCAGCAGTTAAGAGCACTGGCTGCTTTTGCAGAGGACTTGCGTTTGATTTCCTGCACCCACATGATTGCTAACAGCCATCTGTAACTCCAGGGCATCTGATGCCCTTTTATGACCTCCATAGGCATTGCATTATGCTGGTGCACTTACATACATGTAGCCAATACATTCATACAGATAAAAATAAAAATAATGGACTGTTTAAATACCTGGTACACTTAAAAGATTCAAAAGGATATACAGTGCAAACTTTCTTTGTCCTACCTGCCCTTCACTTCCAATTTCCCTCCCAAAAGGAACTCACCACCCTTTTGAAATTATTTTATATAAGTTCCTAAATGAATATGCCTTTTCAAAAAAGGTGTGATCTCCTGGGCATAACATTTGTTTTCACATATTTTTAATGCAATATAAAATGTTATTTTCCTTGGAGGGATACTATGGTTAATGAGTGAGATACCATCCTTGCTTTTATATAACTTTTAGTCTACTACAAAGAACAGATAAATACACAGTTTTATAATGTGATTAAATACTTACTGCTATGGGAACATCACAGAAAAGATATATCAGAGAGGGCTTTGTGGAGGAAGCAAAGTGCATAGACCAGGCAGAAGGAATTAAGTGAATGCTAGTTGGATGAAAGACGTTCATTTGCTATGGCAGGATTGGACAGTCTGATGAAGGGAATGATGGAGGGTGTTGAGAAGTGATGTAGGAAAGAACAGAGACAAGTGTCAGACCATGGACCACAGTGCTCTGCAAATCACATAGGAGTTTAGAAGAGTGTAGAGAAGTCACTTTGTTAGATAGCCAATTAGGAAGTATAGATGAGACTTGGCATCTGCCTGCCTAGATGTAGGGGAAGAGGAATCAAAGATGATCCAAGTTTTATGGGTTAATAATGATTTGTGGCAGTTATAGGTCTAACTTTGGGTATATTATTTGTGAGTGGAGATAGTTGGAAGGCCTTTGGGTATGAGACATATGCACTAGAAGTTCAGAATTGGGAATCCTAGCCCTGAAATGAGTGAAAAATCCTAAGAACAAATAGGCGATGACCTTTGAAAAGGGTCAGATTCCAGCTGGTTACTTTTTTGAAGAATCCTAAAAGGAATCAGTAAGGAGTCAAGAAAGCTCAAAAGGGAGACAAAGAAGTGAGTTATGCTATTAGAAATTTTTTTTTGGTGAAATACTGTTTCCTTGTTACTCATGATAATATGCAGGTAACTGATGTTATAATACAGATTCTGCCCTTGAGTAGCTTGTAGTCTGTTAAATTAAGTATACTGGCATATAGATTGTTTTCTTTAGCATATTACTTAGTAAGTACTTGCATCATTCCAGGTGTTGGGGATCCTGAAATGAAGTGTATTCTACTATAGGAAGAAAGACAATAACTAAGGAGGTAATATAACCCAAGACAATGATAATTATGATAAAGAAGAATAAAATAAGTGAAGAGAATAAGGAAGTAAGCCTTTCCTAAAGACTGTTTTTGATAAAGTAGTGAGACTTATCAGCTTTGAGAGGAGGTAACATTTGATCAGAGATCTCAGTGATATGAAAGTTTGAGTCATAAGAGAAAATTCCTGGTAACAGAACAGAAAAGGCAGGTTGAGTTGGTTGATTTGAGAAACATAAAAAAGACCAGATGTGGTTGGCGCTTATCTGTAATACCTTGTATTTGAGAAACTGAGGCTGGAGGATCTGGATAGCATCTGTATAGCAAGATGTTGTCTCCAAAAATAGTATTTCTACTAATAAGAAATAAAAATGAAAAGAATATTTAAGAACTGGAGAGATAGCTCAGCAGTTAAGAACACTGGCTGCTCTTGCAGAGGACCTGGGTTTGATTCCCAGTACCCACATTGTAGCTAACAGCCATCTGTAGCTCCTGTTCCAAGGGAATCCAATGCCTTTTCTGGCCTCTGTGGGCATTGCATGACATGGTACACTTACACATAAAATTAAAAAAATAAAATACTTTGAAAAAAGAAATGTTAGTACTTGGTAAATAATGGAACTGTGAATGAGATGTAGGAAGACAAGGGCAATGCCAGTGTTTGTGTCTGAGTGAATTCAGAAAATGTGGTAGGAGAAGTTTGGAAAACTGTTCATTTCATTTGAGATATTTCAGTGTTTCAGATGGTAAAGAAAATATTTCTGGGTCTCTACTACATATGCTAATATATAATATAATATAATAAATATAATATACTATAATATAATATTATAGAGCAGGGCAGAAGCATTTGGTAATACAAATGTGCTACACCAGAAGGCAGCAATGGCAAGACAGAAGGTGAAAACTCAAGTAGTGCTCCGTTTTATATTTCAGCAGATATCTTTAGTTCCCAGGGTCTCACTGTGCAACTCTGGGGTTCTCTATGTAGACCAGGCTGCTTTCCAGCTCACAGAGATCTGCCTGTCTCTGCCTCCAAAGTGTGGAGAGCTGGGGTTAAAGTGCGCATCGCTGTACCCTGGCTTGCATTCTTTTTAGTGCTGACCCTACTCCCTCTTCCTTTGCTTCCTATCCTCTTCTTGATTTTCTTCTTGATTTCCTGTGGTACAGGGGAGTCAACTCAGGGCCTGCTCTCACTACTGACCAGACCCCCAACCCCTATTTGGTTGTCTTTGGCTTTTTATTTACTTATTTTTTGAGACAGGGTCTTGTGGTGTAGGCCAGGCTACAAACTCACCAGTCTTCCTGCCTCAGTCTCCTGATTGCTGTGATTACAGGCATACACCAAATGAATGCACTTGCCACCCCCCCTCATTTGTGTGTGTGTCTCCAGTATCCCCAATTGTCCTGGAACTCGATATGTAGACCAGGCTGGCCTTGAACTCACAGAGATCTGCCTGCCTCTGCCTGGGATTAAAGGCAAGTTGCCACCACAGCTGGCAACTTGGCCCTTATTTTTAAATTTCTATTTCAGTTTCTTTAATTTTACCTTGACATTAGAGAGTTTGATAAAGATCTGAATAGTTGACTTAGGAATGTAAGGGATGTGATGAAAACTGGTGCATGAAGAGAATCTGAACTTTGGAATTTCCTAGAAATGCTGACAGGGAGCATGGTGGAGTAATTTGGGTCCCTCTCTAGAAAAGGTCTGTTGTGCTCTGGCTCCTTCCATCTACCCTTGCCTGCCTCACTGTGCTTATCCAGCCACATCCTACCATGTGTTAATCCTCATCTTTATGGTTTTTGTCTTGTCTCATTATAAGGATTCATCAAACGTGAGGAAAAAGACTTTGGAAACCGGGCACCATTGTTCCAGCTCCTCTTCCCTCCCTGTCATCCATGACCCTTCTGTATTTCTCCTTGATCCCCAACTCTACTCTCCCCAACCACAGTTCCTGTCCCCAGATGTCCTGATGCCCAACATGGCAGGGGAGCCCTATAGACCCCCAGGTAACACCCCCCATTTAATACTATGTGCTACAATGTTGCTTTCTGAGTCAAATTAGTAGACCTGCTGGGAAGGTGGAGTGTCCTAAGGTGGAATGGAGTAAAAATATGGATTACTATTTTAAGTTCAGGCATTGGCCTTGATCAAGTATGACTGACTAATATTGAGGATACCATGTTTCTTAGATAGGGTCTAAATTGGCACACTCTAGACCTGGGCACTCATGAGAATAAACTGATTCAGTCATGATAGAATAAGCTTTTAAGTGACCAATGTAGCTAATACTTAGTTTTGGGATCCTCCCCGAATCCAAAGTGTCATGGCTTTTTAGCCAGTCTTCTCCCCCTGGTATCTGTTGAGCTCCAGCTGAGGGATGGTGTGGGAGGAGATTGAAGGGAAGGCTGCAGAGACACTGCCTGTCTTAGAGAACGCATGTCTTATGCGTGCTTGGGTGGTCCTTTGGAAGGTGGGCAGTGTCATTCTGGCTTTCGCTGACCTCCATAGGAAGATGTTCTGTTTTTCTTCCTCATGGGTTTAACTTACATTTTAAGGCAATTATCAATAGGAAAAGAGAACAGACTACTTGACATCTAATTGATGAAGGCCAAAGATGTGCTAAACATCATATACTGCAGAGGACAGTACCCACCCCCAACAAAGAATTGTCAGCTCAAAATGTCACTAGTGCCATGGTAAAAGAAATTTTAGAAAATACTTTCCATTGTGTGTGGGAGAGGACTGTTATGAGAAAATGCAGAAATCTACGAGATTAAACAAGAATTTAAGCATAGGTAGCCTAACTGGAGTGAAGGTACCATGTTAAAACTGGCCAAGTGAGGGGCTGGAGAGATGGCTCAGCAGTTAAGAGCACAAGCTGTTCTTGAAGAAGCCCAGGGTTCAAAGCCCAGCAGGCACATGCCTGCTAACAACCATTCGTAACTCAATTCCAGGGTATCTGATGCCCTTATCTGTTCTCCATGGGTAGTGTATGACAAGGGTGCACTTACATATATGCAGGCATAACACACACACACACACACACACAAATTGGGGAAAAAAAGAATAGTTAAGTGAGATTTTACAGTAATAGAGGAGTTTGCAAGAGGAACATATTTGCTATATCAAGTAGCCATATGTGCGTGCGTGCGTGCGTGCGTGTGTGTGTGTGTGTGTGTTGGTGTTGGAGAAGGGATAGGATATAACAACATTTAAGAGAGTATTTCATTTGCCCAAGGTAGAGGTAAGAGAATTGATTTTGATGTAATATTAAGAATTTTTAGGGCTAGGAATATACCTCGGTGGTAGAATCTTTGTGTAGCATGCATAAGGCCCTTGGTTCAATCATAATTACTTGGATATAGATATAAAGCAAAGTGATTATGTTCTTGAGGAGTGAAGAGGTGGACAGAATAGCCAGGTCCTCTGAGAAAGAAAATTAGTTTCTAAATATGCTCAGTCTTTGGGTTTTCTTTTCTTTTCTCAGGAACTTCGAAGAGTGTCCAACACTTTCTGGCTGTGTGTGACAGGGGTGAAACTTCCCAAAGGGTCGAGTACACAGGAAGGACTTTGAACTACCGAAGTCTCCCCCATCGTTCCAGAACTGATGCTTTCCGGAGACCATTGTCAGAGACCAGCCAGCCTGTTGGGGCCAGAGTCCTAACTACTTCAATGTGCAAACCTCAGCTAACCCACACTGCCACATTACCAGAAAGAAGCCAGGGCCTTCAAGTTCCTCATGCTCAGTCCTGGGGGAATCTTTTTCATTTACCCTCCCACCCTCCTGGTATTCATCCAGTGTCCCCATCATCCAGCAATCTTCATTTACCCCTGAAGTCAACTTGGAATTCAGGTCCTGTACTAGGGTCCCGAACACCTGGTCCTCGAAGAGTAGATATGCCTCCAGATGACGACTGGAGGCAAAGCAGTTATGTCTCCCAGTCTAGGCATAGGAGAACAGGAGAGGAGACAGTTCTTTTTGTTTTAGCAGATGTCCCTGGAAGAGAACAGAACAGGGCTAGGTTTTTGCAGCATAGCAGGTGGTAAGGATCATTCCTTGCCTTTCCTGAGCCACCCATTATTCTCTCCAAAACTGGACTGTGGCAGAACTGATGCCATGTCAACATAGAAATGGCAGTTTATGTCCAGGCAGTACATGCCTGTAATCCCAGCAGTTGAGAGGTAGAGGTAGGAGAATCAGGAGTTCAAGTCCAGCTTGAGCAGAAAGAGACCATATTAAAAAAAAAAAAAAAAAAAAAACTAGAGAACTGCAAGTTTCTCTTAGGGGTATCTGACTCTTTGAGAAGTTCTACTTTTCATTCTGGGCATGTAGCTCAAGTGGTCCAGTGCTTGCCTAGCATGCACAGAGCTCTAGGTTAGATCTTTAGCACCATGTAAACCAGTGATGGTGGCATACACCTGTTATCCTAGCACTTGGGAGGTAAAGGCGGGAGGATTAGCAGTTCAAGTTCAACCTTGGCTTCATAGCAAGTTCTAGTCCAGCCCAGGCTACATTAGACCCTGTTTTTTTGAGGAGGGGGTGATATAAATAAAAAAGGAAGAATGAAATTTCAAATTTTGGTTCCCCCAGTTAGAGGCATTAGCTGATCTTTAGCATTTTCTTTGAGCCACTTTAAAGTTGAATTCACTATATTATTCTGGATACTATTCTTAGTGTCTTAAGGTCATTTTATTCCTGGTTACTGTTATGGTCTTTCTCTGCACCCAAGTCCTCATCTTCCTGTCCCTACTATATTCCCAACTCAGACTCTTTTGTTTTGTCCACCTGTCCCTATAACTAACCCTCTTTCCATCATTGGAGGGAATTGTCTCCATGTGGTTATGATCCTGACCACATCATTCAGGCCAGCCCCCATGCCCAGGTATTAAGGCCTGCCAGCTGTCTTTGTGACTCAAACCTTAGACCTAGAATGTCGAGCTGCCAACATAACTTTTGCCCTTCTGAACAGATGGAGTCAGGCACACTAACATACCCTCCTGCCCTCAGCAGCAGAACCATTACTACCACTTGCTCAGTCACCATTGTAAACCCCAGAGTCAGCTAAACTATTTTAGGGCAAAACATTACTGTTTTTGTAAAGTATTTTCATTAATAAATCTATAAGATAGTTCTGTTTAATCTCTTGTCCTTCACTTTTTTATGTTCTTGCTCTTTTCTGCTTGGATGAGGGGGGCTGGATATTTAAATATCTTTTGACCAAGTGGAGTCAATATAGCCTTAAATAGACTGTTTTTCCTTTTGCTGTGGTTGCTACCACGTTTCCTCTTTCCTGCCTGAGACACTCTATACTTTACATATCTTATTCTTCCACTCCAAAGGAGATTTTTCTGGGTATTCAGATTACTCTAACAGGCTTAATTCTGGTCCAGGTACTCTTCTTGGTACCCTCTCTCTTCCTTACAGGTTTGTGATGTGCTTCTATCCCATGTCTTTTCCTGTGGCCCAGCTCCCTTTCCTTTTCCCCTTAGGAGTCAGAGTATCCCTATGCAGAAAAACGTCTAGTCCTGTTCCTTGAAAAGATGTTTTGTAGGGTTCCCTTTGCAAAGAATAACCATTGAATTTGCCGTCGTTATTCCACATCTCAAGATCATTGAGTAACATAAAGAAACAGAAAGGTGCTGAGACCTTTGTTTTATGGTTTACCTAATCATCAGTCCAAACAGATTCTGAACACATGTTTTATTGAGTAGGAGGATATGCAGGAATTTCTTGCTTCATCCCATTTGGATCCTACACCATGTAGGTACATAGGAACATGATTCAACACTCTTCTAATCTTTTTAAAAGTTACATTTATTTTTGTATTATTTGTGTGTGTGAGAGAGAGAAACAGAGAGAGGGGTGGAGGTCAGAGGATAACTTACTAGAGGTTTCTTCTTCCCCTATGTGTGGACTGTGGTTTGAGCTTAGGTCCTTGAGGTTGGCAGCAAGTACCTTGACCTGCTGAGCCATCTCTCAGGCCCCTTTATTTTTCTTCTAAATATTTTTATTATTTTTATTTTATATGTATAGGTGTATTGTCCGCGCATGTATGTAAGTGCACCCATGTCATGCAATGCCGGCTTTGTTGAATCCCCTGGAACTGGAGTTACATACAGTTGTTAGTTGCCATGTGGGTTCTGAAATTCAAACTTGGGCCCTCTGCAAGAGCAGCCAGTGCTCTTTACTGCTGAGCCATCTGTCCAGTCCTCAGAAGCCTGCTTATAATCATCATTAATGAGACAGTTCCTGACCATTGATTTCATGGATACTGGTTAACTTGGGTCAATTTCTCTAAGTCACCTGGACCCAAATTCTATGTACACACAAAAATAAGGAATTAATTTCCAATTATTTATTTACCCAACTTTTACTTTCCAAATCTGTTGTTCTTTCTCCCATTTATTTAGTTTGTATGTACACAGAGGTCACAGGACACTTCTGGGAGTCAGGTTCTCTTTTTCCGTTTTCCCCTCCACCTCCATGGAGCAAGTGCCTTTACCACTTGAGCCATCTCTTCCGCCCCTAAATCTGAATCAAGAGGGAGGTCATGGCCTTTTCTGGTGAAGTAGATTCTTCAGTATCTCTTGCTGTCATGCCTTCACTTTCCCTTACTGTTTTTGGTTCTTAAACACTGGGGCTTAGAATGCTTCAGCTGAATTTTTTTTCTGCCTCTTCAGACTCTTGACCATTCCAAACTCAGCAAGGGTCAGAATTCTATCAGAAATTACATTTTGAATGGCCATCTTTCTGCTTTACAATCCACAATGTTTTCTTCATTCTTGTTTCCAGTCAGCCCATCAGCACTCTGATCTGGTGGGTAAATTGTTATACATGTGTCTGTTGGCAGGAAATTCTGAGGTTTAACTACGTCCCTTCATTTTACTGGATGTTCCATACGGGCTTCTATCATTTCTTTCTAGCACTCATTACAGCCTCTAAGCACCCTCTCTTCAGTTATGTTTCTGCGTGGAAGGAATTTTCACCCGATCCCTTGGCCTGCTCCCCTTTCTATCCTAGCCTCTGTAATTTTGCCTAACTCCCTGGAGCATGCCCCGCCCCCGCCCCCGCACGCGCGGTGCATGACGGTCTTAGCCCCTCTGAAGGGAAAGAGGGTCCGCCATGTTCCCCGGCGGCGCCGCCGCTAGGCTCTGGTAGCCGCCGCCCCCGCCCCCAACCCCGCCCGGCCCTGCACCTAGCCGAGCCCCGGGCCCAGCATGGCCGCCCCGGAGCCGGCCCGGGCCGCGCCGCCCCCTCCTCCTCCCCCGCCGCCCCCTCCAGGGGCTGACCGCGTCGTCAAAGGTGAGAGGTGGCCGAAGCCCTGGGGGCCTGGCGTGAAGCGCTGTGTGAGGGAGGGCGGGAGCCCGTCCCCTCGGGAGCGGGCCCGACTGGGCGGGCGAGTGACTGGCTGACTCCCTTGGGGAGTGGCCCCGGGGCGGGCCCCTGCTGGGCTGGGCCGGGGCGGTGGCGGCGGTCTCCAGCTTCCCTGCGGGCCGGGGCGGGGGCTTGGCGCCGGCCATCCTCTCGGGGTTCGCGCCGCCGGCCGCAGTGAGCCTTTCTCCGGTCTGCCTGTCCCCGCGCGCGGCCGGCGGTGAGCTTCCGGCCCCGCGACAGCTGCACGCCAGGCCGGGGCTCCTCAGCCACGCGGGGCCGGCGCTGAGCGGCAGAGCGGCCTGGGCTCCAGCCCACGCCGGCTCCCCAGTGACAGCCGCCCGCCCTGCCCGCGCCCGGCGAGTTCCAGCCGCAGGGGTTCGCCCTCGGCCCTCCAGTTCCTCCCGGCGCGGAAACTGGGCAAATCGTATGGGATGGGACCCGTGGGGAGGACCATTGGGGAGGATTGAGACTTGATCCTTGAGCCCGCACTTGATAGTGCAGACAGCGGGGAAAAAGCCGTTGTAAAACGAATGGAGGAAAAAGAAAAAGGCGCGTGTGTAGGGAGAAGTATTGACTCCCGAAAACCATCCACACTGGTTGGAAAGGGTTACTCGTCACTTCCA
This sequence comes from Eospalax fontanierii, assembly GCA_035773235.1. Lineage (NCBI taxonomy): Eukaryota > Metazoa > Chordata > Mammalia > Rodentia > Spalacidae > Eospalax > Eospalax fontanierii. Next base: position 15,372,228 of record CM069540.1, on the reverse strand, counting down.
AACGCACACCACATACTCAATCTAGTTAAATGTTTCTGAGCCAGGGCAGAATTTATGGATGGTGATCACAGGTAAGCAGGTTCATTTAAAATACAGAAATTGAGAGGCGTTTCAGACTTCCTTAAAATTCCAAGCTCTCTGGGAGAGACCACCAACTTCCAGACACTACTGTGATATTAAAAACAGAATTTGATATTATTTTTCTGTACTATGTAGCATGGTCAAGAAACTGAAACTAAAATAAAGATTTCCTTATTTTGAGTAATGTTAGGTAGTTTTATTTTTTAATTCAGCTTCTTAAATATACTGAACACTATTATAGCTCAGTTTTGAAATGTGACGCTGCCTTTCCATTAAAATATTTAAAAACAAGAAAACTTTTTCCTTTGTGTGTTTTCTTTTTAAATTTAAAGTTTTCAATCTTGAGTTTTCGGTTTTTGAAAGAATGACACTGATTTGTACCTAGTCTTATGTGGTTGGACTGGGTAGGCATTGGAATGAGACAAATAGGTTATAGACTCCTTTTTCTGAGAAATCTTATTTAAGGGGGAGGGCGAAACCAGACATTGATCCTGTCATGTTCTGTGGCTTTATGGGTAGGGGGAGGAAATGGAGGACATTGGCTGCCTCTTGGTTTTCTGACTGTATTTCCTGTATGTTCATTTCCCTGGGCACTTTTCACCAGACTTGTGGCTGAGGTAACTAGTCACACTCATGAACTTTGAGTTTAGGCTGTCCTTATGTGAATCTTGTCGTGTATCTGGTGATGTTTTTTATGTATTGCTTTAATGCAGTAAAAATAAGATTCCAACCAAAAGGCAGATTCCGTAGGGTAGAGTTAGGAGTCCAAGGCACAGCCATGCCCATTTGACTGATGTGAAATGAAAACCATTTTCTTAAGGCTAGTAGAAAAGGAGTATGTTTAGAAAATTTTAGTTATAAAGCTTATGGTTAACATATGCATTTATTTCCATCCTCTTCATGGAGACAACTTTCTTGTCCATATGGAACTGGTTCGCCTCTTAGAATTTCTGATACAGATCACATGCTTAGAGATAGTGTGTAACAGAGTATAGTTTACACTGTGTGTGTCTCTAACTTCCTCTGCAGGTGCTGCTTGGAAATTCACCTTTTACACAGATCCAAAAATGCACTTTTAAGTTTCATCTTCAGCATTTTTGACTTTTACATTTAATTATTACATCATAATATTACATTTGATGAATGAGAATACTGGTTACGTGAAGATAAATGACTATGATATTAATTTAACTTTAACTTGTTTAAAATGCAGATTTTGGTCTATTGTGGCTCACACCTGTAATCAAGCACTCTACAAGACAGAGACAGGAGGATTGCTGCAAGTTCCTGGCCAACTAGAGCTATATAATGAATGAGATGCTGTCTTAGAAAGGAAAATTAAAAATAAAGCACAGATTTCATTTAAGTCCAGGATGTGGTACTAGTTTTGCATATGCACTGTGCACTAATATTTTGGAAGTTATCATGAGTATTAAGTGCAAGTTTTATTCCCTAAAACTTTTTTTTAATCGCCTAAATTTTATGCTCAGTGCTTCGACTCTAAAGACCTACATTGTATAGACATATGTATTTTAAGAGAATATAGAATGATTTGTTTTTAATTTTTGTATTTCACTCTTTGTTAAGTTTGAGAATTCTGAATACTGTATGTGATTCATTTATAAATGATGTTTGTCACTAAACTTACTAGTAGCAATTGTATGTCACTAGCTATGGCTAATTAGCAACCTTAAGAAGGATTTAATCTAATGTGTTAAGTACGATGACACACATTTATAATCCTAGTACTTGGGGAGCTGAGCCAGGATGATTATGAGTTAAAGACCAGTCTGGGCCAAATTGTTAGACTTTATCTCAAAAATCTCTAAACAGAACAACATGTTAAATAAATCACAAGCAATTTATGTAAGATAATATATATTCTTTCAGCTTCTGTTGCTCATTTTTTCTTAAGTTTTTGGTTGGTTTTTTTTTAAGATTTTTTTTTTGTGTGTGTGTGTGTGTATATTTATGTCTCTGTGTGGGTGCCAAGTCAAGAAGAATACTTCAGATCACCTGCAGCTGAAGAGCTGGGGTTATAGGCAGTTGTGAGTTGCCAGCGTGAGTGCTGGGAACCTGATTCTGCTTCTTTTAATCCCTGAGGTATCTCTCACCATACTTTGTCTAAACTTTCAGTTGATAAAATGGAAAAAGGCCTGTGAAATGGTTACAGGTACTTTTTAAGCCTAACAGTTGCGTTTGATCCCTGGACCTACTTTTTGCCCTTAGAGAACTTACGCTTCTTGAAAGTTGTCCTCCACATGTATGCCCATATACATGTGCAATAAATAGGTAAATGTGATAGGCTATAGGTTTTAAAAGAAAATGGAAACTAGAAAAAATGTCACTGTGCATGCATGCTTTACAGCTATATCAATTAAATTGGTATAATTAAAACACAACACTCTAGGTATATTATTTTCTTCCTTACAGCACAAATTTGCTTAAATTGTCCAGATACTTTTTCTTCCCCACACTTAAATATGTGTTTTGCAGTGTAGACTTAAGTCCCAGTTTTATAAAGCTGAATTGTCACTGAGATTATCAATTTATCATAACATAAAATTGACCTTATCACATAGAAAGTATTATTTTTTTATGTATATGAGTGTATTGCTTGCTTGTAGGTAAGTGTATACATGTTGTGTAATGCCTGAGGAGGTCCAAAGAGGGCACCTGGAACTGGAGTTATGGTTGTTAGGTGCCATGTGAGTGGTGGGAATCAAACCTGGGTCCCTGGGTCCTGTGCAAGAACAGCTAGTGCTCTTAACCATTGAGCCATCTCTCCAGTCACCCCCCCCCCCCCACGATTTTTATGTTTTAGCATCTACTCTTTGTTTGTTTGTTTATTTATTGTCTTTTTGAGACAGGGTCTCCTCTCTTACAGCCTTAGTTGGCCTGAAACTTACTATGTAGGCCAGACTGGCCTTGAATTCACAGATCCACCTACCTCTGCCTCTGCCTCTGCCTCTACCTCTGCCTCCTGATTGATATCAAAGGTGTATTCTACTAGGCCTGGCTTATTCTTTTTTGTTTATTTGTATGTTTGGGATGATAGATTTGTGCCAACACACCTGGATTTTTTTTTTTTAATTACACTTAATATTTTAGTTTGCATGTGGTGGGGGTTGGAAGTAGACATGGACATATTCCACAACTGGAATTTGAAGATCAGAAGAAAGCCTGTTGGATTTAGTTCTACCCTATGTGGCTTTTCATGACCAAACTCAGGTCATCAGACTTTGTGGTAAGTGACTTTACTCACTGAGCAATTGCGCTCATAACCCTCCCCACTCCCACCCCCCTTCAGTGTTTGAGACAAGGTCTCAGGTCGCCTAGGCTGTCCTCAAAGTCAGTAATTTGTTTAGGCTGGCCTGATCTTCCTGCCTCTATCTTGTAAAATGGTGAGTTTACAGGCATGCTCTACCATGCCTGAAAACAGTTTTCTTTTACATTCAGTATTTCACTTATTTCTTAGGTTTTTATTAACCATAAATTGTCACAGATTGAACCAAAATGTTGGAAGTGTGCATTTTGTTTTAGATTGCCTTTATTTTTGATGAACAGCCTTATGATCATTTATGTTACTCTACTATAAATCAGAAATCATTTGCTAAACGATCTCCTAATATTTTAGCTTTATTAGAATTTCACCACCCCAACCCCCTTTGGTGTTTTTGAGATAGGGTCTCCTTTGTAGCCCCAGCTGATGTGAACTTGCTCTGTAGATCAAACTGGACTTGATCTTACAGAGATCTGTGGGCCTCTGCCTTGAGAGTGCCTGGATTATTAGAGTTGTGCTCTAATAACCACACCTGGCTAGAATTGCTTATTTTAATTACAGATACCTAGATAATTCACAAAGGTATTGGGATCACAGATCTATTTTAGTATTGGCCATAAGTATTTCTATTTCATGTTTTGAAACAGTTTTAAATTTTAGTTTCTGTTTACAAAGTATTTGTAGATGAATGTATAATGATAACTCTTAAAAATGTTTTTACTTTCCATCTCCATTACATTGTTAACCATACTAAAATAAATCTTTAGTACCATGTGTCCTAGAGAAAGCTGAGGAACAGAAAATGTAATGTATGTGTGTATTTAAAAGAGAGGAGAGAGAACACTATGGTAACAAGTTACTTAGAAGGAAAATGCCAAGTAGGAAATACAGCTGCTCAGTAGAGAGCCAAAAGCTAGAGTTACTGAATGAATTGGCAAGAGTTTTAAGGGGAAATTTGATGAAAAGAACCTTGATTTCTTAAATGAGATGTGTTTTAGTGCCAATGACTGCATTTCGTGATAAAAAATATTTATGTCCAGAGGTGAAATAATTGGAGCTAATTGGTTGTCTTTGTACATAAAATTTATTTTAGGATATCAAAGTTATAAAATAGCAACTGTTTATTAAATTCGTACTGTATGTTTGAGAACTGTAGAGAGACAATAGAAGTATAAGAGATAAAGTCTTGACCCTGAGAAAGTAAATACTCTTGAAAAGTTAAAAAAAATTAGGAGGAAGAGTATGATTAATAATTGCTGTGGCAGACTTAGCAAGTTGCCTGAATTTGAAGATAGTAATAGTTGTGCCTGCAGTGGTCTGAAAGGGCTTTTTATAGGAGGAAAGAAGCCTTAAAAGGTGGGTAGAATTAAAGTAAGAGGGTAGGGCCATTCACTTATACAACATTTTTTGTGTACCTGCTTTGAATTCAAATTTGAATTTGAACTGAATCAGGCAAATTTTTCTGGGTATTAGGGATGGAGCTCAGTTGGTACTATGCTGGTCTAGCATTTAGGAAGCCCTGAGTTTCATCTCTAGCACCACCTAACTCAGGCTTAGTGATATATGCTTATAATCCAGCATCTGGGAGGTTGAGGCAGGAATATCAAAAATTCAAGAACATCATTGATTACAAAGCGAGTTTGAACCAGTCTGTGAGCTGCATGAGTTCAAGGCTAGTCTGGAATACATGAGACCTTGTTTCAAAAATAAAAGAAAGATACAGTCTTAGTCTAGGCAGTGTAGTGGGGGGAGATGTCATAAATAAATAAGTTAGAAATAAAGTGCTATTGGAATGTTAAGGGAATTGACTTAGGGGAATTACCATTGAGAGATAATGTTTTGAGGTATTCATTGAAAGATAAATAGGAATAGAATAAACAGAAACATACAGAATTTGAAAAAAAAAGTGTAATAATACTGAGGTGTTTGGCAAAGAGTGGCAGATGAAGTTGAAAAGGGATTGTTTATATACCAAGGCGAAGGGCTAAAATTTAATTTACAGAATAGCTTCTGAATGGTTAAGGATATAAGCCCTAGATAGAGTCAAACTGTCTGGCTTCCAAAATTAGCTCTACCACTGAATAACCTCATGTGGACAAGTTTTTAACATTCATGGAGTTTTAGTCTTGTCTATAAACTAGAGTCAGTATAGGTCTTACTGTAGAGGTGATAGGAGTGAGATTAATGAGGATACTACATATAAAGTATTACCAAAGAGCCTGGCCTGTCATTCGATTGGTACTGATTTAATAGTAGCTGTTACTGTACTGGTTTTGAAGATTTTTAAAGTAGAATAGTGATGCTATCTTTTTGAAAGCTAACTGGTGATAATTGTGTGAAACAAATTATAGGAGACAGAAGCTTAAATTCAGTTTCGTGATGTCAGTAGTGCAAGTGAGGGATGACCAAAGCATGAATTAAGAGAAAGAAAGAAACCAGATGATAGAGATTCTCAATAATAGGAAGTCGATGTGTACTGGATAAGTGATTAGGTGTAAAAATGAAATAAGCGGTAAGGGGTAATAATATGACTAAATTTTCCATAGGGATTGGTTAAATTGTGCAGTCATAGTTGAAAATAGAGATCGGATTTATAGATAAAAGACTAAGAATGAACAAATGGAGAAAGATCTTAAAATAACATTCATCAGCCTGGTAAGTATGTGCTCTGAAGCATGAGGATCTGTGTTCAGATTCCCAGTACCCACATAAAAAGCTCAGTAAGGAGAGGTCTGGATGTAACTTCAGTGCTGGGAAGGCAGAGACATGGTGGCTCTTTGGAGTTCATTAGTTGGCAGCCTAGCAGTAGTATTACTTAGTGCCAGATTTGGTGAGAGAGACTGTGTTTCAGAATATCAGGTGGAAGGAACCAGAGAGATGGTTCAGCAGTTAAGAGCACTTGCTGTTCTTTGAGAGGACCTAGGTTCAATTCCCAGCACCCACATGGCAGCTAACAACCATCCGTAATTCCAGTTCCAGGGGCTCTGACACGCTCTTCTGACCTCCACAGGATCTGCAAAACACAGGTGCACTTACATGCAGCTAATACAATCATACATAAAATAAAAGTAATAAAATATTTAAAAACAAAGTAATGAGGGCTGGCAAGATGGCTCAGTGAATAAAAGCATGTGCTACTCAAGCCTGATGACCTGAGTTCAATTTCCAGAGCCCACTTGGAAGGAAGAAACTGACTTTCCAGAGTTATCTTCTGATCTTCATTATGTGTACCATGGTACACTGTGGCGTGCACATGAACGTGTGTGATCACACACATAAACTAATACATAAAATTAAGTTGAAGAGCAGTCAAGGAAGACATCCAACATCAATCTCCATACTTATGTGCATGCAAGTTCATATGCTCCTGCATCTACATATGCACACACCCATATAAACATGTATGTACAACACAGCGTGTTTCTAGGCTGGGTGAGGTGGTGCACATGGCTTTAATTCTAGCCCTTGGGAAGCAGAGACAGGCAGATCTCCATGAGTTCAAGACCAGCAAGGGCTAAGTGGTAATACCCTATCTCAAAAAAGAAAAGAACTGGGTTTTCTTTTCTTTTCTTTTCTTTTTTTAGTTAATAAAGTATAGCCAGGGCTGGAGAGATGACTCAGTAGTTAGCACTAACTGCTTTTCAGAGGACTCGGATTCTGTTCCCAGCTTCCACACTGTGACTAACAGCTGTCTGGAATTCCAGTTCCAGGGGATCCACCACCCTGTCCTCTGTAGTCACTGCATGCATATAGTGGGCTCACATACATGTAAACAAAACAATCATACACATAAAATAAAAATAAGTAAAATATTAAAAGAATGAACAGCTGAACTGGGGAGATGGCTCAGTAGTTAAGAGCACTTGCTGCTCTAGCAGAGTACCAGGATTCAATTCCAAGCACTTACATGGTGGCTCACAACTCACAGAAACTCCAGTTCCACTGGATGTGATGCCGCCTTCTGGCATGTGCAGGCATTGCACACATGTAGTATGCTTAGGTGTACACAGGAAAGACACATAAAAATTAAAAGCAATAACCTATAGTGTTAGGCATGTGATACATACCTTTAATCCTAGTACTTTGGAGGTAAAGACAAAGGTCTGCAAATTCCATGCCAGCCTGAACTAAATAAGGAATATCATGTCTCAAAACAAAAAACAAGGGACTGGAGATGGCTAGGAGGTTATGAGAAAGTACTGCTTTTGCCCAGGACCCAAATTCAGTTCAGCACTCATGTCTGGTGACTCATACTGCCCTTACCGCTAGCTCCAAGAAAATCCAATGTCTCTGTTCTCCTGTGTACATACATATATGTACATAAAATAAATAAAAATATTTAGAAATCAAAGCAGAACTCCCTAAAACTTTTGAGCAAGTTAATCTGCCTATGGTTTGTTCCATTGAGGATGAATTAGATTTTCATTTTTTAAAAAATTACTTTTAAAATATTATTTTAATATTAATGTGTAAGAGTGTGTTGCCTCCACGCAAGTATGGAAACCTGTCATGCAGTGCTTGTGGAGGTCAGAAGAGGGCATTGGATCCCCTGGAACTGGATTTACAGACAGCTGTTAGCTGCCATGTGGGTGTTGGGAATTGAACCCAGGTCCTCTGCAAAAGTATCCGATGCTCTTAACTGCCCTTTAATTTTTTACATTTTATGTGTATGAGTATATTGCCTACATGTATGTCAATGCACCTGTGTCAGCAGTACCCACAGAGGTGAGAAAGTGGGTAGGATTCTGGAACTGGAGTTTCGGATGGTGGTTAGCCTTTATGTGGGATCTGGGAATTGAATCCAGGTCCCTGCAAGGGCAGCTAGTGGTCTTAACTGCTGAGCTATCTCCAGCCCCGTGTTAGATTTTTTTCTAGTAGAGATTAGATGATAAGAATTTGAATTAGTATTGAAAAATACAGATACAGAAAATTCAACAATGAAGATGTAAGGAAACTGAGAGAATTTAAACAGTCAGACTTAGATTCAGACCGGGAAATAGCTTAATGGTTAAGTATACTGCTTTGGCAGAGGACCTGAGTTCATTTTCTTGTACCCATATTGGGTAGCTCACAATCTCATGTAACTCTTAATTCCACAGGACCTAACATCCTCTTCTGGCCTCCATATACTTAGGCTCACATGTATATACATTAAATAAAATCTTAAAAGGTCTTGGAGTCCAGAAAGTAAAAATTAGCACCAAAAATTTAAATATGAGTTGACACTGAATGGATGAAGAGCCTACTGTTTGTTTTGTGTTTAAAAATATTTTTAAAAATTCATGTGTAGCAGTGTTTTGCTTCATATAGATATCTATATCTGATTGCACTCAACGAGCACTTCTGAAAATCATGTAGGACAACTATGGGAAAGGATTTTGCAAACCATAATGGTATTATGCATATAATGTATTGTCATTGCTGCATAAATTAATTTTAAGATACATAAATATTTTAGAAACTACTACATATTGCTAATTGAATAAAGTGTATCTTTATTCTAATCACTTGATACGTAGAGATGAAAGATATAATGCTGTTTGCTTCAGTGCACTCATAAGCTGCTAGGGAAGGCATGCAGTTGATGCATGCTATAATATAAGTATGCATCATGTGATATGCTATTTGGTCCAAAAACTAAAAGGATACTCTTAATGGAGCCTGGAAATATGAAAAGTTTCCAAGAATTGAAACACTAAAATGAGTTTTAAAGTCAAGGGGTACCTGGGTGTGGTGGCTCATGCCTGAAATTTTGCTATCCTGGAGGCTGAGGCAGGAATTCTATCTGATTTCAAAGCCAGTCTAGACTACATAGTAAATTCTAGATCAACCTGAACTAGAGTGTGAGACCCTGTCTTGATTCTCCCAACCCCAGTAAAGAGAAGTTAGACAAAAGATGGGAATATGTGCCCAAAACAACATGGTATGCAAAGTACAGAGCTTGTATGATATGGGTTTTTAATTTTTTATTAAATTAAATTAATTTATCTTGTCCTTTTGAGACAGGGTCTTCCCAAAGCCCCAGATGGCCTGGAACTTACTATGTAGTCCAGACTGGCCTCAATCTCAGATCTGCCTGCCTGTGCCTCCCAAGTGCTGGGGCTAAAGGTGTGCTGTGTGTGCCATCACACCCGACATTAAATTTTTATTTTACTTTCATGTGTATGGCTGCTCACAAATGTCTGTTTTGCTTACATGTATTTTAGTGTGCCACATGTATGCTTGGTGCCCATAAAGGGCAGAGAGGGCATCAGGTCCTCAGGAACTGGGTTTGATGGGTGTTACCTGCCATATGGGTTCCTGGAAACCAATCCCGAGTCCTTTGGAAGAGCAATAAGTGTTCTTAACCCATGAGCCATCTCTTCAGCTTCCTAACATGATGTAGGTTAAGAAATGAAAATAAGTTAGTGTCTAGAACATCGAATATGTCTAGAATGTGAGGTCATGGCAATAGATAAGGGTAAAAATATAGGCACATACTGGCTCAAGAGGGAGCTCATATGCCATGTTAAGAAAGAATTTCTGTTTTATGTAGTGAAACCAATCTGAAGTAGAATGTTGGCATTTGAATTTTAGAAAGAATATTCTGTTGGACTGGGAAGATTCCTCAGTCAGTAAAGTGCTTGAGGACCTGAATTCGGTTCACAGAACCCAAGCCAAATAAACTAGGTGTGCTGGTGTGCCTTTATCATCTCAGTCCTGGGGATGCAGAGACAGGTCCCCAGAGATGCCCTACCAGTCAACCTTCATAGTTGCCAGGCTAGTGAGAGACCCCAACTCAGAAAAACAAAAGGTGAGGGGCATAGAGATGGCTCAGTGGTTAAGAGCCATCTGAGGGCCAGAGTTGAGTTCTCAGCACCTACATGACGGCTCCAAATGTCTGTGACTCTAGTTCCAGGGGATCTGATGCCCTCTTTTGGCCTCTGCAGGCATCAAGCATCCACATCAACATCCATATATATTATATAACATATATAACATAATATATAACATTATATAACATAAATATAGGTAAATACTCATACACATAAAAACAAATAAATTTCAACAAAAGTGAGTGAGATCTATGTTTGTCCTCTATACCACCCCCCCATATATGCACGCACCCACAGAATATTTTGTAATATGGAAAATGGGCAAAATGGAAAAGATTGTAGTGATTAAGGAGGTGGGGAGAGCCTTTAATGTCTCTGATGACCAAATGAACTAAATCCAGAATCACTTTGTACTATTTGCTATGGCGCATGAGGAAGAAAGATTATCTAGAATAATCTGCAGATTAATTAGATAACTGTTTTGGTGATAGTTTAGATGGAAAGATATGGCATTTTTGTACTTTTTGGTGCATTAAGTTTACCAAATATATAGAACATACAAGTGGAGATATTTGATAGTTTTATATGGATCTGGAGTCTAGGAAGGGATCTAAACCGAAGGCATGATTTAGAAGTCCTCAAAATACAAGTATTAGTGCATATCTATAATCTCAGCCTCACTTGGGAGACTGAAGCAATAGGATTTCAATTTCAAGACCAGCTTGTGCTATATACCAAGATACTTGTCTTTAAATATTTGTGTTCGTGTCTTACTGGAAGCTATAATGATGAGTGAGATCACTAATTCATAGTATTCACCTAGTTTACATGAGAGGATGCCCAAGGACAGAACCTACTAGAACAAGGCTTGAAGTACAAGGCTCTAGAAGTAGTAGTTTAGTAGTTAGAGTGTTTGTTTAGCATGAAAGAAACTCTTGAGTTTGATCCCCAGCTCAACATAATCCAGGCATGGTGGTGTACAACGTAGTCTCAGCACTTGGAGGGAGTGGAGGTTGGAGAATAATGAGATCAAGGTCATCGCTGGCTACATAAGTGAGTTCAGGGCCAACTTTAATCCTAGCACTCCAGAAGCAGAGGCAGAGGCAGTAATTTGAGGGTACCTTGACTCCCATAGTGAGTTCCAGGCCAGCCAGGGAACTGTCTCAAAAAATTAAAAGATAAAAGAATGGAGAAGCCCATGAAATGTGCCTATGTAGTTAGGTATATGACCAGAAAGATAAAAATAAAGCCAGTTGAGTAATTTTGAGAACCCAAGAGAAGAAAGAATTAAAAAGTAAGAGGAATGGAGTAGAAGTCAGATAAATGAGGAATGCTGATTGCTGGGAAGTGCCAAGGACTAGCTAAAGTGAAGACCATAAATTTGTAGCATAGATCAGTGATTTTGACAGTTTTAGACTTAGCATCTAACTCTACAAGCTAAGTTATCTGTAAATTTGGATTTTGCCTGTTAAGAAGTGTGGAAGGACAAAACATTCCAGGATATTTTTTAAGTGGCCAGATAATGGAATAACTCATAAAAATTAAAGGTAGCCGAAAAGAAGTTGGTAAGAAGAGACTCCTGAGCTGGTTTTGGTGGCACACGCCTTTAATCCTAGCACTTGGGAGGCAGAGATTGGAGATCTCTGTGAGTTCAAGGCCAACCTGGGATTCGTGTGTGTGTGTGTGTGTGTGTGTGTGTGTGTGTGTGTGTAGTGAATTCAAAGCCAGTCAAGCTTATACCAAGTACACCAAGACTTTTTAAATCAGGTTTTTAATGATTTGTGTGTGTGTGTGTGTGTGTGTGTGTGTGTGTGTGTACACATGCCCACAGAGGCAAGTAGAGTATGTTGGATCTCTTAGAGCCAGAGTTACAAGTATTTGTGATCCACTTGATAGAGGTGCTGGAATCAGAAGTTCTGTCCTCATGATAAAACAAGTGCTCTTATCTACTGATCTCTTAAGCTTCTCACAGTTACTTGAGTTTCTCCCTTCCCCCTCTTTCTTTCCATTTTGCAGTTCCCAGGCTGGAGCGCTCCCAGGCTTTCTGAAGTGGAGTGGTAACTGCTGAACAGAGTTCAGGCCTCTCAGTTCTCTTCTTTTGGTCTTTTTGAAGTAGGGCTTCCCTGTAACCCTAGCTGGCCTGAAAGTCACAGAGATCCACCTGCCTCTACTTCCCAGGAGCTGAAATTAAAGGTGTGCACCACCACGCCCAGCTGCCTCTTAGTTTTAAATAAGTCATGCATGCATTTGGATGTTGACAATGGAGGAAGCATGTAAGCCAGGAACTTGAGTTTAGGATTGCTGTGAGAAAACACAAAAAATTAGTAAAAGACAGGGACATGGGTCAAGGGTAAACTAGCTAAAAGGCATGATTCTTAGAGGAAGACATTTCTGTTTTGGGCCTTGATGGAGTGATGACATGAAGAAATTACAGTGGAGAGCTAAAAGAAATTTGAGTAGTAGACCATGGAAAAACAAGCAGTATCCATCTTGATAAAGGATTTTCCTTTAGGAGAACCAAGATTGAAACTAGAGAGATAAGCATTTTGTGAAGAGCTGGTGTGTGTAAGGGAAAAAGTTAGTTTGGGCAGGGGTTGTTTGTTATTTTTCCTTATAAGAGGAATTCTGGAGGCCTCAGTGAAGATGATTGGGAGGGGAGTGAAGCCAGATAAAAATGTATGAGAAAAAGGACTATAGAAAATTCAGAAGCATGGAAATTATTGGCTATCTTGAACATTTGTCAAGGATGGCAGTGATAGAAAGCACAGCCTCTCTAGCTGCAAAACAACACTTTATATAACTTTTTTTCTCTCATTATATTTGTTAAAACTTTAAAATGCTGGTTTGTGAAATTCCCTATTCTCCACTTTCAGTGTTATGTTGATGGCTTTCATTGAATCTCATCTGTGAATTAGTGGCATTTCTCTACCACTCTACCCATACATGTTCCTTAAAGATACTCCAGCTGGTTTTGAAAGTATGTCCTGTTTTGGAAAAAAAGAAGAGAAACAAAGGTTCATAGATAACTAGTTAATTGATAATGGTGGTAGTTTGTACCTTTTTTTTTTTTTCAGGTGAATAATGATATGCTGGTTTTTGGTTTAAAAAGTGGCAGCACCTCAGTGTGACTTGCCACAGAGCATTCATGGTGTGTGTGAGAATAAGTAGTACTGCTCTGTCTAGCTGAAGGTATGGGGGGTTGGGTCTTCAGGTGGGTGTTTTGGAAGTTCTATACTTTATAAACAGAATCCATCCATTAGAAAAATTATGTTTTTTTTAGGAGGAATGCATGATCTAAAATTCGTCGTCTAGCTACATGTGATTTACACATGCGCCTGTAATTCAGCACTCAGGAGGATCAAGGGCTCAAGGCCATCATGTGGAGGCCACATAGTGAATTTGAGGCAAGCTTTGACTACATAACACCTTGTCTCAAAAAGATGAAAAAATAGAATGCAGCATTTAAAATAAAAATAGTACCCCTTTTCCTGATAAAAGTCTTCATCTGAACAGGAACATATGATATCCTGATCTTAGAAATTTGTGTTTAAGGCATATTTAAACCTTTTTATTTTTATAATGTCTCCAGAGTAACTCTGATATAATTGGTTAATCAGTTCATTAAAATCTTTTAATTTTTTATATAATTGGTTAACTGATGAAGCAGTTTTATTATCTATAATAGTTCATCTTTGATGATGAATGTGTTTTAACTGAGGTTTTTATTAGAAACTTGGCATATTATATTTGAAGGAACAAAATGTGTTAAAAAAATTTGCATGTATTTTTTGTGTATGGGAGGGGCATGTGCTTGGAACAGCAGGAGTGGATTCTCTCTTTCCACCATGTGGTTTCCAGAGATTGAATTTAGCTCATCAGTCTTGGTGGCAAGCATCTCTACCCCTTGAACCATCTTGCTGACCCACAAAATGTGCTTTAATACTTTGTTCCAGAGTAAAAGACCAGGGGAATCAGTTTGTTTCTAGTGAAGGTAAAATAAGCAAGTTTAGGTTTTGCTTTACTATTGAGAGAGTGGGAAGTGAGGCCTAGCGATGCAGTTATTGAGAGTGCTTATGTAGCATGGTGGGTGATGGGAACCATGGCATTTCCCAGAACTGTGAGTTGAGGGAAAGCAGAGGGATTATATGATTTCAAAACTTTGGAATGATTAGCATCCTTCTGCCTTAGTTCTTACCTCACTTTTTTTTTTTTTTTTAAGACAAGGTAATGGCCAAGGTAATTGTCTCAGATTCATTTTGTAGCTGAGGATGACTTTGAATTCCTGTCTTCCCTAGCCAAGTACTAGGATTCTAGGTGTGTACTACCATGTTTAGTGTATGTGGTGCTGGGAGTTGAACCAGGATTTTATATGTGCTTGACAAGCATTCTACCAACTGATCTACTTTTTTTTTTCTTTCTTTGAGACAGGGTCTTACTGTATAGGCCTGATTGACCTGCAGGGAACTAGAGATATAGACTAGGTTGCATTCAAACCCATAGAGATCCCCCTATGTCTGCCTCCTCAGTTTTTTACCTAAATATGAGAAGATGGTTATTTTTCTCACTTAAATAATTAATATATTTCTAGCTCACTCCCAGTTTTTAGTTACTATAATTTGAAATGTAAAGAAGCATTTGGTCCTTTGTAGTATATCCATATTCTATAATAAAAAGAGGTAGCTGCCTTATATTTGAATCTGTGTATGTATGTATGTGTGTGTGTATGTGTATGTATTCATGTGTGGAAGACATGAATTATATGGGTGGAAGCCAGAAAAACACTTCAGGTGTCATTTTTTCCTTGTAATCTTCCCATCTAGTTTTATTGTTCTTTCTTCTTGTTAATAACATTGTTCTAGTTTGCATATCTGTTGCCACAATAAAAGACTGACCAAAAACTTGGGGGAGGAAGGATATATTTCATCTTAAAACTTACAGTCAGTCCATCACTGAGGGAAGCCAGGACAGAAACTCCAGGCAGGAACCTGGATTCAGGAACTGAAGCAGAAACCATAAGGGTCGCTGCTTACTGGCTTGCTTCTCCTGGCTTGTTCAGCTGCTTTTCTGTCTTAGACAGCCCAGGCCCAGCTGTGCAGGGATGGCATTGCCCACAGTAGGCCAGGCCCTCCTTACATTCGTTAGCAATCAAGAAAGTGCTCCAAAACACATGGCCACAAGCAATATGATGGATAAATTCCTTAACTGAGGTCACCTTCCCAGGTGACTTTCTACTTTGTGTCAAGAGACAAAAACTAGCACAGTCATGTATTGTGTGTGTGTGTGTGTTTGTACCTGTGTGTATGCGTACATGCCACAGTGTGGAGGTCGGGGACAATTTGTGGGAATGGGTTCTCTCCTTTCACCATGTTGGTTTTAGGGTTCAAACTTAGGCCGCCAGGCTTGAAGGCAAGCTTCTTCTCCTGCCTAGCCATGTCCCTGGACTCCCTTATTTTAGGGGACAGGATGTTTCATTGGGACCTGATGTATACAGAGCTGGCTATGGTGGCTGGCCAGAGAGCCCTAGGGATCCATCTGTTTTTACCTCCTTAACCCTAGGATTACAAGTGAATGCCACCACACCTGTTTTTGTTTGGTTTTGGTTTGGGTTTTTGAGACAGGGTCTCCCTGTAACCACAGTTGGCCCAGATCTCAGAGATCCATCTGCCCCAGCTTCTGCCACCACGCCCAGCCCTCACACCTGTTTTTTTTTTTTATGTGAGTGCTAGGGCGCAAACTCAGGTCTTTCATGCATTTTACCAACTGAGCTATCCTCCTAGTCCCTCAAATTTTTAATGTACACTTCTTTCTTGCTTTATTTTGAAAATGAAAACTAATAAGGAAACTTGATTTTTAAAAAATATTTTATGTGTGTGTGTTGTCTGCATGTGTATAAATGCATTCATGTCATGCAGTGCCTGTGGAAGTCAGAAGAGGATATCAGATTTCCCTGGAAGTGGACTCATGGATGATTGTTAGCTGCCTTGTGGATTCTGGGAATCGAACCTGGATCCTCTGCAGGAGCAGCCAGTGTTCTGAACCACTGAGCCATTTGTCCAACCTCAGTAAACTTGATTTTAAATGCATAGAATATACCTGTTGCATTCATGTAGCAAATTTTCCTATGTATATAATCTTTTTTTAATTAAGAAATTATTTATATATATTTCATTGTGTATGTGTTTTGCCTGCATGTAAGTGCACATATACATGCAGTGCCCACAGAGGCCAGAAGAGAAGGCATCAGATTCCCTGGAACTACAGTTAGAGATTGTTGTTGGCTACCACGTGCTTGCTGCAGATCTTGTAGGCCCTTTGCAAGAGCAACCAGTGCTCTTAACTGCTGAGCCATCTCTTCAGTCCCCCTATGTATATAATCTTAAAATTGTGCTTACCTTATCATCAAAAGATTTCATAGGAAGGCCTGGTGGTTCATTGACTTTGAACTTGATAGGCAGCCAAGGCATGGTGGCTGATCTCTGTGAGATTGAGAGCAGCCTGGTCTGCATAGGGTGTTCCAGGTCAGCTAGGGCTCTAGGGAGACTGTATCCAAAAATAATAAATAAAAGACTTCATGAGACAGGCCTGGTGGCACACACCTGTAATTAATTCTAGGACTTGAGTGGTAGGAGGATTACCTCAGGTCATCCAGGCTACTTATACACTTGGTTATTACTTGTGGAAATCATAAATCTATACCACAGGACTGGAAAACTATTTCATTAGTAAGGCTAGTGGGAATTTTAAGGTAAATTTAATAGTGAAAGCACTTTATAAATACTAAAAAGTGACTGTACAGTAAATTAGATTAAAGTGAAAATGATTTGCTTTTGAAAGTGTTATCTAATGGTCAGATGCATTGATATTACAGGTATACATAAAGACAGAATGAAGTATATGAATCATGAGTAGGAGAAAAAAGCAGTATTTCTAAATTACAGTGAATTGAATGAAGGCAATAAAATAAGTTAAATTTCATAGGTAAGCATTTGGCTTTAGTTTTATCTGCATCTCTAAAAGTTGATCAGAAAACGTTGTTTTTATGTTCTTATTAAGACCACAGCACCCACATGATGTTTTTTAACTGTAACTCCAGTTCCAAGGAATCTGTTGCCTTTTTCTGTCCTCTGTGAGCTTTGCATGAGTGACATGGGTCCACTAACAAAACATGTGGGCATAACACTCATACACATACAATAAAGTAAATAAATCAAAAAATTCAAGAAACAAAGGTATGTAAATTTAGGTGGGTGAGCCATCTTAAAGTTCCAAGGCCAAATTCTTGCTGGCAAGAATTGAAAGTTTTATTTACAAAATAATTTCTTCCATAAATAATCTGGATTCAGAACAAGTAGTCCAGTTAACAAAAACCTTTTTTTTCCTAGTTGGTGTTTTATTTTTCTTAACACTTTAAATCATCTACTTCAGAAAATGAAACTCCTTTTAATGCGTACCCATGTACCCCACTTCCTACCTTGCTATTAGGAAACCTTTTCACATTGCAATATTGAGAAAATATTTGTGAAATTGTGTAAAAATAAAAGAAAATTAAATCTGCATTAGCTAAAAGCAAACAAAACCAAACTCCCATAAAACTGTGGAGGATGGGGGCCAGAGAATAGCTCTGCAGGCAGTACACTCTTATATATAAACATCATAAATATTATATAAGAAAAAGAACATGGAAGATGGGCTGGCAAGTTTGCTTAGCAGGAAAAGTACTTGCTACCCAAGCCTGGTGACCTGAATCGATCCCTGGATCCCATGTGAAGGTGAAAGGGGAGAATCAACTTCTGACCTGCACCTGTGTTGTGGTACATATACACATACAGACACAGTAATAATAATGATACTATGGAAAACCACCTTATTTGGGATTTCTTTATTCAGGCTTATGTAGTGGTAAATTATATTTATTATACTTAATTAGAGAATAATACAGTAATATTTTAAGTTCTGTTGCCAGTTTTTTTCTTGTTTTGTTTTGTTTTGAGACAGGGTTTCCCTAAAGCCCCAGCTGGCATGTAACTCACTATTTATGTAGACCAAGCTGGCTGATCTGCCTGGATTTGCCTCCCAAGTGCTGGGAATAAAGGTGTGCACTACCATCCCTTCTCCAAAAATATTTTGCCATAAAGAAAAAAAGCATTAGTTATCCTGGTTACTTAGTCTTATCGAATACTTCAGTTCTCTAATCATTCTCATGAAAGAATATGCTGTATATAGCATTTTTATTTATTATTGCCTTTTTAAAAAAAAAGTTTGGAGTATTTGGGATTGCTTCTAAGGCCTCAGATGTGTAGGGATAGCACTCTTATCAATGAGCTCTATCCCTACCCCTATATAGCTAGTCTCTCCTTTTCTCTTAATTATTTATCTGCTTTATTTATTTATTTTTAGTCAAAGTCTAATGTAGTTTAGACTGACCTTGAATTTGCTAGGTACCCAGGGATTGCCTTGAACTAGGATACTTCTGCCTTCATTTCTTAAGGATTACAGGCATGTGCCACTATGCTCAACTCTCACCTTATATAGATGAATAAAAAGTATTATATAGTATAGTAGGAAGTGCTGAGTTTTATCCCCAGACCACATAAAGAAAGTAATACAGTTTTCCTTTCTAGGAAAAAAAAATAACACTTCTACCCCATAAATGAAGAAACAAATACTGCCTTTTACTTAATTTTACAATTTTTATTCATTTTTCTTTCTCTAGATCCAATTACTAGTTCTTATATTAATATATTGTTAATGAATTTTTTTTTTAAATTGCAGCTGTACCTTTTCCCCCAACACATCGGTTGACATCTGAAGAAGTATTTGATATGGATGGGATACCCAGGGTTGATGTTCTGAAGAACCATTTGGTGAAAGAAGGTCGGGTAGATGAAGAAATTGCACTTAGAATTATTAACGAGGGTGCTGCCATACTCCGGAGGGAGAAAACTATGATAGAAGTAGAAGCTCCAATTACAGGTAAACTTGCTTGTTTTGGACATTATTCAACCATTATTTAGTTGCCTGGAGATAAAGCTGTTTCCCTTTTAGTCTTATTATATATTGAATAATATTACATGGACATTATTATCTTGATTTTTGCAAATTATTTTCTGTACTTAAAAAGGTTTTTTCTGGGCCTGGAGAAATGGCTCAGTGGTTAAGAGCACCGATTGGTCTTGCAGAGGACCTGTGTTCAGCTTTGTACCCACATGGTGGCTAAGAACCATAAACACAAGTTCCAGAGATCCAACCCCGTCTTCTGACCTCCGTGGGCATTGCAAGTCACAGGTGCACTTATATACATGTAGGCAATACACTTATACACATAAAAAATAAGAATAATAAAATATTTCAAAAAAGATTTTGCCTCTCTTTCATAAATGTACATGAAGTTAGTCCAATATGCTTTTATGAAGGTTTCATCAGTTGCATTGGCCATACTTCAGTTTGATTCAACACTTACTTTGCTTTTTAATCATTAATGCAAATACTTAGATGTCATGTCAGACACCTAAAGTGATCATTACAGGTCATTGAAAAGTACTGAGTTGAAGTAGAGGTTTTATTGCCAACATTATAATTTTGTCATCCTATGTCTTAAATGCATCCTTAGCTTCTTAAAGAGGAGCTTTGTAAATTTAAACCAAAAATTTTTTATTGACCACAAATCTTATTATTTCTGTTAACATCTTGTTCAAGCTCATGAACACATGTACACTTGGTTAGATTATCATCCTTATCACAACTCTTCTAGGCCATACGTTTTCAGTACTTCTTGGTGGTGTTTATACTATTTCATGGTAGAAAAATTAGAGTTTAAGTAATATTTGTTAATTCAGAGACTTTTTTTTTTTTTCTTCATATCTTCTTGTTTCAGTGTGTGGTGACATCCATGGCCAATTTTTTGATCTGATGAAACTTTTTGAAGTAGGAGGATCACCTGCTAATACACGATACCTTTTTCTTGGTGATTATGTGGACAGAGGTTATTTTAGTATAGAGGTAATAACCATATATTGTCATTTGATTTACTGTTGTTAACATAGATTATTTCTATCCTAGTACAATAATTCCCTAAATGTATTTGTGTTGGGTTCTTTTTAATACCTCTGTATGTCCTGAAATTTGTAGAAAAAGCTATTACTTATTCCTCTTCTTTCAAATCATTTAATTAATTTTCTTTGTATTATTCTTTATAGTTTACCATTTTTCCCCCAGAGGAAATTATGAGCAGACTAAGATATCTTTATTATTTTATTTTCTCATGGTTTTAAGAAGCTAATAATGTTTATTTATATATTTATCTCCTTGCCACTAAAGGCATTAAACTATGTGAAAAAAGATTAAATTCTCTTTGATAGAGGTATTTTATAATTCTTATATTGCTTAAACTTTAGAATGTTTATGTCACCATGTAGCTATTAAGTTCCAAATATATCTAAAGCTATTTCTTTATATTTAAAGAGGCATTAAAATGACCTAGTGATCATTACTTAACAGATGATTCTATTGCTCATTTTCTCTTCTAATTATATGAAGTGTGGCAAACATAGATCAGCTTGTATTTTAAAATGTATGTATCTCTCTTTTCCTGAAATGAAACGGGACCATATTAAAACATTGTTCTTTAACTTGCATTCTAAACTTATCTGTATACTCTGAATGTCTTTACAAATCAGTAAACATAAATCTGTAGCATCATTTTTAATAGCTGCATTGTTTTCCATTGAATAAACAAACCATAATTTCTTGTTGTTAGTTATGGTTTCCTTTTTTTTCTTCTTCTATACAAGCAATGCCTCATAGGGCACTTTATTCATACATTTCTGCATATTTGCCTTATTATTTTTATAGTATAGTTTCCTGGGTAGGCTTGCTGAGTCAAAGCTCTATCAATAAATAATTATGTTACACATTTAATATGTTCCAACTAGGTTCTAAGCACTTAACAGATATTGACAGATATTAATTTAATCTTCATTATTATGAGGTAAGTACTATTACTTTATCCATTCAATAGATGAGGAACCTAAGGTTTGAAGTTAAAATAACTTGACCAAAGTCCTATAGTTAAGTGACAGGCAATTTGACTTTAAGCTTGTGCTTTCAATCACCTGTTCTGATAGGTGTTGAGTCAGTCCTCTTACCTGGCAAATTTGTACACTATTTACTCATACTTATATCCGATTTTAAAAGGTTTTAGCATACTACATTTCTAAGGTGTTCTAGGATTCTCAGTATGATTGGGAACTGTGCATCCTATCTATTTTGCCTCCTTTAGAAATTTTATTATCCTGGGTTGTCCTTCCCATTCATAGTTTCGGTATCAGATCTTGTAAGCTTCTCAGATTTATCTCAGGACTTTAAGAAAAATCAGAAAATGGCCCTTTCTAGGCAAGTTTAGGGGTGATTGATAAAATAAAAAAATAAACCTTGGTTGGTAACTGATAAAAGTTGTTTGGTAGCTTAATAAATAACACATTTACTGTAACAGAAGGAAAATAGCAAAGAATCAAAACAAGCAGTTGAATTTTAGGAAGTATTTTCTTCCGTTTTTTTTACCTTTCTCTTGTGAATAAAACAAAGATCTGAATAATTATGTATTTCAGTGTATTTGGTAAAGACAATTTTTTGTTTGATTATGTAAACCATGTTTATTTCTACATGAAATAGTCCTCTTTTTCCCCTTAACCAAATCAGTAAGTCTTCTTATGTTAAATCTAGAGAAATATATGTATGCAAAATGATGTTTTTAATATTTTTTATTATAAAAATTGTATTTTCTCTTAATTGGATTAGATAGTATTTTATGCAAGGAAACATTCATAATCAACCAAGCAAACATAAAATTTGGCCTTTTGTTAGTGTGGCATACTGCTTAAGGTTAGAAGATCAAAATCCTATCTTATTATTTAAAAACTTTGTGATTTTGGGTGTTATGCTTATAGCTTTAGTTTCCATATTTGTAAAATAGAGGTAATTTTACAATTGCTTTTTGACCTTTTTGGCTAAGATCAAATGGAGATACTATAGTGTACTTGAAGACTAAAAGAAACATTTTTCTTTCAGAAAAAATTTTAGGCACTCTAGTGCTCAGCACATTGTAAGTAGTCTATAAATGTTAGCTATAGTTATTTTTTACATTATTATATTTACTAATATACTTAGGAAGAACCCACTTTGCTAAGCTATATCAAATCTGTAAATCTAAAGCTCTTACTTGATTTATTGATTCAACAACTATTCATTGCTTCATTTATTAGATACTTTTCTAGGGTAGAGAATCAGAAACAGGAATAATGAACTCTGATTTTACGAAGCTTGTATCTTAGTAAGGACTAAGGAATGATAATAAAGAGTAACAGAGTTTGTAAAGGTAATAGAGTTAAAGAAGCAAAGATCAACTTAAGTAAAAATACAAGATAAATTCATTGGAAACATTTTCTTTTACAGTGTGTCTTATATTTGTGGGTTTTGAAGATTCTGTACCCAAGCACATTATTCCTTCTGAGAGGCAACCATGAATGCAGACATCTTACTGAATATTTTACCTTTAAACAGGAATGTGAGTACTTTCAGGAGAAAAATTTTTTACTTCCTCTGTGTTCTTTTGAGATTATATGGCTAGTAAGAGTTATGAAGTGAACACTTTACTATATAACATGTAAGAAGAACAGATTTTTTTTTTTTTAAGATTTATTGGGGTTAGAGATAGATCAGGAATTAAAATCATGTTTTGTGCTTCAAGATGCCCTGTGTTTGATTCCCAGCACCCACATCAGGCAGATCATAGCAGCTTGTAACTCTGTCACTGCACTTATATGCAATCAACACAGACACACATATATACACATAATTAAAAAATCACAATAAAATAAAACAACAAAGGGACTAGAGAGCTGACTTGGTGGTTAAGAGCACTGGCTACTCTTGCAGAGGATCTGAGTTCAGTTCCCAGTACTCACACGGCAGCTCACAACTGCCTGTAACTCCAGTTCCAGAGAATCCTGGTCTCTGAGGCTACATATGGTACACTTTTATGTATGCAAAATACCCATACTCATAAAATACAAATAATGAAACTCACTATGTAGAATAGGTTGGCCTAAATCACAGAGACCTGCCAGCCTTTGCTTCCCCATCCTGGTCTTCATAGCAAGATCCAGGCCAGCTCAAAAGACCCTGTGTAAAAAAACCTAGAAACACATACATACACACACACACAAATAATTATTTTTAAGTGTTAATTTCTTTATCTTTTAGGTAAAATTAAATATTCAGAAAGAGTCTATGAAGCTTGTATGGAAGCTTTTGATAGCTTGCCCCTTGCTGCACTTTTAAACCAACAGTTTCTGTGCGTTCATGGTGGACTTTCACCAGAAATACATACACTGGATGATATTAGGAGAGTGAGTATACTATTAAAGTTGATTCCTACTCATGATTCTTTTTTGATTACAGAGTAAAAGCTTCACATTTATCTTCACTGGCAAAATTAGGTAACAATAAAAATATACTAATTAATAGTCTTATTTCAAGAAAATTGCCTTTGACCCTTGAGAACAATGTAGTATGAACTGTATTCAAAACTGATATAACTTTCCTTTGTGCATTCTGTCCTCATTTGATTAGTTATTTTTGTTGTTTCTTTTTTTTTTCCCCACAGTTAGATAGATTCAAAGAACCACCTGCATTTGGACCAATGTGTGACTTGCTGTGGTCTGATCCTTCTGAAGACTTTGGAAATGAAAAATCACAAGAGCATTTTAGTCACAACACAGTTCGGGGATGTTCTTATTTTTATAAGTAAGGAAAAGTATCCAAGATTAATTTAATTTTAGTTATTTAAAATAGATTTTGCTTCATACAAAAAAAAAATATTTCATTTACTCTTTTTCCCCTACAGCTATCCAGCAGTGTGTGAATTTTTGCAAAATAATAATTTGTTATCGATTATTAGAGCTCATGAAGCTCAAGATGCAGGGTAAGAATTCTGTTTCCCTGACCCAAATTAACACCTTGAATACAAATCAAACATAGTAATCATGATTGATGCTTTACGATGCATATTAAGCTATTTGTTTTGCAGCTATAGAATGTACAGAAAAAGTCAAACTACAGGGTTCCCTTCATTAATAACAATTTTTTCGGCACCTAATTACTTAGATGTCTACAATAATAAAGGTAAGATGTTGTTGATAAAAAAAAAAAAAACCTGTTGTAAACAACTTAGCATTTTAATTTATTAAAAAAAAAAACATAGAAAAGGGGCATTGTTTGAAACTGTCCAAATCTCATAAAATACTAAGATATAAGGGAGGGGAGAGACCAAGAAATAAAATTCAAAATGTAAAACCAAGTCAATGTAATTATCTTGCTCACAAAAGTCATTTTATGAGAGTGCTCTGAATTAAGCAAAATCATAAGTGATTTTTCTTAAACTCCCCTTTCTTAAATCTTCTCCTTATGATTGAAAGAATGTTGTCATGTTTGTGTGAAGCTGCTGCTGCTTTCACCATTGTCTTTATTTGCACTGTCCCCTTATTTAGTTTATCCTGTTGCTTGTTTTATGTTTACTGATACAATTTACCCCCTTTCCTTATTTTCTTTGTCCTAGCAGTCTTTGCCCTAAGATTTGTATTTGAGCTTTTCCCCCCTAATCTGCTCTGATCTACTTTCAGAGATAGTCTTGCTTTTATTTCCTTTGTTTTTTTTTTCTTATATCTTCTATTCCAGTGGCTTCCATTTCTTCTTCTTCCCTCTGAATTTGATCTCACTTATAAAGATTGGATTCATTTTATTCTGAACATAACTTAAGACTGAGAATGCCTCCAGATCTTAATCTAGTTAAGTATGTTCCAAGGACATTGAAAATGAGATGGGGGTTTACGTAGTTCACATCTTCAGAGGAGGAAATTAAGAAGCCAGCTCCTATTCTGTCTTGACATGTCTGGAATTCAGTTGACTGTTTCATAGCTTCACAGTCAGATTTGAGTAGATGAACCAGGAGGAAAACAAAAACAAAAACAAAAACAGGTTAAAGACTTAAAAGTAGATTTAGAAAGATAATGAGATCATTGCTATATATGGGTTATGGTGTAAGCTTGAAAGAGGAGCAGAAGAGTTTTTGATGATGGTTAAAAACTTAAAATGTTTGTCTGAGATCAAGCAGCATGCTAAATAATTTTGACACAGAACAGTCTATAAGAATTTGTAGATAGCAAATGAAATATGGCTTCACTTTTGAAAAGGGGCATATTTAAATTTTGACTATATTCTCAAGAAAAGAATTGATTGCTACATTGAACTATCTACTAGCACTCCATTTCCTCAACTGTATTTTTTGTTTGTCAGTATTTAAAGGAGTGCTCAGTTGATTACTATCTTACTGGTTGTTCTTTGTCAGTTTGACTTGGAGCTAAGGCATCAGATTTTTTTTGTACTTAAGACTGAAATTCAAACTGTTGAGCCTGTCTCGTCAGAATCAAATGTCTTAGTAGCTCTGACCTGTACATGAATAACGTTAATGATTTGATTGCTTACTAGAATGGGCATATTTGTAATGTTTCATTCCTATCTATAAGGCAATTTTCTAGTTTTCCTTTGTTTCTCTTCTCCTTTAAATGAAGTCTGAAAGGTTGATATCTGCCCATGTTTTCTGAGGCTAACCATAAAGTATTTTTTATTTAAAATGGAAATTGTATACAGGAAACATGCCTATTAAATTAGTAAGTGATAGTATGTAGCAGGATTACTTTAGGGTTTGTATTCCAATATCAAATATTGGAATTTAACATCTCCATTTCAGTGCCTTTCATTAAAATGAAGAAGGAAAAAAAAAGATAAATAATTTTCCTGACTTGAACAGGCTTCTGCTGCTCTATCCTACCATAATGATGTCCTTTTCCATCCCAGATCCACAGTAGCAGGCAAATTGGTCATGAACTGAAATCTCAAAATTATGAGCCAAAATAAACCTTTCTTCTTTTTAAGTTAAAAGAAAATCATGTGATTATTATATTTATAAAACATTTTTTACTGTTTATATGGTTTCATGTAAAATGCATTTCCTAATCTTAAAACAAACTTCTAAGCTAGACAGAGTGGACATTTTGCTTTTGCTTTATATATTAACAGTTGAGTTAAATGATCATGTATTTCATAGTTAGTACATGATATACTTCAGATTTGAATTGAACAGTTTTAATCCCATGTTCCATAAAGTAATATAACCAGTGACTTAAATTTATGTAGGTTAACATAATATCAGATTATTGAAATTTTAGAAAGATATCTAGAATTTAGGTAAATATGTAACCTTTGATCAGTTAGTTACAGTACATTATTTTTCTGGTATTTCAATATGATTTTTTTTTTAATCTTTTTGAGATGGTCTCCCTGTAGCCCCATGTGGCCTAGAACTCTATAGAGATCGGCCAGCTTCTGTCTCGCAAGTGCTGGGATTAAAGGCATGTGCCATCACACCCGACCCTGACTTTACATACATCAAGTAAAATTTTTCTTTGAATTAGTTTCACCTGACTTCATATACTGAATAAAATAAACACATTTTTATACATCAGAATTATAATCTTCTAAATTCATGAGTTTTTTTGTTTGTTTGCTCTGTTGCCATTTATCTATCTTTTCTTAATAGGTTGCCTGCAGCTAAAAGGATCATCTTTAATTCCTCAATTTTATGAACTTTAAAAACCTAGAAAATTGCCCATTGTCATTCTGTGTTTCCTTGAAAATTTGATTTTCAAAATTTTGGATTTTGTAAAAGTGCATGTTCATCATTTGATTATAAAGTAAAAGAAATTTTTGGAGAATCTGGCAATTTCATTAATAATAAGTAAATATTCTATATAAAATATGTTAAGAATAAATTTGTGTTTAGTGCAAAAAAATTAGTTCCCATCTCCTGCTATCCCAGATTCTACTTCCCTTCCATCTCCCTTCATTTTAAAAAGATATTTTTGTGCATTTATGTATTTTATACTTTTCAGGCTTAAGACACATCGTTAAATTGACATTCAACTTATCTTGCAGCTGCTGTTTTAAAGTATGAAAATAATGTGATGAATATTCGACAGTTTAACTGTTCTCCACATCCTTACTGGTTGCCCAATTTTATGGATGTCTTCACATGGTCTTTACCATTTGTTGGAGAAAAAGGTATGACTTTTATTTTTTTTTTAAAGAATTATTTATTACTGCAACATTTACTCCAGTTTACTATCATAGGCACATACTTACTAAAGGAAATTGGTGTCTGGCTTCACTCTGATTACAGCTCCACTTGTGTCTGTGGGTGTGGATATGACAGCCTCAAAGATATTTTGGTTCGATGTTTACAGCCCCCATGTGAGTGTGTCTGGGGGACTGGGAGAAGACTTATAAATAGCCTGATGTTGTCTTCAGCTGTTGGGTTTTCTTTCTTTTTGTCTTAAGCTTAAATCTTTATGGAGGATATGCAGAGTGAGCCCTTCTGCATATTTTAACACCATTTGTGGGGATTTCACGGCAGTTGATGGGAGGATTTAATAGCCCTCATTTTGACAATGTTAGTTATTTTATAACACTTTTGTATTCTAAGAAAAGTAGAGAAATCCAGGTTCTATCTAACCTAATATTCTCCTATATCAGAAATACATATATTTTTTTTGTAATAGTATTTTCTGACAATTTAGAGGAATACCGATTAGAACATATTTAATAGCTTTTAAAGAGAAAATAAATGGTATTTAGAATGCTAAGAGAAATTTTTTTTTCCCCTTGTGTAGAATTCTTGTTGCTTATTGCATTCTTCTGTTCCACTTGAGTATTGGGTCTTTTATGAGACAATGCCTCAAATGTGGCAAATTGACAGTGGGAGTATAGAGAGAATTATAAAGCATTTTGTTCTATATCCCCCTCTATTTTTTCACACCTCTTTCATGTTACAAAATGTTCCTTTCTGTGTGATATGTCACTTCTGCCAAGGCAATTTTTGGTTCTAAAATTCCGCATTAATAGTCAACACTGTGTTTGTTAAGTAGATTTTCTGCAGATTGCCGTTACTTTTTCATTTACTTGGTCTGATGTTACATTTATATGAAGATAGAATTACCCACTTTAGCATTTGAGAAGGGGACCAGTTAAGGGATTAGGTAGAAGGGATGCATTACACTTACAACCTTCTATCTTTGGTATATGAGAAATAGTTCAATCATAGCATCATCAGGCTAAAGGGAATTTAATAATTCATCTTGCTCACTGTGTGGACTCCATGCCAGATTGTGACTCAACTATTTTAATGTAAGATTGAGAAGATGGAGGATGGGGATCAAGAGGATAAAGTAAAGTGGAAAATGAACATTTTGTAGATTCCTTTTGATTTGAGAGATCAGAAAATTTGATCTGAGTTTTGTGGATCTGCTACATGTGAAGAGGGTTGAGAATAACAATCTTCTGGTGTTCCTACTTTTGAGTGCTATTGATCTTTAGTTCTTTTAGATATTACATTTATTCATGTAGTTTGTGTATGTATGTTTGTATAGTTAACCATGGCACATGTGTCAAGGTCAGAAGACAACATGGGAGCCAGTTTTCTTCTATGTGGATCCGGGAAATAGAATTCAGATCATCAGGCTTGGCAGCAAGCACCTTTACCCACTAAGCCATCTTGCTGGCTCTCTGTACTTCTTCTGGTGCTCTAAATCATCTTATAATCTAATAAGATTTGATAATATGAGCTGGGTGTGACAATATATCCTTATAATCCCATTAGTTGTAGGGGTGGGAAAGTACAGGGAAGGGGATTGAGGCTGGAGGATTGCTAGTTTGAAGCCATATTGAACTCCATAACAAGACCCTGGTTCTTGTGGCTGAAGCAATGGCTCAGAAGTTAATAATGTGGACTAGTTTCCCAGTGGTTCCCTGCACCTGTTTCAGGTAGCTCATAACCTATTTCAGGTAACTCCAGCTCTATGGGGATCTGATGCCTCTGGCCTCTGAAGGTTTCCATATACCAGTATACACACCTGAACCCTCACACAGAGACATACACATAATCAAAAATAGTAAAAATCTTAAAACAAAAGCAAACCAGGTGTGGTGGTGCATGCCTTGAATCCCAGCACTTACGAGGAAGAAGCAGACAGATCTCTTGAGATCTAGGCCAGCCTCGTCTATGTATCAAGTTCTAGGCCAGCTGGGCTACAAGGAGACCCTGTCTCAAAAAACCAAGACCCTGTTTCTAAAAACAAAAAAATAATCTTGACTAGAAGATCCAGAAATACTCAAGTCTTACGTACACATTTGGGAATTTTCATGCATCTTCTCTAAATTATAGCTCTCAAAAGCTTGGCATATGGCCAGCAGGATGGTTTAACAGGTAAAAGCATTTTCCACAAAAGCCTGACAACTTGATTTTAATCCCCCCAAGCCACAGTGGAAAAAGAACCAGCTCCTGAGAGTTTTCCTCTGACTTTCACACAAGTGCCATGACTTTGACATACTTGTATCTGTGCACACATATACTTTATTGAAGTTAAAATTTTTTTTAATTAGGAGAGAAAACAGAAGATTTAGAAAGTCTGGGTGTGGTGGCTTACTTCTAAAATCACAGCATTCAGGAGGCTGAGGTAGTAGTATTGGTACAAGTTCAAAGCCACATACTTTCAAGCCCTCCAGGGCTACAGTGTGAGACCTTGAGTTCATGGCATTCCTTCTGCCTCAGCCTCCAAAGTATTGTGATTATAGCCATCAGCCACCACCTCTAGTTTTAAAAACTGCTTTGTAATTTCATTCTTAAAAATCTTAATATTGGAGCTGTTTATGGTGACTCACCCAGCATTTGGGAAGTAGAGACATGAGGTTCAGGAATTGAAAGTCATCCTCAGCTATTTAGTGAGTTTAAGGCCAACCTGGGCTAGTTTCCTTCCCCCCAAACCTTAGCACTTGAAAAATTTTAATATATATTAACATTCCGAATTCCTATGTATCAACTACTCTTTCTTTCTTTCTTTTTTTTTTTTCTTTTCCTTCTTATTTTGCCAGGATTTCACTATGTTGTCATGCCTGACTGAGAACTCAGTATATAGATTAGACTGGCCTCAAACTCAGAAATTCATCTGCCCTTGCCTCCTAAGTGCCAGCTACTTACTTTGAGCAGTTACTAAATCATCACCAACCTTGTGTTATTAATAATCCTATCTTGTCTTCCCTCCTTATGTTTTGAAATACATATGTACATATGTAGATCTTTTTTGAGACAAGGTCTCCCTGTAGCCCCAGCAGGCCTGGAACTTACCATGTAGAACAGGCTAACCTTGATCTCATAGAGATCTGGCCTGCCTGTGGGATTAAAGGCATGCACCACCATTCCTGGTGAAGCAAATTTTTTTTTTATGTTTATTTTTCTTTTATGTGTATGTAAGTGCATCTGTGTTGTGTAGTGCCCTCAGAAGTCAGAAGATGGCTTCAGATACCCTGGAACTATAGTTACAGGTGGTTGTTAGCTGCCATGTGGGTGCTGGAAGTTGAACCCTGGGTCCTCTGCAGGAGCAATCAGTGTTCTTAACCACTGAGCCATCTCTCCAGCCCCATAGTTTTTTGACCTATTTCAGACTGTATCTCTAAAGGATGAAGGCTCATTTTTATATATACATTAAAAAGTTTGTTTATTTCTTAATGTGGAACACTTTTGAGAAAGGGAAAATTTGGTGTACAAATATATATGCATACAGAAGCATTTTCAGTATGTTAATATATCTGAAGTGAATTGGTATTTTTTCTTTATTGGTTTAAGAACCTTTGTTGTGGAGGATCCATTATCATGAGATTTTTTTTTTCATCAAGGCCATACATGTAAGACCTAATCATTTAATAAAAAGTTTTGAAATCCTTTTTTTGTTCATGGTACTAGCAGTATCAAGATCTAAGTAAGATATGTCTTTGCAGATTGTTGTGAGCTTGAGATAAATAAATAGTAACAAGATATAATATGGTAAGTACTCCAAGAAAAGCATAGTTTTATAAGAATTAAAGAGGACAGAGGGGGTTATTTCTGTAGAAGGATTAAAATAGGATTTGAATTAAGGGTTTATACTCATGGATGTGAAGTAAATATAGAGGAATTTCTCAAGCCTGTGCCTGAAAGCAAGCTAGCATAGATCTCTGACAAATATGAGGGACTGGATTTGATTAGTGAGTTGGATATATGAAGAGCATTAGTAGTAAAAGAATGAGACGTTATCACTTATATATCCTGGGGATCTTGATCACTATACAGAGAACTTGGAACTTTGATAAATGGTACTGAGCCAGTGAGAGAAATATGACCATGGTAAGTCATTTTAAAAGTGAATGGTGAAATAATCTGCCTGGTAGAAGGACTGGAGACTAGCAGATTGTGTATTAAAGCTGTATATCTGTAGGAGTGGAATCAGTGAGAGTTAACAAGATTGCATTCTGAAGGAGAGAAAGTTATTGAAGATGACTTGGTTATTTTGAGTATGGTTAAGATGATAACATTAACACACTCTGATAGTAAAAGTCTTTACTGTATCCTTTCACTCTGGTTATAGATATTTTTTTCTTTTTCATTGACATAACTAGGTCTTTAGCTGTGTCATTTGCCTGCTTACTAGATCCCTTCTTCCTGTGTGTTTGTGTGTGTGTGTGTGTGTGTGTGTGTGTGTGTGTGTGTGTGTGTGTTTGAGACAGTATCTCAGATAGCCCAGCTTGTCTCATCTAAGTTCAGGTTGTCTTCTAGTTAAGGATGACCTTGAACTTCGATCTTCTTGTCCTCACATCCCAAGTGCTGAAATTACAGGCATGTACTACCAGGCTCGGGTTTCTTTCTTCTTTCTTAGCATATTTCAAGATTCCTTTTTCTCTTGTCTACTTCATTTGTCCTAAGTGGGCATGGCATCACTCATGCCTATAACTTCAGCAATGAATTGACAGAGACAGGATCTCTGAGGCTTGCTAGCAGCCAGCATAGCAGAAAAGTTCGAGTTTCAGGTTCAGGACAAGACTGTGTCCCAAAAGATATAAGGCTGAGGGTGGGTGATGGAGGAAGACACCTGGTATTTACTCTGGCCTCCATGCACATGTTCCTACAGGTGTGCACACCCCATAGTGCACACACTCACCCTCATATACACACAAAAGTTCAAAGAGAATTAGGCATAGTTGTTCACTCTTGTAATTCCAGTCAGGGACTGAGGCAGGAGGTCTGCTGTGGATTTGTAGCCAACCTGGGGGACAAGTCAGTCTAGGCTAGAGAATGAGACTCATATCTCAGGAAAATGAAAAAGAAAAAAATAGATTTGAATAATTTGCAAAAGACCTATGAAAAAAGCTTGAAAATTGGGTGAACTGGCACAGACCTTGCAGTCTTAGCACTTTGGAGACTGTGACAGGAGGATCTCAAGTTTGAGGCCTGCCTGTGCTATGTAGAGACTCTGGCTCTAAAATATAAAACATCAAATGAACAAACAAATGAAAGAATGAAGAAAAAAAGAAAGAACAGAGGAGTTTGCAGATGCAGCAAATGTGAATGATAAAGCAAGTTTCAGGAAAAAAGAAGGATAACAGAATCCAGGGACAAGTTAAAAGGACTATCTCCTGGACGTGTGAGTTACCCTTTCAATCAAAGAAAAATTCATGAATTATTTTATCTTTTAAATTTATCTTATTTATTTAATTTTTTTGGTCTTTTTGAGACAGGGTCTCCCTGTAGCCTCAGCTGGCCTGGAACTTGCTGTATAGACCAGGCTGGCTTTGAACTCACAGAGATTCACCTGCCTCTGCTTCCCAAGTACTGGAATTAAAGGTGTGCACCACTTTTTTAAAAGTATTTTATTATTTTTATTTTATGTATTTATAATGTAGAGACCAGCAGGTAAAGTTCCCACTACTGATAAGCCTTTTTTTTTTTTTTTTTTTTTTTAAACAGAGGATGAGGCAAATAGCAGGAAAAAAGAATTTGAGAAGAAGGAAAAAAAAAAGGATGGAAAGTTAGATTTAGATTCAATTCCTAGAAAATGGAGAGACAGACTAGAGACTTACAAGATGTTTGGGTATTACTGGGCGTTAGGTAATGCTAAAAATCATGGCCTGGGAGTTATAGGCATGAGTGAGGCCATGCCCATCTTGTTACATGGGTGCTGGGATCCAAACTCAGGTCTTGGTTATGCAACAAACACTCTTAACCATAGAACCATCTGTTTTTTAAATAAA
This sequence comes from Eospalax fontanierii, assembly GCA_035773235.1. NCBI lineage: Eukaryota > Metazoa > Chordata > Mammalia > Rodentia > Spalacidae > Eospalax > Eospalax fontanierii. The sequence goes on along the minus strand of CM069540.1, from coordinate 15,338,820 downwards.
AAAAAAAAAATAACATTCCTGCCTAACTACTCCTATGCTACATTTAAGCTTCTGAATGAAACTATTGTTTGTTTCTTTTTTAGGTCTTTTGTTTTGTGTTTGAGACAAGGTATTGCTGTGTAAGTTCAGGCTGCCCTAGAACTCATTTTGTAGCTAGACTGGTGTGGAACTTGTGATCCTCTTACCTTAGCCTCTTTGGATTATTTACCATCACACCTGACAGGGTTGTGTGCTTAAAGTCTTATATCTTACTACTTAAAAAATTTTTTTCTAGCAGCTTTATTGAATACTATCTACACACTATAAGAAGACATTTGTATTATCCAGTGTTTTTTTAATATATTGTACACAAGTGTGTATTCATTAGCCACCATCAATTCTAAAACACTTTCATCATGCTCTCAAAGAAACCCTATAGATATTAATGGTCACCTTTAAAAAAATTATTTGTGCATGTGTGCATGTGTACAGAACAACTTGCAGGAATCAATACTCTTCCTCCATGTATGATCCAGGTATTATTGAATTCAGGTTTCCAGACTTGGCTGCAGGCATCTTTACCCATTGTGCCATGTTATTGGTCCCTTTTGAGACTGTGTTCTTTTTTAACTCAGACTAGCTTAGAACTCGGTGTATAACCTGGGCTGGCCCTGAATTCCTGGACTTGTACTCTTGCTTCAGTCTCTCCAGATTACTAGTGTATGCTACCAGTCCTTTTTTGGCAATCATTTTTTATTTAAAAAATATTTTTTGGAATTCTTCAGTTTATGAGTTATTTTTCCACATGGACTTGTTAATCTCTGTAACAGTTTTAGCATATATGCTACCAAACCAACTCTAGTAGTTACTATTTATTTTCTGCTAACCACTCCTTGTCATCTTTAAGCAACCCCTAATGTACTGTCTCCATAGATTTGTGTATTCCGTACATTAGTATAAGTGGAATCATATATGGAGGGTTTGGAGCCGGGGGAGGTGCAGTGTTCGTTTGTACTGGTTTCTTACCAAAACCTTTTATTTTCTGTTTTGTTTTTTGTGTGTATGTTTTACATGTGTGTTAGTGAACATGTGTGTGGGTGCAGTGTGTGCATGTACCTATGGAAGCCAGAGAACAACCTTAGGTATCATATTCCTCCTTAAGTGCCCTTCTGTTGGGGGTCCCAGCACTCAGGGCCAGCCTGAGGGAGATGGAAGGGTCTCCGCCATAGAGTGAGGGGGTGAGTAGGCACAGAATCAAAACACCGACTCCGGTAGTTGAGCGGAAAGCCAACAGTGGTGGTCTGCTGCAAACTCATTTATTCAAGAAAGAGCAGAGAGTCTTATAGGTTTTGTTAGCCAATAGCCTTATGGGGTAGGGTCCTGACCACAGCCAATCGCAGTTTGTTCCCAGGTGGATCAGGTTCCCTCCAGGTGATGGGCAGAAATTGGCTTCACAACCAACCAGTGTGGAGCACCACACCCACAAGAACCATTCCTTCATTCCTCCTGGCAGGTGGCCTAGCTAGGCCCACCCTGCATTATGCCCAACACCCTTCAATTTGTTTTTTGAGATAAAGTCATTTACTGGCCCCAGCTCACCAAGAAAGTTATGCTGGTTAGCCAGTGAGCCCCAGAGAGCCATCTGTTTTCATCTTCTCAGCTCTGGGATTATAAACCCTTGCCTCTTTGCCAAGCTTTTTTTGTGAGTACTGGGTATTAAACACAGGGTCTCGGCCTTGTACAGATATGACAGATTAGATTGAACTAGCTCCCTAGGCCTGTTTTTTTGTTTTTTGGAGACTAGGTTACTATGCTTCCCAGGCTGTTCTAGAACTTTTGTCCTCCTGCCTCAGCCTTCTGAGTGTTGTGATTATAGGCAAGTGCCATCACCCCTGGCTTCCAACATTTTAAAGGTTCATCCATGTTGAAGCATGAATCTGGATTTAGTCTTATTTGTGATTGATCAGTGTTCTACTGTGTGGATATACTACATTTTGTCTGTTTATTCATCAGTTTATGAACATTTGATTATTTCTACTTTCTTTTACTATTATATATAACATTAGGAAGAACATTACTGTACATGTTTTGTTATTTATTTCAAAATCCTACCATGTTATAATTGTTATCTTATTGAATTCGTTTTTCATATATGTGTGTATATATTTATGTATTCTAGATGCACATCTCTTTTTCAGATAAATGATTTGCAAATATTTTTTCTCCTTCTGTGGGTTGGCTTTTCCCTTTCTTGATAGTATTTTTTGAAACACAGCTTTTATTTTACTTTGTTTTTTTTAGACAGGGTTTTGCTGTTTTGCCTAAGCTGGGCCCATACCTTAGCTGAAGTAGTCCTTCTGCTAATCCAACCATAGAAAGATTTGCCCTTATGTTTTTTTTTTTCCTGTTTTATAGGTTTATCTTTTTCTTATGGGCCCTTGTTCATCTAGAGTTAATTTTTTTATTGATGGGGTGACAGGGATGCTCTCCAAGTTGTTGTTCTTTTTCAGTGGACATGCAATTTTGTTTTTTTTGGGTGGTGGTGGTGGTAGTGATGGTTGTGGTTGTTTTGAGACAGGGTCTCCATGTAGCTCCAGCTGTCCTGGAACTCACTATGTAGAACAGACTGCACTAGATCTCTCAGATCTGCTTCAGCCTACCAAGTGCTGAGATTAAAGGCACGTACCACACCTGGTCTCACATGTCAGTTTTTGAAAACCATTCTGTGTCTACTAAATTATTTTGGTACTCTTGCAGGAAAGAAAAAAAAGACCAATTGAATTTAACTATGAAGTTTTATTTCTGGTTTCCCAACGCTATTCCATCGACCTATATAACTATTTTATAGTTTTGTAACTTCTTCATGAGATATCTCATGTGTCCTCTTCTGGCCAACTCAAAGTCCGGTTTATAATTCCTCTCAAAATGTTATTTACTGTGTTTCTTTTCCAGCAGGTCTTTTGATGTCTCTGAGTACTTGATTTGATTGATGCCTATCTCCATCAGTAGTTAATATGCCTTTTGAGCATGGAGACCATGCTTTTGATATCTGAATCCCAGTTTTTACATTTGGGATGCTTTTCATGTATTTGTAGGAGGAAAGTAGGTCTGTAGAGGCACTACTGAATTTTGTTTTGAGTTTTCATTTTTAGATGTCATCAAAGACATTTTCAGTAGACATTTTTGTTTATTTATTGAAATTTGTATCTTTTATTTTATAGATTCATTGTTAGGCATTTATTGAATGACTGTCATGTGCTAGGCACTGTGTTATGCTTTGGAGTCAACAATGATGAACAATAATACCCTGCGGTCATGAAGTTTTCATTCTAGTAGGCCAACAGACGATATACAATTGGTTTAAGACAGTTATCAATAAAGCCATCAAGTTAATCCATAACCTAACTGAAAGATCAAATCTGAATGTAAAGACTTTGGAAGCCTGATGTGGAGCATACCTGTAAACTTAGCACCAGAGAGGGAAAGGCAGGCAGATTGTGAGTTTGAGGCTGAGTTCCAGACCCCCCTAAGTTACATAATGAAACCTTATCTCCACCCCTGCCATCCCCTAAAGATTTTGGAATCATTGCTAAGGACAAGATCCCTGAAACTAACTGTAATGATGATTGTAATCCTCAACAAATTGAATATATAAAAAGAATATCTTAGAGAGAATTTCAGTGATACCCAAATGGAGGAAGGGGGTGATTGAAAAGATAGGAAATCCAGAGTTACAGAATCTTGGAAACCAAGTAAGAAAATAAATAAATAAATATCTGGAACATTCAAGGAGGTTTAAACCTAAGAAATAACCATGGTTCACATTGTTAGAGAATCATTAGTAATCTTTAGAAATAAGTTCAAAAGAATTGCTGAGGCCAGTTTTTAAGTAAGAGTACCATGTTCTATTTTCTTACTCCTTAGTGTTTTTTCCATGAGGGAAAATTGAAGTATATGCATTCAGGTGGTATTCTTCTAGGTTATTTATTTATTTTTTTGTGTATATGAATGTTTTGCCTGCATGTTTGTAAGTGCATCCATGTCGTTTAATGCCCATGTTGGCCAGGAATTATAAACAGTTGTGAGCTGCCATTTGGATGCTGGGAACTGAACCCAGGTATTTTACAAGAGCAGTCAGTGCTCCTAACCTCTGATCCATTTCTCCAGCCCCTTATTTTTATATTCTCTCATGGAGGTTTTTTTTTTTTCACACAATCTTCAAATTTTATTCTACAAAGGCTCCTTTCCTATGAGAGCTGTCATCTATTAAATTATGCTTTCATTTTAAAGCCTTTCAGTTATAAAACCATTGTCATTCTTGTTATCACAATATATATTTCTTGGGCTAAAAATTATTTGACAGTTTGCCTACTGAATTATTATTGTGCATTTGTATAGACCACTGTGTATGTGCATCTAACATATATCTTCCTTTTTCTTTTTGAATAGTGACAGAAATGTTGGTCAATGTTCTGAGTATTTGCTCTGATGATGAACTGATGACTGAAGGTGAAGACCAGTTTGATGGTATGAATACTCATCTTACTACTTTTATCATGAAATGGTATCATTAACTACTGAGCCTCACTGCACAGTATTTTAAAAAAAAAATCATTGCTTTCAGATGGCTCTATTATTTAATAAGTGAGAACTCACTTTTTTTCAGCTTTTGTTTAAAATTTGAGAGAATTAATTTTAGGTATTTTTTGTTGTATGAGAAACAGGAACTTTAGAAGACAAAACAGAAAGAGAGGAAAATAGAAAGTTGTTACAAAGATGTGGTTCTTCATGAATATGAACAGTGGTTTTTGAAGAAAGGATTTAGTATTGCTGTTCTCAGTGCATTAGAAATGTACCTGCATTCCTCATGCTGCTTTCACCTCTTTGAAGATACCAAAGTAGGCTGTTCTTATCGTAGTTTGATTGTGTTATAAAAGACTACGTGCTTGTTTGCTAGAGATCCTGGAAGTATTTTTTCCATAGAAACAGGGTTATACAAAGTTGTTAGCTCTTATATAAGCCATTAGGCCTATGTATCTAATGTATATTTATAAGATAAAGGAATACCACTAAAAATTCTCTTTTTATTTTTGAAATTTTAATTTAAAAACTTTATCTCAAACTTGACTAAAATAAAAAGAAAATAATTTATAAGATGGAAACTCTGTTCCTTTCTACATTCTTCTCATATCTTTATTTTTTTGTATGCCTTTGATACTCTAAAAAATTTACAAAGTAGTCAGTATTCACTCTCTTGAGTGTGTTAAATATAATCAACATACTGGTAATATTTAATAGGAATATATTTCCTGGTGGGAGTTTTTTGTTGTCTTCCCCCTGCCCACTTCTCTTTCCTTCATTTATTTATTTATTTTTGTTTGGTTTTTGAAACAGGGTTTCACGTAGCCTAAATACACCTTGATGTACCCATGGGTGGTAGCTAGCAAATGTCTTTAATCCTAGCATTTGGGAGGGAGAAGCAGTTAGATCTCTGTGAGCTCCAGGCCAGCTATGGCTACATACTAGGACCTTATCTTTCAAAATAAAACAACCCCAAAACTCACTCTGTAGCTGGTAACTTTGAACTTCTGATCCTATACATCTCAAGCACAGCAATTACAGACATGTATCATCATGCCTGGCCTTTTCTACTTTCTTGAGGTTGGGTCTTGCTGTATAGCTCAGACTGGGCTTAAACTCAAGCTCATAATCATCTTGATTTACCCTTAATTATTTTGGTTTTCCTCACTGGGCTAGAATCTAGAACTTCCTGCATGTTTCTTAAACATCCTTTTTTTTTTTTTGCTCCTAAGTACCTCAAGCTAAAGGTGTATACCACAGTACCCCATAACAATACATGATATGCTATAATTTGACAGTTGTGGTATTCTAAATTCTCCTTATTATAAATTATATACAGTGAGCATATTTTGTATAATAACTTTTTTTCTTGGTATAAATTTCTTGAGTGAATTGCAGACTTATATGAAAGGCTTAAGGGTAGAGAGGTAGCTCAATGTTTAAAAGCACTGACTGTTCTTGCAAAAAACCCAGATTCAAATCCCAGTACCCATATGGCAGCTAACAACTGTCTGTAACTCCCACTCCAAGGGACATTGTACAACATGGTTGTACTTTCATACATGCAGGCAATACACTCATACATATAAAATAAAAATAATAAAGTAATTTGAAAGATTTTATCTTTATTATTTTAGCTGTGGATTGCTGGATGACTTTGTCAAAGAATTGGGACTGATAAGAAGTACCTCCAGCAATGAATCCATAAATCTTTTTCCTCACAGACCTACCTCATTGAATTTTGGTCATGCTTAATATTTAGTTTGGTGGCTATATAATAGTCACTTAGAATAGGGTAATACTACATTTTCTTGATTTCTTTATATATACTTTTTTTTAAACCTATTTCTTTTTTTTTTTTTTTTTAGTTCTTTTAGTTTGCTTTAGTTTTTTTGAGACAGGATCTCAATGTAGTCCCAGTTGGCCTAGAACTCACTATGTAAACTATCCCCGGTTGGCTAAGAATCCTCCTGCTTTTGCTTCCCAAGTGCTGGTATCAAAGGTGTGTGTCACAATGTCTAACTTATTTCATTGATTTTTAATTATGCTGTTATTAAGTTATCCAGTCCATTTTTTAAAATACTTTTTTTAGTGTGTATGAGTGTATTGCCTGCATGTATGTAAGTGCATCTGTGTCATGCAGTGCCCACACAAGTCAGAAGAGGGTGCCAGATCTCCTGGAACTGGAGTTTTGGATAGTTGTTAGCTGCCATGTGGGTGCTGGGAGGTGAACCAGGGTCCTCTGAAAGAGCAGTCTGTGCTCTCAACTACTGAGTCATCTATCCAGCCCCTCCATTATTTTTTGTTAAAGACAAGAGTCTCACTATGTAGCCTGAAACTCTCTATGTAGACCATGCTAGCCTCAAACTACTAGCAAGAGTTCTGCCTGCCTCTGCCTCCTGAGTGCTGTGGTCAAGCATATGTACCACTATGCTCAGCCTATCCATTCCATGTTCATTTATCACTTATAGAATAAATCTGTAGAGACTTCTTTACCTACAAATTGATTTTTTTATGTGTTTTTTAATTTTCTTTGTTTGTTTTGATTTTTTGTTCTTTTTAAAACAAGGTCTCCCTATGTGGCCCTTACTGGTCTGGAACTTGTTATGTAGACCAGGCTGGCCTTGAACTCACAGAAATTAAAGACATGTACTACTATGCTTATTTTTTTATGTTTTTGAGACAGGATATTATGTAGCTCAGTCTAGATTTGAATTAATTATATGGTCAGGAATGACAGTGGACTTTTAATCGTCATCTGTTTCCCATGAGCTGAGTTTTGAGATATGTCCCACCACGCTAGGTATGTATTGTGCTGGGGATTGAACCTAAGGCTTTATGCATGCTAGATAAGCCATCTACCAACTTAACTATATCCTAGACCACCTCCTTTATTTAATTTTTATTTTTTTTTTTTCTGAGACAGGGTCTCAGTTTATAGCCCAAGCTAACCTGAAACTATGGCAAACCTACCTGTCTTTTCCATTCTTGGATTTCAGGCCTGTGCTCTCATGCCTCTCTCAAGTTTGTTTGTAAACCTATTTGATAAAAATACAAAGTACTTTGTATGGGTGTTGCCATTTATTGGTAACAGGAAGAGCTAGTGCTTTTACTGTTGTATTTTTGTTAATAACCAAAAAACCATATTTTTTTTCAGTTATTTTTCTTTTTGGATAATAAACATTTTTTATTTCCTTGCCTTAAGTTTCTATGTTTTTTAAATATTTTTTATGGGAATGAGTGTGTGTAAGTGTAACATGTTGTGCAGTGCCCATGAAGAGACCAGAAGAGAGTGTCATATGCCCTTGAACTGGAATTACAGACAGATGTAGCTGTCGTGTGGGTGTTGGGAATTGAACCCAGGTCCTCTGGAAGAACTCCAAGTGGTCTTAATTGCTGAACCATCTCTCTAGCCCCATAAGTTTCTATTTTAAAGTATTTCATAATTATGTTTTTTCCTTAAACATTTTAAATTGTTTTAATTTCTTCTCTCTGTTCTGCTATTACTATTTCTTCTAAGAATAGATCTAGATTCAGATTCTGATTTCTTATAAATAGATCTGGGGCTTCAAGCAAATTACTTAACTTTTCTGAATTTATGTTTCCTCACCAAACTGAGGATAATAATAACTATTTCATGTTAGAGGCTTTAAGATAATGAATATTAAGGTGGTTTTGGAAATTATTTTTGACACATAGCCTTTTAAGTTTTTCAGTTAAAGTTTTATGGTAATTTATTGCATTCTGTGAAATATGCAGTAGACACTTCAGTTGGTATTAATTTAACTACGTCTGAATCTAGGGTATTTTTTAAAAAATAATATTCTGCTTTTCAGAATAAAGTTTTCTTTCTCTGTCTACTTAGTTCATTTATTGTACATTATTCTAATAAATATATAATTATTCCATTTAGAATTATCTTTTAATGCTTATGAAGTTAAATTGAAATGTGTATTTTTTTTATTTTCACTACTATTACAATTGGAGTTTTTTTTTGTTGTTAATTTATTTATGTGTATGAGTGTGTTGCCTGCATGTGTATAAGTGCACTCGTGTCCTGAAATACCCACAGGGGCCAAAAGAGAGTGTCAGATCCCTGGAACTGGAGTTAGGGATGGTTGTTAGCCACCATTTGGGTGCTGAGAATGAAATGCAGATCTTCTGCAAGAGTAGCCAGTGCTCTTAAGTGCTGAGCCATCTCTCCAACCCCTACAACTGGTTTTTCTTAATATCTTCTGTGTTTGTATGGAGTAATATATTAGTTTTGTGATTTTATTTTATATCCAGTAATATCAGTAGAATATTTCACATGGTAATATTTAATTTCTTTTTTCTAACTTTTAAAAATAAGTCATTTACAAGGTTCAGTTTGGTGGCCTGTAATCCCAGTACTTAGAAGGCAGAGGCAGGTGGAGTTCTGTAGTTCCAGGCCAGCCTGGTCTACACAGTGAGTTCAACACCAGCTGGGAATACAGTGAGACTCTTTCTCAAAAAAAGGAAAAGAGAAACAACAAAAAACTACCCCCCCCCAAACAAAGCAAAATAGGTTATTTCCATAAGTTTGATAATATGTTCTAATTTTTACCATTTTAGTCTTTGGCTGTCTTCTGTATTATCAATAACATATTAAATAGAAGTAATAATGGGTCCTTTACTTATAATAGTCGTGCCATTTTAATCTTTGGCTATCATCTGTATTACCAACAGCATAGTAAGTAGAAGTAATATGAGTCCTTTACTTGAAGCAGTTGAGGCTAACTGTGTAGTACATGGTTTAAGTATCTATAGTTTACCTGAAGATAGACATAATCAATTTATAATGCTTAACAGGGATAAATAAACTTCTATTATATTTTTTTAAAAAAAAAACCAACCACAATTTTTCATCTGCCTAAAGCATAGGAGGATTAGAATACTATTTCCTTTAATGAGGTTTTATGTATCTTAATGTTTCCCCCATAAGTAAGGTAGATCAGGAGCTGGAGAGATGACTTAGTGGTTAAAAGGCCTTACTGCTCTTGCACAGGAAATGAATTCGGTTCCCAGTACTCACATAATGGCCCACAACCATCTATTACTCCAGTTCCAAGGGATCCAATGCTCTCTCTGGTCTCTGTACATAGTACACATGAACACTCAAACAACATAATACCTACACATAAAAATCAAAGAAATAAATGTTTTAAAGATAATTACACTAATTTATTCATTTGTTATATCATTGCAGTTCTAGGGATGAATTAAGTTTTCTTTTCAAGAGACAGTATCCCTTAATGAAAAAGATAGTGGTTTAGGTAGTACCTTTTCGCTTCTATTCACTAATGTCCAGTCTTGTAAAAGTTACCCAACAACATTTTTTTCTCAAGTAACTTTTACAATTTTCAGCACCAATTATATTTCAGAAACAGTTATGATTGTTTCTATGGGAAGATACACTGATTCTTAGAAATAGATCTTTCTTCATTACCAGCATCACAAGTTCAGTTACTCATTTTCTTGTTTATTAATCAAGTATTAGGAACAGGAACACTAAAATACAGTTTATAAATATGAGACATGGTGGCGCATGCCTTTGCTCCCAGCACTCGGGAAGGAGGCATAGGCCAGTGGATCTCGTAGAGTTCAAGGCTAGGCTGGTCTACATAGTGAGTTCCAGGTCAGCTAGGGCTACAGGGAGACCCTGTTTCAAAAAGCCACAAATAAAAAAAGAGCCATTGAGTTTGCATTAGATAATGGGAGTGATTTGGGAGAGAGATCCTTGAGAGATTAGAGGATATTAAGATACATACCAAAGTATAGAAAAGAACTACCAGAAGTTGGTCCCCCTCTCCTTTTCTTCTTTATTTTATCCCTTTACTCTGTCCTTTTCTTTTCTTTGCACCATGATAACATGGCTTCTCTCCTCTCTCCTTTCTTGCACTTCAGTGAAGCTATCATACAAGCCTGTGTCTGGGAAGAAATTGACTGTAGAAAGAAACTTGATTGAATGGGGCTTTCTGAGGTGGTAGAATAAGGCTTCAGTTTTTCTGTGCGGACAAGGGGAGGGCAGGATTAGAGATTTCCCAGTAGCAGGAAGGAAAGAGTAGTTTTTATATATTCAAGTCTGAGATTTGTTAAAGTAATTAAGACTTTTTGTTTTGCTTTGTTGAGACAGGGTCTCCCTTTTAACTCCAGCCTACCTGGAGTTGATTTTACAGAGATCCTCCTGCCTCTGCTTCAAGAGTGCTGGGATTAAAGGTGTGTACCACCAGATTGGGTTTAAGACCCTGTTCATAACTGATGAGTATTTGGTACTCTATTGTTAAATGTGGGGAAGGTGTGGGGTTTTTTCCACAGCAAATTTGCATAAACATTACATGTAAAAGCACATAACATCCCTTTTAGAAGTGTTAATCTTAAAAGAATTTTCAACACTGATTTCTTTGATGTTTAGAATGCAGATATTTCAGATATTTATCTTTTGTCTTTAGTTTGGTGAAGAAAATACATTATCTATATGTGTTACAGTGCTACTAAATTAAACTCTGCCTTTCCTATAAAGCAATCATGTATCTTAGTGTTAGAATGGAAGATACAGAAAACTCAAATGAGACCATCCCTCTGATGCCTACTTTTAACACTTATTACTTGCTTTGAAGCAGCAGTCTGCTGTTGCTATTTTTGCAAAAAGATGTCCTTCAGACTCTCAGATTGGATTGGGAACAGAAAACACATTGTTAATTTTGAATATATGTAAACATTCTACAGTTCAGATTCAAGAAATCATGTCATCTTGTTATAGAGTGTGGGAGGCTCAGCTTTTCCTTTATCAGAGTGGGTGAGGTTATAAGGTTACATATATTTCTCCAAATATACTACAGATTTTGCATATGTTGGTGTCCTTGAAGAACCACATGAGTTTGTATCTTATGTATGTTATTACTTTTCACTTAACATGCTTTCATGGGTGACACATTTCCTTAGGCTTATGAATATAAATGTGTGATTGTTGTTAGCACAGTCTTTTACCAGTCTTATGTGTTTTCACGTGTTTTTCTTTCTGTCCCTAATTATGTCTACTTTCATCAAAAATTATAATCATTCTATCCATAATTTCTTTCTGAACACATATCTTTTAAGAAATCTTTGCTTTATAGCTCTACTAAGTAGCATCTCTCTTATATTCACTGAATTCTACAGTTCTACATTTTTCAAATATGAGGGCCTTCATTTTTCTCCCTTTCTTCTACATACATTCTTCAGTACCACTGCCAAGTTAAATCTCTATCTTTTTATTTGTCTCAACCACCTTTTCTCCATCATTCACTTCCTTTTTTCTGGACTCTCCATCTGAAGAACGGCTCATATATGGCAATAAAAAAGGTACAGACCAGACAGAGTAAAATTGTTTTGAAATATGACTTCATAAGTTACCTCATGTCCATGTAAGTTAGCACATTTACTATGTAATGGTTTGTAGAGTCCTTTTGGGCCTTATGCAAATTTAGTTTAACTTTTTTTAGTATTTGATGTTTCTAGAAGTCATATTCCAAGATATCTGTCTTTCTGTGCATGGAAATATTTTTCCCCTCTTCATTCCTCTTGTTTTAAAATTTCATTCTTTTGCTTATTTGTAATGTTTTGTACTTTTCCCTGCATGATTAGGGGTGTTTGATTGTCTTATTCCCCAAAGTATTTTTAAAGTGGACATTTACTTTAATATGGTGCATGATGTGTTTGTCGATTGATTTTTAAATCTTGATTTGTACAGCGTTTTTATATTCCTGTAAATTTTTCCTTTGAATTCAGTATAGTTTATGTGTCATTTGGTTTTTTATAAATACATAGATTAAAGCTGAAAATATAAATGTATGTTGTTAAAGATATTTTGATAACCTGCTACTGCTCATCTAAATCAAGCTATTTAAACTTTTTTGCCATTTTAAAAATAAAATGTTTATATTAATTCATTAGAAGAAAATCAGACTTTGTATCCTTGAACAAGTCACTTAATAAACTCAGGTTTTTGTTTTTGTCTGCAAAACAAGAAAATTGAAGTTTACAGTATCCCCTCTATATCTACAGATTGTGATAGTCTTTGATTCTTAGCTTTTTAGTAAATTTTTTTATCTGAAAAATATGTGGTGAAAAAAATTTAGTATTAGGATGCCAACCTGGTTTTGGATTTAAAGCTTCAATACCTCCGAATTGCCCTTTAGAACATAATAAACATGATCATGGAGCCTTTTTCTCTAAAATATATGCTATTTTCATCCTTGAAATTAGACCCTTTTTTTGTCTCTTTTTCGTTAGTCAAGTGTAGTCATCATCTTAGTTTTTAAATTCATGTATTTGTATTCTGCTTGAATTTCAAATAAAATATTCTGCCCTACAAGACCTAACAATTGTTCAGACCCCTGCATACCGCAGGCTTCTGTTACTCTAATGTCTTACTTAGCCTTTCCTTAAACTTTTCCTCAACAATGGTGCCATTATTGTGTTTTCATCATGTTGAAGCACAGCCTTAAGGAACCACACTCTTGGGTCCAGAGTGATTCTGGTTGCTGTATATGAGATAACGGGACTGAGGTTGTTGTTCTTTCTGGAGTCCAAAGGAAGGAAGATTTATTTAACTTTGAGTGTTTGTTCAGCCAGGGATCTGGTTATTTTGGTGTATTCTTTGTCTGTGATAGCACAGTTAACCCTTTAGAAATGTAGTAGTGATCCTTTAGCCAGGTTTTCATGGTGTCTCTTCTTACTGCTTATTTCATATGCACCTATGATTATGAAAGTTTCTATATGGTTGCATGACTTTAGAGGACAGCTACTTCATGAGGTTGAGATGTACATTATTGCTAAAATACTGCTATAGTCTCTAGTTTGAAATTATCTTTGTAATCATTATTACCCTGTATGCCATTATTTTTAGATTAACTTAGAGTAAAGAAGCTTATTCTTTAGTGAGATATTTCTAGCCTGCATGTTAAAGTCTTCTTGATAATTAAATAGAAGTCTACTGTTTGTCTCTTAGTCCGCATGCCATAGGGTCTCATGAAAATTAAAAACTATAGGATTATTTCTAGTTTTTTGTCCTCTGGTTTGTTGTTTGAGTTGGACTTCAATCCTCTTCCCTGCCCTCAACCCCATCACTCCTTTCCTGATTAGTCAGTAGTATGAGGTAATTAAAGTTTATGGTTTGCTCTTTCTTAGACCCTAGTATTTGACTAGAGTTGAGCTAATTGAGGGAGTGAGAAACTTGCTAGCATGAGGTAATCTAGTTTCCTACAAGAGAGCTGGTAGCAGGAGATTTGGTATTGGTTCAGAAGAGTCTGGAATAGGCTAATAAAATAATACTTAGAGCCTTTCTTTTTGTTTATTCCATTGAAAGTAGGTTCAGCTGCAGCCCGGAAAGAAATCATAAGAAACAAAATCCGAGCAATTGGCAAGATGGCAAGAGTCTTCTCTGTTCTCAGGTACTGATATGTTTTCCTGATTACGTATTTTACAGACATTTTTGTTGTACTTCATGAGCATTGTTCTGCTTGACATCTAAAAGCAGCCTGGTGTTCTATGTTGAAACTGCTCGTACATTTTTTTAACTGAAGAAAGGAAAACAGTCCCTTTGAATGCAGAGACTGCATTTATTTGCTTGGTTTTATTGTTTTATTTTGTGGTGCTGGAATCAAAACCAGAGCCTTTCATATACTAAGAGTATATTCTCCTGACCTTTAGCATATCTCGTTCATGTGTAATGAAAGCAAAAAATCTACACCTTGAAAATTTGATCAGATTGAGAAGGAGGGAGCACTTTTTTAGAGATCACTGAAGAATTTCCTCATCCATATAGGATGTCCCTTTGGCTAGAGCCACACTTGCCTTTCTTTCTGTGGTTAATTTGGAAAATTGAGGTTCCAGGAAACACACTTTATGTTTGGATTGTAATGTGTCTACTCTTCTTTATGAGAAATGTGTATCTGGAATTCAGGGAGATATGTTAATAACAATGGACATCTTAAATTATATGCATGATTACATCTAGGCCTCATCTCCTCTTTTAAACTAAGTACTTACTGATAGATTTTTATTTTGTTTTGTTTTGCTTTGCTTTCTGCAGTTTTGGGGATCAAACCCATGGGCCTGTGCATGCTAGGCAAATGTTCTACCACTGAGCCACCAGAGTAGTCTTTCTGATGTGTATTATATTTCTCTACTTTAGGGAGGAGAGTGAAAGTGTGCTGACACTCAAGGGCCTGACTCCCACAGGGATGTTGCCTAGTGGAGTGTTGGCTGGAGGACGGCAAACCCTGCAAAGTGGTAATGATGTTATGCAACTTGCTGTGCCTCAGATGGACTGGGGCACCCCTCACTCTTTTGCTAACAGTACACATAATGCATGCAGGGAACTTTTTCTGCTTTTTAGTTCCTGTCTCAGCAGCTGACACAGGCAGGGTTTTATAAGATAAAAGTCATATCTGATTAATACCTGACCAAGGTGTAATATTGATAGAATAGTTGTCTTTCAGTTGAAAATCATGGTCAGTTTCTCTGCTTTTCATGAAATGATATGGGAACAACTCATATCATAGTTCTGAAATATTTATCTAATGCACCATTTTCTTTTAAAAGCCTCAGTTAAGAATGTCAATCAGGGATATACATATTACTAAAATGGTGATGAAATTCCAAGGTTCTTTATTTTGTATTAGACTATGCTATATTCCCATTACTTAATTTTAGAGTTAACAATCTGCTTAGGCCCCTAAATTTCACTTATGCACTTCACTTGCCAAAATATTTATGCAAGGTTTTGTACCCTGGTAAATGATGCTGAAGTTTGTTTTCTGTGGTATTTGTCAAATGTTCTATGTATAATTGACTGTCTGTAACATGCTGTTTCCTTCCTCTGCAGATGTAGCTGCTTTCCTAAATCTGTCTGTCTTTCTGTAGGGTAGCTGTATGTCTGTAAATATATGTTTAATTAAATTACTATGTCAGACACTTGTCTGTCTTTTGATGTAGAAGCAGCTTTGTGGCACCTTGATTAGAGGTTTGCTGCATTTGTTGCTGTACTCTGCATTCTGAACATGGATGTAACATTAGTGTTAAGTCATTGTTATAAAGGGTTGAATTAAATCCTGTAAGTCAAAATTGAAAGGGTGTTATTAAGTGTGCCTTTATTTTGCATGAAAATAAAAAAAGTTATACGTAAAGCATTCCTGTAATCTGGCTCATTGAATATTTTTGATATATTTTTTTAAATTAACTTTATTGTTGTAAGTATTTGTGTAAGTTCTGGGTTAACTTTTTTGAAAACCCATTACAAATTAAATGGAAGAAAGTGGTGTGAATATTGTAGCCCATACACAGTAATTCATAGTCTAGATTTCTTTCCCTTATGGCTTGGAACAAAAAATATATGATGTGGACAGACCTAAATATAGGTAGTCATTTCAACAGCCCTCCAAGGGTCATTGTTCTGTTAAAACAGGCAGCAGCAGAAATGTTTCCCATAGTCATTAATAGTTTCTTTTTGCTGTTGTAATTAGTGAATTTTAAAAATTATTTTTATTTTATGTGTTTTAGCATTTTGCCTATGTGTGTGTGGGGGTATACCACATGTGTGCAGTTCCTGCAGAATCTAGAAGAGGTGTCAGATCCCCTGGAACTGGAATTGTGGGTGGTTATTAACCACCATGTGTGTGCTGGGAACCGAACATCAGAATTTTGCAAAGTGCAGTCAGTGCTTTTAACTGTTGAGCCATCTCTCTAGTCCCAATTAGCAAATTTGTTAAAGTGAAAATAAAAGAAGAAATTTTAATTTAAATATTTGAATAAGTTTGAAGCTCCCTCGTACTTTCATTTGTCTTAGTCTTATAATAAATCATTTTTAATAAAAAAATTTTTTGGAAGACCGCTAATTTGGTAGACAGATACTTATCCTGTTGTGTTCTACTTTATGTTTTACTCTGTCATCTATCTCTGCTGGCTTATCTGAGATGGTTTGAAATTAGAATTTTAGATTTGTGTTCTGAATGAGAGTTTTTGTTGTCTGTCTGTCTGTCTGTCTTTCCTTCTTTCCTTCTTTTTTTTCCCCCTGTGGCGAGGGATCAAAGAACCCGGGAGCTACATTTCCAGCCCCAGGTTTCTTTACTTCTTTCTTTCTAGGATTTAAAAGAAATCTGCTTTGATATTATTTGCGCTCTGTTTTTTATCTCAAATATTTTTAATATGCTCATGAGAATTTAATGGATGTACATTACATTAACACAGATTAAGAAGATTTTAAACATTCAATAAAGTTGTAAAAAATATTACTAGAAAAGAAGAATTTTAGGAAGAAAATTTTTACCCTTTGTTTAGAAAAGAAAATTAAAAGTGGGAAGTATCATATTTCAATAAATCTACTCTGTAATCATCTCTCAGTTATCCTTGGATATACTCTTACATTGTATCCCATAGTAAACCTTGCTTTCAGATTTCACAGTTAGCACCTACTAATTACATGCTTTGTTGACAGCTCAGTACTTCTATTTATTCTTAATTTGCATGCAGCCTGAAGCTCATTCCATCAACTTGGAAACCACCCTCAACTGCAGGGAAGGTTTGAAAGACAGCAGCTTTGCTGAAGGGACTGTCTATTCCCAGCATAGAGTGAGTTATTAGAAGGAGCTGAGCTTAAGGGGTCTAATTTGGGAAACTGGATAGCTCCCTAGTTGTGATGGCTCTTGATGGTATGGTTTGAGCATTTGGTTGGAGTTATTACCCTAGTGTATGATAGACTGGTTTTAAAGAAGTAACAGCACAAATAAAAAAAGTACATCTGTGTAGTTTTTAAAATAGCTATCTGATGTTTTAAATTTCAATAGATATAAACTGTTACTAGTATATGCAGCGAAGAGGAAATACCAAAAAGCAAAACCAAAGAAAGAACAACAACAACAAAAAACAATTCTTAGACCTCAAGCCTGTTGTCAGAAAATAGAAATTATCTTTTCAATATCTTTAAAATTAATTTACATATTTCTTGAGAGGTTTTTTATTTTTGTTTTTGTTTTACAAACTGCATGGCTCTGTTGGAGTTGACTTTGAGTTTGTATCTTATGTATTTTTTTTTCAAGCATAATTTGATTATGTACAAACCCTATGATTCTACCCACACCAGAACCTATGTGATAAAATATATTGCTATCTCTATCTTAAAAGTCTCACATTCCTGTTGACCATTTATTCTATGTTGTATTGAGGAACATAGTTAAAGGCAGTACTATACCAGAGTTTTTTAAGGCTATGTCAAGATGTTCTATTAATAAAGGAGAAATACAATAGTAGCTTTCAGAAAGAAATTTAACTTCAGATGCCTGTTTTCATTTCTAAGTGTTCAAATTTGACAGAATGTTTAGTATATTGTGATTACATAAGTTGGAAAATTCATAGAATTTTAAACTCTTATAAGACATTTTAATAGTTTATAAATGGCTGCCCAGTCACCTGTCAACCATAGCTTCTTAATAGTAAAGAATGTTACTTGTACAATTCATAATCTGATGCCAGTTAAATGGTAACAACTTTGTCAGTCTCCTTGGCTAGGAGAATTTTAAACTCTTGATATAATTAACTAGATAGAAATTCTCTCAGTGAGGTCAGTTTTAGTCTCACTTTATTACCACATACATCATATAAAGTGACTTCTGTTATCAAAACAAACTCTTAAACCATATTCCAGTAGATACTTTTTCTTCCTTCAATTCTTAAATTATTAAGAAAAGTACATTTTGAAAAGAGGTACAGAGTACATAGAGATGGATCAATTATTCCAGGTTTCTGTCTAGGCAAATTGTAAGAGTTCTTTCCAGATACACAGTGCTAGGTTTTGTTTCACGAATGAGTTACATAGTGAGTATATACCGTGTACATCTGATTTTAACAATTAAGAAAAATTAATTTTTTAAAAATCTTTTTTGAGAAAGGGTCTCTGTGTGCCCCTAGATGGCTTAGAACTCACTATATAAACCAGGCTGACCTCAATTTCACAGAAATCTGCCTGCCTCTGCCTCTATGTGTTCTGCTTCTGCCTCCTGAGTGCTGGGACTAAAGGCGTGTGCAACCACCCCCAGCTCCAAAAATTAACTCTACCTGTCTACCTCTTTTAGATCCCCAATTCACTTCACAATCTTGTTAAGATCACTAGTGTTTTCTAGTTTAGTTTACATTAATTCCTTAGATTCATTAGTGTCCTCTCAGATTCATAACTGTTTTAGATAAAAGATACCATTTTAAAATCATCCTTTTTCCTAAAAGGACATTTCAGGAATAAGTGTTATAATTGCCTTTTTGTAGAAGAAGTAAAGCAGAAGCATTACTGGTTTAATATTTGAAGTGTGTACACTTTGGGTACAGAAAGGATGATAATATGACAAAGTAATATTCTTCTTTGCCTTCTTAGGTCTTGGTCCTTAGTGTGAGCTCATTTTATAGTTTAAACCCAGAAATTAGCTAAAAATGAATTTTTGACTACAAAATGCATGGCTCAATATTCAGTTCTTTAAATGGGCCGTTATAAAATATATCAGGAATTTATTTCTCATAATTTATATATAATTATCTATATTATGAAATAATTAAGATTCATTGCCTGAAAGACATCAGTTCCATTCCTTGATGCCTCTCATTAGTAGATGATTTTGAAAGATGTTCAGTAGCCTTTTTTTTTCCTTTTTTAATACTTAGGAAGTCAGGCTCCTAGTTTTTAAGCAAACTCATGTTCATGATAAATTGAATGTAGATTTTTTAAACTACTATAGATGTTCAACTACTTAGAGAATCAATAGTAGAGCAGGAGCCAGGTGCAGTGGTACACATCTAATACAGTTTATCTAGAAACTGGTCCAAGATGATAACTTGAGCTCAGGGGTTTAAGGCAGCCTGATTCCAAACAAACAAACAAAACCTAAGTCCCTGGCAGAGAAGATGGGTCCTTTTAGATTCTCCCCAAAGAATAGTACCTAAGAATGATTCTTCTTAGACTAATTCACCAAATTTTGAGCCCTTAAATTTCATCCATTCTACCAGATTTTGCTGCTTATATGTTGCATTGTAAGTTTACAGTGCTAGGAAACCATTACTGACCCCTTCTAGTTTGTGTCTTAGAGAAACAACTAGTGATGAATGTTGTTAATATAAGAAAAGATCCTTTTCTTTGCTTTTCTGCTACAATTGTATTATAATTTTACTCTAGAGAATTTTCCTGTCTTTATAATGGATGTGGTATAACAAACGTAATGGAAAATTCTAACACCATCAAAATACAGATTTCAAGATGGGTAATTAATACTGGAGTGCATTTGCATGGATGCTGAGGTGTCTGTCTTTACAATAGGTCTATATGTTCTGTGCTCTTGAGTGATGTCATAGTGATGTGTGTAAACTGTGCTGTGTTAGAAATTGGGAGATTGGATGGGGTTCTCTAATGTGGGTACTATTTGTGTTCAATTGTAAATGATGATGTAGTTTGGGTTACTGTGATGTATTAAGTGATCATTGCCTTTTCTGCTGTACGATATGACCCTTCTCATCTCTCTCATTCATTTTGCATGCCTCTGCTCACTTCTGTACAGCCACAGTTGAGGCTATTGAGGCTGAAAAAGGTACGATCAGAGTCATTGCACTGGGCAGAGATCTGTGGTGTGTGGGTGGGCATCAGAGAATGTCCTATGGGTGTGTCTTACGCCTAGCTTACACAGATGAATCATAGTCACTGACTCATCAAGTTTAACACAGTTACCTTCCCTTTTTTCTTTTTTTAAATCACAAGGGCTGATATCTATAGTGTCTTTTTCTCTTTTCTACTACAGACCAGAATTTAATATTGTTCATTTCTTTAGAGTTGAGTTTATAATGCTCTATTTTACAGCATTTATTAAATGTTTCCGATTTTTATGAAACTGATCTGCAGATAGAGGTCTGCTCCATATTTTGCATGATTCTATGCTATTCACTTTTTTTTTCCTTAAATGAAATTCTTATTAGATAAACCTGTGGGTTTGATTTTACCATTTTAGTATAGGAACTATTACTGTAATAATTCTTTTACCTACAGTTTTGACTATAGTTTACAGATAAGATTATATTCATGTGTATCATGATTTGACTTGATGTTACACATTTCTGTATGTTTTGCTGCCATGGCTATTTGTTTGGTTCATGTTCACAAACTGAGTGCTAGAAATTGCATATATTAAGCAAGTAGATTATATCTAGTGTATAGATTCCTTTTTAAATCAACATTTTATCAATGGAAGATGCATTCCTCCAATTTGGAAGAAAATGTGAATCTATGAAAATTGATATAAGCTGGGCATGATGGTGAATGCCTATAATCTGAGTATTAGGGAAGTTAAGCAAGGAGGATTGTGAGTTTGAGACCAGAGTGGGCTATATAATTTCAAGGCCAACCTGGGCTATATGAGACACTGATTCAAAACAAACAAACGAAAAACCCCACACTTGAGGCTTGTCATTTATTTTAATTTAGTTTTCCAAAGAGTTTGTAGTAATTGGCTAGAAAATGAGAGCTGATCTTTCCTGTAATATGAAACTACTTTTTTGCTACCACTCAAACACAGATCTAACTCCTGAGGCATTTCCTCACTTTTTCCATTTTTATAGTGGTAGAGATGGGATGATGACCTCCAAGACAGTTCTTACCTACTAAATTTTAGCTTTTCCTTTTCCTCCAAGTTCTTTGTACATATTTGTAGTGAGTATTAAGCTTACTTTAGCCTCCTCATCTGCCCATCCTCTTTTTGTTCCTTAACTGTGATAGTCATTGTGTGATCTTAGATCTAAGATAAGAGGAGATAACTGGTGTTGTAGAAGTCAGACAGATACCCTGAGACCGAGGGGTTGATTTTGAGGGCAGGAAAGGTAATTTTAGTGGTTTTGTTTTGTTTATTTCTCTCTTCTCACTTTCTCTTTCTCTCCCTCTCTTTTAACTACTGTGCTAACTTGTCATCTTTGAAGCTGTCATCTTCATATTTAGGTTTAAGTTCGTATTTTAATATTTTATATTTTAATGAGAAGATTGAAATACGGATAGGATTCAATTAAAGCACAATTTAAGTGATGCTACTTACAATTAATTTCTTTTCTTTTTAAGAATCATTAATTATGTTTTTGAAAACCCAGAACTGTTTTGCAATTACTGACTTATCAAATTTGCATTTTGTTAAGCAATACGAGGATTCTCTCCACCACATAGAATCTGCAGTTTTGAAGAGGCAAAGGGTTTGGATAGGATCAATGAAAGAATGCCACCCCGGAAAGATGCTGTACAGCAAGATGGTTTCAATTCTCTGAACACCGCACATGCCACTGAGAACCACGGGACTGGCAACCATAGTGCCCAGTGACCAGCGGCTTCCCAGGGACTCTCACATCTCGGGCCCAAATGGACAGATCACCCGAGGAACTGGAGGGGTTGGCCAAGCTGATCAATGTCACAATCCCTCTGAAGAAACCATTGTGCTTTTTGAGACCCTAGCATCCTTCCTAGATGGAGGCTTGAGGGCCCTGGGACATGTGGTATCTTATAAGATTGGGTCATCGCTGCCACAGTGGAGAGCAGTGAGCAAGGGGCTTGGGGCAATTTCCAGTGGAGGGCATCTGCACCTCCATTTATGCTTGTGGTTCACACATTTACGTTTACAATTGAGACCCCCCCCCAGTAGAATTAGATTTTTTTTTTTCAATTATTACTTTAAATGCAATCTTTAGAGTTAATGTGGACTTTTTTTCCCTCTCATGAAATGTCTTTAAAGGATGAATTAGCATGGTCTTAAAATACATTTCTGAGGTTACTAACTGTATTTTGAATTGTAGGCAAAATGCTGAAAACCAAGTTGGCATATATATAAAATGCTGACCTCAGGTCTATAGTTCTTAAATGTGGCTAATTCTGTAACATAGTCTCGGTATTTTTCAATTATGAATGCGTAAACTGTTTTTAAGAAGACTCTTACTTGAACACAAATCCAAAAACTAATTTAGGATATTTTTTGCCCACATCTTTTGAGATTTACACCCCAGAGATTTAAGACAAAAACATCTAAATTTCAAAATTATGAAGAATTACAGAATTACACATTTAAGGTACTTTAAAAGAAGTTTGTACATTGTCAAAGTAAATTTTAATTCAAATCATGTCTGTAAAACTTGACGTATTTTGTGTATGCATGTTTTCATTTTGCAAATATTTAATATATAGACCTATGATGTACAGGTACGACATGTATAGGTTACCTAGATGTTATAAGAAATTTTAGTTTATTGTGAGTACTCCAGTTGCTTAAAAAAACCACCAGGGTGATTTGCTGCTGGCTTTCTCTCATTTTATGTTTAAATGCAAAGAAAAATTTAAATGTCTGGAAATGTTTTTTGATTAAGCAGTGCAGCCTAGAAACAATGGTTCTGTTCAATCCTTCAGATGTTAGTGGAAGCATAAAAGTCAAGACTGCATGTTGAAATTTTACTTTTGATAGTAACAGAACTGCTTGGTTAAACTAAATGGAACCATGTGCTGATTTTTAGACAAGTATTGACCTGTACTGATTGCCACTGTAGTTTGATATTTCTCTTTATTTTGGTGGCCTGCTTCCCTCATGCCCTGGAATACAACTCAGAACTCCAGGCAGCGGAACCATCTGTTGTTTTGTTTGCCAGAAAGTGCACCCTGTATGGTCTCCTGTCTAAGTTGGAAATATTATGCATGTGCAGGACTATTCGAGTATTTTATAAACAGTAGCACACAATAAATTCCATGCATGGGCCGCTGCTCTTATTTCTGTGTTGGGTTTTATTTGGAGGATTCAGTCTGATTTGACCTTTTTATGCAAATTTTAAAATTTTGTTAATGGAGCTGTGATATTCTACAGAGAAGATTATCTTGTAGATATTTCATGGTGATTTGATTAATTAAATTCTTGTCTCCATTTTACTCCCCCCAGACTTTTGTTATTGCTTGTTTTATATGAGTAACTGAGCACTAGAGGACTTTGGATGCCTATAATAGTCTTCCTAAATCCCATATTTGAAAGTCAGTATTTGGGAACTAGGGATATAGTTCAGTGTTAGGGTGCTTGCCAAAAATGTGCAAGGCCTTGAGTTCAACCCCCTATACTGCAAATAAAATAAAAATCATTATTTTCATTACCTTTTAGTTGAAAGAAATATTCTTGTCTAGAACTTTGTTATAGTGATATTGGGAAATTATTGGGTATTTTAACAATAAGCAAAAGAAATATTAATCATACTGGATTGTTCTGCCATTGTACTCCTCTTCTGCCATAGTCCAGGTAAGTACAGTATTGTGCAAATCAAGAGAAATTGCTCACATTTTTAATGTGCTCTTAACAAAAATTTTAAGGAATAATTATAGTGATACTATACTATAAAGCATCAGTTTACATCAAAATATATGCTTATATATATATACTTTCAAAATTCTAGATAAAAAGTGGAACCTAAATGGTTGATTATTGTAGTGTCTCTGATGTACTATCAGTTTGTAAACCAGTGCATTAACTGTTATGTAATGTATACCTTAAGGATTTTTTTAATAATGTTGCTGTTTTATGGAAATTACACATTGTTAAAGTAGGAACTTAATTAGAATATCAAGTGCTAGGAACTCCTTAGCCCTTTGATTCATGATTAGGATTATATAGTGTTAAGGGAGTCATGGGTAAGCATGAGTCATTGTTAGCCAGCTAGAGGAATTATAAGTTGATGGGAAAAGTAAAGAAGTAAGAGAAAAGAGCAACTCAAAAAAGCAGTGTGCATGAAAGTAGAGTCAGCCAGCCTCACAGAATTCTTTTCAGCCTATGAAACAGGAAACCATTCTAGCTATTCTCCTCACCCTCACGTTCTTTTCCTTCTTTTTTTCCTCCCTCCTACTTACTTCTTTTTTCTCCACAGTCTATGTGGCCCAGGTTGTCCTTAAATTATCCTCTTGCCTCAGCCTCTCAAGTGCTAGGAATTTCACAGGCATTTACTACCATCCCTGGCCTTCTATCTTCACTAAAAACTGTTGAGTACTTATTTAAGATAAATTTTAAATGATGTAGATAGTGCAAATTTCAAGTTTCTAACTTGTTATTTTAAATGTCTACCAGTGCTTGTAGTAGTGATGCTAAAATATATTCCATGTGAATTTCTTTTTCTGTGTCATTATATTTAAAGATAGCACTTCTGAATTACCAAAGTCGATCTGTGATGTCTTATACCTGCAGCCATTAGTAAGATAACTTAGGATCTAATAGAGGGTCGTAGTTTAATTTTGAGGCAGTTAAATTTGAGGTTAGACTGAAATCTTTGCTCATGGTGAATTACTCCTATTTAATCAGTGTTTTTGCTTATTATTTCTTTTTTCTTAACAGCTGTTTTACATAATGCTATATAATGTTTCATTGAGTCCTTAGAACTTTGCTTCCCCCTTACCTGCTTTTGTTCATACTTCCTACGGTGTGAGATTCCTTTGAAATCTTCTCTGTGTCAAAACTCTGTAATGTAAATTGATGTGCCACATTCTAGGACCCCATTACAAGAGGTTCTAGTTCCCAGTTTAATGATGTTCACAGAGGTAGGTATGTGACAACTGGGGTCAAATATAATAAAAAAAATTGGGTGCTATATCATATAGGACCAGTGTCCTAATATCTGCTCTTATTTAGCTTAGTAGTTCTAAGTGGAAAGGAACTAGGAATGTGGGATTGAATTCTCTTGATTAGCATCCTTTATAAGAAGGAGGGAGAAGATAATTGAGTTGATTTATTTTTCTTTTTTTATTCTCCCCTGTTTCTGGAAACAGTATGTATTTTTAGGCAGTAAGCTAAAATGTTGATCTTTCTTATTTTGATATTCCAGACACCTTTATTTCTCTTTTGTAATAATCATGCAGAATGCTCTGTAATTATACTCTCATTTAGAGAATACCTTACTTTCTTTTTAGTAAAATGAATTTACAGATTAGTTCTACTTGTTTCCTCTGTAGTTGAGTTTCTTGTTCCATTAAATGGCCATTTATCGGGTAATTATATTTGTACTTGAACCTAGATTGGACATTGTTGAATTCTGTTTTTGAGCAGTGTATTGTGCTAAAAAAGGATATAGGGCCTGGGGAACTCATCCTAGTTCTAGATTGACATCTACATTTTCCATGGATCCTTTGGTCTAGTGCCTATCCTTGAGCTAATAGTGACTCCTTAATTAATCCCAGGGGATTTCTTTTCTCTCTCCTGAAGCTGTAAACAGAGGAGAAATTTTGAGAGATGTCCAGGAAACAGTAGGTTTCATCTTTCCTCAGCCTGCCTGACTTTTGGTGAGTTGGGGAGTGTTGAAAGTCGAGCCTTCTTGGCAGACAGAGAATGAGGAACTAAAAGAGAACTTGGGCTGGGGTCCAGATCCTTACTTGCCTCGTTAGGAAGAAACCAGCCTTGCCTGTCTGGTTGGCAGGGCACACATAAATCATTGAGACCCAGCATTTCAGCAGTTTTCAGAAGAAAGTGATACGAAGCAACAGCTGCAAATGAGGCCCAGACCAGATCTGAAGAGATCAAGCACTCACTTCACTTGGAGGAAAGAGAGAAGGAAGGAAGCCTAGGGCTTAGCAGGGTAAGTTTCCCATCAATCTGTCTACTTAGTTCAGTTTATAATTCTGTAAGTATTCATCACCCCAGGGCGTGTTAATCACTGATTAAGCAGCTGAGTGTGGTCATAACAGCAATATTCTTAATGTACTTCTTTTCTTTCCCTATCCCCTCCCACTCTTTGGGATTTTGTTCCTTGTGTTTTGAAATGTGTACTGACCAGCTTCCAACTTATGATTCTCCTGCCTCAGTCTTGTAATTCCAGAGTGCTGGAATTGCAAGTGTGCACCACCATGCATCCTTCCCCTACCCTTTTTGAAGAGCCAAATTACCAGCTCCTTTCCCCCTTCTCATCAACTCCCCAAACAAAGTTCTGTGTTTGCTGGTGAAGTAGAGAAGCTTAAACGGATCCTTCTGGTTTGGACATAGAATATGACTGTATCTGAGGTGAAAAGTGGGGCATGTGTTAATCAGGAGAAAGAAAGATGGGAGGCTGCTGTTTAATGTTTTAGTTTAAGGCATCAGGCATGACTAGAAAAAAAGTTATAAGATGGCTTTTCTATGTAAAGTATTCTAATGAGTTCCAACAGCTTATCACTACTTTCTAGCTTCACTCTTCCATCTCATCTGGGTTTTTGTCAGGGTTTTGTTTTTGTTTTTGTTTTTTTAAGTTGTCATTGTTTTTCTTTGCTTCCTTGATTTATGCCCCTTGAATTTGGAGGAGCCTAGGGTTCTTTGTGGGAAAGATTCAAGGTCTGAATCTACAGTATACAAACTCATAAATGTTTCACACACACACACACAATTTAAAAATATTTTTTATTACTATTTTTATTTATGTGTATTAATGTATTCCCTGCATGTATGTAAATGTACCCGTGCTGCGCAGTGCCCTCAGAGGTCAGAAGTGAGTGTCGGATTCCTGTGGAACTGAGTTACAGACTGTTGTTAGCCACTGTGTAGGTACTGAGAATGGAACCTGGGTCTTCTGCAAGAGCAGCCTGTGCTGTTAACTGCTGAGCCATCTTTCCAGGCCCCTCACACACATACACATATTTAAAGACTTGACTTCTCATTCCTATAGTCTCACTTTTCTGTCAGAAAGCCAGTACATTTATAACATAGAATGTCAGTGTGCTCTAGACATAGAAGAATCTCTGACATTAGGAATTTCACCATTACCACCTCCACCCGCCGCCAGCAGTGTGCTCATTTTGACTTCTAGCTACTTAAGTAACACCCCTCCCCTCCCCACACATACACATTTCCAAGAGCTAATCTTCCATTGGAGGAAGACATCAGTTGCCTTCAAAATGCACAGTAAAAATAAATGAGGCAGTATCTTTCTGACCTTACTTGTCCTCCATTGTAGCAAAAAGACTTAGGTTTAGCTTCAGGAAGATAGATACTCATAAATCCTGGGATTTACGACCTTAAAATTATGTAAAAGCAGAGATTCTTTCCCTCTATAACAATACATGTCTTTTAAAAAAGTTTTAGGAAGGTTCTGTATTTACCTGGGGAATGGCTAAACAGAGCAGTTAAATGCTTTTTCTAGAATGATATCAGGTTAAGTATATCTGTCACTGAGATAGATCCCTAGTTCTCTGGCTCTCACTTTATTGACTGGTTGACGAGGTCTCATGTAGCCCAGGTTAGCCTTGAATTATGCAGCCCCAAATGGCCCTAAACTTCTGATTCTTCTATATCTATTTCCTGAGTGCTAAAATTACAAGCATGTATCACCATGCATAGTTATCCTGTTCTTGGGGGGTCTCACCCACGGCTTCATAAATGCTGAGCCAGCACTTTGAGCTATATCCCCAGTTCTTTGCTATTCATGTTTAATCACCATATAAACTCATGTGCTCAGTATTTCCAGAGTTGTTTATCATTCTAGAAAAAGCATTTAACTGCTCTGTTTAGCCATTCCCCAGGCTACATGAGACGCTGTCCCAAAGACCAAAACAACAGTAAAATATTCTGTGTACCCAATATATTAATAAATTCTTGTTTTAAAATTACTTAATGGGTTTGGGTATAGCTCACTTAAGAGAGTGCTTGCCTAGCATGTACATATCCCAGGGTTCCCTCTACAGTACTACATAAATCAGATGTGGTAGTGCCCGCCTAGTTCTAGCATTTGAGAGGTGGAAGCAGAAGCAGCAGAAATCCAAGATCTTCCTCAGGTACATAAATTAGGGGCTAGCCTGGTCTACATGTGCTTAGACAAAGAAAGGTCAGACATTGTAGGTAAATCTAGAGTCACTTTGATAAACCCAGTTCCTATCCACTACCTTTTAAGAGTTTTCTAAGACCTTACTTTATACATTCACTTACCCATATAGAACTTCATCTATAATAACACACGTAAATTATATTGTATAATATTATTGTGTTTTGTCTTTGTTTTCATTTTAGTTTTTGCTTGAGACAGAGTCTTGAGACAGAGTATAACTCAGACTGGCCTTAATCTTGTGGTCCTCTTTCCTTAGGTTCTTGAGTACTAGGATTATAGATAAAAGCCACCATGCCTGTCTTTCTCTTCTATTTTTCGTAACTGTTTATAGCTGACAGTAATCCCTATCTAATACACCTTACTGATAGCCCAGGCTTGAAGGACTGGAATGTGATGTATAAGGTCAGGCATGTGAAAATAGGTATCCATTTTGTCAAATTCCATTCCATATCTGTTTTGCATATGGTCCCCAGGTTCATTGGCCAGTCCCATGGCTCCACGTTCACGGCGGCGAAAGCACAAGAAACCCTCATCAGTGACCCCCATGGTTGTAATCCCACCTACAGTAGTGTCTCCTGTGTCTCATGCCCTCTCAAAACCTGGCCCTAGCATTGATGCACTTGGCTTCTTGTCCTTGGACAGTAATGTTCCTGGTCTGTCCCAGCTAATCCTTCAAAAATTGAACATGAAAAGCTATGAAGAATACAAGTGAGTGACAGCTGTATGGAAAAGGGGCATAGTGTTTCAGAAGGTGGAGGAGTATAGTTTCGATAATATGAGGGACTTGTAATGAGAGATTTTGTCAGTTATATTACTATGGGGGAAATACAATTTGCTTAAGAAATAATGGGAGTAAGCTACATAGGAGTACATGAAAACATATACAAGGCAAAGTACATGGGAGACTTCTGGAGATCTTTCTTTCAACACACTGTCTTTGTAGGTCGGTGGTAGACGGAGGTACCCCATTATCAAGTTTTGGATTTCAGAGTCCACAGGAAATGTTTCAGAGGATGGAGGATACGTTCCGATTTTGTGCTCACTGTAAAGTACTCCCTAGTGGACTTTCAGACTCCAAAGTTCTGCGGCACTGTAAGAGGTGACTTGTGTGGTGCTAGTACGAGAAACATTCAGAAATGACCCAACACAGAGGCCTCATTCCAAAAGGAAAAAACCTGAGTTTTCAGAATAATAGTTCCTAGTTTTGTGTGGTTCCAGTGCAGAAAGATTAGAACAGTTTTAATTCTTTTTTGGGGGGGAGATTAGAAAAAAGAGAGACAAAAACACTCTTCCTTACTCTCCTTAAATACACACAGGGTAAGATCACATCTGTTCTGAAAAGATTGAAGTAGAGCCATCCCTGCTGTTAGGAGAAGGCAACTGAAAACTCCTAGTTTTGTTTTTATTTTTCTGAAAGAGATGTAAAAAGTAAGTTGTTTTAAACAGGCATTGAGGTATTGCTCTGAGAGAATAATGCATTCCTAAATCCTTTCTGCCTCACCTGCCAACTCGGCTCCCACATTTGGTGTATCAGCTGTCATTCCTCTCCACATCATCCTTAACTGTTAGTCTTTGTTCCTGGGTGTAGGTTTTCAGATCCCTTTCTCAGACACAGCCTGTCACCTTTGTGATAGAGAAAACATCCGTTTCTGTGATTTGTCTTTTCAGATGCAGAAATGTCTATTACTGTGACAGAGAGTGCCAGAGGTCAGATTGGCCAGCACACAGAAAGGTTTGTCAAAAGCTTCATCTTGTGGCTGTGGATCGTGTCATGGAATGGCTTCTGGTCACAGGTAGGGTGAGGGTGATTGAAGAATTCTACCATAACGGTAATTATAGTTAGAAAAGGATAACATGTCGCTATAGGGACAAAATGAGCAACTATGTCAGGGACACTTGGATTTACAGGTGGCTGAATGAATACTGAGGAATTACTGAGGAGGGCATTTTGAAGCTAAAGGACTTGCTCATTTATTTTTAATTTTTTTTCCTAGTATGTATATGTGTGTAACTGTAGATTTGTTTACATGAATGAAATGCCCTTGGAACCCAGAGGAGGGTGCTGGATCCCCTTGAGCTAGAATTACAGGCAGTTAGGAGCTGTTTTATGTGGATACTGGGAACCAAACTCGGGTCCTCTCCAAGAACAGAACCTTTTTAACTGCCATTTCTCTATCCCTGCTCACTTCTTACTCCATTGTCTTGCAGGTGATTTTATCCTACCCTCAGGATCTTGGCCATGGCCGTCAGACGATATACAGGATTGGGATTCCTGGTTTTCTATGAGGGGTTTACAGCTAGAGGCTGCATTGGATGCTGTGTTAGGTAGTCATGCTATGACCACACTTTGGGCCAGTGTAGGAAGGCCAAGGCCAGACCCAGATATCCTGCTTGGCTCTTTGAAGCGATTGCTGACAGATGCCCTGTCACGGCCCTTGACACTGGGCCTAGGTCTTCGGGCTCTGGAAATAGATGTTGGGAAGACTGGGGGAAGCACATTACATGTAGTAGGTGCATCCCATGTGGAGACATTTCTCATTCGTGCTGGGGACTATAATGAGCTTGGCTACATGTTTCCTGAACATCTTGGCCTCCATGTGATCATGGTGGGTGTGGATGTGGCTGCTGGCTTTTTACAGAGCACCTCAGCTTCACCCCTGGAACCTGGAACAGTTCAGCTCAGTGGCCATAGGGGCCTCTATCATGATTTCTGGGAGGAGCAGATAGAGACTGGGCATCTAACCCGTCCAGATTTGGTGGTGGCATTCCATCCAGGTAAGAACCATTAATTCAAAAGAATACCAAGTTGACTTCCCTGAGAATTTTCCATCCCGGCAGTTGAATCTTTGCAGTTTGATTCATTTGGCCACATTAAATATGGTGTGAGGATGAGCTTGGCTGATCATTTCCCATGAATATTATACCTAGATTCAGAATTTTTTGTTGGGGAAGTTGGGTGGATCATCCTGATGAGAACTGGGCATGAACACCATGAGGGCTGAGTGGACACAGTCAAAGAAGCGTCCTGCTCGTAGGGTCTGCTTCAGTCTCTTTCCCATCTCTTCCCATTTCCATTCTTCTGCAGGTTTCCATGCTTCCCCAAACTTGATGGAAGCATGGCTCCCTACCCTCCTGCTACTCCGTGACTATAAGATTCCTACGTTGATTACTGTTTACAGGTTTTGACCTTTTTCTATGATATTTTCTGACTCGCTTATATCTTGATTCCCTTTCCCCATCTGTCATGAGAAGATATTCTTCCTTGCTGCATGTGACTTTCTTTTTTTTCTCCTTTTGGAACAAAGTCCTTTGCTATTTCGTCAGGAATTTAGTGAGACATTTGGGAGGAAAAAATAGTCCTTGCCTAGTCCAGCTTTCAGTAATTTGGGGGATTGATCAATATGGAACTGTAATGTTCTTGAACAATTTCTACAATCTCATAATCAGAACAGCAATTTTTCTTCTCTTTTCCCCAGTCAACAGGAATTGACAGCCTCTTTGCAGATTCTATTGAACTTGGATACACACATCATTGCCTGTGGAGCTAACCCTTTCACATCTCTCAAACCTGAACAGGTTTATTCTAACCCCAACAAACAGCCAGTCTATTGCAATGCCTACTACATCATATTTCTTGGAAGTTCCTCCTGCCAGCTAGATAAGAAGCAATTAGAAAAGAAAGTAGATGATGGGTTTTCAGTGACTGAGCCAGATTCTGACTGAATGCCTGAAAAAATAGGGGAAGCTGTCATCAAGTTACCCTGTTGGTGGTGTCAGATTGTTGCCAGCTTTGAAACCTCCTATATCCTAAGCCTTATTCACAGTTAAGTAAAGATTCTAAACCAAAAAACAACTACAGTATGACATGACTCTTCTGTTTTTCCCAGTACCTGGGCATTGAACCTAGGGCTGTGTACATGCTAGGCAAGTGCTTGACCATTGAGCTACATCCCCAGCCCACTTTCTGCTTTTTATTTTAAGAGGAGGTTTGACCAAGTAGCCTAGGCTAGTTTTGAGCTTGGGCCAGCCTTGAACTTAGCTTCCTCTGGCTTCCCAAGGAGCGGTATTATACCTCTGCCACTTGGTCTGATGTGATTTTTCTTATTTCTAACAACTCAACTATGGCTAGGAATGATGATACTTGCCTATTATTCCATTACTGGAAGAGACTGTAGCAGCAGGATTACCACTTTGTGGCCATCCTGGCCTACATAACAGTGCCCTCCAAAAAAACAGTGCTCTCTCAAAAAAGACCTAAAGGTTAGCCACAGTAGCTTTTGGAGATAGGTTTCTAGAATTCGTGGGTGGCACCAGACCCTGGTTTTAATCATTACAGAGTCTAGAGTTCTTAGTAATTTTCTTTACAAGGAAATTGTACCTGTTGACTGGAACTGGTAGCAATGAAGGCAAGAACCACCTTTTCTTAAAAACTATCCTCTTAGCAATTTGAACTAAAAAAGAATCGAGGGGCTAGAGAGATGGCCTAGAGGATAAGAGCATTAACTGTTCTAACAGGGAACCTGGGTTCGGTTAATAGCACCCAAGTGGCAGCTTACAACTGTATAACTCCTGTTCCTGGGGATCTGACACCCTCTTCTGGCTTCTGCATGCATTGCAGACACAAGTGTACTTACATACATGCTGACAAAATAAACACATAAAATAAAAATGAAATTAAAAAAACAATTTAGTGGAGCTGTTAATAATGTAACTAGTACAAGAATGGGCAAGTGAGAGAAGTTGGTGACTTTGAAAAGGTAAGGATTTGAATATTATCATATCTCTTCCTTCTACTAGAGAAATGGCAAATTTTCCTGCTATCTTGTGGAGAATTGTGACCCTGGAATGGCTTTGGGTGTTTGTTTTGGTTTGAGACAGGGTCTCATTGTGTAGCGCTAGTTGGCTTGGAATATGCTCTGTAGACCAGGCTGGTCTTGAACTCACAGAGATCCATCTGTTTCTGCCTCCCAAGTGCTGGGATTAAAGGCATGCGCCACCATGCCCAGTTCTGTGTTGTATTTTTAATATTTTAAAGTATACCAGACTTTACCTGAATAAACTGGCTTTGTTCTCACTGTGTGATACCACAGTAAGCTTAATTGGGGCCTTTTTTCTTTTAAGTGATAGAGTGTCTCACTGTTGCCCAGACTGGTTCCAAACTCCTGAGCCTAAGTACTTTGTCTTGCCTCAGTTTCCCACAAAGCTGGGTTTGTAGGCACTTACAACTGTACTTGGATCCACTGGGACTAATGTTTCCCATTTATTATCATATATTACATACCTGTCCATAATGTCTCAAGATTAGAGTTATCTTTCCTTCCAAGGGAATGACTAGCATTAGCTCTCTCTTTGGACCTGCCACATCACCACTCATTTGCCACGTACTATCCTTTTCACACTCTGAATTAGGAAATTGCATAGCTGTTCATTTCTACAGCCTTGCCATGACCTTTCCATATACATATAACCTTGTTGCCCCCAAACACACACATACTATCAGTTACCCAAGCTGGTCCGATAATTTTAGAATTCACTTATGCATTTAAAACATTTAGTAAGAATGATGCCTGCCTATGATCTCAGCACTTGAGAGGCTTCAGCAGAAGAATCATTGAGACTTTTGAGGTTAGTCTGAGTTGCATAATGAATTCTAGGCTATCCTGTGGTACATTTAGCAAGTTCCTATCTCAAACACAAAAAAGTTAGTACTTACCATAAAATTAAAGCATAGTATTGTTGCTGTGGGTAGACAGAAAGATGAATGAAGCCTGTTTTTCATTATTGTTTGCAGCGGAGGGTTGTTTGAGAGAGGTCTCTCACTATGTAGCCCTGGTCCTGAAGCTCACTGCGTAGACCATGCTGGCCTATAACCCATAGAGCTCTATCTACCTCTTTCTCCCCCTCTTGAGTGCTGAGATTAAAGCCCTCTGTCACCACGCCTAACTGGCTTTTTCCTCCTATTTTTTTGTTTTTTTCTTTGTTTTTTGAGTCAGGATCTCCTTGTAGCCCCAGCTAGCCTAGAACTATATAGACCAGGTTGACCTCTATCTCACAGCTGTCTGCCTGCCTCTGTCTCTACTGGGATTAAAGGTATGCACCATGGCACTTGGTTTGCTCCTTATTCTTAATCTGGAAAACCAAATAGTATGTATCTTTTTTGCAAAGTATAATAGAGTAAGAAACATAAGAGAGGCCAGTAGTACTAAGAAGATAAAGTGAAAAGGGTCATCCCTCTGGTTTTTATGGTAATGGTATTATGAATTCAAGTTTTATAAAACAAGGAGCAAGCGTATTCCAAATGGAAGGAACAGAAGTTTGGAGGCAGAACAGCATAGGTAGGGGCATTTTAGAATATACTGAGTGATTAGCATAAATTACGTCTGTAAAGTGGATTGGGATCACATTAAAGAAGAGGCAGAGCCTATTGTTCAGCTTTGCATTTAGGTAGATCTGAGTTAGAATCTTCAGGCACCCCTCAAATGCATATGTGCTTCAAGCTAAATGTTTCTTAACAGTTTTTACATTTGTAAAATGAGAGCAATACCTATTATCTAAAGAGTGTGTGTGTGGATGGGTGTATATGTGTGTGCATTCCAAGTGCTGGAATTACAGGCATGCATATCATGCCCAGTTACTAAAGTTATATTAAGACTTAAATGCCAGAGGTTGTACACATGGATCAGTGATTAAAAACCCGTGTAGCTCTTGCAAAAGACCTCGGTTCTGGTTTCTAACACGCAGATTGCAACACACATCTACCTGTAACTTCAGTTCCTGTTCTCTTCTGACCTCTGATGTCACTAGGCTTCATATACATACATGGTGCATATACATAGGTGAAGACACATACATACACATAAATAAAAATAAATCTTTAAAAAAAGAAATTCTTTAAACCCAGACATTGTGATTCTTGCATTGGGGGAACAGAAGCAGGAGGATTGCCACCAGATCCAAGGCCAGCCTGGGCTATATAGTCATTTCCAGACCAACCAGAGCTGCATAGTTAACACTGTTTCAACAAAACAAAACAAATAAACTTTAAATGAAAGTATTTCCAAAGTTAGAGGACTAATATGCTAATTTAAAACTAACAAAAAACAAAAGTAGTACACACAGCATGTTAATGGCTAAAAGAGACAGATAAATTTAATTGAAAAGTGTGTTTAAAGTACTATAACAAAATACTATAAACATGGTGGTTCATAAGAAACAGAAATTTATAGGCTGGGGAAATGGCTCAGCCATTAAAGCACTTGCTGCATAAGAGAGAGGACTGGAATTCTGAGTCCCCAAAGCTATGTAAATGCTGGGTGTGTGTTGTGGCCTGCCTGTAATTACAGCCTGGGAGAAACGGACAGGATTTCCAGAGCAAACTGCCTATGGAAATTAGCCATATTGGTGAGCCTCTGGGTTTGATTGAAAGACCTTACCTCAGTGAATAGGGCAGAAGAATTATCAATGATGACATCTAAGAGATCAACATTTGTCTTTTATCTGTATGAATATATACCCCCACATATGTGCACCCACATGTGAACACATGCAGGTGACACACATGCATGAAAATGGAAAAAGCCACATAAAACTCAACATAAAAAAGATACCCAGAAACTTATTTCTCACAGTTGCAGATTCAGTAAATGCACAAGACACTGGCCAATTTGGTATCTAGTGGAGACCCATTTCTTGGGTTTATAGAAGGCATTTCCTTACTGAGTCCTCACATGGAGAAAGGACAACCAAACTCCCTCCTCCATCTTTAATGAGGACAGTAATCTCAGTCATTAATCATCTCCAAAAGTTTTCCTGATTATCATCGTCTTGGAGGCAGATTTCAGAATAGAAATTTGAAGGGGATACATGCATTCAGACCATAGCAAAACTTGGGGAAGGGGAGATCCTTACTGTGCTTGATCAACTGACTTTTGACAAAGGTCAAGAGAATTGATTTTTCAACAAAAGATGCAGGGACAACTGGGTATCCACATGCAAAAGAATAAAGTGGGAGCCCTAACTCACAGTGTGCAAAAATTAATTCAACCTGAATGTGTTGTGGGGTATGCCTGCAATCCAGCGCTCAGGAGGGAGGGGCAAGGATCAGGAATTTGAGGCTGTCCCAGCTACATATCAAAGCTTTATCTTTTAAACAAAGAACAAAAAACAGAATCAACCAGAATTCAGGAGGTGGAGGTAGGAGGATCAGGAGTTTATGTGCATCCTGAGCTACATCGCCACTTTGAGGCCCGTCCAACTACATGAGATCGTGTCAGACACACTTTTAAAACTGGTTCAAAGGGGACTAAAGAGATGGCTGAGCAGCTGAGAGCACTGCCTGCTCTTGCAGAGAACCCAGATTCAGTTCCTAGCACCACATGGAAACTAACAAGTATCTGTAACTCCAATTCTAGGGACGCTAACTCTCTCTTCTACCCTCCATGGGCATAGCATGACATGGGTACACTTAAATACATGGAGGCAGTAGACTCATACCCATAAAAAATAAAACTATTTTGAAATGGTTCAAAGTTCTAAAAATTAGAATGCTTAGAAGAAAATACAAGAATAAATCTTCATGAAATTATACATTGCTTTCTTAGATATTAGACCCAGTGCACAAATAGAATATATTGACTATCAAAGTTCAAAATTTTGTTTTTTGTGGCTAGAGTTACAACTCAGCTATTAAGAGCATGTGATCTCCAAAGCACTGAGATCCCCAGCATTCATGGGAGTGCGGCGTGGCATTTGAGATGACATACAATGCCTGTGACTCTAGTGCCAGGAAATCCAAAGCTGCCTTCCAGCTTCTGTTGGCGCCCATACTCACGTACACATAAATAAAATAGTATCTTGGAAGCTGGAGGAATGGCTCAGCATTTAAGAGCACTTGTTCTTTCAAAGGATCCAACTTCAGTTCCCAGCACTCAAATCCTGTGACTCATAATCACCTGTATCTCCAGCTCCAGGGGAATCTCCTGCCTCTAGCCTCTTCTGGCACATGCACTTTTATGCACATGTGCATGGCACACACCACACGCATGAGTGTGCACATACAAATTTTGCCAGGCCTGGAGGTATACTCTTAATTCCAGCACTTGGGAGAGGGAGGTAGGTGGATCTCTGAATTTGAGGCCAACCTGTTTTCCATAGTAAGTTCCAGGCCAGCTGGGGCTACATAGACACTGTCTATAAAATAATTAAGAATCTTTAAAATTTTGTTTCAAGTAACATCAAGAGCTTGAAAACGTAGGGCCGGTGAGATGGCTCAGTCTTTGATGGCCCTTGCCTCTACCAAACAGCCTGGTACAAAAATGGCATCCCCAGAACCCATGTGATGGAAGGAAAGAACTGACTACCTACTCCAAATTGTTCTCTGACCTTCATGTGTGCCCACACAAATACACACATGGTACACAAATACATGTAAATTAAGGGAGGGGTGCAGAGAGATGTAAAGGGACTTGTCCTCAAGCCTGACGTGAGTTCTGGTGGTCCACATAATGGAAGGAGAGAACTGACTCCTGCACATTGTCCTCTGGCTTCCACAACTCCCCACTCCCCAGTTTAATTTTTTTTGTTTGTTTGTTTGAATTTATGGGCTAGAGAGATGGCTCAGCAGTTGAGAGCCCTGGGTGCTCTTGCAGGGGACACAGGTTTGGTTTTCAGCAGAGATAGTGGCTTTTAAGTCCAGTTCCAGGGTGTCTGACGCCCTCTTCTGGTCTCTGAGGGCATTGTACACGTGTGACGCTTTTAACATATAGGCAAAATGTTCATACACGTAAAAATTAAACATTTTTTTTCCTTGGTCCTGGAGAGATAGCTCAGGAGTTAAGAAGGCTCCGGCTTTGATTTCCAGCACCCACATAGCCGCTAATAACCGTCGGTAACTCCAGTTCCAGGGGAATCCGAGCCTCTTGACCTCTGCAGGCATTGTACGACCTGGGTGCATTTCATGCAGGCAATACACTCATACACATTAAAAATAAATGAATTCTTTTTCTTAACCGACTTGACGAATCCTTCGAGCTCATTTGTCTGTCAGCCTTGTCAGATTGCCCAGCCTCAGTGTCCAATAAGATCTTGTTTCCAAAGAAACCTCTGAGGTGAACGGCTACTGAGGAAAGAGAAGTTGACTTTTAGCACCCACGCATGCGCCACTGTACTCAGTAGTTCTAAAGTACATAATGCTATAACGTATGAGCAGAGCCTGGAATCGAATCAACTCCCTCTCATTGGTTTTGGCTAATACTTATCGGGTTTCGACTACGCAGAATTCGCGATAAATACCCCTGTCACAGAAGGCTAATAGACGCCTCTGTTCTCAGAAGATGCCCGAGGACCGCGTTTCGGAGGAGGAGGCTGCCCCGGCTCCCTTTCCGGCTCTCCTGCACGGCTCACCACTGGGAGCATTGCAACTTCCTCGGTGGCAGCACCGAGGGCGTGAAGAAGGTGCGCTGAGGCCCAGATATATGTTGAAACAAGCTGGGCCACCTGCGGGGAGCAGGGGCCCACCCCGCGCCGCCCTCCCGGCTGGGGCGGTCCGGCCCGCCACGGGATCCTACCCGGCGCCCCGCCCTCCGGCCCGCCCTGGCTCCATCTTGCGGAAGAGCGGGCTGGGCTGTGACGCTGCTCCGGGCTCAGGTGAGGACTCGGCTAACCCCCTCTCGGTCCCCCTTGCCATCCTCCCGCTGTCCGCGGTCCCCTCACCCCCCGCCCGCTCTCTGGGCCGCGGTCCCCGGGATGGGGGAGGGAGGGGGTGGAGCCCTGCGTGTGTCCCGCGCCAGGCCCGGATGGTGCTCCAGGTGGCGGCGACTCTGGCCGCGTTTTGGGAACTGGGGCTGTGGCGGGCTGCGGTGAGCTGGGCTAGGCAGCAGGCCCTGTGTGCGAAAGGACCCGGAAGCCCTGTTGGAGGATCCTATTCCACTTGGGAGTATGGAGGTCCTAGGGAGCAGTGGCACCCCGCCCCAGGTCTGGGTGACCGCAGGTGGAGGGGTTATGGGTAGAGAGTGATTCTGGTGAAGCCGCCCCAAGGCAGGCCGAGTAAGGAAAACAGCAACTCGAAAGCCAAGCCTGACTGGTGACTCTACTTTCTAGTGACACAGCAAATTTAGGGGAACTTGGGAAATTTCTGCTGTGCTTAATGACCCCTAGGATGGAATTCACAAGGCTGAGGTTGTATATTGGCTCAGGCTTACAATTCTTGGAAACTAGTTCAGAAAGTAGCATTCCAGGTTTCATTCCTGGGCATTGACCAGCCAATGCGTGCTGTTATCAGCCCATCAGGTGCCAACAGTGACCAAGGAAACCTAAGGGCTTAGGGAGATTGCTACCTTAAAAGAACAGAAATGAAAAGACAGTCTTTCTGCTACCTTTTACAGCCCCTAATTGCTTTCAGCTGATAGCGAGCTAACCTGATAAGGTAATCTGTCCCAATTACATTCAGAGTAATAAGCTACCTCTTAGGCAAGGAAGGCCTTTCCAACCAGTACCTAGATAAACTGGTGAAATCGATCATTTTGCCACTGCAAGGTTAAGCCTTGCAGTCGTCATGGTTGAGGGGCTGCCTACCTGCGCTTGTGGAGGTCTAGCCTTGTTTCCAGGTGATTTATCTCGGTCACGAACAGATTTAAATGGCCCTAGAGGCCAGCTTTGGAAAATGGAATCTCTGCTCTTCTCTGTCTTAAGTGACGCTTCCCGGTTTTTGTGTGTCGTCGTCCCTCTCCCTCCTCCTCTTTAAAGCTGATTGTGTTCCTGGCTCCTAGCCAGGTATGAGGCTGCCATTCTGAGACCCACCCTTTTACTAGCTGACTCACTGGGTGGAGAAGGTTTAGAGAACCACGCATAATTTTTCTAAGTTTTCTAAAGGTTGATTCTGACAGGGAATGTTAAAAGGAAAATAAAAGCTGTAGTTCATTCAAGTGAGTCTTACTCACTTGAGCCAAGTTGAGTAATGTGTTGAGACACCTTGGGGTTTGTTTAGGTTTTTACAAAAACTTTTAAAGCCTACCTTTTGAATAGTTCACATGAACAGTGTTTAAAGGGATTAAAAAGACAATGAAAAATAAGCTGATTTCCCTTCATTCCTGAACACCACCACCTACAAACTACTTATGAAGGAAGTTCTTCACCTTGCTTTGTTTTTTATTTAATATGTGTGGTAAATGGTTTTATGTGTAGGTTTTAAGAACCTACCCCTTTTAGAAACTGTAAAACACTTCACTTTATGATTATAACGTATTTCATTTGCCCCTTAATGGTCTTTGCATTGTTTTTAACAACTATTACAGTTGATGCTGTAATTAATATCTTTGTACATTCATAAGTATGTGAAAGTTCTGTAACATACATAGAAATTTAACAGGATTTTAGCTTCTTTCCTGTGTTTATGTATTAAGTGGCACTATATTAACAAACATCATATCCTCCTATATTGGGTACACAGAAAGCTAGATACTTTTTTTACATATTTTTTAAAACTTTATTTTATGTGTATGAGTATTATGTCTGCCTGTATGTAAGTGCACCTGTGTCATACAGTACCCATGGAGGACAGAAGAAGACATCAGATCCCCTGGAACTGGAGTTATGGATGGTTGTTAGCTGCTGTGTGGATGCTGGGATTCAAACCCAGGTCTTCTGCAAGAATGCAAGAACAGCCAGTGCTCTTAACTGCTGAACCATCTCCAGCCCCTTTCCTATATATTTTTATCAGCATTAAGTCATTAAAATATTAACATTGGTGCTGGGGAGATGGTGCAGAGAGTAAAGACGCTTACTGCCAAGCCTGACAACCTGAGTTTGATCCCCAAAACCCAGATAGTAGAGGGAGAAAATCTACTCCCACAAATTGTCCTCTGACCACCGCAAGTACACCGTGACATAATAGACATAATAGACATAATGGACATAATAGACACACACCTGTAATCTCAGCACCTGACAGACTGAGGCCAACCTCATCTACATAGTGAGTTCAAGTCCTGCCTACAGTATAAGACTCTGTCTAAAACAAAAACAAAAAACAGTGAGATAGTGTGCTAGTTACTTTCTATTACTGTGATAAAAACACTGACCAAAACCAACTTTATTTCACCATCAGCTTACAGTTAGTTCACTAAGGATGGAAGACAGGACGGGAACTCGGTGCAGGGACCAACGTACAGTCCATGGAAGTACTGGCTCGCTCCCCTGACCTGTTTTCTGTCTGCTTGCTTATACCACACAGCACCAGCTACCTAGGGGTGGCACCACTCACATCCCTCAACAATAAAGGAAATGCTCCACAGACATGACCAATCCAATGGAGGAAATTCCTCAATTGCTATTCCTTCTACCTAGGTGTATCAAGTTGACAACTGAAGCTGTCCAGAACAGTTGACCTCTTGTCAACTCAATACACAAAAAATCACTAGTAAACCACAACCTTTCCATTTCTTGTCCCGAGGATGTGATGTTAATATTAATATCACTGGACATCTGGGATTCACTCAATCTTCTGGACTCCAAAGGGTTTGAGCTCCACTTATCTGGCTCTGCTGTCCACAGCATACGCAGCTTGTCTCGAAGCCCCAGGCAGCTCCACTCTCTACACCTGCTGTTGCCCTTAGTGGTCACCCTGTGGTCCTGGCATCTCCAATATGCATCTCCAAAATTCATCTCCATTGCAGCTGAGGCTGCAGCCTTCAAAAGTGCCTCTTCTGAACTCATACAGTGCCAAGCCTCAGATCCTCACCATGATCCCTGCAGTCCTGGCGGAGTGGACTGCACATTTACCAGTGGCCACTGACCTCTCACAGT
The DNA here is from genome assembly GCA_035773235.1 of Eospalax fontanierii. NCBI lineage: Eukaryota > Metazoa > Chordata > Mammalia > Rodentia > Spalacidae > Eospalax > Eospalax fontanierii. Next base: position 15,296,601 of record CM069540.1, on the reverse strand, counting down.
GCTAGGCTTCACCTGCTCTTCAGGACCCCTTCATGCCTTCAAAACCAGTACCATGCAGGAGAGTCTTCCACATTACTAAATCCTACTTCCAGCTTGAGATAGAGCCTTGGGCCCTTCTGGACCACAGCTTTGTGTGCTGACTCTGAAGAAATACTTTCCAGAAGATTTCACTCAGTGATGCTGATCTCTCGTTACTCACAGTTGATTTTTTTAGCCCCAGCATCAGTTATCTCAATAAAGCACAAAATGTTTCGCATCTAAAAATTTTTACTTCAAAATATATCACACAAAACAGTCCTAATTGTCTTTGCTTCCCTTTGAAGCTTCACAAATCAGGCTTCTATCATCTACATGTCTTTCAGCATTCTCTTCCAAGTTCCTATAGAACAGCTCACTGAGCTGTAAGCACTTTTCTAGTCCAGAGTCCCTAAAACTTCCACAGTCCTCCCAGACATAGTTTTTATCACAGCAATAGAAAGTAACTAGGACAGGGAGAGAGCAACTCTGTCTCTCTGCCAGAACTACTGAATGAGTGTGTTTTGACAAGTTCCTCGGGTGATTCACATGCATAAAGTCTGAGAATCCCACCTTTTTTTGTTCATCACATTGTTTAGCAAAAGAAAGAAGATTTAAAGTAGGTAAACAGATGGGGTAAGTGTTCCCAGGCTTGAAGACCAAGTCAGTATGAATGAATGTACTGAGGACTACATGAGACTACATGAAAATGATTCCAATGGTAGCAATTTCTCATTGGGGGCTAGGCATTGGCGATTTGTTGATTATAATTTGAGCCCGTACCTACGAGATCAGAATGTTAAACTAGTAATTTTTGTTTCTTCTGATTTTAATGGGGTTTGAACATAGAGCTGTGTGCAGGCTGAGTGTGTACCCTATATCTGAGTTACACCCCCCAGTCCTGTCGGTGAATTTTCACTTGATGCTTCAGCAATAAGACACTGAGGGTTTTTGATCTAAAAAGTAGTTTGTGGAAAGGCAGCTAATGGCAATGCCTAGACAGATCAGAAGAGCAGGTGCAAGCAGGCCCGCGCTCGGAAACCATCCTAGTCATCTAGGCCTTATTTGTGATGAAGTCTCCTCTTAAGGATATGGCCACGAAGATAGAAATGAAGGGAGAGTAGGGAGGTCATGCCACAGATGCATTTTTGGAAAAGTAGGGCTCACTCAATGAGGACTCTCTTGACAGGTAAGGGATGATAAGAAAGGACTGGGAGGAAATGGTGAGTGTGTAATTCCACACCAGAAACAAGGGGCTTCTAACTGGCTTGTTTTCCTTACCATACAGGGGATCAAACCCAGGGCTTCATGCCCAGGGGTTACAAACCTTTCTTTTAAATGGCTTTAAGCACATCCTCAGCCCCTGGGCTTCTATCTCAGTCTCATTTTATCTCATTTTATTTTGATGATCATCTGTCAGTTACATCCCACCCTTTGCCTTGTACCTTGTCAATTTGTATTCCGCATTTCTTTCTTTTTTCATTTTTGAGACAGGGTTCCACTTTGTAGCCCTGGCTGACCTAGAACTTTCTTTATAGACCGGTCTGGCCTCAAACCCACAGAAATCCACCTCCTCTGTCCTCCTCTGTATTGAGATTAAAGGCTGAGCCACTAAGTTTGATTTATCCTCAGCATTTCTTGAAACATTGTTTATACCATTGGTCATTTACTTTACATTTGTAGTCTCAGTGTTTAAAGTCAACCTTGGATATTATATTCCTCAGGAGCCACCCACCTTGTTTTGTGAGACCGGGTCTTTCACTGGGGCCTGGGATTCACTGATTAAACTAGGCATACTGACCAGTGAACCCCAGGGATCTGCCTGTCTGCACCTCTACAGTGCTGGGATTTCAAGTGTCCCTGTGTTTGTGAGCTTGGCAAGCACTTTACTGACTGAACTATCTATCTCCCTCTGGTTACATTTTCTTTTATACAGCCCTGTTAACTTGACAAATCCAATGAGTTTTTAGAAAAATATGCTGAAGTGTGTGTAGGTTAACATAATAGATGTTTGGAGTTTGCTATAGAACTATCCACTGCTGTGGTTGAGAGTGAACGTATTGAAATAGAAGTGGTCGTGAAATAATAATTGTTGAAGCTGGATGATGTGTCTGGGAGATTATAGATATCTTGGACATGTTCTATAATTCCAGGACCTGGGAGGCAGAGGAAGGGGGATTGTGAGTTCAGGGCCAATCTGGACTATTCTGTCAAGGCCCTGTCTCAGAACAAACAATGATAACAGAAAGCTAGAGTTTAACCCAGTTATTTGTGATTCTAGAATATGAATTTTTCTTTTTCTTTTATTTATTTACTTTTTTTAAATACATGGGCTCCCTCTGTAGCCCTGGCTGGCCTGGAACTCAGAGTTCTGCATGCTTCTGCCTCCCCAATACTGGGATTAAAACTACCACACCCACCTAAAAATGTAAGTTCTTATTCCTTGTATCACTGTTTCCTGTAGTGTAGTTATTATACCTCCATATAAAGAAGCTTCTGTGTTATCAGAAAACTTAGATGGAGTCTCTGTGTAGCCTAGGGTGGTCTTGAGTGCTGAGATTATAGATGTACCAGACCACTGGTTTTTTTACCTTCAATTTCCGGCAGGAAAACTACTATAGATTTTCTATTTGTGAAAATGATATGAAGCATACTCAGAAATTTGAATAAAAACTAATTGACCTAAATAAAATATTCCATAAATGATAGTACCAGCAGCATTCAGATAGCTAATAATGGAGTTGGAGGCTTTACTATGCTATACAGATTCTATTTACTGCATGTGATAAAATGAAGCATTTTTAAACTTTGCACACACCCTTAATATTCATGTGCTTTTGTGAATATGTATTTGCATGTGTATGTGTGTATGATGCTGGGATGTATGCATGCAGCAGCCATATGTCTAAAAGTCAGTAGACAACTTGGAGGAATCAGTTCTATCTTTCTGACATGTGGGTCCAGGAATTGAACTCAAGACATCAAGCTTTCTGACAAGTGTCCTTACCCATACTAATCCATCTCTCTGGCCCCAATATGCACATTTTAATGGCTACCATAATACTGTGTGTGTATCTGTGTATCTTTAAAGGCCTTAAGACTTGCAAAAAATTACAAAGGACTTTGTTTCTGTTGTTATTACAGAATGTCATACCCAGGCTATCCCCCTGCAGGCTACCCACCTTTCCCTGGATATCCTGTAAGTATCACTGTTAAAATACTAAAACCACCACACCCTCCAGACCAGTGTTATATTGGATTAGCCCATGGCAGATCCTACAGATGTGCTAGAGCAGGGCGATATGGTTCATAAATTCTAATGCCCAGGGCTATGAATCAGTGAGGAAAGACAGATGTTAACCAGGAAATGAGAGTGCTTTTCATATTTGGAGCTTAGCCCCAGCCCAGTGTGGGCATACAGGGAGGCACATCCAGTGTTGCTACAGTGTTGCTAGATAGGACAATTCTTCAAGTAAGGCTGGAGACCTGCATTTTATGTGAAATGGTACAACGGTTTTTGTTTTTTTTATTGGTTGATTTATTTATTTGTTTATTTTTTTGTCTTTAAGATCTCCCTGCAGCCCTAGCTGGCCTGGAACTCGCTGTGGAGGCTGGCTTTGATCCACCTGCTTCTGCCTCCTGAGTGCTGAGACTGATTGTTGATTTTGATTCAGGATCTCATTGTGTAGTTTTAGCTGACCTGGAACTCCCTATAGAGGCCAGGCTAGCTTCAAACTTAGAGATCCGCCTGCCTCTGCCTCTCAAGTGCTGGAATTAAAGTTATACGCTCCCACACCCAGCTCATGGCCCAAGTTTTTCAAATTTGAAAGTTAGTTTTTAAAAAATGTAGAGCCGGGCATGGTAGCACACGCCTTTCATCCCAGCACTCGGGGGTCTCTGAAGTAACACAATAAATACATTTTCCTTTTCGTGTGCTTCAGTTTCCTGAAGCTCACCTGTGGTGGAGGGCTCAGTGGCAGGAGGTTTTGTTCTGTGCAGCGGCCCAGGTTCCCAGGCTCCCGTTCTCCACTGACCGTACCACTCTTGATGTCTGTCCTCCACTACGTTCTCTGCAGCTGAGTGGCCGACGACAAGGGAGAGCAAGAGTGGAGGCTTGGGCAAAGGCTTTTGAGCCCAGGTGGTGTACAGCACCTCACTTGCTGGTGTTCGGTCTTGCCCTGCCTAACTGCAGGGAGAGTAGGGAAATGGAATCTGCCTTCGTGGGGGAAAATAATCTCTGCCACTCTTAAGATATCGCCTGGTCTGGACTAAGTTTCAAACTCACTCTCTGTGACTTGCCCCTTGCTCTTTAATCTTGTGCATCAGGTCCAAGTGTATGCAAAAGAGTCATGTATTCCTCTTGAGGATAGAGAAAAAGGGTTTTTTTTAAATCATGTTTCCAGATGCTGGGAAAGCAAAGGAATTTGTGAGCTGAGTTACTTGGTTTGAACCACGTGGGATTTTCTGTGAAGCAGGCATTGTAATGTGTGCCTATAATCAGCACTCAGAGATAGATGCAGGAGGTTCTGAAATTCAAGGGAAACTGGCTGTATAGTAAGACAAGAGGGGGCGGGGACGAGACCGCCTTAGTTCTGAATCTCACATAGAGAAATAAATTCTCATTGCCTGACACATAGAATTCAATTTGAAAACTGAGTTTTGATAAAGGACTACAGTGCTGGTAAAGCGGTCTAAGACTCCAGAACTGCTAATAAAATTTTAAAATTAAAAACAGCTGAGATCCCTGAATAGTAATCATTGTTCTTTTTTCAAATAGGTCATATTTCTTTGTGATCATGTCCACTTGCAAATCTTTCTGGTTTTTCCAGCCTGCAGGTCAGGAGTCATCTTTCCCACCTCCCGGCCAGTACCCTTATCCCAGTGGCTTTCCCCCAATGGGAGGAGGTGCTTACCCACCAGCACCGAGTGGTGGCTATCCTGGAGCTGGAGGCTACCCCGCGCCTGGAGGTTATCCAGCCCCTGGGGGCTATCCTGGTGCCCCACAGCCAGGGGGAGCTCCTGCCTATCCTGGAGGTAAGTTGTAGGCATGGAATTAGTAGTGGTTTAGGGTTGTTGCAGTGCTCCTTTGTCTTTTCCCAAATCCTCTTCACTCCTCTTGTTTTGTGAGGGTTCAGAGTGACCCTTAGCTAAACGTAGACCGTATAGACCTAGAAAGGAGGCAAGAGTGATGGAGGTTTTCAGAGGCCACGAAAGCTGGGAGAATCCAAAATTTTCTCCTGCGAAGGGAATTGAAACAAACTTGGTAATGAAAGGCCAGAGTAGAACACAGTGCTTGATTTTTTTTTTTAAGGATCGAGTAAGGAACTTTAGTTAATATGATCTGTAGCCTTTAGGGATACTTTCTGAAGGTTTTTTTTTTTTTTTTTTAAGTCATAATAATTAGTAAGTGACTTAGAAGTTAAATGTATTAAAACATTTTAAACTCAATCAAAAGTTTTACATTTATTTGTGTGTGTGTGTGTGTGTGTGTGTGTGTGCGTGCGTGTGTGTATACAGTGGTGCATGTGTAGAGGGCAGAGGATAACTTGGGGGAGTTTGTTCTCTCAGGTTTGACAGCAAGTACCTTTACCTGCCTGTCCATCTCAATGGCCCTTAAACTTAATTTTTAATGTGCAAGGCGTTGATAACAAACCTGGCAAATCACACAAAGAACTGCTGATTCTGCATTACCAGTGTGTTTTTCACTGTCCGTGGTAGACATGTTTCTCTGCATCATGCCTTCTTTTTTATTTTATGTGTGTGAATGTTTTGCTTGAGTGTTTGTACGCCACATTCATAGGATGCCTGCAGAGGCCAGATGAGGGTGCTGGATTCCTTGGAACTGGATTTACAGACTGTTGTGAACCACCATGTAGGTACTGGTCAGGTCCTCAGCAAGAACAGCCAGTGTTCTTAACCTCTGAACCATGTCTTCTTGTCTTCTGCCCAAGACTTTTATTTTATATATATATATATAATTTTTTTTTTAGTTTATGTGTAGGAGTGTATTGCTTGCATGTATATAAATGTACTGGTACCAGATAGTACCCTAGAGATCAGAAGGGGGAGGTAGATCACCTGGAACTGAAGCTATAGATGGTTGGTAGCTGCCATATGGATGCTGGAAGTCAAACCCTGGCCCTCTGCAAGAGCAGTTGGTGTTCTTAACCACTAAGCCCCCAAGACTTGCTTTTTTAACAGAATCTCACTCTGCATCCCTGGCTGGCTTGGAATTCACTGTGTAACTTAGGCTAACCTAAACTCTAGCTCAGCCTCTTGAGTGCTAAGATTACAGGAATGAGCCATGTGTGGCTCTTCACTATAGTTTATTGAACTTTTTTTTTTTAATCTAATCCCTTCAGGCCAAGGATTTGGTGCCCCACCTGGTGGAGCAGGCTTTTCTGGCTATCCACAGCCACCTTCACAATCTTATGGTGGTGGGCCAGCCCAGGTTTCAGTACCAGGTAAGTTCCAGCCAACCAGAGAGAAACTGTATCATGATAGTATGAATTTTTCAATGGATATTCAGAGAACTTAGGTTATATTTGAGGGAATTTTTATATAGTTTTGTAAATAATTTTAAGTATATGGTTTCATGAACTTTTATCAATTTGATACAAGGTAATAAATCTGTAAAATAGAGACCACAAGCAACTAGTCTGTCCCAGAGTCAAAAAACAGAGTCTTAAGGAACCACCCCCAGAACTATATCCTGACAACCACTCCAGATGGAATCAGAATTGAATCTGGCTCCAGAGTTGAAAAAAAAAAAGGGTATGCATATGCATGTACACACTGACACATTATTTGTTAGGATCTTATATATAGAATATGGAATATTGAAATGTGTATGTGACCCCAGTTGATTTTGATTCACTAAATTAGAATACTTAAATTACCCTAGTAAAAATTACTAGGAGGAAGAGATTTAAAGGAATGGGATAGAGGCAGAAAGAGAGGATGATACGAGGAGGGGTGTCTCACTCGTGAAGTGTCTAGACTGTGCATTTCATTTGTCTCTGTTTCTTAGATATATACAAATGAGAGCAGAGCAGGCTTTAGAGAGGAGAGAACACAAGGAAAGATGTGGAGAGACAGATGGGGCAGAGAGCAAAGGCCATGCAGGCAGAAAATGTAGTGGAACTCATTTTGTACACTAAATAAAAACAGTGCTAATCATCATCCCAATGAATAGCATGGCGCGAATGTGCTCATCTTTCTGTGTTCTTGGTGATCAATACAAACTCTTTTCTGGGGCCGTTTTTGTTGTTCTTTTTAAATATATAGGTGGCTTTCCTGGAGGACAGATGCCTTCTCAGTACCCCGGAGGACAAGTTCCTTACCCCAGCCAGGTATTTTTGCTTCTGTCTTTTTAAGTTCTTGCTTAAATCTAGCCTGGGTAGTGGAACTACATCATGCTAAGGAAGGGCACCACTCTTTTTTCGAAGCAGAGCAAATGAGCCATCCCAGTTATTGAAGACTTATTCTTTGCTTTTGATAGACTCTATATTCTCTGTAGTCCGTCTGCTTTAAGGAGGATCTGATAAGCTTGGTAAGACAATCCTTAGTCCTTCCCACAGGTGCAAACGCTCTACCATTATCTGAGAGATCTCATGTGGGCTTTGGGCATTGGTTTTGCCTGCCCTCAGCAGGAATGCTATCGATGAACCTGAGTGATGGAGTGAAGGGTGGTTGTTTCCTACTTTGCTCTTGATAACTTTCCACTCTTCTTTCAGATCAATGCAGAATCCTTTTCTTCCTATCCTGCTTTCTCTCCTGTCTCTTTGGATTATAGCAGTGACGTGAGTAAGGATTTCTAATGTTCTCCAATCACCGAGTCCTTTCTATATGCTACCACTCGATTCTGATTTCTAATGCTCTTGTCTTGGTCTTCTCTCAAGGCCTTACTCTATGGTACTATCTTACGTTCCTGTAAGACTCGTCAGGACTTTAAACGTGGTTGCTAGTTAACTCTGTTGAATTTGTTTTCTCAGTACCTTAGAAGGTTTCCCGCAAATAAAATCTTCACCCCACACCTGTGTAGTTTCTTGCTTAATAACATTTTTATTATTAATTTGCCATGTTAATTCTTTTTTGTTGTTAATTTTTGGATTTATTTTTACTTTATGTATATGAGTGTTTTGCCTGCATGTATGAAAGTGCACCACACGTGTGCAATGCCCACAGAGACCAGAAACTGGAGTTATACAACAGATCCCCAGAAAATGGAGTTACTGAAAGTTGTTAGCTGCCATGTGGGTGCTGAGAATTGAACCTGTGTCCTTTGCAAGAGTAGCCAGTGTTCTTAGCCATCTCTCCAACTCTGTTGTGTTATTTTATGTCCTATGCAGGTTACCGGGACCAAAGTTGGTTGGTTTTCAAATTGATTTGCGTGCTGTATTCCTATGTTCACTGATATAAAGGTCTGACATTTTCGAGCTTGCCTTAGGCTGGGGTAGGGGGATTACAGTGTTGGGAGATAAATACTCAGTGATTTTTTTTGTGTATGTGTGTATGTGATGGGGGAAGCCCAAGACTCACATTTGAGGTGCAAAGAGGTTGAGAAACTTGTCCAGGAACAGTAGCTAATGGAAGACTAAGCTGAGACAAAGTCATGGTTTTTCTGATGCCCAGATCAATATTGTCTGGTACACAATGGAGATATTCCTCCAAAACCACAGTAAATTGCCTTTAATCTTTTTTTCAATTGTTTGGTTGCTCATATTGTAGCTCTGTAGTTACTTTACTATATATATATATATACACACACACACACACACACACACATATATTTGTATATTAAAAAGTTTTGATTTTACTTTAAGCATACATGTAATTTTGGAAGCATCATTTTATGACCCAGTATGAAAGATTTTTATTTTATCTATTTTTGCAGGGGGGGGGGTTGTTTTGTTTCATTTGAAACATGGTCTCAGAAGAGGTCAGCTGGTTGACAACTCACTATGTAGCTCAGGGTGGCCTCAAGCACATGTCAGTCCTCTTGACTCAGCCTCCCAAGTGCTCAGGTTATAGGCATGTGCCACCATACTTGGCAGTATGAAAGTTTGGTGGGTTTTTTGATACAGCATGTCACTCTGTAGTACTGGCTAGCTGGCCTGGGGCTTGCTATGTAAACCAGGCTGGGCTTGAACTTGTGATCCTTCTGCCTCTCAAGTGTTAGGATTACAGGTATGTGCAATGATACCTGGCTAGTATGAAAAAATGTTTAAATGTAAAACACTAAAAGTAAAATACATATACACCGGCTGAAGAGATGGCTCAGAGGTTATGAGCATTTGCTGCTCTTCCAGAAGACCTGAGTTCAGATCCCAACCCCCATGTCAGGCAGCTCACAGCTGCCTATAACTGTGGCTCCAGGGAATCTTACACTCTCTTTTTCTCTCCCTCATGGGCACCTACACATATATGACATTCATACACACACAACATACACATACATATAAAACTAGGAAAAATTCCTATATGCAAGTTATTTTGTGAAGCAATTACTAACTTAGCTAGAACTAAAAACAGTAGGTAGTAGCTAACAGAGAAATGAACATTACTAGAGCTTTTAGGTGGGAAAGGAATCAGCTGCTTTCTGAAGGGTAAGGTCACTGAAGTCCTCAGACGCAGCTTGGCCGGTGTGGGTGTTGTTGTTCACAAATGTGTGTGTGCCTGCACTCATGCACATGTGTGCATGCATGTGTGTGCATGTTTATTGTGGAGAGAATATCTGTCTGGGTGAAGTAAGCTAGCTGACGTCTTCTGATTGGTCTAACTCTCTGATTCTGTGATAGTTGTTCAGCAGGAAGGTGAGCATCATGTGGGGATGAACGGGTGGAACTGCTATTGGCTGGCACTGGGGAATCTTCTAGAGTTTCAGTCAAGAATATGCAGACTCCAGTTTCTTTGAATTAATGTAGTGTCTGGCAGTGTGCAGCATTCTTGGATTCTTGGAGATGCACTTCAAACAGACTTTCAACACACATCAGAATTTTTCCCTAGAGATGAAAAATAATACAGATATTTTTCTTTTAGTGAAAAATAGATATCCTATTTTTCGTGCTATCTAGACAAATTTATTTTGAGCACATACACATGCATGCACACACGAGTGCCCCAGTGCATGTGCAGAGGTCAGAGGACAACTTGCTAGAGCTGGTTCTGCTTCTTCCACCATGAGGGTCAGATTGTTGGCTTGGCGGCCGGCACTTTTGCCCTCTGAACCCTCTCAGGAGCCCCTAATGGTTAATTTTGAAGGTAGCACACAGGGGCTTCGTTATGTATTTGTACATAAATGATCCAGACATTCCTACTCATTCCCTTCCTCCACTGCCCTCCTAGTCTCCTGACCCTTTCTTGGTGGTCCCTTTCCTCCCCCACATACACAGGAGACATGAGGATTCCTCTGCTTCCATGTCTCATTCACTCTACTCCCTTCCGTTAACCCCTCCTCTCCTCCTCAAATCTCTTTATCCAAGTCTCTTGATACATTAAGGAAGTTTGAAAGAACAATCAGTACAGAGAATAAAGTTTCCACATGGGAGTTTCATGAGCATTCCCTCCTTACCTCCTTTTTCCTCACTGTCCCTCCGTACCCCCCTCACTTCGCTCCATTGTCTGTCCTACCCCCTCCCTTAAAGCCTCTTTCACGGGTTCCTTCCTGGATTCTGGCAAAGATTTATGTAAGGGCAGTATGTTGAAAAGTCTTTTAATACTTCAGTATTTGATATAATTAGAATAAATATAGTTTTTCTTTAAAACCACTATGGGAATATTTCTTTTCTATTTACATTTCTGGTTTAGAAAACTAGTGGAGGGGCTGGAGAGATGTCTCAGCAGGAAAGAGCACTGGCTGCTCTTGCAGAGGATCTGAGTTTGGTTCCCAGCACCCACATGGTACCTAACAACCATTCCTACCTAACTCCAGTTCCAGGGAATCCAATACTCTCTTCTGACCTCTATGGGCACTGCATGACACGGGTGCACTTACACACATGCAGGCAATACACTCATACACAAAAAATAAAAATAATAAAATTTAAAAAAAGAAAACTAGTAGAGAATAAATATCAAGTCTCATTAGCATAAGAAAAGTTTGGAGTATAAATAAATTATATATTATCTAATATATAAAATAAAGTATACATATATGTTTTATATATTTTATATATATCGGAAGAGTTACTAACAGTAAAAATGTTTTCTTGAGGCTTGGGGGTCCTAATGGTAGAGTTCTTATCTGTAAGGCACAGGCCCTATATTTGATTCACACTATCAGGATAAAAGAAAAAAGCATTTATTTATTTTGGCTCTTTGAGACAGGGTCTCTGTGTAGGCCCAGATGGCCTGGAATCATCTAGAAGAGGCTGGCCTCCATCTCAGAGAAATGTGTCTGCCTCTGCCTCCCAAGTGCTGGGATTAAAGGTGTGTGCCACCACGCCCAGCTCAGTTGGTTCTTGAGATACAACTCCGTGATTGTGCACTTGCCTGGCACACGAATGTCATAGTTTCATCCTCAGAACCACAGAATAATAATAACAATAATTTCAATTGAGTTGTTTTATAGTACTGTCTGTATTTTAAACTTTTAATTTTGGAAATCAGCACTATAAAATCTTTTCATTGAGAGAAAAAGAATTCCTTTATATAACTTCAAAAAAAGTACGATGTAATGATCAAAATTCAAAAACAACATTAATGTAGTTGAATTACCTAACCTTCGAACCTTATTTAAGATTTATTAATTGTCCCAGTAATGTCTTTTGTCTGCTTCAGATGAAATCCAGGGTGAAACACTGAATTTATTGTCATATCTCTCAGGTCCTCTTTAGTGTAAAGTTTCCCAGTCTTTTTTATTCATGACTTTGACACTTTTGAAGAGTGCTCTGGTGTTTTTTGTAAAATATTTCAGTTTGGGTCTGGTGCTTCGTCGTGCTTGGATTCTGCTTAGGCTCCTCTGCAGGAGCTCCCGGCACGCCGTGTCCAGAGGCTCTTACCACTGGCCTGTTTATCCCGTCACTAACACTTTTGACCACTCATTTAGGACGGCCCCTGACAAGTTCCAGTGTTGAAGTGTTACAAGCTATGTCAGTACCTTTCGCTCTTTAATTGTAGCATGTATTCAATGTATTCATAATCTTTGCCTAAAATCATACTATATTTATCAAGTGGCATTTTTTAAAAATTGCAATACAGATTTGTACTTGGAAAATATAGGGGCTTTGAGAGATAGCTCAGGGGTTAAAAACATTGGTTGCTCTTTTGGAACACCCACATGGCAGCTAACAACCGTCCATAACTCTAGTTCCAGGGGATCTGCTACCCTCTTCTGGCTTTTGCAGGCATTTCATGACACTGCTGCACAGAACCCTCCTACGCATAAAAAGAAGTAAAAAAAAAAATTTTTTTTAAAGGCTGGACATGGTAGCCCATGCCTTTAATTCCAACAGGTGGAGAGGCAGAGACAGGTGGCTCTCTGTGAAATCAAGCCCAGACTGGTCTACATAGTGAGTTCCAGGCCAGCTGGGGCTACAAGGAGACACTGTCTCGAAAAACTACAAATAAAAAAGATATGTATGTATATATTCTGTTGGTTCTGGTTTGTTTCTTCGTGAACTGTAAAATATATGAAGAATATTGTGCCTCCGAGAACCTCCGACCCTTCCATTTTGTGCTTTTATGATTATATAAACTGTTTTATTTCATGTCTTTTCTAAAACATTTTTTTCTTTTAAATATTTCATTATTTTTATTTTGTGTGTATGAGTGTATTACCTATTACCTGCGTGCATGTAAGTGCATCCATGCCTTGCAATGCCCAAGGAGGTCAGAAGAGGGCTCCAGATTCCCCCAGAACTGGAGTTGCAGGTGGTTGTTAGCCTCCCTGTGGTGCTGGGAATTGAGCCCAGGTCCTCTTCAAGAGCAGCCAGTGCTCTTAACTGCTGAGCCGTCTCTCCAGCCCTCCTATTTCATATCTTAACAAATAGGTTCCATGTAGGAAAAGGAGAGTATTGCTAGTTTAAAAACTCATTGGGTGTTCAGAATTACTTCACTAAGGCCATTTTATTTTCTTATTTTCAAAACCAACATTATTTATCTCATACTATTTAGAGCTCAGTCATCTCCCCCTACCCCCATCAAAAAGGAGGCTAAGGCATGTGAAAACTGTGACTTTGATTTCACAAGTTGACCCTTACCTCAGAGAAGTTTGATGTTTGGAAGAGGGACAGATCTTCCCTTGCTTACCTTTTGTATGTCATATACCATTATTAGCTGTAATAGATGCTTGCATCCTTGCCCTGAAACCCAACCACTGACCTTCTTGCGTACATGTGATATCTGGAGTACGTGTTTTAAATTGCCTTTTTGTTCCAGCAAGAATCCTCACTTGAACTTTGTGCCTTGTGTTCTCAGCCTGCTGCAATGACTCAGGGCACTCAAGGGACAATCCGGCCAGCTGCCAACTTTGATGCTTTGAGAGATGCAGAAGTTCTCCGTAAAGCAATGAAAGGATTTGGTAAGGAAAATGGATTTTTGTCCTTTTACAATAAGTTAAAGTAGTCAACAATAAGGAAAGTGAACCTGTATCATAAAGTAAGTTCCTGTGTCAGCCAGTGTCACACCTCAGTGTCATCTGGTGCCTACTGCCTTGTAAACATTCTAAGAGATGACTTCTAGGATGACACAGCAAAGGCTTCATCCTTATACAAACACGTTTGACTTTTCCAGGGACAGATGAGCAGGCAATTGTGGATGTTGTATCCAACCGTTCCAATGATCAGAGGCAACAAATTAAAGCAGCTTTTAAGACCATGTATGGCAAGGTATGTTTATTTCCCCTTTGTGAGCACCGTCAGGGTTAATGGCAGACTGGATACCATGTTTTTATTAATAACTGTGGGACAGCAGATAAATAAGGGGATTTTGGAGACTCCAGGATTAGTATTTCTTTTAAGAGTCCTTTTTATTTAAGAGTAGTCTTTGGTTGATACCTCATACTGTGTCTTGTATGTGATAATTGTCCAGCAGAAAGCAGATATAACCATCCTCAAGATCTGTTCCTTACTTATAATTGCAGGCTTTCAACATAGCCCGCTGTTGAGGTCATCGTCCACTCCTTCCTCCCTCTGAACATGTCTTGTAATGTAACAGCATGGCTGTTTGCTGTCACTGTACATGCGGTGGTCTTTTCTATCTATGTGTTGTGTATGTGCCTCCCTCCTGGATTATTACACTTCTCTTTTTCCGCAAACAACTTCTTCAAGATCTGGTTTAAATGTTTCCTGTGTCCCTCTTGTTACTTTGGACAGAATTTGGCTGCTCCTTCCGCTGTGGTCCCATAGCGCTTTTAAAAAAAAAAATCTTTGCAGGCCTTCTCTGATTCCACTGTCCGCTTTCAAAAACTGTGTGCTTGCCTTGCAGGAGCCATGGCATCCTCTTCATTGTGTTCTAGTGATTCCTTAGTATGTGTTGAATGGATGATCAGTGAGTAAATCCAGCAACATTGATGGCTAAAGTGCCATCGTTCCTCAGATCTAATGGGGAGAACTGGGGAACATTGCCTTGCCATTCATGTAGGAATCCTGAGACTTGCCTGGCATCTCCAGCCAGCTGTCTTTTTTCAGAATGGCCTAGTGGTCCATCAGTTGACCTAACTTAGCCTTTTACTCTGGCCAGGCCAGAGCTACATTTTTATTCTTTTAAAAATTATTTTTCATTTTTCTTCATGTCTGAGTAGAACTCCATTGTATAAATTATTACATGTTTGTTTATTTTGTATTGTGCCATACATCCACAATACCCATGTACATACAGAATAAAAAATACTTTACACAACGGAGTATTATGGATGTGTGTGGTGTGTGCACATCGCACATGTGGAGGTCAGAGTTATGATGACTTGCAGGAGTTAGTTCTCTCTTTCCACCTTGTGGATCCTGAGAATCAAACTCAGGCGGTCAGGCTTGGTGGTACCTTTACCCTCTGAGCCTTTTTTCCAGACCTTACTTTTTTTTTCAATTTACTTATTTTGTATATATGTATGTATGTGTGTATGTGGGTGTGCACATGCCATAACACACATGGAGATCAAAGAACACCTTTCAGAAGTGAGTTCTTCCACCATGTGTGCCTTGGAGATTAAACCCAGATTGTCAGGCTTGGTGGCAGGCACCTTCACTCATTGACCATCATCTCGCTGGGCCCTATTCTTATTCTTAGGGTTTGGTATGGAACACAAAACCCAGACTTCCTTCCTGTGTAGATCTGGGCATGGTAATGCTCATCTGTAATTCCAATACTCATGGAGCTGGGGTAGAGAAATCTCTTAAAACTTCAAAGTCAGCCTGGGCTACATAGTGAGACCCTGTTGCAAAAAACAATCAGGGCTCTAGAGAGATGTCTCAGCTGTTAAGAGCATAGGCTGTTCTTGCAGAAGACAAATTCCAACACTCACATTGCAGCTAACCAGTTCCAGAGGATCTGATGCCCTCTTCTGACCCCTGCAGGCATTGCATGACATGGATGCACTTACATACATGCGGGCAGGCAATACACTCATACACACAAAATAATAATAAAAATAATAAATAAAATATTTAAAAACAAAAATCAGGGCTTATGCCTTTAATCCTGTCTTGCCTCTGCCTCTATGAGTTTGATGTCAGCCTGGTCTGTAAAGCAAGTTCCAGGCTATCGAGGGCTACGTGGTAAGATCCTGATTCAAATAAACAAATAACAACAAACTATAGGTCATTTCAATTCTGAGAACCTCTTCTCTCTCCTTGTTTGTGTTCCATCTTCTTGCCTTAAAAACCCCCTTACTCCTGTGCTAATTCTCCATATTCTTCAAGATCTGAACTAAAGGCTTTCTCTGAACTCTGTAGCCCACTTGAAAACCTTTCCTGTTTTTAGCTTGGTGTTACTTACCTGGTGCTAGAGCGCAGTTTGCTTTTTATTATCTTTTTAGACATTGGTCTCTCCTTTCAAAAATTTTCCTTTCAGACTTTATGTGTGTGTCTGTGTATGTTTGTGTGTGTGTGTGTGTGTGTGTGTGTGTGTGTGTGTGTGTGTGTATGAGTGCCTGTGAAACGGTCAAACAGAAGAGGCCATCAAATCCCTCAGGCTGGAGTTACAATTGTGAGCCTCCTGCTGTAGGTGTTAGGAACTGAACCAGGTCCTTCTCAAGAGTCACTAAGCCAAATGTTTGCATTAAGATGATAGTGATTTCTACTTCCTTATAGACCCAAAACCAGTTTCTTATACTAAGTATCTGTTTATCACTTTGTGAATTTTTAACATTTATTTATTGATTATAATTATTTGTGTGTGGGACAGTGGGTATGTGCATGCCATGATATATGTGTTAAGGTCAGAGAACAGTTTGCAGTGAGTTGGTTTTCTCTTCGGCCATGTGGGTGCACCTCACTCTGAGCCATCAGCCCTCAATTTATTAGTCTGAATTATATTTTTTCTAATGATCTCTTGTCTGTCTATCTGGTACAGTAAAATTGTAGCAAGAATTTAAGTAGTATTTGTAGATACAGTGAATATAATACATCCCTGAATTTACAAATTGTAAATGTATATGGTTACTTATTTCTTAATCTGTCACATTCAGGCTTGAAATTCAGCCTTCCGTGAAGCAACTCCATTTCATTTTTCCATATTTTCCTTGAAAGATTCAGGGACAAAAATGGAAAGCTTGTGTACTTATGTGTCATATGCTGTTAAACAGGATTTAATTAAAGATCTCAAGTCAGAGCTGAGTGGAAATATGGAAGAGCTGATCCTCGCCCTGTTCATGCCGTCAACCTACTATGACGCCTGGAGTTTGTGGAAAGCAATGCAGGTATTGTATGCTATTTCCTTTTTTTTTTTTTAATTTTTACAGATGTTTATTATTTTTACTTTATGTGTACGAGTGTATTGTCTGCATGTGTGTAAGCGCACCAGTGTCATGCATGGCCCACAGAGGTTAGAAGAGGGCGTCATATTCCTCTAGAACTGGAGTTAGGATGGTTGTTAGCCGCCATGTGAGTGCAAGGAACCGAACCCAGGTCCTCTACAAGAGCAGCCAGTGAGTGTTACCGCTGAGCTAGCCCTCCAGCCCAGTATATGTTATTTTCTATGACTGTTTTCTTATTGCTTAAGATGTAAAGCCCCAGAAATTATGGTGGTTCTGAATTTGCAGTAATGAATAAAGCAATATATTATTTTTGCATCATCTGAAATAATAGAACTTTTCAGCCTAATGGACAAAGAACTATTTGGTGGAATAGAGAGATTTAATTACTTTCAGAGACCCTTTTTCCTTCCGTGTAATCCCCTGCTTTATCTCATATAGGGCGCAGGAACTCAGGAGCGCGTACTGATAGAGATTTTGTGCACAAGAACAAATCAAGAAATTCGAGAAATTGTCCGATGCTACCAGTCAGAATTTGGTCGAGACCTTGAAAAGGACATCAGGTCAGATACCTCAGGGCACTTTGAACGTCTGCTCGTGTCCATGTGTCAGGTGAGTGTAGCGTGATACCTGTATGTTTGTGGAGGGAACATGTATTTATGTCTGTTGCCAGTGAGCATTCTCTGTTGCTTTGAACATTTCATCTCCTTTAAATACTGCTGTTTTTTTAAGAGGGACAGCACAGAATCCAGTGAATTTATGGTTATTCCTGGGGTTTAGTTCTACAAGTCTGACTTGGTTTTTTGTGAGAAATAAGAAATTGGCCTCTTTGAGGTTTCATGAAATGAGAAACTGGATTGAGGCTCTGTGGCTGGGATGAAGATGAAAGTATGTGTGTCCACTCAGTCATGTCCTGCCGGTTACACTGGACCAACTGAAGACATACCAGGTCCCCTTGAAGGTGCTGGAGGATGTGAGAACTCAGTGAGGAGATGGCAAGGGAGAAAAATACTGATGTCTTAGTATTCCCACAGAAAATACTCCAGGAGGGATTTGGAATACTACTAGAAGCACAGGAAAGTAAAGGAGATGTATCTGAAACACATTCAGAAGCCCAGCACAGCACTGGGAGTCGCTGGCTGTCCTCTAGTGCACAAGGCTGAGCGATCCGACAGTGGCAGAAGGAAGGGAGGTAGTTCCAGAGAGTGTGGGTGAGTGAGAGGATGAAGAACACTTAGTATCTCTACACACAGGGTCTGGGGCCCATCCCTGCATTTTCTACAGAGAAATTTCTTTCTAGAAAATGGGACTATATTAAGTATTTAAAGCCAATGGCAATGGCCGGGCATCTGGCACATGCCTTTAATCCCAGCACCTGGGAGGCAGAAGCAGACAGATCTCTGTGAGTTCAAGGCCAGCCTAGTCTACATAGTGAGTTTCAGGCCAGTTGGGGTTATGAGGAGACACCCTGTCTCAAAAAGACCAAAAAAAAAAGAACCAATAGCAACGTTGACATCTTTTTCCTGAGCATCTTAAAAAAAATTATTACTGTGTGTGTGTGTGTGTGTGTGTGTGTGTGTGTGTGTGTGTGTGTGTATTACTGGAGATAGTGGGCCTTGCATACATGCTAGGCAAATACTCTACCTATCAGGTATACCATCAACCCTGTTTGAGCACTTTGTCTGGTGCTGTGTTGAGTTGCCCATTTAGAATATGACTATACTTATTCCTTGTACTGAGTGTTCCTCAAAAGAGACTTCTTGGGACTGGATGGGGCTGGAAAGATTGCTCAGCAGTTAAGAGCACTGACTGCTCTTGCACAGGACCTGGGTTCAAATCCCAGCACCTAAAAACCACCCATAACTCCAGTTTCAGGGGATCGAATGCCCTCTTCTAGTCACTGTGAGCATTGCATGATATGGGTTCATGTACATACATGGAGGCAATACATTCATTATGTTAATTATAATCATTCAGTGAGAACTAATATTAAATCCCCTACTCATTTAAAATAAAAAAAGTAAATCACAAAAGTGGGCTGAAGGGATGGCTCAGTGGTTTAGAGCACTAGGTACTGTTGCAGAAGACCTGGATTCTGTCTTGAGGACTCAAATGATATTAGCGTGCCACGCATGGTGATGGTGCCTTTAATCCCAGTGCTTGGGATTAAAGAGTGGTTTCAATAAGGTGTTTTCTTTCTTTTTTCCAATTCTTGCCTTTTTCATGCAGGGAAACCGTGATGAGAACCAGAATGTAAACCACCAAATGGCTCAGGAAGATGCTCAGCGTCTCTACCAAGCTGGTGAGGGCAGACTAGGAACAGACGAATCCTGCTTCAACATGGTCCTTGCCACAAGGAGTTTTCCTCAGCTGAAAGCCACCGTGGAGGCCTATTCCAGGGTAGGAGCTCTTCTGAAGAGTTGGGGTCGATTTTTAAATGTGAAGATACTTATTTCTGTAATTTTTGTTTGCAGATGGCTAATCGAGATTTGTTAAGCAGTGTGAGCCGTGAGTTTTCCGGATATGTTGAAAGTGGTTTGAAGGCCATCTGTAAGATACTTACTTTTGTACTTTGCTTTTTTTATTTTTAATTTTATTTTATGTGTATGAGTGTATTGTCTGTATGTATATAAGTGCACCCATGTTGTACATTGCCCACAGATGTCAGAAGAGGGTGTTCGATTCCCCTGGAGCTGGAGTTACGATGGTTGTTAGTGGGCATGTGGTGCTAGGTCTTCTGCAAGAGCAGACAGTATTCTTAATCACTGAGCTATCCATCCGGCCCACTTCTGTGCTTTGCTTTGCTTTGTTGTAAATGAGTAGAGGCTTTACTAATAGTTCTCACTGAGTGATTACAATTAATATAGTCTCCCTAGAATCTGCTTAGGCAGAAACCAAATTTATCCCTTATTTTTATATACAAAATACTACAAATGCTTGGTTATATGGTTAAATACAGGGTTTGGTTTGGTTTATTTTGTTTCGTTTTGTTTAGATTATTTGTATGTCTCTGTTGAGAAGTGTGTAGGAAGATCCAGCAGACTGTAGCAATTCCTTTAAGGTGAATGGGAAAGCCCTAAAGAACTACTGGTACCACCACAAAACATCTTTTTTTCCTCTAGGACAATTTGTTAGGGTTTAAAAGGAAAACCCCAGGGTTGGCAAGCTGTAAATCTCTAAGCTGACAGGAAGGGAGTGGACACAAAAGCCATGCTGCTTGAGATAAGGCACCATGGAGGTCAGCCACCTGTGGCGGGTGGTGATACCACGGGACGGGGAGCTTAGAGCAAGCTCGAGAAAACTCAGAGTGAGTGTCTTACTTTTCTGTTGCTGTGATAAAACGCTCAACCCAAGGGAACTTATAAAAGAAAGAGTTCATTTGCACTTATGGTTCCAGGGGAATTAGAGTCCATCGTGGTGTACAGGCATGGCAGCAGAGGTGACTGGAGTGGGAGCAGAAACTAAGCACTCACATCTTCAAGCAGGCATAGGAAGAAGAGAATGACTGAAGATCCATCAAGGCTTAAGAGCTCTCTGAGGCCGCCCCCAGTGACGTCCTTCCTCCAGCATGGCCACACCTTCTTAGACCTCCCTACACAGTGCCATTAACTGGGAACAAAATGTCCAAATACTTAGAACCTATGAGGGACATTCTCATTTAAACCACCACAGTGAGTTAGGGAGCTTAAAAGTATACTTAGGCTGTAGCCAGCATCTGAAAGAAAAACAGGAGAAAAGAAAAAAAAAAAAAAATAGGTCTTTCTGAGGCCTGACTCCAAAAGGTGGGCAGACCCAACCCAACCTCCTCATGGCTTGGCTTGCAAGGACTACATTTTTTTCCTTGAGGTGGGGTTTACTGTGTAGCCCTGGCTTCCCTGGAACTCACAGATACCTGACTCCCAAGTGCTACAATTAAAGGCATGCACCACCATACATGGCACAGTAACATCATTTGAGTCCTTAGAACATACAGTTCAAGTACTCAGCCCAATGAGACCCTTCTCTTTTGAAATTAATGTGTTTCTAGTGTTGTAACACCCAGGTGTGTAATGAAGTAGAAACTTTGTCCCTGTGGATACTGTAGGACTAAAGAGAGTAGTAACACGCTGATGTTAGCAGTGGAGGACCTAGGAACTGTTACTGCAGTAACTCTGGTGATAGGCTGCAGTGCAGGCCTCTCCCTCGGTAGGAAGGCAGTTGGCGAAGTGTACTTCCCAGAGACTCGTATTTCCAAGGGTCATTTTCATATCTGTTTTTTCTGGTGTATATTCATAGCTTTCTCTCAGCGAAATGATATTCCTTTCTTGTGTGTGCATGTTTGTGGTGCTGAGAATTAAACCTAAGGTCTCATGCATGGTAGGCAAGTGCTCTAGCCCTGAGCTACCCAGACCCCAAATGTATGTGAAGGCCTGAGGCTAACTTCAGAAAGTCAGTTCTTACCCTCTGCCTTTACTTGGGTTCCAGGGATCAAACTCAGGCTTTCACAAGTGCTTTTATCTGCTCGGCAATCTAACTGGCTCCTAAAATGATATTCGTTTTCTTTAAATTTATTTTTATTTTTTTACGTGTATTTGTTTATTACCTACATATGTAAGTGTGCCCGTGTTGTACGATGCCTGTGAAGGTCAGAAGAAGGCGTTAGATCCCCTAGAACTGGAGTTACACACAATTGTTAACAACCATGTGGGTGCTGAGAATCGACCTGGGTCCTCTGCAAGAGCAAGCAGTGCTCTTAACCAACAAGCCATCTCTCTAGCTCCTAAAATGATATTCTTGATGTACAGAATTGAGATTTTTATCACTTCCTTTACTAAATTTTTTACTAAATTTGGGGCACACTTGCTACAAATTTTCACACTGTTAGGGAGAAAATGTAAAGAATCTAAGTCAGTGCATCTATAGAGAGAAAATCAATTTATTGGCTAGAAAGAATCTTCTAGAATTGAAGATTGCCTGTGTGTTGCAGGTGTAAAGACAGATACTGAAAAAAAGACCCAGGGAGGTGGGAGATATTATCCCACCTCAGATTGTTTTGTGGAAAATCATCAAAGGCAGGCTCAGCATGATAAGTACAGCCAGGGGAGTTGACCTGTTTGTCAGGCCAGGGTTCCTGTCTGAAGCATCTCTGTCTTGCAGTGCAGTGTGCCCTGAACCGCCCTGCCTTCTTTGCTGAGCGACTCTACTATTCCATGAAAGGGGCCGGCACAGATGACTCCACCCTGGTGAGGATTGTGGTCACTCGAAGTGAGGTGAGACCAGGCAACACTCTCTCTTGTCTGATGGCGATTTCGTAAATGTTCTTGGTTTCAAAACCTTCAGGAATGTGTTAAGAGAACCCTCTGTCACTGCTAGAAGCTGGGACTATAGACATGCATCATTGTGCCTGGATTTCTTACTGATTGATTTTGCAGAGTTGGGAATCACAACCCAGGGCCCTGTGCATTTTAGGCAAGTGCTCTGCCATTGAACTAAGTCCCAGTCCTTGGCTTATTTTTATTTTCCTTTGGTTATTTTAAAAACCAGAAATACTACCAGGCATGATAGCACATGCCTTTAATCCCAGGACTCAGGAGGCAGAGGCAGGTGGATCTCTGTGAGATCTGTGGTCTGTATAGTAAATTCCAGGCCAGTTGGGACTTCAGGAAGACCCTTTCTCCAAACAAACAAATGGAAATACCTATTTAGATTAATCCTTTTGTATTTTGTATATAAAAATTCATCATTGAAACATCATCCTTATTAATTACAAGATAATTTTTAAGTTCATTTTTTGCTTCATATGTTTATTGATATTTCTAATTGAAAGCCTACATTATTATATACTAATACAGAAGGTAGATTTTTTAAATTTATTATTTTAATGTTCTGTGTGTGAGTGTACTGCCTGCATGTGTATTAGCGCACCTGTCATGCAGTGCCCACAGAGGTCAGAACACAGTGTTGGACCCCCTGGAACTGGAGTTGCAGACAGTTGTCAGCTGTCGTGTGGGTGCTGGGATTGAGCCTGAGTCCTCTGCAAGAGCAGTCAGTGCTCTTAACCACTAAGCCCCTTTTTCATCTTTTTTGAGACAAGGGCTACTCTGTAGCCCTGGTTGTCTTGGAACTCTTTGTAGACTAGGCTGTCTTTGAACCCACAGAGATACGCCTGCCTCTGCCTCTTGCCCCAGACCCAATGTTGCGATTAAAGGCGTGTACCACCATGCCTATCTCAGATCATTTTTTTAGAAAGGCAATTAATTTGGCAGTTAAAAAACATTCTGTGTGTTTTTTCTTACACTTAAAATCTCTAAGGATCTATTCTTCGATTGTGTTAAAATATACATGAAAAAATTTACATTTCACCTAGTTCGAAGGGTGTGGAATCACTGTCACCATATTCCAGTACTATTTTCTTCCTGCAAAACAGAAAGTTCATGCTCACCAATCAGTCCCTCCCCATCCTTGTCGTGACAGTCGGCAGCTGCCACACAGCATCTGTCCTTGTCCTTGCTGCGCTGGGTTCCTAGTTGGTGAAATTCCAGTCCTTGTGCTTCTCTGACTGACTGCTTTCACTTAGCCTAGCACCTGCAGCTCCCCCCACCCCACCCCCAGGTAGCACACGTCAGGAATTTCTCTATAAGGCTGAAGAATGGCCCACTGTACCTGAGTCCTGCTCCCGAGCATTCATTTACCTATGCATACTTGGTTTGCTTCCACCCTCTCTGTTTCATGAATGATGTTGCTATGAACATGGCCTACAGACATTTGTTCAAATCCCTACTACTTCTCTGAGGTACTTAACAAAAAATGGAGTTTCTAGATCTGTGGGTTTTTGTGTTTTTTTTTTTTAATTATCATTCCACATCAGATACATGTTTTTACATTCCACCTGGCAATATCCAATGTTCCCATTTCTCAGCACCCTTGCCAACACTTACTATGTCCTGGATTTTTGATAAAGCCATCCTGTTATCAAATAGCTATCCTATATGTTTAAAGGACTAATATTTGAGGAATAGTAACAGAAATTAGTATCATGTCTATCCAGTGTTTTCCAGAGCAGTAAATCAGATGTTCACTGGGGGTGTGAGATGTGTGAGTGATAATTATGGCCTGTCTGTCCCTTCCTCCTGTTTTGATTATTAAGATTAAACAATTATAATAAATACATTTTCTTTTAACGGATTTTTCCCCTAACATTTTTTTTTTTTTTTTTTTAGATTGACCTTGTACAAATAAAACAGATGTTTACTCAGATGTATCAGAAGACCCTAAGCACAATGATTGCAAGTGACACAAGTGGAGATTACAGAAAGCTGCTTCTGGCTATTGTGGGCCAGTGAGCGGGGAGGGTTATGTTTTGTTTTAATGAATGAAGCCATTCAAAGTGATGAGACCTGCATGCAGCAATATCAGACATCGCTTAACCAGAGCAGCTTTTCATTCAGGACCGTGTCAGGGTGATGTGCTGTTTGCACATGTTGTTACTGCCTTAACTCTCATGTTAGTTTTCCTTCTGTGTCCAGTGCAAAAGCCACATCAGTGGTGTCAAAATTTTGCAATATTTGTAAAGCTTCATTCTGCCTTTATTTTAATCAAGATTTCAAATGGAATAAAAATCACAGTAATCTCTAATTTTGTGTAATATTAGGGTTTTTTTTAGTGTGTATGAGTATATTGCCTGCATGCATGTAAGTATACCCATGTCATGCCTGAGGAGGACAGAAGATGGTGTCAGATCCCCTGGAACTGAAGTTAGAGACAGTTGTTAGCCACCATATAGGTGCCAGGATTCAAACCCAGGTCCTCTACAAGAGGAGCCAGTGCTCTTAACCACAGAGCCGTCTCTCCGGTCCCTTAGAAAAGTTTTTTGAAAGCTATTCATCACCTCTATCTCAAAAGAAACAGAGATTAGTATTTTTAATAAGGGATGCTGTGGGTGACTAGAGAAATAGCTGGGCAATTCAGAGCACTGGCTGCGCTTGGACAGGACCCAGGTTCATTTCCCAGCATCCTCATGGGGACTAAAAACAGTAACTCCAACCAGAGTTACAGGGCATCCGACACCCTCTTCTGGTCTCTATGGGCATTGCACATACAGTACACCTACAGATGTGCAGGCAAAATACTCAAACACATAAAAATTTTTTAAAAAGCAATGCATCCAGGCATGTTGATGCACGCTTTTAATCCCAGCGTTTTTGAGACAGAGGTAACCGAGTCTCTGCAAGATCAAGGCCAGCCTGGAATACACGGTGAGTTCTAGCCAGCCATGACGACTACGATAAAAGCAATGCTGTTCTGGTTTGATTTCAGAACATGATTATCAATTGAGGAATATGAATATTTAAAAGCCCACAATAACTCACATGTGACACATGAAACTTTCTGGTACAAAATGAAGAGACTTAGCTTCAGCGAGGTTTGTATACTACTTCCATTAAAAAAGTTAAAGGACTTAAAAGCCATATAATGTTCACAAAATAAGAACAGCTTGCTTGACATCTGAGCAGGCTGTTTGTTAGCTATTTGGGAACTTTGCTAATAATGTTTTTGAGATTCACCACCCCAAGGCCACCTGTTAGGAACGACTTCCCTCCTGTGGTGGGAGGGCTGGCAGACCTAGAAGCATCGAAACTAGTTACCTGTTCAACCTGGCATGTTCAAGCTAAGCTGAGGGGACCCCAGCAAGGTGTTAAATGCTGTTTTGGCAACTAAAGTGCTCCCGAGTCTGTTCAGAAATCTAAACGGAAGCATGAGAGACTTGCTTCTCCTTTCTTCACATACCTGGTGCCATCAACCCTAACCTTTATCTGGCAGAGCATCTAATTCTGTATTCCTACTTGATTCCAGTGGATGGGGTGGGAGGAGAAGCAGATCACTTTAAAAGTAGATCAGTCTTGGGGATGGACAGATGGCTTAGTGGTTAACAGCATGTACTGGTCTTGCATAGGACCCAGTTCGGTTCCCAGCACCCACATCAAGCAGTTCACAACTGCCTGTAGCTCCAGCTACAAGGCATCTTGTGCCTCTGGCCTTTTTGGGCACCTACAATCACATATGCATACCTACACAGAGACATACATATAATTAAAAGTAGTTTAAAAAGATAAGCCTTTTAAAAAAAATTTGTCAATTTCTCTTAGTTCTTTTATCTTTTCTACAATATCTTTATCAAACAGGTGATATTTGCTGCACATAAATGTTTTTAAGTCTAACGCCTACCTTCCTTTTCTCTTAAAATTATTTTTCTATTTCTCAAATCTCATTTCAGATAAATAGTTAAACAATAAGCTTGGTCCTGTGGCTTTACCGAAACAATAAAAATTGTACATGACTTAAATTCTTTTACCCTAAATGGTAATTGTAGTTTGTTTCTTATTTAGTCTAAATTAGTGCTCTGAACTTTTTAAAAATTATTTTTATATTATGTATATGAGTGTGCTGTCTGTCTGTCTGTCTGTAACTGCACCCATGTCCTGTAATGCCAGAAGAGGGTGTTGGATCCTGGATGGTTGTTAGCTGCCGTGTGGGTGCTGGGAATCAGATGAGGATCTTCTGCAAGAGCAGTAAGTGCTCTCACCTGCTGAGCCATCTCTCTAGCTCCTAATTTATAAACACTTAATTTTCCATATATAGGAAAGGGGTAAGCTGAGGACAGGAGCCACGTTGCATGTGTGGTCCTTCCCCTACTGTTCCTTAGCAACATTTACCAGCTTTTCTAAGCAGATTCCTGTCTCCTCCTTCCCCCATCCCTGCACAATCTGTCCAGTGCCATTTGGCTCCCTTTTTTTTTTTTATTTTTTAGACAGCAGTTGCAATTCTTATAATGTTTTTTGGATCAATAAAGTTAGTGATGATTCACAAAGCAGGAGGAGGCAAATGTTTAAATGCTTAAATATTTAGCATACTTTTTTTCTTGCTTTTTTTTTTTTTTAAACTGTCTTATTATGTAGCAATCCTCCTGCCTCAACCTCCCAAGTGCTGGGCTTACTCATGGACAACCACGTCCAGCTCCCAGCTTTCTTCTTTTTTTTAATTAACTTACTATTTTTATTTATGTGTATGAGTGTATTGCCTCCATGCATATGAGTGCACCTGTGTCATCCAGTGCCCATGATGGTCAGAAGAAGGTGTCCCTTGTAATCATCATCATCCTA
The DNA here is from genome assembly GCA_035773235.1 of Eospalax fontanierii. Classification (NCBI taxonomy): domain Eukaryota; kingdom Metazoa; phylum Chordata; class Mammalia; order Rodentia; family Spalacidae; genus Eospalax; species Eospalax fontanierii. The sequence goes on along the minus strand of CM069540.1, from coordinate 15,269,538 downwards.
CTGTTAATCCAAGATCAACTGTTTTAGATTCCATATACAATGTAAACACCTAACATGCTTTATTTAGCAGACTTGTCCCTAGAGTTTATAATTCATTCGTGATTTTGTAAATGGTAGGATTTCATTTTCTTTTTCAAAGTCTGGATACTTCACTCATCATATATACATACCATTTTGTATGTGTTTATGCCTATATAAACATATATATTCCTGAGTGTTGGATACACATACCACAGCATGTGTGTAGAGGTCTTGTTTCCCTTGTTTTGAGACAGGGTCTCTTAACTGCTTCTGCCTATCTGGCCTTCAGACCTCCAAGGATTCTTCTGTCTCCCACCCATCTCACTCACTGTAGGGACATTGGAATTACAAATGTACTATGGCACCCAGCTTTACATAGATTCTTGTGATTCAAATTCAGGCCCTCACTCTCGAACAGCAAACTTCTGGGTCATTCCTGCAAACATATCCGAATAAAAGCATTGGTTCACCAAACTAGACTTGGGTAGATGAGACTATTCTTTCCTGCCACATTATTAGAGTCCATTGTTTATAGTTTTTGGTGCTCTGGATGAACTCAACGTTGACCCAACTTAGGCAAATGTAGCACCGAGTTACATTCTTAGCCCAAACATTATTTTTTAATATTATTTCTTATGTGTATGAATGTATTGCCTGTGTCTAAGTACACCTGTGTCATGGAATGCCTGTGGAGGTCAGAAGAGGGCACTGGATCCCCTGGAGCTGGAATTACAGATGGTTGTTAGCCGTCATATGGGTGCTAGGATTTGAACCCAGGTCCTCTGCAAGAACAGTTAATGCTGAGCCATCTCTCAAACCCCACATTGTTTATTTTATAATCAAATTGTCCCTAATTTGACCAATGGGAGGCCTTTAATCTGGCTCTTAACAGCTCATTTTAAAGCGTGTGTGTGTATATATATATGTATAGATAGATAGATACACCTATATATGTGTATATGATTCACATTGTACTGTAGTTCATTTATTTTGACCCCATGTAATATTAATCAATTCCTCTGCTGATGGACACAAGTTATTTCCAAGTTACTGTATCATATATTACCTTCCAACTCTTGTTGAATTTCATATTTATTAAAATTTGCATTATAAAAATTGCATTAACATCACACTTCAAATGTTTACTGTGCATTTAGAAGCTGCACCATTTTATATCATCATAGATAGTCAGGCCTGTTTGTGGAGTGGTAGGGCAACAGGATCTGTCTGTAGCCCTAGCTGGCCTAGAAGTCACTTTGTAGATAAACCTGACCTCGAACTTGCAGAGATACTCCAGCCTCGGTTTCCTATGTGCTCAACTGAGATTCAGATTTTTAAATAATTTTTCTTTGTTTTTATTTACGTATGTCTCTGTGAGTGTATGCCGCATTGGATTGGGGGTGGCCAGGAGGGCATGGAGGAGAAAGAGGGTGGGATCTCTTGCTCTGGCATTACATGCTGCTGGGAGCCATCTGTAGCTGAGCCAATGTGGGTGTTGGGAACTGAACTTGAGTCTTCTGGGGTCAGAAAATGCTATTAACCATTGAGCCATTCTCCAGCCCCAGGAATCATGGTTTTCTTTGCTGTTTGTTTTGTTTGGAGGTTTTAAAAAATATTCATTTATGTATACTGCCTCTATGTATGTGCACCCATGTCAAGCAATGCTAACAGAGGGCATCAGATTTCCCTAAAACGTGAGTTATTAGCTCTCATGTGGGTGCTGGGAACCGAGCCCAGGTCCTCTGCAAGAGCAGCCAGTGCTCTAAACCGCAGGACCATCTCTCTAGCCTCCATCCCCCACCCTCACCCCCGTTGTTTTACTTTTGAGACAGGATCTCACTATGTGGCCCAGGCTAGCCTGGAGCTCCCTTATGTAGACTAGTGTGGCTTGTAACTTGCAGACATCTGCCTGCCTCGGCCTCTAGGGTACTGGGAAAGAAACAGCTCTTAATACATGTATTTTCTTGAGAAAACATCTCAGTGATTTGTTTTTAAAAGGAAGAGGACACTACATTGTCCAAGCTGATCCTCCAAGTCCTCTACAGGCGATGCCTCTGCCTCAACTTGCCAGGCAAGAGCCGGGTAGGCAAAGGAGCCTAAATGTGTATTCAAATACCCTTAATAAAGGCTTTTTTCTTTAAATAACCTTCCCATTTGTTTTTATCACTCTATTTTCATGTGAATAGTGAAATAAAAAGCTGGAGAAAGCAACATCAAAACGTGGGAAACTCCTCTCACGTAAACTCCCGCAAAGGGAAAGAGCCCGCGCTGGGGTCTAGAGCCCACGTGCGGAAACCCCTCCCAGCCTCGCTTTCCCAGCTCAGGGGAAAACAAGTTCTCGTGAGAGTTAGCTGGTTGCTATAGTTACAGAAAACAGACCTGCGACTGCCTCGCAAGACAGTTACTCCTCTTCAGGTGAGTAAGACAGCTATCCCTCTTCAGAAGGCCTTCTCCTCCAAGCTAACTCAGCCTTCTTCGTTAGAGCCCGGCTGAGACTTCTGAGCAGCCCGTATAGACTGACTCTCCGCCAATCCCAGCCCACCAGCTGTGCTCAAGATCCGGCCTCCGTCCACCCAGCTAGCCTGTTCCAGGCCTGGCCCAGTCTCCTCACTTCCTCCCTCCAGCCTGTTTCTAACCTATCTTCTGCCTTGCAGCTTTTTCCAAACACACGAAGTGCCCTGAGGGCAAGGGACACCCCCCCCCCGCCCCCCGCAGATAGGACCACAGCTTGTTATTTATTAATGGGACTCTTACATTCATTATTCTGATCTACTGCTAGTGTCTCCCTGATGCCATACATCTAAAATAAGGCAGGTTATTTGTCTTCACAGATAAAGTTGAAGAAAAAGTAATGCATGTTAATGACCATTTGTGCAATGCTTTGTGCAGTGCTTTGTAGCTGAAATAGTTTTTTACCATCTTAAGGGATATTCACAGCAAATGGGAAACAAGTCAAGAAGTTACTCATTTGCGAAAGAGTACCTGGGGTCCAGAGAAGTTGGGCATTGGCCCAAGGCCACAGTTATGCAGTAGGAAACGCCTTGAATCCCCAGGCATGGGTTAGGCTTCTAAGTTGGTGGTGGAGTGCTTGCCTAGTATGTATGAGGCTCTGGGTTCTGTCCCTAGCGTTGAAAGTATGCACAGAAGATGGAGGCAGGAGGATCAGGAGTTCAAGGTCATCCTTAGCTACATATCAAGCTTAAGGCTGTCCTAAGTTTCTTTTCTATTACTGTGGTTTAAAAAAACTGAGAAATTCAACTTAAGGGAGAAGGAGCCTATTTTAGCTCACAGTTCCGGGTTATGGCCCACCATGGGGGCAGGGGAAGTCAAGGCATCAGAAGCTGGATGCAGCTGGTCAGGTTACAGACAAAGAGAATAGTGAATGCCTGCCAGCCAGTGCTCAGCCTGATTACTTTAACACAGTCCAGGATCCCTGCCCAGGGAGGGGGGTCACCCACAGTGGACCTATCTTCCTATCTCAGTTAACATAATCAAGATGATCACCTACAGGTAAACTCAGAGGAGCTCTCCTAGGTGAGTCTAGATTTTGTGAAGTTGACAATACTAACCCTCACAAGGTTAGCCTAGGCTACCTGAGATCTGGTTGTGTAGCCCTAGGCAGCTAGCCTTGAACTTGTAATGTAGACTAGGTTGTCCTTGGACGTGAAATCTTTCAGCCTCAGCCTCCCAAGTGCTAGAGTTACAGGAGTGTGTGCCATCACACCCAGGCAATAACTTATGTTTGAAATTGTTGATAAAATTTTTAGAAAATAGAGACATAAATACATATGTTTTTCCTGTTCTCAAAATTTACTTTTGTAGGCCAGGCGTGATGGTGCATCCCTTTAATCCCAGCCCACCGGAGCCAGAGGCAGGTGAATTTCTGTGAGATAGAGGCCAGCCTGGTCTATGTAGTGAATTCCAGGTAGGCTGGGACTAGGGAGGCCCTGTCAGTATATTTGTAAAACTGGGAAGTCACCTTTGATGGGAATCTTACAGTGCAAAAAGAAAGTTACCAAAATACTCCGTGGAGGAAGTCTTAGAACATGGAGAATGACTTCCCTAGTCTGTCTTGTGATCCTTTGCATTTCTTGGATCAGTTCCCTGTTTCAGGATCTTTTCAGCATTGATCAGTAGAGTCATGCTCCTTTTAGCTCCTGAAAGTACCACCTGTCCATCAGCAGAGATGGCAAAGAGGGGTGTGCATGGTTGGACCATGGTGTGTCTCTGGGTTCCACTGGCATGGGTTATGATGTGTGTACTTGTATATGAGGAGACAAATTCATTTATCTTTACAGAAACCAACGAAGACTAGAGGGAATTGGCCTAATTGTGGACATGGAACAGGTGCCATCAACAGGCAAATCAGTAAACATTACGGTGACAAATGCATATGACTTGGTAAAGTGATTTTTGGAGATTCACGAAGTCTCTGTTTGGGAGCATCAGGGGAATACTGGAGTTTTCTGTCATTTTCTCCCTCGAAACATAGTGGTTTTCTTCTCTGTTGTTAGATCCTTATTGTTAGTTTATACTCAACAAATACCTGGTAACTTGAGTGCTAAATTTAACAGGAGTGAACGTAATCAGTTTTCATATATAATTACCTCACTTATTCCCCTTCTTTGGGACAGAGTTTCACTGTAGCCCAGGCTGGCTTCAGATTCACAGCAATCTTGTCTCAGCCTTCTAGGTGATGAGATTACAGCATGAGCCACCATATTTGGTTTATTATAATTTACTTTTCCCTTTCTTCTGAAAAGGATCTAAACTCTTCCAGAAGTTCCTTCATGATTCATTTCATTTTATTATTTTAAATAGAATTATAATAATTATTAAAATTTAAGTGAATTATAAAATGGCAAAATATTCACTAGTCTGGAATTTATAAAACTGTTCTTAAAGAGGCTATAATTATTGAGCTCTATTTGTTTTAAACTATGGAGATAAAAATGTATACATGCATATATAGTCACAGCAAAACACCGAAATATATATTTTGAAATGTTAATAGTGCCTACACATTAGAGGGCTGGAGAGATAACTCAGAGGTTAAGAGCACTGACTGCTCTTCCAGAGGATCTGAGCTCAGTTCCCAGCACCTTCATGATACCTCACAATTGCCTGGAACTCCAGTTCCAGAGGGTCCAACATCCTCTTTTGGTCTGCATGGGTACCAGGCACCCATGTGGTACACATATATGCAGGCAAACATACACATGAAATAAAAATAATATCTGATAGAATTAAAAAAGATTATAGGACATTGGTTTTTGTGTATGATTGTCTCACATTTTAAAGATGACAGTAGATTTTTTATAATCAGAGAAGTGCTATTTTAAAAATATTTTGTTATTTTTATTTTACATGTATGAGTGTATTGTCTGCATGTATGTAAGTGCACCCATGTTATGTAATGTCCACAGAGGTCAGAAGAGGGCATTGGATTCCCCTGGAATTGGAGCTATGGATGGTTGTTAGCTGCCATGTCAGTGCTGGGATTTGAACCGGGGTCCTCTGCAAGAGCAGCCATTGCTTTTAACTGCTGAGCTATCTCTCCAGCCTGGAGAAATGCTGTTTTTCAAAAACTTTAACGTAAGCGGTACATAAAATGTTGCATTTAGCTACAACTATATGATTTTCAGCTTGCCCCGTTCGTGTTTGTGATGTAGGTTGTTAGGGAAGACCAGAAAATGCTGCTTACTCTGAGTCAAAATGGGTTGGCAGATAGGTGGGAAAATTATGTATTTGGAATTGTAAAGTGATGTGTTTTTGCCCACAGAAAGGCTTTAAAGGAGATACTCCCGTGACTTTTGTTCGTGCAGAATTCAATCAGGCAGTTCTGGGAGACTCTTCGAAAGTTATTGTTTCTCCAGAAGGAACTGCAAAGTACAACTTCACTAGCAGTTTTGAGCTCAGTTCTGAAGGAGGAATCACTTTAGATGACCTCGCCCACAAGCCTTTGTTCTGTAAGTCCTACAGCTGTGAAGACACTAGCAGCTCACACTGTGTTATGATCTGAGGTTCTTCCTCGCTGCCTTTGGAGAACTGCTTACTCCTTCCCACCCTCCAATGGGAATGACACTGCAGACAGTTTTATCTGCTTCTGGCTTCAGAACCATGTGATAATTCCACTCAGGTTTTATCAAAGACCCTTTGACACACGAGTGAAAGTCGTAGGCTTTATCTTCTATAAGTCTTGTATTCCAATATTTAAGGTTACCAGATTTTAGAGGGAAAATGGAAAGCAAGAAAGCAAGAAGCAGCCTGTTTAATAAGTAGTCACTGTTGGGCCTTTAATCCCAGCATTTGGGAGGCAGAGGCAGGCAGATCTCTGTGAGATCAAGGCCATCCTAGCACTGGCTGCTCTTGCAGATGGCCAGGGTTCAGTTCCCAGCAACCACATGGTGACTAACAACAATCTGTAACTCCAGTTCCAGAGGATCCAACACCCTCTTCTGACCTCCGAGGGCATCTCATCACATGGGCACGCACTTACATACGTGCAGGCAATACGCTCATACACATAAAATAAAAATAATAAGACACTTTTTAAAAAACTTTAAAAAAAAAGAAATACATTTATAATCTTAAATTCTTTGGAAATATGAAAGGTTTAAAAGAAAAGCATCTAAAAATAATGGAGTAGATGTGTTTTTCTCTGGAGATTTTATAAAAACTAGTAGAGGAGACTGAGAGCTGGAAAGATCTCTGGACCTGAGCTAGCCAGTGGTAAATTCCCCGTTTCCTTTTTAGTGTGTGTATGCCAGGCTTTATATCAAGGTTGACACCTAGAAACATCAGTGCTTTCTGGTTTTTTGTTTGTTTGTTTGTTTGTTTGTTTTTTAAGATTTTACTTTTAGTTATGTGTATGTGTCTTAGTGTGTGGCATGTGTGGCATGTGTGTGCAGTTGCCTGTGTAGGACAGAAGAGGCAGGTTCATCCTCTGGAGCCGGAGTTGCAAGCCATGTGAGCTGCCCAGTGTGGATGCTAGTAACAGAACTCAGGTCCCCTGAAAGAACAGGAAGTACTCTTAACTGTTGTCCAGCCTTCTCTAGCCCCGAGACATTTTTAACAGCCAGAAGAAAGTTTGTTCTCTCTCTCTAGCCAAAACACTACGAAAGGGGAGGCTACTGCGAGAGAAAACTAACGGCTCTGCCCTAACCAAACACCACGAATAACAACAAACTGGCTCTACCTTTACCCAAGTCGAGCCTAGACTGTGCCCTCACCAGGCTGTCATGAAGTACTCCAGGACTCTAGCGCTATGAAAGAAGACTAAGTTGGGAGCAAGACCTTTGTGCCCCAGTAGTGAGTTCCCTTCCACTACGTCTCAGTGTTAGTGGACGGCACACACGGGGCTCAGGCTTCTGAACTGTCATTAGCGCTGTGCCGGGGAGGCCTGTGTAGCGGCGGAACTTCATCGCCCTGTGCTGATGAGTGCACAGCCACTGCAGGAGGACTAGACACCGAGGGATTCAAACTCCCGTCCCTTCCACAGTAGCGAGGAGCTGCTTCCCTGAGGTGCAGCAGAGGCCGGGTGGACAGCCGGGGTCTCCACCCACCCAGAAGAAATCAGGTCGCACCTCCTCCGCCCTTTGAAACAGCGTCAGAAAAAAAATAGCTAAAACAGAAGGTTTAAAGAAAATCCAGTTTTATAGCATAATAGGAAAAAAGTCCATGTTTCTACTGAAAATTAGGTCATTCCAAGAAATGGAAGATCTCAAACTGAATCAAAAGCCAGCCTGTAGATGGCAAAACCAAGGTAGCAGATGTGTTAGTTATGAGACCAAGGTTCTTTAGCTGTGGTAAAAATGCTTCCATGAGGAGCTACAAACACGCTGGAAACGAATGGAGAAATAGAAGGAAGCCTTAGGAAAGAGACAGAAAACAAAAGAGAACCAAACAGAGACGTAAGGACTGAAAAGGGGAATCCATGTGGAGAGCTGGGGAACCTGCCCAACAGTGGAATGCAGAAAACGGAAGAATAAAAAGCAGCAAATCAGAAGGTAGAACAGTGGACATCACCCGAGATCAAATAGAGAGGAAGGAGACTCAAAATATTAAGAGATGTAAGGACTTGTAGAACCATAGCAATCTATGTAAGTTCCTGTCATCAGAGTCTCAAAAGGAGAGGAAAAAGGGTGGAACCGAAGAAAGATTTAACAGAATAATGCCTGGAAACTTCAGTTTTTGGAAAGAAACACAGGCCAGTTTCAGGAAGCTGAGTGAACCTAAGAGGACAGACATCTGTGTTGAGAAATATCACAAACTGGGAGAGGAAGAGACTTAGTCGGTGGAGTGCTTCCTGGTGTGAAAAAGCACCTGTGGTCCTGGTCACTGATCCCAGCACCCAGGGGTGGTGCGGCAGGTCAGAGGCTCAAGGTCATCCTTGGCTACCGAGTGACTTTGAGGCCTGACTAAAAAAATGTACTTCTATAGAATGTTCAAGTAACACAATATCTCACGGGATAGTCCGTGGCTTTGAATCTCCTCTCTAGTCCAGGCTAGCCCTGAACTGGCAGTCTTTCTGTTTTGGCCTCCTGAGTGCTGATATTACTCAGATGTGTGCCACCACACCTAGCAGTCATTTCTTATGACAAGTTCAGTAGGAAGCATATAGGTCCTTGGGGTTAATAGGGATTTACTACTACATGAACATTTGATATCAGATTATCATGCACATCGGTTACCTTTACATATATGAATGTACATGATCGTTATGTAAATTCCATTTCTGGGGACTGGAGAGATGGCTCAGCAGTTAAGCGCACTTCTATAGGACCTGGGTTTCATTCTCGGTACCCACATGGTGGCTAACACCCGTCTATAACTCCTGTTCCAAGGGATCTGGCATCCTCTTCTGTCCTCCACAGACGGGCATGCAGCTGCTTACATACATGTAGGCAGAACACTCAGCACATAAAATACAAATAAATGAAAATTTTTAAATCCATTTCTTAGAACTTGTGGGCAAAAAGTAGAGCAGTCACTGAGCTAATTCAGAATTTTCCATCAGAATTCACAAAAGATGTCAGTGCCTTTTGGGGTTTCAAATCAATGCTGCTGCTGGTTGTTGTTAGCAGTACTGGGAATCAAGCCTGAAGCCTCCCGCAGGCACTGACTGACTGACTGAAGCCTCGCGCGGGCACTGACTGACTGACTGACTGACTGAGGCCTCGTGCGGGCACTGACTGACTGACTGAGGCCTCGCGCGGGCACTGACTGACTGACCGACTGAAGCCTCGTGCGGGCACTGACTGACTGACCGACTGAGGCCTTGCGCGGGCACTGACTGACTGACTGACTGAAGCCTCGCGCGGGCACTGACTGACTGACCGACTGAAGCCTCGCGCGGGCACTGACTGACTGACTGACTGAAGCCTCGCGCGGGCACTGACTGACTGACTGAGGCCTCGCGCGGGCACTGACTGACTGACTGACTGACTGAAGCCTCGCGCGGGCACTGACTGACTGACTGACTGACTGAGGCCTCGTGCGGGCACTGACTGACTGACTGAGGCCTCGCGCGGGCACTGACTGACTGACCGACTGAAGCCTCGTGCGGGCACTGACTGACTGACCGACTGAGGCCTCGCACGGGCACTGACTGACTGACTGAAGCCTCGCGCGGGCACTGACTGACTGACCGACTGAGGCCTCGCGCGGGCACTGACTGACTGACCGACTGAAGCCTCGCGCGGGCACTGACTGACTGACTGAAGCCTCGCGCGGGCACTGACTGACTGACTGACTGACTGAAGCCTCGCGCGGGCACTGACTGACTGACTGACTGAAGCCTCGCGCGGGCACTGACTGACTGACTGACCGACTGAAGCCTCGCGCGGGCACTGACTGACTGACTGACTGACTGAAGCCTCGCGCGGGCACTGACTGACTGACTGACTGACTGAGGCCTCGTGCGGGCACTGACTGACTGACTGACTGAGGCCTCGCGCGGGCACTGACTGACTGACCGACTGAAGCCTCGCGCGGGCACTGACTGACTGACTGACTGAGGCCTCGCGCGGGCACTGACTGACTGACTGAAGCCTCGTGCGGGCACTGACTGACTGACCGACTGAGGCCTTGCGCGGGCACTGACTGACTGACTGACTGAAGCCTCGCGCGGGCACTGACTGACTGACTGACTGAAGCCTCGCGCGGGCACTGACTGACTGACTGACTGACTGACTGAAGCCTCGCGCGGGCACTGACTGACTGACTGACCGACTGAAGCCTCGCGCGGGCACTGACTGACTGACTGACTGACTGAAGCCTCGCGCGGGCACTGACTGACTGACTGACTGACTGAGGCCTCGTGCGGGCACTGACTGACTGACTGACTGAGGCCTCGCGCGGGCACTGACTGACTGACCGACTGAAGCCTCGCGCGGGCACTGACTGACTGACTGAAGCCTCGCGCGGGCACTGACTGACTGACTGAGGCCTCGCGCGGGCACTGACTGTTGGGCTACGCCTCTAGCCAAAGGCACATTTTCTTAAATTTCTTTGGCAAGGCTTTGCTTGCTTACCTTTGTCCCCGATGGAGTGCTTAGATGCATCTCATTTTACTTGCTTTGACTTTTCTAGTAACTATGACTGAAGTTTTACCAAAGGAGAAGAAACAGAAGGATGAGAAGACCTTGACTCTTGGTCAAGCAGTGGTGGACCTTCTCCCTCTACTAGAAGGTCAGATATATGATTTACCCCAAAGCAAAAAGAGCAAAACTCACAATTCTATATCTAGCAATGTGCACAACTCAGCCTCTATAGACTTGAAAGACTTTAGGGGAAAATGAAGACATTTATCTTGCCCCCAATAGCTCTGACTTAACGCTTCCTTCTTTGGCTCATCTCGACCTTCTTCCTGCAGGAGAGAGCTCATTTGAGACAGCAGTGATGCTGCACCCTGTGCAGGGCTCACCGTTAGAAGCTCCTTCCCCAGGCTCCAAGGTAATCGTTGCGATAACTCAGAATTCTCAGCCTGCCACTCAATCCAGCTAGTCTGTCTGCTGTTAAGTTCCAGTTCATTTGGGTCTAATTCATTGGACACTTTCTTTTTACAGTACATATAGTGCTAGGTTCTGGTTAAACAGAGATGAAGGAGCCCAAGTCCTGTCTTGTGGATTATAACCCGGCGTGATAAACAGTGAGGTGCAGGCAGGGATTGGTTACTTTACCCAGAGGTATATAGGGAAGACAGCTATGGACATGCTTCCTGAGCTATGTGCTCATGGATTAAATGGTATAAAAAATACTTTACCCACTTAGACTTGGTAGTCTACCTGTAGTTGAACTTGTCATCCAACCTTTCAAACCCAGACCCATTCCGAATTCCAGAATGTGAGACTTCGCAATCGACTGGCTTTCTCTGTAATGACGCCCTATAAGCACCTAATACACATTCTAAAATCTTCCTCAAACCTACTCTTCCCTTTATTTTACTCACTTCAGCTGATGGCATCACCCATCCGTGAAATCATAAAATGTAGGACCTAAGTTACGGGCCTGACTCCCCTGGATCCTAACTACAGCCGTCTCGAAATCCCACCATCACCAAATCCCACCATCTCCGAATCCCACCATCTCCAAATCCCACCATCTCCAAATCCCACCATCATCAGATCTACTCCTTTCTGTCTGCTGTGTCTTCAGACTCTTCGTCTTAGCTGTTACTGCTCTGTATGGTATTGCCTTGTCTCTCACTTATATGATGATATGTAATCGTGTGCATGACCTTGCCTCCTCCGTCCGGGTCAGCCTTCCCACTTCTTATGTAGTGGCTTAAAAGTGAAGCTGGCCACATCTCCTCCGCTGCTTAGTATGGTGTGGCCCGTGGATTCATTCTCTGCCTCCCTGTGGGTACAAACGTCATCCCAGAGAATGGGAGCCTCCTGCTTCATCAGCCCCACCGTCCGCCTCTCCCGTTCTTATATTTTCTATTCTGGCACCCTAAATTGCTTATCATGGGCTGAAGGCAGCACAGTGTTTCAGTCCCATTCAGATAAGCTGTGGTTTTGGTCTAGAATTATTTTTTCTCTTTTTCCTTTCTTGAGTCAGGTCACAAACTCCTTTTCATCCTGTAAAAATCAGCTTAGATGTCACTGTTTTCTGTTCCTCTCCAGCCCAGTAATTACTCGTAAAACGAATACAAGTTCCATAGTGAAAAGGAACATGTCTTCTTTATGAGCATGTAATTAGCAATCAGTACATATTTAAGGTGCCAGTGAGATAGCTCAGTGGGTAAAATGCCCTTGACTGCTGACTCTTGTCACCTGAGTTCCATCCTAGGGGCTCACATGGTGGAAGAAGTGAACAAACTCCCAAAAGTTTTATTCTCACCACCACATACGTTCTATGGTATGCACATACGTATACACGCAAATAAATAAGTAAAGGTAATTAAAAAATTTTAAATATATATTTAAATCTGTTTTGTATTGTGTGTAAAAATGTCAGATACATGCATATGTGTCTATATATACCTTGAAAAAAATTAAATGATATAAAACAATCATAAGGGATAGGGATATGCTTAGTGGATAAAATACTTGCTGAACAAGTGTAAGGACCTGGGTTAAAATTCCAAGTCGTGCATGGTAGCATGTGTCTGTAACTTCAGTGCTCCTATGTTGAGATGGGAGGTGGAGAATCCCCCAGAAGGTCAAAGGTCAACTAGCCTGGGGTACCCAGTGCAGCAGCAAATGACAGAGAGACTCTGCCAACAGGCTGGAAGGTGAAGACCAATACCCGAGGTTGTCTTCCGTTCTTTACTTGCTCACTCTGGGGTGCACATGTGATCACACACACACACACACACACACACGCGCGCGCGCACACACACACAATAGACTAGCACAAAGAACCTGGTCCAACCCACGAGCACCTGTTTTTTCTCTCTAGTGCTGCAGTGTCTTCTAGTTACTCTTCCATGTGGATTTATAAATGCATTGTTCCTCATTGTGACTCTTCCTTCGGTGCACGGTGCCTGGAGGAAGTGTGATTTCCATCCTCTGGAGTAATTAAGCCTAATCTTCTCATCTCAAACAGTGATAGGCGATGTCAATAAGCAAAAAGTGGATGTAAGGCAGTTTTCAGAACGCTACATAATCTTCTTCTTTTACAGCAGTGCAGTCTTGAAGTTAAGGTATTTGTGTCAGAGCCCTTACTGACCCCAGCCCAGGTCTCAGGGAGCAATCTCCTGAAGGTCACACTGGAGGCCGCCTACTCTGTGCCTGAGTCATTTATGCCTCAGCAGAACTACATGGTTGGTCTGCAGGTTCCATCAGTTGGAGAGGTAAAGCCCCACTTCCAGATGTATGTTTGGACTCAGACAAGTTTACACTGACATGGCCATTTGCACGTCACTATCTAAGACTTCATCAATGCTCACTCTACCAATGGCAGAGATTTTAGGCTTAAAAGTATATTTTTGTTTTATATATATATACATATTTTCATACTTATAAATTAGATAGCCATTTTTGATTATGTGATCTATATACTAAATATGAATTACTTTATACTTATGGAACAAAATATGTAAGACATTTAAAATTTGCCAATTTTTGATGTATTTAATACATGAATTATTTTCATGCATATTCAGATTTTTAAATTTATTTTTATTTGATATGTGTATTTTGTCTACGTGTATTTAAGTGTACCCATGTCATACAGTGCCCACAGAGGCCAAAGGAAGGCATTGGACTCCCTGAAACTGGAGTTATGGAGGTTGTTAGCTGCCATGTGGGTGCTGGGAACCCAACCCAGGTCCTCTGCAAAAGCATCAAGTGCTTTAGCCACTGGGCCATCTCTTCAGCCCCTATACATATTTTTATGGGTTTATTACATGTACTTCATTATACAATGCTTTCTTTTAATTCCAGGAATTGTAGCTCAGACTTCTAGATAGAGGAGCATTTGGGTATGGGCCTCTTAGGGTTCTTGGAGACACATCCAAGTTGCTTCCTAAGAGGCTTATAATGAGTTAATGATTCCATCTGTGCTGCTGCCACAGCTGTGTATATATGAATTTACATAGCAGCCACCTCATTTGTTTAAGATTTAACTGGATTCCTGAGACACTTGATTTCCAGTTCTGAAACTGGGATAATCCCAAGAAAATCTGGATGGCTGTTTTACCTTCCAGGAAAACTTTGGGTTTCTATAAGAGTTTTCTTTTGGGGGTTGACAAGATGGTCCAAAATCTCTTATTACAAAACATGATGACTTGAGTTCAATCTCTTGGACCATTTGGTGGAAGGAGAGAACTGACCCCCCAAAATTGTCCATCTGATCTCCACATGTATGCCATGATGTGTGTGCATGTGCAGGTGTGTGTGCACACATGCATCCGTACACGCACACAGGTAAATAAATAAAACATTTTTAAAAGGTAGTTTGAATCTGATCAGTTTTCTGTAAGTGACAGAGTTGTATAATGCACGAAGAGAATGAAGAGCCCAGGCTCCACATAGAACCTGGTGATCATGGAAGGGGTGATAGCCAGCATTCCATTGGAAAGAGCATGTAGCATACTTTTGGTCCATTTCAAAGCTCATTACAATTTACTTCATATATGGTATTTGCTTCTTTAGAAGGATTATCCTATTATATTTAAGAATGGAAATCTGAAGGTTGGAGGGGAAAGAGAAGCTGTTCCCCGGCCCAAAAAATGGCCTATTGCTAACATTCTGGCTCCAGGAGCTAATAACATTCCTGATGCATTCATTGTTGGTGGTCCCTATGAAGAGGAAGAAGGAGAACTCAACCACCCAGAGGTGAGAGAGAAGTTTATGATAAGCTAGATGCACTAAACAGAGGCTAACACGCCTTGTGAATTACTGAAATTTACATACCTCTGCCCCTGTCAGAACAGTTACATGACACCCAGCATGGTGGTGCATGCCTTTAATCCTAGCACTTGGGAGGCAGAGGCAGGCAGATCTCTGTGAGACAGGCCAGCCTGGTTGACATAGTGAGTTCCAGGCCAGCTGGGCTACAAGGAGACCCGTCTTAAAAAAAAAAAGAAAAAGAAAAACTCCCAAACCAAACCAAAACAGTTATGTTAAAATGAAATACCATTTAATTCTGATGCAAATGTCTCTCAACTTATTTTTTAATTTACTTATTTTTATGTGTGTAAGTGCATGTATGTAAGGGCACCTGCACTGTGCAGTGCTGGTGGAGGTCAGAAGAGGGCGTCAGATATCCTGGAGCTGGAGTTACAGACCATTGTTAGCTGTCATGTGGGTGTTGGGAACCAAACCAGGGCCTTTTGCAAGAGCAGTCAGTGCTCTTAACAGATGAGCCATTCTCTCCAACCCCTGTCTCTCAACTTTTTAAGTCCAGCAAACAAAAGCATTTACATCCAATTTACTCTTTATTTTAAATTTCTTAATTTTTTTTGAATAGGTAAGTCTTACTAGTCAGCTGTCACTATAATGAAATACCCAAGATAATCAACTCATAAAAAGAAAAGGGTTTGTTTAGTTCTATTCTGTGATGGATTGATTACCCCTGCTGTTTGTTACTTAAGGACCCCCACTCCCCATTAGACTTTATTTCCTAAAACTTCCATAACCCAGTAGTATTGCTACTCTTGGAATCAAGCCTTTAACACAGAGGTCTTTGTGAGATATTCATTATCCAAACTATAGCAATAACAATATAGTTACACTTCAAGATAAAGAATTAAGATGTGTCTCTCCTCACGCCTCTTCTTCCTAACCCTTTCCCACCTCATTACCCGGGCAGTTTCCTGCCTTGACTGTGTTAGCATCTGAAGCTCCCACGATTTTTTGTTTTGTTTGAGACAGAGTCTCCCTGTAACCTCAGCTGGCCTGGTCCTTGCCATGTAGACCAAACTGGCCTCTATCTCTCAGAGATCCCTATGCCTCTGCCTCCCAAGTGCTGGGATTAAAGGTGTGCTCCACCGTGCCCGGCACCTACAAGATTTTAAAATAGGCATCCTGGGTTGAGAGTCACTGATTGAGGTTATGTGACTAAACTTTGTCACTTAGTAATGACTTTACGTAAGCCTTGTCTGAGTACTTTATCTTATCTATTCCAAGTATGCAAACGTTAAGGTGGTTGTAGTACTTGCCCTGGTTGTCCTATAGACAGTAGTAGTAAAGGTGTGTGCCCAATTAATTCATTAGAACACTCCATAGATGGACAGAATGAAACTATGGCATGCAGAGACCAGAATTCTCCATCTTATTCACAGGACAGGGAATTTAGGAACCACGCAGAATGCATGAAGAAAAGGATTGTTTGGGACTTAGAAAGCCGCTGCTACCTGGACCCTTCTGCAGTTGCAAGGTAGGAAGAGAAAAGGAATGTGTCCAACCAACAGCGTTGGCAGGTGGGGAGAAAATCATTCTTGCTCATTTTGTGTACCTGCGAATTAAGCTGTTTGCGACTTCCCATTCCAGCGCCTAGTTGGAAGCCTTGTCCCCTAGCCTGCACCAGGATGTAATTACTGGAGAACAATCACTGGAGACAGTAAATTAACTATCGTCTCTGTCATGGTGCCCAGACTTCAGATGAGAAACAGGATTGTCAGTATGTGTCTAGCCTGAACCAGCAGCTCTGGAGTCTAAAACCCATTCTCAGAGCAGTTTCAGATCCATGGAGGACTGGGCAGACATTTCAGGGCTTCTCGTGCACTCCTGGTGCCCCCTCATTCTCACAATCCCTTTTATACATGGTTGGGTTTGATGTGCTGATGTTTTACTGGGGATAAGCTGTTTCTCCTATTATTTTGAAAGATACTGTTAGATAGAAAATGTTAGATATTAGAAAATAGATTAATGAAGAGGAAGAAAAAAATTTAATTCCTTTTACCTTAATGTGTGAAAATATTGGCCTTCTCCCTTTTGTTATTATAGATCTGAATTCCTGACTCAGAATATTTTCTTTCTCTGTAAAGAACTTTTTGTGTTTCTCATATACATGCTAATAATACACAAGCACACATCATTATTCCCCAAAGTAGGTCTGCTGGCAGTTTTTCTTTGCCTGAGAAAGGCTTTATTTCTTCTTTTGAAGGATAATTATGTAAGTATAAAATTTTTTGTGGTGAATATGGGATTTATTAGTGAACGTAAGCGTGGATGTGGGACTGAGTGCAGTGGAGGCCTGTCTCCGTCCAGGGGACCGTGATGGGGGAGCCATCCGGATGAGCTGCTTCTCCACCGCCAGGTCTTCAGACTCGCCTGCCTTAAACTCGGTGAAACCTCACCATCACACACATGTGGAGGTCAGAGGACCGCTTGTGGCAGCCAGGTCTCCTCTTTTACCATGGTCCTGCTGAGCCATCTCCTAGGACTCTAATTTTTTTTTTTTAATTGATATCTGGGCATTCTGTTCAGAGAAGTAGGAATTCAGACAACAAGGGTTTTTAGTGCAAAGTTTTGTCTTGATCTGTTAGAGAGCTGGGATATAGTTAATATTTGTTATAGTTGTGTCACAGGCACCAGGTTAATTTCTTCTTCCCAGCTGTCTTCTTTGGATGTGCCTAAGAAAGCCTTTAAAACTAGAGTTGGGGGCGCTGGAGAAATGGCTCAGTGGTTCTGAGTACTGCTCTAGCAGACTATCCAGTACCAGTTTCTAGCACCCACACTACAGCTGACAACCATCTGTAATTCCAGTTTCAGAGGAACCGTGCCCTCTTCTGGCTCCGTGGGCACTGCTTGTGCATGGTACGCTTACATACATGCAGGTAAAACATTCATACACATAAAAGAAAAATAAACAAACAGTAGAAATAAACATCTTATAATTCACTAGAAGTGGAATTTACGGTTCAAAGAACATGAACATCTTCGAGTTAGTTACTGTTCTCGTTGCTGTAGGGTTTATTTGGGCTCAGAGTTTAGTCTATCTCGGTGGAGAGGGGACCGCGGCAGGAGGGTGAGGCAGCTGATCACGTTGTCTGCGGTCAGGAAGCAGAGACAGGCAAGCGCTGCTCAGTGTTTCCTTTAAAACTGGAGCAGGACCCAGCCCACGGGATGATGTCACCCACAGTCTGTGTGTGTGTGTGTGTGTGTGTGTGTGTGAATGTGTGAGTATAAGTGTGTGAATGTATGTGTGAGTGTGAGTGGATATGTGGATGTGTGTGAGTGTGTGTATATTTGTTGTGTGTGTGTGGGGGGGGTCTTCCCTGCATGGGGAACCCTATCTGGAAACCCTCATAGATATGCCCAGGGATATATTTCTACTCTTCTGATTCTAAACCCTATTATGTTGACAATTACAAATCATTACAATTTTCAAGTTTTTAAAATGTGTATGAGTGTTTCGTCTGCATGTGTGTAAGTGCACCTGTGACATACAATGCCTGTGGAGGCCAGAAGAGGGCATCAGATTGCCTTGAACTGGAGTTAAAGATGGTTGTTAGCTGCCATGTGGATACTGGGTAACCAGTACCCTTAACCACTGAGCCATTTCTCCAGCCCCAATCTGAAGGTTTTTTGGTTTAATTGTTTGTTTTTAATGCAGGATCTCACTATGTACCCAAACTGGCCTGGACCTCACTGTGTAGCCCTCAAATGTGTGATCCTCCTGTTTTAGCCTCCTGTTAAGGCTTTTGATTTGAATTATAAAATGGTGTTAAAACATGTGCACATTGAAATTGTTAACAGTTAAGTAAAATTATTTTTATAAATTTATAAACTTGGAAAGGTTTAAAAAATCAGCAGTCAGTATTGGAGAGATGACTTCGTGGTTAAGACCATTTGCTGTGCTTAACAGAGGACCCAAGTTGGTTCTCAGCGCTCACATCAGCAGCTCACAACTGCCTGTAACTTCAGCTCCAGGGGATCTGAAATCCTCTGCACTGACATGCATCTAGCCCCCTCCTACACATAATTAAAAATAATAACGAGGAATCTTTGTTTAAAAATCAGCAACCTAGCCAGGCATGGTGGTGCACATCTGTAATGCAAGTACTCTGTAAATGCAAGTAACCTGACGATTCTCGGGTTGAAAGCTGTAAGGGTTACAGTAGGAAGACTCTGTCTCAAAAGCAAACAGAAACAACACACAGCATACACACACTATTAGTGTGTAAATGATAGATTTTTTTTTTTGTTTTTCAGTAGATTGAACTCAGGGCCTTAAAAATGCTGCGCAAGTGCTCTACCACTGAGCTATGTCCCCAGAGCACTTTACTCATTACTTTCTAAAAGAGAAGACTGTTTCCCTCTCTCCTGTGTGATCCATTTTTGCCTGTGAAGCTAATGGGCTGATTTTTCATTTGCAGTTTTCAGAAGCGAATTGCAGATTGCCGGCTCTGGCCTGTTGAGATCACAAGGGTGCCTTTGGTTGCTGTACCCAAAGGAAAAGCTGGCAAAATTGATAAGGTAAATGTGTATCCTCAAAAATATTTAGAAAACCGGGTGTGGTGGCATGTGCCCACAGTTCCCACACTGGGAGTCTGAGGCAGAAACATCACTTGAGCTCAGGACTGTAATACTGACCTGGACAACAGAGTGAGCTTTCATCTTGATTTTTAAAAATTACATTAAAAGTGATCGATCAGGGGCTGGAGAGGTGGCTCCAAGGTTAAGAGCACTGACTGCTCTTGCTGAGGACCTGGGTTCCGTTCTCAGCACCCATATAGTAATAACTACCATCTGTAACTCCAGTTCCAGATGCCTCATCTGTTCTCTGTGGGTTTTGTATACATGTGGTGCTCCTGCATGCATGTGGACAAAACACTCTTACATATACAGTGAAAACAAGTGTCTTTTTAAAAAAGAAATGATGGATCAAACCACGTCTTTTATTCTGCTTCTATTCTGATTCCAAAGGAAAATGTGAAATGATGTGGCTCCCTACCAACTCACACTGATTTGGCACTGAAAATGTTGTCTTAGGAAACACCTCTGTCCCAGGAAAACCAGGATAATTGGTCACTGAAGTTTTCCGTAGCTCACAAAGAACCGTTCAGATTTTATATCTAGATAATGCATTCCCCTTAACTCTTCGCTGTACTTACCAGACGCACCGTATGAAATAGTCATTTTTCTGAATCAAAACTGATAAAACAAGGGGCTGGAGAGATGTCTTAGCAGTTAAAGGCACTGGCTACACTTGCAGAGGACCCAGGTTCAGTTCCCAGCAGTCAAGTGGCAAAAAAACATTCAGAACTCCCAGTTTTAGGGAATCTGATGCCCTCTTCTGTCCCCTGTGGGCATTGCATGCACAGGTGCACTTTACATGCAGGCAAAACACTGATACACATAAAATACAAGCAAGCAAGCAAGCAAACAAACAAATAATATAATTCAAGCTAATTTTTTTTTTCTGATCAAGGGCTCAGTATGTAACCCTGGCTGGCCTGATACTTACTATGTGAGCCAGACTGGCCTCAAACTCAGAGATTCTCCTGCGTTTGTCTCCTGACTGCTGAGATCAGACGCATATGCCCAGCTACTTGATTGGTTTTTGAAATAGGATTTTTGTATAACAAAAATATTAACACCGTAATGGACAAATGGAGTTTTTACACAACACTGGTGGGATGTGAGCTAACCTGGCCACCACGGAAGTTAGTGCGGAGGTTCCTCAAAAAACTAAAAGTAATTCTACCCTCTGACCTAGAATAGCACGTGTATTTACCCAAAGGACTCCAAGTCAGCGTATCACAGAGACACTTGCACGTCAGTGTTTATTGCAGTCCTGTTCACAATAGCAAAGTTATGGAACCAGTCCAGGCATCCGACAACAGAGGACTAGATTAAGACAATATTGTATGGTCAGCTGTGGTAGGGTATGCCTTCAATCCTAGCTCCTGGGAGGCACAGCAGAGGACTCTCTGTGAGTAGGATGCCAGCCAGGGCTACATAGTCATACCCTTTCTCCAAAACAACAGAAAACGAAAATATTATATATACATTGGAAATTTTTTCAGTCATAAAAGAACAAAGTAATGTTATTTGTGGGAAAATAAGTACAATCATTGTACTAATAAGCCAGTCTCAGAAAGACAGATATGTTTTCTGTCATTTGTGGTTCCGAGATTCAATATAGATGTAAAAATCTCATATATATATATATATATATATATATATATATATATATATATATGCTGTGAGTGGAATCAGAGATGTCAGGGACACACAGGGAACTGACGGGAGGTCGGGGGAGAGGCACGTGGAGGGACATGCTCAGGGGACACTCTTTACCTGACCGAACACATCCTTATGTATCACAGTACTATGTTTGATGAACATATGCAATGAAAATTGTTTACAAATTTTCATATGTATGTGGTATGCATACATGTATGAGTGTCTGTGGTGGGTACACATGTGTGCACATGTGTGTGGAGGCTCATATCAGTTGTTTTCTTTGGTCACTCTCCATCTTATATATTGCGCAGGGTCTCTTGCTTGCTCGGGGATCCCGTCTCTGCCTCCCGAGTGCTGGGATCCCAAATGGACCGCAGTGTTTATGTGGGTGCTGGAGATCTGAATTCCAGTCCTCGCACATGCATGGCAACCACTTTACCCACTGAGCACTTCCCTAGTGTCTCCCAGGATTTTTAAATGAGGAAATCCTACTCTATCTGAAAAACCAATTGTTACCAAGTAACCATTTTCCTCTTTTATTATAATGTATATTAACTTCCCTTAGGTTTCTAAGCCACATGATGCTATGATGTAAAGAAAGGACTTTTTAATTTGGTACCTAATGATTATAGCAGGCAAACTTAGAGAAACTAATTTTAAGCTTGGAATTCAATGCGTTTTCTGTAAAAAATTTATTTTCTTTCCTTTGGTATTCTTTGGCAAACTATATAACCATTAAAATGATGTTAGGATATGTCTTGTTAATGTGTTCTTTGTCTTTGCAGTGAGAGTTTAGATGAGGTGTTGCAAATACTTGTTAATCTTCCTTCATCTGTGGCAGATATTACTGATTAATCAAAGCACTCTTCTTTAGAATCCAAATACATACACAGCAAAGCATTTCCATCAGTTGATGAGAATTTCAGCATAAATTAACATATTGTTCAGTACCAGTCCCAATGATTTGTAAGGCTCTTCTCATTTCCTATAAGTCTGTGAATGAAAGCTTACAACCAGAGCATCTGATTCTTTTAAGCTTTTGCTGTTATCTTTTTATAAAGTTTGGGTTTTCTCCTAAGAAGCTACATGCCAAGATTGGTTTTTTGGTGGATTTGTATTGTCAATCAAAGTTTTTATTGCTTCACCTGTTGCCTTTGCCATTAGCACTGCCCATAGGCATCATCTCAGCGATGAGCTCTTGTTAAACCGATTCTGGAAATAAAGCTAGGGCCCAAAATGTCTTTGTAACTGGGCCAAAGCTAGCTAGCTGCTTAGAGGGCAGAGCTAGTTCCTGAAGCAATCTTTGACCCGAGTCCCCGCTCCACATCTGCTGCTATGCTGCTCTGTGGAACTAACAGCTCTGCTTCTGTTCCTTTAGTTAGACGACGAAAATCAGCTTTCGTTTCATGGTGTAGCTTACGTCAATATGGTCCCACTGTTGTATCCAGGTGTAAAGAGGATTAGAGGGGCCTTCCATGTCTACCCTTACCTGGAGGGTACAGTCTTTGAAAAGGTAAGGTAAAAGATAAAAGGCATCATACTAATTTAAAAAGTATATTTACTATTTTTATTGTACATGTTTGACTGTATTGCCTGCATGAATATAAGTGCACCTGTGTCATGCAATGCCCATGGAAGTCAGAAGAGGACATAGGATCCCCGGAACTGGAGTTACAGACAGTTGTTAGCCGCCATGTGGGTGCTGAGAATTGAACCCTGGTCCTCTGCAAGAGTAGACAGTGCTTTAACCTCTGAGCCATCTCTCCAGTCCCCATCATACTAATTTATCCTTTATATGTGTATTTGCCTACATCATTAGAACACATTTCTTTGACATTTATAATCAATTAGCATACAGAATTCACCATCATTTGCTGTAAAGAGAATATCTTTTGTCTATGATATAAACATGCATATTTAGAAGCAGTCTGGTACAATATCAATTTAGTTCTTCCAGTTGGGCCTGTTACCTCCCCAGGTATGGGTCACTGACTGGGTTTTCATATCAGCAGGGGTTCCTTCCCTGGAGCATAACCCATACAAACCCTTGGTTTTTGTTGCTCTTGTTTTCTTTTGTTTGTTTGTTTGTTTTGAGACAGGGTCTCCCTATAGCCCTGACTGACCTGGAACTTGCTATGTAGACCAGGCTGGCCTCTGACTCACAGAGATTTGCCTGCCTCTGCCTCCAGAGTGCTGAGATTAAAGGCTTGGACCACCACACACAGCTTAACCCTTGATTTTTTTGAAAGTTTCGTTTTTTAGTTCAGACTGACCTTGAACTTGAACCCTCCTGCTTCCCCTTCCCAGGCAGTGGAATCCCAGGCATGTGCCACCATTCCCAGCTAGACATTTGATCTTATTTTTATTTCTTCCAGTAACAGATTTCCCTCCCAAGTTTTCCTGAGT
The DNA here is from genome assembly GCA_035773235.1 of Eospalax fontanierii. Lineage (NCBI taxonomy): Eukaryota > Metazoa > Chordata > Mammalia > Rodentia > Spalacidae > Eospalax > Eospalax fontanierii. The sequence continues at coordinate 15,246,025 of CM069540.1, read as the reverse complement.
ATAGACTTTTTGATCCTATTATATTCTCTCGGATTGATGAGATAAGTCAGAGGCTAGAGGCACTTACACAAAGGATAGACAATCTGAGTTCATTCCCCACATCCCACAAGGTGGCAGGAGGAAACCTATTCCCAAGAGTTGTCTCATGACTTCCATACACACCTGCACAGGGTCTCCCTGCAGCCTCCCAGCTGTCCTGGAACTCACTATGTAGACCAAGCTGGCCTCAGTCTTACAGAGATCCACTGCCTTCTGCTTCCTAAGTGCTGGGGTTAAAGGTGTGTGCCACCGTGTCTGGCTTAAATTATTTTCTAATGATAAATCCCTACTGTAAGGTCTGGTTTCGAGAGACGCAGCAGACAAAGAGACCAGAGACTCTGCTGGGAGCTAACAGGACCGGTTTATTAAGAGAAGACCAGATGGGACTGGCTTCTCCACACTTGGGAGTGTAGAAATGCTAGCCCCCTCATCTTGGGGCTCAGGCTCAGGCTCAGGCTCAGGCTCAGGCTCAGGCTCAGGCTCCGGCTGTTGGCTCCAGGCTCCAGATCAGGATGGAGAAGCTCCCTCAGGGAGAGTGCGAAAGGCTAACTTCCTGGGAAATGAGATCAGCCAAAAGCCTCTAGCCCTCTTATGGGAGGGAGTTGGGGTTCCCATGACATCTGATTGATGTTTAAGGTAAACTTCTGGCGAGGAAGTAGTCCCTTTTTACAGCTGTTTGTGAATCTTGGGCTGGGAATCTTATCTAATCAAGAAGTTGTAAAAGTCAGTTCCTTTCTCAGATCTCAGTGGGCTCTGAGAGTCTGGCTGGAGTCACCAAGGTATCTGTCCTGGGACTGCTGGGGGTGGGGAGGTCGGGGCCTCCAGTCACATCTTACACCTACGAGTTTAATCTTTAGTTCAATGAGTCTATTGTTCATTTGGTATATGAGTAAATGACAGATATTTCATAACATTACTGGAAAATAACTGCCTTAAGGTGATTAAATAATATTCATTTATTGTGAAATTTTACATACAGAGTCACTTTCTCCTAAAAAAGCAATATGACAGAATTTACGATATGATCTGAAGCATACCAAGGTTTTATTTTGCCTTATTCTTCCAATGATAGTGAATAGTAGTTAGATAAGGACTGTTTATTATATATATATGAATTCTGTTCTGTAAAGTTCTGATGACAAGAATTATGAGACACCAGAATCAAGCCCAGTCATACAGCCTCTTCTTACGACTTGACTTTACAGGGTGGGCCGCTGACTTTCTGTGGTGGTTTTACCTGTTATACCAGCAGGAAATGTGGTGATATTTTTCAGGTCTATTCTCTGACTCTGAGATGCTGAAATGATCAGACAAAATGATGCTTTCAGGTTTGTTTCTTTTATCTATGATTCAGTGTCTTTTTTTTCTTTCTTTTCAGACCAAATGTTTATTCAGTTTGTTCAGGGATACTGGCCATCATTTTATTCATAATAATAAAGTAGGAGGAATTAATTCTCCATTGTCCAAACCCATTCCTAAGAATCTGAAAGAAGAGAAGCCAGTGAGAGACAAGGATGTAGATGGAAGGATCCGGCCTGGGGACTTGGTAGGTGCTGTGGCTTCTCTCATGCCAGAGGCTTGCAAAGATTTCTCATTCTGTGAATTGTATCAATATACTTCACATTCCCACGCAAAGCTGCTGTTATGACGGCCATGTCAGAATCCCACTTTTGATGTTTCATCTCATTTCAGCAAGCACCTAGCATCAAATCTCAAAGTTCAGACACACCTCTGGATGGTGAAGCCCTTCTAAGCCACAACCCAGAAGGACAGGTAACTATGCATGAAGTTTAACTTCATCAGACTGTGACTGAGCAAGACAGCTTTAGTGGAATTCTAGAGGTGGGTATTAGAGTTCCCTCCCGTATTTACCCCTGTCTAGCTCATGACCTTGGCCAAATTGGTCTGTTGAGACTGTAAAGTAAGTTGGTACAGATTCTGAGGTCCTTTCCAGAACTAACTTTCATGTTTAATTAATTCTATGTCAAGCACCAAGATGGAGGTAGAGATGCAGCATTTTTTCATCTGCTTGGTGTAGACTGCTGCATCACTAACCATAGTACAGAATGTGGATGAATGATGTAGTAGAATATTCTGGCGAGACTTAGTGGAGACAGACTATACGGATTAGAGTGGAACAGTCCCAGGGAAATCTTCATGGGGAGGTGAATCCAAACCAAGTAGTGTAAAGACATTCTGCCTGATGAAGATGGACCGAGAGACATTTGGAGCCAGAAAACAGCTTGAGTCAAGGCACAGAGAAACATATCAATCAGTCGTACAGGGAATGAAAGCCATTCTCGACAGAGGTGATGGCAGAGACGGGTCATGGAGAAACCTGAAAGGCCTGCTGGAATGTTTCGGCTGTATTCAGTAGAAGACTCTTGAGCATTGTCGTCTTTTCTGAGCTGGAAATTGAATACAGGGCCTTGTGTAAGCTCAGCAAGTGCTCTGCCACTCCACCCATCCCCACCCCACCAAAGTGTGTAAAGTCACAGAAATTACAACCTTCATGTGTTGCAAGCCAGACTTGTTGAAAACGATACCAGGAGCACCACTGGCTTTCCAGGTGGTGGGCGGGACCTCAGGTTTTTCTTGTAGGGTACTTGAGCACAGACAACAATTTAATTTAGGAAAGAGGTTGGAGTGAAGGAAGTCAGAAAGCTGCCCAAGAGGGTGAAGTTGGTGTGGGGTTGTGCTGGGAGACTGGGAAGAAAAGTCAAGATGATTCAGGTTTCAGGTCTTGCTTTGGGGAAGAATGACATCATTAAGATAAATATCAAAAAGAGAAGTTGATCCTAGAGGCACGGGAAGTTTGGACATGCTATATTTAGGGTGCTGGTAAAAAGAATTTGGGTAGAAGCATGCAGCAGTCAGAGTTGGTAGATAATGAGGGACTGCCAGTGGAATTTCAGGTTTTGACGTGAGCTCTTCTGTACACAAGGGCTGCTGGGAGACAGAGTAGCATTCACGTAAAAGAGTTCCAAGGAAAGTGCTACCAGTAAGTCTAACAAGACTCCATGGAGGAGGAAATTTCTAGGAATAAAAATGAAAATATTTTCCGCCCTAAGCTAATCATCAGTGCAGTATTTCTTTCAAATTGCTCTTCTATGTAAAATAAACAACTGAAATCATGCTGTGTGTACACATAAATGCACTGAGTAGTGTCTGATGTTACTAAACATTTTTATGATTATATTTTAATGAGATTCACAAATAATCAATTTTTTTGGTCTTTGTAGCAATATTTAGAAGCAGGGACATATATCGTGTTGGAGATCCAGCTGGACAAAGCCTTGGTTCCAAAGCGAATGCCAGAGGAGTTAGCCAGAAGGTGTGTGGCAGTGATTCTATTGTTCGGTGCAGTTCAGGAATAAATAATAGGCACTCAGTTTGCCCCCACAAATATAATTTCCCCTGGCCTATGCAGTAATTTTTGGTTGTCTTTTTTATTTATTTAATTTTGTATTTTATTTTGTTTTTTTTGAGACAGGGTGTCCCTGTAACCCCAGCTGGCCTGGAACTCACTATGTAGACCAGGCTGACCTTGGACTCACAAAGATCCACCTGCCTCTGCCTACTGAGTGCTGGGATTAAAGGCATGGGCCACCATGCCCAGCTGGTTATCTTTTTTAAAGATGGATTTCTTCTTTTGTTATTTTCTTCCTAGAAAAGGTTATTAATTTTATTTAATCGACACGAGTATGAAGTATAGAAACACTCAGCTTTCTGCTTTCCTGGTGACAGTTTTCTTGCCTCGGAACCCTTCTGGACCTACCGCTATACTACACGCTCATGCAGATGCATTACATATTTAAACTTTTTTTGACTGATTTATTTTTATTTTATGTGTATGAGTGTATTGCCTGCATGTTCGTAAGGGCACCCGTGGTGTGTAGTGTCCATGGAGGTCAGAAGAAGGCATCGGATCCCCTAGAACTGGAGTTGAGAAGGGTGGTCAGCTACCATGTGGGTGCTAAGAACCAAACCTGGGTCCTCTGCAAGAACAGCCAGTGTGCTCAACTGCTGAGCCATCTCTTCAGTTCCATATATATAATGCTTAAAAACTAGTTTTATAGTACTGTCATGCTTTGTTTGTATGTTACTGTTTCATCAACTATCTAATTTGCTGATATATGATGGCCCAAAGTATCCTTTTTAAAATTTTTTAAAAATTTCTTTTTATTTTATGTGTATGAGTGTATTGCCTGCATATATAAGTGCACCCATGTCATGCCCGTGACGGACAGGAGAGGTGAACATTTAAGGTGCACAATTAAGGTGTAAAATTGGGTTACTGACTAGTGGGCTTTCTTCTGGTTTTATTTTGTTCTGTTTTGAACCTGGGTTTCGTGTGTCCCAGGCTGGTTGCTTTATAGCCAAGGATAACCTTTAACTTCTGATCCTACTCTCTATACCTCTTCTGTGCTGGGACTATAGGTGTGTGCCACCATACTTGGTCTTATGCAGTGCTAGAGATCAAGCCCAGGGCTTTGTGCATACCAGGCAAACACTCTCCCAACTGGGGTACATCCCCCGCTCCTTTCTTCCTTTCTAGTGTACGGTTCTATAAATACAGATTCTCCTCTGAGCACTGTATTTCCTCCATCCCATAAGATTTGGAATGCTGTGACTCTTCTCACTTGAGTTGTATGTCTTTGTGTTTTATCTTGTATGTGTGTGAACTCACGTGTGTGTGACTGTGATTACCCCTATGTGCATCTGTGGAGTCCGCGGGTCGATGCAGACCACCTCCCTCAGTTGTTCTTTGCCCTACTTGTTTTTAAAATGTTATTTGCTGTTGTTATTATTGGGGGGTGTACACGTGCTACATTGCATGTATGGTCAGAGAACAACTTTGTGGACTTGGTTCTCTCCTTTCACCTCGACATGGGTTCCAGACACCAAACTCAGATCATCATGCTTGCATGGCAAGCAGCTTTACCCACTGAATCTCATCAGCCCCATCATAATTTTTGAGACAGGATCACTTCCCTGAGCCTGGAATTTACATTTTGGCTAGCCAGCCGCCTCCCCCCCACCGCCCACCTACCACCTGTCACCACCCCACTGAGGTAGGTTATAGGTTTGCTTGTTGGTGCTAAGATTCAGACTCAGGCCTTTTGTTGCACAGCAAGTGCTCTTACCCATTGAACATCCTCCAGCTCATTAGTGCAGTATTCTAAAATGGTCGTATTATAATGAAAGTCAACTCAGTTTCCTCTGCCCAGAGACTATCAGTGACACCCCTTCCTCCCTGAATGGCAGTCCTCATGATGTCCATAAAGGCCCTCGTCTACATATAGTTTGCCTTCACTTTTTCCAGTCCTTCCAGACTGAGGTCCTTTTGATGCCTCCCATGGGAGGCTCAGTTTTGCCGCAAGCCTTTCACACTCGCCGTCCCTTCGCCCAGCGCACCCTCATTCTCCATAGCTGTACCCCTTGCTCTTTCACTCCCCTTGGGTCTTTACCCAAATAACCTCTCCTCCGCGGTGGAACACGCTGTCCTGCCCCATCAGTCCCAGGCCCTCACACGGATCTGCCTTCCTGCATCATTTTCCCCACAGCGCACCACACTGTGTTGAATGAATTGAAACCATCTCTGGAGAAGAAACAAGGAGACTGAACAACAAAGTTGAAAGGATATTTTTTAAAAAATATTTTTGAGACAGGGTCTCTCTGTAGACCAGCAGGCCTGGAGCTTGCTATCAGACTGGCCACAGTCTCACAAAGATTCACCTGCCTCTGCTTTGTGAGTACTGGGACTAAAGGCATGTGCCACCACACCTAGTGGAAGGAGATATTTAAAATTATTTTTTTATTTTTATCTTAAGTGTCTAAGTATATTGCCTGCATGTATCTAAGGGACCACAATGCCTGCAGAGCCAGTAAGAGCACTGGATCTGTTACGGATGCTGTTTGGCTGACATGTAGGTACTGGAAACCACGCCCAGGTGCTCTCCAAGAGCAGCCAATGCTTTTAACCATGGAGGCTTCAGTGGTGATATTTTGTTGCACATTGTTTCCATGTCTTTAAATTCTTGAATTATATAGGTATATTGACTATTAAAATAAGATTCAGCTGGGTATGGTGGCATGTGCCTCTAATCCCAGCACTCTGGAGACAAAGGCACATTGGATCTCTGTGAGTTCAAGGCCAGCCAGGTCTACATAGTAAGTTCCAGACAATCCGTGGCTACAGTGAAACAAGACCAAAAAAAAAAATAAAATAAAATAAAATATATATATATATAATATATATATATATATATTATATATCAGCTGGGTATGGTGGTATATACTTTTATTCCTAGCACTCTGGAGGTAAAGGCAGACAGATTTCTGTGACAGTAAGGCCAGCCTGATCTACTAGCAAGTTCCCAGGCCAGCTGGAACTACAGGGAGACACTGTCTTTAAAAAAAAAAAAAAGGAACTAGAGAGATGGTTCAATGGGTAAGAGCACTGGCTACTCTTGCAGAGGACCTGGGTTCAATTCCCAGAACCCACATGGCAGCTAACAACCATCTGTATCTCCAGTTCCAGGGGATCTGACGCCGCCTTCTGACTTCCATGGGCATTGCACTACAAATAGGTGTACTCACACACATGCAGACAATACACTCATACACATAAAAATAACAAAAATATTTTTAAAAAGTAAAAAAATATAATTAAAATAATATTAAAATTAGTAATTATAAAGTGACATACAATTACATCGAACCTAGTAAAGAAAATTTCAGTCTTCAAGGCAGTATGATTAATATATTTTAGTAGAAAATGGAACTGTAAAGAAGAACTGACATATTCTGATTTATTCTTTATAGATTCTTTTTTCTGTTCTGTTTTATTGTGTTGTGTTTTGTTGCCGTTTGTCTGTCTTTGAGACAGAGTCTCATGTAGACCAGATTGGCCTCAAATTTGCTATGTTGCCAAAGCTAGCCTTGAACTTCTGGTTCTCTGGCCTCCACCAAGTACTAGGATAACAGGCCTAGTTCTCCCTATAGACTTGTGTAAGGTCTCCTATAAATTCAAGGTAGAAATTGTGGCCTAAGTTGCTTGACAGTGACAAAATGTGTTCTCTTATTCTCTTTAGAGCCAGATAGCATTTTTGTAAGTTAATGAAATACTATAAACTGTGACCAAGGAATACTTTTTTATCCTAGGTAAAGAGGAAAGAAAAGCTTTTAGTTGCCTGTATCATCCTTATTTTCAAATCTGTATGCTTTCAGAAACTCTAACAGCACGACACTCCTTATTCTCCAGCCCTTAGTTCAACAACCATTTAGCACACTTAAAAATTTTTGAGGGTAAAGTCAGGGCTGAGATCAGTACAGTTGTACATACTGTGTTGGGATTCACATCTAGAGTTTTCTATGAAGAAACAGAACAGTGCCAAGTGCAACAGGAAAGCAGACTCTGGGAAAGACATATGAGAAGCAAGTCTACAGATAATAAAGTATGCTTCTCTTTTTTGATGTTCCTGATATAGGGTCAAGGAAATGATACCTCCAAGGCCACCTCTTACCCGTCGGACAGGAGGAGCTCAGAAGGCAAGCCAGAAGCCAGGGTGAAATTGTGGGCAACAAGGCATTTGAAACTGCGTGGACCCTTCAGTATGCCTTCCAGAGGGATGGCAACCTGTTTGGAACTTCACATATGTCATTTCTGATGAGTGTAATCTTTGGCTGGTGGTCTCTGAGCTCAGTAGAAAAGGACAGTTTATAGCTTCAGTAGTTCTGAGCTTCTGATCCGTGCTCTAGGAATCTTGAGTCCTGTTTATTACAGATGTTTAATATTTTCCTAGGCGGTGAGTGACTACCACACCCAGATCAAGAGCATTTCTAGAGCCATTCTGGATGAGTACCATAGAATGTTTGGAAAACAGGTGGCCAGAGTGGGGAGTGATCTGGACAGTGAAACCTTGGAGGAGCAGAAGTGCCAGCTCAACTACGAGCTTAACTGTTCTGGAAAGTACTTTGCTTTCAAAGAACAGCTCAAGGTAAAGCATCCATTTCTTCAGTTCTTCTGTGGGTCTCGCAGAGCTCCGTCTCTGCGTACCTACTCAACAGCTTTGCTCTGATTTGGCTTAGCTGGTTCTTGGTGACAACGTCAGCAGATGATTGGTGTCTTGGAAAGGTGCAGTGCTTGTTCCCAGTGAGAGCTTGGAAGAAACTTCACTTGGGGCTCGGGCTAGACTTTGGGTTAGGCTTCATGTTCTTCTAGGAAGCAGAAGTTCTGTTTATTTGTCCCGTAACTCTCTATTTCCCACTCAGATATCATCTGTAGACAAGATTTGAACTCTGGCTGTGGTCTAGCACTTGTGAGATGGAGGATCAGGAGTTTAAGAGCACCCTTGATGACATAGCAAATTTGAGGCCAGCCTGGGCTATGAGGATACCAAGTCTGAAAAAAGAATTTTAAAAATAGTTTTTTAAATAGCAATCTTTTAAATCACAATAGCTAACATTTAGTTTTAAAGTTTTTTTTAGTGGTTTGGGGGTTATTTGTTTGCTGAGGTAATAAGAGAATTTCACATGGGGTCTTTATGAGTATTAACTAATATGATGAAAGTGCTTAGTATAAAACCTGGCTTAGGGACTAAAAGAAACTACTTCCAGGCCATACCAACATGCTATGCTGATCTATTAGTCTCCCCTGACCCATCTGTAGGCTCTGTGTTTGGAAATCTCCCATGGGTGCTCAAAACTGTGGACAATAGTGAACTATTTTTCCTATGCATGCACATTTACAATCTTTTCACTTAAAGGAAGCACTCTGTGGCTTCCCTTTTTACATCTGAATTGCAGATCTCACTTGCTCCGATGCATTGGTGCCATTATTAAATATAATAAGGATTGCTGAACATGAGCAGTCTGATACCTTGACAGCCATTCTGATAAGAACATGTCTACCGAGTGATGGATGGGAGGGTAGCATATACAGTGTGGAACTACTGAACAAAGCATGATTCAAATCCAGGGAGACAGATAGTATAAGATTTTATCATACTTTAGAGCAGTGCTTAACTTAAAACTTAGGATTGTTTGTTTCTGAAATTTTCCACTTATTTTCAAGCTGCACTTGACCATGTATAACTGAATGTATCGATAGAGAAAAACTACCATGTCTTTGTAGATTCTTTTTTTCTCTCTGAGATAGGGTCTGGCTGAATGCCCTTGGCCGGCTGCAATTGTAGCTGTCTTTCTGGTTTTGCCTTCCTTGTGCTGGGTCTAAAGGCCTGTCCCTCCACACCCAACTTTCTGTTGCATTTCTACCTTCTACCTCTGCTTTCTTTATTGGCCTCTCCATCAGCATCTGAAGTAAGAGGTAACTATGAGACATACATTGACTTGACAAATGAGGAAACTGAGGTACTACAATGTAACTGATGAGGTTGTACAGTGACAGCATTTGAATCACAGGTCCATTCTCTGGGCTCTGAGATGTGACCTTTCTCCTTTCTCCCTTGCACCATATAGCCACTCAGAGAGACTCAACACAGAACCCTCCTGCTAAGGTTTTCTTCACCTCTATGAGCCTCTTCATGTAGCTTGAGCCCTGCCTTTCTCCTGTTACCAAGGAAGTGAAGTCCAGAAAAGTCCTCGCAACCCAGACCTGTGGCACGTGTATTTAATACTAACACTTGGGAGATGGAGGCAGGAGAATCATGAGGTTCAGGCCAGCCTGGGCTACATAGTGGGAACCTGTCTCAAGGTTGAATAAATAATAAAGTCATGCGGAGCATGTTAACTGAGGAACTGTCAGAGGACTGATAGACAAGAGAGAAACTGATGGTCATTGGAGGTTTGAATGAGCCCTAGAGAGACCTTTCTGTCAGGGTGCTGCGGAACCGTGCCATCAAAAGGTGACGTGTGTGTCTTGCAGCATGCTGTGGTCAAGATTGTGAGAGAAAAGTACTTGAAAACAACAGCATTTGAAAGCCAGGAGGAGCTGCAGACATTCATCAGTGAGCTTTATGTGTTCTTGGTAGATCAGATGCATGTGGCACTAAACCAGGTGGGTGTCAAGAGCTACAAGCCCCGCTTCCCTCGGGGAGCAGCAGGGCTTCTTTTGGAAAACTCCCTTCTTTACTGATTCTTTTCTGTTATTCAACAAACATTGACTCAGGTGACTATTCTGTGCAAAGTATTAACACATTAGGAAAGATTTATAGTGTGTATGTGAGTGTGTGTGTGTGTGTGTGTGTGTGCGTGTGCCCATAGGGTCCAAAAGAAGGTGTCAGATCTGGTGGAGCTGGAGTTACAGGCACTTGTGAGTCACCCAGTGTGGGTGCTGGGAACTAAACTCAGTCCTCAGCAAGAGCAGTAAGTGCACTTAGCAGCCACTGAGCCGTCTCTTCCAGCCTCCTAATAATACATTTGAAGCAGAAGAAGGGATGTGCTTTTTCAATTTCCTAGAAAAAATAAATTCAATAGCTTTCAAAATTGTGACAGAATTTTTGGAAATAAAGACAGTAGAAATTATGATATGAAATTATTTTGTGGGGCTAGAGAAGTGGTTCAGCAATAACCACCTCTGGCTGCTCTTCCAGAGGACTTGAGTTCGGTTCCTAGCACCCAAGTGGTTACTAACAACTGACCCATAACTCCAGTCTCAGGGGATCCAAGGATCTCTTCTGACCTCCACGTGCATTGTACCTATCAGTGTACTTGCATACATGTAGGCAAAACACTAATATACATAATAATAAAAATTATAAAAATTTAAAGAAAAAAAGTTTTGCATTTTTTCTCAGAAGTTAGGAGCAATGAATTGAACTATTTATACACTGGACTATAGTATGATTAGGTTCATGTTTTGCAAAAAAAACTAACAGAGCCAGGGGTGATAGTACACACCTTTAACTCGGCACTGGGGAGAGGGAGGCAGGAAGATCACTGTGAACTGTAGGCCAGCCTGTTCTACATAGCAAATTCCAGACCAGCTGGGGCTGTGGGGAGACTCTGTCTCAAAACAAACAGACCCTGACAATTCAGGGAGAATGGATTCAAGGTGGTGATGCTGGTGATATTGGCTGCTTATTACATAATAGAAAAGAAGCGTCAAGGATTCTCAAGCTTAAGGCTCAATGTTTGGAGTTTTTAAAAAAATACTTTATTATTTTTTTATTTTATATTTTATGTGTGTATTACCTACGTCTATATAAGTGCACCCATGTTGTGCAGTGCCCAAAGAGGACAGAAGAAGATGTCGGATCCCTTGGAACTGTAGTTACAGGTCATTGTTAGCTGCTGTGTGGATCCTGGGATTTGAACCCAGGTCTTCTGTAAGGGAAGCCAGTGCTCTTAACTGCTGAGCCACCTCTCCAGGCGGGTTTCTTTTTTAAAGATTTGATTTCTTTGTCTTTTGGTCTTTTGAGACAGGGTCTCCCTGTAATCCCAGATGGCCTGGAACTCACTATGTAGACCAGGCTGGCCTTGAACTCACAGAGATCCACCTACCTCTGCCTCCTGAGTCCTGTGATTAAAGGCACCACGCCAGGCAAGATGGATTTACTTTCCATCTTGTGTATATGTGTGTCTGTGTTTGGCTATGTGCACATAAGTGCAGTACCTGTGGAGATCAGAAGAGGGCACTAGATCCCTTATGGTTGGAGCCACTTCATGAGTGCTGGGAATAAAGTGCTAACCACTAAACCATTGCTCCAGCCTTGTGGCTGGGTTATTAATACACAAGGAATAGAATGTGAGTCAATTTAGGAGGATGCATGTCACACTGGGTTCAGTTTTGAACACTGGTATCAGTGAGTCTTTGCTTGAGAGATCTGAGCTAGAGGTAAGGTTTGAGGAGCTTTGATATATGGATGTTGTGGCCACAGGTGAGGCTACCTAACAAACTATAAGAAAAGACAAAGGAGGCACTGGAGAGCTCAGAGGTTAAGAGCAGTGGTGGCTTGATTTCTAGCACCCACACGGCGGCTAACAACCGTCCATAACTCCAGTTCCGAGGGGATCAGATAGAACTCTTCTGACTTCTGCAGGCATTGCACATGACACAAGTACACCTGCCTACATGCAAGTAATACACATAAAATAAAAAATAATAAATATTTTTAAAAGGAAGAAAACACAAAGGAAATGTGCCAGTAGACTCTGAGGAAATTTCAAGCGAAGGGCTGGATGAGGGGGCGAATGGGTGGGGATAAGGGGATTGTTAAGGAGGCGGAGGGGCGGGAAGCAGTGTTGTACTGGAACAGGGAGAAAGAATTTTAGGAGATCAGCATTGTCAAATACGCCCAGGAATTCAAGAAAAAGGAAGCGAAGTTTTCATTGGGTTTGGCAACGAGGCTGTTGTTAAGCTTTACATAGGAATTTCATTTACACTGGGAGGATTCCAACTAAGATGAAATAAGGAGCAAATATGTTGATAGCAAACTGATTAATATAAACTCAAGAAGTTGGATGGTGAGGGCAAAAGAAAGGAGGCAACTTCTTAGGGCCACTTGTTAACATGGGCAAGCCCTGAGCACACGCACATCGTTAACATGGGCAAGCCCTGAGCACACACACAGGTTTTGGCATTCGTTAACATGGACAAGCCCTGAGCACACGCACATCGTTAACATGGGCAAGCCCTGAGCACACGCACATCGTTAACATGGACAAGCCCTGAGCACACGCACATCGTTAACATGGGCAAGCCCTGAGCACACGCACATCGTTAACATGGGCAAGCCCTGAGCACATGCACATCGTTAACATGGGCAAGCCCTGAGCACACGCACATCGTTAACATGGGCAAGCCCTGAGCACACGCACAGGTTTGGCCACTTGTTAACATGGACAAGCCCTGAGCACACGCACATCGTTAACATGGGCAAGCCCTGAGCACACACACAGGTTTTGGCCACTCGTTAACATGGGCAAGCCCTGAGCACACACACAGGTTTTGGCCACTCGTTAACATGGACAAGCCCTGAGCACACACACAGGTTTTGGCCACTCGTTAACATGGACAAGCCCTGAGCACACACACAGGTTTGGAAGTTGGAGGCGGTGAAGTGGAGAAGTTAAAACTGAGGAAAGCACTGGGTAGTGACGCACACCATAATCCATGCACTCAATAGGCTAAGTGGGCAGGAAGATAGCCATGAGCCAGAGGCCAGCCTGGGCTACATAGCCCATTCCAGGCTATCCTAAGGTAGAGCATGAGACCCTATCTCAAAACAAACAAGAAAATTGAGGAAATTGGGAGACTATTGATAGCAAGCTCAGGCCATACAACTGTGAAAGGACTGAGATTTGAAATGGAAGGATTAGCTTTGAAAAGGAGAAAGACTGGATGCTTCTTCCTCTGAGCCCAAGAGGAAAGAGGTACGAATGACACCGAAGTAAACGCTTCAGTCTGGAGTTAAAAGTTGGGGGTTTAGGCTGGGGCTATAGCTCCCTGGTAGAGCATTTACCCCAGCATGTACAAGGCCCCAGGTTCCCCATTTTAAAAAAAAGGAAGAAGAAAAGAAAAGTTGTTCTTTTCCTAATGATTTTTATTGTTTTGTTTTCTTTTTTTGATAGGGTCTCACATAATCTAGACTGGCCTTGAACTGATTCTCTTGCCTCTACATCTCAAATACTAGAATTACAGACATGCCTACCATACTTAGCTTAATAATTTCTATTACCTTTGCGAATTAAAGTCATTATTGAAAGTAACTGGACCTGGCCCAATAGCTGCAGACTTGAAATAACAGATTCTCAGGGAGGCTGAGGCTGTAGATTGGAAGTTCAAGGCCTACATGGTCTACAGAGTGAATTCAAGGCAAGCAGCTGCCTTTGTTCACACACACATCCCACATACACACAAACACCAGTATATACATGCATGCACACACACACACAAGAAACCTTAGTCTTATTTTAAATTATCTGTTCATTTAAAATTATTTTTATGTGTATGAGTGTTTTGCCTGCATGTATGCAAGTGGACTGCATGCATGCAATGCCCACAGAAGATGCCAGGTCCCCTGAAACTGGGGTTAACGGACAGCTAACAGTTGTTGGCTGTCATGTGGGTGCTGGGAACTGAACCCGAGTCCTCTGCAAGAGCAGCTAGTAATGCTCTTAACCCCTGAGCCATTTCTCCAGCACCCCTCCTCCACAGTCTCATTTTAAATGTATGACTAGATCTTACATCCGGTTTATTCCCACAAGCCTCTCCTCGTGTAACTGTTCCATGTTGTTTGCTTACTGTCTCTATGTTGACAAGACCATGCCAGATGATCTCCAAGGGGCCACCACAACGATTCACACAAGCAGCGAGCAGCTTCGACTCTTTGCATTTGAAGCCGAAGTCAATGAGAACTTTGAAATGGCCGCCGTGTATTATGAAGAGGTAATTAAATGTGTTCTCAGTGATTCTTCTTCTTATTCATGGATTTGTGTAAAATCGTAGCTTTTGATTGCTTAGCATCAAACTTAATTGGTGAAAGCATAAACACGGGTCGGTAGAAGAGACCAAATTGAGGCCAACATGGACAAGACCATTTGATGTTATTTCTGTTTGGTTATTTGTTTATGTGATTTTTTTGAGTCAAGGTCTCACATAGCACAGGCTGGTATGTATACCTGAGTCATAATGTAGCCAGATGACCTTGAACTTCTGCTCCTTCTTCCTCTGCTTCTCCAGTGCTGGGATGGCAGGATGCACCACCACTCAGCTCATATGATGGGGGACAAACACCAGGCCTTGTGCACACCAGCAAAGTAGTCACCAGTTGGGCTACATCCCACCCCAGGCCTCTAACTCACATGCTAGCCTAGTCTGGCCTCTAACTCACAGTGATCCCTCTGCTCCTGAGTTCTGGGATTAAAGGAATAAGCCACTGGGCCTAGTAAGTCATTTGACTTTTGATGCAGTTGTAAAATAGGTTGAATGGAGTAAAGAATATTTTCAGCAAACAGTATCAGAACATTGGCAATCCACATGTAAAGTACATGAACCTTGACCTAACTTTAAACATTGTACAAAAATCAATGATAAATAGGTAATAAATCAATGTAAAACATGAAACTTTTAGAAGAAAATCTCCACTAGGTGTTAAGTAAAGTGTTCTTAGATGGGGCTAGAGAGATGGCTCAGTGGTTAAGAGTACTGGCTGTTCTTGCAGAGGACTTGTGTTCAGTTCCCAGGTCACAGCCTGGCAGCTCACAACCATCCACAACTCCAGTTCCAGAGGATCTGCTGCTTTGGGGAACATACACGGTGCACTTAGGTTCATGTAGGCAAAAACATTAATACATATAAAAAAAATCAATCCAAAAAAATTGAAGAGTACTTAGACATAAGACCAAAGCATGGCAGATCACTGGGAAGTTGAGGCAGGAGGATTGCACCAAATTTGATGCTTTCCTGGGCTTTATCATAAGTTCAAGGCAAGCCAAGGCCACAAAAATACAGTTTAGGAAAAATGTTTATAGAACATATACTTATCCAACAACTTGTATCCTGAATATAAAGCTCAAAATGCACCAGTTTGCAAAAGCATTTGTGTATATGTTTTAATTATTTCAGGTGTACTTAAGAGTGGAATTGCCAATTGTTTGGTAATTCTATATTTAACTTTTTAAAGATTTTCACTGCGATTTTGGACAGGGATTGCTTTTCATCTCTGGATTTGTTTTTGGTAGCAGTAACATCTTGATAATACTAAATGCTGCAATCCATGAACTTGGGTAACTTTTCATCTCTTTATATCTTCTTTAATTTCTTTGAACAATGTTTATAGTTTTTACACATTATGAGTGTTCTCAGCTTTACAGATGAGTATATATTTGCCATCTCAGGATTATGGCAAAATTATTATATGTGGTTGATACACCATAAAGTGAGCAAAGTGTTGGTTGGGTTCAGGCTGACCAGAGAGTAGGAATAAATCTTTTACAGATTAATTTTTGTTATTTTAACAAATTTCTGACTATGAACTGAAAACTAGAATAGTAGTTATGCTGGTCATTTGGGATTCTATGGTACGCACACAAGAAATGATCGTTTCTGCTTTTATAGAACTTAGGGTATGTGGGGAGTGCTTCCTGTGTTTATGCACCAGAAGTAGTGTGTAGTGTCACAGTCACCCTGACCCTTCTAATACTTTGTGTACCTAGAGATTGGTCCGTGAGCCCCAGAACCTGGATCACTGGCTAGATTATGGTGCATTCTGCCTCCTAACTGAAGACAACGTGAAAGCACAGGAGTGCTTTCGGAAAGCCCTGTCCCTGAACGAGAGTCATATCCACAGGTAGAGACAGAAGGGAGATGACGAGGAGGAGTAGATAAGCGTCTCTCCTTTAAAGAGATGTAGGACCATGCTGCTAACCACAGGGGGGGATCTCTTCTCAGCCTGTTGTTGTGTGGCGTCCTGGCTGTGTTGATGGAGAACTACGAACAAGCAGAGATTTTCTTTGAGGATGCCACATGCTTGGAACCTACCAATGTTATCGCCTGGACTTTACTTGGTATGCTGTTTTTGTGTTATATGATTGTTGTTTTCCTCCATTACAAACTTAACTTTTCCCCTACTACTTTTCAATGGCTGAAAATGTGGTTCTTAAATTTTGGTCAAATTATGTCACACATAATTAAGACATTGCCATTCTTCATTTATGGTGGTGGAAAATAGGCCATTTATCTCAGCAGCTTTGTTTCCTCAGGTTTGTTCTATGAAATTCAAAACAATGACATTCGAATGGAGATGGCATTCCATGAGGCCTTCAGACAGCTTCAGGCACGAAACTTGCAAACAAAGCCAAAGAGCACAGGTACCATCGACAACCTTGAAGAAGGGGCGAAGATGGAATCCAGTTTAGGTCCCTGGGGAACCACAAATGGTTCTTCCACAACAGCAATCAAGGTGGAAGGCACAGCAGGTAGGAGCAAGGTAGAGATGTGAGGCAAGGGCCCTGGGAAACGTGCTGCCTTATATGACCCGGGCCTGGCACAGAATGGGCCCTAAGGAGATACTGCTCAGTGAATGAGTAAACATTTTTGTTTTCAGTAATATCAGAAAAGACTCCTTGCTTCTAAACAACTCATCCTTGTTGCTCTGAAGCCTCCATTGATATGGTTTTCATCTTACAGAATTTACTCTGTAAGCATCCCTTAAAAAGGAGTTCCATTCTGAGTACATTTATTTTTTTGGTGTTTTGAGATAGGCTCTCCCTGTAGCCCCAGCTAGGCTGGAACTCGATACGTAGACCAGGCTGGCCTCAAAGTCACAGAGGTCTGCCTGCCTCTGCCTCCCAAGAACTAGAATTCTGAAATTAAAGGTATGTGTCACCATACCCAGTCACCTAAAAATTATTTCCTCTGTCCTTTCAGCCCACCACCTACATTTTAAATTGATTTCTTTATGCAACTCGCCACCCCTAACCCCTTCTTCAGTGCCATTCTCTTTTCTTGGTTTTTGTTTTGTTTTTTGTCTTTTTGAGTCAGAATCTCCCTGTATCTCCAGCTGGACTGAAACTCGCTGTGTAGACCAGGCTGGCCTCAGAGATCCACCAGACTCTGCCTCCCAAGTGCTGGAATTAAAGGTGTGCTCCACTGTACCTAGCTGTTCTAATATATTTTCACATGTGCCTTTGTTTGTGTGTTTCATACACATGTGCCTTGTTCTGTGTGCATAAAAAGTTTAACTTGGACTGAGTTACAATGGAAATTCCATAAGCTGTACACATTTGAGGTTCCTTTAGAAAGTTTTGATGATGCACATATCCTTGAAGACATCACCACGTGTATCCTCATGCCCAGTAAGAAGGTCTGTATCTGCCCCCATTTTAGACAACCACTGAGCTGCTGTCACTGTATGTGAATTTACATTTTAAAGCATTTTTATTACATTCATTTATCTGTTTGGGTTGGGAGAAGCTTGTGCCATGCTGCTCATGTGAGTGGCAGTCAGAGGACTACCTTAAGAGAGTTCTCTCCTTCTACCATGTGGGTCCCTGTATCAAACTTACATGGTCAGGCTTGGCAGCAGATGCCTTTACCTGCTAAGCTATATAGTCAGCCAAATTTTGCATTTTTTAAAAATTCTAGACTGTGGGCTGGAGAGATGACTCAGCAGTTAAGAACACTTGCTGTTCTTCCAGAAGACCTGGGTTCAGTTTCCAGCAGCCACATGATGGCTAACAACCATCCGTAACTCCAGTTCCAGGGGATCTGATGCCCTCTTCTGACCTCCACAAGCATTGCATGATACAAATGCACTTACACACATGCAAAAAAAAATACACACTCAGACACATAAAATAATAAATAATAGATATTTTTAGGAATTGTAGATTGTTTTTAGGATGTCTGGAGTTAAATAGGTTGTCACTGTGTGTGCTTTTTAAATCTTTTGTTCAACCAAGCACAGTGATGTTGAGATCTAGCCACACACGTGTCGCTTCTGTCGGTCACCGTTTTGACAGCACACTGGCCCCAGTGTGTAGAGAGCACAGTGCGTTTATCTGTTCTCCTTGGTACAGATTTCGGTGGTTTCCACATTGGCTATGGCAGTAAAGCTACTGATGACATCTAGCTACAGATTTTTGTGTGGATATGCTTTCATTTGTCTTGGATAAATATCTAGGAATTGAAAAGCTGAGACCATGGACAATTGAGCAGTGAGGTTTTTATTTTCTAAATATTTGGAGATTTTTTTCAAGATATCCTTAATTTTTGAATTTTTAATATAATCTCATTGGTTAGAAAATAAACTTGGTATAATTTGAATCCTTTAAACATTATTGAAGCCCTGTTTTATGGCCCAGCATATGGTCTACCTTGGTAAATGCCCTGTCTGTACTTGAGCATGTCTTCTGCTCTTGCTGAGTAGAATGTTCTGCAGATGTAGATGAGGCCTTCATAGCCAAGTGTGCTTAGTTCTATCCCCCTTGTCATGTGTGCCTCTGAAATTTAGGGATTTAGTTTAAGACAGGGTTTGCCTTGAGCTTGCTGTGTAACTCAAGCTGTCCTTGGATTTGTCATATTAAATAAATTGTTATTTTTCCTCATACAGATACAGTTCTCCCAACAATATCTACTGAGCAGTCATTATTACATCTTTGATTTAAGATGTATGATCTTAAACTGAGTGTCCCATTCTATCTTATTTGTCATATATATACATATGAAAAGTTTTACATATATATCTTTTTATTGCCATGGTTTTGTGTTGTTAGTTATCTGACATATCAGGTTCTTATACATGATTGTCTTTTTTTATAGCTTACTTATCTATTTATGGACCTTTATTTGTTTGTGTGGATTCTATGATGAATTTACTGAGTATATTTTTTAAAAAATTAAGCTGTTACTAAGCATGGTGGCTCATACCTTTAATCCCAGCCCTGGGGAGGCAGGGAACAGCCTGGTTTACATAGTTTCAGGCCAGTCAGGGCTACATAGTGAGACCCTGTCTCAAAAAAAAAAATTCTAGCAGTAATTTTTATTTGGCCATTCTATGTATGGAGAAGACATTTCCATTTTGTAGATTATCTTCTGTGTCATTTACTAAAGTTTTAACATTTACCTGATGCGGCCTGTTTAGTTAATCTATACTTTTATCTTTTCCCTCCTAATCCTCATACCACATATCTTTTTATGTCCTCCAATAATATGTTATTTCTTATTCTTATTCTTATTCTTCTTCCCTACTTTAAGGGGAATAAATTTATTTTTTTTTATTAAATATGAAATATACTAAAAGCTCATACTAAAACGATAAAAGAATTCAGGAAAATCCCTTATATTCCTGATTTCCAAATATCTTTTCACTAATAGATTTTAGTCCTTATTAAATTCTTTCTCTTAATCCACTGAAAACAAAAATTACTTTCTCCTACTGTTTGTTAATATGGAAATAAAAGAGATGTAGATTTAGGGTGATGAATGTGGGGCTGGAGAGATAGCTCAGCAGTTAAGTGCACTGGCTGCTCTCCCAGAGAACTGGAGTTTAGTTCCTACCACCACCCACACCGGGTGGCTCACAACTGCTTGTAGCTCCAGTTCCAGGGGCTCTGACACCCTCTTCTGGCCTCCATGGGCACCTGCACACATACAGCATACATATATAGTCACATACAAAAAATAAAAATATTTTTGTTTTGTTTTGGAAACAGGGACTCACTATGTAGTCTTGGCTGGCCTGGAACCACTGTGTAGACCAGGCTGGCATGGAACTTACAGAGATCCTCCTGCTTCTCATTCCTGAGTGCTGGGATTAAAACATGTACCACCATGACTGGCTCATCATTTAAAAAAATATTTTGTTTATTTTATTACATGTTTATGAGTATTTTGCCCTAAGGTAAGTACACCTGTGTTGTGCAGTACCTGCAGAGGTCAGAAAAGGGTGTTGATTCCCCTGGAACTGGAGTTATAGAGAGCTGTCAGCCACCATATGGGTGCTGGGAATCGAACCCAGGACTTCTGCAAGAGCAGCCAGTGATGAGCCATCTCTCCAGGCTCCCATTAACTTTGAAAAAAAATTTATTTATTTTAAAGATTTGCTTTATTTTTAATTATGCACGTGTGTGTGTGTGTGTGTGTGTGTGTGTGTGTGTGTGTAAGTACACCACATGCATGTGGTGCCCACAGAGGACAAAAGAGGTCATTGGATCTCCCAGAACTGGGGACAAACCCAGGGCTGTTCACATGCCAGGCAAGCTCTTTAATGAGCTATGCTCTGAGTCTCTCTATTGGGTGCTTTAAACGATTCTGGAGGCCAAGAAGGTTGAGCCGTTTGATGTGAAGCTGGGGTTAAAACAGGCTCCGTGGAGAGATTTCATATCTGTTAGTCAGCTGCAGCCCGGCCCAGGCAGCGACCAGCTCTTGTTTCTCTACTGCACCATGCCCTGGTTGAGAGCCTGAGCAACTGGACTGAACAGCTCCTCGTGGAGTAGCTGCCAGGGTGCCTGAAGCGAAGCACTCAACTGAGAGCCCGGGGGACTGGAGTGACTAGATGTGCACCGATGGTTAAGGAATCGTTTCTGCACAGATACTGGTCCCTGATAAGCCACATCTGTAGTGTGTTTTTGCTCTTTCATTGGTTCATTTTTCTAAAAGCTAATAACTGCCTCATTTATTGATTAACTTAGTTACCTATATTCTGTGCCCCTTCTGTTTTGTTTCCCAAATGCTCAAAAATGACAGCTCACTCTCCATCAGTGATTGCCATCTCCTCACATACAGCAGTCCATTTTCTTCCTGAAGCAGCGAAGCAGCTGCTTCTCCCAAGGCCCACAGCCTCCTCAGTTCTCCGTGCTCACCCTCCTGGTGTCCTGGACAGCTCTTCCGGGACAGTCCTCTGCCATGGTTCTGAGAAGCCCGTTTCACTTCGAGATGTGGTGCTTCCTGCGTGTCCTTTCTTCTTTGAGCGTTCTTCACTTCATCATGTCTGTGGAAACCCTCTTCCACCAGCTTCATAGTTGAGATGCCTACACGGCAAATGCACTGAAGCCCGCAGGCAGAGAACATCTGCCATCTGCTGTATGTAAAGGAACACTAGCAGCATGGCTAGGGCGGGGGCGAGAGACGCTCAGGCAGATGCGGCTGCAACAATGAAGACCTCTTAGAATTTTCTAGAAGAAGAAAAACTATTAAGGTCAGAAATACAGGGGATGAAAGTTAAGAAATTTACAGCAGGACGTGCAGTACAACAAAAGATGAAGATTTAAAGAGAAAAAAAGAAAACTGAGCTTAATTCAGGAAGTCAGTGTTGGGTTGATGGAGTGTCTGAAGGTAGGGGCAAGGAGGGAAATCTCCAACCCATACGGAAACAGCAAGCCTACATTTTGCCATTTCAGGGCCACAGAGCCCTTCCCCAGTTTAAAGAGTACTTCATGTAGAAAAGGCAGGGCAGTTTCTCAGAAACAATGCCACCTACTAGACAGCAGTGGACTATTTCTTTAAACTGTGAAACGCTTTGTAACCCAATGTTTTTTAAATTTTTATTGTAGAAAAATTTAAACCCATAAGACGGGAATTTTAAAAAATCAGAAAAATAAACATTTTCCTGTCCTCCATGTAAATTCAGGAATTATATATCATATATTTGCTTTATCTGTGTATTTGTCAGGCTGGAGAGATGGCTCAGCAGTTAAAAGCTTATACTATGCTTTTAGAAGGTTTGAATTCAAATCCCAGAACCCCCATCAGATGGCTCACAGCTGACTTTAACTCCAGCTCGACGGGATCTGATCCCCTCTTCTGGCCTCTGTGGGCACTACACTCATGTTCATATGTTCACATGTCCACAAACAGACATACACACTTATAGATAATTTAAAATGTGCCTTAAAATTTTTATTTTTATTCTTCTATGTGCATGAATGTTTTGCCTGCATGTAAGTAAATGCATCCTGTGTGCAATGCCCATGGAGGCCAGAATAGGGTGTTGGATCCCCTGGAAATGGAGTCATGAATGGTTGTTAGCTATTCTGTAGGTCCTGGGAATTGAACCCAGGTCCTCTGGAAGAGTAGTCATTGCTCTTAATCACTGAGCCATCTCTCTAGCTCCCCCAAATAAATCTTTTTTTTTTAATGATTTAATCCAGGTCTTCTCACCTGGATTCTTAGGTTTTAGATTTAGCAATAACTTTTATAAATGTGCTCTGCTTGACTTGATCATGATTGAGACTAAAAGCAGGGCCCAGTGACAGCTGTGCTATCAGTTCAGCTTGCTTCTTTATTCAGAAGTATCAGCAGTTTGGCCTGTCCCTTCACCGAGTATTTAGTGTATGTCTGTATTATTCTTTGTACATCTTATCTCCTGTGATAACCTTTTAATGCCCAAAGAAGGAAACATTTTTTCATCAAAATCTAATCTGTTTAGGCCCAGGTGCTGCATTGTCCAGTTTATATGAATTTCTTGAAGAATCTTCTAAGCCGCAGTTTGACTTACAGGAGCCAATGCTAGCTTCACAATCTCTGGAGCCATCTCTTGTCCCGAAATCATCCAATGTGCTATTAAAAGAGATAGTAGCCAAAAAAGGTAACTAGGAATAAGTATTTCCACTTGAAAGAGGGACAGAAACAAACCAGACAAGGATGAAGACTTGTTATTAGCAACAGAGAAATCCTGATGTGTTTGAAATCTTCTTGATCATATTTCTTCACATTATTCTCTTTTCTGAAATCCAAACTCAGTAATGGATTCTAATTTAGCTCACACAAGTAGCCAACAAACCTATGACTTTCCAATGAGTCTTCAGTTCACAGTACCTGTGATTTGTGTTTCAAAGTCCAGGAGGTCTGAATACTTTTAAAGTGGATATGTTCTGTGTGTGTTTGTGGTGTGCATGTGTGGATGCTTGTAGATGCCAAAGGCCAGTGTCAGCTGTCTTTCTTAGGTGCTTTCTACCTCATTGGGTTTTTGTTGTTGTTGTTGTTTTTGTTTTTGGCAGGGTCTCTCCGTAGCCCCAGCTAGCCTGGAACTCATCATAGACCAGGCTGGCCTCAATTTCACAGAGATCTGCCTGCCTCTGCCTACTGTGTGCTGAGATTAAAGACATGCACCACCACACCCTGCTCCACCTTGTTTTGTTGAACAGGGTCTCTCTTTGAACCTGGAGCTCCCTGATCCAGCTAGACTGACGAGAAGTGAACTCCAGGGATCTGCCTAGTTTTGCTTCCCCAGCTTTGAGATTATGGTGACAAGCCACTGTGCTGGCTTTTTAGGTGGGTGATGGGGACTGGACTGATGGTGTTACTGAATACATTTCAAAACCTTTCATTTGATTGGGACTCACCTTTGGAAAGACCAGCAGATTAAGCTTGAGGACCTTACGTTCTCCTCTCTGTGCTGCATCATCAGAAGTCATCCATTGCTTCCCAGATTCTGGTCTTTTTATCACATCAGACTGCTCTCCGAACCATATTACCACATATGAGCGTCTGACATTTTTTGCCTTTGCATCTGATCTCCTATCCTGTTAATATATTTTCAGAAACATCAAAATGTCGAGATTCATCAGCCTTTCTGCATACTACTTATGGTGTTTCCCAAGCTCCTGCCACGATCTTCATGGAGACCATACGCTTCTTGATGAAAGTCAATGCTGTGCAGGTCAGAATATTTGGAGAAGGACAAGTAGATCAACTTGTGTGAACTCTGTATTCTATCCAGAACAGTATCTTTGCAAGCTTAAAAATGTATGCAGCAGAAACTAAACATAATTTTTTGGTGCTAGGGATTGAACCCACAGCCTCAAGCATGCTAAGCACACATTCTGCCACTGAACTACACTCCTAACCCCTGAAATATGATTTTAAGAACATTTATTTGTTTCTTTTGAGGCAGGGTCTCACTATATAGCTCTAAATGGACTGGAACTTGCTCTGTAAACGAGGCTGGCCTCAAAATCACAGAGATTCAGCTGCCTGAGTACTGGGATTAAAGGCATGTGCCACCATGCCCACCTTAAGAGCATTTCTAAGGCAAATTTGAGGAAGATCTAAATATAAACCAGTCTCCGCAGATGCCATCAGCAGCCATCCCTAAGAGTCTGCTCCCTGTAGAATGCCGGCAGATCAAAGTCAGACCCAAGTGTGCATGTAGAAGTCAGGACAACCTGAGTCAGCCTTTCTACCATGTGTGTCCTGGGGATCGAACTCAGGTCGTCAGGCTTGGCGCAAAGTGCTTTTTCCTATTGAGTCATTTCTCTAGTTCCTGATCTCTTTCTTATGGGAATTTATGAGTGCTGGGGGTTCACGGGAGCCTGATTATACCCTTTCTTCCTTCCAGATCCTCGTCAATTGAAAACATATCACAATGTTAGGTATGGGAGGGTTAAAATATTAAGTTATTTTCACTGGTAAAACAAAGCTCTGGGGCTGGTAAGGAGGCTTAGTGGGTAAAGGCACTTACTACCAAACTGGATGACATGATTAGAGCCCTGAACCACATGTAGGAAGAAGAGAACCCACTCCTGTGTGAGTTGTCCTCTGACCTCCAATGCTCACTGTGACATGCACATGCCCCACCCACCTGCCCACATGTACACAGAATATAGAAAAAATTTAAAACTGTTAGAGAACATGACTGTTCCCAGATTTACGTCCCCACACAGTCACAGGTGGGTGCAGCCCTCCTCCGAGAATAGAAGTTCACCCTGCAAGCACATGCCTAAGCTAGAGACATATCTGTGAGCAAGTGATGGGACGAGGTGTAAGATCCAGGAACCAGTGGAGTTGACCCTGACCCCACAGGAGCACATGTCTCTCTTGAGGGCCTGCAAGCTCAAGAAAGGGCAAGAATTACAAACAAGATGGGAGTGTACCATATTAAGCAGGTGCTTTTGGCACCTGAGTCCTTCCCAACAGGCTCTCTCTTCAGGGCAATAAAGCCTGTCTCCCAGTCAGTGAGGCAGAAGGCAGGCAGGGAGCAGCTGCAGTTGCTGTCCTCAGTGTTCTCCTTCGAAGATTTACATATTTGTGGTGGTTTCTGTGTTACAGGCAGGGCTGAGAACAGAATGGAAAAAGAGGAGCGGTGTCCCTGCTGCTTAGCGAGCACATGAGCGCATCAAATTTATAGGTCTTATAACTTGTGTAAAGAAACTGCCTCAGATACAAAGTTGGCAAGCGTACCTGTTTGGTGGTACAGCAAAGCTGGAAATTCTGTAAGATCCCAGGTGTTAGCATTTTAGAGAGGCAGGTTTCACTTAATGTAAGATCTCCTACAATGTCAGCTGTTTGAAATGTTACTTTGTGTGGAAGCAGGGTGGTTGAGTACAACGACCATCAAGACCAGCAGCGTTGTACAGCCCGACAGGCATTCCTTCGGCAATGTCTGCATCTGTGACCAAGTGGCTGGGAATAGAGCAGGGGGGGCTGACTGTTCGAGGTTCACCTCTCCCCCTTAGGAGATGAGAACAGTTTTGTTCTGTTAGAGATTCCTTATTACTCATTAGTGGAGCCCAGATCCTCCACCCTGGACGCCGTGGGTCTAACACAGTGTGGCCACTTTGTGTTCTTTGCCTTGGATTTTCTTGCAGTTTGTGCACAGAGTTCTGGCACACGAGCTGTTGTGCCCTCAAGGAGGACCGAGCTGTGAGTATTATTTGGTCCTGGCCCAGACACACCTTCTCAAGAAGGATTTTGCCAAGACAGAAGAATACCTTCAACAAGCAGCCCAGATGGACTACCTGGTATTGATTTGACAGACAGCCTCTTGAGTGGTTGAAGGGATGACCAGGCTTTATTAAAAGATGACGCCTAATGTGTGCCTGCCTGCTCAGCTTCTTGGAGGACTACTTGAGTCCAGGAGTTTGGTGCCAGCCTGGGCAACATGATCAGACTCTGTCTCAAAAAAAAAAAAAAAAAAAAAAAAAAGTAATGGAGCCATAACATGGGTAGATTTCTAGAAGCAGTGGTGTGTGTGTGTGTGTGTGTGTGTGTGTGTGTGTGTGTGTGTGTGTGTGTAGGTACATGTATGTGTGTTGGG
Source organism: Eospalax fontanierii (assembly GCA_035773235.1). NCBI lineage: Eukaryota > Metazoa > Chordata > Mammalia > Rodentia > Spalacidae > Eospalax > Eospalax fontanierii. The sequence goes on along the minus strand of CM069540.1, from coordinate 15,219,542 downwards.
GGAATCATATCTAACCTTCTGTTTGTTAAGTAACCATGAATTTTACAAAAGGTAGAGGAAAAGTTAAGCATAACTATTTAGCAGAAGTTGTAGATCTAGCCTAAGTTTCTCTTTTCACCTTAAGTATCACCCTGGTTATACTTGAGTGTTTTTCTTTAAAACTTTATATTCACCCCAAAGATAAAACGGCTTTGAGGGATACAAAAAGGAGAGAGCAGACCTAGAAAAAAACACCTTCCAGTGTGACCGAAATGGCTGTCTCCAAACAGCGCAGCCTTAGCGAGAGGGATGAATCTGGTCATCAAAATGAAATGTTCAGGAATTCATAAAGTACTTAAACATCACCTCACCTTGCTTTTTACTGTCTGTTTTCTCAGAACCCGAATGTCTGGGGTGTGAAGGGCCACCTCTATTTTCTGAGTGGAAATCATGCTGAGGCCAAGGCATGCTATGAGCGAACCATTAGTTTTGTAGTGGACGCTTCTGAGATGCATTTCATCTTCCTGCGCCTGGGACACATCTACCTGGAAGAGAAGGAGGTGAGAGCTGGAGAGGGGTGTTACGCTGGGGCCCAGGACCAAGCTTTTGTGCCTGTCAGCGGCAGTGAGGGAATTTAGCCCAACATTGCCACGAGTAGCCTGAAGAGTCCTCTTCCTCCACTCTTACCCCATCCGTGTCCCTCACCCTCTGTTTAGGGACGTAAAGCCAGATCCTTGACTACACTACCGAAAAGAATTCAGGACAAGTGAGAATGCAGCTGAACTAATGAGTTTACTATGTAGAGATGCAGAATAATATACCCTTTGTATTTAAGCATGTGGGGGAAGGGAAGGAGGGAGGGGAGAGAGGGAAGGATATAACTTAAAACAAGTTTTAAAGACTAATCAAAGTACTGAGTTTAAAAATTAAATTTGAACAGGTCTGGGGAGATGACTCCATGGTTAAGAGCACTTGCTGCTCTTACAGAGAGCCTGGGGACAGTTCCCAGCACCCATATGGCCATCACATGGTCTGCAACTCCAGTTTCAGGGGATTCAATGTCCTCTTCTGGCCTCTGCTGCCATGAGCATGTGGTACACATAAATACATACATGCAGACAAATAACTCATTCACATAAAAATTAATTAATTAAAAAATATGAGCAGTTTATTTATTTTTATCAAGGAATTTCCTTTTAGCTCAGAGGTTAAGAACACTTGCTGCTCCACCAGACAACCTGAGTTCAGTTCCCAGCATCTAGTTGGGTGGCTCACAACCTCCTGTAGTTCCACCTCTAGTGGCTCCAACACCCTCTTCTGGCTGAAGACAGTACACACACTCACACAGCCCCATTTTTCTTTTTTTTTTTTTTTAAGAATTTCCTTTTTTAAATGAAATTGTAGGGTGCTTTTATGAAGTGCAATTTTAGGTTCAGGCATGAGAGAGGAGTGGTAATGCAGCTAAACCAAACATTCTGGCCCTAAGGAAATACAACTCATTGTATTTCCGTCTCTGAAGCAGTTTTAATGTTCGCAGTTGTGTTGACGTTTCTGACTTCCAGGCAGATTCTGCAGTGCAGAGGCTTCTTCCTTTCCCTGTGTGCTTAGATTTTGCCTGTCTTTCTAATCTGCCTCATAGCATCCTAAAGATCCTAATATGATCATGATACCTTTACAGCCAAAGGTAAAGTGACTTGTCTAATACCAAATACCCAGTAACCAGTGGAAGCAGGTCCAGCACAGTAGAAACGTGAGTCTGCTTTTCAGCATTGTGCTACTAAAAACTTATTAAAACTTAATATTATTATTATTATTATTATTGGTCTTTTGGGGACAGGGTCTCCCTGTAGCCCAGCCTGGTCTTGAACTTACAGAGCTCCACCTACCTCTGCCTCCTGAGTGCTGGGATTAAAGGCATGTGCCACCAGGCCCAGGGTAAAACTTAATGTTATTTTAATTCAATATTCTATTAATGGTAATAGGAATTTCATTTGCAATAGAGAAACGTTCTTAGCCTGACAACCAACAAAAAGTGTCCTGGTCCTCAAAAGGATTTTTTCAAACTTAATTCTCAATGTAGAGAGTTACACTTAATCTAACTGAGGCCAGCCCCATCCTACAGGGTGCCTGACTCTTTAGCAATCCCTTTTAGAAAACACCCCAAGGCTTTGGGTGGAAAACTTTATATTATAGGAATTTTCAAATATGTACAAAGCAAAGAGGGAAACGGACTGCCTAGATCTGTCACCCCACGGTGACAGCTGTCACCATTCTGCCACAGGGCTTCTGACTTCTTGCTCTTCTGTTCGACCTCACTCCACCCCTCCCCCTCAGAATACTCAGTTCCTTTTTTTTGTAGTTAGTATAAACAAACAGTAACAAGAAGTTTCAATGTCCAATAACTGAACAGTAGAGACAAGAAATGTCCCGCCGAGGGGCTTCGGGTTTCAGTGTAGCACTGACTGGCCGGGAACTCCCGAGAGAGCAGACCAGGCTGGCCCCCATCTCACAGACATCTGCCTGTCTCTGCCTCTCGGTCCTGGGATTAAAGGTGAGCCCCACTACTCCTGGCCAAGCGACTCAGTTCGGGAGGCTTATTTTGGCCTAGGAATTTGAGGACAGTCTTGCAACATAGTGAAAAACCATCTCTTTTCTTTGGTGAAAGTGGGGGAAGCTGAGACAGGGTCTTGACGTAGTCCAGGCTGGCCTCAGACTTGCTATGCAGCCCACAATGATCTTCAAACTCCTGGTCCTCCTATATCTACCTCCTGAATGCTGAGATTACAGGTGTGTGCCACCACAACAAGTTTGTTGTTGTTGTTGTTGTTTGTTTTTATTTTGTTTTTAGACAGAGCCTCAGCTGGCTGGGAACTTGCTATGTAGATCAGGCTGGCCTCAATCTCAGCACTCCACTTGCCTGTTTCTCTAGTGTCCAAATTAAAGGTGTGCACCACTGCACCCAGCAAAAGATTTCTTCAGTGGTCCCAAGGACTGTTTTTCTAATTTTTACCTTTTTTTTTTTTTAAATGTGTATGAATGTAAGTAAACCACATGTATACAATACCCATAGAGGCCAGAAGGGGGCAATGGATACCCTGGAACTGGAGTTACAGAGAGTTGTTAGCTGCCATGTGAGTGCTGGGAATTGAACCCAGGTCTTCTGCAAGAGCAGCCAGTGCTCTTCATCGCAGAGCCATCGCTTCAGCCCTAGACTCATGGTTTTGTGTGGTGCTGGGGACGGAGTCCAGGGCTCCATTCGTGCTAGACAAGCATTCAGCCAACTGTGAGGCTATATCCCTAGCCCACCTTCTCTTTGCTGTCTATTTTGAGACAAGGTTTCATTATTTTCCCCAGGCTTGCCTCAAAGGTCTAGGCTCAAGCAAAGCTTAAGCCTCTTGAGTGCTGGGACTACAGGCACACACTGTCCCACTCAGCAAGAGTATGTTTCTTTCCAAAACAGTTTTCAAAAGTAGCCCTTGCCAGGTATGGTGGCACATGCCTTTAATTGGCAGAGGCAGGTAGATCTCTGTGAGTTCAAGGCCAGCCTGGTTTACATAGGGAGTTTCTGACCAGCCAGTGCTATACAGTGAGACCTTGTCTCAAAAAAATAAAATCTGAGTAGTTGGAAATATAGACACTATACTGGATGAAAGTTTTGTTTTTTAGTTTTTCTAAATGTGCCTGGTAGCACCTTTAAGACCTTTTATATTAAGAGCCACATTCTCAGAATAGTGAGGCTACGTCGTATGTACCTTTTTGTCTAGAAGCTCACTATCTGCCATCCCAACACATAATGTCATTTTTAAGTGAAAAGGAGAAGTTCATATGTTGTGAGGTATTTTACCAGAGACACAAAATATTGCCAAAAGAAAGCCTTTTATAGCCGGGCAGCAACCACATTGGGCAAATTTGTCCCAAGTATAGTGCAGGTTTTTCTGAATCAGCCTGCAATCCTCCTCCTGAATCAGGAGGAAAGGAAATAAAAATTTCTAGGGGTGAACAATTTAAGTTCCCAAACCTTAGGGGTGGCAAGCCTCTCCCACAATTCCTTTCTACAAAAGCAAGCCAAGCAGAAAGTACAGAAAGCATAAGTCTGCAGTCAGCCATAGCAACCAGGTGCGTGCTGACCTTTGCTCAAACCCACACCTTGGTCAAACTTTTCCAGTCCCACACTTTGAGTTAACTGTTTCTAGCTTTAACTACTGGGCTTAGCTAGGACATGGCGTAGCTATGGTCCGTCTTGAGGTGTTTCACCACAAAGTCTGGATAGAATTGAGATATTCAACATGGTTGCCCAGAATTTTCAGTGTCTGCCCTCAAATCTTACAAACCGTGAATGTCTTTGGAACTGCTTTCGGGTAAAATCTTTTCTTTTTTTTGGTCTCCTCATCTTTTACCAATTTTTGCAGTAACCCCCTTAAAGTATACGTGAAATTAGCTTCATTACCTTTGTAACACAGTGTTGGAGGGTCCAGAATAGAAGCTTAATGGCACTTTCTTTTGACAGTATGAAAAGGCGAAGCAAACCTACATGCAGGTCTGTAAGAGATCGCCTTCATGCCTCACATGGCTGGGACTAGGAATTGCCTGTTACCGGGTAAGAGAGTAGAGGTCTGACACTAAGCCCTGATTCATTGGTCCTCTAACAATATTGGGAGTTGTGATGATGGCATGATGGCAGTCTGCTCTAATGAAAACCTCATCTTCAAAGTTGTCTGTGAACTAAAGATGAGTCTGAACAAGAAAAATAAAATACCTTGAAAAATCCTACAAAGACTTAGCATGATAAATCTGAGGTGCACAGAGACTGGGGTGAGCTTCTAGGCACACAGAGTCGTCCAGGATGTTCATGCTTTTCTTTGAGCTCCTCATCAGGGTCATAAGAAGCATACCCTCCCTTCACCGTGCTTCGGCCATCACTGACTTTATGCCACTATTCTTTCATCTCTGCCTCAGTGTTTCCCTCGAGTCTTATCAGGTCAATGCCAGGCATGGGACATCTCATCTGCAAATCCTTCAACATGGTCAGAGTCGAATTTAAGTCTTGTTTTTCCTAGTGCTAGAGGGGAGACTCACGTGCCCGGGCCGGCCTCAAACTCACTATGTAGCCAAGGATGACCTTGAACTCCTTATCTTCCTCCCCCTATGTCCCTGACACTGGGGTTTTCCACCAAGGCCAGGAGGCTGTTGATGTTCATCAAGTTCAGAGTCCCAGCCTGTGACTAGGGACAGGACCTTCAGAGCTTTAAATAGAGAGGTGACAAGTTTCCACATATCCCAGGAGAAAGCTATATTAGTTACCTTTCTTGTTATAACCAAAGGCAACTTTAAAAAAAGAAGAGTTATTTTGGCTTATGGTTCCAGAGGGAGAGTCCGTAATGGCAGGGGAGGCTTGGCAGCTGGAGCAGGAGGCTGACAGCTGACATCACACACAGGAAGCAAAGAGAGCAAACCAGAAGTGCTGGGGGGGAAGGTCTAAACTCTAAAAGCTGGCCCCAGAGGTGGTACTTCCTCCAGCAAGGCTCCTGTCCTAAAAGTTCCGTAACCTCCTCAAACAGCGCCTATGGGGGAAGGGCATTTCTCATTCAAAACACCACAGAAGCCCAGGCACATCATGACAACGCCTGTGGAGTTCATACTGGAGACTGGGAAGAGCTGCTTTGGAACCTTAGCCTGCCCTCTCACCAGCCCTGTGACATCAGGAGGCCTGTGATATCACTCTACACCTCAGTTTCCTTTTCTGTAAGGTAGATACTGACAGAGCCTCTCACTGGATGTCTGTCAAGCCATTGTTGCTGTGAGACAGGGTCTCCTTTAGCCCAGGCTGGCCTCAAATTCCCTAAGGTTGAGGCTGACTTTGACCTTCTAATCCCTCTGCTTTAACCTTCCTAGTGATGGGATCACAGACATGTACCACTAGGCCCAGCAAAGCCATCATTTTTGTAAAGCATTTGAGTCTGTGCTAGCCTATGGGTGAGGGGTCAATCAGTGTTCACATTATTATTTTTGCTGTAATATTAATGTAATAATATAACCTTAATGATATTTTTAGTCCCAAATCAGGAAGCTGTACAAAAATATTTCATGTTATTTGGTTTAGCTTCTCTTTAGATAATCTTTTGTGAAATTATTGTGGTCTAAGAAAAAGATGAAAGAGAGGGAAACAACATACATTCCTTCTTTCTTTGCACTCCCTGTAGCCCCAGCTGGCCTGGAACTTGCTATATAGACCAGGCTGGCCTTGAATTCACAGAGATCCACCTGCCTCTGCCTCCTGAGTGCTGGGATCAAAAGCCTCCACCACCATGCCCGGCTTCATTGCTGGTGTTTGTTTGTTTGTTTTAACTGTAGAGACAATACATTTTCATTGTACATAACTTGGAAGAAAAAAAATCCATAATATTAATACTAAGTGGTAACTACTGTTAGCATTTAAATATGTCCCCCCTCCCTTTTTTTGAGAATAGCCACAGATGGCCTGGAACTTGCTATGTACACCAGGATGGCCTCAGTCTTTCAGAGATCTGCCTGCCCCTGCCTCCGAGTGCTAGAAGTAAAGGCGATCATCACCACACTCCGCTTTCTCCATTTTTTTATTCAGACATATATGAAAGCTTGCTTTTTTTTTTTTTTATTTTAAGAGAAGAATCTCCTTATGTTGCCCAGGTTAGTCTCAAAATGCAGGGCTCAAGTGACCCTTCTGCCTTAGCTCCTGAACAGCTGGGACTATGGGCGCACACTACTGCTATAAAAAAAAGTTTAACGTATGGTATGTAAATATTTGCTGTTTTGTACTCTTTTTCCACAGCCTTGTATCTTTTCACATCATCAAACAGTCTCAAATTTAAGTCTGAATGACTGCATGGTGTTCCTGGATAGGATGACCATGTAATTTATATACAACAGGACATGTCTGAGAATGAAATGGGAACTGCTATAATTCCACAAGGACACAGACACTATCCCAAGCCCACCAGGACATGTGAACTAGCACAGAGGTCAAGTGCTCCCAGTTTTTCATTCTCAGAAAGGATGTTAAACATCTGTATCTTTTAGACCCTGGAAGTACTATCAGTATTATAAGAAATCAATTATACAAACTATTCTATGCTTAATTTTGAGTATTATAAAGTGTTTCTGGACTGGCAAAATGGCTTTGTGGGTAAAGGCATTTGTTGCCATGCCTGGCCACCTGTGTTAGAACCCCGTGACCCACATAGTGGAAGAAGAGAACCAATTCTTGAAAACTGTCCTCTGACTTCCATAAGTGCATACGCACACACACACACACACACACACACACACACACGCACTAAATAATGTACTAAAAAGTAAAAATATCTTTAATAAGGCAAAAACTAAAACAGCTGCCATGATACCCAAGTAATTGTCAGTATTTTAGTCATGCTATAGCTATGTGTAATATAAGGTAATTTGTTTGACTGATTACTACTAGACTTGCTAGTTTATATGCTATTATAAATTCAGCTGCAATAAACATTCTTGGACATACTTATACTCAACTGTGACAAGTTCCTTAGGATATATCCTAAAAGAATATAATTTTAAGTCTTCGTAGTGATTGTTTGCCAAAGTGTATATACTGATTGACACTCTTCCAAAAAATTCGGGAGACCATTTTACTGTTTCTTTAACCAACAGTGTGTGTTAATAATTTGTTAGCCCGATAGATGTCTTTATTTTTATTATAAATATTTTTATTATAAATAAGGTTGAGATAATGTCACTGTGTATTCATTTAGTTATAAACTATTCACTTCTTATCTGTTTTCTCTTTCACATCTTTACAGTTAGGCACATACCTCTCTACTGAGGCTTCTCTTAACACAAGTCTCCTATGACATCCGAACTGACAAATGTTGCAGGCCCTTCCTTCGGGAAGCTCTCTCTTCCTCGGCTCTCTCCCTCAGTAGGTTCACAGCCCTGCGCCTTACTCTGACAGCATTCTCTCAGCCCTTCTTGCTGGCTCCCCATTTTTTCCCTGCAGTTTCCTGGAGTCTATGAAGTCACTTTATTTCCCTAAGAATCAGCATCCACCCCAGTTGTCTTAACTATTATTCGTTCACTGCCCAATCTTAAATATTTAGCTTCTGGCATTTCTCAAGGCCTACTGCAACTTTTATCAGGCAGATCCATTCTTTAGTCCCCCAGATGCCTCAGAATGCACGCATCCATATATAGCAACTGATTTCTGAAGCTTTCTCTTATTCCTTTTGGTTTTCTTTATTATGATAAATTGGTGTAATGACAGTCCAAATCAACCTAGTGAGAAACTAGTCTGCTTCTTTCATTTCTATTAAACATCAAATGTCCTATTAGTTTTTGTCTCTTAAATGTTTCTTGAGTCTGCTGAGTCCTCTGTATAGCTATGTTTTTACTTCTATCTCTTCTTTAAATGCTGAAGTAATTTCTGCAAGGAGTCCTCCCTGAAATCGTCTCCCAATTCGTCAGCAGATGGTTTTTAAAGCACTGCAGCGCACGTTGTCCTACTAAAACCTTTCCAAGGCTATTCCTTGTTTCAAAGTAAACTTCAAATTCTCTTGAATAATGCATATGCCATTTGCCCACCTCTACTGTCTTATCACCTCCTCCCTTCCCCTTGCTGCCTACCTGCCCCTTCTACCCATCTCCTGTCGTTCTCTTCAGCGTGCATAAGGAGCATAAGCATACTTATGATTGCTTCCTGTTCTAGGCATGGAGGCTCATGCCTGCCATCACAGCACTCAGGAGGCTGATGTAGGAAGATTGCTGTGCTACTGAGTGAGACCCTGCCTCAAAAACACAAATAAGGGTCTGGAGACCTGGCTCAGCAGTTAAGAGTATTGGCTGTTCTTGCAAAAGACCCAGGTGCCGTTCCCAGCACTTACACTGGCTGGGCTCATAACTGCCTGTAACTCCAGTTCCAGGGGATCTGATGCCCTCTCTGGCCTCCACAGTCACCTGCACACATGTGATGCTCATACAGACACTCAGGTATACACATACATATTAAATTAAAAAATAACGTTTTTAATTTTAAAAATGAGTGTTTCCTTGGCTTGCCATACTCAGCGATGCCTGTATTCCAACGCCTGTTCAGGGGTCTCCACTTACTCTCCTCCCCTTCCACAATTAACAAACTCCTGCTTAACTTATCCTTCAAGTTCCGTTATACTGATCCTTCTCTGAGGTACCATGTAATCTTAGGACTGACCCTCTTCCTCTGTGTCTTCTAGATTATAAGTAAGCTTCTCTTATAGAAGTTATTTTGTAATGGAACTATTTATGTGCTTGATTGTTCATTGTGTGTTTTTTTAAACAATGAGGTCTTTGAGGGCATAGACTCTCTCTCTCTCTCTCTCTCTATATATATATATATATATATATATATATATATATTTTTTTTTTTTTTTTTTTTAATTTTAGACAAGGTCTCCCTGTAGCCCCAGCTGAAATTTGTTATGTAGACCAAGCTGGCCCCCTCTCACATAGATCTGCCTGTCTGCCTCTGCCTTCTCAGTCTTGGGAGGAAAGGCATGTGTTACCATGCCTGGCAATGTATTTATATTCTCGGCATCAAGTATACTGCTCAGCACAGAGTAAATGTAAGTCTTCAGCAAATGTAAGTTGATTGAATAATGAATAAATGTCTGAGAGTCTTAAAGTGTAGGATCAAACATGGGTCTGGATGAATGGCCACTCTCCTCCTTGTCTTTGGCCTAAAAACTATTTCCTTTTTTTAAAGCAGAAAAAAAAAATTGGGGCCTAATGTGCTTATGCCTGTAATCCCAATATGTGGGAAGTTGATATAGGAAGAAAGTTTCAAGCTCAAGACCAGCTTGGGCTTCATAGTGAGTTCTAAGCCAGTCAGGGCTGCATAGCAATACCCAGTCTCAAAATAAAGAATTAATTAAATCAGTTGGTTAATTTAAAACCAAAAATTAAATGAAACAGAAAAAAGAAGAGTTGCTTTATCTTGGAAAGAGAGAACCTTATTCTTTCTCTCTGCCTGGCTTTTCAGTCAGAGCAGTTACACTTTTCATTGCTTTATATGTTATACCAACATATAAAGCTGTGTGTGAATCAAATTCTGATGGCAAAAACAACATAATATCGAGGTGTAGTGGCACATGCCTTTAATGCCAGCATTCCGGAGGCAGAGGCAGGGGGATCTTTGTGAGACTGAGGCCAGCCTGGTCTACATAGTAAGCTCCAGGCCAGCTGGGGCTACCCTGTCTCAAAAACAAGCAACAAAAAATAACATAACGGCATAAAAATAATCACAGAATAAAGTAAAAGTTGAAAAGCACCTGTATAGGTCATAGACATCTATTGTTTGAACAGAATGATTTTAACCTAGCTGAGTCCAGTTGGCTTAAGTGGAAACCACTTTGGATTCTGCCTCATATGTCTCCCTCTTCTATCAAGCTGGAAGAGCTCACAGAGGCTGAGGATGCTCTCTCTGAAGCCAATGCACTGAACAACTATAACGCTGAAGTGTGGGCTTATCTGGCTCTGGTCTGCCTGAAGGTGAGTGTTTCTTAATCACAAGGCCTTTCAGGGAACAGGTGCGGTCCTAAGAAAAATGTAAGATGGCTATTAACGCATAGTAAGTGAAATTTAATGAGCTCTGGATTTGCGTGTTATACTGACTGAAATGGCAAAGCAGAGTCCATTTTGTTGTAGCTAACTTTTGCTTTACCCTGTGTTTCTGCCCACCCCAACTACCACTCTAACTGCAGTCTGCCAGGCAGAACCAGTCAGCCATGAAGGCTGCACCTGTAGTTTCAGGGGGTACCTTGTTTCTACAATACTGAGAAACTTAAAAGTAGCCAGGTCACATCTGGCCCATCGTATCTGTGAGGCTCTGTCATCACCAGATGCTGTGCTTTTCCTCAGGTGGGACGGCAACTGGAAGCTGAGCAGGCCTACAAGTACACAGTAAAGGTACGATGTCGGTGCTGTCATTGCCTGTACCAGGCCGAGGCCGGGAAACCCAAGGAAAGATGTTGGCTTCACTTAGGACTTCTGAGCATTTCCTGATGTGACTATGTTTTCTTCCCACCCTCACCATTTTCATGTGGCTGCTGGAAATGTAATAATCATCTACATATTGCCACAGTGCTCTTCTGCTCTCCTAGAGAGAACAGTTTAATGTAAAGACAGCCATCCAGCCAGGGAGTGATTCTGATTTTTCTGTTAACTGACTGCATTAACCTCATGAGGTTTGTTTCCTCGTGTGTAAAATGAAGGGGCCGGCCAGAAAACTTTTCTGTAAAGTATTTTAGGGTTCACAGGCCAAACAGTCTCTGTTGCAACAACTATATTGTCCTCGAAAGTACAAAGTAACCATAGACAATAACATAAACACAGTAACTGTGTTTTAATAAGACTTTATTTTCTGTCTCTACAAGGTCCTGTTGCTCATGGTTGCAGTATGTGTATTTTAAGCACCAAATCCTTATTTCAGGCAACAAGCCTGGCTACAGTACTCCTCCTCTGTTCCAAGTGCTTTCTTTCCTGGTGTCCCACCTAATCTTATATGTTACATGGGCTGAAACAGGTCATCTGATCACCTCTAGCTGCAAGGGAAACAGGAATGTAGGTTTCTCCCTGACTACACTGCTGCCTGAGAAGAAATTAAGATTTTAGGCCAGACTTGGTGGTGCACATCTGTAATCCTAGCACTTGGGAGGCAGAGGCAAGCCAATCTCTGTGAGTTCTAGGCCAGCCAGTGCTACATAATGAGAGCCTGTCTCAAGAAAGAGAAAAATAAAACCCAACAAAATCCTCCACTCCCCAAATACAACAAACAAACAAAACCCAACAAGCTTTTGTTAGTGGGCTCATCATGGTGATGCACACCTATCAACTCAGCACTCAAAGAAGCTGAGGCTAAATAGTGAGACCCTGACTCAAGAAAACAAAAAATAAAAATCTTAAAACATTTTAAGAAACTATAAAAAGTTTGGTTGTGAGACTGTATAGGCTACTAGATGTCTCTACTATGCATTTATCTTGACTTTAAATTTCCAATATGTCTAGGATTCCTGTTATCTTTGCTTCCTTTCAGTTGAAAAATGTGAATACTACACATCAGTGAGGAGATAGATGTTGGTGTTAATATGAATACGTAGAAAGATGAGCTTTAATAACCTTGGCATAGTAAGAATGTGCAGATGGTGAGAGTTCACCATACTTGACCCATTCGCAGCCTCACAAATTAGGGGAGGGGTCTTCAAAGCTACACAGGTGTGTCAGATAGGACTTGTTCTTCCCTGCCTTGTTTTTGTAGTTGAAACTGAAGGATGAAGCTCTGCTTGCAGAAATCCACGCTGTCCAGGAAACAGTTGGCTTTGGAGATCCATCTTTCTGACACTCTTAGAAGTGAAGAATTTTTGATATGGGAGTCTGGGCATCTTTCCTTCCCAAACTGTCACCACATGAAACCTAGCCATTTCCGCTGGCTGTTGACAGTATCCTGGTTCACAATAAAGAAAACCCTTTAAAAGTCATCAGTGTGTTTCCGGAGCCATATGTACTCGTATAACTATATAACTATATGAGACATTGTGGATGGATGCATGGCTTATGGTGTCACTATTGGGGTTCCTAGAAGTCAGCTGCTTCCTGGGTCTTCAAGGGTGGGCCTAGAATACTGTTACGCTGGGTCCCTGTATAAAAGCAGAGCCTTAGCTAGGGCTAGGACTTTGGGAACTCACAGAGAACAGGAAAGCTTGGACAGATAGGTCTGTGCTGGAGATGGGGAGGCTAACTTCCTAAAACCAATCAGAGGCATCTTCATGGACCTAAATCGCCATAATTCCTGTAGACAGCAGCATCACTTCATCCCCGGTGAGACCGTGACTCTAGGGCTTGAGGACACAGACGTCATCCCTACCCCTCACCTCTCGAGAGTGCCGAGGCAGAGGCAGGCATGCAGGGTGGCCTCCTCCATCTCGGACAGCGGACAGCATGACTCCTGTGGGGGCGGGAGGACTGGAAGGTGAGAGGCCCTGTCACGAACCGGGAATACGCCGGCTCCCGTACCTGCTCCCGCTCAGCCCGTTATGAAGTCTTCTGCTCTCGGCGCCCCGCGAGCAGCCTCCCTGCTCACCAGGCTGAACGACCCAGCAGGGCTCAGAACGACATGGGCACGGCAGAGCCCGACACCGCGCGCGCCCAGCAGAGGAGGCGCCTCGGGGGCGGCAGGTGGGACGGCAGGGCCCGCCGCGCAGCTCGGCGCTGGACCGGGCGGGCAGCGGAAGGGGCGGGCCCAGCGGTCCGCGGCTTCCGGGGTCCGGCGTTTGCGCTGGGCCGGGGCTGCGGGTCGCTGCGGGGTCCGCGCCGCCTGAGCCGCCGCGCCGAGGCCGCGGAGCTGGTTCGTGTCCCGGCGTCCGAGGGCCGTTCGCCGCCGCATCATGGTGCACCTCAGTGAGTCCGCGGGGACCCGTGCCGGGTGGGGCGGGCCGAGGGGACCCGGGCGGGGGGAGGAGGCGGAGCCTGGTCCCCACCCCCACCCCGGTTCTCACCTCCCCCCGCCCCGTGACCCCCGAGCGCCCTCCGGGTGGGTGACCTGACCCCCTCGCTCTCCGCAGCCGCCCCACTGGGCAGAGCCTACCGCGGAGGCCACCTGACCATCCGCCTGGCGTTGGGCGGCTGCGCCAACCGACCCTTCTACCGCATCGTGGCCGCGCACAACAAGTGTCCCCGGGACGGCCGCTTCGTGGAGCAGCTGGGCTCCTACGACCCACTGCCCAATAGCAGTGGAGAAAAACTGGTTGCCCTCAACCTGGACAGGATCCGGCATTGGATTGGCTGTGGGGCTCACCTCTCTAAGCCCATGGAGAAACTTCTGGGTAATGCATCCCCGACCTGACACCGTTTACGGAGCTGTAGACTGAGGTCAGCTATGGGCTATTGGAAGCGAAGACTTCGTTCCTTCCAGGCTGCTCTAAGAGGATTGGAGGCTAAAGTGATGTAATTGGCGTTTTTAATCTGGAGACCCCTTTTGTGGACTCCTTCCCAAGACTTGGAGTGACTGGAACGTTATCCTAAAAATGGAAATAATGTATTTTGGATGTCCACCTCGTAATATGTACCCCCCCCCCCCCCCCGGAGAATAGTGTCAGGAAGTAAGCAGCCACCGTTTTCCTGTGCACAGTGAGAGCATGGGAGGGTGTTTTATATCCATGCTTCACGTTCTGCTCAAGTCTTGGATCTCAGCTCTGTGAGGCAGACTTCCCAGGGAAGCGTTGGCTTGTACCATATCATAATGAAAATCCTGTTGCTTTTAGGTCTTGCTGGCTTTTACCCTCTGCATCCCATGGTGATCACAAATGCTGAGAGACTTCGAAGGAAGCGTGCACGTGAAGTCCTCTTAGCTTCTCAGAAGCCAGACACAGAGCCTACAGAAACAGAAGCAAGCTGACTTCGGTGAATACAGCTACCAGTGAAAGGTCAAGAGCCTCTAAAACTCTTGTATAGAGATCTTTGTTGGTTTTAAGGGTCAATAAATGGCGTTTTCCGAGTCACTTATGCTCTTCTGGTTTAGCCTGAGCAGAGGCCAGGGAGATTTGTTCTTGTCTAACATTAAGAGCTGGCTGTAGAAACTCACTAGGCTTTTCTGCCATCGACTTGGGAAAAATCAAAGGTTGCAAGGAGGACTGGACTTTCGTAGGCCCTGGATCACTTGGGCAACTTTACAATATGCTGCCTTCCAGTACTTTGCTGCTTCAAAGCCCTCAACAAGAATGTGCTTGGCCCATTAAGATCTTTCTTTTATTTGTAATTTTATGTATGAGTGTTTTGCTTGTGTGTATGTGAGTGCATCACCTGTATATAGTGCCTGCAGAGACCAGAAGAGGGTGTCAGATCCCCAGAAACTGGAGTTAACTGACAGCTGTTAGCCACCATGTAAGGCCTGGGAAGCAAACCCAGGTTCCCCTAGAAGAGTAGTCAGTGCTCTTAAACACTGAGCTATCTCTCCAGCCTCAAACATTTCCTTTATTTTAAGACATGGTCTCACTGTACCCCTGCCTGTCGTGGAACCAGCTAGTGTGTTCTGTAGACCAGGTTGATCTTGAACTTGTAGCCATCCTCTTGACTCTGCCCCCTGAGTGCTGAAATTACAGGCTAGAGCCACTATTACTAGCCCAAGAAGACAGTTACCTTATTTACTGTTTGTGTAATTGGAGGTTTATATTGTTTTTTTGACACATATTCTAACATAGATGAATGTAAAAGTCACTTTGGGACTATAATACCCTACTGTTTAAGAATGAGAAACTAGGAAGCTAATTCTGTATATCTTTTTAGAAAGCAAATAGCTATTTAGCTGGGATAGACTATAAATTTTCTAGTTTATCTGTTGAAAGACCCACATTTCCAATTCCACTGGTCAATCACCTGATCACAGGACCACCCTGAGGAAGGTAGATGGAATATAGAGTGTGTTAATGAGGCAGTAAACTTTTCCTGCCTGGAATCCCGCCTCCCAGGGCAGTTCTGGACCCAGCCACAGACATGTAGCTCTTCGTAAGTCTGCCCGATTTTCTGAAGACTTCAGAAAAGCATAATCTTTGCTTTTCTTCTTCATATCCTTTTTCTAAACATGCTTTCTCTTAAGGCTTTGGGCTGCCCTAGTGTCTTGTATTTCTCCACTTTTTCTCTAAAGCTCCTTCTCCCAGCCATGTGGCTGCCAGTCCGCCACGTGTCTGACCCCCATGCAGGCTCTAAACCTGCATGACTTCTCCTCCTCCAGGCAGCTGCTGAGATCCCCAGCTTGCCTGTCTTGAGAATTTTTCTTCAAATTCCAATAAAATTGTCTTAAAGCTTCTGATTGGGTCCATTCTTAAATTATTTTATGAATGAGATTAAGTGCAGGGAGCCGGTCAGCGCCATTACAAAATGGCGCCGACTTCCTGGAGCCGCCTGTCAAACTGCTCCATTGAGGAAATGTTTTGGCGCGCAAGCCATCCTGAGGCTGCGCATGCGCGTCAATTCGCGCGTCAATTTAAACTCTCCCGAGCCAATCCCGTGGCTTTGCTTGTGGCGGGCTGTCAGCATCCAATCCCGAGCTGTCATACCGCCCTGCTTACTATAAAAGGCCGCTGAACAAGCCCGCTCTTTGCCCCTCGTCATCAACGCCCATCAGTCAACCGAGAGGCTCTCCAATAAAGTGCGATCCAAGAAGAATCTTCGTTGTGGTGGTTTTCTTCCTCTGCTGGTCGGAGGGTGTTCGCCGCAAAGTGGTGCCGAAACCCGGGACGCCGGGTTGCAGTGCGGCTACCTGGCGAGGGGCCGAAGAGGATTCAGAACTTGACGCACGGAGAGGAAAGGCGCCGGTAAGTCATCCCCATGATCGTGTCTGAGCTGCAGCTCACCCTGATCTGTGCTATTGCCTTTATTTTGTGGTTCTTTGTGGTTGCTGTTTTTTGCCCTTGCCTCCGATGTGACGACCCGAGCAAAGCGTGCTGCCGCGATTCCGTTTAGTCAGCGGCGAAAAGGTGAAAGTAATTCCTTGATAGTGAGCAAAGGCGTTTCCCTTGTTCCTTAAGAAGGTTTAAGCTCTGCCTTAAGGTAAAAAAGGGCACGCATTTGCTAGTTATGGGTCACGGTCCCAGCTCTGAAATTCCGGGTGGGGACTTTATTACACCTATTAAGGAGTTACTTCGGCAGAGAGACATCAAGATCTCCAATCAGACCATAAAAAAGATCGTAAGGGACCTGGATGCGGCCGCTCCATGGTTCGCGATCTCGGGAGACCTTTCTCTCCCTTCATGGGAAAAATTGGGTAAAGACCTAGAGAGAGTCAAGGAAGAGGGAGAGTTAGGGAAAGGTACCCTCCCCTTTTGGAGATTAATCCATTCGTGTCTCAGCAAAGGAAGCCATACCAATCTCATTAAGGAGGGAAGAAGGGCACTAGTAAGGCATCAGGATAGCCTCTCAGAGTCAGATGTGAGTGGGGAAATGCAAGTAAGGCCTAAAAGAAAACAAAAACAGAAGGAAAAAAGTTTAAAAGAAGAGCTCCAAGAAGCTAGTCATAGTAAAGATCCCGGTGAAAGGGATATTAAGAATGAAAAATGGCGGTCGCCGTCCCCTAAACCCTTATATCCTTCCTTGGAGGAGTTTGCACATTTGTCAATACAGGGACAAAGTTCTAGTGAGGAGGTATCTGAAGAGGAGCAGGAAGTAGAGGAAGTAATTATCCCTCATGCAACAGGGCCCTGGCACCCCCCGGAAGGAGGAGGGGCCTCCGTAAAGAAAAGGGCTACTGTTTCGGCGGGAAATTTTAAACAAGGGGCGGGGCCTATAGCACCCCCACCCTATGCATCCAACACGGGTCAGTGTTGTTTTATCCAGCCAGGAACCTGGTCTCGTTTATTTTCTATTTTCCCCGTGTTTGAGGATTTAGCCACTCATATTAGAAGGCATGAGCCAGTGCCTTACAAACAGCTTAAAGATTTAGTGCAGGCGGTCAAAGATTTTGGACCAGGAGCGGATTACTCGGTAGCTTTGTTACGGAGAATTATAGCAGTCCCTTTGACCCCCACAGATTGGATTGAATTGGCCAAGGCTTGCCTAACAAGAGGCCAGTTCCTTGAATTTAAATCGATGGTCACAGATAACGCCCAGACTCAGGCTAGAAAAAATGCTCAGGATGGTCACCCACATTGGAATATGGATATGCTTTTAGGTCTTGGACAGTTTATGATGCATCAAACTGGCTACCCGACAGAGGTGTATCAACAGATTAATGAAATTCACTATAAAGCTTGGCGAGCTATTCCTAACAAAGGAGAAACAATAGGACACTTAACTAAGATTGTTCAAGGCCCTACAGAGCCGTTTGCAGATTTTGCGGCTCGGCTCATGGATGTGGCTGAAAAAACTGTTGGCACCGCTGATCATACCATGCCCTTTGTTCTACAACTAATCTATGAACAAAGTACAAAGGACTGCCAAAAGGCCATAAACCCCATAAGGAAAAAGGGATTGGATGCCTGGATTAAAGCTTGTCGGGAAGTAGGTGGACCGTTGTCCAATGCAGGTTTAGCAGCTGCGGTGCTTGCTGCCACTAGGGCCAAGTCCGCTCAGCTTACCAAGAGATGTTTTAAATGTGGACAGCAGGGTCACTTTAAGCGCCAGTGCCCCCAGTCGGATGGCTTCCCTGGAGGACCCTTAGCTCGGGGAACGCGTATAGCGCGGCCTCCTGGTACCTGCCCTCGATGTAAAAAGGGAAAACATTGGGCTAGTGACTGTAGGTCCACTAAGGACATTAACGGGATGCCTATTCAGCCAGTAGTAACAGCCCAGGAGTCAAAAAACGGAGTGACGGGCCCTCGACCCCAGGGCCCGCAAATCTATGGGGCACTCCAGGCACCAGCTGTCACCCTGGGGCCACTACCGTCCGAAGAGCCACCTCAGGCTCCGCAGGGATGGACATCTGTGCCGCCTCTGGGACAGTATTAACACCTAATATGGGAGTCCAAGTTTTGGAGACGGACGTCTGCGGGCCACTAGATAACAATAAGGTTGGCCTGTTGTTAGGGCGCTCCTCCTCTACCCAAAAAGGACTTGTTGTTCTTCCCGGGGTTATTGACTCAGATTATCAGGGGACCCTTAAGGTTCTCTGTCATTCCCCTTATGGGGTTGTTTCAATTGCCCCTGGTGACTGCATAGCCCAGTTGTTGTTTCTACCTTCCTCACATTCCCATTATCCGACACAAGACAAAAATCGCCAAGAAAGGTGTCTTAAGTCCTCAGGTATGGATGTAGCATGTCTTTCTATGCAATTGGATTATAGGCCTATGTTAGATCTTAAGATAGAAGGAAGGATTTTCTCAGGCCTTATAGACACTGGCGCGGACCGTAGCATTGTCCGGATGAGTTCATGGCCTCGAGCCTGGCCTCTTCAAAACTCTTCGCAAACATTACAGGGCCTGGGGTATGCAAACTCCCCAAAAGTCAGCGCAAAAGAATTGTCCTGGAGTACAGAGGAGGGACAAAAAGGCAGGTTCCAACCTTATGTCTTAGAAGTACCCGTTAATTTATGGGGACGGGATATTCAAACCCAAATGCAATTACGCCTCACCAATGAGTATTCGAAGGCTAGTCAAACTATGCTAAAAATTCAGGGGTTTGTTCCAGAGAAAGGTCTAGGGAAGTACTTACAAGGACAGGTTAAACCCATTATCCCTACACTCAAGCAAGATCGCAAAGGACTGGGTTTTACCTAGGGGCCGCTGAAAACCTTGCCTCCACTGAGGACCCTATACCTATCCCATGGCTTTCTGAAAAGCCAGTATGGGTCCCTCAGTGGCCCCTATCTTTGGAGAAACTGGAGGCAGCTCACAAGTTAGTTTTACAGGAAAAATTGTTAGGTCACTTAGAGTCTTCTGTTTCCCCCTGGAATACTCCTATTTTTGTTATAAAGAAACGATTGGGGAAATGGAGATTGCTTCATGACTTAAGAGCAGTAAATGCACAGATGCAACTATTGGGACCAGTTCAAAGAGGTCTACCCCTCCTCTCAGCCTTACCTAAAGGCTGGCCTGTAATAGTGCTTGATATTAAAGATTGTTTCTTTTCTATCCCCCTCTTTCCTGATGATAGAAAACGCTTTGCCTTTACCCTTCCCTCCATTAATCATGAACAACCAGATGCTCGTTTTCAGTGGAGGGTTCTGCCGCAGGGCATGGCTAATAGTCCCACCATGTGCCAATTGTTTGTGGATTTTGCCCTTCTTCCGGTACGGCAGCTATTTCCTTCTTTGCGTATAGTCCATTATATGGATGATATTTTGTTATCTGCATCTACATTGGCTGTTTTGCATGACTCCTTTAGGGAGACGGTGAAAGCTTTGGAAAAAAGAGGGCTCGTTATCGCCCCAGATAAGGTTCAGCAGACAGATACTGTCTCCTTTTTGGGATCTCTCGTTTCCCCGATTACCATCAAGCCACAAAAGTTATGCATTCGTACTTCCCATCTATATACCCTGCATGATTTTCA
Source organism: Eospalax fontanierii (assembly GCA_035773235.1). Classification (NCBI taxonomy): domain Eukaryota; kingdom Metazoa; phylum Chordata; class Mammalia; order Rodentia; family Spalacidae; genus Eospalax; species Eospalax fontanierii. The sequence goes on along the minus strand of CM069540.1, from coordinate 15,199,550 downwards.
AAAGTTATTGGGAGATGTTAATTGGCTTCGAGGATTTCTGCATATTCCCCGGTCAGAATTATTGCCACTTTTTTCCATCCTTGAGGGTGATCCAAATGTTTCCTCCCCCCGTGCTCTTACATCAGCAGCGCGTGGAGCTCTAACTAAGATTGAAAGTGCACTGAGTGCAGCTCAGCTTGATCGATATGAGCCGGCTGAGCCACTTTTATTATGCATTTTAAAGACCAAAGATGTTCCCTTAGGAGTGGTATGGCAAAAAGGACCTCTGTTGTGGCTCCATGGAAATAGTTTAGGTTTTCGCACATTACAATATTTTCCTCAACTAGTAGCTCAACAAGCTATTTTAGGGCTTAAATATTGCTTGATGTATTTTGGTAAGCTGCCTGATAAGTTGATAATTCCCTACACTAAACAACAGGTGGAAGTTTTGGCTGCTACGGTGGATGATTGGAGTATATTAGTATGTGCTTTTCCTTATAAAATAGATAACCATTATCCCAAAAGTCCCATCTTAACCTTTGTTGAACATAATTTAGTGTATTTTCCCAAGGTTACTGCCATTAGGCCCATTACAAATGCTATTACAATTTTTACTGATGGATCCAAGACAGGACGGGGAGCCTATCTTGTACAAGGTAGAAAGCCTGTGGTCCGCATGTTTCGACCCGATGCTCCTCAGGTTGTAGAGTGTATGATTGTGTTGGAGGTTTTCCAAACGTTTTCTGAATCTTTTAATTTATATACGGATTCCCAATACGTGGCTAATGCACTGTCCGCCTTGGAGGTGGCAGCTTATGTAAAACCTGCTAGCACAGTTTTCACTATTTTAGTCCAACTCCAAGCATTAATTTTACAACGAGCTTGCCCTTTTTTCGTTTCACATTTACGTGCTCATTCTTTGCTTCCTGGTCCCCTAACACAAGGCAATGATATCGTAGATCAAGCCACCAGGATGGCTATGCTTTCCCTAAATGATAAAACATCACTTGCCTTTGACTTCCATAAATTGTACCATGTGCCTGCTGAAACTCTAAGGCGCAAATTTTCCCTTTCCCGTCAAGAGGCACGAAATATAGTTAAGGCTTGTCAAACCTGTGTCACCTTTTTACCATCTCCCCATGTTGGGGTTAATCCTCGTGGCCTTCGCCCTGGAGACTTATGGCAAATGGATGTGACACATATTTCTGAATTTGGAAAGTTAAAGTATGTTCATGTGTCCGTGGACACTTGTTCTGGCATTGTTCACGCCACTCCCCTGACGGGAGAAAAGGTGCTTCACGTAAAGACCCATTGCTTGGAAGCTTGGGCTGCCTGGGGAAGGCCAGGTCGCCTAAAGACAGATAATGGTCCAGCGTATTCCTCTTCAGGTTTCCGTACTTTTTGTGCCTTAATGCAAGTAGCCCATGCCACTGGCCTTCCATACAATCCACAGGGCCAAGGTATAGTAGAAAGGGCTAATAAAACCTTGCAGGCCATTTTGATAAAGCAAAGAAAAGGTATTGCAGAGAATGCAACCCCCAAGGAGCGAGTTTCCCTCGCCCTTTTTACAATAAATTTCCTAATATTAGACCCTCATGGCCAGTCTGCTGCTGACAGACATAGTCAAAGGGATGTTTCTAAGTCCCGCGAAATGGTCATGTGGAAGGATGTTATATCCAATAAATGGATGGGACCGGATCTGGTTATTAACAGATCCAGGGGAGCTGTTTGTGTTTTTCCTCAGACTGAAGAATCGCCTCATTGGGTCCCCAGTCGCTTGGTGAAGACCATCCAACCCGCGCTGGACGATGCCTCTGCACAGGGCAAGACGGAGCCTGCCAATGTTGCTGATCCTCCTCCAACTCTGGACATCGAGTGAAGGAGAACAACGCTGGGGATTTCTGTCTGTCTTCCCAATACCTGTTCCAGTTCGCCATGATTCGTCGGTCTTTCCTCGCTTCTTCACAACTGAAAAGGACTTAGGTTTGCCATTGCTTCCGGAGGACACTCTTATTGCATTCCTACAGAGTTCTCGGAGTTTTATTGAGACTGGTGCCTTGTGTTTTACTCTTGATACTCCCCGCAATTCTTGCATCCCATTGAGGCAGCAGAGTTTTGCATGGTTTAAGGACAAAAACAGCAAAACTTATGTTGGTATACCTCAGGTTACAGATGTAGAAAATAACACAAAGCGGGTTCATAATATGACCTTCATCGACACAGCTGTCTGGTTCAATGGAACCTTGCCAGATGTTACACACTGGCACTCTAAGGAGACACTTCACCAGCCTCGTCTCGCTCCACATTGTTCAGGCACATATGAACAGGACCTTTGGCCTTGGTCTGAGTGTCAGTCCACTTCTGTCAATTGGGCAGATGCAGGCAGGTTTTTCACTTTTTCACCAGACATGCGTGGCCAAAGGCCGTTTCAAAATACATGGACAATGGGACCTTTTCTACAAGATGCCAGATATTATCCTTTTACCAAGTGGTTGTTGTGTGGGGTTAATGGAAGTTGTACTGATATGACGCCCTTTGTTCTCTTACAAGGAGGGTCCGTAGCCTATAGCAGTATCACATTTACTAGCTTAGTATGGGCAGACAGGTCAAAACCACCTACCCAAAATGAAGGAGCATCATATACAATCTTTAATACAACAGGAGGAGCGGTTGTAATCAATCGCCATTTAGACCCAACAAAAAATAAGACTTATACCATAACTCCAGTTTGTGTATATCCACCCTTTTTATTTGTGCTTAGCAATTACACCTTTAATAATTGTACTAAGAATACATGTGCTCTTGCACAATGTTGGAAGGCTAATCAATGGAAAAGTGCTCTAGTACTTAGAGTACCCCGCTGGGTTCCAGTCCCTGTGGAAGTCCCTGGTACCCTAACCCTTTTCCGCTCTAAAAGGGACTTTGGAATTACGGCTGCAGTAATTACAGCTATAGTTGCAGCTACCGCTGCCGCTACTGCGGCAGGAATAGCCCTAAGTCAGAATGTCCAAACTGCAGAGACACTTAATAACATGGCCTCAGAGACTGCACAGGCCTTAGACTCTCAACGATTCTTAGATTCTAGAGTAAAAGGAGGGATTATGATATTGAATCAAAGAATAGATTTGGTACAAGAACAACTTGACATGTTGTGGCAAGTAGCCCAATTGGGATGTGAGTGGAAATTTCAAGCATTATGTGTTACAAGTGTTCTGTATGATAATACTTCTATAGCAGCAGATTTGTCTAAACAATTGTCAAATTATTTAGTGGGTAATTGGAGTGACGCTTTTGATAAGGATTTGGAAAAACTTCGGAGAGCTGTTATTACCATTAATTCCACCCGTGTAGACCCCAGCCTGACAAATGGGTTTGTTTCCTGGTTTTCCTCTGTATTTTCGCATTTTAAAGAATGGGTGGGAGTAGGCATGTTTGCGGTCTGCAGCATTGGAGGATGCATACTATGTCTGTGGTTAATTTGTAGGATGAGAGCCCAAGCAAAAAGGGACAAAGTTATTATTTCTCAGGCATTAGTCGCCTTGGAATGTGGAGAATCCCCTCAAATATGGCTGGCAGCCCTAAAGAAATGAAAAATTGGCTCTGCCCTGGCCCTTGCACCCTCTGGGATCAGTATGACCCATTGCACGAGGATGGGCAGTGGCAGAGATATTTTTGGCCCAGACTTTGCCTTAGCACGCCCAGGGAGTATTTGCCCATTGCACGGGCTTAGGAAAGACTGTTTGGCCTTTGTTTCCCTTGATCGGTCGGCACATCATGAGGTGAAGACCAGATCGGGAACGTTGTATTTCCTAGGGCTCTGCTAGCATATAAGAAAAAAGGGGGAGCTGCAGGGAGCCGGTCAGCGCCATTACAAAATGGCGCCGACTTCCTGGAGCCGCCTGTCAAACTGCTCCATTGAGGAAATGTTTTGGCGCGCAAGCCATCCTGAGGCTGCGCATGCGCGTCAATTCGCGCGTCAATTTAAACTCTCCCGAGCCAATCCCGTGGCTTTGCTTGTGGCGGGCTGTCAGCATCCAATCCCGAGCTGTCATACCGCCCTGCTTACTATAAAAGGCCGCTGAACAAGCCCGCTCTTTGCCCCTCGTCATCAACGCCCATCAGTCAACCGAGAGGCTCTCCAATAAAGTGCGATCCAAGAAGAATCTTCGTTGTGGTGGTTTTCTTCCTCTGCTGGTCGGAGGGTGTTCGCCGCAATTAAGAATCCACTAGGGGGCGCTCTCATTTCACCCAGTTTCACCTTCATATACCCGATACTCGGCAAAAGTATTTGTGAGGATTATAAAGTATCATAATGTAAATCATATTATTTTTACAGACAAGGAAACTGGCTCAGGATGTGGAAACTTTTAAGCCTTACATGATTTAGACACCAATGTGCCTATCTGCAAAATCTTTTCCAACAGAGAATGTTGTCTATATGAGGGAAAAATGATAGAGGGCTTTTCAAGAGTCTACTTAAAAAGTTAGTTATAGGGGCTGAGGAGATGGCTCAGTGAGTTAAAGCACATTGCTGCACAATTGTGAGGTCCTGAGTTCAAATCCCTAGAATCCACCTAAAACCTGGACAGGGAGCAGAGGAGCCTGTAATTCCAGCACTCTTGTAAAGAACTGGGTGACAGAAACAGACTAGTCTTCAGAAGCTCACAGGCAATTAGCTTGGTGTGCACAGTGAACAAAAAAATAGAAGAGACTTTGTTGGCTCAAAGTGGGAAGTAAGGGCTGACACCTAAGATTGTATTCTGATCTCCACATGCCCACTGTGGCATGTACATGGCCCACATTCACACACACGAATGTGCCCAGATACATCTTTTACAGAAGAAAATCAGTGGAACATGTTTTGGTATTGTGAGTTTGTTAATATAAATTCTAGGTTATATGAAACAAAATACAACATCTGTCTCACCAGAACTCTAGGATTCTACAGCCAGAAGCATTAATGACGAAGGTACAAGAAACTTGTAGAGAAGATTCTAAAACTCTCAGTATTTTGACTGGTTTTTTTATCTGTGTTCTGAGAACAGGTACTAACTCACATGCTGGGCATATCACGGCTCCCCAGTGGTGGTTCCTGGTTCAGCATTGCTTTGGTGAGAGCAGCCTTTGAATGTAGGTAGAGAGGAACTGACTTTAGTTGGGTTCAGTTTTTGGATTTGAGGAAGCAACAACATCTGAATTCCTATCTACTTGCCAGCTTGTGTGTTCATTTTGTCTTCTGGTTTATCCTTTGTCTAAGATTTATATGCACATTTTTTTGGTTGTTTTTGTAGCTCCAGCTGGCCTGGATTTCTGAGATCTGCCTGCCTCTGCTTCCCAGGTGCTGGGATTAAAGGTGTGTAACACCATGCCTGGCCTGTATGTATACATATCTTTTTTTAATTGAAGTTTTTGTATATTTCATACAGAACACCTTCATCAACTTTATACCCGCTCTCCATTGGTGCCCTCCAGCTATGTGTATTTGGCTAGGTTTACATACCACACATGAGTTTCCTTCCATTGAGTGGGCTTTAACTCCAAGTATGTAGCTGTTGATTGCCCCCGAGATAAAAGTGCCACTGCTGCACCAGCGCCATTTGCTGGTGCACATATTTCTTATTTGAAATTATCTTCTAAAAATTTCTCCGGATTTGGTTTTGGATCTCCAGGCCCCAGTCTCTCATAGTAGTCTTGGATGGTTGTTCCAGCCTCCACACCCTCACCCCCACCCCTGTCGCTGTCCCCAGCTTCCAGGCCAAGCTGAAAACATTACCAAGTATTAAAAATGGAGGCTTTGCCTTAGCTTTTTTTTTTTTTTTTTTTTTTTTTCATGTTTGTGCACATGTGTGTGCAGGCATCTGGCATCGTCTGCTCACTGTCTCGTGAGAAGTTCTCTCACTGAAGCTTGTTGGCCAGATTAGCTGGCCAGCAAGCTGTCTACCCTGGGTGGGTTTTTAAGATAACATGTCAAGTCATTTCCACCAAATTGTTTTAGGTGATTGGAGCAGGTAGTGGGATTAATTCTGTTATGTCAGATCCATTAATCTTGTCAGATAAAAATGTATGTGTGCGTGTGTGTGCACGCGCGTGTGTGTGCACGCGCATGTGTATGTGTTCGGTACAGGCTTTCTCCTACATGGGTCCAGGGAGAGCAGTGTCCCAGCAGCCCTCGTCTGTGGTTAGTCATTTGAGTCTGTAGCTGTGAATCTTTGAGGATTAATCACCTTTGAAGAAAACAAATTTCTCGACCTTTAGGACGAGCCGTGTGAAATCTCCCAGTGGTGCTATGTGACCCTTAAACACTTCATTACATTTATTTACTTATATGGGGTGGTGGGGTTGGGGGCACGGCGCGTGTGAGGTCAGAGCACAACTTGAGTCAGTGCTTTCTTTCCGTCTTATGGTTCCGGGAATCGATCTCGGGTTGCCAGGCTCCGCTGCAAGCGCTCCCAGCCGGTGGGTCTTCTGTTGCTTTGATCACTATTAAGAGAACCCTTCAGCGGATGTTCCAAGTCAGTGAGCACGTTTCCGGCGCTCAAGTTCCAGAGGAGGGGAGGAGACGGGTAAGATGGGAGGGGAGGGGAGGGAAGGGGCGGGGCGGGGCGGAATTCCGCCCCAGAGGCGCCGAGCTGCCAGCGCCCTGCGGCTCCACCTCTCCTCCGCAGGCGCGGCCATGACCACGTCCGCTTTGCGGCTGCCGCAAAGCGTGACGACTCGGCTGGCCCCGCCTCCGCTGCGCCTCCTGTGACGCAGGCGCCCTGGGCTTTTTGGGCGGGAAAAAGCTGTGGCGGACGCGGCCGCAGCTGCGACCCGAGCGCCTTGCGGCTTCGGCGGAGCCGGTCGCCCGGCATGGGGCTGCTGGAGCTGTGCGAGCAGGTGTTCGGCACCGCCGACCTGTACCGGGTGCTGGGCGTGCGGCGCGAGGCTTCGGACGGCGAGGTCCGCCGCGGCTACCACAAAGTGTCCCTGCAGGTGCACCCCGACCGGGTGGACGAGGGCCAGAAGGAGGACGCCACCCGCCGCTTCCAGGTATGTGGGTCGGCGCCCGCGTTCGCACTGGCCACGCGGACCTGCCTCCGCCTAGTGGTGCGGCCCGTGGCCTGGCAGCTTCTGGCGTTCTCGTCGCACGGTGTCAGTGGGCGTGCAGGGTGACTTTTGGATACTCCTTTCCTGCAGATCCTGGGGAGAGTCTATGCGGTTCTGAGTGACAAAGACCAGAGGGCAGTGTACGATGAGCAGGGGACAGTGGACGAGGGCTCCGCTGGGCTTGACCAGGACCGGGACTGGGAGGCGTATTGGAGGTTACTGTTTAAAAAGGTAAAGGCTTGGGAGGCTGGGAGTATTCTCATCATTCAGTCGACGTGTACAATTGCCGAAGTTAAAGCAGTCTTCCTTGTTATTAGATCTCGCTAGAGGACATTCAAGCTTTTGAAAAAACATACAAAGGTTCTGAAGAAGAGCTGGCCGATATTAAACAGGCCTATCTGGACTTCAAGGGCGACATGGATCAGATCATGGAGTCTGTGCTTTGTGTGCAGTACACAGAGGAACCTAGGATAAGGAACATCATTCAACAAGCTATTGATGCCAGAGAGGTCCCATCCTATAATGCCTTCGTCAAAGAGTCAAAACAAAAGATGAATGCAAGGAAAAGGAGGGTAAGTTTGACTGTAATGTATAATTTATATTTCAACTGCTTCCAAAAAGGATCTTAGGGTATTTACAGCAATAGAGGCAGAAGATTACTGAAATTAGTAGCAGTTGGCTTGATCTCTAGCACCTGTCTAACTAGATGATCATTACCATTTCATCCAGAAAACTTGGTTTGGGTATGTTGTTCTTAAAATTATTTCACTTCATGGACTGTTTCCTATCACCTTGAAATGATAATATAATACTTTACGTGTGGGCAAGTTCTTGGGGCTTTGCTGAAGTGTTCCACAGGAATGTATGGAGCTGTCACAAAGCAGAGGCGGGTGGTCTTCATTTGGTTGATCAACAGGGAAAAGAGGCAGCGACTGTGTCTTGTTAAAAGTGTAAATAGCAGGGCCTGGTGGTGCACCTGTTACTCCAGCATTGAGGAGGCTAAGGCAGGAGATTTGCTAGTTTTGAAGTTAGGCTACTGTGTAGATCGCTGGTAGAGTGGTTGTCTAATGTGTAGTAGGCCCTGAATTCAATCTCCAGAACTGCCCAAAAAGGGGAGGAAAGGCAGATGAGCAGATGACTTATCCTATTAATGCATATAATTATGAAAAAAAATTTAACTGAGAAGTGGAAGAGATTGTTCCACTGGCACATACTGCTTTTACAGAGAATCTCAGATTCTCTGCACTCATACTGGGAGGCTCACAACCACCTGTAACTCCATCTTCAGGGGATCTAACACCTCTGGTTTCTTGGGTACCTGCACTCCCGTGCACATACCCACATGGAAACACAGAATTAAAAATAATAGAAGTAAAAATTTCAAAAAATTTTTAGCTGGCAGTGATGACATATACCTGTAATCCTAGCACTTGGGAGGCTGAGGCAGGAGGATCATAAATTCAAAATATTCTACACAGTTGGAGGGCAGCCTGAGCTACATAATAAGACTTGTCCTTTTTTTTAAAAAAAAAAAAAGAAAAAGAAAATCTTAAAAGAGGAAATTCAAATGCAAAAAAATAATCTGGGGTTGAATTCAGAGTATACCTGTTTTCCTTTTAAATTAAAGATTTATGTATGTCTATGTATGTAAGCCACATGTATGTCAGTGGCCACAGAAAGATTTTAGTTTCTCTAGAACTGGAGGGTAAGCCAGCCAACTGAGGTACTGGGAACTGAACTCACGTCCTTTGGAAGACCAGCAATCTCTGGTCTAGATAAACCATCTAGCCCCCATCTTTTTTTTTTTTTTTTTTTTTTTTTCTTTCTCCTTAAAGCACACTTTAAGCAAGGCACGTGTCTTTCTGACCATGCCCTAAGGAACACTTCATTGTCAAGAATTGAGGATTGGGACCTGCATGTTTTTATATGCTTATTAAGCCAGGGTGGGTGGGGGATGGAAGCAGATGAAAGGTGCTTGTGGAGTTTGGTGAGAAAGTGGATTCAAGGAGCAAACAATGGAGCCTGTGGTCTGTGGAAAGGTTACTGTGGACTGCTATCAAAGCAACCCTTACTTCGTTTTAGCCTTCACAATTGGAGCTCTCTGGCAATTAAGACAACTTAGGGGGTTAGCTGTCAGGGTAAGTATTTGAGATGTCTCAATAGAGTGGGTAAAGATTGGGAACTTTTAGATGTGCAAAAAGCTTGCCAAAAAAAAGTGGACCCTTGTGTTTGGGGTAAAGTGTTTAGGGGCTTGTTTTGCTTAGATAAGGCTGTTGCCATGTCTACTGAAATGGACTAGATATCAGGGCCATATCTGCTTATACTCAGGCTTATTAATCCTTGTCTCAAGGAAACAACACAGTTGTACCCAGGAAAAGGCTTTTCATTTGAGAATCCTCCCTAGAGTTTGAAGAGAAAATGACAGTTTGAGAGGCTGTTTAATCACTGGGGGATACAAGGATGTGAAATATTAAGAGGTATAAATATAATGAGGCTGATTTTTTTTAATGGAATAGTAAGATCCTACTTTGTCATTCCCAGTATCAATGACATTCTTTCTACTCCTCACAAGGAGGTAGGGTCACTCATCATCACATTTGATGCTTTTGATATTCTGGAAGATTGGATAAATGAAGGCAGCTTTGAAATTAGGTAAAGAAAGGCTAAAACTGAATTTGTTGTTTTTCTTCTGACTACTCAGAAGAAAGCATTAACCACTGTAGTTCCCTAGGCTGCCACCAGTGCCATGTACAAAACTGGGTTTTCAGATGCCTTGGCATCTCGACGTTGTCCTTGGCTAGGTGACCCTATCTGCTTCTCCTAGCATTGCTTCCTTTCTATCATCATGCCAAAGTACTTGCTACCTCTAGTAAGTAATTGGGGATAAAACAGAGAAGCTTGTTGCCTTCTTGAACGACATATCTAATTTTATTCATTCTATTCAGGCTTTAAAAAGGCCTTAACAGGCTTGCTTTAGGGGGAAAGTGGTGTATTTCAATTATTTCTTGGTTGCCACGAGTCTCATGAAAGTTTCTATTTCAGGCTCAGGAAGAAGCTAAAGAAGCAGAGCTGAGCAGGAAGGAGTTGGGACTTGAGGAGGGAGTGGGTAACTTGAAGGCACTCATTCAGGTAAACATGGCAGGTTTCTTCTTGTCTTTTACTGTGGATATACTGTTTGTGGTGGTGAATTTTACATTTCATTTAAGATGTAACTACACAGAATTCATGCCATCTATTTGGGTTTTGAGAATGTACAATTCAGTTTGTTTTTTTAAACTATATTCTCCAAGTTGTATAGCTGTCATCACTGATTCTGTAATACTGCTGCCACTCCAGATGAGGCCTCATACCCCCATACCTGTTAGTCACTCCATGTTATTCCCCTAGTAACCATGAAATGCTCTGAGTCAGTGGACAATGTTGCATTTTGAGAGCTGTGTTTTAACTTCTCAAACAGAGCAGACAAAAGGACCGGCAGAAGGAAATGGACAATTTTCTGGCTCAGATGGAAGCGAAATACTGCAAACCATCCAAAGGAGGAAAAAAAACGGCTCTCAAGAAAGACAAGAAATAATGGGACTTTTCAAAGATCCTTAGGCATTCCTTGGTGCCCTGAGAGAACAGGTGGCCTGGCTAAGGCCCATCCTGCATTACACCATACAAGAGAAGTTGTCTTTTCTGCCTAACTTAGATCGACTAAACCAAGTAGGATTTCTTAACCGGATTCTTTAACCTGATAATATTTCTTAGAAGTCACCTGACACTGTGTGAGGTCCTCATGTAAAAGAATACGGTTGTGATAGTTGGAAGGGTAGAATACTTGACACAATTGCTTCCGTGGGCTTTCCGCCCAGGAGCTCTATTTTGGATGCTGGTCTCCATGCACTGCTTTTGCTGCCTGTACATCCATTAGAAGAGGTACCCTGCTTCTTGGGAAGACCTCAGAAAACTTGCTGGTCAGCTCTTCTAAACCATGAGCTTGCTTTGGTCTTCATAGTCCTGAATAGACCCTCTCTTTTTTGTTCAGGTTTTGTACTCTATCCTTGAAATATAGGAGAAATGAGTGTTCAGATTCCTTCAAACCTTTTTGTAAGACTTGTGTATGGCTAAATAAAAAATGTAAAGGTCTGGTGGATTTTTAAATTACCCTTTAATCTAGAAAAAAAATATGGTGCTTTAGATCGAAAAGAGGACATAGATAATCTAGTTAGTGTTGTGTCCCACAGCCTGGTTGCAGTGGCATAAAGAGAGAGAGATAGTGGTCCTGTCCTTCAACAGCTCAGTGTTCTTAGGCGGCTCACTGAGCTTGTTTGAACTTATTTCTTTACCTGGAAAAGATGAGAGTCACACTCATTGTATGTATTAAATATACCTAGTTTTTTTGTGTGTGTGTGTGTTGAGATGGTTTCATGGATCCCAAGCTGGCTTGGAACTCACTGTGTAGCTAAGTATGACCTTGAACTTCTAGTTCTCCTGCCTCTACCTCCTAAGTTTTAGAACTATGGTTATGTACTATTACACCCATTTATGCAGTGCTGGAGATTGAGCCAGGGTTTTGTGCATGCTAGATAAGCACTGTATCCCATGCCCTGGATTTTGACAAAAAAAAAATTTTTTTGAAAGGCAAGCCATGTAGATCTGATAGTTTTAGTTGATTAATTTGTGAGAGCAGATTTTCACTTAGAGTTGGAATGGATTCACTAGAATATATGGCGTAGTTTTAAGAACTACTGAACTAAAATCTGACTTGTGGATAAATATATTCATGTTCATGCATTAAACAAGCCATTTGCTATGGAGCATTATCATAATTTAAGGTAGACAACATGGTTTTCAGTTTGGGATTACGAGCAAGTTAAAAATGCTGTATTAAAAATATAATGTGTCTTCATTTGATAGCATAAGAATACTTTGGACTAATTAAAAATTCACCCTAAATGACACCATTCACGCTGAAATTAACAATAAGGTCTACATGTGGTATGATAACTAAGGCAATATTTAGTGAAATTTTAAGTTTTTTGTTTTTTTTTAATTACACGAATGTGTATGGGTATGTGCATGTGTGTGCAGGTGCCAGAAACAGATTCCTCTGGAGCCAGAGAGCTGCCCCACGTGGGTGTTAGAAACTGAACTTCAGTCCTCTGGAAGAGTAGTAAGTACTCTTAACCACTGAGCCATTTCCCCAAGCCCCTTCAGTGTTGGGTTTAAGGTCTCCTGGTATCACTAGCTATCCAGCTTGACAGTAGACCAGGCCGGTGTCATCTCAAAGAGCTGCTCCTGTCTCTGCCTCCTTAGTGCTGGGATTAAAGCTGTGTGCCACCATACCCAACTAAATTATTTTTAAATAATTTTCTTAGGGTTTCAGGAGAAAATCTAGCAAGGTAAGTTAAATATTGGGGGGGGTGGGATATGTGATCAGTGAAATATTTTTAAGAAGAAATTGTGCTATAAAATGCTTGCAACAGCCTGAGGACCTGGGTTCATATCCCCTGCATTCATGTAAATAGCCTGGTATAGGGGCTGGAGAGATGACTCAGTGATTAAGAGCACTGATTAAGAATCTGCATTCAGTTCCCAGCACTTGCATGGCAGCTAACAACTGTCTGTAACTCTAGTTCAAGGGAATCCAACACCCTCTTCTGGCCTCTATAGGCATTCATTGTACAACATGATCTACTTAGGCAAAACACACACATAAAAGCAAAATAAAGTTTTTTTGAAAGCTCAACAATCCAAGTTCAGTCCGCCTGACCCACATGGAGAGTGCCAACTCCTGAAAGCTGTCCTCTGACTCCCCCCTCCACACACACACGCCCCCTACATGCACACCCACTAAAGTAAATACAGTGTAATTTAAATTTTTTTTTTTTTAAAGAGAAAGCTTTAGGAAGGACATTTATTTCATGAGTACCTCAGATTGTTGGCGGCACTTTCTCCTAAAAGTAGGAGTGTAGTTCTCCAGAAATAGAGACAAATATTCTGAAGCCAGTGATCTCAGATAATCATTAGTGGTGTGTAATTTCTCAACTGAACTGATGATTCTTAACAGACAACATGAGCAATGATTTGGGGGTAATTATTCATTGTTACATCTTTAGGTGCAGTCCTTACTGCCCAGTAGAATAGGTTAACTTACACCGAGAGAAGGTAAGAACTGGGATGCAGAACCAGTCGCCCGTGCAGTCTTTGGCAGACACTCTAGTATTTTTCTGAGATAGTTGTACCAAAATAATGTCAAAAATGGATTCAAGCGGATCCTTTGGACAGGCTCTGCATCACTCGATGACTGAGCGCTGATTCGTGATGTCCTCCATGTGTTCTCTGTCCACTGCAGACTGAGGTTCTTTCTCATTTGCCCCACTGTCACTGCCTGGTTCTAGAGACTGGTCCACCTCTGCTTTGGGGTTTTGTAGACCCATGCAACTGAGGACCTGTCAGACACAGATGACATAGAGAAACATAAGCATACCGTCTATATTTGTTAATAAACACCAGTGTTCATAATTTAGGGCTTTTTTGTATTATTTATTAGCTGGGTTTTAAGTTTGGAGCATGGCTTACGTATTGAAAAGTATACATTTGCTAAGGCATGTTTAAATATTTTATCCTACCAAAAAAGAAAACAAATATGGTCTTAAGAGATAAAAGTAGTAACCTAGTCCCACAAGCCCACTTGTTAGAAACTAGATGTGTATTTCACTAAACAAAGTGTTAAAACAAACTGAAATCTGACTGAAAGTGTGGCTGGATATAGTCTACCTCAGAGTGTCTGCTTCTGCAAGTGAGCTGATGAGATCACTGATGACCAAACAGTGCCTCAGAACTGAACTGAGAAGTCACTTAGACTTCCAGGTGCCTTGAGGAAGATTACTTTTTGCTGTTTACTGGTTTATCATTAATAGAAAACATTAAAACTGTCTAGTGTTTTAAAATTTCTCCTGTGGCATACAGGGAGTGACTTGTGATGTGAAGGGAAGACTTACGGGAGAGGAGACATCCCTAAAGCTTTTCTACCTTTTGTTTTTTGAGGCAGGATCTGGTTATGTGTTTAGGTTGACCTTGAATTGCCAAGAACCCTCTTGCCTCAGCCTACTGATTGCTTGGGTTACAGATGTTTACAATAAGGGCCAGCTTCTATCACCCATGTTAATACAATTTACAGAGTTTAGAGATTTTAAAGAAATAATGAGATAAAAGCAGACTCAGGGTTTCCTGATATTTTGGGGTTCTTTTACTTAAGTTGGCCTAACAGGTAAAATAACCAAAGCTGTTTAGTCCATAAGAATATGAATTAATAAATATGGAATAATAATAAATCATGCTGTGTTCTTAAATATTTTGAATGTTACGCAATTTATTTGGCTCATTTTTAGGATGTTAAGGTTTTCGTATGTATGTGTATTGGTCTACCGTGTGTGTTTAGGTGTCTAAAAAACAGAAGAGGATGTTGGGTGTCCCATTGAGCTGGTGAGCCACCTGACACAGGTGTTCAGAACTCAACTTGGGTTCTCTGGGAGAGCAGCAAGTGCTCTTAACCACTAAGCCATTTCTCTGACCCCTCAATTGTTTAGTTTAAAAATATCAATAATTTACCTTAGTGACAGATTATACAGTATGAAAAAAATAGTAGAAATCTAGAACTGTGGCTTTGAGCAGTTGGCCTTTCTTTGTTATAGCCCATCTTCCAAAATGAAGTTGAAGTGATTTACATAGAAGTGAGACAATAATGGAGTCTTACATATCTACACAGTAGCAAATAAGAATGGCAGCCCACTTGTACCTGCAGACCCCCTGCTAGGTTGGGTCTGATGAGGATATTCAGCTGCACAGGAATTTCGGTACTGTGTATCTGGCTAAAAAGAAGAGATGAGACATTTGTTAGGATGAACTTCCCCCAAAGAATACTCCCAGGTTTACAGAGGAAAACCTTGAGGCAACTGTGTTGAAATCTAAGTAGAAAACCCCAAGTCAGATGCCCACAAAGCAATTTGCTAACTTGTAAAAATTGTACATTATGCAACTCTATTAATATGCCTTTAAGAAAACTTTAGCTTTAATAAAGATTCCATGTGATATAATTTGTTTTGTTCTGCCTTCTAAATGGAGATGAGGTTCAGCAAATTGCTTTCTGGGCCATATAATGGCTGCTGCAATGACTTAACATGGCTTTTGTGTTGTGAACATAGCCAAAGACATGAGCTTTGCTTCAATAAAGCTTTATTTAGAAAAGAATACCGCAGAGTGGAGTTCTAGTCTGCCAGCACCAAGCCTAAGATGCAAAGCTAGCACTTTTTTTTGGACATGACTCAGTGTAGTCCTTAGATCTATGTCCTCAATCTTAGATCGTCCTGCCTCTGTGCCTTCATGCCCAGCTATTAAGTTAAAGCTAGCACTCTTAATTATATTGAGCTACCAGTTAATCTTTTAATGACACCAAACGGGGAGAGTGATGGCTAAGGCAAGAAATTCAGATATTCTGAGGCTTTATGGCATTCGCAATGAATCCTACGAATCAGAAATTCTTAATTTCTTTTTTGGACTTTTCAGTGATTTTCCTCTAACTCAGGCCTCATGATGTCTGCTGGGTTGAATACTACCCCTCAAATTCATGTCTGTCTGGAGTGTATGAATATGGCCATTTTTGAAAATAGTCTTTACATATGTAAAGTTAAGGTGAAGTGAGACTGGATTAGTTTTTACTTGTGTATCTGCAGTGAGTGTGTGTTCTTGTGTGGGGAGGCCAAACGTGAACCTCAGGCATTGCTCTCAGGAGCTGTCTACCTTGTCTTTGCAAACAGGGTCTTTCACTGTTACTGTTACCTATTAGGCCAGTCTGCTTCCTTAGTGCTGAGGAGAAACACCAAGCACTGTAGGCAAACTGCACCAGAAGCTGAGAAGAGGTGAGAAACAGTCTTCTCTAGAGCCTGCAAAGGGAGCATCCAGCTTCTTGGACTGAGAATAATACATTTCAGTGGTTTCATGTCACCCAGTTTGTGGTCATTTGTTATGGGAACCCTGGGAAACACAGATACAGCTTCCACCACTGTTAGTAGAAGATGGTTCAAGGGTCATGAGTTGGGACACATGGGCTCCAAAACCACCATCTTTAAAACTGGTATAGGACATGAAGTCCTCTGGTTATTGAGTACTAAGTGTGACTCCAACCAGTTCCCTGGGCTCTTACAGGCCCTCTTTCCACAAAGCAAGTGGGAGTGCATACATTGGTGTATGGATGGGCAGGGTCAGTACATGGCCCCCAGGCTTCAGGATTCTTTTAAAATACTTACTTAAAAGTGAAGAGACAATTTGATGAGGTGTCAGTACTTAAAACACCAGTGGGCAGGGCTAGAGATGACTCAGCAGTTAAAAGCACTGACTGCTCTTGCAGAGGGCTTGGGTTTGAATCCCAGCACCTACATAGTGGCTAACTGTCTATTACTCCAGTTTCAGGGTCTACTAACCTCTTCTGACCTCGAGGACACTGCATAACACCGGTACACTTACATAACACCGGTACACTTACATACACTTACATAACACCGGTACACTTACATACACTTACATAACACCGGTACACTTACATACACTTACATAACACCGGTACACTTACATACACGCAGGTAAAACACTCACTACACTTTAAAAAAAGAAAACAAAAACCTTTTTTTTAAAAGAGAGGGAAGGACTAACTCAGCACCTACCAGTCCTTAACGTGACACCACTTTTTGGTGTAAGTCCACAAGAGCAGGACAGACAGTAAAGTTAAGCTAATTAGATATACTTAGTATGTCTGCTTATGCTCAGAATAGTTAAGGGTTTATCATTTATGTATAAGGCATTTTACTAACAAAAGAATGAGGGAGGAACCCATTTAGAATTTGAAGAAAACATAGTAGGATGATTTTTTTTTTATCATTGGGATATCTAACTTTGTTCCTGGAGTTAAGCTACTGGATAAAGTTCTGAGTTTGTCAAAATAATATTCTTTTTCCCTGGTCCTTTCCCCAACTATCAAGAACATGCAGGAGCTGGGAATAATGGTGAACACTTATAATCTCAGACTCAGGAGGTGGAGGCAGAAGGATAATGAATTGAAGGCCAGCATGGAATATATCTGATTTGAAATAGATCCTCTCTCAACACTCCCTCCCCTCCCCAAAAAAACCCCACCAAATTAATAAATTAATAGGAAGCATTTCACTGTACCAAAAACGACTGAGTTGTATTGGGTCTAGAGAAGACAGGTAAAAGAAGCCTCTCTTGGGGCTGCTGGTTAGGCTCATCCACCACTGCACTTCGAGCTCGACTGGAATCACCATGGGGTTTCTGCAGAAGACAAAAGTTAGAAGTGAGGTGGGACCTGTTCGTGCCCCACCTATCTCCTGACAGATGTGCTACCTGCTGGCTAAGCTCAATTCAACCGCATGATGAACTCCATTTATACTTTTTGAGAACGCCGAGTATAAACTGAGAGGACAGTTATGGTACTATTACCCGTGCAGTGGAAAAGCAATATGAAATACTCACTGTTTGCCTTTGGGACCCCACAGTGCTCAGATGTTCCACTTCAGCTGTGCCAATGGGCGGCAGCAAATTATTTCGACTCAGGGTCATTGGCGAGGGAGAAGAAAGGGAGTCAGCTGTCACTGGGCTGCAGATCTCATCAGCAAAACCAAGATGCAAAAACAAAGTAACAATATAAGCAAATTGATTTAAAATGTAGTACGTGAAGCAGATAAGTTTAATGTGCACAGAAAGCTTTCAGCCACTTATATTTTAGGTAAAGGGATCTCAAGGGATTTTTGAAAAGTCGTATTTCAAAATTTAATTTTGCAAGTAAGTGTGTGTACATGTGTACAGGTCATGAGCTGGTTTTCTCCTTCCACCATGTGGGTCCCAGGGATTGAACTCAGATTGTCAGGCTTGGTGGCAGGTACCTTTACTCAGTGAGCCACCTGGGCTCATTTTTTGGTTTGGGGGCCTTTTGGGGGAGTGGTGGTTGTTTTTTAAATACAAATCAGCTGAATCAAAAGAATGATCTATATTTGCATTTTATTAAAATTTAAATAAAATTTTATATTGGATTAAAACCATGGACAGTTTTTTGTGTGAATACTTAAATGATTCTAGGCATAATTTCAATCTTAAATTCATTCTCTATAATATTCACTAGGGTTACCAGTTTCCAGAAATTCTGCTTTTGAAACCTACACTCTGGATCCTCTGAGGATTTCTTCTGCCGGCCATGGTGTTCCAGCGCGTGATTGACTTGTGCTGATTGGATGAAGGGTGCGTGGTGGGGGGTTGCGTCTCCTGGAAGACTGTACTGTATATGACAAAGATGATGCACTAAGCTCCAAGGCTCGATTTGGCCAATTTCGGTTTGAAAGGATGGAACTGGACCCAGGCCTCATTAGTAGCTTGTCATCAAGATCTCTAGTGGCCAAATCAGAAACCACAATGAAATAAAATCACCATATACAGGAAGATGAGAGTCAAGGTGAAAAAGCCTTAACCTAAAACATTCAGAGAATATAGCAAATACAGAATAACTTTAGTAAGGTAGTTTCATGAATCTAGAGTTTAGGCTTAAAAACTTTTGGGGGGTTTTGTTTGATTAAAGATAGGATCTTGCTACACAGCTTAGGCTAGACCTGAATGTAAGATCCTCCTGTCTTAGCCTCCCAAGTGCTAGCACTACTGGTGTGTCCCAGTCCATAACCCAGTCTTAAAAGGAGGCCACTGGGCCAGTCGTGGTGGCACATGCCTTTAATCCTAGCAGGTCTCTTGAGTTCAAGGTTAGTCTGGTCTACATAGTGAGTTCCAGGCCAGAAAGTAAGACCCTGTCTCAAAAAATGTTCATTTTCCGTGTCTGTGGTGGGGAGGCGGGTGCATATGAGGCGGTCAGAATTTGTTTTTCCTTCTACCATGTGGATCAAGCTCAGGTTGCTTGGCAGCAGGTTCCTTTACCAGAGAACCTCCTAGCCCAGAAACATTGACAATCTGACACCTCATTTTACTATCCCCAAATGGTCTGCTTTTTTCCTATGTATTTCTATTTTCCCATTTCGAACCTTTTCTCATTCCATTCTTCCTACCCAGAATTGCCTTTTGGTTCTTCTCTACCCACCCCTGCCCACGAACACATACCAAAGTGCCTTCTCCTTTGGGGGCTGCACAGCACTCAATCTGGGTAGCATTCACTTGGCACTCAGTCACAAAGTGCTATATATGGCTAGGTCCTGGGGTTTTTTCCCAGTTATCAGATGCCTCGGAATAGAGACTATGTCCATCAGATGTTTTACTCTCCAGGTTTGTCACTCAACAAGGCATGTTTGTTGACTGAGTTTGCTTTCTCTCTATAGTACATTAAAACTTAAGCTTCTTACAGGAGTTTATCCATCAGGGAAAGATTCCTTGGCTGTAGAGGCATCCCATGAACCAAGAGACCATTTACATTTGGCTGATGACCACTTGCTTGACAGAAACTCATCTACATGTCAAAAGAAGATATTGGTTGATGAAGATATGCTTGATTTGCCAGATTTGCAGAAGTTAACATTTCCATTTAGGTTACTTAAACATTTCTCCCTCGTGCCTTAACTTTTAGGGCAGCTGGCCAGCAGCCCTAACTGAAGCCCAAAGTACACTGTCAAGGCAACCAGGATGCTTTTCTTTCCTTTGTATTTCTAGGTGGTAAATGGTTGGGAATGGCTCATCAACACAGATAAAAGCAGTTAATGATCATTCTCATAGGGGAGAGAGAACCATTATCGTTGTTTACAAGAGAAAATAAAGTCACAAATTTGGGAACAGTAGAAAAAAATTGTGTACACTAACTGATGTCTTTCATCATCACACAACCCTGAACTTACCCTTTCAGTACCTCAGAACAATTGGCTCTCATTAATACACTGTTTTTCGCTTTATGTTGCCCAGGCTGGTCTTGAATGATGGGCTCAAGTAATCTTCCTGACTCAACCTCCTGAATAGCTGGAATTATGGGATGACTGCCTAACCAAACTCAGTTTCAAAAATCGAAATCCCAAAAGACTTAAAAAAAATTACATTAATTTTGTATTAGAGGGTGTTCTAGTCTGCCTTCAGTTGCTGTAACAAAACACTCTGACCAGAACCAACATGGGGATAAAGGGGTTTATTTAGCTTACATCTCCTAGGTCACGTTTCATCACTGAGGGAGCCCAAGGTAGGAACTCAGAGCACAAACCATAAGGCAGGAGCTGAAGCACAGGCCATGGAAGAACACTGCTTACTGACATGCTCCGCCTGCTTCTTATACAGTACAGGATCACCTGCCCAGGGGTGGCACCACTCATAGAGGGCTGGACTCTCATCGTTCAACAATCAAGAAGATACCCCACAGACATGGCCACAGGCCAGTCCAATGGAGGCAATTCCCCAGCTGAGGCTCCCTCAACCCAGGTGTGTCAGGTTGCCAACTAAAGCTATCCAGCACAGAAGGGAGGTCAAAGGATAACTTGCAGGAGTCAGCTCTCTACTTCCTGCATGTGAGTTCTGGAAATTGAACTCAAATTGTCAGGCTTGGTGGTGACTTTACCCCATGAGCCATCTCACCGGCCTCCCAAAGACTTTACTCTTACTTGTTCTAATGGTACCAAGATTTACTTGAACTAACTGTGCCATCCAAGTATTTGTGTGTATTCACTGCCCTGTGGCCATCTCTTTCTCTACCAGAGAAATATTTTCCTTCCTCT
The DNA here is from genome assembly GCA_035773235.1 of Eospalax fontanierii. Lineage (NCBI taxonomy): Eukaryota > Metazoa > Chordata > Mammalia > Rodentia > Spalacidae > Eospalax > Eospalax fontanierii. Next base: position 15,178,746 of record CM069540.1, on the reverse strand, counting down.
TTGTTACAAGAATCTTTGAATTAGCCAGGTGTGGTAGCACATATTTGTAATCCCAGCATTTGGGAATCCAAGGCAGGAGAGTCCTGTATTCAAGACCAGCTTAGGCTACACAGTGAGACCTCTCAAAATAACTAAATATAGGAACTGGGAGGTGGCTCTGGTTAAGAGTGCTCTCTTTTCTTCTAGAGAGCCCAAGTTCCAGTCTCACTGCCCATGTCAAACAGTTTACAACCGCCTGTGACTAGCGCAAGGGGCATGATGGCAGCTCTGGTTCCTGAGAGCACCTCTACTCGTGTGTGTGTACCCACATCAGACACACACACACAATTAAAAATAACAAAATTCATCTTTTTTTTTTTCTTTAAATCTTTTTGAGACAAGGTCTCCCTATAGCTCCAGCCGATCTGGAACTCACTTATGGAGACCAGGTTGGCCTTGAACTCACAGAGATCTACCTGCCTCTGCCTCCCGAGCACTGGGATTAAAGGCATGCACCCAGCCACAAAATGAACCTTTTAAAAATAAATAAAAACTTAAAAGTTGAACTGACTTCTTCTTCCTTTGGCCATTAACCACCAGAACCACCGAGTTAATCGTTTGGAGTTAAGGCCATCTCAACAATAGCTAGCCTAGGTCAGAGTGCTAAATCATCACCAAAGGGAACAGTAGTTTTCTTAGTTCATCCTTTGATGATTGTTGTCATGAGCCTTGCTGATCTTTTCAGTGCTCCTTCTGTAAATCCAGCTCCTAGTACTGGCCAGTAGTATGACTAGATCTGGTAGGTCAGCCAGGGTTGACAGCTATGGCTCAAGGGTTGGGGCTGAAATTCTTTAATCCTCATATCTCCATTTGCTTTGCCACAGGGAATGCCTGGAAGCTATCTTGTAATAATCAGGACTACATAAGAATGAGCTCAAGTCCATCAGCCTTCTACAGAAAATGGCCACTTTTTGTTGTTGTTCAGAGCCTTGTTTGAAGGCTCCAGGTGTAGCTTAGTGGTAGAATTTTTGCATAGCACGTGTAGGGCCCTATGTTCAACCCTTAGCACCACAATAAACAAAATTAAGATGGAGTTTTTCTTTGGCTTGCCTTTTATATACTGGCTTTAAAGTACAGTAGGTTTAGAGAAAAAAAGAAAAAGAATAAAAAAGAGCAGTTAAAAGGACAAAATGTTAAAGCCACACAAAGAAAATCTTAAGATCAGTCACACTTCCCAAGGTTATCCTGCTTCTTTCCAAAACAGACCTGGGCTGACCACATTCTAGATTATACAACTTAAACAGATATGCTTCAAAAGAGCTAAGAATTACTATCAACCCTAATTACATTTTTTTTTTGAGACAATGTATCACACTGTAGCCCAAGTTGGCCTCAAATTCACATCAGTGCTGGGGTTATAGGCATGAATGAGCCATCAAACCCATCTTATCAACCCTAATTTGCTGTTTTTAATTTCTGAAATTTATTGTGTGTGCATACGAGCACAGAAGTTAGAAGTTGTGGAGTCAGTGCTTGTCTTTCCACTTTTACTTGGGTTCCAGAAATCAAACTTGGGTGGCCAGACCGTGTAGCAAGCTCTTGATGGCCCTATGTTTTATTAAAATTTTTTATAACTTTATTAGTGTGTATGTGAGAGAGAGCAAGAGCGTGTGCACATGTGTGTTGGGAGTAGTGCACATGCTACAGTGTACATGTACAGGTCAAGGGATGACCTTGTGGAATAGGGTCTCCTACCTTTACATGGATCCCAAGATCAAACTCAAGTCACCAGGCTTGGAAGCACTTTCACCCACTAAGCCATCTTGTGTCCCTCCCTCCCTCGTTTTAAAATGCTTACTGAATTATCATTATAAAATAGCTGTACTCAAGAATGCTGAGCCAGAAAAAATATAATCTAGACATACAGCTCCAAGTAAACGTCCTCTGGCAAGAACAGTCCTTGGCTCTCACATATCCCCTCTGGGCTTACCGGATTTGAGGTGACAGACTTCACCTTGGACTGCGGCACTCGAGGTAGGACCAAAGGATGAGGTTCATTTAGCACATAGGGACTTGTCGAATCCAGTCTCATGATTTCAACATTACTCTCATCGTCTGAGCAAAGGAACAGAGTCTGTTACCCATAAATAGCTTCCAACCTCCAGAAACAGTACTGTGTGACGAGTCCCTGACAGTAATCTCAGGCAAAGCTTCACTCATCTTTGCAGCCAATTTCATACCACCTGTGTGGTTCCAAAACCTCTCCCATTACAGTTTAGTTTATAGTGGTATCCAGGCCGAAGAGGCTGGTGGTATCCAGCAGAAGGAAAAGCAGAGGTCTATGACAGAACCTTGGAATGAATGGAAATGTTTTACATTAGTGCTGTTCAATGTGGTGGTCAGAGGCCAGATGTCACTATAGCACATTTTCTATTGTAACCCAGAAACTGGATTTTTAAAAAGTTAAATAGCCACATACTGCTAGTGACTATAGTCCTGGAAGTGTAACGCTAGGACTACCTTCAAAGCATTAATCCTGACCTCACTTCCCACAGAAAGCTACTGCCACTAGAAACCACTTAAAAAAAAAAAAAAAATCACATGATCTATAAGGAAACCAGGTACCTTGATTTTTTTTTTTTTTTTTTTTTTCCTTTTGGTCTTCTTGAGACAAGGTCACCTGTAGCCCTAGCTGGCCTGAAACTCACTATGTAGACCAGGTTGTCCTTGAACTAGTAGAGATCCACCTGCCTCTGCACCCGAGTGCTAGAACTAAAGGAGTGTGCACACCATGCCTGGTTTTTGAAAAGGAGCAAGCAGCAGTAATGGAGTCAGTTCTACGATGACAGAAACTGGGATGAGCAGGTGCAGAAAGGGAAAAAAATTTTTAAATATAGTAACTTTGAAAATATGAATAAAAACAACCACACAGATTTTAAAAAGAATGCAATAAAACCTCAAAACTCCCTAAATGAAAATTTAAACTTCAGCAGAAAGTTAAAGTAGAAATAGTGAACTGAGAGGGGAAATCTGAAGAAATTATCCCAAACTCAAGGAAACAGGAGAGAAAATATGAACTGAACACCAAAAAAGGTGTATTTCCCTGTGCATAAATTATACTTTAATTAAAAAATGAATATAAATAAAAGCACAAATCCCTTTAACATATAAACAATAATTGAAACTTGAAGACAGTGTTGACTAGACGGTGCACAAAGGAACTCATGTCCTGGTAGTGGGCATATAAACTGGTACCATGTCCTGGTAGTGGGCATATAAACTGGTACCATGTCCTGGTAGTGGGCATATAAACTGGTACCATGTCCTGGTAGTGGGCATATAAACTGGTACCATGTCCTGGTAGTGGGCATATAAACTGGTACCATGTCCTGGTAGTGGGCATATAAACTGGTACCATGTCCTGGTAGTGGGCATATAAACTGGTACCATGTCCTGGTAGTGGGCATATAAACTGGTACCATGTCCTGGTAGTGGGCATATAAACTGGTACCATTACTTTGGGTAATTTGGTGTTTTCTAGTGAATTCTGACCTAACAGTTTCACTCCTTGGTACAAAACAGGGAGAAACATTCAAAATGTTCACAGTATTGTTGGTCAGAAATGTCAAATTTGAAACCGGTGATAAGGAGAAAATACTGAGAATAGTCAGAGGCATGGTTGTTTACACCTTTATTCCCAGCAGAGACAGGTGGACCTCTGAGTTTGAGGCCAGCCTGGTCTATATAATGAGTTACAGCCTAGCCAGGGCTATATAGTAAGACCCTATCTCAAAAAAAAAAAAAAAAAAACAAAAACAGAGGGGTTTAGAGAAATGGCTCAGTGGTTAAGAGCACTGGTTGCTCGTAGAGAGGACTCGAGTTCGATTTCCAGCACCTATGTGGAAGCTAATAACTGTCCATAACTGTAGCTCTGACACCCCCTTCTGACTTTTGCAGGCAGTGAGTGAAACAGGTACACTTACATACATGCAGGCAATACACTCATACATATAAAATAAAAATGATAAAAACAGAAACAAAAAACCAGAACAGCCAGAGATGAAAAACATTCACAGGAACAAGATGACATCAAGCTTCTTGTAAGAAATAATTCAAAGTAGAAGACGACAGAGAACATCTTTAAAGTACTGCAGGGTAAGGGCTGGAGGGATGGCTCAACAGTTAAAAGCACTGGCTGTTCTTGCGGAAGATCTGGGTTTGAATCCCAGCACTCACATAGCAGCTAACAATCATCCTTATGTCCAGTCCCAGGGGATGTGATATCTTTTTTTGATCACTACCATGGTCATACACAAAAAACATAAATAATAAAATATTTAAAAAATTACATTGTGAAAATGAAAGCAAGATAAAAAAGTTTCATATCTACAAAAAGAAATAATCACTACCAGATATGTGTACAAAGACCACTAAAAGACATTCTTCAGGTGAGAATTTTTGTTATTTTATGTGTATGAGTGTGTTGCCTGCATGTAGGTAGGTGCACTCATGTCGTGCAGTGCCCATGGAGGTCAGAATTGGGTGTCGGATTCCTCTGGAACTGGAGTTATGGATGGCTGTTGGCCGCCATCCATATCCTATTGTGTAAATTGTTTGGCATGTGTGTATGTACCACATGTGTACAGTGCCAGAAGAGGGTGTTGGAACTGGAGTAACAAATGATTGTTGGCTGCTATGTGGGTGTTGGGAACTGACCTTGGGGCCTGTGCAAGAGCACCCAGTGCTCTCAATCACTAAGAGCCTCTGCAGTGCCCAGATTAAAGAGTTGTTTTTTTTTTTTTTTCCTTATTTTTTTTAAATTTTATATGTATGAATCTTTTGCCTGCATGGATGTAAGTGCACTACATACGTGTAATGTTTTTAGAAGCCAGAAGGCATAGGATCCTCTGGGTCCTTTGGAAGAGCATCCAGTGTTCTTATCTGCTGAGCCATCTCTTCAGCCCCCAGACTGAAGGTTTTGTAAGTTTGTTGTAATGAGGTAAGACTTGTGAACAACTTAAAACTGCACAATTCACCAGTTTTCAGCACACAATGTTGTGCAATCATCACCAATGTTATCTCAGAAAATTCCCATCACTCTATAAAGAAACCAACTCTCTTCTTCTTCCATTCCCTGGCAACCACTAAATAACTTTGTGTCTCTGATATGGGTATTATGTGAATTAAGTTATAAATAATATGTGGCCTTCTGTGTCTGTCTCCTTTTACTTAGCATTTTCAAGGTTTGTCCATGTTGTATTGTAGTATGTTTCAGTACTTAATTCTTTTTTATGGATGAATAATATTCCACTGCATGGGGTATTAGTCTGACAGGGCTGCTTTAATAAAATGAGTCTGGATGGCTTACACAGTAGATATTTTCTCACAGTCCTGGGGTCCAAGATCAAGTTGCCATCAGGGCTGGGCTCTTGTAAGGCTTCTCTTTCTGGCTTGTGGATGGCCTCCTCCTTGCTGTGTCCTCATATGGACTCTTCTGTGCATGTGTGGAGAGAGAGAGAAAGAGAGAGAGCTCTGGTGTCTCTTCCTCTTCTAGGGACAGCAGTCCTACTATTTAGGGTGCTACCCCATGGCCTCACTTAACCTTAATTACCTCCCTAAATGCCCTGTCTTTAAATAAAGGCACACTGAAGGTTAGGGCTTCAGCACATGAATTTTAGGGGGCACACAGTTCAGTCCATAATGTGTGGATATATCAAAATTTTGTTTATTCATCAGATGATGACATTTGTGTTTTCACTTTGGGGCTATATTTTAACAATGTTGTGAACATTCATGTGCAAGTTTTTGTGTAAACAATGTTTTCAGTTCTCTTACTAATATATTTTGGAGTGGAATTTCTGGGTCATGTGGTAATTTTATGCTTAACATTCAAATTTTGAAAATAGATTATTTTTATTTTATGTGTGTATGTATGTTAAGTGCACCTGGGTCATGCACTGCCCACAGAGAACAGAAGAGATCCACTGGAACTGTAGATATGGATGATTGATACTCACCATATGGGTGCTCAGATTTGAACCCAGGTCTTTTGCAAAAGCATTCAATGCCCTCGATCGCTGAGTCATAGCCCATGTTTAACAGTTTAAAGGACTTGCCAAACTCTTTCCCCAAGAGCTGCATATTCTACATTCTCACCAACAATTTATGAGGTTTCCAGTTCCTACAAACCCTCAACATTTGTTTGCTCTTTGAAAAACAGAACTTTCTGGGGCCGGAGAGATGGTTCGGAGATTAAGAGCATTGGTTATTACTGCAGAGGACTTGGGTTCAGTTCCAGCAGCTAACATTTGTAATCCTAGTTCCAGAGGATCCTGTTAGTACTACACATACATGGTACACTTAGATAAGAGCAATGTGTATGAACCAAAACACTCATTATACATAAAAAATGAAAATAAGAAAAAAAAATTTTGCTCAAACTTACAGCAATGGTAACAGCATGCAAAAGACCCATGCAAACTCAGTAAGACAAAAACCAGCCAGCGTTGAACTGGAGAAATGGGCAGGAGGCCACAACTTTGGCAAGGGACTATTGGCAGCTGATCACTGCTGGGTGAGGGCAGAGTTGATCTTCTGTAAGGTAGTGATGCTAGATAGGCTAAACAGACTCCAGCAGATGAATTCACCCCAAGGGATATCTGAGTATACAAACTTGACTCAATGGACCATAACATATGTGACAAAATGTATGAATTCCTGTGGCTGGGATATGCTAGATTCAGATAGGGAGGGTGGGGAACTAAATACGATTAAGATATATTGTATGAAATTCCCAAAAATTCAATAAAAATATATTTAAATAAAAAAATAAAAATAAAAATCTCATAAAGTAATTAAGGGGTTGGGGAGATGGCTCAATGATTAAGAGCAGTGGCTGTTCTTGCAGAGGACTAGATTCAATTCCCAGAACCCACATGTCAGTTAACAGTCTGTAACTTCAGTTCCAGGGGATCCAATGCCCTCTTCTGACCTCCCCCAGCATTCATGACACAGGTTACATTCATGTGGGCAATACGCTCATATATAAAATAAAATAAAATGAAATGAAATTAATAGAATTTGGCTGGACATTGTGATATGTGCCTTTCATCCCAGCACTCAGTATGTGGAGGCAGGCAAATCTCTTGAGTTCAAGGCCAAGCTCAGACTAGTCTATATAGGAGTTATAGGTCAGTCAGGTCTACAATGTGAGACTGTGTCAAAAAAGAATTTACTAATACATTAAGAACTATACATAGATGTATAACACACACACCCTACTAGGCAGGAAGTGGCATTCACTGTGGTTTTTATTTGTGTTCTTCTAATGATTGATATACAATTTTCATGTCATTTCTGATCATTTAAAGATCTTCTTTGGAGAAATGCATGTTGAAGGCATCTGCCCATTAAATTTATTAGATTTTTAAAATTTATGTGTATGAGTGTTACTGCACCCCTGTTTTGCAATGCCTGTGGAGGCCAGAAGAGGGCATCAGATCTCTTGGAACTGGAGTTACAGACAGTTGTTAGCTGCCATGATGGTGCAGGGTATTGAACCTGGGTCCTCTAGAACCAGATACTTTTAACTGCTGAGCCACTAATTGGGTTGTCATTTTACAACTAAGTTATAGTTCTTTATCTACTCTGAATACCAGACCCTTATCAGGTATGTGATTTATAAATAGTTTCTCTTGTTTGTAATTTGTCTTTCACAATCATGATAATAAAACCTTTTGATACAAAGGTTTTAATGTTGACAAAATCCAGCCTACTTTTTGTTACTTCTGGTGTCCTGTCTAAGGATTCATTGTTAAATTCAGTTATTCCCAGGTTTCCTTCTGAGATTTTTTTGTAATTCTTATTCAAATTTAGTTTTGGGCCCATTTTAAAAGAAAGAAATGGCTTTTTATATAAAATATTTCTGTGTTTATTGTATGTGTGAACATTCCAAGGCATGCACACGGAGGTCAGAAGACAACCTGTGGGAGTCAGTTGTCTAACTCTCTAATTCCATTCTTTTCTATGTGGCTCTCTATTTGTTCCAGCAGCATTTATTGAAAAGATGTCACGTCCACTGAATAATCTTGGTACCCTTGTTGAAAATCAGTTGGCTGTAGATATGTAGGTTTATTTGAGGTTTGTTTGTCCCTATGCTAGTTTAAAAAAAATTATGGGTATGAGCATTTTGCCTGCTTGCATGTAAGATCATCACATGCATGCAATGCCTTTGGAAGGCACAAGAGGGTGTGGATCCCCTAAAACTGAAGTTAAGGATGGTTGTTAACCACCAAGTGGGTGCTGGGAATCAAACCAGGTCTTCTGCAAGAGCAGCCAGTGCTCTTAATTGCTGAGCCATCTCTCCAGCCTGCTTTAAAGATTTTTAAGTTAGGAAGTGAGTCTTCTGACTGTTCTTTTTCATTACTGTATTTTATTTTTTAGCTATTTAGGGCCCCTAATAGCTTGTATTTCTAGATCAATTTCTGAATCAGTGTGCTTATTTCTGCACAAAGTGCAGCTGATTATGGAACATATGGGAATGGAGGCAGAGAAAATACTAATATATCCTTCAACTCTCACCAGAAAAACTTCTTCATACAATAGAGTGGGATGTACACAGAAGGCCACAACTGGCCAAGTTTTAGAGAATAAGAGACTGTAGAGTACCTGTCCCTGAATGGGACTCCTCTATTAAACCTCACCCACCCATGGCTCAGGGACCATTGAAGAAGAGGGGGCAGAAAGGCTGTAAGAGCCAGGGTTGGTGCACGAACATAAGGAAACAGGGTTTGTTTTCAGGCCTCTGGGAACTTGCTCATATGAACTTGTTCCAGTGGTGACAGCATGAACAAGACCCCTGCCAACTCAGTTAGACAAAAACCTAGCACAGAACTGGGGAAATGGGCAGCAGGCCCCAACCTCAGCTGAGAGACCATTGGCAACTGATTACTTCAGCGTGACAGAGAGTAGATCTTCTCTAAAGAACTGACTCTAGATACGCTTACTGGAATCTAGTGGAAAACTTGCACCAAGGGACATCTGGTTTCAAATGTTTGACCAAATATAGGACTTAACATATATGAGAGAATGAATGAAATCTGGTGGGGGTCATGGGTGGGGGAGGGATTCTAAATTTGATTAAGGTCTACTATATGAAATGCACAAAAATCCAATAAAAAATATACATTAAGAATTTCATGTCCTAACAGGAACAGGATAGAGGATTTAAGTTATAGATGGGAAATTATACAGGTAAAATCCCCAGATTTCTAGAGAGTAGAAAATATGTCTGTCATAATTTTTTTTTTTTTAATTCAAATGGTACCTTTGCTATTCTAGAATTTTTTTTTTTTTTTTGGTCTTTTTGAAACAGGGTATCCCTGTAGCCCCAGTTGGTCTGGAACTTGCTATGTAGACCAAGGTAGCCTTGAACTCACAGAGATCCACCTGCCTCAGCTGGGATTAAAGGCTTGTACCACCACGTCCAGCAAAATATATATTTAAACTTGCTGTACAGGTTTATTTAAGCACACTGTAAGATAAAATGTATTCACCTCCTTTAAAACAACTGTCAAAAAGAATAATGCTATTTATCTGTTGAAATCTTCAATAAAATCTTAATTACATGAAAACTAATAAAATCTGACATTTAAAAAAAGTACAGCTGAGTTTGTTTGCTATTATTATTATTGGTGTTGAAGATCAGACTCAGGACTCTGCATATACCATATAAGCACTCTACCACTGGCCATATCCCTACCCCAGCCCAGGCACCTGGAATTTTGATAGAGACTGCCCTGATGTACTTAAGCAGTATTGCCATCTTCATTAACAGTAGTATTACCTTCCAATCCAGAAATACACTCTCTTCTTTAGGTCTTATGTAATTTGTTCATATAGTGTTTTTTAGTTTTTCAATGCAGAACTCTTACATCTCCACAGTTCAACTTATTCCTAAGTATCTTACTCTTTTTGATATTACTATAAATTAATTGCTTCTTAATTATAATTCTGATTGGCTGGCTTTGAAAAATAAAGCTGCATGAAAATGGGCTGCAAGGACCTGAATCCTTCTGAGAACACTCAAAAGGAGAAGTAGATCCCTAGTAGTGGAGCCTCCATATCAGAATCCAGCACTGGCAATACCTTGATCTGTCCTGTGAAACACTGAACAGAGGACTAAGTTGTTCCAGGACTCCTGACCCACAAATGTATGAGATAGTATGTATTATTTAAAATGTGAGGTCTGTGGTAATTTATTGAGGAGCACAGAAAAGCATATAAATAACCTGTAACAAAATAACAAAATATTTATCCAACAATATAACCCAGTCATTCTAGTGCTTGGAATCTGCCTAGGAGAAACAGAAACATATACCCCTGGGTCCCTTGTACACTAATGCTCACACAAGCTTTGTATGGCATAGCCTAAAGCTGAAAGCATTTCCAACGTCCACAGATATTCAAACTGATAAGCTGTGGTACCATGAAATAATACTGTGTAATAAAAGGAATTACTTATTTACAAAATGAAATGGATAAATCTCAAAAATCATTATGCTGAACTGAAAGCACTTGGGTGACACGCTTTGTTACTACAGAACAGCTAGCCTTTTGTAGCTGGTTGTGTGAATGGAATTCTATGGGAACATTCTTTGTATGGCTTCTTTCAGCATAATGATCTTTTGGGTATGGTGGGGGACATATTACTACTGCAGGAGGGATTGATTACAGGGCATGAACTTCGTGGGGGATGATGGGTATGTCCACTATATTGACTGTGGTGATGGTTTCATGGGTACAGAACATTGCCATATTGTACACTTTAAATCTATAAAGTTTATTGTATGTCAAAGACTCTTCAATATGACAGCTTGAGAAGTACAAGCCCACTCTACATGGTTTTCTTCACGATCATCATGTTGCCGAAGAAAGTACAAGCGCTATCTGATTATCAAAGACTAGGTCCTCCACCCTGTCTCAAATACTGACTAAATTATCTGCTAGTTTCTATAAGATATGCCAATCTTAATCAGACTGTGATATAATATATATATATATATATATATATATATATATATATATATATTTGATCTAACACAACTCTTAATACCCTTGGAATCTTCAAAGCAACAATATCTCTTTTTTTCTTTCCTTTTTGAGACAGGGTCTCCCTGTAGCCCCAGCTGGTTTGGAGTTCACTGTGTAGACCACATGTAGGCTGGCCTTGATCTTACAGAGATCCACCTGCCTCTGGGATTAAAAGTGTGCCACACTTTCCTCTGGCGTGCTGATGACTGGTGGTTGGGAGAATCTGAAAGGTTTCAGGGTGGAGGGAGGGTCTAATTGCCAGGGGAACCAACCATGTAATCTGAAGGTTTGGAACTATTTTATTTACTTATTGTGTTTTCATTTTAACTGTATGTGTATGCATGTATTGTGTGTATGTATGTGAGTGCACCGGTGTCATGTGATGCCTGTAGAGGTTGGAGGACACTGGATCCCCTGGAACTGGAGTTACAGACAACTGTTAGCCACCATGTAGGTGCTGGATTCGAACCTGGGTCTTCTGTAAAACAGTCAGTAGTCTTAACCACTGAACCATCTCTTTAGACCCTGGAACTATTTTTTCTTAAATATACCTTATTAGAATTGCTTTCTTTAAGAAATAACATGATTACATTAAAAAACTTTCCATAGGTTGGAGAATTTGGGAAGGGGAACAGAGGGCAAACTCACATTACAGAACAGCGACAGCTTTCACACGACTGCTGAAGCTGGCAGTACAGTTCTGTCAGTAAATACTTATAGTTCAGAACTTTTACATTTATTTTTATTTTATAAGTATTTTGCCTGCATGTATGTAAGTGCACCTGTGTCTTCAGTGCTGGCAGAGGCCAGAAGAGAACACCGGATCACCTGGAACTGGAGTTATGGATGGTTGTGAGGGACCTTGTGGTGCTGGAAACTGAACTCAGGTCCTCTGCAAGAGCAGCCGGTACTCTTAACTGTGGACTTATCTCTCCAGACCCTAGACTGGAACTTTTAACACCACTGCCCTGACCTCTGTGATGAGAGTAGCTGAAGGTTGAGTTGGTAATCAGCATCCGGTTATTTAGTTAATCATGCTTATGCAATGAGGCAGCTATAAAGCCTGGTTCGGAAGCACTTCCAGACTGTCGAGAGCTCAAAGTGCTAGAGGATGCAGTGTGTGCAGATGAGTGGTCCGCGCCCTTCCATTCCCACACTTTCCCCTGTGTACCTCTCTTTTTCTTTCATTTTAAATTTTTATTTGTATTTTGTGTATATGAACTTTTTGCCTACATGCAGATAAATGTATCACGTGTGCAGTCCCGGCAGAGGCCAGAAGAGGGTGGCAGATACTCTTGAAACTGGAGCTGTGGACCATGGTTACCTGCCATGTGGGCTCTGGGAACTAAACCTGGGTCCTCTGCAAGAACAGCCAGAGTTCTCAACCATTGAGCCATCTTTCTAGCCCCCTGTGCATCTCATAATTGGGCTGTTCATCTATGTCCTTTATAGATTTTCCCCAAGTTCTGTGAATCCTTCTAGCAATTTAATCAAACCTGAGAAAGTGGTCCCATTAATTCCAACTTTTAGCTACTCAGAAGCACAGGTCACAATATGAGGCTTGAAAGTGTCTTGTGAGATGTGAAGTGGGATAGGCCTGTGGGACTGAGCCCTTAACTTGTGAGATCTATATCCCAAGTAGCGTTAGAATGAATTACAAAGACATGCACTTGGCATCTGACGGAGAATCTAGGAAGTGTGCGTGGGAAAATCTTCTGATATCTAATGTCAGAAGTGCTGTGGTGTGAGAAAATGGAGGAAAACACTCTGGCTTTTAACGTCTTTCATACCAAGGGACTGTACTAATGAAGAATACAACCTTGACTGATGAGGGCCAGGCCTAATGGCACAGGCCCATAATAGCAGCTACTTAAGAAGCTGAGGCAAGAAGGCCTGCCTGTATAACTCAGTGAGACCTGTACCAATGTGAAAAAATAAAGGCTGAGATGTAACTCAGTGACTGAGTGTCTGCCTAAGTTGTACAAGGTCCTGAGTTTGACCCCAGCATCACAGACACACAGACACACACACACACACACACACACACACAGATTGACTGGGGTTTGTAGATCATAAATAATTATTTTTTCCAAGGGTTTCACAAAGATCCTTACCAGAAGCAAAGCCCTCCCAGTGACTACGTGTCAACTGCTCCATACAGCCCACAACCTTGCTCCATACGTTGTCAAACACATAAGCAAGGACATCCTCTTTCATGCAGTAAAATGGAGCAATGGGAGGGTACCCTAATTTCTGTTTCTCTGTAGCTGCTTCTGATTTGTTTCCATGAAATCCCTCTTCCCTGGAATAGAAGCAAGAGGAAAAGATTTCATGATTATTCTTCACTGAGTTCTGTCACTGCCCTGTGTACTTAGAAATGTGACTGGTGCCCCCTCTACACTCCTTGCCTAGTGTATGTAGCACAGGACAGAGCTGCCTTGTGAAATAAAGCATTTCTCAACAGATGAGACTGGCTTCCTCTTTTATCCGCTCTGCCCTAATGTTCTGCAAAAATGGAAGTGAGCTGAATACACAGAGAGTCCTCTGAGATTCTTCAGAGACTGTAACTCAGAAACTGCCAATCTGCTTCTCTAAAAGGAATAGAGGGGTTAGGAGCGTCTACCACAGGCTACTATAAAGTAAGGCAGTCAATTCTCCAGGTTAAGGAGAACATCTCTAGGTTACCCTGAGGAAGGAGAAGGTCTCAACAATTAAACAGGAAACTAGGAAGGAAAGAAAAGTGCAAAGAGGCTTTCTTAGGGCAACTGCAGACTCTTAGCTTTCCAAATGAAGACCTAGACTGGCATTAGTGAGGGTGTAAGCGCATCAGAATGACAGTACTGGACTGTATTTACACTTATATTAAAAATATTTTGCTGATTATTTTTATTTTATGCATATGAGTGTATTGCCTGCATGTACATAAATGAACCCATGTCATATAATGCACACGGAGGTCAGAACAGGCACTGGATCCCCTGGAAATGGAATCACGGACCGTTTAGCCTCATGGGGGTGCTCTAAAAGAGCAGCCTATGCTCTTAACTGCTGGGCCATCTCTCCAGCCCCTTCTTTTTCTCTTTCCAACTAAAACATTTTTGAGGTGGACTCTTGCTGTGTAGCACTGTCTGCCTAGAAGCCACTTTGTAGATTAGGCTAGCCTCAAACTAGATTTGCAAATGCTAAGTCCTGGGAATACAGACATGTACCATGAGGTTCAGCTTAAATTTGTATTTCTCTTAGAATAACATACACATGTGGTAAAAGAATTTCAAATTATGTAACAGACATATGGTGAGAAAGAAACCTTCAGCTCTGTTTCCAGTCCCTATCACCAGAAACAACTATTATAGACTCTTCCAGAGAAATAACTGCATTACGTACCACACTACACCCTGTTCTTTATAAATAATGGAACTCTGATCTCTATCAGTCCATATTAACCTGTCTCTTGGAAAACAGCTACGTATTCTAGCAGTTGTACCATAGATGTCTAACTAGCTAGTCTTTTGTTCTTTTGGGGTGTACTATAATGTTATTAACAACTTTCAAGAGTGATTTTTATCTGTAGACTAAACTTTTACAAATAGAATTAGTGAGTTGAAGGGCATTTGCTTTGCAATTTGTAAGGTAAGGTTCATCCATCCTCTAAGGAGGTCCTGTGATCCAATGCTGAAAGGATATGCTTGTTTACCCATTCAAGGAATTAGCATACGATCTCCATGGAATCCAGTTCCAGGGGATCCAATGCCTGTTCTGACCTCTGTGGGCACTGTATGATTTGGGTTCACTGTATCTCATTATAGGTTTTTCGTTTTGTTTTTTGGTCTGGGATGGAACTTGCTATGCAAACCAGGTTGGCCTCCATCTAACAGAAATCTACCTTCCTCTGCCTCCCAACTGCTGTGATTAAAGGCATGCACCACCACACCCAGCTCTCACTATAGTTTTAATTTTATCTCTAATGCAACAAAGTTGAATTTCATTATTCAAAGTTGAATTTATTTCATTAAAATATTTTTCTCCTTCTAAGAATACATGATTTAATCTGTCAAATGTAAATTTTCACATGTAAAATTTAATTTTTGTAAGAAGAATGTATCAGGATATTATTTTTCCCCCTGATGATTTTTCTATGCATAACAAAGTCACTTGCTCAAGTGACTACACATACTGATTGCCTGCAGGCATTTTCAGTTATTTTGTGACTTTGCATACTTTAGTTAGGAACATTTTTCTGCAATACAAGGATTTCAGCCCAGGGTCTCAGGCATGCTGGACAAGTGTTCTGCCATTAAGTTATAGCTCCAGCCTGCTTTTTACTTTTTATTTTGAGGCCATCTCACTACTTTATAGCCCAGGCTGGCTTTGAAATTGTGACTCTCCTGCTTCAGCCCCTGAACAGCTACAGTTATAAGCCTATGCCAGTAGGCCCAGCTTTAGTCAGAAAGATTCTAAAAGGCCAACTACTTACTATGTCACTTTGAAATGGCAAAACTTACTCCATTTTGTTCTAGGTGATTTTTGCATCACCCTGTGTGTCTGCCTAGCCCTGCCCCTGTGCTAACTACAGTCCACCAGGCAGAACCATCAAGGCTGCACCTGTAAACTCAGGGGGTACATTGTTTCTACAGTACTGGGAAACATACAAATAGCCAGGTAGCACATCTCTCCCAACATCTCCATGGAGTCCATGTTTAGAAACTTGTTTTTCCTAATTGAAACTTTTTGTTAACTAAAAACTTATTTTGTTAACTGACCTGCCCCTGGTCTGGTATAACTATGGTGATCTGATTATGTAACTATGGTTATTGGTCTTACACTTGGCAGGATGCGATTATAGTTTTAAGTTTTACTGCTCTGTTTTGGTTTTTTTTCCAGTCCACCTGGAACTCATTATGTAGACCAGGCTGGCCTCTATCTTGCAGAGATATGCCTGGGATTAAAGGCATTATAAACTCTGCCCTGCTTCTCTTCTGGGTTCAGTGTTCTTTTGGGCGTTACCTGCTCTCTGACCTCCAGCTAATGAAGGATTCCTAATTCGACCATCACTGTGTGGAATTCTACTGTACCTCACACTTTATAAGATATTATGGTAGTATCTCTAGCAGTTGCCTTTTAAAAAAATATTACCCATGTTATCTGAAAATTCATTTGGGTTTATTATCAGAAAAAGGGAAAGGGACTTGGGGAACACCTTTCAGTCATTTGAATCACATTTGAAATTAGTTCAGTCAACTTCATTTTCCATAGCCTTAAACCAAAGTAGACATTTGATTTGAGAAAAAAACAAAAGACAGAAACAAGATGATGAAGCCTAGGAAAGGGGGGTCTCTAGAAAACCAAAAGAACATACTCACGTTCCTCTTACACCGTGAGCTAGCTCAGGGTGTTATATACAGTAACCTGTGTATGTGTACTGGCTGCAGGGCTGGGTGTACAAGAAGAACTAGACCCAATCGCACAGCCTAAAAATGAAACTCGTACTTCCACATGTGTTGTGGTTATAGGTTCTGGAACTTTTTTTTTTTTTTTTAAACAACAGGAGGGTATTACCCATTAGTTCATTTGGCTTTGTAGGTGGGGTATGTGTGGCCATGCTGTGGAGTGCATGTGGAGGTTAGAGAGCAATGCTAGGTCAGTCCTCTCCTTCCACCTGGCTTGAGACAGGTTTCTCTTATTGTTCACTGATACATGTGCCATGCTTACTGGCCCAAGAGCTTCAGATTATCTTGTCCTTGCCTTCCACGTCTGCATAGGAGTTTGGGACTACAGATACCTATGCTACATTTAGCTTTTATGTGGGTTCTAGGGATCCAAACTGAAGTTGTCAACCTTTACCCACTCAGCCATCTCCCCAACCCTGTTTATTTTTGAGACAGGGTCTCATGTAGCCCAGAATGGCCTTGAAATTGCTATGTGGCTGAGAATGACCTTCTGAGATCATCACCCCCTGAGAGCTAGAATCACAGTCATGTGCCATCACCTCCAGTTTATGCAGTGCTGGGGACTGAACTCAGGGCCTGGGGTATGCTAGGCAAACATTCTACTAACTGAGTATTATCCCCAGCAATTATGGAACTTTTAAAGGCTTAGAAGAAGAGTTCTAAGTTTCAGAAAGGTAGCATGGAATATAACAAGAGCACTGGATTTAGACTCGGATGAATAGGCTTTGGTTTTAACTTGACCTAAGACAAATCACATAACCACTCTCACTTATCCCACTCAGAAAGTGGCACCTGTGTCACAGCACTACTGTCAGGATACAAATACACATAAAAGAGCATTATTAATTATAAAGTCTGTATCATACATGAGGTTCATATAAACTTCATGGATCTTATAAATGTAATTATATAAACAAAGTTCACACTCTTTAACTCTCTTTGAAAAAGTTATGGAGTTTCCACTGGTGATAATATATAAAAGCATAAGAACAAATATGTAGAGAAAAAAGCTATCTTTTAAAATCTCTGATCTCAGGAAGAGGCAAAAGGTAAAGAGAAAAGGTCACCAGGAAGCCGAGTGCGTGGAAGAGCACTTACGATCATGATCACTTATGATCACAGTGGGGAAAGTAGATTTTGATACACAAAACAGGAGAGTAAAAGGCTTGTAAAACAATACTTACACATCTGTGTGGTCAAAAGCTAGGTATTCCTCTATTATTCCTTCTGAGAAGATTATATAGTCTGCTTCGTCTCCTTCCATAGCAGACAAGCCAGGAGATTTGACAGTGGAAGACGCTTTGTAAGCATAGGAAGATGAAAAATGTAACTTCTTCCCCCTAATACCAAATCTCAAAGAGGGAAGAAAAGGGCAGTATTAATTACATATTAATATAAAGTTATTATATAACAAACAATATGACCTTTGGCTCACACCCTCCTTGTCCTGGAAATGCTTTCCTGCATTCATTTTTCACTGGGGGATGGAACTCAGTACCTTGGCCTTTTAGGTAAATATCACTGAGCATTTCTCAGTCCTATTCTATTTAGGAGCACTGCACACTACTAATCATGCCTTGCTGTCTTATACAAGTTCCAGAAACAGCTATACATATAAAAACACGTTTTTAAAAACAAGATTTATGTTCATAAATATATCTTTTTAGAATTTTAATTTACATGTATGTATGTCTGCGTCTGTGTGACACATGTGTATGGGTGACTATGGAAGCCAGAAGAGGGTGTGAGATCCCCTGGAACTGGAGTTACAGGCAGTTGTAAACTGTCTGAAGTGAGTGCTGGGAGCTAAACTTGGGTCCTATGGAAGAAAAGCAAGAGTTCTGAACCAGTGAGCCATCTTCCCAGGCCCCCTAATTATGTGTTTGTTTCAACAGCCCCATCACTGCTCAAAATGCATGCTCCTAAAGGGGCAGAGATTTTATTAATATTTAAATTTCTTTGTGGATAGACCATTCTTTTCAGAAAGTTTTCGTGGAGAAAGTCAGTCAAATATGGACAATAAATTTTTAAAAATCATTTTTATCTTAACCAAATATTAAATATAATTAGTTAACGCTTTGTTTCATTCCTCTTTGTGCCTTAAGCATGTTTTTTATTTTTACTTTAAAAAATATTTTATAATTTTATGTATATATTGCCTGCATGTATTTATGCAAGCGCACCCATGTTGCACAATGCGTGAGGAGTCAGAAGAGGAAATTGGATCCCCTGGAACTGGAGTTATAGGCAGTTGTTAGCTGCCATGTGGGTGCTGAGAACCAAATTCAGGTCCTTTGCAAGAGCAACCAGTGCTATTAACCACAGAGCCATCTTTCCAGCCCATATGCTCTTTTTAAATAGCAAAAAATAATAGACTTATGGCATTTTCAACAAGGCTGATGGGAAATCTTTTGAAAAACATTTTGGAATTGTGTATTAGAAGCCTTAAAATAAATATATCCTTTGATTCAGTGGTTTCATACAGTAGTTCCATAGGGATATGAACTATATGAGAACTATATGATCACTGCAAAGGCAGGGGACACTGTAGCTCAGCGGTAGAATACATGCTTAGTATGCTTGAGGCCCTGGTTCAATTCCCAGCCCACACCCCTGAAAAGATTTTTATCACAGAATTATATATAATTGCCAAAATTAGTTTTTCAAAACAGAGGACTGGGGATGAGTTGCTTAAATAATGGTATATTCACTGGAAACTTTATGAGATCATTAAGTCATTGTTGGGAAAAATGAAAGACGTCTACAATAAAATGTTAGGTACAAAAAGATTACAAAATGTGTATGGGAACTTCATGAAAACTACATACATATGCATCAGAGAATGCCAGTTCCCCATCAATATCCATTCTGCCCTTCTTTCTCTAGTAAAATTATTCCTATTCCACTGAGGCAGGGAATACAGCCTCAAAGACTACATTGCCCAGTCCTCTGCAGCCAGAAACAGTCAGTGAGATATGAACAGAATTATGTGGGACTCTGGAAGGGCTGTTTAAATGGAATTGGCTTGTCTATAAAGGAAGCCCTTCGTAATTCTCCTTTCATTCCTTTCTGCTTGGAAAGCTGTGTCATGTTTGGATTCTGTCAGACATCTCGGACTGTGAAGAGTACTTGAGGTAGCATATTGTGGGCTAGGACGGTGTTGTGGGAAGACGAAAGGCGTCTAGGCACCTGAAAGCACTGTGCCAACTCAACACTATCTTCAGATTGCTTTTCTCCAAACTTCGTTTACATAATACTAAATAAACTTCTCATTTAAGTCATTAAATAGAGTATAAGGATCACAGGAAATGACTTACAATCTGGTAAGGACAAACTCTGAAGTACTTTATGTTTCAACTTGGCTTACAGACAGCAATGGAGAATAATCAAAGTTTTAGACAAGCAGAATGATTGCTGGGCATGGTAGTGCATGCCTAGAATCCTGCACACAGGAGGCTGAGTCAGATGTAACTTAGGCCAAGGCCAGCCCGGGATACATGGGGAAATTTGGTTTCAAAACAGCCAAATACCCTTCACCTGCCAAAAAAAGAGGAAGAATGACAAGATCCTCACATTAGAGTGTCACCTTGGTGGCAGCAATGAAAAGATAATGTGGTTTGGCTACTACAAAAGATGGAACAAGAACTAGTAAGCTGACAGTCAGTAGCAAGGTATTGCCATTATTTTTTCTTATATTTCATTTATTTCTATTTTATGTGTATGCGTGTATTGCCTGAATGTGTGTAAGTACACCTGTCTAGTGCAATGCCTGTGGAGGTCAGAAGAGGGCATCGGATACCCTGGAAGTGGAGCTACAGATGGTTGTTAGCTACTGTGTGGGTGCTGGGAACTGAACCCAGGTCCTCTGCAAGAACAACCAGTGCTCTTAACTGCTGAGTCATCTCTCCAGCCCAGGTTAAGTTTCTGTTCTAAAATTCTAAAACAAAAACAATGGTCAGCAAATTTACCAAATATCACATGTTGAAAGGGACTGTCCTTATTTTGAGACTATGTACTTCAGGCTCCTTTTTAAAAAAATAGTGAAATAGTGGGGAGCCATGCACAGTGGCAGCCTGTAAAGACAGTACAGGAAGGCTGACGTTGGAGATTACGGATTCAAGGTCAGCTTGGGAGCCACAGTGAGACCCTATTTCAAAAGAAAAAAAAAATGGTGGGGATAATTTCTTTTTCCCTGTAATCCTTGTGTGTGCATGTGTGCATGGAGCAGGCCAACGGCCAATCAGTAAGACTCAACAGTCCTGAGATCTACCTGTCTTTGTTTCCCATCCAGGGCTCAGATGAAGGCATTCACCACTGCACCTAACTTTTCGTATGTGTGCTGGGGTCTGAATTCAAGTCCTCATGCTTGTACAGCAAGGATTTTATAATACTCTGAGCCACCTCCCCAACCCTGTATTCTTTTATTAAGGAATCAACAGTGATCTCCCCTATAATATGTTGTAACAAGTAACATTGGTAGTAATAATCTGGTAGTAATAAGTAAATTAACATATCTGAATTCACATCTATTTCTTATAAGAGAAAGTACCCTTGGTACTTTATTCTTCTCCCTCTGACGCAGAAACGACTGGACTGGATTCCTTGTTTAAACCTTGAAAACCTCTCCTGTCTTCTCTTCCTATCATTTCAACTACTTTAGATACTTCACATGACTGGAAGCATAAGATGCTTTCTTTTCTGCAAAGTTTTAAAAAATTAATTTATTTTTACTTTATGTGTATGAATCCTGTGCCTGCATGCATGCAGGGACACTATGCACATATAATGCCTTCAGAGGCCAGAAGAGGGTGTCAGAACCCCTGGAACTGGTTTTTAGCTACTATGTGGTTTCTGGGAATCAAGCTCAGGTCCTCTGCAAGAGCCGTCAGTGCTCTTAACTGCTCAGCCATCTCAAAAAGATCCCCCCCCCGGCAAAAACCCCAAAACCAAACCCTAAAAAACAACACCCCCCCACAAAAAAAAAACAGACACGAAATGAGGATTGTTGAGAAGGACCCAGCAGGAGAGGGAAGAGAATGGGAGAGTAACAGGTGATGAAAACAACTAAAAATTATGTTCATTTGTGGACTAGACAGAGAACAGATAAAATACATGTACCATGAACAGATATTTGGGTTGCTTGTAGTTCTTGGCTTTTCTGAATGACGATGCAATGAACATGGATATGCAAATGTGTGAGACCTTCCTTTGGGGGAGTCTTTTTGAAACAGGGTCTCCCTGTAGTTCCAACTATCCTGGAACTCACTATGTAGACCAGGCTGATCTCCATGCCTCTGCCTCTCTAGTGCTGGGATTAAAGGCTTGCACACCATGCCTGGTGACATTTAATTTTTTTTTCTACATTTATTTTTATTCTGTGTGTTGCCTTCATGTATTTTTAAAAAACATTTTATTTTTTACTTTAAACTTTATGTGTGTTATGCCTGCATGTATGTAAGTGCCCTGTGTCATGCACTGTCCATGGAGGTCAGAAGAGGGCGTCAGATCCTCTGAAACTGAAGTTACAAATGGCTGTTAGCTGCCACATGGTTGCTGGGATTTGAACCTGGGTCTTCTGTAAGAGCAGCCAGTGCTCTTAACTGCTCTCTCCAGTTCCTTTTACTTATGTTTATTTTATGTACGTGAATATATTCCTGAATGTATGTAAGTGCATCCATGTTGTGCAATGCTCATGGGGGTCATAAGAGGGCACTGGATTGCCTCAAACTGGAGTTATGGATGGTTGTTAGCTGTCACGTGGGTGCTAGGAACTGAACCAGAGTCCTCTGCAAAAGCAGTCACTGCTTTTAACCACTGAGCCATCTCTCCAGCCCCTTGCCTTCATGTATGTAAGTGAACTATGTAGACGGTTGTTAGCTCCCATGTGGGTGCTGGGAACTGAACCCAGATAAGTCTACAACAGCTAGTGCTCTTAACCAGCCCTCAGTTTTGGATATATACTGGAGGGGTTTCTGATTCATATGGTATCTGCATTTTAATTTCTGAGGACTCTCCATACCACTTTCTGTAATGACTATACCACTTATACTCCTACCGTGAATGATTCAACGTTTGCAATTTCTCTGCATCCTTACCCACACATATTTTCTATTTCTTTGGTAATAGCCTTCCTAATAAAATTGTGATGCTGCCTAGCTTTGATCTGCATTTCTTGATGATAGTAATGTTGAACATCTTTTCACATACATGATGGCTGTTAACCTTTAGAGAACTGGTTTTGTTTTATTTTTGTTTTTGTTTTTTTGAGACAGGCTCTTCCTGTCATTCCAGCTGGTCTGGAAATCACTATGTAGATCAGGCAGATGTTTGCTGGGATTAAAGGCATGTGCCACCACACCTGGTTAGAAAACTATTTAAATCCTCTATTTGTGGTGGGTTATTTTGTTGCTGAATTGTAGAAATTTCTTACACATTCTGGATATTAAATTCTTATTAGACAAATGATCTGCAAATAATATTTTCCCCTATACATTCTTTTTCATTTTTCTTTTCTTTTCTTTTTTTTTGAGACATGGTCTTCCTGTAGCCCAAGCTGGCCTGGAACTTGCTATATAGAGACCATGCTGGTCTCCATGACACAGAGATCTATCTGCTACTGTGTCCTGAGTGCTAGGGTTAAAGGTGTGAACCACTATGCTCAGCTTCTCTTTTCAGTGTTTGATCACTTCTTTGTACACAGGAATTTGCCTATTTTTGCTTTATCCTATGATATTCCATCCATGAATTCATTGTAAACTCAGTGTCTGGGAGCTTTTCCCTGTTTTACTAGTTTTATTTTTGTACAGTATACAGATAAGGGCTGATTTCATTGTTTAGGATGTGGACATCTAGTTTTCCCACAACCTTTTGTTGAAAAGACTGACCTTTCCTGACTGTACAGTCTGCCAAGATCATTTAGCCATACACGAAAGGGGTTATTTCTCAGATCTGTGTTCTTTTGTAATTTTTAGGGAGATGTGCTTATAGTATATACTTAACCGATACTACAGTTAATTTTCTGTTGAGATAGTATTTAAAAGTATAGACATGGCTCATAAGCTAACCTGACACAGAAGAATGCAGTGTTTTTCAAATGGATGTAGCCTCAGACTCATTTTTCAGGATCCTTTCTTTGACCTCTCCTTATATATCTTGCCAACAACTTCTAAAGTTCTAACTTCCTGGGATCTCATTTTGACCTAGGTACTAGTTGAGAAGCAACTCTTTGCAAGCAGAATCTCAATTTTTACACTAGTCTGTTTTTGTGTGTGTGCTTTGCTATCATGTAAATATGTCGTGCTTTTATTTAGTTAAAAAAAGAAAGTTGAATGTTAATGGTGTCCAGGCATCGATCGTGCTAGGTGTCAGACCTAGAAAAGAAAGATCATTATCGTGTTGCTTATTGATTGGCTTCCTTCCAGCCTAAGAATCTCCCAGAACAGAACTTAATCAGTCCCTAGTTCAGTGTGCTGAAGTTATGCTCAAGACAGCTGGCATTGGAAGGATCTGATCTTACTGAGTAAGAGACAAGAAAGTGACTAAAGATAAAAACAGAGACACAGGCAGGGTCAGCTTATAATTTTAGATTTTATTTTAAAGTCAATTGGAAGCTACTGGAAGTTTTTGATGTAATGTGGCAAAAACTGATATAATTTTTGGAGTGTTAGTGGTTCATAATTTTATTTTATAGCAACCTGATATATTAAACTAAACAGTATATTCATGGCCTATTTCCCTTATATAATACCGTTTACAACACAAAGTGGTAAGCCAGCAGCACTGCCCAACACACTCTCACTACCCTGTTCTTTACTGCTGTCATCCTCTCAAAAGAATCAATACTTGCATATTAGGATCCCAAATAAGAATAAAATACTTACATAGTAGAATCTCTCTCTTGTGACAAGGCTATTTCATGTGAAGCTGAAACAGCAGAAGGAGATCTAGGATACAACCCATATCCTTCACTTGGAGTGATTATCTGCTGACCCAGAATCCTTCAAAATGAAGAAACAAACACAATTAAGTACCTTACTGGGCATGCATGCAAAATGTGGATGCTTTAGGAATAAATTTGATGTCTACAAAGATTCAGATACTGATTATGATTCCTGAGAAGAAATATGAATTCTTACTGTAGGTACATGCTCTTTACTAGAATGTAGATAGAAAAGATAAAATCATAGCTCAGAAGTTAAAAGGAAAATTCAAGGAAGAGTTGGGGATGTAGCCTAAAAGGAGGGCACTTGCATACTTTGGTTCAATCCCTAGCACTGCAAAAAATATGGACGAACCTTGCCAAACTAGTGAAAACTGAGTCATGGTCTTAAGAAAATGAAAATTTATGAAATTTAAGTATGTGTAGTAAGTGGTACTGTTTGGTTTCTCAGGCAACAGTCTGCGTCTCCTTTCCAGTATATGTGAGAATTTAATTATAGACAATGGTATAAACAAATACATTTTCTGATCATCTTGTTAAATTAAAGTTTTTGGACCACCCTTGGTACTCAGACTTCAGCTACTGGTGCAGAAGTAGTTCTCCTCAGCTAGGCATGGCGGTTCCCATCTGCAGTCCCAGGCAGGCCCTTGGAGGCAGGAGTTCAAGGTCATCCTCAGCTTACATAGAAATTTCCAGGTCAGCCTAGGCTATATGAAACCCTGACTCAATACACACACACAGGAACATTAAAAAAATAGTGTTGCTCAATTAGGACATGTTGGTGATTATGGAAAGTTCAAGAAAGTCCCACCAATCAGAGTTTTCTTTCAGTCGAGGCATTATACCACATATCCTATTTATACTCACTGAAATCATGATCATTAAAAAAATGCTCATGAAGATTTCAGAATTCCTCTTTTGGGGACAGGCACTATTTACATTTCCTCCTAGTCAACAGTAAGGCTTCTGTACCTGAGGTGAGGAAAGCTGGATGTCCACTGCTGGCACTCTTTCTGCAGACTCTCTGTATGCACACTCAGTTTCTGTTCATACAAGAGCTCATCAATGGCTGTGAACATGGCCTGGACTTTCTCAGTGGCATTTTGGTCAAGTTCCTAGAAGGAAATACCATTCCCAAAATATTTAGATGAGCTACTAGGAAAATGTTAGGTTGGTGAGATGACTGAGCGGATCAAAGCACTTGCTGTCAAGCCTGATGATCTGAGTTTGATACCTGGGACTCACATGGTAAAGGAGAAAACCAAGTCCCTTAAGTTGTCCTCTGACCTCTGCATTCACACCATGGCACTTATGTAAATCCACACATATATCCTCACACACAGAAACATACATGCAAAGAGAGAGAAAGAGACAGAAAGAAAGGATACTTCAATTTCTTAGCACTGCAAAATAAATCCAATCAGATTTTGCTTTGTTTAAAAGAGTTGATTCAAGATATTGTTTACATAAAAGAAAGATAAATTACAGAGCTTTCCTCTATCAAGGAATTTTCAGATGTTTTTATTTCTATTTGGAAGGAAAACTTAAATATCTATTTTTTTAAAAGTAGTATTTTCTTCATCATAGGCTATATTTATTGTGTATGAAATATGCCTGTCTAGAGAATACATACTCCAGGAAGGACTGCAAATTCCAATATTTTACACAGAGCAATGGTGACAGCATGCACAAGACCCACATTAGCTTCTTTGTTTTTTAAACCACTGAGCCACCTCTCCAGCCCCTTCCTTGGGGCTCTTGTACGTACTACTGTTTATCTGTCTTAAAAGCTCTTTTTCTTACTCTTCACATGATGAACTCTTTAATCCTAAAGCCTCACTGCTATCCTACCTGGTAACCAGTCTAGAGCGCACTCCCCTTATAATGTTCTACTTCAGCACCCTCCTACCTTCCTGAGAGCACTCAAGTCACTTCTGTATTTTATTTCCTTTTCTCTGTCTCCCTCATTAGACTACTGAACTGTGTAAGTCTCATCCTATACCCTCAGAGCTAACTATAGCAACAAGCAAATATGCTGAAAAATATTTCTTGAATAAAAACTGAAAACCCAAGCATTAAATAACAGGAAGCTCCTATTAGGGTATACTAATACCAAGAACTATTATGTATACTATTCAAGTTGACAGGTGTGGAGGTAATAAACATCTACATGAGACAATGGCAATAAATGACAACAGTAGACCATAAAATAGTATGCACCTACACAACTACATAAGGAAAATATACATACTTTTAAAATGACTGGAAAGGACCAGGCACAGTGACACATTATCTTAATCCCAGGAGACAGAGACAGGCAGGTCTTTGTGAGTTTTAGGCTAGCCAGGGCTACAAAATGAGACCCTGTCTCAAAAAAAAAAAAAAAAAGTAATATTAAGTGAAAAAACTAGAGCATAATGCTGATATATGTATGTATTCCATGATTATACCTATGCCAAATTGAAGATGGATTTTAAAAGATCCTGAAATAAGGGGCTACAGAGATAGCTCAGTGATTAAGGGCACTGGTTGCTCTTCTAGGGGACCTGGGTTTGATTCCTAGTACCCACAAAGCAGCTAACCATCCCCAACTCTAGTGTCAGGGGATCTGATGCTTTCTTCTGACTTCCTCAGGCATTGCATGACATGGGTGCACTTAACACACAGGCAATACACTCATACACATAAAATAAATATTTTTTACAAGATACAGAAATTCCTATTGTATCAAGGCAACAAAATTGTACATAAAACTTGTCTTTTAATTTTTCTTTCAAGATCATCAGTTCTCAAGATAATTTATAATGGAAGATAGCCAAAAACTACACAAGCAAAAATATTATTCTTGTTACCTAGTTAATGACAGAATATTTTTGCCAAAAATCCTCAGTCCTCTTTTCTAATATATAATAAAAAAAAAGTAAAAACAAAATTCAAACTTCATTATGCATACTTATTTTTTCCTTTTGGTTTTTGAGATAGGATCTTACTATGTAGCTATAGCTGGCCTGAAACTCAATATGTAGACCCGGCTCAGTTCAAACACAGAGATGTACCTGCTTCTGCCCCTTGAGTGCTGAGATTAAAGGTATGTGTCCATGCCCAACTGCATTCTGACTCTTAATCTAGTTGGTTTCACTTAACAGTTTATGATTACCCTTTTTTAGGTTGTAATGGCTTAATAATGCATTTTTAAAGATTTTAAACAACAAACTAACATGAGTGGTTTGGAGGGTCTGGTGAAGGAGCACAGCAAAGTAGATCCAGACAGTAGATGCAGACAACACTCAGACACTCAGCATCAGACAGTCAGCATCTGTTAGGCTCAACCACTACTCCCTGAAAACACAGTGAATACTGAAGAAACACAAAGACTGAAGCTTCTTTACAATTACTACGAAGTGTGGATTTAAGAATTAAAATGCGGGCTTAGGGAGCTGGCTCAGTGGGTGAAGTGCTTGCTGCTCAGGAATGAGGACCTGATTTCAGACTCTCAGCACTCATATAAAAGGCAGGCTTGGGGGTACGTACCTGTAATCCCAGGGCTGAATGGAGACAGGTGGATCCCAGTGGCTCACTGGCCGGCCAGCCAGTCTAGGGTCAATGAAAGACCCTGACTCAAGAAGGTGACAGGCTGCTCAGATGGTTCAGAAGGTAAATGCTGAAGCCTGACAACCAGACTTTGATCCCCACAACTCATGTAAAGGTAGGAGGAGAGAACCAAATCCACAAAGTTGTACTCTGACCTCCAAATATGTGCCCCTTCCTCATCATACATGTTCATGTGCTGCACATGCACTAAAATTTTTTGTGATTAAAAAATAAGGTAAAGTTGGGCATGGTGGCACACACCTTTAATCCCAGCACTTGGAATGCAGAGGTAGGAGATCATTGTGAGCTGGAGGCCAGCCTGGGACAGCTACATACCAAGACCATGTCCTAAAAAACAAACAAACAAATGATACGGTGGAAGAATACTAAATAAAGACACTGGGTGTTGTTTGACCTCCACATGAACATATGTGTACACACACATATACATATACACGCATAAGCACCAAGAATTAAAATGTAAACCAACAATGCAGGAGAGTGAAAGAATGAAACATACTGAAAATTCCTAGCTCTCAGAGGAGTCTCCTGAGAACTCCGAAGACTGATTAACATCAACTCACACCATATCCCCAGGAGAAGTCCGAGCTGCCTTCAGTGGAGATCCCTGTGCCTGCATAACTTGGAAAAGCAGACCTGGAATTCCCGGTGTCAGTTGATGTAAAAGGTGATTCTTGGGTGATATCAGACTCACTAAATGTACAATTTGGGAGGAAGAAAGAAAAGAAAAATTCTTATGTTTCCTCATGTTTCTGCAACAATAACTACTCAGCAACTTATCAGGTGGTAAGCATGTATAAAATATATCTGTAGAGGCAAAAACAAATACAGAACTTGAAGTTCAAGCACCATGGAACAGTTCTACCTTATTTCTATAGAACTGATGGGAGCAATACTAAATCTAGTCAGCTGTGATGATTTAGTATTTCTCCTATAACATACAGTCTTTGCAACGAATTTAATGATAATAGAACATCTCAACTTGGGTGATATGCTTAAAATTTATCAAGTACTTTTACAGATCTCAATCTCATTTAATCCTTGCTACTGTAACCTGGTAATTTAGGGTCCCATTAACTCATTTTAAAAAACAAAAGACTCTTGGGCTGGAGAGATGGCTCAGGGTTTAAGAGCACTGGCTGCTCTTGCAGAGGACCCAGGTTTGGTTCCCAGCATCCACACGGCAGCTAACAACCATCCTTAACTCCAGTTCCAGTGGATCTGATGCCCTCTTCTGATCTCTGCAAACACTGCATGACACAGTGTACTTACATACATACATGTAAGCAATATACTCACACATATAAAATAAAAATAATAAAATATTAACAAAACAAAACAAAGAATCTCAGTTTTAGTTCCAGGTGTTAAAACTAGGTTTTGACTTTACAGCCTTTCTGTAGCACACCATTGTCTCTCAGAACTCTCATTGAAGTGGGGGTCTCTTCAATCTATTTCTTACAACTACTGAAGTTATCATTCATTCAGTATTCACTGTAAGTCAAACATAAAGCTATACAGACTTCATCTCATATATATACACAAAACTATAGAAGGGATTTTAATAATGTCTTTTTTCTTGGTCAAACGAAGTAAAGATCTGTCAGGTTTATTGACTAGTTTTCAAAGTCCCAACTCATGACTATTTTTTTTTTTTCTATTTTATTAATTATGAAGTTATTCATTTGTCTGGGGTTATTCAGCTAATAAATGACAAGGAAAGGACTAAAATTAAAGATCAGAAATCCCTCGCAAGTGTAATTTAAGTACTTCACAATACAACTTCTGGAAGGTTATGAAATAAATGTGAAGTTGCTGCTAACGGTTATCCCAGAATGAAAATTAAATAACAGAGAAAACACCTGTGGGCTACTTTGTTTTTTTTTTTTTTTTTTTTCAGATGAGGTTTCACTATATTACCTAGGCTGGTCTCAAACTCCTGAGCTCCAGCAATTCTCCTGCTTTAGGCAATATTGTTTTGTTTCATGAGTAAAGGCTTGGTCCCAACAAATATGTTGCCATTCGCATGTGCAATACACAAAAAAGAACACTTTGTGTTATTACCTTTGAGAACTTGTGTCTTTCTCATGGCTGTCATTGGGAGAGGAAATGCCATCCAGTTGCTCTGGAAGGGGATGATGATTAAGAGCTTGCTTCGTTATTCCTTTCCTGTGAAAGATAAAACCAAGTTTTACCTTTGTAATTTCTCGGGAGCCATTTGCCTGCCTTGAACTATGCCCTAGTTTTGGGTTAGGCAGAAGTCAATCTCGTGCACAGAAGTGCTGTTGGAAGCAGGAGTTTTCATTATGCAAATGATTTACACCTAAGGAGAAGTTTATTTTGCACCCAAGACTGAGGTCACCTGAAGATCTTTGAAGGAAGCCAATCACATCCTAAGTTATTTTGCCTGTGTTAGTATTGTTTTTGAACATCTGACCCATTGTTTTGCTCACTTCACAGTATAAATAGGGGAGACTTAATAAAGGCAAGCTGCTTCAATGTGACTGACAGCCCTCCTGAGTCTGTCCCTTTATTTTCTCTCTCTCTCCATTTTTCTCATCCTCACTCCCCACTTCGGGTGCGGTTCGATTTCTGCTGGCAGGCTCCGGCAGTAATTCATACTTTCTACAAAGAAAGACTTTTTTTCATATTTATATATTTCATATGTATATACGTTTGCCTGCATGTATATGCACCATGTATATGCATTGGATCCCCTGACGTAAGTGCTGAGAACTGAACCCAGTGTTCTCCAAGAACTGCAAATGTTCTTAACACCTAGGCCATGTCTCTAGCTCATTTATTTCTCTGTGTGTACCCATACTATGGTGCACATGTGGAAGTCAGAGGAAAACTTTCAGAAGTTGGTTCTCCCTTCTACCATGTAGATTCCCTGATCCACATAATTAAAGGAGAAAGCCAATTCTTCCAAGTAGTCTTCTGACTTCTGTACGTGTCACAGAACACATACAATAAATATAACTTAAATTAAAAAAAAATAAAAGTGAACTTTAAAGTTAAGTCCAGCTCACTTCATTGGTAAATGACTATTTCTTTGCTTTGTTTCCGAAAGTGCTCATTTTTATTTTATTTGTATAGTGTCACGCCTACATGTAAGTGCACCTATGTTATACAGCGCCTGAGGAGGACTGAAGATGGCTGTCAGATCCCCTGGAACTGGAGTTACAGACAGTTGTTAGTTGCCATCTTGGATTCAAACCTGGGTCTTCTGCAAGACCAGTCAGTGTTCTTAACTGTTGAGCCATATTTCCAGTCCTACCTAAAGTGCCTATTGTTTGAATTGCTATTGGGTTGACAGCCCATTCCTTAATAGATAATATGTGTATGAAAGGCAAGGAGAGATTCTACTCTTTGTATGTCTCTTTTATCCCGTAAAGGTGGAAGGAGACAAATTATTAGCATTTACTGAAGTCCTACTATGTGTAACGCACACACACATCACATTTGGTAGTTTGCATAAAAACTACATGGCCAGAAAAGAGCCCATCCAAAAGTTCAGCTGCATCTTAAAATTATTACTATTAGCATATACAGTTAATATTTAGTAAGTGCATGACTGCTAAACTGAATAGCTTAATGAGGAGGAAAATTGGGATTTGACTTTTTTAAAGTTTGGGTCCAAATCTTAACACTATTGGCAAGATAATCTTAAAATGTTTAACATTCCTAATTTCACCTGAAAATCTGCAGCTAGTTATACCCATCTTACAAAGTTGCTAAAAGGATCAAGAAAGTGAAAGCCTTTTTAAAAGTGCAAAACACCAGTAAATGTAAGACAAGTTACGACATTTGCTAAAGGTACAAGATAGGTTCTTAAGTCACAAATGTTTGTTTTCTAGTCACAGAACAAAACTAATCCTTATTTGCAGGGCGTTTGGAGGCAGTATGCCTAATGGAGGAGGTACAAAATCAGTTTCTGATCTTTTTGCTGATAATATCCAGCAAACTAATGCATGCAAGAAACAGCTATGCATGGCGTTTGGTACCAGACGAGTTCAACTTTATGGTAGCATTCAGCTATTAATAACTTCTCCAGCTGTCAACAAACTTTGATAGTAAGGCCGAAGCACTACAAATGCTTCTGGAGGCCCACTCCCTAAAGTGTTAGAAACAGTCCCAAATGACAATCTTAGGACAGCATGGGTGCCACACGCCCAGCTGGCGTCCGAGGGACAAGAAGCAGCTTCCTCCAGAAAGAACCCTTTCTCTTCCTAGCTCGGGGGCAGAGGGTCAGGGAAGGTCCCCACAGCACCGCACCCGCCTCTGCCTCCCGCAGCCCGAGCTGGCCTGGCTGAGCAATGCACTCACAGCTCCACGCTCTTAGGCACGGCCTTCCGAGTGTATCTGGAGATCATCCTCCTTCTCCTCCGTGGCCGGAGCGGGCAAGCCAGGGTGGGGGCCTCGGGGCCTGGCCCTCCAGCCGGCTCCGGCCCGGCCCCCTCCCTCCAGCTACCTGCCCCGTCTCTGCCCGTCTCGCCCAGTCGCCTTGATTCCGGACCTCGCCCTCCCTGAGTTCCTACCCTATAGTCTTCCGACCTGTCTCCTTCCCCTCCAGAGCGGAAGTGACGGAGGAGCCCAGTACGGTCCAAATACTCATCCGGTGCTCAGTCGGACTAGTTTCCGGGGTTCCGGGCACTCACGGCTTCCGGACTGTCTCCCTGACCGGCTCAGGGAGCCGGCGGGCGCGGAGAGCTTGCGTGGGCCGGGCTTTGACGGTTGATGGTTGTGTCTGACCAAGTCTCTTAGAGGAAAAGACGGCTGAGGAAAATTGCCGGAGAGGATATAGACGCGTAAGAGGAGTCGCCTTACCTTTCCAGGTGGAGGAAGGGAGCCTAGTTTGATGAAAGAGCACTAGACCGCGTCAGGCCCTTGCTCCTGGGTGATTTCTTTCTGTGCTCCCAGGTTTGCCGTTTGTGTAGTGGAATGTCAACCGAATTGATCGATCTCAAGTCCAGCTCTGACACTAAATTCCACATCATGAGTTGTGCTTGGTTTTATGGGGTGGGTGGGTAAAATTATTATTGGACTCTCTGGGTTGAAACACGATGTTCTGGTTAGTGTGGTAGGTGGTCGCCCAGAAGATGCGGGTTTCTTAATAGTCCACTGCAAAGCCAAGTAAGCTTCAGAATCAGGTCACGGCATGCGGTGGCATCTGAAACCATAGCACGTTATTTAGAGACGAATTGGCAGCACACGAATGTTTTGCGATTTGAATTCCTCTGTTTCGTACGGTGTTTTTTTTGGTTTGGTTTTGGCATTTAAAAAAATATTTTTAATTTTATGTGGCCTGCATGTTTCTAAGTGCACTCGTGTCATGCAGTGCACGCAGAGACCAGAAAAGGGCGTCATCGGATCTCCCTGGAACTGCAGTCACTCTTCTTGAAATGTCAATTTCAGAGAGGAATGGAGGAAAATATGACACTTGCAATGGTGGAAGACCGTGTGGAGTACCGCCTGTTCCTGATACCAGACCACGCAGGCCCAGAAGAGCACAAAGAAGTTCTTCAGAAGTATATCGAGAGAATAATGACACATTTTGCACCTATACTGGTCCCCTATATCTGGCAGAATCAACCCTTCAATCTCAAATATAAACCTAGGAAAGGTAAAGTAGTCCACATTCATTCAGTGTTGCCTGAGAGAGGTTGATTTCTTCCACTTTTTAGAGTAGTGTTGTTTGCCTGTAGCCATTTAGCCCCTAAACTAAAGAAAATCATTAATAAGAACTTTCAAGAAGTCATTTCCCTAGGCATAGTGTGTACTAAATATTTTTAAGTTCATAGCTATTGTATTGAATATTAATTACTATGCCCTAATGCAAGTACTAATTTGCATGGGTTTGGCTTATCTTGCTTCTTTAATCTTAGCTCCTTTTTACTACTTGATGCTTATCTTGAAAATGCCTTTAATAGGTTGCCCTGTTTCCCACTGCTATTATGGTAAGAACCTAAGAGTGACTTTGCCTGGCTTATAAAGAAAAAAAATTGGGGTTCATGACTGTCAATTGCCACTCAGAAACATTTTAGGATTCCTTTACTGCTAGCTTAGGTTAGGGCTTTCAATCTGACCTTTAGCAAAATATAGTTATCTGTCCTATCATTTCCATCATTATGAAAACGAATAACATGTAGGTAGCCAAAGCTGTATTTGAACAGTGGCTTACATGGGGTCTATTTAAGATCAGGAGCCTGGCATTTTTTGATCCTGTCAATCTGGTACATAGTTTAGTGCTAATCTATTATCTCTGGCCAGCAAGTGCTAAGTATCCTCCTTGCTATTAATTTTATTGAACTTTTTCTAGCCCTGAGAATTGAACCCAGAGCCTTTTGCATACTGAGCATCTAGTCTGCAGCCAAGCTATATCCCCTAATTTTATTGAACTCTTAACTCTGTAGAATACATGGGATGTTTATTGGTAAGGAGACTGTCAAGTTACTGTGATACATTTAAAAATGAACCCCTTGGAGCTAGTGAGATGGCTGAGTGGTCAGGAGATTCTACTACTCCTGTAAAGTACTGGGGTTCCGTTGCCAGAACCCATGTTGGGCAGCTTATTGCTGCTTGTGACTATTAACTCCAGGGGACCCAAAACCTCAGCAGGCACCTGCACTCACATGCACATACCCTGCCCCAGACATACACATATAATTAAAAATAAAATAAATCTTTAAAAACACATAGAGTAAAATAAAATAAACCCCTTAGCCAGACATGGTGGCACATGTGTATAATCTCAGCACCCTGAAGGCTAAAGCAGGAGAATCACCAGGCCAGCCTGGGCTACATAGTAAGACCCTGTCTTCAAAGAAAAACAATCCACTGTTTATCCTTTAGAAAACCATGATTGTACTGTGTTTGTCATTTAATTTATCTAGTGGCATTGCTGTCTAGGTAGTTATCCAAGCTACTTAGTTATCATTTTAGAATCGCACTCAGCTTATCACTTCACCATGTTACAGTCAGGCACTAATCCTTGAGTGATCATTTCTAGAACAGGACCCCCTTCTGCGTCTGTTTGATTTCCATGTAGGTGCTTTTTATTCTTTTATCTGGAAAACTACAATAACCTCACACATAGTTTGTAGACTATAAGAATGGTTCAGCGTGCCTCTTTAGTTCACTCTGTTGGCAGTTACCATTCTAAAACACAGATTTGATTGTGTTATTCATTGATTGTAGATTAAAATTCTTCCACGACTTCCCATTGTTTCAAGAAGAGATTGAAGTTGAGGATTAATAGATAATGTATATAAAAATAGTATGCTAGTGGCTGAATTTGGTTAGCTTTTTATTACTGGCAAGAATACCTGAGAACATAAACTTAAAGGATTTATATTTTATTTTAATTTATTAATTAATTAATTTTTATTTTTTGTGTATGAGTGTCTCGCCTGCGTGTTTATAAGTGCACCATCTGCAATGCCTCCAGAGGCCAGAGAGGGCTATAGGCTCCCTAGAACTCGAGTTACAGTTGGTTGTGAGCTGGGAACTGAACCATGTGGATGTTGGGAACTGAACCTACATTTTCTGCAAGAGCTACCAGTGCTCTTAACCACTGAGTCATCTCTCCAATTCCTTATATTTTTAAATTAATTAAAGTAACTAATTTATTTTTGTTTTTTTTGAGACAGGGTCACCCTGTAGCCCAGCTGACCTGTATTTCACTCTATAGACCAGGCTGGAAGGCATGTGCCACCGCACTCAACTCATATTTTTTACTAAATGTTTTAATTTATTTTTTATTTTATTTTATATTTTGTTATTTATGGTTTTAGAGGTTTCAGTCTGTGATCAGTTGGCTCTGCTGTATACCTCAGGCTGGCCTCAAGCTCATGAGCCTTCTGCCTCCACTTCCTCGGTGCTGAGAATGTAAATGTATGCTACCATGCGTGGCTGTTAAGAGGTTTTTTGATCACTGATACAATCTCCTTTGCTGTATGCCGTGAGTGAAAGAAAACAGCCAGCTTGTAGTTTGAGTTCATCTCAGAGAAAATCAGCCTCAGAGAGATTTCACCCCCTGAGACCACCTGTAGGTAATGTTGACAAACTCAGCCTTTAATCCTTGTAACTAAGTTCCACAGGGATGTTCTTGGGTCTGACCAAATGGCTAGTTACAAGCAGGTGCCATGGGTTTAGCACTTCCCTGGTTCAAAGACCCTGCCTCCCCTTTTTGTGCCATCTTCCTAAAAGGCATACATCTTCCTGGTGGGCTTTGAAGGTTAGAGATAATGTCTTTCTGTTATTTACCACATTCCTGTATTCCTGAAACTCTGTATAAGTACCCCCTAACAACAATAAAGCGCGCGGCTTGAAGAGAGATTTCCCAAGCCATCATTTTGCGTGTTCTGTCTGTGTGTCTCCATTCATTCCAGGCTACTGGGAAAGTCTCAAGCTCACCGTTGAACCCCGCTGGCGGGACACTCCTTTCTGGTTCTAGATCTGTTCGTATTTTCTGCTTCATGATTATATTCGTTCGATTCCCTTGTGATCATTTCTGTGTCTGTAGAATGCTCTCAGCTGTTCTCCCTTGCTCTCTCATTTTAGTAGTCTTATTTAATCTTGTTAGTGGTCTGTCCATTTCGTTGACCTCTTCCCCCAAAAAGCAGCTCAGTTCTTTTATTTTGTTTTTCTCTGCTGTAGTTGTCATTGTTTTATTTCTTCTGCTAGATTAACATTTAGTTTGTTGTTCTTTTCCTGGTTTGTTGAGGTGTAAAATGAGCTGATTTGAAATCTTGTGTAACTGAAAACTGCAACTTTTCACTGGTTTTCTATGTGTTGTGCTTTCATTTTCATCCTCCTTTGTTTTCCTCTGACTCTTTTATTGTTGTTGTTAAACAGGATCTCTGTGTGCCACTCTGGCTGGTCCTGGAACTCCCTGTGTGGACCAGGCTGACCTTGAACTCACAGAGGTCCACCTGCCTCTGCCTCCTGAGTACGGGGATTAAAGGTGTGCGCCACCACAGCCGGCTTTGACTCTTGGTTATTTAAAAGTGTGTTATTTAATTTCCACATATTGTGTATGGTGCACTTGCTTGTAGTTTCTGTCCCCCCACAGAGAATCCTTACATTCCATAAGCCTTTGACCTGCTCCTTTTTTCTGGAAAGTCCACCTCTGTCACGTCTACAGGCATCATTCCCTGTAACAGTAAGGGAGGTGCTTCCTGTGCGTTCCCACAGCCTTTGGTTTAGGGCTCACCATCATCTTTTTATTTTATTTTATGTTTTTTATAGTTTGGCTCTGTTCTTTGTTTTAGACGTCAAATCCCTCAGGAATACACATGTCGTATCTTTTTCAGAATTGTAACCCATGCTCCCAGAACTGTACCTAGAGCACAGTCAGTAGCTAGTTCAGTACGATGAGTACGTGTATTTCGGTGTGCAGTGTCACACTGAGCCTGATTATATGATGACTTTAACCCTATTTTATAGGAGGTGTTCCTGCTCATATCTGTGGCATGACCAAGTTTGGAGACAATATTGAAGATGAATGGTTTATTGTGTATATGATAAAGGAGATTACAAAGGAATTTCCAGAGTTAGTAGCAAGGTATTGTTATTATTTTTTGTTATATTTTATTTATTTCTGTTTTATGTGTATGAGTGTTCTGCCTGAAGTGTACCACGCAGTGCCTAAAGAGGTCAGAAGAAGGTGTCAGATCCCCTGGAACTGGAGTTTTGGATGGCTGGAGAACTCAACTCACTAAAATCTGTTTATCTTCAGGTTTTCTACTTTTGAATTCTAATTATGCCTGGTGTGGTGACACATATAAGCTCAGGGAGTTAGTTTCAAGGCAGCATGGATTTCAAAAACTACAATAAATTCTAATTATGAAACAACAAACACGTGTAGTAAACAAAATTGTAGAAAGTGCAAAGGGCTGTGCTGCTCTGGTTTCCCAGAAGGAATCATGAAGGTTTCTTGTGGCTTAATTAAAAAAAAAAAAAAGCTTCCCTTGGTGGTGTGCACCATTATTCCCAGCACTTGGGAGGCGGAGGCAGGTGGATCTCCGTGAATTCCAGACCACTCTGGCCCACCTATCCAATTTCAGTCCAACCAGAGCTACATGGTGAGCCTCTGTCTCAAAAAAGTTTTATATATACACACATACATGCATTATCAATATATATACACATATATTCATAAATATTGGTACTTTAAATATTTATTTTCTTAATTCTAAAATATATACGGACATTTTTAACGGAACTTTAGTTACACTGGTTACCTATCATAGACAGTGACGATTGCATTGGCCATTTGCATGGGTTGGCAGGAGGCTATTCCACCAGTGACTCCAGGGGTTTCCATTGCAACATTTTTTTT
Organism: Eospalax fontanierii; assembly: GCA_035773235.1. NCBI lineage: Eukaryota > Metazoa > Chordata > Mammalia > Rodentia > Spalacidae > Eospalax > Eospalax fontanierii. The sequence continues at coordinate 15,140,333 of CM069540.1, read as the reverse complement.
TTTCCAGATTTAGCTCATTTTCAGTCTGAAGAATCCCCTTTTCTAATTAGCCACCCTGAAAGTGGTCTGATTTTTTTCGAATTTGATTCCACTTGCCAGTTTTTCTCTTTTAATCTGTTCTCTACATTTGCTAGGTGCTTTGTACTAAGGATTTAATCAAGAATACGCAGAATCTTTGTGTATACCAATCTTAGCCTGTTGTAGTCTCACTTAGAATCAATCCCGGTGCTCTTCAGCACACTTGTTCTGTCTGCTGGTGACAAGTCTCTGAGACATCAGTTTCACAGATTTCTGTAATATTTTTCTCTTTACTAGGCCATTGATACATTTTTTTGAGAAATCAGACATGAAAGAAATTTAAAGAGAAATCAGTATGGGAAACGAAATATGTAATGTTGCAATTATCTAATTGTGCCAGCAGAGGGCAGTAAAACAGTTGTTTTCGTTTTGTTTTGGTGTGTGGGTGTGTGTGTGTGTGTCTGTCCTGTCCTAGTTTTCCTTTGCAAGCCCACAAATCTTTCCCCAGAACAAAAGAGAAAGGGGTAAAAAGTTTGAAAGTTTTTCACTATTGAAATTGAAGACAAACATAAAAGTAGAAAGAACAAGCTGACATGTGCCCATCAACTAACCAGTCATGAACCTCCCCTCCCCACTCTGTCACCTGTGTACTCCTCCATCCTCCGGTACAGAGAGAGATTAATTTGAAGCAATTATCTAGTGCTGTGTCATTTAGCCCTTATGTAATTCAAGTTATAAATCTAATAGATAAAGACATTTTTAAAAATTTTCTTTTGAGAGGGAGCGTTGCTGTGTTGCTCAGACTGGTCTAGAACTCTTGGGATTAAGCCATCCTCCCACCTCAACCTTCCAGTAGCCTGGACTACAGTTTTTTATGCTGTGATCAGTTTGTGTATTTTCTGAACTTTATTTTACATTTATTTGGGTCTTTTGAGACTGGGTCTCCCTGCAGCCCCAGCTGGCCTGGAACTTACTGTGTAGACTTAATCTGGCCTCAAACTTTGAGATCCATCTGCCTCTGCTTTCTGGGTGCCTGGATTAAAGGTATGAGCCACTATACATGGCTCTTACATTTATTTTTAATTGACAAATAAAAATTACATACATCTACCATGTACAGCATGTTCTGAAATATGTTTACATCATGGAATGGTTAAATTGAGCTAATTTCAGTATACACTGCCACCCTATCAAGTGAATGTGCACATGGAGATGGACAGCCTCTGGTGTCTCAGTCCCAGATCCAAACAATACTTTCTAAATTGGGAGCTTTTTCCTACTTTTACCTGTCATTTCTTATGTACCTAGATTTTTCCAGAGCTCACTACGAGAAATAAGATGTGCCATTTTGCAGGTGTTTTTGCACCATGGGGAGCTGTGCATTATTCCAGTACCAAAGAAATCGGAAGCACCATTTTGCCTATTCTTTTAGAATCTTAGAGTACCTATACATTTCCTAGTTTTTTCTTTTTGGTCTTTTGAGACAGGGTCTCCCTGTCACCCAGCTGACCTGGAACTTGGTATGGAGAACTGGCTGGCCTCTGCCTCCTCAGTGCTGGGATCAAAGGCATGTGCACCATGCAGACTAGTATTTCCATATTTTTTTGTCTAATTTAATACTTTTATTTTTTTCTCCTTAACCTCTTTTCTTCTTCCTTACAATCTTAGAGTCTCTTTTAGGCTTTTTCTGTATTTTAGATTTTACTTTTTTTAAGAAAATATTTTATTTACTATTTTTGTTTTATGTGTATCACTGTATTGCCTGTATGTGTGTAAGTGCACCCATGTCATGCAGTGCCTGCATAGGTCAGAAGATGGTGTAGAATTCCCCTGGCCGTGTAGTTATGGAAGGTTGTTAGCCGGCCGCCATGTAGGTGCTGGGAACCAAACCCGGGTCCTTTGCAAGAGCAGCCAGTGCTTTTACCACGGAACCATTTCTCCAGCCCCTAGATTTTTCTATTTTATGACAACATATATATCATCCTCAAAAAATTTCCAAGATGAAGGGAAATATATTAGATTAAAGCTGTTTTATAACTAGTGAGTATGATCTTCTCCTTCATTAGGATTGAAGACAATGATGGTGAATTCTTGTTAATAGAAGCTGCTGACTTTCTCCCTAAATGGTTGGATCCTGATAATAGTGGCAATAGGGTAAGTATACCCCAGCTTAGAAAGTATCAAGATAAAAGCACGTTGTGTCATTTCTTATGTACCTAGATTTTTCCAGAGCTCACTACGAGAAATAAGATGTGCCATTTTGCAGGTGTTTTTGCACCATGGGGAGCTGTGCATTATTCCAGTACCAAAGAAATCGGAAGCAGCATCCTGGATACCCACTACAACCCCCACAATCCCACAAGCTTTGAGTATAATCTCAGCACACCACGAAGAAGTTTTAGCTTCAGAACCCGTGCGAGCTGCCATGAACAGGCGCATCAGAGGGTAAGGAAAGTAACAATGACATTGTTGAGGAGCCTGGGCTTTAGTGCACACGAGTCTTTCACTGAATGTAGAATGCCTTTCACCTAGATTAATGTGCCTCTTATTTTATTATCTCTTTTCATGAAATTAACAGGTTAAATTTATGGGGTTTAAAGGCAAGAAACTTATTTATTGAAATAGGGTCTTGCTACGTTGCCCATGCTGGCCTTGAACCTCTCGGCTTAAGCCATCCTCTCCCTCAGCCTCCTGAGTAGTATTACTCCAGCCTATTCTGCCTGGCTTAGATGTAGTTGTACTTCCTATTTTTCTAATTTGGAGCTTAGGAGATGGCTCTGTGGTCAAGAGCACTCACTAACAGAGGAACCAGGTTTGGTTTCCAGCACCCCCATGGCAGCTCACAACTGTCTGTAATTCTAGTTCCAAGGGATCTGATGCCTTCCTCTGGTTTCTACCGGCACAAGGCGCACATGCAGCGCAAGCAAATACTCATACCCATAAATAAATATTTTAACATATATTGTAACTTAACCACAGTATCTTTGCATTTATTTCCCTTAGGCATCATAGTAAACTATTTTCCTTGCCCTTGTATAAAAAATTTGAGATCTTAGGACTGGAGAGATGGCTCAATGCTTAAGAGCACTTCCTGTTCTCCGTGAGTTCTGATCCTGACACTCATCTCATCATCTCAGAAGGCGCACAACCTCATGTAACTGTAGCTTCAAGGGATCCAGCAGCCTCTGTCCTCCATGGGCCCTGCGCGCACCCACACACACAAACACACACACACACACACGCACATAAATGAAAATAAATCTTTTCAAAGATTCTAAAATAAAGGTCTTTAAAGGTGAAAGCATAAGGAAGTCAATGTGGTGTGCTTGGGTCTTGGTTTTGTTTCGGAGGGTCTGCAGCTTATGTATGATCCTGTGACTTGTGTGGGCCCCTCTAGGCTTCATTTAGAAGACAAGGAAGGATCCCAGCATGGTGGCATACACCTCTATTCCCAGCAGCCAGGAGACAGAGGCAGGGGGATCTCTGTAACTGTGAGGCCAGCCTGGTCTGCATAGCAAATTCCAGGTCAACCAGGGCTGCAGTGAGAACGGTCTCAAAAAAAAATGAAGAGAACTGGAGAAACAGCTCAGTGGTTAGGAACAGTGGCTGCTCTTTCAGAGGCCCCAGATTCTGTTCCCAGCACCCGCATGATGGCTAACAACTATCTGTGACTCCTGTTCTAGGGGGATCTGATGCTTTCTTCTGCCCTCTGTGGACACATGGTGCATTTACATACATGCAGACAAAGCATGCACACACATAAAATGTTTTAGAAAAAAATCAAGGAAGGTGCTAATATCATTTTAACTTAACCCATTTAACTTTAGATCTTAACAATGTCTAAAAAAAGTTAAGCTTTGTTTGAATATAATTCATATTATTTTTAGAATAAACTCTGATTTTTTTATAATAAACACTAAATAAAGAATGAACTTTGGGTATAATTTATACCACTTTTTAAGAATAAAATCAAAGTATAGTTTTTATTTTCCCCTTGACTTTTTAAATTTATTTTTATTTGTTCTTTCACAAGTTCACAGAATATATTTTGACCCTATTTCCTCACCTTACAACCTTTAGGCCCACACCCCCTCCTGCTGCCCGGCTCTAGGCCCACACCCCCTCTCACTTTTTTAGATTCATTGAATCCAATGGTATTTTTGTTTCATTTTTCATGATCATAATCCATTTTCTTTGTCTTAAAAAATTTATGTTTATTCTTCTGTGTATGAGGGAGATGCATGTGTGCTATAGCACATGTGTGGAGATCGGGGGACAACTTTCAATTTTCTTTTTTATAATTTTTATTTTGTGTGCATGAGTTTATTGCCTGCATGTGTGTGTCTGTTATGCAGTGGCTGCAAAGGTCAGAAGAGGGTTTCAGATCCCCTGGAACTGGAGTCATGGATGGTTGTTAGCTGCCATGTGGGTGCTAGGAATTGAACCTAGATCCTCTACAAGAGCAGTCAGTGCTCTTAACCACTAAGCCACCTCTCCAGTTGGACAACTTTCAATTTCCAAGAGTCACTGCTCTTCATCCACCTGTACTTGAGTTCCAGGGATTGAGCTCAGGTGATTATGCTTACTCGGCAAGTACTCTACCCACTGAGCCATCTCTCTGGCTCTTTTTGAACTTCCATTCGACTGTATCTTTGTCCTCTCTTCTTTCCTACAGTCTTAAAGTGTGTATACTATTTGTTTTACCCTTCCTGTCACTTTCTACTCATTCTTAAGGACAAGACAAAGTAAGATGTTAAAGGGGAAATGTGTGGTCTAAGAATTTTGGATACTTGCATATAAAACAAAAAGCAATTGTGCTACTTGTCTCAGGTACCCAGAAAAAATTAAAGGCTCTCTTCATCGAGCACACTGCTTCCTTCCCGCTGGCATTGTGGCAGTACTAAGGCAACGGCCCAGATTAGTGTCTGCAGCAGTCCAAGCCTTCTACCTACGGGACCCTATTGACCTGCGAGCCTGTCGTGTTTTCAAGACATTTTTGCCTGAAACACGAGTAATGACATCGGTGAGATATCATTCTTGATGACTTAATGTTGCTCATTATTTTAATTGTTCTTTAGAAGAAATTGGAGTGTTATGTTTTTTTTAATAGAAATTTAATGCACTTTTTGTTTTCTTTTCTCCACTGATTTTTAAGTTTTTAAGAAACTGGATAATGTTTTTAAGAGATCCAGCTCCTCATTTTATTTATTTTTTATACATTTATTTTTTTGTTTGTTTTGTGTGTAAATCTGTGTTTATCAGAGGATAACTTGTGGGAATCAGTTCTCTCCTTCTATAATGTGGGCCCCAGGGATTGAACTCAGGTTCTTAGGCTTGGCAGCAAGGGCCTTTCCAACCACTGAGCCGTCTTGCCAGCCCTCCACTCCTCATTTTGTAGCTTAATATTTCCACCTCTTCTGACCGTATTTTCCCTACTTCTGTAATTATTTCCTTCTTAACAAATAAAACGTTTCATCTCTTATGAATTATTTTCTCCCTCCCCCGTCCCAAATTGCCATAATGTGTTAGTAGTTCTACTATCGATGACTGAGAAGTAGGCAGTAGAGTCGATTTCGCAGTATGTGTGAGGTGAAGACCTTGGGTCTTCTTTCACTTCACCCATGAATGTGTAAATAGGAAGCTCTGTGTGACTTCTTGTTAGACTCAACTATGAAGTGATATTCAAAATTCAGTTTCAGGAAAAGACTCATGTATCTCGTGTCTCAATGCCCAGGTCACTTTTACTAAATGTCTGTACGCACAGCTCGTACAGCAGAGGTTTGTGCCGGACCGGCGGAGTGGATATGGGCTGCCACCTCCATCACATCCCCAGTACCGAGCCCATGAATTGGGCATGAAGTTGGTAATGTTGAACCAAAAAATTTCTTTCTTTCTTCTTTTTTTTTTTTTTAATGTGAAAACTTTAAGATATACAAAGGAATATCTTTGTGAACAAATAGACTTTGTGAACAGTCTATCGATAGAGATATAAATTGATTCAGTCCCTGTGGAAATCAAAGCAATTTCCATTAATATTTAAATTGCACAGATCATTTTTGCTTTTCATTTTCTCTTTAGAAATGTATTTTCCAAATACTGATACAGTGTAGGAAGTCTAGGAATCTACCTGGCTTATGAAAATGTCATAAAAAGTGTCATTTCAAATAAGAAATTATTCAGTAAATAGTGATCAGACCACTGTGAAGCCATCTGAAAATTAAAGTTGGTTCCTTCATACTTATATCAAATTCCATTTGGATTAAATAGTTAAATATAAAAATTGAAACTATAAAGTTAGAGAGAAAAGGAAAATTTTAAATGTGAATAGGAAAGGCCTTTTAAGCATGACTTGTAACAATAAACGATAAAAGAAAAGTGATGAATTTGATTATGTAAAAGCACAGTGTACACCTGTCACCGAACTAGAGCACAGGTATTAGAGCCAGCCTGGATGGCAAGAAAGCAAGACTCCATCTCAGAAAGAAAGAAGAGAGAGAGAGAGGGAGAGAGAGAGAAAGGAAGGAAGGGAGAGAGAAAGGAAGGAGGAGAAAGGAAAGGAGGGAGGAAAAAAGAAAGAAAGGAAAGAAATTGTACATGAAAAAGAAAATTTCTATGAAATCAAAAGATACCAAGAAACTTGGAGAAAGAATATGAGGTGTTCCTATAAGTCAGTCTAGAAAAGGATGGTAACTAATTTTAAAATGTTCAGCAGCTAAGGGGGCTAGAGAGATGGCTCAGTGGTTAAGAGCACTGACTGCTTTTGTAGAGGACCCAGGTTTGAATACCAGCACCCACATGGCGGCTAACAACTTTCCATAACTCCAGTTCCAAGGGATCTTCTGACCTCTGCAGGTACTTCACGACATGGGTGCACTTATATACATGAAGGCATAACACTCATACACATAAAATAAAAATAATAAATTAATGTTTTAAAATGTTCAGAAGCTGAGCCAATAGTTCAAGAAAAGAAAGTATAAATTAATTTTAATTTAAACATGAAAAATACTGTCCTTAGTTTTTAATAAATATAATAGTGATTTTCACCATTAGATTAGAAAGTATCAAAAGAAGTATAATAATATGTACTGGGTTCACATATCTATGTATATCTGTCTATATATATATATATAGAGAGAGAGACAGAGAGAGAGAGAAAGAGAAATATTCTTTTTATTTATTTTATGTGTATGACTATAGTGCCTGCATGTGTGTAAGCACACCCATATCATACAATGCCCACAGAGGTCAAAAGAGGGTGTCAGATCCCCTGGAAATGAAGTTAGAGATGGTTGTTAGCTGCCGTATGGGTGCTGAGAACCGAACCCAGGTCCTCCGTAAGAGTAGTCAGTGTTCACTGATGAGTCATCTCTCCAGCCCCCAAGAAAAAGATATTATTGAAGTTATTGCTACAAGTGCAAATTGGTTCAGTCCCTGTGGATCACAGTTTCCCGCTATCCACTGCACCAACCATTTTCCCTTATCATTTTCCCTTCTAGAAGTGGTCTCCCATGCATGTTTCGTGTGTGGAAGACACATAAGTGTACTCCAGACAGCATTGTCAGCAGTAGCAAAAGCTTAGAAACTGCCTAAATGCCAATAGTGGGAGACTGCTGTGGTAAATCACAGCCTCTTCATGAGGGAGTGGATGTTGGTGTGCGCTGTGAAAGGGTCTCCGCAGAACGCAGCTTAAGAACAGAGCAGACCAAGCACTGTTGCTGAGTGAGTCCCACACAGAGGCTGCTTGAGCGCATAGATTACTTCTGAAAGGAGATGCAGAAAGTTAATGATAGTCTCCTCCAGAGGGACCAAAGAGCTTCTAGAATGATTTGACCAGATTGTTGTCTTAGATCTTACTTTAAAATGAAATAATAAAATAAAATGAAGTTATAAGAATATAAAATAAAATTTATTATCTCCCTTTCTTATGTCTGAGATTATGCCTAACTTATGTGTTTTTAACTTTTTGTTACATTTAAAAAAATGTGATTTTGGAGAGGTATGGCCCCCAAGGTGCGCATGTGAAGGTCAGAGGACAATCCGGGGAGGTGGTTCTCTCCCTCCACCATATGGATTCCCAGGCATCTAACTCAAATCTTTAGGCATGCTGGCAGACCCTTTGCCAGCTGAACTATCTCACTGGCCCTTATTTTTTATTTAAAACATTTAAAATTTATTTTTATTGTATGTGTATGAATATTTTGCCTTCATGTATGTAAGTGTGCCTGTGTCATGCAACAGAGACCAGGTGTCAGATCCCTTAGAACTGGAGTTACAGATGGCTGATAACCACCATGTGGTGCTGGGAACTCCCTGGTCATTGCACACATGTGGTACACTTATATACAAGTAGGAAAAACAGTCGTATACATAGAATAAAAATAAAATTTTAATTAAAAACTTTTTCAAAAAAATACTATTTATTGTGTTTCTATGAGTGCTCTGGCAGGTATCGCTATGCTCCTGTAGAAATCAAAGGACAACTTTCAGGAATTAGTTCTTTCCTGTTGTGTAGGTCCTGCGGATTGAACTCAGGTTATAAGGCTTGGTGCAAGCAACTTTAACCTACTGAGCTATCTTGCCTACTCAGAAATAGATTATTATATTTCATAAAATTTAAAGTGCTATAAGTGTCCACATGCCCATGTGTCTAGTAACCTAGTTCTTGAGGTGTGGCTAAATGGAACCAAAGAAATTTAAGATGATACAGAGAAAGGAAGTGCAAAAGTAACTTAATGAAGGGACTGGAAAGATGGCTGAGCAGCTAAGAGCACTTACTGCTTTTCCAGAGGACCCAAGTTTGGTTCCCAACAACCACACTGGACAACTCACAACCACTTGACTCCAGGGGACCCAACGCCCAGCTCTAGCCTCCTCAGGCAATGTGCACATACCCACACCTGCACATAATTAAAAATAATAAAAATAAATATGTACATATTTTTTAAGTAACAGTAAAAATTCTCTCTTCTAGGCTCATGGATTTGAGATTTTATGTTCCAAATGTAGCCCACACTTTCCTGACTCTAGGAAATCCCTTGTGACTACCTCACCACTTTGGGCCAGTTTCCTTGAAAGTCTGAAAAGGAATGATTACTTTAAGGTAGGACTTGTGGTGTGTATTTTGTGTGTATGTGTGAGTGTGCTTCTGTGTGCTGTGCATATGCACACATGTGGAGACCAGAGGCTGATGCCTGGCGTCTTCCTCTGTCACGCTACGTCTTGTATTTTGAGACAGTGTCTCACTTAACCTGGAACTCTTCATTTGGCTAGACTGGCTGGACTTCCTGCACTGGGATTACAGGTAGACACCACCACGCCCGTTTTGTTTTTCACATGGATGCTCGCAGTCCACACTCAGATCCTCATGCTTACGTATCAGGCCTTTTAACCACTGAGCTGTCTCCTCATCCTTAGTAGTTTTTTGTTTATTTTGGGTTTTTGTTTGGGGGTTTTGTTTGTTTTTCTTGAAACAGGGTCTCACCATGTACACCAGGCTGGCTTTGAACTCAGAGATGTGCCTGTCTCTGCCTCCCAAGTGCTGGGATTGAAGGCATGTAGAACTACCCTCTCACTAAACACTTTGTAAAATTACCTTTATCTCTTTAGGTGAGGGAGGCATGTGCATACTGTGGCATATGGAGGTCAGAGGAGAACTTTTGATAGTCCATCATGTGGATCCCAAGAATCCACTCAGGTCATCAGGCTTGACAGCACATGTCTTTACCTCCTGCCATCTCACTGGCCCAATATTAGAGAATACTAAAACTATCAAGTGATAAAATGTATTATTTATAGCTGAAAAACTACTTGCAAACACTGATGAAGCAAAGATAAAGACACCAAATAGGAATATTAGCAAAAACATGGATTTAAAAAATTATAAGCCAAGGCCAGGGGTGGTGTTGCTCACCTATAATTCTAGCACACAGGAGGCAGAGGCAGGCAGATTTCTATGAATTCCAGGCTACATAGTGAGTTTCAGGTCAGCCAGGGCTACATAGTGAAACCCTGCCTTTAAAAAAAATTACAAGTAAGGTATAGGGTACATATTTATAATTTCTGCATTCAGGAGGTGGAGGCATGAGGATTACTGCAAGTTCAAGGCCACCCTGGGTAGCTTACCAAACCTTGTTTAAAATAATAATAAAATTGGCCTGGAAATGTAGCTCAGTAGTAGAGCACTTGTATAGCCTACAACACCTTAGAATTGACTCCTCATGATACAGAGAAGATTTGATAATGTACTCCAGAAATTACAGAAAGTTTCAGACTCAGAACCTTTACATTGAATAGTCTTTTATAAGGAAAAAACATCCAGGAAGTAGAAAAGTCTATCAGAATATTATGAGTATAAAGATTGTATAGCAGTGTGGAAAAGTATGTGATCTTGTATGTCTAAAAAGTGTAAAATATTGGCTATGAATACTACTGTAAATAAGTATGTATAAAGTAGATGTGAAAGTTACTTGTGGGATTATGCTACTTTGGGTTTTGTTTGGCAAACTTTTTGTATTTTGGTTTAGAAATTAATTGCTAATTAGTCAATTATATGTTAATAAATAAATAAATTGGTGGAAAACCTTCCAGAATAGAAAGAGTCCCTGAATGGTAACAAGAATTAGGAATGCTGCATCTTGCCCAGTCTCCTGTTTTGAGGAAACTGGAGTCCATTCAGTTCTATTAATGACAGAACACAGGCGAGCACTGGGGCCTCTGAATTCCTGAACATCACACACATGCCCTGCTTTCTTCAGAGTTGTTGGTGATCAGCTATTTTAATGACATCATGTATGCACTGTTCTGATAGACCATTGTGATATTTTTTTAAGGGATTGCTAGAAGGTTCTGCTCAGTATCAGGAAAGACTAGAAATGGCAAAGAACTACTTCCAACTCTCGGTACACCGTCCAGAAAGGTGAGTCATAGCCACCTATAGGTGGACACTATAGGTGTCCATAGGATACTACCACAAAATAAGATAGGCTGGGAGTTAGGTAGCTCTTTTTAAATATATTTTTAAATAGTTTATTACTGTTGTGTATATGCATATGTGTAATGTGTGTGAATGTTGGGCACAAGCATGCCACCATGTGCATGTGCAGGTCAGAGCACAACTTTTGGGAGTGGTCTCCACCATAGAGTCTGAGGATCAACTCAGGTTATCAGATACCTATGGCAATGCTTTTACTGACTGAGCCATCTTACCAGACCTAAGTAGATTTTGTTTGATGTTATGAAAATAGCATAGACCATTAGCGTTTTGATTTACTGCCTTCTAGAGAGTTTTTTCCACTTGTATCTATACTTTAAAGTATTTTTATTCATGTTTGTAATTTTGTTTTTGTTCTTTTTGAGAGAGGATCTCCCTATAGCCCTAGCTGGCCTGGAACTCAATAGTAGGCCAGGCTGGCCTTTAACTCACAGAGATCCACTTGCTTCTGACTCCCAAGTGCTGGGATTAACGATGTGCACCACCATACCTGGCTTATAATTTTTGCTTATACATTTTTCTATGATATTACAAAATCTTTGTTTACTATTCTATTTATATTTTATCTTATATATATGATTGGATTGTGTGCATGTACGTCGGTGCACCCATGTTGTTTAGCATCCAAGGAGGTCAGACAAGGGCATCAGATCCCCTGGACTGGAGTTACAGACAGTTGTTAGCTGCCATGTGGGTGCTGGGAGTCAAACCTGGGTTCTTTGCAAGAGCAGCCAATGCTCTTAACCTCTGAGTCATCTGTCCAACCCCACAAAATCTTTTTTAAAACTTATTTATTCTTTATTTGTATGTGTGTGTGTGTGTGTGTGTATGGGCCTGGATATATGTAAGTATGCTAGTGTCATAGTATCCTCAGAATCCAGAAGAGGCATTGGGTCCCCTAGAACTGGAATTATTATTGGTTGTTAGCAGCCATTTAGGTACTAGGAACCAAATCTGAGTGTTTTTCAAGAACTACCAGTACTCCTAACTACTGATCCATCTCTCCAGTCCACCCCCGCTTTTTAACTGAATTTTTGCAAATTTCATACAATATTTAGATCCCCTCCCCTATCCACAATTCCTCTTATTGCCCCCCACCCAATTTCCTGTATTCTAGTGTATTTAATAAGGCCTATAGAGTCTAATTTGTGTCTCCAAATGTCTTTCAGTGTTGGTCCATCCATTGGAGCCTGGTTAACCAAATCCCATGCTTGAAAGAGACTGTCTCTGCCCCTCCCATCTGTTGCCACGGTTTCCTTGGTGGGGGTCAGAGCTTCGTAACCCACTTCTTCATGTTTGTGCTGGGATTTTTTCTAATTTGAGCTTGCATATGATTCATGCATATGGACTGTTGTGAGTTCATATGAGTGACTGTGGTAACCCACCGCCTCTGACTTGTCATTTTACTACCCCCTTTATCTCTGTGATTCCTGAGCCTGGGAGGCAGAGATTTAATTATAGGTGTCCTTTTTGGGATAAGCACTCTGCAACCTCTTTTTCTCCGAATGCCAGTCAGTTATGAGTTTCTGTGTGACTCACCATCTTTTATATTAGGAAACTTCTCTGGTGAGAGTTGTAAGATGCATTAATCTGTGGGTATGACAATAAGTCATTAAGAGTCAATTTAGGGGCTGGAGAGATGGTTCGGCAGTTAAGGGCACTGACTGCACTTGCAGAGGACCCAGGTTTGAGTCCCAGCACCCACATGGTGGTTTGTAACCATCTGTAACTTCAGTTCCACAGGATTCAATACCCTCTTCTGATGTCCACAGGCATTGCACAGAAGGACTACACTTACGTACATGCAAGCAATGCACTTGTACACATAAGAAAATTTAAAAATAAAGTATTTTTTAAAAAAGAGTCAGTTTAGTATGATAACTATTCAGTAGAAAACTGGTATGAGCTTCTACCCTCTGTCCTGTGACCTGTCTAGCTTCAGGTTCCTGAGCCTGATATCAGTGTCAGATATGGGCTTCATCCTAGGAAGCCGACCTTAAATCCAACTAAAGAGCGGTCAGTTACTCCCATAATATTCATGCCATCATTGCACCAGTGAGCATATCTTGTCACTCCAGTTGTTATAGTTCACCTTCGAGCACTAAGAACACTAGCCTGTGGAGATGAGGCTGTCAAGTCAGCAGCAGCTTGATTTTTCCTTGTTAGTTCTACAGTTGATGTATGTAGTGTCTTCAACAATAGGTTGTTGCCGTACAGTTCTGGTGGGTACCCAAGAGCACTCCCCAGTGCCCCCTTTTTTCAGACAGGGTCTCATTGTGTTACCTTGTAACGTGCTTCTGCCTCCCAAGTGCTGAGCTTAAAGTCATGTGCCACCATGCCCAGCCTTTGTTTTTTGAGACAAGGTCACACAGAACCTGAAGCTTCCTTGGCTGGCCAGCAAGCCCTGGAGCCCTGGAATTAGTCTGTCTCCACCTGCCGGTACTGGGTTACAGTTGTATGTTGGGAATTTGAACTCAGATTCTTATGCTTGGACAGTAAATAGTTTATCAAGCCATCTCCCTGGCCCCTATTTGGTTTTGTTTTTTTTTTTTTTCAATTAAAACATTTTTTGGGTCTTTTTTTTTTTTTTTTTGAGACAGGGTCTCCCCATAGCCCCAACTAGACTGGAACCCCCTTATGTACACTAGGCTGGCTTTGAACTCATGACATCCACCTTTCTCTGCCTCCCAAGTGGCTGATATTAAAGGTGTGTGCTATCACACCCAGCCAATTAAAGCATTTTTATTACATTATTAATTTATTATTTTTGGGGGGGGGCAGGCGCATGTGTGCTAAGGAATAAATGTAGAGGTCAGAGGATAACTTATAGGAGTCAATTTTCTCTTTCTACGGTGTGGGTTCCAGGAACCAACTCAGGTCATCAGGTGTGGTAACAGGTGCCGAGCCATCCTGTAGGCTCTGTCTCTCTTTAAAACTTCTTGTCCACACCCCAGTGAAAAGAATTACTTTCTTCCATGTCTTCTTTAGTATTTTCTGTTCCTGAATGGCTGTGTTTTGTCATTCATTATCATTTTTAGAGTTTTGTTTTGTTTTTAGAGACTGGCCTCAGGCTTGCTGTATGGCTGAGACTGGTTTTGAACACCAATACTGGGATTGCAAACACATATACCACATACAGCTGAATATTGTGATTATTTATGTTTTTTTTTCTCTTGCCTGGTAATGATTGTATAACATGGAATAAGGATAATTTATTACCCATATCACTTTCCAAGACATGCAGATGTTTAGTCAGTTGACATAATTACATTCTACGACTTGCTTTGCTTCGTTCTAAGTAGATCCAATTCTATCAGTGTATATAAGCAGTCATGTCCCTGTCATAGAGTAATTCACTTATAAAAAATGCGTGTCTTTTACTTTTTATAGTTCACTTGCTATGAGCCCAGGTGAAGAAATCTTAACTATGTTGCAGACTTTATCAGTTGATGTAGAAGAGCTTAAGAAAGAAGAAGCTAATCTTCCTCCTGAGGATGGTAAGTGATGGACCAGACAGAACAGGAAGGTTGGAAAGAATTCAGACGCCTACTAAGTTAACCCAAGATCCCTCCGTGTTATTTTCTCATGACTGCAGGATTGTGATATCCTGCTTTCTTCTTTTCCAGATGACCAGTGGTTAGAGCTCTCACCAGAGCAGCTGGACCAGCTACTGTGGGAAGCTACGGGCAAAGAAGAATCACAGCCTGTTGCCAAGAAGGAGGAGGAGCAGAACTATGACTTAACTCAGGTCTCAAAGAGCATGAAAGCCTTCATAGCCAAAGTCTCAACCCACAAGGGAGCAGAACTGCCTCGGTAATTTGTCTTAAAGTATAAATATCTAGTTATACCCCAGATATTGAAGTCGTCCTGTTAGTGGAAAGTGCTGTTCTTTCTTTCTGGTTTTGTTTGTTTTCTTTGAGATCAAATCTCACCATGTTACCCAAATTGGTCTCAAATTCCATAATATGCTACCGCAGCTTGTATTTTAGGGAGTTTTCTTTCTTTTTTAATTTTTTTTTACATGTATATGATTGTTGGTTATTTTTATTATTCTTTTTAATAACTGAATTGCAGTGCTCTGTTTCCCTCTTTGGGTGCTTGATACAGTGATAATTTACTTATCTGAGGTCAAATTTCAAGTAACCTTTGTAATTCTTAAAGTAAGCCAGAAAATTCAACAGAACTAAAAGTCACCATCCAGAGCCATGACAGAAAGCGTGCACTTCAACCTTTAGACTCTTAGAGCCAATAAACTCTTGGTCTCACTCTTAACAAGCGCAAGCTTTCCATCGCCCATCCCACAAGCAGATTGGAAGCTTGAAATTCAAAGGGAGGGCTTACAGGGACTCATCAAAGGCAGAGATAATCATAGAAGAAATATTAAACTATGTAGCAAGCAAAGAAAGGAAAAGTGGATAGAATTGTTACTTGTATAACAAATAGATGTTTTGTTTTGTTTTTTCTTTTTTGTCTCTGTTGGGGATTGAACCAGAGATTTACATATATTAACTAGTACTCTAGTGCAGAGCTGTTTTCCCAGCCCAGCAAATCTTTATTAGTGTTGATATTCTAGAACCTTAAGACAAGATTAAAGTTTCTGTTTATTATTTACTCTTTAAGGGAAGTATATTCTTATCAACTTGTTGAGCTCTGGTTCTTGTTGCGTTGTCTTGGTGTCTTAAATTTTTAATTATATTTTGTGTGTATAGTGTTTTGCCTGCATGTGTGTGCCCATGTGTGCAGTACCTGTAGCAGCCAGAAGAGGGTGTCAGATTCCCTGGAACTGGAGGGATGGTTGTTAGCTGCCATGTGAGTGATGGGAACTGAACCTGTCCTCTGCAAAAGAAGCCAATGCTCTTAACTGCTAAGCATCTCTCCAGCCCTCTATTTGATGTTTTTAAGACAGGGTCTTGTGTAGCTCAGACTGGCCTCAAACTCACTTGAATTCCTCACCCTACTGCTTCCATCCCCCAAGTGCTGGAATTAGAGGTGGAAGCTTTGGTTCTTATAGAAATAAACATATAAATGGACTCAGATGAATCACTTCTTTTTACTATGTTAGAGCAGATGAGCTCCTAAATGCATAAGCTTCAATAATTTTTACTACTTTTTCACTTGCTGTTTAAAGATCAATAAGCACAAGGATTTTTTTTTTTTAATTTAAACTACAGTTTCTTTTATTGTTCCTTCTTGGATATTTCAGACAGTTTTTCTAAGAATGGCACCACCTTAGAAAATGTCTGAGAGAATTGTGGTCTTGATAAATTAAATGTCTTTTTTCCCTTTAATCTTTCAGAGACCCTTCTGAGGCTCCAATCACTTTTGATGCGGATTCTTTTCTTAATTATTTTGATAAGATTTTGGGTGAGTTACAGTGGGTGTTTACTATGATTGTGAAACTGTACAGACTGTCTGGTGCTAGAGCATTGGAGCACTAGGTGACTTATGAGCCAAAATACTACTCTCTTTTGATGGTTTCAAGTTGTTTTCAACCATGAATTACTGCCCTATTGGATCACAGAAAGGCCCTTACGACATAAATGAGGAGAAAAATCAAACCATAGTTGACAGCATCTAGGTAGAGAAAAGAAACTGTGTGTTAATATATGCATGTGTTCAGAACTGATTGGTTAGCATTTAGGCACTATTAAAAGATGTCTCTGAGAATGAGCTATGAAACAATATTTCTGAATAGCTGAATGTTGATACCAAGTTACATTTATATATGTAATTTTCTAATTTTTCTATTTTTTATGGTGCTGGGGATCAAATCAAGGGCCTCATACATGTTAGGCAAGTTCTTTACCACTGAGGTACATTTCCAGCCCCCCAAATTTATTATTTATTTGTGTGTGTGTGTGTGTGTGTGTGTGTGTGTGTGTGTGTACATGTCTGTGTGTATACAAAGTACGAATGTATAGATCAGAGGACAGCTTTGTGGAGTTGGTGTTCTCCTTCCGACTTTACATGGATTCTAGAGATTGAACTCAGGTTTCCAAGTTTGAGTAGCAAGTAACTTTACCCTCTGAGCATTCTTGCTGGGCCAGTCTTTTAATTTTTTTAAAGAAGAAAGCTAAAAAGAAAGAAAAAAACTTTAATTAATAAAATTCATTAAAAAAAATAAGTCTTGAATAAATTTGTGTACTATCCTGCAAATATTTGCCCAATTTACCATTTTACAAAGTAGTTTGATTATCTCTGTCCTTATGAAACATTCTAATCCTTTTGAAAGGTGTAATTACTAAAAATAATTCACCCAGTATATCCTTCTGTGTTGGGGGTCAATACAGGACCAAAGCCTCATGAGTCAGACTCCGACGATCTGGATGACGAAGACTTCGAATGTTTAGACAGTGATGATGACTTAGACCTTGAAACACAGGAGCCAGGTTCTTTAAAAGGAACTCTTGATAATCTCAAGTCATACATGGCCCAGATGGACCAGGAACTGGCACACACCAGCATTGGCAAAAGTTTCACTACTCGGAAGCAAGTGGTATGTTTTTAACCTCTTTCTTTTTCTAAGTCAAATTTCATCTGACTTTTTCCTTTCTTTTGTGAGATGTGAAATAAATAAGAGTGCTAATGTTATTTACTTATTGATTTATTGGTAGTAGGGATAGAACCCAGGGCCTTGCACATGCTAAGCACACAGTCTCTCACTAAGCTATATTCAGTCCCAAGAATGCTAGTTTTTTTTTTCCTAACTTTGGTAGGATGAAAGATTACAGGGGATAGGTACAGTGGCATATATCTATAACTCCCAGCTACTAATGGGACTGAGACTGGAGAAAACAGATTATAAACTTTATTTTCTAAATAAAAACTCACTTATATTGTCTCATCCTTTCCCGTCCCCTGCCTGTCCTTCCCTCTTTTCTCTTTTTCCTTTCCTTCAGCTTTGGTTTGTTGCCCAAACCAATCTTAAACTCTTGGGCTCAAGTGATCTTCTTACCTCAGCCTCCTGAGTAGTGAGGACTCCTGGCATGTACCACCATGCCTGTAATTACATGGTTTGTTGTTGTTGTTTTGTTTCTTTAACATATTTTTTAAATAAAAATTTTATTGAATTTTTGCAAATCTTGTACAAAGTATTTTGATCATATTTATGTCCTCCCCCTATCTGTGCCCTTCTTAATGCAGCCCCTGCCGATTTCATATACTCTGCCATATATATTAAGGACTATCAAGTCAAATTTGTGTCCCCATCCACTGGAGCCTGGTTAACCTATCTAGTGCCCCAGGTTGGGGCTTCTTCCCCACTTCCCCACTTTGATGCTGGGATTTTGTCTGGCTTGAGCTTACATGGGTCTTGTAAATGCTGTTACCATTGCTGTGAGTTCACAGAAGACTTCCCAGCTGTCTGGAAAACTCTCATTTCCTTGTGGTCATCCACCTCCTTTGGTTCTTACAGTCTTTCCACCCTGTCTTTTGCTACAGTCCCTGAGCCTTGGGTGGCAGAGATTTGATATAGGTGTCTTATTCAGGGATAAGCACTCTGTAGTCTCTTATTCTCTGCACTTTGGCCAACTGCAGCTCTGAGTTAATCACAATCTGCTGCATAAGGATGCTTCTCTGATAAGTTTTGAACAATGTATTTCCGCCCCCTGCTCTGCTGTGTTTCCTAAGCCTTAGGTGCAGAGGTTGCATTGTAAATGTGTCACTTGGTCACTTGGGATGGGGCACCTCACAGATACTATGTTTGACCAATTGCAGAACTTCATAATAGTCTCTATCTGCTGCAAAAAGAAGCTTCTTTGATGAGTTGTTAGAGGTAGGCTTGTCAGGCTCTTTGGTAGCTCTCCAGCCAATTATATTCTTTAAAAAAAAAATTATTTAACTGGACTTGGTGGTACACACCTTTAATCCCAGCACTTGGGAGGCAGATGCAGGCAGATCTCTGGAAGTTCAAGGCCAGCCAAGGCTATATAGTGAGACCCTGTCTCAAAACAAAGCAAAACAAGACAAATTCTAAAAGACAAAGAAATAAGATTTATTTTATTTATATATGTGTCTGTGTGAATGTAAGTGTGTGTGCAGGTATGTTTGACTGTGGGGGTGCAGAGGTCAGAAGAGGGCATTGGATCTCTGAGCTGGAGTAACAGGTGTTTGTGGGATTATTACTTGGGTGCTGGGATCTAAACCCTGATCCTCTGATTGTATGACAAGTGCTCTTAACTGATGAACCATCTTTCCAGTCTCTATAATTATATTCTTTATTGTTTTGATCTCTTAGGATTTCAAGTAGAGAATCATAATATAGGGGCTGAAGAGATGTCTCAGAAGTTAAGAGTACTGGCTGTTCTTACAGAGGATCCAGGTTCAGTTCCCAGCACACGCACTCCAATTCCACTCCTTCTTCTGACTTCCATGTACAGCACACATGTGGACACACTTACATGCAGGCAAAACACTCATACACATGAAAAAATCACAAATATTCAAAGTAGTATGCATGTGGGTGTCACTGCTACTATTGTATTATAAATGAATATTTTTCTTTGTGTGTGGAGGGGTTGAGACAGATCCTTACTTAATAACTGAAACTAAACTTAAAATTGTGCTGGGATTATAGGCTTAAGCTACCATCCCCAGCAATAAGTGGATTGGTTTGTTTTGGGTTTTTGGAATGTTTTGAGACAAAGTCTCCTTCCAATCTGCAACTTGCTGTGTAGACCAGGCTGGCCGCACCTCACAAAGATCTGCCGGCCTCTTCCTCCTGAGTGCTGGAATTAAAGGTGTATATAACCACACCAGGAAAAGCTGGACTAGCAAGATGGCTCAGTGGGCAAGGGCACTTGCTGCCATGCCTACAACTTGAGCTCCATTCCTGGAACTCACACAGCAGAAGGAAAGAACCCCCTCCTGCAAATTGTCCACATACATATGCAAATAAAATTTTTTTGAAAGAGAAAGAACAGTATGTTACTCAAATAACTTAAAATAATAATTGTTTTGTTTTATGTTCCTTTAATTTAGAGCTGAGTTTAGAACTCATTTCCCATTCACATATTTAAACTAGTGTTTATGCCAACACCATCTAGCTAGAGGCATTATGGGAAGAGCACAGACCTCTGAGTGTCATGGACCAGAGTTTGAAATATAGCTCAGCCATCACTGTGAATGTATCCATTAATCAGTAATCCTCATGTCCTAGGATTAGCATCTCTGATAGCTCCTAGATAATATTAACTACCTTTACTTTGATCATCTAAATAACATTGAAAACTATACTTGTTTTCATAATTGCCCAAATCTGATAGAAACCATATATTAAATTTCATTGTGAATATAAACCACCCAAGGACCTTTTTAAAATAGAAGTTTTATTAAGCAAAATGGAAGAGGCCTGGAATTTTCTGTTTGTAGGGAATCCTGAGATGCA
Organism: Eospalax fontanierii; assembly: GCA_035773235.1. Lineage (NCBI taxonomy): Eukaryota > Metazoa > Chordata > Mammalia > Rodentia > Spalacidae > Eospalax > Eospalax fontanierii. The sequence continues at coordinate 15,119,937 of CM069540.1, read as the reverse complement.
GATGCTGTAACAGGCTTGTGGACCACAGTTGAATGACAGAGATACAAAGGTCTATAAATCAAGCCACAGTCTTCCAGACTGTTTCCCCAGCCTGTGAAACCAGAGGTCCAAGGAACAACATGGAAGCTTTTTTGTTTGGGTTTTTTTTGAGCCAGAGTCTCCATGTAGCCCCAGCTGGCCTACATCTCCTAGAGGTTTGCCTTCACCTGCCTCTGAAGTACTGGGGTCAGAGCCATGTGCCACCATCCCAACTCTTTTGTTTTGTTTTGTTTTGTTTTGTTTTGCTTAATCTGGAGGGTTTTTTGGTTGGGCAATTACTTTAAACTTTGTTTTTAGGGGACTTATGCCACCATGTCTGGCTCTTAATTCTGTTTATCTCTTTTGGGCGATTTCAAAGTAGAAACAAAATTATTCAATCTGTAGAAAAATTTTCAAGAAAGAAATGTGTTATACTCTTTAGAAACAAATTTCTTCTTTGCGTTTTATTTTGTTTTAAAATTTTTTATTTTGTGTTTACAAGTGTATTGCCTGCATGTGTGTAAGTGTGCCCTTGTTGTGAAATGCCCACAGAAGTCAGAAGAAGGTGTCAGATTCCCTGGAACTGGAGTTACAGATGGTTGTTAGCCACTATGTAGGTGCTGGGAATCAAACCTGAGTCGTCTGCAAGAACAGTCATTGCTCTTAACCTCTGAACCATCTCTCCAGCCCCCTAAATTTCATTTTATTTTTAATTTATATTAATGTGTATATATATATATGCACACATGCATACAGGTACCTGAAGAGGCCAGAAAAGGGCATGGAATCTCCTAGAGCTGGCATTACAGGCAGTTGTGAGCTACCCAGTGTGGGTGCTGGAAACTGAACTCAGGTTCTTTCCAAGAGCATCAAGTGTTCCTAAGCACTGAATCACCTCAATAGCCCATTTTGTTTTGAGACAGACTCTCTAGCTTCAGGTTGTCCTCAAACTTCCTATGTCGCTGAAGATGACCTTGAATTTCTAATGTTCCTGCCTCTACCTCCCAAGTGCTGGGATTACAGGCAGGTGCTGGTGGAACCAAGATTTAATATATGCAGTAAGACATGTAGTTTATTAGAGCTCACTTTATTTTTGAGATAGCATCTCACGATGTAACTTCTGGCTGGCCTAGACTCATAATGTAGACCAAATTGACCTTGAACTCACAGAGATCTGCCTTCCTCTGCCTGCCAAGTGCTAGAATTAAAGGTGGTTGCCAAAACACTTGGCTTCATTTTTACTTTGTTGCCAAGGATTAGAAATTTCATTTTAATTTGGAATTCAAATATATATATTACTGCTTAATTATTGCTTCATATTCTAACCATTATCTAATGTAAGGGGATATTATCTTATGATTTTCTTTTCCCTTCAGAATAAGGAACCTCCTTCCCAGAGTGCAAATAACAATTCAGATGAAGAAGATTCTGGTGCAGGGGATTGTGTTGTGACACCAGTGGATGTAGACCTGAACCTGGTTTCAAATATATTGGAATCCTACAGCTCCCAAGCTGGACTGGCAGGACCTGCTTCCAACCTTTTACAGAGCATGGGAGTACAGCTGCCTGACAGCACTGATCACAGACCCCCCAAGTAAGTCATTGGAAGGTTAACTAGCCTGTCTGCTGCTTTGTCACTGTAAATAAAGAGAGTTTGAGTTCGGTCATTTTTAGTGGACTCATTTGGGAAAAATGTTTCTTCCTTACAAGTTCAGAGGTGTCTCCTGAATCCCAACTGTTGCTCTCTCTACAAGTCCTGTGGGCTAAACTCAGGTACATGAGATTATTTGTTAGGAAAACACAAGGTGCCCTTGGTGTGATTCAGAATATTTAGTTTCTCCTTTAGGAATATTCCTCCTCAGGTTAAAATTCTAAGTTGACAAAATCCCAATCATGCCTTTATTTTTTTTTTAAAGATAGGCTGTGTGTAGCCCTGGCTGGTCTCAAAAATCAACAGAGATCTACTTGCTTCTACTTCCCAACTGTTAGGATTAAGGGTAGGTACCACCGTACCAGGCTGGCATTCACTTTTAAAAGAGGCATAAAGTACAAAAACCTGAAATGTCCAGTCAGGGATCTTTTACACGTGTACTTCTAACTCAAGATAGAGAACTTGTTATTTTTTTATTAAACGTTTAGTTTATAGAATGTGCTTCTCACCACATTTCATACATGTCCTCATTGTGCTTTGCTGCCATTCACCTCATTACCTTCTCGTCTTCTCTCCCGACCCCTGCAGAGCTGCATGTCTAGATGTATGTATGTATGTATGTGTGTGTGTGTGTGTGTGGTGTGTGTATATATATCATAAAGATTCTGCATGTTAGAGAAATATGGTAATTCTTCATTTTTACCTCCATCACTCTCTCCCTCCATCTCCCATTAATTTCTTTCCGTTTTGATGTCATCTATATGAACTTATTTCCATTTTTTTACTTTATTGAGATAAGATCTTATGAAGTCCAAGCTAAAGATGTGCTTGAACCTCTTGATCCTCCCAAGTCCTGGAATTACAGGTGTGGGCCTTTACACACACCCCTTTTCTTTATCCTTCCCATATCCAGTTACTACTATCCCATGGTAGGAAAACAATGGAAGAACAGTCGTCTCTCAGTATCCATGGGAGACTGTGTCCAGGACCCCTCCTCATACCGAGACCCGCACATTCAATAGTCCTTTATGTAAAATGGTGTAGTGTTTATATGTAACATCTCACATTCTCCTCTTTACTTAAATAATTTCTGATGACCTTTATTAACTAATGCAATGTATCTGTGATAGAAATAGTTGTTAAGCTATATTGTTTAGGGAATAATGACAAGGAAAAAAATGTGCTGTTGGGCTATACAGATGGTTTTGTCAGTAAAGAGCTTGTCGCAAAAGCATGAAGACTTGAGTTTGGATCCCCAGCACCTACATAAAAAGCTGGGTGTGGTGGTGTGCTCCTGAAATCTCAGTAGTAAGGAGGCAGAGTTAGAGGTAGAGAACTACAGAGGAAGGCATCTGATGTGATCTCTGACCACCACATGCATGCACATATACACTTGTGCATGTATACACACATGCACACACACATAAAACCATACCATCAGTGTTTACAAATGTCATCTTCCCCCAATGGTTTAACTCCATGATTGAGGGATCCAAACATTTCAGAGTCCATGGATACAGAGACCCTACTTCAAGTTCATACTGTCTCCTCTCTAGCAACCAAGAGAGAAATGAGAAAAATGCTGCTATAGAGTTCCTGTTGGGAACCTATCAAAACGCCCCTCTTTCTCACAGCATTGTGAGCCCAGGCAAAGTGCTGCCTGCTGATATAAGAAATGCACAGGGGGCACCAGTGAGCTGGCTCAGTGGCTCACAGCAGAGGACTGAGGTTCAGTTCCCACCACACACATTGTGCTCCCAACTGCTTATAATTCCAGTTTCAGGGGATCTGGTGCTCTCTTCTAGCCCTGTGAGGGCACCAGGCACTCACACATACATAAAATATGTATCTTTTTTAAAAGCATAAGACTGCACGGAGAGTTTAGTAAAGTACTTGCCACACTTGAATTCAGTCCCCCAGAGTCCCTGTAAAAACCTGAGCGTGGCGGCCTGTGCTCGTAACCCTGGCACTGGGGAGATAGGTGGATAGGTGGATGCACAGAGCACACTGGCCACCCACCTAGCCTAATCAGTGAGCACCTGTCCAGTTAGACCCTAAAAGTGGAGTCCTGAGAATGACCTCTGGCTTCCACACACGTACACACACAAGAATACACATCTGTATGCACACACACAAGCAGTAGAGAAAAATAATTTTTATTATAAGGTAACATTTTAATGTCTTAAATTATCTAAAAGTGTTTCAAGTATGTACATTTAAGGTTTTTAAAACTAATTTACATGTGTATGAGTGTTGACTGCATGTATGCATGTGCACCTGTGTTGTGCAATCCTCACAGAGGCCAGAAGAGGGTGTCAGATTTCCTGGAACTGGAGTTAAGGATGGTTGTTAGCTGCCAGGTGTCTGCTGAGAACCAAACCCAGGTCCTCTGTAAGAGCAGCCAGTGCTTTTAACTGCTGAGCCATCTCTCTAGCCCCATAAACAAATTTTTATAATTTATATTGAATTTATAGTCCCCATATTAAGATTCTATTCCAGCTTAATTATGAGAAAAAGGTTTTCTCACAGTGTACTTGTGGTACTTTAATTTTATCTTCATTGATGATTAAATGTTGAGGAAAATGGAACTAGATAAGTAAAAATAAAGAATGAATGAGACACCTTTCTGTTTCCATTACCAGAGTTAACTGACTGTAAGGCAGACTCCCCTTAGTGTCGACTGCATTTGTTATAACATTCATCTATATCCTGCTCTTGGATGAATGCTACTTTATCCTTATCCTTACCACTTTCTTACTTCATTGCCATGGTGTATGTGTGTGTGTGTGTTGAGAGAGAGAGAGAGAGAGAGAGAGAGAGAGGAGAGAGAGAGAGAGAGAGAACCCCATGCCAGCTTATCTGCCATTTTCAGTATCCCCACCTATCTTTAAAAAATATTTTATGTGTATGAGTGGTTTGCCTGCATATATGTGAGTGCACCACTTGGGTACAGTGCCTGAAGAGACCAGAAAAGGGTGTCAGATCTCCAGGAACTGGAGTTACAGATGGTAACCATGTAGGTACTGGGAACTGAACGCGGGTCCTCTACAAGATCAGCCACTGCTCTTAACTGCAGTCATCTCCCAGGCCCCCTTCCCCTAGCCCTTTTGCCTCAGCTTCCAGATAACCTTGGAGTTCTATAGCAGACCTCTCTACCCCATTTGTGCTGTGAAAACAAAGTTCAGTGCTGCCGTTTTTCCTATTAGCTACTCCCATCTTTTCTGAAAAACCAGGTTAATCAAAAAACAATCAGGAACCCCAGCCTTCCTCTTTCAGTCAGTGTTTTCAGGTTGGGGTGTGTACACATGTGCTCACAAACACACCTCTGAGATGGAAACAATAGTCAGTAATACACATGGACCCTGAACTGTTTTCTTCTGACTATAAGATATGAAGAAATCTCAGGGCCCTTCCTAAGTGCTTTCCTCTATCTGTGGTTCATTTCAGGTAAAGGCAAGATGGAGGTCAATCACATATTTTCCTTTAAGATTTCTAAGTGAAGGCACTTTGAGAGTCAAAGTGAAATGCAAAGCTTCTACCTTTCTAATTCTGCAGTCTCTTTTGCTTAGTCCTCTGTGACTTAGGATTGTTGGGGCTTTTGTCTTTTAATCATCAGTTAGTGCAGTCTTCTGAAGGTAGGACTTGGATAGCCATTCCTGTCAACTGTACTGCTAACAGTATTTCTTCTGTGCACTGTCTCAGTCATGTCACAGACTAGACCTGAGATTCCCTGTCCCCTCCCATTCTTCATTTTTCTAAAATTTCCCTGAGTCACAGGACAGAAAAAAAGTCTGAACAAAAGCGTGAAAATTTATTTCTTCCAAGTAAAATTTTCTCCCTTACAAGAAGGTACAGATGACATAAAAGGAGCTGGGATGTAGCTCCATGACAGAGCACCTGCTCAAAGGCATGAGGTTCTGGGTTCAGTCTCCAGCACCACGGGGATGGGGGACAGTGGAAAGGCATGTGTGAATGTGGAAGAATCCTTCGAGCTTGGCATTTGCTTTCCCTTACTAATCCCTTAATTGAAGTTAATCAACACTTTCTGGGTGTGCAAATTACAGTGACTGTTTATGCTCAGTCTTTTCCTGGATCATAAGTAAAAGAACTGAGAACAAAGAAGAAACCACCTTGAGCCTACTGGGATTCAGCTACCACAAGAAAACTGCCTCTGATTTACCGCAGACTCCGAGGAAGACCATAGCTCTCACTTTGCGCATCCCTTCAGATGGCTTTAAAAAAACACAACTTTTGGGCTGAGGATATACCTCACTGGCAGAGCACTTGCTACCATGTGGACCTGGGTTCAATCCCCAGAACCAAAAAAGAAGTACTATCTAACTCTGATGTATAAGAATATATGCATACAAAATTCAAAAATATTATATGAGTCAGGCGTGGTAGCTTTTACTATCATCATTCAAGAGGAAAGAACATGTGGATCTCTGCGTTCAAGACCAGTTTGGTGTACATAGTGAGTTCCAGGCCAGCCAGGGTGTTATCTCAAAAAAAAGTTATATTGTGCTGCTTTCCTAATTCTGTGAGGACAAAAGTAAATCAGAAGTTGAGATATGTTAGAAAATTTCAGTACTGGGGCTGGAAAGATGGTTTCGTGGTTAAGAGCACCGGCTGTTTTTACAGAAGATCTGGGTTCAAATCCCAGCACCCACATGGTGGCTAACAACCATCCTGAACTCCAGTTCCAGGGGATTTAATGCCCTCTTCTGTCCCCCAAGGGCATTACATGACATGGGTGCACTTACATACATGTAGGCAATACACACATACACATAAAATAAAAATAATAAATACTTTTAAAAATAGAACTTTTTGATACTAAGATAAAGATTTTAACCACAATTACCTGAGGTACATTTGGCAGTTCCTGTAATAGTACCAAGCCACATGCCCAAAGCTGTTCACTTCTAAGGCTTTGCAGAAAATGACCTACCTTCAATCAGCACCCTTCCCTCAGATTTTCATAGCTTACATCTCACCAGCTTTTCTTAGAGTTTTGTTTATTTTTAAATTTTAACTTGGTGGTTTTATTTACTTATTTGCCTATGTATAAGTATTTTGCCTGCATGTCAGTGAATCATGTGTATGCAAAGCCTGCGAAAGCCAGAAGAGGGTGTAGGATTCCCTGAAACTAGAATAATAGTCAGTTGTTAGCTACTGTGTAGTTTCTGGAAACTGAACCTAGGTTCTCTGCAAGAGCAGCCAGTACTCTTAACTGCTGAGCCATCTCTCCAGTCCCTGTTGTTTTTAAAGAAACAGTTTTACCGTTTTGCCCAGATTAGTATCAAACTCCAGGGCAAAAGCCATCTTCCATCCAAGCCCCCAAAGTAGCTAGGACTCCAGCCACACGCCACTCACTCTGCCCAGCTTACACTGACATTTTTGTTCACTTGTTAAGAGTTTCTTTCATTCGTGCTGCTGACAGGTCTCTTGCCATGGGTTCACCTTCTCTTCCTCCTTAGGAGGCTGGCCTGGAGGCCTTTTGTCACCTCTCCTTTACATTGATCTCTGCCATGCCCTTTAGTAATACCCTGAAGGGCTCTAGATGGCTGGGTTTGAACTAAGCAGTCAGGGAAGAACAAGTCTGTTTTTCCACCCACTCCTTAATCAGCTGATGGGCAATGGCCAACTTGGGTGGCAACAACAATGGGAAAGCCTCATTCTGTTGCTGAAGAGAAGAGCCTGTTCTCCTCAGGGCTGTGACCACCTCATCACGACTGAACCAGGCAGCTGCCTCCAGTTCTCTCAAGTTCACCTCAATCTGAAAGAGAAGGAATTTTAAAAAGATTAACATTAGGAGCTATAAAATTTAAATAGCGATGGCCAAAACTGAGAAAAAGCACACAGAACTGTACAGTTTTTTATGACACCTAGGATCTCTGGGCTAGAAGAAGATGAGTCCTATATTATCCAGAGACAAAAGAAGTACAAATTAAACCTATCCTAAGCTGGTGTGATGGCGCACATCTTTAGTCCCAACACTAAAGCAAAGGCAGCTGATGCCTTTCTGTAACTCCAGTTCCAAGGGACCAGATGCCCTCTTCTAGCTTCTGCAGGCACTGTATGCATGGGTGCACTTACATACATGCAGGCAAACACCCATGCACAAAGAATAAAAATAAATTTTAAAAATTTAAGGATACCTTTGTGGGAGGGTCTTTTTGAGACAGGGTCTCCCTGTAGCCCCAGGTGGCCTAGAACTCCCTATGAAGACCAGGGGTGCCCACTACTCCTCGCTCAAAAGTCCTGTTACAATCAGAAGTTCTATGTTTTTTTTTTAATCTGTAGTTCTCAGTAAGACCAATCTCAAGAGTAGTCATTAAATTTGATATGTGTATTGTGTCTTTTTAAGGTACTGTTAAAATTCGAAGGTGAAAGATAAATTCTAAATGATCTTGGTCCAACTGGCTACAAATTCAAATGAATGAAACTAGACCCTTTTATACCAAAAAACCCACAAAATCGATTGACGAATTAAATAGAATCGTAAAACCTGAAACCATAAACCTCTTAGAGGAAACTGGACCTGGCATTAACTCTTTTTTTTTTAAAGCTATGATACTAAAAGCATTGGCAAGAAAAACAAAAACAGGCAAGGTCAAACTAAAAAGCTTCTCAACAGCAAAAGAAACAAGAAAATGAAAAAGCATCTATGGAATGTGAGAAATTGTTTATTAACAGTTCATACCAGAATATGTAAAGAATCCCTACAGTTCAATAGCACAGATAACAAATGAGCAAGGGTCTGGGGCTAGAGCTGAGGCTTATTGGTAGAGTGCACATTTGAGGCCCTGAGTTCTTCAGTTCTAGCACTGAAGGAAAAGAAAAAAAAATACTTGAACAGACATTTCTCAAAAGAAGAAATACAAATATGTCAGAGATGCCTGGTATTGCTAATCAGTAAGGACATGCAGATCAAAGCCACAGTGAGAGATCACCTAATACCTGCTAAGATGAGCTCTGATCAGAAACCAAACAAAGAAACCAGACACAGAGGCACACGCCTATAGCCCCAGCACTTGGGAGGCTGAGGCAGGAAGATCTTAAATTGGAGGCAAGCCAAAACAAAATAGTAAATAGAAGGCCAGACTGGGAAAATGCCTCAAAACTGATTGGCAAGGATTTGGAGAAAGGGGAACTCTTGTGTTAGCACTGGTGCAAATGTAAATCGGCACGGCCACTATGGAAACCAGTCTTTAAGTTACAAATAATTAAAAATAAGCCAAACATGGTAGCACACACTTTTAATCCCAGCACTTGAGAGGCAAAGGCAGGTGGACCCCTGAGTTCAAAACCAGCCTAATCCACATAGTGAGCTCCAGGCCAGCCGTGTGTGTGTGTGTGTGTGTGTGTAACTGTACTCCTCCTCCTTGTGACATGATTCACAGTATCCAATGTAAAGAAATCATGTAAATAACTGTCAGTGAATGAAGAAAATGTAACAAATACAAATTGTGAATTATTATTGAGGGTTTTGTTATTTTAGTTTTAAAATATTTTTGATTCTTTGAGAATTTCGTATGTTTTTAATCATATTAGACCCCTCTCCCCATATCTGCACACACCCCTCATATTTTTTTTTATTTACTTATTTAAGATAGGATCTAATGTAGCCCAAACTGGCCTCAAACTTGTCACTGAGGCTGACCTTGAACTCCTGGATCCTCCTGCCTCAGCTTTCCAAATTACTGGGGTTATAGACATGAGCCATGATGCCTAGCATTTCTGAGGTTTTTTTTTTTTTTTTTTTTTTTTTTTTTTTGCAAGGGGGAGGATTACCTTTTTGAGATAGGGTCTCCCTGTAGCCCCAGCTGGCCTGGAACTCACTTTGTAGACCAGGCAGGCCTTGACTCAGAGATCAGCCTGCCTCTGCTTTCTGAGTGCCAAGTTTAAAGGTGTGTGTCACCATTTCTAGTTATTAATGAGTTTTAAAATGAAATAAATCCTACATTTGCAACAAAGTGATGGCCCAGGAAGACATGCTAAGTAAAATAAGCCTGGTCCAATTCTGCATGATCTCAGCTGCATGTAGACTCTAAAATAGTCAACACATAGACACGAAGAATAGAATGCTTGCTCCCATGAAGTGGAAGGAGGGGAAATAAGGAGATAGTGATCAAAGGATATAATGTTTCACCTATACAAAATAAGTTTTGGAGACCTGTACAACATAGGGCTGTAATTAGTAATATTGTATTGAATACATTAAAGCAAAGTTTATGTTAATTGCTCTTATCACAAAGAGAAAAAGTAAAGAGGGCAGGACGTGACGAAAAGTTTATAACACTAATAAAGTTGATTGATACTTCATGAGTATATGAGTATCTCTAACCCAACAAGTTATATACCTCAAATATATCTATAGAATTTTTTTCTTAAAGAGGGTCTCATCCTGGGCTGGCAACAAACTTCTGCTCCACCTGCTTCCAGGGCCTAAGTGTAGGGATAACAAGTGTGTCCTGTCATGCTGGCCTTATATAATGCTGAGGGTTGAATTCATAGCTTTGTGCATGATAGGCAACCACTCTCCCTATTGGGCCATATCCCCAGCCCATCTGTAGACTTTTATATGTTAATTATACCTCAACAAAGTGGTTTAAGAGACAGCTCTTTCATGATTGAGATATATGCAAGGGAAAATGATTTTTTTCATTACTAGAACGCAAATTCCTTGAGGATATAAATTGTATCTTACACATGATTGAGTAATCTAAATAATGCTCATCAAGACAAGTGCTCAGGAAGTACTCACTGACCAGCAAAGTCAACATCAGAGCATAAGGGGAAGTTAAGAATGTACCTCTGTCTGTCCTGGTTTCACGGCTGCATGACAAGCAATCATGAGAGAGCTGTTAGGAAAGGGCCAGTGCTGGGACGCAGAGTACCGCAGTCCTTCCACTTCCAGTCCCACCTCTTCTGCAACTTCTCGTCGGACAGCCTCTTCCACATTTTCACCTGCAAGCACTCAGATTAATTCCGGACAGCCCTGGAGCAGGAAGATTGCATATCATATATCTGTGTCATGGCATCAGTTGTGAAAGGAGTGCAAAACCGGACCTAAGGTCTCAATGCAATACTCTTGGGTGTGTCCTAAATCTGTTCTCTCAACACTAGGAATTAGGCCTGGAGCAGGATGCTGAGGCAGGTTTGGAATAACGTAAGTGTGAAAGCGAGAGCTACTTCTGCCCTCAGCTGTGGCAAAACTATTTTTCACCAGACTATAAAAGAAAATAGAACAATATCAAGGAAAGTATAAATAAACATATAATCCTAGTTAGTACTCTGCATAATGGAATGTTTGGGGAGAAGTATACACACATCTACAATTTGTACATCAGAAAATAAGATGGGTTGATGGCAGGATGGACAAATGGATAGATGAATAGATATGTGATAAAAGTGTAGTAAAAATTACAGAGCTGAGGGGGAGGTAGAAGGGTGTTCACTGTACATATTCTTCCAACTATGCTTTATTTGAAAATATGCCTAATGTAATATTGGAAAATTATAATTGCAGATTTTTCTTGACATGATGGGAAGAAAGCTTTGTTGTTTACATTGCCTGCATATGTGTGAGCGCACCCATGTTGGCAGTGCCCTCGGAGTCAGAAGAGGGCATTGGCTTCCCCTAGAACTGGAGGTATGGGTGGTTGACAGCTACCATGTGGGTGCTGGGATTCAAACTCAGGTCCTCTGTAAGAGCAGCTAGTGTTCTTAAGTGCTGAGCCATCTCTCCAGCCCGGGAAGAATATCTGTGGTTAGAAGCACCAGGGCAACAGGACAGATGCCTAGGGTTGCACAGTGTTAGCACTGGTACAAATGTAAATCAGCACAGCCACTATGGAAAACAGTCTTTAAGTTCTACAAATAATTAAAAATAAGCCAAACATGGTAGCACACACTTTTAATCCCAGCACTTGAGAGCGTTTTAATCTTCCATTGTCACCTGTACATCTCCTAAACTCCTTACCTATATCACAAAAACCTGCCAAGGCAGAATATAACCCTTTGGGAAAGGAGCTCTGGCGGGCAAGCAGGCATCGGGCCCCATCTGACACCAGAGTGATTACCACAGGAGCCATCTAGAAGAGGAGAGTGGAACTCAGATGCTGGCACTTTGGAATTTGAACAAAGATGAACAATTATGGAAGCCTTTGGTCATGCAGGCTTCCTTCCCCAGGACAGAGTGGCAGCAGCCTTCTTAGACTACTGTCCTCATTTTTTTTTTTTTTTAATTTGAATCAGGATCTCAAGTAGCCAGGCTGCCTCCACCTCTTAAATGCTGAAATTACAGAGGAATGCTCACCTGTGGATAGTAGATGATCTTATTGGAGGGACACACACGCTTGCTGCCCGCTGTGTTCTTCACAGTGGGCTGCCCACTTTTGCTGCAGAACTGATGACTGTCATGCCAGCGAAGAAGAGCCTGAGCCTAGGAATATAAAGATGGTCTTACTTCAGAGAAATGGTATACAGAGCGGCTCATGGGGAATGCTAGTTCCTTTTTAGTTCACTGAAAACATTTTAGAATTTTATTACGGGGAGAGGGTAGGAGCGCATGTGCTATAATGAATGTGTGGAGGCCAGAGGTCAACTTTGTTGAGCTAATTCTCTCCTTCTACCTTTATGTGGGTTCCAGGGATAGAACTCAGGTTACCAAGTGCTTGTACAGCAAGAGCCTTTATCTGCTGAGCCATCTCTTTAGCTCATCTATTTTAAGTGACTTAATTGTTTAAACTGTGAGATCTAAAGAAATGAAAAGAAAGCATATTTTATGCACTTTTCTCTCTTACTCGTTTTTCATTGCTGGAGATCAAACCTACAGCTTCCATGCCTGGTAAGTGCATGTCCACTGAGCTATATCTCTAGACCAAAAGATATTCTTAAATGCATTATGAATTATTTAAAAATAAAATATATGGGGGCTTGAGAGATGGCTTCTTGCAGAAGACAGGGGTTCAATTCCCAGCACCCATATGACAAAAACAACCATCAATAACTCAGGTTCCAGGGAATCCAATGCCCTCTTCTGACCTCCTTTGGCACTGCATGACTAGGTACACTTACATACATGCAGGCAACACACTCACACATAGAATAAAAATAATAAGATATTTAAAAACTATATATGGCAAATATACACTTCCATGTAATCATGACACAGATTAAAAAGTAAACATTTTCATTTCCATCATAAACATATATTCCTCAGTAAAACTGATTTTTTAAAATGTGTGTGTGTGTGTGTGTGTGTGTGTGTGTGTGTGTGTGTGTGTGTAGAGATATGTACATGAGATGGTGTATGGGTGGAGATCAGAGGACTACTTTGGGGAGCTGGTCCTCATCCTCCACCTTGATAAGGCAGGGTCTGTCACTGATTTTTATGCACAGTGTACTCCACTCCAGCAGCCTGTGAGCTTCCAGTCACTCTCCTGTCTCTACCTTGGATCTCAGGTAGGAGTACTGGGATTACAGAGGCCTACTGTAACATCTGGCTTTTTGCATGTGTTCCCAGGATGGAACTCAGGTCATCAGGTGTGTGTGGCAAATGCCTTCACCCACCGAGCCATCTCCTCAGCTCAAGGTGTGACTTTTCTTGCAATAAAAATTTATAAATAAAAAATCTCTTTCATTTAGAATGAACAATTAAAATATCATAGCATGTGTTGGCACATGACTGTAATCCTTGCATTTGGGAGGCAGAGACAGGAGGATCAACAGTTCAAGGCCATCCTCAGCTGCATAGTGTAATGAGTTAAAGGTCAGCCTGGGCTACATGAGATTCTGTCTTAAAAAATTTTTTTTAAATGTAGTGGATTAGTGTGGTAGTTGATCTTGCTTGTCAGCTTGATGGGATTTAGACTCACTGTGGAAATAAATCTCTGGGCATGTCTGTAAGGAATTACATATTAGGTTAACTAAGGGAGGAAGATATACTCTAGTTGTGCCTAGCAGCATTTTGTGGCCTGTGGTCCTAGACAAAATAAAAAGGAGAAAGCAAGCTGAGCATTCATCGCCCCCCCTGACTGTGCATGCAATGTGATAGCTACCTCAAGCTCCTGTAACCATGACCATCCCCTCCCACCCCAGGATAGACCATACCCTCAAACTGTGAGCCAATAAACCCTTTCTCTCCAGTTATTTATGTCAGGGTATGTTATGACAGCAGGAGGAAAAGTACTTAATACATCTAGCATGCAGGGAGCTCTGAGTTCAATCCCCATTACCACAGAAACCAGCATGAGGAGGCATGCCTACAATTCCAGTACTTGAGAGGTGGAGGAAGGAGGATCAGAAGTTCAAGGCCATCCTCAGCTACAGAGTGAGTTCAAGGACAGCCTTGGGTAAATAAGACCCTAAAAAAAAAAATTCCCCAAATCAACAATAAAAACACCATAGCAAGTGAAATCTAAAGCTATAAGGACAAGCTGTTTAAAAAAAAGTATGTCATGCTGTGGAGTTAAAAATATTTATGAGGCTGATAGACCTGTTGCCATAGACATTCATATTCTTGGGTGATAACAGTCTTTACAGCAATTCAGCTAAAAGCAAATGTGAGACAAGCAACAATAAGCAATCTTTCCATAGCACATTGTTTTCTGCCAGTGTTTAGAGGAAGAAGCATGAGCTGTGGAAAATAAAGCCAAGTAGTACTCTAGGCTTGTGTATGCACTCATGCATTAGCCCAGGTATATACACACATATGTATTAGCCCATGTATGCACACATGCATTCACCCACATATGCATACATGTTCATTAGCCCATGTATACACACATGCTTTAGCCCATGTGTACAACTTTACTATATTTCCTACAGAATTGAGAAACCAGAATCTACCGTGAACAGCAAGGAGGAATCCATTGAACTCAACTGAAAAACAGCATTCCTCAGCTTGATGAAAGACCCTTTGAGCTCCGCCTCTATTTCAGATTTTGGTAAGGATGCTAGAAAAGTAGAAAAGAGAATGAAATCAGACAGATGTCCAACTTTGTCAAGTGTGGTAGCATATGCCTTTAATCCCAGCACTAGGGAGGCAGACACAGGTGCATCTCTGTGATCGAGGCCAGCCTGGTCTACATACCGAGTTCCAGGTCAGCCAGGGTTACATAATGAAACCTTTTCTCAAAAACAAACAAATGTTCAACTTTGCCTATGGGCCCTACTGTGCAGTCCATCTTGTCAGAGCAGGGTTTTCCAAATTTGCCTAATAAGACTCATCTAGGGAATTGAGAAATACACAGGTTCTCAAGTTCCTACCCTAGAAATTCTGAAGCAGCAACTGTGGATTGAAGGGGTGTGTGTGTGTGTGTGTGTGTGTGTACATTCTTTCAAACAAGTACCAAATGATTCTTAGTTATTTGGAAACATTAGAGCACAGTATTTCTCGGGATCCTCTTCAGGACAGAAAACCCATTTGCCTTAGTAACACTTAGCCTTGGAAGAGATGAAATAGGATGCCTGAGCCTTTGTGAGCATCACCTACTGCTGGTTTATTTACACTCAGACACTAAAGAGAGAAGGACAGCGTGACAGGAGTTATGAACCTAGAGTCAAGAGGCTTTGAAGTACAAGTCTGAGGACCCAGAACTCCTCCTTGGTACATTTTTGTCTCACTGCTTTGGTGAAAAGAGTAACAAAAATGATACCAGATTTTTGTTGTTGTTTTTGAGACAGGGTCTCAAAACAAAGAACTCTTTAAATGTCTTGAGACATGAAACTTAAGCTGGCCTGGAATCTGTTATGTAGCCAGGGTCGCCATACACGCTATAAAGGCAAAGACGATCTTTATCTCCTGATCCTTCTGCCTCCACCTCCCACATGATGGGATTATAAGCATGTGCCACACACCTGGCTTTGGTTCTGTTTTTTTGAGACAGGGGCTCACTATTTAGCCCAGGCTGGCCTTGAACTCAAATTTCTTCAGCCTCAGCTTCCCACGTATTGGGATTATATGTGCCATACCCAGTTTTGATGACATGAATTTTAAAATATTTGTGAGATAGGTAAAATGTACACTTTATGGGGGAAGAATAATATAATGACAGGTATATTCACCATTTGGAGAAAAATCATTAAAATGCCCTTTATTTTCAGCTGGGTATGGTGGTACATGTCTGTAATCTCAGCACATAAGAAACTGAGGCAGGACTGAGTTTGAAGCCAGCCTGGGCTACATAGCAAATTTCAAGCTTAAGTTCAATAACAAGACTGTCTCAAAAAAATTCAAGGTTTTTTGTTTTGTTTTGTTTGTTTGAGACTCTGTAGCCCTGACTAGCCTCGAGCTTGCTATATAGATAAAGCTGACCTAGAATTCATGGGGATTCATGTGTCTCAGCCTCCTGAGTGCATCAAAGGCACGTACTATCATGCCCAGCTCAAAAGAAAATCTTAAATCTTTTATTGTTATTCTCTTCACTTATGATGGCAGATAATAGTGTTTTTAATGCCCTGACTTTGAAAAAGCCGATAGTTTGTGTATTTCCATCATTTTCTTTTAAATGGGATAAAATGAAATCCCAAGGTCTAAGAATGGCAGGGAAGTACCTATTAGGAACAGGATTATGTACCATGTATGGAGGAGGGGCTCTTCAGACCTAGATCCAAAGCAAACCATGCTTCATGCTGGTCGGAGCACCCAATTAGCACAGAATCTTCTATTCTCTGTGTGTCCGGTCCAAACTTCCCCAGGAGCCCTTCCAACTCTGAGCAACAAAAAAGAGAATGGAGAAACAACATAAAACAAGGATTCAATCACAGCGCCACAGCCATATTATACTTACAGAAAATGGTGCACTTCTGCTTAAAGTATACAGTTGCCTCCTTAGAATCTGTTGGGGTCTGGCTACAAAATGCCTCTCACATACCCAAATTTACATGTGCTCAAATCCCTTAAAATAGAGTAGCATCTTCCAGGAATCTGTACCATCCTCCCATATGTGTTAAATCATCTCTTGATTGCTTAAAATACCTAATAACAATACAGTTATGTACATAGCTCTTATACTGTGTTGTTCAGAGAATATGACAAGAATAAAAGTCTGCCCGTTTAATACAGCACAGATTTTCATCTTCTTGTCAATGTGCCCTCAACTTGATGGCTATAGGACCCACCCCTCTGCTCCCAACAATTAAACCTAGGACCTCAAGCATGCTAGGGAAGCACCAAACCATTGAGATACATTCCTCAGCACTCAGATTTAAAAATACTTTCAGTCCATGCTTGAAGCTAAGGCTCTGGATGCCAACCACACCCAGCCAGAGTCCCTGCCGTACAGCCACTGGCTGCGCACCCTCAATCTAATTGCTTAACCTCTCTTGCTCTGTTTTCAGTTCATTGTTGTTTGGCTTTTCAAACATTATTTATTTTGTTGGGAGCAGGTGCACATGTGGAGGCCAGAGCACAGCTTTTAAGAACTGGGGGACTTTTTCTACCCTGTGATCCTGGGCTTGAAGGGAAAGGCTTGACAATAAGTGCATTTACCCACTAAGCCCTTCATTTTTCTTTTCTTTCTTTTTTTTTTTTTTTTTTTTTTTGTTGCGACAGAGTATTATATAGCTTAAGTAAGTCATGGACTTTTTAAAAAGTATTTAATTTATTATTTTTATTTTATGTGTATGATTGTATTGCCTGCATATATGTAAATGAAGTGCACCTGTGCTGTGCAGTGCCCTTGGAGGTCAGAAAAGGGTGTGGTAGTAAACCCTGGAACTGGAGTTACAGATGGTTGTTAGTCACCATGTGAATGCTAGGAACTGAACCTGGGTCCTCTGTAAGTGCAGCCAGTATTTTTTTTTTTTTTTTGGTCTTTTTGAGACAGGGTCTCCCTGTAGTCCCAGCTGGCCTAGAACTCACTATGTAGACCAGGCTAGCCTTGAACTCATAGAAATCCACCTGCCTGAGCCATCGCTCTAGTCCAGCCATGAACTAATTTTTTTTTTATTTTATCTGTATGAGTGTTATGCCTGCACATGTGCACATGTGTTGTACGGTGCCCCCAAAGACAGAAGAGGGCGTCATATCCCCTGGAACTGGAGTTACAGGCGACTGTTAGCTGCCATGTGGGTGATGGGATTCAAACCCAGGTCTTCTGCAAGAGCCAGTGCTCTGAATCACTCAG
The DNA here is from genome assembly GCA_035773235.1 of Eospalax fontanierii. NCBI lineage: Eukaryota > Metazoa > Chordata > Mammalia > Rodentia > Spalacidae > Eospalax > Eospalax fontanierii. The sequence continues at coordinate 15,102,129 of CM069540.1, read as the reverse complement.
CCATCTCTCCAGCCCCAAGGCCATGAACTTTTGATCCTTATGCCTCTACCTCTTAATTATACATGCATATCTTAATCTTCACATTTAAGTCAGCAATCTGAGGAGTTAGACCAAATAAATCTTAGGACCGGGGAATGGCTCAACGAGTAAAACTCTTGCTGCACAAGCATAAGGACCTAAATTGGGATTTCGAGCACCCACATCAGCCAGGTGCAACGCTTTGCACCTGTAATCCCACTGCTGGTAGGTGGAGACAGGCAGGTCCCAAGAGTTTGCTGGTCAGCCAGTCTAGCCAAAACTGCAAGCTCCTGGTTCAGTGAGAAACTCTGAAGAAATAAGGTAGAGAAGCAATTGAGGAAGATGTCTAGACATCAATAATGGCCTCCAATGCAACCACACAGAAGAACACATGGGCACACATGCACTTACAATCACACACACACACACACACACACACACACACACACACACATACAAATTCTGTGTATGGACTGGGGAGGGTTTCACACACCTTTAATTCTAGCAGTCAGGAGGCAGAGGCAGGTAGATCTCTGTGAGTTCAAGGCTAGCCTTGTCTACATAGTGAGGTCAAGGCCAGTTAGGGCTACACAGAGACCCTGTCTTAAAAAAAATCTTTGTAAATGATTATTATTTTAGGATAGAAGGAATATATCTCCTCATTCATAAGATGTACGGTGGTTAACTTATGAAAGCACTGTAAAAAGTAATATTATACTAAAAATGGTAGTGACCAATCCATTTCCATAATTAGCTTCCAGTTGTGTTGCTGTTGTGGGGCAGAGAGAAATCATCAGGGGGTCCTGGTTAGACCAGGTAAGTGCTGTGTAGGGGACAAAACAACCTGTACTGAGCATAAAGGACTCCGATTGCTTATAATGAATGATATTGCTGTCTGTAAACAATATTCAGTGTTTTCTAATGGAACCCTTGTTCCTGCATCATTGGAAAACAAGTACCAAGTACAGCAGTACCTGATCCACAAGGGAAACTAGTACCAAGTACAGCAGCATCTGACCCACAAGGGAAAATCATTGGCAATGGATTCAGAGTATTTGGTAGATAGTAACTAACATTATTTGTGTTTCAACACAAAGTGGTAGTTAATATTAGAATATAAGTTTAAGCTGGGCACAGTGGCATGGGTCTGTAGTCCCGGCTACTGAGGAGGCGGAGGTGGCAGGATAACTCGAGCCCAAGAGTTTAAGGTCAGCCTAGACCACATAGTAAGACCTCATTTCAAAAATAAAACCCCAAACCCTGGTGACTTACAATTCTCTAGTTATATTGCATGCCTGCTTTTCAAAGAATAATTTAATTCACTTTATTTTTATTTTATTTATGGGATTTTTTGAAATAGGGTCCTCCTGTAGCCCTAGCTGGCCTAGAACTTACTATGTAGACCAGGATGGACTTAATTTCTGATCTAATCAAAATTAAGTTAGGATGCAAACTTTAAACAATGTAACTGTGCTATTTCATGCAGCTAGAAATTCCTAACCTTAAGGTAGAGGTTGAGAGGTTTACTTTCTCTGCAAAGACAGGCTAATTATGTGGAGTTTTGTAATATGGTCTGTCATGACTACTTAATTGTCACTGTAGCACAGAAACTACTGTAGCTGTAGTGTGTCAGCTAACAGATATGACTGTGCTCCAGTACAATTTGACTACTAGCAGGCAGCAGGTCCGATTTGAACAGTAGTTTTGTGGATCTCTGTTTTAAAGCATTAGTGGTGTGTGTCATGACCAGCGACCATCTACCCAAACAACTAAAGTTCATACAATGGACTGCTACTGCTACTTGGCAGACGTAGTTACATTAAGCTTGAGACTCAAAAGCTTTTTAAAAAATCTGAATTCTGAAGTGCAAGCATAGTTTTGGAGCTTCAGTGTGGACTGAATTCCACTTAGTGGCTGCAGACTTGTCTACTCAATGGGTACACTGTGGGCTTACCTGACAGGCTAAGCTGGGGGACCAGGTACCGATGTCCTGATGCCTGAAGCAAAGGAGCCAGGTCATGAAAGAGGTAAAATGCTCCTGTCTGCTGGGCTTTCTTACAGGCATCATCATCTTCCTTCAATTCAAATAAATACCTGTGTTTGGGAAATAAGCCATTAGACCAGACTTAGGGTGAAGGTGCTTGCTACTAAGCCTGACAACCTGAGTTCAATCTCCAGAACCTACATGGGGAAGGAGAGAACTGACTCCTACAAGATGTCCTATGATCTCCACATGTGTCATGGCATAAGTGCCCACACAGATACACATACCCCAAAGAAGTAAATACATAAAATACACTTAGTTACTTGTATATCATTCATTTGCGGGAATTTCGTATAACTCTCCTGCACAGTTTCATATATGGATGGATGTATTACAGAACTGGGAACTGAACCCAGGGACTTGCGCATGCCAGGCAAGCACCTCCCTAACACTGAGCCAGCCATGCTCTCGGTTCTCTTTTCACTTTAAAAATACTTAATATTTTTATTTTATTATATGTGTATGAGTATATTGTCTGCATGTGTGTAAGTGTAACCGTGTCATGCAACGCCCATGGAGGTCAGAACAGGGTGTCAGATCACCTGGAACTGGAATTATGGACAGTTATTAGCTGCTGTGTGGGTGCTGGGAACTAAACCCAGGGTCCTCTGCAAGAGCAACCAGTGCTGTTAACCACTGACCCCCTTTTCACATTGTTTTTAAAAAAAGATTTAAAGTTTTCATTCATGTATGTGTGTGTGTGTGTGTGTGTGTGTGTGTGTGTGTGTGCGTGCACGTGCATATGGAGGCCAGAAGAGGGTGTTGGACCTCTTGGAGTTGGAGTTACAGACAACTGAGTTGCCTGACCTGGGTGCTGAAAAAGACACTCAGGCCTTGCAGAAGAGCAGCCAGGGCTCTTAACTGCCAAGCCATCTCCAGTCTTCCTCTTTTTTCACTTTTTATTTTGAGATAATGCCTCACTAGATTGGACTGGCTGGTTCTGAACTCACTCTGTAGTCCAGGCAGGCCTTGAACTTATGCTACTCCTGCTGAGCTTCTGGTTAGCTGGGGTCACAGGTCCAGGCCAGCTCACCCAATCCCATTCATTTATTTACATCCCAGTTTGCTCCAAAATCTGAAGAGTCTGCAGACAGCTAACTCTGCACTCCTTCTTCTGTCCTGCTGCACAGCCTGCCCTCACTTCTGTGCCTGTGTCATTGCACTATGAAGACGATGCTCTCCCTAAGGACAGGGTCTACCATTCTTGGCTTTGCATCTCAGTAATTAACATACTAAATGGCTTAAGTCAACAAATATTTATTGACTTGAACTTCAAGGTAATAAACATTTACTGGGTTGAACCTCAAGATACTCTGCCGAAATTACACAGTGAGGCAAGACTTTATAGATGTGGGCTGGGAGGGAAACATCAGCACGGAACACGATAGAGGGCGTGGACTCAAATCACTGCAGACACAGCAAACACTGTTTCTTTAGTGGCTGACTCTCATTCAACCTTGGGAAGACAAGAACAACTTTCATGTTCAGCACACCCTTGCTTCAGACATGTAGCTTCTAAGGTGGACACTGTGAGCACCTTAAATATGCTAAAGGGACCATGGGTGAAGCCCAATCTGGACCTATTTATTTTCAGTAACCAAAATAAAAATATGGAGTAAGAAAAATTCTTATATGTTTCTCCAAAGAGATAATACAGCAAGTCCTAGGCTTTGCTAGCACCTTCATTAAGGGTGGTCTGAGTCTATCCATTCAAGAGCTTTACAAATTCAGTCAGAGTCCTTGTGATTCAGTGGTGACCAAATGAAGATTCTCTTGAGGGACCAAGTATTAACCATGTTGGCCTGTTAAATTCCTAAAACAGGGCTAGGGACATGGCTCAGTAGAGTGCTTGCCTAGCATGTGAAAGACCCTGGGTTGGAGCCCCAGTACTGAAAAAACATTTTAAGTTGTAAAATGGACTCTCCAGTATATGCAATATTTTGTCAAGCAAGTAGGAAATGTGTTTCCCAGATGTTTTCTGTAGGATCTGGGAACACGTGTAACATCAGTAAGCAGAGTTGGCACAGCATTAAAACACAAAGTGAAAGAAGAAACCCAGAGTAACTATCTTTAGGGACCTTCACTGGTAAAATGTGGTACAATGAGATATTCATAAGCAGAAAACAAAAGAAATGTGATCTTTTAAGACTTGTTATATTTTAAACTTGTTTTGAGTGACTAGCCTCCTGGAGTAAAGACTTATTATATGTCAAAGAGGAGACAGTGCCACTCACAAGTACCAAATACAAACGGTAGAACAAGCACTGCGGCCTTCAGTCAGAGTGGCACAAGCTGTGCTTTGCCCCATGACCCTAAAAAGCAAAACACCTACCGAACACCACCATGATGCTAAGGTCTTGAACCAGTGTTCTCACTGGATGTGGAAACGGGATTCACAGTTTGTATATGCTTCTTAATAAGACACTCATTCTCCCCTACTTATAATACCATGGAAACCATGATACTGAAATTACAGGTTGCAAATGGATTATTTTAAAGCTTTATCTGCTTTTCTTATAAGAATAAGAAATAGTTGTTCTTTTAGAAATACAACTACCAGCTGAGTGTGGTAGCGCATGCCTTTAGTCCCTGCACTTGGGAGGCAGAGGCAGGTGGATCTCTGTGAGTTCAAGGTCAGCCTGGTCTACATAGTGAGTTCCAGGCCAGCCAAGGCTACATGGATACCCTGTCTCAAAAAGACCAAAAAAAAAAAAATACAATTACCAATTTTTGAAAAGGGGCAATCATTAGCAATCCCACCAATGAGAGCTAATCCCTGTTTACATTCTGGAATTCTCCAAACCACATTATGCATCTATATATTGACAGGTATATACAGAATCACACTCATTTGTAGCTTTTTTTCTTAATCATATATAAGCATTTATAGATCATAGATATCCTTTGTTTATGGGCTTTCATTCATTGTTAATGTGTTTCATCACTCGCAATACTTATTTTAGACTACTCAATAGCTTTTACATTTGAGAATAGCAGTTTCAATCTGAGAAGCCCACTGCACATCCAGCAGTACCTGAGCAAATACTGCAACTGTCTCATTCGCTCGCTCTCGCTCATGAAGGACTTTGTACATATGTATTTCTGAATTTTGGACTGGGCACTCAAGTTCGGCAGCTCTCTCTACATGGGAAGCCGGAACGTGTTTTATATCTGTGTTTTAAAATCCTGAAGGGTTTTATATCTGCATCTGGAAGGTATCCAGGGCTCTTACTAGTCTAGGATTGCTACTTATACTCATTTCTTTTCAAAAATTATGATTTTATTTTATATGTATGAGTTTTGCCTGCATGTATTAAAATGCACCATGTGTATGCAGTGCCTGCAAAAGCCAGAAAAAGGGCATTAGATTTCCTGGAACTAAAGTAAGGGATAGTTGTTAGCCACCATGGAGGTGCTGGGAACTGAACTGGCGTCCTCTATAAGAACAACCAGTGTTCTTAAACACTGAGCCATCTCTCCAGTCTTTCATATTCATTTCTTAGAGTTTGGGATCACACCAGACAGATGGTATAAATTTATTCCCCCAAACTGAGATCAGGATATTATTTCAAATTCACAAATTTCAAATTATTATTTTTAATTCACAGACTTTAAATTTATGTCAGCAGAGACAAAGACCTTTATCATCTTCCTGTTACAGACTTTTTTTCCTTTTCTATTCTGCCTTCCACTGAAGTTTATTTCCTTTGCAAGAGGAAAAGTCTTAGAGCTATCTATCTCGTTTTCAGAAAATGTCAAGAAATATTATTCAGTATAGTTTTCAGTACTGTTTTATTATATGTGTGTACTTTCATTTCTCCCTTCCTATGCATTTACTCTAGAATCCTTGGATTACAAGGATCTTTCAATCGTTGGCATTGTTATATGCCAAGCACTGTTTTATGCAGCAAGGTACCAGAGTGGAAAAGTTAAAGTCTTAGCTGGGTGTGGTGCACCCATGCATACATGTATACATGCACTCTTAGCCCTCAGGATTCTGGGACAGGCGGAACAAGCAAGTGTTCAAGGCCAACGTGAACTACATAGTTAGACCCTGTCCCAAAAAACAAAAACAGATGACATATAGACAGTAAAGTGCTCACTTCCCAGCATGAGGACCTGAGTTTGCATCCATAGCACCCATTGAAAAATAGCCAGGCACTATAATCTCAGTGCTTGAAAAGTGGAGACATGAGGATCCCTAGGGCTTCCTGGCCAGCCAATCCAGTCAATCAGTGAGCTCTAGGTTCAGTGAAGGAAACTGTCTCAGAAAATAAAGCTGGTTAAAATCACTGGCTGCTCTTGCAGAGGACCTGGGTTCAGTTCCCAGCACCCACATGGCAGCCCACAAACAACCATAACCACAGTTCCAGGGGATCCAATGCCTCTTCTGGCCTCTGTGGGCATTGTACAACATGGGTACACTTACATACATAAAGGCATAACATTCATACACATAAAATAAAAATTAAATTAAAAAATGTATAAACTAAGATGAAGAGTGATTAATGAAGACATCTGAGTCAGTCTGTGGCCCCACAGGCATATGCACACACAAACCCACACAAGTGCAGCTGTAAACATGTGCACATACACACCACTAAAAAAATGGGTCTTTGTTTTAAAATGGAGTCTCGTGTAGCCCAGGTTGGCTTCAAACTCCATGTAGCTGAGGATGATTTTGAACTCCTGATCTTTCTGCCTCCACTTCCCACATGCTGGGATTACAGGTGTGCATCACTATTCTTGGCTGAAAAGATAATGCTTTATCAGAGTAAAAATTATATTCAAAAGAATGAGACATAGTAGATATTTTAGAGATTATTGGAAATTTAGTTTGAAATTTTTCCAATTACAAATAAATCTGCAATGAACATTCTTATGTACAGTTTTATCACACACATTTAATTCTCAATATGGGATTTTCTTGAGAGCCCAGGCTGGTCAAAACTCACCGTGTCTTAGTGACATAGGTTGACAGCAGTCTATAGCACCAAAAAGGTTTTCTCCTGAAAACTGTTCCATAATACAGAGACATTGTCAGTTCCCTAAAGGAGAGAGGGTCTTTTTTAAAAAGGTCATAGTACACAATTTAAAGTAATAAATCAAGAAAGAGTTATAGTTTAAGCTAGGATCAGATCACTTTTCAGTATGAGGGAAAGAAACCCAGGACTTGGGAGATGAGGGAGATCAGAGACTTTTACCTCTAACTAGCTGTGGACTCAGGCTTTCCATGCTTCTTTTCTAATATACAAAATTGAGAACTGTTCTGCCAAGTGAGTAAGTTATGAGAATCAGCTAGTTAAGGTAAATAACATGTGCTTCTCCTTCAGACTGTGGAGTTGATGTTGGGAGGTGGGTGCAAACCAAACAACCACCTCACTCTCCTTCCTTGTTTCCAAGTAGGGCTGGGACTGGGTCTCAACAGTCTGATGTGAGTGGAAGTGAGGTGCATCCCTTCTAGGGTGAAGCAGTGAATGTTGCTGCTCCATCCTTACTCCCCTTTGCTTGAAGACCAAAAGGTCAAAGCAAGACTCTGTTAGATGGAGAAGGTAGGATCCTTGACTGACACATGGAGAAGGCTCCCCACCAACCACAACTCCTCTGCATTAGACTATTTGTAAGAATCAACTTTGATCATATTGGCTGGGGAGGGGTAGCGGTAGGACACTTGAGTATCATGTCCCTAGGTTCAATCTTCAGATCATCTGTAAGATCATCTGTAATGATAATAGAAAGAAATTGTTTAAAAATGCTTCTATGATATTAAAATGCTGGCAATTTTTATTATTTTATTTGGGTGCTGGGGACTGAGCACAGGGTCTTGCACATGAAGTCATGAACTGCTGAGCTACACCCCTGGCCTTCTGGCCACGAAATGTCTTAAAGTAGCTGACATTATCCTAAGAGACCAAATAGCAACTCTGGAATATCTCTGGTCTCCTAAAGCCAAGTTTCTCATCCATAAAAAAACAACATTCCAGGTTGGCAAGATGACTCAGTGGGTAAAGGCGATTACTGCTAAGTCTGATGACCCGAGTTCACTTCCTAGGACCCACACATGGTTGAACGAGAGAATCAACTGCTAGAAGTTGTCCTCTGGCCTCCACATGGGCATGCTGTGGCACACATACACACACATAAGATAGATATAGTTAAAATATAATAAAAATCCCACATCATTTGGAGAATTATGAGTTAATCTTGTAAAATAAGAAAAAACTTGAACTCACAGCCATTAGGAAAGTAGTTCAAGAGGCAGCTGTGAACATTCACGTGAATCTAAGTTAGTTTCTTTTTCTGTTGCATTTCTTTCTCTGAAAAATCAAGTTTGCAGAATTATGTTTGTTATTTAGTCACTCTTGCAGTCCTGGGGATTGGGTCCAGGGCCTCATACATCCTAAGCAAGCGCTCTATCACTGAAATACTTTCCCAGCCCAATCACTTTTTAAGTTGTTTATCAGTAGGCATTGTCTTCCCCATGCAGGGAACCTTTCACTTTAATAGGAAAACTGGCAAGAAATGCCACTGAAAAATTATGAAAATTAGTACCATTAAATAACCAACCACTTCTAACTGTCCCCAAGGGAAACAAGCTTTGACGCTCACCTACAAAAGAACGTTTAGAATTCAGGCCTACTTCTTGGTTACATAATTATGAGTCAACTGATGACTCATCCTTGAAGAGTTTGGGTTGCAATCTATGTCCCAGCCAAGGGTAAAATATATTTAGCAAATGAGAGTCAACAAAGTATTAAGTACTGATGTTATGCAAGATCTTTTAAAGACAAAAATGCACAGGATAAAAGCCCCATCCTCAAGCAAGTAGCAGGATCGAAAACCAAAAATTCCAAGAAGACAGTAAGTGCCACATAGGTTACAATTCGCTGAGACAGCATTGAAAGTAGAGTAACCATAATGATCCAAAGGTGTGTGAAATACTGGAAGAAAGGGGTTCAAGGTCAATTTTTCTAGCTTACAAATAACTCAGAAATGTAAATTGCCCCATTATTTTAAGACTAAATTACACTAACTATTAAAGCATTAAACAAAATTCCTTTCACCTAAAAATTCTACTTCTAGGAATTTATCCTAGGAAGGAAAGGATATGTTCAAGAATATTAATAAAAAATTATGTTAATGGGAGCCAGTGAGATGGTTCAGCCAGTGAAGGTGCATCTCTCTGAGCCTGATGACCTGAGTTTGATTCCTGGAATCCCTGGTAGACAGAATCGAGTCCCCAAAGTTGTCCCCTGACCATCACATGAGTGCCTGCACTCACATACATCATATATATATATATATATATATATATATATATATATATATATATATGCAGTAATACAAAAATTAAATTTTAAAAAATTATGATATCATCTAGAGATGTAATTTAGTTATAGACTGCTTATCTAATATGCATGAGGCTCAGATTTGATTCATAGCAGCCCTCCCAAAGTATGATTATATGGAAGAGAGAGCTGTTAAATAGAAATTAGCATGTGTATTGATGTTAGTATGTATTCATAATACGTTTTTAAAATAAATTTTTGCTGTATTTTTATTTATGTGCCTGTGTGTATACAAGTGCACCCATGTCTTGCAATGCCCTCAGAGGAGAGAAGAGGGCATCAGATCCCCTAAAACTGGAGTTACAGACAGTTGTTAGTCACTATGTGGGTGCTGGGATTCAGACCCAGGTCTTCTGCTAGAACAGCCAGTGATCTTAACTGCTGAGTCATCTCTCTAGTCCCTCATAATACATTATTAAGTAGGAAAAGCCCAGGACACAATGGGGAGATGTTGGTCAAAGGGCACAGTCTCACTTAGGATATGTAAGTCCTGCATTTCTGTTGTACTGATGGGCATCATGTATACTTGAAAATTACTAAGAGAACAGACCTAAATGTTCTCACCACAACAAAAAATCCTAACTATAAGTGCTAGATATATTGTTTTATTTCATAATGTAAACATATCAAAATATCAAATTGTATACTGTAATTATATATAATTTTTATTTACCAAGTTACTATGATTGCTATTTTGGATTTTTGCGACAGAGTCTAGCCTGGAACTCACTATGTAGATTAGGCTGGCCTTGAACCAGAGGCAACCTTCCTGTCTTGATCTGCAAGTGCTGAGATTATAGGCATGAGCCACCATACCTGGCTTTATTTGCTAATTATATCTTCAGCTAGAAAATGAGAAAAATCAAGTAATGTTTGGTTGGTCAGCATAATTAACTTACAGTGAAGAGGACATATGTGCTTTCTAATATGTATAAATTAGTTATGTGTTAATTTATGTTAATTTATGTTAATTATAAATTAATTTGTTTTACATTTTTCTGAGACAGGATATAACAATATAGCCTAGGTTGGCCTGGGACTTAATATTAGCCCAGGCTGGCCTTGAACTCATGTCAACATTCCTGCCTCAGATGCCAAAGTGTTGTGATTAGAAGTGCACAACACTTTATTTGGCTGTAGTTATGTGGATTTGTTGTTGTTTTTGTTGTTCTGGTTTGTTTTGTTGAGAGGGTGTCCTGTAACCCAGGCTGACCTTGAACTCATTATATAGCCAAGGATGGCCTTGACCTTCCCATCCTCCTGCCTCCACCTGCCAAATGCTGGGATTATAGTAATGCATTTATAGTATTCAAATGACTAGAAGTACACATATCAAACTCTAAACAGTGGCTGGTTTAGGAGAAAGAGGATGGAAAGGGCACGTAGAACTGTTAATTTATTCATTCTGGCACTTAAATCTGTGAATATGCATTCATACCTGAGTATGGGTGTACACATGCCACAGAACATGTGAGACCAGAGGGCCACCTTGGGGGTAGTCCTCACCTTCTACCTCATTTGAGACCGGCCGTCTTTGCTGTCTGTCACTGTGCACACCAAGCTCATTAGCCCATGACCTTCCAGGACTCTCCTGTCTCTGCCTTTCCTACCTCTCACTTCACTGGAGGATCACCGGGGTGACAGAGGCATGCTATTGCATTCAGTTTTACATGGGTTCTGGGGATTCAAACTCAGGTCCTCATGCTCACACAGTAACTGCTTTACTCACTGAACCATCTTTCCAGCTTGGACTTAAATTACTGTATTTTGTTTTCGAATCCACCTTTAACTCTTTAATATTTTATTGATTTTTTTTATGTGTATGAGTGTACCGCCTGCGTGTATGTAAGTGCACTGGTGTGGTACAATGCCTTTGCCTGCAGAGGTCAGAAGAGGGTGTCAGATCCTGGAACTAGAGTAGCGGATGGTTGTGAGCCACCATGTGGCTGGGAACTGTCCTTTGCAAGAGCAGCAAGCACTACTTAGCTATCTCTCCAGCCCCCAATTCTCTATCTATCATCTATCTATCTATCTATCTATCTATCTATCTATCTATCTATCAATCTATCATCTATCTATCTTACTCTGTAGCCCAAGTTGGCCTCAGACTTGTGACATTTCTCCTGCCTCAGCAGGAGGGATTATAAGCATCTATCTATCTATCTATCTTATTCTGTAGCCCAAAGCTGGCCTCAGACTTGTGACATTTCTCCTGCCTCAGCAGGAGGGATTATAAGCATGAGACACAATGCCCAGTTATTTAAAAAAATTTAAACATATGCATACATTCCTTTTAAAATACATGAAAGTATAATAAAAATAGCAGTTCCTGGGTTTAACAGCTCAATGGGATTATTTCTAGGCCACTGGAATTCCTTTAGTGAGGTCTGTGGATCCTGGGAAAGGCAAGAGCTACTCGGTTGTGGTTTTAGCTACTGACTGATCTGCGTGGCCCACTATACTTGGCTGCCTGATGTCCTGCCCAGTTTCTGCTACCAAATTAACTTCAGTCAACTGCAGATTATCATGGCTCAGTGACTCAGGGTTTGGTGGTCGTAGAGCTCTTTGTGTTTTTTGAAGTGACAAAGAATTATAGAGATGAAATAAAGGGTAACACTATTTTTACACAAAACTAATAAATGGCAAGGCATAGTCCTCACAACTAACAGCTTCTTTGCAATTCACACATTTCTCATCTTGTCTACCTTTCCAGAAGGATGACTTCAGGAAGCATAACACATGACGAGATGCCCATTCTCAATCTTTGTGGTTGCCTTCACCGTACAGAGCTGTGGCTTTTTGTGTTTGGGAGGGTCCGGGTACATCCACCCTTTCATGGCCTGGACCTCAGCGGGGCAGGGAAGGACACCATGATACACATTCCATGGTTCAATGCCCTCGTTTATATGAAAAGCTGCGTGGCTCACTTTTGAAAGATGTTTCCTCCCTCAATTAGGAAATTAAGGGGAAATGTGATAAGCTGGCAAATTCCATTTTCAAACAGCTCTATTAAAAAAGAATCAGAATGTAATTGGAGGTAGAGAATTTAATAGTGCAAATGGTCATTCCCCTGATGTTTGTGAGATTAGAAAGACTAAGCTAAAACTGTCAAATGCTGTAACCAACAGTTTATGTTAAACTCAGATTGTGGCTCTTTATTACATTCTTGCTACAGTTAGAACAGGTTTCTTTTTGTTTCACTGTACTCACTCTGAATTCTTTTCCCCGTGCCTTCTAGGCCTCAAGAATCTGCAAAACCCAGGAAACTCCAAACGTTCAAGTTCAAAAGGTTTCTTCCCCTGAGGGACCTCTGCTGCTTCTGCCACTCCTCCCAGAATCCTCTCAAAGATGCACTCTGGGAAATGTAATTTAATCTCTATGCAGGCAGGCTTTAGTCTGCAAAAACATACTTCTGCCACACATCCCAGAATCCTCCCCAGAGATTAGCGATGCACTCTGGGAATTGTAGTTCAATTTCGAGGTATGATGCTGTGCTCTTCTATTGCAAAGTTAACCATAATGATCAAAACTTATAATGAAAACCATCACAACCACGTAACTCTTAAAATTTCAAGTTCTTCTGAGCTGGAGATGTAGCTTGGTGGTTAAAGTACTTACCGTGCATGAGAGACCTTGATGTTCCATCTCCAGTATAAAAATAATAAAATAGGGACTAGAGAGATGGTTCAGGGGTTAAGAGCATTCCCTGCTCTTGCAGAGGACCCAGGTTCGATTCCCATCACCCACATGGTGGCTAGCAAATATCTATAACTTCAGTTCCAGGGGATTCAATGGCCTCTTCTGACCTCCTCGAGCATTGCATGACATGGGTGCACTTAGAAGCATGCAGGTAGTACACTCATACATATAAAATAGAAATAATAAATAAAATGTTAAAAAGTAATAAAATAAACCAGCTGCTGTGGCACATAACTTTAATCCCAGCAGAGGCGGGTGGATCTTTGTAAGATGGAGGTCAGCCTGGTCTACGTAGTGAGTTCCAAGGCCAGCTAGGGCTATAGGGAGATCCTGTCTCAAAAACTTCAAGAATAATAACAATGATGATGATTATAAGCTCTTAATACCAGATAACTATTACTTCAATGGAAAAAGTAGAGTGACTTTGTTAAAAATGATTAAATCTACCCAGAATGTATATATTAGAGGGACAGGATAAAAGAACTAGACTATTTTAAGTTTTCTATATCTTTTTAAAAAGATTATTTGTGTGTGTGTGTGTGTGTGTGTTATATGCCAGTATACAGAAGAGGGCCTTTGATCCCTTGGAACTGGAATTACAGGCAGTTGTGAACCACTAATGTGGGTGCTGGGAACCAAGCTTATGTCCTTTGGAAAATTCGCAATTGCTCTAAACTCCTGCGCCATCTTCCTACCCCTTTAAGTTCTCTATATCTTGAATTCTGGGAATCAGATAACTAAATTCTTTAGAATTTTAGAACGGGCCAACTTAAAGGAATGGAGGCGGAAGAGATGGCTCAGTGGAGGAAGTATTTGCTATACAAGTGTGAGGACCTGAGTTTAGAGTCCCAGAACTTAGCTAACAGTCAGGCAAGCTCAGCACCTGCCTGTAATCTCAGCACATAGAAGGCAGAGACAGGGAAGCCTAGGTTCAGTGAGAGACCCTCTTCAATAAATAAAGGGGAGAGAGATTGAGGAAGACAGTCAATGTTAAATTCAAGCCTACATATGTACACCTTCACACACACACACACACACACACACACACACACACACACATACCACACACACCAAAAACTTTTAAAAAATATTTCATTTGTTTTCCTTTTATGTGTATGAGTATATCGTTTGCATGTAGGAAGGTACACCCGTGTCATACAGTGCCCATGGAGGTCAGAAGAGGACGTCGGATCCTCTGAAACTGGAGTTACAGACAGTTGTTACCTGCCATCTGGGTGCTGGGAATCGAACCCAGGTCCTCTGCAAGAACAGCCAGTGCTCTTAACTACTGAGCCATCTCTCCAGTCTCACCAAAAACCTTTTCAGGACAGGACTTGTGTGGAGGTATATTTGAACTTTTGGTAAAATTCTTATCTTGATCAATCAGAAGAAGACTCTAAATGTAACTGAAATCGGTCTCTTAGCAAGAGAGAGGGCAGACTTGGTTCTGCCCTCTTCTTACTACTGACGGCACTTGCTTAAAAGAAAAGTCCATTCTGTGGAGTAGAACATTCATCCAGAATATAGTCAATGAACACAAAATGTACTAGGAACTGTTAAAGTCACATAAACATAAAAATCTCTATCTATGTGTAACTTAAATTCTATAGGTGAAAACAAGAAGGTAAACAAATATATAGAGGTTTAGAAGTGGTAGGGAGAAAATTAAAGCAAGTTAAAAAGAAGGATGATTTTGCTTTTTTATATAGGATGGTCAGCCAAATGATAAGGTGATAAAGAGCTTGAAAGAGGTTCAAGGAGAGCCAGGCTACTAGCTGTGGGATGAGAACTGTAGCCAAACAAAAGGACAAGCAAAGGACCTGTGGTGGGGATGTACCTCAAAGGTTCACAGAAACACCATTATAATTCTTTTGAATTTGATGGCACTGAAGGGCTGGGGCAGGAGTATGAGATGATGTGACTTACATTGTAAAGAATCGCTGTGCATGGCAGACTTTAGGGTGCAAGGGTCACTGAATCCTGAATGTAGTTAATATGTATCTAGATTACATGGGAAGGAAGTACAAACTTAGTTAATTGGCTAGCCATTTTAGTTTTTAGTGTGTGTGTGTGTGTGTGTGTGTGTACACATGCATGGAAGTCTGAGGACAACTTATGAGAGAAAGTCACTTCTCTCCCTCCACCATGTGGGTCCTAGAGTTTGTACTCAGGTTGTCAGGCTTGGCAATAAGTGCCTCTACCTGTTGAGTCATCTCATCGAGTTGAGCTGAGACTTTTACCAGCTTAATACAGTGGCTAAGGAAGACACAGAAAATTTAAGAACAACAACATATAAAGTCAATGAATTCCAAAATGATAAAACATGGTTAGGAGAAAATCTGGCCTCTCATCGTTTAAGCCATTCATAGCAATGATGGGGAGACTGAGCATACATGGGCGCAGGCCAGCACTAAGTGCTTCACACATCTATCATTAGTCTTCACATTCCAGATCTACTGTCACCTGAGCAGATGAGAAACCAGAAGCTTAACACAGGTAGGTAATCTGTTTGTATTCATATAGATTGCCAGAAGAAGGCTGGTGTCTAACCCAGACTAGCTGAAGACTGTTGTAATTTGGATCTCCATAATGTACCATAGGCCTAGTAATATCTTTGAAAGGCTGTGAAGCAGGGCAACATGAAAAATATTGGAATGATAGAATCTTAAGTTCATATCTCAGATTTAATTTTGTGAAGATGACAATATTCTCCAATTTGATCTTTACGTTTAATGCAATCCCTTTCACAATCCTGTGGAATTTTTGCACAGGAAACAAAAGAAAAATCAGGACTTCATCAAAATTAAAAAACTTGGTGTGTGTGGCAGATCTGTATGTACACTGATGCATGTGTGTGGAAGTCATAGGACAACCTCAATGGCATTCTTCGGGCAGGCACTGTTCTCCTTGTTTTCTGAGTCGGGGTCTCTCAGCCTGAAATGTTCCGAGTAGGCTATGCTGACCACACAGTGAGTGCCAGGGATCCATCTGTCTCTGCCTATGGGCTACAGGCGCAGGCTACTCTGCCCGGCTTTTCATATGGTTCTGGGGAACCCATGGTTAAGCTCAGGTTCTCATGCTTACAAAGCAAGCACTTCACAGTCTACCCAGGCCATTTTTTTTTTAAATCTGTGCTACAAAGTTGGGACTGCAGAGAAGGCTGATCACTTAAGAGCACTGGATGCTCTTGCAGTGACCTGGGTTTGGTCCCCAGCACCTGCATCACAGATAACAACTGTCCATAACTCCAGTTCTAGTGGATCGGACGCCATCTTCTGACTTTTTCAGGCATCATGTGACATGGGTGCCCTTACATACATGCAGGCAATACACCCATACATGTAAAATAAGAATATTAATTTTTTAAAGAATGCAAAAAGTAGCCAGGTTTAGTGGCCCATGCCTTTAATCCCAGTACTCAGGAGGCAGAGGCAAGCGATCTCTGTGAAACGAAGGTTAGGGTCTACTTACTGAGTTCCAGGTCAACCTATGTTACACGGTGAGACCTTGTCTCTAAACAACAACAGCAGCAACAGCAACAGCAACAAAAACAAAAAGCAAAACAAAAAGCAAAGGATGCAGCCAGTGAGAAAGATCAGTGGGTACAGGCACTTGCTGCTGAGTCTGAAAACAAGAGTCTGTCCTCCAAATCCACATGGTATAAGAATGGGCTCATTTTTTAAAAATTTTGTTTTTATTTTATGTGTATGTTTTGCCTGCATGTAACACTGGTGCATGCAGTGCATATGGAGGTCAGAAGAGGGCGTCAAATTCCCTGGAGATGTGATTATGAATGGTTGTCAGCCATCATGTGAGTGCTGGGAACTGAACCCAGGTCCTCTGCAAGAGCGGCCAGTGCTCATAACTGCCAAGCCTTCTCTCCAGCCCCTAGAATTGACTCCTGCTTGTAACCCCAATCTTGAGAGGTTGAGGCAGGAGGACTGCTGCAAAATTTGAGGCCAACCTGTACTATACGGTGAGTTTCAGACCAGTAGGGGTTACAGAGAAAGACCATCTTTCAAAAATGAATGAATGAATGAATCAGAGAAAACAATAATAATAATAGGAGTAGTAGAAATAATTATAGTAGAAATCATTGCAGATCATGTTTCAGAAAAGGGTCTGCATCCAAAGCACAAAAGGAGAGTGTGAAGTGGTAGCTTCTGTAATTCCAGCACTTGGGAAGTAGAGATAGGAAGATCAAATATTTAAGACCAGCCTGGGCTACTTGGCAAGTTCCAGGCCAGTCTGTATTACATGAGACCCTTTTCAAAACAAATAGAAAGACACATTCACACAGAAATTGCATATGAATTTTCTTAGCAGCATGATTTAAGTAGACAAAAAGTAGAACCCCAAAATATCTATCAGCTGATAAACGGATAAAGAAAACAAACTACAAAAATTCTACGATGGTATTTTATTCAGCACTGAAAAGGAATGAAGTGTTGACATCCACGTGCTACACAACATAGCTGAAGTCTGAAAACAGTGTCCAAGTATGTGAACACAGGCACAGTCACATATGGCACTGACTTTTTTATTTCTTATTTTATGTGTGTGAGTACACTGCCTGCATGTGTATAAGTGCACCAGTGTCACGCAGTGCCCTCGGGGTGAGAAGAGGGCGTTGGATCCCCTAGACCTGGAGTTATGGACAGTTGTTAGCCACCATGTGGGTGCTGGGAATAGAACCCGGGTCCTCTGCAAGAGCAGCTAGTGCTCTCAACCACTGAGCCATCTCTCTCATCCCACATATGGCACTTACATAAATGTTTGTGGTAGGTAAATTTAGAGAGACAGTTGATTAATGGCTGCACAGAGATGGGGCAATGTATACGAAATATATATTTGCAGTGTGTTTTCATTCATAGGAAATGTTCGGAAATGCAAATCTTTAACACGGCATTAGTAATGCCTGAGGAGGATGTGGAGAGCGTTTAGAGATGAGGAGGAGTAACTGCTACTCAGAACAGGGTTTTGGGTGTATGAGGGGTTTTTTTTTTTGAGTGCTAAAAAATTCTAATATTGATTACAATAATTATTGTGCAATTTTATGAATCTTCTAAAGATCACTGAATTGCACACTTTAGATGAGTAAATTACATACTATTTCAATTATACTTCAATAAAGCTTTAAAAATTCAACTAGATCATTAATTATATTAAATAATTACAGAGCATAGTTAGCAATAAAATACTGTATTTCACCTTTTAGGTTATGAAGTGGAAATGTCTCTGCCATTAAGTGACATTCCCCAACCTGGAGCACAATTTTAAGGGCATAAATTGATCCCCAAGTCATTGAATTATAGGTTAGTCTTTCAGTGGTTAAAGAGAGATAATCATATTTTGAAATATATGTTTACTCATTCATTGAACAGCTACTTACTGAAACCTATCACATGCCAGGCATCCTGCCAGAACTGGAGATGTAATGATGAATAACTTAATGTCTATACTGTCAAAAAGCTACTATATGTAGATGTTTGTGTGGAATGTGTGTGCACAGATGAAAATGAGTGAGCATTCAAGTATGTGAGGCCACGGTTAACTGATCCAGACTTTGATCAGTTATGAGGAAGGGGCATCAGGAAGATATGCACACAAGGACTGGGGATGTCACGTAGTTGGCAGTGTTTGCCTAGCATGCAGCAGGCCATGGATTCGATCCGTAGCACTCCATAAACCAGGCATGGTTCACCCACACTTGTAATCCTAGCATAGAGAAGGCAAGAGGACCAGAAGTTCAAGGCCAACCACAACAAATTCCAAGCCAGTCTGGACTACATGAGACCACAACTGAAAAAAAAAAAAGTCATGCATTGAAAAACTTGAGGAGAAATTTGGAAATGTATTCAGTAAGCAGATTTGTAATTAGATATCACTCTATGTTATGTGGGAAGAAGAAACAGATCTTAGGGGATTGAGAGATGACTCAGTGGTTAAGAGCACTGGCTGTTTTTGCAGAGGACTAGAGTTTGATTCCCTATACCCACATAGTAGCTAACAATTACCAGTAACTTGAGTTCCAGGGTATCTGTAGCCCTCTTCTGGCCTCGTCAGCCACTACACTCAGGAGGTGCATTTACACACATACAGGCAAAACATACACATAAAATAAAAATAGATTAAAATTTTTCAAAAGAAAATAAGATCATAGTAAATACCAATAGGAAATGGTTTATATGAGAGCCCCACAAATATGTCACCAACAAAGAGACCTGCCCTTTTGCAAAGCTAGAGACAACATAAATGCTGGGAGGCCCCTGTGCAGCTCTTCAAAATCAGAGTACAGAGGTCAGACTAATCCTAGCACTCAGGAGACAGAGACAAGCAGATCTCTGTGAGATCAAGGCAAGCCTGGTCTATATAGGAATTTTCAGGGAAGTTGGGGTTACTGGGAGACCCTGTCTCAAAACAAAACAAACCCCAAAACAAAAAACACAACCAAAATCAGAATTCAGGACCAAGGTTGGAGCTGCACACCTGTAATCCTACCACTCTGAAGGCAGAGGCAGGAGAATGGAGAGTTTGAAGCCAGCCTAGGCTATAAAATCAAGGCCCTCTCCTACTGCCCCCACCAAAAAAGAAAAAGAAAAAAAAGACAAAGTACAATCGTTTCCCTCCCCCATTATCTTTCCAGTGCTTAACAGATAGTGATGAAAAGAACCGAGATTAAAGGGTGCATTCTGCTGGAAGCCAAGATGACAAAGAACACTGCATATTCCAAGCTCAAAATTGAATGCATGATCTTACTAATACAATGCATTTTATTGTGTGGATGAAAGCAGAAATGTCAATATAAACATTAAAGCAGATCACTAAGAGATGCTCTATACTGTCAGTGGTGGGTTAGGGCGTGAGTTCACTGATTCTGTTAGTGACCAAGAACCAAGAGCCGTTCTTCTTTCCTGAAACTGAATTTTGCTCACAGAATAAACTGAGATTTCTGGCATTCTTGTTGTGTTTGAACCCTTGATACATTCATTTGGTTGGAAGAATGTATGAACCTGCCAAACTCTACAAATCGTTCAGACAGCCAAGTCAAATTCTGTCTACAAACAGAAGCATTCTTCTCAAATGTAACTTGTTTTCAGCAAAATGTTTAATTTGCAAACATTTTCTATACTTGATAGAACAACTGGTAGACGTCCCCTGCTAACTATAGAACTTCAAAATATTTACGACCCATGATCTAAATTCCTTATATTCAAAGGATGACCTAATGGAGGAGTGAACGAGTCTGCTAAGACTGTCCTAAATGATCCCACACCAAAATTAGTGTTTCTCTGGCGCATTCATCAGTGTATTTCTAATACTTAATGTAAGTCCTAGCATATTTCCTGTGCCCAAATATTTGTTGAATGAAGTGAATAGTTAAAATGGATTTCCTCCTTCTACCTGGTCTCTGAAAGGTAGTGTGTTCCTTCCACCACAACTATTTTCCCTTTGGAAAAAGAAAACATCTCTTTTAAGAACTTTTTGAATTTATTTGCGTATGATGGCACATATCTGTATCCTAGCACTCTGGAGTCAGAGGCAGGAGAATTGCTGCAAATACAAGACCATCTTGGTCTATACAGTAAATTCCAGACTTGTCAGGGCTATACAGCAAAACCCCTTTTCAAAATGCTGGGTGTGGTGGTGCTTATCTTAAATCCCAGCATTTGGGAGGCAGAGGAAGGCAGATCTCTGTGAGATAGAAGTCAACCTGGCCTATACAGCAAGTTTCAGGCTAGCTGGGGTTACAGGGAGACCATATCTCAAACCCCACCCCGCTCCAAAAACCCCAAATAATATGATAACGGTGGTTGTTAACAGTAGTGCTAGGAGCTGGATATGGTGTTGTGGTCCTGCAGTACCATCTAGTCAGGAAGCTCAGAACTGACATGCTAGCTGCACTTGACTGTTAACAATCCATAAAACTTTGCTGATTTCTTTTGCTTTACTAAAGGGCTAAGTTGTGTGTCTTAATTCTCTTTGGAACTCATGGTTATCTTGTGGCCTCAGCTGTTTTATAACTCAAAAACCAGTATTTTATGTATTATTGGATTTCATTTTAAAGATGGAAGCAGGAGCTGGGGAGATGGCTCAGGGTTTAAAATCATTGGTTGCTCTTGCAGAGGACCCACGTTGGGTTCTCAGCACCCACATGACGGCTAACAACCGTGGTTAACTCCAGTTCTAGGGGATTCGATGCTCTCTTCTGGCCTCTGAGAGCATTGTATGACACAGGTGCACTTACATACGCACAGGCAAAACACTCATACACGTAAAATAATAAATAAAAATAAAAATAAATGAAAGATAAAAGCAATTCTTTGCCTACCCTGCCCCTCTTTAATTTTAATTTTCTGATACAGGTTTCACTATGTACCCTTGATTGATCTACAGCTAGCCATGCAGAAAAACTGCCCTCCGACTTAGAGCAATCATCTTGCCTCTTCTTCCTGATTGCTGGGATAACAGTCATTTGCCAACAGGCTCTGCTTTTTTGACATTTTCTACCTCCTAAACAGATGGAGAAGACCTCAGTTTAAAGATTGGGCAATCTGGAGTACTAATAGGTGGGGAGGGGGAATGAATATTAGGTAGACAATGCATGATATCCAGGTAGAAAATAAGGCTGAGAAATACAATTCTGGTAATAAGTATTGTAAAACAAAAGTTTAACTGTGTTTGTTTATAAAGCAGGTAGATTAAGACAGATGAGGTAATGCTGAAATTATAATAACCCAAAATTTTAGTAGCTTAATATTTTTCACTCAGGTATATTCTTAGGACAGACCGTCAAGGTATTGGAGAGTACCAGGAGGTGTTTATGGTTTGTTTATTGCTCAATGACTGAACAGATAGCGTCACCTTGGTTTGATGTAGGGTTGTGTGGAATGCTTTCTTCTGAGCATAACAACCATTATTACCAACACTATTACAGCATCTGTGACCACTTGCAGGAGACCCTCAAGATCATATCTGTTAATGTTCCCTCATGGAAGAAGTGGGTGGGGAGGGACATTAGCCCCCTTATCTGAGATTCCAGCCACTTCTGCCTACACCTCCTGCCCAGCTGTATGGAATTCACCTCAAGCTTCACATGGTCTCATGGTCTTGGCAAGTGGCAGAGTACATAGAGTGGAGGGAAATGAATGGGGGAACCCATCCATGCAGCTATGGGAAGTTGTTATCCATGCTGGGGGGTGACTTTCCAGTTTATTGACTTCTGTGAGGCCACTTGTGCCCTTATTAAGTAACCCTTCCTGTGCTTTGTAAGTAAGTCCAGCATACTTACTGGTTCAACAAGTTGGACTGTGGTAAAAGCCTTACTTTGGTCTGTCATTGATGTTCTGTCTGAGGTGAAGAGATGTTCATTTTTATCTCCCCAGCTAATACTCCTGCAACACAGAGTCTCTTCATGTAGTCCAGGTTGGCCTCAAACTCTAATCCTCCTGCCTCAGTCTAAAGCTTCATCTTGATATGGGTCTCCATGGTAACTACGCCAGTGGGAAGGGAATATGGTGATACACATTCTGACTCTCAAACAAAGTTAATTGGCCACAGCTAATTTCAGATGGAGAAAAGCAGACCTTTCTGTCTGGGAAGAGAAAATCCCTAGAAATATTTGGTAACATTAAACAGATACCTTAGGGAGGTAGCTTTACCATGGCAACCAATGGCAGAAATGCAGTTAATTTAAGTTGTGTAATTAGAAAGAAATCACTGATTCTTTTTTTCAGTTGCATGGATTGAACCCCATGAACCCTTATCATGCATGATAAGCAAGTGCTTTACTCTTGAGCCAGATCTCCAGAACTATTTTAGTGAATTTAAATATATTTATTACTTTTACTTTATATATATGAGGGAATTGCCTACATATGTGTAAATGCATCCATGTTGTACAATGTCCACGGAGGTCAGAAGGGGGCATCTGATCCCTTGGAACTGAAGTAACGGGGTTGTTAGCAGTCATGTGGGTACTGGGAACCCAATCCTGGTCCTCTACAAGAGCAGCCAGTGCTCTTAACCTCTGAGCCATCTCTCAGCCCCACCAGGACTATTTTAAACATTTATTTTGAGACAGAATCTGTTTAAGTTGCCAAGCTAGCCTTGAACTCATGGTCCTCTTGCCATAGTAGTTTCCAAATAGCAGAGATTATAGGCATGTACCATCCCCCATACCTTGTTGGATTAATTTTAAGTTAGAACTATGAATAAACAGTCAAAATTTTAGCATTTAGATCTGTTTCTGTTGTGAAAAGGAAATCTGCTTCATATTGATGAACTCTCAGACTGTTTCAGCCCTGTGAAGGCCTTTGTCATTTCACACTGAGTGTGACTGAAAATCAACTCTCTACAAGTTTGGTTCATGTTTCCTATTTCCTTATGGGGGTGCTGATACTGCTGTTCTGTCGGTTTTCTATATTTTGATTATTCTCAGGTAACTAGCATGTCCTAGTTTGCCACCTTGAGGATGCAATATAAAGTCATCTAGCTTTGAATACTGAATTAAAAGTCTGGATGCAGGGGCTGGAGAGATGCTTCAGTGTTAGGGGCATTGGCTGCTTTTACAGAGGACCGGAGTTCACTTCTCAGCACCCACCTGGCAGTTAACAACTAACTGTCCATAACTCCAGTTCCAAGGGAGTCAAATGTTTTTTAAAAGTCTGAACATTCCTGTCCTGCTTATTGAAAGGTTTCTCTTCCTCTCTGGGTCCTGCTCCTCAGATAATTCCCATGATCTCAGGAACAGGTATTCGGGGTGAGGGTCAGCCCTAGTCATTGTTTCATATCTAGGAGAGAACATCAGCAAATTCACTTAGAACTTTCAGAAACATCTTCAGTCATTGCTCAGTCATGGTCATAAAAAGACCATCCTCACTTCTTATTGCTGATAAATCACCACAAACTTGATATCCTGATTCAAGTTTGTTCTCTTACAGTTTCTGCAAATCAGAACTCTGACATGTCTCATTAGGGAAAATTAAAATCATTAGTGGGGCTGCACTCTTTTGTTGGGAATCTACATGGGGTACTGTCCTCCTTTTTGTTTTTATTAATTGAGCGACCCATTGTGATTTTTCATCATGCCATTGTTGGCCCTAGGCCCTCAGGGATCACCTTAGGTGCCTGTCTTAGGTTGCCCTGGCCACCAGGGTTTTACCTGTCATTGGCTACCCATGATCCTAGTGAAATAACCTAAGGGGTTCATCTTTGCCACTGGTGCCTGTCTTAGGTTGCTGAGATAGGCATCGGGGTCTTACTCATCATTGGCTACCCGCCATTCTGGTGAACTAACCCAGTGGGTGATGCTTGTTGGTCAGGAGGGTAATTATGATGGTGTGGGAGGTTTGCGGGAAGGCTCCTGTGGCATGTGCAAGGGTCTTTGTTGCAGAATGCTTTTATGACCTCTAGAAGACTCAGGAAGAATTGAGAATAGTTAAGTATTGTGAAGAAGGTGGTATTATTAAGTGTCCAGTTAAATGGAATTTGTAGCATCAATGTCTGAGAAGCTCTGCTCTGATGCAGTGCTTTCCAAAGGCAACAAGAGGTCAGCAGCGTTACCAACAAGGCCACAGCAAAAATGCTCCAAGTTACCAAATTAAGGAGGGAAAAAATGGCTGAGATCCTAGTTCATCATCAGCCCTGGATGGGAAGGGGAGTGGAAGCATGAGCAGTAACAAGAAGGAGGTGTGGTTATGGATCCAGTGATCCCGAGGAGGTGGGGACATCCACTGCATTTACAGGTGCATCTGTGGCAGGTTTGACATTTCTGGCAGGAATCCAGATAGGGGAGGATACCAGCATACCCTCGACCCTGTGTTAAGAGTGGGTGAGGTCCCTTCCATTCATTTGTGAGAGGGTCTCTCCAGCAGACAAGGGACAAGGGGGTAGTGGCCAGCTGAGATCTCCAATGTTTATAGGCTGGAGAGAGTCCTGCTTCATCAAAGGTAAGAAAATTAAGGGTGAAAAGAGCTTCCACCAAGGTCAGATGGGGATCTCTGGGTGTCATTGCAGTTTTCTGCTTCATAATATGTCGGGAGCCATTTGCCTGCCTTGAACTAAACCCTAGTTTTGGGTTAGGCAGAAGTCAATCTCATACACAGAAGTGCTGTTGGAAGCAAGAGTTTTCATTATGCAAATGATTTACACCTAAGGAGAAGTTTATTTGCACCCAAGACTGAGGTCACCTGAAGATCCTTGAAGGAAGCCAATCACATCTTAAGTTATTTTGCCTGTGTTAGTATTGTTTTTGTGTTGAACTTTTCACCCATTGTTTTGTTTAGCTCATTTCATAGTATAAATAGGGGAGACTTAATAAAGGCAAGCTGCTTCAGTGTGACTGACAGCCCTCCTGAGTCTGTCCCTTTGTTTTTTCTCTCTTTCTCTCTCTCTCTCTCTCTACATTTTCTCATCCTCACTCCCCCCTTTGGGTGTGGTTTGATTTCTGCCGGCAGGCTCCGGCAATAATGAGTTCCTTGAGGGTTCTATTAGTCCTCTCCACTATGGCCTGGTCCTGAGGGTTATAGGAGATGCCAGTGGAATGTTTAATCCCCCAGGATTCTAAGAAAGACTTGATTTGGGCAGACGTATATGCCGGGCCATTATCTGTCTTAATAGCTCAGGGTACACCCATGATGAGCATACCAGTTCTCATTGCCTTAATGGCATGGGATGCCTTCTCACCTGAAAGGGCTCTAGCAAAGACAAATTTGGAGTAAGTATCCACTATAACATGGACATATTTAAGGTTGCCAAAAGAGGGTATGTGGGTGACATCCATTTGCCAGATGGCATTTGGCAAAAGGCCTCAAGGGTTAATTCCCTGTGGTTGCAGTGGACCCAAAGGGGCCAAAGGAGCACAGGCCTTACATGTACAGATTAGGTGCTTACATTAGCTAAGAGAAAGCTCTGAGTAGAGGACCTGCATATTAGAGGGGGAGAGATGAAACCATTGGTGTAAGTGTCCAGCTTGTTCTACGAACAGCAAGGAAGTGACAGCAATAAATTTATCTACCTGTGCATTCCTGTCAGCAATGAAGCCAGGCAGACCAGTGTGTGAGCGTACATGCTCAATGAGCCAGGGATGCTATTTTCCATAATCATTTTATGTTTATGATGTTTTATGTTTATGGCGATATCTATCGACTTATGAGAAGGTCTGGGGTTAGCCAAGGGAAGTGTCCTTGCCATTTGGACAGTGTAACTGCTGTCGGAGAAAATATTGACAGGTTCCTGTTGACAGAGCTTTAGGACTCTGAAGATAGCATAAAGTTCACCTAATTGAACTGAATGAGGGTTGACAAACTTAAGAGCTTTGTCTGGCTGGTTGGTTTTTTAAATAATTAATCTGTAAGAATGCTTATTAGCATCTGTAAAAGCCAAGGCTGCCATGGGAATAGGTTGACTGGAGGGTGTAGAATGGAGCTTGGTCTTTACGGGTAGGACAGCGATTGATTGAAGTAATTTGTGAGTAGGGAAGAGATTGTCTATATCGTTAGGAAAATCTGCCACCAGGATGTGAAAGAGGTGGTCATCCCTGAAAAAGGGTCCCTGTTCAGGTGCCAGTTATCAGGGGTCTCTGCCATGGGATTAGGGGTAGAGTAGACGTGGAATCAAGACCCGGACTCCAGGAGCTGGGTGTCAAGCAGGCCAAGCGAGTGGCATTACAAGCTCATTTATTGAATAGGTGCAAAAGCTCTTATAGGTCTGGATAGCCAATGACCTTATGGGGTGGGGTCCCAAATACAGCCAATAATAAGTTTGTCCCCAGGTAGGCAGGTTCTTTCCAGGTGCTGGGCAGAAGCTGATCTCATGACTAGCCAGGGCAGAATGCCATGCCCACAGGAGCCATTCCTCTTTTCCTCCTGGCAGGTGGTCTGGCTAGGCCCACCTTGCATTATGCCCAACAGTACTGTCCTTGCCTTTCTAGCGTCTGGTGAGGCCAGTGAGCTCCTTGGCTCATGGCCCTTCTACATCTTCAAGTCAGTAATACAGTTAAGGATGATGGCTCTTGCCTATAATCTTAGCACTTGGGAAGCTGAGACAGAAGGATTGCCATGAATTCCAGGCTAGCCAAGGCTACAGAGCTAGATTCTGACTCAAAAAGCCAAAATTAAAACAAAACAAAACAAAGAATCCCCCCAAATATCACTAATGACTACCTTTGCCATGACAATCATCAGCAGAAATGCTGTTAACTCAAATTGTGCAGTTAGAGCTGAAAGAAATCACTCAATGTTTTCATTGAAGAGATTGAGCCCAGAGCTCAGCTAGAGTCAGGAATACAGTGTATATCTGACGCTGCTTCCATTCATGCCTCTCCTTCTCTGAGTGTGGCTGGGAAAGTTCTGTTTTAGAAGCCATGTAACCAGATTGAGTCCATTAGGGTGATTCAGGGTAACTATCCCACTGGAAAGTCCATAATTACACCTGCCAAATTATTTTGCCATATAAGATCGAATATTCACAGGTTCTAGGGATTAGGATTTAACTACTTTTTTGGAGGGTGAACATCTTTAAAGAGTCATTACTGCCAACCACAGTGAGCATCCCATCTCTGTGGAGGCCAATTGTGGGTGATCTGCCTGACACAGTGCAGTCATTTTTCACAGTGACACAGTACTAGAATCTTACTACAACCCTCATCTCTTGACCTTTATCAGTGAGGAGGAAAGTTCAGTTCCTCCTGTTCCTGTTCCCAGGGTCTGTCCTATGGGTTATGGGTTCAGTGATGTGTCTCTCAATAATATGCTATTCCTCTGTTAAAATATTTTAGTGCCTTCTCATTCTACTTGTACACACACATACACACACACACACACACTTGTGTGATCTAGCCTCTGTATACATCTCTAATCTCCTCTCTTTATAAATGTCTTCCTCGCTTACTGTAATACAGCTGTGCTGAATTTCTTTGATTCTCAAATGTTCTAAAAATTCTTTTGAAATGATCCTTAAATATACTATTTTCTTTCTTTAGAATGTTCTTATTCACACACTCCAGCCTCAGTTAAAATATCACTTCTTAAGTTTTTATTTAGTTTTATTTTATGTGTATGCTTTGCATGGATGTATGTAAGTTCACCTGTGCATGCAATGGGCCTTGGATCCCCTGGAACTGGAATTATGGATGGTTGTTTGCCACCATGTGGGTGCTGGGAACTGAACCTGTGTCCTCTCCAAGGGCAGTTAGTGCTCTTAACTTCTGGGCCATATCTCTAGCCCCTAAATGTCACTTCTTGAATCAGTTTCTTCCTTGCCTTTATTCTTTCTCATATATTTTCACTTATCAAATTTGTGTAATTTTCCTCATTTTGGATGTTGTTGGTCTCCTCAGAAGGATTTCAACTTCTATTACAGCAGGAATCATTATGTCTGCTATTTAGTATAGTCTAGTTTATATCATCAGACAAGTAGGAATGGATGAATAATGTTCCCATTGCCACAGTGACCTGGACCACAGGCATGGGCCACCACGTCCAGTGTTCTTTTATAATATTTTGAGGAAGGTGGAGTTCAGGGATTGGCTGAGACAGCAGATAAAAGTCTTAGAAGCATAATTATGATGGAGCTATCATTGATGATGGCCTGATTAGAGTAAGACTATTTTTATTTGACTGACTTTAAAAAGTAGGAAGCTTGTTACTGGTGGGTTTTATAAAAATTTTTATTTAGAGGCTTGTTTACTAACTTGAGTTGCTATTGATCTAAATCACTTTTGCTTCTCACCACAGCTACAGACTAGTCAGAATTTTTTAAGAATATGCAACCTTTAACATTTTATTCAAGAAATATTTGATTGATAAACACAGCCAACTTCTTTCAGATGCAAGAGGAGGAGAGTTCTTGGAGGATGACAGTAAGGCCGGAGCAGCCTGCTTAAGGTCTGACCATTCACAGCCAGTCATGTCTTTTTTTAAACTCCTCTGGATAAGTTTCTTTTTCACTCTCCCAAAACAGGGATGATGTATCTTCTTGAGTACCCAGGAGACAAACCTCCAGAAAATGACAAAAAGTTCTACTATGGCTTGTAATGTTTTGTTCCTTCAGAGTTCATGTTCTAGTTTATATCCCAGGGTGAGAGTCTAGAATGTTTCTTGCCTTGATATTCCTCCTCTTCCTCCTCCCCTCTCTCTGCCCGCTTTCCTCCCTTCTTTCCCTCTCTTTTCCACCGTGTGATGCCATCTGCCATGTTATGATGTAGCCTGAGACTGGTTGTGGTCAGTCGATCTTGAACTTACTCATTCCAAACTGTGACCCTAAATCAACGTCTTTTCCTTATGAAATACCTAGTCTCAAGTATTTTGTTATAACAACACTCAGTGGACTAAGACAATAATAAACCTCATCATAAAACTGAAGAAGAACAAAATAATTTGAGACAGAATCTCACTATGTAGTCCAACCTGGTCTTAAGCTCTTGGCCCCCTGGCATTAGCCTCTTGTATAAAGAAGTACTAGCACAGTTGGCAAAGTATTTTTTCAATTAACTGACTCATTTGTATTTTTTCTTTCTTTACATTTTCACCCCTGATTCTCTTCATTTCTACCTATGATGATAATAATTTTGCAGTGATTTTCTACCAGAGAAGCATTTTAGTTTTTTTCTTTTCAGTGCAGTTAATTAAAATTTCATATTATTTATGGAGACAGGTTAGAAAGTTTCTTTCATGTTTACAATTTGCTGATAACATCATGTAACTTTTCAGGACTTCCATGAAGTTAGAGAAATCTCCCATAGGTTGCTACTATAATGACTTGAAAAAATTGGGAGCATATCAGATTTTGTCAAATGGATAGCACTCTGGTTTGCTGTAGCATTCTTTTTAAATTCTAAGAGAAAATAACTTCCTTTAAAGTAAGCATTGGCAAACATTAAATCTTTAGTTTAAAATCATACATCAAGCCTGGAGCAGTAGCAATGCCTATAATCCCAGGCCTGGGTGGTAAGGGCTGAGGTCAGATTCAGAGTGAGTTTCAGGTCATCCTAGGTTATAATGTGAGTCTCTGCCTCAAACAAAAAAACAGGGGCTAGAGACATGGCTCAGTGGTTAGGAGTACTGGCTGCTCCTGCAGAGGACCCAGGATAGGATCCCAGTGCCCACATGGCAGCTAACAACTGTCCTTAACTCCAGTTCCAGGGGCTCCAAGGCCTCTTCTAGCCTCCGAGGGCACTGCACACACAAGGTGCACTTATATACATGCAGGCAAAACATTCATATACATAAAATAAATAAAAAACCAAAAAATATCGTATACATACAATCATTAGAATATCCAAAATAGCAGCCTAGTGCTCTCTTAATTTAGAGCCTGTTTCTCTTCTTTTTATTTTGTACTTCTGCAGTGCTGGGGGCTGAACCAAAAGTATCACACATGCCTGGCAAGCACTCTGTTAAGGAGCTACACATCGAAGGTCACACATATTTTGACTCTCAAACAAAACATAAATTCTAATAACCATAAGAGGTCTGGCTCTGCACCTTTCTTCTGTAGTCCTGGGTGGGTCACACAGTGGGTGGTAAGAGTTTTCTTGGAAGCTTGGGACAGTTGGCAGTATCTTAACCACATGTACTAGAGACTCTGGGCTACAAAAATATATCCTCCTAAATTTAAGCCAAATGGAACCCTAATTCAATTTCAGCAAACAATTTTAATGTCTGCCAGCTACTCTAAAACCTTTAGAGGAGAGGAAGCACAGCAAAGGGGAAGGCACTGCGAAGCAGGGCACTGTAAAGATGGCACACTTTGACAAAGTTTACTGAAGTAGATGGCCATGTGAACCTACAGTTAAGACTCCCTACAGGCACCTGGGAAGGGGCGGGGCTAAGGTAAAGTCCCAATGCTTAATGGTAAACAGTCCTGGGATCTGGAGCTGTTCTTTGTTTCTTGATACCTAAAACCTGAGAATTGAAGAAGCCTTTATGTGGGTGATATCTATTAGCATTTACTACAGTAGCAGCCAAAACATATAAAATATTTTATTAATTCATTTAAAAACAATTATAATGTTGTAAGTTAATAACATTTTTAATGGAAATATTTTCAAAAGTAAGAATTTAGTGAGAAGTATGATATTATTTTCCATTTCTGTAAATCTCTTTCAAGTCTGGGCCGGTTTATACATGATATGTTTAATCCATTACAAAAGGAGCTGTAGTTTTTGGAAAATTCCACTACATTGTTCATAGAACAGAAAGAGGCAAAGGAAATCTTTAAAAAATTTTTTTTTCTGTTTTTTTCGAGACAGGGTCTCACTATGTAGCACTGGCTGACCTGGAACTCTATGTGGACTAGGATGGCCTAGAACTCAAGAGTCCACTTGCCTCTGTGCTGGGATAAAAGGTGTTGCCACCAAGTCCAGCCAAATAAAGTCTTAATCTAA
Organism: Eospalax fontanierii; assembly: GCA_035773235.1. Taxonomy (NCBI): domain Eukaryota; kingdom Metazoa; phylum Chordata; class Mammalia; order Rodentia; family Spalacidae; genus Eospalax; species Eospalax fontanierii. The sequence goes on along the minus strand of CM069540.1, from coordinate 15,070,631 downwards.
GAATAATTCTGACTTTGTTGGCCCCTGACTACAGTTTGGGAATCACTAATGTAGTTGTCATTACAGTTTGGTTGCTTAAATTCCCTTTTAGTCCTGATCTATATAATCAACTCCACCTCCCTGGTAATTGTCAACTGTTAATCAGGGCAAAACTTCACAATGTTTATGAATAATAAATCTTAGGGAAGTTTAGTCTTTCACCGATAATAGGGAAATTATCACCTTTATCGTGTACTCCCAGATAGTAAGACTTTCTTAAAACTATGACTAAGATCAAATCCAACATTGGGTGCCGTATAGAGTACTTAACAGTATTTTTGGTTTTGGTGTTGGTAATAAAACCTAAAGTCTCCTGCATGCCAGACAAGCACTCAACAAGACAGCCTGCCACCCCTCCCCCTATTCTATGTTACCAAGAGCTTGAATGCTAGGCATGCGTTAAGGGCCCTAACATTCATTATCTTATTTCATTCTCCCAGTAATCCTAGGGGACAGATAATACTGTAAGCCCTACTTTGCAGATGAGGAACCCAAGATACTGACAGGTCAATATTCAGCTGGGCGAGGATTTAAATCCAGATGACGCTGGAGTCCTCAGTCTATCAGTCTACTATGTACTGATAAAAGATAAAGGTGGGCGATGGAGTGAAATTCTTACAAAATGCCTGTACAAGTGCAACAAAGAGCGAAAGCAAAAATTCTTTACGGCTAGGAAAGTCGACACTGCAACGCGGACGCACTGTGTTAGTTTCCACGCAACAATTCGGCTTAATTATCCATGCTCCTGTAATTTTCAAGAACTGTCTTTGCTGATGACTTCGACGCTCTGAGACCTGTCGTTGACCCTGAATACAGGCGCTAAAAGCAACAGGAGCTGGGGAAACCCCGTGGTAACCACGGTAACGGTGGCGTGGCGCGAGCACTGCGCAGGCGCAATACGTCCCCGCGTGCCAGCGGGACGGCTCCTCTCGGGCCTGGAACTCCACAGGCCCAGGCGGCCCGAGGCGGGCGGCGCGCGCGCCTGCGCAGTCGCGGCAGCGCTGGTGTGACCAGGCTCACGTAGCGAGGGCTGCGGCCGCCTCCTCCCCGGCTCGGCCTAGAGGTTATAAAAGGGCCAGCTGGCTCCCTCTGCTGCCCAGTTGTGCCGCCGCGGGCTGAGGGCGATCTGAGTGTAGTCGTCCCGAGCGCGCCCTCGCGTCCCGCTTTCCAGGTGAGGCGTGCCTTCGACCTTGGAGACCCGGAGCTGGGGGCTGGCGCGGGGCCGGTGTGCGGGGGACGCGCCTCGCCGCAGATGCCGGGGTCCTCACGCTGTGCTGGACTGACTTGGGGTGGGGTCTGTCTTCATCACTGCAGCCCGGGGCTTCTCCTTCGGAGACGGGCCCTGCGCCCCGCCTGGCACCCCGCGTCCTCCGCCGCCCCGGTCCCGCCTCGGGCTGCTCGGGCTGCAGCCGCCTCTGTCCCCGCCCCAGGACCAGCGCTTTCTTGAATGTTCCTTCCTGGGCCGGAGTCGCCCAGTGGCTTTCTGCCGAGCTCCGTCGGTACCTGGTCCACCCTGCGCGGCTGAGGGGACGGGAGGGCGCGGGCGGACGGGAGGACGGGCGGGGGCGGGGGCCGCCGCGGCCGCAGATGGGCCTCATGTGGCGGTGCGGAGGGGAGACGTGCAGCGCTCGCAGCGGAGCCCTGACGCGCCAGGGATTGGGGGGAAAATTATTTTTCTAAACGTTGACACCTTCGGAAAGTCGTGGAGCCGGGAAGCGGCTTCGGGGACCTGCCCCGAAGTTAGGGCTGAACTTTCATCTGTTGCGTGCAGCGGTCCAGCCTCAGCCGCTAGACGTAGCCCGGGGCACCGAGCTGAGGCTGCTGGAGCGGGAAAACGGCTGTCCCATCTCCTGTTGGGGAAGCTGGCCTCTGCCTTCCCTTTTCCTCCCCAGAAACCATTGAAGGGCACGTGAATCTCGGTCTTGCGCTCTCTGTAGCTCACTCCCTCCCTATCCCGTTCCCCCTCTTCATCCTCCTCTTCCTCCTTTCCACCCTTCCCCTCCTCCTCTTCCCCATTTCTCTTTCCTCTCATTTGTAGGGCTTTTAAAAGTCTCCCTCCTCCCCTCCTCCTCTCATTTCATTTGTAGGGTTTAAAAGTCCGTTTCTGTCAAACCTACCGTGGTCGTATGCGAATTTTAAGTTATCGTTCATTGCTTGTCCCTCCAGATGGATATTTAAGGGTGGGGGAGGCTGGCAAGATGCGTGTGCTAGACTTTTCTCTTAGTACAGGCACGTTTTAGACGCCAGCAGCTTAAGCATAGCATAGAGAATGAAGATTCTTGGAATTTTGCACTCTTAAGGAACGAAGAAGCTGCTGGGTCGTCATTTAGGAATTGATCTCAGAAGGCTAAAGTGATTTGCCAATCTCCACTTAACTGTTTCTCTGAGTGCTCTGTCTCTTGGCTATTTCCTCGGAATGCACTCTGGTGGGATGAAATAGCCTCTAACGTGTGTGGGGGAGGGGGGGAGACGTGGCAACTTTTCATCAACTTTTTCCTTTTTTTTTTAAAGGTTGAGGGAAGAAACGTATTTCCCCTTTTAGGTTTAGATGTAGCTTATGAATGGAGCTAGTCTTTTCCTAATAGAATCACATGAAAAATTAAATCTACATAGCAGGAACATTGCCAGTTAAGTTGAAAATACTTGAAGGGTTTATTTTGATCAAGTTTCTTTGGAGAAAATAGATATTTAAGCAGGAAGTTGTGAAGAAGCTAAAAGTAAAGAACCTGGAATATTTTTGTCTTGATTGGAAACATATGAATAGTCATCTGTTATTTCTCCTTTCTTCCCCAGCCTGATTTTTCCTTAACTTTATCTTTTATCTGATTGTAATTTCAGATATATATATATACATATGTGTATATATATATATGTATATATATACATATACGTATATATATAAGTTTTACCTTTTATTTCTGTGGGAAGCAGAGATTTTTATTACTTGAACCTTTAAAGATTTGATTTTGGAATGATATACCTAAAGTCTTGCCAATGTTTTTGAAATGTGAGGACAAATGCTTTTTAGATTTACAGATTAGAAAAAGGGCTACTTATTTCTGTTTCAGATGGGTAAAGCTATTTCCATTATACTGAGATAGGTTTTATTTTGAAATACTGCAAGCTAGGACTTTGACAAGAATAGTCACTGTGAGCATTTTGTCTCGATAATTTCGCTAGTAAAAAGGTGAACAGTAAATACAACTTGTAATTATTATGAAAAGCAATTATTGAAAGAAAATTTTACATAATCTGTGTAGTACATATTTTTGCTGATGGGTCTTGGCTTTTTGTAAGGATAACATTTTCTATTATTGCAGACTGAGTTGTATACTGAAAAGCAATATTTTTCATTTCAGACTCCTATTTTTATGCCAGGGCTGTGGCAAGAGCTGGGACAGTCATAAAGCTTATGAACCATCATTTCTATGGAAGGAATGTTTTATTTTTAATAAGGGATTAACTGGGATATAATTATTCTTAGAGATACAAAGTGAGTCTCACTATACTTTGAGGCTGTAAAGTCCCTTGAAAATCTTCTGGAAAGTGGGGACTTAAGTCAGAAAGTACAAATATACATATCTCTGTATAATTTTATCTGCCATTTCATGCTTCTCCATCCATGAACACTATTTTAAGAACCCCTAAAGAGTAAAAGTTAGGCAGCTAAGATTTAAGGCTGTCTAGGCTTCTGGAGGCAGACTTTCTTGACTGTTTCAGAAAGTTTGAGATGATCCTAAAGTCAGCTGGATTGAAGTATATAGATGGCCCTAGTAAACTTTGCTAAAAAGATTTTTAGCAAAATAGATTCTTAGAATTTGTTGAATTGCTCTATTGTTAGCCAGTGAAAATACATCATACTGTGATACCATGTGTCCTTACCCCCTCCCACTATTGTAAATTGAAGCTATCCTTCATTAGTTCTTTAGCTAAGTAGAGATTATACCTGAATAAAAAGCTGGGAAATTAGAAAAGTTTCTCATTTAGGCTGCTGGAGAAGTTTTAGAACAGATAAGAGGAATTCCTTTTCCTGATCTTCCTTTGGGTGATCAGTATGAGTGTTAGTGTATTTGGTTGGATGTTGGCTAAAAATACAGTGCTGAGATTCATGCTTCTTATGTAATTGTCTTCAGTAAATGAATTCTTAGATTTCTTCCTGCTTCATGTTTTACATGAATGTGACCACATTTTTGTAGTTTACAATTTTCTCACATATGTAGTAATACTGAATCAAATTAATACATCATGTCTAACTTTTATTGGACATCTGAGCTGTTTTCTCTTGGAAGTAGTATAAGTGGAAGACCATAATTCAGTGGTTATTTTATTTACTTGCATGGCTTCAGTTAACTTTAACCATTTTTTAAATTTATATTAATTTATTTTTATTTTATTTGAGATAGGGTCTTACTATGTGGCCCTGGCTTACCTAGCACTCCTATGTAGGTCAGGCTGGCCTCAGTGTATTAGCTGTTTTTCTATTGCTATAGCAAAATGCTCAAGGCTGGGTATATATGCAAAGAAGAGTTTTCTTTAGCTCAGAGATTTTGGAAATGCATGAGCATGGCTCATGCTTCTGCTCTACTCTGGTGAGGGCCTCACAGCAGATGGCCTCCCAGTGCTGATAGTGTATTTGAAAGTAATCACATAGTAAGATGGGAAGCCAGATAGCTTCAGGGGTATGGCTCACACTTTTACAATGGTCTACTGTTGTGGGAACTAATTCACCCTGAGAGTAGCATTGTCCCTTCTGAAAGCAGTGTCCCCAGTATTCTGACCATCTCCATAAAACCCACCTCCTAGAAGTTCTAGCTGAAGTGCTGACTCAGTCTTTAAAGGCACTTGCTATCACATCTGACCTCATGAGTTGGATCTTTGGGACTCAAATGGTAGAAGGAGAGACCTGACTCCTGAAAGTTGTACTCAGATCTCCACACACATATTGTGGCACTTGGGCATGCGCACATGCACAAAATAAATGTTAAAAAAGAAGTTCTACCATGTCTTGTTTCCCTTTTCCCCTTAACTATTACCACACTGGGGACCAAGCTTCCAGTAAACCTTTGGGGGTACAAAAGATCCATAGCAGTTGATAATTTCCCTAATAGGACTATCGAGGGATTGTACTGGGTTCTAAAATGATTTGGAAAGTGCTCCTATGTAATTTACCAGATAACTGAAGTGCTTTAGAAAAACATTCCTCTTCTTTTTTTTTTATATATAGTTGTTTAATACAGTGTATGAAATTGGTACAGAGTATTTTGATCATGTTCACCCCTTCTCCCCAATCCCTCCCAGGCGCAACCTTCCTTTCTGTACTCACTCAACTTTGTGTCCTTCCTCCCCTTTTTCAGTCCATCAAGTCCAGTTTGTGCATGTGTGAAGGTCAAATGACAACCTTTGAAAGTTGCTTCTCTCCTTCCACTGTGCCAGGCTGAAGGATCAAACTGTGGTCTTCAGGTCTGATGGTAGTCACCTTTCCCCGCTGAAGCGTCTTCCTGGCCCTACAGTAGTATTTTTGTACTGTAGTTGATCATGGATAACTGAAACCGTAGAAAGTGAACCTGAGGAGGTAATGCTGAATTCTCTTATGTACCCACAACAGTTACAGAAATAAATGGACTTTATATACTACTTGTTAAAATTTTAGAAGATGCTTTTGCAAAGTCTTTTGGTAGTAAATAACTTGTAACAAATGGGAATGTGTAAATTTTTTCATTAATTTGTTGACCTTACACTCCCTCAAAAGACAAGAAAGCTCCCCCAAAATATAGTTGCTAAACCACTGTCCAGAGCTTCACATTCATCTCCCTCTACTCCTGATTTTCCATTTTACAAAGAATATAGCCCTGTGTGAATCTAGCCCACATGCTGTGCACCAGACTACAATGCTGTAAGGCCAGGCTCAGTATCATTCTTCTCCAAGATATGTATTGAGATCCAATGGGAAAGGGACTTTTTTCCCCCCTTGGAACAGAATCTTTCTGTTGTCTAAGCTGACAAACTCATGATCTTCCTGCCTCCACTCTTTGAGTGCTGGCATTACAGGTGTGCTCTGAGTTTTTAAAGAATTGTTTCAGGTAAAAAAAAAATAAGTATACTAAGACTAGTGTTTAATTTTAGCAACATTATCTTGAAGACGTTCTCTTTGAATCTACATTTTGATCAGTAAGCATTCATTGCATTATGTGTATAGAACTGTTGTGGTGATAGAATAGTAATTTGTAATTTGAAATAGGATGAAAGATGGTTACATGTATTTATATGTATTTTCGAAAAAAATCTAGTAAATATTAACTTGTTTTAAATATATTCAAAATTTGTCATTCTAATTGTATTAGTTGAATTTTCATATACAGTTATTTTTTTAAACTAGTGTTTAATAAAACCTGCTTAGGCACTTGCCACCAACCCTGATGACCTGAGTTGATTCCTTGACCCACGTGGGAGAAGGAAATAGCAGACTCCAAGTTGTTCTCTGACCTCTACACATGTGCTAGGCATGCATCCCCTGCCAAGTAAATAAATAAATATAGTAAAAGAAAAAATTTTACTTAAATTCAAAGATTACATGGAGATATTCTCAAATTTGTGTGTTTTCAAAATTTAGCAGTCATTTCTTTTAGCCACAAAAGTATTTTGAGACTAGATCTCATTTATATCTAAGTAATAATAATAATAATAATCTGGTGAGGTCATATTTGAGAACAGTGAACAGCTATTGTAGCTACCAAGCAAAGTAATAGTGATGAGTAAACGCTGTATATAACATAGGTTGTTAATACATTGAAGAACTGATTGAAATCATTTTGCTGAGGTATAATTGACATAGGATAAACTGCATGTGGTTCGTTTGCATTTGTTAAGTTTGGCAAAAACACCTAAAAAATATCAGTGTAATCAATATAAAAAATATCCTGTCACCCTTAACATTTCTTCCTGATTCTTTCTGGCTAATTCTCTTCCCTCTGCCCAGTAAACGATTACTGTTACTTAAAGTTAGCTTGTGTTTTCTAGGTTTTGTATTAATAGAATTTATTTTTGTTGGAAAGATATGAGTCTGACTGCCTACATTTAGTGTAATTTTTTGATATTTATTAGTATTGCTATATGTTATATGTTGTTATATGCTGAATAGTATGTTATTGCATGCATATTTCATAATTTTAAAAACGTTTGAGTTGATTGGACATTGGGTTTTCTATTTTCTTCTGTATGAGCATTTGTGTGAACATCTAGGACATATAAAATTTCTTTCCCTTTGAGTAACTAGAGCATAAATCATAAGGAAATACTTTTCCCCCAGTTGGTGACTTTTCTTCATTATTGTAATCAGTAGGGATTCTCTATTCTCAGGTAAGGTATCTATGTAGAAAATATGAAAGATAATTTTTTAAAGCTCCAGAGGACCTATAATTCCAGCACTTGGGAGGGGGGTGCAGAACAAGGAATTTCGAAGTCACTGCTATATAGTGAATTTGAGGTCAGCCTGGGGCTACATGAGACCCTGTTTCAAAAACAAAACAAAAGTCTTCTGAACCAGTGAATTCAGCAAGTTTGCAGGATATATACAATGATCAGTTGTATTTGTACTTACTGGTACTTCAGTAAGTTGAATTAACTGAGAATTAATTCAAAATTTATCATCTCTTTTTTTTTCAGTCTTTGAGACAGGATCTTCCTGTATCCCCAGCTAACCTTGGTCTCCTTTTTTTTTTTAAAGACAGGGCTGGCAACTTTGAACTCTCTGTGTAGCCCCATTTGACCTTAAACTTGTAAGTCTCCTGTCTCAGTCTGATAAGAATAGAAATTATAGGCCAAAACAGCCAGCTCTCATTTTCTTTTTTTTAAAAAAAATATTTTATTTATTATTTTTATTTTATATGTATAAGTGCTTTGCCTGCATGTGTGTAAGTGCACCAGTGTTGTGCAGTGGCCTCGGAGGTCAGAAGAGGGCATCCGATCTCCTGGAACTGGAGATACAGACTGTTGTTAACTGCCAAGTGGGTGCTGGGAATCAAACCCGAGTCTTCTGCAACTGCTCTTAACTCTTAACCGCTGAGCCATCTCTCCAGCCCTCATTATTTTTTTGAGACAAGGTCTCACTATGCCCTATGCTTGCTGTGTGTATCAGGTCGGCCCCAAACTCATGAACAGTCCTGTCTCTGCCTCCTACATGTGTGTGCCACTACATCAGCCATCTTTGTTTCATCTGTGAGAGAAATGTTAGAAAATGTTAGTATTTTTATATAGCAGAATCTATAAGTAACCTCATGGGATTTTGCATAATTTTGTGTTCATTTCCTTTTCCCTTCCTCAACGTCTCTTTCCACTCTCTTCCCTCTTTAAAGATAAGGGTCAACATCTGATTTCTGATAGGCTGGATCGTTGTTCCTGCTTGCTATGGAAAAGTTAAACGGAGCCTTGTGGGAAACTTTTAATTTAGTGTCAGGGAAAATTTAGATTAGACTATCAGGCATTCTTTTCACCTTCCTTATTAAGATTTGGATGATTTGTCTGGAAAAGAGGAACTTTTAAAATGTTGCAGCTGAAAGGATAGTAGATTTGCCAGATGCCCTGTTCTAGTAATCCATTGAATAACTTGTACTTGAAATTCAATGAACCCTGATAACACTGAATATTTACAGTGTAGTAGAACTGTCTCAAAATCTGTTCCAGGTTTGACCTGTTGAGTCTGTGGGACTGAACTTTCCTGGAAGAAGCAGTGTAGGAAAGTTTCATATGTGTTTAGATAAAGAGTACACTTAGTTACTTTTTATCTTAGAACATGTTTTCTAATAATATGGATTCTGTTCTATTATTTCTGCACCCCCCTTACAATTTTAAAAACAAAATGTGTGTACTAAACATTATTCATATAGACATGTGTGTTATAAAATTGTATAATAACTAGCAGTCTGCTATCTAACCAAGAACTGAATTCTTTGAGATGGGGTCTTGCTATGTAGCCCAGGATGTTCTGGAATTCCTTGTGTGTCCGCAGCTGGCCTCAGATTTATAAGCTTTCTGCTTCAAGCTTTTAAGTGCTGTGTCTACAAGTATGAGCACTAGATCAGGTTCATAAATTATTTTCAATAACTAACTTATTCGCACTATTAGAGTACTAAGTTTATCTTGGCATCGTTGAATTTTGGTGAGCTTTTCTTCTCCCTCCTTACCCCTTTCTCTTTTAGGCAACTCTGCTCAGGGATCCTATCTGAGACTTGTTTTTCTTTTAAACTTCTGTTTTAGATTTTTTTTTTCCTGTTAGATGTCTGTTTTTCTTTGATCCATTCAAGCTTATTTGAAGATTTAGAACAGCAGGCATAGACTTTCTTAAAGACTTAGCTGGTCTGTAATGATTTGTGTTGCAAGCTTCTGAGAAGGGTAGAAGTAAATGGAAGTTAGACACCATAATTAAGAAAATCAGCAAGGCGTGGTGGTGCTCGCCTTTAGTCTAGGATCTCTGAGATTGAGGCCGTCTGGGTCTAAAGGGAGACCCTGTCTAAAGACAAAGGAATGATAACAACAAAAACCCTGTGCTTGGTAAAGCTATGATTGTCTGTTAACAAAACAGAGTTGCTCAATGAATGTGGGTAAATGAGACATAGTATTAGAACAAATTAGAGGAACTGTTCCTTAGAGTAACTGTTTTTACAAAAGATAAGTTGCAGGTGGATCTCTGAGATTAAGGCCTGCCTGGTTAAGTTCCAGGCCTAAAGGGAGACCCATGCCAAAAATGCCAAAAAAAATAAATAAATAAATAAAGTAAAACCCATTTTAAAGGAAAGATATCCTTTTTATGATTTCATTTATAGTTCCCAAAGTGTTATCTTCAGACCATCAATATCAGTATCACCTAGAACTGTGTGCGAATTATATACATATCTCAGACTCTTAGCTCATTCTGAAATGGCTGAAGTTTGAAAACCATAGCTAGATTTGCAAAGTTGTGGTCTCATGTCTGCATTGTACCTGCCCTCCCATATATCATACATACAATTGCAGTAAAAAGAAGATACATGAATATAGGGAAGTATTCTAAGTTCAGCTGCGCTTTTGTGACTTACATAGTTACAGCCACTTTACCGTAATTTTTTTTTTCCTTTTTTGAGTCAGTTTCTCACTATTTATAACCCAGGCTGGCTTTGAACTTGTAGTTCTCCTGTCTCGGCTCCCCTTGTGCTGGGATTAGAAGTATGTATTATCATATCTGGCTTTCCTTTGTTTTGTATCAGGTAGTAAAAAGATCTCATTCAATGCAGATTCCATTACAGTTGTAGATACTGGTTTTAAAATTTATTTTTTTCATGTAACTTGACAAGTTAAATGTTTCAGTTTCTCGACATAAACCACACTTAGATAATTTTAATTGTTTGTTGGATTTAATTTTAAGTTCATTTGACGGGCAAAGATGATGACTTATTTTAAGTTTTTAATTTTAAGGTATAGTTTCTTCTGAATTTATAAATTCTTTATCCTCTATTTCTTAGCATATTACTAGTACTCTTAATGCCTAGCCTTCTTAGAAGAACTCCATTTATTTTTATGTATATGACTGTTTTGCTTGCATGTATGAAAATGCCACTGTGCATGCATTGCCCAAGGAGACCAGAAGAGGGTTCACATTCGCTGGAACTGGAGTTGTCAGCCACCATGTAGGTGCTGGGAACCAAATTTGAGTCCTCTGCAAGAGCAGCCAGTGCTCTTAACCACTGAGCCATCTCTCCAGCCTCAGAGCTCTATATGTATTTGTGTGTATGTGTGCATGCTACATGTACATGTGAAAGTTAGAGGACAGTTTTTAGGAATCAGTTCTCCCCTCCCACTATGTGGCTACCTGGGAATTAACTTAGGTCCTGGGCCTTGGTGGCCAGCACCTTAACCTGACGAGCCATCTGAACGGTCCCATCTAAACTCATTTTATATATTTAAATCCCATCTGGCTTTTGATAGATTGTTTTATCTGTGTGTGTGTGTATGCACCTGTGTGTGAAAATCAGAGGATAACCTCAGGTGTTGGTCCTTTTCTTCTCCCTTGCTTGGAGCAGGGTCTCTTGTTTGCTGCTGTGTACACAAGGCTAGCTGACTTGTAAGTTTTCAGGAAGTCTCCTGTCTCTGCCTCCCATCTTGCCTTCTTGAGCACTGGGATTACCGACTGGGTTCTAGAAACTCAAATTCAGGTTCTCATGTTTGTGAGGCAAGCACTTTAGAAACATCTGTAGCCCTGTTTCCTATTTTTAAAAAATTTATTATGTTCATTTTGTGTGTATGTGTGAATGAGAGAGAGAGAGAGAGAGAGAGAGAGAGAGAGAGAGAGAGAGGGAGAGAGAATATGAATATGAATATGAATGTGCATGCAGGCTTGTACCATGGTTTTACCATGGTGTACTTGTGCTGGTTAGAGAACAATTTATGGGAGTTCTGTCCTCCACTATGTGCAAACAGGGATCCAACTCAGGTCATCAGGTTTGGTAGCACGTGCCTTTATTATTGAACTCCAAACACACTGGCCTGTTTTCTTTTTTTCAATATATTATTTGTTTATTTTTATTTTATGTACGTGAGTATATTGCCTGAATGTATATAAGTGCGCCCATGTCATGCAGTGCCCATGGAGGTCAGAGAGGGCATTAGAGTACCCTGGAACTGGAGTTATGGACGGTTGTTAGCTGCCATGTAGGTGCTGGGAATCAAACTCAGGTTCTCTGCAAGAGTAATGGTTGCCTTTAACCACTGAGCCATCTCTCCAGCCTCTGTTTTCTTATTTTTAAGTTTAGAAATTCTGTGCTTTCAGAGAAAGCTTTTGTTGTTTTGTTGGTCATAACTGTTTAATCTTTGAAAATTTATTTTGAAAAAGCAAAGACCTATCTATTCATATGAGTAATGCTTTGAATTTCTTTATAAGCTCCATCTTATGATTTTCAAGTTAATGTATTAGAAGAAAAACACCACTTATAAGTTGAGTTTTCGTTATTTATGTAAGCTTTTGCTTTTTGATTCATTGTTTGTTGTGAGCTTTAAGGACAATAGAAAGTGACAATCTTTAATTACTATATTTTAGTGAAAAAAAATGACCTTATCTGACAAATTAAATTTCTTCATTAGAATTAAAAGTTTAGACAATACTTGTGGTTAGCCTTCTGTCAATACAGTGAAAATTTCTATATTTTTTTCTGGAAATAGTATTTACTCATTAAGAAAATTGTGACAGAAATTTATTTAAACACTGAGAAAATTCTAGACACTTCAGACAGTGGGGTGTTTTGAAAAAGCCTTGTGCTTTGGCAGGAGTCCAAGAGAGGAAGTGCCTGCATCTGCTACATTCTAGAAGGCTTCCCTGTAAGGCAGCCAAGAAAGCTGCATTTCACTGCTGTGTAGTTCTGGAAGGATCTGGAAATCTGTAGCAAATTTGAGGGAGGAAATTTAGGAGTTCTTCCTGAATGCCATTTTTTTCATGGTGTTCTATTTTTATTGAGATTCAAGTTAGGAGGAAGGTGATATTACTTTCAGCTTTTGTGGAATACTGAGCTTTCAGTTTGACCTCCGTCGAGCCTGTTGGTTTAGGTAAATTCACAAGGAAAAGGTCAGAAGTGCCTACTAGGTGGCAAGTCAGAGTAACCAATGGGGACTTTTGCCTAGGCAAGTAGTACTGGAGTGGTAATTTACTCTGCTATAAAGTAGTAAGAAAGCTTATGTTGGTATAGAAGGAGCAGGAAGGGGGTCAGGCCTTTGATAAAGCAAATCCTCACTAGAAAAGGCTGCTACCAGGGATAGTGAAGAAAAAAAAAAAAAGACAAAAAGTGGGTCTGGGGTGTTAAAGCTCTTGCTGCACAAGATTGACAGCCAGAGTTCAGATCCCCAGAAACCACATAAATGCCAAGTTGGCATGGCGGCCTGTCAGTATTTCCAGCCTCAGCAGGTAAGAGCAGATCTCTAGAGCAAGCTGGCTAGCAAGATGAGTCATGTTGGCAGGCTCAGGGAGCTCCCGGTTTGATTGAAAGAACCTCTCAATGAGTAAGGTGAAAGAATGAGCAGATGTGATTCCAGACACCAACTTCAGGCCTCCTGCATGGCACGCATAAGTAAACACTCACACGCATATGTCTACACACATGTGATTCACATACATAAGAAAATGGAAAAATAAAAAGAAGGGCTTACTAGAGTTTGTTTTTTATGAAGCCACGACTGTAAGGCTAAGATTAAAAAAACAAACAAACAAAAAAAACAAAATCCAAACCTCAAGATGGTGTCCTTTAAGAGAAATTATAGGATGGTTTATTCTTTTGGTATTCTCTGCAGCTTAAAGTAATGGCATTGAAGCAGGGAGAAAGAGAACAGCTCCTAGTAGGTTCTTGGTCTCATTCATAAAAGAATTTAAGAATGGACCCAAATGGAAGCTTTAGAACAATTTTATTGGAATTTAGAGAAAAATCATCAAGGCAGGCAAGCTAGGGATCTCAGCAGCTTTGCCAGAGGAGGAGGAGGAGGAGGAGGAGGAGGATCAGGATCATCATCATCGAGGGAGAAGAAGCCAAAAGGCATGCAGGTTTAGAGCCTTCATGGAAGTCAGACACATGGTGGACTGGCAGCCACATGGCTAGGAGAAGGAAGCTTTAGAGAAAGAGTAGAGAAATACAAGATGCTGGGGCAGCCCAAAGCATTAGGGAACACATGTTTAGAAAAAGGATATGAAGAAGAAAAAGGAAAGAAGGAAAGATTACACTTTGCTGATGCAGACTGCATGTCTGTGGTGTGGCCCAGAAGCACTGCCCCAGGAGGTAGGATTTCAGGCAGGAAAAGTTCACTGTCTCATTAACACACTCCGTATTCTGCCCATCTATTTAGTATAACTCAAGGTGAACCCATCTTCCCAGGGTGGTCCTATGTTCAGGCGACTGACCAGTAGAACTGGAAATGTGGCTCTTTCAACAGATAAACTGAGATAGACTATAAATTAGTCTATTTCAGTTAGATAGCTGTTTGCTGTGTGACAGCATCATGGTATCAGTACATTTGGGAGTATGGTTCAGTTTGTAGAATACTTGTCTACTATACCTGAGGCCAGCCTGGGGTACATGAGCCCTTGTCTTACACAAGCAAAAAATAGCAACATTCATTGATAATTTAAATACCATACCATACAATATTAATCTACTTAGTCATGGTTCAATACTTTCACAGTTATTTAACCATCAGTCACCTCAATTTTAGAACATCTTTTATAAACCCCAAATGTAAACATTGAATTTTAACATTTAAAGCCATATTTTGTTTTCACTTTTTCAGACAGAGTCTCCCGATAACTCGTCTGGTCTGGACTCCTTGTGTAGACCAGCGGCTTCAACCTCATAGATTCTGCCTGCCTCTGCCTTCCAGGTGCTGGGATAAAAGGGAGTCCTTCAATGGCTGACCTAAATTAGAAATTTTAAGGATTAGTGAGCTCTGAAATTGTTTCCCCCCCTTTTCTTTGGTTTGTTCTTTTTGGAACATGTCTCCCTGTAGCCCCAGCTGGCCTGGAATTCACTATATAGACCAGACTGGCTTTGTATTCACAGAGATCCGCCTGCCTCTGCCTCCGGAGTGCTGGGATTAAAAGCGTGTGCCATCACTCCTGGCCCTGAAATTGTTTTTCATTTAAAACATTTTCTAGCATCTTTAAAACATAATGGTGATATTTAAAATATATTGTGGGAAATTCATGTTTTAGATCTATATCAAAGGGAAAATTTACTTTTCACACTATATAAAAAGCCATAATTTTAGTTACTCTAATTGTAATAGTAACTAAGGACAAAGAGGTTGAATCTTTAAGCATAAATTATTATGTAATAAACATGTACATTTTTCTTTTGTATGAAATATCTAAGTATATAAAATAGAAATTAGCTGTTAATAAGTCACTTTAGAAATATTAGTATCAAGTCTATGGGCAATTTGTAGACTTAATTTGGCTCATGGAAATGGTAAATCTGTCTCTCTGAGTAATGAATGGCTTTTTTTTTTTTTTTTTTTTTTTTTTTTTGGTAGGTGTGTGAACCTGTAAAATTAAGTCTTCAAGATGATCTGGTATATTTTAATTATAGGAATTCTACTTCCTCAGTCTTTGGCACATCCAGGCTTTTTTACTTCAATTGGTAAGTTTTAACTATTTCCATTTGTATCATTGTGCCTTTTAAAACTTATATGCTTTCTTACCTTTAATTAGTAAAAACAAAAAAAGTATATTCCTGAAGACTGAAACATTGGTTTACCCTTTGCCTGTCTAAAAGGACTTTTTAGAAAATAAATTTTATTATTTTTGTTTTACATGTATGAGTATATTGATGTAAGTGCACTCCTGTCATGCATGTCCTTGGAGGTCAGAAGAAGGTATCAGATCCCTTGGAACTAGAGTTACAGTTGATTGTTGGCCCCCATATGGGCTGGATGCAATCTCTCTAGCCCCTTAAAGGGGCTTTAAAAAATTTTTTATTTTATGTTTATGAGTGTATTGTGTGCATGTGTATAAGTAAGTGCACTATGTTGTACAGTGCCCAAGGAGGTCAGAAGAGAGCATTGGAACTGGAGTTATGGACAGTTGTTAGCTGCCTTGTGGGTGCTAGGAATCGAACTTGGGTACTCTGCAAGAGTAACGAGTGTTCTTAACAAATGAGCCACCTTTCCAGCTCTCCCCCCTCTTTTTTAAATTCATCTCTACCTGCCTGCTTACCTTCCTTTATTCACTCCTAGATTTTTTGAAGAATAGTTTGAGTATGCTATAAGAGTGCACATGGACTAGGCATTTAGTCACTGTGGTACCACCCACCTTGCTTTTCTTTAAATAAATTTTTCCTGATTAGAGGACATTACTGCTATAATGTCTTATCTAGCAGATAATACATATACCTAGTCTTTTTAAATGTACAGATATACAAATACTTTGCACATTTCTTTCTAACCTGCCTTTTCCATTTCACTGTAACTATGTTATGTTTTTCCACATCGTAATTTTTAAAAATCTTTAAGATTATAAAATAATGTAGTGATTAAAAATTTTTTTAAAGTATATAGCCTCCCAGAGTAAGATCTCCCATACTTACTTGTCCACACAATAGACCTTGTAGTTGAGATATGATCTTCCATGATTTCCTGTATATATGCTTCATTGCCTTAATTGAAATAATTTCCTTCATTCTGGGATCATTTTGACCTTTTTAGAATTGTAGAACTAAAACATAAGTATAAATGTTTGTAACATTTAATTTTAGGAGATGGAATGATAAGTCAGTCCTCTTACACCTTAAAAAATAAGTAAACAGGGGGCTGGAGAGATGGCTCAGTAGTTAAGAGCATTGTCTGCTGTTGTAGAGGACTCAGGTTTGATTCTCATCACCCACATGGTGGCTAACAACCATCTGTGACTTCAGTTCTAGGGAATTCAACACCCTCTTCTGACCTCTGCAGGCCTTGCACAATATGAGTACACTTATACATTCAGGCAATACACTATAAACATAAGGTGCAACTTTTTAAATGTGGTTTTTGTTTATTGAATAAGAATTTCATTCTGATTTAGTATTGAAACGAGAGGTAAGAGTGGAGATTGGAAGAAGAAACATTAAGTTTGTACATGAAACCTCAATTTTTCAACATAGCCCAAGTTTTTAAAATTAAGTTACTACAAAAACTAGAACTGGAACAGGAGACTAGAGTTTTATTTGGTTTTATCTAGGTTTATCTGGTGAAAAATGGAAAAATGATTCTTTATAGTGTATCTGTTCCATTCTGTTAGATCCTCCGAGAAGATAAAGCATTCCTAATTTAAAAATTTTTTGTTGATGAATATTTAATGATCTTCTTCCTTGTAGGTCAGATGACTGATTTGATCCATACTGAGAAAGATCTGGTGACTTCACTAAAAGATTATATTAAAGCAGAAGAGGACAAGTTAGAACAAATAAAAAAGTAAGTGTGTTTTACTTATAACAAATTCACTGGATGTTTTCGTTTTTGAACTGAAGTATTGCGCTGAAATGAAAGCCAATTAAAATGTCTGAAGCAATGAACATAGAAGACAAGGGCTCAGCCTGGTCAAGGTCATGTTTATGTCAGCACACACACACCCACCCCCCGGCAGGTACAAGACCATGAGAACATGTACATGTGCTTGTGTGTTGAGGCCAGAGTTTGACATGAGGTGCTTTCTGTAATGTTCTCTATTGTATTTCTTGAGACGGCATCTCTGACTGAACCTAGGAAACTAGCTGGTCATCGGTCTCCAGGGATTTTCCGGTTTCTGTCTTCCCAGTGCTAGAATTACAGGCATGCATCACCATTCATGGATTTTTATGTAGGTGTTGTGGATCTTAACTCAAGTCTTCATACTTGTGTAATGGTCATTTTTCTATCTGAGCCATCTCCCTGGCCAATAGTTAGCTTTTTTATCACTGCGACAGACAACTTGGAAAAAAAATAGATTTTGGCTTATGTTTCAGAAGTTTTAGTTTCATTCCATTAAAACAGAATACTGGCTCTTAGAGGGCAGAGAGCTAGACAATGCCTATGCCATCAGGCTTCCTTTTTCCCAGCCTGTGGTATGGGGCTGCTCGCAGTCCAGATCAGCTCCCTTAGTTAATCATCTCAGGGATGACCTGACAGTCACATCCACAGGAGTACTCTAAAGGGCACTCCTCATTCTAGAAAAGTGAACAGTAAGGTTACCATCACAGTACACAGAATGTGGATTGAGATAAGAAGGTGGGTGTATATGTGGAGCTGGCTGGTAATAATGTCTTCTATAGTCCCCTGAATCAAGTGGTTGTCCAGTTTTACTCATCCTTCACTTCTAGGATTCCATTGTAGAGCTTACAGTGACAAGTATGGTTAGCATTATACAATATGTATGGTAATATCTAATATAAAACGATGAGGTTTTTCTCAAATGTTAATTTAATTGACTTGGGTTTATAATCCTGGCCTGAGAAATTGTGCTTTGTGTCATGAGTCCTCAGTATTGATGTTTTTGTTTTTAAATGCAGTTTTAGATACAGTGTAAAGATCTGGTCTGAATTAGCCAAGCATGGTTGTATACATACGTGATTCTAGCACTTGGGAGGAAGAAACAGGAGAATCTTAAATTGAAAGCCAACCTGGAATTTAGAGTAGTCTCAAAAAGCAAACCAAACCAGAACACTGGCATACCAGGCTGGGCTCAGTGGCATGTACTAGGACTCCTAGCTACTCCAGAGGCTGAGGCAGGAAGATCTCTTGAGGCCAGAAGTTGAAGACACTCAGTGGGCAACAGAGTGATATCTAGTCTTTTTTTTTTTTTTAGGTATAAGTTGATGTAAATGCACACCAAATTGAATTTAGGTAGAACTAGTTTCTTTAAACTTTATTAATAATTATTTGGCCTTAAAGGACATGGAGAAGTGAAAAATTTTAAACTTTTTATTTTATGTGTATGTGTGTTTTACCTGCATGTAAGTGCACTCATACATGCAGTTCCTGCAAAGGCCAAAAAAGAGTGTCCAGTTCTCTGGAACTGGAGTTACAATGGTTGTTAGCCACCCTGTGAGTGCTGGGAACTGGGTCTTCTGCAAGAGCAGCCAATGCTCTTAACTGCTGAGTCATCTCTCCTGCCCTTCTTTTTGGTCTTTTTGAGACAGGATTTCCTTGTAGTCCTAGCTGGCCTGGAGTTCGCTATGTAAACTAAGCTGGCCTTGATCTCACAGAGATCTGCCCATCTCTGCCTCCTGGAATTAACAATGTCCTACACCATACCTGGCTTCATAAGATCTTTTTAAGGAGCTTTTATACTTTTTCTTTAAAACGTTGTAGTTAGTAGTTTTAAATTTAAAGCTTTTGATTAGTCCTTTTCCCCAGGTGCTCTTCCTTAGTATTTGTTTTTTATCTTCTATCTGTAGATGGGCAGAGAGGTTAGACCGACTAACCAGCACTGCAACAAAAGACCCTGAAGGGTTTGTTGGGCATCCTGTGAACGCATTCAAATTAATGAAACGTCTGAACACTGAGTGGAGTGAGTTGGAAAACCTGGTCCTTAAGGATATGTCAGATGGTAAGGAATACAGAGGAACCAGAAGACTTTCAGTTTTTGATATATCACATGTTTATTGTATTTGAATTACTTCCTATCTGGTTTGACTAGAGTTAATTTAGATGAGATCTTGAGTTACTTGTATTTTAAAAAAGGTAATGTCTTATCCTTGTGATAGCACTGGTGATTTTGTTTTCAGATTTACAGAAGTGACTATATTATTCAGCACATAACTACATTTCTGAGGGTAAAAATAAATTTTTTTTTTTGAGATGATGTCTTACTGTGTCACTAACACTGGCTTTCAACTAGCTATGTAGCCCTTCTTCCTTGCAGACCAAGTCCTGAGATTATTGTGTATGCCACTATGCCTAGCTAAAATGATTTTTATTTTAGGACTACCTTCAGAATTTAAATTTTTATGTGTATTTTCATCATTTTCTAAAACAATGTAGTACTGCAAAGGGAAGGGTTAGCTGTAGTCTACCTAGTATTTTTTAGGATTATTTTACTTAATAAATTATAAAATAATTTTTTTGATGGGTATGGTGGTGCACACCTTTAATTCCACTTGGGCGACTGAGGCATGGAGATATCTGTGATGGTCAGCCTAGTTTACCTAGAGTTCCAGACCAACTGTTTCTACAGGGAGACCCTGTCACAAAAAACCAAACAGACAACCATCAATACTGAAAAGTTTTTCTAAGTGAAACACTAAAATTAGAGTTGGAGAATCTTACAATTTATCTTCACACTCGAAAAACTGAGTTCAGAATTTAAGGAGGTAAAGGGATTATGCCTAATCTTTAATAGAAGCTCAAATATTTGTTGAATGAAAGAATGGCAGTCAAAGAAAAAGGTGAGAGCTGAACTATGTAGAGAAAATACTTCGTAGAGTGCTTAGTGTCAGAAAGCACAGGCATGTACTGCATTCTGCAGTTATAATTACCTACAACTTCAAAATATCAAGTGGAAAGTTGAAAACTCAACAGTAAAATTTAAATCTCTGTCTTTCTGACTAGTGAGATGAGCTCTTCTGCTGCCCTGCCTGGTGTGAGCCATCTTTCCAGCAGCACATCTGTGCCCTCTCCATTTTCAGATACAGTGCATGGTGTTTGAGTAATAGTGCAAGAGCAGTGGTTGGGATTTGCCAGAGGGAAGCTATGAAGTAGTTCCCCTAAGTTTTTGACTTAGGAACAAAAAAATGTGTGAGGTTCCTAAGATCTTTGGTAAGAATGAGTCTTGTATTCATGAATTGTGATGAAGGAAAAAAGAAATTCATTAGTTTTGCTATTGTACCTCTAATTAGAAAAAAATTATGCTCACAGTGAATGGTAAGTGTCTAGGTTAGATAGAAAAGACATTAAATTTGTGCATCTCTATGTGTTTAAAGAAAACATACATCCTGTATAAGGTTTGGTACTATCCATACTTTTTTCAAGTGGGTAAGGGAGGAGCTTTATTTTACCTATTAGACAAGGAACCTTGAAAAGTAATGGCAAGTCCTTGTGAAAGAAAGACTGGTTGTTTACTAAATAACTCCAAGAACTTTTGTAAGGAAATAGACTTTTTGTCTCTTCTCTGCACAGACACACCCCCATGTACACTCCATTCTGCAGTGTTGACCTCTTATAATGCAAATTTTGAGGCTTTAGCACAAATACATTTTTTTCTCTTTATTTGGGAGGACTTAAGGAACCTGTTATGTTTTGTTTTGATGCATAAGAAGCATCACAGTCTTTTAAAACTTGCTTATAAAATTCTATTAGGAAATTGTTATGAAGAATTGGTTTTAAACTAAAAACTATTCTTGACACAAACTTCATCTTTCTTCCAATGATCTATTCATTTTTATATTTCCATTAACATAAAAGCACATGGTCTTTACTGATCCAAATAGTCAGTTGATAATAAATTAATGAAAAGAGAAAAGTCTTAACACCTGATTTTTATTTACAGTAATGACATTTGTACTATTAAAAATTTAAACCACCTTTTGGCTTTTGTTGATTGTGTGTGAGGGGGCATGTGCACATGCCTTAGCATCATGTGTGTTGGTTTTGGTGGGTTTAAAAAAATTTTTTTTTTAAGATTTCACTTATTTTTATCATGTGTATTTGAGTGCTTTGTCTGCATGTAAGTGCATCATATGCATGTCCTGGGCCCACAGAGGCCAGAAGACGGTGTTGGATTCCCTGGTATTGGAGTTATAGAGAGTTGTTAGCTACTATGTGGGTGCTGGGAACCAAACCTAGGTCTTTTGCTAGAGCAGTTAACAACTGCTGGAGCCATCTCTTCAGCCCTGGTTTTTTTTTTTTTTTTTTTTTTGAGGAGTATTTTAATCCCTTCTCATTAGTGGTTATATAGTTATCCAGTGATTAATTTGTTAACTTGATTTTGCTAGTTCTTAATAAATTCTATATTAGTGTATACATATCGTGGGGCAGGGAATCCTGGGGATGGAACCCAGGGCCTTGTGTGTCTATACCTGAGCTAAATCACCACCCTTGCTTTTTGTTTGTTTGATTTTGAGACAGGCTGACATTATGTATTCTTGGCCAGCCTGGAACTCTCTCTGTCTGATCTTCAGCTCAGAGAGATCCTTCCACCTACCTCTGCTTTCCAGACACTGGGATCTAAGACATGTACCATCACACCCAGTTGTATTTTGTTTTTGTTAGCTAGTTCAGACTGGCTTAGAACAATTTGCCATCCTCCTGTCTTTATTGAAGTACTTGGATTACAGGCATGTGCCACCATTCCTGCCCTCTATCACATTTTATATGTAGTAAATCTTGATTGATGAACATTATATTTTATGATTAAGCATATCTAAATATATTTCAGTAAAGATGCTTTGCTGTTTACTATAATTAATCACTTTTCTTTCCTCTTGAATTCTACCAGAATTTGTATATAATACATGAAAGAAGAAAACAAAACTTTTAGAACCACAGATTATACTTAACATCTTGTAAATGAAAGCATATGGCATTTTAAAATCTGTATATGTCAATTTCATAAGTTTAATGGAGACACTTTTTTTCTTGTTCTCGTGTGAAAATGCAGTATTATTAGTTGATCTTTGTCTAGTTATGTAGATGTAATTTTCGCCAGTGATCTGCTTGCTTAATATTAGAATGGGATCAGGAAAATTCAGATTGGTATGTCAAGTCTCATTCAGTGTATTTTCTTCTTGGTAAGCCTGTGAAACTTTCATGGTATAGTATAAAAATAAGTTAAACTTTGAAAAATCATTATACTGTATAATAGATGTCAATGAGTTTCTGTATCCCAACACTCCTTTTTTTGTTAAATTTCAAGGCTTTATCTCTAACCTAACCATTCAGAGACAGTACTTTCCTAATGATGAAGATCAGGTTGGGGCAGCAAAAGCTCTGTTGCGTCTCCAGGACACCTACAATCTGGATACAGATACCATCTCAAAGGGCAACCTTCCCGGTAAGATATTTTGTCCGGTCCATGAAATGCCTATCTACCTTACTGCTCTATTAAGATAGCTAGGGAAATGTAATGAAAAAAACTTCCTTTCTTTTAATTGTTTGCAACAGGGTCTGGTATAGTTCAGGCTGGCCTCAAGCTCAAACTCAGGGCAGTTCTGTTATAGACTTGTTAGTGCTGGGATTACAGGTGTGTGTTACTATGCCTGATCTTCTGTCTTAAGGTTTTTAAGCCATATTCCACATCCCTTAAAAGATGTTCTTAGATTTTTAACATTTGTATGTATGTGTGTGGGTGGGTGGGGGAGCACGAGTTATGATTGAGGATACTGCACACATGTAGAGGTCAAAGGACAACTTCTGGGAGTTGGTTCTTTCCTTCTACAACTCTTTCACTGTGGGATTCAGAGATCAAACTCAACTTATCAGGCTTATGTGGCAAGTAGTTTTATCCTTGGGCCATCTTGCCAGCCTTATTTTATATCCTTTGAGGACATTAAAAAACCCTCCTTTTCTCTAGGAGTTAATGGTGCATATACTTATAGATTGTGAAAGCTTTTACCTATAGGGACTAATTTAAGTAATCTCAGTGTGTAAGGAAAGGAAATAGTTTTGGGGGATACATTATTTTTAGAGTATCTGAATTGGAATTGAATAGAATGTTTTGTATGGAAAACTGTTAGAGTTTTTATTATTAATTATTTATTAATCACATTATTAATTATTACTAATTAAAAGCCAAACTGTTTTAGATATGGACAGATGTTAATGTTCCACAATATGAAACACCTTACTATATAATCTATTTTGGGGGGAAATTTTTCTTCTATTTTAACTTCTGTCACTTTTCTGTGAGTTTGACTTACCAACTTCTTTCCTTACCACCCGGAGAAATAAGATGTATTGCCTCTGTGTTCATACTAAAACTGCTTTCTTCAGTAAAACAAAACAAAATAATTAGTGGGATATCTTGTTTATGAACTGGGATGAAATTGTGGAGGTAAAACTAAATACCGTGTCCTGTTAAGTAAGATTTGTGATAAACTGGATTACCTGCAACTGTGTATTTTGTTTCTGTTAACACTTCATTATTAAGGCCTGAAGAGATGGCTCAGTGGTTAAGTGTGCTGGCTGCTCTTGCAGAGTACCTGGGTTTGAATCCCAGAACCCACATGGCGGCTAATAACCATCTATAACTCCAGGGGAGCCGATGCACTATTCTGGCCTCTCTGGGCACTGCACGACATGTGTGCATTTATATACATGCAGGGATAACACTCATACATATAAAATAAAAATAAATTTAAAAAATTAAAAAGCACTGTTAGATTATTTGATACTATTGTAACATTAAAAACTTCTGGTTTTCAACTTCATACTTAATAGACATTAATTATGTAATATGTGCAGCTATTAATGTCTAGTACTGAGGATACATAATGAACAAGACAACACCTTTGCCATTTAAGACACTTAGATTCTTTTTGGTTGTGAACCTGAGCCTTTAACAGCTGTGCCAACTCTCCAGCCTGACATTTACATTCTTAAGATAAGTATAATGAATGTCTGGAAGGGAGATGTTTAGAATATAGTGGGAGCACACAGAAGGAAAACTAATTCTGCACTTCATAGAGGTAGAAAGGAAGACTTCCTGAATGATGTATTGAAATAATTGAGAGCTAATGAACAAGGGTTTAACCAGGAAAAAGGGGAGAAGGGAGACAGGAGTAGGCAAGGAAAAAGTGTTTCAAGTTGAAGAAATGTATATGAAGGCTAGAAAGGAGGAAGCCTGTCATTCAGATCAGAAACAGGTACATTGTGTGGCTTAGCATTTAGTTCACATGGTAAGCGCATGAATTAGAGATGGCATTTAAGTTTGTGAGAGTAGTGAGACGTGAGGCTAGAGAAGTGAGCAAACACCATCTCTCAAGAGACCTTGTATTTTCATAGTTTCTGCCTATTTATTCTTGTGCCTCAGTTTCAAATACATCACTTCTTTTTCACTTTCTTCCTTCAAAAACTGAATTCCCAGACTATCTGCTATAATAGTTGTGGATAGATAATTAGTAAGACAATCAGAAATACTTTACCAAAGCAGAATAGCTGAAGAACCTCTGCTCTTTTTCATCATGCTTATTCATGTGACACTGTTAGAATAAAAGCTCCTTTACAAAATGTTACTGTGCTCTGTACATGTAATGATGTATATTGTCCTCTTATTGTGCTTTGCATGTCCTTAAAACACAATTGCTGAATCATGAGATCATTTTAAAACTGTAACAGCAACACAGTAATGAGGCTCAAAATTTAATTTGCTTAAGAAGATAGGTTTTTGCATTTGCTATTAAGAGGTCAATCCCTGCAGGCTGGAGAGATGGTTAAGAGCACTTGGCTGCTCTTGAAAAGGACCTGGGTTCAGTTCCCAGCACCTACCCATCAGCTCATAACTGTCCCTAAGTCTTAATTCCAGGGCATCTGATGTCCTCTTTTGGCTTCCACAGGCACTGCATGCACTGGACCACTTACATGCAACCAAACACTCATACACAGAAAATTTAAAAATAAGTAAAATATTAAAAAGATTTTTTTCTTCTTTGGTGTTTTTGAGACAGGGTCTCCCTATAACCCCAGCCGACCTGGAACTCACTGTATAGACTAACCTGGCCTTGAACTCACAGAGATCTACCACATGCCTGGCAAAAAACATTTTTTAAAAGTAAAGGAAAAAAGAGGTAGAGCTAATGAAATGTAATGGTACACATCTGTAATCCCAGCACTTGCTTGTAACTCCAGTATGCAGGAAAGTAGATAGTCAGGAGTTTGAGGGCACCTGGGTTATATAGTAAAAATACCAGGCCAGCCAGAGCTATATAGCAAGAATTTTTCTTCTTAAAGCAGTGTGATGGTCAGTGTTGTCAATTTAACAGAATGTAGAATCTACCTGGGAAGAGAAAGCCCTTTTGGCATAGCTTTTGGGGATCATTTTTATTACTTTGAGTTGGGAGGACCTTCCCTCTGTGGGTGGGTCTATCCCTGCCTGGCATCCTGGACTGTATGAATGGAGAAAGGGAGCTGAGTAGCAGCAGACATGCCTTGCTCTCTGTGACTGTGGATGTGATGTGACCAGCTGCTTCCAGCTCCTGCTGCCTTCACTTCCCTGTCATGGTGGACTGTGCCTGAAACTGTGAGCTGAAGTAAACCTTCTCTCACTTAAGTCGCCTGTGTCAGGGCATTTTATCACAGCAACGGGAAGAGGAACTAAGGCAGTTTTCAGAGTAATTTGTTGATGCTCTAATGACTTGTGACTGTAATCAGTGATCATTTTCTGAAGTATCATGAATACATAATTTTTTTATATACAGTGGTGTTTGAATTCTTATTCATTGTAGTATCTCTTTTGATGTCCAGATTATCTTGATGCACTGCAATCCTCTTCAGATTAGCTCATTATCTGATTTGCCTTTTTCAGTTATGTGCATGAGTATATTGCCTGCATGTGTGTAAGTGCACCCATGTTTTGCAGTGCCAGTGGATGTCAGGAGACAGTGTTGGATCCCTTGGAACTGGAGTTAGGGACAGTTGCTAGCCAACATGTGTGCTGGGAACTGAACCAGGGTCCTCTGCAAAAACAGTCAGTCCACTGAGCCATCTCTCCAATGCATGTGTCTTAAAGAAAGAAAGAAAAAAATATATATATATCTTTATTTTAGTTATTTTTATGTGTGTGTGTGCTTCTGTGTTTATTTGCATCGTGCGCATGCAGGGGCCTGCAGAGGCCAGAAGAAGGCATCAGATGCTTTGGAACTGGAGTTACTGATAGTCATAAGCTGCTATGTGGGTGCTGAGAACTGAACCTGAATCCTTTGAGAGCAGCAAGTGCTGAGTCTTCTCTTCAGCCAAAGTTACATTTATTACTGTGTGAGTGTTTGCATGATGTGGGGGCCACTCATGCCATGGTGTCAGTTTGGAGGTCAGAGGATAACTTGTGGGAGTTGGTTCTCTCCTACCATGTGAGTTTGGGAGAATAGAACACAGGTTGTCAGACTTGGACACAAGTGCCTATGCCTACTGAGCTATCTTGCCAGCCCCAGTCCTGGGTCCTTTAGGTGCCATGTTCTCTGTTATCAGGTGTGTTATGCTTGTCTTGCATGTTGTTATGTAGATGGTTGTTTTGTCTATAGAATTAGACTAATTTTTACTTTTTCTCCCTCAGGATTATTATGAAATGACAATGAAAGTGACATAACACTTGTAACCTTACATAATGGCCTGAGTTATGAAGACTGCTAATATTCTCAGTTTGTTTTTTTTTTGTTTTGTTTTGTTTTGTTTTTAGGAGTAAAACATAAATCTTTTCTAACAGCTGAGGACTGCTTTGAGTTGGGCAAAGTAGCCTATACAGAAGCAGATTATTACCATACAGAACTGTGGATGGAACAGGCACTAAGGCAGCTGGAAGAAGGAGAGCTCTCTACTGTAGATAAAGTCTCTGTTCTAGATTACTTGAGCTATGCAGTGTACCAACAAGGAGACCTGGATAAAGCACTTCTTCTCACAAAGAAGCTTCTTGAACTAGGTTTGTTATCTGGACCTAATTTAGATCATAGTTACCTTGAGGCTATATATTATCTGTGTATGTGTCTGCCTACCCATGCCTTATTGAAGTCAAGAGATTTTTCTGTCAGACATACTTTGTCCCTCTCACTGTTTATTCTCAAGTAAATGGCAACTGATTTTTTCTCACTTAATACTTCAGCAGTGACTATATTCCTCTACTGTCTGTTCTCTAGCAACTTAAAAATTGAATCTAGACAGGTGAATCAAAAAGAGTTCCAGGCCAGCTGGGGCTACAGGGAGACCCTGTCTAAAGAAAAAAAAAAAAATGGATTTAACCTAGTTGAGCAACTCAGTCAAAAAATGTTTATTTGCCGTATTAATTGATGATCACTTTCTTTGAAGAGCATTATTGCTTTGCTGCATTTGGTAGTCAAATATTAGAAAAATATAAGATTTTTTAAAACTTTTTTATCTTATGTGTATGTTCGCTTTATGTATCATGTACATGCAGTGTGTAACATGTGTACCATGTGTACTTTCAGAGGCCAGTAAAGGGTGTTGGATCCCCTGAAACTGTATTTTTATAAACCAGTTGTGAGCCATCATGTGGGTGCTGGAAACTGAGCCCAGGGCCTCTGCAAGAGCAACAAGTGCTCTTAACCACTGAGCTATCTCTCCAGCCTCTAATAGGAGAATTTTTAGCCCTGGTGCTTTGAACAGACATGCAGTGTTTTTCTATATATGATTCAAGATCCACATACATCAGAATTATTTGGATACAGAACAGAAAAAGAAATTCTTTGACTTCTACTTAATACCTACTAAGTTATAATCTTTGGAAATGGAGTCCCAGAATGTATGTAGTAATAAGTCCAAAAAGCCTTTGTGGTATTATGAAATGTGAAAAAAAGTTTAATAAATTATTTTCTAATTAGGAAGATGGATGAATGGATAGATAGAACAGTCAGATTGCTCCGAAGAATGGGTCATCTGAAAAAACTTTCGGTAATTGGTTTATTTCTTAGTTGGGGTACTAAATGAGAATATTAGTTCAAATAACCTTTATTTTTCTTTAAGTATTTTCCAGTGAAGTTTTTCCTAATTTAAAACATACTTTGTACTCAGTAGAAAATGTAGTAACCCAGAAAGAGAAGAATCATCTACATGCCTAGTGTATGCACTCTTTGCCTCATTGTAGTGTGCACTCACCTTCTTTGCACACATTTGTTTTCCTGCTTACAAAATTAGGATTTCATTGTGTGTCATAACATCTATTTCACAAACTAAAGCTAGATTTCCCAAGCACTTTCATTAATGCCACAAATGGTGTCTCTGTGTAACTGTTCTTTTTTAAAAAAAGATTGCTAATTTATTATTTTTATTTTATGTGTATGAGTGTGTTGTCTGCATGTACCTGTGTTGTTCGATGCCTGCAGAGGTCAGAAGAGGGCTTTGAATCCCCTGGAACTGGAGTTAGGGACACTTGTTAGCTGCCAGGTGGGTGTTGAGAATTGAACCCTGGTCCTCTGCAAGAGCAGCCAGTGCTCTTAACCTCTGAGCCATCTCTCCAGCCCCCTAGTCTGTCTTATATTTTTATCTCTATGTGTGGTTATTTTGAATTGTTTTTTCCTTTACTAAAAAGTAGCTAAAAATTACCACTAGCAATTCTGAGACTCATAATGGATTCTGGCTTATTTGAAAATTACATCTTCAGTTCCTTTTTCCTTCTTACTTTGAAATTTAGGTCTGAAATCTTCTCAGCCCTCAGATATAAACTGGTCTGCATTTATCTGTGACAAATGTTGTTTTTGTGCTGGGTCTACTTGGCTTTACCATA
The DNA here is from genome assembly GCA_035773235.1 of Eospalax fontanierii. Taxonomy (NCBI): domain Eukaryota; kingdom Metazoa; phylum Chordata; class Mammalia; order Rodentia; family Spalacidae; genus Eospalax; species Eospalax fontanierii. Next base: position 15,041,695 of record CM069540.1, on the reverse strand, counting down.
GTGATTACTTAGCCTCAGAAAAAAAGTTTCCATTGCTTAAAATAAGTAAACAAGTAATACTTGAGGATTCATTTGGCATCAGATTGAGCATCATCCTTGGGCTGATTAGTAAGTTCTTGAAGTAGAAACAATAATTGCTTGCTTAAAATAAATGGCTGTTTCTGTCACCAGAGCTGTTTTTATAAAGAGTAACTGTATATCTTGATTTATGTATGATTTACTAGTTTACATCTGTAGTTTTGGTATAATAATAATTATTAGTTCCTCCTTTCTCAAAAGCATATTGGTGGGCTGGAGAGTAGGCTCGGCAGTTAAGAGGTTATGCTGCTCTTCCAGAGGACCTGAGTTTAATTCCTAGCAACTATCTCAAGTGACTCAAAACCTCCTGCAACTCCCACTCCTGGAGGATCTGATGCTTCTCCCTTCTTTGGGCCCCTGCATGCACCCCCCCCATATACATAATTAAAAGTAAAATCCTAAATAGCATATTGGTTTGGGGGATAAATTTTATTGTTCCTTATATTTATATTACTGTTTTCTGATGATTGAACAATTGTAAACTTGCCTGTGTACATGCTTTATTTCTCTCTAATAGATCCTGAGCATCAGAGAGCTAATGGTAACTTAAAATATTTTGAGTATATAATGGCTAAAGAAAAAGATGCCAATAAATCTGCTTCAAGTGACCAATCTGATCAGAAAACCACACCAAAGAAAAAAGGGATTGCTGTGGATTACCTGCCAGAAAGACAGAAGTACGAAATGCTGTGCCGTGGGGAGGGTATCAAAATGGTAAAGTGGAAAAGTCAATCATGTGTGTGAGTGTGTGTGTGCCTGTGTGAACATCCAGAGACAAAGTTCTTTTATATGTAAGCCTAAGTGAAAAAATCAGAATGACTGCACAAAATAGGATGCCATTTTGCCTTATTATGGATGACAAGGTACTTTACTATGCATATGATGTACTCTGCCAAAATTAACTGGTCATGGAACCTTCTTGTAAGGCCTGTCATTCACTAACATAAATTAGTGAATTTTTAGAGTAAGTACTTCCAAGTTAAACCTTTGAAAAATGTTTAAATTTTTCTTTATTAAGCAACTAAAGTTAGACTATCTAATTGCTGTTAAAGACTGTTGACAACCTAATCACTAATGGCAAATGCATATATCACATCACTGTGGACATTTTTGTTTTATTTTGTTTTTGAGACGGGGACTTCTGTTGCCTCAGCTACCCTGGAACTTGCTATATAGACCAGGCTGGCTTTAATCTCACAGAGGTCTGCCTTGAGTATTGAGACTAAAGTCATCGCTGGACACTTTTGAGGGCCAGGTTCATGGACTGCTAGCCAGAAATGTTTACTTTTACTTCGGGAGCTAATTAGCTAATGCAAGGATAAGAAAATTTTGTTAGACTAAACCTTTATTTCTAAATGTTTTAGTATGTATGTTAGTCACCTTTGTGTCACTCTGACAAAATACAGATATACAGCTTAAAAGGAAGAAAAGATTTGTTTCGGCCCATGGGGTCAGAGATTTTAGTCCACAGTCCATTCTTTCCATCACTTTGGGCCATGGCAAGGCAGAACTTCAAGGAACAGTTACCTCATTGCAGCCCAGAAGCTAAGAGAAAGGGGTTGTGCTTTCTCATATCGCCTACCGGGGCATACCCCCTTGACTTTCCATTAGGCCCTATTTCCTAAATGTTCTGCCACCTCCTACTAGTGCCACCAGGTAGTAAGTAAACTGAGCATTTTGGATGCACACTAGGTTCACATGTAATAATATTTATATTTTAAAGAGCTCAAACTGACTAAGGCATTATTATGTCTTAAAATTCATATAAGTTGAGCAGGGTGTGGTGGTGCACTTGGGAGGCAGAGGCAAGCAAATCTCTGAGTTCAAGGCCAGCCTGGTCTACATAGGGAGTTCCAGGTCAGCCGGGGCTACAGGGAGACCCTGTCTCAAAAAGACCAAAGTGGGAGGAAAATTCACAGAAGTTATGAAATAGTATCAAATGTCTAGTTTTCACATTTCTAATAGTAAACTGTTTCTCTTGGAGAAGGGGTCTCACAGACCTCAGATTGACCAGACATTCCCTATTCCTCATGCAGCCTTAATCGTGTCTGATCGTCCTGCCTCTTCCTCCCTAGTTTTGGGATCACAGATGTGCACCACCAACTGTTTATGTCGTGCTGAGGATTGAACCCAGGGCTTTGTGCATGCAAGGCAAGACTCTCCATCGCCAGTCTCTCCCCCAGCTTTGCCCTTAATAAGTCTTAAACCAGGGAAGTAAAACTATGAGTACAAAACAGGAGTCTACTAATTTTGTCAGTTTGTTAAGATGACCCATACATGTCAGCTCTGCCCATAATCAGAGAAGCATCCCTTTTTTAAGCTATTATATTCATCAGTGTATAAAAGACTGATTTGGTATAAAGCCTTAGATTTGACTCCCATTAAACTGCATGGAAAAAACATGAATTATTATTCACTATATAACTTAATTAAACTAATTTAGTCTGGCTTGTCACATACTTATTTAACAGAAAAGTCATAGTTTACTGGTCAGGGAAGCCTTTCTTCTATCTGGGAGTGGTGGCAGGTCTCATTGATATTTAGGCCAACCTAATCTAGATAGCCAGCTGGGGCTACAGGGAAATCCTGTCTCAAAGAGCTCCCCCAGCCTCCCCAAAAGGAAAGAGGAATCAGAAGCTTGTCATGATGGCACATGCTTGTAATCCCAACATTGACTTCACTCAAGAGGCCGAGGCCGTCAATAGGATCATGAGTATGAGTATTGAAGTCAGCCTGAGCTATAAGGTGATCCTGTTACTTAAACAGGATCCTGTTATTTAAATAAAGTTATTTAATAGTTTATTTCTGAAATGCACGTGCAAAAATGGTTGAAGGAAGCACTGCTTTGCTCGGTTGTCTGCTCTGTTACAGAAGTGCCTGGCTTCTTTAAGAACTTGTGTTCTCTTTTTCAGAACTAACCTTTGATGTTAAAAATAGACTTTTATCATTACTACTGTTTTTGCCACAAGCATTTAATTGTGACGTACTTAGGAAAACTTGGTTTTGTTTTGTTTTTCCTATTAGACATTTATTTTTCTGGATATTTCCCAGTCATTTTTGAAGTTTGTGGAGCGATGCTGGGGATACATTTTTGATTTCCATAAACATGTAATTTTTTCATGTTAATTTGAGATATATTTTGTTGAAAGAATGTTGTAAAAGAAAAAAATCATTCTTTTTTCTTATTTGAGGCCTGTAATCTCTTCTCCCAGAAAATAGTGTAGGGTTTTGTTGTTGTTGTTGTTTTAAGTTTATTGGGAGAGCTAGGGATTGAACCCAGTGTTTCTCAGCATGCCAGGGAACCACTGTACCACTGAGCTACACTCCTAACCCCTAAGAATCATTAATAAAAAATTTTAAATCATAAATGTAACATGTGCAGGATACTGCTTCTTTGTGTTTTCTTTGAGAGATTTTGTATATGCAAGCATGATTACTGTTTCTTACCTGTGTGAAAATAGGTATTAAATTACTATTCTTATAGATTTATCATTTTTCTTAACTTTATGTTTAGACTCCCAGAAGACAGAAAAAACTGTTTTGCCGCTACCATGATGGAAACCGGAATCCTAAATTTATTCTGGCTCCAGCCAAACAGGAAGATGAGTGGGACAAGCCTCGTATTATTCGTTTCCATGATATTATTTCTGATGCAGAAATTGAAATTGTCAAAGACTTAGCAAAACCAAGGGTAATTTTTTTCTTCTCAGTTTATTCTGTATGTGTATCAATCGCTGCAAGATAAGAGAAAGGATAACTAATTTGACAACAATTTCAGGTAGTTTTAAATATTATTGTGTCAGCGTAGTGGTATTAACCGTGGTTTATACATGCCAGTTTGTCTCAGTTTGTTATCAGCACGAGTAACATACCCGGCAGCTGAGCAAGCTCTGAGTAATGAAAATCATAGATGAGATTTTTTAAATTTCTAATTGTGGGTTTGTGTGTGAGTGTGTGCATATGAGTACAGGTGCTTACAGAGGCCAAAGGCATCAGATTCTCAGTAGATGGAATTATAGGCAGTTGTGGGCCTCCCAATGTGTGTGCTGGGACTCCAGCTTGGGTCCTCTGCAAGACCAGTACATACCTTAACTCCTGAGCCGTCTCATAAAAACCCATAGATGAGAGCCTTATTTATGCTTAAGAAATTTGTGACTCATTTACTGGAAAACCTTCCTGTGTGTTTTGTAGTCTTAGATACCACTCAAAACTCAACTTTTCATCTCTTGTGTCTTATCTGGAAGAGTACTTCAAATATTTATATTCCCCCTTTGGACACATTAAAAGTAGAAAAATGTAATTGGGTACAAATAGCTTGCTATTTTAAAAATAGTATAGTTTCTAATTTTAATTTATATTATCTTAGTGTAGTAAGAAAAATAGTCAAATGTAAATAAACCTAATTCTGTAAATTTAGTATTTAACATAGAAATTTATCTTTTGTATGATGATGCAGATAAATGTAACTTTTTTGTTCTTGTCTTTTTTTATCCAACAACTTACTTTTAAAACAGTACATCTTACTGATAATAAAATAAGCTATCACTTTTGTAGAGGGCTGTTAAAGTCTCATCGTTCCTTTCTTTTATAATACATATGGTTTGATAAATTTTTATAAATCTCAAGATTGTAAATATTTTTTAAGGCCATGTGGTCTTTCTCACAACTGTGCAGCTCTGTCATTGTAACGTAAAAGCAGTCAAAGAAAACAAGTAAGTGAGTAGTGTAGCTATGCACAATGAAATTTTTTGTCTAAAAACTGGTGGCAACTGAATTTGACCTGTGGGTTTGCTGACTTCATCCATCATACAAATTTGAAAAATCTGAGTATCTAAGTACCCAGGTATCCTTACTTACATACAGTGTTTAAAGTTTTAATATTTTTCCAAATTGGCAGTTTCTGATTTTTTTTTTAAAGAAAGATAATATTATATGTAAGTTAAGCTCAAAAAATCAAAAGTTGATCTAGTGCATTTGGGTGCTCTCTAAGGAAATTCTTAGACATCAAGTGCCAAGATAGAATGCTTCTTAAAATCACTTCCTGTTTTATTATTTCCTTTTGGATTCCTATTTTAGTCCTTTATTTGTGGTCAGAACCCAGTCAATCAATATATCTTCGTAGAATATTTGTTAAGATATTTGTCAGTCTTCAAAGGACATTCTTCAGTTAGGGTTATTTTTGATCATGAAATTCAGTAGCAGTAAAGTTAACCTTTTGTTTCAGAATCATTCCCCTGATGTTCAAAAAAATAATGTGAAGTGACTATCCTGCCTGTCAGTTTTCTTGCAGTTAACACTTAATGGGCTTTTTATTTACCTTTTTGCTCAGAAAGGTTGTTTCACTGATTGACTACTTTAAAGGGAAAAAAGAATGCTCTTAAAACAAATTTTAGACAGTGCTAAGTTTTGTAAAAAGTTCTGTCACTGAAGTTAAAATTAGAGGGTTTGGAGCAGATGATTTGTTGCAAATAGCCATTCTTCTAACTACAAATCACTTCTCATATTTTAGAAATTTTTTTTATTCCCCCTTTCATATCCTCTAAGTGTTGAAGAACTAATTTCCAATTTCTTCTGTTTGTGTGGAGTCTATTCATGCAACACAAAAACAAGTAAAATAATTTTAAGAAACACAGCACTAAATAACAGGCTTTTAAGGCTCAACACAAGGTGACTGGAAGGGTATTGTTATTTTCTCTGTTCACTGTTCTTTGTTTGAAAAAAACAAAGAAACCCAGAGTTCTGACTGGTTAGATAAGTGTGATTCAGTGGTTGTCTTGTAATGCAACTATTTTGATGGTTGGCTTCACAGCTGAGGCGAGCCACCATTTCAAACCCAATAACAGGAGACTTGGAGACGGTACATTACAGAATTAGCAAAAGGTAAGAGACATGAATGCTGCACATTTTGCCCTCTAATGATACTTTGAACATCCTACAGGATTTTTATTCGTTGATGGAAGCAGGTTATTTTCAGTCTCCAGCTCATATGGCCGCCTTATACATAAAAAGAGTAATGCATGGACAGGCTGCTTTGTGTTTCACAAGTTGTTCCCTTTAACTAGAAGTTCTTCTGTTTTTAATCTCAAATTGGTCTCTTATGTTTAAGAAATTAAGCCTTTGTATTTTAAGATCAGGTATTAGATACCCAGGGAATTGCTTGATACCTTTCTTTTTCCCTTTTGTTGTGAAAAGGGGAACTAAAGATAAAGAAGCATTAATCTGATTAGTCTGCTCCTAACTGTTCTCTCAGACCCATAAGCATGGCAGTTTCCCATCATCCTTCATGGTGATGGCCTGGCATTTGCTCTTTCATCCTGTAGAATATCGTTGTTATTATGGAGTTCTGTTTTTACTTGAGTTTTTTATTTTAAAAACTTTGCTGACTCAAAGTTGGTTGTGTAAAGAGCATGTATGCTTCTGAACTCAGTCTTCCAAAACTACTGAAGAACTGTGTTGACTTGTACTCTGTGCAGAGAGACTGAAAAACAATTTCAACTTAATGAAAGTTTTCAAATAGTAAACTTTTTTTTTTCATGATATTTGAAGAACATTAAACTTCTAGATCTGGGAAACGTCCTGTGAAACCCACAGCTATAAGTCTTTTGCATTCAGCTTCGTATGATTTTTGTGTTTTAAAAAAGTGAAAGGACAAAAAATTTACAACAAAAATCTGACAACCTGTTTGCTCTGGATTTAGAAGTGGCTCTTCTGCCACCTTTAAAATGCTTTTTTGATTCAAATCATTACCTACCATTTAGACCAATCTAAATCCTTCCAATCACCTGTGGCTTGGCAAAAACAAAACAGAGTGAACCAAATCCCAAACTGCCTGCTACTGGAGTGTAAGTCCTTGTCCTTTCTCTTTTTTCCTTTTTGTAGCTGAGCCGAGCTACAGTGCATGACCCTGAGACTGGAAAATTGACCACAGCACAGTACAGAGTATCTAAGAGGTAAGGGAGTAACGGAGAGAATGAGTCAATGTTGGGATCTATCTTCTTGAGAATCCCAATTTTCACAGAATATATTACATGGTTTCTAAGACAGATGTTAGCTGAAGGTGTTTATGTCTGAGCTTGATTTTTCATAATGGACTGATAAACAGATAAAGGGCAGTTGATAGTTTTTTTTTTTTTGAGTAATTTATTAGATTATAAACATCCTGTTGAAGCTCCCCAAATGTTAACTCACAAGTGAAGTTGTATTCTCATACCGAAGAGAACTTCCCAGACTCCTGACAGAGCAAGGCCTAATGTGAACTCTGCCATTAAGCCAGGGTTTAAAAGTCTTTTAGATCACCCAACAGCTGTAAAAGAGATGCCTTAATTGACTATAGTGACACTTTAAAGTCAGTTTCAAAGTCCTTGCTTTACAACATTTAAAAAGAATCCATATTACTAAGCGAATTAAAAAAAAAAAGTGCAACTTAGGTATATAACTCAGAGCTTAGAATTGAGAGACATTATTACAACAGAACTCTTTACATTGACTTAATAATGTAATAAAGGTTTCTCAGGTCTCATAAAATGAAAGAAGAAATGTCATTGCACTGAATTTTGTTTTATTTTAATTCTAATTACTATCCACAGATACAACAATTATGTATTTACTTATTTGCAACAATTATTTTTAAAAGTCTCATCCCATGATAAACATTTAAACATTTTTTGCTTAATTTATACTTGGGTATATGTGCTTATATGAATGTATGCCATACGTATATCGGTGTCTGTAGAGGACAGAAGAGGGCATCAAATCCCCCAGAGCTTGCTTAATGCTGGTTGTGAGCCACCTACTGTGGGTACTGGGAACTGAACTTGGGTCCTCTGAGAAGAGCAGAAACACTCTTCTTTTACCACTGAATCTTCTCCTTAGCCACATTAGTTTTTGTATTTGATAGTGATCACTTAATCAATTGCTTAGATTAATGTGTACCAACAATAATTGGAACTACTCAGTCTGAAGATACTGTTTTAAAGTTTTTTATTTATGTTTTCACTGTTGTGTATTACTATGGGTGTGTGCATGTGGAGGTCAGAGGACAACTTACAGGAGTTGGTTCTCTCCTTCTACCTGTTGAGGCAGAGTTTCTTGTTTCTGCTATGCTGTTTACTCCAGACTAACTGGCCTCTGAACTTCCAGGTGATTCTCCTGTCCAGTTACCATCCAACCATAAGAGTTCTGGGATTACATATGTGAGCCACCACACCTGACTCATTTTATTTGAGTTCTGGAGATTGAACTCAGGTTGCCAGGCTTGTGTGCCAAGTACTTTTACCTGCTAAGCTATCTTATCTCCCCTAAAGGTGCTGTTTTTAACATAGGCCTTTGTGTTATAGGTCATTTTTATTTTTGTCAGGTATATAAATTAATTTTAGATAGCTGCAATGTGATAGATGTACTTGCAGATATAAAAATTCAACCCTAAGATTTCTCAATCTCAATATTTTTGACATTAAAACTTGGTAGTTTATTATTTTTTACATTTAAAAAATTTTTACTTTATACGTATGTGTGTATTGCCTCCATGTATGTAAGTGCATCTGTGTTGTGCAGTGCCTATGAAGGCCAAAAAAAAGGCCCTGGCTCCCCTGGAACTGGAATTGCAGACAGTTGTTAGCCATCCATCATGTGGGTGCTGGGAACTGAACCTGGTTCTCTGACAGAGCAGCCAGTGCTCTTAACTGCTGAGCCATCTCTCCAGCTCTTATTTTTATTTTTAATTGTGTATGTGTGCATGTATATGCATATGCACCTTTGCAGGTGCCTGTGCAGGCCAGATGAGTGTTGGATCCCTGGAGCTGGAGTTACAGGCCTTGTGAGCCACTTGACATGGGTGTTGGGAACTGAACTGAAATCCTCTGAAGAGTAGGATTTGCTCTTAACCACTGAGCCACCTCTCCAGTCCCTGTTATTTATTTGTTCATTTATTTATTTAATCTAAGTTTTAATAGTAGTAATAGTAGTAGTTCTGGAGGTTGAATCTAGGGCTTCTTGCATGATCGGTAAGCACTCTACTATTGAGTTATCCCCAGCCCAAGGTGTAACCCAGACGGGCTTTGAACCTGTGGTCCTTCTGCCTCATTCTCTTGCATTTGCCTCCGAGTTTGTGCCCTATGACTGATTGCTGACATTTTGAGTCCGATCATTCTTGGTTGTTGAGGGCATGTTGAGCATGGTCAGCAACATCTCTGGCCCTCACTAGATAACACAACTGGAGAAGGGTGCTAGGAATAATCTTAATTGCCCAGGGTCCCCTGGTAGGAAAGTCCCCAGTACTACCTCAGCTGAGAACCACTGACTCAGGGTAAGAATGGAATGAAAAGGCCAAGTCAGGATAGGGGGAAAGGCATCATGTAAGATGTCTAAGAACTGAGCTGTTCACTCTGGTTTTTGAAATCACATTTTATTTATGTGTATTGTGCATATGTATGTGTGCATGTGTATGCCACAGTGCAGTGCTTGTGTGTAGGATAAGCCAGCGATGGTGGTGCATATATGCCTTTATATTCAGTACTTTGGAGTCAGAGGAAGGCAGGTTTCTGAATTTGAGGCCTGTCTGGTTTACAGGGAGTTTGGGGCCAGCCAGGACTACATAGTGATAGATTCTCTATCAAAAAAACAAAACCAAAATAGTACAGAGGATAACTTGTGGGAGTCCATTCTTTCCCACATATGGCTCCTGGGGCTCAAACTCAGGATGTCAGACTTGAGTACCTTTGCCCACTGAGTCATCTTGCTGGCCCTGTTCACAGGTTTTTCAAGCACGTAATAGCATCAAATCATTGTGTTTAGAGTATATTAAATACATTAACAAGTAATTGTTTTCCAGAAATTACCAATTTTTTCATTTTAACATAATGGAATAATTTTAAATTATTAAAGTTATGGTGAAAGTTTTTTTAACAGGTATTTTAGGAGCACTAAAAAAAATCAAAAGATTACCGTTGTCATAGCTAAAGTACTGAAGAGGCTAGATAGAATTGATTTGGCATTGCCTTAACTCTTGTAGGCAAAGATATATCCTTCATATGTTAATCTTAAACATAGATGCCATATACATCTGGTTTCCTATTTCTTTCCTATACCACTATTTGGCTCTTGTGCCAATAAAAGGATGGGAGAAAAGGGTTTTCCAGGATCATGACTGAGACCTCTCTAACAAAAGTTAGATTGCCAAGAAAAAGGTGTACAGCCTGCAGAACAGTTGGATAAAGGTGGTGTGATCTAACAGTAAACTGGAGGGAAGTTAACTGGGCCCTCTTAGCAGACTTTTTTTTTTTTTTTTTTTTTTTTTTTTGAGCCTGTCTGTCTGGGTCTAAAGGAGATAGCTCTGGAATGAACGTCTTCATGATTGAGAGATAGGTCAGAATTTTTTGTGGCCTGCTTCAGGGTGAGAGGAGCAAGTTAGAAAGACTTCTGTTATTTCTTCAACTGTCAAGGTGATTAATTTAGAGGCAGAGGATCCCAAACCTTATCTGAAGACATGAATGAAATTAAAATTTGCTGTAATGTGATTTTGATTTAATCATCAAAGCAGTTACTTTAAGGAGCCCTAATAGTTGGTAAGAATTTGCAGATAGGAATTTGGGTGAATATGTGCTCAGACATGATTTATTATGCTTTTGAGCATTGTAGTTCATCTTAATTTCACGTAAAGTCTGGTCTGATTTTTGTATTCTGTTATGAACCTTGATGATGTCTATAAAAATGAGCTTCCTCTTCCGCCAGGCCTGGTTGTACATGCCTATAATTGTAGCGCTCAGAAGGCAGAGGCCAAGGGATCAGTGTGAATTTGAAGTCAGCCTGGTGTACATAGTTAGAGTCTGTCTTAAAAGAAAACACCCTACATAAAGCTGTTTATATATTTTCAGAGACTTGTACATAAAGCTTTAGATTTTTTTTCCTATCATAAAGTTAGCAAGTTTTCCTGATTTGAATGCTTCTGGGAAGCATTTAAAACAAAATTCCATGAATTCAGTGTCTTAGATGACATCTTTGAAAGCTTTCTATATATAAAGTGGGCTTGGTGAAGGAGTATCCATCTCAGCACATCATTGGACTTTTACCAACCCAAAATAAATTCCTGTTGGAAATCGATCCATAAATATTTTTCCTTAAAAGCTAATTACATTAAAACAGTTCAGACTTTTTAAAGTATCCTAGTTTTGTAACTCAAATAAGCTTTACTGTGTTATTGAGGAAGTCGTAGTTCTACATTCTGTGTTATAAGTGGCAGCAGAAGACCACCAGCATTGACACTTGCAGATAATTTCAGCCAGTCTTGGCAAAATATATTTTAACGTAGTGAAAGATGAATTCCATATTTTAGTGACTTTAGTGTTTATTTTTAAGGAAACTTGTTCAGAAACTCATAAAAAATAGGAACTAGAGATATGATTTAGCAGTTAAAGAGCCCTGGCTGCTCTTGCAGAGGACCCAGGTTCTGTTCCTAGCACCACATGATGGCTAATAACCTTTTGCAACTCCTGTTTCAGGGGGATCCAATGCCCTTTTCTGACCTTGGTGGGCATTGCCTGCATGGATGCACTTATATGCACAAAGCAAAACAGTCTCTCTCTCTCTCTCTCTCTCTCTCTCTCTCTCTCACACACACACACACGATATTGAGAGACAGCCCCTAGCTATTAAAGTTTTCCACATGAAATATTGATCATATTTTATATTTTAACAAATTGTGTTTATTTTTACTATAGAAGAATTTTATATCTGTATATATTTGTTATTATCAATGGAAATCAATTTTTGTGTGTGTGATAATTACAGTTGAACATAGGGCTTTGTGTGTGCTAAGCAAGTGCTCTACTACTGAGCTATGTCTCCAACCCCCTTACTTTTTATTTAGATACAGAGTCTTACTAAATTACTGAGTTGCACAGTCTGGCTTTGAATTTGTGATCCTTGTGCCTTGACCTCCCTAATAGCTGAGATTAGGTCTGAGTCACCAGAGATAGTTTTAAAGGTTTCAGTTTTTCAAGGGTACTAGAAATGAAATAAAAGAACATTTTGTTTCCCTTGTAAATTACAAGAAAACACATGCTAGAAGAAAATAAATGTATTCTGATGTCAGTTAATTTAATTCCTTTTGCTCTGGCAACATCTATGTTTTGTAACATTCCAAAAAATAATTTATCTGTATTTTAAGAAATACTTAAAGTGATCATTATATCATCTTCTGTGAAAGTGAAAAAAAAAATGATTCCAGCATTCTGGCAAATGGAATTTTCTTTGGCAAAGCATGTGTGGAAATCTTTTACTATTGAAAGTTTAAGCTGGGCATAATAGTGTATACCTGTAGTCCCAGCTAATTGGAAGGCTGAGACAGGATTGCTTGAACCTAGGAATTGAGACTGGCCTAGGTTTTTATTTATATCACTAACCATATGATCCAGGCCTCATCACAGTTTTATTAAAAACCAGTTCTCTAGCTTCAGTAGTTGGTGAGCTACAAGCTTAGAATATCTCTTATCAGAAAATCTTCTTGTCCTTTCATCCCTAGGTCTATAACATCCCACACACAATGCCAGGCTTTCTTCTCAGTCCTCTTTGTTTTCAGTGAAGATGCCCAGCCTTTCAGCACTTTGATTTGTTAATTCTCAGACACACCCTCATTCATTCACTATCTTGGGTGGAGGAACAGATTTGGTTGGGGAGATCAAAGTAAGGTGCCAGGTCACATGGTTCAGTGAGTTCAGATTCTGTCCATGTTATGTCATTCCTGTAATTCAGAATGATTTTAAGTTGTTTAAAATTGGCATAATGTTTAACGACACTGCCCTCTAATGGGCTAAACGTTGGTTCTTAGCGAGATAACTGCAGTGGGCAAATGTACAGTGTTAACTTAATTTCTCTACCACGTAAATTCTCAGTCTAGCTAGTCAATCTTTGTTAACCATCAGGTTCTTAGAGATTTATTAGATGTTGTAAATTTTACTCTCAGTATTTAGCACTTTAGTTCTGTGTTATCTTTTGCCTCCACAATAAACAGTGGGTGATTTTATATTAGCTCCTTGTAAAATGTTCTTACATCTGTGTTGTGGTAGGAGGTGTGATAGTATTCAAATTATATTACCTCTTTGGAGCTTTCATAGCACTCTACAAAATAGTTTTGTCTGCTAATTTGAACATGCCTTACTCGTGCCATATGAGGCTGTTGCTTCTTCCTTAATAAAGAATCCAAGTGATATTTTAACATTTGTATGGTTAAAAGGAAGATAAAGATTATTTCAAATAAAGGAACTAATTTCAAAAGAAAATGCACGCAGTTAATTGAATCTGCAAGGTCCTGTTATCAAGTAATAAGAGAAAGGGTTTATCTTCGAAAGATATTTTCCTACTAAATATTGTAACTTTAAATTCTAACTTCACTGAGTACTAGAGGAGATTTCTGATGGCTTAATTTAGTACATGAGTAAGATTTTGGGGTCCCAGGAGACTAGACCATTAACATAAGTTACAGTACAGTTGTCCCAACTAAATTTTTAGCAAGATCATACAATGTAAAATCCGAGTTAAATTCTTGAATTGTCTAATATGAACAGTAATATACTGTAGACACATTAGCAGTAATAGGATCCAGATGAACATGTTTTAAGTGAGTATGTAATAGTTTGAAGGGGAATAACTTCCCAGGTGTCAGGATTGATTTTCCTCTGCAGTGACTATAATAGACTCCAATTAAGACAGGCTTTTTTGTTGCTTTCTTGCCTGTGATCATGATTGCTTTTAACTGCTAAACCCAAAGTCATTCATTGAAATCTTATATAAGGGGAAAATTCTTTTATTTATTTTTGTGCTTTTAAAATATACTTTATTTCTTATTTTATGTATATGAGTGTATTGCCCACCTGCATGTAAGTGCACCCATGTCATTCATTGCCTACAGAGGTAAGAAGAGGACATAGAATCCTTTGGAACTGGAGTTGAGGATGGTTGTTAGCCAGAGGTAGTAGGATTAGAACCCTGGTCCTTTGCAAGAGCAGCCAGTAAGTATTCTTAACCACTGAACCATCTCTCCAGCCCCAGGGTCTCCCTGTAACCTCAGCTGACCTGGAACTTGATTTGTAGAGTAGGCTAGTCTTGATCTCACAGAAATCCTCCTGCCACTGCCTCTTGAGTGCTGAGCTTAAAGGCATGCCCCATGACACCTGGTCAAATTAAAACTTTTAAGAAAAGTTAAACTGTTAAAATATTTTACCTCTAAGTTTGATAAGGAATAAAAGAATTAACATTGCAGTGCTTTCAGAAGTGGGTTCATAGAAACCACTGCAGCTTTTTGCTTTGTTCTGCTTTTTGTTGTAGTTTGTTTTTTTGACATAGGGTCTCCCTGTGGCCCTAGCTGGCCTGGAACTTGGCTGTGTCCAGGCTGGCCTCGATCTCACAGAGATCTTCCTGCTTCTGCATTCTATGTTCTGAGATTAAAATTATGCATCACCACACTTGGCAGAAATCACTGCAACTTTTTTTTAAGAGGAAAGTTTGACATAATTTATGAAAACATAAATGCCGTCTACTGATTCTAAGATTTTTTTCCTGTGGAGATATTCTCTCAAGTGTAAAGATGTATGAGAATTTTCACTTCAGTAATGCTACTATGAAGATATGTGTACAGGTTTTTTTTTTTTTTGTAAGAATAAATACTTAAATTTCACAAATGTATTTCTGGAAGTGGAATTGCTGACTTTTAAGTGGTAACACAGTACTTAACCATTTAAAAAACTGCCAAACCATTTCCCAAATTTGATGCACCATTATATATTCCCACCAGCAATATATTAGGATTCCTGTTTCTTATGTTTAGTAATAGTGTTCTTTATAGTGGTTAAATGGTGTCTCATTGTGGGATTTGTGTGTGTGTGTGTGTTGTTTCAGACAAACGTTGCCTAGGCTGGTTTGAAACTCCTGGGCTCAAATAATATTCTCCTTCATTTGGAACTACAAGCTTGTACCCCTGTATCTAGCTATGACTGTACTTTTGGTGTCAAAGGTAAACTGTTGACTAATCTACATTACTAATTACAAGCATTACTAATTACAAGCATTTACTTGTGATTTTTTTCCCAAAGTTTTGTAACTTTAGCTCTTACCTTTATATCTGTGATCCATTTTGAATAATTATATATACAGTGGGGTTGCTGCAGAAATGGCTCAGAGGTTAAGGGCACTGGCTGCTCTTACAGAGGACCTGGGTTCTATTCCCAGCACCCTACATGGTGCCTAACAGCTGTCCGTAACTTCATTTCCAAGGGAACTGAAACCCTCTCTGACTTCCTTGGGTACTGTATAACATGGGTGCACTTACTTCCATGCAGACAATAAAGAAAATACTTTTTGTAAAAAAAAGAAAAAATATATAGTGTAAGGTAGAAATTCACCTGTCATCTTTGTGTGCAAATAGTGTCCAGGGACCATTTGTTGAATACATCAAGCATTTTTTGCTTTCATAATTTAAAAATTTTTTAAATTTATTTAAATTTTGTGTGTGAGTGTTTTGCCTGCATGTATGTTAAGTGCATTGTGTCATGCAGTGTCCACAAGTTCAGAAGAGGGTGTCATATCCCCTGGAACTTGAGTTACAGTTGTTAGCCCCCATGTGGGTGCTGAAAATTTAACCCCGGTACTCTGGAAGAGCATCCAGTGCTCTTAACCACTGAGCCATCTCTCCAACTCTTGCTTTTGTAATTTTAAGAGAATAAAATGAGAGATTTGAGTTACATTTGTAAAAATTGAAAAAATTAAAGCTTTTTCTTTTTGGGGTAGAGATATTAGGGAGAAGAGGAAAAAGCACTGATAAGGAGAGTAAAGATGAAAAGGAAAACATTGGGGACACAGAGTCATTGATGCAGTGAAGTGTTTGCCTTGCAGGCATGAGGACATGAGTTCAAGTCCCCAAACTCACATATAAAAAGCCATGTTTGTAGGCATGTACTTGTTATAATCCTAGCACTGGGGACAGCAGACAGCTCCTGAGGTTTGACACCCAAGGTTGACCTCCATTCATATGTGCTTGAACACCTGCATGAGCATGTGTGCTATGGGTGTTTGCACACACAAGGCATTAACTGCTGGATTAAGGCTTGTGGTATTAGAAAGGTTAGATTCAAAAACACAGGTAGAAAATTCTGCCTTTCTAAGACTGAAGAACAATGATTCCATTTATAGTTACATGGTGAGTTCAAGGGTAGCCTAGACTGCATAAGACTCTCAAGTCAAAAAAAAAAGTAGACATTTAAAAGTTGGTAAATAGGCAGGCTATTGAGGTAGCAGTAGAAATGAATTCTTTCTTTGGGTACTCTTTCAACTATTCTAGCGAGATTTCATGCTAGGTTAGTGGTATCAGATGTACTCCGTGTGAAGCTTTTTGAGAGCATTTGTCAGTTCATTATATTTGCCTATAAAAATGAAGTCAGTGATTGGTTGTGTTTAAAGTTCAAAAATCCATCAAATTGCTGTCTGGAAGAAAAGATAAATATGTTGACATCGATTAGTTTGGTAAGGAACTCGTTAGCCATATATATATATATATATGTGTGTGTATATATATATGTATATGTATATATATATATTTTTTTTAAGCCTTTTGAGACAGGGTCTCCCTGTAGCCCCAGCTATCTATCCTGGAAGTCACTATATAGACCAGGCTGACGTTGAACTCACAGACATCCATCTGCCTCTGCCTCTCTGCCCCTCTGCCCCACTGGTGCTGGGATTAAAGGCGTGCATCACCATGCCTGACTATTAGGCATGTACTTTACAAAAATAAGATACTTTGACTCTTATTTCTATTACACCAAGGAGTTATTCTCAGCCAGTCTTGATAAATTTATGTTATCACCAGGTAGAACAGCATAAATCTTGGATTTGCCTGTAAGAGTCATTCAGTCAGCAAATATTTATTAAGCATCTGTTCTGTACCAGGCATTCTAGCTTCTGCAGCTATTGCAGTGAGCAGAACCAGACCAAACTAGTAGTCAGATAAAGGTGTCTTTCTTACTAGAATAACAGAGCAATCAAGTTACTGTTGTGACAAATGCTACAAAGCAGGAATAACATGGTACTAGGAAAGCACCAGAGGCAGCTAGCTGTCTTCTCCATCTCCAGGCTCCCCAGGTAGCCTTGCTTTGCTGTGTGACAATATTCTTGGAAGGCTGTGAGAGGCCCAGGATGGCTCAGGGGTCCATCTGCTGTCACCCTCTCTTCAGACTACAAAGCTGATTCCTTTAGTAGCATGCCTCGGGTACTCACTGAAGTCACTACAGTTGTTATATATCAGATATGTCAGCTTGATTTTAGCCAGGAAGAACATCTTATTTCCCTTTGTCAAAGAAATTTTAAGAATATCTGCAGACAAAAGTACTTCCCTGTTGGGATTAGAGATGTGCCAGCAAGACATAGGTTCATTGAGGAAGGAGGATAAAGTGAAATCCTGCCAGGTTGGCTTTTCTGATGCCTTGGCAGCCTGGCTAGGGGCAGTTGATCTGCTGAGGATGAACCACACTGTGGCAGGTCCTGTGTATTGGCAGATATCTCAGGGTCAAATGGGATGAGGGGATGGGGAATGGGAGGAGGTATGCACATTAGAGTCATTCCTTACATATACCCCCTCCCCCGTGCCCCATTATATCTATTTGCCTAGTCTGTGTATTTCACCTAAGTGGAATCATAACTTGAGGCCCTTTGTATCTAGCTTCTTTTACTTAACATGTTTTTAAGGTTCTGTGTTATAGTGTGTGTCCATACTTTATTTCTTTTTATGACACAACAATTCATTTTCTGGGTATACCATATTTAATGTGTCTGTTTGTAACTGGACATTTGTGTTGTCATGTTTTGACTGTTAATAATGTTGTATGAACATTTGTGTACAAGTTTCTTTGATTTAATTTCTCTCTGGTGTATAAGTACAAATGGAATCACTAGTCAGATGGTCATTTTAACATTTTGATAAAGTGTTAATCTGTTGTCTACAATGCCTGTACCATTTTACATGTGTGGGAGTTCCAGTGTCTACACATCTTTATTATAATCATCTGAATGGATATGTTTGGGCACTTTTATAGAATTTATTTAAGCAAGTAATAGATGAATTTTTTTCTTAGAAAATTTTATCATTGTAGATCAGTCCAAAGACCCTTTGACCTACCATAACCTAGTCAGTTTCTCTGCTTTATATGGAAGAAACAGTTCTTTTCAGTTTGATACATATTTGTATTTTATTGATTTATTAATTTTTGTAGAATCAGGTGCAAACCAGGCTAGCCTTGATCTGCCTGCCTCCACCTCCAGGGTGGTGAGATGAAAGTCGTGTACCACCATACCTGGCTTGATATGTGTTTTTCTTAAACACTTAGAAATTTTCAGTGTAAATCATGTGTGGTGCTGTGTGTCTGAATTCTTGACTACTAGGGAGTCTGAGGGAATAGAATTGTTTGAGCCCAGGAAACAAATTGAAACTTTATCTCAAAAGGGAATGAGAAAGGAAGCAAGGGCAGGAGTGAGGCATTCAATATAAGTAATATGTTTACATTAATCCAGCTGTTTCCATAGAAGGGTTTTTTTTTAATCTAACTGTATAATACATTATCTTTAAAGAATTATAATACTCATTAGTAAAAATTTTTTTAAATAAGCAGATCAACCCAAAATTTATTGTTCTGAATGAGCATGGTGATGTATACTGATAACCCTAGCACTCAGGAAGCAGAAGCAAAAGAATCTTGAGTTAGGACCAGCCTGAGGTACATGGTGAGACTCTCAGAAAATCAAGGGCTGAGAATGTAGGTCATTGGTAGAACACTGGCCTACCATGCATACACCCTGGTTTTGATTCCCAGTACTGCATTAAAAAAGTCTACTGTCCTCTGTATTGCTTTAAAAGCAACAGATACTGGGTTTTGTCTAATGAAATAATCTCAGTAAAACTAATATTTTCTTGTCCTAGTGCCTGGCTGTCTGGCTATGAAGACCCTGTGGTATCTCGAATCAACATGAGAATACAAGATCTAACTGGACTAGATGTTTCCACAGCAGAAGAATTGCAGGTAGGTAACCATAGTACCTTCAAGTTATTCCCACATCTTCAAGAGGTGCTCCAGTTGAGATTTCCTGACATTGAAAAGGAGGTTCTTGACTTACACAATGTCTAGTGACTTTATTTTTAAAAAAAAGTGGCTATAAGCCAAAGCCATGTAAATAACTTAATAATCAGTTGTAGATGTTACAAGTCTTTGACTTTTAAAATGTTTCATCAGAATGTGACTCTGTCAAGCATAAATGAATAAAGAAATGAAAAATGCTCAGTACTAACCATTACTGAGTATACTCTGATTTTAAGTTATATTTTGTTTATTTATTGTGTGTGAGTGTGTGTATGCACATGGAGCCTATGGAGCCTGAGTTGAGATCATAGGAAACTTTGCAGTAATCAGTTCTCTCCTTCTATCATGTGAATCTTGAGGATTGAACCCAGAGCATCAGGCTTGGCAGCAAGCACCTTTACACACTCAGCCATCTCAGTGGCTTCTAGTTTTTCTTTGTAATTATTAAACCCAGTCTACTTGTTGAGTATCCAGGGCATATTTTAACTTTTTAAAAAATATTTCTTAAGAGGTTGGAGAGATGACTCAGCTGTTAAAGAGCACTGGCTGCTCTTGCAGAGGACCTGGGTTCAGCTTCTAGCACCCAAATGGTAGCTAACAGATGTCTATAATTCCAGTTCAAGGAACTGATGCTTTCTTCTGACCTACACCAGCATTGCACAACACAGGTGCACTCACATACATACAGGCAATATACTCATACACAAAAAATAAAAATAAATTAAGGGACTGGAGAGATAGCTCAGTGGTTAAGAGCACTGGCTGCTCTTGTAGAGAACCTGGGTTCGATTTCTAGCACCCACATGGTTGCTAACAACAGTCCCTACCACCAGTTCCAGGTACTCTGATGCCCACTTCTGACCTCCTTGGGCATTGCACCACATGAGTGCACTTAACACACATGCAGGCAATACATTCATACACATAAAAATATGTAATAAATAATATTTTAAAAAAATAATGTTTTAAAATTGGGATATAATTAGTGTACTGTGCTTTACCTTGGTTTAGGTATGGTTGTGAAACCATTACTATGATTTAATTTAAAAACTTTTCTAACAAGAAACCATCTATACCCTTTAAGCAGTAACTCTCTGTTCCTCTTCCCAAGCTCCTGGCAACTGCTAGTTTTATTTCTTTGAATTTCCTTATGCTGGATATTTTATATATATAAGTGGGATTATTTAGCCTATAGCTTTAAACATTTTTAAAAAAATTTTTGTGTATGAGTGTATTGCTTGCATGTGTGTAAGTGCACCCATGTCATCCACTGTCCGCAGAGGTCAAAGGCATTGGATTACTGGAACTGGAGTTATGGACAGTTGTTAGCTGCCATGTGGGTGCTGGGATGTGAACCCAGGTCTTCTGCAAGAGCAGACAGTGCTCTTAACTACTGAGCCATCTCTCCAGCCCTGCCTATAGCTTTTTGTATCTGGCTTTGTTCACTAATTATTAAGTGTTTAAGGTTCATTCATGTTAGGACATGTATCAGCACTTTATTCCTTTTTTATGGCATAATACTCCACTTTGTGGAGAAATGTCTGTGTCTGCATACTGATTGGTAGACATCTGAGCTATGTGTACTTTTTGGCTATCATTACTAATTCTGCTGTGAACATTTACATGCAACTTTTTGTAAGAATGATCATGGGGGGTTCCCTTGGGTGAGTAGACTCAACATGGTAACCATACACTTAACATTTGAAGAACTCTTGGACTCTATGAGGTCTCCACTTCCTTGATAACATCTGGTTTTCCAGTTTTATGACAGGCTGCTCTGCTCTAATGGTTTTCTCGTGGTTTCTAACAACTAATA
This sequence comes from Eospalax fontanierii, assembly GCA_035773235.1. Taxonomy (NCBI): domain Eukaryota; kingdom Metazoa; phylum Chordata; class Mammalia; order Rodentia; family Spalacidae; genus Eospalax; species Eospalax fontanierii. The sequence goes on along the minus strand of CM069540.1, from coordinate 15,020,686 downwards.
CTACTGAACATCTTTCATGTGCTTACTGCTCATTTTTGTATCTTCTTTGAAAAAAATTGCCCATTTTCAAATTGAATATTTGTCTGTTAACTTGTGTTCCTTATATGTTTCTGGATACTAGACCTTCATCAGATATATGACTTGCAAATATTTAGTCCTATCCTGTGACTTATCTTTTCATTTTCTTGATGATTTCCATTGGCACAAATTTTTGATTTGTGTGTGAGGGTGTACACCATGTGGAGGCTACAGGCAGATGCTGGGTGTCCTGCTCCATCACTCTATGCCTTGTTCTCTCAAGAGAGTCTCTCACTGAACCTGGAGGTCACTGATTTGGCGGGCTGGTTGGCTGGCCAGTGAGCCCCAGTGACCCTTCTGTCTCTGCTGTGACCTCCCAGCCCACATTCCAGTACTGGGGTACAGATGTGCTTGGCCATGCCCTAGTTTTAAGTAAGGGTTCTGGAGATCTGACCTAAAGTCCTCATGCTTGCATGGCAAGTGCTGTAACCCACCGAACCATCTTCTTAATCCAGAATTTTTAATTTTAATGCACTATATTTTTTGTTGCTTATGCCTTTAGGTGTCTAGAAAACTGTTACCTGATTCAAGGTCACAAAGATTTGCACTTGAGTATGCACTAATAGTAGTATTTTCCCCCCAGTGCACTCAGGATTAAACCTGAGGTCTCCAGCATGCTAATCACACACGCTCTACCCTTTCTCTCGTACATTCAAGCTGCAGGTCCATTTTGAATTACCTTTTGCGTATGGTCTTATGGGGCAGGGATAGAATGTCATCATTTTCATGTGGATGTCTGTTGTCTCGGCACATTTGTTGGAAAGACTATTTGTTCTCTATTGAATTGTCCTAGCAATTTCAGTTGTCCATTGACTTGATCATTTTAAACATTAGAAATATTGAGGACTAAAGTATTTTCTTTGTCAAAACAGACAAAAAGCAATAGTTTGTCCACTTTTTTTTTTCTTGATGCTGTTTTAGAGTGGGCATATTTTCTGTGACTTATGTCATGCTTCTAAGTTTGAATTTACTTTGAACTGTTTTTTCTTTGTGCTTTCATTTTGAAATACCTCTGAGGACTCTAATCTTATGAATTTTTTTCTGGGACATTTTTTTCTCATAAATATACCATCATGAAGTTCCCATGCTGCTCACCTAGACTTGGTTCTCAAAAGTGAACAGTTTCCCCTGTTAGCTGCTTCCCCGCCTTCTTTCACACTGGATTTGAATTTTGCCTCCATTATTACGTTCTCATTTTCCTGTTCTTTCCTCTCTATTGGACAGTTCATGTGCTCTTAGACTGCACATAGCTTTGTTACTGGGAGATGAGGTGACACAGCTGCATAAGATGCTGTTTGTACATGAGCTGAAAGGTGCACACTGAGGACGCTGACAGAGGTGATGACATCGATCATGATGTGTAGCTCTTATTACATAGGAATTGAAGAACTAGCAGAACATTTTGTGCTTTATGCTGTTACAGCTAATAAACCATGGCAACCAACATTTCAACTGTTGGGAGACTTAGAACTAACACTTACCTGAAACTTAGTAACTGAGATTTGTGAACACTACAAAGCAGGACTGTGTTTAGAATTCCTTAAATTGTTGTTTATCTTACGGTATTCCACAACTTCCTATGTATTGGTCTGATTATTATTAAATACTTCGTTCTTTTTCTAACATTTTCAATCTTCAAGAGAATGGATACCTTTCTACTTAGAATTTAGTTGTTTTTACAACATAAAGTACCCAATGTAATGATTCACATATTACTTGCACTTTGCTCAGGGGTACTATCTTCTGTCTTGTGAGCATTTTATTTTGTGATGTCAAGGTGGATTAGAGGAAACATTACTGTCCTGATTTTACAAGTGAGAAAATGGATTATGTCCTAAGTTTCACTGTCACTGGGAGAACTCGGGATGTGTACCCAGACCCTACTCCTGCTGCTCTTTTACTCCCACTTCATGGGGGCTTCATTCCAACTGACTGAGGTTGGTGTGGGATGTGGACCTCTTCTCTCTTTTAACATTAGCAAAGAAAAAATATGTAAAATACAGTTTATTTTATTAAAGTATATGTTGGGGGGAGCGCCGGAGAGATAGTGCATTGGTTAAGAGACCTGGGTTCAAATCCAAGCATCACATATGGTAGCTAACAACTGTCCATAACTCAGTTCCAGGGGATTTGATGCCCTCTTCTGATCTCTTCGGGTATTGCATGAAGCAGGTGCACTTACACACATGCAGGCAATACACTCATACCCTTAAAAATAAAAATAAATTAAAAAAAAACAGGCTCTTAAGAATTTTTAGTATTAATCTTTTCATTTCTTCTTTTTATGGTACTAGGGATTGAATCCAGGGCCTTGGCCATGCTGTGCAAACAGCACTGAACCCTTGTGTAGAAATCTGAAAAATTTTTATTCATGCTTTGTTTCTTTCCTTCAGGTAGCAAATTATGGAGTTGGAGGACAATATGAACCCCATTTTGACTTTGCACGGGTAGGTTTAAAAAAAAAACTAAATCCACTAAGGTATGGGTATTGCATGGTGAAAGAAAACTATACTTGTTCAACACAGGCAGACTTTATTCAACTGCAATGAGGTTTTTAGTGAGGGAAGAGAGGTTAAGCTTAACCCCAAGTATAGCAAGGAAAAGTGGAAGGAAATGGCCACAGAGGTCAGTAATGAGAAATTACTGTGCAGAAAGGGAGTATTCTGGCTGCACTTAGGACAGGAACATCAGAGTTACCTAGGGGATACTGGAACTGGAGTAGATGTTAAGTGTGAGCAGATACTGAGGATGGGGGTTGCAGCCAACTGACCTAGCAGCACTCATGCTGAAATCGAACAATGTAGAGATGAACTAAGAAGCCCTGGTGCCAGTACTGTTGGGCAGGTTCCGAGGCACTTGAGCAGAGTTTGGTCAAGAAGAGAAAGTTCATCAATAGACTGATTCTGCTTTAGTTTTAAAAATCATTCCCTGCTTGGAATTTGTGGCAGTAGATACTCTGTGAAGCATTTTTAGCAGTTAAAAAATTTTAAGACAAATTTAAATGCATTGGAAGAATGTAGGTGGCATTCCCTGCAGTCACACAGAATGAAGACTCTTGACAGTTGGGTGATGGAGCAAGAAAGCAGAAATGAAGGCAGTACTCAGGAGCCTAGAGCTCTACGGATTAACAGCTCTTAGAGGACCTGTCATAGACATGCACTACTCAGCCTGAGACCCATGTGTAACACCTAGTTGTCTAGTAGAATTATACCTTCAGTGAAGGACAGAATGGGTTTGCAAGATGGTTTCCAAGAAAAGTGTAGGCCTGTTCTCACATAAATTGGGCTTGAATTTTTACTATTGTAAAAGAAAAGAAATTAAAGTTGTTCAGTTATCTGACAGAAACAAACTTGTATTCTCCCTGAAGATCATTATCTTCATTCTAGCACCTCAGCTAAATGTGAACTGCTTTCAAAAATGTAGACTTTCAGGGACTAGAGGGATGGCTCAGTGGCTAAAAGCATTCACTGCTCTTGCAGAGGACCCAGATTGGGTATTCAGCACCCACATAACTGCGAACAATTGTCCATACTTCCAGTTCCAGGGGATCTGACACCCTCTTCTGGTCTTCATGGGCACTGCACAACACGGGTGCACCTACACACATGCAGGCAATACACCTCGTACACATAAAAAATTCTTTTGGACTTAAAATCAGTAACTGATAGTAAAGTACTGCAGAAATGAAGCAGAAAACTAATTTATTCACACTGATTTTTCTTTAGATATTATGCATTCTTTAAAAAAAGAAATGTGACAAAGAATGATTTGGCATATGTGAAAGATAAAGGGAAGTTCTATATAATCATTAAAAGTTTAAAAAAAAAAGGGTTAGATACAGGTGAACTGCATTCACCAATAGATGTTAAAAGCAATTACATGAATGCATGAAAGAATCACTTGAGTCCCAGAGTTTGAGAGAAGCCTGAGGAAGAAAGCCAGGCTGTTTTGATTTTGTTATTTTGGGCGGGGGGTGGAGGAAAGGGTGAGCAATGTAAACAGGCTGGAGGACAGGAAGCTTGTAGGATGTGGGTTACTACAGCAGTTTGTGCTGCTTGCTAAGTAGTCTTGATTTGAGACTTTCAGCTGCCTTCAGTATTTTGGGCTACAAAGTACATCATTACTAAGTCTTAAGCCTGATGATGTTCAGTGTGTTTCCACAGAGTTCTTTACTTTTCATTATTCTTAAACAAGAGTAGATTCTTTGGAAAGAAACAGTCTGTATTGTGTAAAACTCCACACTGGTTTAGTCCGAGAACTGTAGGCTTTTTTTTTCTGTGAAATTCTGCAAACATTACACTTTTAGACTCTTATTTCCTAATATGAAAAATGTGTCAGGGTTTTTGGTGCTACAAAAGACAGTACAGTTAAAGCCTAACATTATAAAACTAAATCATATTATTTTAGCTTTTGAGATCAATTGTTGATTCCCCTGGAGTGGTAGATAGAAGTATGGGGTGTTCCCATGTGTGCTCCCTCCATCTTCCCCATGTTAATGCTTCCGTTATCCACTGTGTAGCACTGTCAGAGTTGGGAATTTGGCATTGGCACATTGACAGAGCTCATTCTTATGGCACAGTCCTGTTTGTTTCTATGTATGGCTCTGTACTTCGCCACATGTGTAGCTGTTTGTAATTCCTGCCGTCATCAAGGCATATCACTATGTTATCACGAGGTTCCCTTGCAGTACTCCCTGTAACTACAGCTACCCTTCCTCCTCTCACTCCTAATTGCTAATAACAGTTACAGGGGAGATTCATAAATGTTATATAAATGTAACCATATTCTATATACTTTGAAGATTTTTATTCACTCAGCATGATTCCTTTGAGATTTATCCAAATTGTTGTATGTATCAATGCCATTTTTTTTTCCCCCGGGATACGTGCAGAAAGCCTGTATTTTAAGTTAGATTTAAATAGCTCTGAAGTCTCCAAGTCTTACTAACAGAAGGAAGGAAGGATAATAACACTAAAAATGTGAGTGGATTGAAAGTAAATCTCAGTACGAATTTTTGTCCACAGAGAACAGGCCTCATGAATGTGGCCAAGAGGTGACTTTCGTGTCTTATTTCTTTCAGACACTAAACTCATAGGTATCAATTTTTAAAATATTCCATGGCTTTCATTTAGACTGACAGATTGGGCATTTATTTTCTCCAGTTATTTTGCCAAAGCTATCTGGCATGTAAGCTGAACCAGTAAGCACTTGAATAGCTAGTGTGTACATTGCATTGGTACACACAAGTGAGCCATTTGGGGTTATTTTTGGCATATTCTTTAACTCACTACTGATGTTTGGTTGTCACTGGAATATTTTCATTAAATTTGCTGCTTTATTCACAGAAAGATGAGCCAGATGCTTTCAGAGAGCTTGGGACAGGAAATAGAATTGCTACATGGCTGTTCTATGTAAGTTATGACTTAAAAATTTTAAGTTGAGTTGATTGCATTAATCTTTGATATGAATGTGTTCTGTGAAGTTGGTTTGGTGTAGCACTTATTTAGCATTCTAGAATTTGTGCATCTAAGTAAAGAAAGTCACCTAGTGGACTGGAGAGATGGGTCAGTGGTTTAGAGCACTGGCCCTCTTGCAAAGGACCTGGATTCAGTTTGTAGTACCCACATGGCAGCTAATAGCCATCCATAACTCCAATTCCAGGGGATCCAACACCTTCTGTGGGCATTGCATACTTGTAGTGCACTTACATACATGCAGGCAAGATACTCATACACATAAAAAATATGAAAATAAAATTAAAAAAAGAAAGTGGGGGAGGGGGATGACATAGTGTCAAATACCTGTTATTCTAGAGCTGGACTGGGAGGAACTCAGGAGGGTCAGGAGTCATCCTCAGCTACACAGCAAGTTTAAACCAGCCTGAGCTGCATGAAATCCCACCACTTGGGAGGCAGGAAGATCAAGGTGATCCTTGGCTACTAGTGAGTTTGATGCCTGACTGGTGCATGAGACCTGGTCTCAGAAGAGAAAAATGTTCTTGCATTTACAGCCTTTTCAGTTTATATTAAAGATATTCATTGTAGAAATTTTAAAAGACCTGAAGAAAATTTAAATTGTTGATAGTCCTAGTACTTGGAAACAATCCATATTCTAAAACATTAATGGTTACCTGTTTAGTCATAATCCCTTTATGTATGCACACGTTATTTTAGTAAACTTGTCTTCTAAATTAGAAATTTAATTGAAGAATGTACATATTATAATGTGTAGTTTTATAATTTCTTTATAATCAGCCCCCAGATCAAGAAGTAATACAGAGCCAAACATGGTGGCATACACCTTTAATCCTTGTACTTGGGAGGCAGAGGCAGGCTAAGCTCTTTGAGACCAGTCCAGTCTCAAAACCAGAACAGTAACAGTATATTTAAAAAATTACTTTTTTTATGTGTGTGATCCTGGGGATTAAACTCAAGGCCTCACACCTGCTAATACACACTCTGCAACTGAGATACATGTCCAGTTCCAAAATTAAGTTTATATTTGTTCTGCTTTTCTACTGTTACATGACAGATCATACCAAAACAGTTTTTTTCCACATTGATTATGGATTTTAATAATAATATTTTACTATTCTCTTCTATAGTAGAGAGATTCTCTGATTTAACTTCATGATAACCTGTTCAAATGTCTCATGCAGTTATGCCCAGTTGTCTGGGTCCCAGGCTTAGGCAGATGGCTGCCTGGTTGGCCAGTATACCTACAATTCTAGCCAATCCGTGTGCCCTGGTGAGTGGACTGCAAGAATAAGCATCCCAAAAGAATAATTAAAAAAATATATATATGGCAGTTTTACAACCTGCTTCTAGAAATCGTATCATTTCTGCTGTACTTTTTAACCCCATCCACTAGGGAAGTACTCTATCTCTGAGGGACATCATCAGTGTCATATCCAAAGAGCATGTAGAAGCTGGGGCTACAGCTCAGTGGTACAGCACTTCCCCGGAATGCTCAAAGCCCTGGTTGAATCTTGAACACTGAAAAAAGAACCGTTATAGTTGGGATGTATTTTATATCTAGATTAAGTTTGATTTCATCTCTATCCCCATTGGATTTTTTTGAGACACAGGGTCCCAGGTATCCTAGGCCCCAAACTCACTATGTAGAGTAGAATGGCCTTAAGCTCCTTGTCCCTCTGTCTCTGCCTCCGCAGTGCTGGAATTCCAGGTGTGTACTACCATGTGCAGCCTCCTCCTCATTTGAACTTGATGAAGCTGCCTCTGCTCAGTCTTCGAATTTTCTTCCTCTCCAGCCCTCCCTCCTCACCACTCTTCATTTTCCTCGAAGTGCCATCTTGTTTCTGAAAGAGTATGAAGTCCATTAGTAAGAATGACCTAAAATGAAGAAACATCACAAAGGGAAGAGCAGGAGAAAAGATGATGCAGTGTATAAATTTATGCTGTGAGAATAGTTTCTAGAAGTGAGCTCTCCATAAAGTTTGTACTTTAAGTGTAGCGTTTGTTAGACTTTACCTGCACTTCTTTCTTTACCTTGTTACAGAAGGTGGGCATCTTTTCAGATGCTTGAGTCTCTTTTAAGTGCCATTTGCTTTTGTATTTGTCCTCACATTTTTTGGTAAATTTTACTACCCAGGATGCTGGAGTGTTTTATTATTTCCCCTCTTACTGTATACATTCTTCTTTTTTAACAATTATACAGCCTTTAACTTAGCTTAGCATTAATTGTTTCTCCCAAAAGACCATAAGCATTTATAACTTTTTCCATCACAAAAAAGTTCTTAGAACTTTAAAAACCTCCCCAGGGTTAATTTTCTCATTGCTGAAAAGCGGTTAGCTCTTCATTATTAAATGTATTACTGTTAAAGTGCCCTTAATTTTTTTAACCTGGACTTAAACTATGCTTTAAGGGCCATACCTTATATTTAGCAGTTTGCCTTGTTCGTCTCATCGCTGTTTTCAGTGGGTTATTTGTTCATATGTATGAGTGTTTTGCCTACATGCATGTAAGTGCACCCATGTATACAGGCCAAGGAGCCCCTGGAACTGGAGATATGGGTGATTGTTAGCCCCCAAATGGGTGCTGGGAACTGAATCTGGGTCTTCTGTCTTGATTATTTTTAAGTCATTTGTTTCAGGTGTGGCTTTCAATGGAACAATGTTTTAAAATCTTCACACTGTGATACCTTTCCTTGGCCTTATTTTTGTACATGTACTTTTTCAGTTAATTTGGGTTTGTGTTTTTATTCTAGGTTACCTTTATGATAATTATATAATCTTTGGTTTTGTTGGAGGTTTTTTTCAGGGAGAGGAGGTTCCAGGTTGCCTGGAACTTGATATATAGACTAGGCTGGCTTCAGTCTCTCAAAGACCTGCCTGTTTTATGCCTCTTGAGTACTAGGATAAAAAGCATGTGACACTATGCACAGCTTAATATAATTTTTAGTGTATTTTGATTACCTAGCATAAGAAATAAGGTTGATTTTTTTTTTTCTCTCATCTAAAGTTTATCTGAACAGAGGGTGGGAATATACCTCAGTTGGTAAATTCATTGTCACACAAGCATGAGGACCTAAGTTTGGATTTTCAATCCTGAAATAAAAAGCCAAGCATGGTGGTGCACACTATAATCCCAGCCCTGGGAAGCGGGAGACAAGAGAATCCTGGGGCTTACTGGCCACTGTTCTAGCTGAATAGTGAGCTCCAGATTCCAAAAATATAGTGGAGAGCAACCAGGGAAAACACTCAGTATCAGCCTCCAGCCACCACACACTGTGCATAAACACTGAAAATCCTTTACTAGAGCCAGCTGTGATGGCACATGCCTTTATTCCCAGCACTCAGGAAGCAGATGCAGGCGGATCTCTGTGAGATGGGAGACCAAACTATATAGGTCTATATAGGGAGTTCCTGTCTCAAAAAGATAAACAATACAAAACAAAACATTCATTGAACACATACTGTTCCTGTACACTGAGGACTGTCAGTGAAGAAAGCATAGCAGTTCTTGCCTTCGTGGAGATAACATTCCAGTGCACTAAGCCAGACGTGTGCTGCTTTGTTGATTTATTGGTTTTAAAGTCATTTCTTTGACCTTCTAGTTACAAAAGTGCCTGTCTCAGATTCCAGCTTTGTTTCCCTTCCTACGTTGTTAATTACTCTTTGCTTTTTTCAGTTTATTTTAAGCTTGGGTGTATGAGCCTAAGAGCATTAAAAAAAAAAACTGCATAGCAAGTATGAAACCGGCTCTGTGTAAGCAGAGCTGCACGTGTGCAGTGCTTGACTCTTTCTTCCCTCTTCTTACAGATGAGTGATGTGTCTGCAGGAGGGGCTACTGTCTTTCCTGAAGTAGGAGCAAGTGTTTGGCCCAAAAAAGTAAGCTCAGTTTGCTGTATTTTGGTCTTTTTCTCCTGAAATAGAGATGCACCTACATTTCCCAGCCTAATGAGCAAGCTACATTTACAACTTAAGATAAGGAAAAGCATGTTTAATAATTACAGCTGCTTTTGTATGTGATTTTCCCCTCACTACATTGCCAGGATATCTTGGTTTGCTAAAAAACTCATTTTGTCAGCCTGCTTTATGGTATTAACTTTTTCATGTGATCAAGAAAAAATAATCTAAAAGTTTTAGAGCTGGCTCAGTGGTTAAGAGTACTGACTGCTTTTGCAGAGGACCTGGGTTCAGTTCCTTGCACTCACATGGTGGCTAACAACTGTAAGTAACTGCAGTTCCAGGGATTTGATGCCCCCGTCTGGCTTCCACTGGTACTGCATGATATGAGTGCCCCTTCACACCAGCAGGCAACATACATAAAATAAAAGTACGTTAAAAATACAAGCCTAAATTGATAAAATTTCAGAATTAGAGAACGATGCAACCCTGCTGTAAGAGAACAGGCACTTAAGTACCGTAGAGAGTGGAAACCTGACATTTGCTGACAATTTTGAATTGTTCTCCACAGGGAACTGCTGTCTTCTGGTATAACCTCTTTGCCAGTGGAGAAGGAGATTATAGTACACGACATGCAGCCTGTCCAGTGCTAGTTGGAAACAAATGGGGTAAATATTTCTGTGTTCTGTGAGAAAGATTTGTGATTTTGCTGTATTTTGAAATTATTATAATAGGCACCTTAAACTGAAATACCCTTGCCCATAGTTTTACTGACATAACCCTTACATCAACCTAGTGTGCCTCTAAATCTTGATATAAATGTGCATCCCGAAGATGAGCATTCTGCTGAGCTTTTCGTAGGGTTTGGGGATCCATTTCCACTTGTTGTTCCAAGAAGCATTAGTTGGCTTCAAAGTTGAAAAGTTACTATCTTTTCCTCAAAAGATCAGTCTGATTGAGACTATATCCTAATGGATAAAGCAGAGCCAGACAGACTGACCATCAGAAGGTAACCAGGAAATGACTCTCCCTGACAGAAGATTGGAGTTTTGGTCTCTCAACACAAGACAATTAATTTTTAGGCACATTAGGTGCCAGAACAGGTATGAGTCAACGCTAGAAGCAGCACAAAGCAAACAAACAAGAGGCCCTCCTTGTCTAGCATGGTGGCACGCACCTTTCATCTCAGCACCCAGGAAGCAGCGGCAGATGGAGCTCTGTGAGATTGCAACCAGCCTGGTCTACATAGCAAGTTTCCAGACCAGCTGGGACTACAGAAACATCCTGTCTTGGGGAAAAAAAAAAAAAAAGCCTTCTTCTCAGGCCATGGAGGTTCAGGATTGCCCACATTTAATATTAATCAGTATTTCACTAGCCACATTTCAGATGCTGCATAGCTACATGTGTGTAGGGTTACCACATAACCACTGCAAGAAGGCCTCTAACAAGACAAAAACTTCCCTCAGTGATAATGGTTGAGAAGCATTGGACGACAGTGAGGAGAAACTGATTGGGGAGAGAGCAGCTGTGATGCTCTTTTCAAGTCCAATGCAGCAGTAAAACGTTTGAGCTCAAAGTTGTAACAAAAATTGCAGATTTGATGAATAAAGACTGAATACAGGGACGATAAAGGTCAAAGAAGATTAAGGAACTTAGTTCAGGTATTCTGTACAGTTCAGTGATATTGACTGAATTATATGATATTAAAAATGGAGAAGAAAATTTGAAAGTACTTAAGATATTTGGGAACCAGGGCACCTCAGTGAGTACATTCTGGCAGCGACCAACCAGAGGGCTGTCTTCTAGAAGTAGTTTGTATTCAGCTTACTGTCGAAATTTTGAGGTGTCCTTGGAAAGCAGGTAGAAGTGTTCTGTTCCATCCATACTTCTTCATTCCACGTGGGTCTTCTTTTAAGCCTCATAGTGAGCACTGGAAGCTAGTCTCACACTACACATACGTGTAAGTCTGTGCTGCCACCATGTCAGGTTTAAGTAGATTCTACCTTTGTCTGGTTTTATTTTTAACTTGTAATATATTTTTTTTTCTTATAGTATCCAATAAATGGCTCCATGAACGGGGACAAGAATTCCGAAGACCATGCACCTTGTCAGAATTGGAGTGACAAACAGGCTTCCTCCTCTTCTATTGTATTAATGCATTTGACACACATGATTCCTAATCATAACCTTTCAGAAGTTTACAATTGACTAACACTCCGTGATTGATTCAATCATGAACCTCATCCCAAGTTTCGTCTGTGGACAATCATTTTGTGGGTTTTCTTTTAGAATTACTGCTAAATCACCACATTATACAAAACCTTTAAGTTCATTTGGTATCAGAGAATACAAGACAGAGTTAAAATGAGGAATTTTATTGTATTTTAAAGTGGGCCAAATTAGGCTGTATGATTAGGATACATATGCCTTACAAACCTAATCTTCTTTTGGTGTATTTTCTGGATTGCTGAACACTAATAATAAACTAGGACTCTGACCTGGGTTCTAGATGTCTGCCCTGCCATTGTTATTCTAAGTTTTGTTTTTTATTTCTTCTTATTTAAAGAAACTACCAACCCCCTCCTCACTGATGCTGAATTCATCAAGTTGGAGTTAAAAATACTTCTTAACAGAACTGGGCCTTCATAACTAAAATGCTCGTTGCTTAGACTGTCTCTCTTTTTCCCTAAAGGACCGATTTTGTCCAGAAGTTTTGCTATTTCCAGACACCTCACCTCTCCTGTTCCTGCCACAGTGGGTGGTGATGTTGGCATTCCGATGAAATACTGTGCCTTAGGAGACTGGAAGTTTAAAAATGTATTGATGGGGGAAATTGATTTTTAAAAGGAAATCTTTTTCTTAAAAAGCCAAAATGTTTGTTTTTTTAAAATTCTGAAATGTTGTTACAACAGTGACCTATTTATGATCTTAAATCTTTTTAAAAAAAATGTTTCTGTGTGGTATTTTTCATGTTTAAGTCTGAATGTAAAATATAGCAATAACAGGTAAATTCTAGCTTATGTTACTTCTTTAGTACATAGGATTTACACTTGACATGACCTTGTTATAGAAGCAAAGTTTTAACTCTCTGAAGTTTCAGACATTTAATCAAAACATGTTTCCGTGGGGCATGGCTTCATGGTAAAGCATGCCCAGACCATTCTCCAAAGACAGAGCTTCAGTATGGCATTGTTCTAGTAGTGGCACTTAGGCTTTCTATTGTTCAGAAGTAGGGTTACAGTAGTATAGCTGTGAACAGGAGTGTGTTGCTTCATCCTTGGGCTTCTTACATTATTTATGGTAAATTCATACACGAAGGCTCTCCTTGATTCTTTGGGAAAGTCGGTTTTCTTTATGACAAAATAAACTTTAAAGTTCCTTTTTTTCTTCACTATCTTTTGTCCACCACAAAGATGTTAGCAGAAAATAAGTCCCTCCCCTCCAAAAAAAGAATTAAGCTCAGCACTTTATCTTTAAAAACAAAAAAAATTCTTTTAGGCTGGTGTCACTCTGTGGCACAACAGCGTGTGTGATATGTCAGCTCTTGGGTTCAATTCTCAGCAGTAAAAACCTCTAGTTCTTATGGAAACAGCAAATTCTAGAAATAAGATGGGGGTTTTGAGGCCACTGTGTGTGTTAGCGAGGGGAACTCCAATTTAGCAAGATAATTTTATAAAGGAAATTCCATGGCCTTTTGACTTACTCCACTTGACCCAGAGTCTTAGGCTTGGTCAGTTCTTTTCAGAGTTATATCTTAAAGAATCCTCCAGAGTTTCATAATTGGCAGTGACTTTCTTTCTTTAGGGAGGATAATCCAGGATGACACTTTAGTCTAAGTTCTCAATTTTTTATTTATTTGTTTTGTTGTTTGAGATGGTTTTCTGTAGTCCCAGCTGGCCTGGAACTCACTGTGTCAATCACACTGAACTCGGTCTCGGAAACCACCTGCCACTGCCTCCTTGGTGCTAGGAATAAAAAACTAAGTGCTGAAGTTTTGAATCAAGAGGACTAAAACTGTCCTGCAAAACATAGGAGCTCTGGTTTCTCCATCCCTAAGCCTAGCCAGCAGGATCAGACACTGCCGCTTATTAACTTGAATAGAGTTCTTCCAGTGTGGCCGTTACCGAAGTATCTATGGGAACATCCTAAACAGCCGGGTACGCAGCCTTGATAACTAGGCAGTAAACTCACACAAGTATCTGCCAACTGGCAAATGCAGTGCTGAAAGACCCGGACAACCGCCCCATAGACGGTCATGACAGTGAGGCCGTGAGCTGCATGGGACGGAGACTGATTTAGGACCAGCAAGGTGGCTCAGGAAGTAGGTGAAGCCACAGCGGCTCCTTTTAGTTATTTCTTAACATCTGCTTATCCATTCTGATGTTAAAAAAAAACACAAAGTCTTCTCTTCTATAACAGATTTAACTGAAGGCTTACTGATGTACTAAAGTTTGCAAGTCTCTGTCAAGATGGGACTGTGCTATTGTGAGATCGGACAAATGACAAACAGAATCTTTTTCAGAATTCAGAATTTTACCTGATTCTTTTTACTGTACAGCTAAGGTATATAAACTCCTTAAGTCAGTGGAAACAGCACTTTTATTTTTTATTTTATGTATATGAATGTACTGCCTGCATGTAGGTAAGTACATGAATATCATCCAGTCCCCAGAGATCAGAAGGCATTGGATCTCCTGGAACTGGAGTTAGAGATGGTTAGATGCCATGTGGGTGCTGGGAATCAATACCCGACCCTCTGCAAGGGCAGTCAGTGCTCTAACTGCTGAACCATCTCCAGCCCCAGAAACAGCACTTTAAAAAGTAGTATTGCTAAACTGGGCATGGTGGTGCACGCCTTTAATCCCAGCACTCAGGAGGCAGAGGCAGGCGGATCTCTGTGAGTTCAAGACTGGCCTGGTTAGTTGAGTTCCAGGCCAGCTGAAGCTACAGGGAGACTTTGTCTCACAACACAAGACCCAAATAAATAAATAAATAATTTCTGGGCTCTTGGTTCCCTCCTCGGAGCTGGAGGGAACAGAGCAGAACTTGCTTCCACGGATCAACTAGTCTGAGAGCTGCGAGGTCTAGTGTTTTCCTTTAACCCAGGGTTGGATGGGATAAGGAAGCAGCCAGGGAAAGCCTGAGCTATACATAACCCAAACTGAAGACATTCTTAATAGTGACAACACTGGCATAAATGCAGTCTACAAAGATTGGGAGAGGTAGCTGTACGAACAAATGACTAACTTCCAACCAGAGAACAAGGCGTGGGAGGGAAAGGGAAAGGGAAGTTTTGGGCCCTTCAGAGGAGGGCACATTGTTGGAACCATCTCTGAGAAATACAGGCTTCAGATGTGCTAGGCAAAAACTTTAAAACATCTGACTGAGAAGTATGTTCAGAGACGTGAGTCAGAACTAAAGGAAGTCATGAAAATAATGTATGAGAAAAAAAGACTGTCAGATAAAATGGACACATTCAAATTCTAGAACTAAAATTCACAGTAACCTGTACTGAGAGCTAACTAGACATTGGGCCTGATCGCTTGCACTTGTAATCCCATCACAGGAGGCTGAGATAGAAGGATGATGAGTTCCTGGTTAGCCTGGGCTACAAAATGAAGAAAGTGAAATTCAATACACTGTAGCTATCAATACACTGGAATTCACATTAGCTGTGAGAATATGTGTTTCTTGGTAATAACCACAAAGAAAGTATGTGTAGAATATGAGCAAGGAAAGAAAGGTAAAACGTATTACTACAAAGAATCAAAGGCTTTAGAGAGAAGGCTCAGTTGGTAGAGTGCTTGCTTGGCATGTGTGAGGTCCTGGGTTCTATCCCCAACATTGTATAAAATGAGCAAGGCAGTGTATAACCTATAATCCCAGTACTTGAGAAGTAGAGGCAAGAAGATCAGAAGTTCCTCAGCTACATGGTGAGTTCCAAGCCGGCTTGGACTACACAAGATAACTTGTCTCAAAAAAAAAAAAAAAAAAATCAGAGGCCACTGAGAAAAAATTGAGGTGGGTTAGGGGTAAGATCAAGCATAAGGCAGAAAACAGAACATCAACATTCTTCCCTAGTGGTAATTTTGTTAAGTGAACCAAGCTTTCTAATTGGACACATATTGGCATAAGTGGATTTTGAGAATAGGGTTCAACTACATTCTGTTTAAAACAGATTCACTACAAACCTAAAGGCAAGTAAGTGAAAGAAGGAAGTACCTGTCAAAATCCCAAGGGGGAATTTTGTAGAAACACAAAAACTCCTAAAATTAAGAAATCTCAGGGAATCCAAATACCCACAATCTTGAAAGAGTGATGGTGGTGGTCTGAAGTTGATTTCCAAGGTATAAAAATCAGAATTATCAATTAGCATTGGAATGCATAAAGACAATTGGACACTAAACCAAGAGGTAGTCTTGTAATTCAACAGTAAGAGAAAGTCTGATTTTTATTTCTATTATATTTAATTTTATGTGTATGAGTATGTTGTCTGTATATATAAGTGCACCTGTGTTGTGCAATGCCTGAGGTGTTCAGAAGAGGGCGTCAGATCCCCTGGAACTGGAGTTATGGATGACTGGTAGCCTCGTGTGGATGTGCTTAAATGCTAAGCCAGTTCCCCAGCCCCAAGAAAAAGCCTAATTTTTAAAGAAGGGCACAATCCTCCAATAGAAGATGCACAAATGGCCCCTAAGCACATGAGAGGATGCTCGCATCACTAGCAATCTAAGAAAGTACTGGTCAACTATGTTAGTGCCAGGATTCCAGAAAATAAAATGTGTTCTCCAGATGGTGTGAAAATGGGAATCTGCATTGATATGGGGGGGGGGGGCAGGACGAGGGGGGTTAGATGGCACAACCTCTGTGAAAAATTAAAGTTCTTCAAAACTGAGTTTCCTATCAAAACTTAACATTATTTAAGAGTCCAGAGAGAGAGAGAGAGAGAGAGAGAGAGAGAGAGAGAGAGAGAGCTCAGTAGTTTAAAGAATTGGTTGTTCTTGCAGAGGATGCAGATTCAGGTCCCAGCACCCACCTGGTAGCTAACAGCCACCCTTAATCCTTAACCTTAACCCCAGTTCTAGGAGGATCTGATGCCATCTTCTGGTCTCTGTGGGCATTGCATGACATGGGTACTCTTAACATGCAAGCAGAACATGTATAACATAAATAAAAGTGGACATCCGGCACTTCTATTCCTGCGTATAAACCCAAAGAAATGAAGGCAGGGACTTGAGGTCTTCTTCCACCCTGCGCACAGCAGACTCATTCATAGCGCTAAACCAAAGTGCAGAAATCGATGAGTGAGCAAAAGGTGGTGGTGCGTACACACAGAAGAAGGCTGTTCAAGCAAAGAAGGAAATCCTGACACGCTCAGTGTGGATGAACCCTGAAGACACTGGTAAGTGAAAGGAGCCAGGTGGTGACAAGCACTCATCATTCCATCTACACACATCACTTAGAGTGATCAGACGCACCAAACGTAGAGTCATGGCCACTGGGGGAGAGAGAAGGATGGGGCGTGTATATCTAACAGTAAGTTGCTCAAAGAATTGGACAGATGTTCTCGGAAGAAATTCAAAGGCCCGATATTCTTTTGCCTGTCCGGTATTTTTGCCATCAGAAATTCAAACTAAAGCTCTTTTGAGACTCATCCTAGTTGGAATGGTTATCATCAAGAAAACAAATGATAAAAAATGTTGGTGTGGGTGCTAAAGAGATGGCCCAGTGGTTAAGAGCTCTGCCTGCTTTTGCCAAGGACCCAGGTTTAGTTCCCAGCACCCACATGGTGGCTTAACAATCATTTCTAACTCCAGTTCCCGGGGAACTGATGCCCTCTTCTGGCTTCTGTGGGCATCGCATGCATGTAGGCAAAACAACATAAAAACAAATAAAAATTTAAAAACTGCTGATGAGGATGTGGAAGAGAAGGCACCTGTCTTCACTGTTGGTGGGAATGCAAACCGATCCATCCAGTGTTGAAGTCTGTGGCGCCCTTTCTATGTAGATCAGGATGGCCTCAGCCATGCAGGATTCTTGCCTCTGCCTCCTGCATGTCTGGATTACAAGTTTGTACCACCACATCTGGTTAGTAAATTCTGTTTTATTTTTTTAATTAACAATCAACTAGGAAATTCAAACTATAAATTAAAAATATCAGGAACAAGTAGTTTGTCCCATGACTGTAATGGTTAAAATATTAAATATTGGAGTTGGAGAGATGGCTCGGTTATTAAGGACACTGGTTGTCCTTCAAGAAGACCTGGGTTTGAAATCCCATATGCACATGGTGACTAACAACTGTCTATAACTCCAGTACCAGGGGATCTGACACCCTCTTCTGTCTTGTGTGGGCACTGCACAACATAAGTGCATTTACACACATGTAGGCATAATACTCATACACATAAAATAAAAAATTAGTATTTTAACTCTTTGCTAATAAAATCCACATTAAACACAATATTGTTAGAAGGTATGACTTTTTTTTTTTTCATGTTCTGGAAAACTAGTAGAAGGGAACCTCTGTTGTCATAAACACAAAAACAGAGTGTGGAGTTGCCCAGGCTAACCTTAAACTTTCTATGTAGTAAAGGATGTAGCCTTGAATTCCTGATCCTGTCTGACCTCTCAGTTGCGGGGATTACAGAAATACACCACTGCATTAAGAAGGGAACCTCCTTGACCAAATTAGTGGTAGCTGCCATAAACTTCTGGCAAACATCACACTAGAGTATGAAGCTAATTTTGAAATATTCTAGTTAATGCCAGAAATGTGGTTAGGGTTCATGCCAGAGCACCTGCTTGGAATGTAGAGTGGTTCTGGTGCTTTGTTTTTCTCTGGCACTAGAGATCGAATCCAGAGCCTCAAACATCCTCAACAGTCCCTCTCCCACATCCCCAGTCCTCAGAATGGTCTGGAGACACATACACAGGGGACACATGGCACATAATTCTGTAAGTCTGTGTGCTCCAACCCTTAATTTCATTCCAAACAAGGTGAAAGCTAAACCCGTTGGCAAGACTTCCTTGTCTGTAGGACAAGATTTCACCAGGCAAACGCCCCTGAGGGCTGAGGGTTTATACAGGCACCAAATCTTCTGGCAAGCCTTGCAGAGGTGGCAATGATTTTACCAGGGCTTCTGCGCTTGGCATTGTAAACACCAAATTGCTGGACTGGGTATTCTACTTGCACCACGGTGTCCAAGTGCTCAACACAGCCATAGGTTTGTGACCTAATCAGGGTTTTGCTACTGCTGGTGTTGTTGAGGTAAGGTCTTATGTATCCCAGGCTGATCCTCAAACTTGCTATGTAGCCAAGGATGACCATGAACTCATGATTCTTTGGCCTCTCTATCCTAAGTGCTGTGATTACAAATGTGTGTCAACATGCCTGGTTTTGAGGTGCTGGTGCCATGTGTGTGCTAGGCAAGCACTCTCCCGACAGAGCTATATGTACTGACTTTATGACCTAATGGTTTTAAACTTTTTTTTTCTTAAATTTGCAAGAAGCTAGCAGTCTTATCCAAGGAAAGAGATATTGATTAGAAAAGAAATCCATTTCTCTTTACTTGCACATTATATGTCTGGGTATGGGCAGAAAAATTTGAGCTACATGCCTGTGCTGGTCAGCTTTTCTCAACTTGACACAAACTAGTCCTGGGAGAAGAGACCCTAAACTAAGGGATTTTCCCATTGGCTTGGCCTGTGGCCGTGTCTCTGAGGCATTTTCTTGGTTGCGGAGATGTAGGCTACCTGGCCCACTTCAGGCAGTACCATCCTGGGCACCCGAGTCTGGGTTGTATAAGAAAGGTAGCTGAGCAAGCCAGGGGACACAAGGCAGTAAGCAGTGTTCTGTACTCTGGGCTTCAGTTCCTGTCTTCTCTAGATGAGGGACTGTAACCTAGAAGCCAAATAAACCCTTTCCTCCCCAACTTGGTTTTGGTCAGTATTTTATCATAGCAACAGAAAGCAAAATGGGATAATACGATGTGAAATGAATTGCAGGGCTGAACAGTTCAGTGCACTCCCCAGCACACTCGTGAAGCTGGCGGGGGCATCGCCCACCTGTAATTCCAGTGCTGGGGAGATGGAGACAGAAGCTCTGGGGTTTGCTGGTCAGCTAGTCTTCCCAAGTCAGTCCTCTCCCGGGTGGGTGGCTGACCTTGTCTCAACGGTAAGAAGGAGAGTGAAAGAGGAAGACATCAACTTTTGGCCCACAGACACAGACACACACATGTACATGCCACACGCACAACACATACCCACAAATAAATATAGTATCAGGCCTACAGACTTAAAAAGGCAGAAATAAAATGTGACACACTGTTCAGAACAGAAGGCTCATTTCTGGCTTTGGTGGTGGCGGGAGGGGCTGCAGACTGGAAGGAGGACAAGGACACTGAATGGCCGGTCTTCGCAGAACAGACGACCCTCGAATGCAGGCAGACAGTGGACACGGACACTCTGAAGGGGAGGCGCAGCAATGGCAGTTCAGAGTTGGGACTGGGGCCAGTTTTGCCACCACAAGCACATCGTAAGCAAAGTGAACACAGCGGAAAGTGTGAAGAAATCCAGCTCGATTCGGTAAGCATGAGGGAAGAATGGAGGGCGCGGAATGGGAGGCGTGTGCACGCCTGTGTGTGCGTGTGCGCGCCTGCGTGTGTGTGTGCACACACGTGTCACAGAGCAGAGATGGAATGACAGAGACGGAGACCGGCAGAGGACTGATGGCAGCTCACGAGCTGAGTTGAGAGAAAAGTATGAGAAGAGATAGACAAGCACGGTGGTCGAGGATGCTGGATTGAGCGCTCTGAAGGCTGAAACAATGTCCTCAACTCTTGGGGAAACTGAGAACCAGCTACCTCAGAGGTCACTTTAAACTCACTCTTCTGCCAGGGCCTCTAGACACAGGTCATGTGAACAAATATTAAGAACTCTTTTTCCTTTGAGCATAGTTCACTGCCTGTAAAATGCGTGCATTTCCTTAGTCATTTTAACCAGAGCAGGGAAGTAGCTGTTTTCAGTTTTTCAAGAGAGTCCTTAGCAAATACAGAGATGCCCCTGGGCTGGATTTACAGTCAATTGGAAGATGCAGACTTCTCCAGGGTCTTGTCCAATTATTCCAGGAGGGTCAGCCATTAGGTTCTCTTCTTGATTTTTATCCACATAACTAGTGCCCATGCACACAAAGCTCTCAGATTTGCCTTGCCAACACAAGAATTTACTGAAATAGATTGTGAGTGTAGTTCAGTGATTCAGTGCTTGCCTGGCATGTGTGAGGCCCTGGTTCACTCCTTAGCACTGATAGATGATAGATAGATAGATAGATAGATAGATAGATAGATAGATAGATAATTAAATACATAAAAATGTATGTTACTGGAACAAAGTCTGGTGATTCAATTTAGAGTCTCCATCCCATCTCTTGTGATGCAGGGAGAAGGCTGATGGGACTCAGAAGACATGTCTGCCTTGTTGCCTTATTAAAGACACAGGCATACTTGGAAGGACTGACTGAAATAAGGATTAACACTAAAATGAGGGTTTTGGTTTCAGTTTTCCTGAAATTCCCACCAGTAGATTCCTTGTGGGATGGTCTGAGAGAGAAAAAGAGAAAGGAAACCCAGGGAACTGGTAGTATGTTGCTACCACAGGCACCTGGACCTTAACCCAGCAGGGAACTCTCTGTCACACTGTAAAACACACCTCAGAGTTCTCGCCTGCCCA
This sequence comes from Eospalax fontanierii, assembly GCA_035773235.1. Lineage (NCBI taxonomy): Eukaryota > Metazoa > Chordata > Mammalia > Rodentia > Spalacidae > Eospalax > Eospalax fontanierii. Next base: position 14,999,510 of record CM069540.1, on the reverse strand, counting down.
GGGCAAAGGACCAACATGTTGATAGCCAACTCCCTTGTGGATTTGTTAGAGACAGCTCGCAGGGTAACTAAGTACCAGGGTACTTCCAACCAGAAGTACCCAGAGCTTATGAAGGAGATTCAGACAACAAATCAGCTTCCAGGCAAAGACAAAGTACATAGAGCTGGAACCCAGCACAGGAAAGGATGGGACTATAGTGTCCACAACCACAGGGAGATAGACACACAGGCTCGTAGGCTTGAGAACTAGTCGTCAGTGGTGCTGGAGCAGGGCCAACGAACCGGAAGCCAGCACTCTATGGTGATGAAAGGAACAGGCTTGGGGATCAGGCAGTCCTGTATTTGAGTTCCCAGTTAACACATAACCTGACCTCAAATTAGCCTGTTTTCAGGCCTCGCTGTGCCTTCTCACCTACCACGCTGACACTGTCTACCTTACATAGCTCTGAGAATTACTCTTGGCAACAGGCCAGCTACAGATTCCGTGCTCAGCGAATGTATTATTAAGCTAAATTTCACACAGAAGTCAACTGGAGCTCTGAAGGATGGGTCACAGTTGACCAGGTCTGCAAGGCAATAGGAAGGCTATTTCATACAAATCAGTACGGTGTCCTGAATGCAATGGGAACACAAACAGGATACATGCCTGGCACACTTGGCCCTGGAAAACTGTGGTGGGGATGGGACCTGGAGCCAGAGATTACAGAGACTCCATCGAACCCTCCAGAAACCCAACTGTATTGCAGATACATGTTTCTCTTTTTTACTATTGGTTCATTCATCAGCAAGTCCCGCCCTCTGACCAATGAGGAGGCAGGAAGGGAGATGCGGGGGACCGGACACAGCGGCTCTAGTGCTGATGGGCACTGAGAATACTGAAAGCCGCGTGGGAGGAGAGTGCCATGGCCTCAGGCCCACGGGAGGCCAAGACTTAGGCAGCAGTGTTCCGGGTCCCCACAGTCCTAAGAATCGCGTGAGTGGAAACGGAATTCAGGCGGGAACGGGACAGGAGCCCTGCGCGGCGCCAGGGCACTGCACCCGACTTGGCTAAAGAAAAGGTGGCAGGTGGCGGGCTGTATGTTTGAACAATAACTTTGTGAGTCGCCCTAAATAAATCAATCTCTCTAAATGAAAGACCAGTTTTCATTTATCCAGACCCTGCCTGCTAAGGTGTGGAAAATAAATTTCATGAGACAACTGGCGCTGTGAGCAGGATCCGGCTGATAAAAATGGAAAAACAACTCAGTGGTTAAGCACACCAGCTGCTCTTGCAGCAGACCCACAAAGGGAATGCAGACAAATGGAGTTCTGGCCTGGCTGATACAGTGGATCCTCAAGTGGCTAATTAAGATAATGTCACCAAAGCCAGCAATGTCTGGGGGAGAAATCCCAGGATGGGAGCCCACTTGTGGCTGACATGAGGTGTCCTATTTTACTAAGTCACTGGGCATTGCTGCAGGACTATGGCTATACTCTGAAAATAGCAGAGAGTCTGAGGCAGACTTAGAAACTCTGCTGGATGGGAAAAAGCCAAGACTCCAGCAGGCGATGGCTGAGGCAGCATGGCCTCTGCTATGTATGATAAAAAACGTATCCAAAACAGAAATTATAGCCCGGAGAGAGACTGAAGAGTTAAGAGAGATTAAAACGGCAGAGGGAAATAAGACTGGCTTTTACTGCATCAGCCACTGACCACTGATAAATTAAATAAAAAGAAAAAATCCCAGAGTATATCATCTGAGAACACACAAGAGAAAACAGACAATGAACAGGAAGGAAGCAACCCAGGAGAATCTAAAAACGCCTCTCAGTGTTGACCTGTAATACAAAAAAAAGAAAAAATCCAAACGTCAACATGCTGTTGGAGGCCTTAATGAACATAAGGATTTAGTGAATAAGTGGCTTTCGGCCCTAGAGCTGCTGGAAATAGGGAGGACGTTCAAACAAGCTGCAAAAGAGCCTGTCGTCACCTGGCTCCTGAGAATATGGGACAGAAGAGCAGATGATATTAACCTGAATGCTGTAGCAGCAGGACAGCTGAGTAACATAACCACTCATCCCTCCTTGAGATTTAAGCTGCATAACCTGGGGCAGTACAAGGGAAAACAGTCTCTGATGACCTGACTTGTGCACACCACGGAGATACTTGGTCATCACCAGTGGAGATTTCCATGGATTTCAGGAGCTGGAGCACCACACAAGAAGTACAGTTGCTGTGAGAGAACTGGGTATGAGGAAAGCAGTATACAGTACCCTGTTCACTGGGCCAGATAGGACTGTGTTCACTAGAGATTTAATGAGGGACTTCATTAAACAGGGACCTTAAAATTGGTAGAGATTTAGTGTCTGTACTGAGACTTCTAGTGGGATGAGATCTTTACAAGGTAGGAGAGGCCTTGACAAATTTAAGCAACTTAGACCGGCATGTGATGTCTGTAGAAGAATAGAACCACCTAAAGGATGTATAAGAGAGGCAAAACAGAAAAGGAGGTCTGCTTCGGTTACTCATAGGTAAATGTGGCAAGACTTGCATTTAGCCCAAATTCCTAAAGAAAAGATTGATAAAAAGCCAAATTCTGTGCTAAAGCACCTCTGGGAGGCCTTAAGCCCTGAGAAACGGTTCACAAAAGGTACACAGAAGACAAAGATTATCCCAGGGGTGGATGCTAACCCACCTCAGAGTAAACAGAGTACATTTCTCCCTGTGACTGGCTATTCGAGGGGTGGAGACAGTTAGCCCAGCTAGGGCCTCTCCCAAGAGCCAGGTGTGGTCAATGGAGAGACCATAGGTGTGTCTGGGGCAAGGAATCAGACCCAGAATCTACCTGGCTCTGGGACACAACAGGTGCAACAGGGGAAAGCAAAGCCTTATTCCTCCTTGGCCCTATGTAGGACCAAGCAGTTTGTGCCAGCCCTAACAAGGTTAGCAAAGATAAAAGAATGCATAGAGGCTCCATGGGAGAACTCTGGGACACTAAATGGATTCCTGACAATAACTACAGACAGGAAAGGACAGACTAATTTTCCATGCTATATTAGACCTTATGTGTGTATAATATAATGTTAACTTCTGAGTTATTTACAGATATGAACCCAGCTGAGAGATGTCAAGTACACCTGAAGAAACAAGAATGGAATGTAACTCATACAGGGTACAAGGGTGAAGTGTAGCTGTGAAATTTGTGTCGGGGGGAGCTCCTTTGGCCTAGGCCTATAGATGCCAAAGAGTAAAAGGATACTTTATATAATTGTTAACTAGCAATTCCAGCATCAGACATGAGTTGACCCTCCCTATGAGCTGTTGACCAAGGGAGCCTTGGAAGCCCCCTTTTACCAAAGCAAAAGGCAATTGCCACATTATAATGCTGGTTGCACACTGGAAGAGGATGGTAAGAGCCTATTACTGAAGATGTGACATGGTTTGAGCATGGAAAGAGAGATCTAGCTGGGACTGAGCTGAAAACTCCCTACAAATGGATGGCTGGCCTTCAGAGTGCTAGAGGGCGCTATGAAGACTGCTATGGAAGAATGGTCCTGAAACACTCTGCTTAATAACAGATCTTGCGTGCTTCACAGTCAGTTGACTCTACAGGTGTAATAGAGGCTCGTCTGGTATGTGCACCCTCAGCATATTTAAAATTGGATTTAGGACCTGCTCCTTCTTTCATAATGTTCCCTGAGCCTTGGGGCCCAAGGGCTTAATAGAGGGGTCCCATTCAAGGCTAAGCACTCTGCAGTCTCTAATTCTCTGCAAGTTGACCAGTGGTGGGTCTGTATTTGAATCACCATCTGCTGAAAGGAGACGCTTATCTGGTGAGAACTGAGAGATGCACTAATCTATGGGGAAAACAGTAAGTCACTAGGAGTCAGCTTAATGCTCTGTTCGTTTAGCAGAAGAATAGAAGGCACTTCCCTATGGCCTGTGACCTGCCTAGCCACAGGTTCCTAGGTCTGCTGTCAGTGACAGGTATGGGCTCCATCTTGTGAAGTGGATCTTAAATCTGATCAGAACGTGATTGGTCACTCACATAACACTGAACACTTGCATCAATGGGCATATCTTGCCAGGCCAGTTGATATTGTAGCTCAGAGTTCACAGCCGAAGAAGGCTGATGATTACTTTTCTCTGTAGGCAATATGTTTTGCACCTTCTAGCACTATGAAAGATAACCAGTAGAGATGAATCTTGGAGGTCAGTACCAGTTTGATTTCTCCTTGTTTGTTCTATGACTCATGTATGAAGTATCTTTAGCAACAAGGTGTCTTACCATCAAGTTCCAGAGGGTAACCAAGAGCAAAGACAATAGCTAATATTTTTGTGAGGGTTGGGACACCTAGTAAACAGCTTCCATAGAGGGGGTCCATTACTGGAACTGGGCTTTTTTTTTTTTTTGCTAGCCTATGGTATCTGGAGGGGCATTACCTCTCATCCCCCATTATAGAGAAACTGGTCTATTTTTATCTTTTATTTGTATGAATGTATTGCCTGCTTGTGTGTAAGTGCACCTGTGTCATGCGATACTCAGGGAGGACAGAAGAGATTATTGGATTCCCTGGAACTGGAGTTACAGACAGTTGTTATTCACCCATGAGGGTGCTGGGATTTGAACCTGGTCCTCTGCAAGAGCGGTCAATGCTCTTAACTGCTGAGCCATCTCTCCAGCCCCTTAATCCTATTGTTACTGGTCCTACTTCCCTCCCACTTCTGTTTGTATTAACTAAAAGCTGAGTAGATGGCCTATTACCCTTGCTTGTTTATTCTCCAGCAGTTATTAGAATGAAAGGGGCCATAGCTGTTAACTGGCTATGTGGTCATCTCCAGCAGCTGCGGTTGCTCTGTCAGCTAATATCTTACTTAGGAAATAACATAGAGTTTACAACAGGCACTCGGAGCTCCTGGACTGGGGAACTACTCTGAATTACACATTAAACTACGTACCATACCTAACTCCCACTTGAACATTGCAAATACTTCAGCTGAAAGAAGATAGGTGATAAAAAATAAACCAAGCAAAGAAATCAGAGCAGATGTGTAAATCCCAACAACAGTAACATAAGAAACACTAAAAACCAAGGCAACAAAATTACTATCCTGCAGTAATGGGATCTAATGAGAATGAGTTAGATTAAATTCCACACAGAAAACTCAAAATAATGACTATAAATATGTTCAAAGAAATCAACAAACTAAGGCTGACACACACAAGCGGTTGAATGAAAAAGAAAATGATCCAAGATGTGAAAGAGGCACGCAAGGGCCAGTGAGATGGCTCAGTGGGGAAAGGCACTTGCCACCATCCTGGCAAGTCAGGTTTGATCCCTGGGGGCACAATGTGGAAGGAGAGAACTAACTTCTGCAGTTGTGACCTCCACATGTGCACAGTAGCATGTGTACATCCACAGCAACCCCCTCCAAATAAATAAACTTAATATTGAAAGAGAGAAAGAATTCAGCAAAAAGAAGAACTGAAGAAACAACAATCTTGAATGCTGGAAATGGAAAACATAGTAATTAAAAAAATACCTCAGTGGAAGGTCTGTACTGCAGAATGGATCCAGGAGTGGGTGGACTATCTAAGCTTGAAGACAAGATGGAGGAGCTGTGACATCAAATAAGGACAAAGATAAAGTAAGAAGGGAGCAACAGGAATTCTAAGATGTAAAGCAAAACTATGAAAAGGACGAGCGTACAGATAATGGGTTTCGACGGAGAAGACCCTCACTCCAAAGGCATAGCAAACATTTTCAGAAGAATCATAAGAGAAATCATCCCAGATTAGGAACAGAGACACCAAACCAGACACATGAGGTATTTAGAACTCCAAGTAGACAAGGCCAGGAAAGAATCTCTCTGGACGTAGTTAAAATAGTAAAGAAGAACAGGCATATTGAAAGTGGCAAGAGAGAAATACATATATACAGGGAGCCCACCAGAACAATAGCGTGTTTGTTAACTGAAACTTTAAAAGCCAGAAGGACTTGGGAATGTGTATTTTAAGATTCCAAAGAGGTCATTTCCATCCCAGACTATTATACCCAGCAAATCTATCTGTCACAATTGAAGGAAAAATAAAACCTTTCTATGAAAAAGTAGACTAAAGCGTATTATGACCACCAAACTCTGCAGAAGATACTTAGGGGTCTTTCCCAATAAAGAGAAAAACTAATCCATCTAGGAAGGTATAGGAAACAAACCAGGCTAGAGTAATAGAGTAAAAAAGGAAGAGGAAAAGAGCCAAACACCACAAAATGAACACACAGCATTCGGTAAGAGCTCTAAACAGTTACGGTCTTAATTCCCCAGTCAAGAGGCGCTGACTAGTGTATTGCATCAAAAGTCGGGAACCATCCATTTGTTGCCTCCAAGAAATGCACCTCACCATAAAAGACAGAAAAGGCTATTCTGAGCAAATGGGCCTGAGAGATGAGCACCTGCCACTGTTATAATATCAGACAGATTAGACTTAAAACTAACACTCATAAAGATAAAGAAGGTGGCTTCATATTGATTAAGGGAACACAGTAATAGTGAGTGACTTAAATACCCCATTCTCCAATATACAGGCCATCAAGAAAAAACAAATCAACAGACAAACACTGGAGTTAAATGCCGTCATGGACTTATTAGACATTTACAGAACATGCCACCCAAACACTAAAAACACATATTGTTCTCAGCAGCCCATGGAACTTTCTCCAAAATAGATCACCTCTTAAGACACAAAGCAAGTCTCAGCAAACAGGAAAACTGAGATAACATCTTGCATTCTGTCTGACCCTCAGTGGAATGAAGGTCAACATCAAGAGAAACTACAGAAAGTGCAAATTCGTGGGAACTAAACACACACTATTGAATGATGAATGTGTCACTGAAGAAATCAAGAAAGGAATTGAAAAATTTCCTAGAATAGGGTGAAATGAAATGCAGCATACTAAATTCTATAGGACACAAAAAAGAAAGTTTATGGCTCTAAGTGCCCACATACAAAAAAAAAAAAAATACCAGGAAGATAGAGAGATGGCTCAGCGGTTAGGAACACTGGCGAGTGTTGCCGAGGACCCAGGTTTGGTTCCCAGTACCCACATGGTGGCTAACAACCACCTGTAACTTCAGTTCTAGCGGGATCCGATGCCCTCTTCTGACCTCTGCACGCACTGCATGATACGGGTACACTTACATACATGCAAGCAATAGACTCATACAAATAAAAGATAAAAATAAAAATAGATCAGAACTCAAATAAGTATGCACCTTAAAGCTTTAGAAAAATAAGAACAAACCAAACCCACAACCAGTAGATAAAAATAAGATTAAATATCAATATTAATGAAATAATCAATATTCAATAATCAATAATCAGAATTAATGAAAATAAAGATGTAATACAAAGAAACAATGAAACAAAGAGTTGGTTCTTTGAAATGATAAACAAGATTGACAAACCCTTACCCAGCCTAACCAGAAGAGAGAGAAGACCCAGATTACCAAAATTAGAGATTAAAAGGAACACATTTCAATAGATACCAGTGAAATTCAGAAAATCCTAAGAACCTACCCTAACAGCCTATATTCTACCTTGTCTGATGGCACACACCTTTAATCCCAGGACTCAGGAGTCAGAGGAAGACAAATCTCTGTGAGATCCAGGCCAGCCTGGTCTACTTAGTGAGTTCCAGGCCAGCTGGGGCAATAGGGAAACTTTGCCTGAAAAAGGCTGAAACCAAACCAAGCCAAGCAAACAAAAACAACAAACCACCCTATATTACACTGAATTGGAAATTGAAAAGAAGTTAATTTCTAGATGCCTATGACCTATCAAAAATTAAATGAATATGAAATAATATTTTTTTTGTCTTCTTGAGACAGGGTCTCATCACATATCTCTGACCTGGAACTTGGTATGTAGACCATAGTGACCTCAAACACCCAAGATCCCCCTGCCTCTGCTGAAGATTAAGGGCATATGCCATCATTCTCACCTGAAATGACGTAAACAGGTTTATAACCAGTGATGAGATTGAAGCAGTAATTAAACAGACCAAAAACAAAATCCCTCAACTAAGAAAACCCAGGATCAGTTGGATTTACTGCAGAATTCCACCAGACCCTCAAAGAAGAACTATTTAGATTATTCTGTAAATAGAGAAGGAAGAAATGATTCAAAACTTTTTTCAAACTCACTATTACCTTGATATCCAAACCAGATAAAAATGCAACAAAACAAGAACACTACAGAACAAGCTCCCTGATGAACATAGCTGTAAAAATTCAAGAAAGTACCTGAAAATGAAGTCAGGATTGCATCACAAGTATCATTTATCATGAACAAGTTGGCTTGATTCCAGAGATGTAGAGAAGCTCAACATACATAAGTCAATAAATGTATCTGGGCATTATGATGTACATCTTTTAATCCCAGCATTCAGGAGGCAGAGGCAAGCAAATCTCTATGAGTTCCAGGCCAGCCTGGTCTAAATATTGAGTTCAAAGTTAGCTAGGGCTACCATAGTGAGACCCTGTTCCCGCCCCTACCCCCAAAAGTAACTCATCACATAGACTCAAAGACAGAAACCACACCATCATCTCAAAAGATGCAGGAAGGGCCTTTGACAAACTCCAACTGTAAGGACCCCGCCCCCACCAGAAATGAAAAGTGAAGGATGCAGCAAACCTGACTCCGTTTTGTTAGAGAAAAACCTCTGCTATGTAAGCTTGATTTCCCAGCTCCAGGAAAGACCACAAACAGTCTTTCCCACACTCATAGGAAAAGACCTGCAAGGACGCAGCCTTCAAAACCAGACAGTTTTGTAAAAACACCCTACTTAGGACTACATGAAATCTGGTCAGGTTGACCAAGGCTAAAATCAGAGACATAAACAAGACCTTGTAACATCCTTTGGTCAGCACATTCCACGGCCCCGTAACCTTAATATGAGTAAGATGCTTTTCGAGCCAGTGGGCTTCCTTAGCCAATCCCAACCCTTGTCCCTCCTCCCTTTGTTTTAACCCTATAAAAGATCACCTCACCCTCCACTCGGGGCCACTGTCTTATCACCCTCTGCGTTGGTGTGTCAGACTGTGGACCGAGCTCGAGCTTGTAAATAAAGACCCTTTGTGCTCCCTCGTGGTCTTTTGAGAGGATTCTATAACCTGGGCACAACACAACAATCTTTCGTGATAAAAGTCATGGAAAGACTGGGATTGAGGGAGCATATCCCAACATAATAGAGACTATATATGCAAAACTTGGAGCTAACATCATGTTAAACAGAAACTACTAGAATTCCCACTAAGATCAGGGTGTCTACTCCTGGTCAGTGTAGCACTGGGAGTCTTGGCTTTGGAAATAAGAGAAGCAAATAAAAGGATACAAACAAGAACAAGTCAAAGTATTTCTATTTGAGGATGACATGATTCCATACCCAAAAGACCCCAAAGACTCAACAAGAAAACCCTTAGAGTTGATAAACATTTTCAGGAAAGAGATAGGATATAAAACACACAAAAATCAATAGCCTTCCTATATGCCAATGACAAACATATGGAAAAAAATTAGGAAAAGAATCTCATTCACAATATCTACCACCACCACCACAACAAAGTAACAACAATGAAACCTGGGAATAAACATAACCAAGGAAATAAACCTAAACAAAACTGAAAACTTTAAGACTCTGATGAGGGAAACTGTGGAAGACACTAGAAGACAGAAAGATATCCCATGCTCATGGGAAGATGGCCATCCTACCAAAAGCAATCTACAGACTCAGTGCTCTCTCGGTCAAAACTCTAGGGTCACTCTTTGCAATATATAAAAAAAGACCTTAAAATTCAAAGGGAAGCTCAAAAGACCCTGGATAGCCGAAAAAACCCTGAATGAAAATATGTCTGGAGGTATGACCATGTCTGATTTCAGGTTACACAGGAGAACTAACCCAAGAAAAATGCAGAAAAAACAGACACCTCGCTCAAGGCAATAGAGTAGAGGACCCAGATGTACGTCTGTCTAACTATAGCTTGATTCTTGACAAAGATGCCAAAAATACACTGGAGAAAGACAGCCTCTTTAACAAATGGTGCTGGGAAAAGTGGCTATGAACATGTAGAAAAATAATACTATATTCTTCTCTCTCATCTTGCACAAAATTCAACTCCTAATGGATCAAGGACCTAAACATAATACCTGATACTCTGACACTGTTAGAGGAAAGTAGGAGGTACTTTAAATTTTTATTTTATTATTTTTATGTATGAGTTTGCATGTGTGGAAGGGCACCGTGTCGTGCGATGCCCACGGAGGCCAGAAAGGGGCATCGGATCCCCTGGAACGTCATGGATGACTGATAGCTACCACATGGGATTCAAACCCGGGTCCTCTGCAAAAGCACGGTGCTCTTAACCACGGAGCCACCTCTCTTCAGTATATAGGCATAGATAAGGGCTTTCTGAATAGTATTCTGGCAGCACAGAAAATAACAACAACAACTGACAAATGGGATCTCCCAAAAGATCCCATAGATCTCTGTAAAGAGCATCTATGCAGCAAAGAAAACTATTGATTGAGTGAAGAGGCAGCATTCTCACAGAATGAGAGAAAATCTTTGCTAGGGAAAGGATTAATTTCTAGAGTATACAAAGAACTCAAAAAGCTAATCATCAATCAAACTACCCAGTTAAAGATGGGCTATGGAACTGAACAGAGGCTCAATGGATGATAAGTATTTTTTAAATATTCAATATCCTTAGCTGCCAGGGAAATGCATGTTAAAACTATTTTGAGACTACCCCCTCACCCCAGTCAACATGGCCATCACCAAGAAAAAAAATTCATAACAAATACTGGCAAAGATGTGGGGAAAGAGGACTGTTGGTACAAGTGGAAGGTGTGTAGCCACTATGCAAATCAGTCTGGAGGAGTCTCCAAAGACTAAAACTAGAACTAGCACATGACCCAGCTAAGCATTCCCAGGCATCAATCCAAAGGATGCTATATCCTTCTACAGAAATACTTGCACACCTATGCTTACTGCTACTCTATTGACAACAGCTAGAGAACGGAATCAGTTCATATGTCCATCAACTAACTGAACATACATGCGATATGTATGCACGATGGAATTTTATTCTGCTATAATGAAAAATGAAATTATGTAATATATAGGAAACCGGACGGAACTGAAAAAAAGTTATATTGAACAAGGCAATCCAGGCCAGAAAAATCAAACACTCATCTTCCTTTTCATACGTGGATTATTGCTTCAAATTTTAGATTTGTTTGTTTAAACTGGAATGCCTGAAGAGAACGAGAGGAAAGAGGCAGTGGGTGGGTGGGGGGAACCATCGGGGAGCGGGGATGGTAGAACACGTGATACGGAAGCAGAGCGGGGACAGTGCAGACGGTAAGGGTGAGAGGGGCGGTGTAGGGGAGAACAGAGGGGAGGTAAGGGTTAACCAAGACTAAGGATGTATGAAGAACCATACGGACACATACGCCCTTATAAGCTGATTAAAATATAATTCAATAAAGAGTTTCAGTGGAGGCATCACTTATGGGTAGATAATGCTGATCCCAGAAGCCATGGGTTATTAAATGAAAATCCCAGTGCCAGGTGTGGGCTACCTCTCTAGGAGCTGTTGGCAAGGAAGGCCCCAGAGGCTTCCAAAACTATATAGGTTATGGGCCTTATCCTTTTTGAGACAGAATTTCCTCATAGCCCTAGCTGGCCTGCAACTCACTATGTAGACCAGGTTAGTCTTGAACTTATAGAGCCTCCTAAGAGTTGATATTAAATGCAAGTGCCACCATAGCCAGCGTGGTTGACATCTTTCGATTGTCCACCAGAAGGGGGTGGTAAGACGTTAATTGCTTAAGACATCACACACTTTGGTTGCAGAACACAGAGAAAACAGACTGGACCTGAGCTGGAAGTTTCCTCCCTGCTTTCACGGGTCCAAAATGGGCTAGATATCTTGCTAGGGAAGAAAAGTCAGCAATGGTCTTGCCCAGCTTTGGACCTGGCATGTTATAAAGCCAACTTACCAGGCAAGATGAGCCTACTGGTGCAACAGTGACACAGCCGTGTTATGGGGGAGTCAACTGATTTCTGATTGGATCTGGGGCCCCCTGGATGCACTGGATGAGGGAGCTCCTGGGGAGGTCACAGGCACCAGGGGTGAACCTACAACTTTTGTTTGGCCAAGTGGACATGGTACGAAACTGCTTCCTAAATATTTATGTTTAGACCCATAAGAGAGTGCTGCCCTCAGCCTAGATCAAAGGGCTTTTCTTTGCAGCAAATGGCTTTTAATGCTCAGACTGACAGCTGGTCAAAGAGTGCTGAGCAGGAGTGATTGCTGAGTGCTCAGCCCTAAGTGGGATCACTCTGTCTTTGGATCAGGCAACATTGTGGAAGGGCGCGCAGAAAGAATATAAGCCAGACAGTGGAGGGGAGGCGGGCTCAACAGGCCATGGCACTCAAGAACTCAGAGTGACTATGGTTGCCTGCACAGGGTCTGCATAATACTGAGCTGGTAAACTTTCAGCCTTAAATGGGGGAGGAGTCATGGGACCCAGTCACACCCAGGCAAGCCATTAGCAGTTGTGTGTGTGGGGGGGGGGGTCTCTGTCTATATGAGATAGCCACTGGTGAATTACCAGTCTTCCTGTGGCTAATTGTATACCCATGCCTACAGGGAGTGGCTGGGAGGGTGCAGCCCTGGTTAAACCCAGTAGGTCAGAAAGTAAAAGCAAAAAAAAAAAAAAAAACCAAAAAGACATGAAAAAAAAAATGTCAGGATTCGCTGTGGGGAGGGGAAGGGGAATAGCATTCACACCACTGTGACCAGAATGCACTATGTATATGCATGAAACTGTCAAAGAGTAGATGAATTTTTTAAAAAAGATACAGAGAAACTGAAACCCTCATAACTCATTGTGTAGAATGTAAGTCAGCCACTGCAGAATGCCCACATAACAGTTCTTCAAATGGTTAAAAAGAACTAGCGTAGGATCCATCAAATTCAATTCTAGATATAGACCTCAAAGAACCGGAAGGTGGGAGCTCAGTATCCATAGTAAAATTATGCACCATCATGAAGGGCTGACATTCACAACACCAAAGAACTTAAAGTCACTGTGTTACCTGAAATAAGCCAGCCAGACACATGGCTCAGGATTCTATTTCTCCAAATACTCAGACTAGCCAAATTCATTAGGACAGGAAAGCAGAGGCAGGAGGCAGGGAAATGAGGAATTATGCATGAGTGGGTGATGAATCTCAGGGCAGGACAAAGGAAAAGTTCTGGAGACGGGTCATGGTGATGGTCACAGCGAGCAAAAGTTCCCAGAAAAAAACGTGCATCTTCAAATGAACCTCCTGAAATGATGATCAACTGATTAGAACGTCAACACTGGAGAGTTGGAATGGTGCAGGTCCACAGCCTAAGTTACAATTTATCTTGGGCCCTCTTTAGCCACACATAGCCATTCCTTGCCCACCTCTGTGTCTGATTTAACGTCCTGTGATCAACAGACAAAATCTTTTGGAATGTATTAACTCAGCAGACCACCAGCTTCTACCAACCCAAGGGCTAAGAAGCCCGTCGGATAGCAGAATTCTCCCAGTTTCGCTGTAACCTGCCTCTCTGATGTCTCTACCGACGTGTCTGAAAACTCTCTTGATTTACGGCTTTCTTTGTTCTGTTACTATAAAACCTTCACGAAACTGTTACTGTATGGAATTTGGGGTGACCTGAACCTGCCTTCCTGGAAAATGGACACTCATATTTGGCTCCAGAATAAACCATCTCTTATCCCCTCTGGGGTGAGAGTTGTGCTTTTTCGCCATCATACAACAATGTATTACTATCCTTAATGCCACACATTAGACACTCAAACATAGGTAAAAGTGTGCTTATTTACCACAAAAACTTAGGTAATAAGAAATGAGAAGATATACTCTTAACGGCTCCACTGACAGCTGCATAAACAAAAAAGATCTACTCAAACTTAAAAATCATGTATTACATGCCATCTTGCCTTTGTGCAGAGAAATATAAATTACTTCCAGTCATATTGACTGATACTCAAGTAGGTACTAGTATAAGCCTTGGTGACTTAATGAATTTTCAGAAAACTAAAAAAAATGATCAAGATATTCCATATTAATAAGGTATTATGTATTATATTAAAGAGAATTATGACACACAAAAATGTAACTTGTTCATATGGTTACTCATGAGTCACTATTATCATTACTGCATTTTATAAGTAATCCCACATTTTTTAAAGGAAAAAATCACTGTGTATTTAGGGTCTTTAATGGCACTGGGAGGCGGTGCTGGAGTCTGAACTCAAGCATTGACCGTACTGGGCAAGCGGCTAGGTGCTGAGCTTTTCCCTGAATCTCCTTGCTTTTTGGAAGAGAGCTCTGCTTTTCTGCTTTGACATGGCCAAAGAGACACAGAGACAGAGAGAGACAGAAAGACAGAGACAGAGAGACATACATAGAGACAGAGAGATAGAGACAAAGAGAGACACATAGAAAGACAGGGATAGAGAGACAGAGACAAGACAGAGATAGAGATAGTGACAGAGACACACACAGAGACAGAAAGACACGCACAGAAAGACAGAGACAGAAAAAGAGACACAGAGTCAGAGACAATGACAGAAAGACAGAGAGACATAGAAAGACTGAAAGAGGCACAGAGATACCATGATAGAGACAAAGGCATAGAGACAGAGATAGAGAGAGACACACAGAGACAGACAGAGAGATATTGATTTAGAACGTGGGGTTTATAATACTGGGTGATATTTTGACCACTTTTTCTTCTTAGTTTATACAATAATTGCACATACTATCTGTATTTTAACCACTACCTTTCTGGAGTTTAAGTCTCCAGAGTAGCCCATTTCTTATCTAAAATGAGGACATTCAATACATTTATTTTTTTCCACGGGGCTTTCCTGACATTTGAGATAGAAGTTTAATGGTTTGTTTGGTTCATAGCACTGCTGTTTTCCAAACTAGTGATTTTATAGATATTTCATCTCACGACTAAGAGCAAACTATCAACTGAAAGTGAAGCTCGAACAGTAAGCAATCTTAAAGCCTAGAATCTCAAACACTTTCTGATAAACTCCTGGACTTTAACTGACTCAAAGGAAAAAATACTAAGAGCTGAGTGCTCTCAGAATGGAGCTCTGGCCACCTGCGGGTCTAGGATCTTAGATCCCATCCAGTACAACGGTGTAAACACAGGGCAGGTGGACAGGGAGATGACGATTTCAGGGCTGCTGGCCAGTGGGAGGATTTGAGGTGGAGCCATTCCAGCTGGGCCTCAAACCTCAGCTCTCCCAGGGCACACTGCAGTTTAGGCTCTGACAGCCTGGCTGTTGAAGGTGACCCTGGTTAGGCCACCTGAGCCCTGTACACACCCTCTGAACCTTCCCTGGACAGGTAGGGACCTGGCTCAAAAGTATGGCTGCGATCTTGGGACAAGTTATCTAGTGAAGAAGCTGGGCCCGAGGAGCCAGTGGCTCACAGGCCGGAGATCAGAATCCCAGGGCTCCCATCTAACCCCCATAGGAGTGCCAGCATCCCCCTCCAACGTGCAGGGTCCAGTGGGAGGGAAGTCCCCTGTCTGTCCGTCCCCACACAGGCCCTCCCACGGCCTCACCTTTGTCCTCTCTAATCGCTCCGATCTGCTCCCA
The DNA here is from genome assembly GCA_035773235.1 of Eospalax fontanierii. Classification (NCBI taxonomy): domain Eukaryota; kingdom Metazoa; phylum Chordata; class Mammalia; order Rodentia; family Spalacidae; genus Eospalax; species Eospalax fontanierii. The sequence continues at coordinate 14,983,792 of CM069540.1, read as the reverse complement.
GCCTGCATGGCTGTGTTTAAAGTCCACCTCTGCGGAACACTGAGTGTTCCCGGTAATCCCGCCCGGCTCCTGCCCCACACCCGGCCACTGGGCTGCTGTGTCCTGGGACATCCAGGCACCCCGGCTGGGGTGGGGGCTGAGCGCAGCTTCTCACCTGTGCGCAGCAGGATGCAGCTGCCCCCAGCGGTCTTCATCCTGTGGCTCGGCCTGGTGGGTGGCCTGGCTCAGGGCGACCCCAGCCTCAAGGCAGAGGAATCCTACTCCGACTGGGGCCTGCGGCACCTCCGGGGTAGCTTCGAGTCTGTCAACAGCTATGTTGATTCATTCATGGAGCTGCTGGGAGGGAAGAACGGAGTCTGTCAGTACAGGTGCCGATTCGGTGAGTGCGCACCTTCTTTCTCCGTAAACACTTTCTCCGGGTGGGATTGGGGGTGGGGTGGGGGTGTTGATGGGCAACCCAGGTCACCGTCCGTCTTTTTTCTCCTGTGTCTGAGCACAGAAACACAGGATGTCTGGTGACATCAGAAGGTCAAGTAGACAACTGGTGAAAGGATTCCTGGTGTAAGATTTGGGATATATGTACTTTGAGAAATTACTCAAGGTTTATCCGAAATTCAAGCTCCACTGAGCTTTCTGAGAAACCTTTGCTGGGGTCATGTATGTTGCTGAGAGGCCGGGGTTTAAAAGAAAAAGCTGGGTGGGGAGAGAGGGTGTGGAGAGGACTTGGGAGTCTCTGAAGGGCTCCTGGGGAAGAGAACAGAATATGATGACTGGAAGAGATTCTTCCCGGAGGCAAAACGACTTTCTCCGAGGCTCTGAAATTTGGACTCTTTTCCTTTCGCGGGCAGGTCTCTAGCGGGCAGCATCTTGAGTGGGCTCACCCAAGGGAGTGGTCCCTGCCTTGCCCAGTCAGAGCACATCACTGGACAGACCTGCATGCTGCCTGCCAGGGATCCAAAGCTCTGTCTGTGGCCGGACACCAGAGGCAGAGTTGGGAGCTGGGGCAGGCACGCCTCACCTTGCCTTGGTTGCAAAGCCCGCTTGCCCAACAGTTGGGCCTAAGGCCAGTTTCCCCTTCCCTGTGCTCTGAAATCAAGAATCTGAAGGGAATCCCCAGGTCTGGGCCTGTCAAGCCCCACTGCCATCGAAAAACTTTGTCTTTAATGTGGTCCTGGGGATTTAAAACAGGCCTTTTGTGCTGAGAGTATGGTCTGCACTTGGCTGCACCCCAGGCCTGAAAAACCCTTTAAAACACACTCAGCTTCGTCTGTGGTTTAGTTTATGCAAAGGCCCCTCATGAGACTGGAAGCAAACTGTCCATTTAGAAAACACTCAGCAATAAACTCAGCACATAAACCAGCTTCCCAGAGAGACTCAACACAGCCACGACATACTTGCTGCATTTATACCTACATCTCTGGCCCTCATCTTGGGGGCAAGGAAAATGGCTTCCTTAGAGACTAAGAGCGACCAACCAGGAGATAATAGTTAAACCATTGTTTCTAGCACAGGGACACAGGCAAAAGGCCACTGCATCTCATTATGCCAGCTTCACAGGGTCGAATCCAGGACCCCTCCCCTTCATATTTGGCTAAAGTGGGCTGGATCAATTCACAGGCCTTGTCATGGTGTTAGCTAGGCCCATCTAGTTCACCTCGGGGAGGCAGGAAAGGGTTAAATGCTACATGCTTTAGTCAACACAGGTTCTTTAATCTGGGAGGTTTAGCAAATCCATAACAGAGAGATTTTAAAAATTGTGGACCAAACCTTAATTCCTCCTTCTCTAGTAAAATGGCATCAAAAGATTTTAGCCAATTTTGCTTTGGAGCCTCTGGCCAGGGCAGGTGACAGCGGCAACAGTGGGGGTGGGGACAGTCAACAGAGAGCAGGAAGGCAAATACTTCTACCAAACAGAGACAGCCAAGGAGGGGCCTGAAAAACAGCAAACTAAGGGGTGAAATTGAGCTGCCTGTTACCTTTGGAATCCGGCGGGGGCAGGAACCCTGAGGCCGCATCCAAAGAGGATAAAATACCTTCTCAGGTCACTGTGAATCAAGCAGTCTTGGAACAGATCACACCAATCCCCGACTGTGTCTCTGGTCCTGTTTAGTTTGCTCTTTGTTGGGCCTTTAGTTCTCAAGTCACCTTTTCTCTCAGATTCTGGATGGGATCCCACTTGGGAGGCAGATTTAAAAGGATTGCTGGCCCCACCTCTCTCGTTTCTGATTGACAAATCTGGGGTTGAGGCCAGGTGATTTATATTTTCGTATCTGGTGGTCATGGAGCCACACTGAGGAACCCAATCAACAAAACTAACGAACCAACCAACCCACCAACCTGTCTTAAAATCTGCAGTCTTTTTCCACAAAGAATAGTGCACCTGTCGTGGTTGTGCATGCCTTTAATCCCAGCACTTAGGAGGCAGAGGCAAGCAGATCTCTGAATTCAAGGCCAGCCTGGTCTACATTGTGAGTTGCAGGTCAGCGGGGGCTACAGTAAGACCCTGCCTCCAAAAAAAAAAAAAAAAAAAAAAAAAAAGGTGTAAAGCTCACTGTGTGTTAACATCACCTGCGGAAGTTCACAAAGTCTCACATCAAACCAATTAAATCAGAACGGCTGAATGGCGTGGGGCCCAATCATCAGATTTTAACGTTGTCAGGTGTACAAAGCCTGCCCAGGCAAAGGAGCACTATTTCAAGATGGGGCTCTCCAATGCTTCGACCTCTAGGCTGAACTAGCCGGGCGGGTGAGGGGTACTTGTGTCCTGCCTTCCACAGGAGTGCATGGCCATCGCCTTCCGCATGCCTTATGTTTAAGGCAATTTGTTTTCCTGCCGACACACGAGCTGTCACAGGATTGTACAGGGGACATGATTTAGTGTGAGTCAGTGACACCAAAAGCAAGCTGATGAGGAGAGAACTGCGGGACGAGCATTCCCGCGCATCTTCGTCAGACTGTAAAGTTCCTTTGTCATCACAGATTCTGGGCAAGGACTCTTAAACATTTTTTGTTTATTTCATTTTGTGTGTGTGTGTGTGTGTGTGACTGTGTGGACATACACGTGCGATTATAGCTCATATGTGGCATTCAAAGGACAACTTGCAGGAGTTGGTCCCCTCCTTCTGTGTGAGTGCTAGGAATTCAACTCAGTTCATCAAGCTTGGCAATGGTCACCTTTACTGACCGAGTCATCTTGCCAGCCCTTAAGCTGTACTTTTGAGGTTAGGCAGCTAGGGAATGAACCCACAGCCTCCTGAATGCCAGGCATGAACTGTCCCACGGAGTCACACCCCAGCACATGAAGCTATACTTTGAACAGTCAGTCCTTGACCAGACTTTGAAAAATAATCTTAGTAACAGGAAAATCATGGGTTGAATTTGGAAGAAAATCCCATTGCTAGTGTCCTTGAGCGAGGTTAACTTTTTCAACCTCAGTGTGTGTGACAATTTCATAATCAGCACAAAAAGGTTAAGCTGGGCATGGTAGAACATGCCTGAAATTCTACCACCAGGGAGTGTGAGATGGGAGAATTGCTATAAGTTCGTGACCAGCCTGGGCTACATAGCAAGACCTTGTCTAAAAAGCAGAACAAAACAAGCTTATACTTGCTAAGCACCACATGCCACTATGTGAAGCAATAGTTTTCCATCGTAGCCTTACATTAGAACCTCTGGGAGCTCACAGTCTCAACATTAAACCAATAAAGACAGAAACTCCCAAGTATAAACACACACACACACACACACACACAGACGAGTGATGGTTAATCCTGCTTGTCAACTTGACAAGATTTAAAATTACCTTCGAGACAGACCTCTGAGTATGTGTGAAAGGGTGTTTGCAGAGAGGTTTAACTGACCCGCCCTGAATGAGGGTAACCCCACTCATGGACTGGGGGCCCAGACTGAATAAAAAGGAGAAAATGGAGTATTCATTGATTTCTGCTTCCTGACTTTGGAACTGTGTGACCCGCTGCCTCACATTCCTGCCACCACGCCTTCCTACCATGATGAGTCAGCTGTCCCCTCACACTGTGAGTCAAAGTAAACCCTTCATTTCTGAAGTTGCCTTGGTCAGGTTATCTTTACACAGCAACAAGTAACCGATAGTAGTAGATAAAGATTACTAATAACATCTGCCTTGTGAGATTCTTGTGAGAATTGCAGATGTTAAGGAATTAGTGGTGTGTGTGTGGAGCATGGTGCATCCCCAGCAGATGTTACAGACCATATGAGAAAGACAGTCTGGTGAGTCTGTTAGTTACATTCGGGTTCCAGAAGAATTCCTTCTTAGGTTTAGTTCCCAAGTGGGAAAATACGTTTAAGGTAGCTTTTAGTGATATTTTGAGGCTGGGCGTGGCAGTGCGTACCTTTAATCCCAGCACTCAGGAGGAAGAGGCAGGTGGATCTCTGTGAGTTTGAGCTAACCTAGTCTACATAGTAAGTTCCATGGCAGCGAGGCTACCTAGTGAGACCCTGTTAAAACAAACAAACAAAAAAATTTAGAGTGGTACACACTTGTAATCCCAGTTACTTGGGAGACTGAGACAGGAGAAGCTCAAGTTCCAGGCTAGCCTGACTGCATAATGAGATCTCTGAGGTCCCCCTCCTACCCCCCCCCCCACGAAAAAGGATCCTTAAACATCAATTTTTTTGTTGTTGTCTTTTTAGAGACAGGATCTCCCTGTAACCCCAGCTGGCCTGGAACTCACAGAGATCCACCTGCCTCTGCCTCTGGGCCACTACACCAGGCTTTAAACATCAGTTTTTTTTCAAAATTGACAAAAAAATTATACCCAAAACAAATCAGTGAATGACTGTGGGGAGAACACGAGGTTTCGATCCACTTTGCAGTGGGAATTAGAGTCTGTTCTAGCCACTCTGAGACTGTGGCGGCTACTTTCATTACATGACCAATGTCTGATATTAATAATTTAGGGAGGAAGGGTTTGTTTTGGCTCAGGGTTTCAGAGGTCTCAGTTTCAGAGGGCACAGTGGAGGCTCCCCTCAGTCTCTGGACAGAGGGAACTTGAGATGGAGGCTTGGACAAAAAGCAAGGACTGAAAGCCAGGTAAGCCGGCTGGAGACGGGGACCCACCTCTGCCACACAGGCTTGACCTCGTAAAGGTTCCTCGATCTCCCAAAAGAGGTTGGATCTGTGACGAGAAGAGAGAGAGTGTGTGAATATTTGTATACTGGTGGCCAGAGAAGGATGTTGGGTGTCCTCTTTCTCTCTCTCCATCATATTTCCTTGAGAGAGAGTCTATCACTGAATGCAGGCTGGCAGCCAGCAAGTCTCAGTAATCCCCCTGTTTCTGGCCTTGGTAACACTGTGGTTACATGGACATGGCGCCCATGCCCAACTTTGTATATGGATGCTGATGATTTGAACTTGGGTCCTCACACTTGCACAGCAAGTGCTCTTATCCACTGAGCCAGTTCTCCAGCTCCCAGGGCTTTGAGATGCAAACTGTAACAGAAATATACAACATATTATCATTAGCTGTGATCATCATCAGTGTAATGTATCACTAAAACTTACTCCTCCCAACTCGAACTGACCTCCGTGGGCATTGTACAACATGGGTGCGCTTACGTACATGCAAGCATTGCACTCATACACATAAAATAAAACTATATATATATATATATATATATGAGAGAGGGGGGGGTCTCATGTAGCCCAGGCTGGCCTCAAACTTGCTGTGTAGCCAAATATGACCTTGAATTTCTGATCCTCATGCCTCCACCTCCCAAATGCTGAGATTCTAAGCATGTACCACCAGGCCAGTCTTATTCAGTGCTGGAGATCAAATCCAGAGTTTCACACATTCCAGGCAAGCACTCTACTAACTGAGTTAAATTGCTAGCCTTGCCAATTTAATTTTTAAAGACTTATTTTTTAGTTTTTTGACTTATTTTTATTTTGTGTGTTTGAGTATTTTACCTGCATATATGTAAGTCCTCCTGTGTTGTGTGCAATGCCTGTGGATGCCAGAGAGGGTACTGGATTCTCTGGAACTGGAGTTAAAGATGGTTGTTAGCCACCAGGTTGGTACTGGGAACTAAACACTGATCTTCTGCAAGAGCAGCCAGGGCTCTTAATCCCTGAGCCATCTCTCTACCCCTCAAATTATTTCTAGGGACCTTTTTATCTTTTTAAAATCTCACAGAAAAATTTCACACACTTTTAAGTCTGGATATTTTCCTAACAAAGAACTTCCTTACAGCCTTCCTTGGATTCTGAAAAGGATTGATCGATAGCTGAAGAAAAGACAACACTCTCAGGTTTAAAAACCAATAGCTTGACCTTGTGATCCATCTCCCAGTTTTCTGAGGACTGAGGGAAGGGAGAGGGGATCCTGGGATAAAGGACATTCAGTCCTTAAAGAGAGGTCACTCTACCTTGGCAACAACTCAATTCATTCGAGTGGCTGAAGTGCCGGGTGCATCACATCAGTGAAATGGGCTCCATTTTGCTTCCTCTGGTCAGCGTTGTCCCTTTGAGCATTTCTGGAGGTTGTGAGGTTTATGCATCGTATGAAGTGCCCTCTACCCTGCGGCAGCTCCAGAGAGCCAGTGGGTATGGACAGACAGACTCATTCTCCTCTAAGTCATGTCCCGACCTGGGACAGGACAGCCTTGTACACGTGGCTGCAGGTGGAATTACTGGGTTTGGTGTCTAATTCTTTGCTGAATGTCCCTGCAGTTTGTCTTGCAAGTGTTTTACGGTGTCATGCTTTGTTCTGAAGGCTTTAAGTTTTATGAGATCAAATCTGTCAGGCTCTTTTACAGCCTCTGACTGACTTTCATGTCTTGATTCGAAAAACATCTTTACTTCAAAATTGTAGCAATGCTCTGTAATTCCCCTTCTGCCCCTAAGCAGCCGTAGCTAATGGATAACAAATGAGTGTAGCTGTGCCCCAATAAAATTTCTTTATGAGCACTAAAATTTGAATTTCATATAATTTTCACATGTCATAAAATATTATTCTTGCTCTGACTTCTCCCCTAACCATTAAATAGGTGAGACCCATTTTAGTTGGCAGGTTACACAAGCAGGTAGTGGGTGGAGCCACCATTTGCCAGTGAGAAGTAGTTTCAGGCTGTCAACCTGCCATCCTCTAAGAGGATGGAGCCAAAAAAACAAAACAAAACAAAAAACACTTTGTGGACGGATGTAGCACATTTCTGACACCTAGGCTCAAAGCATCGAACTACAAGCTACAGCTTGAAGATAGGTATGTTATGTCTGTCCAGGTTTAACCATCCCTTTTTGGATGGAATTTAGACCTCAAGCCTCACCCCTAAGCAGATAGCTGCATTCAGTGACAGTACCTTTCATCACCAGCAAGGCAGGTAGAAATTCTATTCCATCATCCTTCAAACTGATTTCAGAGTCTGATCTTCAGTAAGTTTTCAGGTGCAAAAGTGCCACCAGGGGCGACTCGGGACGCTTCCAGAGTCTGCAGCAAGCAGCCTGCTCTAGCAGTCATTAAAAAGATGCTAAGTCAGTGAATTTGGACATTTGTTTCTTTGTGTAGATTTTTTTCCTGATATCTAAAAAGGTGGTTTATACAGAACGCTTGTAAAAGAACAATTTGAAGAAAAGATAAAATCACTTCTAAGAGACAGACACATTTAATTATGCCTCGCAGCATGACTGTTTTCCTGTGCATGACTCAATTGCCACTATTAATTATACTCTGTTGGCCCATTCCTTGTGCTACACACAGATACATGACAGGTTAATAAGGGAAATCAAGTTGCAGAAATGAGGATGGCTGAGGTGGAGAGCTTCTGGCTCCTGGGGGTTTTCATTTATGAGCACTTGGAGATTCCAGGAACCAGGACAGGGCTTCTGGTGTGCAGAGAAGAAACGTATGTAACCTTTCCGTAAGAACTGAGAAGCTGGAACTGAACAGCCTGCATAAGGACTTCAGTTTCTTTCACTCCTAGAAAAGTTGAATCTGCTGTATAAATATTTTCTGAGAGTCTGAGGAGCTGCCAAGTCTATTTAAAAGGGATTACAGAGCTGGCTCAGTCTGTAAAGTGTTTGCAGTACAAGCATGAAGACCTAAGCCTGGATCCCCAGAACCTTTGGAAAAGCTGGGCAAGGCAGTGCACGCCTGTAACCCCAGAGCAGAGACAGGTGGATCCCAGTGGTCCTCCACCACATGCACACAACACTCAAGTGCATGTGCATACACACGGAAGACAAAAATCTTGACCCAATGTCCAAGGAAGTCACAATATGCTTCCATCTACCTGGTGCTAGAGAAGCAATAAAAGAATGTCTACCGAAAACACCTCTATCACAAGCATACTGCATACACAGGGGAGGGAGCAGAATTCATGCAGTGTCTAAAGGTGAACTGATGAAGTCCAAGGTAAACAATAACCATTAAGTTCTGGTGTCTTAAGGAGCTTGAAACTCCCAGAGCCATAGTAAAAGCAACTGAGTAGGTCTGGAGAGACAGCTCAGCGGTTAAGAGTTCTTGCTGCTCTGGCAGAGGACTTGAATTTGATTCCTATCACCCATGTTGGGCAGCTCACAACCACCAGAGCTCCAACACCTCCGACCTCTGTGGGCACATGTGCATACCCACGCAGAGAATGGCACACGTACACATTATTAAATATAAAGTAAATCTTTTAAAAAAGAAATTCTTACTAAAAAATTATATTTCACGTGAATAATCTACCATGGGGGAGGTCAGTCAGCTTTAAAAATGTGCAGATTGGCCAGGCGTGGTGGTGTACACCTGTAGTCCCAGCACTCAGAAGGCCAAAGCAAGAAGACAGTGAACTCAAGTGATATAGAGAGACCCTGTCTCAGAAAGGAAGCCAAACACCCAAACCACAGTCAAAGCAAAATCAAAACAAAGTGGGCATCAGCACCCCAAGGACTAGAGCTCATAATATAGTATTTCAAATTATTAAATAAGTTAATAGAAATATAGTTAAAAAAACAACCCCAAAACCTAGGGAGGGGCCTGGAGAGATGACTCAGTGGTTAAGAGCACTGGCTGCTCTTGCAGAGGATCTGGAGATCCAGGGGATCTTCTGCCCTCTTCTGGCCTCCAAGGGCATTGCACAGGAGTGTATTTACATACATGCAGGCAAAAACATTCATACACATAAAAGTATTTTAAAAAACGAATGAAAGTGAATACACAAATTTGAAAAAAATTAGTAGAACCAACAGAATTCAAATGAAAACCGCTGTTACTGAAAGAAAACCCTCAGTGGATCAAACAACAGATTAGTCAATCTAAAGAAAATTAGTAATGGAAACCAGATTTGATGAAGCATGCCAGAATTCAGTACAGAGAGAAACCGAAGTGGAAAATATAAAAGGGAGATTAATACACACGAGATAACATGAAAGATAAAGAGAAAACTCGCCATTCAGAAATGTGAGGCCCAGGAAGAAAAAAAAAAAAAAGCAAAACACAACAAGGAAATGAAGATTTATACTGTGACGGAAAGTTTTCCAGAACGAATGCAACTCGTCTTCTGATTATCCCCAGCAAGAAAAGGAGAAGCATTCCATCTTGACTCCAGAAAGTGAAGCCCGAGGAACCACCGAGCATCACTGGTAGAAATGAAAGATGCGGTAGCTGTTATCAGAAACAGGATGGTGGGCCCTCAAGGAGTTAAATATAGAATCAGCTCGTGACCCAGAAATCCTGCTCCTCAAGCTTTGTGTCTCTATAATCACTACCCGAGAGATGCAATTTCAAGGAGAAAAGACTTATTTTGGCTCGTGGTTTCAGAGGGAACAGCAGTTCACCATGACCAGGAAGGCATGGATGGCAGAGTGCATGCAGATGGGAGCCTGTGGTGGATGCTCCGTATATCCTGGTAGCAGGAAGCAGAGACCAGAGCAGGAAGTGATCATGTGAAGGTTATCTTTGCCCGTGATAAAGGCCCTGGATACCGACCCAGTGTCTTTGACACACGTGTACAATCATAAAGAGACTCAAAGACCTTAGGAAGAAACAAAGAAGGTCAAAGCATTCGGATAGTTTCTGCTGAATTCACTGAGCATTGGCTGTGTCTTTGTTCTGTGGTCAGTAATGTTCTGTGTCTGTGGCGTCTTGCTGCATATACTTCAGCCCAGAGCTAAGTACTTTGATGGCTCAGCTAACATTCCAGTTATGTCAGGGACTGTCCTGGTGGCACTCTGTTCTGTATGTGTGGTGTGTGGTCTTACACTGTCTGAAAGAATCAGAAGCCATGTATTTGGACCAGGTGTGGTGGCGCATGTCTTTAATCCCAACACTCGGGAAGATCTCTGAGTTCAGCACAAGTTCCAGGCCAGCTAGGGCTACAAAGTGAGACCCTGTCTCAAAAACAAAAACAAAACAAATACCCATCCCCTAAACAAACAACAGAAAGCCCAGGAAGTTTAGGGGAGATGGTTCAGTTGGCAAAGTGCTTGCTATGCCAGCAGGAGCACTTGAATTCAATCCCCAGCATGCACATTAAAAGCAGTGTGTGCCTGTAATCCCAGTGCTGGGGAATCAGAGGGCCAGATCCCTGGGGCTTGCTGGCCAGTAAGTCTAGCTGGATCAGTGACTTCCAGGTTCATGGGTCTCAAAAAGAAGATGGGGAGTGACTGCGGAAGAGACACAACGTAAACAACATGTCTTGCACATGCACACACTTACATGTGCACATCACCTATGCATGTACATACATGCACAAACATGTTCCTATACATACACAACCATGAGGTTTAGTTTGATTTTGCCATGTCCTTTCTTTTCTTTTTCTTAACTTATTTTCTTTATTTTATGTGTATGAGTTTGTAAGTGCACCTGTGTCACGCAGTGCCCACGGAGGTCAGAAGATGGCGTTGGATTCCCTAGAACTCGAATTAAGGATGTTTTTTTAGCTGCCATGTAGGTGCTGGGAATTGAACCCGGGTCCTCTGCAAGAGCAGCCAGTGCTCTTAACTGCTGAGCCATCTCTCCAGCACCCACGTCCTTCAAAGTCATGCACTAGAGAAATGTTAAAGCTGTTATTAGTAAATGCTAAAGAAATTCATCGAGAATAGGATAAAATGCCAACTCATCTGAAGGTTATAATTCTTTCATGGCCCCAACATCATCATTACTAATTTAATGTGCATATCTGCTAGGATACAGTGACATTTAAAGGAAAAAATGGAATATGTTTTTGGAAAATTTTTATTTGCTGAATATTTTCAACTGTTTGACTTCTAAATATTTCTTCTCCTTCTTTCCTTCTGCTAGGAAAGGCACCAATGCCCAGACCTGGCTACAAACCTCAGGAGCCCAACGGCTGCAGTTCCTATTTCCTGGGAAGTGTATGTACCAGTGGTATTCTATTCTTGGTTGATGGGTTTTTAACTAAGGGTAATCCAAGAGTTGTCGTTTATGGAACCTAGTGGTGCAATGTAATTAGGTATTTTAAATTAGACTAGCAGAGGGGAGAAGAGAATTTTTAAAGAAGATATTTGAGTTCTTTTTCTCAGAGATAGCTGTCCCTCAGCTAAGCCTCTGGTAGTCATGAGAACTTTGAAGTCACCATTTCAAGCATCAGCCAAGACTTAGGGCATTAAGACATAATTTAAAGACAGTCTGATGGAGTTGAGTTATTTAAATTAGCAAGTCACTCCAGTGATGGGCTGGGGTGACTGGTACCATCTGGCCAGTGAGAGCTGATTATTATATTGGTTGACTTTTACACACATGCAAACTATACGCTCATACACATAGTGTGAAAAGATCCAATCAGCTATGTTTGGAGTGTTACAGGATACAACTCTATAATCACACACTGACTGCTTGTTAAGATTTCTTTGCACACCACCGACCCTTTCTCAAACTGCCTGCCTCCCCTAGAAGCGAGCAATGAATCAACTTCCTTAAAGACTTCTTGGGAAGGGCTGGGGTTTCAGCTGGTGGGGTGCTTGCCTAGTGTACATAAAGCCCTGAAAAATGAGCTAGAGTCATTTATTAAACTTGTAGCAACATTAAAGTTTAGCATCCTGGGGACCCAGTGGTTTAGGAGCACTTGCTGCTCTTGCAGAGGACCTGAGTTCAAGTCCTAGCACCCATGTCAGGGTGGCTCACAGTAACTCCAGTTCTGGGGGGTCTGATGCCTCTTTTGGCTGCCACAGACATACACATGAATGAATAAATAATAAAATGAATCTTTAAAACTTTAGTATCCTGTGACTCATAGTTTTCTTCTTCAGAGTCGGTGTTTCTGAACTGATACCCGTGACTTACGTCTGAGAACTGGCTAGTTAATAGTGTGATGGGCAGGGTCGCCTCAGGTCCTCGGTCAAACGTGGCACTTTCCTGTCTCCCTTTCACAGATGGACTTGGGCATTCCAGCAATGACCAAGTGCTGTAACCAGCTGGACGTGTGCTACGACACCTGTGGTGCCAACAAATACCGCTGCGATGCCAAATTTCGGTGGTGCCTCCACTCCATCTGCTCCGACCTTAAGCGGAGCCTGGGTTTTGTCTCCAACGTGGAAGGTAGGTCTCTTAAGGACATTTCCTGTCGATAGGGAGTTTGCTCCTCCTTTCACACGGAAACGTGGCTGGAGCCCCCTTTATGAGAGGCATGGTCAGAGCTCACTGAGCTTTCTGGAAGGCTGTAAAGCCTTCTGGACAGGCAGAGGCAGAATTCCAGCACCACCTCATGAAACTTCTTCCTCCCCTGGCCATGGGCTGCTGGAGCTCTTCCTGGTGGCAAGGATCACACCAGTGCCTTCCCAGAGAAATAAAACTCTGCCCTTTAAATGGTAGAACGTGCTGCCAGGACTGCCCACGCCACTGCCGGGGAACTTGCCATTCAGCGTTGCTCTGTGCTGGACCACTTAGTTTGGCTGAGGCCCTCTTTTTATATTTTATTCTTCATCTGGAATAGGGACTTTTAAAAACCTCTTTGTGTGTGTGCAAATGTCTGTGTGCTTTGAGGGAATTATTTTTAAACACCGCCTAGCTACCCAGCTTCCAGCACTACCTCTATAATTTCTTTTTCCTAAGTTTCTTTAGGAAGATTTAAAACTCTCTGCTTTGAAACAAGAACATGACAGCAAGGCGCTTACACGTTTCAAATGGTAAGGCCGGGAACTCGAGCGCATATAGAGCTATAGAGAAAACTGTAGGACGAATCTTGGCTGTGGCCCACGGGTCAATGTCTAGAAAAGAATTTTAGGTGGAATGTGTGAGGGCTTTCAAATATGAATAATGAATCAAGCCCTGTAAAAGGGAGGGCGTTTCTATCCTGTGTCTAAAAAGGGTGAAAAGAACTTGCTGCTAATCTAGGGTCAGGTTAAATTACTTCCTCTGAGACAATGTCCTATTGATTTTTTTCTCCTAAACATCTCTTTGCTCTTTCATTCGCTGGGTTGCTGCAAAGTCTCTGTCTTTGTCTTCCATCCACTTCCTGTTCTTTACTGGGACCAGCTATATTTTTATACCACAAGAATCTGATCGTCTCCACTCAATAGTTTTCCTTTAGGATTCAACACAGCTCTTGAGTTTGACGTGCACAGTCCTTTCTATGTCAGCCCTAGCCCGGATCCTCCAGCACCCTTTTGAGTGTCCAGATTTCCCTTTGGAAACTACCTGGACTGATGGCCCCGACCGTTCCACCCCGCTGTTCCCCCTGCTCAGAACACCTGACCCGTACTGTTAGTGGTATTCAAGCAGACTGAGATGTCATTTGTATCTCATTTACTTATTTAAATGCTTGTTGAGTATGTTGAGAGAGTTACACAATAAACCCCAACTTCATCAGCCTTGACACATTCACCATCCTCCCAAGAAACCCCACAGCCGTTCCTCCCAACTCCCCTGCTCAGCCCAAGTCGACCATGACTACTTTCTACCTCTAGATTTGCCTAGGCTGGACACTTCATTTAAATGGAATCACAGAACATGCAGTTTTCTGTGACCGATTTCTTTCTCTTATCTATGCTATTGACTCGTCCAGTAGTCCATTTCTTTTTATTGCTGAATAATACGCCCAGTGTATGGCTTGACATATCTTCTTTTAAAAAAACTTTAAGTCAATATTTTAGGTCATCTATTTAAGATTTCCTTTCCTTTCTGGTGCAACGTCATGTGCTGGAGACACAGGGAAAGATGTTCACCGTGGCTTCAGGCCACAGCTCAACCAGTATGTCAGAGAACAGGCAATTTCAAAAGGAACCAAGAGTGGTAGGAAGGCCAATAAAATAGTGAGCAGGGGTGTTTGAGGTACTAGACAGAGCTCAGCCCACCATTACTGTTGGTTATAATTGCCCTATATTGTTATTTTATTTTGAATGTATTTTAGATTGAATTTTTGTGGATTTCATACATTTCGATCCTATTTAGACTCCCTACCTATACGACTCCCATGCCCACCCACAATTTCCACGCATTTTATCTTGTATGTTAAGGCCTATCGTGTCGAGTTTGTTCTTTTTAAATTTTTAATTCAATTAATTTATTTTTATTTTAAAATTATGTGTATGTGTGTGTATGTGAGTGTGGGTTTGTGTACATGAGGGCAGTGCTCTTGGAGGCCAGGAGAGGGTCTTGGGTCCCCTGGAACTGGAATTATAGGTGATTGTGGGTCACCCTATGTAAGTGCTGGGAATCCAGCTGCAGTCCTCCGTAAGGGTACTACATGCTCATAACTGCTGAGCCATCTCTCCAGCCCTTAACGTATCTCCTTTATCCATTCATTAATTGATACTGGGTTGGTCCTACCTTTTGGCTATCAATACTGCTGCTGTGAACACTGATGAGCAAGTTTAGGGGAAACTATGTTTTTATTTCCCTTGGATATATGTAGGTGAGAAATTGCTGGCATATGTGGTGGTTAATATACATTTAACTGTTTGAAAAACTGACCAATTTTTTTGTTTCCTAAAAAACTGAACCATTTTATATTCCCTAAAGGTCAGAGGTATCAGATCCCCGGGGAACTGGAGTTACACGTGGTTGTGAGCTGCTGGCTGTGAGTGCTGGGAACTGAACTCATGTCCTCTGAAAGAGTAGTCTGTTCTCTGGCCACCGAACTGTCTCTCAAACCCCCAGATTGTACTTAATTATGTATTTACTTTCTTCCTTTTTGGTCTTTTTGAGACAGGGTCTCTTTTAAGCTGGCCTAGAACACAGCCTAAGCTAGCCTCGATCTCATAGAGATCCACCTACTTCTGACTCCCACGGGCTGGAATTAAAGGTGAAAGGTATGCACCACCACACTCGGCTTCTGTTTTCTTGATGTTGAGGCCTGGAAGGTTTTTGTGTTTTTTTCTGGTATTTTTTTGAGACAGGGTCTCCCTGTAGCTCCAGCTGGTGGCCTGGAACTATCTAGATCAGGCTGGCCTTGAACTCACAGAGAGCCGCCCACCTCTGCTTCCTGGGTGCTGGGACTAACGGCAAGTACTACCGTGCCTGGTAAGGCCCAAAAGTTTTAAATTTTGATTCAATTCAAGTTACTTATTTTTGGACATGACACTTATGGTGTCAGATGTAATAATAAGGCTTTGCCTACCCAGGGTCAAAAATACGTATTTATGTTTTCCTTTAAGAGGCTTACATACGTCTTAGTTCTTGATTTAGGTTTGTGAGTTATTTTATACTATTTGTACAGGGTATAAAAGAGGCTCGACTTCATTTTCTACGTGGACATTCAGTTGTTTAGTGCTGTTGTTGAAAAGACAACTCCCACACCGCACTGACCTCAAGTACATATACTGACTTCTTGACTTTGAATTCTCTTCTGTTCCACTGATATATGCCAGGGCCACAGCATCGTGATCACCGCACTTTTGTAGTAATTTGGAAGTTAGGGAGTACCCTTAAACCTGGTGTCAGGATCGTGTTAGACACTGGCGATCTCTGGGCGTTTCTGTAGCATTGGAGGGTCAGCTGTTCGTTTTGACAGGCAAGGGCAGATGTTATTTTCACAGGGCTGTTGTTCAATCAGTGGATCAGTCTGAGGAGTATGCCCACATTATCAAAATTATGTTTTCTGATCCAAGAACAGGACTATCGTTTCATTTATTTATGTCTTCCTTCACTTCTTTCTTTCCACAGTGTGTTATCATTTTCATGGCACAAGTCTTTCACTTTTTTTGGTAAAATTTTTTTCTTTGTGATACTGCTATAAATGGAAGCATTTTCTTATAAATCTCAATTTTAGTGTTATTTTTATGTGTGTGTGACATGTGTTTTGTCATGGATTGGCATGTGTGTAGGTCAAAGGACAACTCTCTGGAGTTGGTTCTTCCACCTCTTTTTGTTCTTAATGTTGAAAGTCTCATTATGTCATCCTAGTTGACCTAAGGTTCACGATGCTGACACAGCTATCTGCCTGTGTCTACCTGCGGAGGCCTGGGATCAGAGGCACGCACGGCCTTGCACAGCCCCTTCCACCTCCTCTCTTGTCTCTGCTCTGCAGTTGCGTATGCTAGATGATCTGAATGTGATTCTCCTATTTTACAGGCATGCTGGGAATACAGGTGCATGCTACCATATCCAGAGTTTTAATGTGGATTCCAGGGATCAAATTCAGGCTGTCAGGCTTATGTGGAAAGCACTTTTACTTGTTGAGCCCCTGATGAGCCATCTCTGTGGTTTTCTTAATTTTCTTGACAAATGATTTACTGATGGTGTGCAGAAAGACAACTGATTTTTTGCCTAGTGATTTATTCTGAGATCTGGCTGAATTCATGTATTAGTTTTAACAGATCTTCAGTGGATTCTTTAGTAGTTACATAACATGTTACCTATACATCATTTTCCTTTCTAATTTGAATGCCTTTGCTTTGTTTAATTTCCCTGGCTAGAATTTTCTTTTTAGAAAAATTTTTTAGAGATTTATTTTTATTTCACATGTATGAGTGTTTGCCTACAAGTATGTATGTGAACCATGTGCATGCCTGGTGCCTGCAGTGGCCAGAAGAGGGCGTTGAATCCCCTGGAACTGGAGTTATAGATGGTTGTTAGCAGTCATTCCGGTGCTGGGAACCAACCCCAGGTCCTCTGTAAGAGCAGCTAGTGCCCTTAACTGCTGAACATCTCTCTAGTAGCTAGAAATTTCAATACTGTATCAAATGGAAATGTTTAGAGTGCATTTTCTTATCTACTTTTGGACTATAGGGAAGAGGCATTCAGCCCTTTACCACTAAGCATGGGCTCTGGCTGGGTTTTTTTCTAAGTGATCTCTATCAGATTGTAGACATTCTCTTTCTGGTTTGTTGAATGCTTCTGTCATGAAAGGGAGTTGGATTTTTTTTTAAGTGTCTTTCAGCAGAATGTGGTGTTTGTCTTTTATTCTGTTTCCTAGGTGGTGTACTATATTGATTTCAGTATGTTAAACCAACTTGCATTCTTTTTTGTTGTTGTGTTTGATTTTGGACTTTTGAGGCAAGGTCTTCCTGTAGCCCCACCTGGTCTGAAACTCACTATATAGACCAGGCAGGCCTCATACTCACAGAGATCCACTTGCCTCGACCTTCTGAGTGTTGGGATTAAAAGAGTGTGTCACCACTTCCAACCCAACTAGCAATCTTAAGATAAGCCCCACCTGCTCATAGTGTGATTCTTACATTTCTAAGTTTGGTTTAAAGAAGTTTACATCTAGAGTCACAGGAGATATTTGTCTGGCATTTGCTATTCTTATGATTTCTTTGTCTGATTTTGGTATCAGAATACTATTGACCCCCTAAAATGAACATCCTTAATCCTTCTTGTAATATTTGGAAGGGTCCGAAACAACTGACATTAGTTTTTCTTTAGCTGTCCAGGAAAATTTCCACGAAACCACATGGCATTGGATTTCACGGGGGAAGTTTTTTTTAAAAGTACTTTTATTGATTCTAGAATTTCATATAATGTGTTTTGATAACATTCAGACTCAGACCCCTCCCCCTCCTCACCTCACCTCAGCACTCCCCCCAACATCAAGTCCTCTATTATTGTCTTATTTTATTTTTTAATTGTTTGGGGTCTTTTTGAGACAAGGTCTCCCTGTAGCCCCAGCTGACCTGGAACTCACTATGTAGACCAGGCTGGCCTTGAACTCACAGAAATCTGCCTGGCTCTGTTATTAGTCTTTTTTTTTTTTTTTTTTTTTTTTTTTTTAAAGTCCTGTCAAGTCTAATCTGTGTTCTGGGTGTGATACATCTCTTGGAGTCTGGTCAACTACCAGGTGTCACACCAGCAAGGAGAAGTTATAACGCTCTCCCAGCATTATCTAGTATTAATAGACCCTCAGCTAGGCCTGGAACTCTCTTCCCATTCATGCTGGTTTAAGTTTGCACAGGTCTTGTGCATGTGGTCATAGTGCCTTGGGTTCATAAGTGCAAATACCTTGTGGTGTCGAGACAGCACAGCTTCCTTGTATTCATCTACCTTCTCTGGCTCTATAGTCTTTTTGACCCCTCTTCCACAATGATCCCTAAACCTTGGGAGAAGAGGGTGTGATACAGATGTCCATTTAGGGCTGATCACTCCGAAATCTCTTATTTTCTGCATGAAGACCATTTGTGAGTCTCTGTGTTAATCACCATCTGCTGCAAGAAGAACCATCTTTGGTGAGAATTAAGAGATGCATTGGCTGGGGGAACTAGCTGGTCTGGGGCATGCACAGAGCTGCATGATCCCATTGGGCAGGCCCAAGAGTTGGGATCGTTTTGGGGGAAGTTTCTAATTACTAATTCAGGAGTTTTAATCCCAAATGTTGGGATTAAAGGCATTCAATCCCACCTCACCTGGATAGTAATTGTATTTTTTTTTTGTATGAGTGTTATGCCTGCATGTATGTAAGTGTACTGGTCCAGTGCCCATGGAGGACAGAAGAATCCAGTTTACATAATGGAGTTCTCATTCCTTTTTCCAGGGTCCCACAAATACAGTGTATCACAAAGTGTATCTACTTCATTGGACTAGATGGGAGCTTTTAGAAAAAGCGTCTCTTAAATGTACGCATGTCTTTTTAATTGGGTACGCAGATAATTCTGTCTGCACTGTCCTTCGGGTATTGTCCTGGAAATGTGTTGCCTCTTTACAGCCATGCTATTGGGATGGTCCTCTGTGTTAATGTCTGTTTCTCTTCATCTTTTGTAAGTAGCCTGTGATTCTCTAGCTGATACTGTCTTCAACACCGTGTGGACCCTGGGCTGCCGACCTTTTATGAACAGTCAACGGGCAGCTTGCATCTGTGCAGAAGAGGAGAAAGAAGAGTTATGAGAACGAGGCGATCATTCCTGGCTTTGAGTGACACCAAGGCTCAGCTGCAGAGACTGTGGGGGTGACAGAAGTGTTGTCCTTTCTTCCAAAACTTTGGAGACCACAAAGCAGAAGGGAGACAGTGAGTCCCAGCCTTTGAGGAAAGCTGAGAAAGACACAGAGAGATCAAAGACTGCTTTTCTCCTGAACACTCAGCTCTCCAACCAAGAAACATTTGCCTGGAAATTCAGTTCTTACTGTAGAGACAGCTACAAGCAAATTCTTAGATCCGATCACGGTAGTCATGAGCAAAATCTGGGGGAGTCCAACCGTTTAGGAGACAATGACTTTCCTCTGGCCTGTGTTTCAGTTGCCAGTTAGCACCCCACACTTAATAAAGTGTACTTTTTAGAAAACTTGAGATGAATGGATTCCATTATCACCTATATTTCCATTTCATGTAGACGAGAACAGAGTCCACTGGTAAGTTCTACAGTGATGATTCCTGTTGGCGCTCAAGAGACAAAAATAGGTGGCAGGCAGAGGCTCGTCTGAGAAAGGTGGGAGGGAATGAGGGCTCGGAGCATCCGTTTCTCCCTGCAGAGGCCTGCCTGCCCCTGTTGGTAACCCAGACTCCAAGCAGTGTGAGGGTCAGGAGAAGACTGGAGGTTCACTTGGTAAGGGCCAGGGAGGGTGGTCCTCAGTCCTGTGTGGACTAGGAACACCTGTGGAGCCTTTTTGTGAGCCCTCAAAGGCTCTCTGGGGCCGTGCCTAGGCTATTTTTAACAGTCCTTGGATGATTCTGTTGCCCTGGAAAGTCTGATTTCTTGTCCAGTTTTTGTACCACGCTCATGTTATGTTTGTGCTGCATTTGATGGCAGCTGCCCTTGCCCCAAACACCACAAATTATGACTCGGACTGAGTGGCCCCAAAGTCTAAAATCGAAACCCTTTAGGCCTTGTGAAGAAAAACTTTGCTGACCTCTGACCTAAATCATTCACTCCTGTCCTCCTTTTGTTAATTTCATTAAGAACAGTCAATTGTCCCACATAGCGGTTAGGAGGAAAAAGAAAGAACCCTTCACTGTCACCACTTTTAAAAAGAAAAAGAAAATTTGTTTTTTTACTGATCATATGTAAAGCCATAACATTGATTGCTAGAACAAGAAGCTGAATTCAGATGCAGATAACATTTATATTTATGGTTTATGCTATTTATTTCAATAAAATGTATTAAGCACCTGCAAAATAAGAATATGGTATTTCTTATTGTCTTACCTAGTCCTGGGCACAGAATACCAATGCACAGGCCACTGAGGCCCAAACTTAATTCTGTTTATAGTCACTCACCGGACCACTGAAATGCATGCCACTAAAGTTATTTTTAAGTGAAGACATTTCATATAAACCGATATGAAAACAATTATTATGCAACAGTTAACCAAATATATTTTCATATACATTATTTTACTGATAAACTTTCAAATCTCCTATAAAAAGTATTCTGTATCAGAGTTTAGGAACCTCCTGCCATGGCCAGAAGAGGATGTCAGATCCTCTGGAACTGGAGTTATGGATGGTTGTTAGCCGCCATATGGGTGCTGAGCATCAAACTGGGGTCTTCTGCAAGAGCTTCCAGTGCTTTTAACTGCTGAGTCATCCCTCTAGCCCTGGTTTTTAGTCTAGTTTTGTTTTTTTAACTTGGAATCTTATGCCCAGCTTCTCATTTTAGTGTCTTATTGCATCATAAATGAGGTATTTCACTGTAGAAAAGAAATGAAAATGAGGCAAGCTTTCTTCTGTGTGGACATCTTAGCTTTCCACACGGGGAAGCTGAGGCCACATGGTCACGTGGTCAGCAGTGTTACTACTGCACCAACCCAGGGACCAGAGCCAGTGAGTCCTTTCTAGGTCTCTAAACTCACAGTTGGGGTTCAAAGACATCAGGTGTTCTAGGAGATTTTTCATGTTCAGGACATAGGGAGAAGTTCCTGAGAGGAGGACTCTCCAGCAGGAAGCAGGGACTAGTCCTCCCAGTTGATGCTGATGGGACCGCCTGTCAGTGTCCGGCTCTGCAGACCAGTGGCGTCCTCTTCTTCCTCCACCTCGCGACGCACTCTCCGGTGGCATCCCTGGGCACAGCGGGAACGCTCATCCAGCACCCCACAGACAAGGACCCGGCAGTGCAGAAACACCTCCTGCAAAGATGGTTATGATGGTGAACGCAGTGGTACCAGCTGCCACGCAGGCGACACTCAGAGCCTGACACAGGACTGAACTTTTCGCAAACACTATCTCAGTCAAGACAGCAGCACTCTGATGCGGGTGTCAACATCGCGTGGTTTTAGAGATGACAAACTGAGGCTTAGGATAAGGAACTTGCTCAGCCTGCGCGTTTGAAAAAGAAGCCAAGTTGGAACGGAGAGTCACGTGAGTGACTTAAAAGCCTAGACCCTTTTGTATTGGACTGGGACAGAAGAGAGTCCTGGGCAACAGTGTCTCCTGACATCCTTCAGGGTAGGAGGAGCTTTGGTTTCTAAGAACTTTGGCTGTCAAATAACAAGTCCTTTCTGTAAGGCTCTGCCCAGGTATGATTAGCTGTGTGAGCAGAGGGTGGAAGGATGTGAAAATAGTCAAAGATAACATGGAAAAGAATGTTGACCTTTACACTTTCTTTGTTTTTAGTGTTTCAATGACTGTAATAACAGTCAAAGCTCAACCATGTCACCTGCAGCCTCTTAGAACCTCAATCCACATGTGTACGTATATGTTATGATGTTTCTTCATGTCTGCTTTTCTCATGTTTTTAATTTTAATAACTGCTTCATATTGCATTAAACTGAGATAGTTCAGTGCCTTAGTTCTGTTTATGGGAGGGTCTTCTGTCTTCTTTCGTTCTCTTAAGACAATGCTTTACAAACATGTGCAACAAACTTTTTTCGTTTTTGTGAAATTATCAGAATTGTAATTTTTAGGTAAAAAAATATGATGACTTTTTGAGACAGGGTCTCTCGATGGTACAGGGTGGCTTGGAGCTTGAAATGTAGATCAGGCTGGCCTTGAATTCACAGAGATCTGCCTGCATCTGCCTCCCGAGTGCTGGCATTAAGGGTGTATGTTACCACACCTAACTAAGAACATGATGATTCAATGATTTTTACACAGTATCATAACTTACTGAAGAACCTCTCGACTTCTGCTGTTGCTGCTTGCTTCCTTTAGCATTGCAAGCTTAGTAGTTTACACTTTTTACATTTAAGATATATAAAGTTATATACTATGGTTGGCATCATAAGTTCCATTCACCTCCCATTCCACAGCCTGTCTTTCTGTGAGTTTTCTGTCCAAATCTTGAGCTGACCTGACTGCCACACTGGCCTCTTTACCCTTATCTGGTCATAAAGATTTCAAATCCTGATCCTATACTATTTCTATGAGCAAACACAGTTATTTTAAGCTTCTGGATGGCCAGTTTAACTATATTTCTCGTAGAAGTCATATGGAGTCTAACCATAGGCTCTTAGAATGTTCACACACCAGACAGCATAAAGGAAGGCTCAGGCCTGGGGTTAGGAGGTGTTCAG
This sequence comes from Eospalax fontanierii, assembly GCA_035773235.1. Lineage (NCBI taxonomy): Eukaryota > Metazoa > Chordata > Mammalia > Rodentia > Spalacidae > Eospalax > Eospalax fontanierii. The sequence continues at coordinate 14,960,989 of CM069540.1, read as the reverse complement.
CTCACCTTGTGATCTTTGCCCACAAACTTGAAGACAGGGACCTGGAAGTGCTTTGCTAGGTGATCCCGGGATGAGTACTGTTTCACTGAGTCATCAGAAACGCAGCTGCAAGAAAGTAGGACAGATAACATGTCAGGTGCTGATTGTTTCCACAGAGGTGGAAAAACAATCCTGTCCAGGACGTTTGGCCCAAGGAGAGGCAAAGTGGGCGGAGTGAACTCCACTGCACCCCAGCTTTGTGAGAAAGAAGGAAAAGGACATCCTCTCCCAACACAGGCATTCTCAGAGCTCACCAAGCAGGGCTAAGCGTGTCTACCACATCCTTCACTCACGGAACCCCGTACCGGGCACAGCACTTCCTGCTAGGTTAAGGGGTTTGAGTTATTAGCAGCATCAACACATTCCAAGCAGACGTTCAGCTGGCAAGGTTGCCTGTTCATCAGTGACACGTTGCAGGAATCTGGCTTAATCTAATTTATTATTGGCTCGAGGAGAGTTTTTGTAAACTTAATCCTTATTTCCTGGACACCTAATAGACACAAATCACTGGAGGGAATACAAAGATGAAGAAAGCATTTGTACATACGTAAGCTTTTCAGGTGACAGCTGGTTCTATGGGAGCATTCACCGCAAATGCTTTCATTTCTCTTCTCCCAAATGTGAGAGTAAGCTGCAGCTTGACAGAGTTTGGACCTTTAATTTTATGTCTACTGCTTAAAGTGTAGCCATGAGTTTCTCCTCAGGGTGAACTGGGGAAAAGACACAGTAACTGATGCTCCTTGCTAAGGCCACGGTTTTAGACAGCGATGAACATTTTCTCCTGAAAAGCCAGGGATCGCCTTTGTTATTTGTTCAGTTTTAAATTGTCTTTAATCTTTGTGTGTGTGCACTCAAGAGTATAACTGTGAGTGTAATCGTATGTGGAGATTACAGGACAACCTTGGGGGTCAGCCCCCCTTTGTCTGAGACAGGGTCTCTGTTGTTTCTTCTGCTGTTGGCCTCAGAGTTTCAGAAATTCATTGTCTGTTTCCCATCTCCCGATAGAAATGCTGGGATTACAGATAAACACACGACCTCATCTGACTTTACAAGGATTCTGGGGATTCAAATTCAGGTCCTCATGTTTTCCTGGCAAGTGTTTTACCTGCTGAGCCACCTCCCTAGGCTCCCCTGTACAGTCTAAAGAAACCTCTTTTTTTTCTTGGATTTTCTTGTGGCTATCTAACCAATTTTCATATATAAAGGCCTCTAAAATGGGGTTCTTGCTCCACATGCTGAAGGACCACTTTCTAGTTCATTGCTAACTGCTGTTTCAATGCCACTGAAAAATCCAATGAAGTTGTTTCAAAAGAAGGCATCTCCTTCTGCATTACCACCGTTCCTAATTCCATCAAACTGAAACAAGCCAAATGATGAGACTTCTGCTATTTCTAGTTTACTTACTCACATTTATTTTCAAGAGATAAAAGTAATTTCTATATCTTCCAATTACATTTTATAATAAGATCATGTGTACAGCTCTATGCTTATTTTACACCTGTAGACTAGATCTGAATTATTAACATAAATACTTATTCAGTATGGATTGTGTGACAAATAGTTAATGGAGCCACCCTGCTGGGTGTTGAGGACGAGGAAAACAAAGGAGGGCCTCTAGTTCACCTTGGGATGGAAACAGAAAAGGCTTTGTGGAGGAAGTAAACTGCTGAATCAGACCATTAAAAATGTAAGGAATGGGGCTGGAGAGATGACTCAGCGGTTAAGAGCAGTAGCTGCTCTTGCAGAGGACCTGGGCTCCATTCTCAGTACCACATGGTGGCGACCAAACATCTGTACCTCGTTTCAGGAGGAGCTGATGCCCTCCTCTGGCCTCCATGGGCATTGCATAACATGGGTACACTTTCATACATTCAGGCAAACTATTCACACATATGAAATCAAATTAAATTTTTTAAAAAGTGAGGGGAAAGATTTCAAGCAGAGGAATTGCACATACCTCAACAAGAGGCTGTAAGAGGCAGAAACTGGAGGAAATTAAGGTCTAAGCATGAGGCCAGAGAACCGTGCTGTCAGGTTATTTCCTGTACAACACTCTTGTCTGGTGCTAGGAAGGGCACTGTCCATCTGCTTACAGAATAGGTACTTACACTACAATGGTTTTCCAGGTTTTGCTTATGCTTTCTTCTTTTATGGCATATATATATATATATATATATATATATATATATATATTTAAGTGAAAATTGGGACTAGGGATGTGGGTCAGTTGGTAGTGCTTGCCTGATATGCAGGAAACCCTGGGTTTGATCTGCAGCATGGCATAAAACGGGACATGGTGAGACATACATATAATCCCAGCACTTGTGGAGATGGAGGCTGGAGGATCAGGAGTCCAAGGACACTCCCAGATGTACAAGGCGTTTGAGGCCAGCCTGGGATATATGAAACTGTTTCTGAAGACAAAACCAACAACAAACCAACAAATAGAGGCAGGAGAAAACATTTAAGATGAGAGAGATGATTCTTTCTCTCCCTTTCTCTCTCTTTCCTTCCTTCCTTCTTTCTTTCTCTCCTTCTCTTTCTTACTTTTCTTGACACAGGGTCTCCCTGCAGACTCAACAGACCTGGAATTTGCTATATACACCAGGCTGGCCTTGACCTCAGAGATCCACCTGCCTTTGTTGGGATTAAAGGCATGTGCGTGCCATTGCACCTGGCCTGTTTGTTTTCTTGATGACAGTGATGGTTTCATGTAATACATGATGGAACTTATGAACCGTACACCTTGAACATGTCTCATGGGACGTGCAGTCCACTAAAGGAGAAAAGGAAACTAAATGAAAAGAACACCAATCATCTCCTTTGAAAGAAAACCTTTTCCCTAATCAACATTAAGTACGTGATGTGGGGCAGGGTGACAATTTAAAAATGATGCTTCTATTTTAATACTTTCTGAGGATCAATTCAGGATGGCAGGAGCCTGCACTGCAGAGTCTTCTAGAGCTCACTCAAAGCTCCCAATCCAAGGACCTTTAGCTGATGCCATGGGAATCTCTATGTATTTCTTCTAGACTCTACCAAGAATTTCTTTTCTTTCTATCACTAACCAAATTTATTTTTATTTTCATGTGTAAGTATATGTTTGCGTAGGAGTGAGCATGTGTGCATGTAAGCGCGTGTGTGTGGAGGACAGAGGTCAACGTAAGGGATCTTTCTCAGTCACTCTCCACCTTACTTTTCTGAGACAGTCTCTCACTGAACCTAGACCTTACCGATTAGGCTCGGCGCTTAACCCTGGAGCAGTGCTCCTGCGGCTGGGATCGGAACCCACCTCCTTACTCCTGCAGGAGGCACTTTACCAACTGAGCAGTTTTCCCAGGCCCGACTATCAAGCTTCTGGTAAGAAGAGTCTACCCTTGATATTTCATCTCCCTTCCCGCAGCCCACTGCCCTCTGCCCTGACATCAGACACATGCTCTGTCTGCCTCCTCTGAGCAGGCCAACGGATCCTACAGTTCCCACCATCGTGGGTAATTCTCTGTCCTTTGCTTCAGGTCCTGACCTTGTTCTTGCACATGACAGGCATTCCTAACAGCTCCCTAAATTTATTCCTAGATATTTTAGTGGATATTTCAAGTGTAAAATTATTCACTATATTTTATATGATCAAATTCAATATTTTTATTTCAAATCTGCTATATATCTCTATCTACTTATCTATCTACCTACCTACCTATCTGATCTATCATCATCTATCTCTTATGTTCCTTCTTCTCCTCTCTCTCTCTCTCTCTCTCTCTCTCTCTCTCTCTCTCTCTCTCTCTCTCTCTCTCCTTTCGTCTTGGCATCTGGAGACACCTTGGAGGCATTTTTGACTATCCCTCCCCAGTCGTGACCTCAGCAAGTAAATGACTGACAGAGGCCTTGGCGCCAGCCGTCTAGGGATGACTACACGTGCCCTCGAAGCCCTGCCCAGCGCCGTCTTTACCCGTCCCGGATCAGGTAGTACTTGAGGACCTCGTCGACCTTGGCGGTGGGCGTGGCGAAGCAGCTCTCCACCAGGCTCCGCAGGCCGCTCACGCGCACCAGGGGCTCGATGCCGAAGTAGAGGGAGTCGCGGAGCTTGAGCGTGGGCAGCGCCTCCCGGTACGGCTCCTCGAAGTCGTGGTCCTTGAAGATCTCCAGCGTGAAGGGGAAGACGCCGTGGCTCCGGCTCCGGATCTCCAGCGGGGCGTTGCGCAGGTTGGGCACGTAGCCCTCGGAGATGGTGAACAGGCGTGGGAACTCGCAGGTCACGGGGATCAGCAGTTTGCTGGTCCGAATGATGATGTCCCCACTGCTCCCCGGGGTCTGCTTGGGCAGCCCCGTCACCAGGTTGCTGGCCACGATTTTGTCATCCACCACCTGTGCCAGGCCAGGGCGAAGAGTCAGAGTTTTAGTTCCCCCTCTCTCACCTTGACTTTCTTCAGAGAGCTGATGCACCAAATGCGTTGCAGATTTATGTTTTTCGTTTTAATGTATGTGTGTTTTGAGACAGAGTCTATCTGCTTAGCCCAGGCTGGCCTGAACTGGCCTTATGCGATTCAGCCTGCCTTCTGAGTAGTGGGGACTGCAGTTACTAAAGTGCTTTTCTGGTTTTGTTAGCTAGCAAGATACCCAGACTGCTAAGTTTTTGCATGTGCCATCTTGATCAGCTCATGCATTCCTCTGGAGCATTAGTCATAAAACCCGACCTAGGAAAAATCAGCAGATCATAAGCTCTGGCATTTCTTCAAGAATTCCAGACCTGGGGATGTCGCAGCAGCACACTCTGAATCAGGGCTCGCATCAGTGCAGAGGATGCCAGCAGTTTGTCTCCAGCCTGGCCTGGAGCAGTGGATTATGAGGCACACCCATTAGGTTATCCACAGAAACAGAAACGGCTTGCCTGGATGAGGAACCCCTTGTTTCTTGGTAGCTACCCTATATCTCACCCCAGCTAATTAGCCCTCTGATTTACCTAGTAGGAGTCATAAATAAATACCTGATCCACACAAATAATCATCAAGGCCTCTGCACTGGCCTGTATCCGGTCCTCTGTGCTCCTCCCGCACTGTAGGATCAGGGTTTCCTGCTTAACCCCATGCCTATGGGCTCAAACCTGATAGCTCTCCCTGGTAGACTGGGCCTTTGCAAGCATTCTCTATCCCTCCTTCCAGTTCCGTTTTGCTGGTGAGGATCCCTTGCCAGGAAGGCCATACAGATCTTACTGAAAACCTGAAGAGCTCTCCCCGTTTACGATGCGGCTTGTGTATTTCCCACAAAACTATGCTTTTCGTCTTTGCTTGTGTGAGCCACACACAGTCCTCCAAGTCTCACTCTTCTTCCCTCTTGAGGACTCCTAGAGGCCCTGTCATGTGTCTTAGCCCACCCCTTGTTTACATTTCATGCACTGTCACCTGGGTACTGCTGTCTGCTTCCTAATGGGCAGGAATCTTATTCCACATTCTGCGTCTTCAGCATAGGGCCCCGAGCAGATTTTGGAAAGAAAAATAGAAACCTTGGACCTCAGCCTGGATCAGTGGCCGAACTCTCTCACTCCATCATGAATGAAGCAGCATCTCATTACCTGCTTTCTCTGAATGAAACAAGCAGTTAAAGAGGAGGCAGTGTGCCTCCTGGTACCAGCAGTGTGGGCGTGAAGGACGGGACTTGCGCATTCAGGCAGCTGAGGCCCGTTGAGAACAGGGACGGGGAGAATTTTTGATTCCATACCTCATGGTACCAGAACCACAGTGATGACAAAAGATGTTTTGAGCCCGCTTCTTTTGTGTGAATTATCTTTTCCACAGAAGCCACAGTGTACTCCCCTGTCAGCTACCTCCCAAGTGTCGATCTTTGGTCATTCCCCAAGTGTCCACAAGAGGAACCTACATCCACCACTGTGCCGCAGGTCTTGAGGGAGAAGACGATGTTGACGTGGGTACCATTGGACACTCCTCGGCAGGAGGTGTTGGTCAGGAAGAGCTCCAGGCCACCAACCAGCTCCCTGGGGACACTCACTTCAATGGTGCTGGACTTGCACAACACGGGGACTGTGAAAGGAGGCTGCTGTCAGATTAGGAGACCTGGATTGTAAGAGAGGCTAAAGAAGGCTCCTGGGGGAACACCTTCTCCCCCACGTGACCTGCTGCTCTTGTTCTTTCCTCTAGGAAATCAATGGGGCTCAAAAGAAGTTGAGTAAAACCAGGATTCCTAATCCCCAAGATCATGGCTAAATAATGGTCCTCAAATAACGTGTTCCTCAGAACAGGAAATACTGTGTTTGAGCTTCAGCTCAACAAACATTTGTTCAGAGTGTGGCTGGCATGATTCCAGGAAGTGAAACACCTCAAGGAATAACTTTGAGTACCAACACAATTTACTGGCTATTCTGAAAAGGCACTGCTTTGATATAGGTTTAAATGACACAGGAGTACTGCTCTGTTTTCACCATTAATTACTGTTCCATAAAACAAAGATAATAAAGGCAATGTTAGTGCACTTGTGGAAGCCTTCCAAATTGTCTTTGCCTTGCTCAGTAAACCATAAACTCTGACTATAAATTCCACTCTAACTTAATATATAAAAAAGATTGTTTTCCCTTAGCTTTCCTACATTCAATGTTCTCAGACTCTGCAAATACCCAAAAAAGAATACTTCCTGGTCCTGTCAGAGTCCAGTCTGTGAGTGCTCATTAATTATTTGCTGGATGATGGAATTAATATTCCATACACCAAGAACTAGATTTCCAGAAAGTAGTTCTGAGAGGATTGTTGGTGGGGACAAAAAAAATCTCATGGTCCCAGGATTCAACCTAGTTTCAACTCTATAAAACCCTGTTAGGGAGCAGCATATTGGCTGCTCTGGCAAAGGACCTGGGTTTGGTTCCCAGCACCCATGTGGTGGCTAACAACTGTCCATAACTCCAGTTCCAGGGAATCCAGTGCCCTCTTCTGTCCTCCGCAGGCATTGCACGGCACAGGTGCACTTACATACTTGCAGGCAAGTCACTCATACACATAAAATAAAAATAATAAAATATTTAAAAACCCTGGTAGAACAGGACTACAGTGTCCTTACACTTTCAAACCAAGTATCAATTGCATTGTTAGCTATAGAAATTAGAGAACAACTCAAAGAGTAAAGGAAAGTTAGCTTTTCCTAATAGATCCTCTCAACTCGTCTCTTTTCAAGGTAGGGTCTTCCTATGTAGCCCAGTCAACCTCTATTTTTCAAGTGCTGGGACTGCAGCACACCTTGCTGAGGTATTCTCTTTTGGATGATTCCTGAATGACTCAGAGACACAAAGCTCCAAGAGTCAAAGATAAGAGTCTTGATATTCTTAGGGAGGGAGGGCAGAGGGTCAGGGGAGGAGGAAGTGTAAGCCAGAAGTCAAACTTTGCTCTACCTTGGCAAGTGTGGTTATCTTCAGACAGAACCAAGCCTCGGGGACAGTCACACCGATAACCCTTTTCAGACCCAAGACAAGAATGACTGCAGCCACCATTGTTATTGAGGCATCCTTCAATGTCTGGAGAGAGAAGCGACAGAAAGGAAGCCATCATGAAACTCTCTTCAGCACTGAGTATTAGAGGGTGTACGGGATTGATGATGGAATTCCTGGGGCCAGTGTGGTCACTTCAACACGTAGGCAAGCCCACAGAAATGTTTATTAACGTTGTAAGTACAAAGAATAATCTTCTAACGTCCACAGCAATACCTAATAAAGCTCACAGAATGTTCTTCAATTTAGTTTTGTCTAATGTTTGTCTCGTGATTAGATTAGGTCATGAATATTTATGAGTAAGACTCAAAAGTCATTTCTTCATTGCTATAACATTTAATACCCATAAACTGAAATTTTATAGAGTATTTATTGATGAAAAGAGATTGAATGAAAGTTCAACAGGACCAGCTGGGTGGATCAGAGCTGCTACAGAGTGATTGTGCTGTTGGTTCCTCTCTTAGGAACTCTAGAAATGAGAGCACTGAGGATACAAGGTCTCGGGCAGATAGCACACTGCAAGTATGAGGCTTTGGGGCTAGGGACGTAGCTCAGTGACAGAATGTTTGTGTAGTGTTCACAAGTCCCTGGGTTCTACCCTCCAGCATTTCAGTGATCATAATCATCATAATGAATTTTGTGGGGCCTGTGCATTGTTCCAGGTTGGGGGTTGTCAAATTCTAACCTGCTACATAGTGTTATAAATTTAAATAAAGTTTTATTAACACGTACCTAGACTGTTTGCTGACCTAATGTCTGTTGTTGTTTTTCCACTGCAAGGGCAGAGGTGGGTATCATTCTGTATGATTCACAAAGTCTAAAGTATTTATATTCTGGCCTTTATGGAGAAGCTTGCTGATTCCTGCTCTAAGTTAAGATAGAAGGAAATGTTTCAGATCATTTAAGATGCTCAGGGAGAGATCTAAGCTGGTTCCCAAGGGTAAATATAACTAGCAGTTCAGTGATGGTAAAAAACAAAAAAGTTCAGTGGGTCACTAGTAAATTAACGGGATACATTTTCAAAATATATAGAGACTAAAGTTGCAGTGAATGAATCCTTGAAAAACCTAAAATCCATTAGGAGTTACCTGTTTAGAAGTCCATATTATAATTTTTTTACATTGTGTGTATGTATGTGTGAGTGTGTGTATGCATATGCCACAGTGCCTATGTGGAAGTCAGAGGATAACTTGTGGGGTTGGTTCTCTCCTTCCATCATGTAGGTTCCAGGGATCGAACCTAGGTTGTCAGGCTTGGTGGCAAGTGTCTTTACCTGCTGAGCCATCTTGCTGACCCTAGAAATCTATATATTTTAAAAGGTTAAAAGCAGTTTACAGGTTTTTGAATTACCTAAAATCATAAATAAGGTGAGAGTATAAGATGGCTACCATGTGTTAAAAGAAACATTAATCTGTCTTTTTTTGTCTAAAAGAAGACCTTTTTTTTCAGTGCTGGATATCAAACCCCAGGCCTCACTCCAGCTCCCCAAGTGACCTTCCTCAAATCATTTTATTTTTCTAGGTTTCAATTTCAGTATTTTTAAGATGAATGGGCCACCCTAAATGAGAATAGAGTATTTTCAGGTCTAAAAATGCAAAACACAAAATAGGCAAAAAAAACCTACATTGCCTTAAAGGAGTTAACTCTCTCAGAATGATATACAAAAATGTTTAAAATAGAAACACCTAGTGACAAATTGTGGGTCAGTTAATTTTTTTCTTTTGCTTTTCTATCTTTTTCCTATTTGTATGATAAAATATTAAAACTTAAAAGCATTATTAATTTTTAAAAAATATATGATTATTTAATAACTTTAGCAAAAAAATGTGTTTAGACTATCAATAAAAGTTAAATGTTATAAATAAGAATATTAGTCCCGAAGTATAGCTCATATATATATACATAATTTTTATCTTTTTCTAAACATTTTTTAGTTATGGTTATTAAGTTTTAAGATTATATGGGAATTAACCATAATAGTTCCAATAAAGTACTCATGAATAATTATAAATGTTCTTCATGAGATATTCTGTTAATATTCAAATATGCAAAACCTATTACATAAAAGAATTAAGATTATGGAGGATTCAGGATATTACCTTTATTCATTAAAATTTAAAATATATTTAGCCATAAGTACAGCCTCCTACAACTCTAGACAATGTGCCTTGGGTTAATAATGCAAACTTTGCTGTATAGAACAAATTTGAGCACTAGCCATGATTTCTTGTTTTGGGATGGCATCTTATTATTTTGAATCTGACAAGAATAAAATGAATTCTTATGAGTACTGTTATAGTGCTATTAATACACAAATTCAATTATCCTATAGGACAAGTCATATGTCCTCTGTACCTAATAACAGTTATGCTATTTACTTCTCATGTCACACTCTGCTAAGAACACTGTAAGAAACTCAGGTCTGTGACAGCAGACCTGATGTCATTGTAGCTGTGATAATTTATAAAGGTAAGTGTGCCACAGAGAAGGGACATCACCTGAGTTCCACATGACAATAGAAGATTTATGAAACACCACATGGCATCCCAGAACTATGTAAAATATTCTAACAGTTAAAAAGTAATAATAGACAAGTTCCATTTCAATTCTTTGATGCACATCAGTAATTCTTTTTTGTTGTGACTAGCTATTTAAAATGTGCATGGCATCTCTGCTACTGAAAGCAATCATTTTATCTCCAAAAATATAGTAGTCTCCCAAATATATAAAGCATACAGGGGAAGAATGACTTAATGTAAAAGCAGTTTCCAAAAGGTCTAACACAGTAAGACTCTTGTTATGGAACTTGTTAAAAGTGCAGGCTCTGAGGCTCCATCCCAGCCTGCTGAGACAGAATTCCCCAGAAAGAGGCCTGGGGGGCTGCTGTGAGAGGCCACAGTCTCAGCCCTGGAAGGACAGGAACAGACTGCCTGTCCTGGGGCCTCGCTGCTTCAGGCGAGCTCCTTGGTCCAGCAGCGTGTGTCACCTAGACCTCATATAGAAATGGAATTATCTTGGCTGATCTCAGACCAATGAATCCGAATTTGCACCTTAACAAGATCCTATGGGATCTGAGGGCATATTTCAGCTTGAGAAATGGGGATACCCCACTGACATTTTCCCAACAAAATGTGACTTTTTACCTCTTGCAGAACTGCCTTCTCTGGGGAGTCAGATTCCTCAGTGGTGGAGCCACTGGTAGGTTGACCTCGCTTAAATAAACAACTCCTTACCCATGTTCATGCAAACAGCCCTCATTAAACACACTAAGACAGGAAAAAGGACATGAAAGCTGGAGGGGACAGGAAAAAGAAGAGGTTGAGGTTGGGGGAGGTAAAAGAGGATAATGGGGAAGTGTGTCAAAAGTATGTTTATATATAGGAAATTGTGAAAGAATAAAATTTAATAACAAAAAAACCCTTCTCTTAAATCTCAGAGACTAAATCAGAACTGAGTTCTGTCTACAGTGTAAGCCCTCAGTGAAGATGAACCCCTCCGGTCATACTTTGATGCACAAGCCGTTCCTTTCCTGTAACACCGAGGCCGTTTCCCAAATGTCAAAGCACAAACCAGTGGTTTCCCGCGGACCCTGAGTCCGTGCCCCCCCGCTCACCGTCACAAGTCTTGCCGTCGCCCCTCAGCACACGGCCGACCCCACACTCACAACGGTGTGAGTTTTTGAGGTTCACGCAGATCTCGCTGCAGCCCCCATTGTTCTGTTCACATTCGTTTTCATCTGTAGAGGAGAAACCACACCATCGCCATATTGCTGAACAACCCAATCCTGTCCCAAGTCCCTGAGCAGAATCTGACTCTTCTCAGATGCTGTGGAACCACCCACGACCCCTATTGTGATCCAGCACCTTCACGTCTATCAACCTGGTCTCCCCAAACCAACCAAGAGGTTTGTGGATCTGTCCTCGCTAAGCAGAAGGTCCCTAACTAACCTCTTGGTTCCCTTCCTTTAAAGCTGATACTATGGAGCTGGCAAGATCGCTCAGTAGGTAAAGGTACCTGCTCTGGTTGACAAACACACACACTCACTAAATGTAGTAGATAAAACTGGGGAAATTAGGTTACTTTTCTGTACTCAGTACACTTATTTATTTGTATTGACGAATTCCTCTTCCTCCAATGAGTTCATGAAAAATTGTTAGATAAATAGAAGGTTCTAAATCAAATTGTGTTTTAAAATATGAAAGGTACTTGCAGTGTAGAAGGAAATACTGGGCAAAAAAATATTGTGAAATAGTCTTCTATCATTACATGATAAATGGCCCTCAAAAGCCAATTTTAAAAATTAAAAGTCTCAGCCAGGCATGGTGGTGCACATCTTTAATTCTAGCACTTGGGAGGCAGAGGAAGCTGGATCTCTGTAATATCAAGGCCAGCCTGGTCTACATAGTGAGTTCCAGAGCAGCTGGAGCTACAGGGAGGCCCTGTCTCAAAAACACAAAAAGAAAAACAACCAAGCTTCAGCTATTTCATTACAGTAACAAAGGGATTAATTAATACTTAAGAAAAGTTGAGAAGAGAAGAACTTGGCCAGGTGGGCTGGAGTAGAGCAGTAAGGGGCTCCCTGCCTGCGGCCCAAAGGGCGGGAGAAGCCTTTACAATGGAAGCTCGGGCCAGGGCCCTGTGTTTACACTTCCCACATGGTCAGTATAGGGATCTTGAAGCCAAGAAACTGATGTAGGACCTTCGCCTGAACTGGCAAGGCTTCTGTGATATCTGACAGAAACATTTGGAAAAGTGGTCTGCAGTAAAACCGAAGCAAACCCAAACCCTAAGCCAGGTGGTTTGGAGAGCGGCAGAAAGCCCCTTAGAGCAGCAGATGGTGTCACATGAACTACTCCAAACAAGACAACAGAGGCTTTGAACTGCAGGTAGAAGATTCCAGACATCTATATATACAAGCATTTTTTTTTTTAATACCAGAAAAATGAAAGGCCAGGAACTAAAGTAAGTGTGTAAAAAGGATAAGCAGAACTGAAAACAAGCCCACATTAAGAACTTGTGGACGTAAGAAGACAGTAGAAAAGACTAGGTTGTTTTCTGGGCGCTTCCCTCGCCACACTGCCTGCACCGGGAGGGTAGGAGGTTACCGGGGCTGTGGCCACAGCTGTGTGTGGACTCCTTCCTGGCCTCCGTTGTTTCTTTATTAATGTGATGGGGAAATGAACTACTTATTTAGGCCGCTGGTACTTTGGTTGTTATTTATAGTGTAGACACTCAGAGCACCAGCCACTCCTTCTGTGTGCCTCACCCTTGTGAAAATGTCACAGGGAGTGACGTATCATTTTTATGTTAATTTTAAGCACACAAAACAGTACTCTACGGTAGTGAGTTACGCACAAACATAAATAATGAAAGCCCAGAGACAGGGACTGGAAGACAAAGGCTGACACCAAAAACAGAGTCACTTCAGAGAATGATAGGAGGGAGGGAAGGGCGTCATGACGACAGCTTGAATGTCAAAACTCTGTTCATTTTTTTAAAAATTTATTATTTTTATTTTTTTATGTGTGTGTATTGCTTGGATATGTAAGTGCCCCCATGTCATACAATCCCCAAGGAGGACAGAGCGTGGTGTTGGGTCCCTTAGAAGTAATGTGATACAGACAGTTGTTAGCTGCCATGTGTGCAGTAGGATTCCAACCCAGGTCCTCTGTAAGAGCTGCCAGGGGTCTTAACCTCTGAGCCATCTCTCCAGCACCCCATTCACATTTTTAAAACGAAGTAATTTTTTTTTTCAGTCTTTCTGAGACAGGGTCTCCCTATAGCCCTAGCTGGCCTGGAACTCCCTATTTAGATCAGGATAGCCTTGAACCCACAGAGATCTGCCTGCCTTGACCTCCCAAGAGCTGGGATTAACGCGCCTGGCTAAAAAAGAAGCAGATTTTAACCACAGTTATACCTGGGTACCCACACTTTATTATTTTCTTACACTCCTTCTGCCTAAAAAAAAATTAGCTGGGCATGGTGGTGCATGCCTTTAATCCCGGTACTCAGGAGGCAGAAGCAGGTGGATCTCTGTGAGTTCAAGGCCAGCCTGGTCTACATAAGCAAGTTCCAAGTCAACCAGGCCTGCATAGTGAGACCCTATCTCAATTATCATCAATCAATCAAATAAATAATTAAAATTGTTGGACCAATGAAATGACTCAGTGACTTGCCACCATGCCTGATGATTTAAATTCAGTCCCTGAGTTGGAGAGCAAACCAACTCCTACAAATTGTCTACACACATGCCCTGGCATATGTGTGCATACATATATGAATACACATGCAAGAAATAAATGTAACAAAAGTTTTAAATCATTACATTTACATGAAAACTAAATAAGAACTAAAACTGACACGTGTATACAAACACCGATAATCCCAGAGGACTCTCCATCTCTCTACTGTCTGTAGAATTAAAATAGGAACTTGGAGCTTTTGAGAGGAAAGATGTCTAAGTCATATTGTCAAGGAAGGGAGACAGATGTGCTGGTCCTCTGCCTTCGATGGAAAAAGGAAAGGTCAATAAACAAACATTTGCATTTTTATATCTGTCTGGAGGAACCCCAGTAATACATCTAAGAAAACATTACATGCTTTTGGACCATATGTTAAAATGAATTTATAGTGTATCTCAATTTGTATGTTAAATTTTCAGGGGTTTTTTGAGACACAACCTTGCCTGTGTAGCCCAGGCTGACCTTGAACTCTTGCCTCAGCTTCCTCAGTGCTGAAATTTGCAGGTATGCCCCACACCTGATTTGGATCCCAATTTTTCATCAGAAACATTTGCTCTCTCCTTACAGTTAATGAAAACAGAAAACGTTTAGTGATTTAAATTGTCTCAGCCATTTTTGGTTTGCCCATGACTGAATCAAGAGACGGTTTTAAAATCAAAATTTAGTAAAATGAAAATTCAGATACTCAGGCACAGTGCCTACATTTCAAGGGCTCCTTAGCCACAAGGGACTCAGTGGCCACTAGAGCAGACAGTACAATTCTAGACGGTCCCTGATCACAGCCTAAGTTTGCCTAAGCTTTAGTGGTGAGCTAAAAAGACAAACACAAGCGTTCAAAGGACTCACTGGGACAGAATGGAGCCCTGACGAGGGCAGAGGAAATTCCCCTCGGATCCTACAGCCCATCCCCATCATGCCACTGTTTCTTACCAAAGCACGTCTGCCCATCCGGGCCCAGTGCTGTTCCTGGAGAGCACATGCACTCGCTGGTGTCTAAGCAGTTGCCATGGCAGTCCTCATCACAGATGTCATAAAAATCTATGTGAAGACAGAGATCACCTTTTATGAAGGGTGAGGACAAGAGGCCCATCTCTTTTGAATAGTCTCATGAATAGTCATGAATAGTCATCATGACACTTTGAATGGTGCAGGGTCTGTATCACCCAGTGGCAAGAGAAACTGCTCAGGGGCAGCTTTGGCCATTTAGATCACTGATCCCCAGCTACATACACAGGTCCATGGGTGGCCAAAGGGCTTCAGCAAATCTAAAACACCTCCGTATCTGAGCTATGGATCAAATGTTATATTCTCCTTACCTGTGGACTCTTAACCTCTGAGCCCTCTCTCCAACCCCTCATTTCTGGACTCTTAAACATGTATACATGGTGCTGGAGAGATAGCTCAGTGGTTAAAATCACTTGCTGGTTCTTGCAAAGGACCCAGGCTCAGTTCCCAGCACCCATATGGCAACTCATAACCACTAGTAACTCTAATTCCAAAGGATCGAATTACCTCTTCTGGCCTCTACAGGCACCAGGCATGCATGTGATGCACATGCATATATGTAGACAAAACACTCAGACATAGAATGTTTAAAATGTATATAGGAGCTGGGATATCAGCTTGTGTGAGGCCCTGGGTTTGATCACTACTATCACAAATGATTACAAAGTATACAGATGTTGATGGTATTAATATAAAAATTCCCTTAAAGGTGTTACTGACCTCGAGTTACTTTTTCCTATTATATATCACGTTAGCAAATCAATGGATGATAAGCACAATGCTACCATACAGATGCCTGAGCATCTCTCAATCTACCAGTCCATCAACAGCCATCTTACAGAAGGCTCTTCTCTGTTCACAAGATTGGAAATCCACCATTTCTAATGTTAAAATGTGACAATGAAATGAAGACGAAATAAAATAAAACTGGTCAGAGTAACTGGATTCATGTGGCATTTTCCTCTTTAACTCCATCTGTGGCCCTCCTGGGGAGGAAAGGGAGCACAGGAAGGTACTCACGGCCGCAATAGACATGGAAGCAGACGCTGGGCCTGGTCAGCCGATACACGTAGTACCCTCCAGGGCAAGCCTTGACGTCCACCGTGGTGTTCCACAGGCAGCAGTTCCCTTTGAAGCTGGCACAGGCCTGGCGTTGCACAATGCCATCACTTTCTACGGGGTGGCTGCCATTGAGCCAGACAGGGGCGTGGGTTCCACAGTGGTTTTCTGGTATGCAGAAGGTGGGCATGGCATCTCCTGCCATGCCCGTGAAGCGATACCATTCCCCATCCACGTGGTTGTCACAAAGGGGTTGACCTTGAGACTCATCAAACTGGTGGTCGGTGTTCCTCCAGGGTTCGTTCAGACTGATGTAAGCAGAACAAGGATCTAGGGCTGGGTGTGGAAAGAGACCTCAGAGGCAAGTGGATTTCTGTGAGTTCAAGGCTAACCTGGTTTACATATCAAGTTCCAGGCTAGCCAGGGGTACATAGCGAGACCATATCTCAAACAACAACAAACCAACAGTATAGTACTTAAGGCTTGCATTTCTGCATTTTGGCTTTTTAAAAATTTTGAGTGTGTGTGTGTGTGTGTGTGTGTATGTGTAGGTGCTTGTGTGTGGAGGCTAGAGGGCTACCTCAGGTGTCCTCAGGAGCCATCTACCTTGTTTTTCGAGACAGGGTCTCTCACTGGGCCCTGAGGCTAATTGATCAGGTTAGACCACCTGGCCAGTGAACTTCCCTGTCTCCACCTACCTGGCATTTTTACGTGGGCTCTGGGGGTTGAACTCTTGTCCTCCTGCTTGAGTGGCAAGTGTGTTACTGACGGGGCTATTCCTATAGCCTGCATTTTGGCTTTTTTGAATTAAAGAAATTACCTATAGTCCCAAAGAGCAGCTGTTTAAATTTCCTCAGCTTGATTTAAACATGCTGCATTAATTCTCTTAACAACATATTTCAAACCTATTTACAGTTCTTGCTAGCTAGACTGAACTGTCCGGAGTAGTGATTTGATGGATAGCCAGTCAGTCGAGGCAGATAGGATTTTTATCACCAAACTCTGCACCTATTTTGAGCATTGTGTTTATACTTGGAGGTTGTAAGTATCAAAGCAATTAATTAACTTGTTTAGAGAGAGTTGCTCAGTCTTAAAAAAGGAGCTCAAATATTACTTAATAGAGAAGAAACTAAGAAACATAATTTTAGGAAAAAGAAACTGAAGAAAAAGCTCATCAGCTTAAAAAAATTTGGAACAGGGACTAAGAGTAGAACTCAGTGGTACAGCCTGAGCTTGGTACCATAATGAATGAACGAGTAAATACATACATAAAATGAACCTGGAACAGGTGTGTCTTAGAGGATTTGGTCTTTTGTTTCATGACTAAGAACAGATCATTTAGAAAAGCACGTTTCAGTTTGGCTATCCAGTCATGGGAGAGGCTATACACAATGCAGTTCGTTCTCCATCTTTGGAAACAGAAAGAAAAGAAAAGAAAGAAAAGAAAAGGAAAGAACGATTTTAATAGCTTCTGGAAGATGGCAGGGAGAATTCTGTATGAGTGTGACATTCAGCTGGACAAACAGTGTGTAAAGCTCAATGCACTGAAAAGAAGAAGGCCAGACGCACCAGCCAGTCGCTTTGAAATATGCAGCAACCTGGCAAGTGATTGCCGAGATAATTTGACAGTCTGGGGCACAAAATGATCAGGATATTTCATTTTCTGGAAATGACACATTTGCTGAGTTGCAGGTAGCGTGAGCAGTCTTCTCTTTAAAGTGGCTCTGAGCTGTCTCAGTCCTAGACTGCAATTTGATAGTCTCCCTTAAGGGGAGAAAATGTCCTCAAGCTCCCTGCCTCGCAGAAGGGGAAATTCCCTTCCTCTGCCCTGCTGGCTGTGGCTCTCTTGCCAAGCAACGTTTCCAGAGCAATTTTACCGGTGATTATAAATTCACAGAAACATTCTACTCACCTCCCTGGCTCTAATTTTATGAGAAATGGTTAGATTCTCAACTTTTAATGGCTTCTACAGAAATTCCTATAATGATTATTCCATGATTTATAAAATTTTCCTTAAAGTTAACTGTCATTTCTTAGTCTCCTAAAAAGTGCAGTGGCCTTCCTGTTGTTGAAGAGCTGTGGCATGAAGGAGAGAAATTGATCTACCATCTGCTATGAAATAATAGATATAACGTTAACTAAACACTAGTCCCTCAATATTTCCTAACACTGAAGGCTTCCATCCTTTTTTCTAATGGCCATTCAGTCCTGTAGCAATCTGGCCACTGGTGTTAAATTCTGTTTATTCTCAATGTAGAGCCCAGAATTTTGCTGATACAGCCCTCAATGACAGGGCTTCAAGAAGAACAACTCTGTGCCTTGCTTCCAAAGTTGCCTGCTTTCCAGAAGGCTCAGGGGCTCACCAGGACATTCACCAGCATCTCAGCTCCTGTGCAAGAACCAGTTTCAGGGCCAGAGCAGACATATCTGTGTCCCCATCTTGTCACCCTGGCGGTCAGGGTACCTGGAAGCTACCCCTAGATTGTCCAGGTCTAAGCCTTTGCAGCCCCTGAACCCTCTGTCTGGAAGCCCCCTCCTCTGGTCCCCTTCCTTCCTTTCCCACACTGACCTCTCATTTCCCACCTCCTCCCCTCCCCTCCCCTCCCCTCCCCTCCCCTCCCCTCCCCTCCCCTCCCCTCCCCTCCCCTCCCCTCCCCTCCCCTCCCCTCCCCTCCCCTCCCCTCCCCTCCCCTCCCCTCCCCTCCCCTCCCCTCCCCTCCCCTCCCCTCCCCTCCCCTCCCTTCCCTTCCCTTCCCTTCCTTTCCTTTCCTTTCCTTTCCTTTCCTTTCCTTTCCTTTCCTTTCTGTGTTATAGTCAGCGAACTACTGTTCATGCACTATTGTTAACTCAAGCCTTTAGTCATCCAAAGCCCTTAGTTTTTACCCACGTTGTCCCCTGTCCCAGAATCCCATCCAGGACAACACAGTAAACCTGGCTTTCATAGCTCCTTAAGCCTCAACCCCATTTTTAATGCATATTCTTAAGGTCTCACAGCAAGGCCCAAGATACTGAACAGAAACAAATCTGGGTCAGTCACATATTGAGCTCTGCAGAAATGCCAAGGATGGTCTCTCCCCGACCTCCACCTCTTCCAGATAGCGCTTACATTCTATTGGAGAAGACAGTGGGAGAGAACTCTGTAGTAACTGGTGCCAAAACTTTCTTTTGCCTGGCTGGCCAGTTTTGTGCTGGGCCTGGAGAAACAGCTTAAGAGTCGCTTGGTCTGTGCAAAAAGTAACTCGTTTTCAAAGGTCAAAGCTAATAAGTTAATTTTATCCAGATCTGTGCCCTTCATGGGGACGGAACTTTCAGTCCCTTATAGTCATTAAGGAAAAAACACTCTATCCTGATCGCTAAGAAAAATCATTTTCCCCCGAAAGAACTATAAGAATGTATAAAATATAAAGAGATTTAAATGTACTTCAAGAAATATTTATCTCACAGGAGGGTTTTGGATAAAGAAGCTCTACAGAAGCTTTGGAAACCCAATCAAGAGGGTCAATGGAACACGTGAAGGCAATTCTCTGAGAATACATCCTTCTAAGTTACCAGTGACTTTCTTTACACAATTGTGGAACCTGGACTTAAGGTTCACAATCTAATTCTCGATATTCTGTACACATCAGCAAATTGCAAAAAAAAGCTGTACTGTGCCAAATTCTTGACACAAGACTCACCCATGGGTGACACAGGGGCTCTGGTGGTGAGGAGGCAGGTGAGAATCAGGAACCAAGACATCTTTCTGGACCAGCTGCCAGAAACAGAGTGAAAAGTTCCTTTAACACCAGTTTTCCTTTGTCCCTTTTTCAAGCACTTAAAAAAAAAAGAAAGAAAACCCTCTAGGTTCTTAGGAAGAAAAGCTTTTATCAGTGTTGGCTGGGACCTTATCGGGGGAAGAGGATGAGTGGGATGAGTGGCCTTGACTCCAGATGGAGGCACCACTTTTCACTGTCAACAGTGGCCATTTTATTGATATATTTCTTTAGAGGGGAAAAAAGTCTTCCCTGTCCCTCATCCTCCCATTGTTTTCTCAGAATTCTCTGCAAGGGAACCTCCAGTATCTTATCCAGAAAGGAACTCTAACTGAGGGACATCTCCTCCTGTCAGAATCTTGTTTTGTGACTTCTAGGAATTGAGCTTCCAATGTTGCAGCCACAGCATCGTGCTGTGCTTCTATTCAATGGGAATGGGATACCCTGCATTGTAGGTCAATGTCTCAGTCAAAAGGCTGACAAAAAAGTACCAAAATGGTAGAGAGAGGGCTGAGAGGGGACTGGGATTTTCTTTTCCTAAATTTATTTATTTATTTTTGGTATTTTTTGAGACAGGGTCTCCCTGTAGCCCCAGCTAGCCTGGAACTTGATATGTAGATCAGGCTGGCCTTGAACTCACAGAGATCCACCTGCCTCTGCCTCTGAGGTGCTGGGATTAAAGGCATGTGCTACCATGCCCGGCCTCAAAATTTATTTTTATTTTATGTATATGCATGTTTTGCCTGCATGTATGCAAATACACCAAGTACATGTGATACCCATGAAGGCCAGAAGCAGGCAATGGATCCCCCAGAACTGAAGTTACTGATTATTGTTAGCTCCCATGTGGGTCTAGAAACTGAACTCAGGTCCTCTGGAAGAGCAGCCAGGGCTCTTAACCACTGGGACCATCTCTCCAGCTCCAGCTACTGCTTTCTTAAGCTCCTGCATTTGTTCTGTTCTAGTCTCTAGTCTCAAAGCTTCCTAAAGAAACAAACCCTCATGTGTGCTTTTTCCAACCCCAGCAGCGATCATTTCTGTGGTGCATTTCTTCCCTGGCCCAGTAGAGGTGTTAATGTTACTCTACTAAATCTCATCTTGAAATGGGGATGAGACTTAACTTATTAACTTAACAAGTCCCTGGAAAGTTCAGTGTCAAAATTGCCTAGAGTTTTACTTTTAGACAAAAGTGAGTAACCATGGGGACATGTACATTACATGTCACTAGGCATAGCCACTTCAGGTGTGGGGTTCACTGGTTTCTGATATTCTAGGGTTGTGGACACCTGGACATTAGCAAGCATTTTTACGAAGATGATGAGAAGGAACAATAAGGTCAGGGTGAAAGTTTTTTATGCAGTATTTTAAAAAAAACATTTATTTCTGTTTTATGTATATGGGTGCTATGCCTGTATGTAAGTGCACCTTACATACAGAAGGAGGACAGAAGAGGGCAGCAGATCCCCTGGAGCTGGAGTTATGGATGGTTGTTAGCTGTCATGTGGGTGCTGGGATTCGAATCCAGGTCCTTTGCAAGAGTGGCCAGTGCTCTTAACCGTGGAGTTATCTCTCCAGCCTCTGTTATGCAGTATTTTAACCAGAGATCTGAGAGAAATAAAATTCTCTCCCACAAAGCCTTAACCTTCAGGGTTTTACTCCTGCCTTCCCATTTGTGTTAGTTTTCCTAGTAACGACATTTCTAGTGCCTGGGCAAGGAATATTCTGTCTAGGAGGCAGTCCTCAAATGTGTATTCATAATTTCTTTTTAAAGTTGTTTTCAAACTCTCTTAAGCATTTTTATTTTTCTAAGTCATTGTGGCTTCTTTCCTCTAAAGGCGTCAGTTCAATACAACATTAGTGCTTGCTAGGGACCAGAGGCTACTTGTCCCTGGGCTCTAGCAGTGAATAAGGTGACAGTGGTCCCTGCAGGACTCACAGGCTTGCATGAATCTAAACTCTCAGTCACTCCTTTCTCACTGTTGGGGGACCCGGGTGATTTGACCATTCGCTCTTTAAGTCGATGGCAGTGATGGATGTCTGTAGCGCTCTCAAGGCAGGAGAGGGCTGCTAAAGTGTTGGTGCTTTTAACAGAAAAAACAAGCCTCACAATTTCCTGTCCTGAGAAACCATTTGAGGGCTCCATGTGTTACAGAGAAAGGATGTGTGGGTGAGATAAACCCAGACCTGCTGCCAGGACCGACTGCTGGAGTCAAGGACTTTTACCAGATAGCCTTTTGGTTCTGTAAACAAGAGTTCCCAGGATGGTAGGAGTCCCAGATCCCCACCCCACTTTCTATTTTTTTCCTTTTAGATGACCTGCTTTTTAAAAAATGATTAAAAATCCAGAATATAGACAACAGTAAGGACAATAATGAACATCCTACCCAATATTAATCTGGTTTCATTCATATACTAATATGTGCTCCTAAGATATGGTCTGCTTTTTTTAATTACACTTTTTTTGATTTGTTATTTTATGTGGGTCTTTTGCCTGCATGTATGTACATGCATTGGTGTTGTGCAATTCTAAGGAGGCCAGAAGAGGGCATCAGATCCCCTGGAACCAGAGTTACTGATGGTTATTAGCCCTGGTGTGGTGCTGGCAACTGAACCTGGGTCTAGCCAGTGCTCTTAACTACTGAGTCATCTCTCCAGCTCCTGATCTCTATTTTTTACATAACCATGAGGCTATCATTGCAACTATGCAAATCAGGAATAGTCCTTTAATATCTAATATGCTGTCCACATTTAAACTTTTCAAATAGTTTCAAGTATTTTGTTGATCTGAGTCAGGATTCAATAATATTTCTACTGTTGTAGTTTGTTATCACTTGAATTTGCTTACGCTGTCCTTCCATTTCTTAACATGATGTTTGATGAAAAGACCCCAGTCATCCAACCATCGGTCTTAAAGAATGTTTCTGGATTTGGTTGATTGCTTCTTTCTTGTGCATTTTAGTTTCCCCCTTCCTCATATTTAATGTTAACACTTGTTCGTATTTTCCAGTTCTTCTAAAGTATGTGTTATTAGGATTTAAAACAAAAAAATACTTTGTTGACCCAGAAGGAACTTACTGCACAGAGGGGCAGTGCTAGAAACAGATCAGCTGGGATGCAGATACATCAGTCTGCTGTTCTGGAGAGATCTCAGGTGAAATGGCAAACAGTCAGCTACCAGTAGATAAGTAGCAACTGAGATGGGCCCAAGGCTAGTGGACCCAGGATGGAACCTTGGGGAAGCTTAACACCAAAGATGTGATCAGAGAAAGGAGACTCTGCAAGGGAGACCAAGCAATTGGGGGCCTGTGGGAGGAAACCCAGGAGTGGACTCACAGGAGCTGCGGTGTTCTAAGGAGATGAGTCTGTCCAGCCTGGGACGCCCTTAGAAAACATATGCAAATTCATATAGCAGTAACAGTAGGATTCCTCAAATTAACTCCACCTTTAGCCTAAGGAAATAACCCACAAGGTGTTTTAAAGAAGACAAGGTATTTGACTTATCTGAGAAAGCAAAGTAGATCGGTGGAACTGATAAAAATGAATGACACGTACACTCCTCCCTCAAACGCTCCGAGAACGAGATTGCTGAGGAAGAGGGGGTGGAAGTGCGTAAGAGCTAGAAGACAGGGTGAAGGGTTGCAAAAAGCCATCTAGACCCAACACAACCACCGCCATCACGAACTCACAACTACGGTTACCTGCACTGGGCCTGCGCAAGATTGGCTCTGATGGATGGCTCCAAATCATGATCACATGGTCAGCTGGATAAACTCAGTGGGTCTCGGGCTGGAAAGATGGCTCAGCAGTGAAGAGCACTGGCTGCTCTTGCAGAGGACTTGGGTTTGATTCCCAGCACCCAGAGGGATGCTAACAACTGTCTGTAACTCCAGTTCCAGGGGATCCAACACTCTCGCCCTCTTCTGACCTCCACGGGCATTGCATGACAAGGGTGCACTTATATACATAAAACAAAAACAATAACATATTTTAAAAACTCAGTGGTTCACAAAATAAAATGGATAAAGATGAATATAAGAAAGACACCTGTGTAGATGAGATAGGGGTGGACAGGGGTGGGAGGGAAACGGGAGAGGGACGGGTGGGAGTAGTCAGTAAGCATTACATACATGTGTGACGCTTTCAAAGAACAAACTAGTAAAAACAAAACAAAACCAATGACAATACATTACAGTTTGGTGAAAGTGAGTCCCTAAATCCAAACAGTTTTCCCTTTCTGTGAAACCCTTCCAGATAGATTAAAACAAAACAAACCCAACCTAGTCAGGGACTGTTGTGGACAAAGGGGCAGAAGGCTGTAAGAGCCAGGAGTGGGAGATGACAGCTGGAAGTTGCTTATCTGAACTTAAAACAGCAATGGTGACAGCATGCGTACGACTCACGCAACCTCAAACCAGACAAAACCCAACACAGAACTGGAGAAATGGGCAAGAAGCCCCAACTGTAGCTGACCACTACTGGGTGAGGGAGACTTGATTTTCTTTGAGAGAGTGACCAGGCTCCAGTGGATGAACTCACACCGAGGAACATCTGGGGACACAAACTTGACTCAATAGGCCTTAACATATATGACAGAATGCATGAAATCTGGTGGTGGGGGTGTGGGAGAGTGTAGGCAGGGGAGGGAGCCTAAATATGACTAAGATGCATGAAATGCACAAAAATTCAATAGCAAATGTATATTGAAAAAAATCCAGTCTACTCATGCTTGTCTTGGAAAGCATCCACGTGCCTGCTGGACAGTATGCTTTGGCTGGCAGGATTTCTCGCTGACCCAGGGCTGGTCACCATTCACGTACTTACCAGTCCTCCAGTTGGTCAGGTATGGGATGTAACCACTCACTGGAGTCATGACACAGGCGTCCTCTGTCCTCTTCTCTTCGTTTTCTTTTTCAGAGTGATGGTTTGTCTATACCACTGTTCTCAACAGAATCTCCAGCAGTGCTTGTTAAACACCTGCTCCTGGCTCCACTCTTGAGATGGAGTACTTGCATGCCGACCAGTTCCCAGGAGGGACTGTGGGGCTGCTCTGAGAACTCTTCTGTCTTCCAACTCCAAAAGCTTGTGCTCCCTCAGCAAAAGAGCACTGCATGCTCAGGAATAGATCAACACTGACCATGGTCCATCTCTGGTAGAAAGTCACTGTTTTATAATTATCACCTCGTTCTGCACCAAAGCAACCAGCTCCTTGCTTCTGGCATTCTTCTGACAAAGGTGGCAACGTGAGATATTTTCCTGTCTAGTCATCATTATAAATTTGACTCAATCTCTGGATTGAGTATTTATATTTATATTTAATCTTGGTTTATGCTTTCTGAAGTCTCAGGTAATCAAGGTGGTATGAAATAAAGGAGAATTTCTTTTCTCTGTATATCAATGCTGCTTTATTGTTGACTATAGAGGCCACATGACCTTTGGTGGCTCAGGAAAATATTTCCCAAATAATGTCTACTTAGGTTCAGGAAGAATGAATGAAGTAGCTGATTAAAAATAGGTTCTAGGAGGAAAGCTTACTTTGATAATAATATTTTTATATATTTTTATTGAGTTTTTGTTCATTTCATACAATAGATCCTGATCAAATCTGGGTCCTCCCCATCCTTCTCTATACACACCATCGGATTTCACGCATTCTCTCATATATGTTAAGTCCTATCTGGTCAAACATTTGAACCCAGATGTCCCCCGGTGCAAGTTCATCCACTAGGAGTCTAGTCAGCCTATCTAGAGTCAGTTCCTTAGAGAAGATCTACTCTCCATCACCCTGAAGTAATCAGTTGTCAATGGTCTCTCAGCCTGCTGCCCAGTTCCCCAATTCTGTGCTAGGTTTTTGTCTGAGTTGGCAGGGGTCTTGTTCATGCTGTCACCATTGATGCAAGTTCACATGAGTAAGTTCCCAGAGGCCTGAAAATCCGTTTCCTTATGCTCATGCACCAACCCTGATAATGGTATTTTTATAAAATCTAATTTTAGGATTACATGAAAGTTAGTTTCTTTCTGATTTTGTTTTAAGGAATGAGCTGCTCTGATTCAAAAATTGAATAAGTATTTATTGTTCCAGAAGGTACATTGCTTTTTATACATATTTCATAAATGATACAGGATTGTACACATGTTCAACATTTCACTATTGGTAAGGACTTTTCTCCGTGTCCTCCCTCCCATGCCCCCAGAGGATTTGCTCATTATGCTGTGCTGCTGCTTCTTAAAAACCCTGCCCACAAACAGGATAAATGGTTCAAAAATAATCCACACAACAAAAAGAAAAGAGGGAGAGGTCGAAGGGCGGGGAGGAAGTAGGCTCGGGGACAGAGACATGCATCCTTTCCCTCCGTCATGCCAGTGAAGGGCGGTGGGAGCAGATCTGGCTGCCCTTCAACTTCTGCAAGGCACCTGGAGTCTGGGTCTCTCTTTTAAAGGTTTTTTCTTTCATACACAATGATCCCAAAGGAGAAGGAAAAAAAGAAACCCCTTGCCGCATGAGGAGGGATGAATCGTGTGAAAGAAAAGAGCCAATGATCTGTGTGGCAGCCTCAGTATCCTTGCCACCCTGCCTCTAAGCAGCTAAAAACAGGACCCTAGACAGATCCCTTGGATTCTCCGAGTGCAGAGGTCATCTGGAAGTGTGGTAAAAAATATCCTGCTAGCGTGTAAGAGTCTTCTGTCTCTCAATTTAAGATAAGAAAACACAGGGTGAAGGTAGGCTAAAGGAAGCCTAGAAACTAGGCTTATCTATAAAGATAAAGTGCACCCTTTGAGATCCACACCCCTGATTTACAGCGACTGGAGTGCTAGCATTGGGAGGGCTCACAATGGTGTGGAAGTGTGTGTGTCCTAGATTAACCAGCCCTCTAGAAACCGCAGTGTCTTCTGGGTGGCCTGGAATGCTGTCACACAAGCAGATAAATAGCAATGAGATTATTCTGGTTCTGAAATGGCCGCACAGCCATGATTTTTAGCCAGTTTGTAAACCTTACATCTTCCTGATTTGGTAATACAGCTGAACGTTCGCCCTCTGATCTGTGACGTGGAGGGAGAGGGGATTATCAACGGGTCAGGCATATGAAGGAGAGAATCTTTCCTCCTCTGAAAGACTAATTAGTAAAAACAAAACAAAACAAAACAAAAAAACCAAAACAAAAACCTCATGCAGTATTGCCAGTGATTTCTAGGTACTGATCCAGACCCCTGGGACATACAGACATTTAAAAATGTATTGTGAGATAATCCAAGTGTCAATCATCAAACAGTCATAAATTGATTCCAATTATCATTAATCAACAGGTATAGGTAGGAAGGTGATCAGAAAAGGGGTCCGTGAGGGAGTGATTCTTGGTACCTCTGCAGAGACTGGGTCTAGTTTAAAACGAAGGCTAATGACGCGGGCTCAGACGCGGCTACCCACATCTCATAGGATTCGCTTTTGTCATATATTTATTTACTCCTAGGTCAAAAACAAGAAACTTTAAATTTAAAAAAAAATTAGAGCTGAGTCGGGTGCTGGTGTGTTACTGTTTTGCTGACCCATCAAAGATGCCAGAAACGAACACCCCAGCATCGCCTTCTGTGACTCTCAATTATAACTGAATCATTTTCATCTGGAAACTGAGATGCTTGATTATGACAAGATTCACTAAGCCCTTTGAGCTCATGTTCCACAATGCCTGATCCTCAGAATTTAACATTCCTTTCTTTGCTAAGATCCTTTTGTTTTTTGTTTTATAATTAAAGGTAAAAACCCTCTGCCCCACACTGTTCCCAGCTTCCACCTGCAATGCTTTAATTAAAAAGGCAAGAGTTATAACCAGGTGTTCTTCCTGCCGGGATTCACGGGGTCTTCTCAGATCAATCCTTTTCACCAATTTGCCGGAGGGGCAGATGTACTTGCAATGGGTCCCTCAGTCTCTTAAGGTCCATTTCTGCCTAAAATAGAAACAAAAGGTGAGGGCACCTGGCTGGAACAGCATTCAGTGACACTACTGCTCACTGAGAAAAGGAAACAGTGTTTCCACACTACTCGGAGGCAAAGAGAAGCAGCAGGGGAAGGCTTTCACAGGAGGCAGAGCGGTCAGCATGGCGTCTGAGACCAGAGTCTGGAGAGGGACCCTCCCAGACCGTACTTTGATACCATTTCTCTAACGAGAAGTCCTTCCACAAACCTGTGCAAAGAACCAAAGTGCTAACTTTGCAACTGAAAACTTCATTTATTCAATATCCATTTATGTATTTTACTCAGCCAGTGAATTTCTGTTGTTCTTTTGTTTTCTAAGACAAGAATCTCACTCTGTAGCCAAAGCTAGTCTAGAACTCATGGCAATCTTTCTACCTCAGCTTCTGGAGTGCTAGGATTACAGGCGTGAGCCACCACATTGTTAGGCCAGCGTTAACAGAGGTGTGCAGTCACCCGAAGCTTGTCCAAAGCCTCGAACATTCTTGGACTTCATCCTTAAGTGGTATTAATTAGCCCTGGGTGGGGCTAACACATCTGTACATCTCCAGAGATGGCTCTGACCAGTCTGACCTTTGGCTCCAGGACATTCAGCAACTGAAAGCAAAGTGCACTGGCTTAGGCCAAGGCAGAAAGCTAAATCAAGCCTACTGAAAGCACAACCTCGTTACCACTGTGCTCGTTATTTCCGTTAACTTGACACCAAATACAGTCACCAGGGAAGAGGCAACCCTAGCTGAGCTCCCTCCTTCAGACCGCTGGGGAGTGTTTGTGGGGCGTGTTCTTGAGAGTGATTGGTAGAGGAGGGCCTGGCCCACTGTGGGCGGTACCTTCCCTGGGCAGTATGAGAAAAGGCCAAGCAAGCAGTGCTCCTCTGTGATCTCAGCTTTAGCTCCTGCCTCGACCTTCCTCAGCCAGGGGCTCCACTGTGAGGTAAAACCAACCCTCTCCTCCCCAGGCTGCTTTTGGTCATGGCGTTTATCACAGCAATGAAAAGCAAACTAGAAGGAAAAGGGGGACAGGAGGTGGGGGGGGGGGTGGGAGTGGGGGATGGGGGAGGTGTGTGGGGAGCAGTGGCAGGAGGGAGAGACGAGCAACTCAACACTGCAGAGGACAGAAGACCTGGGGCTGCCGAAAACCCTCTGACACTCAAGATTACAGAAAGCAGAAACGAGGATTTATTCACCCAAGTCCAAGGAAGCACAGGGATCGGGAAGAGGGACGGCTTTTATGAAAAAGAAACCGATCTTTCAAAAAAGCATCTTCTAGTGTAATAATCTCTGTGCCTGGCAAAGCTCTCTCAGTCTCTCCTCTATATTTGGCTTTTACTTTGGCTCCACTGATATCACACATTTTAGTTGGAAAGTCTTTGGGTCAATTGTTGAAGAGATTAAAAAGAAAAGGAAGATAACTCTTGTTGAAAACAGGTAATCTGAAGAAACAAAATGGGAAAAAGGAAAGGTAGGTCTACAAATCTCGGTGTGGTTGTGTCAACAGGCTAGATGGGACTCACCATCTTTTCATCTACGTACATCAAAAAACCTAGAGTGGGTGTGGTGACAGGCTACTGTGATCCCTATGCTAACATTAGGAGACTGAGGCAGGAGGTAGAGACCAACCTGGGCTGTATTTGGAGACCCTGTCTCTTAGAAAAATACGATGACAGCATGCATAAATCCTGTGCAAGCTCAGACCAGACCAAATCCCAGCAGAGACATGGGGAAGTGGGTAAGAAACCCCAACCTTACTTGAGGAACTTTTGGCAACTGATGGCTGCTGAGAGGGGGAAAGACAGAGTGTTTTCCAGGGTTGGGACCCTTGGTGGGCCAGTGAATGGACAGATCCACCCCGAGGGACATTTGGGAACACAAATCATTATCTCTCTCTCTCTCTCTCTCTCTCTATATATATATATATATATATATATATACATATATACACACACACACATACATATATGTATATATGAAAGTTCATTAAATTGGGTGGGGGCAGTAGGTGGGGAGAGGGGAGCAGATCTAAAGGCCATCAAACCATATCATACAAAAATTCACTTAAAAAATGTTCCTTCAGGTTTTGCTTCAAATTATCTTGTTTCCAGGAAATACTACTATATGAATATACTTTTGGTTTTCACTAATTATTCTGACAATAAAGGAAGTAAAATGAATACAAAGGGAGGGAACTGGAGGGTAGCTCATGTGGCAGAGTACTCGACTAGCATGTTTAAGGTCCCAGTCTCAACCTCGGAACCACATAAACCAGGTGTGTAACCCCAGCACCTGGAAGGCCAAGATAGGAAGATCAGAAATTTAAGGTTATCCTGAGTTATAGGAGACACTGTCTCTAAACAAACAAACAAACAAACAAACAGAAAATAAAACAGAATCACCTCCCTAAAAAAAAAAAAAAAGGAAAAAACCTCCTAGGTAAATATCTATTGCTAGTTTTTAGTAGTAAGGAATACATTACATAGGAAAAAGTGGGTTGAATCATTCTCTCAGGTTATTCATTTGAAGAACTGTGGTTACAGATAACAGTAACATCATCTAGGATGGAGTTAGGGTTTAATCATTACAGAACTTACCTGAGCAATTGCATCTTTGAGTTGATTGTATTTCTCTAGATCAAAACGTGACTTTTTGGCTCCTTTATGGAAAAATAGTAAGTATTGTCTGTCTCTGGCTTCTGGATAAACATATTCCTACAAAAACAAACACAAAATTAGATTATTAGTCCCTTACTGGTACTATTCTTTAAAAAAGCATTGCTGGGGCTGGAGAGATGGCTCAGTGGTTAAGAGCACCAACTGCTTTTGCAGAGGACCCAGGTTCAATTCCCAGCACCCACATGGAGCTAACAACCATCTGTAACTCCATTTCTAGGGGATCTGATGCCTTCTTCTGACTCTGTGGGCATTGCATGACACAGGTACACTTACACACATAGAGACAATATACTCATACATATAAAATTTTAAAAAGGAGGCATTGTTTAGACTCAACAATGTATACAAATAAAGACTGACTGACATATGCTGTATTAAATATTTAATCCTTAAACATTTTGTTTGCCTTTCCTGTTTTGAGATGAATTCTTGCTCTATTTCCTGGGCTGGCCTGCACTCCTGAGCTCCCGCCAGTCCTTCACCTCATCTTCCTGAATGGCTGGGACATGATTCTTCTTTAGTAGTTAGTCTATTCATTTCCCATCACTCTGCTATCTTGTAGACTACATCATAGCTTCTATAGTTTATTCTGCTTTTGATGAGCTACTGAGTTGTTTCGTGGTTTTGGCTACTGTGAATAATATTCCTAAGGACATTTCTGGACTTATTTCCAAGGAGATAAGTATACGAAGGAGTGGAACTCCTAGGTCACAGTGAATCCACGTGCTCCAATTTAACAAAGGATGGCAAACAGATTTCCAGAATATGTGCACTAAGCACTTCCTACCAGCAGCATAGGTGACAGACCATCATCACATCTTTGTCAATAATGGGTATCATCAGTTTAAACAGTCATTCCAGAATATGTGCAGTTACAGTAGTATTTCATTTTTTTAAAAAGCAGCTTTACCAGGACAGAATATCTAATCTGTCATGACATAATCTGCATACAATTCACTCATCGAAAGCACAATATCCAATGGTTAGTAGTATATTCAGATTTGTACAACCACTCCTAGAGCCTCTGAATACTGTCATCACCCCAGGAAACAGTGTCCCATAGGAGTCCCTTCTCATCCCCCCTGCACCCCACTACTAATCTACCTGTTTTGTTTGTTGTTTTGAGACATGGTCTTGCTATCTTGCCCAGGCTGGCCTCAAACTTGTGTCGATTCTCCTGCCCCTGGCTCCTGAATGCCACTGCATGAGCTCTAACCTACTTCGCGTCTATAGATCTGCCCATTTCATATAACAGAGATCACATGACATGTGGACTCCTGTGCCCCACTTCTTTCACAGCCCAGTGCCTTCAGGACTCGGCCACTTGCAGCCTGGATCTGCATTGCTTTTGAGGGGATGTGCCACATTTTGTTAATCAGTTAGCTGACAGTATTTGGTTGCACCTTTCGCTTGTGGGGAATAATGCTATGAACATTTACAAGCAAGCTTTTGTGTGGTCATTCTATTGCTCTGGAGGACTTTACATTTCATATATACTGGCCACTTGTGTATCTTCTCTAGAGAAATGATATTCAAAGCCCTTCTCATTTAAAAATATTTTATTTATTTTTACTTTATGTGGATCAGTGCTTGCATCTATGTAAGTACACCCAAAATGCCTACAGAGGCCAGGAGAGGGCACTGGATCACCCGATACTGGTTATGGATGGCTCTCAGCTGCCATGTGGATGTTAGGAACTGAATCCAGGTCCTCTGCAAGAACAGCCAGTGCTCTTAACCCCTGAGTCACCTCTCCAGTTCACCTCTACCCTTTTTGAGACAGGGTCTCACTGTATAGTCCTGGCTGGCTGGAACTTGCTATTAGACTAGGGTTGGCCTTGAACTCCCAGAGATCTGCCTGAGTCCCTCCTGAGTGCTGGGATTTAAAGGTGTGCACCAATGTGCCAGACTCATTTTTATTTTACTTATACATTTTTGTGGTTGTCATATAAAGTAGTAGGTTTTGTTATGGCATTTTGTACACAGAGGTTGAACTTTGCTCTCTTTCTCTTTCCTTCCTCACTGTCCCCTCCCCAGCACGCTGCTTCCTGTCCTCCCTCTCCCAGACAGTCCCCATCTAAGTTTTCATGACCTTCTTTTCCCCACGTCCCTTAAGAGTTCTTCCTCTTCCATCAGGATCCCCTTTTGGTTTCATAACCTACACGTCTACAGATGCACCCATCTCTAGAAACACCCAAACATTTACACATAAACACATGTGTATGGGTGTGTCTAGTTTTAAGTCTAGAGTCCACACATGAGAGACATTTATTTCATTTGATATAATGCTGTCCAGTCGATCCAGTTTCCTGCTGATATCATGTTTTCATCTGTCTTTATGGCTGCCTCAAACTCCATTCTGGAGCCACCACATCTTCCTATCCATTCATTTGCTGGTGGACAGCCAGGCCAGTTCCATTTTCTGCCTGCTGTCAACAGTGCAGTAATAATCACAGGTATGCAAGGAGCTTGGCATTTTCCTACTGAGTTGGCCCTTCCTTACTGGTTTGCGGATTTGTGTGGCTTTCGTGTGGATTTCTGTTGGATTTGTACGCTGCAGTTACTCCCCTTTAGCCTGCTTGCCCTTCGTGGTTTGCTTCAGTAAGTCCAGTTAACTGAAACTGCTCTTCTGTTCTCATTTTCAAGTTAACTGCTCTTATTTTTCACTCTTAGTCTTTGGTATTAGAAGTTATCCTCTCCTCCACATCAATAAGCTGATCTCCCAGCACAGCGTGCTTCATTGTGCCATCTGCATATTTAGATCTGTAATCTGCCTCAGATTCATTTTGGTTTTTAGGGCAAAGACAGGTCATCGGTTTGCATACAGCACCTCCTATCAGTGCTGCTCCCTGCAAGAGCCTCTCCTGTGTGCAACGCCATCCTTTTAAAATCTTAACTCTGCCTACACTGGGCCTGCTGCTGTCCCGACCTCTGTTCTGGTGTCTACTTGTCTATCCCTGTGCCACCGTCTATTACTGGCTGCAACCACCACTGTGGTCCTTCGATCTCATGCAGCAAATGCTCCCGTCAAATTTTCTTTCTGAGTTCCAGGGTTTCTCTTTGTCCTTTACATTTCAGTGATATTTAAATCTCTTTTTCTGTCCCCATATCTGTTGGGGTTTGGACTAGGGTTGTACTGCATGTCTGAGGAGAGCTGACATTTCTTCAGTGCTTATTTTTCTGACCATGAACATACAACAACATTTCACTGACTAAGTCTCTGCTATGTTTTATTTTTTAATGCACAGGGCCTTGCTTATCCTTTGCATAATTTATTTCCAAGTATTTAAGAAAGTCATTTTAAAGGCTAGGGTGCTAGCCTTTTAAAAGTGCTAGAGTGCTTGCTCAGCATGTGTGAGGCTTCCAGCACTGCAAAAAGAATTGTTTTTTTCTTTTTAGAAAGGTCTTTACTAGGCCCAGGCTGGTTGGCCTAGACCTCACAATTTTGTTTCTAGAATACTGAGATTATGGGCATGTGTCAGCACACCTGATCATTTAAAGTTGTATCTTCATTTTTCCATATATATATATATATATATGTATATATATATATATATATGGAATTAGCTTACATATCCTGAGCTTGTAGTCAGTATCATCATGAAACTCATTCATGGATTTTATCCAATTAATCAATTACTTATGAGAGCTGAAGACCCAACCCAAGGTCTTGTGCATGCTAGGTAAGTCCTCTACCACTGTTTACTCCTGACTCTCTTAACATCATCATCATCATCATTATTATTATTATTATTATTTTGGTATTTTTGAGACAGGGTCTCTCTGTAGCTCTAGCTGGCCTGGAACTTGCTATGTAGACCAGGCTGGCCTTGAACTCACAGAGATCTGCCTCCTGAGTGCTGGGATTAAAGGTGTGTGCGCCCACGCTCAGCCTCTTAACATTATTTTATGTGTAAAATCTATGGATAATGTCACTTTTCTTTCATTTCTCTCTTCCTTGCCTTCCTCACTGGTGAGTTTCCTGTTGGAAACTGAGCAGAAGTGGTGCTTTGTCCCTCTTCTCAGAGGGAGGAGACCGCTGGAACACTATTTACTCATTACAGAGCAACATGCCATTGCTGT
Source organism: Eospalax fontanierii (assembly GCA_035773235.1). Classification (NCBI taxonomy): domain Eukaryota; kingdom Metazoa; phylum Chordata; class Mammalia; order Rodentia; family Spalacidae; genus Eospalax; species Eospalax fontanierii. The sequence continues at coordinate 14,926,689 of CM069540.1, read as the reverse complement.
CACATATTTTAATGTTTTTAAATCCCAGGTATATTTTATACACTTAATATTCATTTAGATTCACACTTTGGTTTCATTGTTCTTCATTCTTTCCTGTTTTTCTCCATGTGCGAATGTGTGTGTGTCATGTGGCTGCATAAATTCATTGTGTGTGTATTGTATATATGTATGCTGTGTGGTTGCATACACTATGTGTATGTGTTGTATACGTGTGTGCTGTGTGGCTGCATACACTATGTGTGTGTGTTGTATACGTATGTGCTGTGTGGCTGCATACACTGTGTGTGTTGTATGTGGGTGCACACATTGTGTGAATGTATGTGTACTGTATATGTGCGTGCTGTGTAGCTGCATACATTGTATGTGAGTGTGCAAGCCCATGTATGAGGGCCAGAGGAGGAAGTCAGATGCCTTCCTCCAACACTCTCTGCCATATTCCCATTCCCTTGAGACAGCATCTCTCACTGAACCTGGAGCTCTTTCTCTCTTTCTCTTTTTTTCTGGCTAAGCTGGCTGGCCAGCAAGCCCCAGTGATGATCCTGTCTCCAGCCTCCCGATCCTAGGATTTTGTGGTTTCAGAAGCATGTGACCACGCCTGGCTGTTTCGTGAGTGCTGAGGATCTAAACTCAAGTCCTCATTTGTTACAGCAAGTGCTCTTACACACTGAGCCATGTCCCTAGCCCTTTCTCCTTTTTTGTCTGTGATGATCTTTGATGTGCCCAACAAACACCCTTTAGTGCAGGATAGTGACAATTCCTGTTTGTCTAAAAACATTATTATTTCACCCTTACTTTGAATGCATATCTTTGTTGAGCAAAGAATCCTAAGGTGGTAGTTATCTTCTTTGCAGTGAGGATGCTGTTCCATCACCCTTGGCTTTCACTGTGCTGCTGAGAGATTAAATACTTCACTCTGGAAAAGGCTTTCTTCTCATTTGGTTGTTGTGAAGATTCTTCCCTTTGGCTTCTGCAGTTCTGCCGCTGATGTTGTCTGATGCAGACTTGTTTGTCTTCATATTGTTCTGTATTTGCTGGGAGTCTTTTTAATATGTAAATAGGAACGCATAAAAGTGTGATATACATACACATAGGTGTGTGTGAACACATACAGACACTTTGGGTATGATTCCTCAGGAAGGACATCCAAATTATTTCTTGAGACAAAGTCTCTCAGTGGCCTGGAGTTTGCCAAGCAGAGTAGGCTGGGCTGGCCAGAGAGCCCCAGGGATCCACTTGGCTCCCCAGTGCATCACTACATCCGACTTTTTACATGTATTCCGGGAACAGAGCTCAGGCCGTCATGCTTGTACCTTTGTCAGGGTTCTTAAATCTACAAATTGATGCCTGGTATCATTTAAAAAATTCTCAGTCACTAGTTCTTAAAATGTTTCTTTTCATCTCTCACTTTTTAAAAAAGACAAATCAGGCCTGAGCACTGCACCCTCTGGGCCTCTCGGCCTTGCATTTGAAGTCTGTTTCTTCCTAGGCAATATGTAATAGTTTCTTCTGACTTCTTCCCTGTCACTGTTTCTGTCTTTAGTTATGTATAACCTGCTGTTAAATCCAGCTTCTACTTTAGATTCTTAAAAAAACAACAAAATCAAGTTATATGTCCAAATCCTCAACCTTGACTTTTACCTGTTTGAAGTAGGAATAATTAGTTCTGATAATGCCAATGCCTCTCCTACCTGCACCTGTGTCTGCTTCTAGTGTGTACTGTTTCTGTTCATGTTTCCTTGTGGACCTGCTTATTAGTTAGTGCATGGGTAAGTCTGTATTTGCAAAATTGCTAGTATAATAAACTGGGCTGAGGACAGTGTTACTTCCTTCCTCCTCCCAGGGATGATTTACTTCTGGGATCTCTTGGATCCTGTGAGCACTGGTACTATGGGATTACTTGGAGCCTAGTATCACTGCACTCAGTTTACAGGACTGAACTCAGTGAAGGAGGAGGAAGAGTCTCTGAGAGTCCATCACAGGCTCATCCTGATTCTACAAGCGTGGCCTTCACAAGTTTGAAACCACAGCATGGGTGCTTCACCCACTTTAGTGACCCCTAGTCGCCCATCTGTAATGGCATTGGCCCCTCAAGGCTATCACGGCTCAGCTTCATGGTCTTTTATTCACACCCTCCTTAATCAGTATAAAACTTAGGCTTGCCTTCTTGGGCCACTCTCTAGCATTATCAGGCAGATGTGTATGATGTTTGCCGTGACTCTGACTTATCCTAATGGAACTGACCTGATGACCTGGTAAGCCATAACTAGATCAGAGAGTCCATGGGAAACCTTATAATAACGGATTAAGTTTGGGTCTCCATTGGAGACACTGACTGAAGGATGAAGAACTTGTGGGGAAATCGTCTACTGTCATCTACACTGCAATTAGGTGACTTGCTTATCTTTGCTTAGGGTGTAAAGGCAAACTAAATGTGTTTAAATCTATTCTTTGCTTTCTCTTTGGGGCTTTAAGCATAACCAAGAAACTGTGTTGTGATTTATTTTTAAAAGTTCATGATTTGACAAACAAAATGCAGATAGTTTGGTTATGGGAATCAAAGAGAGAGAGAGGCTGAAACACGGAGAACACACAAGAAAATTTTAAGAAATTAGAATGTGGGCCTGCAGGGATGGCTCACTGGATAAGAGCACTGGCTGCTCTTGCAGAGGACCTGGGTTCGGTTCCCAGTACCCATACGATGGCTAACAACTTTCACTACAGTTCTAGGTGCTCTGATGCCCTCTTCTGACCTCCACGGGCACTGCATGCACATGGTGCACTGACAAACATGCGGGCACAACACTGATACACATAAAATAACAATCAACAACAACAACAGAAATTAGAATGATGAACAGGACTAAGAGTAGGTGGAGGGGCGGGTGGGAAAAGGAAGATGCCACCTGTCCTCTGAGTTTCAGAACAGCAGCATAAAAGTAGTTCTAATTAAGTTCACAGGGTTGAGGAACTAGAAATTTGTATCTGTTAACTTCAGCTCTTTAGAAGTAGGTGGCAAGGTTAAGGGCCCAATGGAGAGCTTCATGTGAATTCCTGGAATAATATGACTGGGCTATGGAAGAAGGAAACAGAATTAGAAACACCAGCCATGACCCATTCCCTGCTATTTATGTCATTTTTTTTTCTAGCTATGTTAAATAGCCTGGCTATAGAGCAAAGGGTTCGACTGACCTACAGATTAAGAGTTTTTAGAGTATTTAAGATAGAAAGACAGAAGGGCAGGGATCACAAGACACGAAGAGAAGGGCCATCAGGCTGTCGAAGAGGAAACACCGTAGGAGGGTGGTATGTGAGGGTAAAGGCGAAGACCTCAGGAGCCTGCAGGTCTGCTAGGGTCAGCAGGGGCAGATTAAAGAGCTAGAGCAGAAAGAAGCATGATCAGAAATACTGGTGTTCTTCCATCTAGGAAGCAAGGTCCCGAGCAGCTATGGGAGTAGTTTTCTGGAATGGAATCTAACCAATGGCCGTGGGAAAGGAACAGAGGAAAGAAGGGCAGACCGCTGTCTCAGCCCCGGCACCGTCCAGAAGCCTTCTCTAGACACACCTTCCTGAGTACTCTTGTTCCTCCTACCACAGCTATTCTAGAGATCCACGTACGTATTATAATGTCTGAGATGTTTCTATCCCCAAGAACCCAATCCTTGAGGCAGTATTCCTCTGTTGAAAATGCATGGGTTAAATTGTGGGCTGAGCGGTCCACATACATCCTGAAGTAACAGGATGCCAATCCTTTTTGCCAAATGCTCCTTATAAAACAAACTGGTCCTCGTGTAGCTGGTAAAATTCAATCTTCCACTAGGTTTAAAAAACCCCATGTATGCTGGGAGTGGTGGTGCACACCTTTAATCCCAGCCCTTGGGAGGCAGAGGCAGGTGGATCTCTGTGAGTTCCAGGCCAGCTGGGGCTAGAGGGAGACTCTGTTTCAAAAAGACCAAAAACCCAAAAACCAAATCCAAAAAACCCTGTGTGTGTGTGTGTGTGTGTGTGTCTGTGTCTGATTGAACTTGCCATCTTACAAAGATTCTTTAGCTAATCCACTGTAGGATACATTCAGATTGCTGACAAAGGTGCTTCTCACTGCAACAATGTGGAGCGCTTCAATGTTGCTGAACAGTCATTTCGCTCATCGAGTTAATCAGGGATGCTAGCCAGGTATAACAATATTTAAGATAAGAAACTATGTACATCAAATTTGGTTGATGTTTCCTGTCAACGTGGAGTGACTAAATTGTTTCCTGCTGCCATTTAGAAACTTGTCACTTGGGGGCAGTAACAATATTTTGGAAATTGAATTAAGCATCTAATACATAGGACAGGTAAAGTATTAAAGATGCAGCTACATGATGATGAGGAGAAAAAGAAAGTTCTGACACTGTTTCTACCAGCCTGACACCTACACTGATTTGAAGGACAAGTAAACATAACACAGCTCTTGGGGAGCGGTAATTACTCTCCCCCTGGCTAACCCTCCTCCCCTCAGCTCAGGCGGGCTTCAACCTACTATGAGGAGCATAATGACTCTGAACTTGTGACAATCCTCTCTGCAACCCAAGTGCTGGGATACAGGTGTATGACACCATACCTGGCTTCTTCAACATTTCTGTTACTACTCCAGATACAGATTGCTTAGTTTTCAGAAATAACTACTCATTAATGAAGTTGGCAGAAGAGAACATGAGAACTGAATGGAAAGAGAGCCAGGGGCAGAACACACCTGGGTTCATACCATTTATAACATGCCACTTTGGGGCTTTGAACAATTTTAATTCCTTGGTTTCTTGGTTTTCAACATGTGATCTTGGGCAGATTCTTTATCCTCAATGAACCTCACTTCCTTGTCTTTCTCACTTCCTAGAATGGGGCTGTAGAGGCTGGAGAGATGGCTCAGTGGTTATTAACACTGGCTGCTCTTCTAGAGGACCTGGGTTTGGTTCCCAGCACCAGCACGGTGGCTAGCAACCATCTATAACTTTAGTTTCAGAGAATCTGATGCCCACACTCTTCTGGCTTCCATGGGCATTGCATACATAGGTGCACATTGCATGCATAGGTGTACTTACACACATTCAAAGCATTTATCCACATAAAATAAAAATATATTAAAATTTAAAAAAAAGATTGGGTATGTATAATTATGGGATTGAGATTAAATGACTGTATATATTAATAATATTAGATGTAAAATGCATGACACATAATTCACCTTTGGAAAAAGGAGAATCAATGATCAAGCAAATGCATGGATGTTTTTCATAGAATTGAGAAGTTTAATCATTTCATAATCAAAGAAATATAGTCCACAAGGAAATGTCATTTTGCTGACTGACTGGTAAGAAATATATCAACAACGGTTTCTAGGTTAAGGTATAATTGGAAAAGTTCTAGTATGAGGCCAAAGTCATGGCTATCATTAATATGTTCAGTTTATTCAGCTTCTAGGCATGAGGCACCACGTCATAGGGTAAGGAAATAAAAACTAGCACTCAGTCTAAAGATGTTATAAAGGTGTGGTGGAACACACCTGTAAACCCAGCAATCAGGAGGCAGAGGCAGGAGGATTCCAAACTTGAGGCCATGCTGAGTTACATAATGAGAACCTGTCTGAAAAAGCAACGCAGCCCCAGAAAAAAACCTGAACAAAAGAAGGTATTATAGTCTAGTTTGACGGGAAAGATGCTGCACAAGTAATCATAATACAAGACAGCACAGGTTAGCGGAACTGGAGGAGAATACTCTGTAGTCATTCAGCAGAAAAGCAAGAAGTTGAAGTCAGCTATAGGAAAATGGTGACAATTTAAGTAGACCTTGACTACAGCTGGGGGGGGATTCCCAGGGAGAACTTTCCCAGTAGAAGAATGGTGTGAAAGGAGGGAATGGAGTGCTGGAACCTGGGACGTACTGGGGGACTAGAACCCCTGGTGCAGACACAGGAGTCGAGAGACATTAGAGAATAGACAGACATCAGTGTGAAAGCCCAGGCTCAGGATGAGAGGTAAACTGACGCCGGCTGCATCCAGAGCCACGATGAGGTGAAGTGGCATGGCTGCTCTGCTCACACAGTGGCTCTGCACCAGGCACGGGACTATAGAAGACGCTGCGTGAACATTCAAACAGCACGACTGGTTCACCTCTCTTCCCTACTAGGCATGTTTGGAAGGTTCAGAAAGCTTAAGAAACATTCATGCATTTTTATTTGCCCACACATAGCTAGATTCACAACCACCGATAAAACATCAGGAGGAAAATGTCTGCATTCAAAAGCAGCCATGTAAAAACACAAGAAGCAACTCCCAGCTTGCTTCCCACACGTAAGATAGCAGAGGATGTTTCCAACGGGCCTCAGCAATTTCAAATGTTTGTTATTCAAGGCAACGCTGGGTTGGATCTGTGATGGTACAACAGACAAATGGTGACGGGTCTGGGGTGTGGCACCATGGTAGAGTTATGTTTAGCATATGAGAGGCCCTGGGTTCAATCACCAGCACCACATTAAGAAAATGTCCTACAGCTGGGTGCGGTGGTGCAAGTCTTTAACCCCAGCACTTAGGTGGCAGAGGGAGAAGGATCTCTGAGTTTGAGGTCAGCCTGGTCTACATAGTGACTTCCAGGCCAGCTGGGGCTACTGGAATACCCTGTCTCAAAAAGACAGAAAAAAAATATTGAAAAAAAAAAAAGCCATACCCACCTATATCAAACCTCTGCCTCCCAAGGCTCAAGGATCATTGTAGAAGAAGGGGTGAAAAGATTGTAAGAGCCACGGCTGGAGGATGACCACAAGGAAACAAGGCTTTCCAAACAGCTGGTCAGTTACTCATATGTGACAGCATGCACAAGACCCATGCAAGCTCAAACCAGACAAAACCCCAGCACAGACATGGGGAAGTGGGTAAGAAACTCCAACCCAACCTAAGGAAATTCTGGAACCGATGGCTGCTGGGAGGGGAAGAGACAGTCTCTTTCAAGGATGGGACTCTTGATAGGTTAACCAGGCTCCAGTGGATGGACCCACACTGAAGGACATTTGGGGAAACAAATTGGACTCTATTGCCCTTATTTTATATCTGCATATCTATATATCTATACACAGAGATAATAGGGTACATTAAATTAGGTGGGGGACAGTAAGGGAAGGTACTGGGGGAGAGGAGGGGATCTAGATACCATCAAATCACATTGTATGAAAATTGCAAAAACTGAAAAAAAATTGCACGCATTACATTTCTGCAAATAACACTATAGATTTCCATGATGCTTAAACCAACACATCAGTAAGTTAATTCAAGGCACTCTTTTGCCATAGCTTGCCTTGGTTGGTAACAAATAGACTGAGGGTAAAGTGATATCACAGCAAAACGCTTCTCCAGGATACACAGAAGTAACTTAAGAGTTCAGTTTATATATTTGATTAGTTAGAAACAATTCTCCATTCTAAGAACTTAATGAAACATGTAGGATGTGCCAGGCATGTGGATCTCTGTGAGCCTGGTCTACACAGTGTGTTCTAGGCCAGCCAGGGCTACACAGTGAGACCCGGTCTCAAGAAACAAAAACAAAAAGCAACAAAAGAAGGATATGACATTCCCAACCAATTCTAAATAACTACAGAAACATGCAGAAAATCAAGTCACAGAGCTGAGGGTGCTTAGCACGTACAAGATTCTGGGTTTATGCCCCAACGTCTAAAATATAATAGTACAAATAATAAAAAAAACAACAACAAATAAATCAAGCCCAAAAGTCAAACACGCATTTTGCAGTTCCCTGTTCCTCCCCTCTCCCATTTTTCTCAGTCTGTTTTTCTGAATGCTAATTGTTTATATGATTCTTTTAAAAAATTATTTTTACTTTATGTGTGTAAGAATGTGGGTGTAGAACAGTACCTAGCAGGGGCCAAATACCCTGGAACTAGAGTTCCGGATGGCTATTAGCCAACATGTGGCTCTGGGAACCGAACCTGGGTCCTCAGCAAGAGCAGCCAGTGCTCTGAACCATTAAGCCGTCTCTCCAGCCTCCTGTATGACTCTCTCCATGGCTGCTAAGTTCCATGAGGGCAGTGGCTGTGCCATCTACTTGCCTCTCTTTCATCAGCATCTCCAGCAGTGCTGATACAAAGCTGACACGTGTGCATGTGTGTACAAAGGATCAGTGAGCACTTAAAGAGAACTAGCCTCGGAAAGAATGTGAGAGAAAAGGGTGCTACAGAGACCACCAAAGAGTTCCCATCTCGTAGAGAGCTATGTGAAGAGGAATCCTTACCTGGCGTGTCATTACAAAATATGCATACATGGCCATGGCACTTCCATATGTGATAAAATAGGTGACCGGCTCCATGATGTCCCAGGAATATTCCCACCAGGTGAGCCGGGCCAGAATGCCAAACTGTGTGGCCATGTAGGCAAGGCCTCCCCATAGCACCAAAGTGGTCCTCTTCTCAGCTTTTCTGCTAATTTCAATTCGGACCTGTAGGGCACATAGGCACAGTGTTAAGGCACAGTGTTAAACTCTCATTTAAACTGTCCTATGCCCACCAAAGACAAGGCTTTATCAAGACATAAGGCAGATTCAGTTCTAGTAAAAATAACTTGTCTTCCTAAGTAATACTTGCAGTATTTGTTGAGCAAAATAGCTTACAGGGACAACTAAGATTTTGTGTGAGGAGTAGGTGAAAATTCGGGAGCGATTTTCAATAGCTCTGCACAAACGCAAGGCCGTCTCTGAAAGGGGAAGGTAAAGACAGCGATGTCCTCTCACTGCGGTGTGCCAGATGTAGTCTGTGAAGAACTTTAGCTCAAATGCTTCTCTGGGGGGGATCAAGAAAATGAGTCAGCACAGACTGTGGAATCCACTTGAGTAGCTGTGTTCAGAGTCCAGATCTGCAAGCGACCACTAACTCTATTCTAGAGGAATTCTGAAGGTTAAATTAGGGGGTGCAGGTAGAGACACTTCGTACAGTTCATGGCACACAGTAAATAATCTAAGACAATCATTTTAAGAAATCTGAAAGTACAACATTTAAAGTATTTGTTCCTTTCATTAATCCCAATCAGCTAATTTCTTTCTTTTTTTGGTCTTTTTGACACAGGGTCTCTCTGTAGCCCTAGCTGGCCTAGAACTTGCTATGTACACCAGGCTGGCCTTGAACTCAGAGATCTACCTACCTTTGCCTCCCGAGTGCTGGGATTAAAGGTGTGCACCACCATGCCTGGCCCAATCATCTAATTTCTTAAAATGAAAACACAGTCATACACCATATACTAATGTTTGGTTGGTGATGGACTGTATATGTGATATGGTCCCATAGGACAATGATGGAGCTAAAAAGTTTCCACTACCTAGCATCCTAGCACAATACAAAACTCATATACTGGTAGTGAAGATGGTGTTTTGTTGACCTAATAGAGCGAGTCACAGGATTGAGACGCACAGCTAAGTGCACTACTCTTGATAATGAACAATCACATTACTGGTTTATGGATTTACCAGACTATACTTTTTTCTATTACTTTACAAGCTTACTGTTCCACAAGCTGGAGATTCATATATCATAAATTCATATCTCCAACTATATCAAGAGGCCACAAGACTGACCTATTCCATCTAGGTTTGTGCAAACATACTCTATGAGGTTCTTATAATGAAATCTAGAGACACATTTCTCAGAATGTGTCTCCATCTTTAAACAAACAATGACTGCACTGCATTGTTATGAAAATGCAGGGTAACATGCTCACTATGAAACAGTCTGTTCGCTATGTTCAGCTATCCTTACCAGCAGTTACTACAGTCTTAGATTAAAGATGGTGAATCTGGTGATGGGCAGTGCAAATGGACCTCAGAGCTCTTAGTCCATTACCAAGCTCCAGATTATTCCCTCCCATGTGTTTTTTGCCTTTGATTGAAACTTTATTTTAATGGTTGGTTAGAAGTTGGTGGACTAATTTGATCACCTGGACCCAATAGCATAAAACTGAGAAGAAACAGAATCACACGTGCACTGGGGAAAAAAAATCCAAATAAACCAGGAGATTTGACTCCTCACCTTCTCCAGGGGGGCCAGCTGTTGCTTGAGGTCCTCTAGTCTCTCAATGAGCTCCCTTTCCTTGTTCAGCTGGTGCTGCTCAATGCACAGCGTGGTGTAGAGCTGCTGGACCAGGGTCTTCACGTCGTTCAGGGTGGCTGCATTTTCATGGCTTAAGAGGTCTGAAAGAGAGGTTCATTTATTAGCAAAAAATTGAATGTCTTGGGCCAGGGAGATGGCTCAGTGGGTAAAGGAGCCTGCTACCAAGTCTAATGACCCGAGGTCAATCCTGTGGAAGGAGACAGAAAAGGCCTGGAAGCTGTCTTCTGACCACCACATGTGTGCTATGGGAAGGTGTGCCCACAATACAGACTCACACACATAAATAAATGAATAAAAATGCAAAAAAAATGGCAAGATTTATTATTGTGGGACTATTAGACATCCATCATTACAGGGATCTTCCAGCATTAAACTGACTTAATTTTTTTGTTTTTTTAAGAACTGCCTACACATCTAGAAAATAAATTCTTATATGGGTAACTCAGTAAGTCTGAAATCCATATCCACCATTTTTATTCTTAGATGTTGAAATACGAAAAATATGGCTATGGCTGAGGGAAACATTAAGATAAATAATGTAAATAATAACCCTCAGCATCGGGCTGAGGCTCTGCAGGGAGCTCACCTAGCACGTGAGGCCCTGGGTCTGATCTCTAGCACTGCAGAAATAATAGTAACAACAGTCAGACAACGGCAAAAAACTTAAAGCAAGTGTTCAAAACTAGTAGAGAGGTTTAGGATCAGTCTGATTATACATCTTACTAAAATGCTAGTCTGTAACTTATCTGTGGTCTTGACATTTTCATAGATTTTTTTCCTCCCTTAGAAACACCTGGGGGGGGGATGTATATTATTTCAAATTTTCAAATGTAGAGGTAAAAATAAAATATCACCTAATATTTTGATTTTATTTTATGTGAGCGTATTGCCTGCATGTATGTAGCACACCCGTGTTGTGCAATGCCCACAGAGGCGAGAAGAGGGCGTCAGATCCCTTGGGACTGGAGTTATGAACGGTTGTTAGCCACCATATGGGTTCTGGGAATCGAACCTGGGTCCTCTGCAAGAGCAGACAGTGCACTTAACCGTTGAGCCATCTCTCTAGCTCTGCGTTCTAATATTCTTAATGCCCATGCATTCCCCTCTAGCACACCAACCGACTTTTATTCAGTCTTGTGGAAAGTTTGAGAATAGCTTCATGGGACCTCAGTATCATGCAGTCAAGAGCACAGAGCTATGGAAGCAACTGAAAGGAGGAAGATGGAATTCTTTGATTTGGCACCCGTTACTGCAAGTAGCATGTGTTTCTAAAAATCTAAAAATGTATTGAGACTCTATTAAAAATTCAGCTGATCTTGACTGTCAAAAAGGGGGGGGGGCGCCAGATACAAAGGTTTTCTTTTGGAATCTTATTATCTTATCAGTGTGATATTTGTTAGTAGGGCGTGCGGGCAGTTTTTTCTTCTCTTTTCTTTTCCTTTTTCTTGCTTCCTCTTCTTCCCCTCTTTCCTTTTCCCTTCTCAAAGGACTGGGCACTGAACCGAGCACCTTGCCCATGCTAAGCAAAGACTCTACCACTGAGCTACATCCCAAGTCCAGATCAGTTTGTTCCTAAATTAAAATAAGACATTCTTCAAGGACGTCTTTCAGCATAGATATCACAAACATTTGACCAATGAAGAAATTCACATAAGGGTGGGAAACTGGATCAGAGTGGTGCTGACACAGTCAAGTGTCCAGCGCAGCATCTCATATGCTTCTGTAAAGGTGGACGGATTACTGGGAGCAGACAGATCAAGAGCACTTCAAGTCCTAGAAGTCATCCCTGACACAGGCGCACCTCTGCAGCCAAGCTGTGGCTCACCCTGTCACACAGCTTTACCAGACAAGGACACTGCAGTCTAGCAAGCAGAAGTAACCTGTCCAGAATGTTCGCATGGAGCAGTGGAATCCACATGTCCTGATTCCCAGGCCTGGAGCTAAAGGATAGTGTGTCTACTGTGACCATCTTCTTATTTCCCCTGTGAACTCAGAAGTCTTTGGAAAAGATAAATCCTGATGTCAACACAGATTAGCTATGGTTAACAAACCCTTTCCCAAGTACTATCCCATGCTATCTTTGAGAACCAGCACGAGTAAGCTTTTCATACAATTTATAAAGGAGGAGTTTTAAAAAGTCCAGACAGATTAAGAAACACTTTAGTCCTAGGCTTTGATCTAGTCATTATAGAAGGGGTTGGGAGATAATCAAGAAAGAGACGGTTCTTCTCCTAGTGAGATCTAGCGATGATATTATAAAGTTGCAGAGCTGGTAGCAGGAGGTATATATAGATCTGGCTGTACTGTCCCGCTCCACTTTTTTTTTGGTCTTTTTGAGACAGGGTCTCCCTGCAGCCCAGCTGGCTTGGAACTCACTAAGTAGACCAGGCTGAACTTGAACTCACAGAGATCCGTCTGCCTCTGCCTCCTGAGTGCTGGGATAAAAAGTGTGTACTACCATGCCTGGGCACTCTTTCCTTTTTAAAAAGTTTATTATTTTTATTTTATATGTATGACTGTATTGTTGCTTGCATGTGTAACTGTACTCAGTCATGCAATGCCTACAGAGGTCAGAAGAGGGCATCGGATACTCTGGAACTGGAGTTATGGACAGTTGTTAGCCCCCATGTGGGTGCTGGGAACTGAACCTGGGTCTCTGCAAGCGCAGTCAGTGCTCCTAACTGCTGAGCAATCTCTCCAGTCCCCCTTTCCTTTTTTTTTAGTTACATTTTTACTTATTTATTTTGTGTGCATGGGGCACACTCAACCTCCTTTCACCCTGTGGGCTCAGGAAACTGAATTCTGGTTGTCAGGCTGGGCGGCAGGGGCCTTTCCCTGTGGAGCCGCCTCATCTGCTGCTTTACGTTCTTCTTCTCCATGTCTACATCACTGCCATGGATATAATGTATTTTCTTAGAAATCGAAGGAAGGAAGGAAGGGAGGGAGGGAGGGAGGGAGGGAGGGAGGGAGGGAGGGAGGGAGGGAAGAAGGAACCAGGAAAACAAAACCTTTTTTTCCCCCCTTTCCCAATGAAGCACAGACCTGTGAGAAATAACCCAGTACGTCCACAGTCACAACCCGAGAACTTAAAATCGGAAATGAGGCAGGCATTTGTTTTACAAAGAAAGCAAGTTTTTCATAGAATACCATTAGTTTCAAAAAACAGTCAGGTTATGGGTTCTACTGTGTGGAATTAGCTTATTAATTTAGAGATCTAGTCTCACTATGTACCGAGGTTGGCCTTGAATTAATCTCATGATCCTCCTGCCTCCACGGAGTGCTGGAATTACAGTTTATTTTTTATTTCAATCTTCCTGAATGGAAGACTGCTTTGACAGCATATATATCAACCTTCTCTTTGGCTTCTGGTCAATGGTACAAAGTTCCTTCTTACTCCAGGGTACAGAAACATGCCTGAGACTTCTTTTTGGCTTCTGGTCAATGGTACAAAGTTCCGTCTTACTCCAGGGTACAGAAACATGTCTGACACTTCTCTTTTACTTCTTTCAACACCTTTAATAATTTTTTCTTCCTTACAGTTTAGGTTTTGACCCACAGACCCTCTGACACAACGCCTCCCAGCACACACATTCAAAGCTATTTGATGCTGCATGTAAACTGCAGCAAAGACGGAAAAAAAAAAAAAAAAAAAAAAAGTCCTATCAGTAGATTATAAAACAAGCAGTTAAGTGGCAGGTGGTATATTTTCATCCAATGGGTACCACAATAGCTGTGAAAAGGCAGGATTTCTTCATGTACTGGCATGCTGAGACCTTCACAGTCTCCTCTTGTGTGAGAAAAGCAGTTTGGTTGGGTTTGTATACCTGGGCAATCTGCAAAATGGCAGTCTGTTCCTCAGAACACCCTTCTCCCTGTGGTTCTGAATAAAGGCTGAGTGAAAGAGAAATTCAGGTGGGACATCTGAGGGCTGAAGGGAAACAGAAGGCTTTGTGCTCTGAAGGGTGCTGAGGCTGGGAGTGAGGCAGAGGTGTCTTCACAGCTGCCACACCCACAGTCTCCTGCTGTGTCGGACTCCCTCCCATCTGTAGTGTCTGTGGGTCAACAGCAAACACAGGCTCACAGCCAGATGCAAGCTTCTAAAAATGTCCTGTCCATTATGGCAGCTCCTATTTATTTTTAACCGATCTTAAATTGATGGTAAAATTATATATTTTATTATGAATGTGCTATTGTGAAATATGTACACCCTGAAATGGCTAAATCAAGTTAATTAAGGCATTTATTATTCCATATACGTTTGTGATGAGAATGCAAAATCTACTCTTAGCAATATTCAAGAATATAATACATTGGTGTTAACAATATAGTAATCCCACTTGAACTTAATTCTTTCAGAAATGCTTTTATTCTCTAATAGTTCTGCAACTTCTCATGTGTTAAATTTAAATAATTTAAAAATTCAGTTCTTCAGTTATAAACAAGCTAATGGCTACTATATTGGACGGTGTAGAAATGAAATGTTTTTAATATCACAGAAAGATTTTTTTCTGGCATTGGGGGTTGAACTCAAGGCCTTGGGCCAGAAAGTTTTTTTTTGACAATACAAGAATTTCTCCACCAGTAAAGCACTCCATGTAGGTCTCCACTAAAAACTGTGTGTGCACAGATTTCCAGGTTCTCTAGTGAGCTATGACTCACACTAGGGTGTCACTGTTTCATAATCACTGGCTTTTCTGATTTTCAAGTTCCCCCATTTCAGACTCTCCAGTCTTCAGTTATATCTACAATTGTATATGGTCTTCTTCCTACCATAAATCTTTGTTATGCGTGTGTGGGCATGACCTTGTGTATGTGCATGTGGGCACATGTCTGCTTGTAGAAGCCAGAGGATAGCCTGGGGTTTCATCCTTGGGAACACCGTCCACCTCCTTTGAGTCAGAGTCTCTCATTAGCCAGGAGCTCACCAATTAGGCTAGACTGGTTGGCCAGTGAGTCCCAGGGATCTGCTTTGTACTTTCTCCCCAGTACGGTATACATGTGTGTGCCACCATGCTAGGCTTCTTTTAAATGTGGGTTCAGGCAAGCACATTACTGACTGAATTATCTCCTTAGCCTCCTACCATACATCTTTTATTTTATATATATTTTATTTTATGCATGTGGCTCTACTTCACCAACTGAAACATGACTGATACACACAGCATGTAGGTATGCTGCTATTTGCATAAAATATGAATTTACTCATATGAATAAAAAGGGAGCCAGAGAACAGGGACAAGATGATATAAGATTCTTTAACTTTGTGAGCTGAACCTTATGAACATGTTATCTATTCTAAATTGTAAGGTGTGAATGAAACCCCCAACAATTTCAGACTCAGGAAGAAACCTGGAGCCAGAGCTTATCTAAGCCTTGCAGATAAGACTCCAGATCCCAAATTCACAAAGGACACTGGGCTTCCTTGGCAGATAAGATTCAGGACTCAAGGAATTCACGAACAGCTCTGAAAAAGGACTACTTCCTGGCCAGAAGCTGGCCTTAAACATCAATCAGATGTTATGGCAACCTCCCTCCCCTAAAAGCCAGGAGGGGGCTAAAGGTTTTTAAGGCTTTGAGGACTTGGACAACGTGCTGGTGCTGCGAGGGGGCTTTGAGACTCAGACTTGGGCTGAGCTTGCTTCCCCGGGGAGCTTGCCCCGGAGAGAGTTCCTCCATCCTGATCTGGAGCCTGGCATGCCAGTCCGTTCCCCGGAGCCCCAGCCCCAAGATGGGGATGAGGGAGCTAGCGTTTCTCCACCCGTGGGTGTGGAGGAGCTAGTCCCATCTGGTCTTCTCTCAATAAAGCCGGTTCCTGTTAGCTGCCAGCGGAGTCTGGTCCCTTCTGTCTGCTGCGTCTCTCGAACCCTGAACCTTACATAAATAACAACAAAATATACAACGAAACAGCAATCAAATAGCAATGAAAAAAAACAGAAAATGCCATGTAACAGATTTCACACACATGCCACTGTAGACCTGGCTGACTATGCAGTTATCGAAACTACTGACTATGCACCAGTAAAGCCCTGGCGGACCCAAGAATGGATGCTTTACTTTGCCAGGTTCTCCTGACGAGAAGAATATAGCTCCAAAGTACTGTGATGATAGAGAAGACAATAATCCCGAACTCGAGCCAGAAGAATCATTGAGGACAGTGTTATCGGCAGAGGGGAAACCCACTAATGGCTTGTCCACATAAAAAAGCAGGGGCATGTTTGTCAATGTCGGTGTCTCAGTACACACCATCAATCCCCGAATAATTAAAGGCAGGGAGGCATGTTGATATAATGAAATTCTTTTCACCCACAAACATAATTTGGGAAGGACTTTGGCTATCTGGGTCTCTAATGAGGCAACTGTCACTGGCGTCTGCTCTGTCCATTTGACCTTTCCTCAACATCATTACCATTAAGAGAAAAGCAAGGTCTCCAACTTCCTGTGGATGGCTAAATGGGGAACTGGGTTTTAGTGGCACCAATCAAAATGACTCTTGGCACAAAAAGTTGCATCTTCCAGTGCACAGGGTACATTCTTTTCCTTTTCAAGAACAAGAAAAAGGTAATTGATTATTATTTCAACATGGACTGGAATAAGAATCTTTCGGTACTTTCTATATTCTGCCTTTGGTTCTAGATTTCAATTATGAACAGCTACAACTATTAAAAATATGCAATGGAGCTGGCAAACTGGCCTTCCCCTTGTTCCAACTTGGGATACATATCCCCTTGTTGCACCATTGGGCTAGGTGCCTGGCTGCCAACACTTAAGGATCCATTGCCACCTGCCGCCTGCATCCTGCTATCCCACGTAACAAGGCATGTGGCCATATCGGACTCACTGAATGAGTCCTCTGTCCTCAGAGCCCGGTCTGTGTGAAATCAGTTTGAAAAGCATTCAGAGTATTTTCAGTTCCCAAGTTTCAAAAAACAGGGAAAAGGACAAATAAGAGAGAAAAGTGAAAATAAACAAGAGATTAATGGAAAAGATTGTGTCAAAATTTTGAAATTGTCCTGGAAAAGTTTTCCCTTATGACCATTTATTTTAGCTCTTGTCAGATAAAGCAGGTTTGTTCCATCTGAATAAATATATATATTTGCTTACTCACTGGCATGGGCCACATTCCTCTTAAATTAAGACATTCAGACTTTTAATTTGGAAAAGACTGATGGAATCTTGGATGTCGGCCACACTTTCCTAAATGAGGGACAGGAAGAAAATACAGGACACATGCTATTCAAACCTATTTTGCATTTATATAGAGAGATTTACTTTACAGTACAGGGAAATCAGAATGGCTGATATCAAGCAAAGAAACAACAAGGAAGTAAGGGTGGAGGGTCAGGAGGAAGACCTCAGTACTGTGGGCAGGAAGGTAATTAGTGCAACCATTATGCAAATCAGTATGGCAGGGTTTCAAGAAATTAAAACAAGAGAGGCTAGGGAAGATCTTCCGTAGTTAAGTGCTCACCTCTACCTGAGTTTTATCCCCCCAGAACCAATGTAAAAAAGTTGGGTGTGGTGGCACACACTTGTGATCCTAGGACTGGGGAGAGGGAGATGGGTAAATCTCTGGGGCTTGCTGGCCAGCCAGCTTAGCCTAATCAACAAGTTCCAGGCTGGTAAGACTGGCATGTTCCCACATTCCCAATCACACACATATGCACACTAATAACCAATCAATAAAAAAAAAATTAAGGGCCTGGGGTGACGGCTAAGTCAGTAAAGTGTTTGGTACGCAGCATGAGAACCAGAGTTTGGATCCCCAGTGCCCACATAAAAAGCTGTGTGGTGTGGCAGTGTGTGCTGTAATTCCAGGGCTGGGGGAAGGGAGGCGGGTCCCTGGGTTTATTCAGTAGTCAGTCTAGCTGATTCAGTGAGCTCAAGGTTTAGAGACCCTGACTCAAAAAATAAAGTGGAGAGTGATGGAAGAAAACGCCCGATGTTGACCTCTGGCCTCCACAGACATGCGCACAGGCAGTTGTATCTGCACACATGCATGAACATGTACACACAATATGCCATTCACACGAAGTTTCTTAAAATCACCTATGAAGGAAGAGGCAGGAGGACTGAGAATTTAAGGCCAGCCTGGGCTACACAGTAAGGCTGACTCAAAAGACAAAACCCAAAAAATTCCTTAAGAATACTGCTGAGTTTATCAAACCCCACCCTTCAGTTTGCAATTACCTCCATTAATTTCAGACTTCTGGCCCTTGAAAGCTTCATACCCCAATCTCTGTAGAGAAGTTGGGTAGATTTACTGCAGTTCTGAGATACAGAAAAAATCAGAGCTGTTCAGCCATCAAATCACCAGGGAATCAAATATAATCCCTCCCTCCTATCATCAGTTTCTGCTTTAATTTTCCTTACTCAGCTTGGGAATAGCCTTATTTAAAAAAACAAAACAAAAACATTATTTTTGTTTGAGAAGTCATTGGTATTAGTCAGAGTTTCAAATTAAAAGCTTTAGTCATATCTTTACTTCCCCAAGTGTTACACTCATGCATTATGGTGGTACGAATGAGAAATATCCCCCACAAGCTCCAAGTGTTTGAATACTTGGCTCCAGTTGGTAGTGCTGTTTGCCAAGGCTTAGGAGGTGCAGCCTTGCTGGAGGAAGGGTGTCTCTGGGAGCTTTGAGAGTTCTTAGCCTTGTCCCACTTGCAGGTCGGCTCTCTGCTTCCTGTGTGTGCTTGAAGTTGTGAGTGCTTAGCCTCCTGCTCTGGCAGCCGTGCTTCCCCAGCTATGATGGGCTCTTATCCCTCTGGAACCATAAGCCAAATAAACTCTTCCTTCTGTAAGTTGCCTTGGTCATGATGTTTTATCACAGCAACAGAAAAGTAATAATATTCATTCATTCATTCATTTGTTGTTAAACTTTATCAGTCAACTTTGAAAATGTTACCAATGTAACAGAAAATTTAAATATAGTGGACTCTCTGGACATCCACAAACAACAACAGCAAAGCCAGAGTAAAACAGAGCCTGCACTTCTGTTATTTTAAAGGAGAATTTCTACCCTGAGAATCAGAGAATAAAGAATTAGCATAGCAGATATATCACTAGCTGTCTCTGGTCTGCATGATCAATTATTTCAATAAAGTATGATTTCTTCATGTCTACTATTTAAAGGACAGAGTCTATAATTTCCTCCTAGATAGCTCCCTCTTAACCAGCCTGAACAAAGAATCTGGCCACTAAGAATCACAAGGCTTCCCATTTGAGTTATTTAATTCCTTCAGTACAGAATGGTCTTGGGTCAATGGCGTTAAGTCTTGGTGCCTTCACTGAGCATTTACAAAGAGAATGAGCTGAACTCCGAGGTCAGTTTCAAGTGAAAACCTTTGGTTTGTGGCATGATGTATGGAAGCCCACCTCTTCCCTGAGTAGGATGTGCTTCCCTCATTCTGGCCTTTGGAGGCAGAGGAGGAAGGAATAGGCTCATTTAAGATGCTATGATGAGCTGATGCTGATGGTTTTGCCATGA
The DNA here is from genome assembly GCA_035773235.1 of Eospalax fontanierii. NCBI lineage: Eukaryota > Metazoa > Chordata > Mammalia > Rodentia > Spalacidae > Eospalax > Eospalax fontanierii. The sequence goes on along the minus strand of CM069540.1, from coordinate 14,907,064 downwards.
GAAAATGGAGGAGAAGGAGGAAGGGGAAGGCACCTGAGGCAGAGGAGAAGCACAGCAAGAGAGACGGCAAAGCTAGCGCTCAGAAGAAGCAAAGGAACAGAGTGGAGAAAAGGCAGGTGCCACGTCAGAGGGCAAGGAAGATCTGACAAGTGGATGTGGACCAAACTATGAAGTGTTAGAACTTAGGCTTTTCCTCTGAACTGCTTCTATGTTAGATCCAATTCTTGAAAAAAAAATTCATTATTACTTTTCTTTCATGTGTATTGCTCACATGTAGGTAGGTGCACCTGTGTCATGCAATGCCTGTGTTGGTCAGGTAAGGATGTTGGATCTCCTGGAACTGGAGTTACATACATATAAGTACGTATATGTATGTCATAAATTCATAAGGACGACAGAAAGCCCTAAGGACTTATTCTTTTTTTGAGGTCCATGATGCTGAGAAGGCGCTGTGTATTAGCTGGAACCGAGACCACTACTCACTCTGCGGTTTTACGTATCCCATGCTAGTGATGTGCAGCACAATACCCTCTTTCTTTAGTGGGCAGAGATCTCGAACTGCTGCTCCCAGTCAACCACAGATCATGAGGCGAAGCACTCGATAATCGACAGGATGTTGTTTGAACTGCCAGTGCTTTTGGGTACTGGGTTTTGTTTTTGCACTCTATTATGTCGAGAAAATACTCTTCAGTGCTATACTAGAGATTATCAACATTTTATCATAAAGTGGGTTTTGCGTTAGATAATATTTTTTCAGTCACATTGGATGTGCTTATATGATCTAATACATTTAAGGTAAACTATGTTAAGCCGTGATCTTTGATGTTAGGTATATTAAATGCATTTGTATTTATAATATTTTCAACTCCACTGAGCTTATTACTCCCACTGCAAGCCAAGGAACATCTGTATACTAACTGACTTGTAGGCTGCTTAACTTCAAGAAACAGAATGATTAATACTAATACAATGCTAAAAAGACAGAGAAGACCTTTCTTGAAAAAAAAGAAGATTGCCTAATATTATTTTAATGTTATAAGAATAAGAAGACACCCCCATTGTGGATGGTATCCCTTTAGAATTGTAAATTGAAAGAAATCTTTTCCTTCAAACAAAAATAAAGGAGCCAGAGAGATGGCTCAGTGGTTAGGAGCATTTAGTGTTCTTCCATACCAGATTCAGTTCCCAGCACTCACATGGCAGCTAACAGCCATCCATAACTACAGTTCTAGGGGATCTGACCTCCTCTTCTGGCCTCTGCTGAGCACTGCACCTACACGGCACACTTATATACATGCAGGCAAACACTCATACATACATAAAAATAATAAAATATTTAAAAACAAAACAAAAACAGGGCCAGCGAGATGGCTTAGTGGGTAGACATGTCTGCTGCCAACCAAGCTTCTCTGTTTGATCTATAGGACCCACACGGTGGAAGGAGAGAACCACTCCTGTAAGGTGTCTTCCTCTGACCTGTACAAGTGCAACGTGGCATGCCTGTCCCCCATGCATATGTGCGCACACACACAGATACACAGAAATATATAAATGTAGTTTAAAAATCAGAGATCGGAGACTAACATAGTATTTAGCTTAAACAAAGGGAAGAAACTTCAGTTACAGACATTCATTTATGTGAAGTGGAGTGATACCATCAGGCTAGTAAAGCATTCCAGTGTCTAGGTAGAAGTTTGGTGTTAACATACCAGCCAGATGCCAGGGGCTCCAGGCGAGCTCTTCAGCTGAGATGGAGCCTGACCATATGCAAAACGTAATGTCTGAATACTGTCCTCTTCTTAGGGTTACCCACGCAAAAAACTAAATCTTTTTTTCCGAAATACCTTTCCATACTTTTAAAAAACCTGATCAAGGCTATTCTTACCTCTCTTTGGTGGCCGTACATGATACGTTAAGTCATTAATGACCAGCTTAAAGTCATCAAGGAGGAGGAGATCTATCCCCGTAGAAGCAGCAACTCGAACGCCATCTGTGAACATTTTAAATAAAACTTGTCACAGGCCCATACTTATTTAAGAATTGTCAGGAAAAAAAAAAAAACTAACTTTCAAAATAATTTTTAAATGATCTCTTCTACATTTCTGTTAACTTTGGCCTCATCCTCAATTCTATGCCAAACAGAGTTCAGGTGCCTGATGCTCTCTATGTTTAGGCGAATGTGAAGCGTTAACAGCATTCTTTCCCTGTAGCTGTGCAAACAAGCAGAACACTGGCTGGTCACGTGTCTATAGGCCTTTACTCAGTGCTTTCTACCAGTCTAGTCACTGATAAGCTGCTGATTAATTCAGTGGAGAAGGACGTTACGGTGAGCAGAATACAACAAACCACTCTGCTGAGCGTGTTACTAGATGAGTTTGGAATATTTAAAGCACCGAAGTTTATACTCAAAAAGAGAGAAATGTGGAGCTGTTACAGGTGGTGAATCCAAGTGAAGAGAAGGTGGTCAATGGCCACGCTGTACCGGGCTCTCAAGTCCTTGAGGTCTGAAAATTTTCTAAGTCACAGTGTGAAAAAGTAATGTACTTAAACAGATGTCAGTGACATCAAATAGGAGTGTCTAGTGCCTTATTTTACATTCTTCTCAATCATAGACTCTATTTTGGTAAATGTTTATGTAAAAAATATGAGATTTTTAAAGAGGCTCTAATATTTTATGGCTCTAGAAATGAGGACTCAACTCCTGGAAGAATGTATTCTGCACCATGGATAATGATAAAAGGTCTCAGTAACATAAAATGTGATTGCCTGCTCATCCCTGCCCACAGCATCATAAGTAAGTGGTTTTTGAATGAGACTCCCTGTGAGTGCGCACCTGCTAAAACCAAACGATCCCATTCTGAGAGCCACCAGGAGGGAAGCGCTTCTCTCGTGGACTCCCTAAGCAAGACTCCCATGTTTTCTAAAGTTAACAGCATGATACTCTTTTGCAGTGATGTGTGTGTGTGTGTGTGTGTGTGTGTGTGTGTGTGTGTATAAATTAATAATGAAGGTGACTTGGAGTTGGAGAGATGACTCGGTGGGTAAGAGCATTGGCTGCTGTTGCAGAGGACCTGGGTTTGGTTCCCAGCACCCTCATGATGGCTAACAACTGTCTGTGTTAACTCCAGTTCCAGGGAATCTGATGCCCTCTTCTGACACACTGCATGACATAGGTACACTTTCACACATGCAGGTAATACACTCATACACATTAAAAGATGAAAACAAAAATGAAGGTGACTCTACCTGGCGAATAGATTGCAACTCGGTCAATTCCCCGATCCTCTTCTTGCAGTTGTCGTAAAAACACACCGACAGAGTCAGAGATAGGTTTGAGTGTGAACTGGCAGCGTTCACGCCTGGACGGGAGCCTCACAGATATCACAGGTAATCCATTTTGATAAACCACTGTCACATCTGGGCAAAAAAGATCCACAAACATATGTGAATTTGATTTTATTTTCAATCAAAACCACATGATTACTATTCCTATCATTAGTTATTAGTGTGACTCAAATGTTTTCAAAGAAGGTGTAAGAACATACCTCTTTAGCTTTAGTTGAAGGTTATTCTGGAAACTGACTTGTGGAAGATCAAACAGATCAAGGGACTTTATTTTTTAGACATTAAAAAAAATATGAGGAATTGTCTTCTGAAGGAGCCAAGGAGATGCTTTCCCAGGAACAGAAGAGTTCTTGACAGAGGTGAGTCAAGTCCGTTTTATTTGGCGAGTTTTTATTAAATAGCCAAAGGCTGTAGAGATGACTGCTACCATCTACAGGAGGTGGTTCTTGGGATCCAAAGCTTTCAAAAACTCCCAGGGCATGATATGTTCCCAAAGCACACCAATAACTGAGGATCTCACTCGAGGATGGTCAACCTAGAGTGTCATATGTCCAAGCACTCTATACACATCATGGACATGCTTTGGCAGACCCAAACCAGTCTCTTCCTGTGAACATCTCCTGTGCTTAGCTAAAGCCAAGGATCAACAACAGAATTTTACAACAAAGACCAGAGGGAAGCTCCCAAGTGAGGGATTTTTCTACACAATGAGGGTAGAATTCCTTATTTCCTTATCTTCTTCAGAAGTTTCCATGCACAGAGCCCTGTTCTGTCAGGAAACTTTCAGAATAATTCTCAAATGTATCTTTTAAAGAAAGTTTCCAGCTCAAACCCTCATATTGGTAGCTAAACATTTAAAGATGATGCCTGTATAAGGGGAAAAAATAAGACTTTGGAGTAATTTGGGGATTCTACTTGGTTCAGTATCTTTGGGAATTATTTTTTTTTCAGCCTCACATTGTCTCACACATAGAATGGGTTCCTAATTCACAGACACGGCGTAAGGAAGAAACAAAAACAAAAAAAAACCCCACTGAAAGCCAGGCGTGGTGACGCAAGCCTTTAGTTCAACAGCACTCAGGAGGCAAAGGCAGGCAGATCTCTGTGGGATCAAAGCCAGCCTGATCTACATAGTAAGTTCTAGGCCAGCTGTGGCTACAGGGAGACCCTGCCTCAAAAAGACCCCCCTCCCCAAACAACACAATGCCCCCCAAACAAACCCAAACTATTCAGCACACTGACTGATTATTAAGTGACACTCAACTTTTTTTAAGCACCCAAACGCACATTCTATTATTTGAGTATTCATCGTCCTCAAAACTTGCTTAGAGGAAATTGTGAAATTAGCTGTTCTAGAGAGTCCAAAAGCATCTTATCTTCCATAGCTGCTGCCATGTATATCTAGGTCCTAGTCTCCTCTCATAATAAACCCCAACAGTCGATATTTTCAGTGGACATCTGATGACTTTTGAGATGACTCTGGATGAAGACATGCTCATGGTTCCTTTGGGCTCCCTCAGCCCCATCCCAGATAATTGCTAGGTAACTATGGGCTTTACTTTCATAACCACAGATCATACTACATGCAATGTATTACATTACATGACTGGAACGATATGATATATACGTGGCTTTTTGCATATGAAGTGGTAGTTCATTCATTTGTATTGCTGAGTAGTGTTTTTTTAAAAAAGAATTTTAGGTTAACACAGAAAGCAATAGGTCTCACCACGGCATTTTCATTCTGCTGGGTAGGATTTTGATGACAGATCCATTATCTACTGACTGCTAAAAGAAACTTGGCTTGTTTCTAGTGGTTAGCCATTATCAACAACGCTTTTATGATTATTTGCTTAAAAGCTGTGTGGCAGATTCAACAAACTGAAAAACAGTATTTGGGAAATCTTTGTGCCGGTGTGGAACATCAACAGACCTTCCTTGTCACTGTACTCTAAATAATGTAACACAACAATTGTTTGCAAAGGACACATAGCACATTAGGTTATTACACATAATCATTTTCCTTCTGTTCACAGGACTTCCTTAAACATTTATTGTTGAATTAATGTACTGGCAACGAATTCTTTCCACTTCTTTATGTCTGAAGAAGTCATTTCACCTTGATTTTTATAAGGTATAAGAAATTGGGCATATCTGTGGCTCTAGTCCTCTGTATGTAATACGTCTCACATTCCTTTATGTGCTTGTCACATTTTCTGTTGAACATGATTTTCAATGATTTATGATAGGCCTTGCTTTTCTTTATGATATTCTGCTTGGAAATTGCTAAATTTATTATTAAGTACATTCATAGTATTCATGAAGTCTGGAAAAAAATTGGCCATTAGTTTTTTTTCTGTCTTCCATCTCTCCTCTTTAAAATTTTATGTGTATGAGTATATTGCCTACATGCATGTAAGTGCACCCATGTAATGCAATGCCCACAGAGGCCAGAAGAGGGCATTGGATTCCCCCAGAATTGGAGTTTACAGGAGGTTGTTAGCTGTGGGTGCTGGGGCTGCAAGAATAGCCAGTGCTCTTAACTGCTGAGCCATTTCTTAGGCCCCCATTTTGAATAATTTTAAATCCTACATATGTCAGTGTCACAGATCTTTTCTTCCATCGTGCCTTACTGTCCGGTAATTCCTTCTATCTGGGTTTGTAATTTCAGACATAAACATCTCTGGACATTCGATTCACTGTGTATCGTTCCACTCTTCATACCCTTTTCCTGCTTAACTGTAAGGATCATAGTTATAATGACTCCTCTGTCACCTCAAGGTCTTTGTAGGCTGAATTGGGGGGATCTTTTCCTGATTCTTCCTGTCTAGTTGATTTTAGTTGTTGGTTATATATTCTGAATTTTGCATTGCTGAGTACTGTATTTTGATTGTAGTAAAATCACTTGTATATTAATTGTATCCTTTCAAGATTTTTAAAATCTCTTAAGATAGAAGTGGAGAACTAGGTCCAGTTCTTCTGGGAGTCTCTATTGCATGCCAGCGCATTTAGGTGATGCTGCTTTATTCTGGCCAGAGGAAAATAAAACCATGTCTAGCCTTATATCAACACTGAGATTTATTCATTTTATAGCTTCTGTTAAAACTAATTTCCTAGAAGTGTTTCTAGTCTGCTCTCTGCGTTAGAATTTAGCCAAGCCTCACGGGATGCCTAAGCAGATTTCAAAAACTCTTTCACAGCTTCTTCCTCCTGGGACCACAGTCTCAGGATCCCAGCTGTCTCGCTGGTCAGCTACTCTGCTCTGTTCTTCATTTCAGTTAAATGGCTTGGCTCGCTTTCCTTTCCTCGTGCTATAGTTTAGCCACCGACTCCAGCTGTAAGGCTGAGCACATGCCAGGAACATCTCACTTGGTTTTCCTTTCTCTGGGGTTACAGGATTGTGCTACCTGCTAAACTTCTGAAAACTGTTGTTACAGATGTTTTGTGTTCTAGTTGTATATAGCAGGGCAGAAATTCCCCTAAGAGTTAATACTTCATGGACACAGAGATATGATTTGAATCCTTACGTAGAAAGTCAGAGAGAGAGAGAGAAAAAAAAACTACTATCCTTTTGTTTTCAAATGGCAGAGTCTCTGCGCTCCAAGGAACAGGCCAGAATAATACCAACCTAACGCACAGCATGCGCTACCAATTTGTAACATCTAAACACAGCTAAAACACTGTCGTTTTCCTTTTCTTCCCTGAAAGAACCTTGATCCAGGGTTCAGAGCATCTGATATGTGAACTTTCCCTCTATTATGTGGATGGCAAAGATGATGGAATCATAAAATTAGATGATTAACTTGTTCACTTGGCATTTTTACTGCATTTATCTTCTTTCTGGATATGCAAAAGACCAACTACCCATAGATCTCCAAAGGAAGACAGAATTGAATTTAAATAAAAGATAAGAATCTTTGAGTATTATATAGCTACTAACACTTGGAAGATTTCATTAAAAATGTCTGTTTCACAGGCAAGTGCCTAGAGATTACTATTTTAAAATAACTGAGACAAAGTCAACAGAGAGAAAATGAAGGTTTTTTTGTACCCAATTTAACTTCTTTTCAAGATGATGAAGCCTTTCAAGGGTGTGAAACGGGAAGGCTTTGAACAACTCTGCCTGGAATAACACATTTTGGAGCCGACTAACCTCTATTATAATACAGCTTTTGAAACAGACCCTAGGTCTCACTGTTCACGTTAGATTTCTTGGTAGAACAATTACCAAAGTTCACCAAGTTTAACAATACATAAAATAAAAAGGCTGGCTGATGAGAACAGTCACAATGGGCATTCACAATAAGAGCCATGTCACTTGCTAATCTTGAGAATTAAATATTCTCTTAAAATATCAATTCCATAGAGTAGTTTTGGCTTTAATTTCCATAATAAAAAATAAGAAATGATCTAAGCATGTTCACTAAGTGTTACTTCAAAGAAGCTTAGAAATTACAGGGCTGCCACCATAAATGCTTAAGAGCCAGAATGTGGCAACAACTTTAAGTATGAAAACAAAATGCACAGAATTGTGTAGACTGAGAGCAGTGCAGAAGGCATAAGCATCTGAGACGGAGACTTCGAACCCAGTGACACCCAGTGAGGAGACAGGGTTGGGGAGGGATGGGGGATTAGGACAGGGAGGGGGAGAGACAGGGAGGGAAGGTCAGCTGTAAAATATAAATGCTTGTTGTTTGATCAAATGTTTAAAACCTAAATGCTTATAAAACACACACACACACACACACACACACACACACAGAAAGAGAGAGAAAGAGAGAGAGAGGAGAGCTATGGTGATAGTGATCCCAGCACTTGGGAGGTAAAGGCAGAAGGATTAGCAATTCTAGGCCAGTTTGGGTTAGAGGAGACTGTCTCAACAAATAAACAAAACCAACAAATACAAAGATGGCTTTGTTGATGTTCAAAAGAATGCATAATATTTCTACTATAAATATCACTTTGTGAACAGGACTATGTATCTTGAGGACTTATCATGAAAGGGAACTGGTAAGACCAGGAAGTACCTGTGAGGCCTCATATGCAAAGCTATCCGAAACTGAACTTTGTATAACGGGTGAGTTCAGTTGCTTTTGATCGATCCACACTCCTCCCTACTTTGGTAACACTCTGAATCACAAATGTGAGACCGAATTACATGATTTTAGTATTAGAGGGGTGGCAGTGGTTTGAATGAGACTGGCCCCACGGACTCTGGGTATCTGGACACTTGGTCCCAAGTTTATGGAAAATTTGTGGAGGGTCATGGACCCTTTAAGGAAGTGCAGCCATGCTAGAGGAAGCATGTCACTGGGGCCGGGTTTTGAGAGTTCAAAGCCAAGCCCACTTCTAGTCTGCCTCTCTCTTTGCTTCCTGTGCTTGGATGAAGATGTGAGAGTTAGCGAACTGATGTGGGGCCACTTCTGATGTTGCTGCCTCCCTGCTATGATGGACTCTTATCTTCTAGAACTGTAAGCCAAATAAACTCTTCTTTCTTTAAGTTGTCATGGCCATGGTGTTTTATCGCAGCAACAGAAAAGTAACCAATACAGAAACTGGTACCAGAGAGTAGGCTGTTGCTACGAAGAACCTGACCATATGGGTTTTACAGAAATGTGAGAGACTTTGGAATATTATAGACTAGAGAAGCAGTTAAATGATTTAGGTAGAGCTTAACAGGCTGTTCTAGCAGGAGCCTAGAAGAAAGCAGTGCTGAGTGTGAGGTGCTCCAGAGGGAAATAAGGACGTGAAAGCAACTGGGATATTTTGGCAAAGCATCTGGCTGCCATCTGCCGCAGTGTAAGAGCTTGCCTCGGGCTAAGCTGAAAAGTAATGGAGGATTGGCGGAGGAAATTTCAAGACAGCCTAACACTGAACTGGTGTGGTGGTTATTAATGGTGAATATTTTGGAGATCTACAATGAAAAAGAGCAAGTAGGACAGAAGGAAATGAAGAATGTACAGTTTAGAGAGAAAAAGGGCACTAGGAAGCTTGGTAATGCTGGAGCCAAGGAATGTGCTAAAGGAGAGGCTCTCTTTGATGAGGAGACTATAGTCATTATGGAGAGGCCACCAGAGTCACACTCAAATATGGAAGGAGGACCCTCAGGACAAGACTCCATCCAGTTAAGCCTCCTAACAGGAAAAGGCCTAAGGTGTTTTCTGCTAGAATATCACAAGTATAGAATCTGCTTCTAATGTGAACAGAGCAGGAAGAGTTCTACCCAAAGCTGGTAGCTAAACGTGGCAGTGTGTTGGCTTTAGAGGCATGAAAGAGACAAGAGTGAAGGGTCACTGGTTTCACGGAGCCAGTGAAGCCAGGCAGCATGCAGGAGAGGAGTCCCTGAGTAAAGAAGGCCCTTGCAGGCTAAGAGGCCAGGAAAAGCCAGCATGTGAAGCTGTGAAGGTGAAGCCTGGTTGGCAGTGGGGACTGAAAGTTGCTGGAGATGCCAGAGCCCCAGACATCTGCCAAAGACAGCTGCACACAGGGAGTTCAGCAGCAGCAGGCCAGGAGAGAGTGTATGTTGGATGTAGCAAAGCTGGAGGCGCTGAGCCCTCTAAACTGTTTGGAAATAAAGTCCCAGACATCAGACGTTGCGCTGCAGGGTCTGGTGTGTGCCCTGCTGGATTTTTGTCTTGTTTTGGTTGAGTATTTCCTCACTATGACGGACTCCTTACTTTTGGAATGGAATGTCTGTTCTACTCTATTGTATGTTGGAAGAACGCAATTTGCTTGATGATATTACAGAAGGATGAAGTTAAAAGACTGCTTAGAGTCTCAGAAGAGACTTTGGATATTGGACTTTTAAATAACGTGAAGACTGATAAAGACTACACGGACTTCCAAGGCTGGACTAAATGCATTTTGCATTATGATATAGTCATGAGCCCATGGGGGCCAGGGCGTGAAATGTGGTGGTCTGAGTAAGAATGTCCTCCATAGGCTCCAACATAGGTGCTGTCTGCGGAGGGTCATGGAACCTTTAGAGCTGCAGCCATGCTGGAGGAAGCATGTCTGAGAATCCAAAGTCAAGCCCACTTCCAGTTTTCTCTCTCTGTTTCCTGTGGCTGCATGAAGATGTGAGTGGTTAGCTAACTTCTCTGGCCACCTCTGCTGTCTCCATCCTACGATGGACCCTTAACTCTGGAACCATAAGCCAAATAAACTCTTTCTTCTATAAGTGGCCTTGGTCTTGGTGTTTTATTACAGCAACAGCAAAGTAACTAATACAGGGGCACAGAAACCATGTACTCTTTTGCAATCTTTTTCTTTTATAGCTAAGAAAAATAAAGTTCAACAAGGTCAAATAATACTTCTAAAGTAGCACAGTTCAATCTAATGCAATTTGGATCTCATCATTTGACCAATCATTTCATTTCTTTTTGAGACAAAAATCTCACTAAGCAGCTTGGGCTGGCCTTGAATTTTGCAAGTCTTCCTGCCTCAGCCTTCTAAGTGCTGGGTTTACAAACATGTGCCAATATGTCTGGTTCGATATCAGTATTAGGCTGCCCAAACTAGGAAATTTTAGCCCTTGATTTGTTTACTTTAGCAGCATTTGGTGAAATGGTTTTCCTCTGGTTCCTATGACACTGTACTTTTCTGGCTTTTCTATCTTTTTATCACATCCTTCCAAACTCAATTACCATGTAGATGCTGACTGTTCCAATGCTTCCATCAAGTGCCTGGGACAAGTGGGCTTCCCACATGCAAGCTTCAAATTCAGATATCCCTGCACTGAAATAATTTCCCTCTAACTGGATACTGCTTCAGTAAAGTCCACCAATCTACTCAGCTTCTTCCTGAGCAGGAAAATTACCTAAATCTCTGCATATTCTTAACATTGGAACCTGAGACTCTTCATACAAATCACTCATTTTATCTTTTCATTCTATGCTTTAAAACATCTCTAATCCATTCAATTTCTCTCTATAACCTTCTTGCTAGTGTTTCTTCTGTGAACAACACTGTAATTAGAATCAATTAGCCTTGCTAAGGTTTAGTTACCCACACTGAAGCCATCTTTCTTCAAAGGAAATCACTACGCTGAAGTTGTTGTTTATTATTCCCACCTACCATATGCACATAGGCAGACACATATGTACACAGTTAATGCAGAATATGTAGTATTATACACACAGAGAGATATACACATACATGTACACACAGAGCATTATAGCCAGCCTCCAACAAATTTCACTATGTTGGGTTTCTTGTCTTTGGTATTCACACACCTGTATAGTCCCATCCACATCAAGTCAGGACTGGTCTGTACAACCAGTAGAATGCAGAAGTGAAGGTGTGTACCTTCGAAGGGTAGGTCGTAAACAACTTCAGCTTCTGTCTTACTCTCTTGGATTCCTTGCTCTGGGGAAAGCCAGTCATCATGAGGACAGGCCTGCATCCCTATGGAGAAGCCTTCATGGAAAAAGGTGGCCCCTCACCGGAGCTACCCTGTCACCCATATTAGTGAGTGTATTAGTTACTTTTCTGTTGTTGTGATAGAAACACTGACCAAGGGAACTTATAATGGGAAGAGTTTATTTAGCTTAAGGTTCCAAAGGAGTAGGAGTCCGTCATGGCGGGGAGACATGGCGGCAGAGGTGGCTGGAGTAGATGCAGAAGGTAAGCGCTCACATCTTCACGCAGGCACAGGAAGCAGAGAGTGACCAGAGATCCGGTAAGGCTTAAGAGCTCTCTAAGGCCACCCCCAGTGATGTGCTTCCTCCAGCATGGCCACACCTTCTAAGACCTCCCAAAACAGAGCCACCAACTGGGGACAAAATGTCCAAACACTTAGAGCCTATGGGAGACATTCTCATTCAAACCCTCACAGTGAGCAAGCTAAGAAATGGATCCTCTGATCCTATTCAACTCTTGAGATGACTGTGGCCTTAGATGAAATCGGGTTTCAATGTTACTAGTCTCCAACCTGCTCAACTAAACTGTTTTGAATCTTGAATCCATAGGAACATGAGACTAAAGAATCACTAATGCTTCAAGTCCCTATGCAGTAATTTGCCACAGAATTAAATACAGATAGTATGGCACTGTGTGTATTTAGACTCTATATAAATAAATGATCATAATCTTCTACAACTTGCTTTTTATTGTATGCTCACCACTCTTGTGATTCATCCAGGTTGAGGATTATTTCTGTATTATTCACTTAAGATACATAAAACAAAATTTTCTGATATATCATTGTCTACTATAACCCCATCTTTCCTAAGACAAACAAAAAGAGCTGAAAGGTAACAGCACTGTTCAGCATTTTTCATTTCTGACAGAACTTTTCTTTTGAGCTGTGTTTTATATCCTACTAAGCCGCCTGGAATTTACATCTGTAATGTACTAAGTTGATTGTAATAGCACTATTTATTGAATAGTCTGCACTTTCTCCTCTGATTTATAAGACGAATTCTATCACATGCCAAATTTCTACATGCACAAGGTTTTTCTAATGGATGCAGTAATCTTTTCTATACCAACAGTTCACTGTTCTGATTACAGCAGTTAAGCACTGTGTCTCAGTGCCTGCACTCAGCAGGCCATGTTCCTTTGTTTGTCTATTCCAGGTTTATCTCAGCTGTAGTTTTACTCTTTCACACGAATGCTGGGTAAGTTCATCATTGTCTATGGCACTTTTGACTAGTATTACGTTCAGGTTACAAGTGCACTGGAAGGATTTGCACAACTTTTGCAATATTGCCTTCATGTCCCGCCATGTGCCATGACCTCACATTTCCTCTTCTATGTCCTTCAATGCAGTTTGTTCTTCTCAATAATTCTTAGCTACTTTTATTGGTTTTATGCCTAGAAACAAATATTATAGTAGTTACTACTATATTCTTGAGGATAATTCTAAAATTCAATGTTTTGTCTAAATTATATGTTAATGAGCATAAAATTACCATTTTAGTAGAACAAATTAATATTTACTTTGGTAAAGATAAAAAGCTTCCCTATACACTATCCAAAAGCATCTTCTGAATGCCTACAATTAATATCTGTACATAAAATGTGCTTGTTTCAAAATAACTATAGAACAATTTACTAATGTAAAATATAAAATTTTTTTCTTTAAATTATTCATGATATATTGATATGTTAAAAACACTAAGTCTGTTTTATTCTTATTTGAAGAATAATCATATTGTAGATCATTTTGTGTTACTGGGACAAATACTTGAGATGAAGTTGTAAAGAAAGGAGGTTCATTTGGCTTAAGTCTGGAGGCAGGAAAAGTGAAACTACTGCATCTGCTGAGGATCTCACACAGCTCCAGAACATGGTGGATGACATCACATGTCAAGACCACATGCAAAAGTGGCAAGTGGGTACGTATGGAAGAGGTAAGGGGTAACCCAGCCTTGTCTCAACCCACCTGCAAGAATTACAAGAATTCTGTAAGAAAGAGCCAGCCTACTCCTATGAGATACCTAACCTAGTTCTTGTGATTTCACCCAGTCTTTTGAGAAAGCCACTAATTCATGAGGGTGAATCATCTCCCAAAGGTCTCACCACCTGATAGTATTACACCAAGAACAGAAGCTTCAACATGAGTTTCAGTGGGGACATGTCACATTGAAATCATAACATCTGTAAATAATTACATGGAAAATATCCTTCCAGGTCAGGCATGGTGGTGTATTCCTGTAATCCTAGCACTTGGGAAGTGGAGGCAGGAGGATTGCTAGCCCCAAAACAGCCTAGATTACCTGGCAAGTTGAAGGTCAGCCTGAGCTAAGAGTAATACCATGTCTCAAAAAAACCTAGGGTTTAGCTGGCAAGATGCCTCAGCAGGTAAGGGAACTTGCCAATTAACCTGAGTTAATCCCCCGAACCCATAAAGTAGAAGGAGAGAATTCCCTCCTATAGCCTGTCCTCTGACCTCCACATGTTTGCCATGGTTTAAGAGCTCCCTACCAAATAAATACATGTTGAAAGAAAAAAGCCTCAAACCTATAATAGTCCAGTGGTGGAGTACTTGCCTGGCATGCTCAAGGCCCTGAGTTTGATCCTCAGCACATGTGAACACACACACACACACACACACACACACATTGTTCCATAGTAATATTCTGAAGTACAATTATAGCTAGGCATGGTGGTATACACCTTTAGTCCAGTACTTGGGAGGCAGAAGCAGGCAGATCTCTGTGACTTCAAGGCCAGCCTGATCTACACGATGAGTTTCAAGTCAGCTGGGCCTACAGGGGGACCCTGTCTCAAAAAGACTAGATAGATAGATAAATAAAATAAAATACAACTATATTATAATCTGAATACCAATATTTGATAAATACAGTTGACTCTTTCTTACCAGCAATAAAAGTTGATTTTAATTATATCAACTATGTATTTCATTTCAGACCCAAACTGAATTATTATTTGGACAACTAAATCTCTTTAGAATTAAATAAAAAAGATTATCATGAAGGTATCATGAGGCTTAAGGGATAAAAATTTGAAAGCATCTTTTAACGTATGATGATGTTAAATAGTTGTATGACCTGTGTACTTTTACTAATTCTAGTTCTGTTAAAGTCAGTTTACAAAAATAATTCATCGTAAATGTCAAAAATGCTAAGTAAAAGGCAATCCTTTCTACTTGTACTCTACTGAGAATTAAATATTTCATTTTTGTTTTCTAAAAATGAAATCCTGTCTTATAACATATTATTCTAATTTTTTTCGTTTAAAATAGTGCTTTTGGTGATGCTGTTATGAAAGTAACCTTCATTAAAACTTTGATTTTTGGCTTATTTTAATTTGGGAGTAGTACAAAGCAAAGCACAATGCTCAAGAACAGACAGTGGAACAGTAGAAAAATTGTGGGTACCAGAATCTCAGATTTGGTAGTATTCAATTCTGCCAGAAGGAAACACCCTGGGTCTATGGTCATGGTACTGAATATAACTGATCGAGTTTCCTCACCTATAATTCAAGTATACAAATATCTTTCAGGGCTGCCTAGAAGATTCAAGGAGGAATATATGAACAGCATTTCTTGCTTTTCCCAGAATACGGGGTCTAAAATTATCTAACACATGAGAAAGAAAATTTCTGATCATCTCTTTGAATGTCAGGAGAACAAAAATGACTTGTTCCACTCAAGACAAAAAGGAGAAAAAAGTCTCAGTTAAAACGAGATAGCCTAGTAATTTCGTACAAAACAAAATATACACTAACCAACTTTGCTTCCTGGATTTACCCAAGAAAGCTAAAGAATTATGTTAACACAAAAACTTGCACATACACGCTCACTGTAGTTGTGGTGGTTGATTTTAACTGTTAATTTGACCCAACCTAGAAGGGAGTCTCAATGGGAGACTGTCTAGATCAGGTTGGCCTGTGGGCATCTTTGTGGATGCTCTTAGTTGGGTTAACTCCGGTGGGAAGATTCATTCTGAGGGTGGGTGGCACCATTCCCTGGGCTCGAGTTCTGGATGCCTAAGAGCGAGGAAGTGAGCTAAGAACAAGGGGCACGCATGCTCTTGACTGTGGGTGTGGGGTGAGGAGCTGCTTCGAGCTCCTGCCCCATGTCTTCCTGGTATAACCTGCAACTGTCAGCTAAACAAACCTGTGCTTTCCTAAGTTGTTTTTTGTCCAGGTAATTTTATCATGGCAACAGAGAAAAAAAACAAAACAAAAAACCAAAAAACAGAAAAACAGGATAGAAGCTTTGCTCCTATCAAAACCCTGGAGGCAATCAAGCTGTCTTTCAGTTAAGTAAATGGATAAACTGTGTCATCTCCAAACAATAGGTGACTTACTATTCAGGACCAAAAAGGAGAGAAAGAGAAAAACAACAACTAAAGTCAGGCTTGGTGATACATATATTAATCCAGGTACTCAGGGGGCAAAGACAGATGCAGAGGCAGAAGGATCTTGAGTTCAAGACCAGCCAGGACTATTCAGAGTCTGAGGCCAGCTTGAGAGCCTGTTTCAAAAAACTAAGCCCCAGCACAATTCTTTTTGTTTGATTTTTTTTTTTTTTTTTTTTTTGAGACAATATTCCCGTAGCCCTAGCTAGCCTGGATCTAAGCCTCTGCCTTCTGAGTGCTGGGATTAAAGGTACCACTCCTAGCCACATTTTTTTTTTTTAAACTAAGTGAGCTATGAACCATGAAAAGATGTGTTGAAAATATTTTTTCTTTTGTTGAGGTGGGGTCTTGCTATGATCCTCAGGCTGGTCTCAAATTCATGGGTTCAAAGGATTCTTCCACCTTAGCCTCTGGAGTAGATAGGAATATAGGAACGTGCTGTTGTTCCTTGCTACATGGACAAATTTAAATGTGTATTACTAAATGAAAGAAGTTAATCTGAAAATGCAAAACTACGGAGACAGGAAAAAAAGATCAGCAGAACCAAGTCTGGTGGCTCATGCCTGCAATCCCAGCACTCCGGAGGCTAAGGTAGAAAGATTGCCATGAATCTGAGGTCAGTCTGGGCTACAAAGAGAATTCCAGCTTAACCTGGGCTACAGAGTGAGGTTCCATCTCCAAAGTGAAGCAAAGAGAAGGAGAGAACAGAGAAAAAGAGTGGCTGCCAGGAGTTAGGGAGGGAGAGGGATAGAAATGTTTTCAAAGGCAGTGCCTTTAGCCCAGGCTGCCTCAGATTTGTAAACTGACGATCCTCCTGCCTCTGCTTCCTGAGAGGAGGTAGTATAAACAGGTAGAATGCAGATTTTTAGGGTAGAGACTACTCAGAACAATGCTGTCACAGTGGATACATGCCAGCATAGATTTGTCTAAATCTGCAAAATATAAAACCTCAAAACTGGAGGCTAATATAAATTATAGACTTTTGAGATCAAAGTTGTGTCAGTGCAGGTCCACCAATTCCAACAAATGTTACTTTTTCCTTTTTTGTTTATGTGTTTGAGATAGGGTCTCAGGCTGCCCTGCTGGCCTCAGATTCACTACGTAACCAAACCTGGCCTTGAACTCCTGATCCTCCTGCCTCTACTTCTCAAATGCTGGAGTCATTGTCTTGCTAGGCTACGAGTTTCTTTTTTAAAGGTTTATTTATTTATTTATTTATTTATTTATTTATTAATTTATTATTTTATGTGTATATCTGCATGAGTTTTAATGCACCATGTACCCGAATGGAGCCCATGGAGGCCGGAAGAGGGCACTGGATTCCCCTGGACCTGGAACTACAGGTGGTTGTGAGCCATTATGTGGGGCTGGGAGCAGAACCAGGTCTTTTGCAGGAACAGTAAGTACTTTCTCTCAGCTGCTGAGCTGACGCTCCTGCCCCACTTTGTCTTTTTAAAAGAATGTACGTTACACAAGTTTAGTTTGTGTTTCTTAGTATCTCTGGAAGATTGATCTCTGAAAACCTGATAAAACATGGACTTCTTTCTCAGCCCAAATTTCTGAGAAAAATTCAAACACTTTGTATGTAAAAAGTTTTAGCCATAACTTACTTTACTGTAATAGCAATTAATTTTCTTCATAGTGTTCATTTAAAAAATGAACACTCATGAAAACTGAAATCTTTTCTCATTTTCAAACTAAAGTAATATTTCCATTTTTTAAAAAGTGTATATGAGAGTATTGTCTGCAAGTAGGTAGGCGTATCGGTGTCATGTGATGCCCACAGAGGTCAAAAGAGGGTGTCAGATCCCTTGGAACTGGAGTTATGGATGGTTGTTAGCTGCCATGTAGGCGCTGGGAATTGAGCCTGACCCGGTCCTCTACAAGAGCAGCCCATGCTCTTAACCACAATTTCCCATTTTTAGAAAGGAAATAAATTGCTGGGAGCGGTGGCATATACTTGTAATCCCAGCACCTGGGGAGGAAGAGGCAGGTGGACATATGCGAATTCAAGGCCACCCTGGTCCACAAAGAGTTGCAGGCCAGGCAGCTGGGGCTACAGGGAGACCGTATCTCAGAGAGAGAGAGAGAGAGAGAGAGAGAGAGAGAGAGAGAGAGAACATCAAAGCATACAGATTTAAAAAATTTAAATTAATTCTATAATATTTAATTTAAATGGCAGATCATTTCAATTACAGAACTGCAATTATTTGACCTGAATAGAGTAAGAAAAAAAGCCAGTTATGATAGCCATAGCAGTAACCCCTGGACTTGGGAGGCAGAGGCAGGTAGATCAGGAGTTCAAATCCAGCCTGGACTATATGGTGGGATCCTGACACAAACCAGACCAACCAATGAAACAAAAAGCCCAACCAAACTAAAGACATCACTTAAGGGCTTGTTTTTGGACCTTGGTAATTTGAATATCCTGTCTGACATGGAAAAGTCTGTATGCCTTGCTTTTTGATGTTAGAAGTGTTGAAAAGCTCAGAACTGACAAAGTGCGGGTGACAGATGTAAACTTGAGCCCCGCAGCTCTCTGCCAGATGATGGTGGTGGGCTTGCACAAGGAACCTGCAGGCTCTCTGTTACCCTCAGGATTGAGTTTTATCACTGTTTTGGTGCCATATCACAAGTGAAACGATTATAAACTCGTGTTTCAATTTTTGAGGTTTTCAGAGTGGAGGTAATCTTCAAGAGCTATGAAGCTTGTCATTCATGATACTCTACAGAGATGCTCTACAGAGATGCTTTCTCCAACAGTGGAAAATCCACACAGTTATCCTTTTCCAATGATCTCATCCAGAGAGACAGCTTAGCGACAGGGTTTATGATCTTTCTGCAGAGTCAATAATAATAATGGCTGCAAGGTCTTAAATGAGAAGATTACACTCACTCATGGAATTCCAAATATCCAATGAAGCCAAGTTACTAACAAGTAACTTCTGTACTATTCTCCCCTCTCCTAAATATAAAATTTCCATCCAAAGTTTAAGCAAAGAATTTTATATTTTGATCCTCTCTCTTGATTAAAAAAAAATCTTGTTCTTATGACACCGACGTCTTCGAGAGTAAGCTAGACTCTACTTGGGTTTGTTAGAAAAGACTTCAGAGTCAGAGAAAAAAAAGCAATGCATTATTACAAGAGCAGAGTTGCTTTCTCCCCAGGATCTAAGCATCCATGTTGCTAAGCTTGGAGAATGTACCATCTGTGCAGAGTGCCAAATTCATCCCTAGAGTCAGAAAAAGTATTTTTCCCCCCTAGTAGTTATTTTGGCAAAGAAACTGAACACTCCTTCAAAGATGTTGCTTGCTAGCCGTTAATGCTGACAGCCCTCCAATTTCCACAGGAGACTTACATAGTAGGGATTTTTCTTTGTGCTCATATGCATAATACCAGAACTAGGAACTCACTGCTAAGAGCTAAATCAGTTATTTGATCAAGTTAAATTTGGAAGAGAAACGAAAGTTTCTAATTCCGTCAAGATATTGGAAAAAACACACAATCCTGGAATGGATGACATCACCTGAAATTTGACGTAAGTTTGCTTCTCTTCTAGGCTAAGCCAGTTCAAACACTGTCAACACATAAGGCTTACAGGTCCTTCCAATTTGATGGGGCCACTTTTTTTTTTGGCAATGCAGAGACCTGGTCTTACAGAATCCTTCAGGAAAAGGGTTCTGTGATAGAACCAGTTTATCTACATTTTGGTAAGGTTTCAAACTGCAATTTTAATTTACAAAAAAACTCCAAGTTGTCAGACATATGTTTTGAGCAGAAAAATGTAAGGTGCTTTAGTTTTTAAAGTCGTATTTAGAAGCAAGTCCTCTGCCACACGTAGCCACCCAGGCTCTGGTTCACTCACTCTCAGTGATTAATCTGTTTCTTTGTTTTCATTTCTCTTTTGTTGTCTAAAGTCTTTTTAAAGTCATGAACTGTATGTGTACTCAATATGATAATGACAATATTTTCCAACTGTGTACAAGTCGGTCATTAACAGCATCACTCATCTAAAAAAAATTCCCCCCAAACCATTTTCAAAAGTAACGTGAGTTACTGTGGTGGGTGTGGTGGCTATAATCCTATAATAACAGTACTCAGGAGGCTGAGGCAAGAGGATCATTGAGTTCTAGTCCAACACATAGAGCAAGACTGTTTCCAAAAACCAAGAAACAAAAATACCTCTTAAAACTCAGTAGTGAGAGCATGCCACTTTTCTCCACCTCTTTTTGGTGTTCAGGATAGAATCCAGGAATTCCTTCATATAAGTACTACTGAACTACATCCTGGCTCCAATATTTTTGAAACAACATCTCCCTATGTAGCCCTGGTTGACCTTGAAGTCGAGATCCTCCTGCCTTTGTCTCCTGAGTGCAGGGATTACACATGTGTGCATCTAGTAAAAAAAAAAAGGTGGAGAATAATACTAAGGATTGAACCTAGGGCCCTGTGCATGCTGGGTAGGTATGCTGCTGCTGAACTATACCCCAAGGTCTTTTTTTTCTTTTTAAGAAATTTAGACAGTGTCTGACCCACCTAGGTTGGTTTTGAATCTCTAACAAGGCAGGCCCAGAACGAGAGATTCCATCTCCACCTCCCTAATAGCTGTGACCCTAAGCCTATGCCATAAAGGGCTGCCTCAGTCAAATTTCTAAATGGCCAAAAAAAAAAAAAAACTTGAAAGAAAACATTTCAATGGTTACTAAATGTGTAAAGATGTTCAACGTCATCAGTCATCATTATAACATAAATTAAACCTCAGTGAAATAATATCTGTCTACAAAGTGCTTATAATCAAGTTGAACTGATACATCAACTGGTGGAGCGAATGTGGGGGAAAATACCTATGCATGGCAGGCGGGAATGCGCAGTGCGCCCACTCTGGGAAGCACTTCTGCACTTTTTCAAGCAGTGAAGTATATATTCACATGTGACCCAGCCATTCCATCCCCTCCTTTAAGAGAAATGAAAAAGTGCCCACACAAAGGCCTAGGAGCAACTGTTGGCAGTGACATTGTTCAAAACGGTTCAAACCGGAAAGCAATTCGAATGTCCCTCCTACAGTGAATAGACAAGAAGTATAACATGATATTCTTTACACTTTTATTACCAAGCAATAAAATCAAATAACAACCATACATGCTACAATATGGAAAACCCTTACAAGCATCACACATGTAAAGGAAGCTAGGTGTAAAGAATTACATACTACATGAGTCTACCTATGTGACATTTTGGAAATGGTTTCACTGTGGAGACTGAGAGCCCCACTGGGACTGAGAGGAGGAGCAGAGATCAGGAACAAAGGAACTTTTAGGAGCAAAAGAAATGGTCTAAAGCTGGAAGGGCATGGCACACAATGATGGGTGAACTTTATGGTGTGCAAAACGTTTTAAAGAGCTTTAATAAGGAAGAAAAGTAATAGAACTGAAGTGGGTAGCTGGGGCATATATCTGGTTCTGCAACCCACTTGCAGATCCTAGCCCAAGAATTTATAAATAAATCATCTTTACTTGGGCTGACTAAACAGAGGACTCTGACACTATTATTTGCCCTCAAGTTTTATATGGAAATCAAATCTTTTGTTAAGGGCAAAGTAAACACGATTTTCTACCATAATTCTTAACACAGCACCAAGTGAGCAGACTGCATTTCTGGATAGAGACACCTAAGGCAGTGACACAGGCTATTTTCCTCCCTCTTTTTCTAGCTCACCTTTCACACCCTCCATATAGTGAGTGAGGGTGAAGACAGGTCTTGGCTGATGTGAATCAGCTGTCCTGACTATTTTTAATATCACCTTCCAATCACTTCCAAAGGTACCCCGAGATGGATGACAAAGTTTAACCTATCTCTGTCAGAATTACTTTCCTCTTTAAATTTTGCTAACACGAAGGGGCCTCCTGAAGGCTTTAAGCAGGTCCACAGCAGATACCATACAAATGTCAATATTAGTCATTTACAGCTGAGGTTCTGGGGCCAGAAAGATCTGAATGAGAAGCTGGAGACCACACGATGTCCACGCGTGAACCCTTACTACCTCCACAACCACTTCTGGGGGTTCCGACTCTACAAGGCAAGCGCAAGTTTATCTTACTATCTCCCTTTTACAGATGAGAAGCCAGGATCTGAGGCATCATTTTCCTGTGATTAGAAGGTGATTGCATGGCGAACTGGGACACATCGGTAGCTTGAATTTATAACCTTTAGGCATAATATTGCTCACGAAGAAACAGGTGTGTGGGCAGGTGGATATATGCATTTGTACCTGGGTTCAAAAACGTCAAAATGAGGGCTGGAGAGATGGTTCAGTGGTTATGAGCACTGGCTGCTCTTGCAGAGGATCTGGGTTCAGTTCCCAGTACCCTCATGGCAGTTAACAACTATCTGTTCCAGACCTTATTCTGGCCTCTATGAGTATTGCATGACATGGCTGAACCTATATATAAGCAGGCAAAACACTTATACACATAAAATAAAAATAAATAATCTTTTAAAGCCAACAAAACTTTAAAATGGTTCTCAGGTTGGGAATGGTTACTATTCAGAGACAGTCTTAAGCTTTCACTTGATCCTCAAAAGTATTTGTGACACATGACACAAGAAAAATAGAAAAATGAAGAAACTGTTAGATTGCTGATGGTAGGACAGTTAAATGTTTAAGATAATTTGTATGTTTACATCAGCTATTATAATCAAAAGTAGGAGGTCTGTCAAACAATATAATCATAAGCAATTATTGAGAAGCAGTGTCCAAAGTCATAACTATTAATTAACAAGCAATTAGTGAGGTAGAATTTATAAATTTAAATTTATAAATACTGTAATTATGTGATGTGGCATTTTTATACTGTACTTTTAAAAAATGAGGTCTGAGTCCTAATGAGATGCTGAATAAGATCAGTAATAACAACCAAGGGCAGTGCCTGCTGAAAGCATGTCTGTTAATGACAACTAAACTCTATTTATTGAAGTAATCACATGACAGGCAGAGTTTCTAATATACTATAAAATTAATTTAGGAGTACAAAATTAGAGGCTGAGGGCAGAGCTGGATGGCACAATGTTTGCGAGCCCTGGCGAGGCCCAGGGTTCAATCCCTTGCATCATGCATATGCACGCCCTGGGTTCAGTCCCAAGACCACAAATATAGATACATGCATACACACATCCATATGTGCATGTCTTCATTTCTTTTGGTAAATATGCTGCTTGCAACCTCTTGTGGAGCACAGGGAGACTGTTAGCATTCATGTTTTGGGATAACATTCAGCCATGCCCCGTGCTGCTGTACCACTGTTAAATTACTGGGTACTTGTGTATAGACTGGTAAATAGGAACACAGCAAATTCAACTAATGATAAGATCAGCATAAATTCCAATATGAATCCATTCGTTCAAAGTAACTGCCACTGAAAATCATGCCAATCAGTGGCATTTGAGTTTCCTGTTTAAGTGTGACTTGGTTGATATTAAATACATAACTCAAATATATGCTTAGATATATTAACATCAAACACATCATAACTTCATAAAATATTAAATATTATAAAGATTAGGCAAAAGCTAAGAGGACCGAGCACTATAAATTTTCTCAGACGAAGAGGACATCTCAGTAGAACTAGCTAATGATGTCTAATGGGGAACAGTAAAGGGACCAGGAGTGGCGAAGGCCACGATGTGGTCAGCCCGTACTTGGCCGTGTAAAGCACTGAGGTAGTGCTGGGGAGAAAGAAATACCCACCTTCTGCTTGGAGGGGCTTATGGAGGGAAGAGGTGGCATTCTGGGCCTCTGGTGCTTGGTTACGTGGAAGTTCTGGTATCTGGTACCTGATGGTACTGAGCCTTGTCCCCTAGCTGCAGGAAAGGGGGAGGGGTACTGCTCTTTAACTCACATATTAATTAGTATCACTGTGGCAGCATTTTATGTCTTCAAGACACAGAACAAGAATGCCAGCCACCTTTCCCTTGTTTCAATTTCAGTCCACTTTCACTTTCTGTTTTTCCATACTGTGAGTAACCACAAAAGGGTATTTCCTCCAAAGTTAGAGGATTCAGCAAATGGGAGCACAGGCCATACATTCCGATAACTGAATAGCTTTGGCGAGGGGTCTGACTACACAGTGAGGTTTATACTGACTACATGCCAAGGATTCATCTCCTGGACTCTTTGGTTTGGATGTGCTTAGGAATTTGCAGGATGTTCTTTTAATGCCTGCTGTTTATGAGTTCATGATTATAAGGTTGAATTTAGAACAAAATCAAACTAAGCTTTACACAAAAGAAACACTTAATAGTCAATCTGTAATTTCCATATGGCTAAGAGAAATGGTAGCAAAATTCAGAAACACAATCCTATAAAACACATCAAAGTTTCTAGCTGTTGCCAATCTGTAGCACCGTGGACCTTTACAAAGGATCCTATGTGATTCCCCCAGACGTCTGTTCATTCCTCCACATCAAAGAAGAGCCTGAGTCCAAGGAAAGAGAAAGCTGAGAACAGAGGGTCTCACAGACTTCGAATTGCTTGTTACTGAGGCCCTGATGCCATGAAGGGGCTACAGTAATTGAGCATTTACCCAGGACTGAAAACCCAACAGTTAGGAAATACCAAGTGATTCTCCTGTGATCTTCACGTTAACAATGGCCTCTGTTCTAAACACCAGTGAACATTCCAGGACCTATGAAGACTCGATGAACAAACTAGCTTTCCTTGGTTTCTGCTCTAAATTCATCAGATCCTCACCCAAGTTTCACACATCTTCTCTAGGTTCCAAGAGAACCATAAATGGGAGAATGGTTTATAAATTCCATGTTAGGCAGGAGAGGTAGGGTGCTTGCTGCCAAGGCTGAAGATGAGAGTTCGATTCCTGGAACCCACGTGGTAGGAAGCAAGAAAAGACTTCTGTACGTTATCTTCTGACCTCCACATGTGTGCCATGGCACATGTATGCCCCACCATCACAAATAAAGGAATGCAATAAAAATTAGTAAAAACTAAACATGGTAACTGAAAAAATGGGAAACACTAAGCTAAGGAGGAAAAAAAAAACAAGACATAAAAATGAGTTTGCCAAAACTTACCATCAGAGGGCACAACTGTACTGCAATAAACAACTCCCAGGTTCTGCCAGGAAGCGAGCCTCTGGTGCGCCTATGGAAACAAAAGGCGCATCAACTGTCAGGACGGAAGATATGTGAGACATGTGTGTACCCAAAATAAAGCTAGCTTTGAGTACTTAACTCATATGGGTTCTATATAGAAAATTTAAAAACACAGATAAAAGAAAACAAATCATTTTTACTGACTTTAAAAAGCAATACTGGTTTTAGGGCTGGAGAGATGGTTCAGAGGTTAAGAGCATTGAACTGCTCTTAGAGAGGACCCAGGTTCAATTCCTAGCATCCACATGGTGGCTAACAACCTGTCCATCTAAAGCCCTCTTCTGACATCTACAGGCACTACCTGACATGGGTTCACTTACACACATGCAGGCAATACACTCATGCACATAAAAAATGTTTTTAAACGTATTTTAAAAAGTAATATTGGTTATAAAGCACTATCAAATCTAAGTTTTCTTGCTTTTCCCTCCTGTTAACTTTTCAATCTGTATTTCTTTCCTATACTTTCTAAGTATAAGACAGCTAGCTACTACTAAGTAGATGCACCATGACTTTATAGGTGTTTGGGGCGGCACTGGTCTTGCTGTATACGCTTCTTTTCAGAGCCTGGACAGGCAACCTCGGCGCTTGAGCCCAGGGTGTCAGAGGGAAACCACGCGCTCTCACATACCTGTGCTTTCTTCAAAGTGCTGCACTGTGGCTGTGACTCCAGAGTTCAGGTTCTCAGAATTAAACTACACTTCAGAAACAATACTGAGTACATTTCTAACTTAATTTATTCCTTTGTATCTTTTCTTTTTCCAAAAAGTACTTATACTTTCCCAAAAGTATGACGGGAAGAACGGTAGGCTTTAAATGACTAAAACCTAGTGCAGTAGCTCAAGTCTGTTGTCTTCTACTGTGTCGGTACAACAAAACCCAGCCAGGTCTCTATGACAATGCACAGCTTAACTATAACACAGACACGTGACTATCACCAACTCCCGCCCCTTTAACTGAAGAAAGTATGGAGAAGTGGAAGACTAACATTCAGAAAAACCACACATACATCACTTAAAATTACATGAGATGAAGTCTGTAGGTAGCTTTGTCTTTTAGGCTAAAATCTGATTCCTAGGAGTTAAATTTAGGCAAATTTAATAAATGCAACTGACTTCCCTCTACTGCCAGCACAGCTGCCCAGCACAGCTGCCTCGTCCAGCCTCTTCCGTACTTCAAATGACAGTTTTGTAATTCTCTAAGAACTGTATGGATTTGGGTTGATTTCTCAACTTTTACTCCAATGACCTGCTGCTCATGCCCTATCAACCTCCTTGTGTCCACATTCTTGTTTTATTCTATATTTTAGTATCTGGTGGGTTAGTCATTGTGAGGAATAAATGAGGAGTACACACAAGGCATGGAGAACATTGCACGTGGTGTGCAGTGAGGGCTCAACAGAGGTTAACAACCATTTTGTTTTGAGACCATGTTAACTCTGTGTGTCAGCACAGGGAAAGCCACCACCTATATGATTTCAAGCCTTTGTACCTGACGATCTTGTAAGCTTCTCCTTTTAAATCTTTATTTGTATCCCTGAGAAGCATTTTACACATTTCTCCACACAGATCTTGCACCCACTGTCCTCAAGCAAGGCCTTTTGTGCTGCAGAGTCCAATATTCAGATCTCTCTTCTGAGTTTTTGTAGTTTGTATATGCCTGTTGTGTCTCCACAGGTCCTTTAATCTTACTGTCCTTTCTGAGTTTCCCTTCTTTCTTGGTGATCTAATTTGGGAAGTCTTTATTAGCAAGGTTTAGTTTCCTTAGATTTATTTATAGTTACATAAAATACATATTTCAGCTTTTCCTCTGAGATAAGGAAATGTTTATATTTTTAGCAAAGGGCAATCCATATCTTTGCTAGTAACTTCAGAACTTCAGAATGTCTACCCTGTGTTGCAACCATTTCCCTTTAACCTTAATCCAAAACACACACAGCCACACACAGACCCCAACCAGAGACATAAACTTAGAAAAATGTTCTTTTGAGGGCTCAGTGTAAGAGCACTGGCTACTCCTGCTAACAACCATCTGTAACTCCAGTTGGTGGGGATCTAATGCTCTCTTCTGACCTCCCCAGGCATTGCATGACACAAATGTACCTACCTCCAGGCAGGTAATATACTCACATATATAAAATAATCAAGTATTTAAAAAAATTTACTTTTGAATCCTTCATTACCATTCTAAATTATACAACTTCTATTTTAACTTTTCAGAGTTGAGGAGAGCAAACTCAATGGTATACTCCTGCCAGTGACTCAAGAAGATGTTCAAGTCTAAATAACCTGTCAATACCCCAAATACTCATAGGCAATTAGACATGAGAAGAAAGGAAGGAAGAGAAGAGGAGGGAGGAGAAAAGAGAAGGAAACAAAGGCGAATAAAACTAGTTTCATTACTAACCTATTTCCTTTTCAGAAAAGACTGAAATTTGGTTCCATTAGGAAACAAAAACCTAACAACTATATCAAATGACACCATATATACTATATAAATGATAGCAAATAGCTCTATCTGAAATAACTACATATTTGTCTAAGCTGAAACACTGTCATGAAGACTTCACAGTCACAAATTTAGATGTGTCTAACTGTATCCCCTGTCACAGTTCCCTTAGTATAACCTGGAAGGCTTAGAAAAATGGATTCTTGTACTGTTTCAAAAGTTTCTTTTTAAAGATCAGAGTATTCATCAGTTAGGGGATAAAGTGCTTGCCTTGCAAACTCAAGAACCTGAGTTTGATCCCCAGAACACAAGCAAAATCCCCAGGACCTGGGTTAAAACTGCAACAGTGCTGGACTCCAAATAGAATGAGACATCCATTACCCACTCTGAGGCCCAGGAAACAGGGTAAAGAGATGGAAGGACTGAGGGAACTGAACCTCAGGAGGAGTGCAATGGGCAGCTGTCTTCTAGATAGAACATGGCAGCTGCAGTCATCAATACCACAGGAGGAGAGATGGAGGGCGAGAGGGAAGAAAGGAGGAAGAGGAGGGGATGAGAGTAGGAGGAGCCAGCTGGGAAGAAGTCATGAGAACAGGGGGAGCATGAGAGGGTGGGAGGGAGGGGGGCATGTAATCATAGTGCATTTCCTATAACTATGATATTGTGAAGAAGAAGACGAAAATGCCAGGCATGGTGGAGCATGCCTGTAATCCCACTGCTGAGGAGGCAGGCATGGGTGGATTGCTGGGCTTGCTGACCAGCCAACCTGTCCTACTTGGGGAGCTCCAGGCCAGTGTGGGAACCTGTCTGCAAAAACAAAAACAAAAACAAAAACGGTGGATGGTGCCTGAGGAAGGACACTCAAGGCTGTTCTCTGCCCTCTCCGAGACACACGCATGCACGCCTAGAGTAAGCATATTTCAACAACCTTATTGATCTTCAGAATTCAGTTTATGAACATTCTGTGATTAACAGAGTAAAATTATTGCAGTCAGCCTAAAAGCAAGACATATCTACAACAGCGCTCTCAATTTGGAGTTCATTTTCTCCAGCAGTTTGTCCTGATAAAGTAAACAGCTGAACCATCACATCGGCAATAGACTGTTGCTGAACCGCAACAACCACAATCCTAACATGAAGCAGCACGCTGGCTTCAAACTCTAGAGTTAGAAAACTTGGGCCCAGAATTTCAACCCCCAAGACTCAGTTTCTTGCCTGTTAAATTAACACTGACCTCTACCACTGACTACTTCACAGGCTGATTTCACTTTAGGTTTACTGCCAATGTAAACGTGACAACTCTTGAATGGATACTCTGTATTCAGTTAATTAACGTTCTGTAGAAACTCAAAGCAGTTGGTCTCCTTGCGGGATCTGCCTCTTACTATACTTCAGTAAGTACAGTGCATTTCAAAGAACACAATGGTCTCTACAGACACGTTGATAATATAAACACTTTCCACTTAAAGGCAGACACATGTGATGTTCAGAGAGCAACATAAAAACAGTTAAACATTTACACTTAACTACAGTACATATTTTTCTCTTCAAATTTGCCAGGGAGACAATTTCTGATACAGTTTAACATCAGAAAATTACTCATCTTTTGATTATTTAAATGGTTTATTACATTTTATGACACATAGAATAATATTCCATTAGATATATCATAACTATGAGAAGTCAAGATTCAACGTATAAACCTTTATTCCAAGACAATTTCACAATCTATAAAAGATGTCAAGATGTCAAAGATGACAGCAAGGCCTTCTGTTAACCCATTCAGCATTAGTTTTCTAATTAAAACATAAAATCTATCAAATTAGGTGACTTATAAAAACATTTGTTCACCTTGACTACAAGACCCTATTTTTGAAGACACTACATACTTGAGTTGTAGAACCTGATGAAATCAAGCTGGTACCTCCAAGGTTCATGCCTCCTGGTTAGCTTTCATAGTGCAGGAAGGTGCATGTTACTGGATAAGAAAAGTATCCATCAATCTTACCCAGCTGTGAACTCTGTGAGTTACAATAATGACTGGCCTGGCAACATATGCCCACTGGTGCATTAGTGGCACAAATGTTATGGGCGATTACCTAATCACTTTACTGGAAGTAAGGCTTGATTCACAAGAATGATCCCATACCTGGCACCACTGTCAACGCCAAGAATCTGGGGCTAGATAGGTCACAGGCTGTAGGAGATAACTACTACTATTATTCTGCTAGACAAAATATTAAACTGACTCCGAAAGACTTATTGCTATACCCATAGATTAGTGCAACTCTTATCAGAGAGAAGCGTCTTTCTGCAACAGATGGTGATTAACACAGGCTCACAGCTGGTCAACGTGCAGAGAATAGGAGACTGTGGAGTGCGTAGCTCTAAATGGGACATCTATACCACACTTCTCCCACAAAGGCTCAGAGAGCATCTTGCAAGAGGGAGGTGGAGAGTTTTTAAGAGCCCAAGGTGGTGGGTGACTACAACACAATAATGTTTTCTGGACACAGCAGGGCTGTTCCACATATGAATCCACTGTGGTTATGACAACATGCACAAGACCCACACAAGCCCAAGCCAGACGAGATTCCACCGTGGAGAGGGAGGTGGGCACTAAGCCCCATCCCTAGCTGAGGAACTTTTGGCAAGTGATAGCTGTTGGGGGAGGGAGAGTCAGTTTTCTTTAAGGGTGAGACCCTGAGGATGGCCTCGCATCCAAGAGTATTTGGGGATGCAAATTGGACTCAATGACTTAAAAAAGAAACAAAAATAGAGGAAGGATAGGAAGGAGGTGAATTTGAGAGGAGATGGGGAGGGAGGCTGAATATGACAAAAAAATTGTATGAAATTCTCAAAGAATCAATAAAAATATTATTTAAAAATAGTTGCCCACAGGGGCTCAGCCATTAAGAGTGTTCACTGCTCTTGCAGAGGACCTGGGTTCAGTGCCCAACACCCACATCAGGTGGCTCTCAACCACCTGGAACTCCAGTTCTAGGGAATCTGATACCCTCTTCTGACTTCCTCAGGCACTTGCATGCACACAGACGTGGTGCACATAAACTCACGCAGGCACACACACATACACATAAAAAAAAAAAATCCTGTTCACCCAAGAATACTTCATGAATATCAAGTAAGGGAATAAATGTAAAAGCATATTTTATGATATTATATATTTATGACAAAACTTTAGCCATTACTTCATTTCACTGCTCATCTACCAGGAAATTAACATATTCAGGGACCACAAATCCTAACTATAATTAAGTCCATGTCATATCATTCAATTTATGTAATATCTTTTTATCCTAACAGACACAAATATTTAATTCATTTAAGTGGTATCAAAAAGTGCATTAAAGGGGCTGGAGAGATGGCTCAGTGGTTAAAAGCACTGGCTGCTCTTTCTCAGTACCGGGGTTTTGATTTCCAGCACTTACATGGTGGTTAACAACCATCTCTAACTCAGGTGTCAGGGGATCTGACACCCTGTTTTGACTCTGAGGACACTGCACAGCACAGGTGCACTTACATACATACAGTACATACAATACACAGACAAAAAAAAATTTAAAAAAATTTTAAAGTTCATTAAAGATGAATTCTCTTGTGTTGGGTTTTAAAATCAGTGATTAAGTAGGTTTTTGTTGCTGTTCTCTTTTTTATTTTTTGAGACAGGGTCTTAAAGAGCTTCTGATCTTCTTGCCTTCACCTCCCGACTGCTGGGATTCCAGGTGTGCACTCTCATACATACTAGTGGTATTTCTGGCACACTCCTAATTAGAAAGTTAGATCATTTAATAGGAATTAACTTCACTAATAAACCATGTCTGTTTTAGATTTTGGTATTATCCAAATGTTCAATTTATTGTTGATACCCTGTGTGAACCAGATTTCAGCTTCACCGTACACATATGCAGTAACTGAGTCAATCCTGCACCTACATCTGAGATGTGTTTACACTCTGGTGGCTGCTGCACTTGGCTTAATGGATAAACTTTTATCCTTGATCTCTTGACAGACAGGTTAACAACATCAAAGGAAGAAATTCCTGCATTCACTGGGTCTTTCCCCCAGTGAACTGGAAAACATCCTCCTCTATTGCATTCCTTCCTTTTATTTGTTAAGAATTTATTAGGCACAAGGAGAAAATTGCGTTAGTGGCCCCTTCAACATGTTACTAAGAAACTTTTCTAACATGTTGCAAAACTGAGAGAATTTTACAGTGAACAACCCTGACATCCTTTATCTAGAGTTTGTATTTGTTCATCTCTGTTCATAAAAATTCCTGATTCCCATGGTCTCCATTATTATTGCTACTACGACTATCATCGTGATTGCAGACAGAGTCTCATGTACCCCAGACTGATCCGGAACTCTCTATGTAGCTGAGGATGACCTTGAACTTCTGATCCTCCTGCCTTCACCTCCCAATTTCTGGAAGTATAAAGCGTGCTGCCACACTAGGTTTACGTGGTGCTGGAGATTGAATCCTGGACTTTGTGAATGCCAAGTGAGCTTTCTACCAACTGAGCTACGTACCCAGTATTTCTTTTATTGTTTTTAAACATATCACATTTTCCAAGTTCATTTTCTTTACACTTTTTGTGGATCTGTCTGTGACTCTTTTCCTTTACCATGGCTCATTCTGATTATCTGTTTGAATGGCGAATCACCTTCAGGGTTATGATCAAGCCTGAAGCGTGCATCGATTTCTTTACATTGTGACACCTGTCTATATACTAAGAGGGAGCAAAACCTCCGTAAATATTTATTGAACTGAGTTGTTGTTTGTTTTGTCATCTTTTTTTTTTTTTTCTTTTTTGAGACAGGGTCTCCTTGTAGCCTCAGTTGGCCTGGAACTCACTTCGTGGATCAGGCTGACCTCAATCTCACTTACAGAGATCCACCTGCCTCCTGCCTCTCTCTCTCGAGTGCTGAGATTAAAGTTATGTGCCACCACTCCTAGCTTGTCTTCTGTTTTTTTATCTCTCAATTTCTTTGACAAGTTTTACAACTTTGCTTGTTAACTCTACTTTTCCCTTGGGAAATTATTACTGATTATTTATTATTTTGCTGCTGGAGTATTCTGAGAAATAAGAATTATGATTCCTATAGGCATTTTGGGACTATTCAGAGTTAATTTCATCATCTATATATTAAAGATCTATTTTAGTTCTGGATGCTGTATGTTTAAGTGAATTCCATGTTATAGTGAGATGATTATTAACTATATATTATCTTTAAACAACAAAAACCCAATTGCAAAATCCTTAAAGAACTCACTGTCAAATAAAACCCAGCATCTTCATCCTTCAATAATCACTTATACAATTCAAAAGCAAATATGTATACATACATATGTATACATATTTAAAGGAATAAAATCAGAATGTAATCACCACAAAAACATTAATGCTCAGTGTTTGCAAGACTGAATAACCATACCCGGTTTAAAAGATGTTTGTATTCAAAGTATAAAATGGAATGTCACATGGTTGCTCTTTTTGATGGCTACACTTGGCAAAAGAACTTGAATCCATAGTTCCCT
The DNA here is from genome assembly GCA_035773235.1 of Eospalax fontanierii. Classification (NCBI taxonomy): domain Eukaryota; kingdom Metazoa; phylum Chordata; class Mammalia; order Rodentia; family Spalacidae; genus Eospalax; species Eospalax fontanierii. Next base: position 14,873,715 of record CM069540.1, on the reverse strand, counting down.
GTATATCACCACTGAAGTCTGTGTGAGCTCGTATTTACTAACATAGCGATTCTGAGGGACAGTTGCATCTAAGTTAACATACTGAAATAAGACTTCTTCCAAGTGGCTTCAAGTTGGGAAAATGCAAAGCACTTGTGACATTATTTCACTGTGGCCTGGTGATGGATAAAAGGTCTCTATATTTTATAGACGGAGTATTTTGTAGTGTTTAGAAAGTATGTTTTCCTGCTTTGATGACGCTCGGGGGCTGCGGGAACCCTATGCTAGCTTTAATAACTGAACTGGTCCATGCACTTGTAGTACCTCACAAATTGTTAGATCACAGATTTCCAGGTCACCTGTATTTTCACAAGGTCATTAGGAAATTCATAGGCACATGAACGCTTGAAGAGCTATTTACGGCTCAGCTGAATAAGATTCAAGGACATGTAGTAAGTATCTAGGTGTAGTACCCTCAGACCCTGAACCTCTCACTTATCAAGACTCTAGCAGAAGTCAAGTCTCATGAGGAGGCCATGTGACAAAACAGAATACTGCACTGAGAGCTTGATAAACTAGATTCTTGTCTCCTACAGAGTTTCACGACCTTGAAACCAGGTATTTCATTTGTAAAATGAATGGATTATACAGCAGACCCTGTAAGACTTTTCAATTCTGAAAGCTATGAATTTATGAAAACAAATACCAATGTATTCTTTCCTGACACGTGCCAAACACAATAAAGTTGTTAAGCGAAATATTTTAATGGTTCATGTAGCTGGGAGAAATGGCTCAAGAAAGAAGGCCTACTTAGCGTTTGGAGCCTTGTCTATCAAACGCTTTATATTTATTCAGGACTAAAACCCAACCTCTTTCATTTTCACACTTGGATTCTGGAAGATGCACAGTGGTGAATAACTCAGGCAGTGGGTGGCTGCTATTAATAATTCCCTTCCCGGCTTCCTTTGTTCTTGAATACTGATAAAAACACAGGTAACAGAAAGGGTTCCAGAAAAGTTAAAAACAGGCTTTATATTTTGCACAAGAAAAAGAGAATGTTACTGTTCTTAAGAAAAATGTGGCTTAAGTGTTTATAGGAAAGGATCAGAAAGTAATAAAACTAATATACATGTGTACCTGTGAATGCATATATGTAAAGAAAAAAATGTAGCAAATGTGTATTAATGTATATTAATAACATAAATCTAGATGAAATGTATAAAACTGAATGCACACTGAATTCTTTCTATAATTTTCCTGCATGTTTGAAAATATTAAAAATTTTAAAACCGAGGGAGAAAAATTAACATAACTCTCCACTGGCCCCAATAGGCTTCCTGTATTCTTCTCTTTTTAAAAGTAAAATATAAGTGGGGCGTGATGGCACACGCCTTTAGTCCCAGCACTCAGGAGGCAGAAGCAGGGGGATCTCTATGAGTTTAAGACCAGCTTGGTCTACACAGAGAGTTCCAGGCCAGCTGGGGCTACAGGAAGACGCTGTCTCAAAAATAAAAGAACAACTAACAAAAAAACAGGCAGTAAAATATATTAGATTCAGATATTTTTCTCTGTAAACTTTAAAAGGCATGAGAAAAGCTAGAACAGAGAGAAAAAAAAATCCATAACTAGGACATTCTAAAAACTTACATTCCCATGTTGCTTCTTCAATGAAGCCAACAACTGGCAGCCAAGGGCAAGCACAAGTCTGGAACCCCAACACCCACATACAAGCCAAATGCTGCAGCATACACCTGTAGCCTAGTGTGGTCGGGGCGCTGAGACAGGCACCCCTGGGGCTCACTGGCCGGCCAGTTTAGCCCAAACAGTAAACTCTAGATTCAATGAGGTGGAGAGAAGAAACCTGAAGTCAACCTCTGGCCCCGACACATGCATGTAAGAGTAAATATACCCGTGCATACACATACATAGAGCAAACACACACATAACAAAAAACTCAAAACACTATTTCGAACCAAGAAATAGTGCTTGAGTGGCTTTCGATGTTGCTCTGGCTCCAGTTAATATTGAAAAAGAATGCAGTTACCACTCAGAAATATAAATAACCACAGGCTTTTCTTATTCTCTTGCAACGAGAGGGACACACAGCTGCTAAAAAAGCCACCCTACATCCTCCCACGTGCTGTGCAAGAGTAATGGATCTATACACAGAGAACAAGACACGGAAGAGAGTTACAACAGAGCATTAATTCTGTTTCAACATCCCTTTTCCACTTACTCTATTTTACCTAATTAAGAACACAATCATGTGCTGCCTGAGAAACACAATGAAACTATCTTGCTTAGATGGGAATCTCAGGCTCAAACATTAACAACAGAACTTGTACCAGTGACTGACAGTGGCTGCTCTCAGACCTGGCCAGCAGGAATGCCCCCAGAACACCAAACCCCTTTCCATCTACTGAAGAGTCAAACATGTTTTTAACACTCTGGCTTCATAAAATTCAGAGATTCTAATGGCTTTTCTTTCTTTAACTAGTTAAGTGTGCTTATTTTAATTTGCTTGAATTAAGCTTCAGATAATTAACACATTACTTAAAATGACCACAAAAAAGTTACTAAAAATCTTACAAATCATGAAAATGGAGTATAAAGGGAAAGATCAAATAAGACAGTTAGATGACTTTTGTCATAACTTAAAAGTAATAAACACTCAACCTGGAATGGTCCTGTCTATTCTGCTTGAAGCTGCTGAGCTCTGCTGACTAACTAAGGGTGACCTGGGGACTGGTCTCTGTGAGTTTCTTGCCTCAACTTCACACCATCTGAGAGTCGGGCAGATCCTCAATCATAAGTAAAGATTCTCATTACAAACATCACTACCAACTTCTTCATTCTTTAAGAATTAAGGATAACTATGCATGATAATTCATAATGTTCTCTTACAATTAAAAGCTACTGATAAATTTATACATGGAGAAAGCTCAAAAAACACTGTACAGCAAAAATGTTAATTAGAAGATATATGAATTACAGTGCTATGAATTTATAAATTTATACAAATACATACATTACTTTACCATTCATGGGAATATAAATATATACAATACCCTATTTAATATGTTAAAATGTTGACTTCTAACCCTTACAGAGATGACACCATTTTTATAATAGTTAACTCTGGAGAGAAAGGGTTTGGGAATTGGGGATGGGCAGGTGGGTAGCTTTGATGATATTATAATACTTATTTTCTGTGAGAGTAAGTGTTCATTGTCAACTCAACAGAATTTAGAATAATCCGGGAGGTAAGCCTCCAGCACAGTCATCAGGAATTATCTAGATAAGGACGGTTAGCCTCTGAAAATGTCCATGAGGGTCCTGTCTCTTGATTAGGTTAATTGATATGGGAATGTGCATATTAATTATGGGTGGGACTATCCCTGGGATGGAGATGAGACTGTAAAAAGTAGAGAAAGTGGCCTGAGCTTTCGTACGCATGTGCTTGCTGCTCTCTGGTTCTTGACTGGGAATGGAACACAACCATTCGTCTCAGGCCTCTGCTGCTGTGACTTCCCTGCCATAGGGCGCTGTCACCTGGACTTCGAGCTGAATAAAATCCTTTCCACCTTAAGTTGCTTTTGTCAGATTATTTTATCACAGTAACAGGAAAAGAAACTAACATATTTTCTTAACAAAAAACATTGGAAGCAAATAAAACAATGTGAATATTGAGTGGTAATATAAAGGTGTTTATTATACAAACCTCTAATATGTTGCACAGATATTTCTAAACGATTAATTTTTAAAGTACTGCTTAATTTCAGTCTTTAGTTGGGCTTTTTGTGGGAGCAGATAACAAGAAACCTGGGAGATTCTCCAGTCTGATGAGGGCCTAGACTTTATGTAAACGAATCACACAGCATGTACTAGTTCAATTCCGCCTCTGCTGTTGCACAGAGGATTCAGACTCATCTACACTGTGAGCACAGGAGGAGTTCTTTTTCACTGCTGCAGACATATGTACCCACTATGTGAATCACTGGAGGAACACACACAATGGACAATCAGGCTATTTCCAGTTTGGCTAATAATGCCCAAATGTATGCATGTCCTTGGTACAGCCAGGAAGTGAACTGAAGGGCCACAGAACAAGCTCATTTCCAGTTTAAATAAAATCAGTTCTGCAAAGTGGCAGGTGCCATTTCATACATCCATTAGCCGCGATTAATCCAGATGTAGCCTGTATTCCCAGAACCTGGGAGGTGGAGGCATGATGAACTTATTTTCCATGTTTGAGGTCTTCCTGGGTCATACAGTGAGTTCTAAGGCAGTGTGGGTTACCCCAAGACCCTCTCATAAAAAGTTCTGAGCATTTCAGATGATTCACATGTTTGTAAATGCCTGATATTTGGCTATTTAAGTAGAAATGAAGTTATTTTCTAGCAGCTTTAGTTCTTGGTGACTGATGAGGGTAAACTCCTTCTCATGGTTATACTTATTTGGATATTCTCTCATGAGTACCCCAGGTTTCCTGCTCACTTTTTATTACGTTGTTTTATCTCTTAAACCAAAGTTGTTACCATAGCTGGGATATGAACCTTTGTCAGTGGCCTCACATGTCTGTACACATGTACATGTATATGTAATGCTTTTTCTCCTTTTTTTCAGCCAGCTTCTTCTATTTAATGGTAGCTCAAAGAACAAAGTTTCAAGTTTAATGTAATCCAACTAGCAATCTTTTCCTTTATGATCAGTATTCTTTATTGTCTGCTTAAAGAACATTTTGCTGTCTGAATGCCATTAAAATATTCTTCTGGTTTTTCTCTAACAAGCTTTACTTGTTTACCTTTCACATTTATATCTATATTTTACTTATAGTTTTTATCTGACATGTGATGAAGCCAAAACTAAATTTACTTTTCTACACAGTATCAAACTGATGGCTGGGTGTGGTGGCGCATGAGTTTAATCCCAGCACTCTGGAAGCAGAAGCAGGCGGATCTCTGTGAGACTGAGGCCTGGTCTACATAAAGAGTTCCAGGTCAGCTGCGGCTATAGGGAGACCCTGCCTCAAAAAGAAAACAACCACCACCAAACTGAGCACATTTTCCTCCTCTGAGCACGTGCTGAACAAGTAGATGAGTCTGGAGAGAAGCAACAACTAAAGATGTTAAATATCCCCCCACAGACTTGGTATGTTCTTTCTTTCACGTGGCTCCATTGGGTCTATGATTTTCTCCATAGAGGTCTGACATCTCTTTCATAGATTTATTACCACATACTTTTTTAAATGTTTCAAAAATGTCACTTCAAATAGTTTCATTTTTCAAATTTCATTTTCTAAAAGGTCAGCTACAGAAATGTAACTGACAATGGCTGGACATGGTGGCACATACCTTTAATCCAGCACTCTGAAGATGGAGACAAACCCATCTATGAGTTCAAGGCCAGCTTGGTGTACATAGTGAGTTCCAGGCCAGCTGAGGATACATAGTGAGAAACATGAGACTCTGTCTCCAAAAAAAAAGAGGGGTGGGGTGGGGCTAGAGAGATTGCTCAGTAAAGAGCCTGTACTGTTCTTCTAGAGGACCTGATTTCCAGCACCTATGCAGGTCATGTCACAACAGCCTACAAAACTCCAGCAGGGCACTCATATGCATAGGGCCCACATACATGTACATGATTAAAAGAAAGACAGCCGACTTTTACAAACTTTGTATTGAAATACAGTATGCAACTTCTCTACAGGGACATGTCAATGTCACAGCCTACGGAGTTTAATAAAAAGATTATGTTCAAGATACAACTGAGTTTGTACACAGATTTCTTTTCAACCACTGTGTGATGGTCAAATGTTAACTTTACATCTTATTTGTTGGTTTTTAAAGATTTCCGTCTGTGTGTAACGCCAGTTTTGGTTCTTCATTTTGAATACTGACACTTCGGATTCCTTTTCTTCACCTATGCTACTGGCTGAGGCTTCAAATCTAAGAGTGAGTAACGCGTATCCCAGTTCTGATCCTGAACTCAAGAGAAAAGCCATTCACTATTTCATAATTAATTTTAACTTCTATTACAATTTGGGTAGATAAGCCACTTTCAGATAAGGAGCTCCATCTATTGTAGCTTGCTGGGGGCAGGAGCAGTTGTGATTGCTTGTTCATCTGTAGAGGCCATTTGCATTTACCTCCATGAAGATGACCTTTCTCTTTCTTGTAATGTCTTAAATTGACAATAAGTTAGAAATTGTTCATACTTTTTATATTCTCTGGAAAGGTTTTGAGTCTAGAGATTTTATATATGACAACTTTATGGATTAAATTTCATTTATAGATATAGACTAATCAGATTTTGTATTTTTCTTGGCAATGTTTTTTAGTTGGAAGGGTCTAGCTTTTGTCCAATGAAAGCACCGTTTAGATATTATTCCCATAGTGTGTAATTTATCTGCTTGAAGTGCACAGTACAAGTAGGCATGGTGCTGCACACCTGAAACACTCATGAGGTCAAGGTAGGAGGACAACAAGTTCAGGGTCATTCTAGGCTACATAATGAGTTGGAGGCTAGCCTGAACTACGCCTCAGTCTGTTTCAAAAGCAAACAAACCATCCACAAAACAAAAAACACACCAAAACAAAACAAAAGAAACCCAAACACAACAACATGTATATATAAATGATTAGTTTTAGTAGATGCACAGTATTCATACAAACATCATCACAATCAATAGAACTTTTTCATTATCCCCCAAACCTCAAATCCATTTTCTGCTTCTCCCTACTCCTAAACACCCAACAATTCGTTTCTATGGATTTGCCTATTACTGACTTTCATGCAAGTGGTCACATATGTGTGGTCTTTTTCTGAGTGGCTTCTTTCACTTAGCATAATGTCTTCAAGATGGACGTACATCACAGTGTGTGCTCCATTTTCTCATTCCATTGCATGGATAATGAGATTATTTTATGATAGCTGATTTAACTTTCTGGCTATTAAGAATAATGTTTCCATGAATGTTCACATGCAAGTGTTTGTGATGTTTGTGTGTAAAAAAAAAACATTTTACGTTCCCACCAGTATTAATAAGTGTTCCAAATATTACTACATTCTCACCAACACTTGTTACCATTTGTCTTTATGATTATATCTGTCTTAGTAGATATGAACTGGTATCTCACTATGGCTGATTTTCCCTTTCCCAATGACTAATGATGATTTTCATCTTTTCAAGCACCCATTGATAATTTTTACAGGAGAAATGTCTGTTCTGACTTTTTGCTCATTTTAAAAATAGGGTTGGCTTTTAAAAGTTCATTGTTAGCTTTGTAAGTCATGTTATTCTAAGAATTTATTCACTTTGTGTGAAATATTAAGCTTATCAGCATAAGGTTATTCTAACCACTTTTGGTTTCTTGAGAAGCACCCTGCCTGAGCTATCTTCAGTAAGATTTGTAGTGATAGTACTTTTTTTTCTCTTCTTTATAACAGGAAACTATATACTTTTAATTTCTTAGTATTGATTTTATTTCTTTTTTGATACACATTTCAAATATTGGAAGATTTCCTAGCGAGAAAATGATTCATTAACCCAGCTAGTGATAATTGCTAGCTTAATTCCACTGTGGTTATAGAAAAATCCCTATGACTTCAATCCTTTGGAATGTGTTTGCATTTGCTTTATGGCTTACTCTGTGGGCAACTTTAGAAAATGTTCCATGTGCACTTGACAACAGCGGGCATTTCACAGTTGTTGGATATAATGTTACAAGGGGCTTTCAACATTAGATGAGTTAAAGTTGAGAGAGAGAGAGAGAGAGAGAGAGAGAGAGAGAGAGAGAGAAGAAACAGTTAAAATGTTTCATTGTTTCTTAACTGATTTGAGAGCTATTTTATCCCTGGATCTTCTTTAACAAACTAGTGTGAAGAATATTCCTGTGCATGTGTGTACATGTGTGTGTATGCACAGGTCGGCACACCCATGTGGGCACACATAGGTTTCCTCCTTTATCACTCTGCCTTATTCCCTTGAGGCAAGGTCTTTTTCACTGATTCCTGGAGCTTGCTGTTTTTCATAGCAAGTCCTAGAGATCCTATTGTCTACAACTTCCTTTTGCCTGAGGTGACAGGTGTGCATGGCCATCCATAGCTTATTATATGGATGCTGGGGATCTGAACTTAGATCCCCAATACATGCACAGCAAGTGCTCTTACTGAGTCATCTCTTCAGTCCCATATTTGCTTCCTTTTGATGACAAAGACCCATTTCATATTAAGAATACAAGCATGCATATTAATCTTAATAGGATTATGACAGAGTGAAAAGACTGGACTGTGTTGTTTCCGTCTGAATTAGAAAGGATTTCACTATGTAGTTAAGGCTGGTCTTGACTCTGATCTACCTCCTCTGTCATCCTGTCCTGAAATTAAAAGTGTGCATTACCATGCTTAGTTTAAACCAGCTTTTTAGAAGAAATACACATTATTCAAACCATTTCTCACATATAACTCATAATATTTAAACATCAGATGAAATTTTAAATTAGCTGACTACTTTACCACATTTTATATAAAGAGAACACTTCATTAAGAAAGTGTCAATCTTTTTATTTCATGTAGACTTTAGGAATCAAATGTTTCAGTGGAAAAAAAATTTAATCCTATAAACTTCACGACAGACCTTTGTTCTCTTTCTTGTCCGTTTCTGACAGTACAGGAAACTACCTCTCCTTACAGATGGGAACCATGGATCATGAGGTAGGGAGACAGTTAACAGAAAGAGGACAACGTTAGAGACACAGAAAAAAAATCAACTTAGATTGGCAAAATGGGTAAGGAATGAATCTACAAACAGTATTTGATGTACAGTGCCGAAATTCATGCACCAATACTGACTTAAAGGCTAACTGCTATGTGGAGTCTAGTTTTATGTCACTATTTGAAAAAAAATTCAGTAGTTATTCCCTACCACAGGACATGGGACATGGGACGTGGGACGTGGGAGGGAATATCTACTGACCCAAACACTGCTACCTTCATGTTGTAGTCTGATAAGAAATTCTACTCAAGTGGATGAAAAATCCAGAAGGCTATCTACTCAGTCATTTTCCAGGGAAACAGAAACTCTTGTTATGACTGCCTTTCAAAGCAAAAGTTGGGGCAGTTGAGGCAAATCATCAAACAAGCAGCTAGTCTGTCCTAGAGCTACAAGCATGAGGTCAGGCAGTCCGTAAGTGCAGCTTATCTGATAGGAAGAAGTGGGAAGGAAGGCTCAGAATCAGACAGTTCCTTTGGCACATGGCATATAATGCCTTATTCTCTACAGATAAAGTTCTGTACAGATGTTAGCCAGTAACAGCAACAAAAACCATAAAGTTCGGAGCCAGTGAGATGGCTCAGCAAGTAAAGGCACTTACTGAACAAACCCTGATGACATATGTTTGGTACCCAGAACCCATAGTCAAGGGAGAACCAACTCCTGATAGTTATCCTCTGACCTCCACATACACACTGTGGCATGCATGTACCTGCACTCAAGGACATCACTCATACACACAAAACATAAAACATGTAAATTTATATCATACACATACATGAAATGCTCTCTGAGGCACAAATGGAAAGTGGATGGACCAACTTCTGGCACATTCCCAGTGTTGAAAGTTGCCCTCTTTAGGCACAGTTATTACTTCTTACCCTGTATACACAGTGCTCAATGTTGCACAATAAGTGGCAGGCATTTCCACTCAGCCTTGTCTTCAAGGAGGAAATGTGCTCCTTATTCAGGTGAGTCATAAAAAACAAACCATTTCCCACAGGTTGGCAATTCTGCCGCACTCTATTTTTCAGGAGACTGACTGGTTATGTAGAGGAAGGTCCTCACTCTGAGGAGACACACTGAACATATTATGGATGAAATGTCAATGGTGTTTCAAAAGACTCGGTGGGGAAAGAGACTAGACAAACTGGCAAAATGTTAACAACTAATGAGTGCAGTTGAAAGAATTTGGATGTCTACTGTACCTATCTGTCCATTTGAATTCTTTTCAAAGTAAAAATTTAGGAAGGAAAGTACCTAGTAAAAGTCCAAAAGTGCCAAGGCAGGGGAGTGACTATAGACCAGGGAACTGCAGGTGCTAAATAGTTATAGTATTGTAAGCTTCCTGGGAAACCTACTAACTACCATTTCAAAGGTAGAGTATGCTACCATCCCAGGCTTACAAGAGAAGAATAGTCAGCATGCTGGGGTGAAAGGGATGGCAAGAAACAGTGGCAACAATCAATTAAAGGACTAACAGTTTGTGTTAATTGTACACAAGCCATGTGTGGACATAAATCTTAATTCTTACCTAAATCATTTGCCTAAAATCATAAAACTCCCCAGGGCAGTACCCTAACCAGAGAAGGAGATAATATATTTTTTTAACTATACACCTCAGGTAGGGAGCTGCCAGAATCATGATGGGCTCTTTTACTGGTAAGTAGACGGCATTGGTTCAGGAGGCTGACTTGGTCCCATCATCCTCCAGTGGGAGAGGCTGACTAGTGTTCCCTTAAGTGCTTCTACATGAAAGTGTTCTTCCCCTAGAAGCTTAGCTTTTGTTAATTAAAATGCAAATATACAATGCAGCTTCAAATATATGAAAGGCACAAAGGTTTGTGTGCGTGCCTAATGAAGAGTTTTCGAGTCTTTTTTTCGTCACTGTTACTCTCCCTTCTCACTAAAATGTACTAACGGCCATCAAAGCTGTGTCCTCAAAGTAGCTCTGCAGTGAAACTATTTAAACAGTCAAATGCAAGCTGACCTAAATTCCTTTCTCTATCGATTTTTAGAGATGTCTGTCAACCCAGAAACCTTACTCCAAGGGATTCTTCCCTGAAAATCCCAAATGTCATCCAACACATCATTTTAAATCTTTTGCTGCTTGTCCAACAGAAGAAAGTGTTTTAGAGAGATAACAAAGTTTAAAATGGAGTCTGCTTACAAGGTAAATTAATGTTTCTATAAAAGGAGGATTAAGACCAGTAAGAGTCAGAAATAACTTTTATTTGCAGGGTATAAGATTGAGTGACAGTGTGTTTAGTGTCACTGAATAACATTATTTAGATGGCACCCTGGAGTCATTACTGTCTTGTTGTATTCTGTCTCAATAACACAAGGTCTTTGAGGATGACCAGAAAATTACCTTTCTCTCTTTAGATTCAACAATACTAAATAATTCAATAATTGGATTTTCACTAACAATTAAAATAAATAAAAGCCAGTCAATTCTACAGTGAGGACGCGTTAAGGGCGTTTAAAATGGAAATCATGGAAGACAAAGAATGTCAGTGGCTTCTCAGAACAGTATTCTCTTCTTTATGCCCACCAAACAGGCAGGAAAACACTGACACAATTATGACTACAAGAGATCAGTCATGGGTGTTTCATACTCAGCTTATCCCCTCCCACTAATCCACCTTTGAATCCCATGAAAACCTGAAAGAAAAAAAAAATCACAAAAAAGGACAAGACCCAGCTGCTCAAGCCTTTCAAGGTCTCTAGTATTCTAGCATCTAATCCCTTTCCCAATGGAAAACTGAGCACTTGTTGACTCTGCCTTTCTTCAAACAGCGCCCCCTTCACAAATTTCAAAAGAATGGTGCAAGTCATTAAGCCCATAGATCAGTGCATCTCTCAACCCTCACCAGAGAAATTTCTTGGACAGCAGTTGGCAACTGAGAGTGACCCACAACTGGTCAAGGTGTAGAGAATAAGAGACTGGCGGAATGCTCGGCCCCAAAGGAAAACGTGCATCATACTCTTTCCTCTCAAGGCTCAGGAATCTTTGTGGTAGAGGAGTGGAAAGACTGTAAAAGCCGGACCTTGTGGATAACAAGAAAAGTGTTTTCCACATACAACAGGGTATGAGCATATTTAACTTACATGTGACAGCATACATAAGACCCATGAAGATTCAAGCCAGATAAAAGCCCAGCATGGAGAGGGGATGTTCCACTCCTGACAGCTGCCAGGAGAGAGAGTTGTTTGACCACGTTCCTGTGGAAGGCCCCACATCCAAGAGTGCATCGGCAGCACACACTGGACTCAGTAAGTTAAAAAAAAAAAAAAAAAAAGGCTTGATGGGTAAGGAGAGGGATGGATCTGGGAGAAGTTGGGGGAGTGAATATGATCAAAATACACTGTACCAGATCCAACCACATGATATAATTCAAAATGGTGACACCTAGGAATTTATCAAGGCCATCTGGGAGGGAACTCACACTATGATTCTAGCCTGAAAAGCAAATCCCGAGTCCAGCCATGAAAGCCAAGAGAAAAATGAGGAGAAACCCTATAGATGGATGCTTTTGGAAGCCCCCATCAAGAAACTCTGATTTGAACATTGAAAATTCACCCTGTTCTGACCTCTCCTGGCTCCCTGCCTAGAATCTGTGTCTTTACTTCTCCTTTCCCTCTTCGGCCCACTGATATCCATCCTCCTCAAAATGACGATTATTCCAGGCCTTTTAAATGTTTTCAGGACAGAACCAATGAGATGACCTGATGGATCAGCAAGCCAGACGCTCTTCACGGAATTCTCTCAGGTCTCCTCCTACCACACTGTCCGCCTGACCCCACACTTAACATCCATGATCCAGCCTTTGAGACCATCCCTCTTTGCCAACATCCCCATGCGGCAGGAAGTAGCTAAAGAAAGAGAGTGGATTTGCTTTTTTGACCACTTACTAATTGTTAACGTTCTTTGAGACGAAAATCTGAGCCTTCCTGGTCACTAAAGTCCACTAAAGTGTCTAGTGCTGCGCCACTGTCATTTTAATAAGGCAGAACGTTTCCAGTTTGAACTGAGAAAGTACTTGTTGAATTAGAATGTAAGTCCTTTGACTTGCACCAAAGGACATCTGGGTAAAATGCTTGACTGAATGGGACTTAGCATGTATGGCAAAGTGCATGGGGCCAGGTGGGGGATTGAGGGGACATAGATGGGGGACTGGATCTAAATTTGATTAAGAACTGTTAGATGAAATGTACAAAAGCTCACTAAAAATATAAAATTTTTAAAAGACTGTAAGTCCTTTGAAAACAGGAATGGCATCATGTACTTCTAATGATCATTTACAGTAAATGTAATAACTCTCATGTTAAGAAAAAGAGAACAGTTCCTTTACTCAAAGACATTAGTTACTATAAGCAAAGTAAAGAACAGATTCACATCTTTATCCAAAGACACCTCACTTTTCTTTATATACTATCACAAGGGGGCACACTTTTAGGTTCTAATAAGAAGTGGGGCCTGGAAATTCAGGCCTGTAATTGCAGATACTCAGGAGGCTGAGGCAGAAGGACTGTAAGGTTAAGGCTTACCTATGCTACAGAGTGAGTTCAAAGCCAGCCTGGGCAACTTAGTCTCAAAGGTTTAAAAGGGTGTGTGTGTGTGTGTGTGTGTGGTGTGGGGGGCTGGGTATATAGCTTAGTGTTACCTAGTATGCGCAAGGCCCTACATTTAATCTTCAGGACCCAACAAAAGAAAAAAAGAGGGCTCATGAGTTCAGTAAAACCAGACTGGTACTCCACAATGAAAGGATTCAGGGAGAGATGCAATTGTGTAGGACTAAGGTCCGATTACACTATCCTGTCAGTAGTGCCAAGCACAAAAGTAAGAGACAGTAGGGAGTCTTTCCCCTAAGGGAGAAGCTTGGTCACAGCGTTTACTCTGCCTGGAATGGGTATCTACCAGGTACACGCTTTGAATAGAGAGGCCTTGTGTCTGACACTATGGGAACTCTGGAATGACTAGAAGAGGTTGAAGAGAAGTAACTGACCAAAGACAATTCTCCAAGAATTACACTGTTTTTAGTGTGTGTGTGTCAGGAGAGGAATATAAAGAAACTGACCCTACTAAGTTACAATAAGTAATTATAAAGTCACTAGCAATGAAAGGAACTAGAAAAACATAGCAGGCAGTGTACTTTATATCTGTTGTTACATGTAATTATTTAAACAATGTTTCCATTCCTCCTCGCATTACATAAACTTGCTGGTTTCCCTGGCTGCCTCATGATGTCATGTCTCATTCTATTCCTTCGGTATTAACTACCTAAGCCACAGCAACAAGCTGCAAGGAAACCCCTTTCAGTTACTGAAGTCCAGGAAGGCAGAGAAAATTCCTCTTTGCTAAAATGACTACCAAAAGTTGGATTGTACGACTAACTCTTTTTATTTTCTATGCATTTCTATATTATTTTAAATGTCTTTTTTTTTTTTATCACAGTGGGATACTGTCCTGCAGACATGGCAATTACTATCTCAAAATCAGAGCAGCTGTGTTTACCAACAAGAGACCCTCCCAGGAGTAGCCCCACTGACACTCTCTCATGGAGGGGAGGGAGGGTTCCTGGTCAGCCAGTGTACCCGGTGGGCACAGAAGGGATGACTACAGGAGATCGGGATTTTCCTTCAGGAGTGCAGTCACCTATAAATTGCCCACACTCTTGTAAGTAACCTCAGGTAAACTCCCTGGTTCAGCAAGCTAGACTTGGGCAGACCCATTTCAAGGGTCTGCCTGTCCCTGGTGTACTATCTAGGGTGAATAGATGTTTGCTCATATTTCCCCTGGGAAAGTTTATGCTATATTTATTTTTGTTTTGTTTTTAGTACTGAGACAGGGTCACACTGTGTAGTTCAGGCTAGTCTGAAATGTACCATGTGGCTGAGATAGGTTTTGAGCTCACATTCCTTTTTCTCCCAAGTGCTGGGATTACAGGCAGACACCACCATACCTGGCTATTTTTAAAGCATTTTAAACTGTTCATTGAATCATCTGAAGAAAAAGAATCTTGTGAAAAATGGAAGACTTGGGCTTGAGTCTTGAATCAGGACATAAGAGATGCTAAAAACAAAACAAAAACAAAAAAAAACCTGAAGTTAAAGAAGAGAGAGACTATGGGAACTACGAAGATACTGGCACAATTTTTAGCCATGTTCAACATTAAGGGCATTTAAAATTTTCTCATTATTAAAGATTAAAAAATTTATATTCCTTATTTTTCTATGTTCCACATGGTTTGTTGTTACTTTTATAACATCAAAGTTTGCAAGATTATAATCTATTCTGAAAGCATAATTTCCACTAAGGTATATTAGCTCCGTGGTGAAATATATTTACTTCTTATCACATTATTTTTAACCATTTTTAACAGAGTGAGGGAGGTTGGGAATAAGAGGAGAAACACAAATTTTGTTTGAAAACAATGCCTAATAAAACACTTTTTTGTAAACTAATACAAAAGATAATTAATTAATTAGTTAATTAATTAAAAGACCCAAATAGTTAGAGTTTTAATATAATGCCTGTTTTTAGAACAATCAATACATGGCTTTAGATTCCCTGAAGGGTCCTGCCTTCTCCTGAAGTAGATCTTAAAATATTTAGTGAGTTATGTTCATGTGTCTATCTAAGGCCTTGAGTCTAGTCTCCCTAAGGATAAACTTCTATTTTCCTATCTTCTTGCTTTGTTTTAAAAGTGGAGAGAAGAGCTAAAAAAAAGTCCTAAGTTTGTTACCTTTAGCTGGTCTCTTCCTCACATGTGGTGTCTGAGAATGAGCTAACCTTTGAAGGAATAAATAGATGGTAGGTTTTAATGCAACAGGGCATGAAAGATAAAAACCAACGTCAGCAATGTGAAAGAACTGTTGGGAAGAAGGCTATGCCAGGAACATTTGCTTGGAGATCTGTTCACTTAGCCATGCCAGATCACTGCACCATTTGGATTGAGCGTAGGTACAGAACACTCTACTATAAAGACTTCCGTGGCATCTTGCAACTCACCAGTTTTGTAGGGTTAAGATCGCCAGTTTCAGGTGACCATCAACAAAGTCCCATGCTGTGAGCTGGATACATGACTCAGTTGGTAAAGTGCTTGCCAAAGCAAGCATGAAGATCTGACTCTGAACCCTAGAACCCATGTGAAAAAGCTGGGTGTGGTGGTGCATGCCTGGAACCCCAGGGCTGCTGTGGTGGAGGCAGAATTTTTGAGGCTTGCTAGCCAGCCAGTCTCACCTAAGTAAGGGCGAGCTCGAGGCCAATGAGGACTTGTCTCAAAATAAGGTATTCCTGAGGAATGGCTGGGAGCTTGACCTCCGGCCTCTGCACATATGCCTATATGTGTTTATGAGCCACACACACACGTACCCACTCACCCACTGCCGCGGACCGTCCCTCTGGGAGACTGGAGACCGAGGGGAACAGGGCTGAAGGCTCTAGAAGAACTCGGGATTCGGCGACTGACAGACAGACACAACTCAGGTTGAGGTTTGAATCTGCTGTAATTTTACTGAAGGTTCAGGGTGCTTATATATGGTTACAGAAAGGAAACTGGCAAAGTGACAATTTAAGCAGATACAGGATAGTTACAGTTTCAATTATTATGCAGTTTATAGATATCACATCATATTTTTGAGGTTTCTTAGCATCTATTTGCGGTTACAGCCAGCTGTGCATGGGCTAAAGTTCACAGCAAGGCACTTCGTGGAATTAAGTCTGGCACTGTGTCACCACAGTGTTGTGGGAAAATGGTTTTAGTAGGGTGCGAAGGAGTCTGGGTCTCTAGAGACTAATGATGTAATGTGTTCTGCAGCTCTGGGATCTGCAATAGTTTTTTGTATGCCTATTTTTTGATAGTTGCTAGACAGACGGCTTATGGTGGGTTTTAAACTCTTAAGGATTGCATCCTTGTCTTTTTTAGGTACCATGCACCAAGGTTTTCTCATTCTCTTTAAACGTTCAGGGAAAGGGAGAGTGCCCCATTTCCTTCTCTGTCCTTCATGATTTACCCATCTTATGCCTTGTTCATCATAAGCTCCTGTAAATGGCAATGGATCTAAATATACCATTGCTTGTTTATACCATCTTGGAGGAGTCCACCAACCACTTTTAAGCTTGTACTGTTTATATCCTAGAAAGTACCTAGTGGGAATTGCCAATTTCTGTAATTCTTTTTCTGAGGGACTTTTGCTATAACTATGGGGACTTCCAATCAGCATTCCTAGTTTTACTTTTACTATGGGGACTTCCAATCAGCATTCCTAGTTTTACTTTTTCTGGCTTATTATCACTTTCCTGTATCATGAGCTCTTTCTGCTCAACTTGATCCATGAAAGCCCCCACTCCTTCCCCTGGGTTATCTTGCTGCTCTTTAATTACTTGCATCATAGCTTGAATCACAGGGGGAGAGCCCTGTGTCTCTTCCAAGGAGACTGTTGCCACATTCAGTACATTTTCTGCCTTGGCCCTGGGTAATAGATTACAGGAAAGCAAGATAATGAAAAGAATTAAAAGGACAAGACAAGTCAAAGTCCACACAAGGAAACATCGAGATGTTCTAGGAGTCATTGTCCCAGGATGCAAGACACGAGCTGACTGCCAGGGAACCGGCGGGGGCAAAGCTCCAAGAAGCACACGTCCCTCCGTCCACCGCGTCCACCACTGACCTATCATGGTTACACAGTGGCTTCTGCTGTGGGTGCAGCAACCCACGAACATGCACACATGCACACACACAAAATAAAGCCTCCTGATGCATTCCGTCCTTTTGATTTGACCCTCACTGATTCATATAAGTTCATAATTGCCTTTTTTCCTCCATCTTCTGCCACTTGGGTTCAAATATCTCCAACAATTCCAGAAAGTTAGACTGGTTGATTTTTTTTTTTTAAGGTTTTAAATCTCTAGGCTTAAGTATTAAGATATCATGCTGTTAGTTAATATCACCCAAATTACTATCTATAACATAGCTGTCAGGAGACAACTTAGAATTGTCAAGGCATCAGACCCCTGTACTCTCTGCCTACGCTCTCCTTGATTCTTCATCACCTTTTATCATTCCAGGTTTGGGTTCTGCAGTCTTCACTCTGAACTTGGTTCACATTTCTGGGCGAAGCCCCTGCCCCTGAAAAAGACGGTGTCTAAATGCTTCTTTCCAAATTGGTTGGTCAGCTGCCGCTTACTAGCCATCTACAGCTGGCTGTACTGTTTGAGTCTGTGCTCTGATGAATTCTGCCCATCTCACTAAAAGCTGTCTCATCTCAGCTTCCTATGGGGAATCTATTTGGATTCCTGCCATGAGTCAACTTCAATATATGCAAAATCCAGGACACTGAGGGAGAACACTGGACTGGAAACAATCATGTTCCAAACGCTAGCCATGGCAGCAGCAAGCCACTGTCCTATTTAATGTTAGTAAGCTTAGAAATGGCAGCCACAAAAGTGACCCAGGCATCAGATGGGGGGTTAGAGCACATCCTGAATGTCCAAGCCACAGATGTGACTGACATGTCAAGCTGCACATTCTGAATTTACTCAGGGCTGGATGCTTCTCTCCACTAAGCTTGGGCAGGATGCTAACAGACAACACAAAACTTAAACATTTGACAAAATATTACAGAGAGCAGTAATGAAACATTTACTTTTTCTTTTATATTATTTAGCAACAGTTTTAGCCTGCAACAAAAGAAAGTTGAATAGTGACAGAAAAGAGCCCCTAGTTCCCAATGTTATTTAATTTTGAAAAATTTACTCTATTTTTAGTTTATGTGTATGAGTGTTTTGTGTGCATGAAAGTGCACCAGGTGTGTGCAATGCTTGAGGAGGCCAGAAGAGGGCGCTGGGTTCCCTGGAACTGGAATTTCAGACAGTAGTCAGCAGCCATATGGGTGCTGGGAACTGAATCCAGGTCCTCTGCAAGAGCAACCAGTGCTCTTAACTGCTGATCCATCTCTCCAGTTCTCCAGTCCCCCCGGCAGTATGGTAGCTCCCCCCCGCCAAACACACACACACACACACACACACACACACGAGCGCGCGCACGCACGCACACGAGGGGGAAGGGGGGCACTTTAGCATAATAAACACTCAATGTGAATACTTAAAGTGTTTCCTAATTATTATGTTCTACACAGAAAACTGTTTTCAAATGTATTAAGAACATAAAATGACGAAGAACAAAGACTTTGCTGAGTGAAATTTATTTTTATTTTTTCCTGAATGTCTTCATAGAAATATGTTCAGGAAAACATACAGGGGGATGTCTTAGGTTGTATCTGTGTTGAAGGAAAAGATGACATTTAGAATGTATAGGCACCAAAATAATACTGAAAAGGCCACTGAAATTTTTTTTTTTTTCTGGTAAAATTCTTTTCAAAAAAACATTTATTTTCTCTTAAAAGATTATCATTTCTCTTCAAAGGCAAGTTGTTTAGTAAGAAATTTGTTTTTCAGAAATTTAAAACATTAACACCACCTAGTCTCTGAATACAGTGACAGAAGGAAATCATTAGATAGTAAGTTCAATGACAACTTTTAATTAACAGTGGGCCTTTTGATCTGGAATTCTAACGTGTTGGTTGAAGGAAAAAAAAGCAGACGGGGAAGGACTGGGTAATTGCCTAGTTAAGAGAAAAAATTCCTGTTATCAGAACAGCTTGATCAAGATATCTTAAATAAGGATTTTATTAATCAGGCTGTTAGAGAACTAAGTCTGTTAGTTACACTGGATCGATTCAATCCAAATAAACACAACAGGTACAGGAAAATACTTATAAAAATGTCAACTTTGTTCATCTAACACACACATCAATAAGATTGCAACAAATTTTGTTTCAGCTCATTGAGTCTAGAGTAAGAGTTTCCTTGAATGTCAATAACCATTTTCTCAAAAACAAGACCATACAACAAAACTGACAAGGCAATCTGGACCTAATCAACAATTTGAGAATCTATCTTTCCTACATTAAAAATTAATTCATTTTCATTGGAAGACCTAGCAATAAAAGATCTGGGTTTAAACTGTCTTGGTTCAAAATGTGATGTGTGTGTGTGTGTGTGTGTGTGTGTGTGTGTGTGTGTGTGTGTACAAAGATAAATATTCCATAGTTTCTGAAAGCTTACACTGAGCAGGTCCACTCTGCCCACACCATAGAAGCTTTATTTTAACTACATTATCTAGCATCTTTATTAACCCTTATTTTGCTGGCTAGCCACAAAATGCTCCCCCTGCCTCCCCCATCCTCCCACTCCCATCCCCACCCCCACAAGCCTTATTCTTTACACTTCATTCAGTTTGGGGAGCTCAACTTTTCTGAGAACACTGAAGTCACTGCCTCACTGAAAATACTATCTTGAGCTTTTCTGAATTGATTTTCAGATCCACATTGTTAACTGCTTGTTAGTTACCTCAATCTAACATTCTTCCAGTTCCGTAATAAAACATGCTTCCAAACCTCATCTGCTCTCGTATTTCCTGTCTTGATTAATTACAACCACAGACTCTGGTCAATCCTCAGGCTTACTTCCAGGCAACTCCATCACCACATCTCCCTTTACCATTCCCTTCACCACCCCATTAACATTGTTGTAGCCCGTGGTTAAGAACACAAGCCTCTTTACTTCCTGACCATCATGGTTACAACAGGTGTCTTCATCTTCCTTCACCACGAGCTTCTGCCTCACCATAGGTGTAAAGCAATCACATCAACCCAAATAAACTGAAACCTTCAAAACTTTAAGCCAAAATAAAACTGTTCCTTTTATAAAGTTGGTTTTCTCAGGTATTTTGTCAAAGTAATGGAAAAGGGATTACACAGCAACAAACAGGAACACAAAGCAAAAGCTCAACGATTCTGTTTCAGATGCAAATACCATACTAACTAGTCTCAATGCTGCTACCTTGAATTTGCTTGAATCTTCAGCCTCCAGAAGTATGAGAAAATAATTACCTGTTGTTTAAGCACCTTTCTTCCACCTAGGAACACATCATATCAAAGTTTAATGCAGACAAGAATATCCACAATTGCTAGAAAAAGACATTAAAATATTCTACATAACCATGAGAAGAAAAACAAACAAAAACTTGTCGTGCCTTGAAGTCACAAATGGATTTGAATCTTAGTCCCCTCGTTTATTAGCTTTTGATTTTGATCAAGAGCCTTAATTGCTTCAAAATTCAGTTTCCACATTTGTAAATCTAGATGTTGAGAGATGTCAAAGCAGTAATACATTTAAAGCACTGAGCAGAGAGCTTTGCACTAAAAAAAAGTTACTGTGGTTATTACTGTTACTGGGTTAACCTCTGATCGTCTGATCTTTCTTCCTTCTCATAGGTCTACCAGAGTTCACAGTCGCCCTCTATTGAAACGTGGAGGTACTGCTGCCTTCTCTTCAACAACATGCACTGGCTCCTGGTTGTTTAAAGGCTACATAAGATTTTCAAGGATTCCTAGACAACAAACCAACCCAACTCTTCTTTGAGGTACTCAAAGGGCATCTTCTTCTACAACTGTGTTAGGAGAGTCTCCTTTTCTAACAGTTATATGCTGTGAGGATATAAAGAATTTACCTGAAAATTTAATGATGTTTTTGGAAACTTCACTGAGTTAAAATGGAAAGTATTTCTCGAGATTCTACAAGCCTTTGTGGTGAGTACTTCTGACATGCATGGCTGTCTACAGAATATTCACCTAATTTCAGGGTAAACATTTACTCAAATCTCTTCTCACGTGGCCAGTAATGAGCTTTGCATCAGAAGCCAGGGACAAGCAGGTCTGGCTCAGGTTCAAAGACAGCAGGTGGAAGAAAAGGTAAGCCAAATGCTGACTGCGACAAAAGAAACCCACTGTCCACTGTGGTGACAAAAGAAACCTACTATCTGTGGTTGCAACAAGAAAGCACTGGAAAATATCATTATTCTTGAAATTCTGTTTATTCTGTTCCTAAGCATTTCTTAAAGAAGTCATTTGTCTACCATTAAATTTAATAAGTCTGTCAACAGAGGGCTTAAAAGTGTCCTGTTTTAGTTTTCATACTGACTAGATTGCATTTAAGTGCCTTTTGATTTGAAAAAGTAATTAAATGTTCAAACAAGTAAACAGTTTGGACAGAGATGAAGTCTTCACATTTTTTTTTCCTCTCTCCTTAGTTGCTCCTAATAAACTTTGTAAATACATTAAAAGAATGTTATTTGACGAATAATACATATTTCTAAGAGAGAAAAAAATGCTCAGTGCCCCATGTATTCTTTTACTGGCCACCAGGAGGGCAGGGAACCAAAACTTCAGTTTAAAAATAATCCAACATGTCTTTTTATGTTTTTTGTTTGTTTGAGAAAGGGTCTCACAGTTGCCCAGGCTGACCTCAAACTCACTATGTTGTACGGAACAATCTTGAATTTTTTATCTTCCTACCTCTACCTCCTGAGAGTTGGGATTACATGCTTGGACCACAACACCTAGATTATGCAGTGCTGGGGGTTGAACCCAGGGCCTTGTTCATTCCAAGCAAGCACACCTATTTAGCTATTTCTCCAGCTCCCTCTTAAAAAAAAAAAATCCATCAGTAAAACTCATGGAGGAGGGATGGGAAGGTAGGAAGAAATCTAGGTATCTATTTGGAGTGGAAGGCGGGAGAACACAATACTAGATTCACTGTTCCAATGAACAAGTCAAAACTGAATCACTTCTGAGGTAAAATTTGGGCTTGGATTCTATCATTATGCATAGCCTCCGTGTACAATGAAAAAGAACTCACTGAACTTAAGCAAATTTCATTAGTTCTCTTGGCACAGAACATATGCAAGTTACCAGTTTCAAGGACAGGCACCTTGGATAATTTTTTTTTTTTTTTTAAGATTTCAGAACAAGTGCATTTGGCACAATGAAAGCCATTTAAATGTTATTAACCTTAGTTAATGCAGTCTCCAAAATTCTTAAGTTTTATTTAAACTGACAGTACCATCCTTATCTGAAATGTTTAGGATTAGAAATATTTCAAATACTGAGGTTTTTGTTGTTTATTTTCTCACATTTTTGGATATTGGCACACCTATAATGAGACCTATTGGGGATGGGACTAAGTCTTCACATGGAATTCAACTGTATTTTGTATACACTTTATATATATAACCCAAGGACAGTTTTATACAGCATTTGTACTGCTCCTATGTTCTGACTGTGACCTATCACAAAGAGTGAGGTGTGGCATTTTCCACTTGTAATGTCATTCTGAGGGTTGCCTCAGAAGTGCTGGATCTGGAGCAATCAGGATTTTGGATTTTCAGATAGGGCTACTCAAAGTATATTAAGTATTACCTTACTGTCAAGGTGTCTTTTCCTTTATTGTATGCACACTCCACTTTCTAATAGTACCTGTTTATGGTCAAAGTCAGACTTTTGGACTTACCTAGACCTCCAGTCAGCACTGCTTCTCAGGGACATAAGAAACCAACATTGCCACTGTTACCACTTGCTTTTGAGATGTCTCCTAAAGAGATGAGTTGGAGGTTGGTTGTCAGCTGATGGGTTTTCGTAAGTGATTAGATTCTGGTGGTTCTCATGTAAAAAATGCTGCATAATGGGTTCATAATATGGTGATAGAATTTAGAAATGCGGACAGTAGGAGGGGGAATCTCCTTGGAGGACATAGTTGGTGGGGGCATACCCTACAAAGTATACCTTGTCCTTCTATTTCTCCATCTCCTGGCTAAGAAATGGGCAGCACTTTTCCAAGTTTCTGTCTTGCCACAGGCCTAAAAACAATAGAGCTGGCCAACCACTGACTGAAACCTCCAATACCAGGAGCCAAAGTAAACCTTTCCTATTTTAAATCATTTCTATCAAGAATTTGTCACAGCAATGAAAAGTCTAGCGCAACTACCAAAGCAAATCTCCTTCAAAGCTGTGCTGCTCAGTTACAGTGTGTTTATATTTTAAATTGCATTCATGATAAGACGCTCCATGTGGCCAAGAGACAAGACAGAGTGTACAAAGTTTGTGTATAATGTCAAAAGAGGAAAAAAAAAACAGGGCAGCAAAGGGCACACCTTGAACAGAGTGCCGGGCGGCAGAAGCAGGTGGATCTCCGTGAGACTGAGGCTGGCTTGGTCTACGTAGTGAGTTCTAGCAAGCTGGGGCTACAGGGAGACCCTGTCTCAACTGTAACTCCCCCACAAAAGGGAAAGGGCAGAAAATAAAGTCTTTACATCATAGGATCACATGGTTGTAGATCTCAAAAGAATCTGAATAGTGTCATCAGTGTTACATTCATTTCAAACTAGCTGTGAAACTTTAGCAAAATATTGTCAAATAAAATTACTGCTGTTGGGGTTTTACTAGTTCTGTGAAATGGCTTCACAGCTACATAAGGGCCACGTGCTTCTCCAGCCTCAGCCCACGCCCTTTTCACACACACCTCTTAGTTCAGGGCCTTCCTTGAATCGCTTGACTGCGCTCTGGCTTTACGACTTCACATGGTTTCTTTATGTCTGGAACAGTCCTTTCACAGATTTCTTTTTCATATGATCATCATCTTCATTATTCAGGTTTTAGTAAATATCTCTCCTTAAAAGATGCTCTCTTTCAATTTAACGTAAAGTAGCTTAACAATTGGGAAGGCAAAATCCAGCTTTATTCCCCTCTTGGCATTTCTCACCATGCGATGCTTCCGTTCTCACTGGCTTATTGTCCCATCTACCCCTCTTTCCTCTTCCCCGCTTGCTCCTCCTTCCTGCTCACACCACCACCAGATACAGAGTCTACAGCTGGATCCACCCTATAGCCGCAGTACCAGAAGTACTGCCTGGCACAAGGAAGGCACCGTCATTCAAACAACCGCTATATAACTGAATGAATTAATGAATCACAGGCCACCACAAAACTGCCTATAAAGTCCTTCCTGGTCCTTGTACGGATTCTCCTTCAAATGAATTAATAGAAACCACTTATGAGATAATCAGGAAATTTTAAACAGCTAGATATTTGATGCTATTAAAATACTGCAATTTTTAGATTTGATGATGGTATTCTGACTAAGGAGACCAGGCTGGCCTTGACCTCACAGAGATCCTTCTGCCTCTGCCTCTTGAGTCCTGGGATTAAAGGTGTGTGCTACCATGCCTGGTGTGGCTGTTCTTAAATGTCAAACAAATACTGAAGCATTTCTGAAAAAGCATCTATAGGATAGATGATGTGATGTAGGAAGTCATTCACTCTCTCTGTGTGTAAAGGGAGATGGGTGAGTGGGAGAATGGATTGGCTGCCCACGTCTGAAAGCTAGAGGCAGGAAGATCAAGAGTTCAAGCTCATCCTCAACTGTACTGTGAGTTCAAAGCCTGTCTGGATTACATGAGATCATGCCTTTAAAAAAAAAAAAAAAGATTGCCTAAGTGTTGATAACCGATGAAGCCAGCTAAGGATATATACGATTCATTAAAGCAGGCCTCTTTTTCGCAGCTGTTTTCAATTTTTATAATGAATCACTAAGAAGACTACAGAATGGGGGTTTAAGTTTATTTGTTACACAAAAAATAGAGGGTAAGAATGGGAAAGCCTCCAATCATCATCTCCCATTTTTTCAGCTTTCAGTTCCCACTGAGGAACGAGTTAAACAGACTATATTTAGTAATAGGATATAATAACCTTCCCTTTAGTGCAAGTTTTTCTGCTCTTTCCACTACTGCATTATTAAATGAAAGCTCTGCAGCTTCTTTATGACGCCTGAGTATTTATCAGGAGAGCAGCATAACAGCCAAGTGGGAGGTGGGGGTGAGGAGAGACAACCAAAGAAATTCGGTAAATATTAGAGGAGAATTCTACAGATTTTGTGAAGAAATGGTCTCTAAAACAAACCTAACAAAGAGCCAAACACCGCCAACAAACTACTCTATGAGTGAAACTGTGCTCCGTAACAATATAAACCAAGCCGGACAACCCAGATGGAAAAGCCCACTTAATTCTGCTCTTGAAAAGTAATGTTTCAAGTCAATCTGCTCTTATAATAAAACTTGGAAAGGAGAAGGGGGAATATTATGCCATTATATGAGAAATAGAGAAATGGCAAGTCACGAACAATGCAAATGAAACAAGACGCAATTCTCTTGGCACATGACCTGAAAGTTGTAATAGAATGAAATTGCTGCTGGATAATCTAGATACAAAAGCGACCCAACACAATTACTCTTGGGCTATAAATATTTCATAGACTAAGTCTGAGTAATGATGCTGACTTTGTAAAGGCTTTACTAGATTGACCAGAACACTTTTCAAAGCCACTTGTAGAATAAGGGAAGACATAAAAAAAACTATCTTGCCAGGCATGGTGGCACGTGGCTTTAATTATGCTAGCCTGGTCTATATAACAAGCCCCCAGCCACTCGCAGCTACATGTAAGACCCTGCCTCAAAACAAACAGTGACAGGGCATGGTGGCACACATCTCTAATCCCAGTACTGGGCAGGGAGAGGCAAGCAGATCTTTGTGAGACAGAGACCAGTCTGGTCTACCCAGTGAGTTCCAGTTCTAGACCAATTGGGGCTATAGAGAAAACTTGTCTCAAAAAAAAAAAACAAGCAATCAACTAACCAATGACCCAGTCACAAAGCCATTTTAATATTCAAATAAGTAAGGACACAAAACAAACAGAAAGTGAAGCTTTAAGGCTTCAACACTCCGTTTACTATTTAAATCAAAAACTATTCTGAAGATGTACAGACATTGCATTTTGAGGAAGGCAGGCCCTGGAAGCTGGCTCTCCAATAGCCTAAGACATTTAAGCACTTGCCTTTATCATAAATGTTCCTTTGTTCAGTTTCTCATTTAATTACAGATTTTAGACATCTCAGGGTCTCTCCAGTTTCAATGAAGAACTTTGAAGATATGGTTAAGAGATTCTGGCAAAACTGTTAGCTTTGAGTCACTCCTAAACCTTTTCTTTTCTTGTAAAGAAAAGCAGGGTTGGTTTATATTTCAATTAAATACAAAATTATTTTAGAGACGCAAACAATGAGAGACTAACAAACAGCCTTAGTTATTTTCTACCCGTGTACTATACACTGTGTTAATGCTGAAATTAACGGAGCAATAACAGGTCATTATCCTAAAGGAGACAATCTGGATGGGCATCAGTGAAGCTTGGTGGCCCTGTGCCTTGGGAGACTCAAGGTTCAATCCCCAGCACCGTGTCCCCTACCCCCAAAGGAAGCAATACACTAAAAGCTTGACTCTAGAGCCAAACTGCCTCCCTAAAAGGTGCCTATGAAACCTACAAGGTCATGAAGAAATGCCTTAGGCTTCAAGGAAAACAGAGGAGCAACCTCTCCACTTTAAGAGTTTCCATTCCTGAACTGAACATTTGGTATCAGAATTTCTCAAAGGCCATGCCAGTATACTGAAAGGAAATCTCACATGAACCCAGAAAATATGGCGAGGAGTCACTTGAATTACTTACTCTACTAGAAGTCTCATCAACAGAATGTTTCCTATTTTCTACCTTTAGAAATTATATGGACATTTGAAAGGAACTGAACTGGCAAAGAATGATCAAAGATCACCTATAAAACTCTACAGGTCAGAGCGAGTCCAAGCCTCTCAGGAGGAAGAAGGATTTGTGAGAATAACATAGAACCAGGGTCAGAAGGCCAGTGCTGGCTAACATTTGCTCCAAGACTGGCGAAGGCCACAACCTTCCTTAGAGCCCTCACCTTTCCAAACTTCAGGTTCTACCTCTGTGATAGGAAGAATGGATTATATGATCCTTGAGATCCTGGTTCTAATGAGCATTTCCGATCCCAAAGCTTCTATTCTGTGATAGCAGGTGATACGAACTAGAATAATAGTCACAATGACGTCTCTTTTAGCTGATGTATACAATCAGTTTATTTTATATTTTTACTTTATGTGTATGAGTGTTTTGCCTGCATGTATGTGAATGTACCATATGTGTGCAATGCCCTTGGAGGTCAGAGGAGGGCATCAGATCCCCTGGAACTGGAGTTACCAGTGGGGTTGAGAGTTCCCATATGGGTGTTGGGAACTGAACCTGGGTCCTCTATAAGAGCAGCCAGTGCTCTTAACCTTGTCACGAGCCCCTACAATCACTTGAAATTTCTATTAGACACTGAGGGTCACCTTACTGTCTGCCATTGTATCATAGCACTGAAAGTAACTACAACTTTTCAGAGAAAATGGTCAAGTACTATGAAGGTGGACATTAGATCTTCCCCTCAATGTTCTCCCTAAATTAGTGATATGACAAACTTGTCAGTTTCTCTTTTCAGTGAAATCAAGTAAAATAATCTAACATCTAAGATTTGTGTACTTTTTAAGATATAACTCTGCCTTGATTTTTAAAAATCCATGTTGGCAAGTTAAAAACCATTCAAACACAATCCAGTTCAAAGATTTCTCTAGGAGAGTACAACTTTCCCTCTATCCAGTTTAGATTATTGTTAAACATTTATTTATCTTCCTTATCAGTAGCTACCAGCTTTTCAAACAAAGAGAAAACTCAGAGCCTATAACTTTTAGAGAGGGTCTTGGAAGATATATGGACTCATTAAAGTCATTCAGTAAATATATCTTGACTTACACATGAACAAGAGGCTTTCCATCTTTTTTGCATTGTCAGATAGATTATAAAAAAATTCATTAATAATAATAGAAACAATAACTCAACCAAATGGTGGATGCTCAACAAGGCTCCAGCAGAACATACCACAACCTCATTTGTTACTTGTGATACTTAACACATGAATAGGCAATTTATAAAAGAAGAAATACAAACGGCAATTAGTCTGAAAAAATTGTTCAATCTTAATAATAATGGCATTTTAAAAACTGGGAGGCAGGGTTGAAATATGGCTCAGCACTCTAAGGCACTTTTTGCTAAGCCCAACGACCTGAGTTCAATCCCCAAACCCATACTGTTCAAAGAGAAAACCAACTCCCACATCTCTGCATGCACTATGGTACACTCGCTATGCCCGCTCCAGAACACACACAGAATAGATTAAAATGTGAGGAAATTCAAATAAACTGTTTAAAGCTGGACGGGTGAAGCTCACTGGATTAAGGCACTTGTTTCCTGGCCTGGCAATGGGAGTTTGACATCTGGGATCCACGCAGCACAGCGAGTGACTTCAATAAGTTGTCTTCAACAAGCTCTGTCATACACGCCCCCAAACCCCCAAAATAAATAAATGTAAAGAACAAGTAAACAAAGAATAAAGATTCATTTACACACATATTAAAGTTTATTAGGGTCTTAGCCCAGGCTGGCTTTGGATTCACTTATAGCCAAGGATGCCCTGAGCCTCTGCTCCTCCTGCCTCTACCTCTGGAGTGCTGGGATTACCATGCCAGATTTTATGCAGTGCTGGGGACTGAATCTAGGGCTTTGTGCATGTTCGGCAAGCAGGCTACCAGCTGAACTGTGTACCCAGCCCCTTCTCTATTATTTTTGTATGCTGGAACTGTGAAGTAAAGCCTTTGTTGTACCTTGTACCCCCTGCTGTTTCTACTTTATAATAACTAGCAGTTGTGCCATTTTTGCATAGTATTCATAATTCCCAAGTCTTAGTCATTACTGGGGCCTCTGAAGAGGCTGCCTCGGGAATCTCTTTAATAGCTATGTGGCCTTGTACACCACCTAACCTCTGTGAGGTTCAGTTTAATGATGAAATAGTATGTTTGGGATGGCCACTTGTAGAATTCAGCTATCCTGCAGTTAAGAAGTCTAAGTCACATTCAAAGACTAGACGTAGATATACTGCAGCCTGTAGCACCAGTAGAGGTCCTACGCAACCTCATCCAGACAGGGCTAGGAAGTCTCAGCTATCATCTGACTGTGACCACAAAAGACATGTCAAGCAACACAAAGACACACACACACACACACACACACAGAAGGCACCTGCTGATTATGGCATATTCTAGCACTCAAGGATCTCGGTAGGAGGACGGTAAACTCAACGCTAGCCTGAATTAGCAAATAGGAGACAGCAAGACTCTGTTTAGCTTTTTTTTGTTTTTTGAGAAGGGTTCTCATGTAGCTCAGGCTGCCTAGAACTCACTATATAGTAAGGATGGCCTTAAACTCTTGACGTTTCTATCACCCCCTCTTCCAAGTGCTAGCATTACAGATGGTAATCAAGACCCTGTCTTAAAATCAAAATCAAAACCAAAACCAAAACCAAACAAAATACTTTGTTTGTGCCTGATTTTGCTGTGCCCAACAAATCCACAACACTATGCCAAACAATAATAAAATGATTGTTCTAAGTCACTCATTTTGATCTGTTACAGATCAATAGAGAATCAGATCCCAGTATATGCCTGCTTTGTTTTTATTTTTGCTCATACTGTACCCCAGGTTGGCCTGGCACTTACAATAATCACCCCTGCCTCTGCTTCCTGCGTTCTGGGACTACAGGTGTACACTATCATACCTGGCCTTCTATTTCTGTTTTAATACAATACTTCCTCATGGCCACAATGATATATGAAGCAATAAGTGGCCTCAGACTACTGAGCTTCCAAAAAGCATTTTAATACCCCCATCTCTTCTTTTGTGTTTCTTCACTGTTTTAGAGTGGTTTCAACATCTGGCTTCCCATCTGTTGCCTTACTTTAGCTGAGTGAGGGCCTGGGGTAGGCTCTACCTCATCTCTGTGACAAAAGTAATTTCTAGGTACCTGGCTATATTATTGCAATAGAGTTTTGAAAAATGGAGTAATCATCACCAGCACCCATAGCTACTGGCCACTGGCCACGAGGCACACTACCCCTTACATGCACTGCTATCATTTAACCACTTAATAAACTCCAGAGAAGGTATCGTTCTTCTCATAGCCACAGAGATGCTTTACTCAATGTCAAACAGTTAGGAAATGGTACAGTCAGGATTCGAACTAGACCTCAAAAGCTCTACTGCTACTACATATAAGGTCCTTTTGATAAAGCCACTGAGGTAGCAATCTCTTTGAGATACAGTTGCTTAAAATGTTTAGCTTTTTAGCATTTAAAAGAATTTCCTATATAAAAGAAAACCTATTGAGGGGATCATTAAAAATAAGTTTTATATCATCTCATAATCATACACAATGGGGTAGAGATGACTTTATGACCAACGTACCTACATATAGATAGTATTTATTCAAATGAACTGCACCTGGCAATTCATACCATTTCAATAACTATGAGAAAAAGTACTGGGTTTAAAAGGCTTCTTTCTTGATGATTAAAAAATAAGTTCTATATAAAATAGGCAATATAATTAAGAATAAACTTCAAGGAAGAAAAATGGAGACTTTTCAGTATTATTTTTCAAAACAAGAATAGTGTTCAAAGAGAATACATCCAAGGGCCAGCATAAAGAAAATGGACATACTCCTCTAGATCAGGGATATAGACAGGGATGCCATGAAGAGAGTTAAAACTCAGAAAGAGGAGAGCTGACCATCACTAACCATTATGGTTTGTAGCCCATCCATGGCACTGAGTCTGAACTCTATTTTTCCCATTCTGCACCCTGCTGACCATGGTGAGAGACAGCAGCTGAGATGCCCAGACTTGCATTCTAAGACATCATAGTCATTCTACAATTTAAAGGACTTGAAAATGTTGGGGAAAAAGGTAGAGCAACCAGGAGAAAATGTGCTACCACTTCTCGGTTTTCAGTGGAAAGGTTCATTTCATGCTCTCCCCTCCTCCCACTTCCTAAGATTAGAGCAAGAATATATGACCTGAACGAAGTACTTTCTGGGGAGAATCAATCACTCCAAAGAGCATCCACTAAGTAAATACTAACGGAGCCAGGCTTTCAAGATTCTGAAAAGCCTCCAAAAAATCTGATCTGTCCATCTTTGTTAAACCACATTATGTTTCTTTGTTTCATATTTCTCTATATTCAAAATGAAAGCATTATTAGAATTTAAAATATACGCTGGCTTTAAGATCCTAGGAGATTACATTTCAAGTGAAATGCTATTATTCACAGAAGAACTTTGGCAATCGAGGCTTTCTGCGCATAGTGGTATACAGCATGCCTCGTAGCGTTTCTACGCTGCTGCAGCACTCCCTAGATACAGATCTATAAATAAAAAAGCACCAGGGAATCCTAGGGATACCCAGAGTTATTTTATCAAGCAGAGATTCAACAGGAGCTGTGTATTTTACCTGCATACCTCCAATACCCTCATCTGCAAAGTAATAGAATTTAAATATAAAACATATCAGAATTGGCCTGTAGAATCTCCTGAATACCAAGATTTCTAAGAGGAGTGCATGTGATTCAGCATAGATCTCAAGTAGTTAACAATCTCTACATATGTGAATAGGAGTCTGGGAGGAATGCATCACCCACAGCTCTCTAATGGTTTCTCCCCCTACCATCTACGAATGAGAGGTGGAATCACTGAAAAACCATTTCCTTTCTTTTACTCCAGTCACAGGTCAGGGAATTATCTTTTCCTCCTATCTCTGTTGCTGAATTTTGTGACATGAAAGACAAACTTGAGCTCTAAGAAAGATCCACAGAGTTCAGAATTATGAACTATGAGCTACATTTTAAGTGGTCTATCATGTGCACGGCAGAGAAAAGGTTCCCATAAAGTCTGTGGAATCAGGTCACGTTCAAATCAGAACCAAAGTCAGCAGTTGTGTCACATACATGTAACCAGAAATGGCTGGTGGACCATGTAGTGAAAAGAGAAACTGACATTCTTTTTAAGATCTCTAATCATGCTGGACGGTTTTCAAGTATCTTTTCCAGGGCTCCACATTACATGGTGTTATTTATACAGTGTGGCCAAGTCTGAAATGATGTTAAAAGAGCATAATTATTTTCCTGTGAAGATTATAAATAAAAACCTAATTTCAGAAACCCAGAAATATCACAAACATTAACAGTCACAATCTCACTAGATGCTAGTATGATGGAGATCAGACCAGGAGCACATCTTAACAAGGACTGATGGGAAATAGAAAGGGAAGGTTAAGAATTCTGGAGACATAAAGCTAACCCTAACAAAGCTCAAAACAAATCACAGAAGACACAGGCATTTTGGAAATGCTATAATATATACCAGTAGGCACTCAAATTCAAGCATGTGACTGCTGGACATTAACTGGTCCACATACTAGCAACAAGAAAACATGAATTATATAATATTGAGCTCTAAGGCATCTTACAGTCCATTGTGTTAAGATGATAGTTTTAAAATTCTAAGCTGTTTCCAACGTCTCTAGCCACTCCACCTCCTTTTCAGACTTGGTCAAATCACTCAAGGAGAAGTTGAAGGCTATTTTCCAATTTTTACTCATCTAATACCTACTCCTTACAAGTCTCAAAGAGCTAATTCAACACTCATTCTAGAAAGCACAAGTGAACTGGTGCCAGGACTCTTAAGCATAGTATTTTTTTTTCTTTTTCGCTTAAGAGGAAAAAATAGAATCATAAGAGATTCATGCAAAACGGGCTCTAAGACATCACACTCCATTCCAGACAGCTTTCAGAGGAACGGATTCAGGCATGTGCGACCATTACTCTAGCCTTTACTCCAGCCTTACTCAGCAAATGCAAGGTTTACTCCAATCAACCACCTAGTCTGCTGCAGTTTCTCTTTAAAAAAAGCAGTGATGTTATCGTCTAGCTGGCCAACACTGTCACAGGCCAACTTTTCATGATATGTCATCAGATAATGATGCAAAAAACAAATCTATTTTATTTACTTATGTTTTAAGGCAGAGCCTTGCTATACAGCCCAGGCTAGCCCACAACTCATAATCTTTTTGCCTCAGCCACCTGAGAGCTTGGATTATAGGCTGGTGCTATCATATTCAACCAAAATGATTTCTTAAAGATGTTCTTCTCTGTTATCTCTTAGCAACGTGGGTATAGTACATAACTTTCAAGCAGCATACATGGAAATGTACTCATCCCTGGCTTGTACATGTGACCACTTCTACCAGCCTTTTGCCTGTGCACTCTCACTATAATCTTATCTCTTTAGTGCTATGCTAGAGAGTAGCTACTGACTTCTTTAACCAAATGGATGCATACACTCAAATTCAACTGCCATTTGTTTAGAAAAGGATTGGATACCTATTGAATGAATAAGCAGCAACCCCCTCCCCCTCAGACCAGAATAAAAAATAGAATCTGTTCTTGTCTCTAGACAATTACTATCACTACTCTCAAGGACAAGGTATCCTCAACTCAAGGCAGAGAGTCACTGATAAACTGTGAAGAAAATAAAGAATTCAAACACAAGGTCTGTGACTGCTACGGGGTTATAATCTAGTTAGTAAGATATGACACATTCATAAAAATAGTTCTATCTTGGTTTCCAATAATACTAAAGTGGGAAGTCAATTCAACTAAATTTATACAATCAGAGAAACTAAATTTTCAGTAAGGAAAGATTACTGAGGGCTGGTGTAGCCAAGGAAAGCGTCTTCCCATAGCCCTTCAGCCAGGTCTGGAAAGGAGACATTATTTTATTTCATAAGTCAGCAGGTTTGTCTTTTAAATTATATTTTCTTCATCTTAATAGAATAGTAATTTTATGTTATTAAACTCAGAGAAAGTTTATCTTCTAAGGCTTAAAACTCAAATATGGCCCTTGAAAAATCCTTTCCCTCCTGCATACAAATTTTCTTTGCTCTTGGTTATTTGAAGTTCAGGGTGTAAAGATTTACAAAAGAAAATGAGAAAGCATAAATCTGGTGATCTGACAAGAGTGGGCAGCGTGGAGATGCTGAGTGTCAGACTTTGTACTCTACCGGCAACGGCATTTCTAGGACGAAATTTAGTGAGAACACTACAGAAACAAGGTGTTTTGTGTGTACTTCAAAGTAATTTAATGCCAACAACTCTGTGAATTAGTAACTGTCATCTCCACCCTTCCAAGAACAGAGAGAGGGCACAGAACCAGGAATCAGCCTATGATCTGAAATCTACAAACCCGATTCTAAACGCATCTCTTTTAACTGTTGACTCATTTTTATGAGTAAAGACAACGGTTGCTCAGTCTGTGCTGGAGCCTTCAAATATAACACAGAACAGGCTAGTCATTAAATGAGTCCAGCAAAGTTCCACAAACACTTAGGGGAACCACAAACTGGGTGACACCTATGAACGTTTGAGGACACAAGCTCTTGGCAAATCAGTCTACTCCTGTCATCAGAACTTTGACTGCAGTGTGAAGCCTTGTTTAACAGTCTTGTTCACTTACAATTCCACGGGTAATTTTCCTCTCAAACCAGCTAGAAACAGCTTGTAGACAAGTATATTGTTATTCCTTAGACTCTCTGAAGTGCTCAACAGTCCCATAGTATATACTCAGTAAATAACTATTAAGAGTTACTAAGCAATATTCCTTTGCTGTCCATAAAAATTTCCTTCACTCATTTCCATTGATATATTGACAACTGACAATTAAAAATAAGTGGCTACACACACATTATACCATTTTTCTTATAAATTAAAATAATTTATATTATTTATATTATATGCCTTGTGAGGTCTTACAGCAGACTGGGTCAGGGACAGTCAGAGATAAAGTGAGCCTTTATTTCCAGTTAGAGAACTTTACATAGACACTGAAAGTGAATAAAATGGTAATTCTGGACTACATACAAACACACAAGAAGCTCATTTCAATATCAGATAAACACCTACTCAACAAGCATGCCTCCCTAGAATACATTTGGCTATTTTATATTCTGTTTCCTTAATCTGCCACTAACTGTGACAGTCACAGAATGTTTCTGGACACGTGGTGGTGGGGGGGAATGTCTATTATGCACATTTTAAAACCTCTGAAGTGTGTTTTTAAAACATTCTGTGTGTGTAGTTTCTGCTTTCCACCAGCAAGTTTACTAACTTGAGCGGGGCTATTGGAAGGAACTGGGTAGATGGGTGAAGGCAGACAGCGAGTAAGCTGTGGCTTCAGCATACACAACCACTAACCTTGCTGCACAGGCCCCAAGGTCATTCGAGAGTTGCTGGCAGAAGCACCGGTAGGTTGTTTGGGGAGGCTGCCTTTACCATTTGCTTAGCTAACCATGGGAAAGGTGTGGAAACAGGAGCGTGTCCTGCTAGATCACCGTCTAAAACACATCAGGAAGCAGGAGGGGAGCCCTGGGTGAAAGAAAACGGAACAACTGGACAGTGCGGAATCCCAACTCACTTGACCAACAGCAAGATTCTGCTTGAACAGCTTTAGCAAGGAAGTAAAAGACACATACTCTAAAAATTGATGACTGTCTTTTAAATCATTTTCTTTATGCTTTTTGATCTTCATTCCAACAAGGGCACTGTCACTCTGGTGCTGAAATGCACAAGTATTTAGGAACTACCCAAATTGCTCTGGCTCACTGGGATACCCGTGGGAAGGCAAAGCAGCTCTGTGGCACACTCCAGCCAGAGTGCCAGAGTGCACAGCCCAGCTCTGTGCCCACGCACACACAGGGGCAGGCTTTCCCAGCAGCCTGCTCTGAGATGAGAAGACTGCTGCCTGGCCTCCCCACACAGCACCACATTAACATTTACAGGAGCTGCCAGCAACACAGAAGGCTTTTCCTGACAGGCAAGGACGTCCAGAGATTTAATCCCTGCAGACAACTGCTTTGCGGGACTTTCCAGCAAGCCTGCTTAAAGTTCTTTAGCCTCTCCTACAGCTAAATGTAGCTCACTGAAAGACTGCATTTGCTTTCAACAAACTTCTGGAAAATTAGGCATAACTACAAGGTGTCTTGATTTTGAGTTAATGAATCATATTTATATTAATTAGCTTTAAAACCCACAATTGCTATCTGCCCTTAAGAGACACGTTTCCAAGAAATCAATTAAACTAAGCAATGTTTGCCAAATTTCATAGGCTCTGAAAATGAAAAAAACAAGTCAAATCAATCTCTGTGTGTGTGTGTGTGTGCGTGTGTGTGCGTGTGTGTGTCTGTCTGTCTATGGACCCCCCACTCCCAAGTTATTCACATTGGTTCTCATGACAGAGAAGAAACGAATAGAAAGAAGTCTTCTGGAAAACACCATCCCCTCATGGACCCGCGTCTATGGGCTATCCAACCCTGCAACACAACACAGAGTTAAACCAGAAACTATACCATTTGGGGGTGCTAGGGCTTCCAACAGGAAGGGTTAAGCCAAAAGTGACACCACCCAGCCGGGCTGGTCTTCCACCTGGGGTCCCCTGGATCTCAGCAACAGGATTAATTATGTGGAATAGCCAAAAAGGTACAATAATTAATTATTGACTTTTGGGGGTTGGTGACTTCTCTAATGCCTACGGCCTCAGACTTTCTAATAAGCTTTTCCTCAATCTCCTTTCAAAAGTAAAGATTTGAGGACAAAGTAAAAAAAAAATTTTTTTCAGAAAGAGAGCAGGGAGAAACAACAGCACATTGCACCCTCCCTCTCCAACATTTGGAGGGAACCACGGAAGATCCTTTCCACAAGCATCTTATTTTACTGATATGTCAAATTTCCCTCCCTGTTGCACCCTAACCTGTGTGTTCTTCTTGGCAAGATCTCAGGTTTCTCTCTCTCTTCCTTTGAGAAAAAGGAACTATATATTTAAATACAATACCCCATCTTTCCTTACCCTGTAAAGTTTAACTGGACATTATTTTTCTCTCAGAAGAAAATGGGCTCGAAATCTAAGCAGACAGCGTATCTATACTAGGCAATACCATCCAATTTGGAAACAGTCTACACAATCATATTTTTCTAGCCCACACTGAATATGTATACTGCAGTGGCTTCAATCACACTATTTAATAAAGTACTTAGGATAGATATTGATTATGCTTAAAGAGCATTCTGCAAGAACTTCAAGTCAATTGAGTTATTGTTTCCCTTTTTATGGCTGGGAACTCCCTTTACACTTTCCTACAGAACTGCAGCCTACAGATAGCTCAGACTGGCCTTAGGCGCAGTGAGAGCTACCACCAGTCGCAAATATTTCTAAATTCCTTGGATAATCCTGCAAGAAGCTGACAACAAACCCTTCTGGCTACTCACAGTAAACCCTGCTGCTGCTGGACTTGGTAGCTAACAGTCAAGATTCAAGAGGTCACAGGTAGGGAACTCAAAAAATCATAAGAGAAACAGCTAAATACACATCTTGAAAGTAAAATAAAATGAGTTCCGCAGAAAATTCTTGGTTTTGTTTTTTGAGACTGAATCCCTGTGTTGCTAAAGCTGGCCTGGAGCTGATGCTCCTTCTGCATCAGCCTCCCAAGTGCTAGGATGATGTGGACTTTTAAATGGAAAGAACTTTGAGGACAGCCTGAGTGAGGGAGCGCACATGCTGTGGATGTAGTAGGCACTGCACACCTCTAGGAGGACCCCACACCCGTAGGAACATGTCACACCTCTAGGAACACCCCACACCTGAAGGAGCACCCCACATCTCTAGAAGCACCCCACATGGGAGTGTGCAGGTGAACTGATGGAAGCACAATTCTTATCTACTGCCACTCTGTGTTCCTCCCTCCTAAATGTGTGGTCAGGCTATTTTTGTGTGTGTGGAATCAGCAATGCAGATGGAAGGTTCTAGAACACAATGCAGAGAATCTTGATCCAGGAACTGGAATGAGATGTCTGGAGAGTCCTGGAAGCACTGAGTTGATCTCATGGAAGAGATCCCAAACATCTGATGAGGATGAAAAGGAGCTTCTTGTTTATTGTGGCTGACGCAGTGTTATAAACAGTGTCTCTGTTCCCGTTTAGGTATCTATAGAGAGCATGTCATTAAATGGACTGCCGGATTATTTTCTCTTTGGCCAATCTGCAGGGACCATGAATGTATCCCAGTCACCAAGGAGTTGGGGAAAGGGAACTGACCAGCAGTAAGCTCCTATTTTTCTAAAGAATGCTAGGAATGAAACACCTGTCATCTCCCTCAGGGAATCGAAAGAGCTTCAGTCTCAGTGACTGACTACTGGTAAAATAATCTGCCTGCATAGAGCCACAAGGGCACTTGTTTCTGAAAACCACCAGAAACCTGAGTCCTGAAGGCTGAAACGGGATGAGTGGATGATGCCTCGTACACCGTCGAGTTCATTTTGTTTGGGGGACTCCTCACCACCTATAACATAACTATGCTTAGAAGTCCTTAACTCTACAATGGTTCATTTAAATTAACACATCTAAGAAAACGAGGAGATTGCATCCAAAAGCAGTGTTGGAGGTAAAACAAGCCATGGGGAAAATTCTGAATGCTTGCAGCCTGGGCTAAGACCACAATTAGTTCATTAATCTAAACAAAGAGGTTCCTACTGGTTCCAAGTGGCCTCCACTTGGACAATTTCTTCTCTCCAAACTATTTGATGAATTCAATTCAAAATTCTCCTGCTTACTAGAACAAGTGACCAGGTCCTGCACAAAAACTGTCCTCTCTGTCTCCAGAGTACCATCTCCTTTCTTCCACTACAGTATTCCAATTCTCTTATTAAGATGGGGCTGGGAGTGATAGCCTACATCTTTAATCCCAGTACTTGGGAGGCAGAGGCAGGTAGATCTCTGTGAGAGTGAGGCCAGCCTGGCCTATAAAGTGAGTTCTAGGCCAGCTGAAGCTACAGGGAGACCCTGTCTCAAAAAAAAAAAAAAAAAAAAAAAAAATTAAAAATGGGGGAAATTCCCTGCTAGCTGTTCAGCTTAGATGTCTCTGCTTGGCAGCTCAATTAAGTGGCCATCACAATGCCACCAAATTAAATCATCATTCTGTAATTCACTGCATTTGTGTTACATTTATAGGCTATGCTTAATTTTTTAAGGGCCCTTTCCCATTTAAAAATGTGCTTTTCCTATTTTAAATTTTTAGTTATTATTACTGGGGGAAGCACATGACAGTGCACACGTACAAAGGTCAGGGGACAAGTTTGTGGAGTCGGTTTCTTCTTCCACATTTACGGAAATTTAATTCAGGTCACCAGGCTTGCCCAACAAGAGCCTTTATCTGCTGAACTGTCTGTCTGGACCCTATCTAAAATTTTATTTGACTCTCATAACAAGCCTATAAATGTGAAAAAATAGTAATATGGAAGAAAACTAGGATGCAGGTGATATGGCAAAATCCAGACATTGCTATTCCAAGTCTTTCCTAGATCTTCGCAGATGATGGAAAGCTCAGGGGGCAAAGTGGGAGATCAGCTCTGCATGGTTTCGTCTCAACCACTGAGCCCCAAAGTTCTTGCTCCAGAACAGAGATTCTAGAAGAGTTACTTAACAAGAGGTGAAGAAGCATCTTTCCTCTTTTTTTCCTAATTCATCCAGACAGACAAACAGGAAAACACAGCATTAATCAAACAGTATTTTAGAATACTAGAAGAACACTAATTCATCCAGACAGACAAACAGGAAGACACAGCATTAATCAAACAGTATTGTAGAATACTAGAAGAACAGGTTTAATTTCCATTTTCTTCTTCTGTGCTGTTAAAGAGACATTTGTGATATAATTTAATATCATAAAATTCACCCTTCTGAAGTGTATACATCAGTGGTTTTGTTACATCCATAGTTATATAACTATAACTGCTACGTAATTTCAGAACATTTTTATCACTGCAAAGAGAAATCCTGTGATCATTAGTAGGCACATATCTCTTCCATCTTCCTTGGTGACCAGATCTTTCAGTCTCTATGAATTTGCTTATCCTGAATACTTCAGACAAATGGAATCAGACAATTAGCCTATTATCAAGTTCATTCAAGTTACAGCACACGTCAATGCTTTATCTCTTTCTGTGGGTGAGTAATGTTCTGTTGTATAGCTTTACTACATTCCACATTCAGTTACTCCATTCATCAGTTGATGGACATTTGGGCCATTTCCACTTTGGGGCTATTATGAATGATGTTGCTATGAACATATGCACATGTTTTTGTGTGGACATATGCTTTTATTTCCTTTGCATATATATCTAGAAGGGAAACTGCTAAGTCATATGTGAAACACATATTAAACATTTTGAGGAACTTCCAGACTTTTCCAAACTGAGAAGCACCATTTTACAATTCCAACAGCAATGCAGGGGGAAGTCTAATTTCCTCGTCTCCTTACCAACGCTTGTCACTTTTCGTCTTTTGTTATTACTGCAGCTATTCTAGTGAGTATAAAGTGTGTCTTTGATTTTCATTTTCTAATGGGTTACAACGATGTTCAACATCTTTCCACATGCTTACTGGCCTTTTTTCTGTATGTCTCTTTTGGAGAAATGTCATTTCAAACCATTCTCTATGGTTAATGGAGGTGTGGTATTTTTATTATTGAATTGTAAGAATTAAAAAAAAAAACACATTATCAAATACAAGATTTGCAAATATTTCTCTCATTTTGAGGGTCTGTTTTTTATTGCCTTGATGAAGCCCAATTATCTATTTTCTCTTTTATTGCTTGTGCCTCTGGTGTTATAACCAAAACATTGTTAACTAATCTAAGGACATGGACTACGAAGAAAACGGCGAAGGGGGCAGGAGCAAGCCCTGGAAGATTTATACTTTTTTACTATCATGCATTTAGGTCTCTGATTCGTTCTGAGTTAAAATTTTCTCTCTGGTGTGAGCACTGATCTCTTGTGGTTTATATCGAATTGCTCTAACATAATTTGTTGAAAAAGACTATTCCTTCTACCACTGCTCTGCTCTGGCACTCTCATCAAACATTAATTATCATGGACTGTGGTTGTAGCTCACTGGTAGAGTGTGTGCTTAGCATGCACAAAGCCCTGGGTTCAATCACCAGCACCAAAAAGGAAGGGGAAAAAAATCATCCATAGACGTGATGATTTCCTTCTAGAGTCTCAGTTCTATTCAGCAGTTCCTCTTTGTGCCAGTTCTGAGTCGTTCCTGTCACTCCTGCTTTGTAGTAAGTTTTGAACTTAGAAGCATGAATTCTCTAACTTTGTTCTTTTTCAAAATTCTTTCAGTTAGTCTCATATGAATTTTATTATCAGCTTATCAACTTATGCAAAAATGAAGCAGAAATTTTGATAGTCATCATGCCAGATGTGCAGAACAATTTGAGAGTGCTTTCACTTTAACGGTACTGGTTTCTGATCCGTGAACACAGAGTAACTTCTTTTTAGGTTTTCTGGCCTTCAGTGCCCTATAGAATAGTATAGTCCTATAGTCTTCAGTGTGCATATACTATGCTTATTAATCCTGTAGCTATTCTGGTCACACTGGTGATCATTTATGAATAGGTATTTTAATGGTCCTTACTGTATTTGGAGCGGTTTCTGCAGTGCTAGGATGGAGCCCAGGGCCTTGAGCACATTAAGCAAACACTCTGCCACTGAGCTCCATTCCAAATCTAGTGTAAGTATTCATATACAAGTTTATTCTCTTTAACTTAATTTTCATCAACTATATATTCACATCATTAAAACTTCATGTAATCTGTCAACCTGTAAATCCATGACTGTAACCTTCACCTTTAACCTCCACCTATGACTTCCTAATTCCCACAAATAATTACTCTGTGGTTTATTTTTTGCAGTGCTAAGGAATTACTTTGAACTGATGTTTCCTGGTATTTTCTTTCACATCTCTAACACAGAGTGTCTTTTTTTTTTTTTTTTTTTTCTTTTGACATTTTTGACTATGTGTGTCATTTACTGTATACATCCATCCCTGGCTGTCCTGGTACTCAAGATGAGAGTCTATGATCACCTCAAACTCATGGCAATCCTCTTGCCCCTGTGTCCTAAGTGTGGAAATTACAGGTGTGTCCCAGCATGTTTACTGAATGGGAAATGTTAGTTTGGGAAATAAGAGTCCGCTCTCTTTCTTAGGTGCAATCTCCACTGGGCCCCACTCAGCTTGTCCTCTCCGGTCATCTCATGATTACATCATACTGCTGTGTACAACATATTGACTATGTAAGTGCTGTTAGAGCTCACCTGCTCCCTACACATGACTACTTTCTTCTTTCCTATACAAGTGTATTTTCTCCAACTCATTTATTTTTTGGCTTAGTTTCCTGTGCATTTAAGCCACCAATTGTCTTTTACTTGCATAACTCTCTTCTTTATATATCCAAATATTGCACTGTCTATTAA
The DNA here is from genome assembly GCA_035773235.1 of Eospalax fontanierii. Classification (NCBI taxonomy): domain Eukaryota; kingdom Metazoa; phylum Chordata; class Mammalia; order Rodentia; family Spalacidae; genus Eospalax; species Eospalax fontanierii. Next base: position 14,830,874 of record CM069540.1, on the reverse strand, counting down.
TCCTCCTCAAAGAAGTATCTCCTGAAGCTCTGAAATGTGTGCTCCTGGACTTCTTTCTCTCCCAGTCACATAAGGAGCTGTCATCTCAAGAATGCTTTAACTGTACTGGTTCCCTGCACCTCTAAGCATTCTTCCTGGATGTCATTTCCTTCTACATGTACTTTCACTTAGGTAGTGCTGAAGACGGAGAACTACATGTGCATGTCTAAAACCTTTTTACTCTTCCTTATTCTTCATTGCATGGCAATGTCCTCCAAATGGAAATATTTCATCCTGGAGGGAGGTTCAATTAAGAATCTAGAAGTAAGCAAACTCAGAAGGCTCAGGATGTAAACAATTTGCAAATCTCAGGAAGTTTCTGAAAATTATGTTAGTTTTAGAGTTCATTAATTTCTTTTTTCTCTGAAGTTCATTAAGGATTAAAAGGCATACAATTCTGAAAGCCATTAGACGCTTCAGTCAGTAGCAACTGAAGATGATCTCTAAGTCTTAGGATCTCCATTTTAAAGAAGGATGAGCAGTGAAGATAAACACAGAAGCAGACCCGGGGGAAACCAAATTACCTCCACTCAGAAGACACTTTCTCAGTGTTTTTCCCAGTAGATAGATACATTTTCTTATTGTTTTCAACCACATAAAGTCTAGGGAGGAGGGGTGTAGCTCAGTAGAGTACTTGCCTAGCATATAAAAGGTGCAGGCTCAATGTCCTACCACAGCTGAAAAAGAAAACCGAGCTTAATTAGTGTAAAAAGAAGCATGTTTTTCTCACAAACCTGCTCAGTCATGTGGATGTATTTTCTCAATGTGGTATGATATAAGAAACCTATTTGCAGGCTTGAGGACTGAGCTTAGTGGCACAGTACTTGCCTAGCAAACATAAGGCCTTGGGTTTGGTCTCCAGTACCAACAAAAATTAATCACAAAAAGAAATATGTGGGGGGGGGGGAGGGGGGTCCCCGCGGTGGAGCGGGGTGAGTAGGCGCAAAATCAAAACACCCGAGAAGCTGACAGTGGTAATCCGCTTCAAACTCGATTTATTCAGGAAGTACACGGAGTCTTATATGTTTGCCTAGCCAATCAACTTATTGGATGGGGTCCCGAATGCAGCTAATCGTAACTTGCTCCTAGGTGGATCAGGTTCTTTCAAGGTGCTGGGCAGAAGCTGGCTTCACAACTAGCTGGTGCGGAGTGCCACGCCCACAGGAGCCATTCCTCTATTCCTCATGGCAGGTGACCTGGCTAAGGTCCATCCTGCGTTGATGTGGCTCAGCGGTTAAGAGCACTGACTGCTCTTGTAGAGGACCTGGGTTTGATTCCCAGAATCCACATAGTAGCTAACAACCATCCCTAACTCCAGTTCCAGGGGATCCCATGCCCTCTTCTGACCTCTGTGGGCACTGCATGACACAAGTGCACTTACATCCATGCAGGCAATGTACTCATACAGATAAAATTTAAAAATAAAATAAATACAGATTTGCTCTCTGTCCTGGGGTTCCTGGCACAAAGATAGAACTCTGGGAATCTCTGGGATGATGAAAGTCTTTGGTATGCTAATGAGATTGGTGGTCCCCCGAAAGCTCCAGGATGGGGGCCAATTACCAGAAGGACCATGTGCCATGGAAAACAATGTTCAGAGGACAGTCCAAGGTCCTGGGTCTAAAAGCTTAATACCCACCGGTTCTAGGCCTTAGGACTTGAGCATCATTGGGCAGCCAGTTGGGCGATTTAGCATAGAGCAGCTGATAATCTAAATGGTTTTGGTAATCATTACTCAAAAGGGTATTTAAATATTAAAATTCCCAAGTTTTTCATTCATTTTCTGCAATAGAAATAAGAATAACCAAAGAAAGAGAAGAACCTATTTTCCAAGAAATCACTACACCCAGCATTCGGCTGGTCCAGTGCCTCTGGAAAAGGAACTGGGGAAGGACTTCAAGAGCAGCAAAGATTTGTGACTCATCAGCGAGGAGGGCAAATACACTGCTCTCAAGTCTCTGAAAGTAATGAAGCATTTTACCTTCTGGGAACTCCTGCCCGCTAATCATAGATGACCTGAACCCAAAACTTCTTCCATCATTCCACATCTAATAAGGCCTGAGGACGAATGGCTTCTATACTCCGTGTTTTCAGCTGTTAGAACACATTAGGAAACAGTGAACAATATGCATTCTCATTATTATTAACTGGATGGTTTTCACCAATACATTACACACAGCAATATTTTTTTTTTTTGATCTTTTTGAGATAGGGTCTTCCTGTAGCCCCAGCTTGCCTAGAACTCGCTATATGGACCAGGCTGGCCTTGAACTCACAAGTTCTGCCTCTGCCTTCCAAGTGCTGGGATTATATATATCAAAGTTCTTTAATAAATTAAGGAGACATTTTCCGTTTTACTCTAGTCTCATGTTACTACACTTATGTGGGAGAGGTGAAGAATCACCATTCAGAGGCTCATCACACAGCCACCCATGTGGCAACTATATGCTATACAAAGAAAGGAATATTGCAAGCTGAGGAAGACTGACATACTGCCAGGGTTTTAAATGCAAATTTCATGTCTAGAATATAAATAGGTAACCCTTGTTCACATAAATCCAAAATTATATCCGAGAATACTTTTGTTCTTATCAAAATTTGAGAACAGATAAACTAAAGATTCCTTTTACCAGAAAACCTGGAAAAGTGCTAAATACAAATATCACAGCCTTTGAAAGTCATAGATGAATACACAAGAAAATTAGAAAAAAAAATTCCCAGGGGCCCAAGAGTGAACTGAAAACCAGAACACTTAGGGGAAAGTTCCCAAGTCTGAGTAATATCAGGTTTGGGCTTTTAAACAGGGAACAAACAGGTATTTGCACACTAATGCTCATAGTCTCATCACTCACAGCACTCCACATTGAAAACAACCCACACATACACTGATAGATGAAGAGATAAGCAAAACATCACAGAAATATTGCACTATGGTAAGCCTTTAGGAGGAAAGGAATCTTACCTTCAGTTTAGGGTGGCTGCAGAGGTGTGGGCCAAGGTAAGGGCAGCACATAAGAAGAACCTCTGAATCTCTCTGCAGTAACTTTAGGGCACAGTATGGAGCTGTTCAAGTGTGAGAAGACTGTACAAAACAACTGGTGTTTGGATATGGAGACTTCCCCCCACCCCACCCAGGGTGACAAGCCAAACCAGAGAACTACCAGAATTTAACTAAAGAGAAACGGGAAGAGAAAGGTAAAAAGGGCATGTATCAGAACAAACTCCTTTCCCAGGCTGGTCTCAAAATGATTCCTGCAAGGGGGCCAGATTTAATTGCACCAGTGTGGTAGAATTAATGCCATCTACATCACTAACAACCAAGCAGTTGGCTGCAATTAGGAGGCTAACAGACAGGTATGATACCACAGAGGTAAAGAGCTTAATAGAGCCCTGTCCAAACCACCCAGTTCAGGCTGACCGCACATCTCAAGGACATCAGGGGAGGCATACTATAGACTTCTGGAACATCCAGCTTGCGAAGACACAAAGCACACAAACAAGTAAAGGACAGCATCCAGCTGCCCAAGGAAACTGAGAGTGGAAGGATACCTTCCTTTGCTACAATGTGATCTAAACCGCCCAGCTTTCAACAAAAAAATCAACAGGAAAGTCTGACCCAACATAGGAGGGAAAAAAGAAACTGCCTTTGAGAGAGTCCAGATGTCCGACTTAACAAGAAAGCAATCAAAGCAATGATATCTGTTCAAAGAATTAGAGGAAACAATGAGTTAGAAAGGAGAGGTCGTACACATAGCTTCATGGGTTTTATCTTCAGCTCTGGTAGAGGGTTGGGGGTGGTCTATGATGTCTTAATAAGACAATGTCTATCAATAAAATTTAGAAATTACTTTTTAATGGAAATTCCATTTGGGTGTGGTGATTTGCACCTTTAGTCCAGGCACTAGGAAGGCAGAGCCAGAAGGATGAGGAATTTAAGGACATTTTCCTCTGCTACACAGCAAATTCAAGGCTGCCAGGGCTACACCCTATCTCAAAAGAAAAAAAAAAAAAAAAAAAAGCCTGGAGTTGAGAAGTACAATGTGTTTAAAGTCAAAAATCCATTAAAGGGGATGAATTACAGATATCAAGTATAACAAGACAGAATTAGCAAGTGGAATGTATAGATAGTCAAAAGAGATTATGCAACCTGAAGAATATAGAGAAAAAAATGCAAATCAATATGAAGGACTGAGAATTGTAGAGAAAACACAAACAAACAAAAACCAAAATAAACAAACAGAAAGTCACCATCCTCTCAGCTTCTTTAAAAGGTGTAAAATTATAAAAAGTAAAAATTAGGTCTGTAAATATAAGGTGTGTAACATATATAACAATACTACATATAATAACCGCAGAAAAGAGAAAAGGAATCAGAACTAACATTTTGTTACTTCACTTGGATTAAGCTAATATAAATCAAGTACATCTTAGTAAGTTAAGATATATGGGTAAACCCTAAACTTAAGCATCAGTGAGAAAATAACTCAAAAATTACTTACTAAAAAAATCACTGGAGGAATTGAAATGTTATACTAGAAAAACAGTCATAATGCAAAAGAATGCAGCAAAGGTGAACGGGAACAGAAATGGAAGGTGTCAGACACTAGCCGAGGCAAGCATCCTCCACAGATTTAAAAGAACTGTAATAAGCATGCCCTCCGAGTTCAACAGCACAAAGTTCAAAAGTACACAGAAGGAACTTTGAAAAATCTACAAATATGTGGCCTTTAACACATAAGTGATAGTAAATGGAGCAAATAATAAGTCAAAAGGGAGATCTGAAAATACCTTGTAATGAAAAAACGAAGACACAACACAAGAAAACACACGATACAGCCAAATTGATGCTCAGGTGAAATGCACAGTTGTAAATGCTCATATTTTAAAGATCTCTAATAACCTAGATTTCTACCTGAAGATCAGACAGCCCCCAGTTATTCTGCAGAAATATCCTGAGTAGGTAACCCCAGAGACAGGAATTGCATTAGTGGTTGCCTAGAGGTGGAAGGATTGGAGAGACATGGAAAGTCTAACTGGGTGGTGGAAATGTTCTAAAACCGACTGGTACCTATACTACTCAGTGGATACAAAAACCATCAAATTGTACACGGGTGAACTGTAGAGCTTGTAATCACATCTCAATGAAGCTGTGAAATAACAGGTGAATGCAAGTTACTAAGACCACCCTGGAAGTGGTTGCTAGCTTCCATGTAGATGCTGGGAATCAAACCCAGGTCCACTGCAGGAGCAGCCAGTATTCTTAACCACTGAGCCCTATCTTCAGCCCCATCTTCCCACCATTGAAATCAAGTATATGTAACTTAGGAAGAGCCTCTGTGACACAGAGAAGTGGCTGTGACAGTTGTTGCTGCCTGTCACTGCCTGTGCAAACAGGACCCTGGCTTTGTTCTTCATGGCAAGCGGGTCAACAACCCTTTCATTTCCTTCAACAAATCATTTAGTGTTCATTTTAGCTGGAAATACAAGTCTTGTCTGTTTCCTGGACATGTCACATTAAAAAAATGCAGCACAGGTGTCAGTGGCGTACAAGCTCCAAGCACAGCGGTAAGCTTTCTGAAAACAGCTCACACTATACAGAAGAACACAAACAGCCACACAAGAGTCACAAGCCTGGATGCAGAATCTGACGAGGTTTTAGGGTTCTTTCACAGTGTATTTCATTTATATCTTCCTTCTTTATGTGTATCTGAGTAACAACACAAACTGTTTTGTTTCAGTTTTTGGTAGTGTTGAGACTGAACTCAAGGCCTTATACCCACTAATGAAGAGCTTTCCCGCTGAGACATACTTCTAGGCTTGATATATTTTCAGTGAAAGTGTGTGTGTGTGTGTGTGTATGAGTTTTTGCCTGCATGAATGTAAATGAATCCATGTTATACAATGCCTGTGGAGGTCAGAAGAGGGTGTTAGATTCCCCTGGAAGTGGTTGTTAGCCGCCATTTAGGTACTGGGAATCAAACTCAGGTCCACTGCAAGAGCAGCCAGTGTTCTTAACCACTGAGCCATATCTTCAGCCCCAATGTTAATTATTTTTAATAAGCAAAAAATTAAAATCTGTATGATAAATATTATAATATCTTAATCATGATTTTTCTTACTGCTAATAAAACAACAGCAATGAACTCAGGGAAGGAGAGTTCCCTGAAAGACCCAACTCTCTGTCTGCCTGGGAGTTGGCGATCAATGGGACCCTGACTCTAGCCATTTAGGGGTGGCTTCTGCGGGGTGGGGAGGAGAGGGGTTCCAAGGAACCCATGCTTTCAAAGAGTGGCATTCCTTCCTCATCCCTCCTGGCTGCACTCTTGTACTTAATTTATGAAACAAGGTCCTTTTCAAAACCCTGACCCCCCCAAAAAAGGCACTGATATCTTGGTAATAAAAATATAAGTAGATTAAACTCACTATTTAAGAGGTTGAAAATTCCATCTCAGTAACTTAATTCCATGTAACATTCTGAGCCAGTAATCACAGTATATAATACTTTAATATAGTGTCCTCTTGCAAAGGACTCAGGTTCAATTTCCAGTACCCACAAGGTGGCTAACAACCAGTTCCAGGGGATCCATTGCTCTCTTCTGACCTCTGGAAGGCACTGCACAACATGGGTGTGCCTATCTACCTACATGTAGACAATATACTCATATACATTAAATTAAAAATAAATAGGGTGTGATACTTTCATTACTTAGTACTGCATTCAAGGCTGATTTGCCTAATTCTAACTTACAGGATTCTAAAGTGAAAATTAAATCCTAAATTTACTGAGATAATATAAGAGAGATTTTTTTTTTTTTAAGAAGTTACCAGAAACCTCTGTGTAGGTCTTCAGAATCTTATTATTACTGACTAAGGCTTTAAAAAGAAGAAGTTGGGGGCGGGGGAATCATCTTTCAACTTGAACAAAGAAGGTTTATTACTAAAAATAATGGGGAGCATGGTAGTGCACACTTGTAATCACAGTTAGTTCAGGGGCTGCTTGGGCTGCATTGTGAGTTCAAGGCCATACTGGGCTGCATAACAAGACAAACCCTCCTTTCTAGTATGGAAGGGGAAAGAGACCAGAGGCCACAAAATGTGGGTGTCCTTATAGAAATCAGAGAAGGGAAAGGAAGCATCCTCTCCTAAAGAGTAGACAGAGAACACCACCAGACTGACACCCTCTGCTTGGTCCCTGTCAGGCTTCTGACCTACAGACTTAGAAGATAATACACTAAGCCACTAAGTTTGTGATCATTTGTTACAAGAGCAAAAAAGAGAGCAAGATAAGCTTGTTGGGAATTAGTTTAGTTGGTAGAGTGCTTGCCTGGCATGCACAAAGCCCTGGTTCTATCCCCAGCACTACATAACCTTGGCACAGTGGTGTATGGTGGTGTACACCTGTAATCCCAGGACCTGGGGTGGAGGCAGAAGGATCAACGACATCCTTGGCTATCTAATGAGTTAGGGGCTAGCCTGGGACACATAAGACCCTGTTTTTAAAAAACTAACAACATATGCTGGGTAAGTGATCCTTGAACACTTTTAATCCCAGCCTGTGGGAAGCAGAGGCAGGCAGATCTCTAGATTGAGTCACATAGTGACTTCCTGGTGGGCTGGGACTAGGTAAACCCTATCAAAAAACAATAAATCAAAAAATAACAACAAAACCAAACCTCATACACTTAGTTTTGTGATGTTACAGCACCACTGTGTCTTTTCTCTAACACGTACCACTGTTGAGAGTAGGAAGTCCATCTTACCTAAAACTGTACTCTTAGTATATGGCACAAAGCCTGTCTACAGAGCTGCTCGGGATTTTACAATTGGTAGAAATTCAATGTGAATTGCTTTCACTAGTCATCAGTCATTTTACTTCTTCTGACTGGACCCCGTTTTGATCAGGACAAGCATTCACTTCCACCCAGTCCTCCCATGGAACTTGCATGTATAAAACCTTATATTCTCAGGCCAATGATCTGGTTTAGCAGGTAAAGTGTTTGCCACAAAGCCTGATAATCGGAGTTCAAGTGCTGGCATGCACATAGTGAAAAGGGAGAGTCGTCTCTCAAGTTGTCCTTTGGCCTCTACGTGTGTGTCACGGCACATGCATGCTTCATCCCATTCCACCCTTGCCAATAAGTACATACATGTAAAAACAATTTTTTTAATCTACATTTTCCTGCTTCATATCAGATATATTTTAACATCATATATTGTCATCAGGAACATATTTTTAGTTTCATCAGTTCCAAGATATAGGAAATTACTTATCCGCAGGGCTTTTAACTCAGTTCTCCTAAGTATTAAACAAAATAAATTAGTACTGAAGGTTTCATCTTTTGAATCAGGATTTAGAAATATCCAGACATACCAAAACACTACTTCACAATCCTCTGAAAGTGACATTAGTTTCCCCTTTAAAGAGACAGTCAACACTATGGCTCAGTGGGGTACAACATGCACTCATTAAGGGCCTTACAAGCAGCAAAGTATTTGTAATGACCCCATGGATCTGATTCTATATATTTATTACCCCTCAAACTGCAGAGGGAAGAGTGGAGATTCAGAGGCATTAGTATCTTACTTAAGACTAATTTACACAGCTTATAAGAAATAGAGCTGGGAATTCCAGAGTCAGCTCACTAGTAAAAGGTAAATTTCTGAAATCAACATTTATACAGTGTATTCTCCTAATCAAAAATGGAATTTGGGGAAAGTCAGCCTTTCCAATGGACAAAAAACTTTCAGAGCGACAGGTTCCCATACAGACATGACAGTGGCTATTCTAAAATATCAAGAAAGGTGCTGGGGATGGAGCTCTGGAGCACAGTTTGCATGACATAGAACGTGTGACGCTGAACCCCTGGCAGTAAAATGCAATAAAACCACAAAGAGGCATCATGCTACAAAATAAGAAAAAGGAATTCCAGCTATATTTAACTTTACTGGCATCTTCAAATGCCGTTTCCAAGGTGAAGGTAGTCTGTAAATCATTTGCCCATCCTGGAGGTGCTTCCCCATCGACTGCTGCTTCCACTCTTTAGGACACAAAGTAGACAGAGTCTAACTTTAGTCTCATTATGTTTCTTAAGATGGATTCCTTATTGAACTTGAAGGAGTTTAGGGAATGTCATGAAAAGATATGATGCCCTGATGTGCTGGTTACTCTACATTAAAAACGCTTGGCTATCAACAGGTGCTAGGAAAGGCTTTTGTCTGCAGAAGTCCTTCTTCTTGCACAGCACAGGCAGTGCCACCTTAATGGTAACACCTGAGATTAAGAACCTCACAAGCTCAAACCTGTTGATGTGCCCTCATAGAAGGAGGGCATGGGGAGAATCACCAGCCCCTCACCTGAGATTCGAGCCGCTCATCTCCGCCTGCTTACTTCCTCTCTCCCCTCACCTGCCCACAATCCTGCCGAGGTGCATGTGGTTTTGGGAAGTGCTAGAATGAATGTCCAGGAAGTGGGAGTGAACTGAACAGAGGGCTCTACGTAGCTTTTGGGAAGTCACACCTATGCTGGTGTGGACTTTTCATTAATGTAGCATTTTGAAGTCACTTATGTTCTTGTAAATAACCCCTCACTTCCATTAAGCTTCAGGCAGGCAAGCACAGGGAACAGTTCAGCAACCTACTCCACTGCTTTGGGTTAGGCATGTTCCTGTTCTAATGATGCACTTAGCAATCTCACCTGAACATACTATGCACACACACCCTTCTCTGAACAATGCAGTAAATTTCTCCTCTTCTTAAGAACCATTAAATTTGAGACAGACTACTCTAGTTATGGCTAGGTATGAAAATAGGGAGGCCAATCCAGCCTGAACTGGTTTTCAGTGTATGCACAGTAAGGCAAACTATGTACTAAAAGTGAACTTTTAGGGCAAATCTTTTATTTATCATCTGATGCCTGTGTATGATTGGGCAAGCAAACAATTACAATTAGATGCATTATGGGAAGAGACATTCCCAGTGAAGAAACAGTTATATAATCTGTCAATCAAAATAGAGAATCACTCAAACTACCGGCCCAGTAACCAAATTGCTCCTTCCTTTCTCCCTCATAAAGAAGCCTCAGACAATAACCTAGGTCCCTGAGTACCTCGTCTCATGTGATGTGCTGTCAATCCTGACAGTTTAAGTCTCCACGTTCACTTAGAATAAAATTTCCGTGCTATTTCTGCAATCCATGTGAGTCTTTTTCTAATTCCTTGATTTATAAAAACATTTTATTATTTGTATTTTATGTGTATGAGTGTATTGCCTGCATGTATGTAAGTACACCCACATCATGCAATGCCTGAAGAGATCAGAAGAGGGAGTCAGATCCCCTGGAACTGGAATTACTGGGGGTTGTTAGCCACCATGTGGGTGCTGGGAACCGAATCCAGGTCTTCTGCAAGAGCAGCCAGCTACTAAACCATCTCTCCAACCCTGCAATTCCTTGATTAAGGGACCAAAAACTTGGAAATACCCAGCTGAAAACCTGAGCACAGTTGACCAGTGAACAAACTCACTGGTTCACTAAGGTAGACATGGGGTGAACTTGCACCCTGTCTGGAGTGAACAGATGTTTGTTTTCATCTCCCAAGAAAAGCTCACCCAACACATATCTTCTCAAAGGCTAGATCCAGGTGAAAAAAAAGAGTACAGCTGTCTTCAACCCTTTGTCTGAGATTCCACTAACTAGGAAAGACAAGTGAGGAACATCACCACAACCAAAGCAGGCTTTGACATACACCATGGTCCGCTCTTTAGTTTGTTCAACTTCCACGGAGAATCACTTACAAACTAGTCTCTGTTTTTCAGCCATTGGAATCCCCTGAGAATCACCTTTTACCTGCCCACCCCTTCCCCCCACAATTGCTCACACTCCCCTTCTCCTCCTCCCTTAAGAAAGGCTATACAAATGTCTAATCTCATTGGACTATTAGGTAGCATGGTCATATGGATAAACCTCATATATGTTAATAAATTCAGATGCTTTTTCTATTAATCTGCCCAGTGTTCATGCATCTCAGCAAACCATTAGAGGACAGACACGTTTCTCTCACTCCTGCACTTGAACCTCTTATTGAACACCCTCTGATGCTTCTCACTATTAATGGTTAGCATTTAAACAAGCTTAAATTTGGATTGCAAAACATTAGTAGTATTGATCTTTACAGTTCACTAATTACTGTGTAATCTTACATCACTTCATTAGTTCTCTGGTCCTTGGCTTTCTTTCTCATCCATAAAATGAGAAAGTGTGCTTAGCTGAAGCCTAAAATCTGGCATTTCCTCACTCTGGCATCCTTGGACGGCACTAATCTTTGCACTGGCATTGCGGTGAGCTACTCTAGTAGAAGGGGCAGAAGAACCTTTGATGAGTCATATCTGAAACCTAGTCCTATCATTCATTAACTAACAAGACCTTGAGTAAGCACTGGGTGCCTTGTCTCCAAAATGGGAGAGAAATGGCTATAATCTATGGGTTTGTGAGGACTAAATTATAAAATTACATTTGGAAAATTACAGATGTCTGGGGCTTGCAGGGGACCTATTTTTTGCTCAGGGAGCCTAATCCATTCACAGACAACAGGAACTGACTGCTGTTATAACTGTGTTTCAGTTTCTTTGGGTACCAGAGATTTACATGCTGTTTCTCTGTATACTAGAGTAGAGCAGCAAAGAGAGTTGCTTCAGAGAATCTTCTCAAGGGGACAAAGGGCAGGGCTCTCTACTAGGAAGAAGCCCTGGCTTGTGATTGATGGGTATTGCCGATTATCTTTTCAAATAATCTCTTTAAACTACTTTTGCTAGTGAGGCATACATCCTTTCCTTCTCTTCAGAAACGTGAGAAACTCTGCGCCGTTATTCTGATCTTTAGTTTAGTCCCCTCTTCCCCACTTTCATCCTTCGGCACTGGTGTGCAGACTGGCACCTCAGCTAAAAGGTGAAAAGCTTATATTCAAAAATAGCTGGTTTTGGAGGGTTTTCTGTACTTCTGGAGGGTGGGGAGAGATGGAGCATACTGTAGTTGTCCTTACCCAATCAAATTACTTTTTCCTCCTCCTGAAACATTTGTACTCCCGTTGCAATAATGTACCTTCCGGTGTTTCTTCAGCTGGAAAAGGCAACTTCCTGTTGCTAATCTCTAAATTACCTCACCATCTCCTTTGGCTCTCAGCCCCTTCAATACTTGGATTAGAATTTTCCTGTAGCAAATTCCATTTGCCTTAAATGCCTGAAATGGATTCTATTCTCCTAATGAGACCCTGACTGATAAAAAACACTTACTTAACAATGAACCATTTACTAGTTTCTGAGATGCTAGTTAGCTTTTTCATATACACACCAGATTTCATAAAGTTCCTTCAAAAGAAAACTTTGAGGTCATGGATTAAGATCCAAATAGACTTCCCTGGGTATATGCTAAGACTGAGGACAAAGAGTGGAGAAGGGAGGAAAGGCAGGCGGGGAAGTTGGAGGGCGGAAGAGATGGCAGCTACTCAGGTAATAATCGAGCTCTACCAGTGAGAAGTCTCTCTGATTGCGCCGCTCTTTGAATATAGCATAAGTACCACTACAAGCAACTCAGAAGGCACGCTGCCTATGACCACAGAAGCAATGATACTGTTCTTACAGCTTCCACGAGCCAGGAGACACCCATTCATCCAGTGAATTTCAGATTCTCCTCAGAAGCTCTCGAAATGGGCTAATGTCCCAAAAGAAATTTTCTATGTGTAAATACTTGTGGCTATAATCTAGAGCAGTATGTTGAAAATGCAGTTCTTAAATGCTAACAATCCAAACATAGATTGTACAAACATTGTTGTCTTAATGAATGGAGCACACCATATGGCTGTGGAAGCCTCATTTAAGAACTGGTTTCAGGGGCCTGGGGACACAGCTCAGTGGTAGGGTATTTGCAATGAGTGCACAGGGTCCCATATTCTGTCCCCAGCACTGCCAAATGATAAAAACAGAGAACTGGTTTCAATGGAACAAGAATCCTTAAACCAATGTACTCTAACATAATTCTTGCAACTCTTTTCTGGTGCATGAAAACACGCACTGCACACACACTGCAAAAATAATTAAGATGCAGATGATCACTTGTTTCAGCAATCCAAATTGCTTCACATTACAGGCTACGTCCACAAACCCATAATGACATATTCATAACAATGCCTAGCACTGAAATAGTACTTACTATATTCATGTGCCAGACACTATACTAAAGGTCAAATCAAAATTTTCAAGTGTTTTCTGTCAAGCAGTGTTTTATATATTTAATTCATTGAGATAGAACTATTATGTCTCCCTCGATATTAGATCCTAGGTTTAAAGATATTAAATAATTGCCCAGGTTCACAACTACAATTTGGTCCTAGTTAGTTTATTCTCTTAAACACAATGTATGCTATTCCCTAACATGGTGAAGGCAAAATAGCTAACTAGAAAATAAAGCCAAGAACTCTGTATAAGTCTTGAGTCATATTCAACTAAGAATACAATTCCTTAAGGTATACATAAGGTTAAAACTCTGTCTCTCTACCTTTCAAATCCTAATGTCCCAAGCATCATCCAAAAAACAAACAAACAAATCCATAGACCCAGGCACCAAAAAGGAAAAATACACTACTCCAACGTCATTTGTAACTTGACCAACATGTACTGTAAAAAAGAGAATGAGGAAAGTGTTTATGGTCAGCTGACCTCAGGCTGCAATCTTAGCTTTACCCTTATCTGGCAGCATATTATTAAGAATGGACACAGACTTGACTCAGACCTGCACTGCTCCTCTGATTTTGAGATGATACAGTGGTTCAGCTTGTGCACAGCACCTAAGCATCAAGGAAGCATATGGGCTGAGATTTGGCCCATAAGGAGCTCACTGAGACAATCCACCCTTGAGTTTGTCCTAGAAGAGGCAGTAAACCACGGGGTAGCGCCAGGTCAGAGGAAGGTCTGCTTCCTAACTGGTTCACCACAAGGGGATACCTTTTCTAATTCAAGCAAAACTGTCTCGTGCGTGGCTCACGGTGACACTGCCTGCTCACTCCACCCCTTATCAGTAGCTCTGTGATCAACAGTGAGTCACCTAACCAAACAAACCTCAGTTTACTCATACAAAACAATGTTGAAAATTCTAGTTGCCTGAACCTGGTTTTTGAGGAAATGATACTAGTTACACGTTACTATGATGGCCAGGTGCTTAGTAAGCACACGAGAAACTGTGTATCGTAATCCCTCCGATTGCTAAAATGAACACCATCTACGTCACAAGGTATTTTTAAGAGCTAGGGATGCAGCTCATCGGTATTTGCCTAGATAGCATGTATAAGGCCATGGACTTGATACCCAACATTGTAAAAAAAAAAAAAAAAATCAACTAACAAAACAAAAACACCGAAAGCATTCCATAGATACTGAAATAAACTTACTGAGAGTGGGCTTCTTTACAAACTGTGGCATATCATGTAACGATTAGTAAATACAAAACGTTCTTGGGGCTCAGACAGCTCAGCAGTTAGGAGCACGGGCTACTCTTGCAGAGGACCTGGATTTACTTCCTAGCTCCCACATGGCAGCTGACAACCATGTATAACTCTAGTTTCTGGGAACCTGATGTCCTCTTCTGAACTCTGAGGGCACTGCATATCACCGAGGGACTTACATACATACAGGCAAAACACTCACACACATTAAAAAAAAAAAAAAAAAAATTTAAGATCTTGGTACCTAACAGTTAACAGATGTGTGACGAACATTAAAAGATAATGTTGCTGTTAATGTGGACTTCTCATTGAGAAGTTTTGTATCATTTATTAAAGATAATCATGCTCATGGGTCATTTCATTATTTTTTCAATTTGGGGGTGGAATCCAGGACCTCATCCATTGTAGCCAAGTACTTTACCATTGGGTTGCATATCCCCAGTTTTCTCTTGGATCGTTTTAAGTTGTAAGAGAAAAAATGATCTCAGTAGAGAGATCTGGAAAACCTAGATATAAAGTTATAGGGTCTAAAACCATCTGGTATTCAGTTCAAGGCAAAAAAAAATAGAGCCTCTCAGTAGAAAAGACTGTGTTTTACATTCACATGCCATGCACAAACCACCAGATTTACACATAGTGACCTCAATCCATTTTCTCTAGCAACAGCATTCTTCAGAAACTGCCGGCTGCTCTACTTCAACCTCAGAATAGATGTCTGACCCTACTCTCTTTTAAGAAAGGGCTCCTTCTGCCCATGCTGCAATATTTGTGATATTTAAAACTTCCAATGCCATAAATTACAAGCTTACAGTCTCATAGCAGCCATAACTCAGTCACAAGGAACACACATTAACCAAAGACCTGCAAACTTAAAGATTTAATAGGTCTCAAGTTCTGTAGATAAATGACGCTCACTGTGACCCAGAAGCAAGAAAGACCCCAAATAACCAAGCCCAGTATTGAGTTCTGCATTTCCTGGACAGCTCTGGGCTTCCAAGTGTGCCCTCAGACCTTGTTTTTTTTGATGCTATTCATATTTACTTTCACCATCAGAAAACTAGCGTTGTATTTGATGATGGAGTACAAGGGAAGAAAGACCTGGCTTTACATGCTGGAATCTTCCTAGCATGTAGGCATAAGGCACACTCATGCATTTAAAGTGGATCATTCTATCCATTTAAGAATTACTTGATGGGATAAGCACCAAGAAACTTTGGATTTAAATCTGAACTTAATAGTGCTGCTGTGACCGTGCACTCAGTGAGTGGGTGATTGGGCTGGCATACCAGAAGGCCTGGGTCCAATTCCCAACTTTGTCTACAATGGAGTGGTTGAGGTAAACACGCCTGCACTTCTAACTACTCCAAATGTTACACAAATAAACAGAAATCTTAATATACTTCATTTGTTTTTATGAGACAAGGATCTATATTGCCAAGATGGCCTCAAACTCTAGGTCTTCCTACCTCAGCTTTTCCCGTAGGTATGCACCAGCACACCCAGCTTTATTTACTTCAATGCAGTTGTGAAAAGTTGTGAAAGTATCTGCAAGAATAGAAATGTTTTACAAATGCAAAGCCTTATTAATTGCATCACTTTTTAATCCCTTGGAATCTTATTATAGCACTGTTATTATAGAACACAAATGGCTCAATCAAAAATAACCATTTGGAAACTTCTGCAAATGACGTTAATATTGACAGAATAATCAGCTTCATCGATAACATTATGTTTAGCAATCCTTGCTGCTTTGGCTTGGAGTGGCATTGTATGCAGCAAATGTTACTCACATACAGATAGAAATGTGGAGCCTCAAGCCAGCCTATCTATTCTAACATTTCTCAGGGGCAAGAGGTATAACCTACGTTCAATAGATGAGGAAAGCCTGTGCAACCATCAAAACATACACGGACTTTAAAAATGAAACCAGAGCACAAGAAGCAAAAGGTTTGTCCCCTAAGAAACTGCCAGAGATTATCCTCAGGAAACTCTTGGGTTCTACTTGGCATCTTCACCAATTACATATAACTCACCTCCATTAAGATCAAGGCCAGACCCAAGCCGCTCCATTTGGGAGGGAAATACTAGACATCTGGCAAAATAATCTGTCAGAGACAAGGCTCCTGTGTCATAGTTAGACACAAGCAGGGCTGCCATTCACGGTAACACTGAATGTCTACTGCTAATGTGCACTTACCACATTTGCAGAGAAACTATTTTATCTCAAATGCATTAATTATTACTAAAGTACATCATCTCCTATTTGCCAGAGTGCATCTCATGTATGAAGGATGCCACAAACAAAATAAACCCTCCAACTGGCTTTAAAAGAGGAGGAGGAGCCAGGCGTGGTGGTGCATGCCTTTGATCCTAGCACTTGGGAGACAGAGGCAGGCGGATCAAGGCTAGCCTGGTCTACAGAGGGAGTTCCAGATCAGCTGGGGCCTCAGGGAGACCCTGTCTTAAAACAAAGAAGCAAACATTCAAAAAAAAAAAAAAAAAGGAGGATGAGGAAAGCACAAGAGGAGTTCAAGAATCATAATTCCCCAGCAGGAGAGATGGCTCAGAGATTAAGAGCACTGGCTGCTTTTGCAGAGGACCTCGGTTCAGTTCCCAGCACCTACCTGGCAGCTAATAACTGTTCATAACTCCAATTCCAGGGTTTCTGATGCCCTCTTCTGACCTTCATGCACATTATAACTGACATGCACACACACAAAAATATTCATGTCATAAAATAAAAATGAAATTAAAAAAAAATTAAAAATCATAATTCCTTGGGAGGTTAAAGGACCCACCAAGTCTGAAGACCCCAGGACTCACATGGTAGGAAGTGTAAACTGATGCTCCCAAGCTGCCCACTGACCTTCACACATTCACCATGGCAAGCATGTGCAATGCCATGAGGCCATGAGCATGCAGATACACAAACATATAAGACATAATAAATAAAAGCAATTTGAAGATTTTTAAAGAATAATAATTCCAAAGTTAATTATGTGTGTACTCTGCATCTATAAGTATATTGTCATGGTTACAATATTGTATTAACAATCAATATGGCTTATCCAAGGTAAACTGACTACTCATCTAGACATGAGGTCTACAAATAAAGTATATATTAATCTGGTTTAAAAAAACACTAAATGTTAGATGGGCATGGTGGCTCAGGCTCAAAACCGCTTGAGAGGCTAAGGAGATCTGTAAGTTCAAGAACTACTTGGGCTACAGATCGAGCACAGGTTAGTCTGGGAAACTTAGACCCTGTCTCAAAACCAGGCTGGGATGTAACTGAGTAGTTGAACATGTGAGGAGTTCCATGTAAGCTTATAAAATACAAAAACCCTTGAACGCTTTCTTCCTAAGAAAACTTTGTCATAAGACATTGATTACATATTTTATTTATTATTATCTGTGTGAGGGTGCATAGTATTAGGGGGCATACATGTCACAGAGCACATGTGGATGTCAGAGGACAACCTTATGGACTATGTTTCTTCTTTCTACATTTATTTATGCAAGCTCTAGGGATGGAACTCAGGTGGCCAGTCTTGCACAGCAAGCACCCTTTCCTGCTGAGCCATCTTTCTGGCTCCACATTGATTTTGTTTGTTTGTTTATCTGGTTGGCTGGTTGGTGTTCTGAGATAGAGTCTTACCCTGTAGTCCTGCCTGGCCTGGAACTTGCTACGTAGGTCAAGCTGGTCTCACACTTATAGCCATCTACCAGCCTCTATCTAAAGTGCTGGATATAGATGCATGCCAAAACCCCAGCTGCTTTTCGGTTTTATAAATAGGTTTAAAAATCATATATATTAATTGCAAAACCATTTTAGAATTCAATATGAACTATTCATCTGTGGATCTTATATAAAGTCAAAAGAAAAGATGAGAAACAGACAGTTTTTAAAAAGAAAACTAAACACTCAGGGTTGAAAGAAAATGTAAAATTTCAACCAGTGATAGGAAGGCTGACTGTTGACCCCAGAACTATCTATACCTTTTTGTAATGTTTTCCAACAAAACCTAGAAACAGGCAGTAAGACGTAGGCATAGCAGCTCAAAGAGAGCTGGTGGAACCAGATGTTTTTAAGAAACAGAGTGGGCCTAACTCTTCAAATAACTACCAGAGCTGCTTTTTTATCCCAAAGCTGTGATCAGTCAGCCAAAAATTCTGCCTGTTCTTCTCCAAACCAAACTCTTGAATTTAAGGTGCTAGTTGGCAAAATTCCAGTCTGTCCTTGCTGTTCTGTGCTGTAGTCTAAAACTGCAGCCAGCCAAAAGATCCTACCATATCCCCCTGTTCTACAATCCTTCCAACATTTAAGGAGTTGACAAAAAGAAATTGGGCCACTGATCAACCCTGCACTCAGAATGTTACTAAGGAGGAACATCCTATTACTGCTAAAGTTCTCTAAAAAAAAAATAACCATCTGTTGAGGGGAGTGAGAGCTGGAGAGGCTGCTCTGGATCCAGAATAAAGTCAAGATTATACATCCTATAATATGTTTTAAAATGTAGAATGTATAGAAAATATATCCCGTATTAAGAGTGAGTTGAACTTGGTGTGGTAGCACATGCTGGTAATCCCAGCAGGAGGCTTAAACTGGAGGCCAGCCTGAGCTACACAGGGAGACCCTGTCTCAAACAACAACAGCAACAACAATCAAAAAGGGATGAAAGGGGAACGAGGGGGGGAAGGGGGAGAGAGATCAGTCATGGGGAAGAAATGAAGATAAGGTAAACCTACAAATACAAAATGGCTAGATTTCTGGAAAAAGCTGGAGTTTAATTATACTATAGGACAGTGCTTTGCTCAGTCTCTCAGAATCAGATTCCATCAGGCACTAATTGCAAGGAGAAGGAAAGTCACTATGTAGAATCAAGGTTATGTTCAAGTCTAATTAGCTGGTTTCAAGTCCCATCACATACACCTAAATCATTCATGATTTCTCCGGATAAAAATGTCGTCTGCTCTGGGTGATAATGCAAAATGAATTTAAACTGCCAAATTTTTATTCATTTGCTTTAAGTCTATAATGTAGTAATTTACATAATAAAGATTACAGTGCAAGCCTCTAGAAGCAGAAACATAACTAGCACCTTAAATGAACAATTCAAGAAACAATGCCTCTAATAAATGGAATGATATTTGACATACATTTGATACTAAATTATTTGCTGAGTGAATAAAGGAATTAATTATCATAAAAATTACCATTTAGCCTTCATAAAGATGGCTACATTAAAAGTGCTCTAAAAACCCTCACCTAAATAGCTTATCACGGGGCAATGTCATCAATGCAACACAGGGTCAAGTGCCACACATGCACAGGCAGGCATACACGCTCATACACATACATGTCTGCTGGGCACCTAATGTAGGGCATTCATTTTCTCCATTCCCTATGTGCTGGTTTAAAGGAGGACAATCCCCCATATGCTCCAAGTATGTGGACATTTTGTCCCCAGTTAGTGGCTGTCTGGGGAGGTTTTAAGGGGTGCATTGCTGTAGGAAGCAAGGGGGCAAGTCACTGCGGGTGGGCTTTGAGAGTTCTTAAGTTTTGCCAGATTTCCAGTCACTCTCTGCTTCCCGCGCCTGCCTGAAGACATGATCACTGGCCTTTTTGCTCTGGCTACCTTTGCCGCCAGGCCTCCTCCGCAATTATGGACTCTTACCCCAAAACCATAAGCTCAAATATACTTTCTTCTCTAAGTTGCCTTGGTCATTGTGTTTTATCACAGCAACAGAGGGGTAACTAACACACCATGTCTGCCCTGACTAAAAGTACTAATAGTATTTACAGTTTTGTATACAATTTTTTAAAAGTCAGAAACTGCAAAGAAGAAACTCTGTCCTTCTAATCACATCTTTGGGAAACAGACCTTTCCTAACTTGGGCTCCCGGGAACTTTATGTCTCCTTCAGTGGGCAAAAGTAATCCATGCAAAATTTATCTACAGTATATGTCCTGCTTGGAAACAAGAGAGTCTTTTAAGATTAATGACTCTGTTTCAGTGGGACTCACCAGTAAGTCCAGGCTTCTTGGGAGGCCAAGGCAGGAAGATCTCGAGTCCAGGAGTTGACAACAGTCAGAGCAAAACAGTGAAGCCCCATCTCAAAACAACAGTGAATGATTCTTTTCTATTAGACATAAGGACATGTATGAGAATCTGAGGACAGGCCATCAATCTGACTTACTGTCCACTGGCTCCTCCATGAATCCTACTAGGTGCGATTTCCACACAACCACTCCAGCCAGTGGACAGGCAAGACTCGGTGAACACAAGAAAGGTGGAGCTGGAAGAACTGTATTCAAAACCTCCACAGTGGTGCACACCTTTAATCCCAGCACTCAGGAGGCAGCAGCAAGCAGATCTCTGTGAGATCCAGGCCAGACTGGTCTACATAGTGAGTGCCAGGCTAGCTGGGCTACAGGAAACCATCTCAAAACAAAACAAAAAAGAAAACTTGTATTCAAGTTTTAACATTTTTTATTTAACCAAAGCCTAAAGGTATTTTGTTTAAATAATGACTGGGGGCTGAAAAGATGGCTCAGCAGTTAAGAGCACTTGCTACTCTCTGCAGAAGACCAGAGTTTGGTTCCCAGCACCTATGATGGGTGGCTCACAACCACCTGTTAACTCCAGCTCCAGGGAATTCAAGCAGCATGCAAACTACGTATGAGGTTTGGAGTCAAAGGTCAGAAAGAAGTACATAACTGAAAAGAATCATAATTTTTCAAGCATGGTGGAGCAGGCCTGTAATCCTGGCTACTCAAGAAGCTGGGACAGGAATATCACAAGCTTAAGGCCTGCTTGTACCACAGAGCAAATTTAAGGCCAGTCTGGACAACTTAGTGAGACTCTGTCTCAAAATAAAAAATGTACAGAATGCTGAGGCTACGGCTCTAGGCTCAGTTTCCAGCACCCATTCCCACCATCTCCACATCAAACCACAGTTTTAAAGCTACTGTCTAAGACATTCCAACAGCACTGGCAAGGAAGATGTCCCACTGACACCTCTAATAGAACATTCTGCTAGTTCACGGTTACACTCACATGTAAACGATGGAACAACAAAAGAGGCTCATTTCAGGTTGGCCCAGAGCAGTAAGCAAGAAAGCCATTTATTATTCCTAGGAGAGGACATGCCACAGCACACATGTGGAGGCCAGAGGACAACTCTGGGGAGGCAGCTCTCTCCTACCTATATAAGTGTTCTGGGGATGGAACTCAGGTTGCCAAGCTTGCCAGGAAGCACTTGTACCCATTGAACCACCTCACCAGTCCAGAAGACACTATCTGAATGGACTGAAATGGAGAGACAAAAGAAAGCTCAATTTTCTTCACCCGTCAACATCATATCCCAAGCCTATTTTTCAAGGGAAAAGGCTGAATCACTAGAGACCTTCCCATAAACACGACTGTTACAAAAAGTCAGACTGGGAGAATAAGAAGCAGAGCATTTAAAAAGAAAAAAAAAAAAAAAAAAGGAAAAGGATTTTTCTATTTCATAAATCGAGGCTGCTCCAGGGAGGCTGTTAAAATGCTAAATTCATGTAGAAGAGAAATTAATACTTTCAAGCTGGAATTCAAAGAACCAAACAAAGCCATCTATACAGTCTGACTTAATCGCCTTTTGATTCCCAGCACAGGATTTTAAAAAACCAAATTTGGTATAATATAGCTTAACAAGATTCAGACTATGCTAGCCATATTCCCAAATGCTATTTTTTATGTGTACAAAAGGAAGGGAGGGCATATAGCTTGGTGGCGGAGAGCTTGCCTGGTCAGCTCTAAGCCCTGGACTTGAACCACAGCACTGGAGGAGGCAGAATGGTTTCATATGCTGGACACATGGTGCACACCTGTAATCCCAGAACTTGGGAGGTGGAAGAAGGATGAGGGTTTAAGGCCATCCTGGGCTACATGAGACCCTGTCTGGAGAGAAAAATGTGTATAAAAGAAAACGATCTAACTTAAATTTGAATATGAACTTCACTACGAGGCATGGTCATCTGGATTTTCTTTTTTTGTGGTAAACAGTTAATGAGTCTCTAGTACTCAAAAAATGTAAAGTAATTTAACTACAACTGTATGTTGTATGTGTACGTCACCATGACATTAGCAACTGAGAGGCCAGATGCCAGCATCATGGTTATCAGCCCACAAACATTTCCTTTTTCAAGACAAATAAAAACCCACATTTCTTTGCTCACCGTAAACGTTTTAGAAAGTCTCCCTGCCTTGTTTTACCCAGCACAGGACAATCCTTTCCTAATATGTGCTGAATGAACAAGCAAAATTCGGAGATCGGACACACACTGCTTTATCACTGGACGTGTTTGCCTGCCTTCCTCACTCTACGGGACTTTCCTGTTGTTTTTGCAGTGCTTGGCCCTGAACCCAGTACCTCAAGCATGCCAGGCAAACACTCTGCCACTGGGCTACCTCTCCTCACTCCCTGGAGGACAGCTCTATTTGTTGCACTTACAATAAGGGGGAGGAAGTGGGAGGAACTCCTCAGTGCCCCCGAGGCCCTTCCTTCTTATCATTTCACGATGCTTTCCCTGCCACTCTGCTCCAGTAAATTACTGTATAATTACGAGCTTTATTCCATGAACAGTTAGAAAGCTTTTCCAGTAGTTTGTAACACACTGTAACTCTGCCCCCAGCCCCAGTCTAGACTTTCTCCTCCTTTTAAAGTATCTCTCTAGCCACAAAAATTTCCAGAAGCTTCTAAGACTGAGAGACTAACAAATCATGGTACCCATGAGAAGCCCGTCCACACTAACGCTTACCCAGCTCCCTTACCAACTGAACAGCAGAGCAACACGAAGCAGCCACAGATGTGATAAATAGCCTGTTTCCCTGGCGCCCACATCCAGAGAACTTTCAGTCAAAGCTTAGAAGCATAAAAAGGGGGAAACACTGCCACATGTCCTTCTAAAGAATCCACATGGGACACCACAGAGGTCAATGCTGCTTCTCTTACTCCTCTTTACACTTTCAGTTATAATTCCCATATCCGGACATGGTTGTGCACACCTGTAATCCCAACACTCAGGAGGTTGAGGCAGGAAGATGAACAGTTCAAACCCAGCCCATGATGTTTTTAATCTGGGACCAATGCCTAAACAATGGGCCTTTTCTAGAGAAATACAGAATAATACATTTTTAATTTTATTTATTATTTTTTATTTTATGTGCATGAGTGTACTGCTTATATGTATGTAAGTACAATGCCTGCAAGGGTCAGAAGAGGGTGTTGGATCCCCTGGAACTGAGTTATGGATGGCTGTTAGCCGCCATGTGGGTGCTAGGAATCGAACCGGGATCCTCTGGAAGAGCAGCCAGTGTTCTCAACCCCTGAACCAGCCCCCAGAATAATAATTTTAAATAAACAAGTAGTTTTGGAATCAGGCTTCCTGTTCTTCATTACCCATTTTGTTCTTATGTTGCTCTGACAGAATTTCTGCTATTATATTAGTGAATTTTCCTTTGTTTTCTTACCTCAAAGACACTTGTTAGCATATTTGGCCATATCCAAAGGAAACAACATTTGTGCTCTCATGCTTATAAAAAACATTATTCACAATAGCTAAAAGATAAGGAAACAACCTAAGTATCTGTCAACAGATGAATTAAGAAAACGTGGGTAGTATATACCACATAATACTGTTCATTGATAAAAATGAAACAAAACTCTATCACGGACAAAACTGGAGAATATGTTGAGAGAAATGAATCAGGCACAGAAAGACAACACCACATGATCTCACCCATGCAGAGAATCTAGAAAAGTAGAATAGTAGTTAGCAGAGGGCTGGAGTGTTAATGAGAAAAACGGGGTTAGGAGATATTGATCATAGGATTATATAATTACAGCTAGAAAGGAGAAAGTTTCTTTTAATGCTTCCAAAGATGATGGTCAAAGGATTACACAGTGATCATTAGATGCAGGAATTTTGTTTCCAGAAAAGTACATAGAGACATAAAGCGATTGCCAGGGTGGGGCTAGGAAATAATTCCCAACGAGTGTGGAGTTTCTTTTGTATGTGATATTAATGAGCTAACATTGCCTGTGATGATCATAACCCTATGAACATACTAAGAACATATTTTAGCAACTTGAATAATGGACAGTCTTGGACAACTTGATCCCAATATAAAGCTGTTTGGTGTTTGATGAGGAGTGCTAGGAGAAACCGTTTGGTTAGCATTTGGTCAAAGAGTATTTAAAGGGGGGAGCTGCAGAATATACCTGCAGCAGAGCTGGAAAAAAGGCAGCTGGGGGACTAGAGAGATGGTTCAGCGGTTAAGAGCACTGGCTGTTCTGGTTGAAGACCTGGATTCGAATCCCAGCACCCATATGGCTAACAACCATCTGTAACTCCAATTCCAGGGGATCTGACTCCCTCTTCTGACCTCCATGGGCACTGCATGACATGGCTGCACCTTATACACATGCAGGCATAACATTCATAAGATAAAAATAAGTTAAAAAGAAAAGCCAGCTGGAAAAGTAATTAGTGGTAGAAGATGTGATTAGCATATGCAAGGCCTGGGTTCAATTCTTAGTTGTCCCCTTCCCCCCAAAACACAGAGACAGACAGACACAGACACAAACACACACACACACACACACACACACACACACACACACACATCTGGGAACACAAAATGATAACTGAGGAGTTTGGGCTTATACGACTATGGTATTAAGAGCTACCATGGTGCCAACTGCAAATTTTCTGAAATTTAGAGAGAAAAAATGAAGAGTGATATTCAAGGAAAATGTTTAGGATCACTTACAGCTGAAGTCACAAATCATATGCCCTACACATTATACTACAAGACCAAAAAACCTGGGGGAAGACGATAGTGAGCTATAAAGAGATCCCTGTAAAACTTCACAAATACTGAAAGCACTTGGCCTATGCAAGCACTTTGATCAAATACTAACAGAACCATTTCTCCAGCACAGCAAGTGATACACTCAACAACTGATGTTAAGCAACGATGCCAAGACTGTTCAGTGTTTGGACAGCTAAAAGACTGGCCAAGACCATGTAAAAAATCTCATCCCTGACAAAATATTACAGATTTTAACAGACTTCATTTTAAATGTATATGAGAACCCACTAGTATCTACTACTTATGTATCAGTTAAAAATCTAACTTAAGAAGGCAGGTATATCAGCACAGTCCTGTAATCTCAGTACCTCAGAAAGTAAAAGCAGGAGGATTGGTATTTCAAAGACAGCCTAGGTTACATCATGAGACCCCTCATTTCAGTTGTAAAATTCTGAGTCAAGCACAAAATTTCTCCCTGAAATTTTTAACTGAAACCGAGAAAACTATGCCACTTAAATAATCAAAATTCTAAGCTAACATTCACTAAATGGATGAGGAGGTGTGGCCTGGAGTTGCTTACAACCCGACTGAAGTAGCTTAGCAACATTTTCCCTAAACAGCTCTAGAAGGCAAGAGCAGGTCACAGTTGAGCTTTCTCAATAAGCATTAAGGGTCAACCCTCGGTCTCTGGGGGACGTAATGGAAACCATCTGAGGGAAAGCAAAAGATGTTGGTGCTAGCAGGAAATACTTTCCTCGGAGAATACAACCATTTTCTTCCACCCTTCACTTCCTTTTAGAACTAACAGCCTTTCAACTGTACAAGGGATCTAGGCAGCAGCAGTCGGGAAGAAATGAATCATAACAAGAAGCCAGGATATTACTGTTTAGTTATTTAATAACACAAACCTGGAGACTGGAGGTACATCTGGGCAAGCAGAATGGTCTGCCAGAGCCCAACCAACTTTCTCTATTCCCATCCACACAACGACGGAAAGGAATAAAAGTCGGAGTCAAGCATGCCAAGCCTTTCAAAGGCAAAAGAAAAATCCACATATTCAACCCCACACATGCACACAGGTCTTTCTCAAAGCATGTGCAGGCACAGAAAAGGGGCTGTCCTCTTCTTGCCACAATAAAGGTGATGGCTAACATCCTCAGAACAGAAGACAGGCTATGAGGAAAAAAGCAGAACAAATGTATTTGACCGTAGTTTTACATAATCAAAGACCCAGGACCAAGTTTGACCACAAATTTCAGGCTTATGTTTGATGAAGCATGGGCTGCGGTGTGGAAATATAACTAGACAAAAGGCTTCCGCAAATGCTGCGATGCAAGACTGTCCAGATGCTTCCTGGCCTCTCTGTGAGCATTTCTTCCTCCTGGGGCTGGGACGAGACCCCCTGTGAAATGGAGTCTACCACTAGCTATCACAAAAGGCCAGAGAATGTCTTTATACTTAGCTTCAGGACAGAAAGGCAGGGAAAATTAGAATAATACTTTCAGGTTTTATGGCTGTCTGAGAGAAAGGGGCTTTGGTTTCTACTATCTCCCTTGAGGAAGAGGAATTTTAGTTTCTATGGCTTACCTTAGGAGAGAAGAAACAGGACACAGGAGAGGACAGACAATCAGAGGGAAACTGGAGCATACAGTCCCCGCATGTGACATGGGTTTTATAACTAAAACAATTTCTATTTATTTACTAAGTGACTATTCTTTTTTTTTTTTTTTTTTTTGGCTGAGAAACTTGGAGGAATAGGCCACACATTCTTTGGTGGTACACAAGGTTTTGCTGTAATTTTAAAAAACATTTAATTATTTTTATTGTACGTGTAGAAGTGTACTGTCTACAAGTATGTAAGTACACCCATGTTGTGTCATGCCCACTGAGGTCAGAAGAGGGGTAGGATCCCCTATAAATGAAGTTATGAATGGTTGCTAGCTGCCACGTGGTTGCTGGGAATTGAACCCAGGTCCTCTGTAAGAGCAGCCAGTACTCTTAACTGCTGAGCCATCTCCCCAGCCCTGGTTTTGCTGTAATTTTGAGACAGACTTAGGTAGCCCAGGCTTACTATATAGCTGAGGATGGCCTTGAACTTCTAATCCTCCTGGTGCTGGGATTATAAGCATGAATCATCACAGCCAGTTTATGGAGGACTGATCACTGAACACAGGGTTTGGCAAGTACTCCATTAACGGAGCCACATTCTCAGACTTCATATTTTTACTTTAAAGTACTAATTTGTGTTTTTTGCAAAACAGGAATATTGGTTTTACAACTTTTTTATAGAGAAATATATATTCACTATGAAAGCTAAAATTACATAAGGAAATACATAACAGACTGCAGTTCCATTAACTATTAACACTTTAAATTCAGTCCAGTGCAGTGTTCTTTCACTGTAAACTGAAAGTGCAGGATCCACAGGGTATTATGCAGAACTAAGTACCTTTTCCACCTCTCCTAGGAGCCAGAATAGTAAAATCAAACCGTATTCATCACAGTCTGCTCGCACAAACCTTTCAACAAGGCCCTGATTACCAGGTGTCCACTGCTCTTCTGACAGCTTTGTTCCAGTTCTGGGGAGCTACTAGCTTCTTGTCAGGTCATCCTGGTTTCTCTCTTTCTGTTTTTGAATATTTACCCTTAAAACAAGGTGGTACTGGGCCATGAACACAGGACTATAGGCCGATCATCCACACTTAGCACACTAAGCTTCTGTTAATAGAGCCTGAGTCAGACTATGGACTAATTGCCAAATGACATCCTTCAGGTACTTTTCATGCTGCTTGCAACTGAAACACATCACAGTCATCTATAATTACACTATTATTTGAGACTTACACATTGAATTTCACATCAGTGATTACTTTATTTTGATGAATTGAGCCCCCCCATGGTCCAATGATTATTTATAGACTATTTGGAAAATTAAAAACTTGGAGCTGGAGAGACAGTTCAGTGGTTAAGAGTGCTGGCTGCTCTTGCAGAGGACCTGGGTTTAGTTCCCAGCATCCACATGGTAGTTAACAACCACCTGCAACTCCAGTTCCAGGGGATCCAATGCCCTATTCTGACCTCTGTATGTGCACTGCATGACATGTGTGCACTTACATACATGCAGACAATACCTTCCTATACATAAAATATTAATAATAAATAAAAACAAAAATCTTTAGTATTATTGCCAACTCCAGGTGATACATGGATTTGCAAATCAAATCATTGAAATTTCATCCATTTTATTACTAAAAATGCTGGACACTACAATATGACTCAGCTGTATAAAAGGAATAAAACACTGACGCATGACACATCTTTGGGCCTTGAATACCCTATACTTAGTGAAACAGGCCAGATGCAGAAAGACAAATATTATGTGATTCTTCTTATATAAAATACATAGAAGGGGCAAATTTGTAGAGCTGGAAGGTAGAACAGGTTTCCAGATGGTGGGAGGAAGGAGGAACTACTGCCTGAGAGAGCTTTTAATTGAGGATGAAAAAGTTTCAGGAACAGACATTGGTGGCAGTGAACTTAATAGCACTGAGTTGTATACTTGCAAATAGTTAACAGACAGCATATATTCTATCACAATAATTGTTCAGTGGAATAGCATACTGACAGACAGCAACTTCGATGAATCACAAGGTTACATGTTGAGTGAAAAAAGCTAATCTCATAGATTACATACTGTATGATTTATTCATATAACATTCTTGAACCGACAGACCTATCAAAATGGAGAAGAGAGTAGCAGTTGCCAAAGGTAAGAGTCGGGGAAGGAAGTGTTGAGGTTATAAAGGGACATGAAGCAGGAGCCTTCTAGTGACAACCACTCTGTATTTTTTTGCACCTCCTTGTGCCCACCCTGGGTGCTAAGGATCAGATCCAGGGCTTTTCAGTGTGTGAGACAAGCATTCTGCCTAGCTGTACCCCAGTCCTGCTCTGTATCTTGACCATGAGGTGGGATGGACAAACTGGCATCTGTGATAAAAATGTGCCTCCATGGAAACACACATCCAGATGAGCACAAGAAAGTGAGATGCCCCCAAAAGACAAGTAAATTACCCCAATGCCAGTATTCTGAATGTGACATATGATTTGGTAAAATGTTGCCACGGGAGGAAACTGGGTCACTCTGAATATTCTTGTTTTAAAAGTTTAAAAAAATATTTTCTTTATCATTTTTATTTTATGTATATGAGTGTATTGCCTGTATGTATGTGAGTGCATGTCGTGCAGTGTCCTCAGAGGTAAGAAGAAGGTATTGGATTCCCTGGAACTGAAGTTACAGACAGTTGTTAGCCACTACGTGGGTGCAGGGAATTGAACCCAGGTCCTCGGCAAGGGACTCTTTAACTGCCGAGTCATCGCTCCAGCCCCTCTCTAGAGTGTTTCCTTCAGTCGCATGTAAATCTACAATTCTCTCCAAACTTTAACTTCAAAAGATGAGAAAAACTAAAAGATAGTGAACGAAGAGGGCAAAGCAGTGTCTCGCCCCCAGCTACCTTTCCCAGTCTATGCAGTTACCAGTCACCAGTTCTATGACTTCCAATAGTAAGTCATCAGCTTCCTTTTATTAAAATTCTTTACATGTTTGCTCAACCAATTCAAGTCCACTCAAGCGTAAGAATGCAGTTCTTGTTTAGAAGGGAATTACTAAGATCTTGGTTTAATATCTAATACATTAACTTTAAATTTTCAATTTTTTCAAAAATGACAGTAAACAGCACAATGTCTAAAGTACAACACTGTCAACAGAAAGTCTCAGCTGGCAGTCACATTAATAAAAGAGGAGCTGGAGATTTATGCAATCCAGTGGTGGTCATGTGTACAAAGGCCCCAAGTTTGATCCCCAGCATTAAAAAAACAGATACAAGATCTTCCTGTCTCTACCCACTACCACATCCTCCAGCTCCATACATGAGTGCTGGAGGTCGGAACTTAGTCCTCATGATTGAAAGGCAAGCACTTCACCAACTGAGTCATCTCCCCAGCCCCAAATTAATTTCAAATCATATTTTATTTAACACAATATATAACAATATTATCATTCTAACATGTAAAGAATCCAAGTCTTATATCGTACTTACAGCACATCTCACTTCCAACTCGGTCACACACAGCTAGGTACACTCCTAGACAGCCTGGGTATAACACTTTACATTACTATTGGTCTCATAACCTTATTCAGAAAGAAATATGGACATTCTGCAATTCTTCAAAAAATGAAATGAATTAATTTGTAGCGCTAGAGATTAAATCCAGGCTCTCACATATGCCGGGCAAAACCTCTACTACTAAGACACAATCCAGCCTGACACAGAGAAATCTGTACTTGTGTAAGGTGGAATCCTGCCTCCGTCAATAGTCTTTCTTTGATCTGGACTCAACCTTTAGTTTTCTCAAGACTGACTTGCAATTTTCCAGCACTTCTCTTGTTTTTGAAGAGCTCTCAGGGACCACAATCTCATGTGCAAGTTCTAAGTACTGTAAGAGTTTATACTGGGGGTAGCAGCAAGAAGGTAAGTGGGTAAAGGAGGCTGCCGCCAAGCCTGAGGGTGTGAGTTCAATCCCCTGGACCCATATGGTATGAGGAGAACTGACTCCTGCAAACTGTCCTCTGACCGCCACACTTGTGCTGTGGTATGTACGCCTGCACTCACACGCACACAAAATAAGTAAATAAAATGTAATAAAAATGCTTAAACAGTTAATGTTTTCTAGTATAGCATTCTAATTTATACGGCTCTCCAAAGTGCCCACATTAGACTAAACCTTTTTAACTTTTTGGTATTATTTCATCCACCAAGTAGAAAGGGGTTTTTTTACTAGAAATGTGAATAAGGAGGAAGTGTGCTTTCAGTGCTCTGTTTTAACATCAATGAATATAAATAAAAGCCTACTCTTAGCTGTGTGATACCATGTTTATAATTCCAACACTGGAGAGGCTGAGGCAGGAGGATTGCTGAGAGTTCAAGATCAGCCTGAGCTATAACAGGGAGTTCCAGGCCAACCTGGGTTACAGAGTGAGCCTGAAAAGAGAAAAACATAAATCAGTTTAAAGCCTCTCCTTTCCTATTCCTATTACTCCACAGTTTGTTTTTGTTTTGTTTTGCTTTGTTGAGACAAGGTCTTACTATGTAGCCCTGGTTGGCCTGGAACTTGATATATAGACCAGGCTGGTCCCAAACTCAGAGATCTGCCTGCTTCTGTCTCCTGAGTGCTGGGATTAAAGGCGTGTGCCACCACGCCCAGCTAATCCAGAGGTTTTTAAGTTTTTGTTGTCATCTTCAGAATCCTTGCCTCATCTGAAGCTTTCCAGTTCTGCTCTAACTCTTGGCTGTAGTGAATCTCAAATGATCTTTTATAAATGTTGGTTTAGATCTGAGTAAAGCAAGAAATTTCTTTTGCAGTTTTCTTTTCTCCCTTCTTCCCACACCCATAATGGGGACTGAACCCAGTGTCTGGAGCAAGGTAGACAAATGCTCTATTAGGGAGCTAACACCCCCAGCCAGGAAGCCATTTACTGCTCTATATTTATAGACTCTTCCTCCTGTTCTTACTCATAATGTCCAATTAACATCATTACCGTTTCCTTCTGAGACTTTCCTTCTTCGATCACACTCCCATTTAAAGTCTCCATTCACAGCCTCTTATCTCTTCCTAAAAGTTATAAAATGTGACTTGTGTGTGTGTGTGCCTGTGTGTGCAGGTGTGCACACTCAGGCCAGAGGTAGGCATCAGATGTCTTCCTCGGTCATTCTTCATCTTATTTTTTTGAGACAAGGTCTCTCACTGCACCTGGAGCTCACTGGTTTGGAAGGTAGGCTGACCAGCAAACTCCAGGGAACTGCCCATCTCCACTTCCCTAGCACTGAAGTTGCGGCCTTACCTGGCTTTTACATGGAGACTAAGGATCTGAACTCAGGTCTCCAAGCTTGCACAGCAAGTATAAATCTTTTTTCAAAAGTCCAGATTTGCTTTATGCTTTTTGTGAAATTAGATTACCAGGAAGGCTTGTTGAGACTGAGTAGATGATCCAATTTCAACAACATAAGATTATCCGAATCTTCCCCAAAATATA
Source organism: Eospalax fontanierii (assembly GCA_035773235.1). Lineage (NCBI taxonomy): Eukaryota > Metazoa > Chordata > Mammalia > Rodentia > Spalacidae > Eospalax > Eospalax fontanierii. The sequence continues at coordinate 14,798,398 of CM069540.1, read as the reverse complement.
TAAATTTGAAACATTTTAACTAGATGGTGCCATCAAGTGAGTGCCCGCTGTGTGCCAAGTACCAGCTCAAAGGTTCTTCACACACTGCCTGTTTATCTTCCCAATCTTATCAGACAGATTTTGTCCATCCCACTTTCCATGGGAGCAGCTTGAACTTTTACAGATGTTCATATGGATTGTCCGAGGTCACTCAAAGAGAGTCAGCAAGGTTAGGATTTGAAATCCTGTATGGCACCAAGGTCTGTGCTCTTTCCAGCCCTGTCTGTCTTTCTCCAGCTCTTCTTATAGCTATTCTATTTATGCTGTCTTTTTCCACTTAATATTAATCAGACATAAATGCTCTTACTGAAAGATTACACCCATATTAACGCCACTAAGTGTAGAAAAGTATTCCAAAGGGCCATTTTGGTCTCATGGATGCTCTCCCCTCTAATTTAATCAAGCTAATCGATAGTCGACATTTGCTGCTACAAAAGACAAAACATGCTGGCGATGTAAACCGCTCTCATGATCCAGTGAAACTAGTTATGAGTTCGTTAAGGATCCACATTCCTGAAGAGGGATGGTAAAACAAGCACTATGTACTAGGCCTGGCAACACCAGAGAGATGTGGGGATTTTTTTGTTCTTCTGATAAGGGAGTATGCTTAAGGAGCATGCCAGAAACCAACAGGAGCTGTTTGATCAAGTTAGCAAACAGTCTCTGCTCAAATGCCATGGGAACACTAGGGGTTTAAATCAGTTCACTAGGTCGTACCCTGTCTGTCTATATCTCCAGTGCTTTTTAACTTCTTCTATTTGTCTGTCTTGGAACATCAATAACCTTTATTCCATTTTTGAAATTATGTCAGTCTCTTGGTGAGAGCATTCAAAGGTTCTGAATGATATTGAAAAGGACACAGCTGCCTTCTTTGAAAAAAGATTAGGCTATATTATAGGAAAAACACAAAAAATCAATAAAAATACTAAAATTGAAAAATGTTATCAGTTTAAATAAATGAATGGATACTAGAGTCATAATAAAGTAAAAAGAACTTCAAAAAGACAGCCTCACTTTTATACCTCAACCATAGGAAAGTAATCCAATTTAAGAATGGGCATGTTTTTCAATAAGTTATTTTTAATTTTTATTTATTTTTATGTGTATGAGTGTTCTGCCTGCAGTATGTAGGTGCACCACATGTGTGCAATGACAGCAGAGGCCAGAAAAGGGCATCAGATCCCCTGGAACTGGAGTTAAGGACGGGTGTTAGCTACCATGTTGGTGCTGGGAACTGATCCCAGGTCTTCTGCAGGAGTGGCCAGTGTTCTTAACTACTGAGTCATCTCTCCAGCTCCAAATAGGTCATTTTTAAAATCAGTCACAGATGGTTAACAAGCGCAGGAAAGTTCCTCCGTTATCATTTTTCATTAGGGAAATGCAAATCAAATCTGAATGCGACTGATCTGCAAATGCAGCTACATGGTAGAGGAGATGCTTATTTTCAGGGTAGGGGTGTGGTAGGGGGTGGGAGTGGGGTGGGGTGGTGAGGCGGGGGTGGGATTTGAGACAGGATCTCCTTGTAGCACCAGCTGGCCTTGAACTCACAGAGATCCACCTGCCTCTGACTCTCAAGTGCTGGGATTAAAGGTGAGCACCACCACCATGCCTGGCCAAGGGGACGCTTATTAACATGTCCCTCGATTCAATCCCCAGCATGAAACAAGCTTTGAAAAGTCAGTGAGAAGCTATTTTATAGACACCAGGAAGGTTAAATAAAAAGAAGAGTAAGTGTGGAGCTCTCATGTAATGCTGGTAGAATTTAAAAAATGATCCAAACTCTCTGGAAAACAGTTTACAACTTTCTCACAAAGTTATACACAGTTATCCTATGACTCAGGGATTCCACTCCTAGCTGTATGATACCCAAGAGATGACAATGTGTGTCGGCAAAAACAAGTGTACGCATATGCTTGAGGCAACATTTTAGAAGGACAAGTATTGCGCTATGTAAATTAACCCTCAGTGAAGACACTGCTCAAGAGAGGGAAAAGAAGGGTGCTAGCCCTTGACACTGATGTCACAGACAGCTTCAGCTTTCCAGTGTCCATTTGCCACAGTTCACTGGGTCAGTCACACAGAGAGTTCAGACCCTAGTTGGAGTAAGTGACGTAGCTTTCATTTTACCACTGACTGTTGTCTGCTCTTTTTTAAAATTAATTAATTTTTTAAAATTTATTTTTTGAAGAGTGCATTTAAAAATGAGACAGAACTAGCGAGATGGCTCAGTGGGTCTGGCTTGCCACCAAGCCTGATAATAACTTGAATTCTATTCCCAGGACCCACATGGTAGAAGGAATGAACCAACTCCAACAAGTCATCCTCTAACTCCTACCCTATTGCTGTGGCACCTGCATATAAACATTCATTAGTAAGTAAATAAATAAATAAAATGCAGTTTTAAAAAGGATGAGGCAAATGATTTTTTCATGCGAAATACTCTGCTGAGAAATAAATGCACATCCCAGTTTTTAAAAACAGCTGGGGTTTTGTTGTTTTTTGGTGCTCGGAAAGTGAGACTATTTCTGATAACAGATTAAAAAGGGAGTGCTAGAGACAGGGTCACAAGCCAACAAAATAAAAAGAAAAACCAAAAATCATATGGCTAACAGATCTCTTAAAATCAATGTTTTTAAGCTCAGTGTGGTGGTGCATGCCTAGAATCCTAGCACATGGGAGGTAAAGGCAAGGAAGATCAAGAGATAAGGGAAACATAGGTTACACAGCTAGAGTTACAGCAAGATCTCATCTCAATAATAAAATGAGATTTTTATATGCAAAATATTTAAGTCATAAAGTGGCACATTCTGTAAACATTAAATATTGCATTTAAACAAAGCCAGTTGCTTTATATGCATTTTGAAGTATCCTATTCCCAAGTCTAATTACTGAAGAGGATCAGCATGATTTTCATCCAGATTCTAAAAGTAGAAAACAAGTTGCAACAATCCTTCCAAAATAGCACACGACCATTATTTATACAAACCAACCAGCACCCTTAAAGTTACAAGAAGAACAAAAGCCCAAGGTGGTTTAAACACCATGGAAGTCAGAGATGGAAGACTTCCAAGGGGTAAATCTAGAGGCTTCAAAGTGCCCAGGTCACACCATGCCTAACACCATCAGCCGTTGCTTCTCATGATTGGAAGAAATCTGAGCTTATACCATGTATTGTAAGGTGAAGAAAAGGAGAAACACATTCCAGAGAGAGAGAAGGATCAAGGTAAGAAAAGATGTTATCTAAGCTCTCCTTTAGGGTAACTGGGCCAACTCAGATCATACACCCATTCCAGAATCCCTGCCAGTTCTTCTAAAGGAATTCCATGTACACTGGCTTCAACCTGGGCTCTTGAACCAATCACTGGTAAGGATGGAATTGACACCTGAAAGCCACAATGGCAAACAGTCTTGCTGTGTGTGGTAGTACACGCCTGCAGTCCCAACACCAGAGGTGAAGGTAGAAGGTAGCCTGTGCTAGTAAACCTGAGATTAGTCTGTGCTCCCCCTGTCTCAAGGTAAAAAAAAAGTCATGTCCTGCTTAGAGATGAGAATCCATTCTGAGAAATGCAGGTAGGAAACTTCATCTTTATGCAAACTTTGTAGTATACTTACCCAAACTAAGAGAGCTACAATGTCACGGTAATATGATGGAACCATGACTGTAGGAGCTCGGTCAGTGACCAAACACTGCACTGCTGTACAGTACATAGCATAAGTTTAAGACTCAGTACACACAAATGCAGAAGTAAAACAAGCATTGTGAAAGAATACTCATCCTTACTACACACAATGTACTGTGGTATTTTTGTATTGCTTTTTTATGATCCTCTAATAGGCTGGGTCCCATGGTTCAAAATAACTGGATTACCTAATCAGAGATCACTCAGAAACCAGCCTGCTGCTGCACAATGGAGAAAAGGCTGAATATTTGTTCTAGAATCAACCACCGCATCCGTATCAGCACAGTGCCCTCTTTTATACATTGTCTTGTCTGACCTTACAAAAGCAGTGCTGAGGAAAAAAAAAAAAACAAAAAACAAAACAAAAAAAAAACTACCCTGTCTCAAAGAAAACCCCCAAAACCAAAATAACCACAGAGACTAAACTGTTGTTGTTGGTTTTGTCTGTTGTTTGGGATTTTTTTTTTTTTTTAAAGTCTTTTTGAGACAGAATCTCCCTGTGGCCCTATCTGGCCTGGAACTCTCTATGTAGACCAGGCTGGCCTTGAACTCACAGAGATCCATCTACTTCTGCCTTCCAAGTGCTAGGATTAAGTTTTAAAAGAAGGTTGAGTGACAGAGAATTACCTTCTATGGCTCTCTTGGCTTATCTAAAATCCAAATACCATTGAGCATGAGATAAATGCAGACTGTGCTCTCATTTTATGAGCCTAGTTTCACAAATAGAAATGACTCAGCAGGAAGCAGAGTCTACTTCATTCAGAGTGGTAACCGTTCTACCTTCCATAGGCAAATGCTGGCTGGCCAGATGGCTCAGTGAGTAAAAGTGCTTGTCGCCACACCAAACCTAATGACCTGATTTTGATTGCCCTGGCTTCACATGGTGGAAGGAGAAAACCAACTCCTGAAAACTATCCACCAACCTCCACACATTCCACACACACACATAAACAGACACACTCTAAATAAATAAATAAATGTAAAAGTAAATTCGTCTCACACTTGTGGGATTGCTTTCTTTTTAAAAATTTTTTTATTTATCATTTTATTTTATGTGTATGAATGAATTGCCAGGATGGATGTAAGTGCACCCATATGGCAAAATGCCCACAGAGGTCAGAAGAGGGTATTGGATTTCCTGGAACTGGAGTTACAGCCAGTTGTTAGCTACCATGTGGGTGCTGGGAATTGAACCCAGGTACTCTGCAAGAACAAACACCAGTGTTCTTAACCGCTGAGCCATCTCCAGTCTGATTGCTTTCTTTTCTAAAAGGGGTCTAGAAGGCAATTTTCTATCATTTCCCTGTATAATGCAATTTTTTTTTTTCTTGGTGGTGGTACTCAGGAATCAAACCCAGGGCCTCACACATGCTAAGCAAGTGATCTTCCACTGAGCTATACCTCCAGTAATCCAGGCTAGTCTTGAAGGATGATTCTTACTGCTTCTACTTCTCTAGTGCCGGGATTACAGGCATGTACCATCATACCCGGTTTATAATGCAAACGGAAAGAATGACCAGCGCACCTTTGGGGCTGTAAGCTTTGTTATTCTGAAACAGTCAGGAGAACACGAGTAACTGCAACTACAAAACATTCCTTCTGGTCATCAGGGTACAAAGAATAAAGAAGTAATTTGTTTCAAGGCCCACCAGGATGGAACACTGGAATAAAAGCAGAAGTCTTCATTCCTCTCCTGACTGGTCTTTCTAATGTGTCTTACTTTGCTAGATTCCTCATGCTGTTCTTCTGGACAGTACACAAATAATCTTGGTTACTCCATGATGTCCAAGAGTTCATGGAGTTCATGGGGTTTCAGTAACACAAATGCCTTTTGTGTGTCCACATCTCTGTTCTAGAAAGGACTTCTCCAAGGAAAAATGATGTAAGTTGAGCAACCTCAAATTTCTGAGGTCTTCTGTAACTAATAAATCTAAATTGATCTTCTAATCACTCACTACAGTTTCAAATTCCCCATGGTTTTTAACTACTTAGTACCTTTAAATAGCCTTTTTGTTCACAGAAATCTCATCTTACAAGGCCTACCTTCCATGACAGAAATCAAAATTTCACTCTCCCAGCCTCTCCTGTGAGCAGGTGGCAGACAGGTGTCTATGTTCTGCCAGGCAAACAGATCCACGTGGTGCTTCAGTTAGGAAGCAATGCTTTCATGAAGATGCCATGTGGAATCTATTCTGAACTATTCAGAGTGACCAGTTTTCTCTCACAGGAAATGGCAGAGAACTCAGAGCTACATATCACACCCAGCAAAGTCAGGGTGAATGCTAATTCTTATTCCCAAAGGAAAAGCAGGAACATCTCCAAATGACTTCAATCCAGAGGTAGAACTTGGGCATTGTTTCTGGCTAAGTAAACAAACAATTGAGTCTCTGGTTTCTGGGAACTACCTAACATAACTTTTAAACAATCTTGTTCCCCACTGACCCTAACTAGAGTAGGTTCTGTCATTTGCAACTAAGAGTGCTGATTTACCTTCACTGTTTTTCATGTGATCCTTACTATGCAGTACTTCCTTGTTACTTATTTCATTCATTGGCTATCCCTGTAAGAATACAGACTTCATAAAGATAGGGATATGTGGGCTGGAGAGATAGCTCAGCAGTTAAGAGCACTGGCTGCTCATGCAGACGACCCAGGTTCAATTCCTAGCACCCACATGGCAGCTAACAACAGTCTATGACTCCAGTCCAGGGAATCCAATGCCTTCTTCTGACCTCCATGGGCACTGCATAACATCGGAGCACTTACATACTGTAAAGTTCTGGGTTCGAGAGACACAGCAGACAAAAGGGACCAGAGACTCCGCCAGGAGCTAACAGGACCCAGTTTATTATTAAGAGTAGACCAGATGGGACTAGCTTCTTCACACTCGGGAGCAGAGAAATTCTAGCCCCCGGGGACCCCAAAAAGATGGGGGAGACTATCCCCCTCATCTTGGGGTTCAGGCTCTGGGAACAGGGCTAGAATGCCTGGCTCCAGATAGGGATGGAGGAGCTCCCTCAGGGAGAGTGTGAGAGGAGAAGTCCCCAGAAGAGTGATCTCAGCCCAAAAGCCCAAAAGCCTAAAAACCTCTAGTTCTCTACCCCCAAGCTCTTTTATGGGGAAGGGAGTTAGGGTTCCCATGACATCTGATTGATGTTTAAGGTAAACTTCTGGCCAGGAAGCAGTCCCTTTTTACAGCTGTTTGTGAATCCTGGGTTGGAAATCTTATCTATTCAAGAAGTTGTAAAAGTCAATTCTTTTCTCAGATCTCTCAGATCTCAGTGTGCTGAGAGTCTGGTTGGAATTGCCAAGGTGTCTATCCTGGAACTGCTGGAGGGAGGTTGGGGGTGCCAGTCACACCTAACACAGGCAATACATGCATTCACATAAAATAAAAATTATTTTTTAAAAGATGGGGATATTGTGTATCTTGTTCATTTCTGTAAATCCAGTATTTAGAATGGTACTTTACATACAAGAGGCCCTCAAGGAAACAAACACACACACACATACACACACACACAAATAAATAAATAAAACTTTTTTACTGGTGTGCAAATACATACTCATGAAACAGCTGAAGGAAATTCAAAGTACCAATGTTACAAGAGTTGAAAGCTAAAAACTGGGATCACTGTAGACAAAGGGATCGAGAACAACACACATAAATGGAATGTTGAAAGATGGTCTACAATCAGGAGTGTAGCAAGGGTGCACTGTAGCAAAGGTACAAGAATTCCAAAAGATGAGGATGAAAGTCAGGACTACGAACAAGTGTGGCTAATGTAGAGAAAAATACGATTAAGGAAGAGTACCGAGCTGAGTGGGATGTAACACCAGACATGCAAAATGAGCAAGACTCTGAATGGCTCTAAACGCTAGGCTTGGAGAGTGTTGTATTTGATGATGTTTCAAGAACACTAATCTTCAATGAGTATTTTCATCTGTTCTTTATTCTAGATGTTATCTGCTGTGTATAACTACAACAGCTACCCACACATTTTCTACACAGTTCCCTCTCCAAACACTGGTGCTCTATATTTATCTGTTCAAGCTGAGAGACTATGAGAGAAAGAGATGCTTATAATTAATCCTCTTGCAACCAAGCAAATACCCAATTTAAAAATAAAAATCCATTACCAAAATGGTCTTTATTTCCTAAACTCTATCTACAAAGTCACATACTAAAATATTTCCCAAATCCACTCCTCTTCTAATCTACTAGAATATTATATTGGTTCCAAGCATGTAAACCAAGACTCTTGATAAATTTTAAAAATTTTATTATTTTTTTTTTTATTTTATTGTATGAGTGTATTGCCTGCATGTATGTACACACACCCATGTCATGCAATGCCTATGGAAGTCAGAAGAGGGAGCTGGAGATCCTGGAGCTGGAGTTAGTGATGGTTATTAGCTGCCGTGTGGGTGCTAGGAACCAAACCCAGTTCCTCTGCAAGAGCAGACAGTGCTCTTAACCGCTGAGCCATCTCTCCAGCCCTTTGGTGAATTTTTTGTTGTTTAAAATCTGAAATCACTCTGAAAACAAAAAGATGATCAATTTTATAACAGAGCTCATTAGATAGATTCTTTTGGAGAACAGCAAATCTGGGCTGGGGGTGTACAGTGCTTGTACAGCATGCACAAAACCCTGGGTTCAATCCCAAGTGCTGCATAAACCAGGCATGGTAGCTCATCTAAGCTGCATAGCAAGTCTGAAGTCAGCCTCGGTTACCATGAAACCCTGTCTCAAGGCGGAAAAAAGAATACAGCAAATATTACAACTATACAAAGTTTACATAATTATATTTTCGGTCTTGCATGAACCAGAAGGGATCCCTAGATCCCCAGGTTTTGAAACAAACCTGGCAATTATTAAATATTCATATCACTGCCCTGTTCATCTGATTAGAAAACTATATGAAAGGACAAGTATAAGGCACTTACTACAATGTTCACAGAGGCACAGAGTAGGAAACAAAGTAATAAAGAAGGGACCACCTCAATCTCAATCAGTTCACAGGGCTGGGAACGCTCAGTGCAGAGCGACATGCCCAGTAGGAGTGAGGTCCAGGGTTCAATGCCCAGCACAGCACAAGGAAGAAGGAACGGAGCTCAACTTCACGCACACAAGAAAAAAACACAAACTTACTTTATAATCAGACACCATTTTTCTGTGTCATAGGTCATAAACCTAAAAGTCTGATAACACATGGAGTTGACAAAGATATAAGCAGATAACATCTCTCGTAATTCCTATCTGTAGGAGCACACCCTAAAATCCATGCCATGAACAACAACGAATGCACAGTCATACCCACCCCCAGAAATGCAAATAACAGCAAAAGAACGGACAGGGGGAGCAGAGGGAACTGAGTTTTGAACAGGAAGAGAATAAGCTGAGCATTCCTGAAATGCCTGAGACCAGAGAAGCTTCAAAATTTTATATGTGCACATATCTGAGATGTCTTAAAAACTGGGCTCAAATCTAAACACAAAATTTATTTGTCTCAGACATTCTCTGTGTTTATAGCCTGACAGCAAATTTTATTTAAAAAAACCAACCAAAATACATGTAATTAGAACATATCCCAAAGATTCAAACAGAGACTTAATTTAAAAAACAGAAGGCAAACAAAACCAAACCACCATGGCTTGAGATACAGAGTCCAATACAGAAATAAAGGAAAGGACAGACCACCTAAAGGGTGAGTCAACAAGCAACCAAGGTGAAGCCACCAGGCACAGATCAGAGCGCTCGGCTGGAGACTTGCTGTAGTAGATCTCTTTGCAGATACTTCTCAAAAGCCGTGAGGGTTTCCAGAGCACAGAGGCCTGTGTGTTCAAAGAAATAGGACGGCCAGTTCCCCTAATTGGCATTGAATGGAGGGCACAATGGTCTGATCCCCATAAAAGGTGAGCCATTTGTCCTTCTAATCCAGGCTGTCCACACTGGGGAGCTAGCAGTGAAAAGGAACTTCACCCAGGAGCACTGGGAGGGTGGCCACTGAGGAACTCCAGGGAGAGCTTAACCACTGGTCTTCCATGGCCAATTCCTGTTCACTTGAAAAGCCTGTCCGATTCCAGAGAGGCAGGAACTCCTTTGTTACTAGACATCATGAGCCTCATCAGCTCTTAACAGTAGCCTGCAGCACACAGGGCCTCAGATAGGAAACCTACTAAGCTCAGCTCCTTTCCGGCAGTGGTGACGTTGGTGGCTAGCTGAGTCATGGTTTGTGGAGGCCGTCTGTGAAGCATGGGAGGAGGACAGGAATCCAGAGAACACAGCTGAAACTCAATTTTACACGGTATTTTTTACGCACCCATGCTTTCACTACGATCTATCACTTCAAGGCAGATGTAGAATTTTCTACTTGTGCTGGAAATTTTTCACATTTTAGAGTATGTCCCATTTTGGATTTGGGGATTAAGAATACTATCAGTCTGTATATCCACACACCTATGTGAAAGAATCACAGGTTTATTTCTTAATAGTCTTGGTTTTCATATCTGTACATAGGAGGATGGGCTTTTCCAAGAGCCTCCTGGTTCATATTAAAGTGGAAAATAGTTCTTTGAAGAGGGCATCCCCAGCAGATGGACTGTTAAAGATATTCTAAATACCTGCATTATCATCTGTGCTTGTTACTTATGAGTACATAAAAACGTGGTCGAGGTAGTAACCAGTTCTGTTTACATGGCAACACATTACAGTATAGTACATTTGGTTACATCCAGGTAACCAAAGGAAAGTATGTCTGTCTTTACCATTCTCAAAATGTCACTTCTTTTTTCAAAGCTTTTTGATGCTGGGGATTGAACCCCGGGCATTCTAGTGTGCTTCCAATTGTTGTGACAAAACACCTGGAGGTAGGAGCTGGAGCACAGGCCGTGGAGGAACTACGCTTACTGGTTTGCTCCCCTGGCCTGTGTTCAGTCTGCTGGGCCCTCCCACATCACTCAAGAAAATACCCCACAGACATTTCCCTGAGGAAATGAGTCTGGAAATCTTTAAAAATTTTGTTGCCAAAAGAGAAGGGGCATAGAGGGAAGGAGGCAGAAAAGAGAACAGAAGAGGAGGAGGGAGAAGGGGGACAGAGAAAGGAGGGAGGAGGTGTGGCAGGAGTGACGCTACCAGAGTCTAGAAGATGAATATTTTCTGGAGGAAAACAATTAGTACAACATCGCAAATTAAGCTTTGATAAAGTGTCCAAGTTTGCTTTCTACTGCTGTGATAAAACACTGGCCAAAGGTACCTCGGGGAGGAAAGGGTTTATTTCGGCTTACAACTCCCAGGTCACAGTCTATCACAGAGGGAAGTCAGGGCTGGAACTCAAGCAGAGCAGAACCAGGAGGCAGAAGCCAAAGCACCGAACACTGAAGAACGCTGCTTATTGGCCTGCTCCTGCGGCCTGTGCTCGGCCTGCTTTCTTACACAGCCCAGGACCATCTGCGCAGGGGTGGCACCACCCACAATGGGCTCAGCCTTCCCGCATCAATTAGCACACCCCCAAGAAAAGACAACAGGCCAAGCCAACGGAGGAAATACCTCAACTGATGGTCCTGCTTCTTAAGTGTGTCAAGTCAACCACTGAAACTACCCAGCACATAAAGGAAAAGTACTTTTTCTTCAATGTCCAATAGGTCTGAGGAAAGAAGGATTGCAAATATAGTTAAAATGTTATACAGAAAAATAACTGCTCTTAAACAGGCGGAGCAGGGGTGCAGCTCAGCGGTAGAGCACTCCCCTGGCATGCTCGATGCCTAACACAACAGAGTCAAAGAAAAGAGTTGATGAGAGGGAGAGAAAAGCGAGTAAACTCCGGCAATGAACGTGCTCACCGCAATACGGCTGTCCCTCTGTCCCTTGACCAACTCAAGAGGAAGTTTAAATTTTTTAAATAAAATAGAAATGGGGGCAGAAATGGGACCAGCAAGATGACTCAATGGAACCTGTCACCAGTCTGATCACCTGAGTTAGATTCCCGGGGCCCACACAGCAGAAGGGAAGAACTGACTGGAGAACTGACTCTGCCAAGTTTCCCTCTACCCTCCACATGTGTACAACATGGCAGGCAATCAATCAATCAATCAGAAAATAAATAAATAAAAACAAGGCAGCAACTGAAACGAAGGGAGAAAGGCAGCTACGAGTTCACGAGATGACATCATCTCCACGTCAGCAGAACAGAGGTCAATGTCAGATTCTATTTTAGTTTATTTTGTTTTGGTCTTTTTGAGACAGGGTCTCCCTGTAGCCCCAGCTGGCCTGGAACTCGATATGTAGACCAGGCTGGTCTCAAACTCACAGAAATCTGCCTGCCTCAGCCTCCACCAAGTGCTGGGATTCAAGGCGTGTGCATCACACCCAGCTTCATAAACTCATTTTGATCTTCAAATAAAACATGCAAATTTCGCTTATTCATTTCTAATACACTACCAAATATACGCTTAACCATAATATTGTTGAGTTCCTCACAAGGAGCTTAAGTCAAAAGAAATTCAAAGTGTGAGCTAGGGATGTAGTTCAATGATAAAAACTTAGCTATTATGTGCAAAGGCCCTGGGTTTGATATCCAGTGAAAGAAGAAAGGGGTCTTGAAGAAGGAAGGGAGGAGAAAAAGATGTAATTATAGCTTAGATAGCAAGAATATCCATTCTCCCTACCACAGACAACACTGCTTAGATAGAACAGTCATCACTACAGCAAGACACCATACGGGCACAGGAACTCTGTAGTATGTATTAGAAATCATCTCTCAACAACCAATAAAAGTTTTAAACACAAACACCATGGAAGACCTTACGGAAAATACAATACTTGAGCCAAGTCTCGAGAAAGGTAACAAAGCTGCATGTGTTCGGAAGACCAGAGCTCCAATCCGACAGAACTGCAACTGCCAAGACCTGTGAGGCCAGTGCACGCCGAACATGTCTGAGGAGCAGTAAAGAGGTCAGCATCCTAAGAAGAGAGAGGGCAAGAAGGAGAGTGAAGGCAGGTGGAGTCCGACGGAAGCCAGCGTTCAGCAGTGTGCTGAAGCTGACAGGAGCTAGAGAGCAGATCGCCACACATTCTAGAACTTTGCATCAGCCAGCGGTGGAGTAATTCTACCAAGAAAAGAAGCAAAAGCTACAAACAGGCTTTCCCCCAGGGGAGCTGGTCCATCATGACTACCTCTGGCCTGGAGGCAGTCAGGAGCAATTTTGCCTTCTGAGATCAGAAGATACTAGTCAATCTTTTGCCTGGTGTCAACACTCTGAGCTCTGAGAACCAGGAGGAAAGGACAAAAGTAGGGAGACTAATTTAGAAGTAGTTAATACAATCCAGGTGGGATACTTTGGTCTGACCCACTGGGACAGTGAGAGGTAGGTAATCTCTGCAAATGAAGAGCTGCCGGTTTCTTCTGAATCAGAACGTGGTGATGGATACCAAGCATCACACGTACAAATAAGCAATCCCCAACTCTAGACAGGCACGGCAGCACAAGCTCGTAGCCCAAGCTTCTAGAGAGACTGAGATAAGAAAATTGCTTGGGCCTGGGAGTTCAAGGCTAGCCTGGGCAGCATAGGAAGACCCTGTCTTAAAAGAGAAACAGCTCTAACTCTAACCTCAATATCCCATTCCCAGTTGTAAAATGAGACCACTAGTTAAAATACTTCAGGAAGTTCAAGGAATCAAAGAAAAACAGTTGTAGATGCTGTGGTGTTGGACATCTGTCACTGTGACAAACACCTGGGAATAACAGCTTAGAAGAGGAAAGACGAATTCGTGTTCTGGATCCCAGGTTTGGAGATTCCAGTTCATGGTCCACATGCTCTCTGTTGCTAGGGCTTGGGGTGAGCAGAACATGACAGGGCGGGGCATAAGGAGGGTGCTCACTTCACAGGGGACAGAGGACGGGTGATGAGCATGGCAGTAGGCTTCCTTCAGCCTAACCTCGTCATGGTGCTGCCGGTGCAGCTGTCCCCCATGTCATCACAGAAATGCCCTCAAAGACATTCAGAAACATACTTTACTAATCTAGGCATCTCTCAATCCAATCGCTTTGACAATTGCAATTAAGCATCACAGAGGTACATTCTGTATCTTTAGCTATTAAGGATTCTATTATCATTTCAACTGATAAACACATACACTTATTGAACACCTATTATATAGTAAGGCCCCACAGAGGATACCAAAAAGTTATATAGTCCAAGCCCTTTCTTAAAGGAGATTCCAGTCTAAAAATCTAAATCATTCATGTAAAACACAAGACACAAGGACTAGGGATGAGGCTCAGTGACAGAGTGCTTATCTAGCATGTGCAAGGGCCTGTGCTGGATCCCAACATGGAAAAAAGAAATCACTTTTGGTGACTCACAAGAAGCCCATGCTCACTCTTCCTCAGTACCTTTCTCTGTTAGCACCCATGCTTAAACCTGTGTGAAAACTTTTGCTTAATAAACAACAAAACAGTTCAAGACAGTGAAAACACAAATACTTGGTAGGGCTGAATAGTCTGTAAGAGATCAAAGTGAGAAAGTACTGACCAGACAGAACTAGAACTGTGGTTGAAGGATGGAAGAGAGTGAGATCACGAGAGGAAGAAAGGCATAGGCACTAGGCAGTGGGTCTGCAAAGGGAAAGGGTTAAGATAGAGGGAATGCATTCAGTAGCCAGCGACCACCCTACTTGAGGCTTTCAAGAACCTGGGGAGAGCTGGGCACAGTGCACATGGAAACCCAGGTGAGGCAGAGGATGGCACTTTGCAGCCAGCTTAGGCAACACAGCAATATCTTTTTAAGAAAAAAATAGAAGGAAAAAAAAAAAAAAAGAGTTCAGGGAGATAGAAGTTACAATGTGAAATAAGCAAACATGGATCTGAGCTCCTAATTCCATCACTGCCAGCTGGGACAAGTTACTAGAACCTCCCGCCTATGTTTTCCCCACTAGTGGTAATTACAGTACCTACTTGAAAAGACTGAAGAAGAAATAAAATCAGGACTAGAGAGATGGCTCAGCAGTTAAGAACACTGGCTGCTCTTACAGAGGACCTGGGTCTGGTTCCCAGCATCCACATAGTGGCTAACAGCTGTTGGTAATCTCAGAATATTTGACTCCGTCCTCTGGCCTTCACAGCCACTGCATGACACAGGTACACTTACATCCATACAGGCAAAACACTATATATTTACAGAAAGATTTAGATGGCAAATTTCATGCTATCTATTTTTTATCACAATTTAAAACGATGGTTGAAAAGGATTACAATGGAAAAAATGAAAGCCAAAATTATTTCAACGCAGTAACTTGGAAAGTCAAAGGTACCCATAAGGAAAGTCCAAAAAGGCTCCATTTGGAAAGAGGATGCTGTATTCTGGTTAGGTGTGAAGGGATGTGCTGGAAGCCAGAAGTACATGTGAGATATGTTGGGAGGCAGGACTCCAGCTCACTCGCTGATCTAACAGTTCACAGAACCCACCACCATGTGAATACACTAGTACAGCCAAGTCACAACCTCTTGACTTATCAGCCTTGAAAAAATGGATTTGATGACTCCACTTAATACAGATCAAGAAGAACAGATACCCTCTTCTGGAACGTCCTAAAAACATGATATCAGTTACAGAAGAAAGCCTATGAATATCCTCTTCTTCATTCCTCTTCTAACACAAAGAGAACTGGAAGGGCAGGAGGAGCATGATGGCACCCTTCACCACGCTCCTATAATCCTGGCCCTATTTGTTCTAAACTGTAAAATTAAGTTATTTGACTTGTTCTCATGATCCCCTTAAATGTTGGTGGTGGAATTCTGCAGTACTGTTAGAACCATTAACACTCATTAGACTTTTTGTACCTTTTTTCCTTGAAGAATAGCACACACAGACATACATAAGCTTCATCATTTTTCACACTGTATGACCAGTATGTACACCAAGAACACAACGTTATTAGCATCCTAGAAGCCCCTTCAAATGTCACACAACACAGACCTCCTCACTGCTGATACCACAGATTAGTTCACCTACTTCTGAAACTGGTGTGTATGAGATCAAGAGTACCAGCAAGTGGCTCCCTTCACCCAGCCATATAGCTGTATGAATCCATTTTATACGAAACTTCAGTTTATTCATTCTAAGCACTCTTCAGTATTTCTTGGGTACTTATGTCATAGCTCATGGACCCATCCTACTACTGATAGGATTCGGAAAATTCCAGTTTGGAGTATTCATCTGGCATGGACAATTTGGTCCATTTGTTTTGGTGACTACGTGCACACTACTCTGTTGTGTGTAATTGCAAGAGTAGAACTGGCTAGTCGCAGGACAGACATATGTTCATTTGTAGTAAGAACTAAAGGCTTTTAAGGAAGAAATATTTGTTAGGTCTTTGTGGTAAAATGTGAATTAATGATTCATTAGAAGGTGCTAACTTAAAACTTCTGTCATCAGGAAAGGAACACTAAGGCAGGAAAGTTGATTCACGCAGTTCCCCAAGGAGGTAGAATATTTTTGGCAACAATTTAGTACATGATACTTAACAGAAGTAACCAAACTGTCTCTATTTTTCTGGAATTGATGTTGCTAAAATTTAGAAACAAAGAAGTACTGATAAAGTAAAGTAGCAATTTCTTCAGCGTGTTACAGGCTATAAATGTTACAACTCAGAACCTTGTTGCAGCTTGGCCTATACACTTTTAATCACCATCTTAGAAACCGAAAAGAATTTCAGAACTACTCTAATTTCCAGGAGATCATATATATGACTTCTACCTCAATGACCATGCTAATAAAAAGTTAGTTATCAGCCAGGCATGGTGGTATACCCCTTTAATCCCAGCACTCAGGAGGCAGAGGCAGGCAGATCTCTATGAGATCAAGTCCAGCCTGTCTACATAGTGAGTTCCAGGTCAGCTGGGGCTATAGGGAGACCACGTCTCAAAACAAAAACAACAACAAAAAACAAAACAAAAACATTTATTCCCCAATATACACACTTCCTTAATTATAGAACATATTTTTAAAAAAAAAGGAATCCTGAGACATCAGCTAAATATCAATAGACCAAGACTGGTTCATTAATTGGAGTAAATGTACCATAGTAATTTAAGACACTGATAACAAGAAAAATGGGGGGATATATAGGTATTATGAAGTATCTTCACTACTTATCTGCAGCTCTAAACAAAATTTATTTTTTAAACTATTCTATTATTTTATGTGTATGAGTGTACTGCTTGCACACAGATAGTGCACCCATGTCCTGCACTGCCCACAGAGGTAAAAAGAGGGTGTCAGATTCCCTGGAACTGGAGTTAAGGACTGGTGCTAGCCACCATGTGGGTGCTGGGAACCAAACCTAGGTTCTCTGCAAGAGCAGCCAGTGCTCTTAACTTCTGAGCTACCTCTCCAGCCCCCCAAATTTATTTTTAAATGTCCATTTAAAATGCAACCTGCATATTGTGATGCACCTGCTTAACTCCTTTCAGAATATGCCCAATGAACTTTAAGAGTTGTCAGACACACACCTACACACACACACAACACACACACACTTTCTCTACAGTTTTAGAGATAATTAAGGGATGCATTCTGCCCATGCCAATCTGAGTTTTTCATCTTGCTATAAAATTCTTTCTTATTTCATCTACTCTAACCTTTCTGACTTCTACACCATAGCATTTAATAATTTAAGGACTGGAGAAATGGCTTAGTGGTTAAGAGCACTGACTGCTCTTGCAGAGGACCTGGGTTCAATTCCTAGCACTCACATGGCAGCTAACAACCATTTGTAACTCCAGTTCCAGGAGACCCGACACCCTCTTCCAACCTCAGTGGGTACTGCATGACATGAGTGTGCTTACATACATGCAGGCCATACACTCACACAAATAAAAATAGTAAAATATTTAAAAAATAAAAAATAATAATTTATTCGGAAGCAATCCTCTAGTAATCTTTAAGTGATGAAACAAAATTCCAAGTAAAGCTAACATTCCAAAAATTTGTTGTCTAAATTAAGTTTTTGTTTAGACTGAGGAGGGAGAAAGGGAAAGAAACTAGCTGTCTTTCAGTTAGAGAAACAGCTGCTAATATGAAGGAAGACGTAGTGAAAGCAACCTGGGTGAGAAGACAAGAGACACAGCCTCTAGGTCAGCCCTACCAATATGATCTGTGCTCCTCGAGCATCAGAGTGCTCCTCGAGTCCTCAAGACCTCAAGTCTATAATCAACCTGCAATGATTTTCCATGGATCAATAGGTGCTTGCATTATCACATTATCCTAGTTAAACCTTTTAGCTTTTTCTGCTCTACAAAAGCTTTAGAGAATTTTAAAAACAACACCTTGCCACTGAATGAATGCCCTATGTTTACACATGCAGAGAGAGAGAGAGAGAGAGAGAGAGAGAGAGAGAGAGAGAGAGAGAGAGAAAGGAAAGATAAAGTTGGGCTATCATGATAGTTTTCTGTTTCGTTAACCTTGTATTAATAACTGTACCACTACATGGGCTCCATTGACAGAGGGCTTGCCTAGCATGCATAAGGCCCTGGGTTCTATTCCTAGCCCCACATAAACCAAACATGGTGGCCCATGCTTGTAATTCTAGTACTTGGGTAATAGAGGCAGGATGATCAGGAGTTCAAAGTCATTCTCTGTTACATAGTGTTCAAGCCCAGCCTGGGTTATATGACATCCTGTCTCAAAACATTCCCCTCAAAAAAAAAAAAAAAAAAAGGATATAGTAGTCATACCACTACATATATCCAAATATTTACTTACTAGTCAGCAGCATTCTGACACAGACCTTGGCTCTCTTGGTTGTCTCTCTAGATGCTTCTTTGAAATCAGTTGTGGTTCTAGCAAGTTTGTATCTAAATATAAGTATGTTTTTTCTGCAGTTGGAGCTGACAAAGTTTTTATTAAGGAGTCAGATCAACTCGGCTCTTGTTGCTATATGAAGGCAAGTGCAAACACTATGAAAATGAATGAACATGTGTTTAGATAAAACATTATCTATAAAAGCAAGCAGCAGAACGAACTAGAGTTTGCCAGTCTCCTTCCTAGAACAGCGGGCAGGAAAAGCAACTGGATAGACAGCTTTTTGTAAAACTACAACCCAGGTTACACTTCAACAAACTGCTTTGTTTGCAGGGAGAGAATGCTTATGAATCAGGATCTTCACATACCTGGGAATGTTCAAGATTCCCCTGCGTGAACAGGTCACATCACCAATACCTAAGACAGAGCACGAAAACACTCTCCCTTACATGGTTGTTATGACAGAACAGGGGGTATGTTAATTTGTATAGGCAAAATTTACAAGATGACCTGCAAAAGTAAAATACCAGGTTTTAGCAACTTAAGCAATAAACACAGAAACCCAAACCTGATTAATGTCAACCACGATTCCTTCTATATAGTAAGCAAGTAATTAAAATGAATGCCAAGATCTTTGGCTTTTCTGGACACGCTACTGTGTTTTTATGCAACCCAGCTCCTTTAGAAGACAGATCCTTGGTCATCCATCTAAATTTCCAGGCAGCCAGAGTAATTACTATTTGACCTAACAATTTTGATGTACTTGGGGATGGGATGGGGGTTGTTCACCAGTGTGAAAACCCAGGCCAGGAGCAAATCTAGATTCCTTTGGGTCTACTCTAGCAAAACTGCTCCCTTCTGAAACAGTCACCTCACTCAGTTCAGCCCCACGTTAGCCACCAGGTGTTCACAGCAGGCTGGAGCAAAGAGCTGGCCCACAAAGATCAAGCAAGTGCCTTTTTAAAAACTAATCTTAAGAAGTTGCTCTACATGGCTTTGCAAAGTAAGCAAAAACCATGCCAAATAGTAAAAAAGGCACTTACTTGACTCCCACAGGCCAGCTCCACACTCTAGCAGCTAAGATGTCACTGGCATGGAACGTGGAGCATGAGGTAGAAACGGTATCTTGCCAACCATTGAAGGAATGGCCGGGAAAGACCTAAAAGAACAGAGAAAAGTAAGGTCAATGTCAAAACTGAAGGCCCTCCTGAGCCTGCTAGTGTGGGTACTTAATGGCAAAGGGTCTGGAAAGACCTCCTGAGGGCACTCCCAGAATAAATCCAGATCGATTATGAAAAACCTTGAAATAGTACTGTTGATCACTACATGGCAAATTCAAGAAGATGTAAGGTTTGGGGATGTGAAGCAACAACTCAGAAACCAATGCTTTTAGAAATACCAAAGATGGGGAAATTTTCACCCTACCTCTGAGCTTCAGAATATGAATAAGAACCTGGCAACTTTAACAAAGAAGAACTAAGTGTTTTAATGAAAGAAGATTCTGATGAGACATAACAGGGCACTCAGGATCTCTAAAATTCAAAAAGTTCGGTGCACTTAAAAAAAAAAATCTAGTTCATTTGGCTAGCCACAAAGGTCTGTGGAACAGGGGTTTGAGTATGACTGGAGATGAGCAAAAATCAAAATTCCAGAGCCTCCTCTCCCACACTGATGCTAACTCGGGCTTAAAGAAAACAATGTGGTCAACAGAAAAGCAGCAACAGTGAAAAGCAAAACCACCTCTCTATCGCTCATTTTCCTCCCTCCATCTAAACACTCCCTAAAACAAGGAGGGCGGGTGGGGGGAGAGGGGAGGGAGGGGGAGGGAGGCAGGCAGGGAGGTGAGGAGGGAGGGAGGGAGGTCTCCTCCTTTCCTAGGAGTCCATTTAGCACCCATCCCTCAGAACCACATCCCTCAGAATCCCTCCCAAGGCTCTGAAATGTAGCACATTTTACCAAAAAAGCAAAGATAATTTTTCATCCTAAATTAGGGATGTTTTTGGTTTTGTTTTCCTTTGTAGACAGGGACTCCCTGTAGCCCCAGCTAACCTGGAACTCACTATGTAGACCAGGCTGGCTTCGATCTCAGAGATCCACCTGCCTCTACCTCCCAAATGCTAGGATTAAGGGCGTGCACCACCACACCCAGTTCCTAAACAAGTTTAAAAAAATATTTTATTTACTATTTTTATGTGTATGAGTGTTTTTCTTGCACATATGTAAATACACATAGTGCCCAGGGAGGCTAGAACAGGACATTGGATCCACTGGAACTGGAGTTACAGACAGTTGTTAGCCACCATGTGGGTGCTGGGAACTAAATCCACATGCAAGAGTGGTCAATGCTCTTAGCCACTGAGCCATCTTCCCAGCTCCTCTAAATAAATACATTTTTGTCAAAAACCATTCTTGCCTGACCCTTAATTCTAATATACGAAAAATCTGATCACTCTTTCTAACAGACAATCAAGTGGTTCCAACTGTCCAGGTCCCAATTAGTTTAATTAGAATGAGCTATTCACTGTTAATAGCATATCTGGCCAGACAACGTCTTGAGTACCTCAGTAACAATTTCTTCCAGTTTTGGCTGTGTTTGCCTTGCCTTCCCTCCCATCCCTGGAAAGCATCCCATTTATTAGTGTCTCCCTTGCTGTCTCAGCATCTCTGGCTAATGCACTATAAAGCAAACCATTTGGAGGAACAACCTGAATGAAGGTCTGCACTGGATAAGAATGCTCAGATCATTAGCCAGGAAGCTGCAAATGAAAGACAAAATCAGGAAGGGATAAAAGTTTATCAGAGACTGCTTCTTAAAACAATGAATGCAACCTAAGAATATCCATGGACTAGTCCATAACATTGATTATTAAAACAGTACCTATATTTCACAACAACGGTCTCCAAAAGAAGTCTCCTCTCCTTTCTAGATCTCATTTCTCTTTGGCTTGCTCC
Organism: Eospalax fontanierii; assembly: GCA_035773235.1. NCBI lineage: Eukaryota > Metazoa > Chordata > Mammalia > Rodentia > Spalacidae > Eospalax > Eospalax fontanierii. The sequence goes on along the minus strand of CM069540.1, from coordinate 14,776,925 downwards.
ATAAAACCATGACACAATTTAAGAACAGTCTTTCTTGTAACCATAAAAGGTACTATATCCTCTTACAAAATAAAGCACCAGCTAAAAACTGCAGCTAATTCCAAACAAGCAGAAACAAGTGAATGCCAACAAGTTTCTAGCCACAGCTCGTCTGCACTGGAAGAATCTGAAGGTTTCAGTAAAGTGAGCTGAGTGGCTGCAGCTCAGTCCTTCAGGAGCTGGCTGTATCACAGATGCTATGCTGCACAAGGCGCGTTCAGTGGTGTGATGTTACCTTTCTCTGCCTTCGCTGGGAAAGCACAGATACATGGAACTGAGATAGAAATGCCGCAGAATGTTATAGACCACACATCAACTAAATAGTTTTTAATTTTTTATGATATTTATTTATTTTGTGGGGGAGAAAGGGTGTGGGTAGAGGTCAGAAGAAAACTTTCCAGAGTCAGTTTACTCCCTCCACCATGAGCATCTGGCACATTAAACTCAGGTGATCAGGCTTGGCGGCAAGCACCCTTACCCGGAGCCATCTTACTGGCCCACAACTAGATATTTTTTAAAGTATTAAGCAAAAAGAACAAACTGCAGAAAGATACACAGTGTAAAAACCTTCTAAATAAGGTTTTATTTATTTATTTCTAAACAGAGTTGTAAAGCATACTTACAAAGCTAATAAGCAACGTTTAGAGATACACACATATACAGCAAAAAGAAAACCACATAGGTAGGAAACACCAAATTCAATAGAATGTTATTTCTAAAGAGAGGGTCAGAAATAGGACTGAGAAAGGGTACTTACAGTCAGCAGTTACAATGGTTAAACATCTCAAGCTAAAAGGATATATATATATATATTTTTTTTTTTTTTTTTTAAGGTACATGACATACTTCATAATTTTAAGAGAAAAAACCTTTTCCCTTATGTCCTTGACTGAGCACGATGCAATCTGCTCTTGAAGAACAACCAACACATAAGGGAAACCCCTCTGGTGACAGAAAGGCCTTTCCTAGCAAGCTCCTTGGGGAGCATGCTCGGCAGTGGTTGCTAATGTCTGCTCTTCCACTAGGCCTGTAATTTTCTGATGCTGGCTGCGATGTGACCTCCGGATTTGTAACTCGGTGGCTCAGCTTCTCTCTACTTTTAATCTTACCAGAATACTCATTTTAGAGAAAAAATCTATTATAGTTGTCTTTCATTCTCCTCTTTTGCTGCTAAAAGTTGTAGCAATCATTAAAAAGAAAGTCATTATGTATTTAAAGCTCACTCAACTTTGTGGTATTTGGCCAGCTAAGAATTGTAATTCATTATGAATCATATATCAAGGCAGAACAAGATATTCAAATTAAAGAAAGCATGACTAGAGTCCAGCTCTCCATCAAAGAAATTGATATTCCAAAATTCTGCATTATGTTACACTAAAGTTCTGTCTTACCATCTCAACTCTACTTAGAAAATATTTTGCTTTGATATTTAGGTCAGAGCTACACATCTGAAAATTGAAGATTTTATTTTCTTTGGGATTAAAAGAATAAAATAACACCAAAGTGTTAACATCAGACATAAAACATCAGGCATGTGAATGATTAAAAACCAAACACCAGTTTCTAACCAGAAAATTCCTTTTTTCCTTTCTCTGCAGTGCTTTCTGGTACCAGCACTCGCAGGTCAGTGAAAGAGGGGCATTCAGACCCGGACAGGCACGCATGCGGTGGCATTCTGCTCTAAGAAGAGGCAGAAAAAAGCAATGGAAGATCTTCAATAGCTACAGTATTCTCAACATATTTCTCTACTTCACTACACTCAACCTACCTGTAAATACACTAAAGTGTTCTGATATCTGTATCCTGTTTCCAAATGAAAAATTGGTCACAGCTGGCCACTTGCCACTGCCTGCTTCACGGCAGCTAACAGAATTCTGGCTGTGCAAAGATACAGCTATGGCGGGGCAGGATGGAAATTCAGAAGGTGGGCTCCAAAACAAACACCTCCAAAAATCTCTCACCTCTGGAAATATATGCATGTGATGTACGTATGCCAACCTCAAGTTGATGATACCTTGTTCAGATAGATCCTTTCTCTCTTCTGCAGAATCTAGCACAGTCTAGTACCCACCAGTAATGCACGAGAAACATTACTGCGGCACTTCCTCTTTTTTTGTTGTGCTGGCAATAGAACCCAGGGTTTCACACATGTTAAGCAAACACTACCACTAAGCTATGTCCTCTGCCCACTGGACCAATTTCTTCCATTGCTTGTAACCTAGCAGTTCTAGACTCTTCTATGATTACTGTTACTTGGCCTTTGATACAGTCCTGCTTGTTTTGGGAAAACGTAAGGTGGTACAAGTTTATTCTCTGTTGCATGAATCAGAAGTCATTCCTTCTTGACATGTGCGTGACTTCCATCACCGCAGTGTCTTGACAGAACAAGATGATCTCTATCTGCGTTTCCCCTAGAGCTAACGGATTTGCACAATGGTCTCAGGGACTGTTTAACTCATGGATGCTCATCCATCCAACAGTGACTGGCTGTCTAGGCTCTGGACACTGTATTAACCCTTTGTTAATGAAGCTGAAAGAATCTATGGCTTCTAGTTGCTAGTAAATACTATGATCGCCATCAACACATGACTATCAGGAACAACTAATCATCTGTTAAGGTCTTCATGCTAAGCTTGCCACTAATGTTAACTGCAGAGGAAAACAGAAACAGCTTGTTTCGGGATAGCATACCACAATTTAGAACTAATTGTTAGTACAATCCCATTTCTTTACTCCAACCCTGACTGCTTAAACCGTCTCCCAACTCTCCAACTCTCAGCTCCCCAGTACATCTGCATCTCTTCTGCCATTCTCCCAATAGTTTGCATTAGGAAAAAGAAGACAAAGAAGAAAGTGAGACTAGAGCCATAAGTAACTGTTTAAGGGGAATTAATACAAAGAAACTGTTTACCAAACTATTCACGAAGACTTCCTACAAAGGAACTTGAAAGCTACTCATCTTTTACTTCAAGCTCTTGACCCTTGTAAGGAGGAAGCCCGAGAGCATGATTTTAAAGCAGTCACCCAATGAAATAAAAGCTACTTGTAAAGTGTTATATAAAAATGAAACATGCAGCCAGACATGGTAGCACATGCCTTAATCTCAGAACGTATGTCCATGATTACATGTGTGCACACACACATACACACACGCACACACACACATACACACACAGATAATAAAGAAGCCCTTTGGGCTCACTTGATCAAGCATCCTCATCTAAATGACAAAACATTAAGACCAAAGAGGCTGAATGACTTTCCCAAGATGCAATGCAGGTTAAAGGAAGAGGGGAATGAAACTCACATTCCTGACTATTCTACCAAAGGGCACATTCAATTACTTTCATTTGGTGAGAAACACACTCATATACTCACACTCACACACATTCATACACTCACATCGCTCACACACATACATATGCTCACAAACACACTCACTCACCCATACTCACACACATACTCATATACACACTCATACACACATTCATACATTCACGCTCACACACTCATACACTCAAACTCACACTCATACACTCACACACACTCATACTTGCTCACACATACTCATACACACACACACACACACAACTATCACCTCTTCACTTGCTGTCTCAGAACACTAAAACCAGTCTGTGACATCACAGCAACACTTTGCTCATCTGATGCAATTGTCTCACCAACAGCACTGAAAACACAATCTCTTCTGGTAGAGCAGATATCACAGCATCTCTAGAAAACCGTCACAAGTTACCAAAGAAACAGACGCCTGCTTCGTATTATAAATACCTAGAAGACCAAAGAATCTGTGCTTTTTAAATAAAGCAATTTATGCTTTTTAAACATACAACCCCAAACCATTTGCTTTAGTTTTAGCATTATGCCTCTTGAGAAATGGGGGCGGATGGGTGAGGGGACACAATGAAGCAGTAAGAAGGGTCCTATATTTGAATTTCTAAGGTGGAAAAGGAAAGTGTCTAAAATTTTACTGAGAAAAATTTTGATGCTTAGGAAAGCTTAGAAACAAATGGTGATCATGTGCTATATTTGAATGTTTTCACAATGTAAAAATAAATATTTGAGTAGATAGATGGGGTTACTCATTTGAACATCACACAATGTACACATGCATCAAAACATCCCATGGTAACCCATAAATTAAGTACAATCTGTATGTGCCAATTCAAAAATTTTCAAAAGAAAGTAAGAAAAGATTAAGATCATCACCATATAAAGTTCGGTCCCTTAAGGGAATCCAAACAAGTTCAGGCCATTAAAGAGCTCTTTATCAACACATATATTACAAAAATGGAAAGCTAAAAATTACAGCGAAGTCAATGAAAATGACTCCAAAGTCCTCCTCTGGCGAACATAATACTGAGGGTTACTACACAAAGCGCTGGACACATGCGATACACAGAACGTGGTCTGTCAACGAAGACTGGTTGAGTGCTTTTCACGCTGTGTGTTCCTTTGCATACTGCTGTGCAAATCTCTTGAATTCTATGGGAAAGGGAGGGAGGTGGCACAGGAGAAGAAAGCAGGCATGATTTGATATATAAATTCTAAAGTAACTTAAAGATAATTAAAGCATAATAGCACACTTTTAATACAAAATTAGAAACACAGAAAAGAACAGAAAGAAGCATATTTAACAAGAATATAGAAAGGGAAATTTCAAATGTCAAGAAATAAAGTCTCAGGGCCTAGTAATAAAGTCGGACCTTGAATTAAACTGTCTTCAACCTGGTACTAGCCAAGAACTTGGTGACTGAATGGAGCCTGTCAATTCTACTTCTGGACTCCCTTCTCCCTATTCCTGCTCCTCTATCCTATCCAGCCTATCTCAGGCATCTCTTGCCTGATCCACTGAAGAACTGGTCCCATCCTCTCTACCTACCTTTAAACCATTGCCAACATGACTCATCTAAAAGCCAAAACTTGATCAAGCGATTGTCCTACCTAAATTTTCAGTAACTCATCATGGGCAAGCAGTGTTCTTTTGAAACAATACAGTTGCAAAATCAACTTGAAGGGGCCCTGACCAGTATTCCCTGAACATAAAAGAAACTAGGGATGTCTCATACAAAGCAATAATACGGTTTCATAAAATTTTTTTTTAGTTTAACTTGTGCACAGTGCATACACATAATGGGTCATGATAGAAAATCTACTATTGCGTGAGTTCCAAAAACCACTGATACACATCAACTTTCAACTCCTTCACAAGTCCCTTCACTGTCACATAGCCTGATCTCTCCCCACAACGGTTAAGAGACTAGAGGCTAGACTCTGGTTGACATGCCAGGTGTGCTTTTGCTTGCTGTATGTGGTCCACAAGTGTCACCAGCTATGACCCTGGACAGAGGTAATTTAGTTTCACTAAATGTAAAATGAGAAAAGTAACAGTATTCATTCACATCTTAGAGTAACACAAACATTGAGGAAGACAACCAAGACCTGGAGTGCCTGATAAACATTATTACTGGTAACACTGCTATCTCCCAGTTTAATCTCTAACTGTTCTTGCCCCCTTTCTGACTGTAACAAACCACCAGCTGCGGCTTCTATCTTACTCTTGTCTACTCTCTGACTAACAAATCACCAGCTGCAGCTTCTACTGTATGCCTTTATATGTCATGTCAATCTTGGCATTCCCTGGAATGCCAACACTTTTCCAGTTCTCCAAGCACTGTACTGCTTCATGTTTCAGTTCCTCTATGGCCTCTGTGAAGCCTTCCCAAATCCAACAGGTAGTGCTAAACGCTTCTACTCAGCCACCATTAGAGAAAAAAGAATGACACATTTAAAACAGCACAGGAATCGCTGTGCTTGCACAATGTCCTTGGCTAGACTGAATTCTTGTCAGAACCACCAATGGCAGCTTTCTTCCCCTCGGCACAGAGTCTCACAAAAGAATGAGGTCCATACATTATTCCATGACTTCAGGTTATTTAACCTTTCTGGGTCTTCATTTTCCATCTGTATAACACAGGGGCATTTTGTCTAAAGGACTACTGCGGAGTACACTAGGAACGTTATAAAACTATCCAGCATGGAACCAAAACTCGATAATTACCAGACTTACTGCCAAACCTGGGACTATTTAGCATTCCAGATTAAATTAACAAGATCCCCAGGAGGCAGATACCATACATCCACCCAGACCAATCAGCTAGTGCCTGAAGGGGAGCATGGGGAAAGATTTAAGAATTGGAGCCGGCAGGAAGGACCTTGAGGTCTGGAGGAACAGCGCAGCAGATGCTAGGTGAGGAAGAGGGCCGAACACAAGCGGAAGAAGGGCTCACCGCCACTCGGCTTTGGCTCTTGCAGGCCTAGGCTTAAACCCAAAGCCTTTCTCCCATCCATCTTTGCGTCGCCGGCACTGAAACAGTTTCTGACACTTAAAAACAAGTGAACCCACCTTCAATTTCTACATCTACAAAACTGAGGTAATGATACCTCACAGGATTAGTGGTGCGCATGAACGGAGGAGTAATTTTAGATCTTAGAAGCTTTCTTCTAGCTCGTCTTCTCTACAGAAGTCAGGTAACATGGCTAACCTATTTGTTCTCTGTTATCTGACAAATGATCAGTCACATTAGCATTCTCTGTACCAAAGTTTAAAGCAGACATTAATATTCTTGAACACCTGGTAACATCACTCACTGTGGATAAGAGGCATGGTATAGACCTGCCTTAGAAGCAAAAACCTGTTTAAGGGATCTCGTTATCTACTGGACAAACAGTCCAGGACTATAAAGTTTCTGACTGTCCTCAGCAGTCTCTGGTGATTATTGCAAGGATTCAGCAAATGAGAGCATAAATAATAATTAACGAGGAAAATATGTAAAACCTAAAAGCTTTAGTAATGATGAAAGAAAGACAGCACACGTCTGGATTAACAAATGCATTTAGTGTTACTATAAAAAACTTTAGAAAAGATGCAATGTCCAGCTATCCAGTTACTCCAGCACTGCATTAGAAAAAGGTCAGTGCTAGCATGCTATTAAATCCAATTGGTGATATAATTTACCAAGTTATATTTTTATCAACAAGCCTGTATACAGTTTATGGGCCAATCACTCACTAAACTTGTTAAAATTAATTTGCCTGATGTGAACCTTCATTTTACACAAGCTGTTTTACTGCAAGCAATTAACAAAGTACACCAAAATACATGGTTCGTTTTCCCTTTTGTTTTCAACCTGCAGAAGACAGCTTTTTTAAAAAGATGTATTTTTATTATTTTTCACTAGTGTATTTGTATTGGGGTATGTGCATGTGAGTGCAGGTGCCTGAAGTCAGAGGCATGTCTCGGAGAGCCTTGGAGCTGGAGTTACAGATAGTTGTGAGCCACCAAGAGGTGAGTGCTGGGAACTGAACTTGAGTCCTCTACAAGAGCAGTAAGAGGTCTTATCCTCTAAGTCAACTCTCCAGCCCTTGACAGATCTTTTTCTAAACGGGTATCAAGCTTGATCTGCATCCCCAAGTACTTGCAAAAGACTGAGACACAGTTTAAATACTTATGTTAAGTACTTACTATAAGACTTCTGCTCCAATTAACTTTTTTTTTCAAAGTAACCTTTTAAAACCAGTGTTAGCAATTTAAAACTAAATATGCAATTGTGTAATTTAGTGGGAGAAGATCTGGATGGGCGAGTCAGGAGATGTGCAATCCAGGAATCCATCTCCAGCTCTGAATCCCCGGATGGGAACTACGAAAGCCATTTCATTGCTCTGGTACTCCTGCTTCCTCCACAGCTCTTCTCAGGTCCAGTTCTAGAACTGTTTTATTTTTTGATACAGGGTTTTGCTATGTAATCTGGCTGGTCTGATATGGAGCCCGGCCTGGACTTGAACTCATGGGAATCCTCCTGCCCTATTCTCCTGTGAGCATGCCTAACAATGTCTGGTTTAGTTCTAGGATTTCTTGATTTTTCACAGTAAAATTGTTATTTTCCTAGTAACACACTATTCTAGTAATTTTAATACATCTATGAGGCCTGGTTTGGCTAGAATCGGTTGAATCACTCCCCCACAAAAAGGTTCAGAACCTGAGACCTTATGCTAAGCAGGTATCCTGAAATATTAAAATGTAATCTTGATCTTAATCATAGAAAATCAAACAAGAGCTTCTAAGAAAACCTCCAAGGAGGCTGGATGTGGCTCAGCTGGTAGAGTGCTTGCTTGGCATGCCCGAAGCCCTGGGTTCAATCTCCAGAACCACATAAACCAACCAATTGTAGGTGGCACCCACCTACAATTGCAGCACTTGGGAGATAAGAGGCAAAAGGATCAAGAGTTCAAAGTCATCTAGCTACACAGAGAGTTTGAGGCCAGCCTGAGCTAAGTGAAACCCTTATTTAAAAAGGCTGTGAAAACAATATACCATCCCAGTGGCCATTTACATGGCATCAGACTGCAGAACACTGAACACGAGGCCGAGGAGACCCAAACAAAAAGTTCGACTGTCAATTTGGTTTTGACTACATCATTCTTAATGCTGCTTTCTCTATCTTGATTTCTTCTTAAAGAGTTCCATGGAGCATAAAATAAAGCATCCAGAGTCTTAAAAAGATCACAGAATCAGAATTTGTTGAATAAATTCAAGTTCATTCAAATACCTTATGGACTTCAAAATAGTAAGACTTCAAGATGAAAAGGATGTCTACCTCCTTAAAAACAAGTGTGTGTTAAGCCATTTTATCCAGGACCCTCAAAATCTTAATACTAGAGAAGAATAAAACAACTAATTGGAATCTGGTTTGAGCATACATTCCTATTAATCTGAGAAATCATATTTTCACTGGCTATGAACTTTCTGGGAAGTGACCAATCCAAAGTCACCAACCTCGCCATCAATCCACCTTAAAGAATGTAATACGCACGCCATCAATCCACCTTAAAGAATGTAATACGCAGTCAAACACAGCACTGGCAATACCAGGTTTAAAGCCATTACTCAAATTTGGCTTCCTAGGCAACAGGCTATAAAGTCCAAGTGGGAGGGGGTTAAGATATACATCTTGAGCTTATCTCCCAGTAAGATAAGGTGTTCACAAATGACACAGTAGCACAGCAGTGTCAATCTGTGTCCTGAAGATAATAAATCCTATCAGAATTCAGAAGCAAGAAAGGAATTAAGAGGGCTCTAAAGATCACTAAAGTTAATATTTAAACTAGGACTTAAAAATATTTTACTTATTATCTTTATTTTATGTGTATTGCTTGCATGTATGTAAGTGTACCCATGTTGTGCAGTGGCCATGGAGGTCAGAAGAGGGCATCAGATCCCCTGGAACTGGAGTTATGGACTGTTGTTAGCCACCATGTGAGTGCGAGGAATCAAATCCCAATCCTTGCCAAGTGCAGCTAGTGCTCTTAATGGCTGATCCATCTCTCCAGTCCCTAAACTAGGACTTCTTGAACCCATCTGCATTTAAAGGAATTTTAATGCTTGGTCTATTAATTACCACAAATATAAGAAGTCAATTCTCCGTTTCCATTGAATCTATGAAGTGAGGACGCTGGATTCAAGAGGAATTGTATATCAATCTCTACCCTGAAGTGGACCTTAGATATCAGAGGACTGACTAGAGGTGATTAAGGTTGAAATTCAGCTACAAAAATTGCATGATAGTATATATGATGGGGACATCTGGAGTCAGCACTGAAGCTGGCCGGAGTACAGTAGCGTTTTTGTGCTGGGATCTAGTAAAGGAAAAGCAGTCCCAGATCAGGAAAAATTGAGAGAATTAGGGCTGAGCCACACGTTGTGACGTAGGCCTATGATCCCACACATGAGGATCACTGGAAGTTCAAGACCACTTAAACTGGGGCTTGAGGCAGTCAGCCCTACACAGCAAAAATTTCTGATGGAGAGTATGGCTGTGTGTCAGGGAAAGTAACCTCAGGTAAACTAAAACAGTACCACTGCCAAGGAACTGTATATGTAGAGAGGGAGAGCCACAAACTGTACCAATACAACGACAGACTTTTGATTTAGTAACTCAGCATAGCCGTTGACCACTAGGAAATGCCAACACTCAGGTTGTCTTAATCAGAGATGAGACAGTCTGATTTAGCAAAGACATTGCACACCCACAATGAAAGGCAGTTCCCCTTGAAAGATCATCTATGAAAATAGAAGCCACCTTCACTAATCATACGGAAAAGCACGCAACAAACACTTGACATTTGTCTTAGTTACAATCCCAAGTTGGGGAGCAGTAGCTCTTTACACAGCACAGCAAGGGAAAGATTACACTGACAGGGTATGAAACACACCGGGGAAAGAAACCGTGCACCTTTATTCCTACGTACTCCATATAAAAACAGTTCAAAGCCAGATGCACTGGTGTACACTTGTAGTCTCAGGTGGGAAACAGGCTGAAACGATCAGCCTGGGCAACACAATGAGACTCCATTTCAGAGGAGGGGGACAAGGATGGATGTAAAAGATGCTTTAATGGTAAGTAGTTAACAGCTACGTTTAGTGTTGTGCAACTGTATTGACCACTTTGCTGAGGTGCTACATTGCTTAAGACTCATTCTTGGGGCTGGAGAGATGGCTCAGCACTTAAGCACACTGGCTGCTCTTGCAGAGGACCCGGGGAAGATTCCCAGTACTCACATGGCAGTTAACAACTGTTCATAACTCCAGTTCCAGGGGAATCTGACGCCCTCTTCTGACCTCTATGGGCGTTGCATGACACGGGTGCAGTAACACACATGCAGGCAATACAGTCATACACATAAAATATAAAAATACATATTTTAAAAAGACTCATTCTTTAACCATAGCAAAGATGTATTTCTAAATAAAAAAAATAACTCTCAGCTAGGCATGGTGGTACATGCCTATAATCCCCAAACTCAGGAGGCAAGAAGAAGGAAGGAGCAGCTGTCACCCAGTCTCAGCTACCTAGTGAGACACTATTTCAGAAAAGTAAAAATAAAGATAAGAATGACCCAAGAAAAAAAATTTAAAATAAAAACGAAGGTATTACTGGCTGCAACCCTTGGCTCTTATTTGCTGTATTTACTACAGCCAAATGGGAGTGGCACAGGTTGGACTTGTGATCAGGTTCAATGCAGACTGCCATCTGCTGCACATACACTGGAAGTCTCCCAGGCAAGATTCAACCCCAGTGTTTCTCCAGGCTCGATGTTGTAGGAACATCTATTGTCATTGTCAAGTTGTTTGTTCCATGTGCACCCACAATAGATGTGTCTAAAATCACAGCTAATTACAGAATTCTTATTCTCGTGGCTTTGAAATACAAATAGCCTTCTAGCAAACAATTAGTAAATTGTAAAAGGTAAGAGAGGGGTGTAAAGGAAACAACTGTAGTTTATTACGCAATAAAAAAGATCACAAATGGGGAGTCCTAATACCTGGGTAGGTGTCTTACCAGCTGTGTAAGCTTGGCCAAGTATCTCCCCTTTCTGAGCCTCAATTTCAGGCTTGAACTATCAACAGTTAAATCCCTAGGGGGACAGCTTTCAAGTGGAATGTCTTGGGAGGAATCATAGAGTAACAGATGGAGACACCTATTACATGATGACTTCAGAGCAATTAGAGAAAAACATTTTAAAATCTGCATCTATCGATTTAAATAACCAGGTTCACCAACTTTTCAAACCTGAGAGTTCTAAGTTCATTTACAAGTCACTATTCCCAAGACAACATTTCTGCCTTTCAGAAACAACACTTTAGTTTTAATTGTGCTTTCAGTTACAAATTCAGCACATCACTTTTAACCACCCCAGGATAGCAGAGAACACTTACATGAAATAGTCCCACGAGAAAGACACTGATTGATGCATTTACATAGTGGGAAATACATGAGGCACACATTTTTAAATACTCCATGAATACCACACCCAAAAAATATTTAAGACAAACTGCAAAAGCAAAAGATGTCTCATCAGAAAACCAAGATAACTTGAGGTCTTTCAGTAGTTCAAAGAAAGGAATGCAATCAGATTTGGGGATGGCTTTTCTGTCTGTCTTTCAGAGAACAAAACACGTAACTGGAGGCTATGAAACATGCAAATCCAAACTGAAGTAGAGAAAAACTCGGCTCTCACCCAAAAGCTTCAGCAAAGCAATATGTCAGTATGCCAAATATGAAAAAGTACAATTTTCTCACAAGGAGGAGGATCAGGTCCGTTACTATGGCTAATAATAGCAATACTAAGTCAAATTCACAGAGCTTCGGTCTTTCCCACAATCTTGTGCTATTCCAGGTTTTGGGGTACCCTCTCTGCAAACCTCCAGTCGTTTCCTCTTAAGAGCTATGTGATCAGAACAAGACAGGTTGTGGTGTAAGGGCTGAAGGCACCCTCTCCTACCAGGCTGTCTGCAGTGACCCTCCCATGACCACACTACACAACTTCATCCTAGGACGTAAAGCATACACACTTGTTCTCTCAGAGCTGACCAGGGACCAACACATATGGATCTCAAAAGTCCAAAGGATGGGAACCTGCTGGCTTGTTAGGTGAAAAACTCCATGACAAGCTTTCTTCCAATTGAAAAAAATGCGCGTTTCTCTCGCTCCCCCCGCGCCCCAGCACACCCCACCCCCCCACACACACACATACACACACGCGCGCGCGCCCCAAGGCTGTTCAAATAGAAACTCTTTTTCTTTGCCAAGCAATGAAACCCAGCAATAACTGGTTAATACAACCAACCCTATCTGGGCCTCTGTGAACTTGCCGGGTTCGCTTCTCCGGTGCCTGCTGCCCACCCTCCGTCTTCGGGGACACGTGAAGCTTATAAGCCAGCCCTCCAAAGGGACCACCGAGGACCTTTAAGAACCCGAGAGCTGGGGCTTTGCCTCCTGAAGCAATGCAGCATCCATCTCGGGGAAGCTGCTTCCCCGGCACACACATGCAGGGACTCTGAGACTGGGATAAAGTTTGATTTTCCTTCTTCCCCTGGGGGTCCAGAGAGGGCAAGAAAACGGCCCCGCCGGGGTCCCGGGGTGCTCTCCGGGGACAGTTCCCAGCGGCGTGGCATCGCCACGCTCCTGACAGACACAGGCAGCCGCGGCAACTCAGGACACCCCAAACCGCCCAGAGGAGGAGGGAAGGGGACAACTTGCACCCGGCTCAGTTCGCGAGCACCGGAGCAGAGCTGCAAGGAAAGGAGGGAGGGACCGAGCTCGGAGGCGGGTCAGGGAGCGGTTCAAGTCCCGTCCCTTCCCCGCCCTGGTGTCCCCGGTCCTGCGGGAACATCCCTGCCGCCCCTCCTCCTCTCCGGGCTGCCTCCCGCGCGCGCGCCCTCCCTTCCTGGTGGCCGCCGCAGGCGCCTGAAGGGCACGGCGGCCCGCCGGTGGCCGGGAGCGGCCGCGAGTTGAGGGAAGTCGCCCGCTGCCCCGGCGGCCTGCCCGCGGCCGTCCGGCGCCCGCCCCGCCCTCCCCGAGCCGCGGGCGCGCTCGCTCACCGTCCGGTGGTGCTGGTGCTGCCGGTGGCGGCTGACGCCCAGCCCGGGGAAGCAGCCGGCAGTCAGCGCCCCGCAGCCGCCGGCGCCCCCGCCGCCCCGGGAGGAGAGGAGCAGCAGGAGCGATCTACCTGCGGCGGCCGCCATCTCTCAACTGGAAACGGCGCCGGCCCAGGCGGCGCAGCGGACGGCCGGGGCGGAGCTACGACCTGCCACTCAGCCGCACCGGGCTAACCGCCGCCCTCGCTTGAGTTGATGAGGCGGGGCTTCCTGCGAGGCCCAATCGGCGAGCGGGAGATCCCCGCTTCAGGCTGCCTGTCACTTCCAGAGTTATCTATTGTGGGACCTAGTCAATTACCGGCAAATTCTAGGGAACCCGTAATTGGAATAGATGACATGCTCCGTGTGGCTAATCTTTACCAAGGAGAGTGTTGTGATAAGGGAACTACGGAAAAAGATACTTGTTCAAAGCTTTGCTCGAAGTTGAGTTCTAAGTGAGAGTGTTCCAAGTTGGCTACATAAGCACCAAATTGCTAGGTATTGCTACTATTAACTAGGTCTGCAGGAACTCTCAACGACAAGCTTAAATGATAATCCACAATCGATGTGCTGGAATTAACCCACAAAAGTCATCTAATGCCTGTGAGGTGTAGCATATATGAGAAAGAATGATTACAGTATCAAAGTCTCAGAGCGAGGGTGTACCACCAGACTGAATTAACAGAACTGAACACACTGCAAATACTCGGTTATTTTTCACAGCACTTTTAGAGCGATATTCTCATTCTCCAGAAGCTACACTTTCTTACCAAATTTGACCTTCTGTGCCCTTATTAAACTATAGAGACAGAAGTTGATAATGTAATAAAATCATGGAATAGAATCATAGGTTGCTAACATAATAAAATCATGGAAAGGTTAATGAAATTTCACAATTTTGCTAACATAGCAATTAGAATATACCTTGGAATAACTTTTTTTTTTAAGACCAGTCTCATTACATTGTGCAGGCTGGCCTGGAACACATTATGTAGCACCAGATGGCCTCAAACTCACCATCTTCTGGGCTCACATATCCAGTGCTAGGACCATAGGCATGTACCATCACACTCTGTAGAGAATAATCATTCGTTGCTGATTTTTGTTTGTTTATGTGTTAGATTGATTTTTGTTTTTGAGACAGAGTCTTACTATATAATTCAGTCTGGCTTCAAACTCACAGTCTTCCCTGCCTCGGTCTTCCCAGTGCTGGGATTACATGCATCGTCATGCCTGATTTAAGCTAATTCTTAATCACTTTGTCTTGGCAATACTTCTTTCCACAAAAAACAAGTTGGTAATGAGGGCTCTTTGCAAAGTGTGTATAAAAGGAAATCCGGGGTCTCTGAACGTTCTTAAAGGACTTCCTTGCTACTTGAGTATGAGCTGGCTGATTTTCACAGATCCTTTTAAAATCTGGAAAACTATTTTGAAAACAAAATAATTATTCTAAATTCTAAAAAAAACATTCTTTAAAGTTTGACCAAAATGACTTTGTTGACAAAGAACAGCTAAATACTGAAGTGGAAATTTGGGCTAATTCTTAGGCCGCAGCCCAAAACAGCAAGATAGTAGGTATCTCCAGGTGAAACCAATTGTACCTTCAACCCCAAAAGCTTTTCCCCAACAAGTGAGAGCTCAGAAAGAGCTGCATAAAATAATCCCGCTATTTGGAATTCATGACATTGTTGGAACAACTTCACTGGCAATCACTTTCCACACATCTATATTTATCACAACAGCGTTTTCTGTGTTTATCCATGCTGGGCATTTTTTCCTTCCCTCTCACCCCTCCATGCCTTCTGACATCAATAACCATGGATTTTAATTTTGTTTTTGTGTTCTGAGCCTTTGCCAAATCTGGTTATGGGCCAAGATTGTTCCATCTCCATCCCTGCTTTATACTTGGGGAATCTGACTGCAATTGCCCTTCCCCTATTATTTTTCCAAGTATGGAAATTAAATGAATATCTTTCAGTATTGAGATTTGGTCCTGTGCTTTTGCAGAAGAATTAAATTAAGTCAAGCATGGTGGCACACATCTGTAATCCCAGCACTGGGGAGGCTGAGGCAGGAAGACCTCAGGGAATTGGAGGTCAATTTGGGTTATGTTACGAGACCATTTCAAAAACAAACAAGAATCATACTATTACTTTTAAGTGCACAAACCTGAACCTAGAGGCATTACCAAAGCCCTCCTACCTATAATCTCATATAAATGAAAATGAAACCACTGATATACCTGTTAGGCTATATAATTTTAGTATCTACTGACTAAATCAGATTTTTATAATGCAGGCCTAACAATTACTCTAAACAACTGCCATTTATCTTCTCCCAGAGAAAACCTTTTCCACACCTGCAAAGGACATACATGAGCTGGTTGGCCAAGACTGATAAAGTTTAATATCTCATCAGAAAGTGATACTCATACCTAAGAAAAACTCATACTCATGTGCCAGGGGCCATGCTGATCCTTCTAGAGATAATGCATGTATAAAGAACGCCAAGGTAATTACATATAAAAAAATTTTTGTAAGTTGAAGATAGGAGCTGGAGACATCAGCAGTCATTAAAAGCACTGGCTGTCCTTGCTAACAATCATCTGTAACTCCAGGTCCAGGGGATCCAACTCCCTCTTCTGACTTTCAGGGGCACACCAGTGATGTATTTATATGCAGGCAAAACACTCATGCGCATAAAATAAGAATAAATCTCTTTTTAAAAAGAAGTTAAAGATAACTTCAGTATCCTCTAGTATGGAATATGTTCAATAAATTAGACTTTAATCTTATAGCAGAATATTATTCAACAGCTTAAAAAAGAAATGACCCATGGGCCAGGTATGGTGGCACACACCTGTAATCGAAACACTTGGGAGGCTGAGGTAGGAAGATCATGAGTTTAAAGCCATCCTGAGCTACATAGTGAATAACTAGCTTTTAAAAAAACTGTACTAGCCCATACCAATCCAACTTAGAGGAAGCTGGCGCAAAAAGATGGCAAGTTTGAGTTTGAAGGCCAACATGGACGTCATCGACAAAGCCCTGTCTCAGAAACAAAAATAAAATAATAATAAAAAGAATAACTTTTATACTTTATCTAAATCAAAAGGCCAAAAAAAGTGTAGTTATATTTTTCCAAATGTCAGTTGGGCATAGTAGTACATGCTTATTATACCAGTCTTTGGGAGGTAGAGGCAGGAGGATCAGTAGTTCAAGGTTATCTGAACTACTTAGTTCAAGGCCAGTCTGGGTTACAGGAGCCCAAGTCTCAAAAAACAAGAAGTAAGAATAAATCACTTCTTGGCATTTTGGCTTGGTTAAGATCACATATAAAATGTAATAATACAGATAATAGGGTGTGGTGATTACGTACCTTTAATCTTAGGACTCAAGAGATAGAGGCAAACTGATCTTTGTAAAATCAAGGACAGACTGGTCTACATAGTGAGTTCTAGGACTGCCAGGGCTACACAATAAGACCTGGTCTTAGAGGGGGAAAAAAGAATACAGATAACATAACACGTGATCATTTCTCAAATAATATAATCTATTTTTAGGAACCAGCAAGATGGCTCAGCTGGTAAAGGCACTTCTTGCACAAGTCTGACAACCTGAGTTCAATTCCCACAAAAGGTGGAAGGACAGAAACAACTCTCAAAAGTTGTCCTCTGACCGACACAAAAGTACCAAGGCACATGCACATATAATAAATGTAATAAAAAATGTTAATTATATCTATAATTTAGATAGTGAGCTCTGAAAGAATAAATAAGAAAGCAACTGGGAACGTTTTGAGGGAGACCTACTCTTTTGAATAATTTAAGTTGGTCCCACTGCATACTAACATTATAATTTAAAAACAGTCATTAAAACACACATGACTGCACAACTGTTTCTGTGCTGATCATTAAAAACAGGTTGCTTTTTTAAATATTTTGTTATTTTTTTGTGTAAGAGTGTATGTATTTCCTGCATGTGTGTAAGTGCACCTGTGTCAAGAAATGCCCTCCAAGGTCAGAAGAGTGTATCGAACCTCCTGGAACTGGAGTTACTGTGGGTACTGGGACTTGAACCTGGGTCCTCTGCAAGAGCAGCCAGTGCTCTTAACTGCTGAGCCATCTCTCCAGCCCCAGGTTGTGTGTTTTTCTTAAACTAAAGCTAATCAGAGCAGACTTCCTAGAACAGGACACTTTATCTAGTTTCCATACTAAAATGAATACTGAAGTCAGCTCCCAAGTATGAGTCAACTCAGTGGAGCATTTCCCTAAACGTTCCAGGGCAGTGAGGGTAGGTGGGTAGGTAAGCACACAGCTCATTGACTTGAACAAGAAAGCATGAGAGGAATCTCCGAAATCTGGGGGTTGTGTTTCATGATTCGCTGATAATGTGAATTATTATTCAAGTGATATCCGCAGTTCTGAAAGAACAGGAAAGCCCACATAAGAAAGGGCAAAGGAGAGTGCATAGCCTTCAAATATTTACCAGGCACCACAGCCTAGACCTCTTGGCTTGTTATTCTTGCTTCATTCTTTCTGCACGAAGTTATTCCTGTTTCTCTGCGCCCATCTGAAGTTACTCCTCCATCACCACAGCTATGTTCCTGTGACTTCCTAGTTCCTGTGATCTTTTCTCTCCTTTCTCTGGCAGCTTGGCTGCATTGTAAATATTTCTACTTAGTGTAGCTGAGAAGAGCTTAGCTAATCTTAAACTCTCTGTGTATTTCTTTACATGTATTTTATGGCTTAGTGACCCTACAGTCTAATATCATTTTAGGTCAGGAACATGCACTTTGCAATCTTTTCTATCAAGGGCAGGACCCCCAGAAAACATTGAATCGAAAAGGGCAGGCTTTCTTCAAATAGGATTGTCTTTGTGTTTCTCAGGATCTGAGAGGTTTAATGCAAACTTTAAAATTATCTTTTTATGTTAGATTGGTGCATGGCTCCTCATAGCCTTTGCTATTTACTAGACTTTTGAATCTGGGAAGTCTTTCATCTCTCTGAAGTGATTCAAAGGCACTAATTTTGTAGTCAAATAAAGCACACCTCCTAAGTACATAGGAATTCAGCCCACATGTTTATGAAATCCAGCACCGCCCAGTTCAGAGCAATCAAAAGTGCCAAGAGATCCTAGGAACTGTCCCCAACCTGGCCGAACTGTAACAGAATTCCGAATGGTAACATGGCTCCACTTGATCAGCAGTCTCCTCCAGATATCTGCTCCCCACACCTGGATTCCCCAAAGCTGCCCTCTCTGACATTTTACCCCTACTGTCCCCACAACCATCTGTCCTACTCTTCTGAACACAAATGTGGTCTTCTCTGAAAGGAAATATCCAGGAAAAATGAAAATCTCCTTCTTCATGCTTTCATAATTTGTCATGGATGTCCCATCACAGTTGCTCGGTATTGAATCTGTACTGGTTTGATAGTGAGATCACATTCCTTGATCATTAGACATGTTTGTTTTTCTGTTTCTTTGTTTGTTTGAGATGGGGTCTAATGTAGCCCAAGATAACCTCACACATGCTATATAGCCCAGGAGACCCTTGAACTCTTCATCCTCCAGCATGCTCTGGTTATAGGTAGGAGGCACACCCAGGTCTCTTTAGAGACAAACTTCATCAGGCCCATTTGGCTGGCTGAGCCACAGTCCCCTTCACTCATAGTTTCTGCAGAATCACGTTTTTATCTTTCTTCTATAGAGTTCTTCCAGGTTAAGAGTTACCAATCTGGCAAATTAACTGAAGCTAATTCTAGATGATGTCCTTCAACTCTCTGTTCTGCCCAACACTTAAATTTATAGATACCTCCAATGCTCATAGCTAAAAGAATTTCACAAAGCAAAGCAGTCTAAAATTGCACTTTTTGGCTTATACCTAAGCACATGACTCTGCCTACTTCAAGGTGAGATACAGCTTCATATTCTACTGAATTTGGCCCAGATTTCCATTCCTCTGAAACTAAACTAAGTTATTGCTACCTACTATATTTCTTCTCAATTCTGATATAATGTATATAATATTTATCAGGGCTTATTTCCACAAAACACATAAAGGTTCCGGGCTCTAGGGCCGCAGTTGGTTGGAAGCAGGGGGTGGAGGAAACTGTGGGCGGGAGATTGGTCATTGCCAGTTAACAACAGGTGCAAATGCTGCTCTTTAAATATAGCCACCGCACTTGGCAACCTGTCTCCCAGCCGTCACTTATGGCAACCACTGCTGATTTGTAAAGAATCAAAGAAAGGATGACAGAAAGGGTCATATTTATTAAAAGACAGATTTTAAAATGTTGTTTTGTTTATTTAGGTAAAAAAAAAAACTAGCCTAAGGAATGAAAACACAAGGAACTTTGGAAAATGTAGCCAACTGAAAGAAAGGAAAGAGGAAAGAAAGTATTCAAATAGATAATAGTAATAAATCGATCTTAATTAAGCACTTTAAAAGCCATTCCAGTTGCCAAAATGTGGAGGCAAAATCATCTAAAATCTGGATGGAGGTTCAGAAAATAATTACTATTAATTCAGAGTGTAGAGAAGGGTAGGGGTAAGACCTGAGTGGGTGCAATTCTTTTTTTGTCTTTTTGAGACAGAGTCTCCCTGTAGTCTCAGCTGGCCTAGAACTACTCACTATGTAGACCAGGCTGGCCTTGAACTCACAGAGATCCTCCTGCCTGCTGGGATTAAAGGTCTGCGCCACCATGGCCGGTATGGGTGCAATTCTTTCATCAGCCCATCAGTCAGTAAACTGGCTGAATGCCTAGTAAATGCTCATGAGACAGGAGAGACAGGCAATGCATGATGAGCAAAAATCTCCCAAGTTCTCATTTTTCTTCTAAAATATTCATTTAACTCTCTTAACTTGACCTTGAAATGGAATCAGTTCCCCCTGACATTTATACATCATTCTAAAGAATGAAAAATCTCTCAAATAACCTATGCTAATGAACATAGCATCAATTTAAAACATAATACCAGTATAAAAATCATCCTATCCAACGTCACTAAGAAGACATAAAAAAATGCAGAGGTGTCTTTTCTTCTTTGTTTGGTCTTTTGTTGCTGTTTTTTGGTTTTGCTGTTAATGTGTTACATAGTTCTGTTTAAGAAATTTCTAGTATTTCACTGCTTAGAAGACAAACTAAACTTCAGACACAGAAATTGGTAAGAAGACATTGTGGCTATATGTGATGGTTCATGGCTCCAATCACAGAACTTGATAGACTGAGGCAGAGGACTGCTGTGAGTTTGAGACCAGCCTGGGCTACACAGTGATTTCCAGACCAGCCTGGACTACAGAGTGAGAGTGTGCCACACAACAAATGAAAACAAAACAAAACAAAATCATGGTATTTTCTTCACGCCCTTCTTTTTTAAATTAATTAACTTTTTTATGTGTATGAGTGTTTTACCTGCATGTATGTAGATGCACACATGTATGCAATGCCCGCAGAGGCCAGAAGAGGGCATCAGATTCCTTGGAGCTGGAGTTATGAATAGGTATTAGTCACCGTGTAGGTACTGGGAACTGAATACAGGTCCTCTATAAGAGCAGCTAATGCTCTTAAGCACTGAACCAGCTCCCTAGCTCCCTTTCCTTGCTTTCTTAAAATGTCTATCCTAAGTTGAATCAGGGGCCTTAGGAGTATCCAGTGTTAGAGGGAACACCTCACTAGACTCGTTAAAGTTTAAGTGGGATTATGGAATCTATAGATGCTGCTGTTTTAAGGCCTCAAAGCAATTAGTCCTATTCAATAGAATGGATCTATTACAACGAAACACTTGTTTATAGTGAAGAGATTATTTTCTTTCCTCTTTATATTATTTTTATTTTATGTGTATGAGTGTATTGTCTGCATGTATGTAAGTGCATCCATGTCATACAATGCCCAGAGAGGTCAGAAGAGGACATCAGATTCCCCTGGAACTGTAGTTACAGATAGTTGATAGCCATGTGGGAGCTGGGAATCAAACCCAGGTCCTTTGCGAGAGCAGCCAGTGCTCTTAGCTGCTGAGCCATTTCTCCAGTCCCAAGCGATTATTTTCATACAATACCACTAGATTCTGAATCCAAGTATCAATATGACAGTGTCTTAACTTAGAGTTTTTGGTTGTTTGGGAAATATCATTATGATTACTTCCCATAATATAGAACTAACTGAAAATAAATTTGAGAAATATCATAAAGATTTGAATTTGGGCATAGTGGTATACCTTTATAGTCCCAGCTACTAGAAACTGAGTCAGAATGAGACAAGAGGATCACTTGAGTCGCAAAATTTGAGGCCAACCTGGACAAAGATGTCTGTCTCAAAAGGAAAAAGAGAAAGATTATTTAATAACTCTTTCAAAGTTGACTTTGTTCCTTTCTTTTCTAACATTTATTTGTTTGTATATGTGTGTTTATGAGTGTGTGCATGCATGCACATGTGTAAGCAAACCACAGTATTTTCCTGGAGGTCAGAGGAAACTGGAAGAAGCTGGTTCTCTCTTTCTACTAATGTGGGTTCTGGGTATCAAACTCAGGTCTTTAGGCTTGGCAGCGAGTATCCTGCTGAGATCTTGCTGGCCTTGAATTTTGCTCATATCCAATCAATACTGTGTTTTGGAAGACACGTTCTTTGCCAACATGAGTCTTCTCCCACATATAATCCTGGGAAATAAATGAATCCTGTTGTATCAAACTCTACATATAGGCTAATGGTAAGCAAGCCAATTTTGAAAAGCAAACCCCACTTGTAATTATTTCTGGAACATCCTTTAGGATAATAATTTTCAATCTCTGTTCATCTTGTAAACTTTAACACATTCTCATAACAAACAATGGCTCACTAAAAGCATCTGTGCAGATAAGACAGACTTTGGATCTATACACAGGTCTAGGTATGTGGCTGCACCCTTACATTGAGACTGGATACTTTTCTGTTAAGAACCTGAAATACCTCTTAAATTTAATAAAGTAATTCTTATTAAATTGCATTCATGAGAATCCCTGAGTTCTAAGAGATATATTTATTTTACAAGTAACATGACTTGTTGGTAAAGTTCCTACAGCTAGCAAAATCAAAGCTCTAGCCTGACAGCTTACCATGTAAGGATAAGCGAAGCAGGAGCGTGCTGGAGGAAGGCAGCTGACCTAGATTTGAGGAGCAAGGAAGGCAGCCCGCAGGCGCGCAATATTCGGTGAGATCTGAAAGATTAGTAGCAGTAAATGGCAGAGGAACAGCTGTGAGATGTGAACCAAAAGTACAAGAGGAACAGGTTAGCTGAGGTTCTGTAAACCATATTAAGGAATTTGAGTATTACCCAAACAAAGACAATACGGAGATTATAGTTAATAACATACTGAACTGTAGAAACCGTTGAGAGTGGATATTAAGTGTTCTCACCACAAAATAACCACATGAGGTGATGCACATATGTTGCTACAAGATACCATGTCCACAATAAATATATATGATTTATCTGTCACGCTAAGAAAGAACTGGCAGAGGGCAAGTAGATGAAGGTGTGAGTATGGAGGAAGATTTCTGGGTGTTTTGTTTGGTTGATTTGGTTAATGCCATATACCCAATCTTGGGGGAAAGAGGATGAGTTAAGTTTTGAAACATGGTATGCCAGTCGCTTGAGATATATCCAAGCAACAATATTCATTAAACAGGTAGAAAATTGAGTCCAAAACTCTGAAGAGCAATCTGAGCTCTAGAAATAGATGTGGACAGTATCAGTATTTCGATAGTTGGTAAGTGGAAGCCGGGAGGGGATGGTGCCACCCAGGAGGCATATATAGAAGACGGAGACCTAAGACAGAGCTTCCATATGATGTGCTTAATAAATATTAGAGATGAATAAATGAATGAAAAAAACCTGAATCAAAAGCCAGTCACGGTGGTGTACATCTTTAATCCAAGCTCTCAGGAAACAGTCCGACAGATCTCTGTGAAATCAAGGTCAGCCTGGTCTTGATAGTGAGTTCCAACTGGGTCTGTAGGGAGACCCTGTCTCAAAAAGACCAAAAAAACAGACTCAATAAAATCTAAAAGACATTTTGAACATTTGCACAGTAATTTTCAGGTACTGACAGTTTGTATTTACTTTTCAAAAATCTCACCACACATGGTGGTACACATCTTTAATCCCAGCACTCAGGAGCAGAGGCAGGCAGATCTCTGTGAGTGTGAGGTCAGCCTGGTCTTCCTAGCAAGTTTCAGGCCAGCTGGGTCTACAGAATGAGAGCTTGTCTCCAAAATAAAACGTGGGTCTCTGAAGAAATTTTAAATCTATAAGATTCTTCTGTTATTATAATAACAATGTATAAAGTCCTCAAGCTGAGTTTCAGTATTTCAGAATAAAACAAATTGACATGTGTGACCCAGTTCCTTATACATAGTTAATGCTCAATTAAAATGTACACAAAGAGACTTGTGGAATGAATAAATAGATGCATATTCCTAGGACTGGGGAGATGGCTCAGTGGGTGAAGTGCTTTCCAGGCAAACATGAGGTGTGACTGTTTGAAAAACAAACAAGCAAAAAGAACTGAGTGTGATGAGGCACATTTACAGTCCTAGCACAGGGGAGGCAGAGACAGGAGACTCTCCCGGCTTACTGGCCGGTCTAGATGAATCAAACAATTCCAGGGCACCAAGAAACTGTCTGAAAAACGAAGGTGAATGGTGTCCTGAGGAACAACACCCAAAGCTCACCTCTGGCCTTCTCATGTACACGTGTACACATGAGTGTGGGTATACATGTGTGTGTATACACAGAAACATACATACCCAATACATATTCCCATCATCTCACATAGGGAAAGTAGGGATTCTACTATACCACTCTCATATTGAGTCATTAAGAACAACATAGTAATTCATAATAATTCAGTGTCTTGGGCCATTTAAATTTTTTTTTTATTTAAAAAAGGACATTTTGAACTACCAAGACTGCTTGAGCATCATTGACAGAGGGCTGGGATGAGATATTCAACAAGGAGCTCTTGAAAATCAGTAAGGAAAATGGGCAAAAGACTTGGACAAGTACTTCACAAAAGAGGATATCTAAACAATCCAGAAAACAACTGGAAAAGCATGTGACTTCATTACCAACCAATTAAAAACAAACCAAACCCAGTGTGATAGCACTTCCTTCAAGCCCACCAAAAAGGTAAATGAAAGAGATGACGAACTGTGATGCTCGTATGTCACCAACAGAAGTATAAACCAGTACAACCACTGTCATAGTATGCCCAGAAAACAGAAACCATGCTAATCGATTGAACAGAGGCTCTATAAAGAATCAATGCAGCCCCTTTGCTAGGTTTCCAAGCCTTAATAGTTCCAGTAGATTCCCTTTGTTTGCTCCTTCCTAGAGGTTGGAGCTGTTCCCAGCAGTTGTTACCTCATGATTCATTACAGTTTTCTTTCTATCTTTTCAATGACTTGAAGAAATTTATCACTAGGTTGGAGGTGCAGCTCATCTGATAGTATGCTTGCCGAACATACAGGAGGCTCTGGGTACTTTGTAGCAACCTGAAGTAATACTGCTGTTTATAATCCTAGCACTCGGGAGGTAGAGAGACCCGAGGATCAGCAGTTCAAGGTCAGCCTCAGCTACTTAGGAAATTGTCTGAGCTATAGACTCTGTCTCAAAAAAATAGCAATTAATAATTGTTTTTCTTAAGTTATGTTTGTTTAAAGAACCATCATGAATCAGGCATGATGGCACATGTGTGTAATCTTAGCACTTGGGAAGCTGAGGTAAGATCATAGGCTCAAGGCTAGCCTGAGCTACATGATAAGAACATGTCTCAAAAAACAAAACAAAAACAAAAATGGAACTAGTATAGATTTTTGTCTCCAGATTTAAGATCAGTTTTGATCCTAACTTTGCACTGAGCTCCTCAACAGTAAGAAAATCAATGTTGTTGGTCTGTGCCACATAAGATATTCCACATTCAACCTAATTATCACCCAGGGTAAATGTGACTAATTACCTACTGAGCTCCCAAACAGTCACTGCACGTTCCCAACCTACAGTAACAGATTTCTAAGGCTGTTCAGGTTCTCGTTACTGGGAGTGGACTGTGGAAGCAAGGAATTTGGAATTAAAACTGTAAAACTTGTGGAGCACTATGTCACATGCCTTTAATTCCAGCATACAGGAGGCAGGGGCAAACAGGTCTCTCAGATCAAGGCCAGCCTGGTCCACATAACGAGTTCCAGGCTAGCTGGGACCACAGGGAGATCCTGTATCAAACAAACAAGCAAAAAGACAGGAATGGAAAGCACCTTATAAACAAAGCAGTTTTATTATCTGAGTTAGCCTTCCTCGCCCCTGAAATTCAGGAGACCTTTTGAGTGAACACTTTGGCCAGAAACAAGGATGGATGTTTCAGTGCTCGGAACTGAACAAGAAAAGTTAGAACCAATATCACCATCACCAAGGGCTAAGGACTCCCTCCATCCTCTCATCGGCATTACAACTCGGGTTTGGCTTTTCCTCTTTCAATATGAGAAAACTGAGGTTAAGCCATTTGTCCAAAGGGAGCACCCAAGGACCCTACCTCCTACATCATTAACACAATCTGCCGTTCTGGAAGCCACACTCTCAGCAGACTGTCCAATTTCCTTTTTGCAGTTTTTGTATTTAAGCAGAAACAACTTTATGCTTGTGAGATGTCTACTCCTTTCCCTCTCGTTTGGCATTGGGATCGGGTGACTCTGGTGGCCAGCTCCCTTTCCACAATGGTTTCGTGGCTCTTGGAGGAAACGTTGTGAGCGATCTCAGGAGCAAGATTCATCCCACATCAGGAGCTCTTAGGGCTCCATGAGGAGACTAGGAACTTTTTCCTGAAGCCACTGGGCAGCATGTGTTGCTTTCTTGTTGCTCCCAGCACCAATGCCGGGCGTCAAGATCTGGCCCTTGATGCTCCTCCACACTGTGCTGTCAGTGCCTCTAAGTTTCCACCCACTGAGCTTAATTTTGACACACTGGTCTGACTGATGCTGAATGAATTACTTGGTCCTCTTTTTGATGATCTTGGGCTTCAGCAAAGGTCTGAGGGCAGCCATGATGCCACGTAGGAGATGGCAGCCACCTCTCCAGTAGTGCCAAGGATGTCAATATAATAATTTTAATACTACAATGCAGTATGCCTTTTTTCCCCTCAGTTCTTGGGATTGAACCCAGGGCCTTGTACATGCTAAGCACATGGTCTACCCTGGGCTACCATCCTAGCAATGCTTTTTCCCACTCCAGGCCATTCTGTTCATGGTGGGGGAAAAAGAAACATCGAAGGGCAGAACTGAAACATGACTTCTAAGTCTCTCTAATTCAGTCTCTTTGGCCACAGTGAGCTCACTGAGGGCTAAGTCTGTCCCTAGGCCACAGGACTGTTTAATGGAAGGGCAGGACTGTAAGCCACGTTTCCTAGCTCTCAAGGCAGTTCTCCTCTCCCTGTACCACAAAATCTGCCCTTCCCACATCCTGGTCCTTCAGGTTGGCTGTTAGTAACAGGGTCCAAAGTTCTTGTTGACTCTAAATGGGCTGGCTGAGGTTGCACAGGAAGGATGGGTCATTTGGTCACTAAATGCATACAGTTTCTACTTCCTGATCTGTATTCAGTGCCACTACCAGTACACAGGCAGATACTATGTACTGCTGAAAAGGCCCCTCTGTTTTCAAACTGTTTGTCTACATTAGCTGTGCCTTGACACCACAAACCCTGACAGAGTTTGTTCTTTGGGGATGGAACACTGAAAAGTTCTGTTAAGATGCCAACAGACTGTCTAACTAAATAATGGTCTTGTCAATACCTTAGCTGGACTTTATTTGTGCAATCAGCATTTGTTTGCTAGAAGAGTCCTCAAGGAGTGTGACTTTGGAGCAACTGAGATTGTCTTGGCAGGATCAAATGGTGGCTGACGTGAGAGGCGGGAACAGGGATAGAATGGGACTTCAGTGAGGGCCACGGCGTATGAATTCAGAAAGCATCTGGGGAAGGTGGAGAGAAACAGGGAACAAGGAGGTGGAAGAGAGGTGAAGAACAGAGCACCTTTGTGTCAATTTGAAAAGGAGGCTCCTTCTGTACACCTCACAGAATGAAACACAGATTCACTTCTTCCCCACTCTGGTCCCCTTCCATGCCAAAGTCCCATTTATGACAGACGTGATGGACCGCCCTGCTTGCCAACCCAGCCATCACTACTCTTTCCCTAAGATAGTTGAAGAAAAATAAGGGCCACGTACAGAGCCTGGCTGCCATTGCTCCAGGGCTTACTGAGCTCCTACTCAGGGGTAGTCACTGTCATTCCCAGAAAAACTCAGTGAATTAGGCATCATTGCCCCAACTATATCAAAGAGAAAAATAATGGCCCAAAGAGCTAAGTAATATCCCTGAGGCACATAACTAAGAATTCACTCTAAGAGGTTAAGTACTGAGTACTAAACTGAGTCAAACTGAGGTCTTCTGACTCATGCTTGCTAAGCGCACCACATCCCTTCGCAAAGAAGTGCTTCCTAGAGTTATATAGTTATACATATTCCCTCCTCCTCCTCCTCCTCCTCCTCCTCCTCCTGCTCCCTCCCCATCTCTCTGTAGTTATATATATATTTTTTACGGCAACCCTATTCTTGACTATATGACATTGACCTTCAATGATCTACTTTATCTTAGGTAAGGTTAGTGTTTCATTTGTAAGTGAGCCATCTGGCAGGCAGCATATGGAAAAAGACCCTTGACAAGGTCATAAGAAAGTTAATCAAGTCTGTAATCTAAAGTATTCTTCTAAGCTCAGGATGTACCCTTGTAAGTGAGCCATCTGGCAGGCAGCATATGGAAAAAGACCCTTGACAAGGTCATAAGAAAGTTAATCAAGTCTGTAATCTAAAGTATTCTTCTAAGCTCAGGATGTACCCGAAGCAGAGCACTTGCTTGGCATATATGAGGCCCTGGGTTTGAGTCCCAACACTACAAAATAACTGAGGGGTTTTTCTGAAATCAGAAAAAAAAATGCTATTAGTGATAATATTAAGAACCAGAAAGAAAGTGGCATGGAGCTGTGCTGTGTGCCTTATAAATATTACATTACAACATCTTGCCCAATCCTCACAGTATTCCTTTGAGGAAAATACTATGCCAGGCTCTAGTTCTTACTGATGAGAAAAATATGGCATAGGCTGTAATTTGTTACAGGTTTGCTGGCTGGTAAATAATAGGACCAATCTATGAGTATAGGATGACACCAAAGTTCATACAGTGAACTTACAGTCCTGTATAACCTTAAAACTATTAGCTCAATGGTAATCACTGTGAGCCCACAGAGGAGTCCAGGATAAATGCAGAAGGAAAAATAATTTCTTTGGGACTGGAGAGATGGCTTAGTTGTTAAGAGTACACCTTGCTCTTGCAGAGGACCCAAGTTCAGTTTCCCGAACCCCTGTTGGAGAGAGCCAACTCCCAAAAGTTGTCTATTGATCTCCACATATACACTGTGACATGGGCATGCACTTTTATGACACTCATTAATAATAATATTAATAATAATAAATAGTAATAATGCAGCTCTACTGAAAGCAACAGGCTGTACTTACATCAAAAGTTGTAGCCTGAGGCTAGACAGAGCTTTGCCGCTTGCTCATGCAGAGGACCTGGGTTTTGTTTCCAGAATCCACTTGGTGGCTCACAACTGCCTTTAACTCTATTCTGGAGGATCCACGTTCTTCTGGCTTCTGCTGGTACCAGGATATGCACACGGTACACATATATACAGGTATACATACACATAAAAATAAATATATATTTTTTAAAAGTTGTAGCTTAGTTTATTCGTCTGTGTTTATTCCCTCATTTTGGAAACTATAGGAAATTGTTCATTTTAAAAGCAGGTCAACTTTTAGTTCTAACTTCAGGATTTTGCCTGCCAGCATTATGTTCAACTTACTGTTGAACTCCAAGCAAATAAGCATATGGTATTCAGACACTTGAAGAAATGCATTTCTACTTTATTGCAAGAAACAGACTAATAATCTAATGTCTTAGGTCTATATGTTGCTGAATAAATATGAGGAAAATAAATCTGTAACAAAAATATTTCTTCATCTATTTCTTAAAAAGCCTTCAAGAAATCTAATCTAGGTGCGATGGCACATGGCTGTGCTTCCAGCGCTTAAGAGGCTGAGGCAGAAGGATTGCCATGAGTTCATGGCCAGCCTCAGCCACATAGTGAGTTCCAGGCCAGCGTCACTTTAGAATGAGACGCTGTCTCAAACAAATAACAAAAAAAACAAACAATAAAGTGAAGTCCAAAGCTTATCTAGAAACTTCTCCCCAAAGGAAAAGTCCAAATATACCACAGTCTTTTGTAACACACTAAAAGGATATTGGAAGGGTTTTTTGTTTTTTTTTTTTTGAGATCTAGAATCTAAGCCTGGATCTACTACTGTGTAATCTGTGATTTTAGGTGAGTCACTCAATCTGTAAAAAGAATATTCAATTCACCAGATTGTTGTAAAGGAAGAGAGATAGAGATGGATGATGATAGATAGAGATAGATAGATAGATAGATAGATAGATAGATAGATAGATAGAAAAATAGATAACATAAAACTATGTGGCATCCTGAAATACATTGGTTTAATTGAAACCTGGAATATTATATTAGAAAGATTTCTTTATCTGCTAATTTGTTATCAGAAGAAAAAATAATACTGAGAACTCTGGAAGAAATGAGATCTTTTTTCATTTGGGCCCTGCCTTTCTGGAGTTCTGATTTAGGTAAATTTCACCATTTTGTTTGTTTGTTTGGGGTACTGTTAATGTTTTGAGACAAGGTTTCACTTTATATCCCAGGCTAATCTTAAACTCACTATGTAGCCCAGGACAGCTTTAAATGCAAAACAATTCTCTTGCCTCAGCCTATGGAGAGCTGGGATTACAAGCTTGAGTATCCCTGCCCTGAGAAAATTTGATCTTAAAGAAAGTGTGAGCCAGGTATAGTGGCACACGCCTTTAATCCCAACCCTTAGGAGTCTGGATCTCTGTGAGTTCAAGGCCATCCTGGTCTACATGGCAAGATCCAGGTTAGCCAGGGCTACATAGTGGGATCCTATCTCAAAAACAACAACAAAAAACAACAACAAGAAGAAATTCTATAAGAACTTTCTGTCCTTTCTAAGCAGGGCAAAGTGCCCACACCTTTGAAATTACATGTGTGCCTGAGAGTGGACTATATGTCATGTTATATAATGAGAACGCATCTCACCATATTGCATTGGTTAAACTTTTCACTGGGGAAAAGGCTCTTGATTTCTCAATTTTTACTGATCTCACTCATCTATACTTACAAGGTTGACCACAGATGTCCTCAATGTAGAACAAAAGATGCTTATACTCCATTTTCTCCCATTTTCTTCTCTTCCTCTGGTCTATTTTCAGAACTTAGAATGGACCATAATGCCTCTAAGTCTGACATGATAGGCCAGTCAACCAACCCACTAAGAAACTGAGTTCTCCAACTCACTGATTCATACCTTTAAGCAAAAGCCTAATGAGCTTCAGCTAACCAAGATCCTTTTGCATTACCCAAATAAATATTGAAGTAGACGAAATGGCAATATCCAAAAAGAATTCTAATTTGAGATTTTTCCCCCCCTTAGGTAAGCTAAAAAATGAATTATTCTGCCTGTCTATAATGAAATGTTAACTGAACTAATACAGAATAGACTCTTACAGCATTAGGCTGACAGTTTTTGATGAAATTCAGTAATTTCGTCCTCCAGTCTAATGGCAGGATCAATGAGCAAGGACTGAGAAGGCTTAGACTCTATTTTCAGTTCTAATTCTGGCTCGTGGCCATGGCTTACCCCACCATCTTCTATTATTACTGGGAATCTCAATTACGTTAGCAATGCAGAATGATTTCATAAAAAACACGGTAAGCTAACAAATAAGAGGACGCAACAGTCATTTCTACAGTTAATATTCCATTGTTTTCTCGGATGAGAAATTGACTTATGTGGTACCCTAGTGCAGATAAAGCTATAAAAATAACATGATGAATCACTGCTCCAGGGTGGGAATGTAGCTCAGTGGCTGGGTGCTTGACTAGCATGTGTGAGGCCTGAGTGCTATGTGCTATGTGCTTCTCTTTCCCTCAGTTTCCCCACAGATATGAAATAATGACCAAGGAAACAACAGCAATACTATGACAGCTTTTTTGAGCTCCCTGGAATGCTGTTATGTAAAAAGAAACAGCCTTCTACAATTTCTACTGGCATTTTTAGGTACTTAGTGGCCTCCGAGTTCTGGCCAAATCAATTCTATTTGGAAAAGATCACTCTTTAATGCCATTCTTTACAGAACCAGAATAGACTACAAAGGAATGCTTTAAGAAAACAAAATTCTCCCACAAGGCTGTTGGCAGTTGACAATTCTTCTGATTCACATTATCATGCCTAATCAAGAATGGGCGTATTAATTCAGATTGTCTATAGCGGTGTTGTCTAGGGAGCAAATGCCAGCTGACAGCTAAGGATATCACTCAGTTGGTCCTAGCTATGCCCAGATTTTTTTCAAAGTGCTTAAGAAAGGTGTGTGGGTAGTGCATGATCTTGAAATCACGGTATCCACCTTACTGCCTCTAATCTGTTTAGTTTTCTATGTGTATGAAACCTGAGAATTTTATAGGGACTTTCATTTATCTTATGTAGGTAACAAGAGGATTGGCAGATAATCTATCCAATGGCTAAAAGAATTACTATTCTTTTTTTGTATTTTATTTTATTTATATGTATGAGTATATTACCTGTGTGTGTGTGTGAGTGCACCTGTGTCATGCAATGTCGTTGGGGTTAGAAGAAGGTATCAGATCCCCTAGAATTGGAGTTATGGATGGTTGTTAGCTGCCATGTTGGTGTTGGGAATCAAACCTGGGTCTTCTTCAAGAACAGCTAGTGCTCTTAAGTGCTGAGCCATCTCTCCAGTCCCAAGAATTACTATTCTTATAATAAACCATTTTCATTTTTTAAAATATGGGATCACATATTATGTTATGTGATGTTATGTTATCCAGGCTGGTCTCAAACTGGACTTAAATAAGATCTTCCTACATGAGTCCCCAAGTAGCTGGACTACAGGCTCACACTGCCGTACACTTTAATTTTGTGTTTGTTTTGAGAGAGGATCTTGCTCTATAATCCAGGCTGACTTTGAGTTTGCTATGTAGCACAGGCTGTCTTGAACTTGGGATCCATCTGCCCCTGTCCCCTGAGCGCTAGGGTTAAAGGCACAGATGTGCCAGGTGTGGTGACTCATGTCTTAAATCCAAGCACTCAGAACATATAGGCAGATCAACACCAGCCTGATCTGTGAGATCAAGACCAGCCTGATCTGTGAGATCAAGACCAGCCTGATCTATGTAGCAAGTTCCAGTCCAGTTGGGACTACAGGAAGACCCTGTCTCAAAAAAAGAAAAAAAAAAAGGCACAGATAAGTACTACCACATCTGATTTTCATTTTAATTTTTGAAGATTGTAATGACAATGTATTTGTTATATAATATGTAACAACAGAGTACTACCAGAGCCATAGCTTGGGCCTGGGGGGTGTTGCTCAGTGATAGAGTTCAACATGTACAAGGGGCCCTGGCTCCATCCCTAATGTGTTTGTGTGTGTGTGTGATATATATATATATATATCACTAATGTATATATATATTACATATATATATATATATATATATATATATCACCAATGTGTGTGAACACACACATAAGAAGAAGCCAGGCATGATGCTGCAGGCACTTGGGAGGCTGAGACAAGAGAGAAGATAATGACCTAAAGACGAGCCTGGGCTACATAATGAGATCCTCTCCCTTTATTTCTCTCTCAAAAAAGGAAAGGAATTCAAAGCTCAGACACAAAAGGAAAAGATTCCCAGGCAGAGACACAAAATGATGTTAAGACAAAGATGGCTCCAAAGAAGGAACAAGGAAGGGAAGGAACAAAAATCTCTGACAAGTAAAACCCAAGATCCAGGGCTGGGCTGGTTACTGACAGAGCTCTTTGCAGGCGTGTCAGAACTGTGGATGCCTGGCAACAAGTGTTAGGGATTAGTAACTAGGAGACGAGTCCAAAAACAGGAAACAGGAAATATAGTTGCTTTCATTACAAATATACCCACAGAAAACCCTTTTTTGTTGTTGTTGAGACAGGGTCTCCCTGTTGCTCCACCTGGCCTGAAACTCACTGTATAGACCAGGCTGGTTTCTATCTCACAGAGACCTACCTGCCTCTGCCTTCCTGAGTGCTAGAATTAAAGGCACTTACCACCACCCCAGGCTCTTAAACTCTTTGATGACACAGTTTCATGCCTTCACTTCAGAAAGTATGTACTTAACATCTATAAATGCCAGACAGTATTCTAGACTGAAGAATCCTCATTGAAAATACTGCCAAAGGCAGGGGCTTCCTTTGTGCAGCTTCTCTTCTAATTGGGGTGGGGGTGGGAGGAGACAATAAGCAAATAAAAGAAATAGAATGTCAGTAGAAATATATGTAGGCAGATCATTTAAGTGGGGAACTCTGTGAGAAATAAGCTGGGGAACGATTGCAAACAACGTAGTTAGGGAAATGTTCTCTAGAGAGAAGTCAATAAAGACTTAGGTGTTGAGGGCTGGTTCACTGGTAGAGTGCTGACCTAGATATGAGTTCCATCAGCATTGCATGAAAAAAAAGGTCAAGAGTGAGGGAGAATGTCATAAACGAATCTGGAGAAGACATGCTAGGCAGAGAGTACGGCAAATTCAAAGGCCCTGAGGTGGTGTCCTGCTAAGTACCTTTGAGGGATGGGAAGGAGCCATAGTTGGATAGAGTGAACAGATCATTGGTAATCTCAGAGCGCAGGGAGAGAGGTCAGTAACGCTGGGTCCTACCGACCACTCTGCAGATTCAGGCTTTTATTTGGAGTAAGATAAGAGATGATTAGAAAATACCAAGGAAAGGAAAAACACGACGTAGAGGCTTAAAAGGCCGGTCCTGACCTCTGTTTTGCCAACA
Organism: Eospalax fontanierii; assembly: GCA_035773235.1. Lineage (NCBI taxonomy): Eukaryota > Metazoa > Chordata > Mammalia > Rodentia > Spalacidae > Eospalax > Eospalax fontanierii. Next base: position 14,742,334 of record CM069540.1, on the reverse strand, counting down.
GACCATAGTGGTTGCAAGGGTGTAAGTAATCTGGTTTGGGACATGATTGCAGTAACCTAGGGAAGAGCAAATATCGCACAGAGATTAGTAGTGGTGGCAAATGAGAAGGGGTTGGAATTTGTACGTATCTTGAAAGCAAAGCCATGAGGCTGTGCCAACGGTCTTGAAACATGAAAGGAAGAAGGTAGTTAAATACGACCTAAAAACCTAGAAAAATGAAGATGCTGTTTAATGACATGGGGAAGACCTAAGTCATTGTGAGAAGACGATTATTATTTGGTTTGCAGCATCTCAGCCAGGCACACTGCAATATTCGGTGTACACTGATAACTGAATCTTAATCTGGCTTCTGTGTATTTGGGTTGAGAGGTGCTCTAGATACAAGACTGGCTTGTTAAGAGGTTCCCAACTTGGGCTTTGCCCCAGACTCCGGGGTAACCTTGAAACCAGTGGTGCGCTAGAAACAGCCTGTTCAAGAGCCAATTGCTAACTTTTCAGGATATTGTAAAGTATTACACATAGCCATTCCTTAAGAATTAAATGATGTGAATGTATAGGTGGTAAATTATATTAAACAGAGGTGAAAGTACTTAAAACTCATTTATTTCTCTACTTATTGCTATTATCTAGGCTTTAAAATTATCTTATTATTAAAAATATTATTTTTATTTTATGTGTATGAGTATATCACCTACATGTATGTAAGTACACCCATGTCATGCAATATGCCTATAGAGGTCAAAGAGGGAGTTGGATTCCCTGGAACTGGAGTTAAGGACAGTTTTTAGTCATCATGTGTGTGCTGGAGTTGTCTTCAAGAGCAGCCAGTGCCCTTAACTGCTGAGTCATCTCTCCAGCCCCAAATATTTATTTTTATTTGTTTATTTTAAATTTTATGTGTAAGAGTGTTTGGTCTGTATGTATGTAAGTGCACCCAAGTCATTAAATGTCCACAGATGCCAGAAAAGGGCATCAGATCCCCTGGAAATGATGGATGTTAGCCATCATGTGGGTGCTGGGAACTGAACCCAGGTCTTCTGCAAGAGCAGACAGTGCTCCTAAACACAGAGCCATCTTTCCAGCCCCCATTACCTAGGCTTTTGTAAGTAACTTGTGTGTATTGTGCCTGTATGACAGAGATCCTGCTGTAATGGTGAGATATTGTGTCTCTCCTCCCTATTCTGTTTACTGACACTAGAAGCTTCAAACTGGTCATAATGCATTTACAATTCAGAAATTGACAAACACTAAAATGGGGGCCGTGGTGGAGCATGAGCAACCTGGTTCACATTTTCTAAGTACACAAACGCACAGGCCCTATACACGAAGTATCTAGTGTGGCTATATAGGAGGTCTTTTCTATTCAGGTAAGCAAGGGTCAGAACTGTGAAAGTGGGACATGCAAGGAATTCCACACAGCAAAAGGCCTTACATACCAAATAAATGAGGAATTACCAAAAGATGAGCATCTACATTCAGTCAATGCCTTAACAGAATTAGACCTGGACCAAACTACAGACTCTGAACAGGGCAGATTAGTGGCTCTGGACTGTGTCTCCGTACACTTGATATTTTGTGTACACAAGGAGAACACAAGGACTACTGCGTTCCAGGGAGACCTTCATGTTAGGCCTTTTAAAAAAGACATCAATGTGGTTTATTGTTTTTCTTTTACACAAAAGGCAGCTGCAATCCAAAGAATATTAATGAGTTGTTGAAGAAAATAGATTGAAAGAGCCATTCTATTAGGCTGTGAAAGAACTGGAATCTTAACATCCTGGTCACTATCCAATGGACAACAAGGAACACGGCCTTTAGGGATCTGCTTTTTCATTGTTAAGCAGGATTTAAAATACGGATATCAAGACTGAAGATGTGAGAGATGGCTCAACAGTTAAGAGTACTGGCTCTTGCAGAGGACCCAGGTTCAGTTCCAACCACCCACATGGCAGCTAACAGCCATTTGTAACTTCAGTTCCAGAGGACCCCATGCCCTCTTTTGACCTCCACAGGCACTGCATGACATGGGTAAACTTACACACATGTAGGCAATACATTCATACACATAAAATAAAAATAATGAATAAAATATGTTTTTAAAAAGACCAAAGATGTGACTCTGTTGGTAGAGTGCTTCCCTAGCATGCATGAGGCCCTGGATTTGGGCCTCAGCACTGCAGTGAGCTAGGGTAGCAGGGCGTGCTTATAATCTTAGCATTTGTGAGGTGGAGGCAGGATGACCATAAGCTCCAGGTCACCTTCAGCTACACAGAGTTTGAGGCCAACCTGGGCTATATGAGATCCTGTCTCAAAAGAAAAATTAAAAGACATATCAATAGTTGTGATACATACCTCTGATTCCAGCAAGTGGGAGGTTGAAACATGAAGACCAAGAGATGAAGCCCAGCCTGGGTTATAGGGTGAGACTTTGTCTCCAAAAATAAACAAACAAGATAAGCATATTATCTACAAGCATGGCAATTAAAATGAAGAAAAGTTGATTCCAGTTTTCCCAAAATTGTTCCATTTTTCTGACTCATGTTTTAAAAACTGTAATTTTCCCATTTGACTTGGATACATTCATTCTCTATCTTCCTTCCTCCCTCAGTGGTTTTCATGGTTTTTGTTTGTTTGGTTTTGGTTTTTGAGAGAGGGTCTCCTCAACTGGCCTGGAACTCACCATGTAGACCAGGCTGTCCTTGATCTCACAGCGCTGGGATTAAAGATGTACACCGCCATGCCCGGCTCTGGCTTTGAGTTCTAAAGTTTCTTTCTTTCATTCTCTTTAAAGTTTCTTTCTTTCTTTCTTTTTTTCTTTCTCTCTCTCTCTCCCTTCCTTCCTTCCTTTCTTTCCTTATTTATTTATTTAATTAATTTATTTATTGCCTATGATGTCCAAAGCTCAGTAAAACTTAATAGAGAGCTGAATCATTTGGTTTAAGCATTAATCTTATTACTTCAAAAAAATTTGTGATATGGGGATATGGAGTATTGAGTTGAAGAGGAATGGTTTATCAAGACTAGCAGTAAATGACAGTGTCTATTTAAATTCCCTTTTTTTCCTTGTGATTTTGTGTGGCTGCGTATTAAACCAAGGCTTTCACATACTAGACAGAAGCGCTGCTACTAAGCTACACTCCAAACCCCCTTGTTTATTTAATATGATAGTTTAAAATATGAAATTCCTAAGTAATTTCTTAGTTTATGTTCTTTGATTACTAATAAATCTGAATTAATTTTTTACATGTTTTTTAATTAATATATCATTTGATTATCCATTTCTCTGAGACTTAGTGTAAATTTATCAATTGTAGGAGCTTCTTTTTCTTTTTTTTTTTTTTTTTTTTTTGTCTTTTTGAGACAGGGTTTCCCTGTAACCCCAACTGGCCTGGAACTTGTTATGTAGACCAGGCTGGCCTTGAACTCACAGAGATCCTCCTACCTCTACCTCCCAAGGACTGGGATTAAAGCAGTGAGCAACCACACCCAGATGTAGGAGCTCTTTAAGAAAAATATTTATAGTTTTTGCAGGTATTTCTCATTCTGTTGCTATGTTAGACCCTAAGTGAGGCAGACAACTTTGGGGAAAACTCCTATATTAACACACATTCAGAGTGTCCTTTCCTTTTGTCTCAGCTAAAACTTTTGAGAAAAAAAACAACTGAGCCCACTGTTTGCCATCTTTAGGTCACAAGTTGCGCACATCCCAAAGTGTTCCTGTGCACCACTTTGAACTTCTGAGCACACACTCCATGATCTCGAGCTAAGCATAACCACTATCTTTCCTTCTTCAATAATGACCTTAATTGATCCTGTTTGGGAGTGTGCCTGCCTCTAAAGTGAGCATGTTTAGGCTCCTTGGAGGAAATCCACACTCTTCCTTTGAGGAAGGCATTGCCTTGGAAACACATTCTCATTACCTGCTGCAGGTACGAAGTCTTCCACTATGCCTCTCAGCCACATTGGCTTATGGATTTGCATGCGCCAGTGTGTGGTGAACTTGTACACAGTTACAGGTGCATGTTTATTTTGGTTATTAAAAAACTGCTCTTAGGATTTTTTAAATTGAATTTCTGGGATTTTCATATAATATAGTTTGATGGTATTTAGATCCCTTCCACTATCCACACCTTCCCCAACTGTCTGTCTCTCTATCTATCTATCTATCTATCTATCTATCTATCTATCTATCTATTTATTTTAGATAGGATCTCCTGTAGTCCCAGCCAGCCTGGAACTCAGTATATAGACCAAGATGACCTCAAACTCACAGAGATCTGCCTGCATCTGCCTCTTGATTACGGAATTAAAGGCATGTACCACCATGCGTGGTGCCCTCCATCCAATATAATGTACTCTCATATATATATTACAGCCTATAGTCTGATTTGTGTCCCAAATGTCCTTCAGTATAGGTCTATCTACTAGGCCCACCAGGAGTCTTATCCCTGTAAGACAGTCTCTCCTGCTCTCAGCAGCCATTAATTGCCAAAAATTCCTTAGATTGGATTGGGATTCTTACCCACTTCCCTGTGTCTAGGCTGGGACTCTGTCTGATTTGAGTTTGCACAGGACTTGTGCGTGCTGTCACCACTGCTGGGAGTTCATATGAGTGAATGACCAGCTGTCTAGAAGACCGCTTCCTTGTGGTCATCCACCCCCTCTGGGTCTTACAGTCTTTCTGCCCACTCTTTCACAATGATCCCTGAGTCTTGGGAAGCAGAGGTTTGGAATAGGAGTCCTATGCAGGGATAAGCACTCTGTGGCCTCTTGTTCTCTGCACATTGGCCCATTGTGGGTTTCTGCAGCATAAGGAAACTTCTCTGGTGAGAGGTGAGAGATGCATTCATTCTATGTGTAGAGGTTGTATTAAAGACGTGCCTCTTAGGGTTAAGCATCTCAGAGACATTTATTCTCTATGTTTGACCAGTTCTGGAACTCTGTAATAGTCTCCATCTGTTGCAAGAAGAAGCTTCTTTGATGAGGGGTGAAACGCACACTTGTCTGTAAATCAAGGATGCATATTCAAAATAAGAAAATAAGACCATTCAAAATGGTCTAGGGATGTGGCAAAAGTAGGTTTTTCTCTAGGCTGTATGACCTCTCCATCCATGTGTATTTGGCTATGTTTACAGTACCACACAGGAGTTCCCTCCCATTGAGTGGGCTTTAATTCCAATTAGACTACTGTTTATTATCCCCAAGATAAAAGTGCCACTACTGCACCAATAGCAATAGTTTTCTGGGCCAGTCTTTGTTTATTAGGTTTTACACTTGGGTAGGACCATTGATTTGTTTTCTCCCTTGGCAGCTTGTACAGTATCCTCTGATACCATGTGAGCTAGTCTTCAGAGAAGAGGCTTTTGGCCATACCACCCTGAACACACCCAATTTCATCCTCTGAGTCTTTAAATTGCTTGTAGGTTTAAAAAGCAATCACCCTCCAGAGGCTTATTACATATTCAATTCTATTTTCTTCTAACTTTTCCATTGCTTTATATATTTAATATATTCTCTTTAAATCATTTGATATTAATTTTAATGTATAGTATGAAGGGATGACCCAAGATACATTTTTCCAAATTGAAAAGCATTTTTTTAGCATCAAAACATTTATTGCTGTTTTCTTTGAGCTTCATAAAGCAATGGGAGTTTTCCCAAGACAAGATATATTGTAGGATTTGACAGGGGAAGAACAACCAACAGGCAAAGCTCCAAGTTAAAGAAATTGTAGTTGCTGGAGCCTTTGGTCACAGCAGTAAGCACAGAAGTGTGTGTGCCATTGGCTGTTTTGTATGTTTTTTGTCTTTTTGAGGCAGGGTCTCCCTGTAGACACAGCTGGCCTGAAACTCACTATGTAGACCAGTGTTGCCTCAGTCTCACAGAGGCAACCTGCCTCTACCCCTGGAATGCTGGGATTAAAAGCATATACCACTACACCCGGCTTTGGTTGTTTTGTTTTTGTTTTTGAGTCAGGTTCACACTATGTACCCTAGCCTTGGACTCAGGATCCTCCTGCCTCAGCCTTCTGAATGCTGGATTATATGCTTGTACCATCACACCTGACCTAAATGATAAGCATTTTGGAATGGTTTTTCCTTTCTCTATTACAGTACATATTAAACATGTTGTAGTATATACATGAAAATATAATATATATAGTAGTACCATTTCTGCACTGCACTATTTTTATTTATATCTGTTTTAATGTAGTAGCATTTTTTTTAGTCTACTGAGATGGCTCAGCAGGTAAAGACACTTGCCACTAAGCCTGATAACCTGAGCTGGATCCCTAGAACCTGAATTCTGAAGGTTGTCCTCTGACCTCCATATATGTTCTCTGGTGTACATGCACACACACACACACACACACACACACACACACACACATGATAAATAAATGAATGTTTAAAAAATGTTTTCAAAAAACTGTTTTCAGGGGCTGGAGAGATGCTTTGCTCTTGCAGAGGACCGATTCCCAGGACCCACATACTGGCTATCTGTAACTCCAGTTCCAGGGGAATCTGACACCTCTTCCAAACTCCACGAGCATTGTACAACACAGATGCACTTACACACATGCAGGCAATACACTCACACATGTAAAATAAATTAATTTTAAAATATGTTCCTCTATCATGGGCATTCTTATTCTCTCAGATTTTATAATCATTGCATTTAAAAATTAGTTTAAAGATTCTGATACTAATTATAGTCCTCTGTTCTTTGATAGGCCCACATCTATCTCTCCAGTATTATTACTAATCTTGACAATTACTAACACAATTAGCAATAAAGTAAGTATAAAAAGCTGACCTGTGCCACTGAATTCTGCAGTATTGTCAATGTCACTGAGTCTGATGGAAAAGGATTTTTTTAAGACCTGAAAGTAACAAAGCATCTATACAAAATTCTCCCTGTTATGATTTGGAAGGAGAAAATTTTCTTTCAAGGAATAAATACAATGCATGTGAAACATAAAGTGACTGAAAATATAAATTTAACGTGCTCTTGAGTATATTACATATCTGGCAATAAACCTTCTATACTGTTCTTGAAACTTAAGCTGATGCATTCTGAACAATTCAACAATAGCCCTACTTGTGTTTTTTGTGCCATTCAAGTTATGCTTCGTATACATTAATTTCCTAGGAATCATTTTGAGCCTTCTAGAAGGAAAAGAAAAAGGAAGATTCCTATTTCTCAATTTTGTTTTATTCTTTAAAAATGATTTTCAGAATTGAAAGCTTCTACACTTTATGGTAAACATGTCTTAGTAGCTAAAGTTAAAATTAACTTTCATTGTCATAATATCCACAAGATTGTTTGCGCTGTTAAATGAGGCTGTACAATCTCCACTGCCTTCTTCTCGGTAGTAGATGACCATATTTCAGATGAAAGGTAGATATTTTTCCTTTTTGTCAGGACTGGGGATTAAAGGCAAAAATTTTCCATTTGAAGTATTTTCCTAAGATCCTATAGCAAAAAATTGGAGTGTAACTCACAACTGTTCTGAACAGTTTCCAAGTCTTATTGGAGAACAAAGGTTCCAGGGCTCCAAACCTGGACTTGCCCAATCACACAGCAGTGATTTGGACATGAGAAGCATAATGAGTGAAGGGCAGCTTCAAGAGTCCCACATATTTCTCACTTTTTGTTTTGTTCACTTTGTCTCAAAGTCTTAAAGTTTTCAGTCCATGACTGGGTCTCACTCTGTTGCCTGGAACTCACTATGTAACCCAGGCTGGCCTTCCAACTTATAGCAATCCTCCTGCCTCAGTGCTAGGACTCCAGGCATGAGCTACCATAGCTAACCTCCTACATTTCCTTTCAAAGTGACCCTCGTGGATACCACCTCAAGACAAGGCCTACCATTGTGGAAAAGAATGTCAAGAGTATCAAGCACTGCAAATTTGTATGCACCTATTTGTGTTCTAGCAAGTCTTTGGGAATATGAATTCAGTGTTTCATGTTGCTTTTTATAACTACCATCTTACTGATAAAGCAACTATATTCTGCTTTTGAATTGCCATGTTTGCTTAAGCAGAATACATCTGTAGAGCTCGTTTAATACTTGGCCTCCTGTTGCTGAGCATCACTGTGTTGTCTTAGTGAAGCATAGAGGATGTCCCGGGTGGAGCTGTGTTTACTCATATGACTGAGTAGCCACACCCTGGCAATTAGATATTTGTTGTCATTCAGAAAACTTACAGTCATCACTAAACTATTATGCCACAGGCTTCTGTACAGGCACTGTTTTAGTGAGTTAGGAAACTACTAAAGGGATTCACTAAACATGACTTGTAGTATTCATGTCAACGAAATTAATACGTTTAAAACTTTGTAAGAAGAAAACCTCACAGCTTCAAGGGGATGATTTTCTGTTTTCAACAGCTTGTAACATCTGCATTCTCCTCCCTCATTCCAGCTAATAACCTGCAAGCATTCAAATGTTTACAACTGTTGTGTAAGAAAAATTTAGAGCAACGGATTCCCAGGGGAAAGCGTTGAGTAGTCGGTCAATGCTAAGATTTATTGCCTTTTCAAAAAACAATTAAGAGCTTTTGAGAGTTATTTGGAACAACAGGGGCGGTTAAATAAAATATAGCTAATATACACAATGGGACACTAGCCTCTAAAAATGAGGTAAATCTATCTTTATTGACATGTGTTAGCTTTCTGTATCGTAACAAATGCCTAGACAACCTAAAGAGAGAAAATGCTCAAATTGGCTCCCAGTTTTAGAGGTTTTAATCCACGACTGGTTGGCCCCATTGTTTGGGGCCTGTAGTAAAACACCATGGAAAGAGCATGTGTCAGAGAAAAATCACTCACCTCGATGCTGGGAAGTGAAGAAAAGGAAGAAGAAGGAACTTTGAAGACACACATCTTATGACCTAAAGCCCTCCTGATAGGCTCTACTTATGTTTCACAAGCTCCCAGCAGTGCCAAGGGAGACACTATCCAACAAACAATGTGGAAAGATATGTATGATGAAAAGGGGATCCAAAGAGCACTATTACTTCTGGTTGAAACAGGAGGGGAAGAAAAAGAATAGTTTTATGTCTAGAGGACAGAGATACATGATAAATTCTGGGTGTGGAACTCAGTAATATAAAATCTCTCTTCTCTCTCTCTCTCTCTCTCTCTCTCTCTCACACACACACATCTTTGAATTCTGCTTCTCCATGATAGGCTTGTTACTACATACAGAGTCTACCTTAACATGGGAAAGATGAGAGCACTGGATCCAGACACTAATAAAATCAAACCCATGTTTTCAATTCTAGCAAACAGACAATCTTCCTTATTAGTTCTAGCAGGAAGTCATAGGGCAGATTGTCCTGTCTTGGATCAGGACCCCACAATATGGTTGGAAGTGAGTGGGAACCAGCAGAGACAGGTCACAAGCTGGTCACTGTGGTCAGCAAGAAGAGGGACTCTATACTGAGTTGGTACCTGAGTAAACTCTATACTATAGCCTGGTTCCTGATATAGCTTAGATATTGAATGACCCTAAAAACCCAGGTGTTACAGGTCTTGGCCCAGAGTGGTACTATACTGGGAGGCAGAAGAGACTATTGTCCTTGGGGCCTTGTGGGAGGTTTTAGATCTTGAGAGCATCTCCTGGAAGGAATTGTGGGGCTCTAGTCTCTTCTCTCTCTTTTGCTTTCTGGCCATAAGTAAACAGCTCAGTTTTGTCACATGTTCCTGCCATGAAATGAGGACCATTCTCCCGCCATGAGCCCAAAACTAGAGGTGAACTGGTCATAGACTGGAACCTCCAAAACTGTGAGCCAAAATGAACCTTTTAATTTAATTTTCTCAGACATTTTGCCAGAATGACAGAATGCTACCATATTATCATCTGAAGAAGAGATGCTAAAGATGCTATCATCACAAGAGAGTAAAATAAGGGATAACAACAGCTGCATAGATTCTGACAATGAGAATAATGCATTTTAAAAGGCATTCACAGTGGGCTTTTCAGTGTTGGAAAATGGAAGTTGCTGTTCAATGTCTAAGTCACAATACTTACTCATTCAATAAATATTCATCAAATATTTCTTATGTGCCCAGGAGTCTATATCCTACCGAGTGGAGGAATGAACAAAAAAGCAAACAAAATATCGCTATGCCGATGGCTTGTACATGTTGAAGCATCAGAAACAAATCTAAGAGATGACCTAAAATTGTCTTCTGACTAGAAATTTTGGTGCAGTGATTGAAACAAAAACAAAACCCAAGGAAGGGCTGGAGCTGTAGCTCAGTGGTCAAGCGCTGGCCCTAGGTTCAATCTCCAATACTGCCAGAAAAGAACAAAAACCCAAACAAACAAATGGGCTGGAGAAATGGCTCCATGGGCAAATTTTGTGTAACATGAAGACTTAAGCTTGGATCCCCAGCACCCATGTAAAAAGCTGGGCGTGGCAGCCTGTGCCTGTAAACCCAGCTCTGGCTGAGTGGAGACAGGAGGATCCCAGATAGTCTGGTCAGATAGTCTAGCCAAAATGGTGAGGTCCACGGTCAGTGAGAGACCCTATCTCAAAAACTAAGGTGGAGAAAAACACCTGAAGTTGACCTCTAGCCTCCACAGGTGCAGGCACAGGTGAGAGTACCCAAACACACGTGTGCACACAAAAACATACGTGAACACACATCAAGCATACATGCACTTACACACACATAACACCACACCATGCATTAAAAGAAAAAAAAAGAAGAGGCTGGGGATATGACTCAGCAGGGAAAAACGCTTGCTGGGCAAGCCTGGCAACTTGAAGTTTGAGCCCCAGAACCCAGGTTAAGGTGGGAGGAGAGAATAACTCCATAAAGTTGTCCTCTGGCCTCCACACATGCTCTGTGGCACATGCATGGCCACACACACACACACACACACACACACAGATAATAATAACAATAGTAATAGTAATAAATAATTTTAAGAAAAGAAATGGAATTGAGTTCGAATGTACTTGTTTGTCAGCTTGGCTATGAGCACCATATTAAGATCCTATTCTTGAAAGAAACCAAGCTGAGATGAATCATGAGGTTTATAGGCAAGGACAGGCTTCTGTGCCTTGATATCAGTGGAAGACTGCTTTATCAAGGCACATCCCAAGGCATTCCCAGAACATCCACGACCTTTAACCTGTGTTCTTTAACCCACTCTTTCAGTGACACTACACAAACTAAGCTCTAGTATATATATATGTGCATCTATAGGTATATCTCCTTTGAGAGAGGGTTTCCCTGTAGCCCTAGCTGGCCTGCTACTCACTATGTAGCCCAGGCTGGCCTTGATCTCACAGAGAGCCACCTGCTTCTGACTCCCTTGTGTTGGGATTAAATGTATATGCCACCATGCCTGACTGTATATTTAATTTCAAGTAAACAATGTTTTATTACACCGACTCAGCAATGAATAAACCCTCCAGGCCAGTAGGTGAGGTATATAAGGCAGAACAAAATATTCACTTTGTATGTTGTTAGGGTGCACCCTTGGCATGGCACATAGAATTTGACATAGGATTTTAAGTCTTGGAAGGAGGCCCTAAGGCAAACTTTGGTTAACATATCTTTATGCTACTTTTTAATGAGTAAAAGCATAGAACTGATAGGATTGAGGATGTATTTCAGTGGTAGAGCACGTGCTTAGCATGTGCAAGGTAGCACTGGGGGAAAGAAACTGGACATGGTGCAGAATGCCTATAATCCCAGCACTGAGGAGTCTGAGACAGGAAGATCACAAACTTGAGCCAGCCTGGGCTCAAAAATCATAGCAAAATACTCTCCTAACATGGTGATTCCCAATTGGCTACCAAGAAAATTAAAACAAAAATAAAACAAACAAATAAAAAACTGGGATAGGTTGAAGGGTGGGGACTGAACATTGGTATCCTTTAAAAAGCATTATACAGGAGCTAAGAGTGCAACTCAGTACATCACTTTGCTAAGCATGTGCTGACCACACCGTTCAAATCTCAGCATATGCACAATAAATAATTATTGTAATGATTTCAATATACAACTAGATTTGACAACTGCTTCATACAGGAGTGAGGGTGGGGGAAGGTGGATATTTTGAGTCTAAAACTCTTGGATATTGTCTTCTGTTGACCTGAATTTCTTCAGTGAATCGCTTTAACTACTATTTAAAAAGTATTTTATTATTTTTATTTTATTGTATGAATGTATTGCCTGCATGTGTGTAAGTGCACCCACATCCTGCAATGCTCAAAGAGTCAGGAGAGGGTGCTTGATCCCCTGGAACTGGAGTTATGGACAGTTGTTAGCCATCATGTGTGTGCTGAGAATCAAACTCGGATCCTCTGCAAGAGCAGCCAGTGCTCTTACCACCGAGCTACCTCTCCAGCCCTCCAATGTACCCATGCGGTCATGCTTATAATCTCAGCACTCAGGAGGTTGAGGGTAGGGAATTCAAGGCTAGCCTCAGTATATAGTGTGTTTGAAGCCATCCTGAGCTACATGAGACCCTGTCAAAACAAACAATATGGCCTTTTCTAAAGGCCTTTAGCGCTAGTCATCCTTTGCCATACCCCTCCCTGCCCTATCCTCCCACCCCTTACCCACTTAACCCTTCCTACTCTATTATTCTCCTTTCCCCCTTTATAGCATGGCATTCGATCTCCCTCTCATGAAGCACTGACCTCTCTGGATATTCCAGTTGAAACATGCCTATCAAAGAATTCAAAGCTAGCATTCAAATATGTGAAAGAAAACGTAATGTTTGATTTTCTGGGTCTGGGTTACCTCAATCAGGTTGATTGTTTCCAGTTCCATCTATTTACCTGTAGATTTCATCATTTCATATTTTAACAGTCGAACAATATTGCATAGTGTAAATGTATCATACTTTCATTATCCATTCATCAGTTGATGGACATCTAGGCTGTCTCCACTCCCTAGCTATTGTGAATAGACCAGCAATGAACCTGGATCAACAGGTGCCTCTGTAGTAGGATACTGAGTCTTTGGATGCATGTCCAAGCGTGGTAAGGCTGGATCTTATGATGCATCAGTTTCTAGCTTTCTGAGGAATCCCCACACTGGTTCCATAGTGGTTGCACCAGTCTGCACTCCCACCAGCAGCAGATAGGAGTTCTCCCCCCACATCCTTGACGGCATTTGTCATTGATTGTTTTCTGAATCTTAGTGGATGGCCACAAGGAAAGAGTTTTCCACACAGTTGGGTAGCTACTCAAATGAACTTACAGCAATGGTGACAGCGTGCACAAGTCCCGTGAAAGCTCCAGCCAGACAAAATTCCAGCATAGCAGTGAGTAAGCCACTCCACCCCATCTGAGGAACTACTGGCAACTGATGGCTGCTGGGAGAGGGCGAGGCTGTTTCTTTCAAGGCTGTCACTCTTGGCAGGTTAACCAGGTTCCAATGGATGGACCAATACTAAAAGGCATCTGGGAGCACGAATTTCACTCTACAGGCTTCTATAAATATGATAGAGTAAATGAAATCAGATGGGGTACTGAGGGGACTGCAGATAGGGGAGGGGATCCAAATATGATCAAAACATATTGTATGAAATTCACAAAAATTCAATTTTAAAAAGAAAGAAGAAAGAAAGAAGGGGAAGATACACAGTCTCTTTGATCATTATGTATCAAAAGTGTTCATCTGTATTCCCAGTGAAACATAAAGCAAGGACTTAAAACAAAAGAAGTAATCCCACACCTACTCCTCCATCCATCTTCTTTCTTTTCTTCCTCTCCTTTTCTCTTTCTCATTTATTAAACCGGTATTTAAAGAGAGTAAGTATAGTGCCAGTTAATAAGGATTCAAAAAAATGATATATTCATTCGAGCATTATAGTATAAATGAGTCAGGGTGCTTACTAGCACATGTAAATTTGTCAACCGGAGATTCTCAAGTAAAGTCAAATTTATACATTTTTTTGAAAAGCTACACAAAATACATACTAATTTTCCCCCACTGGATCTATTTTACAAAAATTTGTGTGGAAACTTGAGTGGTTGTGCTAGGAAAACATCAACATTCCTGACCCAATGTGCTTTCTTGAGTCACACAGGAAGCTATCCATCTGTCACTGTGCAATTTTCAATCCTTCTCCTATTGAATGAGAGAACATAAATGCCTGTAATTCATTACATCTCACAGAAGAAAAGACTCAGAAATTATTATCAACTTTAGGAATTATCCTCATTTAAGACTCTTCAGATGTCTGGAGTATTTTGTGACATTCTATTACTTTGAATATATCAAATCCTTCCCAGAGGATCCAGCCACGTAACATGATATTTAATTCCTATTCAATCCCTAAATCAGGCTACTTTTGAGGCAAAGGAAGAACCAGACATTATTTAATGGTAAACAGACACTTTCCTCTGGACTGTTCATGCCGTTCTCTTCTGATTTTAAATTTCAAGTTACAGCTTCACACTAGCTAAAAACTGACTTCAGAGGATTGGGGTTGTGGCTCAGTGGTAGAGCACATACTTAGCATGAAACCCTGGGTTCAATCCCTGGCACCAGAAGCAAACAAACAATAACAAAAGCCTGAAGCACTTCAATGGACAACTCCTAGGGAGCTAGACATTATCATATTACAAAAGCACTTACTGGAGCAGTTAAAACTAAAACAAGCACATTTAAAATTTTGATTTGTTGATTTACTTATTTATATTTTATGTATATGAGTGTTTTGCCTGCATGCACATTTAAAATTCTTCTTTGTTGATTTACTTATTTATATTTTTACGTATATGAGTGTTTTGCCTGCATGTGTGTAAGTGCACCCTTGTTATGCAAAGCCTGCAGAGGTCAGAAGTTGGCATCAGATTCCCTGGAACTGGAGTTATAGATGGTTGTTATCTACTGTGTAAGTGCTGGGAATCAAACCCAGGTCCTCTGCAAGAACAGCCAGTGCTCTTAACCACTGAGCCATTTCTCCAGCCCCCAAGACAAGCACATTGTGATGGCACACACACGTGATCCCAGCACTCAAGGAGATTAAGGCAAGTTTGTGAGTTCAAAGCCAGCCTAGACTACCTATGAGTTTCAGAGCAGCATGAACTTTATAACTGGACCCTGTCTCAGAATAACTCAACAAGCAGGAGCTGGAATGATGGCTCAGTACTCACGAGCATGTGCTATTCTTGTAGAGGACTGGAATTGAGTTCCCAGCACCTACCTCAGGTATCTCACCTATAACTCAAGCTCCAGGGAATCAGATGACCTTTTCTGTCTTCTGTAGGTACCTATACTCATGGACATATATCTGCACACAAACACATATATACAAATAATTTTAAAATAAAAATAAATCTTTTTTTAAATATAACAAAACAAGGGGCTGAAGAGATGGCTCAGTGGTTAAAAGCACTGGCTGCTCTTTCAGAGGACTCAGGTTCAATTCCCAGCACCCCACATGGCAGCTAAGAACACCCATAGCTCCAGTTCCAGGGGATCCAATGCCTTCTTCTGACCTCCATAGGCATTGCATGACAAAAGTGCACTTACACACACGCAGGCAGTACACTCATACACATAAAATAAAAGTAATAAATAAAATAAAAGAGAGAGAATGTCTCAATTCAAGCTAAGAGAATTAACCTTATCCAAAACACAACCTTCCCTGCAAACAGGAGTTTTTATCGTACCTATCATATAATGGTAATTATCATGAAGTGTGAGTTTCTGCTCGAGAATCAAAATACAACCAAGAAAGAGGAAAGAGAGTCAACAAGAAGAGAATAAAATAAGTCTAAGTCTAGGGTGCTGTGTCTAATTTTTTTCTCCTTGAAAGTTCACAGATTGGGGATGGAGAGATGGCTCAGTGGTTATGGACACACACTACTCTTACAGAGGACTCGATTTCAATTCCCAGTACCCACATCAGGCGGCTCACAACTGCCTATGACGCCATCTCGAGGGGCATTTGTCATGTCTGGCCTCCATAGGTATCTTTACTCATGTGAGTGCACACATCCACACATACACAATTAAAAATAAATAGAAATTTTAGACACTGAAAGGGAGGGCAGTGGGAGAGGACAGAGTTAATGACACATATGCCTGAAAACACCATAATGAAACCCATTACTTTGCATGCTAACCTAAACAAAGTAATTTTGAAAAGAAATTATTATAATTATTATAAAAAAAGAAAATTCATATATTGAAAAGTATCTTCCCATTATGGTGCTATTTGGAGATTTCTGGAAGTAATGAAGGCTAGCTGAGATCATACATCTTTAATTCCAGCACTCAGGAGGAAGAAACAAGTAGATTTCTGTGAGTTGGAGGCCAGCCTGGTCCACATTGCAAGTTCCAGGCCTGCTAGGACTATATAGTGAGACACTGTTTAAAAAAAAAAGAATAAATGAGGTCATTAGGGGTTTGAATGAGACTAATATCATGAGAATCAGGGCTTGCCTAGCATACACAAAGCTTTGAGCTGAATCTTCATTGTGACGGCACATGTCTCTAATCCCAACACTCGAAAGACTGAGGCAGGAGGATTACTGTGAGTTAAAGTCCAGTCTGACTACATAGTGAGTTTCACTCCAGTCAGGGCTTTAGAGCAAGACTCTCTCAAAACAAAACAAACAAAAAGCAGATCCGTCCCTGAGATTGTAATTCTCTAGTCAGATATAGAAAATAAAACATCAATATAGATCATGGTAACTAATTACAAGAAAAAATATTGTCAAGACTAGTTGCTCCTAGTTAAAAATTAAAACAAAAGTTGTTAGCTGTAAAAAGCCATCTGTTCCCTTTCTGCATTCAAAAGCAGCAAGCACACACATGCACGTCCAAATTGTCTCAGACTTCATTAGTTATCGGTATAAACTGGGTGCACTGGGGTAGCCTCCACAGGGGAAGGGCGCATACAGAATGTGACAGGGAAGTGACTGAGTTCTAGGGTAAAAACATCGTTTTTGTGTGTGTTTGGTGGATACTGCGCAAGTGAGTGTACTTGTGTGAGTGCAAATATGTCTTGAGTTTTAGGAAATTCTTTAAAAATTAAGTTTTTCTGGCAACACCGACTCCTTCATGCTGCACCAGATGGAATGACTTGGCCTCAGCAGGAGTCAATATATATCTAGTGGTGATCTCTCCATCTAACCTCTGAATTTTAAAACCTTTTCCTATTTCAAATATCACCATTCACGAGGCTGGAGAGATGGCTCAGCAGTTAAGACCACAGGTTGCTCTTGCAGAGGACCCGGGATCAAATTCCATCACCCACATGGCGGCTAACACAGATCTCTAAACTCCATTTCCAGGGGATTTGATGCCCTCTTCTGACCTCCTAAGACATTGCACAACACAGGTGCACTTACATACATACAAGCATAAGGCTCAGACACATAAAATAAACATAAATAAATAAAAAAGATTTCACCATCCACCAATCTTGGTAGGAACATATTAATAGTTAAGAGCTACATTTTCTGTGGTAGTCCTGGTTGTTAGACAACCTAGGGTCAAATTACCAAAGTTGATGTTACTACTGAGTACCCAGTTGGTGTGGTGAACCTCAGCGCAGTGATGCAGATGTTGCAGTTTAACACAACCCCTAGTAACTGCAACTGATCCAGCATAGAGCTTCTCACAGTTTATGGCATTTAAGAATCACCAGGAGGGATTGCTGAGGCACATCTCCCTCCAGAGATTCGGATTTTGTAGGTTTGTGGTGGTGTCAAGAAATGTGCATTTCTGACAAACCCTTAAGTAAGATGGAATTGTCTACCCAAGGACTGTACTCTGAGGAGCACTGATCTAAAGCAGCAGATGAAGTTCAAAGTTCATAATGTTTTGGTCACATTCCTGTCTGTGTGTGTCTGATAGCTGTTGAAGGTAGAGTCTGGAGAGTAAAAATTGGAAAAAGGATCACAGTCATTGGCTGAAAGTTTGGAGAGAGGCAAGCTCACCAGTCACAAGGATGCCACTGCCATTAAGAACTCTTTCCTGAGATACTGAGGAATTCATGCATGGGGCTTCCCAAAGGTCCCACGTGTGAAGGCTGTTGCACTGGGGATTAAGGTTCCAACACATGAATTTTGGAGGACCTTTAGGTCATAGCAGATGATGCTTACAGAAATTAATAGGAATGCTTGTTGGATTGATGGGTTTAGACATAAATCAGAAAAAGAATTCCTCTTGAAGCAAATACCAGATTCTAATCCCTCTGTGGCTGTAATCTGATATCACAAAATCAGCAGGAGCAGCATCACCTGAGGATTAATTAGAACTGGTACCTCTGAACCCCGCCCCAGACCTACTGAATTAAAATTGTGGATTTAAAGCTTTCTAGTTCATTCTAATGAATGCTAACTTCTACGATAACTGTGGGAACAGCAGTGCTCAGACAGCATGCATTAGAATCCCTACTACCTAGTAGCATTTATTTGCAAAACAAATTCCTGTTCCTTTCTCAAGTTTTAAATGCCGTTGGGAATTCCAATATCAACAACATTTTGAGAAACACTGCTCCAAACCAGAAGCTTTCAAAAACTTTTTGTCCAGGATCCATACGTTACATATAACTTACAAAACATAAGTACATTTATAGCTAAAACCACAGTTTCAGAAAGTGGTGCTTCCTCTTTTACAAGCAATGGACTCTGATGGTTTTGTTTATTTTTTAAATACTGGCGGCAGCACCCCTACATTGATTTCATGACCTACTCTAATGGGCTGCAACTGCAGCTTGACAAACAAGACCTGGATCACTGCTTCTCAAATTTTACTATGCATTTGCAGATTCTAATTCAGTAAGACCAAGTGAGGTGGGGATTGAGATTCTACAGTTCTAATAAGCTTCCAAGCTTTCCTAATGCTGCTGATACATCTATTGCCCTTCTAACAACAAGGCCAGGACCATAGAGTACAGTTGAAAACACACTTGAAGCATATTTACATAAGGGATTTACCTCTGTTTATGGAAGTCAGCTTTAGAAGAAATTGCAACAAGGCTAGTGGTTTTACTGCACCCTGCTATGGTAATATAGTAGACAGTGACCTATCTTTACAATTGTTGTCATTGTTTATGGAATTCAGACTCTCAACTTACATGAGTGTTAGCAGACTGATTTCCAGAAGATAATATGATTAATGGATTTATGAGGACTCATAAAGAGATTTTTTTCTTCATCTTCTGCCTGAATTAATCCTAAAGAAGAACTTCATTCACTCTTGGTTACATAGTAGAATTGGAAAGCTTAAAAAAAAAAAATCGGATCGGGTAGCTCTAGCTCTACAATAATAATGTGCACCTTGTATTATTAAAACATCTCTTCATGGAGGAGGAAATTTAGTGATGTGGTCTAGAAAGAGCTCAGGACATAGCCAAATCAAAGAAGGCTGATTTCTACAGGAGGATCCTACCATGCTGAATTCAGCCTGGCTCTCAGTCTGGCAAGCTCAGTTAACTGAAATGTCAGTCACAAAATGGTGTCAGAGCATTGGTTGCCATTAACCTGGGTCAGAGACACTAACATATAAAGCAAGAATGATGGGGCTGGGCATGGAAATACATTCCTGTAATCTTAGCATTGAGGAGGCTAAGAGATAGACGGATCATGAGTTCAAGACCAGCCTGGAACTACATAAAAACCTAAATGTTAATTTAAAAAATAAAAAACAAAAAACAAATCTCCCATCTTCTATGTATTTGAAAACACAAATAAACAAATGAGCTAAGAACTCTGGACTGAATAGTAATTAAATGACAAGATGGCTGACAACTGTAATCTCACACGTGTTCTGCATCTTCTTGTGGGAATTGCACAGGGGAAGGCAAGTTACAGTTATGAAGTTGCTGAGTGAGCATGGGATCGGTGAAAGAAAAATCAGTGACTATTTCAAAGAATTATGGGTCATCTCCCTAATATAGAGGTTTTTTGCTGAAGAGTATCTTTCCTCCTAGTGAGGTGATGTACTCTGGAGAGGGAAGAAGGACTGTCACAAGTTCAGGACCAGCCTGGGCTACATAGTAAATAACAGGCCAGGCAAGGCTACACAGAAAGATCCTGTCTTCCTGTCTCAAAATAAACAAATGTTCACAGTAGCAACAACAAACACCCACACCAAGTGTGGTTTACATACCTGAAATATCAGTTCCCAGGAGAGAGAAGCATGAAGATCAGGAGTTAAAGAGCGACCTGGGCTACATGAGACTCTGCCTCAAAATAGATAGAGATAGAGGATAGATAGATAGATAGATAGATAGATAGATAGATAGATAGATAGATAGATGATACATAGATACATAGATGATAGAGAGATGATAAATAGATGAATGATAGATAATAGATGGTAGATAGATGATAGATAGCTAGATTGGTGGATAGAGATGATATATAGACGATTGATAGATAGATAGATGATAGAGACAGATAAGTAGATGATAGACAGATAGATAGAAATGTAAAAATAAATAAAGTACATCTTTTCCCTTGGTTTTCCCAGCATCTGTCTCTGATATTCTTGGATTTCTGGATATCTGCAGTAAATGACCCACATTCTGACGGAATCTTCTTACTCATGAATACATTCAGATAGTACATTAAGTATTTTCAGCTCTAACTTTTTAAACATTTCTCTGCTCTAACATATAATTATCTATAATTTGTGTAGTCTCTTGGACAGTGACATCATTTCTATAGTTTTAAAGGACATTTCACTTGCCTCTTTTGTTAATTGCCATAGGTTCAGTGATTAAATTATTGGAGTCAAAGAAATAGCACCCTCTTTCCATTTCAGTTTAGATGTTTTCTATTCTTAATTAAAGAGATATATTACACAAACTTTCAGTTTTTGAGACAGAGTCTCATTCTGTAACACAGGTTGGCTTCAAAATCATGACCATCTTTCTACCTCAGACTCTTAAGTGCTGGAATTTCAAGCATGGGCCATCATACTTGGATTTTCATAGATCTTTAATCATAAGAAATGTTAAAAACTATAACAAAAACAATGAAATACTGCTCCTCCATTCCCAACACTTTCCTCTAAACCAGCTACTCACATTTAGTCATGTTCAACTTAAAAACAATTTCTCTGTGTGCGGAGACACCAGAGAAGGACTCTGGGTATCTTCCTCATCAGTCTCCACCTTATTCACTCGAGACAGGATCTCTGAGCCAGAAGCTCACTGTTTTAGCTAAGCTGGCTGGTCAGTAAGCTCCTGAGATCTGCCTTTCTGATCTGCCACTGCTGATATTATAAGCAAGCACAGCCACATTTCGTATGTGGAGATCAAAGGACAGCTTGTGGAAGTCAGTTCTCTCCTTCCACTATGAGAGTCCTGGGGATCGAACTCAGGTTGTAAGGCTTGGTGGCAAGCACCTTTACCTGCTGAGTCATCTCACCAGCCACCCCACCCTCCCACCATGTTCACTTTTTAGAAGTATTTCTATTTGTACTCAGCTCTATGAACAATGCATCTTTATAGTTCTATTTACATTTCTTTCCTCTTTGACAGGATGTAGCTTAGCTTGGCCTCCCAAGTACTTCCTGTCACTTCACTTTGCCTGGCTATGCTCTTATTTCTTGAGTTTTCAATGTGAGACATTATTTCCCGACTTCATCCTTTGGGAAAGAAAGACTGAAAATCTCATGCCTAAACCTATGCATGCCCTTCTTTCTGACTTTTAAAAATTATTATTAGACATAGAGAAAAGGGAATCTTTATATAACACTTGTAGGTATGTAAATTAGTCCAATCACTGTGGAAATCATTAGTGTGGGTTCCTCAAAAAGAAAGGAAGAAAACTGCTATATGACCCAGCTGTCTTACTCCTGGGCATGCACCTGAAGGACAAATGAACACACCACAGAGATCCTGGCCTATTTATGCTTATTCACAGTATGTGAGTAATTCAATCAGCCTAGGTCTCTATCAACAGACAAATGGATTGAAAATGTGGTATAAATATACAATGGCGTTTTATTCAGCCCATAAGTCACAAAATTATGTGATTTGTAGGAAAATGAATAGAACTTGGGGATTATCATATACAACAAATTTGTGGATCCTGGATTTTGTGGAGATGTGTAGAATCATTGACAAGGAAGATGAAACAAGGGGCACAAAAGATACCAGTGGAGTTTGGAGTCGGGGAGAAAGAAGAGGGACTAGGTACTGCGTGCAGTTAAAGTGAATGATATTTGGTCATAGAAATATCTCTGATACCCATCATTATGTACAATGAATATATGCCAATAATTTTTAAAATAATTCTGCTTTTGTTGCTGAGAACTGAACCCAGGGTCTTGGAGCTACCGAAGAGCGACACCCCTCATCCCTTGTTCTTGTAAACTGTCAGTTTGATTATATCACAGTACTGTGTTTAAGCCAGTAAGTGCTGTTTACATTATTAGGATTATATACATTTTCACTGTTTAGGCATGAGCTATATACTATAACTTCTTGGCTCTCTTGGAGTTCATGATTGTTTTCCCCAACCTCCCTACCCTCAGGAAGCTCTTTAAAACATACAAACTTTAAAATAGTTTTAAATGTACAGAAAAATTATGAAGAGAGTACAGAGAGTTCTCATATACTCCACATCCAGTTTCTTTGATTAGAACATCTTGCATTACCATGGTACATTTGCTGTAATTAGTGAACCCAGAGCGACACATTATGATTAACTGAAGTTCATATTTTATTCAATTTTCCTTAGTTGTTTTTAACCTGTTATTTTGGCTTTTCTGTCTGATCTGTTGTTGCTTGCTTATTTTTAACTTCCTGGAGGCATTTCGTAGGCAAGCACACTACTATGAGATCCATCCCAAGCTTCTCACGGTATTTCTTCTAGAACTCTCTACTCTGTTGCTATTTCTGTTTGGATTTATTTCTCTTTCTAAGGTCTGCTGGGGTCCTGACATTTGCCTTCACAGGTTGCCTAGATATTCTCTTCACATTCTCTCTGTCTTATTTCCTGTTTCCTGTATCTCTACTTTTCTGGTTCAGTTTTTCATTTGGGTAGAGGATATCCTCCAGAAGGCTCTTCAGGAAAGGGTAAATAAGAGGTAATTTTTAAAAGCATGTCATTTAATTATTCTATTACAACATTATTTGTTATACTTGATTGATAATTTGGTTATTTAATAATTTCTTCCATATGTTAGACCTATTTGATTGGTCTTTCCTTTTTTTTTTTTTTTCTTTTCTTTTACTATTTTGAAAATAGGGTCTCATGTAGCCCAGGCTGATCAATCTTGAAGTCCTGATCCTTCTCTCTTCACTTCCAGAGTGCTACAGTTATAAGCATGTGCTACCATTTTATGCAGTGTTGGTGACTAGATCCAGAGTTTCATGTATGTTAGACAGGCACTGTACCAGACAGGCACTATAGCAGCTGAGCTACATCTTCAGCATTCAAATGAACTACCTTTCTCCTTAGCCCTTTGTTTTTCTTATTAGTTTTTTTTGTTGTTGTTATTTATTTGTAATTCATTTATTTCATTTTCTATTTATATTTACAAGTACAGTATACAAGAGAGAGAGAGAGAGGGAGAGAGAGAATGTTATAGCCTGGTGGACATTCTCACAGAGAAAAGTTAGTGACAGAATTCAGCCTAGGGACATCTGACTGGCTGCTAACATTCTGAGAGTTCAGTAAGGACCCAAATAAGAGAGTTAGTCTCAGAATTAAGGAGACTTTTACCTGACCTAATCGCCCTTTTAAGTTCTATGCTTCATTCCTACCCTTTACCACCATCAGCATCTCTGAGATCAAAGTTGTTCTTGGTGGAATAGATAGTTATTGTGCCAGGTGCGGTCGTGCACAATTGTAATCTCAGCTCTTCGGAGTCTGAGGCAGGACAACTGTGTGTTTGAGGTCAGCCTGGGTTATACAGCAAGACCCTGTCTCTAAAGAAAAAGAAATATTGAATAGAGGAGACTGCCAGGAAAGTGGAAGACCCGAGAGTCTCACAGTCTTCTTGTACATACAAATTCTCAACCTTCTCCTCTGTTTTCAACTTCTGCAGCAGTTTCAGAAACATCTTGTACCTCTGGTTTCCGAAGCGTTACAGCTTCTGCAGCATAGTCAGTGTGCTTTTTGTGTTTCTCCTATGGCAAGGCAGCTGTTACTTCCTCTTTCCCCAAGCTTTACCAAACGTACTGCCCCTCCATCTGTTCGGCATCATCACGATCTCTTTCCATTTTTACCCATATCTAATAAGCTTTCTTTTTAAATTTTACTTATTATTTTTATTTTATTTTGTGTGTATGAATATATTGCCTGCATATATGTAAGTGCACCGTGTCATGCAATGCCCACAGAGGGATTGTTGGATCCCCAAGGACAGTTGTTAGCTACCATATGGGTGCTGGGAACAGAATCCGGGTCTTCTGTAAGAGCAGCGAGTGCTCTTAACTACTGAGCCATCTCTCCAGCCCTTTCATAAGCTTCTGATGGCACCTGTGTGATAGCTATGAAACTGGCCTCCATCTTTCCATTCCTGTTGTCTAGGCCCTTATCATTCCCTTCCCCACTGTTGCAGCAGAAGTCTTCCTACCCTGTTTGAAATCTGTCGACCTCCACTGCTTCAACACCCTCCATCTTCCAACATTTTGATTTCCAAACATAAATCTGGGGGCTGGCTCAGTTGGTGGAGAGTGTGTGTTGCATGCTCAAATCTGTGAGTTTGAGCCCCAGCATTACATAAACCGAGCGTGGTGCTACACAGCAGCAACCCCAGCACTCACTAAGTGGAGGTAGGAAGATCAGACGTTCAAGGTCATCCTTGACTACGTAGGGTGTTTGAGGCCAGTCTGACCTAAAGATTTTTTTCTAATAAATAAATGCATAAAACATAAAATGGTTCACTTTGCTAGTGAAGATTCTTTCAAGGGTTTACTAGAGTAAATTCCAAATTCTTCATGCATGACCCTCTTCAGAATTTGGATCCCAAATACCTTTCAGTCTCATTTCTTGCTGCCATCTCAAATGTGGCCCTCTTGTCACACAGGAAACTAACTACTCATCATTTTCTGGCACACTTTTGGGATACATCCCTCCTCCTTTGCTCCTTTTAAATGTCCTCTTTCCAGCCAAGAGCTGTCACTGTCTAAGCTCAGGTGTCTCCATGAAGCCTCCCCCACTCTCCCAAATGACCCAGTGGCTCTCTCCTCAGCACTTCATGCTGCTTCTCACTGAAAGGGCCCTTCTGTATTGTGTGGTGAGGTTTGATGAATCTATTTTTCATACAATGGGTCCCAGTCATCTTTCACCCTCCGCTTCTCCCCCCACCCCAGCTCAGGATGCAGTATTAGGCCCCAGAGCCTAGCAGCAGGCAGCCAACATGTATTCAGCCCTTAGAGGTTTTTTCCTGTTTAAATGTTATTTTATTAGAGCGAGTTACATGCAGCCATTTATACAAGTATTTGATGCACTGTGAACATTTTCTCCCACCCCTCGACCCTCCTCTTACCCCTCTTCCTCTTCCCTCCCACCAGTGCCCTTTGTTCTCTACAATTTTATTTCTAATTTCAAGTCATCTGTACATATATGATTATATATATAGGATTTTATATGTCCATATATAGGATTCTCAAAAAAGAGAAAACATGCAGTATTTGTCTCTGTGGTATTTACCTAATTTGCCTAATAGATTATCACTAGCAGCATCCATTTTCCTGCAAATGATATAGCTTCATTTCTTATGGATGAAAAATCCCATTGGATATATATATGTGTATGTATATATGATATATACATATATATATATATCACTTTTTAAACATCCATTCCTCTGCTGTTAGATACTTAGGTTGGTTTCTAATTGAGCTATTGTGACTAGTGTGATGAGCATTGCTATGCAAGTACTCTTAGGTTTGAATAAACATTTGTTGATGAAGGTGACACATGAGAAATACGAGGAAGTCTAAAACGAATCATGCTCCAAGGATTTCCTCAAGTTCTAATTACAGAAGTTTATACGAACACAGATGTGCAGGCACATGTATGCATTTCTTTCATTTTAACTAATGACCAGAAAAGCACATATCCTCACACAGACCTGCAGGCCTGAGGACAAGGGATTTTTGAAACTAGCTGAAACATAGTCTCCAGAAAGCAAGAATTTTCATCCCTCTCTTACTGTGGCTCTATGCTTATACATAGTAACGACTTGTATTAGTCAAGGGTACCAACAGGAAACAGATGGTATACTCACAGTAGGATAATTTGAGGAGAGACCATTTATGAAAGTATAGAGAAACCACAGATGATAGTGCAGTTAACTGGGGCTTAGAGCAGCGAGTAGCTGTTGTCACTATGCCGGGTCTAAAGGGAGATGTTATGTGGAAGAGACCACCCTGACTTCAGAACAGTGGCCACTAGTTACCACCACCTGAATACTGGCTGGCCCACCTAATAGGGCAACCTCTGACTAATCACAGAGCTCAAAAGACTCAGTTTAAATGATATGTATTAATGTGGTATCTAAATCTAGTATGGGGATCAAGCACAGGACTCTCTGAGACAAGGCTGGAAAACGTGTGACGGGCTTGCCACGTTCTTCCCTTCCCTTCCCCAATCTGAACTCCAAGGTAAACCTTTTCAAAAAATCAGATTTAGTTATTTTTCCTACTTTGCCAGGAAAACCACAATACAGTGCTCTAAGCAACGGCTACTAGCAAATTGGTAATTTGGGACTTTGTTTTTAAAAAATATTCTGTGTATGTCAGTGGTTGGGGAGTGGACACATGTGCTACAGCATGCTTCAGAAGAGAGCTTGTTCACAGGAGTCTGTTCTCTCCCACCATGTGTGTTTTGGAGATAAACTCACGTCATCCGGCTTGACAGCAAGTGCCTTTACCAGCTGAGCCATCACACTGGCCCCTGCTTTTTCACTTTGTTTTTCAGTCTGGTCTGGATCTTGTTGTGTTAGTAAAGGCTGGCCTTGAGCTCATTTCACCTCTAAGGGCTGAGATTACAGGTGTCTACCACTATGCCTCCTGTGTAATTTCTGTTTCCTGGTAAGAGACCTGTTTGTCCAACTGGCTCTAGTCAGGTAACGGAACTGATAGGGTTGGTAGGAACTTTCTAGGTGTTTGCTAGTTTGAGGTATGAGACAGATTCTTGACATGTAGCTCAGTCTTTAAATTTGTAATTCTCCTGCATCAGCCTCCTGAGTGCGGGGATTATAGGTGTCCACCACCATACTGGGCTTTTGCTGCTGTATTGTTTTGACACAGGGTCTCATTATGCTACCTAGGCTGGCCTCCAACTTACAGTCCCCCTGCCCCAGCTTTCTGAGTTGGTGGGATCATAGCAAGTACCATAGAGTCTAGCTTAGATTTTCTAAGTTGGAGTGATCTCCTGATCATCACGTGAGGATAGAGGTGAGGTCAGTTTCCAGGGAGAAGGAACTGCCAAGTGCTTGACTCAACAATCCTTTTTGTTCCCAGACAGCCAGGCTAGGGTTCAAGTTAGGATTCTGATCCTCAGGAAGGAAGTAAGAATGCAAATCAGCAATCAAAGATAAAATTCACAGACAGGTCAAGACAGTCAAGTGAAACATCGTGAGCATACAGAATGCTTGTCGGAGTAAGACTGACTTCAGACTTCTGCTGATGAAAATGATATTTCTAGCATTCTCTTGTAATAATCCATGGTGTGGATTGACTAAAATATTGGATAATACTAAACTCAGAATAGTTAGAGGAGCTTAGGTAACTGCAGTTCAACAGAGGAAGATAGGGAAAGAAGTAATAAGCTGTTTTTCTTTCCTTCTCTTTTTAATTACTTTTCCCTTAACTTTTGAAATTAAATTAAAATAAAGCCTTTTGTTGTGTTTTTTAAGACAAGCTTTTCCTAGGTAGCCCAGGTTGGACTTAAACTCATGATCCTCCCTGCTCCAACCATCTGAGTGTTGGGATTACAGGCATGTAATCCATTCTTTTCTTCCTTCCTTCCTTCCTCCCTTCCTTCCTTCCTTCCTTCCTTCCTTCCTTCCTTCCTTCCTTTCTTTCTTTCTTTCTTTCTTTCTTTCTTTCTTTCTTTCTTTCTTTCTTTCTTTCTTTCTTTCTTATCAGGCTGGCCTTGATCTCATACATACCTGCCTGCTTCTACCTTCTGAGTGCTGGGATAAAAGCCATGTACCACCAGGTCCAGCTAGCTCTAGGGCTGGAATCCAAGCTTATTTGACTCTAAAACCTGTATTATTCCTGGTACATCTCAGCATCTGAGAGAGGTTAGACTACTGAGACAATTATTTTAATCAACCTTACCTTGACTTCCTTATAGTCATCATAAATGATGAGGACAAGTAAACTTGATGAATTAAGACCGTGGGGGATATATATTATCATATTACCATATATTTTCTTGGTTAGGATTGATCAGACTATTTTATTCATCATTGAAGTTTTATGTGTTATTGTACCTACCATATTCAAAGCACTTTGAGAAAACATCTTAGGGCTTTTCATGGCAGGGCAGTTTATGCATTGTACCGTGCTATTTCCCTCTTTCAAAATGCCCTCTTCCAGATGTGTGACCAGGGACAGGCATCTATCCTAAGAGCTGCCAGCCTTAGGGCTAACTGGCAACCTCCCACAAAGCTGGGCATGACAACACAAACTGAACCAACTGTCTGTGTTTTTTCACTCTGATATTGGAATTGGCCAGCACACAGGATATCAGGTAACAGAGTAGAAATGAAGCCAGGTTGGATCAATGCTGGATCTGAAGCATAAGCTGTGAGAGTAAATAAAACAGACAGTGCCTGGGGGTGTACTTCAGTGGGAGAGTATGCTCCCAGCATGTGTGAGGTACTGGGTTCCTTGCCCAGCACTGCCAAACTCAGCAAACAAAACAAGAAGTATGCATAGATAGTACCTGATGTTCAATGGTTCATTTTACTTTCTGAAGACACAAGTGCACACTCAGGCAAGCATTCCGTTTTTTACATTCAATATAGTATTCAATAAATAATAAGAGCTGTTTAGTGCTTTACCATAAAGCAGGCTTTGTATTAGATAGATCATTTTTCTCCATTCTAAGCTAATGTAAATGCTCTGAGCACATTTAAAGGAGACTAAGCTATGATATTTGACAAAAATGTTAAACTCATTTTTGATTTGTGATAGTTTCAAGTCACAATGGATTTAATAAGTTGGGGGGCATCATATCACTTAAGATCCTAAGAAGAAACAAATAGTATATGGAAGTTGGAATACACTGAAAGGAATCAATTACAAATGTGTATCTGGGTGCAAGAGAGTTGTGCACATATGTAGAAACCCAGTCTAGGTAGTAAAGGAGCTTTTACCACCATAGACTTCAAGGGCTAAGGTAAAAGGAGACCGTGAGAGGAAAGTTGTGTCGAGTGAGCAATCTTGAGTGAGCCTTTGGTTCCTAAAGCGACCTGCTAAGGAGGGGGCCAAGGAGAATAAATACACTGACCTCATTCTGTTGATCTGAGCGACAGAGGCCAGGCTTCCAGGAACAGAGAACACTGTGGGAGAAGGGTGAAAAGTGGATCTGGTGGGGCAGATTGAAGATATTTTGGGCACAGCAAGATAAAAATAACTAAAACAATAAGTAAAAGGTACAGAACGGATCAGACATGTAGAGAAAAGGTGCTCCACAGAGAAGGAGAGTGTGCTAGCTAAAAGAGACGGAAGGGCCCGCCCTTTCCTAGAGCTGCCTTGGAACTCCTGACTTTCCGCTCTGACAGACTGTGCCTGTTTTAGCATCCATGAAGCTTTATAACAGACCATCTTCCTTTAAAGAAATCTCTAAGCAATTCTCTATTATTTTTTTTCAAATCTAAATGCCTAAGAAAATGCTGGATTCAGTGAGAATAGCTTCTTCCTCTTAGAAATCCGGCAAACAAAGGCATTTGAGAGAGGTAGGCCACTTACCGAGGATGAATTATAACACTCTCTTCAGCTTTTAGTGAAGTGTCCAAATTTTAAAATAAAGGTGCCGAAGTCATGAAAACCACTTACTGTCAAAATTGAGAAATCATAAAACTGACCTAATTAAATGGGCTGTTAGATTACAGAAAACATTGCTGGTTTCTGAACGAATCATAAACCATTCTAAAGGAAATTAAGACAGCCCCCCCCCAACAGCTTGCTTTTCTCTTCCCCCACCCCTTCCTTTCTCTTTTTCTCTGAGGCTGGGGATTGAACTCAGAGCCATGTGCATGCTAGCCAGGCAAGGGCTCTGCCATCGAACTGTGTCCTCTGCCCTTTTCATTGATTTATTGGAGCATGAGACTGTACATATTTAAAATCTGTAAGCTGATCAGTTTTGATACAAGTATCCATGACTACAATCAGAATAATAGTTCCATCTGTTCCCAAGATCTCTTTGTACCTCTTTGTAATCCCTCCATCTACCACATCCCCAGGCCGCCAATGATTCACTTTCAGTCACTACTGATAGGGCTGCATTTTCTGGGTTTTTATATAAATGGGCCAAATGGGATATATTATTTTCTTGTCTTTTTTTCCCTTTCATTTTTGGAAACAGGGTCTCACTTTAGCCCAGAATGCTGGCCTGGAATTGTGTAGACCAGGCTAGGTCTGATAGTTCCTGTTAATTATGAACTCAATGGGGAGGAGGGGGAATGGAGAGATGGTTCAATGGCAGGGGCTGGCTAGAGAGAGGGCTCAGCAGTTAAGGGCACTGGCTGATCTTGCAGAAGACCTAGGTTCAAATCTCAGCACCCAAATGACAGTTAACAACTGTCTATAACTTCAGTTCAAGGGGATTCAATGATACCTTCTTCTGGCTTCTGCATGCATTTCATGACACAATGCACTTACATACATGCAGGCAAAGCATGCTTGTACACATAAGGTAAATTAATTAAAAACTTATGAACTTGATGAATCTAGAAATACCTGGGGGCGATGGGCCTCTGGGACACGGCTGAAGGGGATTTTCTTAAGTAGGTTGAGGTGGGAAGATCCTCCCACTGTGGGTGGAACCATTCTCTGGCTGAGATCCCGGACTACAAAGTGGAGAAAGGGAGCAGAGAAGGAAGCGAGCATTTATTACTCTCTGTTCCTGACTCTGGATGAATGTGACCATCTGCTTCAAGCTCCTGTCTTCACTTCCCTGCCATGATGGACTGCACCCTTAAACTGCGAACCGAAATCAACCCTTGCCCATTAATTTGCTTTTGTCAGAGTATCTTATCACGATAACTAGAAAAGAAGCTAAGAAATTGGCTTTGAGCTCCATGCAATCCTTCTGCCTCAGTCCCCCGGGTACTGAGATTACAGATGTGAAATGCCAGGGCTGGCTCTCCCTGCCTGCTTTTTCTCCCCCTCATTTCTGACGTTAACTTACATCATTGCACATTTTCTCACTGAATAGCAATCTTTATGTAGATATGTCCATTTACATATGAATGGACTTGGGGGTTGTTTTGCGGGAATGATATTTTCTGGATGGCTAGATGCTAGAATTGCTTCAGTAAAAGGAAATTAAAAGCCTGTTTTCCCACAGGGGTTGGTCACTTACTCAGAGCCAACAGAGTCCTTCAGCTATAGAAAAACATTAATATCCGTTTCCCCCTTTTTGTGGCACTATTAACAATAGGTAAGGTCTGGAATCAAGCAGAGTGTCTGTCAACCCATGAGGAGATAAAGAAATGTGGTCTCTGTACCCAATGGATGTAGCAAAACCATAAAAAGAATGAAATTTTATAATTTTTATCTTTTTATTACATTTATTGGGTGTCTGTGTGTGTGTGTGTGTGTGTGTGTGTGTGTGTGTACATGTCATGGGTTTCAGGTCCTAAGAACTGAACTCAGGTCATGAGGCACATCAGCAAATACCTTTACCCACTGAGCTACCTCACTGGCCCCAAATCCTGTAATTTTTAACATAAAGGATAGAAGACATAATCTTGAAATTTTTTTACTTTTATTTTTTAACTATGTGTATGTGTCTGGGTGGGGTAGGTGCACATGAGTGCATGTGCCTGAAGAGGCCAGAAGAGGAGCTCCAGAGTCGGATCCACCTGGCATGGCTGCTCCGTATCAAACTAGGGTCCTCTGCATGAGTAGTGCACATTCTTAACTGTTGAGCCTTCTTTCCATCCTGAGGACACCCTCTTAAGTGAAACAAATAAGCACAGAATTAAAATACTGCATATTCTCACCCATGGTGGGAGCTAAAAAAAGTCAACCTCATAGAAGAGAATGGAGAGTGGTCCACAGAGACCGGAAAGGTAATGTGACAAGGGGCAGAGACATTAGGCAACCAGTATCAAAATACAGTAAGAAACCAGGTGTGGTGGCACATGCCTTTAATCCCAGCACTTGGGAGGCAAAGGCAGGCAGATCTCTGTAAGATGGAGGCCAGCTTGGTGTACCTAGTAAGATTCAGGTCAGCTTGGTGTACCTAGTAAGATTCAGGTCAGCTGGGGCTAAAGGAAAGACCCTGTCTCGAAAAACAAAACAGAACAAAATACAGTAAGAAAAATTCTGGCACACTAGTACACTGGCACACTAGTACACACCTGGAATTCCATCCCTTGAGAGGTAGAAGCAGGAAGGTAAGGAGTTCAAGGTCATCCTCAGCTAAGTGAGTTTGAGGCCAGCCTGAGCTATGAGATCTTGTCTCAAAAGACCAACAAACAGACAAACAAACAAAAACCCAGAAAAACAAAAATAGAGTAAAGGGGAAGAATTAGCTCTGGTGTAATATAGCCTGGCAGAGTGATCACAGTCTATAACAATTTATGATATATTTCCAATAACTAGAAGAGCTCAAAGTTCTCAGCACTTAGAAATGATAAATATTTGAAGATATGGGAATGTTAATTGCTCTGACTTGATGACTATACATTATAGACATGTATTAAATTATAACACTGTATCTCTTAAATGTGCACAAATATTTTGTGCCAGTTTAAAATGATTAACACAACTCCCAGGATTATTGTGAAGATTAAATTACAAACTCATAAACTTGACTTTTCGTCCAAATATTAATCAGCTATGTCTAGTCTGGAAGTGGAGGAGAGAACATTGGAAAGCCAGTCTGCCTTAGTCTGGATTGCATAACAAATCCTGTTGATTTGTTGGCTCAACCAACAGAAATATATTTTTCATAGGTTTGAAGACTCATAAGTCCAAGAAAAGGGTGTTGGCATTGCCAGGTTCTGGTGAGTGCTTCAAGGTTTACAGATAGAAGGTTTCCATGTCTACATGTGGTAGAGAAAGGGTGCACATACTCTCAATAGCTCATCTAAATCTAATCACCTCCCAGACGACCCATCTCTGAATGCCACTACATTGAATATTAGGATTCATTCAATATATAAACTTAATAATGCTATTGGGGATACAATTCAATACATACCAATAGCTTCTTTATTTTTCAATGCTTACTTACAACCCCTATAATAAGGCTCAAAAGACATTGTTAAATATACAAGTTCTACTATATTGGGTTGGGGTATAGCTCAGAGAGAGTAGAGTACTTGACTTGCCTAGCATGTGTAAGGTCTTGGCTTTCATCCTCAACACTGAAAAAAATATTCTTCTAGGACTAGCCATGAAGGACATCTTGTATGTCTATTTAAAATTTCAGATAGGGATAGAGCAATGGTTCAGTGGATAAGAGCATTGACTGCTCTGGAAGAGGACCTAGGTTTGATTTCCAGCTCCCACAGGGTGACTAACAACTGTCCAGTTCTGGCCTCTGCAAGAGTGATGGCATACTTTAATTCCAGCATTTGAGGGATAGAGGCAAGTGGATTTCTATGAGATCCAGGCCAGCCTAGTCCTAAGAGTGAGGTGAATTCCAGGCCATTTGGGGCTAGAGAGAGATCCTGTCTCAAAAAAAAAAAAATGGATCGTAGGATTGGAGAGATGGCTCAGCAGTTAAAAGCACTGGCTGCTCTTACAGAAGACTGGAGTTCAAATCTCAGCACCCACATGGCAGCTAAGAACCATCTGTAACTCCAGGGAATTGGATGCCCTCTTCTGTCCTCTAAGGGCATTGCACGACATAGGTGTACTTACATACATGCAGGCTAACACTCAAACACATATATTTTTTTTAATTTTTGGATTCGCTTTCTTAATTTCTAAACAATTGAGGTGGTGGTGGTTGTAAACAAAATAGACAGTGAATTGGGGGATTAAATTTGCTGTACAGATATAGGCTGGATTTGGAGAAGGGAAGCAATTGACATTTCATTCCCTTCTGTGTAAATGGGGTTATTTTTCTCTTACATTCTTATTAAAGATTCTCTTTTACAAACCAGTGTATTTAGTCCCTTCGAAGCACTACCATTAATTGTTTGGGTCTCAGTTTCCCCGTTACGAGCTAGTACAGTACTTGTTATTTCATTGTGCAAATTATTTATTCTAAATTAGTGTTAAACTCTATAAGGACTACTTGCTAATGTTAGTTAAGTGCTTGGAATTTGTTGGCTCACACAAAAATATTGAAATAGCTTTCTTTTTAAGGATCTTAAAAATTAAGTCCTTCAAGAATAATCAGCCTTTCAACAACGCAGTTTAGGGTAGTCTATATACATTGTACAAATCACTTAGAGAGACTGTGTAGAAAAATAAACTTAGGAGATGGAGAGATTGGTAGGTAAAGTGCTTGCTGTGTAAGCTTGAGTTCAGATCCCAACACCTACATAAAAGTTGGGTGTAATGGCATACCTATACTCCCAAATCGAGGGCAGAAACAGGCAGATCTAAGCATCTTGCTAACTAGCCATCCTATCAAGTTGTCTAACTCCAAGTTAAGGGAGAGAAACAAAGACAGAAAAAGAGAGAAGAAAGACTCAGTTTTTCCTACATTGCTCTCACAACAGCACAATCAACAGAATACTTCTGTGACCCAGGGTGGATGTGGGTTTACCCCTTACTAAGCCATTCTCTACTAGACAATCGCTACATATCCTCTAAGTTCAATTCATTTCTGACACTGTTTCCTAGAAATAACATCTGATCCCACAGGTTGATGGGCTCAACCCCTTCATCACAAACCTCAGGTCGTTTAACCTGTGCTTTTTGCTTATTTGTTTTGTTCATTTAAGGCAGGGTCTCTTGTAGCTATACTGCCCTTGAACTTACTATATATAAAGACCACTTTGAAATCCTGTTCTTTCTGCCTTCACCTGCCAAGAGCTGGGATCATAGGCATGTGCTACTGCACCTGGCTCCTTATCTGTGCCTTTGAGTAACTTGCTACAAAATTAGGGTTCCCATATGACCATTTTTGACTTTGTCTAATTTTCTTGAGTAGCTCACAGGACACAATGAATCCTGAGACATGTTTGATTTATATCATAAAGGATATTTCAAATGATACAGCTGAGCCACATATGGGGTGAGGCTGGGTGGGAGGGAGCTTGCTCTCTGGATGCTTACCCACTCTAGGAACTGTCTAAGTTCAGCTATCCAGAGCTTCCAAAGTAGTCATTTTGGAAGGTTCATGAAACTTCTTGGCATGGACACTCCTGGTTAAATAGTTAATGAGTGGTGATCAACTTGGCCTTCAACCCTTCTTCCTTCCTGGATATTAGGAAGGTGTGGCTAAAAGTCCCAACACTAATCAAGAGCTGGACTTTCCTGGGATCAGAGTTCACCCTAACTACCTAGTACTTCCAGCCATCTCAACAGCACATAAAATATACTCATCACCCTGAATTTCCAAGGATTTTTAGGAGCTTTAAATGAGGAAATGAGACAAAAACCAAATATATATTTTACAATATGGTAGCTGAAAGTCATGCCTTTTGACTGGAAATAGGACATTTTCTTTGTACTGTTACGAAAAGACTTTTAAAAACTATTGGAATTTCTTACACCTACCGCACAAGTATATTAAGATCATTAACATTGAGAACCATTAAAATCTATGCAAGATAACTTGTACAATATTTCAAAGTAAGTAAATAGCTAAAAAGGAGGAAAGTTCTTTATAGGATAATTCTAGCTAATAATTGCCGAAGAAATCATCGAGTTTTAAAAGTCATGACTTTGCAAGTCTTAATGAAATAATGGACCGAATAGACACTGAAACCATTAAGAGAAATTTTGAATAGAGAACTTATAATGGTCCATTTGCCTGAAAATACTTGAACCCACTAGTCAAATTAATACCACTAAAAGTAAGACAGCCTTGGTATCTTGATTGGTACCTTAGAACAGAAAAAGGCATTTGGCAAAGTCAAAGGAAATTCTAATAAACCACGGTCTTGAATTAAGAATACTGTATTAGTATTGGTTCATTAATTGTAATACATAATACCACATTAATGCTACATGTTGGTCAAAGAATACGCAGGACAGGGAGTAATACAAGAACTCTGTGTTATCTGCTTAATTTTTATGTAAATCTAAAAGTCAAGTCTATTAGTTGTGTGTGTGTGTGTGTGTGTGTGTGTGTGTGTGTGTGTGTGCTGCTGATTGATCCCAAGGTCTTATATGTATTACACAAGTACTTTACCACTGCATTGTGGTCCAAGTTTATCTATTGATAAAATAGATTACTAGATATTACATTCTCCCTTGAAGTTATTAAATTGGAAGTACATAAGAGCCACTTAAAAAGTAATCATGTCAAAAGAATTGAACTACTTTATAGGGATAATGGCTGCATAGCTATTTACTACTATAAGCATGTAATGAATCAAACTTGAACTGTGGGACTTTTTTACAAATGACTCAGTTTATTTTTAAAATTTATTTTTATTTTAGGTGGGTGAATGTTTTGTATGCATGTATGTAAGTGCACCAGTGCATATACTGCGGAAGCAAGAAGAGGGTGTTGGATTTACCAGTGATTGTTAGCCACCATATGGGTGCTGGGAACCTAACTCTGGTCTCTGCAAGAGCAATCAGTGCTCTTAACCTCTGAGTCATCTCTCCAGCCCATGATTCAGTTTCTTACAAATAGGTGGGAAAGGAAGAGCTGTACTGGAATGAAGACTGAACAGATATATCAACCAAATATAACACACTAATCTTATCTGAGTTGCAATTTAAAATCATTGATTAACTATAAAACGGTATTTGGGAAAACTTCAACATGGATAAGGGATTTTAAATTACACAAAGAGTTAGTGTTTATTAAGTGTGATGATGGCACTGTGTTTTTTTAAATCTTTTATTTCATACAGAGACATCTATTTGAAATATCTCAAATTAATGTGAGAAAGATGGGAAATTTTCATATTTTTTTCCATATGGAAAAAAAGACAAATCAGACCCTTAGTTCAGCATACAAAAAAATAACTTAACCAGATTAAAGACCTAACTAAAAGACTCCCTATTCTAGGGGTTGGAGAGATGGCTCAGTGGTTAAGTGTGCCTAGTACTCTTCTCTTCCAGAAGACCCAAGACTCACAACTGCCTGTAGGTGCAGCTCCTGGGGATTCCATCTCTCTGTCCTCTCCTAACACAACCTGCCCTCATGCGTACCATATCCCCATCCCTGCCACACATACACCTGACTAAAAAAAATTTTGTTTTTGTTTTATGTATATGAGTGTACTGCCTACATGTGTGTAAGTACACCTGAGTTGTGCAATGCTCATGGAGGTAAGAAGAGGGCATTGGATTCCCCTGAAATTGGAGTTATAGACAGTTGTTAGTTGCCATGTAGGTGCTAGGAATCAAACCTAGGTCCTCTGGAGTCATCTCTCCAGCTCTATGACCAAAAATTTTTTTAAATTAAAAATGAACTTCCATCCTAAAACAATTTCTTACAAACTACATGAAGGACAAAGCAGATCTTGAGCAAGGTGAGGTGGTGCATGCCTTTAGTCTCAGCACTTGAAAGGCAGCAGGAAGATCTCTGTCGAGTTTGAAGTCAGCCCAGGTGACATAGTGAGACCCTGTCCCAGGAAGAAAAAAAAGAGAAGGAGAATGGGACTGGCGGGTGGGGCAGACGGGACTGCAGAAATGGGTCAGCAGTTAAGAGCACTGCCTGCTCTTCCAGAGGACCCAGATTTGGTTCCCTAGCACCCACATGATGACTAACTATTATCTATAAGGCCAGTTCCAAGGGATCTGACACCCTCTTCTAACCTTTACAATCATAACACCTGCAGTCAAAATACTTGTACATATAAAAGTAAATCAATCAAAAAATTAAGAATAAAATGACAAAAAAGAAAAACCACTTCTATGTAGATGTGTTAGAGAAAAGTAAGCATTGCAGTATTTTTAAAATAACAGATATTAGAAACCCCAGTCTCTACTAGTAAAAGAATATGCAGTCACTATGATTCATTTATACAATAGACATCTATATAGCACTAACCATAATATAAGATTTATTTATTTATTCATTTACAGTACTGAGGATTGAACCTAGGGCTTTACACATGCTGGGCAAGTGGAGCTATATCCCCATGCCTTTTTTGTTTTGATACAGGATCTCGCCACATATACCTGGCTAGCCTGGAACTTACTATATAGACCAGGCAGGCCTTGAACTTCTTGTGAGACTCAACTCCTCTTCCTTAGTGCTGGGATTACAGACATGCACCACTATACCAGCAAGACAAACCTATATAACCTGTGGTATTTAAAGTAAATATAAAAATATGGGTGCTGTGGTGGTGGCTTGGTTGTTAGAGCACTTGTCCTGCAAGCATAAAGACCTATGTTATGTGGGGCTGGAGAGATGGTTCAGTGGTTAAGAGCACTGGATGCTCTTGGGGAGGACCCAGGTTTGATTCCCATTACCCACTTCAGGGGAGTGGATGCCCTTTTCTGACCTCCATGGGCATTGCACAACATGAGTACACTTATACACATGTAGGCAATACTGTCATACACATAAAATAATAAATAAAATATTTTTAAAAACTTTTAAAGGCCTGTGTTCAATCTCCAGAACCCATGTAAAATGCCAGGTATTATGGTGGGCACTTAGAATCCCCAGAGCTAGAGAGGCAAGATGGGGATTCCTGGAGTTCACTGGCCAGTCAGTCTGGCTTCATTGGTGATCAAGTCAATGATGAGGTCAATCAAAGTTCACCTCAAAGGAGGTCAACAGTGTTCTCAAGAATGATACCTAAGATTGTCCTCCAGCTAACACATGCATGCACACACATATGTATGGGCACTACACCTGCACACATATGAACATGTAACCATGTACACACACCCAAAACATGCATTACTATGCCACTTATCTAAAGACTAAAAACAAAAATAATATGTTATTAATTGATGGACATGAGCAGGAAATATAAAAGTAAACATAAGAAGAACATATATCACCTTAGATGGTCACTATTGAGACAGAAAGAGAAAGGAATAGATGAGGGCAGGATTTTTGCTTATCTATAACTTCCTTATTATTATCACTACTACTTTGGTATTATTTTAGAAAAAGACTCCCTGTAGCCCCAGCTACCTTGGAACTCCCTATGCAGACCAGGCTGACCTGGATCTTGTAGAGATTCACCCGCCTCTGCTTCCTGAACTCTGGGATTAAAGGCATATGCCACCACACTCAGTTTACTATTTTTTAAAAAGAAAAGATGGTAAAAATCTTATGGTAAACTGATAGGTGTGAATTATATAATTTTCCATATGTTTGAAATATTTAATAATATAAATTGATATAATATAAAATGATAAGGATACTTAAACTAAAAATTT
This sequence comes from Eospalax fontanierii, assembly GCA_035773235.1. NCBI lineage: Eukaryota > Metazoa > Chordata > Mammalia > Rodentia > Spalacidae > Eospalax > Eospalax fontanierii. The sequence goes on along the minus strand of CM069540.1, from coordinate 14,702,694 downwards.
TAAAGTACCACACACTTTAAGCATTTTCTCATTAGTCTAATTGACAGAGTAAGATGACCCTGAAACATGAGTCAGGATTATAAAGGATCTAGAATTAGTAACAAGTATCAAATATAGATGATGAGACTGAATGGGTGTGAATCTTGTTCAACAAATTTTGGTGCACATCCATTAAAAAGAAAATAAAGTTAGCTAGGCATGGTGGAGCGTGTAGGCAGGCAGATCTCTGTGAGTTCAAGACCAGCTACGGTTACACAGTGGAACCCTGTCTCAAGTAAATACATATATACATACATACATACATACATACATACATACATACATACATACATAAATGAAATGAAATTAGCTGGACATAGTGGTTCATGCCTTTGATCCCAGTAGTCAGAAGGCAGAGGCAGTTGGATCTCTGTGAGATCTGCTCTACATAGCAAATTCTAGGTCAACTAGAACTAACTAGTGAGGTGCTAACTCAATTATTAAAGTCATAGCACCCTCTGAAAACTGGCAAGCACTCTGTCTAACCTATTGATGCGCCTACCACATTACCGCAGCCTTTACCGACTCCTTTCTTTCTGACTTCTCCATTTCACTAGTCAACACATTACTTGCATTCCAGTTGTCTCAGGTTTTGCCAATCCAAGAACTCCAAATGAAGGCAATTAAGTATTAGAGCCTCCTCATTTCAGCTCCACCCCAGTTGTTCATAGATATAAGATGCTTAATCTATGATGGGCTCGTAGGAGTTTCATAAAAGAACACATGATGTTACAGTAATGACTCGGATCACAGGAGGGCACAGTGTTCTGAAAACCTTATGGATGTGTCACCCTTCACTAAGCTTGAATTCCCATCCAGATGTTTGGGAAATCTGTTCATGGGATACCCAGAATTCTAGTCAGACTACATCAAAATGACATTTCATAAAACTAAAATAAACATTAGGCACTTGAAACACCTTATATGTTAAAATGTTTTCTTTATCTAGCAAGGGTTAAAGCTTCCTCTGAACACTCCCACCAGCTCCCCCTTTTCAGGTTTATTTCTCAGTTCAAACTGGTATGGATTCACTGGGATGGGACCATTGTATCACTAGTACCATCTTGCATTCCTTTATCAATTCAATAGAAAGTTACTAAATGATCATTATGTGCAAAATAGTGTTTGGGGGCTCCAGCCTTTTCAAAACTTAGCTTTTTTCTAAGCAAAACATTTAATTAGCAATACTAACTGTATGCACAGACTTCAACTCTTGCATATTCCATTTCTTTACATGAGCATTAAATATTTCTTTCCCAAGGAACAAGTATAACTTGATCAAGGGCTGTCCAATTACCTCAATTTTTCTCTCTGCCTACCACCAGGAAATAGGAACAGTCCACTTGCTTCAGTTTCTCAGTGAAGAGTAACGAATAGAACTTCACAGTCTAGCCAACACTTTATTCTCAGTAGCAATTAAAGTGTAGTCATATGCCCTGGAAAGCTGCCCTCCTGAAACAGTTTAGGGATGGAGAATGGGAGCTCAAAACACTCGCTCTAGCTAAGCCACATTAAACAAAATGAGGTTGAGGGCCAGCAAAATGACTCCGTGGGTAAGGATACCTGCTGTCATGCCCAATGATCTGAGTTTGATCCTCAGGACTCACATGGTACGAGAGAGCCAACTCCTGTGAGCAGTCCTTTGACCTCCACACATATACCATAGTACACACACACAAAAAACAGATACAAATTTAACTAAAACTTTTTTAAAAACCTAAAAGAACCCTGAGGTCGGGGAGCCGGAGACATGGCTCAGCCATTAAGAGCTTTTGCTGCTGCTCTTCCTGATCTGAGTTCAGTTCCCAGCACATACACGACAGACCCAGCGCCCTCTTCTGTCCTCCACCAGCACCCACATACAATGGCATACACACAGAGATACACATAAACATATATTTTAAAAGTAGGAAAAATCTGACAAAAAAAAAGTCAAAATGAGGTTGAGATTTCATGGTACTGTGATATACCTTTACTTATAAAACTCATACACACGTGACAATTTTTTTTTTAAAAAAACCTCTCTCTTGGCCAGGTGTTGTGGCACATACCTTTAATCCCAGAATTCAGGAGGCAGAGGCTGGTGATCTCTGAGTTCAAGGCCAGCCTGGTCTACATAGCGAGTTCCAGGTCAGTGGGGTCTACAGAGACACAGGGAGACTCTATCTCAAAAAGACCAAAAAACAAAAACAAAAAACAACAAAAAAGCTCTCTCTTGATTTGTGTTCTGGTTTGATGTCTGCTGTGATGATAAAATACTCTAAACCAAAGGGAGCTTAGGGAGCGGAGGTTTTATTTCCTTTACACTTTCAAGTCATAGTCTATCATGGAGAGAAGTCAGGGCAGAAACTCAAGCAAGAATTTGAAGCAGAAACCACTGGATGAACGCTGCTTGCTGGCTCTCTCACAGGCTCATGCTTATACAGCCTAGGACCACCTGTCCAGGGAGTGGTGCTAGCCACAGTGGGCTGGGTCCCACTACACCAATTAACAATCAAGACAATCCCCCACAGACATGCCTACAGGCTGGACAATCCTTCAGTTGAGAGTCTCTTCTCAGATGACTCTATGCTGTGTCAAATGGACAGTTAAAGCTGCCTAGGACACTTCATTCATCAGTTTTGGACAATACATATTGATAACATTATGCAAGATAAGATACTTGGAGCTCAAATTATTTCTTTTTCCTTATCTTCTTTTATTCTATTTTGTTGTTTTGTCCTTCTTAATCTACTAATTATAGTTTACTACACTTAAAACGTCGCCAGGCTAAAGTATTATAGGGTAATTATCAACCTCTAGAACAGGTTATATGTATTTTCTAGCACTTTTAAAATACTACTTCTGGGCTCAGTGGGGTGGAATGCTTGCCTAACAAACATAATAAGGCCCTGGATTTGGTCATTAGCACAGCAGAATAAAAAAATAGTACTTGTAATTCTTATGGAGTTAAACACTAGTAGTGTTTCTGTTAATTATAGAACTTTTAGTTTTAAATTAACCAGAAATTAACATTGGTTTTTCAGCATTTTAGACATTTTTTAGAAAAAAACCTAGGTATTACAAATCTTAACAAAGTCATATTCCCCATAAAATATGAAATTTTATTTTTATGAAAGAATTAAAAATACCAAAATCCATATGGCTTTTTATAGTTGTTTATTTTATTCTTTGCAACACAGAGAATTCAACCTCAAACCTCATGCACGTTAGGCACACTCTCTGCAACTGAGCTGTAATCCTAGCTTTTATGCCTTCAACAATTCACTTTTGGCAGGGAAGGAGCCCAAATCACTGTAATCTAAGTACTTGAAGTCCTCTATAAATAAGTAGTTCTGCTCATATTTTCAAAACCGGAGCTTTTATAGAAATGAGACTCACAGTTTTAATTAGGAAGAGTACACAATTTCAACTCTCCAATATCAAGGTACATTCGCCAAGCCCTTTGTCATGTGCTAACCATTAATACACTAATTTAGATCCTATGAGATAACATCTAATTTAAGACCAAGCAATAGTAATATTGAAGTTTGAGACAGATCACAAATCATTCCTTATTCTTTTATCTACAGGAGAGAAAATGTTCTCTTTCCAGGGAGAGTCAGGGAAGGGAAAATTAATACAAATGAAAATTTTAAAACCTGTTTTCTACACAGATAAAGCAAAACAAATGTACTATTGTGCTGTCAATTATTACACACTTGCAATGAGTTTTAAACTGTTCTAAGATCAGAAGAGGAGAAAAGAAAAGGTAAGAAAAGATCCCCAGATAGTATTTAGTATATTTGGGATATCAGAAAAAGTATGAGAGAAAGAAGTACTTATAACTAATATGGAAGGTTTATAGTCATTTTAATTCTTACTTCGCTTATAATTGTTTTTAGGGAGGAGAGCAATAATTATATCTATTCCAAATTTTTCAAATAAAGTAATAGTAATCCTGAATGTTTCCAATCTCATAGGGTTCTCTACAAAAGCATATATTGCAGTATAAATAGCCAAATGCCACCAACTGTTTTACTTCTTCTAAAAGAGGTTTAGTCTTTTATCCTGCAAAGATGCTGTATGCTAATATTAACTGAGGGCTAAACATCCGACGGAATCTTGTCAAGAACATGGCAAGCAGTGTGACGAGGTGGAAGACAAATGAGCTAGGGTTTAAAGAGCTGGTTGTTACCTCTCTGAACCTTGGCTGCTTCCTCTCACAATAAGGGTAATATTGCCTTCTATGCCTAGTTTCTGGGGAACTTGGAGGGTCAGAGACAATGTATCTGGAAATGCATTGTTCTGTAACTGTCAGAACAATTCAAGTACTTATTATCTTGATAAATATTCATAGAGTACTTGATATAAGAATAACTTTAAAAGACTTTTTAAATTGTTAATGTGTGTGTGTATGCTATGTGTGTGTACCCTCATAGGCCAGAAGAGGGTATCAAATCTCCCTCAGAGACAGAATAACGGGCATTTTTGAGCCCTAACATGGGTGCTGGGGTCCAGACTCTGGTCCTCTTCAAGAGCAGCAAGTGCTCTTACCTACTGAGCCATCTCTCAGCCCCTTTCCTGGTCTGCATGGTGAGGTTAAGGCCAGCCAGGGCTATAGTGTGACACCATACCAAAACCAAACACACAAAGAAACAAAAAATAGGAAAAGAAATAGAACTTCCTCTCAAGAGACTTTGACTAACCAACATGCTAGCTACATGTGCTATCACTGAGCTGAGCTGCAGCACCAGTGAGAAACTTGTTACATTGTCCGCTCATGACTATATTGCCAGAAGGTTCTTAAAATTAGGGCATATATTCACTGAACATGATAGACTGATCTAATTCATACTGATGACTGGCATAGTTAATAGATGAAGGTAAGAGAAACAGAATAGATGCTGAAGGGGATAAAGATCTCCCTCATCTTTCTAAGTTTCCACTTAGGAAAAGAAACTCTCAGGAACCATAAAGGATCTGCTTTCAGGACATTTGTGGAGAAATGGCTCAGTGTATAGCAGGAGCTGTGGCAGTCATGAAGGTACCTGACTCAGGGCTCCTTTAGAACGTGTGACAAACAGCACAGCTGAGTGATAGATGACATACTCTGGCTCCCATGGATTTGTTTTACCATTACCAATGAAGGAAGACTAGTTATCATTTTATATGCGCCCTGAATGCTGATATATCCAATATACACAAAATCGTTCATTTTATACAGAGGTGCATAGAGACATTCCACTTGCCTGTAATTTCCATCCCAGTAATGTCTAGCTCCAGTGAGTTATTTTAAAATTGAGGTTTTGGATATGTCCAGTCCCGATCATCAGAACAAAACTAACGGGTTTGACTTAGTTTTCACTTAACCTAAGTCTAGTACCATTAACGTTGTCTACATATTCAGAAGTTATTGAGAACAAATGTTAGGGACCATTATAATTTGTATATTAAGTGCCCCTCCCCACCAAAAGGCTCATGTGTTGAAGGCCTGGTTCACAGCTGGGAGAGCCAGTCACATAGAGGTGTCATACCACCTCTATGCATTCACCAGTGGTTTCATTCCTTGATGGTTTCCTATGATGGAGAGGAGGAGGTGGGCCCTAAATGCGGGAAGTATATCGAAGAGGGTGTGCTTGAAAAGGTATACTTGTTCCCTGCCTCGTCCCTCTGTTTCCTGTTTAACAGGAAGGTGAATTTGTTTTCCCAAAGGCTCCCCACTATGCTGTTCAACCTAGCATCAGGTTCACAGCAATGGAGCCAGCTAACCAGAGACTAAGATCCTTAAAGCCATGAGTCAAAATAAACATTTCCTCCTTTAAACTCTTTTGTCATGCACTTGTCACAGCAACAAATAACTGACTAACTAGGAATATCCTTCAGTTTTCAGTGTTTTAATCCCAATGTCAAACTAGTTGGCTATAAACATTAGCTGAATGATTTGACTTGAAATGAGAAGAAAGCCAAACCTTTTCAGAAAGTCATTTTTCTGAGCTGGTCACTCAAGTGTTTCCAGAGGCTGACTCTAAACTATTTATGTTTATGTATTTTAATTTTTGAAAGAGTTTCATGTAACCCAGGCTGGCCTCAAACTCAGAATGTACCTGAAGATGACCATGGACTCCTCATGCCCTGCTTCCTCGTCTGGAGTACTAGAATTACAGGCATGCACACCACACCCAGCTGGTTCTAATTTTAACCCAGATTCTTCCAAGGCATGGCATTAACTACAAACCAGCAACCACTAAGGTTAGGAAAGAAGGTCATAAATTGATGAGCCTTTAGTGGGTATTCAGCCTATGTGATGAAGGTCTCTAATAGGAGAATGAATTTGAGTCTAGGGGCTGGAGAGATGGCTCAGTAGTTAAGAGCACTGGCTGCTCTTGTAAAGGGCCCAAGTCCAATTCCACATGGCTGCTAACAACCGTGGGTAACTCCAGCTCCAGAGAATCCAACGCCCTCTTCTGACCGCCACAGGCATTACATGACACAGGTACACATACACATGCAAGCAATACACTCATACACAAAAAATAAAAAATTATGTATGTTTAAAAAAGAATGTGAGTCTAACACAGGGTGTGGTAGAGCATTCCTTTAACCCCAGCACTCAGGAGGCAGAGGCAGGCAAATCTCTGTGAGATCAAGGCCAACCTGGTCTACATAGTAAGTTCCAGGATAGCTGGGGCTGCAGGAGACCCTATCCAAAAAAATTTTTAAAAAGAAAAGAAAAAGAACATGAGTCTAAACATTTTGAAAAACAGAGAAGTATAATGGTTATTATGTTCTTGTTTTTCATTCTTTGGTAGAACCTGTCTAACCCATGTTGTCATTGGCTTCTAGGGAAAGATCTGTCTCTAGTTATCTTTAATTCTTAAAAAATAATATTTTATTTGTGACTTTTATTTATGTATGAGTATATTGCCTGCATGTAGGTAGGTGTATCAATGTCCTGCAATGCCCATGGAGGTCAGAAGAGGATGTTGGATCCCCTGGAACTGGAGTTATAGTTGTTAGCCTCCATATGGTTGTTGGGAATTGAACCTGGGTCCTTTGTAAGGCCAGCAAGGGTTCTTAACCACTGAGCCATTTCTCCAGCTCCAGTATCTTTAAATTATGAATCAGGTATAGGTTAACAGATCCAGGAATTTAGGGGAACTCTTTTAAATAAAGAAACATGAACTTAAGGTTCAATAGCCTGTAATTTGAGGTTAAATGGATATAGTATGATCTTTTCCAGCAAGACTAATGGTGCAGGTTCCTCTTGATTTTTTTTTTCAATCAGTCATCTGGTTTCACAGTGGAGGGACAAAATGTCTCATCAGGTGGATGTCTCTGAGGACTCTTTAGACCTGGTGGAGGTAGGCTTTTGAATATTGATTCAATGCTTTACACTAATATGTAATGTCAGAGTTTGCAAGCATAGTATAAACATAAGCTTTTATTCTTAAAGGAACTTACATACATGTAGGCAAAACACTAGAACACATATAAACAAACAAACAAATAAATAAATAAGAAAGCAAATAAATAATCTTTTTTGGAAACTAGAGGGATGGCCCAGTGGGTAAACTGCTTGCCTCACAAGGATGAGGACCTGAGTTCAGATCCTCAGGACCCACATAAAGCCAGGCCAGCACAGGGCCAAATGCCTATAACTCCAGCGTTGGGGGGCAGAGATAGGTAGATCCCCAGAGCTCATTGATTAGCTAATATACCTGAAACTGTGAGTTCCAGGTTCAGTGAAAGACTCTGTCTCAAAAATAAGGAGAAGGGACTGGACAGTTGGCTTAACAGTTAAGAACACTGGCTACTTTTGCAGAGAACCCAGATTCAGTTCCCAGAACCCTATGGCAGCTAACAACCCCCAGTAATTCCAATTCTAGGGGATCTGATGCCCTCTTTTAACCTCTGCTGGCACTGAATGCAATTAGTACACTCTGTGGGCAAACACTCATATATCTAAACTAAAAATAAGTAAAAAATTTTAAAACTAAGGTTTTAAAATTGAGGAAGGCATCATGTCATCATCCTCTGGGCTCTACACAGGCCTGCATGGATGAGTGCACACACACACACACACACAATCTTATTTATTGTCAGTGTAGTAGTGCATATCTATAATCCCACCCCCTTAGAAGACAAAAGCAGGAGGAGTTCTGCAAGTTCAAGGCCAGCCTGGTATATGAAGCAAGTTCTAGGCCAGTCAAAGTCACAAAGTGAAGCCTGATCTCAAACAACTCTCAAAAAAATCATCTTTGTTTCCCAACATAAAAAAAATTCATCCATTATTTCAAATGTGGTTCTGCTCTCAGTTTCTTTTTTCATTTTGCTAGTTTACAGGCTCGGATAATTCTGATATTTGAGTTAAAATGAGGGAGACTTCCTTTTTCTAGTAATTCATATTATGTTACCATTGCATACCCCACTTGGTATTTTCCTTCAGAGATTTTAGCAATGGAACCATCAGTACAGAGAACAAGTTCAGGATTTCTCAAGTAATGGTTCTTCTTGTTGTTCTTATTTTGTTCTGGTCTTTTTTGAGACAGGGTCTCCCTGGAACCCCAAATGGCCTGGAACTTATGTACAGCAGACTGGCTTTGATCTCACAGAAGATCTGGATGTCTCTGCTTCTGCCTCCAAACGTGTTAGGATTAAAGGTGTATGCATCCACTTCAGCCTTCAATTATATTTTTGGTAAATGTAGTCTTGGAGTCAAGTTCAAGGCAGCTAATGTGGTAAGAGGTGTGAAGTTCAGGGCAGCTAATGTGGTAAGAGTTGTGAATCGCCCTGCAGGCAAATTAAGGTGAAGAAAAATGTCAAAACAAAACCCTAACCCAAAATGCAAAAGAGAAGTCTCTTCAAAGAGGTATAAAGAGGGATGTATAGGTTTGAGGGGACTAGAAGCAGAATCTTATTGATGTTAGTCTGTTAAATGAAAAATGTCTTTTGTATACCTTCAACACCAGCATCTCACACACACACACGAAGAAGAAGAAGAAGAAGAAGAAGAAGAAGAAGAAGAAGAAGAAGAAGAAGAAGAAGAAGAAGAAGAGGAGGAGGAGGAGGAGGAGGAGGAGGAGGAGGAGGAGGAGGAGGAGGAGGAGGAGGAGGAGGAGGAGGAGGACGAGGACGAGGAAGAGGAGGAGGAGGAGGAGGAGGAGGAAGAGGAGGAGGAGGAGGAGGAGGAGGAGGAAGAAGAGGAGGAGGAAGAAGAAGAAGAAATGGAAATTGAGAAATTTTAAAATAATGTAAAAATACATTCAGTGCAATATCAAAAATCCCAATAGTCATTAAGAGTTCCAATAGTAAAAGTCCAAAGCTCTTAACTATAATCTCCTATAAAATAAAAACCAACTTAAAACTTCCAACATATAATGGTACAGAATAAACATTTCTATTCCAAAAGGGAAGAATCAGAGCATAGCAAAGAATCATCAGACCAAGGAGAAACCAATACCTGGCAAAGAAACCCCAAATCCCATCCCTCCATAGCCAACATCTAAGGGTCATGTTGAATCAGCTGGGAGCCTAGGGAATTAGGTAGTCTCACCTCTCCAGCTCTGCTGCCTGGAGCACACACCTCTACCTTAAGTCAACCTCTGTGAATTCCTCAGCAGATGTAGAATTCTTGGGAACATTGCAAGGTTCTAAGATTTTTATGTATAACTTGCAAAAGATACAATTCTCCTTAAAGTATTACTATCTATAAACTGTTGATTTTTTGAAGTAAAAGCAAACAAATATTGACCCTCTTATGTACAAGAACACTAAAATGATGGAACAGGTATCCATTACAGTGAATAATTCAGATTTAGCTGGTGTTCTTGCTAGCAAACAGTTTGGATTCAATATACTTGGAATATTCATTATCACTCTAAGGTTCTACACAAATATTTATGTACACACATGGGTTTTGATAGGTAAGATATTATTATAAGAACTAGCTGGGCGTGGTGATGCACCCCTTTAATCCCAGCACTTGGGAGGCAGGGGCAGGTAGATACATCTCTGTGAGTTCAAGGTCTACATATCGAGTTCCAGGCCAGCTGGGGTTATAGGGAGATACTGTCTCAAAAAGATGATTAAAAAAAAAGTTTCCCCTTACATTTGTAGAAGATGCCCCTAAGATTTCAGAAATTTAGGGCAATCAATTCGGGCCTGGAGGACACATATTTCACTGTCTGACAGAACTATAATCTATTCAAAGTTATTACCCCTAAACAGATTTTTATTTGTATCCCAACTATGGAAAGATTTATAGGGGCAGAATTGCAAAATAGGAAGTGATAACTTTGGGTAACAGTTATGGGCTCCAATAAAGGAATTCTTTGAACTTGTTTTGAAACTCTGACCATCTGAAAGATACTTTTCTGATGACTTTAAGTTTCAATTCTCCTCATTGATTTAAAGGAATTATAGGATGTGGCTTACCAGGCAATTCAGTAGATCCCTGTCAACATTGATGATTACTGAAGACACCAAGCTTGTTCCAATTTCCCCAGCTACATGAAGGCACAGTATTTTATCCAAAGCCCTTTGTTTTTCTTTCTTATTTATTCAGGGGAGGCACACATGTGCCATGCACACATGTGGAGCTCAGAAGACAATTTGCAGGAGCTGGTTCTCTGTTTCCACCATGTGGGTCTCAAGGATGGAACTCTGGTTTGTTATGCTTGGTAGCAGGAGCCTTTACCATCTGAACTAACTCTCTCTCTCTCTCTCTCTCTCTCCCTTTTTCACAAGGCCTGTACTCTTTTATCCTTTTTAAAGTAACAATAAGCATCTCTATCAACAGGCAAAACTGGAAGTAGGGTATATATGGAGGAGTGAGTGTATGTGTGTGTGTTTACTGGGGACTGAACTCCGGGCCTTGTGCATGTTAGGTAAGTGCTCTGTTACCGAGGTATTGTCCCCAGCCCCTAGGGTTCTTAAAGTTAGGCTTAGGTTCTTGCAACTGTTGTAATTAAGAGGCCATTAATTTCCTTGATGCCTCTTTTTTGGTTCTAGTATCTTTTCATAATATTTTGCTAGATGCTGTGATTTTTCTGCTGGGGAATTATCACCCACTGTTTCTGTAGTAAGTCATTTCTTTCTGTATGCAGTCCTTTAACAAAAAGGGCTAATAAAGCCACTTTATCATCCTGGCCTTTAAGATAAGAGTGTTGACAATTTTCTCCAGGCAGACTTGGTACTCCATAGCAGATTCATCCTATTTTGGTTTATAGATTAGATTTATTGCCTAGTCTCATTGTGGGTATCACTTATGAGGGTATGTCATACAGATTGGCCCATTTCTCTAGTCCTTCATAGGACCACTTTGGAGGCACGTTTAGTGTTTAGTATGATCTTTGAGATCTGAGGTTACCCCAGTAGTTTTTGCTGTTGTTTATTTGGTTTTTGTTGGTGTCTTTTTGAGATAAGGTCTCCCTGTAACTCCAGCTGGTCTAGAACTTGCTATGTAGACCAGGCTGGCCTTGAACTCACAGAGATCTGCCTGTCTCTGCCTCTAAGTGCTGGGATTAAAGGCGTCACCATCACAGCAGGCTCCCAGTAGGTTTCTTCCAGTCATTCTTCAAGTATCCCTTGTTCTTATCATAATGAAAATAAAAATGGTATAAACCAGGGAGTCCTTATAATAATTGAACAATTGAAATAATTTTGAATAATTTTCTATAAACTTCTTAGTCTTCTATAGGATTAAGAAAATCTTCACAGTGCCTCAGAATTCTGAATAAGACACAAGTTTTAAATTCAGCAGTTGCAGAAACTACAAGATTTGAAGTTGACTTGAGGGCCAACCTTTTACAGTAAACTGTAAACTGTTATCGACAAGTTTCCGGTGGGAAGAGTGAAAGATCAAAAGGTTAGTAGATTCAGAAAAACCAGACTGCAGAGGGCAGAGAGGAGAAAAGAGGTTAGCAAAAGAGCTGTAGAGTCCAAGTTTTAACTTTAATTTTTCATGAATGTGCTTGCTGTAAAGATTCCTTTAGGGAGGTTATTTTAAATGATTCAGTCTCATGGAGGTTCTAACAAATCAGAGAATACATCACATTGTTTCTGAGACTTTCAGGATATTGTAAGTTAAATGCTGCTCACACTGGTCACTTGAAGCTAAGCAGACCAAGTAATGCCTAATAGATTTGAAGCTGGGGGTTGATCCTCAGCACAGAAAAGGAAAAAAAAAAAAAAAAAGACTTTAAAATGTAAAAAAACTGCCTAGTTTTCCAAAAAGGCACAAGATCCTAATTTGTAGTGAGCGTGTAGGCAGAAAGCATGAACTCTAAGCAGGTGGAGAAAAGGTCTTCAACCCCCTAAAGCCTCTATCTCTATGGAAAGCTGGGTAGTTCCATTGTCTAAAAGCCCAGAAAATCGCAGACTTCCGCCCTCTATAAATAGAAGGATGTCTAACGGAGAACCTCACCAAAACAAACACAGATGCCCAGAGTAAAGTCAGAAAGCTTGAAACTCAACAATGGAACAGACCTTTGATTCAACAAAAGTGGTTAGAGACAAAGCAGCAAGCTCGTGTGATCTGTGGGTAGGCATATCTGGTGACTCATTGGTTAGCAGGGCTCAGGAACCAGGAAGCATCTTTTGGTGGTCCCACTTCTGATACCTAAGCTGCCAAAAAAAAAAAAAAAGATGATTTTTTTAAATGAAAACTTATTCAGGATTAAAATAATGGCTCATGAGACTGGAGAGATGGCTGCTCTTGCCGAGGACCAGAGTTCAATTCCCAGCACCCATGTCAGGCAGCTCAAAACCACCTGTGACTTCAGTTCCAGGTCCTGCACACATGAACATATACTCATACAGACATACATAAGTACACAGAATTAAAAATAAAATTAAAATAAAAAAGAACACTTACAGAAGTGGGAAAGTTCCAACTGTGGTATGAGTTTGGGTCATAAGGGTCAAAGTGCAGGGCTGGGTGTGGTGGCACCCTAACCCCAAAACTCAGGAGGCAGAGGCAGGCAGATCTCTGTGAGATCAAGACAAGCCTGGTCTACATAGCAAGTTCCAGGCCAGCTGGGTCTACAAGGAGACCCTATCCCCCCTCCCCCGCAAAAAGCCACAGTGCTAAAAATATGTGTGGACATATATTGATCTTTATTGTGATTGACTATTATAAACATACATTACTTTTTTAGTTTTTTAACTGAATTTTTCCAAATTTCATACAAAGTATTTTGGTCATATTTAGACCTCTTCCCCTTTCTGCACCCTTCTTAATGTCCCCTGCCTGATTGCATGTACTTTGTTATATATATTTAGGCCTATGGAACCAAATTGTGTCCCCAAATGCCTTTTGGCTTGGGTCCATCTACTGGAGCCTGGTTAACCTGGCCAATTTCACGCCCTTGAAGAAAACTGACTCTTCCTGTCCTCGAAGGCTATCAGTTGCCAACAGTTCCTCTGATAAGGTTCAGATGTCTTCTCCCGTTCTCCCACCGCTAAGCTCAGATTCTGTCTGGCTTTTTTGTGGGTGCGTCCTGTCACCATTGCTGTGAGTTCTAGCTTTGCCCTCTCTCCCCCATGTTGCATTGCAATGTGTCGCTTAGGGCTGGATGGCTCACAGGCACTCTCTCTGTTTGAGCAGTTTTGGAACTTTGCAATAACCTCCACCAGCTGTAAAAAGAAGCTTCTCTGATGAGCAGCGAGACATAGCCAGACTCAGGAGAAGCTCTCCAGCAGCTCCAACCAGCCTAGTCCCAGGGCAGAAAGATGGCAACCAAATAGGCAGGTTCTTGCTAGCTAGGCAGGGTAAATGGGAGCCCTGGAGCAAAGCAATCTTGGCTTAGCCCTGGAGCAGGATGATGGGGACTGGATGATGTCCTCCCTTATAAGGCGAGGACAATGATATAAGCTTATTTGGTTCAATTTTATCCAATCATGCTGACAAAAAAAAAGAAAGAAAATCTAAAATTCCATTTATGTTTAGAACTGGTATCTTGATAGAAATAAGAACAACTTAAGGGTCTGTTATGGGCAGTCAGATTACTGAGATATCTAAATGAGGCCTCCATTTTGAAGGTTTTTCTTAGTACTTTAAATTCTCAATCCTTGTTAAAAAAAAAAAAAAAACTCTACTTACATTTCACTGCAGAGGTCAGGTGTGGTGGGACACACCAGTATTCCCAAACTTAGGAGGCTAACACAGAATTTCGAGCTCCAGGCCATCCTCGGCTATATAGTAAGACCCTATCTCAAAACAAAATAAAATTAAACAAAACCATTGTTGATAGCATTAATTAAATGTTACAACACCAAAAATGATACTTTTGAATTATGAAACAGCTCCCTCCTTCCCAGGGTAATTGTGATCAGTGATTCCAGGTTAACAGAGAAGCAAATGTGACAAAAAAGTATTTATTAGATATAAAGCTTTTAATAAAAGCAAAGGATTTGGGGGTTGGAGTGATGGCTCAGTGGTTAAGAGCACTGACTGCTCTTGCAGAGGACCCAGGCTTGATTCCCAGAACCCACACTGCAGCTAACAATAGTCTGTGTCTTCAGTTCCAGGATCTGACATCCTCTTCTGACCTCTGTGGGCATTTCATGACATGGGTGCACTTACACACATATAGGCAATACACTTATACACATAAAATATTAAAAAACAAGGGATTTTCCAGAGATAATGTTGTTTGGAATGTGTGTGCATTATTTTTTTATGAGTTTGAAGGAATGCATGAGTTTTTGCATATTTTATTTTTTGCATTTAAAAAATATTTTATTATTCAATAGAATATATTTAAGGAGAATACTGGTGAAAGAATCCATTCATTTAGTTAATATTTAAGTTAGGGGAGGTATGCTATATGGTAGGTATTGTTGTAGGTTTTTTAGAACATTTAATGATTTGTTTTTTTAAAATATTTTATTTTATTTTTTTATGTGTATGAGTGTATTGCTTGCATGTATGTAAGTGCATCCATGTCATGCAATACGCACGAAGGTCAGAAGAGGGCATTGAATCCCCTGGAACTGGAATTACAGATGGATGTTAGCTGCCATGTGGGTGCTGGGAACTGAACCTGGGCCCTCTGCAAGAGGAAACAGTGTTCTTAAATGTTGAGTCATCTCTCCACCTCCTCCCTTTTTTTTGTGTGTGTTTTTTTTTGTTGTTGTTTAGAGATAGGGTCTCACTGAGTAGCCCTGGCTGCCTGGAACTGTATGCAGACCAAGCTGGCCTGGAACTCATAGAGATCTGCCTGCTTCTGCTTCTACTTCTGAGTGCTAGGAATAAAGGTCTGTGTCACCACATGCAGTTCATTTGATGATTCTTAAAAGAGGAGATGGCTTTGGTCCTATAAGCCCCTTTATAAAACTTGGCTGTTCTTAGAAAGTAACACACTACTGACTCTGCCTTTTAAAAAAATTATACCTTCAGCTGAGAGTCATGGTGCACACCTATAATATCAGTATTTGGGAGGTAGAGACAAGAAGGTCAGGAGTTCAAGGTCATCCTCAATTTCTTAGTGAGTTTGAGGTCAGCCTAGACTATGTATGACCCTGTCTTAAAACAACAAAGAAAAATTATATGTTCTTAAATGTAGGAATATCATCTTCTCTCTCTCTCTCTCTCTCTCTCTCTCTCTCTCTCTCTTTCTCTCTCTCTCTCTCTCTCTCTCTCTCATCTTTCCCTCTCTGTGGATACTAGGCAAGTACTCTTAACACTGAGCTATATTTCCAGTTCCATGTTTCTTTTTAAAATTTTTAAATTATTATATGTGTGGACATGATGTGTGTGGACATGTGTGCCATAACACCCACATTGAGGTAGGAAGACAAGTTTATTAGATCTCTCCTTCCACCTTAAAAGTGTTTCAGGGATCAAACTCAGGTGACCATGCTTACTTGGCAAGTGCAGTTACCCACTGAGCCCCATGTTCAAATTATGTCTATTGACACTTGGGACAAAACCCTTCTGAATGCATTTTGAAGAGACGACACACTAAAGAAATTCTAGAGAGAAAACAAGAGAAACAAGGGAAAATTACCACAGAAATAAATAAAGAAATTGCCCATTGAAGAGCTAAAGAATGTATGGTAGACACAAGGGGAAAAAAGCAAATTAAAGAAATGAGCCAAGAGTGAATTATTAACAGAAAGAAAACAGAAAATGATATAAGGAAAGAGAATTATAGGAGTCAAAATGCCGCAGCTGTAACACTTCCATAGTCATAATTATGCAATCACAGAGTGTTAATTTAACAGAATACCATCCTGTCTGTGGTAAAGTGTGGCTAATTTACCCAAGTCTAAGAATTCCTACACATCACTTTTAAAATTCAACACAAGAGAATGTGCAAAAGATACAAACAGACAGTTTAGTGAAAGACAGGTGGTTCTTAAAGTTGGAAAATTAAAGCTAGAGTGAGTTATCTCACCTAATTGCACTGACCAATGCAGAAATCTGGTAACAGTATGTTGGGGAGCAATGGGGAGAACAGACAAACTTGTATACTGTTTATGGAGTATAAATGATGTGGCAATTTGGTACAATCTCTCAAACTAACAAATACAAATATTTCTCTCAGCAAGGTCCTGTTGCTCCAGCTGGCTGGGAGTTCTCTAGAACAGTCTTTGATCGTCAGCTGTTTCAGTTTCTGCCTCAGCTGCAGACCGCGGCTTCACTCAAGGGCACGCTTTTGCAGGGCGGCCCACAGCCTGGGATTGACAGAAAGGACATGCCATTTCCACCCAATGCTGGAAGACTGATGAGTCATTTCAGCTGCACAGCTTCCCTGTGGGGTCAGCTAAGGCGCCGGGTACAGCAGGGGTCAGGCAACTTCTGCATAAATTCTCTTCCTCCTTCTCTCCTAGCTGTTGAATCCAAGGGCATTCTCTAAAACACATCCTTGACTCTGAAGTTCTGATGCCAACTGAATCTGCTTCCCAGAGAAATCAGTCTGTGTAAAATTTGACCCCGCAGAGCTACTTTTAGTAGCTAATT
Source organism: Eospalax fontanierii (assembly GCA_035773235.1). NCBI lineage: Eukaryota > Metazoa > Chordata > Mammalia > Rodentia > Spalacidae > Eospalax > Eospalax fontanierii. The sequence continues at coordinate 14,685,707 of CM069540.1, read as the reverse complement.
CCACAGACCTACACAGAGGCAAAATGAACTATAATTTTCAGAATTATTCACTGCAGATAATTTGTAACAGCAAAACTGTAAACAACCTAAGTATCCTACTAAATAACTCAGGTGACTAATTAAAGGTACATACACATACACACAGAGGACTACTACGTAACAATATATAAAAATGAAGTCCTTCAGTGAAATGAAAAAGATCTTCAAAGTGTACATTCCTGTATTTTTTTTTCATTATTTAAAATTTTTCATGTAATTTCTTTTTTTGGGGGGTGGGGTCTTTTTTGAGACACAGTTTCCCAGTAGCCAGTAGCCACAATTAGCCTGGTACTCACTACATAGACCAGACTTGTTTAATTTCTTTTTAATAATATTTTATTAATTATTTTTATTTTATGTGTATGAGTGTATTGCTTGCATGTAGGTAAGTGTACCTGTAGTGCAGTGTTGGAGGAGGTCACTAGAGTTCATCAGATCCCCTGGAGCTGAAGTTACAGATGGTTGTTAGCTGCCATGTAGGTGCTGGGAATAGAATTGGGTCCTCTACAAGAGCATCCAGTGCTTTTAACTGCTGAGCCATATCTCCAGCCCCCTTGTTTAACTTGTCAGTCTATTTTTACTATCATTAGGCTAGTGAGAGCCATAGTGCACATAGGGAAGTCACAGGACAACCCTCTGGAGTCAGTCCTCTCCGTCACCTTTACATAAGTTCCAGGGATTGAACTCAGGTGATAGGGCTTGAGAAACGAAGGCCTTTGGCCAGAGGGACATCTTGTTGGCACTTTTTTTTTAAAGACAGGGTCTAACCTAGTCCAGGATGGCCTTGATCTCACTACATAGCCTTGAACTTTTGATCCTCTTACCTCCATTTCCCAAACACTAGAACTATTAGCTGTACACCACCACACCTGGCTCCTACATGCAACTTTATATGAATGAAAGATGTAAACAGTAGGAGAGGGGGAACATGAGGGTAATAAGGAGCCAATGTGAGCAAAGTATAGCGATATACATGCGTGGAAATGCCACAATGACACCTATTGTTTTATAAGCTGACTAAACAAAGTAACAATAGTAATGCCTCAGAGTGAATTTAAGTGTCTCAGAGACAAAGGTACAGAGGAGATTTTCACACATCTTTATATATTTTTTAAAAATCTTACATCAGCCAGGCATGGTGGCACATGCTTGTAATCCCAGCACTCTGGAGGCAGAGGTAGTGAATCTCTGGGTTTGAGGCCAGCCCAGTCTACATAGCAAATTCTAGGCCAGTTAGGGCTGCATAGTGAGACCCTGTGTCAAAAATTTTTTAAATCATACAAATGTATGAATATATAACTAGATGAAAGTGGGGCTGGAGAGATGGCTCAGTGGTTAAGGGTGCTTGGTGCTCCAGTAGAGGACTTAAGTTTGGTTCTCAGCACCCATGTCAGCTAGCTCACAACCACCAGTAAGTCCAGCTCCAGGGGATCCAATGTCCTCTTCTGTTCTCCATGGGCACACACACACATGCACATACATGCACAAATACACAGATATACACATAAATTAAAAAATAAATCCTTTCAAAAACTATGTCAATGCATTAATGCATAATGTTGTATAACTATCAGAAAGAAATTTGACTTTTGAAAATACATATAAAAAGCATGTATGGTCAGGCATGGTGGTGTTTGCCTTTAATCCCAGCACCAAGGAGGCAGAATCAGGTGTGAGAGAGGTCAGCCTGGTTTACATAGTAAATTCCAGGACAGTTGGGACTACAGAGAGACCCTGACTCAAAAAACAGAAAACAAAGTATATATGCAAAGTTTCAATAAAATAAAGATTAATAAAGACATATTTGTTAAATAAGAAAACTCCATATTGTTCAGAATTGTGTATACTTCAATAAACCCATCCACGTATACAGTATAGATACTGACATAAGCATAGGAAAGCCTGGAAGGGTATGAACACTGACTACTGTTATCTTTGTGGGAATCTTTAGACTGGACAGGGAAGCTTTTCCGATATTCTTGATTATCTGAATTTAAGGATATGCATGCTTTTGTAGTTTAAAATTATGAGACAAGATAAAATTTAGAAATAGGGAGAAACCATCAGCATTTTTCTATAGACAGGGTCTCCCTGTAGTCCTAGCCAGCCTGGAACTTGCTATGGAGACTAGGCTGGCCTCAATCTCCAAGAGACCCACCTACTTCTGCCTCCCAAGTACAGGGATTAAATAAGTGCATGACCACACCCAGTATGAGCAATTATTTTAAATAAAAATTCATATGACATAGGCCAGGCATGGTAGCCAAATCAAGTCCAATCTGGTCTACACAGTGAGTTCCAGGCCAGCTAGGGCTACAGGGAGATCTGTCTCAAAAGGACAAACAAAAAAACAAAAAAACCATAAAACTTTTATATAATGCTTATAAGAAGTTGAAAATTCTAATCACTGGCAGGAAAAGCATAATATCTTTTTTTCTTTGGTTTAACCTTGATTCCATTAAATAACTAGCTTAATAAATTTCTTAAAATATCTAGAAGCCAATTTTAGTTGCAAATGTGAAAAGTTCCCAGAACTGGGATTAGAACATTTTTTTGGCCATTTCTTTTTGCTTTTCTTCCTATTGACAATGTACAACAGAATTAAACAGTAAGACATAACCATCACCCAACTCTAACAATGAAAGTAGAAATAAAATCATTACAAGGAAGCTTCGGAACTAGGCCTCCAATGAGAGGCCAGACTGGGCTATGTAGTAAGTCTCTGTCTCAAAACAAAAAATAATTAAAAGGTTGATGGTGAAGTTTCTAGACCATCCCAGAATTAAACATGAGAGAGAGAAAATTAAGGCAACCTTAACTTTTTCCTTTAGAAAAACAATTTAAGCTTTTTAGGGAAAAGTCTGCAATAGTTTAGGGAACATCTGAATCTCATTTACCCAAATTCATCAATTTTTAATGTTTTGATGGATTGGTTTTGTCATTCTCTGTCTAGCTATTTTGCTTGTTTCTTCTTTTTAAGACTAGGTTCCTTAGGTCACGCTCCTTTGCTTCCTCTTTCATAATGTTAACTTAAAAAAAATATATTCCAGGGTGGAGAGATGTCTTAGTGGTTAAGAACACGCTCTTGTAGAGGACCTGGGTTCAATTCCCAGCTCCCAAATGGCAGCTAAAAACTGTCCGTAACTCCAGTTCGACGGGGTCTGACGCCCTCTTCTGATCGGATCTCTGCAGGTATTGCATGACATGGGTGCACCTATCTACATACAGGCAATGTATTCATACATAAAAAATAAAAATAATAAAGTACTTTTTTTAAAAAAAGAAAAATATTGCTTTTTATAACCTCCATACATTTATTATACACAGGAGCTACCTTTATGTAACATTGGTCCATATTCCACTTATTTCAATTATGCCAACAAACCTTTTATAGAATGCCCCCTCTTTTGGTACAAGTTTCAACTTAGGATCATGTATTAACTTCAGTGATCAAATCTCCTTATTCCTTTTTGATATGAAGTTAGTTCTTCCATTTTCCTTTCATGAAAATATCTTGTGTCTCATAAAAATTTGCCCCTCTATCTAATATCCATTGATAATGCTTGTTAATAATAGTTACAAAATGCTGACTTTTCCCAATTCTTTTGTCTTTTTTGGATTTATCAGTGGGAATTGTAGTTTAATGAAAACAGCTATTATCTATCTAATCAATCAATCTATCTATCTATCTATCGATCATCTACCTCATTAGCATAGGCTCATGGATTCTTCTTTCATTCAGTGGATTAAGTTCATTGCTGTTCTTCTTTTCATAACTGAATCATCTCAGAGTTGGTCAAGGAGAGGCCACTCAAGCATCTGACATGCCCCCTTTTCATTTCCCGGGTTCATCCTTGTTTTCTAGCATAGGATGGGTTTATTGAAGTACACACAATTCTGAACAATATGGATTTTTCTTATTTAACAAATGTCTTTATTAATCTTTATGTACCTTTTTGCCCTTGCCCCCAAATCAGTCATTCTCCAAGAAGCCCAGGTTTCTTTACAATGTATTCAGAAGTCAAAACACAAGAGTTTTTAAGTTTGAAGCTAGTTTCAATCACAAAATGAAATTATATTTAAAGTTTTATAAATCATATTTATGGCTGTTTTAGCTGTTCTCCCTCACTTCCCTTTTGTGAAAAAAAAAGGGGAAATTTTCAGATTTAAAATGATTTCTTATTTACTTGAACATAATTACGTCTGGTCACAATTATTAGGAAAGAACACATATTTTAGCAGCAACAATGGATCTTGTCTCTAAATAGGTACTGGAATATAATATATCCTCAAAAGGAATTTGTGGGCTGGGGTATAGCTCAGTAGTACAGTGCTCGCCTAGCATGCACAGGCTTGGTGTTCAATCTCCTGCACTGCAAAGAGAAAGGAAATCTGTGATAGAAGTCTGTAAGGGTCTTGAAAGAGTCTTCTACAGAACATTGAAGATAAATATAATGAAATATGTGGTATCGCTTGAATTCACTTTAAAGAAATTGAATGAAAGCGCTATGGAATTACACTTTCTTCAGTCAGATGACCATTACAAAAGCTATTTCATTTTTCACAATGGTGTGACATCTTGGAGACTACTATGGTAATACCACATGTCACTACTTCTATGTATGTGGTAAAGGTAGATAACCAGGAGGTACGTCAACTTATACTTTAACAGAATGAAATAGAATATTCTAGCTCTTGATAACACAGAAGTTTTAGTAATATACTTTTGAAATACCAAAGGCAAGATATATTTTTATGTGTGATGGTATTAGAGGCAAAGACCAAATTTATTTCTTTTCACACAATTTTCCCAAAGTATTTTCGTGGGAATCATGTGGAACTTTTAAAAGTTCTATTCCAATGAATATGTCTTACAACTCAAGCATCTGTGTTGTTGTTTTTTAATTTTCTACCAGTCAGACCTACAGCCCAAGGACTTGGAGGATCAAGGCAAGGTTATCGTGAGTTTGCTGCAAATTTTATTGAGCATCAGAAATATTTTGGCAATTATTAACATATATGAATTATGAAAAATTAATAAGATTTATTGTCATAGTTCAAGCCATGCACACGCGTGTGGATTAGGTCAGACCAGCCTTTTGCCCCTCTGGCTTCCCCAGTTGAGTCTTATTATTCTTTTGCAAGGGGATATAAATACTTCTTAGGGATATTATACACGCACATGACAGAATATAACCTTGCATAGCAGCCTGAAAACAACATTGATTGGCTGGTAAAACAGCCAAGCAGGTAAAGGTGCCTGCCACACAAGCCTGGGAACCCGAGTTGGATCCAAAGAACTCACATAAAGGTGGAAAGGGGAGAACCAACTCCACAAAATTGTCCTCTCACCACCACATACATGCCATGGCACATGCACCCATACCCACGTATAACAATACATTTCTGTATCTTTCCTTTTGGAGACAGGGTCTCACTATGCAGCCCTGACCAGACTGAAACACACTATATGGACCAGGCTTGCCTCAGACTCAACAGAAACCTGCCTGTCTCTGCCTCCTGAATACTGAGACTAGAAGCAATAATAAGAATTAAATTTTGTAAAATGTTATTTTTATTTTGTGTGTATTAGTGTCTTGCCTGCATGTCTGTAAGTGCACCCATGTTGTGCAATGCACAAGGAGGCCAGCAGAAGGCATTGGGTCCTCTGGAACTGGAATTACAGATAGTTGTTAGCCACGTGAGTGCTGGGAACTGAACCCAGGTCCTCAGCAAGAGTACCCAGGGCTCACGATGAACCATCTCTCCAGCCCCAAATTTAAAATTTTAACAGCAAAAGTATTAATTAGTAGACTGATTTTTTGTTGTTGTTGTTTTGAGACGAGGTCTTCCTCTAGCTAATATCTGGCCTGGAACTCACAATGTAGACCAGGCTATCCTCCATACCACAAACATCTGCCTGCCTCTGTCTCCTGAGTGCTGGGATTAAAGGCATGTGACACTGTGCCTGGCCTGATTTCCTTTTTAAGATTCATTTTGTTTTTAAATTGTGTGTGTGTGTGTATGTGTGTGTATGTGTGTATGTGTGCACGCTGAGAGAGAGTCTGTGTGGGGCTATGTGTATGTGTGTGCAGGTGCTCACAGAAGCCAGACATGTGGGATCCCCCTGGAACTGGAGTTTCTGGTTGGTTGTGAACTGCCTCACATGGATGCTGGGAATTGAACTCAGTTCCTTTACAAGAGCAGCAAGGTCTCTTAACCACTGGGCCATCTCTCCAGTCCCGGGACTGATTTCTAACATAGAATGTATTTGTGTTTGGTTATAACCATGAATTCTACTAATTTAATCTATGCTTTGAGTAATAAAGAATAATTGTACTTAAGAGTCTAATCTATAAAATTATCTTTCTTGACTGCATAGCACAGTTTGTCAGACACAACATTTAAGCATCAGTTCTTTTATAAATATTTTTTAAAGTGAGGCCTCATATATCCCAGACTGGGCTTAAACTTGCTATGTTTGGTATGTATCTGAGGATGACCTGGAACTCTTGATTATCCTGCTTCTAGACCCCCCCAATGCTGGGGTTACAGGTGTGTGCCATCAAGCCTAGATTAATCATTGCCTTTCTTGACCTTGATGGGGTTTTTGTTTTGTCTTGTTTTTTGTTTGTTTGTTTGTTTGAGACAAGGTCTTATGTAGTCCAGGCTGGCTTCAAACTTACTATGTAGCTGTCCTAGTTTGCCTCTCCATTGCTGTGACAAAACACTCTCACCAATACCAACTCGGGGAGAAAAGGGTTTATTTCGATTACATCTCCTGGATCACACAGTTCATCAGGGAGACCAAGGCAGGAACTCAGGGCAGAAACCTGGAAGCAGGTGTTGAAGCACAGGCCATGCAGGAGTGCTGTTTACTGGCTTGCTCCCCTGGCCCAGCCTCAGTCTGCTTTCTTATACAATAGACAACAACCTGCCCAGGGATGACATTGCTCACAGTGGACTGGGAGCACTCAACAATCAAGAAAATACCCCACAGACAAGGCCTCAGGCCAGTCCAATGGAGGCAATTCCCCAGCTGAGGCTCCCTCAACCCAGGTGTATCAAGTTGACAACAAAGCTATTCAGGACAATAGCTAAGGATGATTTTAAATTCCCAATCCTACTGCCTCTACCTCTCACGTACTGAGAGTGCAGGCATGTGCTGCCATATATGCTTAAAATTTTGAGTTCAACAGTTATATAGTGATGATTTTTCTCTTTTCCTTGTTCCAAGAAATAAGTTAATTAAGCTACACTTAATTTTCCATGAGCCTCCAAACTGTCTATGGCACTTATGACACAACTTGAAATTCCCAATCTTCAAATATATGCTTCTTGAAAAGGACAGATCTACTAAGGTTTATCAGTATATAGAGAAGGCTTTCCCTCTCTTCTTGTTTTCTTCTTCATATGTTATGCGCATCTCACGGTATGAGTCTGAAGGTCAGAGGACAACTTGCAAGAGTCAGTTCTTTCTTTTCACTATGTGGGTTCTGGGGCTCTAACTCAGGTGGCCAGGCTTGTCAGCAAGTACCTTTACCTGCTGAGCCATCTCACAAATCTCTGTTTTCATATTTTGAGACAGGGTTTCTTTAAGCAGCCCACACTAGCCTCTACCTTCCAAGTGTTGGGATAACTATGAGCTGTGGGAAGGGGAGTGTTGAGGGGAAGTAGGAGTTGAAGCACAGGCCATGTAGGAATGCTGTTTACTGGCTTGCTCCCCTGGCCCAGCCTCAGTCTGATTTCTTACACAATAGACAACAACCTGCCCAGGGATGACATTGCTCACAGTGGGCTGGGCCCTCTCGCAGCACTCAACAATCAAGAAAATACAACAATCAAGAAATTGGGGTGGATAGAATCAAGAATCATTGTATACATGTATAAAATTGTCAAAGAATAATTAAAAAGTATTTTGTAAAAATCTAGTTTGCATCACCGAGTTGGTGGAAGACTTTCATTACCACATTTCTCATAGTTAAGTCACAAAAAAGGTACATTTTGACAGCAAACAAAATCAGCAAACGCACCGCCGGAAAGATGACTCAGTAGTTAAGAGCACTGGCTGTTCTTGCAGAGGACCCAAGTTCAGTTCCCAGCACCCACATGGTGGCTATCAAACATCTATAACTTCAGTTCCAGGGGATCTGACACTCTTTTGACCTCCACAGGCACTGCATGACATGGGTGGACTTACATACATGTTGGCAGTACACTCATATACATAAAAAGTCATAGTTTTTTTTATAATCAGCAGAGGCTACTGAATCCAATGAACAATAGATTAAGAGGTCAACAGACTGAAGAATGCTGCTCCAGGGTCCAGACTGTGTCTTTCCAACCAGATGTGCATTACCTAGTGGGTGTTTAGCTTCCCTATGAACAGAAGAATAAAAATAACACCATCTCACTAAGCTGGTTGTTAACAAACACTGGGCTGTAGGTACTGTCTAGCAAATAGTAATGAGTCACTCACACATCCTTGTGCTTGAAGAATGTGGGTTCTTTGCAAAGTCTTTGACTTTGCTTTCTTTCAATTTCCTTTGTCTTGTTTCTACTGTTGATGACTTTAATAGACTTTGCTATAGTCCAGAATAACCTCCAACTTGATCATTGCCTTTTTCTCCAGTTCCTCTAAACAATTTATTTATTGACTCTTACTCTGGCGAAGAAACCCGGGGCCTCACACATGTTGGAAAAGCTGGACCGTGGAGGCACACACAGTCTCCACTCACTTTTATTTTAAAATTCTCTGGTCGGATCACAGTATTTTAATTTTATTTCCATATCAGAAGAAAACTTCCTCATGGTCACTTCTGATTTAAACAGTTTCCTTGGGGAACAAAACATGTTATTAGTAACTTAAGAACTTAACTCTGAAATACTAATTTACAAATAAAACTCTTGAAAAACAAAAAGGAGAGGAAATGGTGAAATTCCCAAATCCCAAAAAAACTTCGTTTATGAAAAGAGGAAATTTTTACTGGAACTTTAAACCTAACGTAGCAGTTGTGAAACTATTTCCCACCTCACTGTGGTCCAGTTTTCTTTTCACTGACTCCTCTTTGCTGAGTCCACACGGAAAACAAATACCAAAGAAGGGATGGCGGAGAGAAAACACTTCAGACTTCCAAGCCGCTGTGGAAGCCAAAGCCAGAAGGAAAGCAGCAGGGATTCGGGTAGCCCGCTGTCTTTCCCGCCTAAACAGCGAGGGGCGGGGCCAGGACGTGGGCGGGACTAGAATCTGGCCCGCTGCGTGGGCGGAGCCTAAAGTCTGGGCGGGGCTATGGATGTGGGCGGGGCCCGAGAGAGCACGGGGGTGGCTCCCGGTTCCCTCCTCACTTTTTTTCCCCTCAGTTCCCTCGGCTACGCGTTCCGCCACGATCCCGTCATACCCTGCGGCTTAGGGAGCCACGTGACTGGGCGGCTGAGGCAGTGGGCGGTTTTGCGTCTCTTTGGTAGTCAGAGGTGGTTGGCTTTCACCAAGTTGTGGCTGAAGCTGGAGCGCTGTCGGGTGAGTCTGGGGACGGGGGATCCCCGTTTAGGGATCTGGGCTCCGGGACCAGCCGTTCGTCTGGCCGGGGAAGCCTGCGACTTCTCAGGGGTCGCTGTCTCGGTGATGCGCTCAGCTCCGGGTGCGGATAGGACTCAGTCCCTCCTGCCGCGGTCCTCCCTTCTCCTCATCCTTCCTCCCTGTCCCGGGAGGACTTCTCCTAGTGCTGGGTTCCCCAGTGCAGGGTGCATTTGCGCTCCCGGGAGCCACTGTTGACTGGTTCTCCTGGAATTTGTGGATGTGTTGGAAGTGACTGGGGGAATTTAGAGCTGGATATGTTCATGACTGGGTCGAGATTCGGGGAGAATCACTGGCTCCTTAAGGGAATAAAACAAAGTGCAGGCTTCACGGACTTAAACGCCCCATTCCATCCCCGGTTACCCGCACGCACTACGTTCTGAAAAATGAACCAGATTTTATTGAGTACACATGATGTGAAGAGTTTAAGACAGTGTTGTATAGTAAGTTGTCATCTTTGTAAATCTTAGCGTTTATCGTTACCGTCCCCTTTAGATGCTTGAAATATGTGCAGGTGTTGTGCATACAAGAATAAACATTGTATAGCCAAGAGTAAGTAAAACATTTAATTTTCCCCGGCATGCTTTGGAAAGACCCGTTTTCTTTCTGTTTATTTATAAATAGATTTCTGTTCCACTTTGAGAGGTGGTTTCTTTGACATACGCCGGGTTTTATGTCAAAACATCTCGATTGGGTCAGATGTGGAAGTGATTTAGCAACTTTAGGAGTTTGCACCTAAGCTGAAACAAGTTTGGGGTTGACAGCCGTTGGGGAGCTTAGATTTCACCGAACCATATGACAGAAAAACAAAATGTCTACATCTCAGGATAAAAAATGTTGGCCAGCAATGCCTGCCTGCTGGGTTTCAGGGGTGGACCATGTGGTGAGCTTGCTCATCCTTTATTTAAACATTTAGGACCTAATGCTACTTGGTCCGTGACAAGGTGGCCCTGACCTCCAATTAATATGTTTAGTTTACCTTTGTGTTATGTTTTGTTTTTGGAGACCAGCCTACCGAATGCTGGGGTTCCAGGCCTGTACCACCTCACAGTCTCTCCATCTACTATGTCCCCACTCATGATAAATTTTTGGTCATCTGTTCCACTTGAAGACATCACTCTGGTTCTCTACTGCTGCCAAGAAAGTGTTATTGACACCTGAGTGGTCATAAAATAGAAAATATTAACAAAAAAGGTGAAAATTCAGGAATGGCTTGTGTACCTGGGAAGAGTCGTAGAAACTGGTTAAAACTAGTGAAAGCAAGAGGATCAATTCCTTTATTGTTGTCTTCCTATCTTCTCTATGGAATATTTACTATATTTATTTTTTTATTATCTATTTATTCTTTCATTGTGTTGCCCAAGCTGGCCTTGAATTCCTGGGCACAAGCTTCTCCTGCCTCAGCCTCTGAAGCAGTTGAAACTGCAAGCATACATCACTGTGCTCAGTTTTATTCAGTAGACTTTATAGTCTCAAAATGTCTGATCTAAGACCTGCTTGTTTATATTTAAGAAAAAAGTAGTGGTACATAATTACTCCCATAGTTAAATATTAGGTGAAAGAATTATAACTGATATTTAACTGAGCAACTACTTTTCATCATTTAAAATTATAGAACTAATGTGGTTGATGAAGGGCCCCCACTCTCTGCCCCCTCCCAATACTCACGCGAGGCACACACATACAAACACACACACACACAGAGACCTCTACACCCCTGCTTTCTGACCTGGTACTTGCGTTGTAGCCTAAGCTGGCCTCAAGCCTATGACAGTCTTCTGCTTCATCCTCCTGAATGCTGGAATTATAGGTATATGCTACCAAACTAGTCAATAAAGCCTTTCTTAAATATAATTTTTCCACTTTTAAACTTTGATGTTAGTTTCATACCTTAAACACTTTTTACAATGTGTAGAGCACTTGCTAATATTAACCACTTTCCCCACAAAGAGTTGTTTTAAGTATCCTTTTTTTATATAATAACTGTTTTAGAAAGGTTTACCACAACTTTTTCCTCCTCTCAGAATAAGTAAGTATGGGAAAAAAGTTGAAACCAAACTCCTTTGAAAGTTGGTAGCAGTAGGTTTGTGTCCTACAATCTTAGAACTCCAGAGGAAAGAGAACTTGCCTCTCTGTACCATTCTACAGATTTCTGTATGGTAGCTTTGTTGGCCTGGCTGGGGCCTTTGCTCAGAGTGATAGAAAGCTTTGTGTGGCCAGGCTGGATTTTGTTCTTATCACGTACTAGGGCAGCAGGGAACACGGTTTCAAACCATGCAAATTAATGGTGGTGAATATAGTTCCTAAAGGAAAATGGATTGAGGTTTTATGTCCTGTGAAAGCAGGATGGTTGGAAGATAGGCAGAAACAATGGATGTTTATTAGTGTTTGCATTTTTAATTAAGAGACGTTTTCCTTTTGCAATATAAATTTGTGTTTATATTATTTGGATTTATAATTTGTTCATTGATTTTTTTGCTTTTTAAAATACTAACTCTTAAATTTTAAATCTAAACTCTTACTTTGCATATGTGTGTATTATTATTACATGTATAGTGCTTTTATCTGGAGTATTCAGATTTTTTGCAGGAGGGAATTGAGATAAGGTCTCTCTATGTAGCCATGGCTGGCCTGGAACTCCCTCTGCAGACCAAGCTGGCTGGAACTCACAGAGATCTGCCTGCCACTGCCTCCCAAGTGCTGGGATTAAGGGTGTACACCACCACACTCAGCAAGTATTTGGATCTTATCTGTAATATATTGTGAATTTGACTAGTTTGTCACAATGTCTTTTTGGTGCTGAGTTCTGAGTCCAGGATCATGTGTACTTAGCACATGATCTACTCATAAACTCCAGCGCACATCACCACTCAGTGCATGAACTTGACTAAGTACAGCTTATAAACAGTGAATAAAAATGTTTGAAAAGTTGTAGTCAATGAGATTTTATTATAGGTTTTCATTGTTTTGTTTAATGGGCTGGCAAGGGTGGCTCAGTTGTTAAGAGCACTGGCTGCTCTTCGAGAGGATCTGGGATCGGTTCTTAGCACCCATATGGCAGTTAACAGGCAACTGTAACTGAAGTTCCAGGGGATCCGATACCCTCTTCTAGCCTGCGAAGGCATTATGCAACTCAAGTGCACTTACATGCATGCAGGCAAAACACTCATACACATAAAATAAAAATAAAATTTTAATGTCTCAATGTAGAAACTGCTTCATTTTGAGTATTATGTAAAAAATAAATCACCATAATTCATTATTTGCTGTCATTGGATATTAACTTTAAAAGTAGTTAATGGTATTGTCTTGTTTTATGTCCTTTTATGCCTCATTATAATGGTTCATTATATTTTAAGAGAGAACATAATTAAAACAGTACACAGTTTACTGTCTTGTTTTCAGTTGAAAGAAATGCCAGCAGTTCAGTTCAATGGACATTTGAACTTTAATTGCTAGCATTATTGGGACAGCATCATTTTAGAACCCGACTCCATCACTTTTTAATAGTGAGCAAAACAGTTTCTCTGAACATGAGTTTGTTCCATTGAAAAATGGAATTTATAAGGCCTTTCTCATAGGGGGGGTCTTGTGTGGACGAGGTTAATTAGTACATGCCAAGTGCCTCAGAAGTAGAATATTTTGATTACATGTAATTGTTGATAATAACAGAAATAATTAAGAAATAATGTCTTAAATGATTTTATTTTCCCAACTCCAGAACATTTTGCCTCAGGGGCCTTAAAATATATATGTTTAAAATGTATAAGTGCCTGAGGAATTAGATTGTTCTTCAGGTTGTCTTGATTTTTAAGGTATTTGTATTCCATGTTACATACATGTCAGTAAACAAAAAGACTTTGTTAAACTATAAATGCTAATAGAGTGCTCAGGTATTTAAAGAATGCCCCATCCAAGGGTGACAACTGTCAGGCCAGGAGAATGTATTGAAGAGAGGGTTTAAAATTTTTTAAATTATATTTATTTGGGGGCAGGGCACCTGTCACAGCATACTTGTGGAGGTCAGGGAACTACTTGTATGAGGCCATCTCTCCTTCTACCATGTGGGTCCTAGCAGTGGAGTTCAGGTTGTCAGCCTCAGTGGTATGCAGCTGATCTATCTGGCCAGCTCCTTGAAGAGAGTTTTATATGCACTCTGAGCTCAGTAAAGTTTAGTTAAATTGAAGTTAGCCTCTTTCTTCATTTGTTTTTGGGTTGAGCACTTGAGAAGTTTAAATAAAAATTTATGGTGACCTTTGGTGATAGAATAAAAATGATTTTATTTTTTAGGAAAAGTTCAGGGCATTTGCCCATGAAGAAGTAATGCTTTGAGCATGGGCTGTCCTGGATACCTTTAGGTAGAAGGAACAAGTTTAAAATGTTATTTGACAAAAAAAAAAAAAAAGGGTAGGCAACCCTGGAATTGGAGAGCTATAAGAAGTGATTATCTATAAATAAAATTAGTGATCTGACATTAGGACGTTAAATATTGCAATATATAAAGATGTATTAATTCAGTTTTTTACAAATGGAAGCATTTCACGGGCTATTAAGTTCAAATTGGGTTTTACTGTTTGAAAATTGAAAGTTTGTTTGGTTGTTGGTTTTGGTTGGTTGGTTTTTGAGCCAAGGACTCATCCTGTAGCCCAAACTATCATCAGACTCAAGGAAATCATCAACACCCAGCCTCCTAAGGGCTGAGATTACAGGTGTGAGCCAAAATGTATAGATGAAAATTGAAGCTTTAGTATAATATTTGGCATATAATGGTTAATGGCTGGGCTGGTGAGCAATGGGCTGGTGAATGGCTTGGTGGGATTTAAAGAGCTTACCATGCTAGTCTGATGACCTCAGTTTGAGCCCTGGAACCCATGGTGGAAAAAAAGAACCAACACCCAAAAGTTGTCCCCAGACACCCACATGTGTACTGTGGAGAAAGAAGGGGGAGAGGGAGGGAGGGAGGGAGGGAGGGAGGGAGGGAGGGAGGGAGGGAGGGAAGAGAGAACACATGAACATTAATAACAAAGCAAAATTTATAAAAATGTCATGCCTTTTAGATGAGAGAAACACGCTGCTGTTGTTTACTGAAATTTATACTCCTCTGTCCTCAGTAAAATAGGAATAATAATATTATTTACCTCAAAGCGTTCTGAAGGAGTAAATATGGTAATACGTGCTGGGCACTTAGAACATACTGCTCCTCACAGAATATTGTTCATGAAATGCTAGTGTTGAACAGAGTTTGGGCCACTAATTGATCTTTAAAGACAAAAAATGTAGAAAGTGGGGCAGTTGTAATATCAACTGAGTATTAGATCAGACCCAAGAACTGTTATTAAGTGTGTAATGTGTGAAAGTGCCACAACTCTTCTCAGCATCTTGGATCCTGCAGAGGCCTGCTGGGAACAGGACTTTTTAAAGGCAGAAATGTCCAGAAGGCTGTGGTACAGGCTGCATTTTGCTGGCTCTAAGCAGGGTCTATGGAACCAAAGGGAGCACAGGGCTCTTCTGACAATTGAAGGTATTTATGCCCAAGACGAAATAGAATTTTACTTGGGCAAGAGATGTGCTTATGTGTATAAAGCAAAAGCCCACACAGTAACTCTCGGTGGGGAATCAATCAAAACTAGAGTAATCTGGGGAAAGGTAATTGGGCTTATGGAAACAGTGATGTGGTTGGTGTGTTAGGACATGCTAAAAGATTATTGCTGTTTGACTTTGTGATCATTGCTGTATAGCTCTGCAGGACAATATTATAAAGATATTTAAGGGCAAAGCATCCTGTTGACTCTAACTTACTTTGAAAAGAACAGCTTGGATAACTGGGCATGATGGTGCATACCTAGAATCTCATCCCTGGAGGTAGAGTCAGGAAGATTACAAAACCCCCAACAAACTCAGCCTGATTGAGAAACAGATAAAGCACAGGGCTAGGTATGTTGTTCATAACATCCATAAATTAGGAAGGTTTGGTGCTAATTTCTTTTCTGTACAGATAGGGCATTTGAAAATTTCATCTTTTACATGTATAAAATTTATGAAATATAATTATTTTATTGTATTTCATTCAAACACCTCAAATGAACTCAACTTTTTAAACTGAAAAGATTTCATTAGTTATGATTGCACCCCTTTTCTCCTAATGCTATGAATGCTAAATTTGCTTTTAGTTTTATAATTTCTTTAAATTATCAGCAGTTTGTCTCTTTACATTTAATGTTGTGGGCTGTGTATTCCAGATACTCTATCCTTAATTTTTTTATTTGTTTGTAATTAGTTTTTGCTTTATGGAAATTTTTTTGTCATCATTCTCAATGGAGTATACATTCTTTATGTTCATCTCATTTGAAGCAGCAATTCAGCTGTCAAAGCCTTGGCCCAGCTTCCATTGCTCTTTTAGCTTAGAGCTTTTAATTTCATGCTCCATAAGAAATTGCTCTTACTGTTAATAATTTCTTTTTGACTGCATATTTTCTTTGGGCACAGATTAAAGTCTGTGGTAAACTCCTGAGTACTGTATATTAAGATTAATGTAGTGTTATTTATTTATTTATTATGACAGTAAATTGTAGAATCTTGAATGTTATTGTGAGAAATCTGAGATTCTACTGTAAGAAATTAACTAAATGGCTGGAGAGATGGTTCATTGGTTAAAAGTGCTGAGCCATCCTCCCAGCCTCCTAAGGTCTGAGATTACAGGTGTGAGCCTCTAGCAGAGGACTTGGGTTTGGTTCCCAGCACCAGAATGGCAGCTAACAACCACCTGTAACTCCAGTTCCAGGGCATCCAACCCTCTTCTGGCCTCCTCAGGCATTGCACGACATGGTGGCACTTAACTTACATCCATGCAAGCAAAATACTCATACACATAAAATAAAATCAATTTTGGGGGGTCATTTTGAGATAGTTTCCC
The DNA here is from genome assembly GCA_035773235.1 of Eospalax fontanierii. Lineage (NCBI taxonomy): Eukaryota > Metazoa > Chordata > Mammalia > Rodentia > Spalacidae > Eospalax > Eospalax fontanierii. Next base: position 14,669,181 of record CM069540.1, on the reverse strand, counting down.
TGTAGCGCCAGCTGGTCTAGAACTTGCTATGTAGACCAGGCTGGGCTTGATATCACAGAGATCCACTTACTTTTGACTCCAGAGTGCTGGGATTAAAAATATGTTCCACCACACCTGGCAAAATAAATTTTTTTTTAAAAAAGGAATATTCTAACCTTAGGAATCTGGGCTTTGTTTTGTTTATTTGTTTATGTCTTTTTAGTAGTTTCTTTTCTGTGCATAAATACATTACTGTACAAATATGAGTACTTTAAAAATTTTTTATTAATTATGTATATGAGTGTATTGCCTGCATGTATGTAAGTGCATCCATGTTGAGCTATGTCTGTGAAGGTCAGAAGTTATGGCCAGTTGTTAACTACCATGTGGGTGCTAGGAATTGAACTCCAGTCCTCTGCAAGAGAAGCTAGTGCTCTTAACTACTGAGCAATCTCCCAAGAGCCTAAGTACATTTATTTTTACATGAGTACATTACTTTTCTTTGAGACATGATCTCACTTTGTAACATTCCCTGGCTTTGAACTTACAGTAGTCCTCCTGCCTCTGCTTCAGATCTTCTTTGCCTGGGATTACAAGTGTGAACCACCATACCATGCCTGCCCGCCTTTCTTTCTGTAGTGTGGTCTTAGAAGACAATCTGACAAGGTTTTGTTTCCTGCTTTGCTGCTAATTGGCTTTCTGTTCTTGAAGTTGCTTAAGTGTCTTCTCTGGCCTGTTCCCTTTTATGTTGAAATCCTGAAAATTATTTCTAGATCTTTCAGCTCTAATGTTCAGTACATTATTAACAGCCCGGAGTATTGAATGCACCATATACTAAAGTGCTTTTTTTTTTTAAATTTGTTTTACATGTGCGAATGTTATGCCTGCATGTTTGTAATTGCACCTGTGTTGTGCAATGCCCTTGGAGGACAGAAGAGAGTGTTGGATCCCCTGGAACTGAAGTTATAGAAGTTGTTAACTACCACATGGGTACTGGGATTGGACCCTGGGTCTTCTGCAAGAACAGCCAGTGCTCTTTCTCAACCACTGAGTCATCCCTCCAGCCCCTGGGTTTCTTTTTTTCAAAAACAAAAACCTTTGTTTGGAAGATGAAACACTTCTGAAAGTGGACGGGCCAGTGGTTGTACACAGCGGGGAATGGATGGGGCAGTGGTTGTACACAGTGGTGTACTCTCTATTTAATTGTGGTGACTAAAATTTTCCTTTTTACCAGAAAAAAATTTATTATAAACAGCTGTTTTATGAAATTACTTCTAGCTAAACAGCCATGGGTAATTTCTGTCCTTTAAATAGTAAACTAGAAAAATGAAGTAAAGACATGTACCAGATTCCCTTTGCTCTGATGTCAGCCCTAACCTTCTCTGCTCTGGAGCCTTGTGCCCTGGAAGCTGACCTTTATAGATGCATTCCTCTACTGACCCCATGTTCAGTAGCTGTCTCCCACAATTGTGACTGCAGTTATCTGGGTTTTGGTTACTCACTAACTTCCCTAGCCCATTGAGGCATAGTGACTTCTCTCTGTTCTTAAGTTCGGGGCACTTAATTATCGTTAATTGGTTTTTGTTCATTCTACCTACATCTTTGTTATAAAAAAACAAACAAACAAAAAATACCTTATTTGTTAAATTCTCTTCAGTTAATGTCTCCCTGGGCAATTTGTGTCCTTTTAGAATTTTGAATCTCAGATAAATGAATCAATTACCATATTCCTCATAATAAGCTTTTTGGACTAGTTTTTTTCTTCTTTAATTGTAGTAAAATAGGAATAGTATAAAATTTACATTTTGACACCCATCACCCCTGGTACCAAGGTACTAGGATCATGTATAGGGCCTTAAGTAGTCTAGGCAAGGCTTTTCCAATAAGCTGCATCTCTTAGCCTCCTTTCTGACCACTTTTAAGTGTAATTTGCAGTAGGAGCATTCACCACTGTGTACAACCACTGCCCCATCTGTTCCCCGCTATGTACAACCACTGCCCCGTCCACTTTCAGAAGTGTTTCATCTTCCAAACACAAACTGTGTACTCATGGAACAGTAACTTCTCATTCCTCTCTTTCTCACCCTTGGTAACAATTATTGCACTTCCTGTTGCTCACGAATTAGACTGTTTTGGGGGGGTACCTCATGTAAGTGAACTCATGTAGTTTGGTTTTTTATATCTTATTTTACTTGATATGTTCCAAGGTTTATCCAGATTTTAGTATGTTGCACACTTTCCTTCTTTTTGAAAAGTGAACTAATATTCTATCACCTGTGCGTGCTGTATTCTGCTTGCCCATCTTCCCTTGGTAGATACTTTGGTTGTTTTCACTTAAGTTATTATGAATAATGCTTCTGTGAACCCTGGTTCGAGTCCTTCCCTTTAGTTCTGTTAAGTATCTACCTAGGAGTGGAATTGGAGATCACGTGGTAATGCTATATTCCACTTTTAAGGAATCACCACACTTGTTTTACATATTGGAAATTTCTACAATTTTGCGTTCCTAACAGTGGTGCATCAGAGTTCCAATTTTCCTACATTTTTTTCCAACACTTGTTCTTTTCTTTTCTTTTGCTAGTAAACATTCTGAAGAACATGTTGTGTTTGATGAATTTGTTCAAGTCCTTTGCCCATTCTCATTTGGACTTTGTGGTTGTTGTAAGCTCTCACTTTAGCCACCAGTCTGACTTGAAGATTCCTACACCTCCTCCTCTGATTTGATCTTTTATTGTGAAAGGATAGGACTTGGGAACAGCCAAGGGAGAAGAGCTGCCTGAGGGAAGGGGTGCAGGGCCCCCAGGACTTGTCATCCTCTCAGAGCCTCCAAGTGCTCAGCAGGCTACGTACTGTTCAACCCCTGTCTTTGGGGGTTCAGTGGCAGTGATCAGCCCAGCCTTCAGCCCCCTTCTGTTTCTCTGGGGACAGGAAGCAGGGCTGAGAGAGCCAGCCTTCTGGCAACCAGCTCCCATTCTAAACCTGGGCCAAACCCTAACATCCCAGTAGTCATTTCCTTTATTTTAGCACAGAAAACTATTTCAGGGAGTCTAAGGGTTTTAGGAGCCATGTGCCAGGAAAAGACCAAATATGCATTGCTTATTACGAATCACAGTATCATAAAGATAGATAATAGACTTTATTAGGATTCACGTCTGTCTTTGTGGCTGGAGAGATGTCTCAGCAGTTAAGAGCACTGGTTGCTCTCGAAGAGGACCCAGGTTCAATTTCCAGCACCCACATGGACAACTGTCCGTAACCAGTTCCAGGGGACCCAATTGCCCTCTTCTGACCTCTGCATGCATCGGACGACATGGGTACACTTTCATGTAGCAATGCACTAATATACATAAAGTAAAAATTTTTTTAAAAAGCTTCAAGTCTGTCTTTGTATTTTTAATTATTTACATTAAAAAGAAGATATTTAAGCTGTTTGTGGTAGCACACACCTTTGGATGCAGAGGCAGAGGCAGGTGGATCTCTGCGAGACTGATCTCTGCTGGGCTTATAGGGAGACCCTGTCTTAAAAAGATTATTTTTAAAAAAAGATATGTAAGTGTTCATATTTATGTAATATTTCAGTGAAAATTATTTTGCATCAAATAGCATTTTCAATTATCGTCACCTGCAGGGTCCTTTTTGTTTTGTTTTGTTTGTTTATTTGAGATGAGGTCTAGCTTGATGATGTAGTCCAGATTGGGTTGGAATTTTGTGTAGCTGAGGCTGAGCTCAAACTCCCTATCCCCTCTGCCCCTCTTCCTAAGCACTGGGATTACAGGTGTTCTTACTGTGCCTGGCCGGCACAGTCCTCTTGTGTTGCCTTCCAAATAAGCATTGATTCATAATTTGCTGGTTCATGTTAGGCATTGTGCTTAGATTTGGGAGGGGGTGCGGTTCTTGTGCACATGTATGAGTGGGTACATTGCATGAGGAGGCCAGAGGGGAATGCTGGGCATCCTGCTCTATCACTCTCTGCCTTCTTCCCTTCCTTCCCTGAGACAGGGTCTTTCATTGAACCTGCAGCTAAGCTGGCAGTCAGCAAGTCTATGCAACCCTCTTGTCTCAACTTTCCACATGTGTGTGGGGGCGATGTTACAGGCATACACATGAGTAGCCATGCCCAGCTTTTTATGTGAGTGCTGGAGATTTGAACTCAAGTTCTCATGCTTATGTAGCAAGCACTCTTTACCTGCTGAGCCATCTCCCCAGCCCTCGTCCTGTCCGCTTGTAGTGATTTATTATCCATATTTTCCTTTGTAAGCGCCTAGTTGGCATCAGTAACGAAACATAGTTCTGACTTACTGACTTATAGCAGTTAAGTCTTAATTTAATTAATTAATTAATAATTAATTAACTTAATGAATTAATAATTAAGTTAGAACTAATTATCTGGAGTGAGACACTTTATGGGCCTCTGCTTATTAAAACAGAATGGAACCAAACAGCACACAGAGCAGTATGAGCTTTCTTCAACTTGTGTTTTTCTGATTTTATTTTAATTACATCCCAGAGTTTAAGACAACATCTTTAAGTGAGCAAGTGAAATTCCTTTTTAAGAAGTACCTATTCAGGGTGCAGTGTGGCATGTGGCTGTCATCCCAGCTACTTAAGCGGCTGAAATGGAAGGGTCATTTGAGCCCAAAGTTTTAAGAGGAGCCTTCATAACATAACAAAACACCCCCCTCTTTTAAATTAAGAAAAATACCAGGGAAACTAGAACTTGGAGTAAGGTTAATTTTATTTTTTAAAGCAGGAATAGGGCTGGGTGGTGGCGCATGCCTTTAATCTCAGCACTTGGAAGGCAGAGGCAGGCATATCTCTGTGAGTTTAAGGCTGGCCTGGTCTGCATAGCAAGTTCCAGGCTATATGGGGCTACAGAGAGACCCTGTCTTACAAAGACCAAAAAAAAAAAAAAAAGGCAGAAATATATTCTGTGAAATCTCTAATATTATTGTCAACTGGCAGATTCATTTTTAGGGAGAATGTAAGTATAAACAAATTGTCATAAGAGAGTATGTACAACGACATTTATTGCTGTGAATACTAGGGGGACAACACTGAGATTGTCATTTATATAGGAAAAGACCAGTTGGCAGAAATAGACACATATATGATATATATGTATATGTTTATACATACACATATATATATATGGTATATATATATGTGTATGTATAAACACATCCTTATAGATTGGCCTGTTCTGCTGATATTTCTTTGCTGCTAAATGTGACGGTGGGTAATATGTCATTGGCTCAGACTTTTATTCCGATGTTGAATTGATGTTTTCTGCAGGTGTACTGTTCTGCCTGTCTGGAAATTGAGGGTGGCACAAATGGCAAATGGGAACCTCTGTAAGAGTGCTGAAAAAACAGAGCTCTCAGCACAGGCAGGGTGGCATTCTTATTAAGTATTGATTCCTTCCTTCATTCTGTCCTCACAGATCATTTCTGTGCCACAGTAGGAGTTAGAGCTTTTAATTTCACGGGAAAGCTCATAAAGTATTCTGACTCTGTTCACTGATGCATGTAATGCATTATTGCTCATCATTGTTTTGTGATTTCTTCTTCCCTAAAAATTGAGTTTCCTAGGGTCAGTCTCAGTGTTTTGAAGGTTTGGCTTTAGTCATCCGATGCTGTTACCATATGTTCCCGTGTTAAGGCTTTATGCACAAACATTGCATCCTAATCTGACTTGGCAATGAAAGGATTAGCTTATATACAAATCAGAAATGAGGACATGGCTGTAAGTTTACACCGGTACTTTAATTGTGTTTTATCATTTGGTTCAACCTAACAGCTTTGGGTAGTTGGATGCTATTAAAGCTCTTTTTCTAAAAAAAAAAAGAAAAAGGAAAAAAATGTATGTATGGATGTATTGCCTGCAGGTATGTAAGTGCACCTGTGTTGTGCAGTGCCTGAGGAGGTCAGAAGAGAATTTCAGATCCCCTGGAACTGGAGTTACAAACCGTTGTTAGCTGGCACGTGGGTGCTAAGATTTGAGCCTAGGTCTTCTGTAAGAATAGCCAGTGCTCTTAACTCCTGAGCCATCTCTCCAGTCCCCCCCCCACTTTTTTTTTTTTGAGACAGAGTCTCAGTATGTAGACTTGGCTGACCTCAAATTCATAGAGATCTGCCTGCCTTAGATTACAGGTGTGTACCACCACACTAGGCTAAGCATTTTTATATTTTAAAAATACTTTATTATTATTTTTATTTATGTATATGAGTATTTTGCCTATTTGTATGTAAGTGTATCACATGTATGCAATGCTCACAGAGGCCAGATGAGGCTGTTAGGTGCCCCTGGAACTGGAGTTAACAGATGGTTGGTAGCCACCATATGGGTGCTGGGAATCGAACCCTGGTCCTCTGAAAGAGCAGCCAGTGCTCTTAACCTCTCTCCAGCCCCTTAAAATTGTCCCTATTCTTTATACACTTAGGTTTTGAGAGCCACTGTCATATACTCAACACAATCAGGATAAAGAGCAGTTCTTTGACCTCCAGAGAGTCCCTTGTGCCTGTGTGTTCATTCTGTTCCCTCACCCTCTGACTCTCGACACCCACTGATCTGTCTTCTGCCTTTTTCTAGAGTGTGATATATGTGAATGGGCTCATACACTATACAGCATGGATTTTTAAAACTTTCAAATTATACACTAAAGCTGACCTTTTTGCTCTTGATGTACAGTTCTATGAAATTTTGATACATGGATTTTAATAGTACAGATTCATCTCACCACTGTCACAGTTAGGATGGAAAAGACTTTCTAAACAGTTTCCTCAGGCTAGTCATTTCTAGTCACAGCTTGCTGTGCCTCTGTTCCTTGGTAGTCCTTGATGTCTTCTACATCACTGTAGTTTACTTTGAAAATGAGACTCAGATTTAGACAGCATATACCCTTTGAGACCAACAGTTTTCAGTCAGTAGACTGCTTCTGAAATTCATCTATGATGTTGCATGTGTCACAGATTTATTTTTTATTGCAGTTATTGGGTATACCACAACTTGTTTTCTATTCAGCTATTGAAAGATGATTGGGTTTTTAGGTTTGGGCAGTTTATAAATAGAGCTTCTGTAAGCATTCATGTATAGGGATGTGTGTGCACATAAGCCTTCATTTCTCTAGGGTAAATACCCACAACTGGATTGCTGACTCTTGTAGGAACATATTCAGTTTGATTCAAAAGTGTCAAAGTGTCTTCCGGAGAGGCTGCACCATTTTATATTCCCAGCAGAAATGCTGAGAGCTCTGCTTGGTTTGTGTCCCTAGGTGTTGCTAGTCATTTTTCTCTTAGACATTCAGGTAAGTATGTAGTGGTGTCTTACTGTGGCTTTAACATTTCACTAATGACCATTGATGCCAGACACCTTTTTATGTGATTACGTATGACTAGAGCTGCTATAAACATTCATTTCTAGGTTCCTTGTGAATGTTTTTCTGGGTTAAATACCTAAAATTTAGGTTAAAAATTTCACAAATTGCTAAAGGATAACTTTAGGGAGAGTTATGGTACAGAACCTTTAGGAACCCTAAATACAAGGAGAGCTGCAGTCATAGCTCCTCTAAGGCTTTGTCCCAGGTTCTCATCCAGGTTAGGACATCCCTGCACTCTACATATGCATGCCAGAACATCATTTTGTGCACCATACTTACAGACAGTTAAGAAAATGATTGAGGCAACAGTCAGAGCCCAAGAAAGCTGTTCTTTCTGAAAATTGAGGCTGTATCAGAACACCAGGAATCCACCTCACCCACTTCCTACCAGTGTATCACACACAAAGTACCAAGCACTCAAAGGAACAATGACACTTGTGGAAGAATGATATGCCAGTCCAAAATATATGACTGTAGGGACCAGAATGTCATGTTGAATATGTTCTTTGGCATGAGGGTTAATTTAGGATGATTACTTTGAGAGACTACAGATAAAAAAGAATTCTGAAAACTGACTATAGTAAGAAATGTACATTATAATTATAAAGAAATCTCTGTTTATAAGGGTGTCTCTGCACTGGGAAGAGAGGGCTAACAAACTCATTCATGTCTTGCCAATGGAGAAAGCTCCTGCTAAATCTGCATTAATAACCTTGCTCATGCTTTTTTGTTTTTGATGGTGGAGACTGAACCCAGCATGTTTCTGAAAGGTTTTGTACAGGTATGGATGTTGCGCACTCCCCCATAGTTCGCTATCCATCTTCTTTTGCCACTTCCTCCTCCCGTTAGTCCCTGCTCCCATCCCTCTAATAGGCATGTTTAGTCTGCATCCTGTGGGCTGCACACAGCTCAGGATGGCTATCAATGTAGTACCGCACAAAATCACACACTTAAAACTTGTGATTTTTGTTGTGATATTTTTGTAATTTGTACAGTACTTTGTTTGAGGCTGGATCTCCCTGTAGCCCCAGCTGGCCTGGAACTTGCTATGTAGACTAGGCTGGCCTTGATCTCACAGAGACTAGCCTGCCTCTGCCTCCCTAGTGCTGGTGTTAAAGGTGAGTGCCACCACAACTGACAGTTTGCACAGTTCTTGAGCATAAACTTTGTAGATGATGTCATTTAGTAATGCCAAAAGGGACAGTTTTACTTCTGTTTTTATATCATATATGTACATGATTTTGTCTCTAATATGTCTAATCCACAAATGAGAGAAAGGCTTGTCTTCCTGAGACTGGCTCAGTTCACTTAATTTTATTATCTCCAGTCGCATCTGCTTTCCTACCAGCAGTGTAGCCCTTTTTCTTCTTTTTAGGTAGAAAATAATTCACACACACATACATATGCATATATATACATATATGCGTATGTATTTATCCATTCTTTGCTGTTGGATACCTGGTTTGCAAGCCTCACCTTGTTCATGTTACAGTGTTGTGCTGCTAAGCCAGACTTCCAGCCCTGGCTCTCCCTTTGTAACTGGGCCTCCCTTTGCTTCAGAGCCTAGTGGGCATTTTTGCCTGAAATCTAAAACAGTTGTTTTGAGATCTGCACTAGATATTTATTCATCTCTGAATGATCTCCCATATGTCCATGGGTTTAGGTACTATTAATTTTTTTAATGCTCTTCTCTTGTCATGAAGGGTGGAGGTAAAATCCATTCTCTACACGAATAAAAATAAGAATTACAGCCAACTTGTTACCAGCATTCCCAGGCATAAAGCATCACTCTGGGTCTACTCATCCACCCACGTTAAGAGAAAACATCATGTGTGCATAAATGGAAAAATGAATTTATTTAGAGTTTTGGCTAAAACTAGAGAGAAATTCTCAATCTGTCACCTTGCCCACAGCAATATTACAGCTTATAGAAAAGATGAAACAAAGCCAGGGAATGAGCATATATAGATTTGACTGTGTGCCCCAGGTACTAGACCAGGGCAGTCTCTCTCCTGGGAGATTAGCCAGGGCTCTTGGGATAGGCCGTTTTCATTCCAGCTTGGTGTTTCCTACAGGGATCACACCTAGGACCCTTGTACGGTTGGAAGTGATGAAGATCTATGGCTGTTTTTCTCTTTTTCCTAAATTTCCAAGTTTTCCTTCTCTATTGTTATTCTTCCAGCTAAAGAACTTTTAGTAGTGTTTTGTTTTGAGAGCTCATCTGTGGACAGATGGTTCTAGAATATCATGTTTGGACACTATAGTTACTACTAATATTAATTGAATACTAAAAAGAATGTTGATTTTATTTTGGTGTCTCTGTGTGTGTGTGTCTGTGTGTCTGTGTTGGTGTATGCCTGTTTATATGCGCACATGCTTTTAGCACGGAGTTGACCTAATTAGGTTCAGGCTGCAAATTCTATGTTACCTTTTATGGGTTGTCAATCTAATGCCATTTGGTTTTCAAACCCAATTTAGTTTCTTATTAGGAGAATGCTGTGATCTTCTTTATATTTTATAGCTGCTTTATTGAGACAAATTTCACCTACCTAAAGCATAAAATTTAAAAGCTTTAGTAGATTCGCAGAGGTGTGTAACCATAACCCCAACCAATTTTAGAACATTTTCATTACCTCTAAAAGAAATCCATTATCCATTAGTATTCAATATTCATTTCCTACCAACTTCCCCCGTCCTTCGTATGCAACCATAAATCTGTTTTCTGATTGTAGATCTGCCTATTCTAACCATGTCTCATTTGTATTTTAAATGATACCTCCTTGGGCTGGGGATGCCTAACATGCACAAAGCCCTTGGTTCCATCCCCAGCACTACATAAACCAGGATTGGTGTGGCGCATGCCTGTAATCTAACATGTGAGAGGCAGATGCACAGATCAGAAGTTCACCTGAGGCCTCCCCTGGGATAATGTAGGAACTCCTTGAAGGAATCAGAGCTTGATAGGTGGTGGCATGGACTTGACAGTGGGGATACAGAAAAGCTTCTGGAGTAACATATTTTTTAGAAAAAGGGTCTAAAGCATTCCTGATAGATTGTGTCTAAGAGTTAAAGAGGGAAAAATTTAAAGAAAACTCACTCCTGATTTTGGGCTTGAGTAACTAGACAGTTATGATTTTGAGAGATGAATGAAGTAAGTTGATTAAAAAATCAAGAATTCTGTCTTGGGCTAAGCTGAATTTGAGATGCTTGTCAAGTTGAAACTTAAATCTAATGATTTGGTCTTTATGAAAAACAGATTAGAGATAAACCTTTGAGAGGTATTCATGTATAAATACCATATCAAATTACAGGCTTTGAGGAGATTGTCTAGGATGAGAGGGTAGAAAGGGAAAGTTGTAGCTCCTTGGACAGTCGAAGTAGACCAGAGAAGTCCAGTCGAGAGAATGTGATCTCATAGCAAGCACAGTGGTGCATCCCTTGAGGATGCATTCTGAGGAATAAGTAGAGTCTGCTGCTCTGTGTGCACAGTGGTATGTATGTAACCTATTACATCACTCCAAGATAGTCTGTGGAGCTGTTCTTAAATATGCAGTCAGACCTCAACCCGGAGTGGTACGCGATTGTATTTTGAGAGTGAATGAGTAGTTAACTTTCCAAATGCTGCTTTAAAATCAAGCAAGATCAACCCTATTCCTGGGAGGCAGAGGCAGGTGAATCTCTACAGTCTCAGCTAGCCTGGTCTACTCCATAGTGAGTCCCAGGAGGGCTGAGATGAGGGCGATCCTGTCCAAAAAAAAAAAAAAAAAAAAATCAAGCAGTCAAGATCAGGACAGAAATTGGCCAGGATTTGATATGATGAAAATTCCTGTGCTAACAGTAAGTGGGCTCAGTAAATCAACAAGGCTGGAAATCTCACTGGAGTGTGTGACACAAGAGTGGAATCTAGGAGAGATAGCTGCGGTAGAAATGCCTGTGAATACACTGGGGTGTCAGACTCCGAGAGAAGAGGCGGGGACTATAAGCAACAATAGGTTCAGTTAAGGATTTTTTATTTAATTTTATTTATTATCGAGGGGCCAGTAATATGTGTGGCCTCAGACTATGGTGTGCGTATGAAAGTCAGAGGACAACCTTGGGGAGTCAGTTCTCTTCTTCTACCATGGGGTTCTGGGAATCGAACTCAGGCTATTGGGCTTGAGCAGTGAGTGCTTTTCTCTCTGAGCCATCTCTCCAGTAAAGGTAAGGACTTTTTAAAAAAATGTTTGGAGAGAGGTGCCATTGGTTAAGAGCAGTAATGACTCGTGCAGAGAACCTATCTTCAGTTCCCAGCACCCACATGGCCACTAACAACTGTCCATAACCGCAGTTCCAGGGGATCTGACCTCTGCAGGCATTGCATGTTAAGGCAATACACTCATACACACAAAAAAATAAAAATAAAACATTTTTTAAAAGGTAGAAGATACTAGAATATGTCTCTACAGTGATTTCTTTAAAAAGAAAGAAATTAAAGATCTAGAAAAAGTTTTTTTTTCTCTCCCTCCTGTAATTCCTTTACAATTTGCCTTTTCTAGCCTTTTCCTGAAGCCTACCGTTCTATAATTCAAATTTACCTTCAGGATTCTTGGATAGATGTGACTACAGTTCTAGCTACTCTGGAAGCTGACACAGGAACATTGCTTGAGCTCAGGGGTTTGGGGCTAACCCAGGCAACATGATGAAATCCCATTTCAACAACAAAACAGACATTTTGTCAAACAAAGGTATTTCCAGGGGCTGGAGAGTTGGTTTAGCGATTAAGAACAACTGGTTGCTCTTGCAGAGACCTGGGGTTTGAGTCCCAGCATCCACATGGTGGCTAGCAACTGTCTCTAACTTCATTTCTAGGGGAATCTGAAGCTCTCTTCTGACCTCCTCGGGCACTGCATGATACAGGTGCATTACACACATGCAGGTAATATCATACACATAAAATAAACACAATAAATAAATTTTTTAAAAGATATGTCCACTTTCTAAGTAAACTTGTGAATCTGGTTCCAAATCTTCTTCCTAGACAGACTTGTGGACCCAATTCCAATAAAAATATGTGAACTATACTTAAAGTATGGGGAAGGGAAGGCAAAGTAACATTGTTTTCCTTTACCTTGTCAGAGTTCTTTAATTAGACTCCTTAGAACAAAAGCAGATGAAGGGGGGAAAAAAAGCAAAGAAGCTTATTGGCATGTATATCTCATATGTACCTGGGTTATACCCGTGGGAAAAAATGAGTAAATTACAAAGAGATAGCTTAGAATTTAAACTTATATGCAATCTACTGAAACAAAGACGGTAGTGCAAATCTCCTGTTCCACCCCCATCTTCCAGTAGGTGTGCTGGGATTACAGATGTTCCCATTGCATCTGCCCTTTTATGTGGATTCTGTCCAGCCTGTCCTGTGTCCTGCAAGCACTTTTACTCTGATCTGAGCACCTCTTCTTCATTCTTTTCTCAGTCTGTTTTTATTCACAGACACTTTTTCTTTCTTTTTTTTTTTTTTTTATTTTGAGACAGAGTCTCACTGTGTAGCCCTGACTGGCCTGGAACTCATGTAGACCAGGCTGCCTCTAGCTCACAGAGATCTACCTGCTTCTACTGCCCATGTGCTGGAATTAAAGTGTCCCCACTATACCCAGCCTCAGAATCTTTTTAAATTTTTTTTTAAGAGAAATGATTTATTTATGTATAGGTGTGTGTGTGTGTGTGTGTGTGTGTGTGTCTGGGAAATGAACCTAGGGCCTCAGGCATGCTGGGTAAGTGTTCTACCGCTGAGCTACAGCCAGACATTGTATTTCTCCTTTTGAGACAGAGGTCTTATGAAGTTTCCCAGGCTGGTTTGTACTTGCTTTGTAGCCCAGGCAGGTCTTGAATTGATCATCCTCCTACCTTACCCCCCTGGGTAAGCTGGCATCCCATGTCTGCACCACCAGGCCAGGATGATGGGAATAAATGCTAGACTAGGTAGCAGTGCCCTAGAAATCACAGCTCTATTAGTTATTCAGAACGTGCATTCATTTCTTTTGTGTGTGTTCATGTGTGTGCAGGTGCTTATGCTTGTGTGGACACGTGTGGGTGGAGGTCAGAAGTCCGCCTTGAGATTGTTCCTCAGGTGCCCTTCACTTTTATTTTGAGGCAGGGTTTCTCACCAGCCTGGAACTTACCCAGTAGGGTAGGTTAGGCTGACGGGCCAAGGAGCCCCAGGTCTCCGCCTGTCTGTTTCTGCCTCACTAGCACTGAGATTACAACAAGCTTATGCCTGTGGTAGTTTGAATAAATGTCTCCCTAGGCTCCATGTATGTGGACATTTGGGTTCTTTGTAAGCCTTGCCTGGTTTCCTGTCTCTCTGCTTCCTGGACCTGCTTAAAGATGTGATCATTTGCCTTTCTGCTCCAGCCACCTCTGCTGCCATGCCTCCCCGTCATTATGGACTCTAACCCTTGGAAGTGTAAGCCAGATAAACCCTTCCTTCTCTGTTACCTTGGTCATGGTGTTTTATCACAGCAACAGAAAAGAAACTGATACAGCCACCATGCCCTTCTTTATTCCTGGGTTCTGGGGATGGAACTCAGGTCCTTATGCCTGCACTGAGCTATCTCCCCAGTCCCAAACAAACATTTTAAATGAAATTTTACGTTATATGCTAAGATTTTGTTACTACCAGTTTTGCTACAAAGTGTGTAGTGTGATCATAAAATGTTTGAGGCCCAGATAAGGCTGGAAATTGAAGTGTGTCTTAGTTTTAGATAGAAAAATGAACATAAGCTAAAGATGTTTGGGAGAGATAGAGAGTAAAATGGATTTTCATCAATGCATCTTGTAGACTGTTCCTCATTTCTGCCCACTCTGAGCTTTGCTATGGAAGAGTCTTGGCACTAATTTCCTTTAGAGCAATGTTTAAACTTTCCTTATTTGATAGCTGATTTTTCTTCATCTTGTAGATTTCTAATGTCTAATTTCTAATTTACAAGACTTTAGTTGAAGCTGCACTGGAGATAGGGTTTGTGGAGATTGTAAATGTTGAATGCGTACTCATCCTCTGAACCACAGGACACTCTGGAGATCCAGAAAATTTATATTGATTAGCATTTCTTTTGTAATTTCCTGGGTGGTTGGTTTGTTTTTGTTTTAAATGGGCTGTTTGTTTGATTGATTATATTTTCTCTTTCATTTTCACATTCTGGTTTGCTATAGTTTCTAGGAATGGCAAATAGTCACCTTGCAATTTTTCCCTTCATGAGACATAATGTTGAAATTTTGTTTTGTTGTAGCAATAAGGTTCTGTGAGATGTTCATCTGTGTGTGTGTGACAGAGACAGAGAGAGAGAGAACCAGTGAGCTGGAGAGGTATTGGATGGATAAAGGCCTTTCAGACAGGATCTGTATTAGTCAGGGTTCTCTGGAGGAATAGAACTGAAAGAATCAATACATTCAAAAGAATGTATTAGGTTTATTAGATAGGTTTACATGACCAACAATGGGTGCCTCAGCCTGGAGAACCTGGTAGCTGCTGAGCGCACAAGGCTGGATGCCTCTTCAGCCCCAACCTGGTGCTGAAGGTTTGGAGGATTCCTGCAGAGCCGCTGGTCCTGAGTCCACACCGGAGGAGCAGCAGCTCTGATATCAGAGAAGGAATTGCAGCAGTGGCAGCACAGGCTGTAAGTGAACTTGGCAGCCACAGGAAGGAAGCAAACTTTGCCCTTGGACTTCCCATTATCTGGGTTTCTCCTGCACTTCTTAGGGTGGGTCTTCCCACTTCAAATAACTATATCAAGAAAATCCCTCACAGGGGAGCTGTGCTGAATAGCTTTAGTTGTCACCTTGACACACCTGGGATGAGGGAACCTCAAACTCAGAGTTTCCTCCATGGACTGGCCTGTGGCCATGTCTTTGAGGTGTTTTCTTGATTGTTGAGTGTTGTGGGAGGGCCAGCCCACTGAGCAGTGCCATCCCTGGGCAGGTTGTTATCTATTGTATAAGAAAGCAGGCTGAGCTGGGCCAGGGGAGCAAGCCAGTAAACAGGATTCCTCTATTGCCTGTACTCCAGCTCTTGCCTCCAGGTTCCTGCCCTGAGCTCCTACCTTGAACTCCCTGATGAACTGTGTGACCCAGGAGATGTGTATGCAGAATAAACCCATTTTTCCTGGTATTAATCAGAGTGTTTTGTCACAGCAATTTAGGGCAGAGCAGAACAGGAGCCTAGTAGCTTGCCACTCAGTTGATTCCAGATCTAGTCAATATGACAACCAAGATTAACCACCCCTATATCCAGAGGTGAAGTACCGGGGCTGGGATGGTTTTCAGTAGCATCTTCATTTGAAGAGAATGTGTTCCAAAGTTTGATGTCAAACCTGACATTTCTGTGAGATGATTCATGTTTCTACAATTCTCATTTTATGCTGTTAGAGGCTTGTATGCCTCAAATTAACTTCACATTCTCATCTAGATCATTTAAAATAGGTCTTTGATGGTGGAATGTGCTTCTTAGAGCAGGCTGGGTCTGGGTTTTCCTCATTTATTCTGTCAGTCATGTCACTTAGAGCTGTGAAAATGCTTCTTAGCCAGATGTGAACATTGTCCACTGTGCTTTGGCAATCACACTGGTGACTTCAAGGCAGAACTTTCAGTCTGATTCTTCTTATTTAAAAGAAATGTGTGAAGATATTTTTGGCATAATTGAGGTTTAATATTGTGTTGAATTTTGAAATGTTGTAGCTCTGCAGTAAAGAATTGTGTTGTGGCTTCCCATTCTCCAGATAGTCTGCTCTGTACGTTACTGCCCATGATAAAATGACAGATGTGTCTAAGATAGCACATTAAGCCAAACTCTTTTATAAAGAATGTGTAGCTTTTTCCTCTTCTGAGTAATTAAATCTTTCGGGAAGCCTTTCTCTTGAGCATTTTCCACTCCCCAACCTAATGTAATTGGATCTCTATTAATATGTTCCTTGAAGTCTTGCATTTTTTCTCACCTTGCACCATGCTTGTTTGAATGGCTGCTTTATCTCCACTCTGAAGTCGTAAGGTGACAGTGGGTAGGCCTGTACCCTGCCCTTCTTTGTGTCTCTTGCAGTATCTTCACAATACCTCACAGTACAAGCCTAGAAACCCAAATGAAGTAAGGGCAAGTAAACACTTTAGAGTATGTGACATTTGCTTTTGTTGAAACTAATGTATGATTATTATCTAAAACCATTTAGAATGGCCCTGTTTCTCCAAAACATATAAAATGCTTACATTTTGTTTTCTGAAATAAAGTTTTTTTTAATGTGTATGAGTGTATTGCCTGCATATCTGTAAGTGCACCTATGTCATGTAGTGCCCACAAGTGCAAGAACAGTCAGTGCTTTTAGTCAGACCGCTGAGCCATCTCTTTAGCCCCCTGAAATAACCTCTTAAAACCAGAAAAATGCTTAGAAATAGGTCTCATTAGTTTCATCTTCCAGAATGCAGTTTCAGAACACAGCTTTTACCTGTTACATACCCAACCAGTAGTCCAACTAGAAGGAGAAGCTAAGTTTTCTGTGTAACTCTAGTGTGCCTGACCAGGAACACTTATTATTAGTATTGATAATAACAAAGTTTATTAATTGACATTGAAGATACTTTAAGCTTAAAACATACTTCTTATCTCAGGTGTAGCTTCCTTGATAAAGGAACTATATGTAAATTACTTTAAAAAAAGGTACCATAAGGGGCTAGAGAGATGGCTCAGAAGTTAATGTTTGCTGCTCTTGCAGAGGACCTGGGTTCATTTCCCAGCACCCACATGTCAGCTAGCAAGCCTCTATCATTCCAGTTCCAGGGGCTCCAATGCCCTCTTCTGACCTCTGTGGACATTGCATGACAGAGCAATATGCTCACATAAAATAAAATTTAAAAATTATTTTTTTTAACTTTTTGGTCTAAATCCTAAAAAAAGTACTATAAGAATGGTTCAGAATATTAATTCCATAGGAATTCAAAAGAAGAAATCAGTAATGGTAATGGCAATGATACTATGTATAGTCTATGGGTGAAGCAGGGTTTCATTTATTTATATTTTTGAAATTTTAAAGAATATCATTTTATTTTATTTATTTTTATTTTATGTATGTGTATGAGTATATTACCTGCATTCGTGTAAGTGCACCTGTGTGGTGCAGTGACCTCGGAGGTCAAGAGAGCGCATCAGATTCCCCTGTAACTAGAGTTACGGCCAGTTGTTAGCCACCATATGGGTGCTAGGAATTGAACCCAGGTCCTCTGCAAGAGCAGTCAGTGCACTTAACTGCTGAGCCATCTCTCCAGCCTCGGGTTTTTCAACTTTTGAGATGGTCTCACGTAGCCCAGGCTGGCCTCAAACTCACTATGTCACTGAGGCTAGCTTTGAATTTCTTCTCCTGTCTCCACATCCCCGGTGCTGGGATTATATGTGTGTACTTTCAGTTAGCCCTAAGAAAGGCTGGTAGGTTGTTCAGCATTATTCTTCTTGTGTTTCTGTTTAAGTCTGTGAACATTTAGTGTGTTTAATACCTGACGGATTGGATTAGATTTTGTGCCTTTCTGTAGTGCTTATGTCTTGGCTTCCTTATGGTCACAGAAACCCAGGTTAGTGAGCTAAATAGGGACATAAACTGAATATAAAGTCAATTATGAAAATGCTAATTACAGTAATTCTCATAATCTACAGAGGGACCAACAACTAGTTAATCAGAAGCTCTTCAGATCTGCTCTCACAAATCTCATAAACCTTAAACCCAGACACAGTGGGTTGTACCTGATTCCAGAGTCATGGCAACTGCTGTTTTAGACATTGTACATGTTTGCGATGACTCATATTCTTTGCAGTGAGGAAGCATTGCAAATATCAGTAAAATAAATGCCCTTGTTTATATTTACAGCACTGCTTTGTGTGTGTTTAGTAAGATGTTCTACATTACAGCTTTAGTAAAATAAATTAAGAAAACGTGCATACACTTGTGTGAAACACTGAGAAAATTGTCACTCATTCCTCAGTTAAATTGAGTGTACTGTAATTTTCAGGATGGAGTTGTATTTGTTTACCACTCTAATTTGATTTTCAGTAGTGTTTTGTTAGGTAAGCATGGCAGAATAATATGTCATTTGTTTTCCAGCAGTATGTGAAGATGAAATACTTAGGAAATATTTTTCAGAACTTTTTTGCTCTTTAAATTAGATCGTTCTTTTCACGTAAAGAGTGAATAATCTATTCAAGTATTTTGAAAGGATATTCAGCCATTAGAAGGCAAATTTTTGGATAGACATAGCACTGTCGCTGCTCAGGAAAAATGCTGAAATAGTTCAAGTTGAAAATGTCTAGATCTGTTACATAATGTTGTTTAATTAAAAAAAAAAAAGCATTCCACTACAGAATAACATGTGATGTAATAGTGGGTATCTTGTTACCTAAGACAAATCTAAATTAAAATAATACCCCCATTTTTAGAGAAGGTGAAACCTCACAATTGATAATATGGTGAAAAATACAGCTTAATATTCTCATTGCTCTAGATCAGCACTGATGGTTGTTCTAAGAAATAAAAAGGGCTGTGACTGTGGCTCTGTGATAGACTAATTGCCTAGTGTGTGGGAAGGCCCTAGTTTCAATCCCCAGTGGGAAGAGAGGGTACAAAGATCATCAGACTCATTCATTACAGAGAATATGTGTATGTGTGTGTGCACCAGGAATCAAACCCAGGGCCCTGCATATACCAGATAAGTACTTTGACACCAGACTACATCCCTACCCCTAAAACACTCATACTTTCTAAGATATTATTTGTCTAGTGCTAGGATCAACTACAGTGCCCCTTACTAGTTAGGCAAGATATCTACCACAGAGCCACACCCAAAGCCCCAATATACAAATTAATTTTGTTGCCATTTTTTACCCATTATTGAAATAGAAAAGATTGATAGTACCTGTTATAGGAAAAAGATTACTCATACACCATTAGGGAGGGTGTAAATTAGAGGATCAGTATAAATGGTAATTTAGTGACATTTATGAAAGCAAAACATACACTGCTTTTAACCTTGGAATGTTTAGAAAATATTTTACTTATTACTTTTAAGTGTATGAGTGTATTGCCTGCATGAGTTTAAAAGCATTCACGTCATGCAGTGCCATGGAGATCAGAAGAGGGTGTCAATTGCCCTGGAACTGGAGTTAAAAATGGATGTTAGCTGCCATGTGGGTGCTGGGAATCAAACCCAGGTCCTCTGCAAGAGCAGTGAATGCTCTTAACTGCTGAGCCATCTCACAAGCCCCTAACCTTGGAATTTTTTTACTTATTTATTTTAGAGTAAGTTCTTGCTATAAACTGGCTTCTCACTCCTGGACTCAAGTGATTCTCCTGCCTTTGCCTCACAAAAGGCGGGGCTACAGATGTACAATACTGTGTTCAGCCCAACTTGATATTTTACTTCTATACATGTATGCCCCATAAATATACTTGAATAAAAATGAATGAAATAAATCCACTTGGAAACAAAGTCTCTTACCTGTATTTGTGATGGCAAAGTGTAGACTCCATCTGTAACACAGTCAGACAGGTATACTTGATGTCTGCCCTCTGGTTTCTGGCACAGCTCCTGAAACTTTGTAGAAACTTCATTAGTGATGAGGGTCTTCGCATTCATGATGAGCCCTTTCCAACTAGGTTGAGTTCAAACTAATGAGATGACTCTTTGAGGATGATGGCTGTTAGCATATCCAACCATGTGGTTAGCTTGCAAACTCTCAGTCAGTGCACCCCCAGCCACTAGAGACCAAGAAGTTAATCAATCACACATAATGGATCACCCATTGAACTCCAAACAAAGCTGTTCAGGGAGCTGGTAGGTTGGTGAGTGCTCAAGGTCCTGCAAATGTGGAGTGGAATTTCACACAGAAATTCGTCTTATGCCCAGAAAAATCAATATTTCTATCATTTTCCACTTTTCTGATTCTTCATTTATTTCCTTCCTCCACCTGATTATAGCAGAGCAGAGGGAAAATGAGTGTGGTTCCTGGGTATAGTGACTGGTCAGACAGAACCCTGGGGAAATTACCTCTGGCATCTGTTCCAGTGGTACAATTTGAGGTGGAAGGGCAAGGCCTAGGGACAAGGTGTCACTGTAATTCCAGGTCTGGCTCTTAAACCTTGAAAGTCCTTAAGGCTTCATTAGTCTCATTAATTTCTTAGAAGAGTAAAATTAAAAACCAGGTTCCAGTTAATTTACCATGAGAAATATAGGCTCTGTGAGTGCTAAGTAACCCCTGTCTTCTCATCAGCATGTTTTCTTCGAAGGCAGGCTACAGAGAAAGCTAGATATAACCAGGAAGTTTCTAGTGAGCCTGGAAATAAAGATTTATGTAACCTGGTTACCCTGTGGCTGAGGCCCGCATGGTCTGCTAAATTCAGTTCTGCTATCATTACTGTGATGGTTAGGCAGAGCAGCTGTCCCAGGGCTCCCTGGGTAGTACTGATTTTGCAGTATAGAGCAACCATGTTTTCAGGTTCATAGACTGTGCTGAACCATCAATGTACTAAGTTTTGCCAGATGTTGTACTAGACTCTGAAATACAAATAAAGGACACTTGGCTCTTGTTTTCCTAAACAAGGATGCATCATCATGCCTGGCTTCCATATGTCAGTTTTTGTTCTTGTTTTGGTCTTGAATAGCCCAGGCTGGCCTGGAAGTTGCTCTGTAGCCTAAGATGACCTTGAACTCCTGATCCTGCTGCCTAGATTACAGCTGGAAACCACCACACTTGGCTATATATACTTTTATTTCAAATATGAATATGTTGCTATATATTATTTTTATACCTTGCTCTTTGAGATACCAGTATTCTTGGAACTCCTTTTATATCTCTCTATTTTTTTTTTCATTCTCCTGTGTTTCATAGTATTGCCTTATATAACTGGATCATATTTTAATTAGTCCTCCCTTGGTAAACCTTGAGCATTTCATTGTCTTTTGTTTTCATAAACTATGGTACAGTGAATAGTCACGTGAGCACAGAATTTCACAAGGGTGTTAGCACATCAGTAGAGTATATTATCAGGAGAATTATTGGTCTGTTTGCAGTTTGTGTGGTTGTTAACCAAATTGCCCTCTATAAGTTTTACCTACATAATTGTAGCACACTAAAACATTGCCAATAAGTGTGTTTTTGAAATTTTATTGACTTGAGTGTAAAGTACCGTTGCAAAAGAGGGGACAGAAAAATTGTAAGACCATATGGAAATAAAATAATCCTTCAGTCTCCTGAGACCTTGCTTGTATGAACCTACAGCAATGATGTCAGCACACACAAGTCCCATGCAAACTCAAGCAGATGAAAACCCAGCACAGAACTGTGGAAATGGGCAGCAGGCCCTAATCTTAGCCAAAGAACTACTGGCAGCTGATTACCAGTGGGTGAGGAAGAGCTGATCTTCTTAAAGGGAGGGACTCTAGGGAGGCTGACTAGACCTCAGTGGATGAATTTGCGCTGAGACCGTCTGGGGACACTAACTTAACACAAATGACAAAATGCCTGAAATCCAATATAGGAGGGTGCCAGCAGGGGATTAAAATGTTCTGTATGAAATACACAAAAAAAAAATCACAAAAATTTACCCAATAAAAGGCAGAATCTCAGTACAGCGTGGTGTTTCTTTGTGATGTTGTCGATGGAACCCCAGACTTTTTACCTCCCTGAGAGCTGTTATGTAGCCCAGCTGTCTGGCAGTTTGTTAAATTATATTTACTAATTTTTTATGACTATTGTTTTAATATTTACATGTCATTATTATATCATTGTTTATCCTTCCATAGTTGGACATTTTATTTGTTTGTTTACTTATGTATACACTTATTTATTGAGGGGCTAAGTAATGAACCCAGAACCTCTTGTATTATAAACAGACTCTATCACTGATCTGTGCCTGCACCTTGGTTGCCTCTTAGACTGTGCTTCTCTCTTCTGCTGAGAACAGTTATTAACAAGTGTTTTCTGGGGCTGGAGAGATGGCTCAGTGGTTAAGAGCCCTGAGTGTTCTTGCAGAGGACTTAGGTTTGGTTCCTGGCACCCACATGGTGGCACTTACTAGTGGTTGGTTCTACTCAGGCTTTAGCATGTGCTTCTTACCTGTTCCTGAAACAAGTTTGTAAATGTTATCCTGGGGCTGGAGAGCTGGCTTAGCAGTTAAGTGCACAGGCTACAGGCTGGGTGTGGTGGTGCACACCTTTAATCCCATCACTTAAGAGGCAGAGGTAGATGGAGCTCTTTGGGACAGAGGCCAACCCGATCTACATAGCACATTCTAGGCCAGCTGAGACTACAGGGAGACCCTGTCTCCAAAAAGACCACAAAAGAAAAAAGAGCACTGGCTGCTCTTACAGAGGACCAGAGTTTGAGTCTCAGCACCCACATGGCAGCTCACAACCATCCATAACTCTAGTTCCAGGAGATCCTACACTGTCTTCTGGCTTCTACTGGCATTTCATGGCACGGGACCACTTGAATACATGCAAGCAATATACTCATACACATAAATAATAAATAAAATAGTTTAAAAAGTGTTTTCCTATTTAAATTATTTACTTGGGAGTTAAAAATCCTAATAGCTATATGAAGGTTTTTAAATAAAAAGCTATGTATAACCTCACCTGGATCATATTCTTTCATTTGTAAAATGAGAGTATTGAATTAAATGATTTCCTCTTTCTGTGACCCTTTGAAATTTATCCAAAGCAATACATTAAGCTTAATAGTCTTCACAGACTAGATATTGAAATAGCTGTGATAGACTGGTAGGTGTTTCTAGCAATCTTGTCCTAGCAGCTTCTTATTTGGTAGATGATGCTTTATTGAGTTACAAATTCGCCTTTTAGTTGCCTCCTTCAGTGCTTCTTAAAAATATTTCTTTATTAAAAAAAATCACATTAAAGTTATTTCTTAAGAAGCTTGCAGGGTTCTTTTAGTGATTGTAGAGAGTGGGGTAGGGGAGGACGTAGGGAGCTGGGTGTTTAGAAAGAATGCTCCACTTTTTATTTAATTTAACCCGTGTTGTGTTGTTAAATCTACATGATTATCTTCATCCGTGCATCACTGTTTCAACTGGTCTGTTCAGCTTTCCTTAAATTTGTTTCTCATCAAAATGTAATGCATCCACCAGTTACACTGTTTTGTCACCACGGAGCAAAGAATTCAGTTATAATGGAGCTGTTCTTAGTGGAATTTCATTTACTTGGCACCTATGAAAATTCCAGTACTGAAGATATTTAGATATATCTTTTGAGGTATTCTTTGGGGAGTGAGATTACAGCCACCAGCAAATGGAGGTATAGATACTTCACATTTGAATTGAAACATCAGAATTTAAATGGAATGTTAATAAAATTCAGAACTGCTAAAGCTTGAAATCCCTCAGAGCAGAGACACACAAAAGTCTAACTTTTCAAAGTTAACATATCTTGAATATGCACTGTGAATTTAGTCTTTCTCCCTGAGAAACAGGTTAAATTTTGTTATGGTGTTTTTCACCAGCAAAAAAAAAAAAAACCACAAAGCGTTTTGAACTCCAAACCCATCTGAGTGGGGTTCCCTCCCCCTTTTTGTGGAAATGGTGATGCGACAGTGCTGGGCATCAAACCCAGGACCTTGCTTGGCAAGTCCTGTATCTCTGTGCTCCATCCCTAGCCCTAGGCTGTTCTTTCTTTTGGCCAATGAGTGAACTTCCCCCGGAGAGGCAGACAAGCTTCCTGTGTGCACACTGCCAGTTTGCATTAGATACTAATATTGGACCATTTTCCTTTTGTTTGAATCTTATCTGGGTTTGTAAGCTTATCCTAATCCAGCACTCATCGTCATCCAGCACCTAAAGTTGGTGCCCTCTGGCTGCACTCTCCACTTCCTGCTTATCTAAGCTCTGCCTTTGGTCCTTTGCCTTTTCTTTCTTCCCCACATAGCTGGCTAATAGATTGGTACTTCTTTTTTTTAAGGGATGTGTGTGTGTGTGTGTGTGTGCACCACAAGTGTGCTGGTGCCAGTGGAAACCAGAAGAGGGCATCAGATCCCCTGGAACTGGAGTTATAGGCAGTTGTGAGCCCCCCACTGGGTACTGGGACCTGAACTGAGGTTATGTGAAAGCTCTCTTAACTGCTGAGCTATCTCTCCAGCTCCTAAACATTTTTTGTTTTGTTTTGCCACAATCTTTTCCTATAAGAATTCCTAAGTGACACAGATCCTCAGTCTGGCATTCTTATCTTCTCTGTTGAGTGTGGTTTGCCCAGGCACTCTCCCAATTTGATCGGGTATGGTCTCCCAGCTTGCTCCTGCTTTTGTATTGGTTGTATGACTTGTTTTTCACATTGAGAATTTCCAGCCCTTTCCTTTCAGTTGTCAGTGATGAGTAATGTTTCTCCAGGTATATGTGTTAGTTGTGCTCATTTTTGCTATAGTCAAAAACAGTGCTATTTATGTATCTGTATGTATGGATATGGGAAATGTTAATTTAAAAATGATTCAGAAGTTGTTAGATAGGAAGAAAATAGAATGGACAGCCTGTCTTGATACCGGATTTTTTATTAGAGTTTGTGCAGTAAAATGAGGTGATTTCTGGGACTAAGGAATGATGTTGGGATTATGTTACTGAAGCTTAAGTTACAGAAAATAAGAGGAAAGAAACTAACATTTTGTACTTTGTCTATAAGGACTGCATAATTTAGTTCTAACTTTGAAATTAACTTGAACAAACAGGTTAGGGGTAAGATTTACCTAAGTCTCAGAGAAGAGTCTCAGTGAATAGGACAACTAAGCAATTGAACCTTGGCTTAAATCCCAACAATAAAACATACAGTTTTCTTAGTAAATCCAGGGGTTGGTGTGTGTGTGTGTATGTGTGTGTGTGTGTGTGTGTGTTAGGAGCCAGGACCTTCGTAACTGATTATATATAGGCATTTTTCAGGTGAAAATGAAATAGTTAACAGGTATTACAAGCCCTATGCTTGCCTGTGTTCTTACAAAGGAGAAGAAAAATGTTAGAATGTAATTCATAGCCAAGTGGGGAAGCAAATTTATGAACAAATACATTTCCTAGGAGGATATACCCAAGTACAAGTTAATTTAAATTAAGAAACTGTGTGCTGTGCTTTGATCAAAATGAAAGTGCAGGGTGGGGTGGGGGCATTGGTAAATACTTGTGGAATTCAAATGAATCATCTCCACAGAAAGGTTAAGGGAATGCCTTTTCCTCCTTCCTTCTGCCTGGTACTGTAGAACCAAAGGCCTCCCTCCTGTGGCCTAGGGGAAAAAAATCTTTTCAAATTAATTCTCCAGATGAAAGTGTCCAAAAAGACCCTAAGATTTTTGGGGTACCCCTGACATTTGGTCAAAATTTTGCATTGTTTTGAAACTAAAAGCTAAGTCCTCAGCTTCAATCTAGTATTTATTTTTAAATTTCTGTCACAATTTTTGTACATATGTTTGCGTGTGTGCAGATGCACATATGTGCATATGTTTGTATGGAGGCCAGAGGACAACTCAACCTTGGTGGTTGTCTTCAGGCACCATCCATCTTTTTTTTTCTTTTAAACACAAGGTGAGTGAGCTGCCCGTCTCTGTCCCGTACTGGGATTGTAAGCTTGTACTTCCATGCCCTGGTTTTTGGTTTGTTTCGTTTTGTTTTAACAGGGGTTTGGGAGATTGGATTGAGATCCTTGTGCTTGTAAGGTGAGCACTTTGTGAGCTGAGCTACCCTCTCCAGTCCCCATTTATAATCTGATTATACTTCCTAAGGTACCATTTTAGAAATACCATTTTTTAAATGTTTCAAGAAGCCAGTGAAATGGCTCAGCTGGTAAAGGCACTTGTCACCAAACATGACAACCTGAGTTCAATCCCTGGAACTCACATGGTAGAAGGACAGTACCAACTCCTGCATATGGTCCTCTGAACTCCATACACATGCCATGGTATATGTGCATGAGTGTGTAGACACCTATATACATACATACATGTAGTGACTGTTTTTTTAAGTTTCAAATAAACCATGCCTCAGTGATCATTTCCTACTAATTCTCTTCAATGTTGAATTAGTTACTGACCGACAAAGAGCCCGCAGTCTTTCTGACTTCCCACTCAAGCATCATCTCAGCAGCATCCTGTAGATCTCTGTGCTTACCTGATTCAGCTTGGCCTGAGAGTGGGATGTTTTCCAGGCTGAGATCTTCCTTAAGGGAACCAGGTGGAAGGGCCAGTGTCTTCTGGCATGATCTCTTTGTGCAGCATAGGAAGGCTTATCATCAATACCTCTTAAAAGTTGGTGGAAATAGTGACTGTTCCATTGCTCAAAGGAGGAACATTGTAAAACACACCCCCCGAAATTGAAGGAACAGGAAAGCAGAGTTTGCCTGTGCGATGGGGGTGTGAGGGAAAATATCTGTTGAACAATAACATGAACTAATACTCTGTATTAGTTCTTTCTTATGATGAAAAATGTATAATTAGAATTAATCAGCTAGGCTCAGTTTACATGGTCCCAGTTTGACTGGCATCTTTAGAAGCATTATAGTCAAGAACCAGTAGAACATAAGCCTTCTCTCCGTCGGGACTCACCAGACTGTTGACCTTGGCCACACCAGTGTCTGGGAGCTTCACAGCCTGTGTGATGTGGTGCTTGTTGCCCTTGACATCTGTGGGAAACACAAGTGTGTTGTCTTTTGTGTAAAGATTTATTTTATTTTATGTGTATAAGCGTTTATCTTCAGGTATGTATGTATACTACATGTGTACAATCTCTACAGAGGCCAGAAGAAGGTCTTGGCTCACCAACTGGACATGCAGTTGTGAGCTGGGGGTGCTGGGGACCAAATTGAATCCATTCTCTGCAAGAGCACCAAGTGCTCTGAACCACTGAGCCATTGCTCCAGCCCAAGTCTGTTATCTTTTGTATTCCTCCCTCAGGAGCCTGAATGTACCAAATGCTCAGAATTGTTTTTCCTGGGGATGAAGGATTGTTTCCAGTGTCCTGGCTGCCTGGAAGGCGGTTGACATACACCTCTTTTGTGGTTGTGGACAGTTTTCAGTCAGCCTTTCAAACCTTTGTGTCAGGGATAGCTTTGGGAAGAGGATGGGCTTCACTTTTGGTACCATCTCCAAGAGAAGGACCCAGATGTTTCTGATCTAAAACAAAACATTGAAGGAACTGCTTCTTTAGTTTCTTTAGTGATATTTTAAGGATGAAATGAAAAGAATCTGGTAGGGAGGAAGGCTTCCAAGGTTGTAGGCATTAAGAGGATTTAGTTAAAACTTTAAATTACTTTAACAAAAGCACCTATCAGCATTCTATAAAGTAGGAAATAGCAGTCTTTAGTATAAAACTTAGACTCAGTACACCCAGAGGGAAGTTCCACATCCACTGCTTCCTAGTGCTTGCTTCAGTTGTCCCTTGCTTTTCAGTTCCAGATCTGTTTTTCATTGTCCTGTTTGTGAATCTGGAAATTTCTCCCTGCCAGTTGCCATTCAGTAGAGGGCACTGCAGAAGGAAGGGGTGTTTCCTCCCCATTCTGTGTGCTCTTCACTTCTGGTGTACGAGCTGTAGTGGAACATTCGCTAGCTCTCCACTCTCGTGTGCAGTTTCCTAGTGAATCCCTTACTGTGGTATTTCCCCGTAGGAGGCTTCCCCTGGCACTCAAAGGACCCCTTCCCAACAAACTCTGCTTATATGAGTTCTCTGTGGCTTCTCTGGTATCCCAGAGTGATTTTCTAGTGAATTCTGCAGGTGTTACACCTCAGTGACATTCTGAAACATCCGTGACTCTGTCTTCCACAAGATCTGAAACTCATCCCTGTCTAGACTGGCCCCTCGTGGTGCTCTCTGTCTGCCCTGGGAGTAGTAGCTGCTTCCTATATCTACTATTGCTTGACTTTTGAGTAGTTAATCTCCTATTACAATTAATAGTTTTATATAAGATTTCCCCAAGTTACCATGTGATTTCAGTCTTCTAATTTACTTTGATATATTTTGTTTTTAAGTACTGGTTCTTTTTTTTTTTTCTCAAATTATTCTGAGGCTAATTCATGCAAAGCACTTAGAATTGTGTGTGACATCGAATAAGAACTTAATCAGTGTTTCTTAGTGATGTTACTATCATTGTCATTATCATTCTCACCAGCAGCAACAGCTTAGAAGTAACATTTCTACTGTTTATCCACAGGATGTTTCGTCTTAATGCCCTTTCTGCATTGGCAGAGCTAGCTGTGGGCTCTCGGTGGTACCATGGAGCATCACATCCCACACAGACCAAGCGAAGACTGATGATGGTGGCTTTCTTGGGAGCATCTGCAGTAACTGCAAGTACTGGTCTCTTGTGGAAGAGGTGAGTGCTCTCCAACCATCGGGCTCTTGCATGAATTTTTAGTCTTCCAACTCTCTCTGATATTGGAGAAATATTGATTTCTGCCTTAACTTTGCGTCAGAATTTCTTTGCTGAATCATTTGGCATTGATGATACCGGTCAATGAAATAAAATGTTTCAAGTAATAGCACTGTCCTACCACAACAGAAGATGGAAGACTGCTTCAAGGTCTTGCCTGTCTCCCCTACTGAATGTTTTCAATCATGATGGAGAGATGTTTTTAGAAATGAATGTTTTCTTTAACTTCAAAATGGGCTTTGAAATTAACTGATAATTTTTAGTACTCTGATGTCACCTGATAATTTCCTTATTAGTTACTGAAACTTCACTGGAGGGAGAAAAATATAATGGGCCCCAGTGTTCTGTGTTTCTGACTCTACTGTGCTTTGTTTTCTCTTTCACCTTGTTCACCCTGTCTTTAAGTTACTATTATTATGCTTGACCTCCTCAAAATAAAAAGGTACATTTGTAAACATTTGTTTTTTACTTAATTCCATTGAAGAATAAAATAAGTATATAATAATGTGTCCATTTTAATATATAGTCCAGTGATTATTAGCAAATGTATATAGTTGTGTAATCACCCCCAAATAAGGCACAGAACTTTTCTACCGACCCATAAGCTCCATCCCCTCCTACCTCTTCCTGGTCAGTTTCACGGTACCCACCACTCCAAGCAACCACTGAGCTGATTTTTACCAATGTAGACTAGTTTTATAGTTCTAAAATGTAATGTAAATGAAATCTTAAAGAATGTATATTTTAGAGCCCAGTGTGGTGACAGAGGCTTCAAATCCCAGGCCTCGTGAGACTGAGACAGGAGCGTTACAAGTCTAAGGGAAGCCTGTCTTTAAAACAAACAAGCATACAAAAAGCCAACATAAAATACCAACTAAAACAGCGAGAATGTATCTTTTGGGTATGGCTTCTTTAACTAGGCCTAATGTTTTTGAAATTTCCTCGTTAGTATCAGAAGTTGGAATTCTTTTGCAACCAAATAGTATTCTTTTGAGTGAGTATCATAATTTGTCTATGACTTAGTCACCTTCCTCTTGCTGTGATAGAAACACTGACCAAAGGAACTCATAAAAAGAAGAGTTCATTTAACTGATGGTTCCTAAGGGGCAAGAATCAATCGTGGCGGGGAGGCATGGTGGCAGAGGTAGCTAGAGTAGACACAGAAGCTCAGTGCTCACATCTTCACGCAGGCACAGGAAGCAGCGAGTGACTGGAGATCCAGCAAGGCTCAAGAGCTCTCTAAGCCCGCCTCCAGTGACATGCTTCCTCCAGCATGGCCACACCTTCTAAGACGTCCCAAAACAGCACTACCAGTTCGAATACTTAGAACCTATGGGGGACATTCTCATTCAAACCATCAGTCTATTCACCAGTTGCAGAACATTTGAGTTGTTTCTAGTTTTCCCTCTCTTTAATAAAACTGCTTTGAAACTCATATATGTTTTCATTTATTTTGGCTAAATACCTAGGAATATAATTACAGGTAAATACAAACTTAATTCACAGTTACCAAATAGTTTTCCATTGGGCTGATACACTTAAAAGCTCCTCCCAGCAATGCACAAGTTTTGAACTTGCTCAGCAATCCTTAGCATGCTTGCTTTCTTTATGTTAGCTATTTTAATGAGAAGATTATGGCATTTCTTTATGGTTTGAATTATATTTCTCTAGTGGCTGATGATGCTGAACATCTTCCCAGAGTTATTGGATATTTCTGTGGTCTCTTTTGTTACTAAAATTAAGTTGTTTTATTATTTTTTTTTACTTTTTTTTTAAAATTATGTGCGTGCGTGCATGTGTCCCTGTGTGACAGAATGTGCACATGAATGCAGGTGCTCAAGGAGGCCAGAAGAGGGTGTCAGATCCCCTAGAGCTGGGGATACAGCTCAGTGGTAGAGTACTTGTCTAGCATGTACAAAGCCCTGAGTTTGATCCCTGGTACTGCAGAAATAAAATGAAGAAAAAAAATCTTTAAAAGTTAGTAAAGTTAGAGTAATTAAATACATGCTTTAGGACTAGTATTTAAGGCATGTTGCACTATCCTAAAGAAAGGCGGAGACTACTGGAACAGAATACACAGTGCAGGCAACAAAGCCGTTTATATACTGACTTTAGCAAGTTTACCAAGATGATTCAAGAATAGGGACTGGAGAGATGGTTCAGTGGTTAAGAATGCTGGCTGCTTGTGCAGAGGACCCAGGTTGGATTCCCAGAACCTACATGGTAGCTAACAATTATCTGTAACTCCAGCTCCAGGGGATCTGACTCCCTCTTCTGACCTCCTTGAGCATTAAATGACACAGATGTACTTATAGTTATGCAGGCTCCAGTGAGGGATTGCCTGGATCACATTGGCCTGTGGACATGCCTTGTGGAGGAGGGGTTGTCCTGATTGGCAGTTGAAAAGTCTTCCTTTGTACAGTGGGGGGCACTGTCCCTAGGCTGCGTGGTGAACCCTGTAAGAGTGGAGCAAGCAAGCATCTACGTGCTCATTCTCTCTCTGCTCTTGACTGTGGATGTGACGCTTTAGGTTCTTGCCTTGACTTCCCGACAATAATGGGCTGTAACCTGGAATTGTGAGCAAAATCAACCCTGATTTTCCCTAAGTTGCTTTTTGCCAGAACTCCCTGTACATCAGTCATGCCACAGTCCCCATCTCCCCAGTCTTTGGCCACTACATTCCATTTTCAACTTTATAAATTTAACTGATCTTAGTAATTCATATAAGTAGAATCATACAGTATTTGTCATCTTGTGACTAGCTTACTCTGCTTAGCAAGTCACTGCTTCCAGTTCTTTTGTACCTGTAACAAGAAAGAAAAAACAAAACAAAACAAAACAGTATTTCCCTGTCTTTTACTAGGTTTTAGAGGAACTTGTTCATGGAGAATTTTTGACAAATTTGATTGCTGCTCTGCCTGTGAGTACTTGCTTGCTAATATCATGGGCCTTCATTATTAATCTGGGCTTCTCTTTGCCTACCCAGGGCTCATGCAGAATCTCCACCATGTGTCAACACCGTGAAGACTGACATTGGTGACAAAGGGAAGAATAAAGATGAAGGGGCAGTTGATGACAGCGAAAGGAAGGCAGCAGATGCCAATGTCGAGCCTTACCTAGAAGAGAAGAAGAAAAAGCGCTCTGGATTCAGAGACAGAAAAGTATGACAAAATTTGCAAGTTAATCAGAACTCTGTCCCAAGGTGGAGTGATGCAGTGCCGTCTCCTAGCCAGAATTCCAGATGGGTCGTGGTCACTCCTGAGTTTTCACCTCTTGTTATTTTTCAGCCTGTTCTAAACCATAGGTACCACGGAATGTGAAGTCAGAGGGAATGGTGAAGTCTGACTAGGGCTGGTCTTAAGGAGGAATACATTCTTTGTTCTTTGGGTTTGCATAGTAAGCTGATTCTTGCTTTCTGGATCTTCTTAATGCTTAACATTATCATCTATGCTGAGTTCTGTACAGTTTTTGATTTGTAAAGGGAGAATAAGATTTGTTGGGGAGCATATAATTTCTAGAAAGCCAAGCAATTGTGACAACATAAACTCGGAGTGAACACAGCTTCCTGCTTGTAGCTTTACTTCAGAAAAGCGTCAGTCCCACTGTCTTGATGCCCATGACCATAGACATGTGAGTTCAGCAGATGTGTGATAAACACTCAGAAAGATGGACTTCAACAATTGTTAGTATTGAAATTCCCGGGGAGTTGTTTTTGGCTGTTGAAATACAGCAAATGCCGTAACAAGATGAGTTATTTCTAGTTTTGAGCTGTCTTATGCCTCTGTAGGAAGAATTCCTTTGAGAAAATTTGAACTTGTTAGACACAGGTACAAACACATCTTTTCAACTTGTAAATCTTTTCTGACTGAGGTGAATTTGAACAAAAGTTGTCCATCAAAGCCAGGTGTGGTAGTGCATGCCTCTAATCCCAGCACTCAGTAGGCAGAGGCAGGCTTATCTCTGTGAGTTCAAAGCCAGACTGGCTGTATAGCGATTTCCAGGCCAGTTGGGGCTACAGGAAGACCCTGTCTCAAGAAGACAAAAAAAAAAAAAAAACAAGAGTTATCCATCACAAGCACTTCACCAAGTGTTCTGGTTGGCTTGGTAAGGAGATATTTATTCTTTGGTTCTGAGTAAATTCAAACTCAAAGAAAGCTTAGCTTTACCTTGTGCTACCAGTTTCATTTTCATACTTTCCGTTTTCCGGAGTAAAAATGACTCAAACTGCCGTTTATTAGCCTGCTTCCATTTCTCTGTCTTCTCCTTAGCAGATGACCATGCCTCATACTTCACAGAAAAACTGAAGCTATCAATATAATGTATTAATTTCTAACACTGAAGCTATAAAGCCTATCTAATCTATGTCAGAAACAGTTCTTATTTCTTTTCCTAGTCTCAGACGAAGAGCCGTCTTCCCTCTGTTCAAGGATAATTGTCTACATTATCCTTGGACAGAGGATTCTGTTCATTATTATATATACTCTCCGAGAATCCAGTTCATCACTTATTCATGTCCTTGGTGAGATTTTTGTTTCAGTTCCTGTCTATCTATTGTTTTAAATAGCTTATGCAAACATGGCAAGAATTCTTCTGTCTATAATTTAAATAATCATAAACACATTTTATTAATAGAAAATTTTAAATAGTTTATTAATTTTCAGATTAATAGAAAGTATCCTGTTTACAAAAACAAAAATTACAAAGTATGTAGAATAAATTTAATAAAAGGCATGAGATCATTTAAATAGATCCAAAAATTTTACTGAAACACTTCTTTAAAAAACTAAATAAATTAGAACTGGAGAGATGGCTTAGTATGTAAAGGCACTTGCTGCCGAGCCTGACAACCTGAGTTTAAAAGCTCCAGAACCAAATGGTAGTGCTGTCCTCTCACCTCCATACATGTGCTGTAGCACTTACAGACACATTTATAGCGCACACACACACACATAAAAATAAATGTTTAAAAAATAGACTAGAAAACTTGGCAGAAAGTTTATATTAAACCACATTTTTAAAATCATAAGCTTATTAAAATTATATTATTCTATGTGAGTTCAAAAGTTTGATTCATTTTTCTAAAGAAACTGTACCTCTTAAAAGCTCTTCATGTTTGTTTCATGGAGGAATTAAAACATGCTTATTCTGAAGCAGTTGCTACTATACTGTAAAGAACTTCTTCCTTACTTGGCCAAAATCTATGTATGACTTTATATATGATTTTTACTTTTGCTATTCAGTACATAAACATCCAAAATTTTCATTTTTTTTAATTTTTAATTTATTATTTTAATTTTATATGTATAAGTAAGTGTTTTGCCTGCATGTATGTAAATGTACCACATGCATGCAGTGCCCTGCAGAAGCCCCTATGTGGGTGCTGGGAATGGATTGTTGGTTTTTATTTGTTTTTATGTGTTTTGTTTTGTCTTTTTTTTTCAGATGATCCTCCTGCCTCCACCTCCTGAGTACCAGGATTATAGATGGGTGCCACCATGCTCAGCTCCAAGATCAATATTTACAATAATTACTTCCTTTCATTCGTTTTCTCTGTAAAGAGAATTTTATTTTTACATATAGAAAACTCAGCAGTGCACATTTAATCCTGTTTAGTAGAAAATTCTTTAGGCTTTACCTTTTTCAGCTTGGCACTGTGATTTGTGGAGTTAGGAGCCAGGACATCTCTTCCCAGTGACAACGGAGCTTATCATGTCTGGCATGTAATCAGTCCTGATAACTGTCTACTTACTTTTTATTTTGTAGTCTTAGCACTAGCTTAGCTAGATACCATTAGAGTGAACCTGTGTGAAGGTGATAGTGGCACACGTCTTCCTCTGGACCAGATGTCGCAGCCTGACCTCCCCGCTGAGGAAGCCTTAGGGAACCTCTGTCTTTTGCCACGAGTCAGGCAGAAGCCAAGTAGCTCAGTGGGATTCAGATTATGTGCAGTCGAGCCTTGTTTTCCACCAAGGTGGAAATGGTTTAACCCCTTCAGGGGACAGGTGGTCTCCTGGTGGGGATATCTCCTCTTTGGCAGCCTTCTTCTCAGCCTAGACCTAAAGTCAGTCTCTGCCTCTCTTGTGTCTCTGCTCTGCCCTTGTCAGCCAGTTTAAGCAGTCGGGCAGCTGTTTGGCAGTTCAAAGCCCAGGGGAGCTGGCTGATGGCAGTTTGAGTGGCACTTTGAGCCACTCACATAGGAGAGTTGTGTGCTGCTGCAGACAGGCACAGTGGAGGCATTTGATAAGCACATGTTCTGCCCAGTAAAAAATTTTGGGGGCTCTGTCACTTTCTTGATCCTCTTGCTCCATCAGCAGCAACAAGGCCAGATCTGCTTTCTTCCTTTCAACATCTGGGGCAGCTGGATAAGTGAGCTCATTCACTTTCATCACCTAAATCAAATGCTCATTACTAGACTTGTGGTTTAATCCTGCCTGTTTTAATGTTATCTTTTTTTCTTGTTGCTGAAGATTGAATTTGGGACTAACCATGCATTCTAGTATTGAACTATATCCCCCAGCCTGATGATGCTTGTTTTAATTCTCTTGCTCTACAAGGGACAGACCCTAAGCCATTGGTTGGATTTTTCTGATACTTAAGTACCATTCAGGGTCTGTGTTCTCTGTATGACTTGGACATTGGCAGTTGGGTTCCCAGGCTTGATCAGACTTGTTTGATCTCTGTTTCAATACAAGAGGTGGTAAGATGTTACCAGGAACACATCCTGTCTAATTAGTTTTCTTTTGAGCAGCTATGGATATTCAGTATCTAGATCTCTAAGGTCACTGAGGATATTCTAATGTTTTTTTGTTTGTTTGTTTTTGTTTTTGTTTTTAAGACAGAGTATCCCAGTTCAGCCTCTAACTCTCTGTGTCGCTGATGATGACCTTGAACTCTTGAATTTATAATCTTCCTGCCTCCTCCCAGGGAATATCCCTCCTACAGGGATATTCCACCATTCCTAGAAACTTTTTTTCATTTATTAATTAGAACTGTTTTTGATAAAAAGGAACCATTTTTCTTTTTTAAAAATTTGTTTATTTTATGTGTATGAGTGTATTGTCTGCATGTATGTAAGTACACCCATATTGTGCAGTGTGCAGTGCCCTCAGAAATCAAAAAAGGGTGTCAGATCCTCTGGAACTGGAATTACACTCAGTTGTTAGCTGCCATTTAGGTCCTGGGAACCAAACCTGAGTTCTCTACAAGAGCAGCCAGTGCTCTTAACCACTGAGCCATCTCTCCTGCCTCAAGAGAAACCAAGTTTCGTCTGTTGTTTGGTTATAGGTAGTTTGGCGCTATAATATAGTTCACATAGGAAAAACGATACCTGAATGTTATTCAGTTAAGTTCAGCAGTGTTATTGAAGACACATGATGATGCTCTAGAAAAATTGGTAAAGTAAATGCCTAAATGAATTATTTCATAATTTCCTTAGTAAATCTTTGAACAGCCCAAATTCCCTGAGTAACCTACCATGGCTTCCAAAGTTTTGTTATCTTGGGTGCTGTGTCCTGAACACCCTTATATAGTGATTTGGTAAAATCACTCCATCACTTAAAAGGAAGCAGCACTTGATACAGAATGATCTTCAATATATGATGCTAAGTCTTAAAAAAAAAAGAGGGAGCTACGTACTATGCTATATATATATATATATATACACACACTAAATTATACTAATGTGAGACCATGTTAAATTGGTTACTTTTCTGAACCTATTGTTTGAAAATAAAACTTGATAGCCATCTAAAACGATTGGTTTATTTTAACAATATAGCAGAACCTGCATACAATGGCTCAAATTGTTATCAGCTAGTACTGTTCTCTATCTAACATCATTTAACGACTCTTGTAACAATCACGGAATCTGATTGTCAGGCTTAAAACCCTTGACTTTTCTGGTCTTATTTTTCTGCCTTGAACATGATTGACAACTGTTTAGCTCACAAAAAGCCTCTTACCCTGAACATTCCGAATCTCTCTCCCCCTCTCTCCATCCCTTTTCTCCTCCGTCTGTTCTTTGGAGAAAATACAAGAAACACACATGAACTAAGGAAGACTATTCTATAGCTGTTATTACCCAGCAAATAGTCACAATCTATAATAGAATGCCTTTGGTCCAAGACTTATAGCTGAGTCTCAAGACTGCCAACCAGTTGAGTAACTCCTTTTTCTATTCGCCACATTCTCAATCTTTATTTTTTTCTGAAATCCACTCATTTAAAAAAAAATATTATGTTATTTTTATTTTATGTGTATGAGTAT
The DNA here is from genome assembly GCA_035773235.1 of Eospalax fontanierii. Lineage (NCBI taxonomy): Eukaryota > Metazoa > Chordata > Mammalia > Rodentia > Spalacidae > Eospalax > Eospalax fontanierii. The sequence continues at coordinate 14,632,151 of CM069540.1, read as the reverse complement.
TCATGCATACATGTAAGTGCATCCATGTCATGCAGTGCCCTCGGAGGTCAGAAGAGGGTGTCAGATCCCCTGGAACTGGAGTTACAGACAGTTGTCAGCCATCATGTGGGTGCTGGGATTGAATCTGAGTCCTCTGCAAGAGCAACCAGTGCTCTCAACTGATGCCCATCTGTCTAGTCCCTTTACTCAGATTTTAATGCCAATTATCATTGAATTCTTGTTGTGTGAATTTACAAATTACCAGTCCTTTTTCAGTTGATAAAAGTATATCTGGTAGTGAAATTAAGACCATCGTTAAACAGCTGCAGCCAATGACCTCAAAGTGAATTTAGCCATGACTGACAGTTATAGTAATTACTGTTTGATGTGACAAATTTAAAATACCAATAATTTAAAAAATATTAGCTGCTTTATAGACATAGAACTGATGAAGTTTTAGACTTCATTGCATTGACACATTTTCTAATTAATTAGATTAATAAAATACTATTTATTATGGACCACAATATTTAAAATTCAGGTATGAGGGACTGGGGATGTAGCTCAGTTGGTGGCGTGCTTGCCTAGCACACATGAAGTCTTGGGGTTGATCCCTGTCGCTTTATAAACTGTGTGTGGTGGTGCATCCTTGGAATGCAAGGAGATTGAGGCTGGGTGATCAGACGTTCAAGATCCTCCTAGTCTATAGAGCAAGTTTGAGGCCAGCCTGAAATACACCAGACCCTGTCTCAAAAAATCATAATAGGTAAAGTACAATTCAGGTATGAAAGACATATTTTCACTAAAATATTGTGTGATTGGTATAGTATTTTCTGTGCTCCATACTCAAAATAGAAATTGGTGCATCCAATAGGGTGACCGTTTATCTGCTTCTTTCTATACATGCTGCATGTAGAGGTTTGCTGGGAATTCTGGAGCTCAACTAATTTTACAGTCTAAAGTGCTTCAGACCTTTAAAAAAATTATTTATTATTATTTTTATTTTATGTATATGAGTATATTGTCTACATGCACGTAAGTGAACCCGTGTTGTGAAATGCCTGAGGAAATCAGAAGTGGGTGTCAGAACCCCGGGAACTGTAGTTAGAGATGGTTGTTAGCCACCATGAGGATGCTGGGAATCGAACCCAGTTCCTCTGCAAGAATATTTAGTGCTCTTCCACTGAGCCATCTCTCTAGCCCCATGCTTCAGTCCTTTAATTGAGCTTCCATGATATACAGTTTTATTTTTTGTGCCATCATTTAATGTATTTTGTCTTACAAGGCCTGCTAACTATCAAACCTGAGAAATCTCGTCTGTTTTCTTTTAGGATTCAGGAATGTACAAAAGAGAGAACTGTAAAGTGAATCTCTTTTTAAGAGTTGATGCTTAAGAGCCTGTAGCCTATAATATGTGGCATTTTTCCCTGTTACTGAGACCTTAATAATGGCAGTTTTTAATCTTACTAGCTTTTGGTTATGGAATAAATGAGAAAATTCTTTTTTTAAAAAAGGTTCTAGGGGCTGGAGAGATGTCTCAGCAGTTAAGAGCATGGGTTGCTCTTGCAGAGGACCCAGATTTAATTCCCAGCTCCCACATGGCAGCTAACAACCATCTGTAACTCCAGTTCCAGAGGATCCAATGCCCTCTCTGTCTTCTGCAGGCATTGCACTTAACACACATGGAGGCATAACACTCATATACGTAAAATAAAAATAAATTTTGAACAAAGTTTCATGAACCTTGTTTCAACTAGGGCATAACTGATATCTTGCAAGAAAGAAATTGAAAACTTTTGAAATCAGGCTTATATGTTGTATAAAAACCAAATAACAGAAAGAGAGATAATGAAAGTTTCCCCCAAATTAGATGAGAAGTGTGCAAGAATTGACAAACAGGCATGGTGAGAGGAAAGCCAATCTGAATGTTCTGACAGTCTCTAATTTCTAATTCTAGGTGATGGAATATGAAAATAGGATTCGGGCCTACTCCACCCCAGACAAAATCTTCAGATATTTTGCCACCTTGAAAGTAATCAATGAACCTGGTGAAACAGAGGTGTTTATGACTCCAGAAGATTTTGTGCGATCCATAACACCCAATGAAAAGCAACCAGAACGTAAGGAGTTAGAGGGACCATAAGATTGTGATGCTTTGTTATAGGGACTTTGCTTCTTTCTTTGTGCTTGTTAAATGTTTTAGATCCGTTCAGTAATTAAATTGACCTTGTTAACTGTTGAATATCCTGGCATTGTGCTCGGTTCCTACAGCCTACTGTGGCAGAGATCTGGAGTTGAGATTGTGTTTTCCTGGCAGAGAGTCAGTGTCTATAACTGAGAATCTCCCAGAAGACAATGCTGTATACTTATGACTGCTTTCAAGGTTTTTGCTCTTGTTTTTATTGAAGGAGAAAAAGACAGACATCATTTCAATAATGTGGAATTTGTAAAAGAATATTTGTGTAGAAGTCCTATGGGAGTAGAAACAGGAGGCACGTAGCTCTGTCTGAAAGGTCGGAGACACTTTCTGTCCGAGGTTATGTAATAGAAACAAAGAATAGTGGAAATGGGGCTGGAGAGATGGCTCAGCAGTTAAGACCATTGGCTCAGTTCCCAGCACCCACATGGCAACTATCAAACCATCTGTATGTCTTGTTTAAGAAAACTAGCCTTAATAAACAGAGTGGACAGAAAGAACACATAAAGGCACCTGGTGGTGCACGCCTTTAATCTCAGCACTCGGGAGGTAGAGGCAAATGGATCTCTGTGAGTTCAAGGCCAGCCTGGTCTACATAGCGAGTTCCAGGACAGGGAGACTCTTTCTCAAAACAGACAGAAAGAGAGAGAGAGAGAGAGAGGGAGGGAGGGAGGGAGGGAGGGAGGGAGGGAGGACATCAAGGTAAATGTAACAATGTAAGGAATGTATTCAGGTATAGTTGAGTACTCCAAGATCCAAACCCTTTATTGAAGCAGTCATTAAGTTGATTAAAAAAAAAAAAAAGGACAAGAATTGGTGTTTTTGTAATTTCACAATCTAATGAGAATATAACCATGGGAGTACTTAATACAGAATGAATCTGCTAAATTTTGGTGACAGAGCACCATGACATTTCTGCCTACCGTGCTCCACTTCCCAGCTCATCAGCAGGCACAGGGACGGCAGCTCTGATCCTAGTGTGACTTGCTGTTTCAGAAGAAAGAGGCTGCTCAATACAGGCCTTGTGCTCAAAATACATGAATTGTGCCTTCGGACTTACCTCATAGTTCCCTGAGTAACTAACGGGTACAGAGACTTGACCTCATCTGCTTGAGGGCCTGGGTGACTTCCCCTGTATCAGCTTCCGGAAAGATTTGAAAACGTGAAGTATACTTCCTTAGCCATGAAGGCCAAGGGACAGCCGAGGGGACAAACAGATAGACTGAAAGGCCTGGGAGATGAGGCTGAGGAGAAAGACATGGGGAGGCGGGGAAGAGTGGAGCTGTAAAAGGTTATCACACACACTGAGGAGCTTGGTTTCACATGCTTGGAGAAGACTTGAGTTGTCTTCCATCTCTTACTGATCTTTGAACTCCATGCAAGCAAGAGGTCAAAGTTGAGGTAGGATTATAAGTGGCCAGACTAAACTCCAAGGCTGAGCTCGGAGCCCGTCCTGTAAACACTGTACTTCTTTATATTATGTGTTCAATTTTTGGCTCCAGCATTTAAGGAAATAGAACAGAATCTGAAGGATGGCATGACAAGGAGCACGTCTTTATGAGAATACTTAGGAAAGTCCCTGGAAAAACTGATGACCAGTCTTCAACTAGTAACTGAACCCTGGGAATAGAAGCTTGGATTTTCATTTTCCTCAGTATAATATCAGAATGTCCAGTTTTTTAAACTTTATATATATATATATATATATATATATATATATATGGAGAGAGAGAGAGAGAGAGAGAGAGAGTGTTTCACCTGCATGTGTGTAAATGCACCTGTGTCATGCACTGCCACAGAGGGGCCAGAAGAGGGAGTCCTCTGGAACTGAAGTTACAGATAGTTGTTAACCACCATGTGGGTGCTGGGAACCAAACCTGGATTCTTTGTAAGAACAGCCAGTGATCCATGAGGCTAGAGAGATGGCTTAGTGATTAAGAGCACTGGCTCCTCTTGCAAAGCACCCTGGTTCAGTTCCCAGCACCCACATGACAGCTAACAATTGTCCTTAACTTCAGATCCAGGGAATTTGATGCCCTCTTCTGACCTCCATGAGTATGACCAGGTAGGACACTCTGAATGTTGAAATCATAGAATATATTTTATTCTTCCTTGAATTCTATTATCTTCTTATAATAGGCTTTTATATTCATTTAAGAAGTATTAAATTACTTTCTGATCTCAACCAGTTTTATAATGAGAGGTGTAGCAAACCTCTCTCTCTATAATTAAATTAAACTTCAGATTTAGACCCTTTTAAATATTTGTTTATCTATTTGTTTACTTATTGAGGGGGCACACATACAATGTGGATGTGGAGGTCAGAGGACAACTTGCCAGAGTCACTTCTCCCTTTTTACCATGTGGGTTCTGGGGATGGAACTCAGAGCAGGCTTGGTGGAAAGCACATTTAACTGCTGAGCCATCTCAGCAGGCCAGGATTTATATTTTGTGTGTTTGTGTGTGTGTGTTGCCTGCGTGTGTGTAAGGGCACCCAAGTCATTCAGTGCCCTCAGGTCAGAAGAGGGCATCGAATCCTCTGGAATTGGAGTTATGTATGGTTGTTGGCTGCCATGTGGGTGCTGGGAATCAAATCCTGGTCCTCTGTAAGAGTAGACAGTGCTTTTAACTGCTGAGCCTTCTCTCCAACCCTCTTTTTTAAAAAAATATTTTTATTCTTTGAGAATTTCATGCTTTGTACTTTGATTGTGTTTAGCCCCCCTTGCCCATATCTACTCCCACCCTACTGACACCTCCACACCTAACTTCATGTCCTCTATTCTTTTTTAAAAGCCTGTCCCTAAATGCTCCTGGGTGTGGGTCCATCCCTTGGAGTCTGGTCCACCTTTCAGGTTCCATCTTGTGGAGCAGGCCTTAAATCTACTGAGAAGGTGGTTGTTGACTCCTGTAGCAGTGGTGCCACTGTTGCACTGGCTAGTACGCCACAGAGTTCATAGCTGGATAAAGTTGATGATTACTTTTCTCGTCCAGTAGCATGCATAGCACCTTCTTATACTATGAAAGCTAACCAGTAGAGATGAAGCTTAAGGTCAGTATCAACTTGATTTCTCCTTGTTTTTTTCTGTAACTCGCATATGTAGTATCTTTGGCAATAAGGTTTTACCATCAAAGTCTGGCAAGTAACTGAGAACAGGAAGGAGTGTCCAGTATTGTTTGAGGGTCTGTGGGTTTCAACAACATTTTTGTGAAAGGAAGGATGTGGAGGGAAGAAAGTAAAGAAGACTTAGATGCGGGAGAAAGCCTCGCAAGGTATTTTCCTGGCTTTTATGATAGTGCAGCATTTTTACACCTGCCAAAATAAATTACTGTCCAGATAAAAACCTCGTTTCTCCCATAACTTTAAAGAAGAATGTACTTTGTGACAATGAAAATTAACCAATACTTTAAGGCAAGCCACCAAAGTATGTTTTGTCACTTAAGTAATATAATCTTTATTCCTTTGAAAATAATTGTATATTCAAATTGCTCCCACTTAATTGGCCTTTAATGCTTTATTGTTTGCTTGTTTTTATGGTGCTGGAAGCTGCATGCCAGGCTTTCAGCATGTCAGGCAAGCACTCTACAGCTCAGCTACATTCCCTGCCCCATTTTATTAATTACCGAAAGGCATTTTTAACATAAACAAAGTAGTTACTAAATGTGTATTATACCAAGTTTCTCTGGTTTTCATGACAAGCTAGAATAATGAATATAAGATAATAATCATGAGGGAAAAAAATTAAGATCCATTAAAATGAAATTCAGGGAAATTAGCTTCATTTTCATTTACTTATTAGCAAGCATTCCCCCAAATATTGATACAGCAAAATAAAGTTTATGTTGTTCCCATGTGAGTTGAAATAAAGAAGAGTAAAGGGTGTCGGCTTTTCATGACTTGAATTTCTGTCTTCAGTTTGGTTTCTAGCCAGTAGTTCATATTTCAACTTTTGTCTTGTCATGACTTCACACATACTGTATCCCAGAATACTTAGCAGATCTAAATGTGTGAGTTTTAGTTTTAGAACTATTTAAAAATAATCACAAAGCACAGGCTGTGTGAGCCCTCAACATTAAGCAGCTTTGAAATGAGCTGATGAACTTCAGAGTGAAGAGTTGAATAAGAACACTTCTATGCTAAATATCAAAAAGTACATAGTAGCCACAGTTGGGTAGGAAACACATTCAAAGGGGAAGAAAAAATGTGTTCCTTGAATACGTTTCATCCCCCTTCTGTGAAGTCTGTGTGTCATCACCATCTTTGGGTATGAGTATAGTGAACCAGGCAGCTGCTTCAGGCTGTGGGCGTAGAGTGGCTCTCACTGTTATAGTAACCATTTCTGCACAGCCAGGCAATGGAGGGAGGTAAGCAGGGGCACGGGGGCCGGGGGAGTGTAAAAGTTTCATATAGTTGAATGAGTTTTCGTAGCGCAACACATATCCTGTTATACAGATGATGTTCCTTTTCTGCCATATCCTGTTTATCTTATGATTTGATCTACATGGGAGAATGAAAGTGTGAAAGGAGAGTTGGAGAGAGGCCTCAGCAGCTAGGAGCACTGGCTGCACTTGCAGAGGACCTAGGTTTGGTTCCCAGCACCCACATGGGAGCCCATAACCATCTGTATCTCCAGTTCCAGGGGATCTAACACCCTCTTGTGACCTCCTCAGGCACCAGGCATGCGCGTGGGGTACATGCTGGCAAAACCCTCATACACTTAAAAATAAATACATAATTTTTTTTTAAGTGTGAAAGAAAAATTATAGCTCTTACTGTGATTTAGTTATCTGGACTCTGTATTATCCCTAGGATTATCCTTCATGCCTTTAAAGATAACCTTACCTAGAACACTTTCAGTTAGTGATACGTAATTTTATACTTGATCATAAATTACGATGAGTATGTTTTAAATACATTTTTGTAGTTAACGCTTTCCTCCATTTACCTACTGTGTTCTGCATTTTTTAAAATGTATTTATAGGGTCTCACTGTGTCCACTTTTAGTTTTAATCCCTGCAGTGCTGTCCTATAGAGTAGACCAACTACAGCCTATTTTATGGCCCATCAGCAGAGAATGATTTGTTCATTTTTAATGGGGGAGGGGATTTAACACAAAAATATTTTATGATACTAAACATTATATGAAATTCAAATTTCAGTGGTTATAAGAAACTGTATGAACATAGCTATACTCGTCCATATGTGGCAGCTTTTGAGCTGTGATAGCAGAATTGAGTAATTGTCAGAGAACTTAGACGGCCCATAAACTTGAAGTATTTCTTTTCTGTTCCTTTGCAAAAAAAAAAAAATGTGCTGGCCCTTGGTCTAGAGTACTTTGTGAGAGAGAAACATGGGCTGCATGAGTTGCAGTGAGGTTTTGTGTTTTTTTTTCCAAAAATATTGATGTATTGTATACTAGTTTGGGTGTCTAATACAGTGTTCTGAAATCTAAGCACTTTCAAAACAGTGCTAACCTTTCATGGCATCAGCTGAGGGGAAAAGAGATGGCTCAGTGGTTTAGATTACTTCCTGCTCTTCCAGAGAACACAATTTGATTCCCAGCACTTATCAGGCAGCTTACAATTGCTTTTAACTCCAGCACCCAGGGATTTAATGTCCTTTTCTGGAATCCATGAACGCGCGCGCGCGCACACACACACACACGCATTAAAAAAAACACATTAGCTGTTATATTGTATTTGGTAAGGGGAGTAACATAGGGCTTCATTCTATAACCCAGACTGGCCTCAAAGCTAAGTCATTACTGTTTCTGTTTAAAAGACCAAATAGTAAATATTTAAGGCTTAGCAGACCAAGAGGCAAAATAGTGAACACTATTCTTATCATGGGGCTTTGAAGAAAAAGAAAAACTTGGTGAGTTGGCCAGATCTTGCCTGAAAGTTATGGCTTATCACACAACACCCCCTTCCATAAACTTGTTCAGAGGGTTCAATGAAACAATAATTTACATTAAGAACATCATTTAAATAAAGAAGCATTCAGTGAATGTTAGCTCTTATTACTGTTGTGATTGGATTACCTGCTGATAGGAATGGCCTCAAAGCATTTGGTGAACATGACTTAAGGAGAAAAGTAGTTTAAGTTGAAATCAGTTAGGAAGGTCAAAGTATTATAATAGTTTATAATAGTTTTCTTTGAAGAGAAGTATTAAGTTCAGATATCTGATAGTCATTGGGGTCTAGATTCATTAAACATCATATATTCTCTCTCACTCACTCTCTTTCTCTCTCACTCTTGTCTGACCATGTCTGTGATGTGTGTGTGTGTGTGTGTGTGAATGCACGTGTGTGAGCATGTGAAAGCCCAAAGTCAGACTTGTACCATCTGCCTTGCTTTTTGAGACAGGGTCTCCGCCTTGAGCTTGCCAAGTAGCTTAGGGTGCCTGACCAGTGAGCCCCAGCCTGTCTCCACTTCCTCAGATGTGAGACTACAAGCCCATGCCTCCACACCCATGTTTAGCGTCATAATTTTCATGAACTTTGCATTCCAATTCAAAGTACCAGACCTACACCCAAAGTTAAATATGTATGAGATATTGCTGAAATCTAAAACACATTTGAAGATTAACACTTAATAAAGGTCCGGAAATACAAGATTATAGACTGTTTGTAAAAGCTTATAGAAGGTAAGCTAGAATTTTATCCAGACACTGGTCTAAGGACAGACAAGCTTCCACACTTCTGTATATTTTATAAAAATTTAAATATTATAATTTTATATTCTATAAGAAATATATCTCATGTGAGCCACAGAAAGTTGGCTTACTGTCATCATGAAAGTGCTTGAAGTTTATCAGTCAGTATACATTCTGAATTTTATTAAATGGCTGTCTGTGACAATCCACTTTAATGGTTTGGCTTTTGAAAGCAGAGCTGAAATGGTTAAACTTGCCAAGTGTGGGTGTAATCATTCCTCTCCACAGGGAAGTTGCCTCCGCATGGACCAGATTTCACTTTTCAGCAGAGGTGGCATATTCACTGATGTGTGACACGGCTCTGCTCTTCTCGGTGAGCTGGTTATCTCAATGTTAGGATGGTTTGGGTTCAAACTGTTTCAGTTGTCTTAAGCTTGTCACAGAAGGTAGACACTTCAAATGAGGAAGGTATTTTAATGTTTTGAAAAGGGACACAGGAGTAGACCAGTACTTGGGCTCGTTGCTTCTGTCCTTTTAAGAGATTACTATAAGTCCATATGCCTAGATTTAAAGCTATCGTTTTATGTGACAACCTCTCGCTGTTGTTACGTTCTTCCTGTGTTTCCCTGCCTACTTGGGGGATTATTTGAATATTTCTACTGTATTTTATTTTAAGTCATCTTTTTGTGTCTTGACTACATTTTTTGAATACCTTCATTTTCATATCGTCATGGAGACGATAAAATTTACACTTAACTTCTCATAGTCTCCTGAGTATTTAATTTTACCACTTCAAGTGGAATACAGATTCCAGACCACTCTAAGCTCCTCTCCACTTTATGCTGTGTTATCATCTCTCTATATATAATGAAAATTCCACCTAAAATTGTTTATTTAAGAAGATAAAATAACAAGTCAGAGAGAGAGAGAAAGAGAGAGAGGGAGAGAGAGAGAGGGAGAGAAACAATTTGTGACTCTTTTAGTCTTTAAGTTTCAGGTTCCTGCTGTTATTTTTTTCTCCCCTGAAGAAAGACCATCTCTCAGAACAGGTGTCCTGAAGATTTCAGGGCTAGAAAGATGGCTCAGCAGTTAAGAGCTATTTCAGAGGACCCAAGTTGAATTCCCAGCAACCACATTGGTGACTTGGAACTGCCTATAAATCCAGCTCCTGGGAGATCTGACACCTCTGGCCTCTGCAGGCACGTGCACTCACAAACACATACCCCTTCACATATATGCATAATTTAAAATAATAAAAAATTAAAAAATTTTAAAGAAGTAATTTGGGGCTGGAAGGGGTTTGTTTTGTTTCTTCAGCACTTGAACTGACTTTGAAGTTCTTTTTTTTGTCTTTGGTTTTTTCAGTAGTTAGATGTTTTTGTTTTTTCTTTTATAGGTTATCCTGGGAAGGGGGTTCTAGATGCCTTAAATCTATAACACAGTTACTGAGGCAGATGGTATAAGTCACAGGAATTAAGGTCCATGTAGAGAATTTTAAATATGACTGTTTTAGGAGAATAATATGTAGTGGACAAGATTGTTTGAAAATGAGTGGTAGGAAGTAGATCTTAGACAAATTATTTAATACCTCCATGTCTTAATTTCCTCACTTGTAAAACTGAGATAGTAGCACTAAGTTATAGTTATAGAAATGACTGTGAATATGTTTTCATGAATGTATATGAATTTTATGTATAAATATGTCCATATTACATAAAGCATAGATATTTTCTCATGATTACTACTTGAAATGATGCTATTTCGTTTAGGGTACAAAAATAGATTTCTAAAATTCATTTTGCCTGACTCTTTTATCTTTGTGAAGGTAGCTGTGTAGTTTGTAGAACACACAATACATTTCTGTGAGATGGTGATGCTCCAGTTAGTTAGCATGTGTCTCCTTTGTTGATGACTGCGGATGTCTGATTCTCCTATAATGCTGCTTCCTTTTTAAAGGACGAGGAAATTTTCTTTCTTAGAAACTTCTAGGAGTTTCTTATCCTTAGTGTGGTGAAATCCACCAGCATACACTGAATGTAGATAGGCAAGTGTTCATCTTGCTGAGAACACTTTGGTAAGGTCTTTCAGCTTGTGTCTCTTTTCAGGTCTGAGAAAGTATTTATTTGCTTAAGGCTTTTTGCATTATTTGTTCCCTGCTTATAAATAGGGGAAAGGTCCTAGGATATAATGCTAATCCTTTTATATTATCTGTTTTTCTCTGTTTTTCTCTCTTCTGTTTTCTTTTTGCCATCCTGTTTTCTTTTGAGTATAATATAATAATATGGAAGTTTGTCTTAGCAACCTCTTTTGATAGTAAATTGAAAAACAAAGGCAAAGTTTTAATTATCTGCAGTTCTTTCTTGTTCTCTGTTCTTTTTGTTTATTGGTTGATTGGTATGGTTTGGGGGTGGGTTTGTTTGTTTTCTTTTTGTTTTTGTCTCATGTAGCCCACACTGGCCTTGGACCACTTGTGTACCTGAGGGTGAGCTTGAGTTCTTGATCCTCCTGCTTCTACCTCCAGACTGCTGGGATTACAGATGTGTATGACCATGCCTAGCTTTTGTTTGTTATTTTTAATTTATTGTGTTTTTTATTGAGTGTTTTGCCTGCATATATGTAAGTGCACCATGTGCATGCACTGTCTGTGGAGGCCAGAAGAGGGCTTCAGATCCCCTGGAAATGGAATTAGAGACTATTACTAGTTGCCATATGGGTGCTAAGAACCAAAACCAGGTCCTCTGCAAGAGCTGCCAGTGCTTCTAACCCCTGAGCCATCTCTCCAGACCATTGTCTGTTCTTTTATCATAGAAATTTGTTCCATCTTTTTGAATAATGCCATCATAAATTCTTTGAAGTTTCAAATTAGAATTGTTATTAAATTGTCCTCTTTCCTGTTTGTTTGCTTTTGTTTGTTTCTCTGTTTCAGATCATGAGAAAACACAATTAAATGTGTCGAGATAGAAATGCAAGACAAAACTGTTCTCACCCCACAGGCACCATGTTTATGCCCAAGCCAGCATGAACTCAGTGCAAATACAAAGAAAACCGAGGGGTTGTGGGAGCAAATTATGTGTAATTGGAAACTAATTCTGATTGCTCCACTCTTAAAACTCCCAACTCTCTTTGGACCATTTGCACTTCCATTGTAATATTAATTATTATAGCAGTATGTCTTTTTGACAAAATTGTGTCCTTTTGTGGTGCTGGAGATAAAACCCAGGGCCTTGTGCACAATAGGCAAGTACTCCAGCACTGAGCAACGCCTCCAACTCTGACAAGGTCATGATTCTTCAAAGCATGCTATATCAGTCAGTATTCCAAGTGCTTGGAATAAAGCTGTGTGCAAAGACAAAGGTCTCTGCCATCAGGGCCACTTACTGTATGCACTTATGTCTTTCACTGAGCTTAGAACTCAAAGTTAGCTTTCTCAGGTAGCTCTCAGTTAACCAAACTTTTTAAAGTGAATATTAAAATAGCCTATTTTGTCTATTTAGGTGTGTTACAAAAATTCCTTTGATATTAAATTCTTTAACTTGATACCAAAGAAGTTACTATGACTTCAGATGTTGATCTGAATTAAATTAGCAGTGATATCATGGAAGAGCCAGCACTTTTTGGGCTCTCCTGTTGAATGGATTTGCATTGGCAACTTTCACTTGCTCAGAGACTTTCTGTTCCGATGTGTAAAATAAAGAGTTGGCATCTGTCTGCTAGCATTTACCGTTTAAGACTGGAAGTGGGGCATCGCAGTCACCTCTGTGTGGCCTTTGAAGAAATGTTTCTGGCTCAATTTGAATTTAAAACAAAACTGAGCTGTCGTGTATTCCAGGTGAGTTTTAATCAGAGGCTAATTTGCTTTCTTCTTTTTTTCAGACCTGGGCCTGGATCAGTATATAATAAAGCGCTTTGATGGAAAGGTAAGTAAGCTGGCACACAGATGTCCTAATCTTAACTAAGATTTTTCAAATTCCTTGAGAATTATGTCTGACCTATCCATGAATACTTCTTTAACTGATCAAAATAGTATGTTTAGGCTAGGAGGTCTGTGTCTTCAGATGTTTCCACAGAAGAAATCAAGCAAGATTTTGTTTGTTTATAAAGTTTCATTCATAATTACCGAAACTTGGAAGGATGCAAGTTTTCCTTCAGTGTGTGAATGAGTAAACAAGCCTGTAGTAAACAGAGATAATGGAATTTTTTCAGTTCTAATAAAGGATGAGTTCTCAAGCCATAGGAATACTTATCAGAATTTAGTTCAATAATGGTATCTATAACTCCTTGTGATCGGAATTTTTTTTTTTTTTTTTTTTTTTTTTTAGCATACACAAGTCCTATTCGAGCTCAATCCAGACAAAATCCCAGCATAGTCACGGGGCAGTGGGTTAAGAAATCCTAACCCATCTTAAGGAACTTTTGGCAATTGATGGCTACTAGGACGGGGAGAGACAATGTCTCTCAGAGATGGGACTCTTGATGGGCCCAGTGGATGGGCCTACACTGAAGGACATTTTGGGACAGAAATCAGACTCTATAGGCCATGTTATATATTATAAGAGAGTATATTAAATTGGTTTGGGGGCAGAGACGGGGAGCTATGGATAGGAGACGAGATCTAAATATCAGACTATATTATATAAGAAAATCACAAAAATTCAATTTTTCCATGTGAGATGACTCATGAGTTGCCTGCTCTGTATATTAAGGCCTAACTCAGTGTTTGTTGACTTTTAAATATTAACTCAAAAGTCATCATAAAGGTGAACAGCCCCCACAATATCACATTTGCATTTCTTACAATAAATCTTTTTGGTTGGACCTTCTGATCGTATAATCACAATAATCGCAACTGTAAAATAAGGAAGGACTTTATTGTACTTTTGTAAGTCACAAAGAATGCTCTAAATCTGCAGATGTTTGCTTTGTATTTACTTTGAGTTCTTCATTTTGAACCTGAATAACTCATTATACATCATTCTTAGGTATAGAAAATGAAAAATTCTATTTTATTATCTCATAAAGCTGCCAGTGAAACATGTTTTTCCCTTTCAGGTTAAATTCCTCAAAAAGGAAAAGAAAGCTTTACACAGGGTCAGAAAGAAAAGTAAAAGATCAATTTTAAAGTGGAGGAAGAAAGAAGAAAGAGCCAGGCGTCGCTCTGTAAAGCCCAAAGAGAAGGAGATCAGAAGGAAAATCATGGAGTGGATGGAACAGGCAGGAGCAGAGCAGAGGGCCTAGATGATAGAAGCAGAGTCAATGGAGCTGATGGTGCAGGAACATGCCAGTTCCCGCACTGCTAAGTAGAACCGTATACATTCTTGTAAGGTGAAGCATTAAGCCCATTTGCCCAGTGAAAAGAATGAATCTTAAAATACAGCTCACAGCCAAGGTGACCTGCCTAAAAAGTCCTGTTCCCATTGAGGTGGCACAGTGTCCAAACTGCCTCCTGCATCTTAAAGCCCCACGCTGTAAAAGCAAGAGTGGTCAAAAAGAAAGGACGCTGAAGTAGATGTTAGGAGACTTGGGTCATGCCTTGGCTCTGCTTTGGGATGCCCGCATCTTTGCTCCAGTCCTTGGTGTCTGCTTCATGTACAGTAAAGTTTCATGGCCCTATGAAGGACCATGCAGGCCCTGATGTTAGGATCCCTCTCTGCCAGATAACTTCCTTTCTTCCCTGTTTTTGTGATGCTCAGAATCCAGCACAGATCTGGCACACAGAGATGGCCAGTTAATATTTGATAACCTGCAAGAAATTAACCAGTCCAACTTATATTCCTTGAAGGCCTGAATAAATAATCTAATAACAGCAAAGTCAGTTCAACAAATAAGAAAGTTTTTGGTCGCTGAAGGAGACTTGAGTTCTCTTTCATTATACATATACCAACCTGAAATGTGTAGAGAAGTTGAATATGCAAACTGAGCAGCAAATTTGCAGATTGTAAGGAGCATTTCCATGATGGGAGTTTCCCAGATGTAAAACCCCTCATCATAACTCATCCATCACACAAACTCTTGATTTTTTTTCCTGTTATGGCCCAGTAACTATTTAATCTACTTGATGCTGAAAGTCTACAGCTTTTGACATGACTGATGAGTTTCATCTTTTCTTCAATTGTGTTAAATTTATAAACTCTACATTTCTTGCTATTCACTCTTTTATAATTTCTACTTTTATAAAGTAGCAAGTAAAAATGCAACAAAACATTATTTAAGTATCACCTTGCTATGGGGACAAAGGCAGTGATGCTTCTAATTGACTTTGTAGGTTGTAGCTACAAGATTGTTTTGTGCCCTGAAGCACAAAATTTGTAAAATTGGAGTCAGAAAAGCAAGATTAAAGGAATTTCAGTGTATAACATTCAGAAGTTTGATTTCCATGGAACTTAATTTTATAGTGGCAGGGAACAGATTCTGAAAGGAAAAGGAGGAAAGGGAGACTCAAATTAAGACAAAGTTGAGCCAGCTCGGCCCCTAGCAATGCGTCAACAATTTAGATTTCCCATTCATCCACCTTTAACGTGTATTTCTTCATTAAAATTCTATACTAATTTCCATTAAATGCTCCTGAGCTGTTTTCTCCTACAACAGCTAATGTAATATAACAAAGAAAGAAAATGCATTCAGTGTTTGCTCACAACTTTTCCTGGCTCCCTTAGTATGTATGAAGTCCTGTACTTGGTAATTACTAGGGTCAGTGTTTACCTGTTGATCTTAATATTTTCCTTTATGTCTTTCTAGCTCTCCACTTCTCTTGATTAAGAATCTTAATTCTTAGCCTTTAATCTGAGCACTTGGGAGACAGAGGCAGGTGGAGCTCTGTGAACTTGAGGCCAGTCTGGTCTCCATAGTGAGTTCCAGGCCAGCTGTGACTACAGGGAAACCCTGCCTGAAAAAGAAAAAGAAAAACCCTTAATTCTTACTTTTTAAAAAATATTAATTCTTAAATAGCACCTCCAAGAGTATACAGATCTTAAAATATCTTCTCAAAAGGTCAGATTTGTATTGTAATATATTCTGTTCCATATATTATCATCAAAAATATGATGAGAGCTTAGTATTCTAGGGGAATTTGCCTTCCTTTTTAATTGGGACTCTGTCTCTGTCTCTGCTATGAAATGCTTGGGGAATCTTTTACTCCCATCTTAGCTTTTAAAAAATATTTGTAGCACCACATTTAACAAAGTCCATCATTTGACCAGTGATAAACATTAGCTTATTCGATTGCTTTCTAATTGAATTGAATTGTAGGTTTTATGTCAGGAAAAGCAAGAACAAATCTAAAAATAACATTTTCATGGGGTGTTTTTTATTTGTATTTACATTTCATGGACTTTTCACAGGTAGAGTAGAAAAGAGTGGTCTAATGGTCTTGATACTGACAGATACTGACAGATAATTAAGTAGATTTGCCATCTTTTTTTCTATTTAATCAATTGGAAAATTCCTGTGAATGAAATATTTCCATTTCAACTGATAGTCAGTGAAACTAAATTTGATTAAGCAGATTTTGAATTTTGATAGAAACCTTTTTTCTAGAGCCCTTGTTCATGAATGCTAGTTCTTGAGGAATACTAACAGTTTCCTTTGTAGAAAAGTCATGTAATGTATTGGTGACTCTTTCATCACCTATTGCATTTTAAATCTTTCTACTAGGAAGCCTTATGTAAAGAGTGGTGACATCTATAGATAACATTGTTTGAAGAGTATGTTTTATAGATGAGTGGTATTTCTAACATTCAGAGTAAGATTAAAAGTTTCTAAAGCTTCACATCTTAGATTTTCTCCTATGATGTATTTGAGTATCTGACAACAAGTGCTCTTCCAGCTCAGCTCTACCTTCCCTCCCTTCCAAATCCTTCGTATAAGTAGCGCCTGACCAGACGACTCAGCAAGTAAAGGCACTTTCACCAAGCTGCATGACCGTTTTGTTTTTGTTTTTTATTTTCATTTTATGTGTCTGAGTATTTTGTCTGCATGTATTTAAGTGCACTATGTGTGTCCAATGCCTGTGGAGGCCAGAAGTGGCCATTAGATCACCTGGAACGGGAACTAGCTGCCATGTGGTGCTGGGAACCAAACTCGAGTCCTCTGAAAGACCAGCCTGTGCTCTTAACTGCTGAGCCATCTCTCCAGCCTCCATGACCTAAGTTTGATCCCAGAACCCACATGAGGGAAGGAAAGAAAATCTCCCTCAGATTGTCCTCTGACCCCCACATGAGCATCATCCCTCACATGCACACAAACATAAATAATTAAGTAAATGTTTGTATGTAAAAATGTTCCTTTAAAAAATGTTTGTATGTAAAAATGTTCCTTTAAAAAATAAATGTTTGGGGACTAGAGAGATGGCTTAGTGGTTAAGAGCACTAACTGCTCTTACAGAAGACCCAGGCTCATTTCCCAGCCACCCACATGGCAGCTAACAATTTTATATAACTCCAGTTCCAAGGGATCTGACATCCTCTTTTGTCCTCCAATTAACCAGTCTGCTTACATATATGCATGCAAAACGCTCATACACATAAAATATAAATACATACATACATAAATAGTCTATTAGTGCTGTCATAAATATGCTAATACAA
Source organism: Eospalax fontanierii (assembly GCA_035773235.1). Taxonomy (NCBI): domain Eukaryota; kingdom Metazoa; phylum Chordata; class Mammalia; order Rodentia; family Spalacidae; genus Eospalax; species Eospalax fontanierii. Next base: position 14,614,740 of record CM069540.1, on the reverse strand, counting down.
TCTATGTAGTCTGACTGTGTGTGTGCATGTGTGTGTGTGTGTGTGTGTGTGTGTGTAGTGTAATGTTTCATAGATTTTTTTTAAATGTACCCCTTGGGGATTGGAGAGATGGCAGCAATTAAGAGCACTTGTTGTCAGATACTCAGTACTGTAGAGGACCCAGGTCCAGTTCCCAGCACCCACATGGCAACTCATAACTAACTATAACTCCAGTTCCAGAGGATATAATGCCCTTTTCTGACTCATAGGCTCCTGAACACACATAGTGCTAATAAGAACACTCAGGCACATACACAATAAGTAAATAAATAAATATTTAAAAGCATATCCCTTGTAATATGCATATGTTCTCATTAAGATTTATTTATGTAATCATTTCATGTACTATTGATGATTTTTTATTGAAAACTATTTTTCCTCCATTTTATTTTTTTAATATCTAGTAATTAGCCTATAAAACAAAGCAGTTATTTCTAATTGGAGTCTTTATTTTTTTATATTATTGTTAAATATTTCTTAATCATTTAGTTGCTTTCTTTATTGCTATAATTTGCTTCACATATTTTATATCTGTCTTTATTTTCCAGTTGTCTTACTCCTGTTTTCTCCGCAGACTAAATATAGAAATTATGCTTCATACTTTCTGTTCCTATTGCATATAATATACAGCTTTTTCCAAATTAAATATCATCATGTTTTCTTCAAACATCAAGGCAGAAAATTGCATGCCAATTTCTTAAACAGGAAATACTAATTTCTAGAGATTTAATGCAATCCTGTTCTAAAAACTACCATGTTCATACCATTTCCAAGTACGGTAACAACAAATTACCCTCTGACACCTGCACTGTCATTCCACTGTGTTCCCTTCTGTCTGCTCTCCTCCCCTCCCCCTGTCCAGGTATCCCCGTCTCCCTTCATGTCATCCTTCTTCCCTGTCTGTCTGTCCATCTGTCTTTCTTGGTCACATTGGGTATTGAACCCAGGGCCTTCTGAATACAAAATATATGCTCCATCCAAGCTCTATCCAAAAGTTCTTTTAAAACACTGATGTGTGTTGAAGAACAGCCGCAATCTATTGAAAGTCAACCCTCTGCATAGGTGTTTGTAAAACAAAAGAAAAAGTAAGTGTAATAATTTTAAAAAGAAAAAAATTAAAATTGATAAATGGATTTTGAAATATGTCCTTTGGTTTCCCTAAGGGAGAGTGTGAGCACATTTATTTCCTGTGAGGTGCGTTATCTGAGCTGTGATCACTTGTTTCATGAACTAAGGAGTCCTGCTGTGTAGCCCAGACTGGCCTTGAGTTCAAGGCCACCACTCTGCCCTGTCTTCCCTAATACTGGGATTGCAGGTGTGTGTCGCCATACTCAGCTAGTATTTCTCCTTGATTATTAAGGGGTTTCTTACCTCCTAAGAATGAAATGTCTTCAAGAAAATAAAAGTCTCATGAGTGTGGTTCGATGGGTCTGCACATTTATCTGAATTGCTTTCAGCTCAAATGGTGGTAGTTTGACTCTCCAGATTCTTCTGTGCTGTTGATTAGTGTCTCCTCTCCCTGTCCTTCTCCCCCTCCCTCTCCTCCCCCCTCCCTCTCCCTCTGTCCCCCTCCCCTTCTCCTCCCCCTCCTCTTCCCCCACTTCTGTCTTTGAGCGACTTAAAACCAGTCCAAATTCTTGTTGAATTAATATATTTAGGTTTTATTGATGCTAAATGCAAATAGGCAGAATATTGCAGATTTTTGTTGTGGTTTACGGTTTTTATCAACCCAGCAGTGACATGGCAAAAGAATGCATGGAATTTTTCGGCTTCCTGAATGAAGCCTGAAGTTCCCCAAAGATACTTCATGTATGTGTTGCCTGAAGGTGATGGTTTAGTATTTTTTAAAAATCCCAATACCATACTCACTTATTGGTTGTCAGTAGCTTGCTTTCCTCATTTAAAGGGAAGTCTCTAAATGAAAACTGACTGTACTTGTTTCAGGAGGTGTAATTATCATGGATGTAACAGCGTGGAAGTTTCTCGAGTGTTATTCAGTGCCAGACTCTTTTCTAAGCACTAACACATACTCATTTCATCCCTGCAGTCACCTGCTTAGATAGCACATTCCTCTTGCCATTATACAAGTTAAGAAAAGAGGCTAGAAAGTTAGGTGACTGTGCCAGTCTCTGGAGCACTGTATTAGACCACTTTTCATATAGCTGTGATATTTTCCATCTGACCTATTTATAAACAGAAATCTTTCTTATCAAATGTTCTCATAGTTTGCTACCTTATTAAATACTGTTTGGGGAAAAAAAACTTGATGTTTTTACTTTCTGTTTGGTGGGAGTTATTGAAGTTAATCTGTTCCACGGGTTTTTTTTGGTGGTGGTTTTGGTTTGGTTTTAAATTTGATTTTTTTTTTTTTTTTTTTTTTTTGAGACGGGGTCTCAAGATGCTGGCCAGTCTGTTCTTGAACTTGTATGTTCAAGCAGTCCTGTCCTTCCTCCTGTGTAAGCTGGAACTACAGCTCCAGTGTTTTCTACTTTGATAAAGCACAATTAGAAACCAATAATAAATGAAAAAAAAACCACATAATTAATTTAAGGAAAGAAAATGTGAAGTATACGAATTGTAATACATGAATTTAGAAACTGGACTCTCGTGGTTATTTGGTCCATTGTTTATCAGACTCCATGAGCCTCAGTTGGCACTTTTCAAAGCACCGTCTTTCTTCATTAGGGAATCTGTCAGTCTTAGAGTGAGCACTGTCTTCTCTATTTGAGAAATTGGATCTCTGCTGACTACAATCAGGGCCAGCAGATAAAATGTTATTTCTGTTAGAACAAAACCATGTGTATTTTCTTTCCAGTATTAATTAGCTATGTATTAAATGTAGCATCATTTGAACGGGACTGTTAATTTTAGACTTTTGTAAGCTAAAAGAGTAAAATTAAGTTAGCACAGAGACCTCAGGTACTGATGCAACGCGTCAGGAAATCTTTTGAACTAGAGGTGTAGCTCCTGGATAAAGAATGGGCTTAGATGGCTGAGGCTCTGGGTTTGACTGCCAACACCAAAAAAAAAAAAAAAAAAAAATAGTTTTGACACTTGCTAGAATTTTCTGTTTTATTTTTAGTTACAGATTTTTCCATCTTCTTTCTTACCCAAAGTTCTTTAAATTACTTTCTCAACCTATTCTCAGGGTTTTTTTTTTTTTTTTCTCACAAATTAACAACTTACAGATATTTTTCTACCCAGTATCTCTTTTTAAAAAAAAATCTAGACTTGGTTTGTGAACTGTTTTCCAAGGCATTTCCATTGTGAGCATCTCAGCATCTGGTAGCCATAGACAAATGACTAGTGGCTACTATAAAGCATGCAGAACATTCAGTGTGACAGCAGCCCGGTTGTGGCTGGATATCATAGTATATATCAGAGCAAGAGTGTCACCTTCAGGTAATCGTGCATTCATTCACATGTAGGCTTTGCTGTGCAGTTGATGGGTAACTGCACAAGAGAGCCATTAGTCTCATGGTGTAGTTGGGGTGGTAGGTAAAGCATTTGGCTCTGTGTATTTGTAGCTTTTTGCATGGTGATGAGCCCCATGCTCATTTTATGAAAGGAACTATTAACATACATAGATCTGTGACCTTCCTTCTTGATTTGTACCAACAGTACCTGTGCCTAATCATTCTCTTCACAGGTCTTTCCTTCCCAGTTGAGTCAGCTGTAAAAGTACCTTGTGATATCTCTGTGATGAGCTTAGATTAATAGGTAGTCTCTTCCCCCTCAGAGAGGCTGCTGGTTGGATGTCCTAAATGTGAGCTGTTCTGTGTTCACAGAAATTCTTCTTACCCTTGTGCTGTGAAATTCTTTGGGCCGCTGTAGACTTGTAAAGTGCTAGTCGCATCTATTTTTCACTCCAGAATTTTTGTAATGATACTAAGTATGGTTTGAAAATGGTGGTAAGTTTAAGTCATTTTATTTCACAGGCAGTAAAACCATTGAAAATAATATTTAAAACCACTTGATATTTGAAGATGCATTGGATTGGTGCCTAGCTAAATGAACCAACCTGAACTGTTTGTCAAAGGCCAGCTTCCATCATGACTGGTCTTCTTTACCCACAAAGACTACACTGTACTTAGTGGAACATCATAATTTTTGAGGATAACTTGTTTTCATCCTGAACTCCTCCATTGAATAGTTACTGATCCTCTGAATTTATCCACATTTGGTGTGTGTATGTTAATACAAATGGCAAAGTAACCAATTTGCCATGAACTTGAAAAATACCTCTTTGAAATTGTGAGGCATCCTAATAAGAAACTTGAATTCAAGAAATGCTTTTACTGCCCCGGGGAAAAAATGAAATGTTTGCTTTTCTTTAAAGAACATAATCATGTCTTTTCTTTCTGTAGAAATGTGAAGCTTTTCTGCAGCTGTATGATTTCACATGGGGAGGTCAGGTTGCAGTGTTTTGGTTTTTTGAGGCTGAAGTATAATGTCTAGAACATTTCAATGTGGTTTTTATGATTTTTATTTCCAGATTTGGGGTGATAATTTTACAGGTTCTAATTGCTCTTTCATATGTTATGTTTTGTAATATATGTGTTTGTTTTAGGAGTTTTGGCTCACATATTCATTGTCAACTTGGTCTTTTTCTTTTTCTCATCTTCTGATCAGGATTTCTGGCAGGTACTGACTCAGTAGCATGTGCTTTCCATTGATTACTGCTCTGGAATCTTTATTAATGCTTCAAAGATGAAGGTTCAGTGCATGTTCCTGTCCTTCCCCTGCTCCCTGCAGAACTGTTCAATTCCTGTCACTGTAAATTAACTTACTTTACCTCTAATATGACAATTCGAACACTGCAAAGTCCTTGAGAATATAGAGCCCAGCACAATTCAAAGGAAGTTTGAGCAGTAGCTGTTACACAGAAGGTCAAGAAACCTAGTTTTAGTCATTATACTACATCATTTAAATATTTAAATATGGTCATTTAAATGTTAGTCTTATTTGAGATGTTATGTTCCTACTTAAACTGTCATAGGAATGACAACAGTTAAAAATTAATGGATTCTTCCTCTTTTGAAGTTTCTTACTAAACACCGCTAAGAGTTGCTTAGGTGTTCTTTGCTCAACAAAATGGTCTTCGAGGAAACAGGTGGTGTTCCTTAGACGTCATTACTTTGCTCTTTTGAGCTAGGCCATGGCTTTAACTTGGGAGAGCAAGCAAACACATGGAAAACCCATGGGAAGAGTGTGCAGGTCCAGGCTGGCTGGGAGATTTTCAAGGACACTCTGAACAAGTGCTTATTTAAAGTTGATCTTCAGGTGCTTTGGCTCCCTGAACTAAAGATTATGAGTTATCAAAACTTATTCATTAAAAATTACCCGAGTTTTTGGCAATTGGCAGTCTCAGTAAAAATATGAAGTGAAAATATCAAAGTGAATTAGGAGCATCATTTTGTTTGAAATCATGAGTGACGTCATTAATGAAGACCTCAGGTGGGCTTTTTTACAGTGCATTTTTTTCTGTGCTCCCAGTTAAAATGGCACGTGCCTGTAGTACTTTCCTACCAAGCCCCAAACCATTCATGCTGTTGTTGATGGAATGGTTATCTTTTTAGATAACTGTGACTTTAACTGTATTCTGAAATAAATACTGTAACTATTATTTCAAAATAATTGATTGATGAGCCCATCATCAATGTTTCAAATTCTGGGGATTTTGTTTCAAAATAACCAGAGCATAAACGTTATACTAAGTGCTACCAAGGAAAACCACAGCTGGTCGTGTAACATATTCAGTGGTAGATCACTTGCCTAATACCTCAAGGCCCTGGATTTGGTCCTCAGCACCACAAAACTTAAATAAATAAATAAATTAAATAAATAAATGAGGAAAAAGAAAGTTGAGTCAATCAGATGAGAATGCACACTTGGAGTTAAGCACAGCCATTTCCATCCCTCTAATGATGGTAGGATAAATCATAGGAGGCTGTTAACAAACCTCTTACTCTGGGATAGAGAGACGGCTCAGTGATCTCTCACTGACTGCTCTTGCAGAGAACCCGGCTTCCCCAGAACTACATGGCTGCTAACAGCCTTCCCTAACTCTTGGTTCCAGGGGAATCTAACACCCTCTTCTGACCTCTGGGCATTGCAGGACTCAGGTACACTTACATACATGGAGGCAATACACTCATGCATATAAAATGAAAATAAGTAATATATATATATATATATTTAAAACCACTTACTCTTTTTTAATAATTGTGTGGTTTAAGATTTGAAAAGACTTTCCTTAATGTGGGACTCCCTACTAGTGAGGAGTAGAGATAGACATTAAATGCTGGGAAGTCCCTGGACTCTATAGCCACCATAGGTAAAGCTTTCTCTCTTCAAAGAAATATTTTTGGTTGATCAGAGATTCAAAATCAAGTGTTTTGGCTCTTCAGTAGCTCACACACTAAATCAGGATGATACGCAGTGTTAGTACCATGCGTCTGTGCAGGGAGGACACGCAAATTTGTGGTGCATTTTATATATATATATATGTATGTATATATATGTATGTATATATATGTATGTATATATATGTATATACACACACACACACACACATACATACATATACACACACACATAATTTTTGTTGTTGTTTTTGAGACAGGGTCTCCCTGTAGCCCCATCTGGTCTGGAACTTGCTATTTAAACAATGTAGGCCTTGAATTCATAGAGATCTGCCTGCCTCTGCCTCCCGAGTGCTGGGATTAAAGGCGTGCCCAGCTGCATTCAATATTTTTATATTGTCAATATTTTCCTGCACCTTTATAGGTTTTTGGAATCAATTAAACAAAAAACACTGTATGTAGAAACTTTCCCTGATAGTAAAGTTTGAAATATTAAATATTTTCAAATCAACTTTTACTATATTCTTAAGGATACCTTGTGAATTTATGTCAGACATAAACTTTTCTTAGAATAGATAATGAGGGAATTGTTCATATTAGGTTCAAGAAATGCCACTCATTTTGGTGACACCAATATGAATCTTTTAAGCTCCCCAAAGCAAACGAGCTATCACTTCATAGGAGAGGCCTCCTTGCCTGTGTCTTTGCATGCTGAATTTCTATTGCCTGTGGGAAGCTGGCCTCAAAGGCCTGCTGGCATCGTGCGCTCATCTTCAGATGCAGCTTATTAATGATATCATACTGACTCTTGCTGTGAGGGGTATCCACAATGTCTCTTTCCAGTCTCTCAAGTCCCACCACTCCTGAAGTCTGCATTCTAATGCATATTCAGATTTTCAAAAGAAATGGCAGTATAACCACTAAGTACCCCAAAGAGGGTGTCCTTTACTTGGTTGCCTCAAAATTCAGATTCCTACCAATAGGTCTTTAAGTACATTTTTATTTTAGATTATGTTGTGTTTGAATCTGAGATCAGCCAAACCCATTTGATCTGCCATTGTTTATTGAAAGCATAAACATGACCGACCATTACATTACCAACACCTCATGCTTTTCTTTTTCATCATAGAACAATATTTGGAATTCATTTTGACAGAAGAGGACTTTGTTCTAGACTGACTTTCTTTGTCATGTTAATTAGCACTACTAACATATGTTAAGGCCACAAATAAGATTCTATAAAAGGTGCTCAAAGCAGGTATCTTCTGTATCAAAGCAGATTCTCAACCTATTCTAAATACCTGCTGATGGTCTGTGGCTGTAGAGTGTATAAGGCTAGTTTTTACTTTGAGAATAAAAGGCTTTTCTGCTTAACATTAATTAGAATATGGCAGAGCATTTTTTTTTGAAGTGGCACAATTTTTTTTAAATGAATAAAATATGCATTTGAATACTTAAAGGCATAAAAAATATACACTCAGTTGTTGGTTCATATTCTTCTCTTCAGGTTAGCTAGTATAAGCTAAAACCCAGGTAGTTAGTATTTCACGAGAGTGACTCAGTTCGCCTTTAAAAATATCCATTCCTGGGACCTGGAGAGATGGCTCAGTAGTTAGGAGAACTGACTGATCTTCCAGAGGATCACATGGTGGCTAACAGCCATCTGTAATTCCAGTTCCAGAGGATCCAAGGCCCTCTTCTGACCTCTCCAGGCATCGCACATATGTGATGTGCTTACATACATGTAGGCCAAACACTCATACACATAAAATTTAAAAATCATACATTCCTCATCAACATTTTTAGAAATTGTAAACAACACAGAAGCCCTGTGTGTCTGTGTAGCTGTGTCATGTGACGTGGCTCATGGTATGGACTCTGGAGTCAGAGACCTGCCCTGTCCTGGGGCTACTTACTTTATGCCTCTAAACCACAGTTTCCGTGTATGTAACTCCAAGTGCTGGAATTACAGGAGTGCATCCGCATGCCCAGTTTATGTAGTCCTGGGGCTTGAACTCAGGGCTTCGAGCACTCTTCTACATCCCCAACCTTCTTGACACACCTTTAATGGGCAGTGGTGTTTGAGAGATAGCTATAAATGTTTGGTTTCAAATTTCATTGTAAAGTTCTTCATCACAGGGTTTCCTGGGACATACTAATTACTTACTAGAACAGTGTTAGTCAGCACTGACTTTCAAGAGTGAACCTTTAGGGTTTTTTGTTTTTTCTTATGTTTCTTGCTCTATTTTTTGCAAATGGAAGATGAAATTACTATATTGACTTATTTTTCAAAATTTGTACATGAGATTATTTGACGCTGAGTGATAAGGAAGCTGTCTATGACTTAAATGCCTTGAAGCAAGGCAGCCGCTAAACTGTAGACTTTTAGGGAAGTGTTTCTTTTTTTAATCTTTCTCTTTTTCTTTTTATTTTGCTTTCTTTTAGCACCGATCTATTTGAGTGACTAAAGTTCATAATTCAATTCTTAGATTTAGGCAGCAGATAATCAATAAGCTGGAACATAGCTCTTCCCACCTGGAGCGGACTTGAAGCAGGTAGACGGCCATGTTGTGATTTTTCTTCTCTTCAAGTTTGGATACTACCTTGGTAGATACTGAGGATTCAAACGACTCCTTTCAATAAAGTCATGTTGTTCCCTTGCAGTTTATTCCATTCCAGTACACTTGAGGATTTTTTTTCTTTTTTTTTTTTTTTTCTGCTTTAATCACATCATCAGCCACTGTTATTTTTGAAGTCGCTTCATTTCTGTCCTTTTCTCTGAAGCTGTCTGCTGAATGAAACAGGAAAACATTTCATTTAGATGTTTGGATTCTTCTCAGAGCTCAGGTGGTTTGAATGGGGACTGAAAAGAGGATTGCTCCCTGTACACTGAGGTGTACATGATCTTAAGCACTTGCCTTCCTCAGTTTGTTGCACGGTAATTTATGTTGGCCTTGGATGCAGTAGATCTTTGAAAAGCTTGGAAGAAAATCTCAGGTCAGAAAAGGGGAGATCATAAACCATGCAGAATTGAGACCATTTAAACGTCTATTTGGCGTGCATCCAAATTCAACCTTTCTTCATGGTTGAGTATAGACCAAAAAAACAAGAACAACATATTTTAACTGTGCAACATCTTGTGTGTGAGTGGGAATAATGTGATTGTTTAAGATTGACAGCTTTCCAAGGCTTTGGCGGCTATCTGTGCACCAAGGAGATAATGAAGTGTGCCCATTACTTGCATGGGAAAATTGCTGAATTTTCTAACACTTCCCCCCTCCCTGTTCTAATTCCAGGCATTTGTCATTTAGAAATGTTATGCCAAAATCGAGTTTTCCAAAAGCCATACGTTATTAATTTTTAAAATACAACTTCAAATATTACTTGAGGATTTTGAAATATAATTCAGCAATATACAGAAATACTGGTTTGTTTTGGTTTACTTTTTCAGAGTACTGGTGATTGTACCCAGGGCTTCACACATGCCAGGCAGATGCTCAACCACTAAACTACAGCCCTCGCCTTCTTAAATTTTATTTTGAGACAGGGTCTTACTAAGTAGCATAGGTAGGCAACTCACAATCTTCCTATTTTGGCCTTCTGAGTAGCTGAGATAACAGGCCTCCATCATCTCACCTGGCAAGAAACATTACTATTACAATAAGCATTAGTAAAGGAATTCAGAAACCTCTGCTGCCAGAGGGATGACATCTTAATTCGAATAGTAATGTTCCTTTTTCAGTTTTCTGCATACCACAAATACTTTGGGTTTTCTAGATGATACATAAACATTTGTTTTGCAAAGAGTCTGTTGACATCCTTAGAACCTAAAAGCTGGATCTCAAGTAGAAAAAATAATGAGACTAATTGGCTTCATCTAGTTAAGTCCAAGAAGCAAGATCCCCTACCCTATTTTGATCAACCTGTAACTGGGCAGGATTTACTGCACACTGAGTCACATCTGCAAAACGGAGTCTTAGGGCTCTTCATGGTCCATGCACCTTTAAATATAGTTTTGACAAATTTATGAGATTATTCAGAAACCAAAGTGTGGGCTCTTCAGCACAAAGCCATCTAATCCAGTGAAATATTCAAATTCCTAATTCACTGCAAAGTGTAGCAATCACACATGTTGAGATGATTCACCTCATAAAATGTTGATTCCTGAGTCTTTCCTCTAACCCTTAAATAAACAGAAAGTCCACTAACCCTTAAGTACTCAGCTACTCAGCTACTCAGGAGGCTGAGGCAGGTGAGTCACAAGTTGGAAGCCTGCCTAGACTATTGAGGTCAAAGCCAGTCTCGCAACTTTGTGAAATCCTGTCTCAAAATAAAAGGCAAAAGGAGGGCTGGGGGTGGAGGTCACTGATGGAGTTCTGATCCAGCATACCCTGAGTTCAATTTCCTGTACCACACACAGAAACACAAATTAGGGATTTAAGGAGGTAGCTCAGTGGTAGAAATTTTGCCCTGTAAGCCTGAGACTGTGGTTTCAGTCCCCTTCCTCGCCACAGGAAACACTCAGAGCACAAGTGAAATCAAACCAGACCCTTGATGGTGGTATTTACTCATCTGTCTTTATCTGGGGGCTGTTATTTGAATTTCTTAGTGATATTAACTCTGTAGCTCTGTTTTGTCTTTTGAAATAAGATCAATTCTGAGTAATAAAAGTTATGTTTTGTTCATGTATATCAGTGAGCTCTTTGCTTTGAAGTATGTTGCATAATTGCATCTTCCATAGAAGATAAGATTTGCCATTAAATTGAATAGAAATGCTATTCTAAGTTGACCAGCCTTCTGCTTTCACACCCCTAATTTCAGAAACTGAAGTGGTTGTAGTAGAATTTGATAGATAACATCTAAATTGCACAACGGTACCTGCAATTGCAATCTCCTTTTAAAAATTCTCTTTTTAAATAATTTTCACCATATACTAGAATACTGCTAGAATCTTCCCTCAGTGCCTTAAGATGAACTAAGTTTCTTATAAGCATTTGTCTGAATTGATACCATGGTACATTACCTAATTTTTTATCATATGCTCTTATAATAGATTTGAAATGTATTTTTTTTTGCACTTTTAAGTACAATTTCTTACACTTTGTCTATTATATTTGCTATTTATATTGAATGTATTATGCTGAAGTAATCCTTGGGTTTTCTTAGAAAACATTGCATTTCAAAGAGAAAATGATAAAAGCACATGCTTTCCTTAAAATGCACCTCCCTTTAGCTTCCTGAGCAAACAATTACTGTTTGCTTAAAGGGAAAAATGACCTAAAATTTAGTCCAACATTAACCATTTCCCAAAAGATTAAGCAAAGGAACATTTTACTGGCGTTTTCCATGTGCAGAATTGAAGTGAATGAGACTCTGGAGTAAGGGAAGTTAACCCGTCTCTGTACCATCTTGCTTTCAATTTATATTTTCCATTTTCACGGCTTTGGGGCCTTTAAATTTTCACTTTCAAACTCCCATCTCTATATTTTCATAGCTTCCCTATGTGTCAAGGACAGTTAATTTGAGGATATCCATCTATATTAGAATTAGATCTTTGATTTTTAAAAACTAAGAAGTAGCCATAGGCACAAAATAGTTTAATAATTGGTTTCCTAGTAACTGCCATTTTGACGTAAACCTTTGATGCTCTCCACTCTTTCATTTGAGGGATCAAGTTAGATGGCTTTTTGATAATTTTGGAGTCTGTGATTAATATATATCATGAATTTTGTACGAATCTCTTTGACGTTTTGGATGTTCACAAACACAGTTATAAATTCCTAGAATTAGTAAGTGTAAAATAATGTGCAATCCTAAATGTACCAGAGCCACTCTTTAACAAGTAAATGCCTCAAAAAATATCCAGATGACATCTCTTTCTCTCTCTTCCCACCCCAAGCCTACAATTACGGACCAATGTTGACTTTCACTAAAGAATTTCCAGATTCTGTCACCAAATGCATTGCAAAGCATGAGTGATTTATCAGTCCTCCTAAACATCCTTCTTCTCCTCAGGGAACTGCTGGTGACGCATTCTGCACTGTTCCCTTCGGCACACGTGCGTGCTTGTATAAAATGAATGTTCTGCTTTTCCATCCTTTGAAATTCTGTTCTCCCTGAACACACCCTTTTCCAATTTTGTTCTTGTGTGAGTGTGGTTTCTAGTTTCTGGTAATTCTTTTCTTTCAGGTGTCTTCCCCCCCCCCCCCCTTTTTTTTTTTTAGCCACACACAGCATTTTGGCCTTTGGACTCTCCAGCTCCCTATCACTCTACTTGGTATAGCAGAGGCATCACATATAGCCACTCAAACAAAGAGCTTTCCTCTTTTAAGGCATAGGTGTAATGTAATGCAGTAGTGGAGGAGATGACTTCCTGGAGAATTAGCATTACAAGGTGTAATGAAGCCCCCACAGCGCTCCCAGGCTCACAGTTTATAGGCCTGTCTAGTGGTGTGATCTCTGCAGATTTTACAGTTGTCCTGAATTATGGCACTACTTGTACCTCTTAGGCTGCCTTTTTAACCATTCAGAGAACTCCATGTTTATTTTTACTTTGGAAAATAATCATACATGCTGATAAGAATCAGAAGACCTTTGAAATGAAAAGTGGACTCATAAAAGGAGAGAATATCATGAAAGAGTAATCCATTACACTTGCAGAGAAAAATGAAGGAAAATAAAATAGAGCCTAAGACACCTACACATGGTCTGGAGAGATTGCTCAGCTTTTGAGAGCACTGGCTGCTCCTACAGAGGACCTGGATTCAGTTCCCAGCACCCATATGGCAGCCAACAATCTTCTTTAACTCCAGTTCCAGGGGATTCCACATCCTCTTCTGGTTTCCATGGGCATTGCACAACATGGGTGCAATACCTGCAGGCAAAACACTCATACACATAAAATAAAAAATAACAAAATATTTTTAAAGACCTATATATTAAAATGGTTGCAGTGGTAGATTCCAGATTCTATTCCCATTTTTAAAGCAGTAAGAAACCTAAACAGTGTGATAGTGGCATATAGACTGATAGACAACGGCCTAAAATTGTGAATCCAGAAATAAACCTACACTTATGATGATTGACTATCTACTTATAAAAGAATGAATTTGAGGGCTGACATGATGGTCCAGTGGGTAAGGGCACTTGTCACCAAACCTGATGACCTGAGTGTGCTCCCAGGGCCCACATGGTAGAAGGAGAGAACTAATCTCCTGAGTTGTCACCCAACCTCAACACCTGCACACTAATAAGGTTTTTGAAAATTGATGACATTCGATAAAATTGTATCAATATTAAATCTCCTGAGTTTATTAAGTTTATGCTGTAATGTTTAAGAGAATGTCTTTGGGGGCTTGGAGAGATGGCTCAGCAGTTAAGAATACTGGCTGCTCTTGCAGAGGACCCAGGTTCGAGTCCCAGCACCCATATGGCAGCTAACAACCACCCATAACTCCAGATCCAGGGGATCCAGCGCCCTCTGCACCTGAGGTGCACCTGTCTACATGCAGGCAATATACTCATACACAAAATAAAAATAATTTTTTTTAAAAAAAGAATGCCTTTGTTCACAAGATTTATGCTGATGCATTTTTTATATTTAAATAATATGAAATACCGTGTCTCCAGCTGACTTTCAGAGTGGTATCAAGGATAAAGCTGATGCGGATTAGTAAAACTCAGTATATGCTAGTTCCTTAGCCTGATCTTTCAACTTTTCTGTCAGTTTGAAATTAATTGGAAAATCCAAAGTTATGGGCTATGTTTGATCTGTCGCATTCTTTTCTGAGCAGCCCCGTGAGCCTGGCTGTGTCAGCTAAATGTTACATAGGTGTATATATACCTCTTCAGCTCAGCTGCCTCGATTCTCTTTGGAAACTCTTTTCTGCTCCTCAACTGTTGGCGCCCACGCTATTATTTATTTTAATTTCACAGAGCAATCTCTCCATGAGGTTAATGCATTATTAATTGCTCAACTTTTATACATGTTTCTTGTGTAAGCTAGCAGTCATATGCCTTTGGGGAGCCATTTTCACTTTATATAATTCTTCCTAGTCATGTTATCTCACAGAATCTTGGATAATGTAAATATCTGACTTATTTGTTTCTTTCATTTGGGGGAATTTAAATGTTAACTTCCCAGGGAATGGCTTTTCTGCCCTAGTTCTCCTCCAGTCACTTTTCCAGTCTGAAATTTCTGTGTAATCTCTTGATAGAAAATCAAGCCTTGGCCCCAAATCCAACCTTACTTGGAACATCGTGATTTATATGTTCATTTTTGTTGTCAGAGCAAGTAAATAATTTGTAAATGCTGTCCTGCAGGACCATATATCAGCCACAGAAGAAGGCAAAGAGACTTGCTCTTTCTGTCTCTGTGTTTGGTTTTTGTTTTTTGCAGTGCTGGAGATGGAGCTCAGGGCCTGGTGCATACTAGGTATGTGCTGTACCACTGAGCAGCATCCCCAGCCCCAAGAAGTTCTTTTTAAAATAACATCCGCCATCAAAACCTAGTACCCCATACTGTTTGGTGGGCATCACCTGTGGATTTTTCCCCGCTTATGAATAAGCTGATATCCGATGTCTGTTCAGAACGAGTTAAGATCATGTGAGCTGACATGATGATTCATGTGGTGCCTGTGATTTCAGTTGGTTAACCAGTTCTCTTTTCTTTGTGGTGTATAATGGGATCTCCACTAGACAGAGGTAACCCATAGGATAGTCTTGTGCCTGGATGCTGATGTGTGGTGCCTGCTGGGCTCGTGTCCGTAATCCTCCTCCCGAAGTTGCCCCCTGCAGTGCTGCCTTTTATTTTATGCTCGCATGAGATTAACCTTGATTGCGCTTCCTTGGTTTGAATTCTTAAAACCTGTTTCCTTTTTATTTATTTGTTTGTTTTTCCTTGATGCTCAGAATAATTCCATAAATTTCTTTGGTTGGTCTGGAATTGTTCCAAGTGCAGCTTGTCGGTGGATCCTTTTCAGTTTTGAAAATATCGTCAGTGTCACCACCGAGTTTCCCTTTGGGTTTGGAATTCAAAAAGCAGGAAAATGTTGCTAGACAGTCAGGAAGAGTCCACTTGTCAGACGGGCTATTCCCGAAGCCAAGAACTTTCTTCGTGGTATATAGATTAAAGAAAAGGAACGTGTGTTTGGAGTTAAGAACTAGTTTCAGGACGTATCTTCTATATATTCCAAACTAACATTCTTCAGATTTCAAAAGTAAAAACTGAAATTAGAGTTTTGGAAATTAGTCATCTGAGCATCTGTATTGGGCTTTGCCAACAGCTTCTTACCCTCCCCATTTCCAATCACTGACAGTTTGGTTTTTCTTGAGCAGTTGGAACTAATTCCCTTTTAGTTTTTTTCAGTTGTTTGTTTGATTTTGTTTTTTACTCCCTCATGTAAGTTTTCAGAGGGAGGCAGGTCAAGACTAAAACAGTTCTGAAGTAGGTTTGTGTATTGAGTGGCAGTGGGTTATAAAATTGAAATTAGTTTCTAATTTCATATTAACCCAGTGTTTAGATGAAAAAAATTTTTCTCTTGTCATGGACTTTTCGTTATCTTAAAAACTGTAAAGGATCCATTGATTTTTGAATGGCCGTCATAGACAGCGTAGGGTAGAAACCGTCAAACAGGTGAATGGTGTTCTGATTCAGTCATGTCTTTTTACTCTTTTGCTGCAACCTGTGCATTTAATAGAAGATTTCCCAGGAACGGGAGAAGTTTGCTGATGAAGGCAGCATATTCTATACCCTCGGAGAGTGCGGGCTCATATCCTTCTCAGACTACATCTTTCTCACGACTGTTCTCTCCAGTGAGTATGAACTTTTTTTCTTATTTCTTTGAAAAGGACAGAAATGTCAAAGCAGCTAAGCTGACTGCATAGGGAAGCCACACATGTTGGTACAGTTAGTGGATTGTAAATTAATGAAATCTCTTTTTTTTTTTTTCTGCTGTTTGTGTATAGAGTGCCTAAGTTGTCAAGGTAAAAAAAAAAAAAAAAAAAAAAACTGTAAGGTGACATTTCCCTTCAGCCGAAGCTCTGTGTCCCGTCAGGATGCTCCTGTGGCCCAAGTTGAAGTCAGTGCTCCCGATGCCATGTGTGGTGGTGTGTGCCTTTAATCCAAGCACTTGGGAGGCAGAAGCTGGCAAATTTCTGATCCAGTCCAGCCTGGTTGGTCCATATGGTGAGTTCCAGGTGGGCCGAGACTAGGGAGACCCTCTCAAAAAGAAGAAAAACACACTGAAGTCAATACTCCCGATATAAAAACATTTCTTCCGCTGATGAAGAAAATTTGCTCCATTGTTCTAATTGTGGTTTTTTTGTTTGGTTGTTTTTGGTCTTTTTTGAGACAGTCTCCCTATAGCCCCAGCTGGCCTGGAACTCACAGAGATCTCCTGCCTCTTCCTCCCAAGTGCTGTGATTAAAGGCATGCACCACCACGCCCAGCTCAGGTGCTCTAAATGTATTTTATGGACTGTACATTTTCAATCTTGGAAGAATATTTCTGGAGACTCCAAACTCAGAGTTCTCAAAGTTGACCCAATTTGAGCACTAATAAGTTTCTGATTTTTCTTTTCTTTTTTTTTGGAGGTAGGGGAGTGTTGGGGGCCAGGGTATTGAACCAGCATCTCCCTCTAGCCCCTGCTGGGCTAGAACTCACTATGTAGACCAGACCAGGCTGACCTCTAGTGTTTTTTTGGGCGGGGGAGGGTGTTAAGTATGTGTAATTCTGTGTGGTACTTTATTTTAGTGTTTTTTCTTAATCATTCAGAAAAAAACAAACAAAATGTTCATAGTTCTCTGTGTATATAACTCTGTTAAAATAGAGCTAACGTGAGGGCTGGGATGTGGCTCATGGGAGAGCACTCCTCAGCATTTGAAAGGATCTAGGTTCAAATTGCAGCTCTTGAAAACAAAAAGTACTCAAAGTGAAATGAGTTTAGATTTGGGTATTTGACCAAAAGCATCCATCTCCTTCTCACCTTTGCCCCACCGGCACCTGTAAAGATAAAACTGCTCATCAGAGAGTTTTGTTTCTAATGTTTAAAGACAGAGTCTCACTATGCAAATTCTGGACTCAAACTTGCAGTCCTCCTGTCTTGGCTTGCCGAGTGCTAGCGTTACATGTATGTGCACGCCACTCTCTCCAGCGCCCAACTCCTAACAAATGAAAGATGTGGTTGCTGTCATGACTGATCACTTTCATCCTTACTCCTGCGTCACAGATAACGGGGAAAGGAAGAAATCGATTTGTGCCTCATCACAGTTGGCATCAGCCTTGCCATATCTGCGTCTGAATGAAAGCACATAGTAGCCCAGGACTCTCACAGTGAAAATACCCATTGACACAGTTGGAACAACCCAAAATCATAAACTAAGTTAACAGCACATTTAGGATCTTGAGTGGTTAGATATCAGGTGACAGTGCATGTGTTTTTGATACAGCCTTCAGCTCAAATCCTGGTCTCTGTATCTTAGCTTTGTTATTTGAGGCAAATCAATGAGTTTGTTCTTCTGTCTGTAAAGTAAAGATGACAATAACACCACCCCAAGTGAATTATTTGAGGAGAATGAGTCCATTCATGTAAGTCCGTAGTTCACTGCCTAGTATTCAGTAGATACAAAGTCTTTTTGGATTTTATCTTTTATGTCCCATCACATGTTATTTCATGTCTTATTTTTAAATCTTATCTTTAAAAAATAAAGGCAAACAGCACTGGAGAGATAGCTCAGTGGCTAAGAGCACTTGCTTCTCTTTCAGAGGACCTGAATTTAGTTCCCAGCACCCACATCAGGCAGCTTACAACCACCACCCACCCACCACTACAAGTGATCTGACATCCTCTCCTGGCCTCTACAGGCACCTATACACATGTGGTACACATTCATGCAGACATATACACATACACATACATAAAAATAAGTCTTTTTAAAAACTAATAATGGTAAGAATTGGTAGAAATTTTTAAGACCTTGTAAATTTACCCAGAACTTACATTATATGTCATATGAGGTCTTAAATGATTAAATTTTCTTGGGGAACTGCACTGACATGTAATATATACTATGGGGGTTGTCCTAGTCAACGCTTGTTGAGCTGAATGAGATTCTAACTTGCATGTGCTGCCCGGCTCTGTTGCCTTCTTACTAAACGTAAGAAGGACCCTGGACCAGAGTCTTCAGAATACTTGGCATATTATATAGGTCTCTTAATTCACCCATTTAAAAACATGATTCTAATAACCTCCAGGTAACTCTTCTGGCCTTGACACCTTTACTTTTGGGTGCTCATCACCTAGTTTATTTTGGTAATTAACTTACTGCTACTATGAAACTTTCTATGTTTGTCAAGAATGAAGAAAATACAATAAGGAAATGGCTTAAGTGTCTCTTTTTTAATTTTTAAAATATTTTTCTTTTATGTATAAGTATATTGCCTGCAGGTAGGTAGGTGTACACACCCGTGTTGTGCAATGCTTATGGAGGTCATAATGCTTTAAGAGGCCATTAAATGCCCTGGAACTGGAGTTACATATAATTGTTAGCTGTCACGTGGATACTGGGAGTCCAACCCAGGTCCTCTGCAAGCGAAGCCAGTGCTCTTAACCACTGAGCTATTTTTTCAGCCTTTAAGTGTTTCTTTTTATCCCTGATTTTAAGTATTTCCTTATCCTTTAAGGTTTCTAAGCCTTAGCAGCCATATTTTGGGCAGTGTAGTCCATTAATGTGAGGGCTGTTCTGTGCACTGTCAGGTGTTCGACAACATTCCTGACCTCTAGCCACCAGGTGCCAGGGTATTATAATCCTCCTCTGGTTATAAGAAGTGGAATTATCTCTAGGCCTTGCTAGATGTTTCTGGGGATGAAGAGGAATTATTGTAATTTTAAGCAGCTTTTAAAACTTATTATTGTTATGGACCTTCATATAAACCTTATGTTTATTGTGTTAGGGTTTGTTGAACTTTTTAAAATTTCTTTTTACTTCATTATTTGTGTATTTGTGTGTGTGTGCACACGTGTATGCACACACACATGTATATATGCATCTTATGCATGTAGTACCCTAAGAGACCAGAAGAGGATATCAAATCTACTGGACCTGTAGTTACAGGCAGTTGTAAGCCACCTGATATCAGTGCTGGGAAGCAAACCCAGGTCTTCTTCAAGAGCAACAAGTGCTCTTAATCTCTGAGCCATCTCTCCAGCCCTTTGTTGAGCTTCTTAATCTGTGGATTTGTGCTTTTATCAAGTTTGGAAGTCCTTCAGCCTTTCCAGAACTTCATGATTTGTGTTCTTCAGGGACACACATTTTTCTTACTTTAGCCTTATAATGTGAATACCATGATTATCTTCATTTTGCAGATGAAGAAACTTAGGCATACAGAAAACTTGCCCTTAGTCCCACAGTGAGTAAGTAGATAATTCCAGAAGTGAGCCTGAACTGACCCCAGCCTGTGGCTCCTGTGGCTTGTCTTTATTGCCCACATTGTCAGCAGTGATAGCCGCAACTCACCTTACTGCCTTTTTTTCTCTAAGGCTGAGCTATGGAAAGGCCTTAATGGGCAGTTCGAGCATCCTTGCGATCTGAATGTTGCACACTTTATCTAACAAGCCACTGGGGAAAATAAGCCACAGATATTACCCTGAGATCGGTTCTTTCCCACATTCAAATTGATGCTCAAGTGACAAAAACAAGCCACTCAGTTCATCTCCTTTTCTTATGGGGCAACAAGGGGTCATTACAGCCTAAATAAAGTAAATGGTTCTTGAGTCATTCTGTGAGAGGGCAGGCATGTCACTAAGCCTCAGGATTACTGATAGTGGGGGCCAGCCTGATGGCCCACTAGGTAAAGGTGCTTGCCCACCAGCCTGACCACCAGAATCCACATGGTGGAAGGAGAAGACCTCTAAGTTGTTCTCTGACTTTCACACACATATGTACACACAGAGAGACACACAGTAAACAAAGGTGTAAAAAAAGGTGTTGTTAATGAGTGGTTTAAGACCTATTAGCATATTTACTCATCTGTTAGACAGCAGGGGACATAGAAAACCAGCTAGAAGAGCTCAGAAAGCTTCACCCAGATGATGCAGGACTCGTAGAATCCTGTTTCTGATTAGTTGTCAGAATTAGTTGGCTCTGTAAATCGCCATCATTTAGGTAAATATGAATGTTCTGCCCTGAT
This sequence comes from Eospalax fontanierii, assembly GCA_035773235.1. NCBI lineage: Eukaryota > Metazoa > Chordata > Mammalia > Rodentia > Spalacidae > Eospalax > Eospalax fontanierii. Next base: position 14,594,148 of record CM069540.1, on the reverse strand, counting down.
GGATTGAAACTGGGAATGCCCGAGAACCTTAGAAGCACTACACTGTAAAATCGAAGCACTAGCTGGAACAAGATTTTTCTTTTCCAATTTACTACTCCTAAAATCAAAATTAAGAAAGCTGCTTTTTTAGCCAGGCATGGTGGCACACGCCTTTAATCCCAGCGCTCGGGAAGCAGAGGCAAGGAGATCTCTGTGAGTTCAAGGCCAGCCTGATCTATATAGTGAGTTCCAGGCCAGATGGGGTTATAGGGAGACCCTGTCTCAAAAAGACCAAACAATTTTTTTTTTAATTTTTTAAAGCTGTTTTTTTTAAAGAAATTATGTTGTGGGGCAAAATTTTTCTAGTTATATAAAGTTAATTGTTATTGATACTTTTTAGAAATTTGATTTTTCTAAATAAATTTTTCTTGGACATTCATCCAAAATAATAACCAAGTTAACAAAAATCTCTCATGTCCCTAAGTGGCATGGGTTTCTTTTTCTTTCTTTTTTTTTTTTTTTTGCATATGTTTGTGTGGATGTGCACGGTCATGGCCTGAGTGTGGAGGGAATTCAGTTCTCTCCTTCTACCATGTGTGTCCCAGAGATTGAACTCGGAGTCAGAATTGATAGGAGACGGCTTTACCCCCTGAGCCATCTCCCTGCCCCAGGTGGCATGGATTTCTCATTCCCGGTATGAGACTTGGATAAAGGACCCTTTTTGACCAACCTAAGCATGTGAACACCACCCATTTCATGCACACACTTGCACACAAAGAGCTCCTAAAATCCTTTCTTGCTGTATTTTCCTTCTTCGGCCCTTATCACTACTTAATTTATTTATTATCCATTTTCCAATCTAAACTATGAGTTACAGAACAACAACCAGAAGTTTATAATGATATTCACTCCAAATATATTTTCTGTATGTAAAGTCTTATGACAAACAAGAAAGGAATATAAAATATATTGGGGTTGGTTTATTTCGTTAAAAAAAAAAAAGAGAGAGAGATTGATGGTGACATCCTAAGTTAAGAGCTGTTGATGCCTCAGTCTGCAGCTGTGCCGGTGGAGTGAGAAGAGCTTGTGTTTTTAATTAATGATTGCAAAACACGCCTGATTTCTTATGTTAACTTAGAATTTGTGGACTCCTATCCTTCCCTGGGCCTAATGCACAAATTCTGTTGTTTATACTTCATTTCTCCGATCAGCTTTGATAGATTAACTTGAAGATGTTTTAACATGGGCATCTTTATTAAGCAGAGTATTAAATATTTACTGGATAAATTACTCATCAATAAATTAAGTTTGGATCCATACTAGGCAAGATGATTAATAATTATTATTAAGTAACTTCCAAAGAGCCTCTGATCCTTAAAGTAGGTTAATAAGAATTGAATGTGAATGCACAAGATGGTTATTAATGGCTCAATTCTCTGCACTTTCCAACTGCAGCATTAGGTGCTGATCTTAAATCTTATAATAGAAGGCAGAGATTTTTCTCCATAACTATACAGAGAAATGTTATCAAGATTTATTTGGAATGCTGAAATTATTTATTAATTTGAATTATTCTTGCTGATGCTAAAATTTATTACATAATGACAGTATAACCTAAAATCCAGGTCTTGGGGCCGGCAAGATGACTCAGCTGGTTAAGGCACTTGCCACCAAGCCTGACAACCTGAGTTGTGAGTTCCATTCCATATAGGAGAGAATTGACTCCCAAAGGTTATCCTCTGACCTCCATACACCATACATACACATGCCATAAAAATGAATAAATGCAAAATTTTTTAAATCTGGGTCTTGCCTACTGGCAGTTTTGAAATATTTATTTTGTATTCTTATATATATGAAATTATTAGCCCTGTGAGATGATCATGAAATAATCGCAGCTGGGGAGGCAGTAATAAGTCATTTGTTAAAGTCCATTATCAATATCTAACTTGTTAGTTATTATTAATCTTGGAAAAAAAAAAAAAAAAACACCAGAGAAATGCTATTTGGTACCTGCAACTTTAAGGTTTGGAGGTAGATCTGATAAATTACCAGGCATAATTCAGTGTGTTCTGATTTTGACTGACTCCTTAGACTTCAGGCAGTTAGTTAGTGAAGAAACTGAATTGTGTTTTTACTGTCGGTAAATTTGGCTTACTGAAAATTAAACCCCCTCATCATTGTATTGCATCTCTCTCACAAAAACATAAACCTGCTGAAACCTGCTGGGAAATTACAATAATGTAACTTCTGTCAGCAGTAAAAATGCTTTTGAATATAGCTAGTATTTATAGATGATAACTCATTTTGAGCAGATATATTTGAGAACACTATGCCATTTCAGTAGCCCCAGCTATTACAAAAAGTTCACATATTTACACCTTTGTATCAATAACCAAACTAACCAAGATGTTTAGTTCAAGCGAACAAGAAATAATTCTTCTGGGTATAAAAGAGACCTAGTCACCATCTGACTCACATCCTTGACGGCGGACTACAGGGTCAGTGGACTACAGAGTACCTTCCTGCCACACAGTCTCTCCTGTGCTGCCCTAGAGCAGATTATGGCAGCCTGCCCTCATCCTGGTCCCTTGTGGCCCTTCGAACTGCTCATCCATCTTCCTCAGACCCTACCCCGTCCTCCTGTTTTTCTTCTGTTGACAGAGATGGCTCTGTAGGAACTTAATCCTCAATGATTAGTAATGTTTAAGGATCTTTGCCTATGGTCAATAAGCCCCACTTTTCACATTATTTGCCTCAGAAGCTAGACTGGAATCCAGTATATTGGTCTACCTACACACTGGCCCTTTCTCTTCAACCCATACTTACTAGTGATTCAACCCAGGCTTACCAGTGGTTCAGCCTGCACTTACTAGTTTAGGCTTTATCACATGCTGCTTCCCTGCTCCTGAAATAAGTTTTTAAAATGTTATCTCAAGCTGAGCATGGTAGCATGTGTAACTTCTGTCAGCAATAAAAATGCTTTTGAATATAGCTTGTATTTATAGATGGTAATGGGAGGTTCAGGCAGGAGGATTACTGCAAGTTCAAGACTAGCCTGAGATGCATAGTTCAAGGCCAGCCTGGGAGATATAACAAAATTCAGTCTTAAAATAAAATAATATAATAAAATAAAATAATAAAAAATAAATAAATAACAGGAGCTGGAGAAATGACTCAGTGGATAAGAGCACTGGACTGCCCTTGGCAGAAGACCTGAGTTCGGTACCCAGCACCCACATGGCAACTAACAGCCATCCATAACTCCAGTTCCAGGGGATCCAATGTCCTCTTCTGACCTCTGTGGGTGTTGCACTGCAGGGGTGCTCTTACATACATGCAAATAATACATTCATACACATAAAATAATAAAATATATCTTTTAAAAACAGATGTGTTAAAGGATCAGGGCAAGAAATATCAGTTGTCACTGAATGTTTTCCTTAATTATCACCTATTCTAGAGAAGATATCCAGTACAATGTCTGGCACATGGAAGTATTCCATATATGCTTTTTGGCTAAATAAGTATATAAACCATTCTGAATAGTTACTTCATATCTATATTAAAATCTTATATTGCTCCAAGCACTTTCAGTATCCTGCTTAATACTTAAAACTATAGTACAGAGAAATAGTTACTCTGTGTGTGTGTGTATGTGTGTGTGTATTTGTATATGTATATATAGTGAAAGCCAGAAAATTATAATAGCCAGTATTTTCTTGCTTAAAGACTTAATTGAAAAACAAATAGCTTTTGAATGAATGGCAAACCAAGCCATGTATAAAGAGAGTCCATCAAATGAACATAGGTTAAGTAATAAAAATCTGATTTCCTTATTAAAGCAGCTAGATCTCAGCATCTGTGTGACAGGTTGCATCTTGGCATAAGCCAAGAATTGCACCTCTGGCTGTGGAGCTATTGTTACTGGAAAGAAGCCACATAAAATGAAAAGCAAGTCAAGCAGATGAGCAGAGTTTTAGATCACTGAATACAAGAATGGTATTCTGTCACACAGGCATATGTAATATGATCGTGAAACAGTGATGAACTGGAAGAGAGTAAATTTGTACCTTAGACCGTGACCTTCATGCGGGGACAGCACTGGATTGCCTTGTAGACTCCCTTTTCCGGGAGCTCTGGGGAAATCTAAGCTTTCTGACATTTCTGGCATTGAACCCTCTTCCTGTGGCACAGCTGTCAAGTGTCGGTATTAGGAAGGCCAGCATCTGTAAATGAAAGATCATCTTTGATAGCTCCCTGAGCAAAAGTTCAAGAATACGCTCTGGATTGCCAACTAGAGACGTGAGCCTTTTTTCTTCTTCACATAAAATTATCAGTTTATTGTTGTGTTGTTCTTTTTCTTGAGAAGTGAGATGAAACATTTTCTTTAGAAAATGTCAGTGGAAGAGTTAGATGGATTAAGTAACAATAGAGCTGGAAGCCTTGCTGAAGAAATGAAGAAGAAAAAAACTCATAATCAGAGGAAGCTAATATTCTCTTAATGTGTAATGTTTCATGCTATTAATATTTAGAAAACTTAACCAATTGCTAAATAATTACACTGAAATTCAATAAGGAATAAAAACTCTCAGGATTTTCGAATACCAACAAGACAGAATCAATATAAATTTTAAGTCTGTTCTAAGAATACATTAACTTTCTGATTTTTTTTCTTTAATGTTCAACATCTGATAGAGTAGAAACATTGGTCTTCTGATTGGAATCTCCCAGTGTGTGCCGTCAGAAATAACATAGCTAACCACTAACTATTTTGAAAGGGTCATGGATACCTAGTGACTGGCTGTGGACCAGTAAGCCCCAAAGCATGGGTTTTTCTAGGCAGAGACACATAATCACAGTGTGCATTTGGGACACCTTTCCCCAGGTCTGCTGTAAGGTTTGACTGTCTAGAATTGGACTCCACCCTGTGAGCTCTGTGAGGGGAAGTCTTTCAGAAATTCCCAGAGGTCTTAAGGAGCTCACGAGGAACTAGGAGAACTGGCCCTGCGCTCCATCCCCAGCATGCACGCACACTCGCAAACCTAGTATTGATTACCTCTTTCAAGAGGCGATTTGTTATTCCTCTTCTCATTTGACTACCAAATCATAGTGTTTCCAAACCATGTGTATACCAGAATTAACTATTTGAATTGACCTTTAAATTTAATTGATTGCTACCTTTTAGGAGTCTTGACAGTATTTATCAAGCACTTTCATGAAGTATTTGCCCTTTGGCCCAACATTTCCTTTTCCACAAGGTTGAACTAATAAAATAACATATATAATGATGTCAAAAAATAAATTGGAGAGACCTCAGGATGGCTGAGTCATAAAACAGTGGACTGAACCAGTTACAATAAATCTGTGCAGTGAAGTTCAGTGCCATTCTTGATATATGCAACACAGAGGTTTGTCAGTGAAGAAAAATGTGCATAGTCTATGAGTGAGTCAAAATTTACCTGTTATATGACTCCATGCTGGGAAAGCATACAAGCTTTCACAAGCCATGAATTGTAAGTATTTCAGATTGCCATTTTGTTTTGTGTCTATACCAAGGAAATTTCTAAATACTGTATTCCCTAAGTTAGAAGTAAACATTTCTTGTTTGACCATCTCAAATCACATATCAGGGAAATTAGATTGTGGGTATTTCGGGGGGAGGGTCAAAAAGTTTAAAAAAAAAAAAACTGTTCAGAAGACTGGAGAGATGGCTCAGCAGTTAAGATTACCGGCTGCTCTTGCAGAGGACTTAGATTTGGTTCCCAGCACTCACATGATGGCTAGCAACCGTCTGAACTCCAGTTCTACGGGATCCAAAGCTCTCTTCTTACCTCTCAGGCATTGCACTGCATGGATGCACTTACATACATAAAAATAATAAATAAAATATTTTTTGAGAAAAAATTGTTTCTAATTGTAATTCTAGTACAACCAAATGAAAGAACCTTAGTTTAAATTTTATTTTATAACACAGTGTCTTCCATGACAAATTATAGTCCAGATAGGTTTTGTTTTGCATTTTCTTTCTTATTCAACCCTGTCTTTCAAAGGCATCCGAACACACACACACACACACACAGGCACCTTCTTGCTGAAGAAGGTACCAGTAGTTCCTGGATAGTGTGTTAATATGTTGATATTTGTGCAACTTGAGTTTAGAAAATTCATTTTATTCTTCACACCACGTCATCAGCACAAGTGGAAATTTAAAAGTTAGTGGGTTTTTTTTTTTTTTTTTTTTTTTTTTAAGCTTAACCTAGAAAGGGCCCCTGAATTAAGTATGTAGCAGTAAGTTCCTCAGATGAGCAGTGCTGGGTAGCAACAAGACCCAGAACTCCTGCAGCAGGCTTGGGAACATAAAACTGCAAGGCTGCATTCTCCTCCATCCTTTCCCACAAAACAGGCCCGAGGATGACCAGCTGTGCCAAGCAGCAGGCAGGCGGGCTAGAACTGGGGCAACTCTTGACATGCACTGACTTCTTCTCCGGGTCAGTCTGCGGCACCACGAGCTCTTCCATGTAGTAGCAGCTCACAGTGTGGGTGGCCATCTGCTGCAGGCCATTGTGCCCTACTGTCAAATCTGCTTCATCCTCCAAAATATGTAGGGGCACATGTTCTTGGGCACTGATGGTGCTATGAATGATAACAGGGCTGTCTGGAATGTTCAGCGCCTGAACGTAGCTGAGCTAGGAGGACCAGTGGCAGTATAGGCTCTTAGGGGCTTGCACCATTAGTGAAATCTTTCCCTAAGCATAGATCAGTGGTGGGGAGCAGGTCCTTTCTAGACCCTCCAGCTGTGCCTGTGTGTTCAGTATGGAGACCAGTAGGCCCGGTTCCCTTTCTGGATCTTCCTCAGCCCCTCTACAATTCCCTCCAATCTCTCTGTTCTAAATCCTTGGAAGCCCCAGGACAGACAGGACATCCTGGATTCTGTCAGAAGGAGTCTGCTGCAGTCTGTGCACGATAGACTTTATTTGTAGTTAGGATAATAGAGCCAAGTGTTAGGAAGCACAAAGGTAGTCTAGGACGAGACTGAGGCAGGAGGGTCTCAAGTTTGAGGCCAGCTTGGGCTACACATTGAGACTCTGACTCAGCAAGCCCTTTTAACTTTGAATTGTTACCTAAGAACAGAGGTCTCCACAGATACCGGCCTTGGAAATGTGACAAACTCCTACTTTTCTTGCTTTGTGCCTCACTCTTCTTGGTTTGTGCATCTCACCAAACCTTGCTCCCCAGCTGTGCAGCCTTCCACTTCTGGGTGCACTTGGCTCACTACAGTTTGGAAGCAACCACACCTGTTCCTGGAGAACAGATTCTCCTAACAATCAGCAGCAGAGCAGGGCCCTGGGGCTATTCCAGTGCACAGACTGGGCAGAGAGCTTTAGCCACTTACGCTTGGTTGTTTCTGGTGTTTAAAAAAATGTCCATGAGTAGAAGATGGATCCAGTCAGGACCTGATGGTTTATGGATCTGTCAGAAAGTTGCGTTGTGATTACTACATGGAACACAGTCAAGGTTCCAAGTAGAGCTTAAGTACCAGCCCTTAACGCAACAAATCCATAATAGCTGATTTCAGCATTGGGGTTGGACATAGCAGAATGTGGGGTGATAGCCCAATAGTTAGCCTCCAGGACTGAGAAGGCTCAGCTGGATCCCTCAGTTTCCCTGCAGTGGTCTCCCTTGCCTGAACATAGCTCTCCTGGTGACGGGCACAGAATCAGAACCCTCTGGGAAAGACCATCTGTCTGCCATGCCCATATTCCTCTGAAGTTCTGGACCCATCCTTCCTCTGAGCACCTCCATCTCCCTCCTGATGTTCTACATGATATCTGGATAACACAAAGTCCAAATGATCAGCTGGATGGTGTGCTTGGAGGGCTGATGGCCAATGGGATGATGCACCCTTAGATGCGGTGGGGACTCATCCCCCCCAACCCCATGACACTGGAACCCAGGCATCCCACAGCACCACTAGCAATATAGACCTGAATCCTTCAGGTGAGATGACCAGAACCCAGCCTAGCAAGATCCCCAGCCACACCTCTGGCTCTTCAGCAAGTTACTGGGGCTTCAGTAGAACCCAGCCAAGCTCTTCTGAAATGGGACCGCTTTCTTTGCTTTCCTGACTGAAAGAGCCAGGTAGCCCCCCCAGGTGACTGTGCTCTTTCAGTTTTATTTTGGAATGAGGGAAGAAAGAGGTCACAAACCTTGTCCTGAATAGGGAGAAATCTGAGGTGCTATTTAGGGAAGTAGCCAGAGCCCTAGGCCTTTGAAGTCCTACAGGATCGCAAAGTGACAATGACAGCCCTGCTTATCCCTCACCACCAACAGCCAAGCCTCCCACAGGCCCCTTCCAGCAGAGGTGCTGCTTCTGAAGAAAACTGCAAAAGCCTAACAGATTATCGGAGTACCTGTAAAACACCACCTGAAGTAAAATTGGACCAGATAAGCCAGCTTAGGTCAATGAAAAGAAAATCTGTCTTCTGTTGCTTAATTGTGTTTAAAATAGTTAGGATATTTTCATTTTGGAAATCATTTGTTCAGAAGCCGCTTATTCCAACCCAGTGCTACATTGCATGTGTAGCATTTTGGACCATGGAATGCCTCCTTACTCTGTAGAGAGCAAAAAGATTTCCTCTAGACTTCCTCCAGCCAACATCTGAAGCATTCAAAAAACCTAATCTTAAAGCCAGGAATGGTGACTCAGGCTTGTAATCCCAGCACTCCAGAGGCTGAGCCAGGATTTTCACCACAAGTTCAAGGCCAGTCTGGACTACAATCAGATGCTATCTCAAGAGAAAAAGAAAATGTAATCTTACAGAGTTTTCTCCCCACCCCCCAACCCTACAGTATTATACAGAGAGCAGGACACAAGGGCATCTTGTAATAATGCTGTCTCATTATTCTATAAAAACCCAGTCTTGTTCTAAAAAGCATGTCAAGTCCAGAGATAACAGTATTGGGTTATTGCATTTATGGGATGCATTGGCCATTTAAAGTGCCTCACAGGTACACTGTTTGTGTGGAAGATCTGGAAGCCAGTCCTGAAAACCTTGGTATTCAGGTGAGGAAGTAAATGTGATTTTTTTGTTTCTCTTGAAAATGCAGCTGTGACAGACTGTAAGAACTACAGAGTGATTTTAGCTCTGCATAAGAAACTTAATATAGTCAGCAGTGCTTAGGCCTCAGGCATGGTGACTTCTATCTCAAACAGAGGCTGTCTGATCATCATGCACAGTCAATAGAGAGGCTTATAACTGAGTAGAGTCAGGGTCTGAAGTTTTTTCCAACTCAGAACTCATTGTATCATACATACAACATTGGTTTGTTTATTGTTTTGATCTTTTTGAGACAGGGTCTCCCTGTAGCCCTAGCTGACCTGGAACTCAGTATGTAGACCAGGCTGGCCCTGATTTCACAGAGATCCACCTGCCTCTGCCTCCCAAGTTTTGGGATTAAAGGCGTGTGCCACCACTCCCAGCCATACAACGTCATTTTTAAATATCAGTGATGTATGTGGGAAGGAATTCTTTGGTCAGAGAAGCAAATAAACTGAAAATTAAATTGCTTAGAATGCAATCCAGTCATTAGTTCATTCCATCAGGACTACTAACGAGGAATTTGAGGCATCAAATGATTCATTCTGTTGTTGGAAGAGCAAGAATTAGAGATCTAAACATGTGCGTTTCCTGTTAAAGAACAAAAAGTGAAGCAGCCGCAGAGCTTGGGATGGCTGATGTCGGTGCTGTCTGATTATTTGACTTACTGCATGTAGACAAAGGTGGTCGTTTTTCCTGGTTAAAGCAGGGTGGGGGAGGGAGGTATCCCAGGGCTGTTAATCTTGCTATTATTGCTATCAGTGGTAGAATACTCTTATGAAAATAGATTCTTAACCAGAATAGACCTGATGTAGCCCCTAGCAGCGAACGTTGTCACGTATATTTTAATCGGTCCCAACATACGGCAAGGCTGTTTTGGAAATCATGTAGAAAGTAGATTGTATTGTTTTTAGCAGGGGAAAGCCTTGCTTCGCCTGCTAGTAGTAGCCTAGAATTCAGAAGAATTCCTCTCTAAGCCTTTCTGTGGAAGGTCACGGATTAGCAGCATTGGACACCCAGGGCTTTCTAGATCAGCTAGATTGTAAAAGTACCATCAAGTCTGCATTTAAAGGGAAACAGGGAGGCTTGCCAGAGAATTTCCCCACAGCATATTTTTAAGGCAAGCAGGTTTGGGATCTGTTTATCGTGTGTGTTTTGATGTGGCCTGAGGAAGAAGAAGGAACAGGCTGAGGGCATTCCCGAAGAGAAAACCTATCCTGATGTTCCAGTGAGGCCCAAATGAGACCGTACAAGGCAGCTGTCCAGCTTAGCTCTGCAGTGCCCAGAGGACAGTGGAGCAGACTTTGATGTGTCCTCGTGTGCTTTAATTAACCCGTGGAGTAGCTCCGTACAGTACATGCTTGGTTCAGAGTAGCCAAGCAGGACAGAAAGACACAGGAACCTTAGGCAAAACATACAGGGACTTCTTTGTTTGGTCAAATGAATTTAACCTTAGGTGTTCAAGGAAATATTAACTATGATTTGACAAGAAAGCTCATTCAGGGCCTGGCAAGATGGCTCAGTTGGTAAAGACATTGATTGCCAAGTTTGGCTGCCTGAGTTCGATCCCAGACACCCACATGATAGAAGGAAAGCACTGACTCCCACAAGTTGTCCTCCACTGCATATGTGTATCATGGCGCAGGCGCACCCCCTCATCCACCATGCTCCACACACAAAAATAATAATTGAAAAAAAAGAGAAAGAAAAATTCAGTCATACACATAAGTGATCAGTGTACATACCTTCACATGTGGTGGCTCGACGGGCAGAGGTACCGGCCACCAAGCCTCACACCCTAAGTCCCATCACCTGTGGAAGGAGAGAACCAGCTCTCAAAAGTTGTCCTCTGACCTCCACACTCAGGCCATGGCATGCATACAGTAAATGAATGGATAAACATTCTTTTAAATTTTTATTGAGATTTTGCAATCTTTATACAATATATTTTGATGACATTTGGATCCCTCCCTATCTGTGCTTCCCTTTATTCCCCCAATTTAAAGTGCTCTGTTTTATAATAGAGAAATAAACAGACAGTATAGAGTTTAATTTGTGTCCCCGTATGTCTTTCAGTGTAGGTCCATCCACTGGAGCCTGATTAGCCTACTGAGTCGCAACCTTGAAAGAGACTTACTTCCTAACTCCCAGCAGCCATCAGTTACCAGTAGTTTCTCAAGTAGGGTTGGGGTTTCTTACCCACTTACCTGTGTGCTGGAATTTTTGTCTGGCTTGAGCTCATATGGTCTTGTTCATATTGTCTGTCACCATTGCTGTGAGTTACATGAGTAACTGACCAGCTGTCTGGAAAGCTATTTCCTCGTGGTCATCCTCCACCTCTGGATTTTACAGTCTTTCTACCTCCTTTTCCCCAGCAATCCCAGGGTCTTGGGAGGTGAAGTTTGATATACATGTTCTATTCAAGGATAAACACTGCAGCCTCTTGTTCTCTGCACGTTGTGGGTATCTGTGTTAATCCCCATCCACATTGTGGGTGCCTGTGTTAATCCCCATCTTCTGCATAAGAAAGCTTCTCTGGTGAGCATTGAGAGGTGCATTAATCTATGACTATAACAATAAATTATTAGGAGTTATTATAACTATTTGGTAGAACTAGTATTAGGCTCTCCCCTGTGCTCTGTGACCTGTCTAGCCTCAGGTTCCTAGGCCTGATATCAATGTCAGGTATGCACTCCGTCCTATGAAGCAGACCTTAAATCCAACTAGAAAGTGATTGGCTACTCCCACAATATTCATACCACTACTGCAATGGTCGGCACATCTTGCCAGGCCACATTTTTTTAAAATAGGGACAGGACAGATGACTCGCAGTTAAGATCACTAACTATTCTTGCGGAAGACCCTGGTTTAAATCCCAGCACCCACACGTGGCTAACAACAGTCTATAACTTGGGTTCTGAGGGATCTGCCACCCTCTTCTGTCCTCCGAGAGCACTGCATTACATGAGTGCACTTATATACATGCAGGCATGATCCTCATACACATAAAATATAAATAAATCAAAAACAAACTTAAAGGGGTAGGAAAATGACTCAAAGGGTAAAAGTACTCTCTGCCAAAGCTTACAGCCTGAGTTCAGTCCCCAGTGGTGGAAGAAGAGAACTGACTCCTGCAAATCGTCCTCTGATCTCTTCATATGTCCCGCCCCCAAATAAATAAATATAACAAAGAGAAAAATGAAAGACTGTGGTGCAGCCAACATTGTCAGCAGCCTGTGTGACTTCAGTGCTCAGAGGAGACGGAATGGGCGTGCACTGTGAGAACACAGCGAGGTGGCCCTTCCACTTTCTTCCCGGTCTCTCTTTGACCTGTATTTCACCTGCTTCGTGATGATACATGTATTTTATTTCTTCGTAAGCAGCAAGCAAGTTTCCCAGTTGTCAGCACCTGTCATGCTGCTTGTCATCCCTTCTCACTCTCACAACCCATCATTGCTAACTAGTCATTACGTTACATAATTTCTGCCATCTTCAGGCGTTTCAGGTTGTCCTCCTCCCTCCGTCACCACAGCCATCACCTCAGTTCGCATCTTCGGCATTTACATGAGTTTCTGTGATCTTCTCAGAGGCTGGCTCTTCTTTTTCACACACCCTTCACATTAGCCTTTTTCTAAAGCCTGACCCTGTCGCTCTGCTGCTCTGCACGTTCAGTGTCTCCATGTTGTCTGCCACCGTTGTGCTCTTGGGCATCTGTAGAGACCAGGCAGATAGGAGGGCAGTGGGCCGAGGAGGAGACAACAAGAGAAGTGGGAGAGAGTGCTCGTCTAAAGAGATTCATATTCAGAATTTCCAAAGACACGACAAACCTCTCCAGTTGTGTCATGTTGCCTGTGGGTCTCTGCTTAGTACAGCCAAGTCTAACCTCCAAGCAGAATGTGTGCAAGGTTTCTTTGAGACTGATTATCTCATTAAGATAAGCACCTTGAAACTCTCAGCTCAGTGGAGACTGATGTACTCTCTGAGTCAGGTTTTCTTGTTTGTTTTTAGGTCATAGCATATCAGCATAGAGTATATGTTGTACAGCGTGAGTATCTGTGTCCTTCTTTGACCATATGTGGGATCTGTAGGTTTGGAGTCAGTATTGATCTAAGTTCAGTTCCCAGTTCTGCCACTTCTTAGCTGTGTGGGTTTGAGGTAGACATTTAACTTCTTTGAGCCTCTGTTTGTTCCTGCTTCTTTTCAATCCGTCAGGTTTGCAAGTATAAAATCCAACAATAAACAGTTGAAATTATCCATCTGAATGCTTAATATACAGGAACATCTCAGCAAAAGGTTGAATTAAGACCACAGGAAAATTTTGAAAAGTGGTAGTAACTATACAAAAATCTAATTCTATAAGTGGTATCCTTCCCAGAAATTGTAGCTGTGGCCTGAAGAAAAGAAGGTGTGGGCTGGGAGAGGTGGTATCCTAGGGAGGCTGAAGCAGGAGGATCAAAAACCAGAAAAGGAGCAAATGTGTCGGATGCCACTATCCAGTGAAGTGGACCATTGGGAGGTGACAGACACAGGATTCACCACAGCCACTGAAACCTAGGAACTTTACAGCCTAAATGACTAGCTATTTGAAAACAGAATTGAAACCCAGATAATGTTTCTATTGACGGATTCAAAGTAGTGATAACTGAAAATTATATTCAGTATTAGAACATGTTGGATACTTTTTGTTTCTTAAAGCTCTGTAAATTTGGAACACCAGAGAAGGGGGTGAATATCTTCTTTTCTTTCCCAGAATACTTTGTGTGGGAAGAACAGTTATGAAGTTTGTTTCATTCTAGTACACCAAGTATATTAATTGCATTTTGATTGATTCTGGAAGAAGTATTAAGGCGCTTTGGTCATTCACTGAAGGGGAAGAATACTTAACATCCTGTCAAGCTTTGTGGGTTTTTTTTTTTTTTTAAGCTTCAGGTTAATTTGAACATATAAGGATACTGTACTGAGTAACTTGTGTATACAGGTGTCATGTTGAATGGGGCGGCGGCGGGGGTAGCTCACAGTGTGCCTTTCTGTTCTGCTACAGAGCAGCTATAATGAGTAAATTCATGTAAGAGGCTAGCCATGTCCAGAGCAAAGTAGAGCAAAATAGCATGCCCAGAAATATCTACCAATTATGTTTATATTGCAAGGACTTAAGCAAAATAGGAAGCCAGCTCATTTGAAAGACAGAAATAGATAAAGACTAGACTCTCCACTTCCTGCTCTGCAACAGTGTCTCATCCTAGACAGGCTTTCTTGCCCTGATAAATAATACTGTATTTAAACATAATGTGCATGCTTAGCATGGATATGACCCTGCAGCCAAAAGCAGGGGAAGGAGGGATATTATAAAGCTAATGAAATGATACTTTAAAAACCAAAGCTCCAGGGCCGGAGAGATGACTCCATGGTAAGGAGCATATACTAACTGCTCTTGCAGAAGCCCAATGTTCAGTTCCCAGCACGCATATCATGTGGGTCCCAACCACATGTAACAACAGCTCCTGGGGATTTGGCATGCTCTCTGACCTTTGTGGGCACCAGGCATGCATGTGGTGCCTATATATACATGGAAGTACTCATACATACACGTAGAATAAAAATAAATTTTTAATATAAATACAAAGGGCTGGAGAGATGGCCGGAGGTTAAGAACACTGACTGCTCTTAGAGAGGACCTACAAGATTCCCAGCAGCCAACAACCATCCATAACTCCAGTTCCAGGGGAATCCAATGCCCTTTTCTGACCTCCAAAGGCACTACATGACACAGGTACACTTACACATCTGTAGGCAATACACTTGTACACATAGAGTAAATAGCAAAGCTGAATTAAAGAAAAAGAGTTGAAATACAAAAATAGACAGTTGTTGTCTTTACTGGTCACAAAATCCTCTGAGTTTTAAAGAATATTCCTAAAATCTTGATCTGCATCAACAATGTCATTTTCTGACTTGAGCACTATATTTTAGTGTTGAAACATTTATTTTCCTGAAGTAACTTATTTGGGGACCAGTGTCTTAAATCTTTTTTCCTTTCCTTCCTTCCTGCCTCCCGAACTCCTTGCAGCTCCTCAGAGAAATTTTGAAATTGCTTTCAAGATGTTTGATCTGAATGGAGATGGAGAAGTAGACATGGAGGAGTTTGAGCAGGCAAGTCGTGCTGGTGAATTCCTTTAATTAGTGTCCTTTAGCCCGTGAGGGGAAAGGAATGCATGCAGGAGCTAGTGCAGGCCCTGAGCCTGCCTAAGAAAACTTTGCAGAAGAAGGCCACTGTCAATAGTCCCCAAGAAGAACGTTTCTCAGAGACTGAACAGAGTCCCTGCATTTTCCTACTTTGTGACAACTTTATATGTCATCTAACAAATTCAAATGCCAGAACTCCGCTTATAGTGTTGCCACTTCTTGCCTCATCTAGAGAGTAGATTGAGAGGTGAGTTCTTTTAAACCCTGTGAAGGTACAGACAATATTATTATGAAGATGGTTGTCTTGCTCGTAAGAGAAAGGTTTTGCACCCCCAGAAAAACTGTTTTTATTTTATAAGTGTTTTGCCTGCATTCATGCAGTGCCCACAGAGACCAGAAGAGGGCATCGTATCCCCGGAACTGGAATTATAGATGGTTGTTAGCCACCATATGGTTGCTGGGAACCAAAGTTGGGTCCTCTGCAAGAGGAGTCAGTGCTCTTAACCGCTGAGCCATCTCTCCAGCCCACAAATACTCTTCACCAAAGAAAAGTTTTCTTGAAGGATCCACAGTTAACCTTTTCTGTGCTTCTTCATTTCATAATGTCTCTCTGGATGCGGATATGATTCTTTTTTAGGTTCAGAGCATCATTCGCTCCCAAACCAGCATGGGCATGCGTCATAGAGACCGTCCTACTACTGGGAACACTCTCAAGTCTGGCTTGTGTTCAGCCCTCACAACATACTTTTTTGGACCTGATCTCAAAGGGAAACTGACTATCAAAAACTTCCTGGAATTTCAGCGTAAACTTCAACATGATGTTCTGAAGCTTGAGGTGGGTGTCCAGTGGGCTTGAGACCCTCCATGTCCAGTGGGCTTGAGACCTTCCATGTGCACATAGAGCTGTCGAGTGGGGGCTTGTGTTGCAGGTCTGGTTTCAGTCTCTCTCCCAGCCATAAGAACCATTGCTCTGTGAACGACCAGCAGGTAGGAAATGACATATTCTATGAACACTGTCATGCAGTAATGTGGTTCTAGAACAGAAAACAGAGTCAGAATTCTAAATCTTAGTTCTCTTTGGATTTCCCCACTGGAAGAGGAAGAAGTTCAGGAGCTGAGGCAGTTCCCTCACCCTGCATCCCTGTCTGACCTTTGCTGCATGGAAAGCACCAGAATGCAGGGATCATAAAGAGCCCTTTCTGTGAATGTTTACAAAGATTATAACAGCTGGAAACACAAGCTGTCAGAGTGAAGTCCCTGTGCTCACAATTGCAAAGGTGTCTTACTGTGTTTGGAGATTTACAAGCTTATTTTTCCACTCCAAATTTAGATAGTCCTGCTGTTCAGTGCCGGGAAACCCTCCTAGAAGAGCATTAATGTTTTCACAGTGTGCTTTTGTTGATAAAGTATGTTTTGGATTAATTGGCTATTGATTCTTTTCAGACCATTCATCTTAACACCTTTTGTCTAGAGACAAAACCATTTTTTAAAATTCTATAAACTATTATCAGTCTCTTTTTCCCCAACACTCCTTTAATATTACTTGAAATTTCAGAACCTTAATACTGTGACTTAAAAGCACATAAAAACATTGGAGGAAGGTACTGCTTCATTTTAAACTTTGTATAGTTCTCTGCCCATACTCGGTTTTCCCTTACATTCTAATATACCATTCTCACCTTTTTTACCCGCCTGACTCAGGTGAGAGACCCTTTGAGAAGTCACAGCTGAATTCCAGTTATCCATAACAATGCCCGTATCCATGATGGGGGAAAATAGGATGAATTAACTTAAAATAGTAGATTAAGCCAGGGGCGGTGGTGCACGCCTTTAATCCCAAAACTTGGGAGGCAGAAGCAGGTGGGTCTCTGTGAGTTCAAGGCCAGCCTGGTCTACATACCAAGTGCCAGGCCAGGCAGGGAGACCCTGTCTCAAAAAAAGACAAAAAAAAGAAAAACAAAACATTAAATGTTGAAATGTGCTTTGTATTATTTTTTGAATTATGTAATTAATGTTCATCACCAGGTATGCTGGCTCACACCTGTAATCCCAGCACTTAAGAGGCTGAGGCTCGAGGATTGCCATGAGTTTGAGACCAGCCTGGGCTACTGAAACCCAGGAATAGTTTTCTACAGTTAACCCAAACTTCTTGCAGAGGCTCGTGGAGCCCCTGAACTTACTGGCAAGCACTGTGCCTGTAATGAACAGTCAGTTCAAATTTCCCACTCAAAAAAGCTCTATAGCTTCTCTCTTCTAACTCCCTGTGTGCTGCTGAAGACAGCTTCTCTGTCCATCATGAAGCAAAAGGCTAAGTAAGCTTTAGAAAAAGTAGCTAAGGTTTAGGTGTCTAAAGTTGGTCTCTTCTACATTCAGAGGAATACATTAACATGACAAGTCACAGTACCTCAGTTTCTAAATTATGACTTGTTTTTATCGTGTGTGTGGTAGAAGGTGGAGGTCAGAGGACAACTTACTACATCTCTTCTCTCCTTCCACCATTTGGGTGCTCGGGACCAAACTCAGGTTGTCAGGCTTGGCAGCAAGCACTTTACCTACTGAACCATCTCTATGGCCCATGATATTCTAGTTAATTGATATTTTGCTTTGTTTAGTTGTCCAGAGAGGACTTTCTTCAGTAAAACTTCCAGTTGCCTTATCACAATAAGCTTACAGCTAACAGAGCTTAAAATGGAGCTTCTCAGAATAGAATAGTCAGTTAAGCATTAGAACTTTATGTGTAAATGTTTAACATGGGTTGAAATCTGTTATCCAAATGTTATCAAAGTGTTTTGAACTTTTGCTTTATTTATCTTTTTGGATTTAGGATATTTGCATTATGTATAATAAGATATCTTGGGGATGGAACCCATTTATGTTTTATGTACATCTTATCTATACATCCCAAAGATAGTTTCATATGATACTCTGTACATTTGCGTTTCACTGTGGCCCATCAGATGCAATCAGGGAGAGAATTTTCCACTTGTGATGTCATGCAGGCACTTACTAATAAAGGCTTTATTTAGATTTCAGAGCATTTCAGGTTTAAAATTTTTGGATTAGGTATGCTGGGCACATTTTCACTCTATGGAAATTAAATACTTCTCAGGGATTTGACTTTATTTTGTTTACTGACTTAAACTATGTATTTTTATGTATAACATATATAGAGATGTTATACATCTATAACATATACTAGAGATGCTACAGCTATATATATGTACATATATTTATGTATGTTCATGTGTGTATAAATAGGCATTATGCTTATACTTTCATGAAGTTTGTATTCTTGCTGGAATTTTTCAGTGTAGTCCCCAGAATATAGAAGAGAGTAGTAAGCCTCATCCAACAGTTTTTGTGTAAGAGTTGATATGTTCCTCAAGTCTTCTTCCCACATCCCTAGATTACATACCGAGACTGGTCTTTGGAAACATAACCCCTGGGAATGTAAGTTATTTAATTCTGTAACTTTGTAATGACATTGAGCATAGATTATAGATCTGCTAAAACGCAGTTATGTAAAGCACAAAGTCCAATGATACTTTGAGCAAACTTTGAAGAGTAATACAGCTCACTCTGAGGACTGGGAAGGAGCTGACTACAGCCTGGCTTAAAATTTCTAGAAATACAAGTGGAGTCTAAAGAGGCAGTAGATGGGACTCTGGGGTCTCAAGATGGGATGCTATAGAGCTGAAAGCCCAGTGTGATAAAAATATACAGAACAGATGAGGTATTCCATACACATGTCCTTGCAAATAGACAGTGCCAGTCAGATCTATGATACTTATTTGTAAAAGCTCTTTTGTGTTTGACATTGATTTAGGATTTTTTCTTACAGGATTTAGACCAAAGCATACCAAGACTGGTCCTGTTTTCTGGTTGGTGTTTGACCAGAGGGAGGGAGCCAATAGAATTTGGTGGAGGCAGGGGGAGTCAGGGGAAACCCAGCCTAACATTTAATAATGGTTCTATAAGCACTTATTAACCCTGAAGCCATTCTTTCTGTATAATGACAGTGGCCCAGTAAGCAAATGCATGCCTCTGTAGCCGTAGTTCCCTTATTGAAGCTTTCATCCATCAGGGCTGTGTCTTTCCAAGGAGATTTATATCCCTTTGAGGAAGTGTAAATAGCAGACAGATCATCGTCTTTGGTGCTAATGAGGCCTTTGTTAAAATTTTGTTTCCACAACTTAGTGACTATTAGTGATGCATTATTTATTTTATCAGAGCCTGCCTATTCATTTGTAAAATGATTAAATGAAGCAACATTTTGTTGTACTTTGCATCATGTCCCTCCAAAATTCATATGCCACAGCCTGGTACAGTTTGAATTTGAAAAGTCCTCCATAGATTTGTGTTTTGAACATTGGACTCCAGCTTGTAGCACTGTTTTGAAAGCTGGAGAACCTCTAGATGCGAGGGCCTGGCTGGCAGAAGCGGGTCATCAGGAGCAAACCTTTGAAGGTTCCATCCACGTCTGGTTCCAGCCTAGCCTTCTCTGCTCCTGGTCTGGACCATGTGATTGGTCACCACCTCATGCTCCTGCTGACACGGACAGAGCTGCTCCTCTAGCTGCACCTTCCCCAGCATGAAGAACTGAAACTTCTCTGAAAGCAGGAGCCAGAATCTTTTCTCCCTTAAGTTGTTTATATCAGGCATTTAGTCATCGTGATACAGAAGTAAGGAATACTCAACCCTAACACCCAGTGTCTCAGAACGTGACTATATTTGGAGACAAGTCCTTGAAAGATGTGATTAAGTTAGAAGGCCATTAGAACAGGCCCAAGTCCAATCTCACTTGTATCTTTATGAGAGAAGAAACAGCCAGGGCACATGTGCACAGAAAGGCAATCGTGGAGAAGTACTCAGGGCAGTCAGTGCCCACTAAGGAGAGACCCTGGGGGACAGCAGCCCTGCCAGTACATGGCTCTCGCACTTAGGGCTTCCAGAACCATGAGAAATAAATTTCTCTAATTTAAGCCACTGGGTTATAGAGATTCTCTAAGGGCGGCCATTTCACACTGATGCGAGCTCGCACGCCTGACGGCGCCTGGCAGGTGTTAGGCCTGTACGTGAACTTGGATGCTCCTTTCACCATGGCATTAGGTTTATAGTAGGTTTTGACTAAAAGGCCGTACTTTGATTTTGAAATAATTTTCTGAGAAAACATCTGGAAAATTGTAGCAATTTTTGTTCTTATGAAACACTTTTAATTTCACTCTTCAAAGTTTGGGTGATTTTTCACTTCACTGAGCATGAAATAAAATCTCATCACAGCTCAGAGGGAAATGGAGATGATTAACAGTACCTGTCTTCATAGCTTTCGCACCTGTCTCACAGTTCCATCACTGTCTCCGACTAGTTTATTCTCATTACTTACCTACTTTAAAACTTGAGATCAGGGAGATTTATTGTCTGTATAGTTAGTTGTTTCTGAGAGCAGCAGTTTTGTGAGTAAAGGGAAGCTTGATCTATTGAGTTTAATTTCCAGAAGGACAAAGGAAGAAAGAAAAGTCAGTGAGCATTGTATTGAATGCTACTCTGGTCTAGGCACTCTGCTATACTAAATGCCTTTTTTCTCACCAACTCTATCTTTAGTGATAGTCTACCCATGTTATAGATGTAGCAACTGAAATTCAAAGACATAAAGTCTCAGAACTCTTAATGGTAGTGCCAGGATTCCAACTCAGGTCTGTTCTGCACTTAATTTCAGACTGAACGGTTTCTGCTCCTTTTTCAATTCATTTTTTTGTTTTTAGTCTGTGATAAAGTTTCTATGGAACTCAAGAAAAAAAGTTTGAGGGATTGGAGAGATGGCTCAGCAGTTAAGAGCACTGGCTGTTCTTTCAGAGGACCCAGGTTCAGTTCCCAGCACCCATATGGCAACTAACTACTGTCTGTAACTCTAGTTCCAGGGGATCCAGTGCCCTCTTCTGGCCTCCACACACAGGTGCACTTGCATGCCTGCAAGCAAAACACCTGTAACAGAAATAAAGGAAAAAAGTTTGAATTTTAGGAACAGAAAAGACAAAGTCCTGTCACGTCTTCTCCAGCATGCATTTTTAGCATTTTAATGCTTGTAAATTCTGATCATACTTGTTTCGTGTTACCCTTCTTTCTCTGAGAACAAAAGAAAAAAAGACGTGTTTAAAGGAGTGATGTAAGAGTACAAAGTTGGTTTTAAAAAACTCTTGAGGTTAAGAATTCCATCTAAAGCTACCAAGAACAACTGAGTTGAGTTCCTTGGAGACAGGTGCCAAGTCTAACTCCAGTTAATACCTTCATTGGTTTCTTGAAGACTGTAACAAGAAAGATGTCAGTCAAAATGAAAGGTATTAGAAAATTCTTTGAGAGATTATGGTTAATTTTAATTTGGAGAGAAAGGGGAAAAGAAGCTGTCACATCAAAGAAAAGTAAAAATGAATTTATACAAGGAAGAAGAATCTAACTCTAGATATACAACAGAGAAACTAGAAGCTGAATTGGGGGTCCATGTGGTTACTGAATCGCCATCCAGTCACAGTCACACTGTTCATTTCAGGAAGGCAGAGTTCCAGTTATCTGAAAATAAGTTAGATGTGAGTCAGAGAGCAACAGTGGCTGTTATGTTTCTAGTCTTCAAAATAATACTGAAATTGACTAGATTTACTTAATAAGGAAGAAAAATAAAAAGGAGGCATGGAGCTAGAGAGATGACTCAGTCGTTAAGAGCACTGACTGCTCTTGCAGAGGCCTCAGCCACCCACTTGGTAGCTGGCAACCATCTGTAGCTCCAGGGCATCTGATGCCCTCTTCTGACCTCCATGGGCATTGCATAATAAATAAAATAAAAATAATAACTAAAATATTAAAAAATAAATGAGTAAAATTAAAAGGTGGCATAAAGGACTATGCTAATTGTGTCAATAAGAGAAGAGAGGGCCAGCAAGCTGGCTCAGAGGGCAAAGATGCTTATAGCATGAGTTCAAACCCCCAAGAAGGCAGAAAGAGAGAATCCAACTCCTCAAAGTTGTCCTCTGACCTCCATAAGTATACTATGGTACATGTGCCCTCGTGCATACATCATACACATGCATGTACATACACACATATGCATAAAAAGATATCCCAGCACTCAGGAGGCAGAGGCAGCAGAGGCAGACAGATCTTTGTGAGTTCAAGGCCAGCCTGGTCTGCATAGTGAATTCCAGGCCAGCTGGGGCTACAGGGAGACCCTGTCTCAAAAAGACCAAAAAAAGAGAGAGAGAAAGAGTTCATTTGATTTTGTTGCTTAGTTTTTTACATTAATTTTGTATGTGTATGTGTGGGCACACACATGCCACAGTGCACATTTTTTTAAAAAACTTAGAACTGTAACCAATGATTTTAAAGTACCTAAAGAGATTCTAGAATCACATCTATATCCATCAGAACCTCCTGTGCACCCCATCTCTTCAAACTGTTAAGACAAAATCAATTCTTTTGCTCTAACAGAGAGAGCCATGGGGGCTTGGTCTATAAAGGACAGACTTAAGCTAAGACTGAGTGGTCATGGAAAGGAGACCAGAACAGGGAGGCTTTCCTGGAACTTGCTGGAACTAGAATATTCTTGGTAGTACTCACAGCTTAGCCCCTCCCCTTTCCTTTGTTTACCTAATGCTGTATGTAAAGACTATGATGAAAGTTGACTCTTGTTTTTTTTGCTTTTTTTAAATGTGTATGTATGTATATGTATTGTCTGCATCTGTGTCAATGCACTAGTGTCATGCAGTGCACTCAGAGGTCAGAAAAGGGCGTTGAATCCCCTAGAACTGGAGTTAGGGACAGTTGTTAGCTGCCGTGTGGGTGCTGAGATTTGAATCTAGGTCTTCTGCAAGAACACCCAGTGCTCTTAACTGCTGAGCCATCTGTCCAGCCCTTATTTTGGGTTTTTGAGACAGGATTTCTCTGTGTAGCTCCTTTCTTTCCTGATACTCATTATGCAGACCAAGCTGGCCTGGAACTTCTAGCAGTCATCCTGCTCTTCCCTCTGGGTACCAGTTTATAGACATGTGCTGCCAGGCCCTCACCACAAGACCAGACCAGAGTTGATGCATAATTATGTCCAAGAAACAATATAGGGTTTTCATTGGGATTTCTTTCTTTCTCTTTTGTATCTACAAAGCAGAGTATAGGTAATAATACATTTATAGTTTCTTATTCAATTCTTAGATACTTTTTATCTTGAACTTTCCATTAGAAAACACTTTACTCATTTAAATATAACTTAAATAAGCCAAATATATATTTGAAATATTTTATTTATTATTTTTAATTTTGTGTGTGTGAGTGTATTGCCTGCACCCATGCATGTCATGTGCACCCATGTCATGTGATGCCTGAAAAAGTCAGAAGAGGGCATCAGATCCCCTGGGACTCTAGTTACACATGGTTGGTTGTTGGCTGCTGTGTGGGTGCTGGGAACTGAACCTGGGTCCTCAACAAGAGCAGCCAGTGCCCCTAACCACTGAGCCATCTCTCTAGCCTCCCCCGCAAGTGTATATTTAAAGGGTTTTATTTTTAAGGAAAAAAATCCCATTAAGATAATAACATTTAATTTTATATGTATAGAAGTATTATATCACTGTGTATATGTATTTATAGTCAGTTTCTATCATCTGTGGTTTAAGCATTTTAGAATTTTCTACTGTTTTTTTCATGGTCCCAGTAGCCAGGGCAGTGACAATCTCAAGTTGTCCAATACCTGGAGCAAAGTTTTTAAATTGTGTGCTTTGTAATCATGGTTACTGAGTTTTGGATGACTGTAAGCATAGCACTAAGGTATTGCTTATAATGCTACTAAGAGCAAGAAAGCCAAGATGGTGATATGCCTTTGAAGAATATCAATGTGTTACAAACTTTGTTTAGACATAGGTCATTGGGTATGAATGGTTAATGAATCATACACACATATATGAATATTCATATGTATGTATTTATGATAAGATGAATTTAAATTCAGTGCTTCATGGCGATTTTATAGAATATAACAGCAGTGAGTTGCAATAATATCTATCTTTCTTTTTAAAACAATTTATTGTTGAGAATTTCACAGTATTAGATTTGCTTTATTTCCATCCCCCCCAGTCCTCCTCTAACTCCTCCCACGTCCCCCCATCACTCTTTCTCAATTTCTTCTTTCTTGATTATTATTGTTATGTAATATATATGTACATACAATTGTAAATACCTATATAATGCACTGAGCCCATTTATTGGTGTTACCTGTGTTTACGGATGCCTGCTTGGGGTTAGCTTACCTCTCAGGGAGCTACTCGTTGAAAAAAACTGATTCTGTCTCCTTCAGCATCCATTGATTGCTGTACCTCTTCAACTTGAGATGGGACCCCATGAAATTCCCCCATCCACTTTGTCATGTCAACTGGTTCTGTCATTATGCAGATCTCATTAGACTGCCATGCTGTGGAGAGTTCATTGGTGCAGCTTCCCCATCCTGTCTAGAGTGCATTAGCCAGCAGTGGGTGTCTTGTCCCTCTGACTCTTGCATTCTTTCCACCCCCATCTTCCGTGATGTTCTCTGAGCCTTAAATGTAAAGATTGCATTACAGACATATCACTTAGGGCTGGGCGCCTTACAGTCACTTTTTCTGTGCATTTAATCAATTGTGGATCTTTGTAATAGTCTCTGTCCATTGCAAACAGAAGCTTCTTTGATGAGTGGTTAGAGGTTCACTTGTAAATAAGGATACATATTGAGCATATAGTAAGAACTGACTTTGATGTAGGGAAGTGGTAGAAGTGGGTTCTTCTCTAGGGTCTGTGGCCTCTCCAGCCACGTGTACTTGGCTATTTTTATAGTGCCACACAGATTTCTGCCCATTAAGTGGTCCTTAAGTCTGATTAGACAGCTGTTGATTATTCCCAAGGTAAAAGTGCCACTACTGCACCAATAGAGATACTTGGATGGACCATTCATTGCTGTGGTTCGTAGACTATAGCTGGGTAGGATCCTTGACTGGTTTTCTCCCTTGGCAGCTTGCATCATATCTTCTGATACTACAAGGCCTAGTCTTCAGGGAGGAAGCTTCCAGGTCAGTTCCAGCTCCATTGTTCCAAGTCCTGTGTCCAAAGTATGTCACGTCTTCAGCAATGCGGTCTTAACCTTCAAGTTCTAGGAAGTAATCAAGGGCTCTGATAAATAGCCTGTATTATTTAGGGAGTCTTTTGGACTACCCTGACCAACAACTCAAAGGGAGGTTTATCTTGCCTGGTCCTATGACTTTTGTTATATAGCCTTCAGCTATACACATGTACTCACATTTTTAGTTTTTTAAGAGTTCCCCATGAGTTTTAAGACTTCACCAGTTTGCAATCCCACCAGCAGTAAATGAGGATTCTCCTTTCCCACATCTTCGCCAGCAGAGACAAGGTTTTCCTGTAGCCCCAGCTGTCCTGGAACTCAATATGTAGACCAGGCTGATCTCAGTCTCACAAGAGAGACCCCTGCGTCTGTCTCCTGAGTGCGGCGATTAAAAGCATGTGCCACCGCATCTGGCTTCTTTTCTTGATCTTAGCCATGTTGACTGGGATAACATGAAATCTCAAAGTAGTTTTAATTTGCATTTCTCTGATTACTAAGAATATTGAACACTTTTAAAGATTATTTCTTAGCCATTTTTATTTCTTCTTTTGAGAACTTTCTTTTCAGGTCTGTAGCCCACATTTTAATTGGGCCATATGTTTTCTTGGTTCTTTGTTTTTTGAGATCTTTGTATATTCTAGATATTAATCCTCTATCAGATGTATAGCTAGCAAAGATTCCCACTCTGTGGGCTTCTTCTTCACTTGATTGGTTGTTTGCTGTGCAAACTTTTTAGTTCAATGAGGTCCAATTTGTCAATTGCTGACCTTAATTCCTGAATGAATGAGGTTGGGTTTAGAAAGTCTTCCTGTGCCGTTACCTTGAAGGGCACTGCCTATGTTTTCTTCTAACAGTTTCAGTGTTTCAGCTTTCACATTGAGATCTCTGACCCATTGAGAGTTCATTTTTGTGCAGGTGATAGATATGGGTGTAAATTTATTCTTCTACAATAGAGCCTCAGTTTTCCCAGTGCCATTTGTTGAAGATGCTGTCTTTCCTCCAATATGTGTTTTTGACATCTTTGTCAAATATCGGGTGACTGCAGTTGCATGCAGTTATGTTTGGGTCTTCTGTGTTATTCCATTGATCTTCATGTCTGTTTTTGTGCCAGTACCATGCTGTTTTTGTCACTATAGCTCTGTAGTATAGTTTGAAATCTGGCGGGGAGGGGTGGAGTCGTGGGGGTGGGCACATGCCTTTAATCTCAGCACTCAGGAGGCAGAGGCAGATGGATCTCTGTAAGCTCGTGGCCAGCCTGGCCTACATAGTGAGTTCCAGGCCAGCTGGGGCTAGAGGGACACCCTGTGTCAAAAAGACCAAAAAAAAAGAAAAAAAGAATGTAGGAAAATAGAAAAATCAGAATTCTGATCTGTCATTGTGCACATCCCCCAGGAAACTCTTCTTAATCTTAATGCCATTATTCTAGACACACACACAAATGTACATATATGTGCTCACATGTGTGTGGTATATACGTGCACATACTTATTTTTGTGTCTTTTAAGCTATTTATTTTTCTGTCTTATTCCTTTAAACCCCTATTTACCCACCCAAAATTAACACATTGGATTACTAGCATGATCTGTACAGACTAGTAGTTGACTAAGGAGCCAAAGGTTTGGTTTTTTTTTTTAATTGATCACTGCTTTAAAAAATAGCTATATCACTGGATTTGGTGGTACAGATCTATAATCCCAGCAGTTGGTAGTAGAGAAAGGCAGGAGGATCAGTAATTCAAGATCATCCTCAGCTATATAGAGAATTTGGGACCACCCTAGACTACATAAGCCCCTGTCTCAAAAAAAAAAAAAAAAAAGAATGAATGAACAAATGAACAGATGAACTAGAAACTAGAATAAGAATTTAATTTTCCTCACTAATTTCTTGTGAGAGTTCCAAGGTAGCAGATCTGTCTGTGTTGCTTAGGTGCTTAGGCTGACATCAAACTCCTGGGGTCAAGTGATCCTCCTGAGTAGTTGGACCTGCAGGCAAGTATCCCCATACCTCACAGTGGACATGATTCTTAAGACGCCTTAACACTCCTAAATCACCTTAATCATTTAACTGCCAAAAATATTAAAGATTGTTCTTTTTCTCTGATTTGCAAATAACTTTGCAATTCTAAAGTCAGTGGTATGTTATTGATAGCTTTAGAATACTTGGCAGTTTCCAGGATTTTCCTGTCATCCAGAACCTTTAATGTTTCATTCTAAATTCATTTTAAAGTGGCCACAAGATCTCATAAATAAATCATGACAATTTGATCTTTCTCCAGGGGAATCTTCTCCTGTCATTCAAAGTCTTGGCCCCACCCTTTTTTAGCAGAGTGCAAATCCTTCTCAACTTATGAGATCTGCACAGTGTTTTCAAAGTTCGTAGATCTTTGGAATTCATTTGGAATTCAGAATGCAGAGATAGTTAAATTTTTGCTCTCACAAGATAATTTTAACATCCTAGAGTTGAAATGCAGTGCAATGAATGGAAAGCAGCGTGACCAAAGACGATTGCAGACTGATAGTTCACTCTTTAATCTCTACGTACTCCTGACTGCAGCAAACCAGGGGTGCAGGTTACAGCTCTGTCCAGCATTGTAACAACAGACCGAGCGCAGACCACATAACGGAAATGCTAGTTGATGTGTCTTGAGCCGGGAACTGGTCTAAATGCTACCTGTGCCTTGTTTCATTTGGTACTATGATTACCCACATTTAACAATCTCACTATATAGCCCAAGCTAACCACAAATTCCCAATCCCCCTTAGCCTCACTTCCCCAGTGCTGAGAGTGCAGGCGTGCACCGCCATGCCCAGCTCCAGACATTTCCTCGCAGTGTCGTGTATAATGCAGAGTGACGGAGACTAACATGTGGTCTGATGAGAGTCTAAACTGGGCCATGTAAATCTGTCTGAGAAGTAGGAGCACAGGAGACTGCTCAGGGGCATTTGGTGAGTCAACCCTAACTCTGAGATTCATTCTGTCTGAAGAACACAGTGGTTAATGTCATCATTCTTTGTCCTGTCCTGGAAAAGATGAGACGAGGCTGGGGATCCTGAGTACTCTGGGACTGCAGCCAGGAGAGAGCCGGGAAATGACCTTTCTTAGCAGGTTTGTCCCAGGCCAGGCTTGAATTGATGACTCTTCTGAGTGTTCTCTTGTTACTGAAAGGACCCTGTGTCCTCAAGGCTGATTCTGCAAAAATACTTTTTAAAAGGGGGCAGTGGTTAAGAGCACTGACTGCTCTTGCAGAAGACCCAAGTTTAGTTCCCAGCACCCACATGGCAGCTAACAACCATCTACAACTCTATTTCCAGGGGATTCCATGCTCTCTTCTATCTTCTGTGGGCATTGCACACACATGATGCACTTACATACATACAAGCATAACACTCATACACATAAAATAAAAACAATTAATAAAAAGACAAAAAGGCTCAGGTGTGTGTGGTGGTACACATCTTCAATCCCAGCACTCAGGAGACAGAGACAGGTGGATCTCTATGAGATCAAGGCCAACCTGGTCCAACTGGGGCTATAGGGAGATCCTGTCTCAAAAAAACAAAAAAGAAAAACAACAACCAAAAAGGGTCGGGGAGAGGTAAAAATTAGCCAGCAATGTCAATGAAAAGGAGCTTCTTGGTTTCTCCAAGACCTACCCAGGCCTACAGATAGATGGACCAAAGTTGACCTACTGTTCAGACTTAGCGTGAGGAAGCTTGCTGGGCATGGTGGCACACTCCTATAAGCCTAGCACTCAGGAGGCTGAGGCAGAAGGATCACCAATTTGAGGCCAGCATGGGCTCCATACCCTTTCTAAAAGCACCAACAAAGTCAGGAAGCTTGAACAAAGAAATGTCTGGAGTATCTGAGTGTTTTTTTTCTATCCTTCTGGCAGCAGCCTTTAGCTGCAGATGCCTTTCAGAATGTCTTCAGAGTTTAGTAGGAAATATTAACAAAAGAAAAGGAGGAAGAGAATGAGGAGGAAAGGAAGAAGGGGAGAGAAAAGCTTTAACCTCTTATCTGAGAACCTTGGAGGAGTCTCGGGAATCTAAACAGTGTCTTAGGAACCTGAGCCAGCTTTGCTGTAATTGGTGAATAAATAATGCCTTGCCTAAGTGCTGCCTGGTGAAGTCATGCTCTGAGCAAGTGCCACGTTAAAGGGTCATGTATTGCATCAGGTGACTGTCTTCTGAATTCAGTTAGCAGCGCAGAAATGGTTGTTTCTCAAGTCTCTCTCATTTCTCACCATCATTCTTACTGAAGGCCTTTTCTCCCTCCACACCCACACACTCCTTTTTGTTTTATAGCAGTTTACCCCAACAGTAGCGTGAATGTGTCTCTAAGGAAATATAAGTCACTTCAGCCATTTGTCAAAGAGAGTGAGAGATTTGTGAAAAATAGAAGTAAAAATACATTGTCAAGAAGAGAGCAAGTTCAAAAATGGAAGAAAAGATGGCACCTTCGAAAATAAAGACAGCAGCCAGCAACTCTCAGGAAGTTCTTTGTAAGTTAAGCTGGGTGTGGGCACTTTGTGGAAGAAGCTGTGGGAACACTTAGAGGTTTGCACACAGAACTGGAGTACAGATCTGGATCTCTAGAAAGATTTCTCTACCAGCAAAGAGGGAAAAGCCTGTTAAATGGTAATAGTCTTTGTCCAAGGAGAAATTAGTAAGGTAGTCCTCGGAAAGAGGAGAGAGAAAGGAGTTAGTTTGAGAAATCTTAAACAAAATGTGTTCACAGATTTGGCAACTGGTACAAGAGAGAAGAGATCCAGGAATGCCCCTCACTGAGATACAGAATGTAGCACAACTAGGTTTGTAGAAAGAAAAGTGACGGGTTCTGTGATGGCCATCTTCAGTTTGAGGACTTTGGGAGTAAGAATGGAACGATCTCCCTAACTAGCCCAAGCTAGTCTTGAACTCATGATCCTCCTACCTAACTCAGCCTCTTAAGTGCTAGGATTCAAGGTATGTGCCACCATGCGTGACTCAAGGTTGAAGTACATTTCAGTAGGTTTGTCTGGAAGTGTTTGGACATATAGATTTGTCATTCATATTAGTGATACGATTAGAAATCTAAATACAGGATTAGCAGTGTGTGGCATCTGTGGATGTAGGGATACTCACCCTAGGACAGTTATTTACCCGAAGAATGGAAGGGCAGGGACAGAATGCTGGCCTTGTATTTATGTTGTACAGAGTAGAGAAAGGGAACCTGAGAAATCTAGGTCTGCACCAGAGGGTGTGTGTCCACTTGGAGAGGTGTGACGTAAGAGTAGGGGGTCGGAGACCCTGACAGAATTGGCGAGACAGTCTTAAGGAGGCAACTGGAGGCAACGTTTTCAGCTTCAGTGTCACATTCTTAGAGTGGCCTTCTCTGGCCTCCCCATTCGTTCATTCATTCGTTTATGGGGTAGTGGTGGTTTGATTTTTTTTTTCTTTTCTACAGTTTTACATATGTGCATACTACATACTAACCTCACTCCCCTCTCACCTCCTTAACACCCCTGTCCCCCCTCCGCCCTCCCCATAGATCTTTTACACACGTTCATGTCTGTTCGTTTTGATTTGTGACCCACCAACATTAACCAGCGCGGTGGGCGTGACTGGGTTTGGAGCTATCCACTAAAGCACAACAGAGTAGGTATAGCAATGGAAGAGAGTGATCCCCTCCTCCCAGAATCTATATCAATAGCCAATAGTTCAGAGGTGAGGAATGGGGCCCCATGAATATTGATGGGTTTTTTTTTAGACAAGGTCTTTACTGTGTAGCCTAGACTGCTCTTAAACTCATGGCAGTCCTCCTGCCTCAGCTTCCTGAGTGCTGGGATAGCAGGCAAGCAAATGCCACCCTTTTAAAAACTAATCTTTCCCCTCTTTCAAAGGTTCACGAGACAGTGATCTGTCTGACTTGTTCAACTTTTGAAGCCCTGGACTACATTTAGCAGAGTAGGTACAGAAGTATTGCAAATATTTTTGAGTATTCTACCAGAATAACCAGTATACAATGTTGATATTTGTATCTTTAAATGAATTTGAATTTGAATTTTACCTCTATGACCTTGGGAGGCTGTTGTGTAGAATTGTGCTAATACTGACCTCCCAGACAGGGAAGGTGGGCTTCCAAGTTAAGACACCTAGCACAGTTCCTGGCCCCCAACACCCTCTCAGGAGTCTCCTTGTTTCTTCGTCCCCTTGTGGCCATGTATCTCCCAAATGCTAAGATTAAAGGTGTGCAGCCGCATGCTTGGCCTTGTCTGTCATTTTGGCGTTGGCCACAGCCCTGCTCCACAAAGCACCTTGCCGCAGCTGCTACTCCTGCACCTCTCCTGTTATGAAAAGAGGAAATGGGGAAGAGTCAGTGCCCTGTGCTTCCTGGCATCTCTACCCTTTCTTAACAACTGTGCAGCTTTGCAGCCTTTACAACTTGGAAGACACCCAGAAAATTGCCCATTTTACAGTCATTATGTTGATAAGGTTTTAATCCCAAGTCAGTGATTTGTAGTATATCCAACTAGAAAAATAAATGGGGTATATTGAATTCATTGCACTGGAATATAGCAATCAGTGAAATGTTTTGATAATATTTTTCAAATCTCCATGTAGATATATTGTGGAGCATGAAATCAGGTTGTACCTGTGGTCCAACCACCCTAGGGCTGAGTCAGGGGAATTGCTTGAGCCTAAGAGTTCAAGGGCAGCGTGTACAACACAATGAGAGCCTATCTCTAAAATAAATTAATGAAAGAAATAGATAACAGTAGAAAGTGGTTTCCTTAAGTACAGGATTAGGATGGTCACTTCCTCTTTATTGGCTATCATATATAGAATTAATAATGCAAAATTGCTGTGATCATTGCTAAGGTTATTAATATGATACTGGTCTCTGTTCAGTGTAGGATTTGCTTTCATGGATTTTCCATGCTGTCAAGAAAGGACTGAGAATATGGCTCAGGGATAGAGCACTTGACTAGCATATGTGAAGCTTTAAGTTCAATTCCCAGCAACACCAAAGGGGGGAAAAATGGCAAAGGGAAATTCTCAAAGCGTCTCTCTTATGTAGTGGAATTACCACAACTATTTGGTGGGCTATTGTGGCCTCATATTCTCACTCTCCCTCACTCATTCTCAAAATGCTACTTACAGTGAAGTAAAAAGAAAGAGCTGGGGAGATGGCAGTCAGTAAAGTGCTTGTCTTAAAACATGAAGACCTGAGTTTGACCCCCTCCCCAGAACCCACATAAAAAAGGAGCGTGGTGGGCGCATGCTTGTAACCCCAGCACTATGGAGGCTTAGACAGGTGGATCTCGGGCTCCCTGACCAGCCAGCCGAGTCTGCTTGGCAAGCTCAAGGCCTGTCTCAAAAGGCAAGATAGACTGTACCTCCTGAGGAATGACACCCAAGGTTGTCCTCTGGTGTCCATATGCACAAGCACACATATACCTACACACAGACACACACAAAACAGCAAGTGAAAAACCAAGTGAATATAGTTAATAAAGTGAATATAGTTAACAGCTGCTAATATTACTGATGTTGGGACTCCACCCCTGCTAGTAGACATTCCTGTTTAGAATGTTCTCCACAGAGAAAGTATGTAGGCTTCTGGTCCCGTTTTTCTAATGCCAGAGTACTGTAGCTCTGCATTAGTTAACTATTACTCTATGAAAATTACCCTAATTAATCCCAAGCCAGTGACTTGCAGCATATCTCCCACTAGAAAATTAATGAGGTATATTAAATTCATTGTGCTGGAAGATAAGAATCGATTGTTTTGTCAGCTTAAAACAGCAAGCGCATCACAGAATCTCTAAAGGACCAGAATCCAGAGGCAGCCAGGCTGAGGGCGGAGCTGGAGGCTCTGACTCTAAGCTCACTCACATGGCTGTAGGCAGAAGGTTTTCATCCTTCTGTGGACTTCTTCATCAGAGTTCTCAGAACATGGCCACTGCCTCTCAGGGAGCACAGAGGAGAGAGTGGCCATTGGGGAAGCCATGCTCACTCAGTCTAATCTCAGAAGTAACTCAGACTGATCCTGGTCCATTGTGTGAGGGGACCACACAAGTTTTCGAATATTAGAAGGGAATACTGGGGCCATCTTTATACAGCCACCACATGCACTTACCACCTTTCCAAAGGTACAAGGATTGGCCTTAGGAAGGCTGCACCAAGACCGATTCCAGGGCCTGCTGTCCCATGGGCCCAGCCCATTCTTTCCCTCCCTCTCCTAGGAGCTTGTTTCTCCCAGTGGTGGTGCTTATTTAAGGTGCCGCACAGCCTCTCTGAGACAGCCAGTGCCACTCAGACCCACTGCGGTCCTCCACCGTGTTCCATTAGCTTTGTGCCTAGTGAACGGAGAAGTATGTTCTGTCAACCCAAGAAACTCCTGCTTCCTTGTGGGCATTAAGAAGCCCTTGTGGACTCTGTACACCATGGCTTCTCTCTGTATCCCCAGAAGCCCCGCAACATGTGTTTATGGTACAGACTATGCAAGAGCTGGTATTCCAGGCCCATCCCCTTCCCTCCAAGAACTAAATCCCCAGCAGCTTTTGGATCCACAAAGAAGGTGCCTCTGAGTCTCTAGGTTCAGGGCCCCCACCACCCTCAGGAAGCTGTTACAGAGACTTAATCCCATTATACTACACACCATGGTTTGTGGCTGCCATTTGTAGTTCAAGTATGGGGCATTTTAAACAGATGTCATTTCACGATCAAAGCAGTATGTGATGTGTTTAGATTTCCATGCTTATTACTTGCTCCCTCAGCTTGAGGACACTATCAAGATTACTTGGAAATGTAATATCCGTAATGAAAGTACTTGGGTTTTTTTCCCCCTATAACATTTTGTAGCCTGTTAGGGAAATTCCCAGCGTGACACCTTGATAATGCATTTAAAACTCAACAGATTCCTTTTAAACTTCAGATTTAAGGAATGATACGCTCATGGTGTGGGGAACAGGATATTTATAAAAATACGTGTATAGTGTATCATTAATGACAGCCCCGTGGGTATCTGAAGTTATTTCTTTGGCCTAATAAACATTAACATTTAAGTTAGAAGTTACCTACTATTCAGTTCTATTCTTGTATAATTTCCATTTATTCATCTAGCTGTAAACCTTTCCCCAAGCACGAAACTAATGCAAGAAATGGGAGCAAAAGGGTGTTGAAATTCTTAGCTTTTCTCATTAAGCAAATGTATTTTGAATTTTTAACTTTTAAAGTTTATTTATTTTTAGTTTGTATGTGATGAGTGTTTTGCCTGCATGTATGTAAGTGCACCTGTGTCAGCAGTGCCTGCAGAAGTCAGAAGAGGGTGTCTGATCCCCTAGGACTGGAGTTAAAGATAGTTGTTAGTCACTATGTAGGTGTTGGGAATTGAACCCTGGGTCCTCTGCAAGAGTAGCCAGTGCTTTTAACTGCTGAGCCATCTCTCCAGCCCTGAAATTCTAATGTAAAGTAATGCTGTGGCTTCTGCAGCTGGTTTACTGGTCTTGTCTTACACTTCCTTCTTTTCTCCATCAGGAAAGGTAATGAAACCCTCCTAATCCACCTCCACGTTTGTCTTAGAGAATTCTGTGGTCTAGTCTTAAGCTAGCTGTGGATCTGAATTCAGTTTTATGGTTCATTTTTAATAAACAGCTTTATGACCTGACATTTATGATACCTGAGGGAGCAATCTCTTTAGTTTTCCTCACTTGTGAGTATGTGTAACCTCAAATGTGATATGAATGTAGTTTGCCTTTAATTTCTACCAAAGATAGAATAAATTGTGGAACTGCCTGATCACGTGAATGTTCTAAGCCCATTCATCTGAACATTACATCATTAATTCACCACAGCCAGCCCGACTTTACATAGACTTTGGCAGCTGTGCCCAGGAGTCCTCTCTGTCTGGTGAAACATAATTTCAGTCTGGCATAAGGAGACATAGCCTTCTGATCCCCTCCTAAGCTTGACTTTAAAGGCCATTGGGAAAGACTCACCTTCTTACCCATCTGCTCCAGGGTCACCAGGCCCAGCTGTTAGAGTTTTCAGCAGGACAGATGCTGAAAGCCGAGTAAATTGCATGATTTTAGTAAATGAAGGTCGCTAAGCTGTAATGAGCACATGTCCAGCCCCCCATGCATTAAATACTTGAACTACCTGCCTCTGCCTTCCATCCTTGCCTGGTAAATTGTGACAGAAGACCTGGTCATTTTTTTCTTCGTTTTGCCTTGGTGGCATAATTTTAGTGTATTTAGTTGGGAGGTCTTGATCTCATATGCTCATTCACTTCCTTTCTGCCTCCAAACTGAAAACAGTGTAACCTGTCGTAGTCTCATGCTTCTGTGACAGTCTTCTCAGGTAGTGCATAGCTGCAAAGAGCTGGCTCCTGCACGCCCTAGCCAGTGAAGCCTGTTACTGACTTGCACAGCCACCACTGTGCTGGTTACCTTGGCATTCACACTGACAGATTGGCAGCCGATAGACTATTAAGATGCCAAGAAGACATTAAAAGACCCTAAGTATTGAAGGAAGTATTATTTCAGACTGGAAATCATTCTTCTAGCACCAGCAAATGAAAACCTATATAAGGCAACAATGAGGAATCACCTGACTCTCTTTCAGTACAGGCTCAAGTTGACGGTGAGAGCACCAAGTATCCAACCTTCCAAGTGGAGTCACGCTCTGAGAAGTGCGTATGAGGAAGAAAGGAACTGACATCTTCAGTCCACCCATTCCCATAGTCACTGTCGGGAACATTACCTCTCCATCTGCATCATCTGGTCTCAGCTGTAACTCTGCCTGGACCGCTTCTGCTGCCTCCTGATGTGTCCCACTATAACCACACTCGCCTCCCTAATTGTTCTTAGAATAACGTCTTGAACCCATGCCCACAGGCCCTGGGTAATTTAACTTTGCCTCCTCCAATCAGAGCTTTGGTCCTGCTCTTGATTTCCCTGAGTACCCTTTCTCTCCCTC
The DNA here is from genome assembly GCA_035773235.1 of Eospalax fontanierii. Lineage (NCBI taxonomy): Eukaryota > Metazoa > Chordata > Mammalia > Rodentia > Spalacidae > Eospalax > Eospalax fontanierii. Next base: position 14,557,801 of record CM069540.1, on the reverse strand, counting down.
CCTCCTTTCCCCTTCACCTTATTGGCTCCTCTGGAGCGCAAGGTCACCCTCACTTCATGTTTGTTACACATCTTAAGCTTGTCCTCTTTCTTCACATCACTTAGCCATATAACCGTCCATTTGTTTGTGCCTGTCAGCAAACAGTCCATGGGAACTTTTGAGAACATGTTGGGCCCACAACTGTTTCCTTGATGTCTGGCACAGCAGTCAACATAAACATATGCTCAGGGAACAGTGCTGAATTAGTGAGAATCTCATGAAATGTGCACAAAGCCTGATGATGGTACACACACACCTACAGACGCACTCCCTCTCCAACTCTGCTGTGTCGTAATGAGGGGCTAGTGTATTAGGTACCTTTGGGTCTCAGCTCAGCTTTCAGCAGGATTTGTCTACTTGACCTCCCTAGCATAGGTACAGGAAGCTCTGTTTGTTCTCTGCCACCCACCCCCGTTCTCCTTGCCTTTGTTATGATGAACCAGGAGCAAACATCCAACCCAATTTGGACCAATCGAAATTTCTTCACAGGAAAGCTGACACTGGGAGAGAACAGTTGGCCCTTTCTGGCCTTCATGCTGTGACAAGTACACTCCAGAGCCCCAGGGGAACTGTCTTCTGTCTTCTGTGCGATCCAAGAACCACATGTAGAGAAAGACAGCAGAAAACCATGACTGAGCAGCTGCACTGAAATGGGCACCGGCCACCTTTCTTCTCCTGGATTTCAGCCTCTCCCCTCAGCGGGCCACCCTCGTTTCCTGAGGTTCCCAGTTTCTCTCTTGCTAAGGCCAATTTGCATTGGTTTTTATCATGTACAACCAAAAAGAAGCCTTATAGCAACTACAGAAGCTAAAAGTAATGACCTCAAAGCCTGCACAGATTTTATGGGAAGAGGCCCTGTGATCACCAAGCCCCTGTGAACTGTACACAAACTTCAAAGACTTTCAAAAGCTGGGCAAGCAAAAAACATAATAAAGAGAATCTTAATCAGCTGATGACTTAAAAAATTTAACACATGACCTACCTTTATGGTTTCTCCTTAGTCATCTGAAGAACTTTATTTGGCCAGAGGACAGTTCCACTAGCACTAACCAATGAGTCAAAAAAAAACCCAAAAAGAGTCAAAAAACCCTGTCCTTGTTTTAGTTTTTGTTTTTTGGCTATTTTTCACAATTGTCGTCTTAAAAGGACTCAATAGGGGCTGAGGATGTAACTCGTTTCGTAGAACACTCATCTGGCATGCACAAAGCACCACATAAACCAGGCATTGTGGTCCATGCCTGTAATTCTAGCACAGAGATAAATTAGGGTCCATCCTGGACTACATAAGACTGTCTCTTTAAAAAAAGAAAAAAAAAAAAGATTATTTTCCTATTCTCAGAAAGGAAATGTTTTGTTGTTGTTGTTATTGTTGGTTTTGGAACAATGCTGGTAGTAAGAGGCAGGGTCTCACAAGGTAACCCAGCCTAGATTGGAACTCCCTCTGCATCCCAAGCTGGCCTCAAACTTGGGATCCTCCTGCCTCAGCCTCTTCAGTGCTGGGATTTCAGGCCTGCATCATCACACCTTACTCTTTTCTTTCTGATAGAAAGACCAAATGTTACTGCTAATAGGCCAGCCCAGGAGGTACTGCGCCTTCTGCCCACCTGTGCTTGGTCCGTCTCTTCTCACATCATATATTGAAGTTCCAGTGAATATTTGTTTCTGAGACTCTTATATGAGACAGGGTCTCACTGTAGCCCCAGCTGGTCTTGCTATGTAGTGGCCTCAGTCTCACAGAAGTCTGCCTACCTCTGCCTCCTAAGTTCTGGGAATGTTTTACTTTCTAACTGTCCATCTTCTGTTCTAAAAACTTGTCAATTTCTAATGGAGCAGTGACTATATTGAAAAATATAACTCTTTCCATAATAGCTAATGATAATGCACTCACCATCTATACAGTGGCTTTTTGAATGGTCAAAATTTAAAAGAGTGATAGGATTAAGCTGATCTGGGCTCAGGAGTAGAGCATATTGTAAGTATGCACAAAGTCCTGGGTTCAGTTCCCAGCACCACCAAAACAAGAAATAAGGGTCAAGCCATTTAAAGAAGGGATCAGTCATGGGCTGGAGAGATGGCTTGGCAGTAAAGAGCACATACTGTTCATTCAGAAAACTGGAGTTTTTTTTACCAACACTCCTATCTGGCAGCCGCTAACTCCAACTCCAGGGGGTCTGTTGCGTCTAGCCTCTACGGCACCTGCTCTCACTTGCACGTACCCAAGTAGACACACATACAATTAAAAATAATAAAAACAAATCTGTAAAAAATAGAAGAAAGATCAGGGGCTGGAGAGATGACTCAGCAGTTAAGAGTACTATCTGTCTTGCAGAGGACCCAGGTTCAATTCCCAGCACCCATATGGCAGTTAACAGTCATCCATAACTCTAGTTTCAGGAGACCTGATGTGTTCTTCTGACCTCAGTGGGCATTGTACAACATGAGGACACTTACATACATGCAGATAATACACTCATATACATTAGAAAATCAAAGTAAATGAATAATACATTTTATTATATTTTATTATATAAGTATATATTATATACTATTTATTATATATATAGTAAATTTTTAAAAGATTAGGCATTCCAAAAACTTAGATCAACTGAGATTTTCACTCTGAAAATCAAAGAATAAATTGCATTGCTAATTTTACAACTGCTAACCTCAAAGTATAGTAGGTTTTTTAGTGTAAGAAGAAATACACAAATGAGTATTTAGCTCTGCTCGTATGTGTAAAAACAGACATAAGCTTTTATGATTCTACTATAATAGACCTCTGCTTCTCTTGATTAGTTATCCATCTTCTGTAGAGCACAGAGAGTTGTCATGATTGATTCCCTGAACATGGCCATTTTTCTAACTCCACAATTGATTTCTTTCCTGTCTTGGATCTGTAAAATTGGTCCTATAGAGAACTTCAAGCAGTAACTATGCTGTCTCCTCCTGGATATAAACTAGCAGCTTAACTTACGGTTAACTACCAGCGGTTCCATTCTTTGTTGTTGTTGTTCCTTTCTTTTTTGTCAGGAACAGGCATATTCATTTTACAGTTGGCCTCTAATCATTAGCATAATCAACCTTTGCCTAGTAGAAACAATGCTATACAGTTTTGTCGTTGCTGTAATCATGCTGGTCATATACAACTGTGTAAAGTAATTAAGAAAATTCGCAGGAGTCTGCTATAAACTGTCTTACTAACTCTTCAGGTAGCAGAGCCCTCTGTGCCGGTGTCAAAGGTTATTATGGAGTATAGATGAGGACATGAATAGGAAACATAACTATTGCCTCTCACCCCAGTGATGTATGTCCTGTTTGTAGTAGATGCAAAGCTTATACTTAGTTGGTTGCTTGGTTGTTTGAGACAGAGTCTCACTCTAGCCCTGACTCGCCTGGAACTCACTATGTACAGCAGACTGACCTGGAACTCACAGAGCTCTGCCTGCCTCTGTCTGTTAGTGCTGGGACTAGAAGTGTGCACCACCACACCATCAAGTGTTATTCTTACAGTTCCTGTTTCCATAAACATTCACAGAAGCCTAGTTTTAGGAAGAATGAGTTTGTCATTGAGCCTCCCATACCTTAAGGGTAGTTCACTCTTGTCCCTTCTGTCACATACATGCAGAGAATTCATGTGGACCCTAGAAAGGGAGAGCATTAAAAGAATTATTTAATTGTTTTTCTTTCCATTCTCAATCGTTTATTCTATGTTGCCTTTGGAAAGTTTATTCTTTGTCAATTTCGTGCATGTGTACAATGTATTTGATCATTCTCACCCTCCCCTTTCCATCCTTTATCCCCCTCCTCCTCCCTCTGCCCTTGATCTTCTTCCCAACACTCCACACTCACACACACACTTTCATGTCTTCCTTTTATGGCCCACTGGATTTGATTAGGGTTGCCTGCGTGAGCATGGTATGGGGTTATTTACTGCAGCAGGCAACCTACCAGTGGCTCCCCCCTCCCCCAGCAGCCATGAACTGCCAGTAGCCCTTCAGCTGAGAGCAGGGCCTCATGAGCCCCTCCCTCGTCCTGTGTTGTCTTTATAGAGATAAAATATTTCTCTTTAAATTAGCTGAAGATAACAGAAGCGATTGTAATCCCAAACCTATTATCACTAATATCATCCACAGCAGCTGACATTTCCTGAGCTTTGCCATGTGCCAGGTTGATTACTACTATGCTTTTGAATCTCAAGCACAGATGTTGGAAAAATGTATCATTATTTTATCACTGAGAAAGAAAAAAAAAATACTGTTGGGCTTACCATGATAAAAATACTTTCTGTGAAGCAAAAGTATTCTGTTAACCTCTAAAGCTTTAGGAGCAACTTCAGGGATTCTCTCCCACCCCCCACTCCGGGAATAAATGTCAAGCTTGACGACTTCTCTGGGCTTACATTTTTAATATGTGACGTACTTATGCATACATACTTGAGAACAGCAAGTAAAATAAATAAATTGGCTGAAACTTTCCCTGTATTCAGGATCCAGCACATCTGAATTGTTTTTATCCTGAGTCACACATGTCTATTTCCCCACACAGTGGTGACCTTTGAGCTATCCAGGGCATTGGTGATACAGCATCTTTAAAAGAAAACTCCACTGTTATCTGACGTTTTCTTCTAAGCTGTTCACACGAATTCTGCAAACTTTAGCTTGTTTCTACAAGCAGTGATAATTGCACATTTGCTGCCTAGCCAATGACAATTGTAAGAGATATACTGACTTCAGAGATATTAAAATGTAGGGCTAGTTAAGAGCACGTTCTTGCAGAGGACCAGTGTTTGGTTCCCAACACCCACATCAGGTCTCAGAACTGCCTGTAACTCCAGCTCCAAGAGGATCCAATGCCTCTGGCCTCCATGGGCCCATGTACATACCCACATAAAACACACAGGTACACATAAATAATAGCAATAATAAATCTTAAAATGTAAAAAAATTATATTTAAAGGGAACTTTAAGTGATAGAATGCTTGCATTAGGAGTCATAAGTTCCCAGGTTCTGTCCCTAGCAATATAAGATAAAAGTTTCAGACCATCCTGGGCTACACAGTAAGATGTTTCTCAAAAAAAAAAGTAGTGGTGGGTAGAGGTGGTGAATGCCTTATCCCACAGCCTGGTGGACCTTTATGAGTTCAAGGCCAGCCTGGTCTACATAGAGAATTCCAGGCTAGCCAGAACTACATAGTGAGACCCTGTCATTAAGTAAATGCGTCTGAGAAAAGAACAATCAGAAGAATTGTTTCAAATGTATTATCTAATTTTCACAATAGTCCCAAGAGGAAGATACTGTTATTTTACCCATTTTATAGATGTAGTGGCTGAGGCTTGGAAAGGCTAAATAGATTGCCTAGAAGTATACAGATGGTATTTGTCCAAGAGGGGAAAAAAGCTCAAGTCTCTCTGACTGCAAATACTTTTTCCTTGCCAACATACTATATTGATTTCATTTAAATCCTCCCAACAGTCTCCATCTTTTATGTGGCTGCAGAGAGAATACCTTAATTCTTCCAGACAACTAACAGAGGGTCTAGTGCTCTGGAAATTTTTTCCAGAGGTTACCAGTTTTCAATGGCTCAGTGAAAGGACTCGCACAGACGTCTTCAGCTGAGTATAGCGCCTGTCATTCAGATTTCTAATTTAGATGAGTGGGTTTCTGTGTTTTGATCAAAATATTCTCATTTTCCTAATGGGCTACAGTGTTACTGTAATGATTTTCAGACATCTATCCTTGCCTGAATTTTTAAAAAACTGATGATATGATAGCACTTTCTAATATGAAACGACCAAAAAAGAACTTTCTCGATGGCTTTTTGGGGTTTTCACTTTAATGAATAAACGCACCTGCCAGTCTCACCTAATTTATCACTCCAGCCTGGTTTCAAACTCAGTACAATTTGTTATGGCCAGGTTTGGCTTTGCCATCCTGCCTGCAACCGGCTCTGTGCTTGTTAATGTACTTGGCTGTTTTTATTGTTTCTTTTAGTCTTGTTGTATGTGAGCTGAATATTAGTGAGAAATTTTGTACAGAACTGGACTCAGCAAAAGCAAGGCAGTCTTCTCAGACCTCAGAGCCCACAACTAACATCTCCTTGAAACTTTAGGAGCAGCCTCAAGATTTTATTCCTCTGGAAATAAATACCAATTATAAAGAACAGCACCATGTCCCCTTGGGTATACAGTGGTCTGGGCTACAAAGTGTATCTTGGGTAGCCTAGTAGATGATAAATTGGTAGGTGAATTCTATAAATGAGTCAGAGACTTATTCAACTAAAAGTATTTACTAAGCACATGCTTTGTGGCCTAGCGCTGTCTCTGTATGACACAGCGAATTATACAAAGCATAGATTCTTCCTTCAAGAAGTACAGAGTGCTAACCTGGGAAATGGCTCCGTGGATAAAGTGCTTGCTGTGCAAGCATAGTGACTCAGGTTCAGATCCCTGGAACTCACATAAAGCCAGACTCGGTAGCACACTTCTGAAATCCCAGGACCTCAGGTAGGGAGATAGGAGGCAGAGGCAGAATCCCTGAGTGTTTGGCAGTTAGCCTGGTGTGTGCAGTGGGGGATCAAGAGACCCTGTTGCAGACAAGGTGGAAAGCTACTGACACCCAAGGTTGTCCTCTGACCCGCCCCCCACAAAAATTTTTCAAGAAGGGTGTAATGTTATGAGTAATATAAGCACCTTGAACAAACAAAGCCTGCCACAGTGCGGAGTGCGGTCTTCTGTTAAATCTACTGGACATGTCCGACCTTTGACATTATGGCACAATGCTGTCGTATGTGATGTTCATGCTCGAGAACCACACAGTCACCAGGTGTGACAGCGCACACCTTTAATCCCATTGCTCATGAGGCAGAAGCAGTTGGATCTCTGTGAGATCAAGACCTGCCTGGGCTATATAGTGAGTTTCAGGCCAGCTGGGGCTATAGGGAGATCCTGTCTTTAAATAAATAAATAAATAAATAAATAAACCACACATTCAAGTTACCCCCCCCCAAAAAAAAAAAGAAAAACTCAGTGTTTTCAGTAAGTTGACAGTTTTGTGCTAGGCAACATTCCTAGCTCTCCTGGGATGCATGCAGCCCACAGGCCAGAATTCAGACATACCTGGTAGACCTTACCTACTGTCAGAGCTCAGAAGACTCAGGACAGCTGAGTATGTTTGGAATGTATGTAAAGCCATAAAGTTCAGGGAAGGACAAGGTTCCTACAAGTAGATCAAGCGAGGGCAACATCTCAGATAGGAAAAATGACAGAAAGAAAAATTACTGAAGTACTTAGCATAAAACAAATATCCCTCTAGAGTCACAAGTTATTCCAAGTCCTGTCACAGCTGAGGAAAGCCTCCTTTGGAACACAGACTGTCTAAAATTGATTGGGTTCTCCTTGCTGTGGACAGCTTTTATGTTTATATTTTGTTACTGTGCTGGAGCGGGGTTCAAATGTATGCATTGTGTTAGACAGGCTTGGGTACTCTGACACAAAGGTGAAGGATTGCTTCTTAAAAGCATTTGGTTGGTTTGACTTTCTTTGTTTTCAATTATATTTTTCTTCCCCTCTCCCCACTTTTTCTTCAACTGTGCTGTCACTCACTGTGATGAGAGGGCAGTCAATTAAGAATCACCAAGCCCAGTGTCAATTTGTATCTCGATTATCATCATCATCATTATTGTCTCTTAGCAATTTTTGCATAAGCTATTGCTTTCCAGTTTCCCACACTCTAACATCAGCACATGGCGCTTGTGACGGGTTATTAGGTGTCAGGTAACAAACAGGCTAGATCTCCAGCTCTCCTGAGTGTTGACAAGCTGTCAGCAGTGCTGTCACAGACCTGCTGTGAGTTCACCCGAGCAATAGATACCAAAGCTTTCTCTGCAGAAATGGTGGTCTCTCTGGAAAGCACGCTGACATTCAGGTAAAAGCAGGTCTCCTTTGCCCATTCCAAATTAGTCCTTGGTTCTGAGCTCCTAAAATTGGAGGTTTTCTATTTTATCCCCCAACAGTCTCTCTGTTTCTAAAATTCTTGTGATCTCACATGAAAGAAAAGTGTCCTTGGACTCTGAAGAATACTGGGCCTCCCAAACCTCACGGGAAGATACAATGCAAAGCTAAGGGTTTTTCATGTTACTGAAAGCAGAAACCGGATATATCATCTGCTTGCTAGAAGTTACCTTAAAGAAAAAAATCTTCTGGGCTGGAGAGATGGTTCAGTTGTTAAGAGCATTGACTGCTGTTGTAGAGGACCTGGGTTCAATTCCCAGCACCCATGTGGCAGCTCACAATCATCTGTAACTCCAATTCCAGGGGATCCGGCGCCCTCTTCTCACCTACATGAGCACTGCACACATGCAGGTGAAACACTCTCTCATAAAATGAAAATAATATTTTTGGAGAAAAAATAAAAGGAGGGAACTGGAAAGATGACTCAGCTGTTAAGAGCACTGGATGCTCTTACAGAGGACCTGGGTTCAGTTCCCAGCACCCACATGGCCACTAACAACCATCCATAACTCCTGACATTCCTGGGTATTGCACAACATGGGTATACTATAGAATTTAAAATAGATTGTAAGTTAATATATGGAAAGCACTCAGAACAGGATCTAGCAAGTAGGTAGTTTGTTCTTATAAATGGTAGTATACAGACTGATTCTTAGCAATCTATGGAATTTTTTTTAAGGATAATAACTCTTTTAGGCCTCCCTTTCTTTAGAACTGAACTTTTCCTAGCCCCATACTGATACACGTTTAAACAGAAGACAGCTTAACTGGTCTGAATTCACTTAAGACTGTTCCTTCAGTAAAGGCAGCCTAATTAACTAGGCTCAAATAATACTGGTTTAGTTAAAATTCCCAAACATTCAGCATTCTGACTAGTGAAAAAGTCAGCAAACCAGGAAGGATGTGGTGGCACACCCCTTCAATCCCAGAGCTCAGGAGGCAGAGGCAGGTGGATCTCTCTTAGTTCAAGGCCAGCCTGTCTACATAGGGTTTAGACCCTGTCTCAAAAAGACCAGAAAAAAAAAAAAGTCAGCAAAGCAGAAGATATTTTTAAAGCAAATGTAACTGGTAATCTCTTTTTTTGAGACAGTGTCTCATGTAGCCCAGGATATGCCTATGTAGCCAAGGATAGCTTTGAACTTCTGATCCTCTTGTCTCCACCTTCTGAGTGCTGAGACTACCAGCATATGCTCCCATACCCAGCAGCAGTGGCGTTTATGCAGCTCAGTGCCAGCTAAGCTGCCTGCTTAGCTACATTCCCATTCCCGGCCCTCTCATTCTCTCCCTCTCTCTCCCTCAAGTCAAGATCTTTTTATGTAGTTCAGGGTGGTCTGGAACTCACCATGTAGCCAAAGCTAGCCTCAAACTCTATATCCTCCTGCATCAGGTTCCCAAGTACTGGGATTACAGCCATGTGACACCAGGCCCAGCTGTAGTCTACTCTTTTGCTCTACATATTTAATCATTATCATTGATTGATGCTAAATATGCTTTAATATTTTAAGTACTATTTCCTTAATTAAAATACAGAAACCTTGAGCCAGACCTGGTGGCTCATACCTATAATCCCAGCACTCCAGAGGTGAGGCAGGAGGATTAAAAGATCAAGATCAGCCTGGTCTATGTAAAATTTGAACTTAGCTTGGGCAGCATACTGAGACTTTATTTCAAAAAGAAAGGAAAGGAAAATACAGAAGGTACAGGTGAATATTTAATTTACTTCTTACCTAACCAGGAAAGAGTTCTTAGGTATAACAAGTGAAAAAAAAAAAGATCTCTAATGAAGATTTCCTTATATAAACAGACAAAATTAAAAGATAGGCAAACTAGGCAAAAAAAAAAAAAATGCCACACAATAAAAAGGGCATTCCTTTTATCTTATATTAACTAAATATCAATGTTTCTATTTTTTTAACTTGGCAAAGCACATAAAAATTTGCAAAGGAAAAAGTATATATTATCAGTACGCAAGTTAGAGACATAGATAACTAGTCATCAAAGAAATACTAATTAAAATGAGTTGCCATTTTTCCTTTAGTGAAGGTGTTTTTAAATTATACTTGATGCTGTTAAGGGAAGTGGGAAATCTGTTTTCTTATATTATCAGTGGGATTATAATTGATCATTCTTCTGGGATTAATTGGACAAAATGTATTAGAGCATTAGAGAGTTTACATCTACCATTTTTACTCCGAAGACATGGGCATTAAAAATGTGACATCCCCAAGTGCTGGTGAAGTGTGAGGCTGTGAATTCCTTCACGTAGCTGATGGAAATAGGAAAGTGGTTGTTTGGAAAAAGAAGAGGGTATTATTTTAGAAAGCCAACAGCTCTGCTTGTGGATTTTTACCAAGACTCAGAATCCTTGTTCCTGTTCTACTAGGATTCTTAAATAAGAATGTTGATAGCAGTGGGTGGGAATGTAGCTCAGCAGTAAAGTATGTGCTTAGTGTGCATAGATTCAATCCTGGGTTCAGTCTCCTGTGCCATCAAAAAAAAATGATAAAGAATATTTGTAATGCCAGGTATGGTGGTGCATACCTTTAATCCCAGCACTTGGGAGGCAGGGTCAGGTGGATTTTTGTGAGTTCACAAGGCCAGCCTAGCCTACATAGCGAGTTCCAGGCCGGCTCGAAGATCCTGACTCAAAAAGACTAAAATGTGTGTGTGTGTGTGTGTGTGTGTGTGTGTGTGTGTGTATAACAAATATTTTTAGCATAGCGGAAAGCTGTCAGGAACTCAGATGTCCATTTATAAAGAAACAAATAGTGATATTTCAAAACAATAGAAACGTGTAACTGTAAAGATGACAGAAGCACAGTTGAACAGGTCACTGTGGGTAAATCCTAAAAATACCATGTTGACCAAATAAAGCAAATTGCAGGAAAATACATTCAGTATACCATTTATAAAGTAAGCACAAGTCAACAGTTCAAAGAAGGAAGAAAATAAAAACAAGAGTGAGGATGGTATGAAAATTAAAGTTCTTGGGTACAAAAGATGGCTCAGCAGTTAAGAACATTTACTGTTCTTCCAGAGTACACAGGTTCAATTCCCAGCACCCATTTGGTGGCTAATAACCATCCATAACTCCAGTTATAGGGGATCTGACACCCTCTTCTGATCTCTGCAGGGCATTGCACATACGTGATGCAATTAATACATGCAGGTAAAACACTCATACACATAAAATGAAATAATTATTTTTAAAAAGAAAATCAAAAGTTCTTAGAAGTGGACCACAAACTTGACTCCAAACTTTGTAGTAGCAAGAATAAAAAGAAAACCTTGATTCATATGAAGAAATTAGTTCTGGTGCCAGAGCCAAAGAAAAAATTTTCCCCAGGTTAACTATATGGGCAAGTTATTTCATTTATCTCTGCTTATGTTTCTTGTCTATAAAACAGAATAAGCATACCTGTTGTGTAGCATTGTGAAAACAACATAAGCTACATTTCGAGAACAGCATCTCATAGCTACTCAGATATGTTTCTGATTAGCCAATAAGGCATGGCATCCTCAAGAGCATCTTTACAGTAACCTGTATCACAGAACTAGACTTTACTGTAGGTTAATAGAGGTTTCCTTGTCTTTGATACGAAATCTTTCCAATAACAGGACCAAATGCTCTGAGTTAATTTCTGTTATTATGTCTGTTTTCGTTCAGTACATATTTACTGAGCTTCTCCCTGAACGCCGTACTTTCTGTCTGGTAATTATAGCCAGGGAATGGGACTCACTACGTTGCTGTCTTGCTCCAGCCAGCTCTACATAGTTGAATTAATCTGGAAATCTTCCATGTGACAAATAATAAACAATTTTCTTGCATTTTCTGTCTCTGCTCTTTGGTCCTGGCCACTCTTGGAGTGATCTTCCCACTACAGCCTCCCAGATAGCTAGGATTGTAGATGCACACCAGCCTTTCCCACTAAAACAGTTTGAAAGGATTGTAGATGCACACCACCCTTTCCCACTAAAACAGTTTAAAAGTAGAAGTCTTTGGTATTTGGTTTTGATTTTGTTTTTGGTATTTCTTTGTTTGGGTTTTTTTTTTGGGGGGGGGGCGGGTTGAGATAGTGTCCACCTGTATGGAATTCTCTGTGTAGACCAGGCTGACCTTGATCTCATAGAGATACACCTACCTCTGCCTCCCAAGTGCTGGGAATAAAGACATGTGCCATCTTACCTGGCTGAAATAGAAGAGTCTAGGAGTTTAGGCTGGGCATGTCACTCAGTCAGAGCAATTACCTAGCATGCGCAAGGATCCAGCACCACAAAAAGAAAAGTCAAAAATAAAAAGTCCAGCAGTTTAGCCAGTCTCATGTAATCTCATGGCCCGAGTCACTTAATGGGTTGTGTTAGACCTCCTTGCTGAGGCACTGAGCTGTCTATGTTGCCTCCATTCCAAATTGTAGAACTTCTTCCTCAGCTTGCTGAAAGACAATCATGTCAGTGTTGTCAGTGAAGAGTTCTCTTATATTTAGAGATCCCCATCCAGTTACAGAAACAGAGATTTCATTGAACTTTAAAATAAGTATATCATGCTTACTGGGGAGGAAGGGTTACAGTGGAGAATATTGCCTGGGATCCTTTTTCTTTCTCATGGACCTAAGTGAGCCTCCTGACAGCAGCAACAGTGAATGGCATGGAAGCCATATTCTGTCTCATTGAAAAGCAAAGATGTGTTCAGCTCAGTGGCCTGAGATCACTGTGCAGTCCAGAAGATAGAAAAGGCCTGTCAAGGAATCTGTGCTCTGCATGATGGCATATGCCTTTGATCCCAAAACCAGGGAGGCAGAGGCAGAAGGATCTCTGTGAGATACAGGCCAGCCTGATCTACATCTCAAGTTCCAGACAGCTGGGACTACAGGGAGACCCTATTGAAAGTAAGAGAGAGAAAGAGAGAGAGATTCTGAAATGTATGTATAAGGGAAAAATTTACTACTTTGGGGGGTTACACAAAGCATCTTGAAAGGCTGTAATCGTATGAAAGACAGCAAGATTGAGATTTATATTTCTTAGAATACGTTAACCAAGAGTCTTTGATAGATGATGACCCACTTGCAAATACTGTTTTCTTTCTCACTATTTTTTAACCTGTTTTTTTGTTTGTTTGTTTTTTGGCCCTTGTTCATAGTACATCTTCTCTCCCTGGCTCTTAATCTTCCTCAGATCATTTCCTATAGATGTACGTAAACCATCTGTCCTTCCACAAGGCTATTCCTCTCAAAAAGGGGTGAGATCGGGAACAAGAGGCACAGTGGATAGAAAGCCAGGGAAAATCTTATAGATAATTTTTGGCTCTTCTTTCTGGCCCTTCTTTGCCTGCCCTGCAGCCCCCTGGGGATCCACAGGGAGACAACAGCTTGTATCCGTTTGAGAATACCGCAGTGGCTGCAGAGGGGGAAGCACTAGGCTCATCAACACTGAGGGCTGCACAGATGGTAGGTGATGTGCTGAGACGCATGAGTTCTTTGCCACAGGACCAAAAAGAATGAAATTTCTTAATTGTCGCTGAAGTGGAATATAAGAGGCTCCCACCTAAGTGGATCATGTATTCACTGAGGAAACTGCAAGCCAGTGATTCAGATGGCTCCCAAATATACAGTTACTGTTTTCTCCATTGTGATAACTTGTGTCTTTCCTCAAGGCCCTTACCTGACCTTGAGGATTGATTGTATACATACAGCATTCTGGGAGTACACCCACGGTGGAAGCCGGGTATGGTAGAGGCCGGTGGATCCCTATAAGTTCAAGGCCAGCCTCATGTACATAGCGAGTTCCAAGCCAGCCAGGGCTGCAGAGTAAAGATTCCCTCCTCCCCATCCCACTCCCCCCAAAAGGAAACAAAAAGCAACATGACAACATCAGGTTTGTCTTGTGGGTTAGAGCTGAACATATAATGTACAAGATTGTCCCATAGCAGTGGAAGCTCCAGATAAGGTCTACGTCCTTAAGGTCTGGGCTGGAGAGCAGGGGCCACAGCTTTGTTTTACAATCAGTCTTAAATGAGCTCTGTCACTCTGCTCAGGTCCTGAGTCCACTGAAAATCTGATTTAAACACTGGCTGAAGTTTCCCCACTTGCAAAATTTTATCAGTCCTCTGATTTGTTTCAGGATGGTAAAGCAAGCCATAAATCAAACTTAAATTGAATCTCAAAAATGTTTGGGTATTGTCAGAAATTAATCAGCTCTAGAGAAGGGAAGGTGCAACAGGCCTGAAATACTGAAGGGCTGAGTTGAGAAGACTTTCACTTCACACTGATGGTGTTCATTGCTTTGCAGGTAACTTTGCTTCTCACTTAAATATGACTCAGAAGCCCGCAGGCTGTATTAGTTCACTCCAGACACCAGGGTGCTGTCCTAAAGGTTGCTGAGAAGTGGGAAATGGTGTGAACTTGAGAGAGAGACCCAGACAGGACAAAGTGGAGCTCCATAGGCCTGTCAGTGATTAGCTGAAAGAATGTGTAGATGAGTTTCCTGGATTTGGCGCATGTGCAGTGAATGGTTACTATTACAGTGTAGTCGTTGTCGTGTATACTTTGATAGTCTCACAAGTGCAGAAATAAGACATGTATGCCAACTGAGGGAGTCAGAATTGAAAGAACTTTGTCCTGGCTGCTCCCTTTCTTGCTGCTAGTCTCATGTATCTTACCTTCCTACTAGAGGTCCACAAGGACACAAAAATAATTCCCTGCTACTTTTCCTGATCCCCACAATGACAAGCAGGATCAGACACCTAGACAACATTCAGGTCCACTGCTAGGTGAGATGGCCTTACTTAGCACCACCTGACATCTGTGAACACCCCTCTCAGAAGAACACAGCCTGCAACACAGTCCATGTAGCTGATGTCCCAATGAAGCCATTCTGCTCTCTACTTGACTACTAGTCCTATATTTAACCATTGTGTTATTTATGTGTTTATGCATATAATTAACACTGCAGCACGGACCAAGATAGCTTTCTTGTCTCCGTTTTTAAATGAAAATCTTAATTTCTTACAGTCTTTAGATTAGCTAGAGGTCCTTTATACTTAACCTTTCCATCTGCATATTTAAACATATTTAATGACTTTTCAGTAGCTTTGTAGTTAGCAAGTCTGATGAAGACATTCTACACTCTGTGTCTCTCTCTTTTTTTTTAAATGCATCTTTTTACTAATCTTTATTAATATCTTAACATTCAGTTACCATTTTGGAGAAAACTTGTAAATTTATATTACTTTTGTTTTAAATCGTTAAAGACCTCAATGTATAATAATATTTGACTTTGCATATGCATAATTGATGAAGATTTGTTTCCAGATCTTCTCTGAGAAGCAAGGGCATGGGTGATCTTAGAGAATGCTTATTACTATTAATGCATGAATTTGTGTAGAGCTTTAAAATTGGCTTTATCTCTCAAGGACGTTCCTGACCCATAAGGGGTGTGAAGGGTTTTAGCAATTTTGACTTTTATTGTTCTTATTATTATGAGCACACATTAATTATTCCAGGTAATAGGTTTCATTATAGCAATTTCATACGTGCATATAAGCAGTTCTGATTTATCTGTGAGGAAGCTGACTAGTTGGACAGCTTTCACAGATCTGAAGTCAGAGCCTGTTTCTTCTGTTTTGGTTGAGAATTGTAGTTCTAAAATCCAATCCCAGCTGTCAGCAATGTTCTACCACCTGCACAGTTTATCATTCTGCCCTTCATGTCAAAATGCCTTCCACTTGACTCCAAAAACACTGTTCTGTTTCCCTTCCAGTTTGAACGCCATGACCCAGTGGATGGGAGAATCACCGAGAGGCAGTTTGGTGGCATGCTGCTGGCCTACAGTGGGGTGCAATCCAAGAAGCTGACCGCCATGCAGAAGCAGCTCAAAAAGCACTTCAAAGATGGGAAGGTAGGTTGCTCTGGCTGCAGGGAGAAAAGAATCTGTGGGAAGATGTGGTTATTGTAAAGGCACCAATGTAATAATGAGAATGCACTGTGAACCTAGGATTATAGTTCATTTTCCTTCCTGAGGTCCAGAGGAACGTGAGAAGGAAGAGGACAGAGTGCAGAACAACCCTGGTTTTGTTCAGACAGCGGGTGGCACCCCGCACCATGATTGGGCAGTCTAAAGGAAACTGTTGGGATGGGAAGATGGAGTTTTGCTCTAGATGTTTTGAATTTGAAATAACTGTAGACCTGGACATGATCACGAAGCAGGTCATGGTTTCTAACGGTGGGAACTTACTTTCTCCCAGGTGCAAAGGTTTTGTGCCCTCCCGTGCACTTCCCTCAGTGTGCGTGCGGGGTGGGGGCTAGTGACCACAATTTGATGCTTCTTAGGGCCCACCCTTTTAACCTCATTTAATTTTATTTCTTTTTATGCTCTCCATTAGCTTATTTTCCATCACTGTGATCTAAATACCTAACAGAAACAACTGAAGAGAGGAAAAAATTGTTTTGGCTCAATTTCAGGTTCAGTCCATCTTGGCAAGGAAGGAATGATAGAGTTCGTGAGCATGTAGTAAAGGCTGCTCACATCATGGTAGATCAGGAAGCAGAGCACAAGGCTAGAACGAGGGGCTAGATTGTACTTATGAGACCTGGCCCTCATGACCTGCCTCCATCAGCTAAGTCTCACTTCCTAAAAGTTCCACAGCCCTTAGCTGAGTTCCAAATGTGAACTCAGGATATAATAGGCTCCAAATTCGAAGGTAAGGAGAGGACACAAACGTTCAGTCCATACTTGGCAAAAAAGATAGACCTGACACATGTGCAGAGCCGAATGGATACCGAACCAAAGACGAGGGGCAGAACTGAGGTCTGAGAGGAAGGCCAGGCCAGAACACACATGTGAGAGGCCCAGGAGAGGTGTGGACTGCACTTGCAGAACAACGAGAGGCTACTGAAGCCTTCAGCAGGAAGCGACATGGCTGGTTGCTTGTTTAGAGAGTTCTTTTAGAGAGCTTTGGGGAAAACACTTTGGGAATGAAGAAGAGTAAGAGCAGAAAGACTGGTAGCGTTGTCATGGAGAGTTTAGGAGGAGGTGAGACGTCTACCAAGCACACTGATGGTAGGGACTTCGGACTCAGAGGAGCTCTGCCCAGTGCTGCTTGCTAGCACTTCTTAATTAATTTATTTTTATTTATGTGTCTGAGTGTTTTGCCTGCATATATCTGTGTTGTGCAGTGCCCACAGAGGCCAGAAGAGGGCGTTTGGATCTCCTGGAACTGGAGTTATGAGTAGTTGTTAGCTGCCGTGTAGGTGGTGGGAACTGAACCCAGGTCCTCTACAAGAGAAACCTAACTGATGAGCCATCTCTCCAGCCCCTCTCTAGTATTTTTTAGCAAGGACAAGTGCTAGAACTGAGATAGTATTGGAGGAGAGACAGACTGAAGCAGAGACCTGACCTCCAACAGATCAAGCGTACGAACCCACAGTGGTACTTGAGCTAGAATACCCAGAGAGTTTCTCTTTTTTTTAAAGATTTTATTTTATTTTATCGCGTGTGTGTGTGCATGTGTGCGTGTGTGCATGCCCCCACAGAGGCCAGATGTGGGTGGGTGCTGGGATCCAAACTGCAGTCTTCTGATAGAGTAGTGGGTACTCCTCACAGCCGACCCATCTCTTTAACCACCAAGACATTGTCAAACACTCCCAGATACCCTTCCGTTTAGACAGTAATAGGCATCTGACCATGACCACTGGCCACCTGTTCAGTGAGTGATTGCAAAGTATTGTGGTATGAACTGAGCGTGGGGCTGCACACCTTTAATCTCAGCAGGTAGAGGCGGGAGGATCTCTGTGAGATCTAAGCCAGCCTGGTCTACATAGCAAGTTCTAGGCCAGCAGGGCTACAGGAAGACCTTGTCTCAAAAAAACAAAGTAATGTGATGTGATCACTGCAAAGCTTCTTTGAAGACATGAGTTCCGTGGTCATTGTAGATGAATTCCCTGACAGCACTGAGTTTGGGAGTTGACAAGTTTTCCTAGCTGCTTGGCATGGGACCATTCTAGCTGTAAAGGCCCACTAATTAAAGAAAAGAAACCGGATAGCTAGTGTTTGTCCCAGTTTTCAAAGCGTGTGTGTAAGAAACCCTTGTGTGGACATCACTGTTCGAGATGGTAGAAAGCATTTCTCCTCAGCCAGACTTTTTCCTCGTTGTCTGATTTGTTGAGAATTTGAAGGGATCTCTGAAGCAGGCTGTGGACTGAAACTGAGGACAGCCTGGGCTCTCAGAGAGTCAGCTCCTCTGCCAGCACAGCCTGTTCGACAGCAAGCGTTCTCTCGGCCAAGGAACAGACTTGTCATTAACGAATAGTTAGAGAAAAGAAATAGTTCTCCCTCGGAGAGCACTTCTGCAGTAACCAGCACCCAGCTCATGTGTGTGCAAGTCATAATAAACTGATGGTGAGGTGTGGGTGGGTTTTTTAGCCCCTTTGCTGGATACCTGGTGCTGTTTACATTAGCCAGCCCACCTTTCTCTGGACAGATTCTCCATCCTTGTATTTAAAGGGCTTGTTGCTCTGTTTTTGTGGTGCTGGTGATCAAGACCCCTTGTGCATGCTTGGCAAGCGTTCTACCCTCAAGCAACATCGCCAGCTTGAGCAGGCTTATTTTTACAGCTTGCTCCAGACATTGGTTTGACCTTAAATTAGCTATCAATCATAATAGGCTAATTCATATTTTATTATGGATTTATATTTAAAAGTAATCAATTGGGTGTTGGAGGCATCTGCCTTGAAGGCATACAGTGTTTTAGCTTGGCCAGGAGTTAATTTAAGACCCAAAGACCTTTCAAAAGGAACTCTGAAGTGAAAGGACAAATTTTGCGAAATTGAAAATCTGGGGTGCTAAATTACTTCTGGCCAGAATTTCTAGCCTGCTTAGCTTGGAGATTAAAATTGATTGCCCTCTTGTGTTGATTAAATAGTTGTGAACATAGCAATTAGCTAAAATGAGAGTTAATAAAGGGCCTTTGCTCCTAGGGTCATCAGTCCATCTCGCTGGAACCGGTTCCCAATTAAGGGGAAATCACCATCTGCTTTCTAACTGCTTCCTCGATTCCACTTTAGATCTGTTAATATGAAAATGTAAGTTCTCATGGTTGGAGCAATGACTCAGCTGTGTTAAGAGCACTAACTGCATTTGCAGGGGACCTGGGTTGGGCTTCCATCACCCATATGGCAGCTCACAACCATCTGTAACTCCAGTTTCAAAGAATCTGACACCTTCTGGTCTCTCCAAGCACCAGGCACGCATGTGATATACATCATACATGCAGGCAAACACTCGTACACATAAATAAAAATAAGTAAGCCTTTTTTAAAAAGAAATGGAAGTTCTCATTGGGCTTACAGTAATCTGTTTCTGTGTGCAGTTCTGTGTCAAAATATCAATCCAGACCGAAAAGGTGACTGTGCTAGTGACAGTATTAAATAAATATCTGCATGGAATCTACCGCTGAGCAGTGCTTCAAAGCCATCTTCCTCCTCTTGTGTTCCTAACAGCATTGTTCGGCATCATTGTGCCTTCGGGAACGCAGAGACAGAGTATTGAGCCACCAGAATCTAGACAGAAGTAAAATGCAAGGCTTCTTATTCCAGGTCTTATTCTTTCCACAGCAAAGTGCTGTTTCCCTTTACCCTGTTCCTCCTCTAAAGAGTGTCAGGACCTTCTTCAAACCAATTAAATCAGAAGTTCGTGAAGGAAAAAAGAAACTCCTCTTTTCAGAGGGCCTCAAGGAGACCTGGGCAACCAGTGGACTGCTAGAGGTGGATTTGCTCTGATTTAAGTCAGGCGAGAGATTATCTGACTGTGTTTGCATTCATTCGTCGGCACTGGGCTTTACATCTGACTCCAGAGGAAGCCTAACCCTTGTTCTTATCACTCTGACTGTATTTTTATTAATTTATCGGGGCAGGGCGTGTACATTTTACAGCATGCTTGATGGAGGTCCGAGAACAGCTGAAAGGAATCAGGTCTTCTTTACCATGTAAGTTCCAGGAATCAGGCTCAGGTCATCAAGCATGCTGGCAAGCACCTTTGCACACTGAGCTATCTCGCCAGCCTGCATTGTATTTTTCTTTTCAGCAACTTTACTGAGGTATAATTTATAAACTGTAAAAGTCATTTAAATCTGTACAGTTCAGACCTCCTTAGTAAATACACAGTTAATACAGTCATCTCTGCCATCCAGTGTTAAACATCACCCCATTTGGAGCTGTATAGATATTTACCAACAAGTTTTTATGAGAACCTATATTTTTATTTCTTTTGAGAAGATTCCTAGATGTGAGATAGGTCATATGGTATATTTATGTTTATCTTTTTGGGGGAGGGACAGGGTCTCACTATAGTCCTGGCTGGCCTCCGTCTCAGAGAGATCGGTCTGCCTCTGCCACTATGCCTAGCATTTTTAACTTGTTAAGAAATAGCCAAACTATTTTCCAAATAGCCTTGACCATTTTCCTTTTCCACTGGAAGAGACAAGAATCGCCTTCTCTGCACTCTCGTGGCCTGTGCCTGCTGCTGTCTCTTTATCACTGTCACTTTGGTAGAGAGCACTACAGATTTAGTTTGTATTTTCCCACTGTGCTCATCACTCATGTATCTTGTTTGGTAAAAATCACTATTCAAATATTCATTCTTCATTAATTTTGTTTATTTATGGTGCTGGGGATCAAAACCAGGGCCTGTATATCCAAGACAAGGGCTCTACCACTGAGCTTCATCGTTTCCTCTCCCAGGTTTTTTTTTATTTTACATGTATGAGTGTTTTGCATGTATATGTATAAATGCACCGCAGATGTATAATGCTGGCGAGGTCAGAAGAGGGCGTTGGATCCTCTGAAGCTGGAGTTAGAGGCAATTGTGAGCTATTTGATGCGGGTGCTGGGAACTGAACTCAAGTCCTCTGGAAGAGCACTATGTACCCTTAACCACTGAGCCATCTCACCAGTCCCCAGAGTTCTTTATATAATTCTGGCTACAGCTCCTTTATTTGAAATTGATTTTCAAATATCTTCTCCTAGCCTCTCATTTACCATTTATTTTGGTTTTGATGAATTCTAACCTACAGATTTGTTTAAATGGAAATGGGCTTTGGGAATGGTATGTTATATTGCAAGAGCAATAACATTCCCAAAGCACTTGCTTCATCCAAGGTCATAAAGATTAGCTCTTGTTTTCTTCTGCAAGTTTTGTAGATTTTTAGTTCTGAAAAACAATTCACTCTGTTAACAGCTTCCGGATGCTACGTGCATGTTTACAGCACCTAAAAATTGATCTCTTCCATCTACAAACTACTGTGAGCTTATTTTTTGAGTCTCATAACTTCCATATTTTTTGAGTCCATCTCTCTAAAGATTGCTAACTACTAATTAACTAGTTTCCTGAACAGTTTTCAAAGACAGTAGCTCCCCCATTTGCAACCTCCCCATCACATGTCAGGAACATTCCATTAACCCCAAACTTCAGAAAAAGAGATTTCCTTCTGACAGCTATGTTGGCAGCTCGGGTCACCTGTGGCAGATTGTGCATAAGCTACAGCCTGAGCAACTCAGCCTACAATAAGCATAGCCTTCAGCTTCTCTTTTAATAGCCACAGAGCCCATGTGGGGTGTGTGTGTGTGTGTGTGTGAGAGAGAGAGAGAGAGAGAGAGAGAGGGAGAGAGAGAGAGAGAGAGGAGAGAGAAATTGAAGTATCTGCCTCTATTACTCTCCACCTTAGTTTTTTGAGACATTGACTCTCATTTAACCTGGAGCTCACTGATTGGCCAGACTGACTGCCAGTGAGCCCCCCACCCTTAGCCCCACCCCATCCCCCATCTTTTCCCTCCCAACACTGGGATTACAGCCATGCACTGCCATGCTTGGCTTTTTAGTGGGTGCTGGGGATATGAACTCAGCTCCTCATGCTTGCCCAGCAAGCACTTTGCCCCAGTCATCTCCCGAGCCCCTCATAAGTCTTTACTCTGGGTTGTTTTGTTTTGTTTTTTTACAAAGTAGTTACCAGGAAATAAGAATTTGCTTTAAGGAAGCCTATCTAAAATTATAAGCTCCATAAAATCAAGACCCATGTCCAATGCAATTTTATTTCTTTCACTGTTCTTGGCAGAGTACTGAATGGTTAGTAAAGGCTCAATAAATATTCTTTATTATATATGTAATAAATACAGAGCGTTACGTATTTAGATTTAGCAGTGTCATCAGAGATTTGTATTCTGCTGTTTGTCTAAATCATCAGAGAAACAGGGACTTGATTCAGCTTGGCCTCTCTCTCTTTTTCTCTTTCTATCCTCCAGTAATTCCAGTTTAAGAAGTCCTGTCTTACACTGTTGTATTTGATGTTTCACAAAAAAAAATAATTAGCAAACATCAGAGATTGTTTTTTAGAGTGGAAAATATTTCCTCCACAGAGTCCTTTCTGTTCTAGGAGTTTCCTCTCAGCCTTTAGTGCCCTGAATCCTTCCAGCCTGAGGCTGAGCCTGCCAAGGCCCTGGTTTCAGTCCTCGGCCCCCCAAAAAAGAATCAGAATTCAGAGCCAGCAGGATGGCTCAGCAGATCAAAGCACTTGCCATGCAATTGTCATGACCTGAGTTCAGTTCCCAGAACCCAGGTAAAAAAAGAAAGCCAGATGTGATAGGGCACAGCTATAATCCCAGCGTTCCTGTAGTGAGGTGGAAGGCAGAAACAGGAGAATGGCCTGTGCGCTCTCACAGAAGCAACCCTGGTGTGCACAGCGCAACAGAAACGGCAGAGAGATTGCCTTAATGAGGGAGACTAAACAAGTATAGGGTTTGGGGGCTTTTTTTAATAAAAAATAAGAATTCTGTCCTCTGTCTCCACACTCCCATGGGAATCCATATCTTAATTTTGTGTTGTATATGTGTCCCAATACACATAAAATTAAAAAGTTGCCATTTTAACATTTTCTTTTTGAAATAGAGTCTCCCTGTAGTCCCAGCTGGACTGGAACTCACTATGTAGACCAGGCTGGCCTTGATCTCACAGATTCAACTGCCTCTGCCTCCTCAGTGCTGGAATCAAAGGTGTGTGCCACCACACGTGACTATTTTAACCATTAAGTGAGTACTTAAGCAGTGCTAAGTACATTTCTATTATTGTGCAACCGTTACCACTATGTCCAGAACTTTGTTCACTTTGGAACTCCATATCCAGGAAGCAATAAGACAAGGAAGCATCCCTTGTCTCCCGCAGCCTGTGGTAACCACCACTGTGCTGTCTGTCTCTGAATTTAACTGCCCGGGTGCCTCATATTACTGCAATCACAGACTTTAAGAAATCCTTTTACCCGCACCTTCATTTTTGGTGTTGTTTGTTTCTAGACAGGGTCTTACCGTGTAGTCCAGGCTGGTCACAAACTCACAGATCCGCCACAGCCTCCAGAGGGGAGGGACTGCACACATGCAGCATCTCCTGGAGAGAGAGAAGAAGAAACAGAAACCTCTGTTCTGTTCACCCAGTCGTCCCGCAGTAAACATTGGGTTTCTTTCACCTTTGCGTGTCTTTTAATGGAAGAAGGGAAGATGGAGTCAGTGTAACCACCCTCACGGAGACTGAGACTGTAGAACCTGTGCTCCTTATCCAGTGGCGTTCTCCTCTCACTGCTGATGCTGATACTACATAGCAAACCATAGCATCCGTCTTCAGGGTAAGCCCTAGCTGGGCACTCCAAGTCATGACCAAGAAAATGACCTCAAATGAAGGACCTGCAAAAATGACACTTGATAAAAAGAAATAGGTACTCTGTAGATGTGTGATTGAATGCCTGGATACAAATACACTTCTGTTCATAATTCTCCAAATCTGGAAATACCCCATTTGAAATAGAACAGCCATTTGTTCTTCTATTCTGGCCAGGAAGATGGCTCCGTGGGAAAAGTACTTGCTGCCTCGTGACCTAAGTTTGATCCTGAGAACCCATGTAAAGGCAGAAGGAGAGAACCAACTCGACAAAATTGTCCTCTGACCTCCATGTGTGTAGTGACACACGTGTCTCACACATACACACTTAAATAAGTAAATAAATAGTTCTTTTGAAACTTTGTTATATATTCACATGGTGGGATATTTTATGCAATAAAAATGAATCAACTAAGCCAGGCATGGTGGTGCACTCGTTTGATGCCTCTGCTGGGAGACAGAGGCAGACGGATCTCTGTGAAGGCAAGGCCAGCCTGGTCTACATAGTGAGTTCCAGGCCAGCCAGGGTTACACAGTGAGACCTTGTCTCAAAAAATAAATAAATAAAAATCTAGGCTAGAGAGATGGCTCAGCTGCCTGCTCTCAAAGAGGACCTGGGTTCAGTTCCCAGGACCCACTTGGCAGCTGACAACCATCTTCAACTCAAATTCCAGAACACCAGATGCCCTCTTCTGGCCTCCATGAATATTGCACACACAGGGTGTACTTGCACTTATGCAAGCAAAACACTCAATGTATACAAAATAAAAATAAATAAATGTTAAAAAGTTTAATGAACTATAGCACACACACATATATACACACACAAATCTTAGGAGCTATACATAAAAAATACATAATATATAATTCTATTTATAAAGTTCAAAAATAGAGTGGGTGAAACCATTTCTGTTTAGGGATACATAACAGATACCAGTGCTTTTTTTTTTTTAATGGAAATTGATCCCCTACAAGTTGGAATAGTGGTTGTCACTGGGTGGTGATGGGGGAGATGGGGGAGAGGGAATGCTTTCCTCGGGGCAATACTCTAGAATTTTCTTGTTGTGTATAAATGTGCCATTCCTTGACTAATGTACTCAGTTTCTGTTCTAGTCATGAGTTCAAATTTCCTGACTTATAGACACAAATAGCTGCCTGATTGTTTGCAGTTTTTTCTCCCTCCCTCCCTCTGTCCTCCCTCCCTCCTTCCCTCCCTCTCTCCCTCCTCTCTTCCTTCCTTTCTCCCTTCCTTCCGGCCCTGCCTTATCTTGCTATCTTTCCTCTTTCAGGGCCTGACATTTCAGGAAGTGGAGAACTTCTTTACTTTCCTGAAGAACATTAATGATGTGGATACTGCATTGAGCTTTTACCACATGGCTGGAGCATCTCTTGATAAAGGTAACAAAACCCCAGAATTTCTTGAAAGTTTAACATTGAATCTGCAATCCATTAGGTGAATGCCTCTCCTTCAAATGCTAGTTTTTCTTGGCATTGTCCTTCGATTTGCTTTGTTTTCTGGGCATTGTTTGAGCCTTGCATTTCACCTTGAGGTGCTAAGCTCAGCAAATACGTTTCATTGTGCTGACAGGCTGCAGGCAGGGCAAATGCCCATCTCTAAGTGTTTAGCCTTGGAAACAGGTGCTGAAGCAGGGCCAGAACTGCGGAACTTCTCCTGTCCAGGTCGGTCAGGGCTGGTAATGAGAGGCTGATGGCACTCTGCAGTTGTTGACTCTGATAAGAAGGAATGATTTGATTAGGATTTTTGCTTTCAATGGTTGTTTTTTTAAGAAATGAAAACAGGGGAAAAAAGTCTTAAATTTACCCACTATTTACCATTTTTAGTGCTTTTCACTTCTTCTTGAATATCCAATTATTCATCTGGTCTAAAGAATTTATTTTATCGTTTTTTGTAGTACAGTAAATTTTCTGCATTCTTAGTCTGAGAAGGTCTTTATGGTGCTGTTGGAAGCTGCAGCACATCCTTTTAAATCTCTCCACTGACTGGGGTTTAAGAAATACAGTCCAGCTTATTCAGCATTTTCTTAGGAGATTCCTTAAGATTTTCTTATGCATGATCAGACTCTAATCTGTGAAATCTAAAAAGTAGCCAAAACTCAGAGAAACAAGAAAAATGGTGGTCACCAAAGAGGTTCACAGGAGAGGGGTGAATGGGGAGATTGACCAAAGGGTACAAAGTTTCAGTTACGCGGATGAGCTGAATCTCAAGAGCTAATGTACAGCACTTGTGACTCTGGTTACTGTGTCATGTACTTAAGACTCACTGAGAGATTGTGAGTACTGCTACCACACACACAAAACAGCAACTGTACAGTGATAGAAAACGCTCTTTTGGAAACTAGGCATTGTGGCCCACACCTATAATCAGTACTCAGTAGCAGGAGGATCCTGAGTTCAAGGCCAGCCTGGGCTACATAATGTAGCAAGACCCTGTCTAAAAGAAAAGAATAGAACTGCTAGTTAGATTGATTGCATTAATTATTTCATGGTACATTATGTATCAAAACATTATGTATGATGTTTTGATACATAATGCCTGACACAGTTGGTACATGCCTTTAATCCCAGCATTCAGGAGGCAAAGTCAGGAGGATCTCTATGAGATCAAAGCCAACCTGGTCTACAGCAAATTCCAGACCAGCTGGGGCTACCGGAAGACCTTGTCTCAAAAATAAACTAAAAAAAGATCATTACATTTGCAAATAAAAATCACTTCTTCCTTTCCCGTCTGAATCCCTTTTATTTTATGAATCACATAACTTTTTAAATTTTATTTTTATTTTATGTATATGAATGTTTTGCCTGCATGTATGTACATACACCTGTGCATACAGTACCCATGCATGCCAGGAGAGGGCATCAGATTCCTGGAACTGGAGCTAAGGATGGTTGTTAGCTGCTATATGGGTGCTGGGAACTGAACCTGGGTCTTCTCCAAAAACAACCAGTGCTCTTAACTGCTGAGCTATCTCTTCAGCCCCCAACATAGCTTCTTTAAATAGCATTTTTTTTTTTTTAGAATCATACCTCCTCTCATCTTTGTAGAATCTTTTGGGTGGGTTACATGATGTAGATGTTTAAGGAGATTGTGTCTCCAGGATAGCTTTGGTTGTATTACTGTTTCAACAAAACAGGATTAGATAGCAGTGTGCAAATCTAAAAAGGTAAGATTTAAAGTCAAATGTTTTAAAAATAGAATTAATAAGCACCTCTAGATTACCCTCTTTTTCTCAAGTAAAGCCAGCAGAACCACTTTAAAGAAGAATCTATAGTGATGAATCACTGTGTTAAAATTATAGGGTATACAAAATAGAATGATTCAGGGTAATGGTAGCAAAGAGAAATTCAACCTAGCGATTAAAGAGAAAAAAAGTAGAAGTGTTTTCTTTCAAGTTTCCTCAGGCCATTTACTGAGCGAGAAGTTCACCCCTGGCTGGACTCCACAGCTTGGAAATGGAGGCCGGGGTGCGAATTACACAGCCATATCTGACCCACAGCGATGCACCTGGCTTTTGAGATACACGATGCTATACCATTCACTGACTTGGACTGCTTGCTTTGTGTTATCTGTATTTCACCGCATCCCTTGAGTGCAGAGCAGTAGATATGGAGATGAGACTGACCTAGCTTCATGCTAAGTAACAGAGAAGTCACATGCCTTTGTTTCCTAGAACTGCTATTTAAAGAAGAAGAAGAGAGGACACAAACTTGACTTAAAGTAATGGAAATTTGTTCCCTGACAGTTCAGTTTTAAAGGCTGGATCTGAAATTAAGATGTTGGCAGGGCCACATTCCCTCCAGAGGCTTAGGGGAGCATCCTTCCTTGCCTGTCTAACTTCTGGTGGCTCTAGGTGCTGTATCTACAAAGACTCTGCCCATCCTCAACTAACTCCACCATGTAGTGTCTTCTTTTTTATTATAGCATTTCTATTTTCTTACACATTTATATGTATACATGTGTATGTCTGCCATGATTTACTAAATATGTCTTGCTCATGTATTCTCTATGCCTCGAGCAACACCTGATGTAGAGAAATTCTGTATGAATTACAGGCTTTTCCTTCCCTCGCCACAGAGCTGTGTGATTCTACTACTGATCTAAACCCCAGAAAGAGGAAGAAAAGTGTAGTGGTTAAGCACACAGGCTCTGGCTGGAGATGTAGCTGAATTGGTAGAGTACTTGCCTAGCATGAGTGTTAGGCAGTAAAGGCAGATCAGAGTTCCAAGATCATCCTCAGTTACATGGTGAGTTTGAAGCCAGCCTGGGATATGGGAGACCCTATCTCAAAAGAACCCAAGTACTGATCTCACACTACCTAAGTTTAAGTATTGGCTGCCATCGTTTCTAACTAGGTTGCACTAGACCATTTCTGAGTTTAGTTTCTACGTTTTTAAAGTAAGGATAACGATACCTATCTCAAAGGGTTTTATGAAGATAAATATACATAAAACACTCTAACCTTGTAAGAAATGTCAGCTGCTTCTGATGTGAAGTTGATAGAATGAACAGAATGTGGTCGGCTCATCTGTTTTCTGCTAGCGACACACTGTGCTGAGCACAGGGTTCTACTCTCAAGAAGCTCTCAATGTGAGGGGAGAGAAGTATACAAGAGTTCAGGTTTGTGGGTAAGGGCCAATTAGCCATAAGTTTAAAAGGGAAGTCCCAACACGAACTGTAAAGGGGGGGTGGGGGGGACATGACACATCACACCAGTGTGCTCTGCTGCCTGGCCTCTACTCTCAGCCTTAGCTGTATTCAAGTTTTCCAGAAAGGTTAAGACCTTCAGAAATTGGAAATTGGCACCTTTTGGAGACCCTGGCATTCTTTCGTCCTTGGCTAATTGTGAGCTTACAAACTAATCTTGAGATGTGATTTAGCACAGTTTCCCAATAGCATTATGAAAAACAGCATATACTGCAATATGTTAATGGCTCTTCCGTAGGTTTTAGAAGAAAAGTGTTCCAGAGTCCAAATAAGTTTGGAAATGGCAGAGTTGCACAGAATTGCACTGCTCCTGCAGGCTTTTAATATGCTAATGTGAGTTATTAATCTGCAAAACAGGGATATAGTTTCCAAACTTGATTTGCTCCAAAGTATTATTTACTGCCTTACAGAACTAATGTTCCTCTGAACAGTTCCAGAGGTCTGGGCAGGCAGCATCTACAGACATACCATCAGAGAACATGATTCAGTCCTAAAATTGGAAGTGTCATTGCGGTTGTTTCTTTGGTTTGTGTGGACCCTGTGTTAGCAAAAAGCTTGGTAAGCGTCAAGTGTCCTTGGTGGATTCGGACCACCTGAAGAAACGCTCACCATGCAGTGCTGTTGGTTTCACTGTGAGTCATCTCTTGTGTTTGGCTCCTAAGTGCAATCAGCCCTACTGTTCATTCACACATATAAAATTAGATGTATTACCTCTAATGGACTGTCTGAATTATTTAAGTAATCTGCTGAAGAAGGTAATGGGAAATTGAACTCAACTTTTTCCTTCATGCCAATCCTGTGATGAAGTAGTTAAAAGTTATTTGAGCTGGAGCTCAACAATGAGCTATGGCCTATAAATCTCAGTGCATGCCTGGAGATTTCCAGGTAGAGGAAAGGCCCATTGTAAGACACCTCCAGATCATAGATTTGGTGAGTTTGTGGGTCTGGTGTGTACCCCTTGTACTCTGAACTGTAATACAGGAAAATAACCATAAGTAAAGTCCACGGCCTTTTCTATGAGACCCCAGCGTGATCTACTTAGATTGAAAGTTCCGGTTGATTGTGTAGTTGCCCTTAATGTTTCCATCATTTCTTTGGAGCTTAGCTCGTTCTCTTACAGGTCATCAGAGTACCCATTCAGTCTGTGGTATAACTCTGGCACGAAGCTCTTGGCAACCCCAAACGTTATTTTTGAAGTATGTCTCATCATCAAATGATTCCAGTTTCTTTCATTTCTGGGGTGATGTGGATCACGTGGATGGGCTCTAAGAACCCCTGTGGCTTTCATATTCCCTGGATCACACAATTCAGAGTAAAAGCCTCAATCCTTTGGCATTTAGGTCTCCCCTAGGTTGTTGAAAGTAAGAAATTACTGAGGAGTGAGCATTTTCTATCACACTACCAACTCATATATTCTGAACATATTAGACAGCCAGGCTGACACGTCTCCTGAGCATGAGCAGGCACAGTGTTGCCCTTGCCCGGACTCTGAGGCCATCGTTCCATCCTGGAACTCTGCCAGCAAGGCATCATTTCATAGCAGCTTCCATGATAGTCGTGATGCTGAGTGCGTTATGTGTAGTCTCTCTCTGGCCCTAAGACCCAGAGGGTGGTTTGGTGTTGTCTGGTTTGGGATGTGGAATTAGGGAAGGACACAGCCTGCTCATGGCTGCCCGGCAGGTCGGGACTTACATCCACTTCTCCACAGAGCCAGAGTCTGCATTTGTCATTCTTTCACATTCTCCTCTTGTAGTCCAAGATTCTGTTGGAGTCTAAAGGTCTTTGCTAATGCACAGTCTAGGAGACAGTGCAGGCCACCATTTGGAGCTGTGCTTCAGTAGCTTACAGAAGACAGGCTGTAGGCTATTTCTTCCCAGTTGCCTTTAACTAAGAGTCAAATATATTTAGGGCAGGTGTAAAACTGGGTTTTCCTCTGTAACCCAGACTGGCCTCAGATTCGTGGCAATGCAAATTGCCTTGACCTTCCAAATCAATCATCTGTTTTTAGGGTAAAATTCAAGTCTTTGATTATGATTTTTGGAAGTGGCGCCTTTCTCCTGAGTCTGGAATTTACAGATCCCCAGTAGCTGCCCTGCTCAGGAGCAGGTTCCTTACTCACATAGCCTCTGGCACCTGCAGTGCTCACCTCACAGGAGTAGACGCATGGAGTGGTCTGGTCCAACCTCTTATCTCATGGAGGAACATCTTAGTAGATCTGCATCTTTCTAACCTCATTTTCCACTTTGATACCAAAACATAAAAGTCACTTAAAGTTGTGTCCCAGAAAAAGTTGTTATCCCACAAGAGAGTTGGTATACGACAGCAAAAGGCATTGTACCTGCTAAGCTGACACTCTCACCGTTCAAATACAGGGTACAGTGGCTGCAGAGAGAGATGACTCAGCAGTTAACAGCGCTGGCTGCTCTTGCAAAGGACCCAGGTTTGGTTCCCAGCACTTATATGGTAGCTAACAACCATCCTAACTCTAGTTCCAGGGGATCCAAGCTCTCTTCTGATCTCTACAGGCATTGTAAGACACATGTGCACTTACATATATGTAGGCAATACACTCATAAAAATAATAAAAAATACACATAAAAATAATAAAATATTTTAAAACAAAATACACGGTACAGATACAAATTTCTTTTTTTTTTCAGCCCAGTCAGTCTTGTATAGCCCATACTGATCACAAACTCACTATGTAGTCAGGAATGACCTTGAATCCTCTGGCCTATACCTCTCAAGTGCTGGGTTTGTAGGTATGTGCCACCACACCTAGCTTTATGTGGTACTGGGATACAGCCCCAGTTTTCATGCATGCTGGGCTCCATTCCCAGCCCACAGGTTCAGATGTCACAGCCTCTCACGATCCCAGGGATCCAGCGTTCACCCTTCCACTCAGAGGTATGTCAGTGATGTGTCCCATTTGCAGATACTGCGCTAACACCTAATGTTTGAAAGATAATTATATGTAAGAAACTGTGCTACCCATGAGTTCTGGCTTTTTATCAAACCTGAGGTCAAGTCCTTGCTGCTCATTAGTAGAACTGTGAATTGAGCTAAGTACTTGTTAGGCCCTGAGTTTGGTCCCCATCATCGATGGGGATGGGGACCTTTTAGGAGTGGGGAATCTTTTACTCACAAGTAACACTGAGCAAATCAGTTGAGTCTTGAAAATCTTGGGTTTCTGATCTTAGAATGGTAATATCAGAAGACTTGTTTCAGGGCTATTGTGAAAGTTAAGAGCTGACACTGTGGACATGCTAGATCGCGGGGTTAACTTTCTTGTCATTGTCCTGGTCTTCACACTTACCAAGGGGCCAATATCTCACCCCACTGTGGCAACTTCATAAAAAACATTAGGTTTTATTATTATTTTTTTTATGTGTATGAGCATACTGACTGCATGTATTTAAGTACACCCATGACATGCAGTGCTCAAAGAGGTCAGAAGAGGGTGTCAGATCCCCTGGAACTTGAGTTGCAGCTGGTTGCTAACTGCCATGTGGGTGCTGGGAACCAAACCCAGGTCCTCTGCAAGAGCAGCCAGTGCTCTTAACCGCTGAGCCATATCTCAGCCCCAATATTAGTTGTTTTTTTTTAAATGCTTGGGGGCATAACTTAGTGATAGACTACTTACTAACATGAAAGAAGCTTTGGGTTTGGTCTTCAACACCAAAAAAATGAAAATAACTTTTAAAAACCTTAGACGACCATTTTAGGACCAGTTTTTGTCTACTTTTGTTCTTTGAAGAAGTGCATCTATAGTTACTTTTAAGATTAGTTACTTAGATGCTGTAAATTTGACTGATTGATTAATAATTCATTCTAATTATCGAGCACTGAAGCTTTTTCTTATGTTTTATCACTATCTAGACTTGAACTGTGTTTTCTGAACCTTTGTGTCCTCAAAATCTCAAGAGTTTTTCCATATAACCCCCAAGCTCAGTTATGGTGGACGTAACAAATGAGAGAATTAATTCTAAAAACGGGCAGATCCTGGACAAGAGGGTAAAATGTTCAATAAAATGTACTTGCTACTTTTCCTATTGGAAAAAAAAAAAATTCTCTGACATAAGGAACTTGAGGACGGAAGGGTTTGTTTCGGTTGCCGGTTCAAGGGTACAGATCATTAGCGCAGGGGGTCAGGGTGACCAGAGCTAGGAGCAGCTGCTCACTTTGCGTCTGCTGCCAGGAAGAAGAGCGCGGTGAAGCCTGTGCCAGCTGGCTCCTGCCTTTCTATGCGGTCTAGGACCCTAGTCCAGGGAATGGTGCCACTCTGCTTTAAAGGGGTCTTCCCACCTCAGCCCACTCAAGATAACCCTCACAAGTGTGCCTGCAGGCTTGTCTCCTGGGTCATCCCAGATCCTGTCAGGTTGACAACCAAGACTAACCCTCACGTAAGAGCTTAGGATGAGTCAGGTGTGATGGCACACACTTTTAAGTCCAGCACTGGGGAGGCAGAGGCAGGCAGATCTTTGTAAGTTCAAAGCTAGCCTGGTCTACATAATGAGTTCCAGGCTAGCCAAGACTACATAGTTTTTGAGATCCTGTCTCAAAAAAAACCTGAACGGGGGCCGGAGAGATGGTTCGGCAGTTCTGAGCACTGGCTACTCTTGCAGAGGACCCGGGTTTGTTTCTCAGCACCCACATGGGAGCCAACAAATGTTCATAACTCCAGTTCCAGGAGATCCAACACCCTCTTCTCACCTCTGAAGGCATTCCATGACACAGGCACACTTACACGCATGCAGGCAGTACACTCATACATACAAAATATTTCAAAAACAGTAAAAACACAAACAAACAAAATAAGATTAGAACGAGGACCAGGCATGGTAGTACATGCCTTTAATCCTAGCACTTGGGAGGCTGAGACAGGATTGCTGTAAATTTAAGGCCATTTCCTCTCATAGCAAGTTCCAACCTAGCCAAAGCTACATTAATCACAAAGCCCTGTTTAAAAAAAAAAAAAAAATGAAGAGGGGGAAAGACAAAAGAGATTAGGATGAGGGAGAAAATGCTAGAAAATGAATATAGTGCCTTCCCATGTCATTAGCTGCCCTTGACACCTTGACACTTTGAGCAGTCATAACTCTTGTGACCCCCGATTGGGGTTTTAATAAATATTTTTAAGGGTTCTTGCAGATTTGAAGTTTTGTGACAGAATTAAATCAGCTTTTTACTAAAGGTAGTCTTTTAAGATTTAATTTTATTATTTTTGTTTGTGTCTGTGAGTGAATGCTACATGTTTGTAGGTGCTCTTGAAGGCCAGAAGAGAGTGTTGGATCCCTTGGAGCTGAAGTTGCAAAGAGTTGTGAGCTACCTGATGTGAGCGCTGGGAACCAAACTCAGGTCCTCTGCAAGAGCAGCCGGTGCTCTTAACTGCTGAGCCAGCTCTCCAGCCCTAATGTAATAATGTTTTAAGGACATAGGGATTGGTTACTTTGCTCTTTGTTATCACAAAACACCTGATGCAAAAACTTAAGGAAAGAAAGGTCTCTCTTGGCTCACAGTTTGTGAAGACATAATATGTCACAGTAGGGAAGGTGTGGTAACCAAGGACACCTCTGGCTGTGTCTGCAGGGGCGCACA
Organism: Eospalax fontanierii; assembly: GCA_035773235.1. Lineage (NCBI taxonomy): Eukaryota > Metazoa > Chordata > Mammalia > Rodentia > Spalacidae > Eospalax > Eospalax fontanierii. The sequence continues at coordinate 14,523,742 of CM069540.1, read as the reverse complement.
TTGGGCCCGCAGTCCAGGAGCAGAGAGACGAGCGCTGGTTCTCAGCTCACTTCCCCCTTTCCCTTTTTACTCTGTTCTGGACCCCAGCCCATTGGATAGTGATAGTATCACCCACATCCAGGATTGGTCTTCCTCCTCATGGGAACACCCTCCCAGATACTCAGAGGTGTGTCTCCTGGGTGATTCTAAATCCAGTCAGCTTGACAGTGAAGATGAACCCCTCACACGTTGAGGCCAGCGCTATGTCCAAATCTCTGTGAAAATGAGCTGAATTAAAATTATCAGATACACAGGAAGTCCGAAAAGTTGTTAAGCCAGAGAAAAGCTGTTGAATTCCCTAAAGAAAACTGGCAGCTTTAATTTACCTCCTTGTTAGGGAATTTAAAACTTAATTAGGCCATGGCTAATGCCTCCACAAAATCTAATTGGTGCCGCTTAGTGCTGCAGTTGCACAAAGGTGTAAAATGTGCCCAAAGATTGAGGACAACTCTATATAAAGTATGACTTGAGGAGCCCCAGAAGGCCATTCCCAGTCATAAATCTGCCCACCCCCCCCCAGCTCTGTTTGCTGTTTACTGCTGCATAACAAGTGAGGACCAGTTCGGCAGCTGTGAAACAACACTGAGTATCCAGCAGTTTGCAGTCGAAGTCTGGGTGCAGCCTGCCGGCGTCTGCCCAGAGTCTCACAAGGATTGAAATCAAGGTTTTCAGGTTTTTTGCAAACTTCAGTTCCTTTCAGTTGTGGCACTGAATCCTCTAGTTCCTCTTACCGATTCTCCACAGGCCACAGCAGGTCCTGGTTGTGCACCCTCTCGCAGCGTGGTCTTTGAATAGTCTAACGAGGGCAGATCCTTACAGAACGTGATTGTAGGGGTGACTCTCCATGGCCTCTTCTGTGCAAGGTCACCTGACTGCAGGAGTGGTAGGACATATTCAAGGGCCCACCTACGGTAAGAGAGATTTCAAGATATGTAGACCAGGGGGCTGGAGGGATGGCTCAGCAGTTAAGAGCACTGGCTGCTCTTGCAGAGGCCCTGGGTTCACTTCCCGGCATGGGGTTAATAGTCGACCATAATTCCAGTTCCAGGAGAATTCTATGCCCTCTTCTGACCTTCACAGGCATTGTACACACACCAGTACACTTACATACATGCCTGGCAATGCACATAAAATAAAAATAATGAATAAAAGATTTGTAAACCAGAGGACAGGAGTGTTGGGGCCATCTCCGCGTGCTGCCTGCCTTATCAGCCAGAAGTCTCCATCTTTATTATTTTTTAATTTTTAATTTATTATTTATTTTATATGAATGAATGTTTTCCCTGCATGTATGTAAATGCACCAGGTGCATGCAGTGCGCATGGAGGCCAGAAGAGGGTGTCAGATCTCCTGAAACTGTAGTTACAGATGGTTGTTAGCCACCATTTGGGTGCTGGGAACACCATGTAGGTCCTCTGGAAGAACAACTAGTACTTTTAATGGCTGGGCCATCTCTTCAGACCTGTAGTTTTATTCTTCAAGGGCTTCTAAAGATAGGGACATGTGATTAACTGAAGCTAATACATCATTTAAAAAGGAAAAACAACATGGCAATTTTAGGACCGGAAGGTAGCTTAGAAATCATTTTGTTTAAACTCCTACTTTATTGTTCTTAACCTCACAATGAAGTCATTAGCCACAAAGGAAAATGACTTGCGTGCATCACAGCTAGTACGATACCAAGCAGAGCAGAAACACACACTCAGTGACTTCACACCAGCAGTCTCCTTGGTGTGTGGGAGTCACTGCTGCCAGAGGGACCAAGAGTATCACAGAGGAGACTCAGCATCTCCATTTGACAGAAAGAGAAGGAAATTCAAAGCACGAATCCCCCAGACAGTCAAGGCATAGCCTGGAGGCAGGAGGGAGGAAAGCCACAGACTGTCTGGGGAAGGGATTAGGAAAGAAAATCCTTCCAGTTTGTGGGAGGCAGTCTCCTGCTCTTCAGCTCATCACTGAGTTTTTATAATAACATGGTTATGGGAAGAGGAAAGTTGGCCAGGATTCTATTCATTTAAGAATTCTGTTCATTTAAGACAAAGTCATCAATTTTTAAAGTGTAAGTATTCACGGTGTAGGCAAGGAAGCTCAAAACCGGAAATAAATGTTTGCTTTATGAGGTATTTCCTATGCAAAGACCTGGTTTATTTCCCCAAATCTAAAGCCACTTAGCATTCTAAAGATTGATTCTGGCTTAACTACACGGCTTGAATATATTACAACGTAGTAAAATGATATAAACGCCCCAAGGAGGAAGAGAGCTGCCTTAGGGATTCAGGACAAAACATCAATAAATAAGGATGAAATCAGCCGACAGTACATCCCACTGAGAAACATACCAGCAAAGAATGGGGACAAAAATTATGAGCCAGCAAGGTGCTCAGCAGGTAATGGCACTTGCCGCCAAAGCTGATGACCTGAATTCAATATCTAAGACCCATATTGTGGAAAGAGAGAACCAACTCCTGCAAGTTTTCCTCAAACCTCTGGACATGTGCTGTGCATGTACACATCCACAGACAAACACATACACACAGTAAGAAAATTTATTTTAATTAATTTTTTTATGTGTATGAATGTTTTGCCTCCATAGATATAAGTGTTCTATGTGTATGAGAACTGGAGTTACAGGCAGTTGTTAACCACCATATCAGTGCTGGGAACCAAGTCTGGGTCCTCTACAAGAACAGCAAGTGGTTTTAACTGCCAAGCCATCTTTCCAGCCCCAATATTTAAATTTAAATTTTTTAATGAAAAAAATATACTTCTTGCAGAGGACCCAAATTGCATTCCCACCACACATATCAGACAGCTCACAATCCCCTATAACTCCAGCTCCTGGAGATCCAGTGCCCTTTTCTAGTCTCCATGTACACCCGTGACATACACATGCCATATACACACACAGACATGCACATGTACACATACACGAAAGGAAAATAAAAGTACTTTTTTAAAAAGCACACCAGTACAATACTGAGGAAGCAAGGAGTAGTCTTGGTTACAAGCTCTGTTTCTCAGCAGCATCAAGGCTTTCTACCTGCAAAGTCCCAGAAGGTAAGCAGTAGGTTCTTCCATCATTTCAGCATACTGAATTTTAATATATCTGCTCCCACTTGAACCATCAGACTTCACTGAAGTAGCAACCAAAGTCCACCAGGGATATAATTGTATAAAGAAGGGGGCCTTCTGCAGATTGAGGTTAGAATAAGAGACGAACTAGCTGAGTAAATCACAGTACATCCCACTAGTGGAACACCCACTCTCCAGCTGTGGTACGGGAAGCTGCGTTCTGGGATGGAATTCTTTCTCAGTCGTGGTGCTAAATGAGCCAAGCAGAGCTTTGTTTGGTATGTTCCCATTTCATGGAAAGGGGAAAGACGAAGAGTAAATCCTTGATTATATAACTGTATTTCTGGAGAAACAGGTGATACTGAACAGTAAAGATGTTACTAGACAAAGCTGAGGGGGAGACTCTCCATTTTTGTACCATTTGAATTTTTAAATAGGTGAATGTATTACCTAATCAGAAATAATTTTCCAGCCAGACATAGTGGGTCATATCTCTATTCCCAGAATCCAGAATTTGAGGCCAGCCTGGGTTACATACCAAGAGTAAATAAATATGCAGGCTGGAGAGATGGCTCAGCCGGGTAAGAGCACCAGCTGTTCTTGCAGAGAACCAGGGTTCAGTTTCCAGCATCCATCTATTGGCCAACAACTCCAGTTCTAGAGGATCTGATGACCTCTTCTGGCCTCCATGGGCATTGCATGTATATAATGCATGTACATACATGCAGACAAATTATTCATACACAAATATAAAATGAAAGAATAGATGCATCTGAGGTGTGTCTGTGTGCGCACATGCAGATCTTTTATTGGCCTCCCGAGGAGACCTGGCTTGTCAGAAAGGTTTCCTTACTAAGAGAGCTTGACTGACTCTATAAAGATCTCTCCCGGCATACTTGTCCCCCTCTGCACCTTATGTTCCAGCTCTTGAGTCAGGCCTTTGCTTTCCATACTTGACGCTCACTGACTTCTCCACCCCCTCCCTACACCACTCCTGTGTGCACATACAGAAAGCCTCAGCACTCAGTTAGGATTCAGATCCAAAATACACCTACCAGACACGTACTGCTTCCTTATAACCCAGGTGCATGCGCTCACACATCAGGTATTTCTCCATCTTAATGGTGCACACATTTGCCTCTGCTAAATTGAAACTGACCTCTAGAATGTCAGCTGAAGTCAGTAACTGCCTAATGGTGCTTATAGAAGTGCTTGTCTGAAGCCAAGCTCGGTAGCACATACGTGTAGTCACAGAATTTGGACGGCCAAGGTAGGAAGACCACTTGAGCCCAGGAATCTGAGGCCAGCCCAGCAACAGCAGCACAGCAGGACGTCCATCTTTAAATTTAAAACAGTAACAAACAAACAAAAAAAATCTTGTCCCTTGTCCTCTGTGAACAAGACGTGATAAGAATTTTCTTTTAATATTTTATTTACTATTTTTATTTTATGTGTATGTGTGTATTGCCTGCATGTGTGTAAGTGCACAATGTCTCTGGAGGCCCGAAAAAGGCATCAGATCTCCAGAAACTGGATGTAAGGATGTGGGTGCTGGGAATCAAACCCAGCCAGTGCTCTGAACTGCTGAGCCATCTCTCCAGTCCATGGTAAGAATTTCCAGTGAAGTTACATTTATAGTGAACAATGGTGATAAATCTTGCAGCTAAATCTTGGAAGATACAAAAGAAAGGACAAGTACACTTCAGGGAAAACTCCTTCCCAGGTGGGAACTGACAGTCCTCCCTGACTGAAAGAGAGTGCCCCTCCCCCTCCGTAACCTTCACAGCCACAGACCAGCTTTTGATTTTCTCCTCTGCAATCCAGTGAGGCAGGAATAATCACCTGCTCACACAGCTAGCGATAGTCGGTTACCACCTTGAGGGGTGGGCTTTTCACACACTGGGGGACACTGGCAGCTCATGACTGGGTCACACCACTCAAAGCTCTGTCCAGGCATCAGAAGCCATTGTGGGGAACAGCCCTGGGCCACCTCTATGACATGTGCTCTTCATCGGGTTGCTGTTTAATGCACCTTTGTAGTTGTCACGCCATGGTCAGCAGGGGTTTCAAGGGAATGACAAGTGACTTTGCCAAGAGCAGCCTGATCTGTGGTCAGGCTGTAAAGCCAGCTATTCAGTTACTCATGACAAAAAGCACTGAGGATTCCCTAACTTGCCTTTTCTTTCCTCTGAATTCTGTCCCTTTGGGGTAACAGATTCATGAAGGAATTGGTGTTGTCCACATAAAAGGTCAAGTGTGTATAAAAAAAGAACAATGGGAATTCTAGACCTAACTGGCACCCACTAACTTTGTGACCCTGGTGAGTTAATTAACTTCTCTGGCTTTCTCATTGCTTCTGTGGTCTCTTCTGGCTCTGAGAGTCTCTGATTTTCAGTGGACACTGGAGTCTCATCATTCCAGAACTCTCCTGTTCAGCTCTTGTGTTTTATGTAATGTAGCTTCTGATACATTCTCATATCACATGAATTTAGCCGAGTATTCTTTCCACTGTTGACTTTTTCAATCATGGACCATGCCAGATGCCAATAAATTGGGGACCTGGAACAACTCAGATTCTCCCTGGACTTTTCAAAAAACCAGATGGTAGCAGACATTTGAGTGCCAGCGTTCTCCAGATTCTCTCCCATCCAGTCTCGTGTCAGCCTTGACACCTGGGAAAATTGGTAGAAAAGGCATATGCAGTTCTTGGGAGCCTAAGCTTTTGCTTCCTCATGATGCCGTCACATTCCATGTGGGTGTATTTCATATTAGAAATTGGAATCCCAACCTTCAATCAACATTATTCTAAATGAGGGGGAAAATGACTTACTCTGCTCTAGTACCACAGTAAATATGGAAGACTTCTGTGTAAGGATTTCTCCCCACCAGCAAGCAATCAGTTATACCTGGACACCCATCCCATTTTATGTATATGAATGCTTTGTCTACATGTATGTAGGTGCACTATGTGTGTGCAGTATCCACAGAGGCCAGAAGAGGGCAACAGATCCCCTGAAACTGGAGTTACAGATAGTTGTTAGCTGCCATGTGGGTGCTGGGAACTGAATCCAGGTACTACACCAGAGCAACCAGTGTTCTTAACCACTGATCCATCCGTCCAGCTCCCATTCATTCCATTGAACTTTGATGCCATTCACCTGGAGATAGTCTCAGTTCCCATAGGTTAAGGTCTCCACCCCTCTAAGGCTGTCCACCTTGGGCTGGTCACAAGCCTCAGATTGTCTTAGCTGTGCTTCTGACCAACCAGCTATTAACAAAAATGGGAGCTTCCACATCATCTCTTTGGTTCAGTTAATTTGTGAGAGTGAATCAAAGGACTCTGGCAAGTGCTGAGGACTGAGGTTGGCTGGTTTGTTATGATGATTTCAAAGGATACAGGTGCCCAGGGGGAAGTCTGGGAGGAGCAAGAAGCTTCCTGCCCTCTCTGAGCCGACCACCCTCCAGGAACCGCCACATGCCAGCCTTCTGGAAGCTCCCTGAACCTTGTGTTTTGAGGGTTTCAGGGGGTTTAATCAGACTCAAGCATGTCTGATTAAGCACTGACCAGTGGTGACCAGCCCTCAGGTCTACTCTCCTCTAGACAGATTGCAACATGGGCCTGAAAAATCCCAACCTGCCATGGTCTTTCCTGCGACCAGAGTTCATCTTGAAACTACCAGTCCTCTCGTTAGCATATGAAAAGATGTCACTTTGGAGATTCCAGAGGACTTCTAATGCCCAGAAACTGGGAAGACTGTATTAGTTACTTGTTTCAATTCTGTGACAAAATACCTTCCAAAAGAAATGGGGCGGGGGGGGGGGCACTGGAGAGATGGCTCAGCATTTAAGAGCACTAGCTGCTCTTGCAGAAGACCCGGGTTTGATTCCCAGCACCCACATGGCAGCTAAGACCTTCCATAACTCCAGTTCCAGGGGATCTGATGCCCTCTTCTGACCTCCGTGGGTATTGCACAACACAAGTGCACCTACATACACATAAAATAAAAATAATAATTTTTTTCTTCTTTTTGAGGCAGGGTCTCCCTGTAGCCCCAGCTGGCCTGGAACTCACTATATAGACCAAAGCAGGCCTTGAACTCAGAGACCTGCCCGCCTGCTTCTGCCTCCCAAGTACTGTGATTAAAGGTGTGTACCACCATACCCAGCCATAAATAGAACCGTTTAAAAAGAAATTATGGGGTCTGGAGAGATGGCACAGTGGGTGGGATCACTCACTATGCAAGCATGAGGACCTGAATTTGGATCCCAGCACCCATGTAAAAAAAATTAAAAGCTGGGCATGGTAGTGCGGCAGGCATAGTGATCTCTGTGAGTTCAAGGCCAGCCAGGTCTACATAGTGAGTTCCAGGACCCCTGGGGATACAGGGAGACTTTCTGTCTCAAGGACAAAAATAAAGCTGGTCATGGCCATTCATGCACCCTTAGCCCCTCCCCTAAACCGCCCCTCCCACCCCACCCCGTGCTGTGGCGGGTGGACGCAGAGGGATCATGGGGCTTTCTGGCCACCAGCCGAACTCCAGGTTCAGTGAGAGGCCCTGTCTCTAGAGAATAAATAGCCAAGAGGGGTAGAGCAGACCCCAGCACCCTCGTCCGGCCTCCACATGCACCCCAGATCCACAACACACACATTCATACTAAAAGAAAATAAGGAGGTGGGAAAATTAAGGCAGGTTTATCTTGGCTCACTTCTAGGCTGCAGTCCACCATGGTGGGGAAGGCATGGCGTGAGGAAGGCAGGAGCGTGAGGCAGCTGGTCACATGGCATCCACAGTCAGGAAGCAGAGAGAGGGGGACGCTGGTGCTCAGCTCACCTTCTCCCTTTTGTTCAGTCAGCTGCTCACAGTTAGGGTGGGCCTTTCCACCTCAATAGCCTGATCTAGAAAATCCCTCAGAGAGGTCCCCAGGGATTGTTTCCACGGTGATCCTCAATCCCAGCAAGTCCACAGTGGAGATGAGGCATCACAAAGACGATACATTTCAGAATCACTGTCACCAGGGAGGTGAAGCCAAAATTCCATTCTCACCAACAGGTCTACTTAGGGCAGTTAGGATCTAGCACTGGTTGGATGGGAGTTGTTCTCTCTGTGGTTTAATTATGGCTTTGTGATTCAGCAATGTTGGAAACAATGTGAATGAGCCTACTCTGGGGAGCAGCTGTCAAGCACTTGGCTTACAATCAGCTGTCCTCCCAGTTGTCCTAAGAGCTCCCAGTTTGACAGCTCACCATCTAGTTAGTTTGTTACTGTTCTGATTCACACCCTGCGGGCCTCTCCAAGGATCTGGGACTATGTAAAGGGCACCGGAGCAAGGCTGTTCCCATCCCAGGGTAGTGCAACAGGCCACCAGCGCCCCCTACATGTGAGGTGGGGCATAATCTCTAACTGTTCCTTGAGCTGGCATTTGTAATGAAGCCTTGCTGAGGCCTCCAGGGGTCCCCCAGCCCACAGCCACTTACTACCAGCCTAATGAGCTGCTCACTAGAAATTGTCAAGAGCTCGCGCTGACATCCTTGGATATTGCTTACCGGTTTATTGGAGCAGAGTGCTGTCTTCATGGGGGAGAAAGATGAGTCTTATAATGGCAAGAAAATTGGCCACTCTGCCCTGAGAGAATCGAGGGAGTCGGAGAGAACACAAGGCCGCCGTTGGTTACAGCAGTGAGACTGATGATGCGACACGCAGAGAAAGGGATGCTCAGCAGAAAGCACACCCGCACACACCGGGCTCAGGACCCCTCAGTGGCACGAAGGGACACTCAGTAGGCGGCCACTGGGAACACCTGCCTCTCCACTCAGTCTGTTCTCCTGAATGATCTTCCACAGTGAACTGAGTTTCCTTAGTAGAATTCACCAGTTAGAAGTGTGAAGAGCAGCTGTCAGCATTTTAGCTCCCCTGACAGCTCCTGTTCACAGTGCAGATTGCCTTCTGATTTCTGGCCTCCTGTGGACAGTTTAGTTAGCAGCCCTCAGTTCTTCCTGTGAGACCGAACTTCTCGAGCTTAGTGCTCTTCATCCTGTCTGGCCTCCAGCACACCGCACATGCAAGTCACCACGGTGGCCTCTGCCTAAATCTTTTCATTCCAAGAAATGTCAGCGCCTCCTCCTCTGTAAGTCCCAGGCTGGGAGCGAGGGTTAGGTGAGCAGTAACCGAGGCTGCAGGAGGGAAACGCTCTTCCCGCCCTCCTGGTCCCCTTCAAGCCAGAGGCTCTGAACACTGAGGCACAGCCCAGCTTGTGCCCGGGTACGTTTCCTCCATCTTTTGCCAGGCAAGACCCTCAGCTCTTTCCAGATACTTCCACCCCAGCATCACCCTCACCCTCTAAAATAAACACCAGTAAACTTCTCTCTGCACCAAGCTACCTCAGCAGCTGTCTTGTGGCATCTTCTCATTTGAATGTGAGAAAATCAAACCTTAGGATATCAAGTGGCTCTGTCAGGCTGGAGCCACACCTGGAGCCCTGTCTCACGACACCAGGCAGTTTGGCTGCACCACGGCATTTGTGTCTGCTGACCTTGGAGACGGTTCGAGGAACACATATGTGGAGGTGACAGATACAAACCGGAAAAAAAGCAGCAAGACAGGCTGGTAACCGGAACTGAAATTGATACAAGCAAATAAGGCACGCTGATGCCAGGACCGGTCCACACTGCCGCTGTGAATCTAGACTGATGGTCGTCCAGGTCACCTCATTGCCACTTGGTCCATTAAACAGACTCCATCCTTTTCTTTCCTGCAAATCTTACTTCACTTAAGGCTTGATGTGTAAGCAGTAACATGATTGATAGGCACAGCTAGGCTAGGTTTGAGGATAAATGAGAGGGAAGGAAGCGGAAATTGCCTGGTTCTTCCTGGCTTCTCTTTCATGAAAAGCCAATTCTCACATGATGGCTAATATTTTACAGTAAATGTCAGAGAAAGAAAATAGGGAGAGAAGAGAGATTTTCTATTAAGGCCAAAAAAAAATTTAAGTAAATAAAATAAGAAAAGCCATGTGGTGATCCAGTGAGACAGAGGCCTCTGCTTCTCCATGGGGTACAGGTAGAAGGTAAAGCAGCTGGTGCAGGCTCCAGAGCGATGGCTCAGCAGTTCAGAGCACTGGCTGTTCTTGCAGAGGACCCAGGTTCAATCCCCAGCATACACACCAGTTCCAGGAGATCTGATGTCCTCTTCTGACCTCTGCAGGCATTGTATACATTTGGTGCACTTACATCTATGCAAGCAAAACACTCATACACATAAAAAATAAAAACAAAATATAACCCCAAAGTGGGGGATGCTGGTGCAAATCCGGCAAGGAAGAAGGGACTAGAGGAACAGAGCTCACCGTGCGGGTCCCAGACCGTGTAGGGAATGAGAACACGCACTCGGAGCCTTCCTCACACGCACTCTGGCCACCGTGTTCTCTCCTCCTCTCCCTTCTGCCTCCTTGTTGCTTCCTTGATTTTCCTCTCTCAGGTTTTTGCCAGTATAAAGAAAATGCCACAGAGACTGTCAATACTGTTTTATTTTGAAAACACTTTTCTAACAGTAACATTAGTAAAGTTGCCTTGGGCTGGGGAGACGGCTCAGTTGGTAAAATGTCTGCCTCATAAGCCTACTGAGTTCAGATCCCCAGCACCCACATGAAAAGCTGTGCACAGCAGCACGTGCACATCTGTATCCCCAACACGGAAGGGTGGGGTGCGGGGAAAGAGGAGGGTCCCCAGAGCTCACTGGCTCCCAGCATGGCCTAACCAGTGAGCTCCAATTTCAGGGGACACTCTGCCTCAAAAAATAAAGGTATTGGAGCCAGAGAGATGGTCCAGCAGTTAAGAGCACTAACTACTCTTCCAGAGGACCCATGTATGGTTCCCAGCACCCATATAGCAGCTAACAACCCTCCTTACCTCCAGTTCCTGCAGATCTGATGCCCTCTTCTGGCCTCCAGAGACATTGCATGCAAGCAAAGCATTCATGCTCATAAAATAAAAATTAATTAAAAAATAAAGTGGTGAACAATGGCAGAAGACAACCAGTGTTAACCTCTGGCCCTTCCATGTGTGTACAGGCCCTCACACACATGTACCACACACACAGAATTGCTTCTACTTGCCCTACGCTCCTAGAATCTCATCTTTATACATTGTGTGGAGTTTTGCTTTAAAAGAAATTTTGTTGAGGTCAGTGAGATGTCTCTGTGTATAAAAGCACTTTCCTCACAAGCATGACAACCTGAGTTCAATCCCCAAAATGTTCATCTAGAAAGCCAGCACTCAGCCAGATGTGGTGGCACACAGTTTAATCCCAGGAAATGGATCTCTGTGAGATCCAGGCCAGCTAGGGCTACAGGGAGACTGTATCTTGAAAACAAAGAAAACAACAAACTGGAGAGAGGACTTGGTGATTAAGAGCACTAACTGTTCTTGCAGAAGACCCGGGTTCCAATCCCAGCACCCACATGACAGCTAACAACTGTCAGTAACTCCAGTTTCATGTGATCCGATGCCTTCTTCATTGTAGGACATGCTGTACTTAACACACGTGCCGGCAATACACTCATTCACATAAAATTAAAATAAATAAAACAATGCAATGGCACACATCTGTAATCCCAGATGGGAGGTAGAGATAGGTAAATCAGCTGAAGCTCCCAGGCCAGCTAGCCTGGAATATTCAGTGCAGCAAGAGAGAGGAAAGGAGAGAGGGAGGGAGGGAGGGAGGGAGGGAGGGAGGGAGGGAGGGAGGGAGGGAGGGAGGGAAGAAGGGATTCTTCAACAAGGTGGAAGGAAAGAACCAGTTCCCAAAAGTTGTTCTCTGACTGTCCCGTGCCCACCATGGCACCCACAGGCCCCCAGCTGCACATGCACACTATAATCAACTAAATTATTAAAAGTTGGTTGTGGTAGAATAGTTATGACATAAAATATACCATTGTGGCCATTTTTTTAAATCTTCTGTTCATTTTTATGTATTTGAGTGTATTGCCTGCATGTATATAAGTGCACCTATGCCCTTGGAGGTCAGAAGAGGGCATCAGATCTCCTGGAACTGGAGTTGCAGACAGTTATCAACAACCACGTGAGTGCTGGGAACTGAGCGCAGGCCCTCTGCAGGCGCTCTTAACTGCCGAGCCGTCTCTCCAGCCCCCGTGTAGCCATTTTTCAGTTTGAAAGACAGTGGCATTAACCACAGTTCACAGTTCTGTACAAACATCACCACTGTGTCTCTTCCAAAGTTCTTCCATCATTCCAAATAAAATCTGTGCCCAGTAAGCTCTCACTTTACAGGCCCTTCTGGGAATCTGCTTTCTGTCTATGAATTTAGTACCAGACATTCCTTAATATTATTATTGTTATTGTTATTACTTGAGACAGGTCTGTGTAGCCTAGCCAATCTCAAACTCTTGATCCTCCTGCCTCAGCTCCTCTGCTAGCTGTTGGGCATTTTTCATTTACTACCTTAAAGCGCAGCAGCATCAGAAGAGTAGCAACTGAGGTAGAAGGGAATGTGGATAGAAACCCAATTCTTGGGGGCTGGAGAGATGGCTCAGTGGTTAAGAGCACTGACTGCTCTTGCAGAGGACCCAGGTTTGATTCCCAGCACCCACATGGTGGCTAACAACTGTAATTCCAGTTCCAGGGGATCCAACACCCTCCATGGGCATTGCACAACATGGGTGCAGTACATACATGCAGACAATATACTTATACACATAAAAATAATAAATAATAATTATTATTAACATAATAATAAAACAAATACTTCTCCGCTCCCTCTCTTTCCTTCTCCACTCCGTCTCTGCCTTCCTTTCCCGCCCTTCTCCGTTGCCCCTCCCTCTCCCTCTCTTCCTCTCTGTCTCCCTCTTTCCCCTCCACTACTGAGCTGCAAGTGCAGGCCCCCCCCAAGCTGTATTTTTTTTTTTTTTTTTCTGAGCCTGTTTCACTCAGTTCCTGGGCTGGCCTTGAACTTGGTTCTCTGGACTAAGGTTCTCACTCTGTAACCCTAGCTGGCTTCAAATTCTTGCTCCTCCTCCCTCATCCTCCTTATTCACAGAAATTGCAGATGTGTAGCACCACAGCTGTCCTGATTTTCTCAAATATGACTTAAATACAGCTGCACACTTTTGAGAGGTTTACCCCCATTCAGAGAGGGCAGCGGCAGCTTCTGTTGCAGTAACGCAGCGTGTTTCTTCTCTCAGTGACCATGCAGCAGGTGGCCAGGACAGTGGCCAAAGTGGAACTTTCAGACCATGTGTGTGATGTGGTGTTTGCGCTCTTTGACTGTGATGGTGAGTGGGGTCCTGTGGAGTGAGGGGGGAACACTGGGCCTCACTTGCTTCTAGACCCCGTTGATAGTGAGGCCTCCGGAGCAGCGTCATGTGCAAGTGGCTGCCTTTGTTAGCAGCCTGGCCCTTGGCATCATGAGACTGGGAAATATGACCCCCGGCCCTGGGTTGTTGGGTTTTTTTTTCTTTCCCCCACTTATAATTCCAGCTTGCCTGTGGGTTTAAATTAATAGATGATCACACAGGTCTCAAAACAGCAACCGGGAGCATATTTTCAAGACTGCTTGAGTCTGTGTTTCCCACAGTGCTATCCTGATGAGTCCCAAAGAAATGTCATTTTCTCTGGAAAGTAAACAAAAATATTAGAACTTCAAGTTGCTGGCCAGTAGATAAGGGCCACTCGAGTATCTTAATGTCTACAGAAAGATGAACAGCTCTTTCCATCCAAAATGCAGTAGAGGCCTGATCCTGTCCAGATGTTGAGAATAAAAAGCTAGAGCAAGATCTAGCCCCGCTGGGGTCGGTAATGGCCTCTGGTCAGCTATGTTCAGGTGAGCTGAAGGACACCCTCCGGGTGGAGCAGCAGTGTGGGCTGCAGAGCCTGAGGTCCCGATGGCCCCACAGCAGCCGCACAGCTGCCCCCACCAGCGTCCTCGCCTGCCTGTGGTAGCGCTTAGGGCACTGGTACCTCACTTGTCTGTCCCGTAGCCTAGGAGCATTTCAAGGCCCAGAGCACAAAACTTACTTTTATTCTGGCGTAGGGCCGGGTTCTGCTTTACTACACCGCCGCTAGGCTGCTGTTGGAGACGTCAAGGAAGGAGCAAAGCGGTCTAGAGTTGGGCTCGGGGATGAGAGCGGGGTGGGCTGGGAGCCCACGTGGTGTGAGCCGTGGGCGGTCTCTCCGCGGCTTTGTCCCTAGACCTTCACCTAACTCCTGTTCTCCTTTTTCCTCCAGGCAATGGGGAACTGAGCAATAAAGAATTTGTTTCCATCATGAAGCAGCGCCTAATGAGGGGCCTGGAAAAGCCCAAGGACATGGGCTTCACCCGCCTCATGCAGGCCATGTGGAAATGTGCACAGGAAACTGCCTGGGACTTCGCCCTGCCCAAATAGCATCCTGCCTCCACACCCTGACCCCCTGGAGCGGCCTCCACTTAGCCATCCTGCAGCTGCTTCTGGGAGTAGTGTCCCCTTCTTCCCGAGAGCCACCTCTGGGTTCCACTGGCTCCCTCCCTACAGTTCCCTGTCCAGTCTTCAGTCATCAACTCAAAGGTTCTTAAAAGGGGAGATTTTAACTCCTCTACCAAGCACCCTACAGAGGAAGCGTGCAGGAAACCATCCACACACCTGCCGGCCCGGGAAGCATCCAGTTCTCCTGTTTTTCCTGTTGTGGGTCTATATGAACAGGAACAGTCCCTGCTCTTCCTCCTCCTGCTGTTTTAAGCTGCAAGCTTGGAAAATCTCTGGCAAGATAGAGGAAATCTGTGATGGGTGATAACGAAGAGGACCGGGCACCCTGAGCTGGCAGGAAGCCTGGCCAGAGGAAGGATCTGTGTCAGTCCCACCGGCTCCAGGAAGGCCTCGTGCTTACAGCAGAGTTCTACGGCTAAAGCAGCTACTCCACGACCCTCTCCTTTCCTTCCTCTCAGGCTCCCTGTGATGCCTCCAGCCGCAGTGGCTCAGTCCCCATTCCTGGGCCCGCCATCTCCCCTCCATATGGGCCTGCGGAGCCGCGGCCTGGCCCAGATCCTGTCTGCCCTGTCTTAAGCACTCATAAAATATCACTTTAATTATAACAGTTTGCAGTAAATGCCCCCAAAGGCTCCCGTGTCCTTTCTTTTAGGCTCCTCTGGGCCCTTTTCGTTTTACATCAACACTGGATTGCAAGTTCCAGTAGTGGCAGACCTGTGTTCTCCCTGCCAGGGTCTGGTGCTTCCTCATCACAGGCAGCTTGAAGCAGGGACAGAAAGCGAGGTCAGGGTGACGTTGTTGCAGCACAGTTTGGATAGTGTTTTATTAGGGGCTTGGGTACACAGTTCTTGACTATTTGTGACCCGTGACAAGGAACTAGGTATGGCAGTGTGGAGTGTGAAGAGTCACCTGGCCTCCATTTTCAGAACCATAACAACAGGGGCGCCTGACGGACTCAGCTCTGCCACGCATTCCCTGTGGTATTGAGCCAGACATGTCCCATCTGCTCCTTCATCTGTGAAATGATAGGTTGAGCGGAATGGGCTTCCAAAGAGCCACTGCTTCAGCTCCCCAGAACCCTCAGGTTCTGCTCCACAACATGGCACCCCACCCGAACCAGGGCCCTGCTCTAAACACAGCCAGGGAGTGCTAGGCAGCAAGAGAAGGGCTGGGACCTCCATGTGCACCATCCAGAGCCATCCAGCATCCTTTCTGGGAAGCCGGCTTCCTCTCCGTTGAATTAGCTGCTCACCTGCCTCTTAGGCACCCTGTCCTCTCTACCCTCCCCGGTGCCTTAGTACAGGCTTTGCTAGATCTCACACGTCAGCACGGCATAGCGTTTTTTAAATTTGTCCCAGAATCCACCCTCACTCTCTTCCCCATCCCTCTTTCTCCAGAAGTCCATTTACAGCCTCAGTGGGATATTCGTCCCCATCCCCCCGCCACTGCCCCCAACACACACACAAGAAGAGATCTTCAAGGGAGCAGCTGGGCTTCCTTAACCTGGGGTTCAGTGTGATCCAAGAAGACAAGCAGAGAGAACCTGGAGGTTGTCACTAGGCAAAAAGGGCATAAGAATGGGCTGTGATGTTAAAAATCCTTGTCACGGCTTCTGGTGCCCCACCTAGTTTCAGCTCTGATTGAAACACACACTCTAGAAAGAAAGAGAAATGCCGAGAGCAGCTGCTGCCAGTCAGGGAAGAAGGGGGGCAGCCGCTGCGGCTGTGCACTTCCGCAAGCCTTGGCACAGCCCAAGCTGGTAGGCAACATGTGCCGCCGCTGGCAGTTCAGCAAAGTCAGGCAGGGGTAGAGGCTGGTTCAGTTGCGGCCTTCGAGTGCCACCTGCTGGCAAGATGGCTTAGTGCAGGGACCCTGGCCTGCTGCCTGGTAAGAGTCCTTCCCAGGGGCCTAGGTAGGGTAGTCCTTCCCAGGTAGCATGAGGCGAGGAGAAGCGACCGTGAAGGGAGGAGATACGGATTTCCTCTCCTTGAGAGAGGAAAAATGTGCCTGTGTATTGGTCTCTGGCTCCGCAACAGAAATGTGTATCAGCAGAAGTGCAGTTCGCCCTATTCAGTATCACCATTATTGATCCCCTCTGTGGACCAGGCATTCAGCAAGGTCTTCAAGGAGCATGCATCCCAGTGAGGAGAACAGGAAGTTGCAATAGATTCCTACCTACAGAGAAGCAGGCAGGCCACCTGATGCCAACTTGCCTGTTCTCGGTAGGCCTGCAGCGGATGTAGGTTTGTTTTTCTTTTGAAAAGTTATTTTATTATTTTTATGTGTAGAAGTGTTTTACCTACATGTATATATAAGTACATCCATGTCATGCAGGACCCACAGGAGCCAGAAAAGATCTTCTGGGACTGGAGTTACAGATAGTTGTTAGCCACCTTGTGGGTGCTGGGAACCGAACCCAGTCCTCTGCAAGAGCAACCAGTGTTCTTAACCGCTGAGCCCTCTCTCCAGCCCATGAGTTGAGTGGGAGTTATGAAAGCTGGCAAGTAGGAGTGCCAGACAGAATCTGAGTATGCAAAGGTCCAAGAGCCAGATTCATTCGGGGAACTAGAATTCGAGTTAGGGAGTGGTTTTGAATAAGATAGGGAACCAAGTGTGGTGGCACATACCTGTAATCCCAGAACTTGAGAGGCTTCGACAGGAAGATCACTGTGAGTTCAAGGCCAACCTGGACTAGATGGTTAGACCCTGTCTTTAAAAAAAAAAAAAAAAAGTACATTTAGGAGCTAAGAGTCATGACACATGCCTTTAATACAGCATTTCAGCATTAGGTGGCAGAGGCAGAGGAAGATGAATCTCTGTAAATTCAAGGCCAGCCTGGTCTACGTAGTGAGTTCCAGGTCAGCCAGTACTACATATCAAGATCCTATTTAAAAACTAAAAGTATATGTGGGTATCTACATAACTTGGAAAAAAATCATGGTGGAAATTTGAGAGCTGGGCATGGCTCAGTGGTAGAGTTTGCATGACTGAGGCCCTGGGTTCAAACCCTAGCATCCCCCCTAACATTTCAAGTGCTCGGAACCGAATATAATAATGGGAACACTACATATTAAGACTTAAGAACTGCATTTAATAATGAGCTAGGATGTAGCTCAGTGAAAAAACACTGACAATATTCATGGTGCCCTGGCTTCAATCTTCAGCACACACACAAAAAAAGAAAAACACTTGTGGGACACAACTGAAGGAAAATTTAAAACTTCCATACTTGTTTATAAAAGACTGACAATATTTTAAGCATCTGGGGGGGGATAATAGGCCTGGGGAGATGGCTCCGTGAGGAAAGTGCTCCCCACACAAGCCTGGCATCCTGAGTTTGGATCCCCAGAACGCACATAAAAAGCTTGACCCAGTAGCACAAGAGACTGTAATCCCAGTGCACCCATACTGGGAGATACAAAACAGACAGGAGAATGCCCAGAAGTCGGTGGGTCAGCCAGCTTGGTGCACACGTCACTGGATGAGGAACTGTGTCAAAAACATAGGAGAGAGACACCCAAGGTCGTCCTTTGACCTCCACACACATACAGTGGCGCATGTGGACCCATATACACACACACACACACACACACACACACACACACACCAAAAAAAAAAAACAAAAAACAGCAAAAATAAGTCGGGGGGGCGGGGTTCTGGAAAGGGTCCTGGGGATCAAACTGAGGGCCCTGAGTGGGCTAGACTGGCGCTTTACCACTGAGCAGCACCCACGGCCCAATATTAGGATTTCTTTTCAGTTTTATTTTTATTTACAGGTTTGTGTGCATGTGAATATGTACAGGTGTGTGCAAATACCTGTAAAGGCTAGAAGGGAACATCCAATCCCCTGGAACTAGAATGAAAGGTGGTGTGAGCAACCCAGTTTGGGTGCTAGGAACCAAACTGGTCTTCTGCAAGAGCAGCAAGCAATCTTAACCTCTGAGCCATCTCTCCAGGCCTGGAAATTTTTTTAAGGCATTGGTCTTATGTAGCCCAGGTTGGCTTCAAACTCCCTATGTAGTGAAGATAATCTTGAACCTCTGATTCTCCTGTCTCTACCTCCCAAGTGCTGAGATTACAGGTGTGGTTTCATGCTGTGATCAAACCCAGGGCTTCCCACTTGCTAGCCAAGTATTCTACCAGCTACATCCCCATCTCCAATTTTAGGGGTTTTTTGAGATTTATTTTTATGTGTTTGAGTGTTTGCATGTATATATGTACACCATATGTGTGCCTGGTGCCAACAGGGGCCAGAAGAGAGCAACAAATCCAGTGGAGCCGGAGTAACAGGCTATTGTGAGCTGTCACGTGGGTGCTGGGTCCTCTGCAAGAGGTGCTCTTAATCACTAAGCCTATCTCCAGCCCCCAATATTAGGATTTTTTTTTTTGAGATGGGATCTTTCTGTGTAGCTCTAGCTGTGCTGTAACTCACCCAGCCCAGGCTGGGATTAAAGGTGAATGCCATCACACACAGCCAATATTAGGAATTTTAAGTACAAAGAACTATGGATAATGCAACAGCTTAATAATACTGTGAGCATCACCATGCCAGTAAAGTTAAAATGTTTCCTAAAAGATATCAAATAGCATAAAGAAAAAAGCCTGAGTAGACTATAATCATAACAAATCGAATCTTTCAGAATCTATTCACAACAAAATTGCCAAAGCCAGATGGCCTCATACTAAGGGAGGAAATGCAACCAGATTCTCTAGGAACCTATAATCCTGATAAGAAGTTTGGGCATCCATATTAATGATAATTAGGAGCCACTGAGGGGTTTTATGTGGGAAATTTTATGATTTCTACAGCATACTTTCTTGTTTGCAATGCTAAAGTTGGACTCCAGAGCCTTGTGCATGCCAGCCAAGCACTGTATCACTGGGCTGTTTTGGATGTTTGTGATGCATTAGATGAGCCACAGTGAGATCCAGGTTAGATTTAAAGCCAGCTTGAAGCTTGATTAGGCTGCAGAGCTGGAAGGATGCTAACAGAACTGGGAGGATTTACTCAGGTCATGGTGATATGGCTGAGCTGGGGAGAGGGGGTTGGTCAAGCATGGAGCATGTAAGTTGGAAAATGGTAGAGTAAGTCATTTAGGATGTAACCAGACTTGTGATTGGGTAACAGTCTGTTACAGTGTCCTTCATGGCTATACAGAGCTGAGAGGAGAGCCAGGGTTAGAGTGGAAAATGATGGGCCACCTTTTTAGAAGGTACAGATAGATGTCCGCTTCAGAAGGAAGCATCTTTGGGTTGGTCATTAGAATGGTCTGGACCCAAGACTGGCTTAGGAGTCTCCTAATCATGTATTCCCAATTTCAAGGTCAGCTAACCATAAACACATGGCATCTCCAGGTCGGTTCCCAACTGAAAACAAACAGCAGCTCCATATTTGCCCCAAGGGAAGCTGCAGATAGAGATCCACTGAAAGGGGTTTCAATTTGAAGATAGCCACACTTGATAGCCAGGTACAGACCAGTTTGCTGCAAGTGTGAACGTCCTGTGCCTGTTTCTCTCCACCATCCAGGGAGTACAGAAGCAGTGTGGAGCTCCAGAGGGAACAGGGATACATCCTTGTTCAACAAATAATTTATTAGCCAAACAGGACAGTTTGTTGCCTATAATCCCACCAACCTGTGAGCCTGAGGTGGGAGTATCACAGGTGCGTTGCCAGAACAACATAGTAAGTTTGAGGCCAGCCTGGACTACACGCTGAGACCTTGTACGCCCTCCCCCACCACCAAAAAGAAATGAGGAAATAAAAGTTGGTTTTTGTTTTGTGGGTGTGTGTGCATGCACGTGCCCATTGGTTTTTGTTTTGTGGGTGCATGTGCATGCACGTGCCCATTGGTTTTTGTTTTGTGGGTGTGTGTGCATGCACGTGCCCATTGGTTTTTGTTTTGTGGGTGTGTGTGCATGCACGTGCCCGTGAGAGTGCAGGGCTGCGCGTGGAGGCCAGAGGTTGACAAGTGTGGTGCTCTTTCACGCTCTACCGTATCTCTTGCTGAATCCAGAACTCTTTGACTCAGCTGGACTGACTGTCAGTAAGAGTAGGGGACCCTCCTGACCGCAACTGCCTGGACTGGGATTAAAGGCATATGCCATCGTGCCCAGTTTTGCATGTGTGCCAGAGATCAAGCTAAAGTCTTGATGCTTTTATGGCAAGCACTTTACCAGCTGAGCCATCTCCCATCTCTGCTCCCAGGCCTTTAAGGTTTTATTAAAAAACATTTGTTGGAGCCCAAACTGAAAATCCAGTTACCTCTGTTATTCACACTCAGGTGAATTATGCATACCATCTTCCATATGAGACTGTTTGCTTTTTAAAAAAAAAAAAGATATTTTACTTTGAGTTGTGTATGTATGTGTCTGTGCACGTGCGTGCAAGTGCCTGTGGAGTTAGATTCCCTGGAACTGGGGTTAGGTGGTTGTGACCTGCTGGACGGGGATGCTGGGAACCAAACTCAGGTCCTCTGGAAGAGCAATATGCACTCTTAACTGTTGAGCCATCTCTCCAGCCCCTAATATTTTCTTTAGTGGTGCTAGAGATTGAATTTGGGGCCTTGTGCATGCTAGACAAGCACTCTACCTCTGAGCCACACTCCCAGTCCAGTTTTGACTTTTAGGAGTTTATGATACAACATGGAGATTTCTGATCTTACAGCAGCATGCCCCAGGAACTGCTTTGTACCAGAGGAAGGCTGAATGGCCGGATGGGCCCAGGCCCAGATCTATGTCCCATTTCCACAGTCCATATTCACATCCCCAGCCTGTTCACATATACCAGTTTCATCAGTAAGAGTTCTGAAGCAGAGATTTTTGAACCCTGAAATTTTATGAAAGAGAAATGTTATCATTTAGATATCAAGGGTCCCCCAACAGGCTTAAGTATTGAAGACTTGGTGCCCAGCTGGTTGGGGCTATTAAGGATCAGGAGTGTAAGCAAAGGGTTAATCCATTCATGAGTTCATACTGAATGAGCTGTTAGGAGGTTGTGTCCTGTATGGAGATCACTGCGGGTGGCTCTTTGAAGAGTCTATCCCAGTCCCTGCATCTTCCCTCCCTTTTTCTCCTCGGTGACCCTGAAGTGCACCATGTTCTCTCTACTAGACCTCTGCCAATGCCCACTACAGGCCCACAGCGGTGGAGGAAGCCGACCATGGACAGAAATCATGAACCAAAGTAAATCTCTTTTTCTTAGGCGTTTTGTCAATGCAACAAAAAGTGATGAACACAGGAGACCTTGGTGGGTGGGACACCTGGAGACAGCAGGGGACACTGGGGAGCTATGGAGCAAGAGAACAGAAGAGAGGCTAGAGAGATGGCTCAGCAGTTAAGAGCTGCTCTTGCAGAGAACCTGGGCTCAATTCCCAGCACCTACCATGGCAGCTGACAACCACTCGAAACTCCAAGCCCAGGGATCTAGTGCCCTCTTCTGACCTCCGTGGGCAATGCACGATACAGGTGCGCCCACCTACCTACCTAAATGAATACACGCATAAACATAAAATAAAAAATTTAAAAAAAATTTTAAGGAACAGAATAAAGTGTAGTTGGTGTAAGAAAAAGATCCTTGCACTGAAAAGGATCACTGGGAGGTCAAGCCTTGCTCCTCAGGGAATGCAGAAAATAAATGAAGAGAATATTCTCACACCTGCTCCCTACCTGCCAGCCAGCCTCTCCTAAAAACAGTATCCACATGTGCTTCAAAAGCCAAGTTCCCTGTGCGCCCAGGCTCATCTGTCTAACTGTTCCCTCTCATTTGCATTATCAAAATTTCTTCCAATTAAATCATTCCTTTTGGGGTTGGAGAGATGATTTAGTGGTTAAAAGCACTGGCTGCTCTTGCAGAGGACCCGGGTCCAGTTCCCAACACTCACTTGGTGGCTAACAACCATCCATAACTCCAGTTCCAGGAGATCCAATGCCCTCTTCTGGCCTCTATCGCATGGCACACAAGTGGTACACTTATATCTATGCAAGCAAAACACTCATAAACATAAAATAAAACAATTAAAAAATAAATCATTTCTATCTCAAAATGTTGTAATATACCCTATGTTAAAATCACACAGAACCTCATGGGAACACACTACAGACAACTGTCAGGCTGGACACTGTCCACGTTGCCAAATCCATCTTGTCTCGGTTCTCATTGGCTGACTTCCAGGTAAAGTTTGCCCTTCAGACACCTTCCTTCCCTGGAAACGCCACTTCACATGGTCCCTGACATCGTTCATTTTCTCACCTCACAACCCACTTCACAGTCTCCTTTCCTTGTGTCTCCTCTCCTCCAACCCTCTAAATACCGGATGACGCAGGGTTCAGTCATCAGAACCCACTGTTCTCTGCACACACATCTATATGCTGTATCTAGTCCCATCGCTTGCTTTAAATTCCAAAGTTAGAGTTATATCTCCAACTTCTTGCCTTTTTTGGAGGGGTGTGAGGGGTTGCTGGGGACTTAAGCCAGGGTCACGCACACACCAAGCACACCCTCCACCACTGAGCTGCACCCTCAGCCCTCCAACTTCTTTCCAAAACCCTACGTATGAACAACTTCCTAGTTGACATTTGCATCACAAGTGGAACATGCCTCAAATCGAACAACATTGTTCCTAACAAACTGCTCCTTTTGAAGTCTTATCCATTTTTTGCAGCTTTAGAACACAGAAATTCTGACCTCCCGGTTATGCAGGCCAAAGATGTTCAAATCATCCTGAAGCCCTCTCTTTATCTTACACTTACATCCAGTCATTGAAGCAGTAAAAGCTGTTTTCAAAATATGCCCATTTAACCAGGTGTAGTTGGTGCGTGCCTGTAAATCTCAACGCCTGGGAGACAGAGGCAGGAAGATCACTCCAAGTTCCGGAAAAGAAGCATGATTTACATAGCAACTTCGAGGTCAGCCAAGGCCACACAGGGAGACCTTGCCATACACACACCCGTCCAGACTGCCATCAAGTCTTGCCTGATAAGCCTCACTTGATTATAACAGTAGCTCTTTAACCTTCATTAAGCATACTATAATAACCTCTTGCCAAATCCTATGTGAAAGGCCATATAATGTTAAGGATTGAGAAATGACAATGGATTTGGCCAAGTTGAAGTCACTGACAACCTTCATAAGGTTACTATGCCTGGACCAGGAGCCCGGACTTAACTGGGTTCTTACTGGCTCCACTCCAAGGGATTCCTATAAACTCTACAGTTTTTTTCTCTTTCTTAAACCTGTAATGACCCATCATTAAAATCTCCATTTTCAGTCTTTGCATTTGCTGTTCCTTTTACCCTTACTCCAGATGGTCATATGTACTTGTTTCTCCAGAACTGAGATACCTGTAAAACGAGCTTCGGAGAGATTAAGCTACTTAAAATAGCAACCCCTCGGCTCCTATCCCTGTACTTTAAATTAGTTTCCTTGACTCTATTATTATCCGAAAGTATCCGTTTATTGGATGTTTCGCCCTCCCTAAACACATTACCCTGTAAATTCCATGAGGGAGGGGCTTTGTTTTGTACACCACTTCCTCAACATACAACAGAGCCTGACAAATAGAATACTCAGTAAATAATTGTTCAATAATAGCCTGCCTTCGACTGGAACGCATAAGGCTTCTGAGAAGAACGTTCAAGCACACTTAGCCTCAAGACGTGGGCTCTAGAGCTCTACCACGTTCCAGTACTACCAAACGCGAACGCCCCTTTTTTAGGAGACATACGGTAGGACTTCCGCCCGGGCTCAACCCTCACTCAAAGCCGGGAAGGAGGGGCGGAGGGTTATGTCATCCTTCCGCGCCGGCCTGCCCCGCGACGCGCCGGCGGCTGGCGCAGCCCTTCGCTCGCCCGGCCTCCCCCTCCCTGGTTCCGCGCTCTGGTTCCGCCATGGAATCCAACAAGGATGAAGCCGAGCGCTGTATCAGCATCGCCCTCAAGGCCATCCAGAGCAACCAGGCCGAGCGGGCGCTCCGCTTCCTGGAGAAGGCGCAGCGGCTGTACCCGACGCCGCGGGTCCGCGGTGAGTGGGAGGCGCCGGAGCGAGGGAGACATTAGCGCGGATGAGGGGAACACGGGAACGGACCGACGGGAGCAGTTGGGGGGGAGGGGTGGCGAGGCGCGGCTACGCCTGCGCACTGGCGCGCTCAGGGGCTGCTGGGATTTGTAGTTCCTCGTTCTCGCGCTTCTGTGGGATGCTGGACTCCTGGCGACCCCTACGGCTTGGCTTGTCGGACCTGCCTGGTGCTTGTAGAACCCTCCGGTTTCTAGGAAGGTTTCTATGCTGGCAAATCCGGAGAAAGGCACGCACCAGGAAGCGAAGTCGAACTACTTTTCCCAGGAGGCTGTTCGGTGGCCCAGGGCTAGTTGCCGGCCTGGGAAATATTATATAGTTCAGGAAAATAAACATAACTCTATTCTGGGGAGAATGGGTTCTAGAGAGGGAAAGACTTCCTGGAAAAACACCTCCGGATCCTTATTCACTGGAGTCAGAGATTCCCCCTCGCGAGAGAAGAGCCATTCCTGCATTTTGGAGCCTGCCCTGAGACTGGGTCCTCCCGCAGCCTCTTCACCGCCCATTAGATCCAGGGCAGATGGCTTGTTGGAGATCCCAGCCTCAGCCACTCCTATCCTACCTTCGACCCCACCAGGTCATCGGTAGCCGGTCCTATGGATTATTAAGCTGCTGAGCACCAGGCCTCTAAGTGACCCGGGGCTGAGACCTCCCAAACCAGGGAGGGACTAGTGAGCTTGTCTCTACTGCTCGTCGCCCCCTTTGCCTGGTAGCCCCCTCCGTGTTTCTGTAACCACCAGTTTTCAAAGAAAACATTCTCAATACCATCTGGAAAAGAAAAGGGCTCAGAGTTTGTGCCTGGGATTACAACCTAACTCACACGTAGCAGGCAGTCAGAATTAAGAGACCCACATATCATGGCCGCTGCCATTTAACATTTCTGAGTTTGGGTTTCTCATCTGGAAGTTTAGAGAGTTGGTAGGGATACTGTGCATAACACCCGGAGAGCTTTTCCGTGTAGAAAACTCTTTTACTTCTTTTGTCACTTGATACTGGCCGGTTGGGGAGACGGCCATTATCTCTTCTGTAGATGAGGAGCCGTTTCAGGGATAAGGGTTTTGCAGTATCACACAGCTAGATATCGGAAAGCCCCGAGACTCCATAAATGTTTATTGAGGGAATGTAATGCCTCCTCACCCTCCCTGCCCACATACGAAATGGAGAAAGACGAGGGCTGGCAGAGGAGGTGGCTAGATGCCTGAACTTTCCTCCCTCCTGACTCTGCAGGTTGATCTTTGGCCTGTTCTCCAACTCTTGGAGAGGGTTTCAGTCTGTATTTGCCAGGACTGCTGGGGTAACTTCAGGGTGCTCCCCTTTGAACTAATTCCCTCTCTATAAATGGGGAGCACAGTAGGATGCAAGTCTTCCAACTGTCAGGATTCCATCTGACTGCTTGGGGACTCAGGCACAGTCAGAAAAGAGAAGTGGAATAGGGCCTGTGGCGCATGGCCTCGGGCCTATCATGCTAGTTGGGCCTGGAGGGGAGTCCTCTCTAGGGCTCTGGGATTAGAATTTGCTCAGGCACAAGAGTCACTTGCTGGATATTTGAAAAAACTTTTTATTACATTTTGTATTTGTGCATATATGTGCATGCCATAGTTTGTATTTAGAGATCAGAGGACAATTTGTGGGAATCAGTTTTTCATTCCATGGTTTGGGTCCCAGGGATAGGACCCAGATCATCAGGCTTGGGGGCAAGCACCCTTACCCAGCTGAGTCATCTCACCAGTCCATCTACTGGATATTTGTCATGTCTTTATTGTTCTGGATAGAATATCTGCCTCATCTCCATAAACTTCATCTTGAACTAACAGCAGCACTCCATTGAGCTGACAGACCTAAGGCCAGTTTACCCCCGAAATAGGGAAACCTTGGTTAAAAAATTAAGTGACTGTCTACACTGGATGTTTGGGATTCGAGTTCATTCCAGGTGTTCATTCAATGCAATAGACTGTTGCTGGGTATAGCAGCCCAGGCCCGTGATCCCAGCACTCGGGAGGCTGAGAGAAGAGGAGGCAGCATAGTACTGGTCAGCCAGAGCTACAGAGCAAGACCCTGTCTTTAAGGGGTGGGGGGGGAGGACACCTTTAATCCCAGCACTCGGGAGGCAGAGGCAAATGGATCTCTGTGAGATCAAGGCCAGCCTGGTCTACATAGCCAGTTCCAGGCCAGTTGGGGTTACAGGGAGACCTTGTCTCAAAAAAAAATGATGGGGGATTGATTTCTGTCGAGGATCTGTTTTTGT
The DNA here is from genome assembly GCA_035773235.1 of Eospalax fontanierii. Classification (NCBI taxonomy): domain Eukaryota; kingdom Metazoa; phylum Chordata; class Mammalia; order Rodentia; family Spalacidae; genus Eospalax; species Eospalax fontanierii. The sequence goes on along the minus strand of CM069540.1, from coordinate 14,496,842 downwards.
TTTGCTTGCAAAGTTCTCTGCATGATGCTAAGTTATTTATTTTTATATATTTTTATATGTATGCAAAATCCTCAAAGAAACAACATACAGGGGAAAAATATTGGAGAGTAAAAGATAACACCTGTGATTTAACAAAAATTAGGCACAGTTGCTAAAGACTTAAGGTGGTCATGAAAAATCCAGTCCCTGCGGTCTGTGGATATAGTCTTGGAGGCAGAGGAAGGTGTGGAGGATAACTTTCTGAACGTTATACGCACTGCTGGAAGTGCTGGAATGAGTTCTCACGGTGTTCTCTCACAGAAGGAAGGGCTTCATGCTGTAAGGCATGAGGCAGCATTTGAACTACACTTCGTGGGAGGGTATGGGAAAGGCATGCTGGGAAAAGACATGGACACCATGATTTGTAAGAGGTTTCAGCAGAGATTATGTACCGGGAGATTTGGAGGCAGGGTAGGTAGGAATTTATAGAGAGAGGAGATTCAGGTTGGAAAGTAAAATAGGGCCAGATTCTGAATTCCTTTCTTGCCAGAACAAGATATTTTCATTTTATCTTGTGCTGAGGAAACCACGGAAGTTTTGTTTGTGCAGAGATGACTACAAGGGTTCTGCCACCAAGCTACATCTCCAGGCCAGTCAGTTAAGTTTTAGATGATGAGAATAAGATATGGGAAGTTAGGTGTGGTGCATTTCTTGAGTCCTAGCACCTGAGAGATGGAGGACCAGGAGTTACAAGTCAACCTGTTCTACAGAGCCGATATGAGTTCAAGACCCACCTGAGCTACATAGAAGAGGGTACTTTTCTTAAAAGAGAGCAGCATTAGGCTAGGTATGGTGGTGCAGGTGCAGGCCTGTGATCCTGCAGTGAGGAAACTGAGGCAGGAGATTGTGGGTTTGAGGCCAACCTGGGCTATGTTATGGCAAGAAGGGGAGAACAGCCTAAAAGGTTAATGACAGGGTCGAGAGACAGAAGAAGAGAAATCTGGATGAGGAATGGCGGCCTTGAGTAGTTTATGACTTGAGGGTCTGAGATAGGGAGATTCAGGTGAGGAGGAAGGCATGGAAAGCCGGGGTGAAGAGCTTTTGTGGTGCTGGGAAGAATTAGATGCATGCTGGGGAATCTTTGTGATCCAAAATACCCTGCGCTAAAGAACTGGATGGGAGAGCCACCAGCTTAAAGCCCAGGGCAAGGTCCACAGCACCGATGAGAGCTCGTTGTCGCCAGTTTGATGGAGCTCTTTGGAGATGGGCACAGCTAGGTCACTCCTGTGGAACGTGGAGAAACACTTGTTTTGTGGACATCCATGGGCCATCCCTGCCCTTAGCCAGTGGGCAGAGGAATCACTGACGTGAGGTGGAGCAACAACAGGAAGAGGCAGCCCCCAGAGGACAGGCCATCGCCATGGAGAGGTTGGGGAGCAGTGCTGTCAGGTGCTGCGGGGCCCATGTGGAGAAGGGACATCGGAGGACAGAAGGAGCAGGACGGAGAGCGGGGGTGGAGGCACCAGGCTTGGAGTAGTGGAGGACAGGAGAAAGGAGGGGTCGGGTGAAGGGAGGCTCTTCTTGGAAAGGATGAGAGGGCCTTAAAACTCCTGTAGTAGGAGGCAGGACGGGGAGGCACCCAGACTAGACAGCTGTAGAACAGGAGTAAGGCTGCAGCTTCGGGGTCACAGCGGAGGTGACGGAGCCAGCATCTTTTTCTGAGCTTCTATCCAGCACCTGCATGCCTAGTTGTCATTGGCTCTGCCTGATGCTTAGCGAAATGCTAGAAGGAACTAGGCATGGTAGCACACACCTGGAATTGCAGCACTTGGAAGGCAGGCCGGAGGCAAGAGGATCTTGGATTCCAGGTCAGCCTGACTACATAGCAAGAGCCTATCTCAAACAAGAAGAGAGCAGGTTTGCCAGGGAGCTCATGAGCATCCCTCTAGACCTCAGTTTCCCTGGCACAGACAGAGTTGGCCTGGATGACTTCACACATCATCCTACCTGAGGGTCTATGAAGTGGTCCAGGCAGAGCCGTGAAGGCCACACTGGCAAGGAGAGGAAGGGTGCTTACTGAGGGGTCGGGACCTTTGGAGTCTGGAAGGGAGAGAGAACTCTAGAGCTGGGCAGTGCTCAGGTGTCCGTCTCCTGCACCCTCAGCCTTTCCGTTCACTTTATTTCACTGGATCTCGTTCGCCCTCCGAGCAGCGCAGGGCTGGGATGGCACATACACTGAGGAGTAACCATGGCAGCCACGGCACGCAGCTGAATACCGAAAACCCCAGAGCCCTCTGTCTCCAACCCCAGGTTCTTTCTCCATCCTGACCTCTTCCTTCGACTACTCACTTTGAGCACCACAGGCGCTCAACTGCTTGCTGAGAACAAGGGGCAGGGACAGGTCACTCATGACCTATGCTGGCTTCACTCAGCCCTTGGAAGGGAGATGCTCTTCTCTCCAAAGCTAAGTTAACTTGTCCAGTATGACCCAGCTAGCAAGTGGCAGGCCGGGTCTGAGCCAGCCATCAGCTGGCCCAGGCTGGTGTGCGGAAGGACAGCTCTTGTACTCAGCTGCCCCACAGCTTTTCCTTCCCCATTGCCCATCTTTTCTTGTTTGTTTGTTTGATTAGATGGGGTTTTTTTCTTTCAAATTTATTTGTTTTTGAAGCAACAGGGGCTCACTGTGGTGCCCAAGCTGGCCTCAAAGCCCTGGGCCTCAACAGTCTGTCACCTCAGCCTCCTGAGTAACTGCGCCTCCTCATCCTGCTGCTTCACTGGGAGTGCCCAGAACCAGGGTTCATGTAAACTGTTCTGTTACCTAACTCTTTTGGTTCATTATTTGTTGTGTGTTGCTGCTGTTTCACCAGGGCTATAATGATGAGTCAGGGCGAGACCATCACATGCCACAGGCCTGTTGAGGGCATCTGGACTAGTAAAGAGAACTTCTTGCCAGCAACCAGAAGTCCTTAGTTTTCAGTGCAATCCAGAATATTCTCTATGACTCAGAGCACATACATTCTTCTTTGGGCTCTTTTCTGCAGTATAGGAAGATTAAAGTGACTGACCCCATGGAACTGCCCTCAAAAGCTTCCAGAACTTCCCTGAGAAGAACTGAAGAGAGCCAGTGCCCTCTCCTGTCCTGTGTAGCTACGTTGATCGTATTGCTGGTCACACTGCCCTTAGGATGTGCATGTCAGGCTCGGCCTGGACCACAGGGAACTTCCAGAGAAACTAAAACAGGCAACTTCTCCAAAACCCACAGAGAACCAGAAAAAAACAGAACCTCCTCTACCTTGAGGCTGGCATCCTTCATCCGCTGGTTTCCTCTTTGTCATCCACAGGTGCCTGGCAGCTCATGGTGCTCCTGAGGGCTGAGGTTTGGCTACACAAGTCTTATCCTGAGCATTAGTTTTCTCTAGCTGGAACCCTGGCTTCTTTCCCGTCCCCAGCCAGCCGGCTCCCGTGGCCAGTTTATCCCCCAGGTCATATTTTGAACTTGACTCCACGCCAGTCTCTGAGCACATGTTTGCACAGCTTATCTTCTTTCATCCTCGTACCATCACTCGGAGGAAACTCAGGTGTAGACATGTGTTGGATCAGCCAGGGTCATGGCAGAGCTTAGAACTGAATCTGGCCTGTGAATCCAATGTCTCTTCTGTATGTGGAGAGACCTGGCCATCTGGAGCTCCCCCGTCAGACACATATAGTCGGAGGCGGTCGCGTGACTGTCAGTGGTACTGCTGCCACAGGACCTTCTCCCTGTCAGGGCGTGACTGTAGACGAGACCACCCACCTTCTGAGGCTGTTGTGGTGATCAAATCTGTGGGAGTGCTGTGAGGGCGCCTGCCCGACACACAGTGACCTCAGAAGTAGAAACAGCTATTGCGAGTCCGGTGTGCTGGTGTGCACCTGCGGGCCCCACACTTGCGAGGACTGTTGTTTGGAAGCTAACCTCAACTGCTGTAGCAAAATCTGCCTCCAAAAGAAGAAAGAAAACAAATGGTTACTACTAATCCTATTGGCCTACTGTGTGGGCCTAACTGCTGTGAACTCACTGTGTAGCCCAGGCTAGCCTCAACTCAAAACCCTTCTGTCTTAGCCTTCCAAAAACCTAGGGTTACAGATGAGTACCACCGTTCCTCACTAGTAATGCTCTTCTGAATGCCCCCTCAGGGTCAGTCACACAACCCCCCCTCGTGGCACAAACTCTACCATCAGCTCCTGTGTTTGAATTACCAACTCAGGAGATGACACAGGTTTTCTGTACTGAGGCACCCATGACTGGGGTGCAGTGGTCCACCTGAACCCAATGTTCTGATCCCAGCAAGCCCTGGAGGAGGCCCAGCCATATTGTGGGGGAAGGTGTCTGACACCAGCACAGTGCTGTGCTTGAGTCACCTGAGAAGGAAACTGGTCTGGTCTGAGTCTTTCCTGGTCTTTCCTTGTCAGAGGCATCCTGAGTCCCCAGGGGCCTGTCAGTAACTTTGGGATTTACTGGCTGGGGCACAGCAGCCACCTGTGACTGGTAGTTTGCCAGGGATTTGAGCCACTGAGTTGAGAGGAACCAAGGACTTGGATTTGAATTGCTACAACCTTGTCTTAGGGTGACAGTGAATACCTCAGATAGACCCCAAGAACTGAAGTGAACATTTGACCAGCTGTAAAAAAGTGTAACAATAGTAAAGAGGGTGTAGGCCCAGCACTCAGAAGTAGAGGCAGGGGGATCATCCTCAGCTATGTAGAGAACTGGAAGCCAGCCTGGTCTACATTAGACTGTGTCTTAATAAATAAGTAAAATATAACCATAGGGCTGGAGGGTAGGGTCACAGGAGAGCACTTACCTAGCATGAACAAGGCCCTCCTGGGGTCAAACCCCAGTACCACAAAAAGTGGTAGGAATAGAAATGATATGTGTGAGTTTTTCCTGAGTGTCGTTCTGTCCCTTCTAGGGCAGACGTACTTCCGGAGTCCCCCTCACCGCTAAACCGAAGCTCCAAGAACCTACCTTCCCAGCCAGTCCCACCTAGCCCAGCTGCTAACACTCCCATGGCAGGGGACACTGCCATCACCACACCCAGCAGATTGTCTGTTGAAAACACTTTGGATTTAAAGTATCTGAAGTGCAGGCCGAGGCTGTTGCTCAGTGGCAGAGTGCCTGCTCATTATGCATGAGGCCCAAGTTTGGTCCTCATCACTGCAAAAAATAAGATAGATTCAATTAACGTGGAGCTGGGTAAGGTGGCTTGTGCTAGCAACCCCAGTACTCTGTAGGCAGAGGCAGGAGGATCAGGAGTTAAGGTTTGACTGTATAGTGAGTTCAAGACCAGACTGGGCTACATGAGACCCTGTCTCCAAAAAAGTGCAAAACGGGCTGGAGAGATGACTCAGTGGTTGGAGCACTGGCTGCTCTTGCAGAGGACCTGGGTTTGGTTCCCAGCACCCACATGGTGGCCAACAAACCATCCATAACTCCAGTTCCAGGGGATCTGGTGCCCTCTTCTGATTCTGTGGACACTGCACGACATGAGTGCACTACACGCAGCAATAGACTCCTACAGTAAAGTAAAATAATAAATGCAAAAGTTATGACACCATATTATATATAGGCCATATAGGGTATATATTTAGGGTATATATATTATATATTATATATAGTTACACACTTTAAAGGGGTTAAGATGGAACTGAGGTGATGGCTAAGTCAGTAAAGTGCTTACCACACAAGAATGAAGACCTGAGTTTGAATCCCCAGCACTCCTGTAAAAGCCCAGGTCGAGCAGTACATACTTGTAACTCCAGCCCTGGAAGGTGTGAGTCAGTATCACTGGCCAGCCAGTTAGCCACATCATCAAGTTCAGTGAGAGACCCTGTCTCAAAAAATAATGTGAAGAGTGATTAAGGAAGACACCTGATGTCAACCTCCAACCTCCATACATACAGACACACACATATATGCATATATACATACAAGAATTAAGAATATCCATAACAAACAGGAAATAATACTATTAAATCTAAACTGGGAACACTGAACAGTTTATAACTCTGATGTACTGTGTTAGTAAATATTTAAACTAGAAAACATTTAAATTAACTTTGACTTAGTATTAGTTTTGTACTAATAGTATTCACTTACTACTAAAGCATTTTAAAGATCTAGCATAAAAAATAGAAAGTATACCAGGAAATACTGAATATTTTAGGTATTCAATATGTGGGTGCCATGCAGAGACAAAGTGTACAGATCTAAATGAATTCAGTAGAAGAAAACAGATTCACAAAAGAACAAAGTGTAGAAACCAAACAAGTACATTGAAGGAAATTGTAAAGTAGCATTAAGCTGGGCATGCTGGATCACACCTGTACTCCAGCGCATGGGAGGCTGAGGCAGGAGGATGAAGAGTTTGAGGCTAAGCTGGCCTCTAGGACCCTGTTTCAAAACACAAGAATAATAGCAACAAAAGTAAAAGTAACTGAACTCTAATCCAGTACTGCTGTGTTCATTCATCAAACTCAAGTATGCTTTTCTTTCTTTGTGTGTGTCTCTGTGAGTGTCTCAGTTTGTGGTGGAGTCAGAGAACAATCTGCAGGAGTTGGCTCTCTTCCTCCACTATGTGGGTCCTGGGGCTCAAACTCAGGTCGTCAGGCATGGGTGCAAGCACCTTACATACTGAGCCATCTCTCCAACACCTCTTGTTTTTTTGAGACTAGGTCTCACATAGCCCAGGCCGGCATCAAACATCCTATGTAGTTGAGGGTAACCTTAAACTTAATGATTCTCCTACCTCTACCTTCCGAGTGCTGGGATTACAGGTGTGTGCCATCTTGCCAGTTTTATGCAGCACTGAGAGTCACGCATGTTAAGCAGACACTTCACCGAATGAGCCACATCACAGTCCCCCAAATATTATTTTTGAAGACTGTTAAAATTCTGCTTAATTTATTGAGAAAAAGGAAATATGTGTATATGTAAACAGAATATCTGAAAAATAGGCAAGGCATTTACTTCAGATACATGAGTCATTTTTTAAAATAATTTTGTTAATAAAATTCATATTGCTAATATTTTAAAAATCTGTAGTCTTCCTAAGGACTCCTAAGACAACAGGCCCTACCAATGGCCTTGCTAGGATGTTGGGCGGAGGTACCGGGGCCCTGGGCAGTGGCAGGCAGCCCTGCCAAATGGCCCCTCAGTGCTTTCCATTCATTCGTTGCACAGCCCTGATCCAGTCCCTCAACCAGAAACCACAATCTGCCGATGACCAACCCCAACCCACAGATGCAACCCACACGACCCACAGGAAAACAGGCGGGACCGACACCCCCTCAGCCAATGGCGAGGCTGGGGGAGGAGGAGGAGGCGCAGAGAGCACCAAGGGCTACACCCAGGAGCAGGTGGCAGCTGTGAAAAGGTAGAGGCCAGCTTGCGGGTGGGGCTTGGGGGGCTGGCAGAGCTCTGGGAGAGCCTTATTTCCCAGAGAGTGGAAGCCAAGGCCTTACTGCTCAGCCCTTATCGTGACTGTTCACAGAAGAAACTGAATACAGGGCAGCCTTCCTCTACCCCTAGCTGGCAACCCCAGGCCTCTCACAGCTCTCTTTGTCACACAGATGCCACCGTCTTGCCCTCCTGATTCTCCCCCACCCCCATCCCAACAAAGACGTTTTCAGACAGAGCCTGTCGGGTAAAGTGGAGGCAGGACACAGCGCTGTGCCCAAGGCGGGGAGCCCTGCGGAGCGCGGCCCACCCCCGGGCCTGACACCACCCGTCAAGCCGCACGAGCCTAGGTTCTCCCAGCCTGCCTTTCTCCCTCCAGCTGGCCTCAGGACCTCCTGGCTGGCAAGCTTCAGACCAGGGCCAGCTGTGTGTGACCAAGTAGTTGGCCACAAATCAGGCGCAGTTTCAGCCATACATGCCTGACAGCTGTAGCTAGTAGAGACAAGTATATGGGAGTGAGAGAAACAGATCCCCAAAAAGCACAGGGCCTCCGGGGGCCAGAAAGGAAGAGCTGGTGGAAGAGAAGCAGTGTTTCTTCAGAGCCCTGGGCTTGGGGTGAGAAGACACCTGCCATTTCCAGCCTTTATCAGCAGGAGAGAGAGTGCAGTTAGCAAAGCTCAGGACACACCTACCCCTGGGTGACAGACCCTAGTCCTCTCAAGACTGCCTCCAGTGAGGGTGCTCTTGGAAGGAAATAGATGCTGGCCTGACCCAAGAGAGCAGCCGCCCCTCAACCCTGATGTGTTTTTGGTGTTTCCGCTGGGCCCTGCCCAGCTCCCCGGTCCAGGGGAGCCTCCTGTGGTTCCCTTGTCCTTCAAGTCTGACAGCAGATTCAGGTCTGGTACACGCACCCCACACACAGAACCTGCAGTAGGCTGTGTACTCCACTCTGCCTGTTCCTCATACCTCATCTTGGCCCCTGGCGCTCTCCTCTCCCTCTTCAGGGTCAAGCAGTGTAAAGATTACTACGAGATCCTGGGGGTGAGCAGGGGAGCCTCAGATGAGGACCTGAAGAAGGCCTACCGCAGACTGGCCCTCAAGTTCCACCCAGACAAGAACCATGCGCCTGGTGCCACTGAAGCTTTCAAAGGTGAGCCAGCCCTGGGGGCACAGCTGGCGTTTTAGTGCTTCTGTTTCCTGTCCATAGAATACAGGGCCAAGGCTTTCCAGGAAGTGGGGACAAAAGGAAGTGGTCTCAGGCCCAATTGTACAAGCTCAGAAGCTGTTCCCTGAGAAGGTTCCAGTAGCCACTTCTAGCCATGTAGACTGCCAGAGTTCACATTGTAGCAAGGAAGCTGAGGTGAGAGAGTTCTGGTAGCGTCTCCAGATTACACAGGGCCCGGGGCAGGAGCAGCCTCCTGCCTCACTGGATGGCGTCCCTGTGATGACGGACAGGGCAGGCCCAGCTTGGAGGGAAGGGAATTGGGGAGTTCCTCAGAACTGGCAACCCCACAGCCCACAGCCTGCCTCAGACTGGCAGCAGGGTCAGGGCAGTCTGTCTCATTTTGGGGTCTGTGGATTTTTAGGTTGGCTGTGTGACCTCTGGCCAAAATCTGAACGCCCTCTTCCTTACCTCCACCTGCACCTCTCCTGCCCGTGCTGCTTCCACGCAGGCCCTGCGCTTCTCGGTCCCTGGAGACTGCTCTCCTTCCCACTGTGGCTCCCTTCGGGGATCGCCTGGTGACTAGCCCAACCTAACCTGGGCAGGTGTTGTGTAGTACAGGCCAGGACTGTGACCTGGTGGGGAGCCTGTGGAGGAGGGCCGGTCTTGACACATGGGGAAGGAAGAGGATTCTGTCCTTCCTCCCAGGGGCTGCCAGAACTGAAGCAAACCTCCAGCCCACTGCTGTGAATACTGGGACAACTTGAGGAGGAACAGAAGATGGGAAAGCCCAGAGCTGGGGACGCTAGGGGCACCGGCTCACCTCCCAGGGAGCTCTGATGAGGAGGCCCCAGGCCCAGGTAGAAAACAGCAGCTGTGGCCTGGGCCCCAGGGAGAGGGGACTCACTCACCTGCCGTACCACTAGCCACAGAGGAATCTCCACCAGAACCCAGGGAGCTGGCCCTTCCAGCAGCCCCTGCTGCATCCCAGTGTCCATTATTCTGGTCACACCAGGGCTTCAAGATTATATTACTCTGTCTCCTTGGCTACTCTAGGAGACGAGGAGGAGGGAGGGAGTTTCTATAGCATCAGTGCGAAAACATGAATCAAGACATATTTGAAGCCAGGTCTGGTGGCACATGCCTACAACCTCAGCACTTAAGAAGTTGAGGCAGGAGAATGAAGAACTGGGGGCTGGCCTGGGCTACTTTAGCAAGTTCCAGGACCATTCCAGCAGTCTGGGATACACAGACGGACCCTGACTCAAAAGAAAAGCAAAGAGCCTGAACGTTACTCCTCCTCAACCCAGGCCTTGCAGACTTGCTTAGGGATCTTCCGGAAGATCTACTTCCCAACAGTCAAACTGTCACTGGCCCTGAGTACGTCAGTCCCTCAAATCCCTGCCTCCCCTGAGGCTAAAGAAGCGAGCTTGCAGTCCTTTGGGGGCCCTGTCTGTACCCACCCTTCTCAGGCTGGATCTTCTTGTCCCTTCCAGCCATCGGCACGGCATATGCAGTGCTTAGCAACCCAGAAAAAAGGAAACAGTACGACCAGTTTGGTGATGACAAGAACCAGGCTGCCCAACACGGCCACAGCCATGGGGGCTTCCACCGAGGTTTTGAGGCTGACATCTCCCCTGAAGACCTCTTCAACATGTTTTTTGGTGGTGGCTTTCCTTCTAGTAAGTCCCTGCCCTTCACATAGCTAAGCCCCGGGGATGATGGTGGCTGTCTAGATGCCAGCCTCACCCTTTCCCAGAAGCCCCTTCTCCTGATTCAGTACTTCTGACCTTCAGGTAACGTCCATGTCTACAGCAATGGCCGCATGCGCTACACCTACCAGCAGAGGCAGGACCGCAGAGAGAACCAGGGTGATGTGAGTGTGGGGGCGGAAGGAGAGCAGTGGGGGGAAGGAAGCACGCCAGGCCCACCCAGGGCACGGGCTGGAGGAGGGAGTGTTCACCCACAGTGCCACTGAAAGCCTTCTCCTTCCCATGTAGTGCTAGAGAGGGCCTCCAGGGGGAGCCACACTCCATATTACCCACAGTCAGGGCACTTTGCCTCTATTACAGGAAGTACAAGGCAGAAACTTCCCTACCTCCAGACAGCTTCTAGTGTGAATACTGTTTTGGGGGGTCCATTTGCTTTCAAAGTTAAAGTAACATTTTCTAGGCAATGGAGAGTTAAACATCCTGAGATTATTAAAAAGGCCTGTTGTAGGCGCTTTTCAGCATCTTAGAAAAGTGTGTAAAAGCCTTATAACTAGGCAGTGACTTAAAAATACATTGGATGCCACAGATCAACACAGCCAGCTAGCTAAGACCTGGATACTGCCAGCAACTGAAGAGCATTTAAAATTCTGATAAGCAAGGACTAGGGAGATGGCTCAGCACTTAGCACTGGCTGCTCTTGCAGAGGTTCAGTTCCCAGCACCCATATGGTGGCCAACAACTCTAACTCCAGTTCCAGGGTATCCAACACCCTCTTCTGGCCTCCTTGGGCATTGGACGCATAGATGCACTTACATGCACACAGGCAAAACACTTATACACATGTAACATATAAATAAAAAATTCAAATTCTGGTAAACAGGTTTCCTTTTCTTTCTTCCTTCTCAACTGGTCATCCTTGAGCTCACTATGTAGCTGAAGATGACCTTGAACTGTTCATAGCCCTGTACCCCTCCATTTCCGAATGCTGATTATAGTCTAGATCCTCCATGCCCAGCTTATGTGCTTGGTTTTGGTTCTGGGGGACAAAGTCTTGCTGTGTAACCCTGGCCAGTCTGGAACTTGATATACTGCCCCACCTGGCCTCAAACTTCTGGCCGTGCTTCTGCCTCTGCCTCAAGTGCTAGGATTACAGGTGTGTACCACCACATCTGGATCTGTTCATTTTTATTAGGATTACAGGTGTGCACCACCACATCTGGATCTGTTCATTTTTATTAGGATTACAGGCGTGCACCACCACATCTGGACTATCTGTTCATTTTTATTAGGATTACAGGTGTGCACCACCACATCTGGATCTGTTCATTTTTATTATAAATCTTTTTTATATGTATCTAGCATGCAGAAAAGTTTTAAAATCATAAATTATTGTTTTGGGACTTTAGGGGATTTTTTGGTTTTTTTTTTTTTTTTTGCAACAGGGTTTCTTTGTAGTCCCCAGCTGGCCTGGAACTTGCTTATGTAGACCAAGCTAGCCTCAGTCTCACAAAGATTCACCTTCCTCTGCCTTCTGAGTGTAGGGATTAAAGGTGTGCACTACCATATCCAACCTATAAATTATTGTATAGTGAATTGATTTTTGTTTCTGGTTGTCTTGTTTTAGTTCTAGGAGTCAAACTCAAGGTTTTGTACATGCTAGGAAGCTTTCCACCACAGGGACATCCCCAACCCTTTAGTTGTCTTTCTTTAAAAAAAATTTTTTTTTTAATTTTATGTATATGGATGTTTTGCTGCATGTATGTAAGTGCACCATGTGTGTGCAATGCCCACAGTGGCCAGAAGAGGGCATCAGATCCCCATAACTGGAGTCAAGGGTAGTTGTTGGCTGCCATGTGGCTGCTGAGAACCCAACCTGGGTCCTCTGCAAGAGCAGCCAGTGCTCTTAATCACTTGAACCATCTCTCCAGCCCACATTTAGTAATGTTTTTCAGTCAGCAGTATATACATCTGTGTGGTTAAATTAGAGAGCTGTGACTAGTGCAAGTCTTCCCCCTGGACTACCATTTCCATTTGTCAGTGTTCCCTCACAAGTACCAGCTTTGTTTTTCCCTGGGAAAACTGGCCAGTGCAGGGCCTTGTGTATTTGAGGAGCCTTTGGGGGAAAGTGGGGGTGTCATGGCCACCCAGGTTCCATTGTGCTAGAAGAGCTAGTAACCATTGCTCCCCTTCTAGGGCGGGCTTGGGGTGTTCGTCCAGCTGATGCCCATCCTCATCCTCATCTTTGTATCGGCTCTCAGCCAGCTCATGGTGTCCAGTCCACCCTACAGTCTGAGCCCTCGACCGTGAGTACCTTCCCTGGGGGCCTGGCCAACTCAGTGGGGAGCCTCAGACCCTGTCAGGGGCCTTCCTTCCCATCCTGACCTAGCAGAAAGCTGGCTTAGGGTCAAAAAGTACTCTCTCTCAGGGTGATCCTCTTAGTCATGGAATCACAGCCCCTAAGAGAATGCAGAGAAAGCTCCAGACCTTTCCCTGGGCCATGGTCCTGCATGATTCCAGAAACCTTCAGTTTCTGGCTGCTTTCCCATCTTTGCTGACCCTGAAATGTCCTCTGCTCTTAAAATCTGTTTGGAGCCCTGAGACCATGGGAAGAACAGGGCCTAGTCAGACAGAGAAAGAAGCTTCTCCACGGAGAAGCTATGACCCCCATAAGTTAGGTAACCTTGGTGTCCTCATCTGTAAAATGGGAATAATAGCATCCACCTACTTGTAAAAATCAGTAAGAACAAGTGTGAAATTAGAAATGTTCAGCAATACTTGTTGAATTAATACTCAATCTCAACTGCCAGTAATGAAATTAGATGAGTTAGTTAACCCTTAAGCACCCCTCTATTTCCAATGCCTGGAACTGACAGAAGCCCTCAGCTCCTTCCGATGGCCTGCCTGTCTGGAGACCCAGCAGCTCCCTCTCAGCCAGCAGAGGGCAGAGTTATCCCGCTGTTTCTACAGCAGCGGGTTCTGAGTCCCTGGGATGGGCTAGACTGTTCTCCCTGGAGCACTGATGGGTGTTGTGGCTCTTCTGCTGCCTGCAGATTCTGTGGTTAGAGAGTTCTTGTCATTTCTGTTCCATTGGTGTTATAGGTTTTCTTTTTCTCATGGGGCTGGGATTGAACTCCTAACTCAGGCTGAGGAGGTGTTCCACTAGAGGCGCAAGCTCTGTCTTCTCATTTTGATCCAAGACTCCTAACTGGAGATCAAGCAGGCCCTGGGCATCAGTAGGCTTGGAAGCTGGATGGGGAGGTGGAGGCAGGAAAGGCAGAGCCCACACTCCGGCCAGCCTAGCTTCTCAGAGCAGGTCCTCTCCTCAGAAAGGGGCTTTTCCCCCACAGGTCCCAGTTCTCAGCGGAGCCCAGAGAGAAGGGCTTTGCCATAGGCTGGGCCACTCATGCAGTGGAGTACTCTACCCTCGTGCAGACCTTCATTTTGGGAATCCAGCGAGCTCCTGCCGCAGTGTGGGAGGGAACCAGCCATGGGTGCTGCGTCCTGTCCCTGGGCCATCAGCCCTCCAACTGCCCTTGGCCTAGAGGCCCAGGCCCACTTTGTGCCTGGTATGTTTCTGTCAGATCGGTGGGCCACATCCACAAGCGAGTCACTGACCACCTGAACGTCGTCTACTACGTGGCAGACACCTTCTCTGAGGAATACACAGGCTCCAGTCTCAAAACGGTTGAACGGAACGTGGAAGATGATTTTATCGCTAACCTCCGAAACAACTGCTGGAAGGAAAAGCAGCAAAGTGAGTGAGAGAGAGAGAGAGAGAGAGAGAGAGAGAGAGAGAGGAGATGTGAGTGTATAAACGTGGGGGACGGCGAGGGGGTATCCAGGAACCAAGCTTGAGAAAGGGGGAAGCCCTGCCCAGCCACCGTTTTGTGGGCCCAGCACCTGGTGCTGCCCTGGCCAGCCACCTCTCAGCCAAGACCTGGACTCCGCTCCTGTTTCCCCTGAGGCTTCAAGCCCAGGGCCAGTCCTCATGAACTGCTGATGCTTGTCACTGTGGCTGCCAACGGTGAGCCTGTAGAGACAGATGGAAGATCCCTGCCACCCTCTTACTGTGCATCGCAGTCTATCTTTGGGACCCTGGGGCGCTCTGACAAGGACAACAGGTTCTCCTCTTAGCTAGCCTCCCCCATGTTCTGTGGGAAGGTGCCTTTTGTCACCTGTCTTCCAAAGAAGGACCTCGGGTCTCTGCTTCTCCAGGGCCTGCCCTTCTGGGAGGGCAGCTCTGCCCAAGCTCTTGGGCATGTGCCAGCCTTCCTGTTCCCCTACAGGCCCAGGCAGGCCACCTGGCAGACTCTTAAGAGGTATTAGGTACCCTGACCCTTCCCTCTTGCTTTGCAGAAGAAGGCTTGCTGTACCGAGCCCGCTACTTCGGTGACACAGACATGTACCACAGAGCACAGAAGATGGGCACCCCGAGCTGCAGCCGGCTGTCAGAGGTGCAGGCCTCCCTGCATGGATAGTCCTGGGCCAGCCACACCACCCAGGTCCAAGTATGAGCCAGGACTGCTTCTGCCCTGCAACTCCTGGCAGCTTTGGCCTTGGTCATGAGGCAGAGGAGAGAGGGAGGGAAGGAGGGAGTGAGGAGGGGAAGAGAGGGACGGAGAAAGGAAGGGTGGAAGGGAGCTTGGTACTGATGGCAAAGACTCTTGTCACCAGCCTGACTTCCCTCCTCCTCCAGAAACTGGGCAGCTCTGGGTCCCACTTGGAAATTGAGGTCTGTTGAAAACTTTTGGTCATCCTGACCTGTTGCCCCCCTCCCAGTTCCCTTCCCTTCTCCATACTGTGGGGGTGTCCAAGAGCCAAACAAAAAGGGGGGCTTTGTATTTCCTTGACCTACTTCAACAGTCAAGTCACTCCAGCCCTTTCCAAAGCATGGCTGTGCTATCAAATATTATTGGACACAATACGGCCTCTCACACAATTGGTCAATCTGATGCCAGGAAGATCCATGAAGGAGGGAGTGGGCAGGGCCTTCCCCCATGGAACAAGATGATGGACAGCCCAACAGCAGGCAGGAGAGGCCTCTGGGCCGTGACCATTCCCTCTCTGTTGGGATCTGAGGCTCTCACCCCAGTGTGGTGCACCTGAGAACCGAGAGCATCCGGCCCCACCCAGTCATCTTGCCTGTGGTCTGAGGATGGGAACAGAAGGTCACAAGTTCAGGGTCAAACACAGCCACTCAGCACAGAAGGGGTGGGGAGAACGAAAGCTGCTGTTAACAGCACCCCACCTCCTCCGCCTCTGCATGTGGGTAACGGGCACAATTCCCAGTGCCCAGAGCGGGTAGCCTGGCTCAAGTCCAGAGAAGTGTGGGAAGAGCCAGCAGAAGTTCCCTGCCTTGGTACCTGTCCACCCCTCCGCTGCCTGTGTCCCCTGGCACAGAGCCAGCTGCAGAGAGCTCAAAGACCACTCACTAATGTTAGCTCTAGGGGAGTACAGCACTGAGGAGGAGTTGGGCAGAGCACAGCTCACAGTGGCTGCGTATTCATGTGACCGAGCTAGAGGTACATGCTGTGACTGCTCAACTAACTCTTCCCCTTTCTTCCCCAGACTATGAAGTCCCTGGAGAATTTTTGGTGACACACACTGAGCCAAGGTGACGGACTGTATATTTAAGGAAAGACATACAAAGAAAAAATTAAAATGGAACTGGAGGCCAAATGCCACACAACTGCCCTTTCTCACCACGTAAATGCAGAAAGCTCTTAGGACAGACAGAAACCTGCCAGGGGCTGCTTCCCTCCCTCCCAGGGCTGGCAGAGGCTCCACGTCGCTCACTCCTAGGATACAGAAACCATGGCAACGAAAGTAGAATGTAAAACTTGCAGCAAATGTCTGTGGGAAGGGCTAGGGGAGGAAGCACCCCACTGCCTCTCCTCCCCCTCCCCAGAGTTACCACCATCACCTCAGGAGAAGCCAGGCAGAAGCGTGGGCCAAGGACAGAGAGAGAGGAAGAAAACTGCCATAGAATGTAACTTAGAAATGTGTGTGTATGTATATATATCTATTTATATGTAAATAGGCATATATAAAGATATATATATATATAATCTACTTTTTAAACTCTAAAGGGATTGGGTTAAGTTGTTCAGCTGATTTCTTCCATATTTTAGAAAATGGGGCCTGTTTGAGGAAGACAGCTTATTCTTCAAAAGCTAGACATTAGCCTGGCTGACGGCATACGCAGTCAGGTCATGCGCTTCTAGCCCCTTCAGCCCCAGCCTGGCTTTGATGGCAGCAGTAACCATGGTGGAGAAATGCCTAGGAAGCTTATGAAGGTCTCGGGGCCTGCAGTAGAGGGGAGCAGGCTGGGGACAGAGAAAGGTGCCCTCGGGGTGGGTAGCAGGTCAATATGAGCCATGGTAGAGACCCCAGATGGCCCGCTGGGGTGAGGCCAGCTCCTCACACTGCCTCCTCCTTGGCCAGCTCAGGTTGTGTCCTGGTGCCCAGGAGTCGTGAATCCAGTCCCCTGCCCATAGCATGGCAGGGCCAGGAAACTGGCCAGGCCCAGCCGAACTACTTCCCACCCGAGTCCCTAAGTGGGTTTGCCTTACAGGTGCCACAGGGCACAGCTCCACCATCGTCATCGTCGGTTGTTTCTAAGTCGTGCACCAAGGACTCCAGAAGGCTCATCCTCCACGAGTTGGCCCAGGATGCCAAGGTGCAGCCCAGCTTGTGAAGAAAAGCCAGTGACTAGGTGTCTGTCTGCGCCCTCCACAGCGGGACTCCACCTGGCTCTGTGTTCTGGATGTAGGGTCCACCCAAACCACAATGGCTTTCCTATCATCCCCTTCAAATGAAGATTTTTCTCAAAACAGAGGTTGCTGCCAGGGGAAGGAGGGTTTTATTTATTCCCACGTTATACTGGGCCTTTGGGAATTGCCATTTTTTCCCCGTTTTCCTGTGGCTTTGCACCCTGCGGTCCTCAGGCCTTCCTTCCCCCTCTGCCAGCCCAGGTGGTAACTGTCCTCCCAGGGGTTCTCTCTCTCTCTCTTTTTTTTTTTTTTTTTTTTTTTTTTTAACAATCCCTCAACAAATAGGATTCTTGCTGGGAAAGGAAGTTTGGTAAGGAAGTGTCAAATCTGGTTTTTAAACAACGTCTCACCCTACAATGAAGTGGCCACCCCGGCCCAGAGAGATAAAAACTGGACACAGGCCAGAGTACCCCACCCACTGTGGCTCTAGGGGGCTCTGCCTCCCACCACCCCAACTGTCCAGTCTTGGTAACTGTCCCTAGACAGGCTGAGCCATGTGCAATAAGAACATAGATCCTACAGGATCCCCTGAGAAGCTGTATTTCTTGAATTAGAATTCTGAAATTGTACATCTATAAATATATGTTTACTATGTGATTGGCAGTGCTGGGTCTGCATTGAGCAGCGGCCGGCCTGGGGCTGAGGGTCTGCATTGAGCAGGGGCCGGCCTGGGGCTGAACATGGGCAGGTGCCTGTTGCTTGACTCCGTCCAGCCTGTACCTCTGAAGGTCTTGATGATAAGCCTGTCTCTCCAGACAAAGGGTAAGGGGCTCCGATGGCTGTGGGTAGCAGGATCTGGGGTCCCAGACATCAGCCCTGCCCGTGATCCCCCAGTGTGCGCATACATGTGTTCTCTCCTGTCCCAGCGTCTTCCAGCCCTCTTGGCCTCCCAAAGCCCGCGGGAGAGGGGGTGAACCCCCCTCCCAGGTCTGGCCTCAATGCCACTCCTGATCTAGGGCACCAGGAAAGTTCCCAAGTGTCTTGCCATCTCTGGCCCACAGTCTTCCCAGCTGTCCTCTCTGCCTCACCCCTCCCCAGCCCGCTTTCCCTGAGGGATGGGAAAAACTAACACTGAGGCTGCCTAGGCTCCCGGAGACTGAGCGGCAGATCTGCCCAGCCTCCCGGAGACAGGGCGGGCAGCCGTGACTGGCGGGCCCAGGCCCCTCCCGCCGCCGAGCCAGCCAAAGGCAGGCGGGCTGCCTAGTGGTACCACTGCAGCCAGGGAGCTCATTGGCTGTCCCCGCCCGGGGTCACTAGGAGCTGCCCGGTCCGCGAGCTGCCGCTTGTTAGCTGCGCCTGACAGAGGGGTTGCCAGCTCCCCGCTCCCCTCCCCAGACTACACTGCTCCGCTCCAGGAGGGGGGGTTACAGACACGCCCTCCATCTGCGACAACAAAAAAAGGCTTTGACTAGTATGCTCCGCCCCCTGTCGGGTGGCAAGAAAAGCCTGGAGTCCATACTGGCCCCTGGGACTTGCCCGCTTATCTGCTTGGCCAACCCAGGTCTGGGACACAAGGGGCTCCTGGGCCGGAACATGCACCTGGCCTGACTGTTGCCAGACAGTCACGTCATCTGGCAGTCTAGGGCAGGTGTGCACAGTGCCAAGGCTGTTGACACAGCGTCGTTCAGGAGCCACTCAGAATCTCCTACCAGACCTCACATCTTGTGACCAGAGTGAGTCAGCCCATTTCCCAGAGCAGGAAACTGAAACCTGCCCCGAGGGAAGGTGATCCCCAGGGTCTTCTGCTAGCTGTTTACATGTTTGGAGTCAATAAAAGGGCCATTCTGCAAGTACTTCCTGAAGCCAAATTTTCTGTATTTAATGTGACAAAGACCACACTTTTGGAATGGGTTGGGTTGGGTTGGGTTTGGGTTTTGTGAACCCCTGGCACCAAAGTCATTATGTAAATCAGGCTGGCCTCCAAATTGCATTAGTGATTCTCCTGCCCCTGCCTTCCAAGTGCGGGATTACAGGTCTGAAGCCACTCATCTGGCTCCTTATAGGTCATTCTAAGGATTTTATCTGTTTGGTTTTGGGTTTTGTTTGTTTGAGGCAGTCTCCCTATAGCCCCAGCTGGCCTGGAATTTGCTATGTAGACCCACCAGGCTGTGTGTGTGTGTGTATAAATTTATTTATTTTTTTAGATAAAGTCTCATGTAACCCAGGCTGGACTCAAACTTGCTATGTACCCATGGCTAGTCTGGAACTCTGATCCTCCTGCCTCTACTGCCTGAATACTGGGATGACAGGCATTGAACCACTACTCCAGGCTAAACTCATTCTTCTGAGTGACTGGGGTACCAATCTAGGAGAGTGGACAAGGGTGAAAAGGCCACAACAGCCTCAGTTGGGATGAGCAGATTGGTTGTATCAATGTGGATGTGGACCTGAACTGCCTTAGCTCAATTCTGGCTCCATGGGGCACTGACAAGGTGACCTTGGGCGTGTCCCTTAACGTCCCTCTGCCTCAGTGTCCTCTGCAAAGAGAGAGGAGCGCAAACACCTAGCTTATGGGGTAGCTGTGTGGAGTAAGAGTTGTCCTACATGAAGCACTTCACACGGCGTCTGCTCACAGTAAGCTCTGTTCAAGCAGTTATTTGTCCTGTCAACAAAGATTAGCTGACACTGGTATCCAGTCCCATTTCAGGCACTGAGGCCACAGTGATGACAGAGAACACTGCTCTTGAGGAAACGGGGCAGGAGATGCTGGAGGTGGGTCAAGCAGGGGCAGCGCTCTGATTGGGGGCTCTGGGTAAGAGGGGTGAGTGGTACTTTTATGGGGACAGGAGATGCCAGCCAGAAGGAGCAGTGTGACAAAGGCCTGCAGGCAGGAAAGGACAAGCAAGCACAGCCAAGGAACAATTTGTAGGCTAGGTCCCCAGTCTATAATTATCAACTGGTCTAACATAGTAGTCTTGAGCAAAAGAAAAACCTTCAGCAGAAACAAAGGACCCTGAGCCTCTCCAACTCTACCTGTCCCGAGTGACCTGTGCGCCTAGAAGCATCGAAAACTCTCCTTGGTGCCCTCCATGGATGGGGTGGGGTGGGGTCAACGGTGTTCTGTAAGGTAAAAGAGAAGCCAGAGAAAAGTGGGAGAAGTGGGGCCAAACTGGGATGTCATTTCCCCCAACTCCAGTTAAAAGATGTTTCCCCAAGGGCAGGCCTCAGGCTCCTGCCACCTCCATAGCTGGTTGTGCAGAAAATAAAGGCCCAGGACACAGGCAAATAGGGACGGAGAGTGGCTATGTAGGATTCCTCAGCCAGGCAGCTCTCCCAAAGGCCTGGAATTGAGGTTTTGTGGAAGGGGGGTCTGCTCTGCTGCCCTACCTTGCCCACAGGCCTTCCATCCTGGTTTGTTTGCCTGCGGTAGCTCAGAGAACAACACCGGGTGGTGGTGACATGCTGTGTCCCGACGGAACTGGCACTAGGGTAGGCAAGGGTCAGGCTTGGGCCTTTCAGGGAGTCAGATTGGCATCCCCAGTACCTTGGCTGAGTGTTCTCATCTCCCTAATGGACACAGAGGAAGAAAGCCAAGGGACAGGTGCCTGTGCCAAGAGGGGGACACTGAGGGCATCAGCCCTGACCAGGCCTCATTACCCCAAACCAACAGGGCCGCCCAAACTGTCCAGGGCCGCGTCATTCCTAGCAATATCATCCTGACCACACAGCCTGCAGGGCCTCACATTCTGCCACCCCCTGAAGCCTCTTCCCCTCCCCACCTCTCACCTGGCTCCGGCTACCTGCCGCTCAGGCCCAGTACCTGGACACTGAGATGCACAGATAAATCTCAGACTTCAGAGCCTGGCATCTGGCCACTGCCTCGGGCAGATTGATTCCAGAGGCATTTGTGCAGTTCTCCAGCAATGTCTTCCTCTCCTGGAGTGGCAGGCATGTTGTGTAAAGCCCTTTCATGAAGGCAGGCAGGGCCTGGACACAGGGCCCCAGAAAGAAGGCTAAGGAAGGAACAAGGCTAAAGGACATAAGTGGCCCTGGGCACAGAAACAGCTGTCTGCACAGTACCTGTGACTGTCCCTATGCAGTCTTCTCCGCCTCACCACCTACTCTGCCAGGGTCATGAGAGGGCCACTTTGCAGCCACAACCCTGCACCCTGGACTAGACTTAAGAAGTCTTCGACCCGGGGCTGTTAAACCAAGATTTTACATGCTGTGTAAATGATAGTGCCTATGAATCCTTCAGAATATTGTCTCTTAATTGGCAATCTAAATCTGAGATTTCTGTGGGCTGCTCCACCAGCTTAGTAGTCAGCTGCTCCTGAGCACTGAGTTTGGTACATGCACAGAGTATTAACTCTGCATCCATGGGCCCATCTGGGGAGAGGGCCCACCTGGATGGAACAGCTCACAAAAAGCATGGAGAGAAATCTTTCTCCTCTGCCTCACCTCCTGGGAGAAGCAGGATCCTGCTGCAAGTCCCACAGTTCATCTCCCAGAGAGGACAGGTGGACCAGGAGCCAAGATGAGAAGGGCAAACAGTGGCCAGAGAGGAGCCACTGACTTCGGCACTCCAGACTGTGCCAGGAAGCACCACCCATGTCTGGAGTCAGGAACGGTTCTGCCCCGGTTGTCCCAGCGAGGCCCTGGCCACCAGCCTGTTCACCACTTGCATGCATTGCCACCTGCTGGCCACCAGCCCATGGCCCTGTACCCTAAAGTTTACATCATCGTAGACCACAAATCGTGGTTAGTGTTACTAGCCACATCAGACCATCACCAGCACTGCAGATTCCACCTAGGCAGCAACTGTGTCTATAAGGGTCAGTCTCTAAGACTTCTACTGACCTGTCTCGGTCAGGAAGCTTCTTAGCACTGATGCACTGGGTAAGAGTCCAGACAGAGGTCAAGGTCCAGCCTCAGCTAGAACAGAAAGCACTTGTTACTGGTACTATCTGTAAAATTTCCAAATTACCATTACCCTCATACAGACCTTCCCATTCATCATCCAGTCTGCCAGCCTCTGTCAGCTGCTGAGCTAACAGGTGTCCAGACTCCTGGAGTCTAGCCCGATTGGGGCTAACCTAGAGTGGGGGGTCCTCACCCCAGGATCCCAAGCCCAGGAGTCAGCCATCAAGACCCCAAGTCCAGCCTGTACCGGTTCTCTGCCCTAGCAGGGTGGGATCGCAGCCCAGAGGATCAAATTGTGTGACCTACATCTGCCAATATTATTAGCTCTGGAGCCTGGCGGCCTAGGCTGGACAGCCTCAGCTGGAACACAATTCGAGGAACTGTTGACTTGGCTTTGTTTCCAGCCAGGCAGCTGGGAGGTACCCAGAGCGGGAGAGGTGGGGGGGGAGGGGGACTCTGGCTCCTCCCAGCTTCCCATGCTGTGTCATGAGAACCCAAAAAGATGGCTTGAAGGCCAAATGTCACTCCAGGGCATCACTGGCACTACCATAGTGCCTCTCCGATGCTGGGCAACCCTGGGTCAGCTGCCAGGCCCCTGGCCTCTTTCCTGTACTAGGTCACATCCAGGACCAGGCCTCCCCTCCTGCCCCAGCTGTGCCACTTGGCCTGCCCAGGACTAAGTAAAGTCTAAGTGATGTCAGGTAGCCTGCCCCTCCACCCCCAGCAGGAGCCAGCTCCTCTTTTTCCACTTCTGCCATCCATTCCTGCCCACCCTTTGCATAGTGGGCACCTGCAGGTGCCAACACCCAGGGACAAGCCAGGAAAACCTGGGCAGTAGCCAAGTGCCCCAGACTGTACCTCCAGGAGAGTCCCGGGGCTTTGTACAAGCTGCCCAGATGGACAGACGCAAGCAGGAACCTCAGAGCCCCTCTCCTGAGGGGCCAGGTGGGAACTGCAAAGGTGTACTACAGACTGTTGTTACCTAGAGGACTTTGTTCCTGGAGGCCCCGTGAGAAACACAAGGGGCTGATGGGCCAGAAAATCTACTTAGTAAGGACTGAGGCTCAAGAGCAGGAGAAGTTTATCCCCAGAGGGAAGCTTCCAGAAACACGGGGCTTCCTGGAGCTGGAAATAAAGACAGGATCTTCATCCTTGAGGCCCAAGTGACAGAGAGTGAGAAATAGCAAGCTCTCTGGAGAAGGGTTCTCCATGCCTGCCAAGGCCCTTGTTAGAGTGGGACAGCCGGAGGGCAGCCCAGGTGCCCCCTCCCCAGTGCTCCGGAGCTTTGGAGAAGACAGCCCACTGCTAAAATAAACAAGTATTTATATTTAAATTTGGTTTTCTTTTCTTTCTTTTTTTTTTTTAAGCTTTAGGACAATTTTATTAAAGTTTAAAAGAAGAACTTCCTGGGAAGGCGATGTAAATCTCAGCAGCTGTCTACAGGAGGTGAACGAAGAGAAAAAGGAAAAAAGCCATGCCATCAAAGTTGGCATGGAGGTCAGACACAAGAGGGACTGGCAGTCACATGGCAGAGGGGGAGCCTTACAGAAAGCCTAAAGAAGTCCAAATGTTGGGACAGACATTCTCCAAAGTGTTAGGGAAATTAGAAAAGAGACAAGAGAAAGGAGAGGTTTTGCTCTTCTAAAGAATTCAGGAAAGTGGGCAGATTTACAAAGCTGCATTGCTGCTAAATTTGGTTTTCTGAGGCACAGTCTCATGGAACTCAGGCTGGCCTCAAACTCACTACACTTTATTACTATTACATTGTTAAAATTTATTGTGTGTGTGCATGTGGATATATCTGTATCTCTGTGTGTGTGTATCTCTGGTCTCTCTGTGTGTGTATGTGTGTGTGTGTATCTCTGTATCTGTCTTTTCTCTCTGTGTATCTATCTCTATGTGTGTCAATCTGTCTGTCTGTCTCTCTCCATGTATCTGTTTGTCTGTGAATGTGTGTGTATCACTCTATGTCTGTCTCTGTGTGTGTGAATGTCTGCCTCTATCTATATCTCTGTGTCTGTCTGTCTGTCTCTCTTTCTCTCTCTGCATGCCATCCTGCACAAAAGAAAGGATGACTTTCGGGAGTTAGTTCTTGTCTTTCACTATGTGGGTCCCTAGAATCAAACTCAGGTGGTCAGGCCTAGTAGCTTTTCACCACTGAGCCATCTCACCAGCCCCAACTCACTATGTTTGACCTTGAAGTTTTGATCTTCCCGTCTCTACCTCCCAAGTATAGGGCTTACAGGTTTGTACCACTATACCCAACTTAAAACGAATATTTGAAAACTGGGGACTTGAGGCCTATGAAATGGCTCAGCAAGTAAAAGTGCTTCCTGCCAAGCCTGATGACCGGAGTTTGATCCCTGAGTCCCACATGGTGAAAGGAGAGAACAGACTCCCACTAGTTGTCCACACATTCCCCATGGCATACACACTCACACACATACAAACACACATGATAAAATAAAAGTAAATGTGATAGTGCTGAACAGAAGGCTCTGCAGCTAAGAGCACTCACTGATCTTGCAGAACATGGGATTCTGTTCCCAGCACCCATATGGCAGCTCACAACTCTTTGTAACTCCAGTTCCAGGGATCTGATGCTCTCTTCTGGCATCCATGGGCAACAAACATGCATGTGGTGCACATACATACATGTAAGTGAATACTCATACACATAAAAGTGAATAAAAAATAAACTAAAAAACAGAGATTGCAGGTGTGGTTGCATGTGCTCACAACCCCAGAACTTGGGAGGCAAAGACAAGAGAATTGCCCAAGTTCAAGGCCAGCCTATATAACAAGTTCCAAACCAGTTAGAGATACATAGTGAAACCCTGTCTCTAAACAAAAATGAATAGTAGAGATCTAATCTAGCTCCACACTAATTGAGGCCCTAAGAAGTGAGTTGCCAAGGTTCCTTTGCTCAGGTGTGTCAGAGCAGATGCCTGGGTCATGGAGCCCTGGACTAAGAAGAAAGAGCCAGTACCCTCCGGATGCTAAAACAGAGATGGGTTATTCCTATCAAGGCCTGGCCACAGCCACAGGTCCCCTAAGAACCCCGGAGTACAGGCTTCTGGGGCAGGAGCCTCGGGAGCCAAAGAAAGTAGTTCAGATCCTGGTCTGGGTTGGTCGCCACTCTTCTCACTTAATAGAGGGGACACAGAGGCACCAGGAGGTGGCCAACTGGGACCAAGCTGGCCTGACCCAAGCTCGTTACTCTGTCTTTCTAGTCCCTGCCCTTTCCTCATGAATGGTGCCCTCCACCCACAGCCCCAGTCTCTACCTGTTCTACCCAGCCCTGGGCCTGCCCCTCACTGGCTTCAGCTAGTCCTGCCCTAGGCCTTGGGAGATAAATGA
Source organism: Eospalax fontanierii (assembly GCA_035773235.1). Lineage (NCBI taxonomy): Eukaryota > Metazoa > Chordata > Mammalia > Rodentia > Spalacidae > Eospalax > Eospalax fontanierii. Next base: position 14,471,558 of record CM069540.1, on the reverse strand, counting down.
CAAAGGATCCCATGAAGGGGCCTGGGCCTCCATTTCAGCCAACGTTATCTTCAGGCTGGTGGGGGATGGCAGGCCCTTCTGAGGGAACTCTAATGGGTCTGGAGCAGCCGGTGCCTGCTTGAAGCCCACAGGGTTACCTCTACCTGTCTGGGTTTGAGGTGAGTCATTTCCTCCTTCAGCTGGTAGAGGGAGGGAAGGGAGGGGTGAGAGGAGAAGGCATCTAAAAATAGCTAGACCACATCCAAAGAGCTTCTTAGGCAAGGAGGAGCCACCTTCTGGGGAGCACTAACTGGCCTCCACCCAGACCCCTGTTTTCCTGGCTCCATGTGGGCTGAGGTGTGAGACCTTAGAAAGGCTCAGGTGCAGGGCCTTGTGAGTGTGACAGGAGCTGGAAGTGTGTGCTTTAGAGGCATTCCACCTCATTGAGGCCAGGGCTGGACTGCCCTTCCACAGCGTCCACAGCGTCCCCACTATCTCCACTGCACCTGGTCCCCTCCCACCCACCCACAGAGACACACAGAGACACAGCCCACAGGCTTACTGCTGGCCTGAGTCATCCTCCACCTCACAGGGTCCATGCCCCTCTCAGTGGGCCTCTGTTTCCCTGATCAGGGCAGAGACCCCCTGTGATCACACACACACACACAAATACACACACATTGCTTGGCTGCACCCTGGAAATCAAAGAAGTGCTCTGGACATCCGACACTCTAGGTACCTGACAACCTACGAAGACCGCTAAGGGAGTTGGAGAGTTGGCTCAGTGGTTAGGAACACTGACTGCTCCTGAAGAGGACCTGGGTTCAATTTTCAGCACCCACTGATGTCTAACAACCATCTGTAACTCAGTTCCAGGGGATCTGACACCCTCTTCTAACCTCTGTGGGCACTGTATGACATGGGTGCACTTACATACATGTAGGCAATACACTCATACACATAGAATAAAAATAATAAATATTTTCCTAAAGCTGCTCACTAGGGAGAACACAGGAGAGAGGCAGAGGGGTCACAAACTCCGTGGGGTAGGACCATCTTTCTCAAGCAGATCTGGGTTCAAATCCTGGCCTCAACACTTCCTAATCATGTGACCTGAGGTAAGTTATTCCATTTCTCCCTGCCTCAATTTGCTCATGAGTATTGTGTCATGTCACAGAGTATACATGTCAGATACAGTGATGTGTATGAGATCCCACCAGAGCAGAACTCTTTCCACTAAAGCTTGTGTAATGAAGGAAGCTGTCAATTCTCATTCCCACCCCAGGACTGTGACAGGAGCCTACCTGACCTCCCCTGGGATAGGGACAGGGTGAGATGCAGTATGGGAGGAGCTACTATAGATAGTCATATAGCTCAGGCTGGCCTTGAACTCATGATCTTCCCGCCTCAGCCTCCTCAGCATCAGGATTACGGGAGTGTGTCCTCACTCATCCCCCAGAACTTCCTTTTCTCCATCATGCACAGTCTGCTGAGTAGGCATGGCTCTCTCCATCAACGCATGGAACAGAGGTCCAAGACGTTAGTAGGAGGCTCCAGACTTGGATCATATCTGAGGAAAGAGCCTTGTGCATTGTAGCATGCAGGCAGGAGCCAATAATATCCCAGGTTGGCCAAGGATAGACCAGTGAGGGAGAACATGCCCCGCCCCTCCAAGGATCAGGTTCTCAGAACAGAGAGGTCACCAGACATGTTTGGGGTCACAGAGAAACGTCCAACAGCCTGGACTGAGCCCTGGCGTCACTCCTTACCCCTGACTGTCTGTTGGGAACAGGGCTCCTGTCATTTGCTGGGAACCATCCCGTTTGCACGCACAGGCTTACATGGAAAAACCCAAACCTTGCATCAGCCAGACAGCAGGCTCTAGTAAAGAGGCTCTTTCAGCCTCTCCTGCTTTCCCCACCGTTATCTGACTCATTCCTCAACAGTCCCAGGAGACTGGAGAGAGCAGGCCTCTCATCCCTCATGCAGGAATGGAGAGACAGGCAGGAAGGGCCTTACTGTGATGAGTCAGGGGCCAGAGCTGTAAACAGCCCAGGCTGGCAGGCTACAAGTGTAGCTGGGGGTGCTGGACAAGTACCCCAAAGGGCCACTCAGGCAGATCCGCAGTCTTAAATGTCAATGAATTAATGCACGGAGCATTAAAGCACCTTGGGTGAATAGATGACCGGGGTTATTGCAGAAAAGGTATATACCTAGTCTTTGGCATTCACAGATGCCTCTTCCCTCATCACGTACCAGGTGAGTCCTTGTGACTACCGGGGCTTAACACTTTATTATACTCACTAACTTATGCAATCCCTACAACAGCCCAATAGAGCTTCCATCATCCCCACTCAGCAGATTGGTTATCTGAGGCTCAGAGACGTTAAGCAACTTCTGCAAGAACAATCAGCTTAGTCCTTGTCCCAACAGGCCAGCGACAATAGGCAAGTCCAGAAGCTTAGAACTGCTCTCCAAACAAATGCCCCAGCGCGTGCGGCGCCCACGTGGGGCTGCCCAGGTGTGTCTGCGGGTTGGCACTCAGTCCAGGTGTGTCTGTCAGTGCTTGTGGGGGTGGAGGGGCAGGCACTGAACAGAACAAACGTGGCCTGGGGCTAAATGGGCCAGAATACCTGAACTTCAGTGGGGAGAGAGGGGGGTCTCTGGGCACGTGTGCACGCGTACCCACCCACCACCCCACCACCGTGTGCACGGGATTCTGGGTCCTCCCAGCCATGTCTCTGGAAACCCAGTGGGAGAGGGGCCAGCTGCTGCGGCCAGGTCCCCGCGCTGGCCCCCACAAGCCCAGGCACCCGCAGACGAGCTGGGCAGCACGTTTGCCCGCGATTGCTCCATCAGCTGCATCCGCTCCCAGGTCTCCGGCACGTTGCACACAGCGCGGGGCGGGGCTTCCGGGGTTGTCCCGGGTCCCCCCGGCCCTATTCTCCTTCCATGGCCAACCTGAGTCCCCCGCGACCCATTAACCCGGCGGCGGCCGGAGCCTCATCCCAGACACCTCCGACGGCTGCCCTTTGCTCCATCTGGTCAGAAGAGACAGATGAGGGAAACCGAATTCGCAGGCTGCAGGCCGGAAACCCGGCCCTTGTAGTCCTCCGCCGCTTCGGGGCGGGAACCAAGGGACTCGAGTTTCTGGAGTGAAGCAGACGGGGCACCCCAGGACTGTGAGTGCCTTCCAGGCAGGTCTTCTCGGCTCCCACCTCCAAGGTCAGACACAGTGGGCGGCAATCTCAGGTGCTCCGTAAATGGAGGTGTCCTCACCCTCCTGCTTAATGACTTCCAGAAATAGTTTCCAGGTGGAAGACGGTGAGCGGGTTTAAGGCTGACACTTGGGAGTCTTGAGATTTCTGTCTTCCAAGTGAGTTGGCTCTTTCAGTGGGGCAAATCTCCAAACCTCTCGGGGCAACAGAGTAACAGCCCCGAGGCTCAGAGACCACAGGGCAGGCTTTGAAATTCCTTCTGAAACACACCTTCCTCCACCAAGATTGAACCCAGGACCTTACACATACCAAGCAAAACACAAATAGTTCCCTGTTACCTACAGAATACAGTCCAAAATCCTTAATTCTCCCTTGCCTGTCCAGCCTCGCCATCAACTACACCTTTATGCTATAATAAGGAGTCTCAGACTTTCCAAGACACTCCTCACAGTATTTATGTCTATGCTGTTCCCTTTACAGGAATGCTTTTCCCAGCATGCCTCAAATGACTGGTACCTTAGAGAGATTGCTTTTTTATTTTTTAAAAGATTGTTGGCGGGGGGGGGGGGGGGGGGTTGGTTGGGAAGGTGGGGGGTGGCTGGAGAGATGACTCAGGGTTAAGAGCACTGACTGCTCTTGCAGATGACCCAGGTTCAGTTTCCTGGCACCCACATGGCAGCTAACAACCACCAGAACTCCAGTTCTAGGGGATTCAGCACCCTATTCTGGTCATTACACACACATTTACATAGAGGCAAGTAAAACACTCATACACATAAAATTAAAACTATGTCAAAAAATCAAAGCTTTTATAATACAATAATTAATAAAAGTAGATTTGAAATAAGTATTTTTAAGATGTATACATTAACCTAATTACCCTCACAGTAGTAGAGAGCTTGCCTAGTATGCCCCAGATCCTAGATACAGACCCAAGTACCAAAAACCAAAAACAAAAAGGAAAGCCTAGCATAGCAGCACACAACTATATCCCACTACCTGAGAGGTTGAAGCAGGTGGATGGACCTCTTTGAGTTCCAGGACAGCCTGGGCTACAGACTCTGTCTCAAAACTCAGAAAGAAGCAGAAAAGGAAGAGGAATAAAGAGAGAAACAGCAAGCTTGGTTGAAGACGTTCTCACGGCCTGTCATACATGGGAAACCTTCCTTAAAGACTGTCCCCTCCTCAGTCTCTCTGACTTGGGAACTGCAGTTACTGTGGCATCTGAGTGTCTATCTGGGTGAAAGCACAGCTGATAGCAAGGTGACAGGCTGACACCAGGCAGCCACATGCACCTGCAACCTCAGCCTATCTCCTGAGCCACTAGACAACAGAAGATGGTCCAGTGCAAAGGTTGGCCCAGCTGCCTCACATCTGAGCTGTGGACACAGCCCGGACTGCAGGAGACATACGGGCCTGCAATGCTGCCTTTGGGTGCCCAGGGGTTTAGGCTCAGCTTACACACTTGCCCTGTCTGTTCCGTACAGCTCCTAGCAGATCTGGAACTATGTGCTTAGACCAGCTGGGCCAGGGCAGAGGAAGGAAAGGCTGCTCAGGGCTCAGGTTGGCTGTCTGAGGCTGCCTGAGCTGCACCAGAGGGAGAGGGAGAAGTTCCTGCTGCTGGGCAGGAAGTAGAAGACTCAAACCTCTGACCTGCTTTGTGTTATGTTTTCGTATTAAGTTAGCATACTTAGGCCAGAGATGTAGCTGAGTTGATAAAGTACTCACCTAGCACGCACTCAGGCCTGGGTTTGATCATCAGCATTGCATACACTAAGCATGGTGGAGCATGTCTGTAATCCCAGGACTTGGGAAGTAGAGTCCAAGGTCATCCTTGGCTGCACAGTGAGTTCTTGGTCAGCCTGGGCTTTATGGGACCCTGTCTCAAACAAACAACAATAAATTAGCATACAAAGCAATGAGTCTCAGCCAAGAATGGTGGCACATCTCTTTAATACCAGCACTGGAGAGGCAGAGGCAGGCAGATCTCTCTGTGAGTTGGAGGCCAGCCAGGGTCTACATAAGAAGTTTCTGTACATCTAGGGCTACAAGGATACCCTGTCTCAAAGCAAACACACAAAGCAATGGGTTTCCACTTGGCCTGCTTCATGGAGCCCCTCTCACCGTCACCCAGGCTCTCTTTCCAATCTGTCTCAGAGCCTGTTTCCCCATTCAGAAAATCACGGCATAGGTGACTCTGTTCTGCAGTTACCCAGTTGTCAGTGCTTTCGTGTGACTGCTTTGGCTTTCCCAGTAAATGAGGCAATGTACAGAAAGAAAGTGCGGCAGCCCTCAGACCTGCTGTCTGTCATGTCTATGTGTTGACCACTATCCAAGTGGCTGGGATAAACCCCGCCTCTGCCAGTTCCGGTGGGGTTCAGCTCTATGACGCATATGAAATGCTTATCTGTATTCTGTGTTTACTTGTCTTTCCGAAGATAAAGTGGGGGTACAGCTGAAATCTCACCCCCAGAGATGCTGGCAGATATCACAATGGCTACCGGGGTATGCTGGGTCCCTGAAGCACACTGACTGTGAAGGTTTTACAGAATTTAGTGGTGCTGAGTTCTCTGGCTCCCTCCAACCCATCTAAACCAGTTTCTAGACTGTCTTTCTCAACACACTCTTCTGGCAACTGTCACTAGCCAAGGCACTGGACAAAGTGTCAGATGTGCTGCAAAATAGGCTGGAACTTTATCTGACCCCTGGCTTTCGTCCCAGCCAGAAATACATTGGCCTGGAACTTGCAGGCGAGCTCGAGCAAGCCTGGGGCTGGAGTGAGAAGGCAGCCTGGGTCACCAGCTTCATACATGCTCCTGTTTTATTGTAAGATTTTACTAGTTAATGTTGTTGTTTCTAGTTAAGAAACAGTTTTTAAAACCCAAAGCTTCATCCAAAGCCCTGGTTTTGCGGAGAAGGGAGAGAGGAGCAGCTGTCCTCCCCCACACTCCAGGAAGTGCACCCCCACACAAACTCTTCCTGCCCTCTGAGTGGACTTACAGCCAGTTTCTGCAGGCTGGGACAGTCTTGGGACAGTGGTGCCGTCTGGGTCCCCCCAGAAAGGGCCCATGGCAATGACAGCGGACAGCCACACGACACTGGAATCTGGCCAGCTTTGGAGGGGGCAATTCTCAGCGAACTTCTGCCCAGTCAAGAGCAGTCGTCCCTCCCACATACTGCTGCTGGCTGGGCAGGGAGGTCCTGGCCAGTCTTAACAAGTCTTCCCCACTGGGTACGTCTCGAAAAGCCATTGTCACAGAAGAAATCCAGAGGCACCCTACCCCAAGCTTGAATTGACAAAAGATGTGTCCAGATTCAGCACCCTAAAACAACAAGAAGCCTGAAGCGTAGCTCAGTGGGACAGCACCTGCCTAGCATGGAGGAGGCTGAGGGTTGACCCCCAGCACTGCATTCATAATGGTTAATAATAAACAGACAAATGAATAAAACAAGAAAAGAGCTGGTTGATGGAAGGAAACAAGCCAGGGCCTCATGCTTGCTAGAGAAGCACTCTGCTAACCGAATCACATCCGCAGTCTAATTTCTGTGTTTAAGGCACAAGCTTCAAAATATTTCTTATGAAAATCCTGACAAAATAAGTCACAGGAAAATATACATAACATAAAGTATCCTATTTTAACCTTTTAAAATATATTATTTACATTTATTATTCATGTGTGTGTGTGTGTGTGTCAGCGGTATGTGCATACACTCAAACGTCACAGTACACTGTGGAGGTCAGAGGACTCAGGAATCCATTCTGTCCTTCCACTGTGGACTCCTGGGATGGAACTCAGGTCATAAAGCTTGCATAGCAAGCATCTTTACCTACTGAGCCATCTCACAGATCCTTTTTTTATTTGGATGTATTTATTTTTATTTTATTTTTAGTGCTTTTTTTTTTTTTGAGACAGGGTCTCCCTTGTAATCCAGGCTAGCCTTGATCTCACAGAGATCTGCCTGCCTCTGCCTCCCAAGTGCTGGGATTAAAGACAGGCACCACCACCCTTCCCCCCCCCTTTTAAAATTTTTAATCAGAGTCTCATGAAGTTGTTACGTTGGCCTTGAACTGGAGATTCTCTTGCCTCAGCCTCATGGGTGATAAAATGCCAGGCCTGTGGCATCACACATGCCTGGATCTCCACTACTTAGGTAAACAGCACATGAGTCTCCGTTTTTGCTTTTCCAGGGTTCAGAAAATCGGGATGACCAATTTGCCATGTTCCCCTGGGCCAAGGGAGATCTCCAACAGTCTCCTGTGGTGACCAGGGCTTGGAAATCCCTCCATGTAGGAACCGGGAAAACCAAAACCTTAGCAGGGAATAGGCTGGGACTTGCCCACCCCCAGTTTCCCATCATTCCATCCAGGGGCAGGAAGTATAATTCATCATTGCTTCCCTGCTTGTTGAAAGGGCCTGAGTGGGCGCCACTCTCCAGTTCAGCCTATGGCAGCCACAGGCTCTCTAGCTCCCACAAACCCAGCTTTTTCCTCACATCCAATTGGGTCCTCCTCTTCAGCAGCAGCCTCTTTCCTTGAATACAAAGGCTATTGTTAGTCAGGGAGAATGGCAAGACCTAAGTGAAGAAACAAGATAGAAGTGGCCAGGTTTGTAGTGAGACTCTGTTGGTGGAGTGCTTGTCTAGTGTGTACAAAGCCTTGGGCTCGATCCTCAGCACTGCATCACCTGGATATGGTAGGACATGCCTTAATCCCAGCACTTGGCAGGCAGAGGCAGCACCTCTGTGAGTTGGAGGCCAGCCTGGTCTCCATAGCGGTTCCAGGTCAGCTGGGGATACAGGAAGACCCTGTTTCAAAAATTAAAAAGAACAAACAAAACAACAGCTACTACCAAGAAAAGCACGGGGCTGAACCAGAGAGGGATCTAGAAGAGACCAGAGCAGGAGGCGGAGGAAGAGGTCCCGCGGGCTTCTCAGGCCCAGAGCATCACGCTGGGAACGGTGGTCATAGGGCAGAGGATGGATGCCTTGACTAGGGCTGACAGATGTGGCAGTGATGGGCTGGGTGGCCTCTTGGTCAAACTGAAGTTCCATCATAAACAGGGACTTGGACTCAGAGTGACCAAGGAGACAAAGGGGACTGGGAAGTGATTAATGCTCACATTTGCTGCTTTTCTCCCACAATCCTCTACAGGTGTGGATAGAATTCCCAACACCCTGACTTTATGCCCCTTGGTCTTTTTTTTTTTTTTTGTCTTTTCGAGACTGGGTCTCCCTGTAGCCCCAGCTGGCCTGGAACTCACTATGTAGACCAGGCTCACCTTGAACTCACAGAGATCCACCTGCCTCTGCCTCCCAAGTGCTGGGATTAAAGGCATGTGCACCACCACAATGAGCAAGTCTTTTATTTTATTTATTATTTTTTTTAACGTGTCTAAGTGTTTTGCCTCCACGTATTCAATAAGTGCACCCGTGTCATGCAATGCCCAAAGAGACCAGAAGAGGCCATTGGATCCCCCTAGAACTGGAGTTACAGAGGGTTGTGGGCTGTACCATGTGGGTGTGGGTCCTCTGCCAGTGCTCTTATCTACTGAGCTAGCGCACTAATCCGGGCCACTCAGGCTTTATGCCTATTTCCCCCATGTGAGATGTGGACGGTGAGACAGGAAAACCGACAACCAGATTCCGCAGTGGCTGTTGCAGTTTCCAGAGTCCACAGTGGGAGCCTGCTCTCACTTAAATCTTGGAGCCTATGGGGAAAACCCTCACAGGGCCATAACACCTTCCTGCAAACCACATACATTCACCTTCTGAAACTAATTATCATTCCTATTTGACAATGAAGTATCTGAATCCCAGAGAGGTTAAATGGCTTGCCTGAGGTCACACAGCTGCAAACGATGAATGGCCTGCCCAGATGAGAGAGAAGAGTGCGTACTGTCCTGATACCCACGAACTCACGTGCATCAGGCAAACTCAGAGGACTTGCGCTTGCAGGAGCTGGAGGCCCAGCTGTTTTGGCAGGACCTGGTGCGACTGTGTGTGAGTACAGCTTAGACAGCGGCAAACAGCGCGTGGGAGTGTTGACGGCAGGGTGTGGGGCCATGGCACCATTGCCATGTGTGTTTCTGCTGGCAGCCCAATATTCTGGTCTGTGTTGATAAACAACCGTTTGAGCAAGCAAGCGAGCAGCAAGAGCAGGGACAAAAGAGAACTGGGAGGGGCCGGGGCCGGCGGGGCATGCCCAGGGTGCCAGTGGCCGGCCAGCAGCTCCCAGGAGGAGGGACAGTGGGCGGCAGGGCAGTGACGGCCAGTTGTTTTCTCAGCTCTGACCTCACAGAGTGCAGCACGTCTGGGTGTGGCTCTCTGTGCCAAACACCTGATGCCCGCCCACACAAAAACAGGAGTAGGGACACTGTGAGGAAGACGGTGTTCTTCCCAGGGTGTTAGGTGCCCGTTTCATCAACAGTTGAGACCAGGGCAAACATGTCAGGTTTCCTAGGACCCATGGATTCCTCAAAAGTCATATTCTTGGATGAGAACTGCAGCCGGGAGCCCAGCACCAGCTCATGACTGTAACCTGAGTCCTATCATCTGACAGACACAGGGACAGCCCAAAAGGGCATCTGCCTGAGAAACTTCTGAAGTTCAGTCTCACTCCACTTAGTCCCCCAGCAAATCCTCCAGCAGGACCCACCTACCAAAGCTTCCCCCCATTAGCTGAACTCTGCCCGCCTCCAAGGCCCCCTGTGTTTCTCACCTTCTCCCTGAAGCCCTCCAGGCTACCAACGGGGTCCTCAGAACAGTCCCCCAGAATTCTAACAGCTCTTACTGTCAGGCTCTGTATACAAACCTCACCTTACAGATGTCTCACCACATAGATGTTGCCTAACCTGCTCCCTGCACGGCACTGTACAGGGCATGAAGGGGAGGCAGACTGAGGGTGCTGTCTAAGATCTTCCAACTCAGCACTAGGAAGATGGAAAAGCATTTGCGATGCAAACACGGACCTGAGTTCAAGTCCCAGACCCATTGAAAAAAAGCCAGGTATGGCAGCATGAATCTGTAATCCCAGTGCTGAGGAGGAAAAGAGCTGATCCCTGGGGCTGGGCAGCCTAGCTTTCTCTGGGGGTTTCCAGACCAAGTGAGAGATCCTGTCTCAAAACACAAGGTGCACAGCAACTGAGAACAACAGCCAAACTTAACCTCTGACCTCTCAGTATGCAAACATACACACACACACACACACACACACACACACAAATCACAATAAATAAAAGATCTTCCAGTTCCGTTAGGACTCACAGATGGAAAAAGCATGAATTAGCTTATAATAAAGGCCAAGTGAGGGCTACATAGATGAGAATAATCATGCCTGGTTTGGAAAGGAGGGGACATGAACGCAGGATCAAGGAATGACCCTGTCCCAGTTCATTTAAGTTCCTTGAGTTCAGGGTCCTGTTGAAACCAGCTCCAGCCACCTGCTGAACAGAGAGGCCTTATCTGCAACGCTAAAGTCTGAAGCGCTCTGAGATCCCTGTTTGGTAGTGGGGGAGAGCTCAGGAGTTCCGCGGCCTGCTTGGTGTGCCTGAGGCCCTGGGTCCGATCCCCAGCATCAGCACAAGGAAACAAAACCCAAAATGAAATTCTCATTTGGAGGCTGAAGGATGGAAGTCATGCCCAACCAAGCTGCTAAAAGAAGGCTTCGCTGGAGGCTCCCACCAGAGATAAGACCAGGTGTGTCTCCAGGACCACCGGCCTCTCATTGTTCTTAACTAACAGACTGATCCCCAGCCGCGCAGTGAAGAAATGCCCCTTGCTTCTCCCGTGAGGTCCGTCAGGAGACAAGCCTGCTCTCCCTCACCCACCCAAACACCTGTTTTTGGCCATCAAACCTCATCAGGATCAAGCACCACCACACACAGCTCTCAATGCCTCTGTGGATTTTTTTGTTTTTATTTTAAGGATGTATATGTGTGTATTTGTCTGTAAGGATAAGTTCATGAGTGCAGGTACCCAAGGAGACCAGACATGCTGGATCCCCCAGAAACTGGAGTTACAGGCCAATGTGAGCCCTCAACATGAATGCTGGGAGCCAAACTCAGGTCCTCTGGAAGAGCAGTAAGTTCTCTTAACCACTAAGGCATCTCTCCAGCCCCCAAAAGTACCATTTTTATTTTTTATTAACTTACTGATTTTTGTTTATTTTTTAAGACAGGGTCTCACCCTGTAGCCCAAGGTGGCCTTGAATTCATGACAGTTCTCTTGCCTCATCTCCTAAAGTACTAGGATTATAGGCATGTACCCCTAAATCCTGCTTTATTTGATTTTTGAAAATTGAAGTGCATTTTTATAGAATAAAAAAATACCAGGTTTCTATTTTGAGAAATAAACACTTTAACTTGAAAAATAATGCATTTTGGACCCAGAGAGACAACAACTGGGCTGAGCATGTGCCTGCCTTCCTAGCTCAGGCAATCAGGAGACACAGCCCCTGGAGGGTATGGAAGATGAGCAGGTGTCCCCAGTGAGCAGCCCTAAGTGACATGAGGTTTGGGGGACCAGGGCCTGGACCCTACCCTTGGAGACCTGGGGGGGACTAGGGAGCAGGGAAGGGCAGGAGAGGGACCATTCAGTCCTCCGTCTGCTATGGTCCCTGCTCCCCAGCCCTTTGCATGCGAGGCTGTCTTCAGCCATTCCTTCCCAAGGCCAAAGGCCAAGACAAAGTTTTCTTAGTCTCTTTAACTTGGAGCCTCCACCTGCCTTTTCTTGGTTAATAGCTGCTTTGGGGGAAGTGCCAAGGGGTGGCACTTGATGGTAGGGTAGCTGGAGGGGCCTCAGAGGTCATTTAGTCCACTCCCCTGCCTGCAGGCGATGCTGGAGCGATGTCAGCTGGACAAGCCTTTATCTTGTTTTGAGGACTTCGGAAGTCCGGCACTCCACACCCTTCCTTGGACACTCATTCTGATGTCTAAACATTTCTTGCCAGGAAGTGCTTCCTCATGTCTAATCCAAACTCCCCATGCCATGTGCTTCTCTACCCTGTGGTTCTGGTTGGAGGCTGCTTGCATGTATGTAGGTGCACCCATATCGTGTAATGCCTACAAAGGTAAGAAGAGAGTGTCAGATCTCTTGTTACTGGAATTATGGTGGTTATTTGCCATCATGTGGATGCTGGGAATTGAACCCAGATCCTCTGCAAGAGCTGCTGGTGCTCTTAACTACAGAGCCATCTCTCCAATCCATCTCTTTCCCTTATCCTAAGTCAGCAGCCACTAGAATCTTGAATCTGGTCAAAGTCCTCACTCACTCTGTACAAGTCACAGTCACCCTTCAACTTTAGTTTCCTCATCTGTAAAATGAGGCCAACAATGATCAAAGGGCAAAGAATGGTGAAAAGGTGAAAAACTTCTACTGTAGGGAAGCTTTCATCATCATTGATATTTTAATTATTATTTTAGAGTGCTGGGGATAGAACCCAGGACCTTACACATGCCAGGCAAGCTCTCTGCCATTGATCTATATCCCCAGCGCTCCTGTTATTATTAATAAATGATAACCAGCTATCCTGGCTGAGCCACTGTATAAGAGACCATTTCCAGTGTACTGGTAGAACAAGGCTTGCTAGAGGGCTCAGTTAGGTGAGGGTGTCTGCTGCCAAGACGAATGACCTGAGTTCGATCCCTGGGACCCACATGGCGAAAAGAGAGAACCCACTCTCACAGGTCGTCTTCTGACTTCCACATGCATGTGGTATGCACACATACACACACATTAAAAATGTAAAAGTAAATAAATGATGTGTGAACAAGTATTTTAAATGAAAATTTCATACATGTTAAGAAAAAAACATCAGTTCCACGCTTCAAAAGTATCATTGCTCTCGGCCCTAGCGCCCTCTCCCTTGAAACTCCTGTGCCATGGAAGTGAAGTGGAGGAAAGAGAAGATGAGGCCGAGGTCCGAGCAAATGAACTTGTGCACCCACGGAGGCTGCAGGAGCAGAAATGAGGGGTGCCCGAGTGGAGCACCGACGACTGGACACCAGTGCAAACTGTCCAACTGTACGTTGCTGTTGATAATCTGTCTGGATCTGGAACTTCACCATCTGATCACCAAGACCACCTCTGAGATGTTGCCTTGCTTACAAACAAAACAGTCCTTGTTGGCCCTCTGCCATGGACCTCTGGTCTTCTGCACTAATTCTGTTCTCACTCGTGGCCAAGTGTAATGTTGTACAATACATCATCTTTTTTGCTGACTCAGTTGAATCATCATCATCATCATCATCAAGCAAGGCATGGTGGCACACATCTTTAATCCCAGCAGAGGTATGGAATCACAGATGGAGGCCAGTCTGTCTACACACTGAGTTCCAGACCAACATGGCTACAGGGAGACCCTGTCTCAAAGAACAAAACAAAAACTATCATTTCTTATAACCAGGTCATGTTACAAAATAATTAGCAGTGTTTTAAAGGAAGCACAGAAGGAGGGCTAGAGATGCAGCTCAATGGGTAGAGCTCTTATCTTGCATGGACCAAGGCCCAGGCTCAGTCCCAGCACTGCTAAACCAGGTATGGTAATCCCAGCACTGGGGAGGTGGAGGCAGGAGGATCAGGAGTTTAAGGTCATCCTTGACTAGCTAGCTAGTCTGAGACTAGCCTGGGCTACATGAGGCCCAGTCAAAAGAAAGAGGGTGGGAGTTGAGGAAATGCTCACTAAATATAGGAAAAGGAAGGGCCTCCCAAGCAGGGGGCATTGTGGTGCTGGTGTGGCCGTCTCTCCATCCTGGAACAAGCTGTCTCCCCCTAGAGCTGGGCAGCTGCCAGTTCTAGCAAAGCAGTGGGCAAGCAGGGCCCAGCTTCCTGTTCTATTCATGGCCCCAAGAGGCACAGAGCCTCCTATGCACTGAGCTCTCCCACGCCACAGGCAAGTAGATGCCTCTCCCCCTGCTCTGCATCCCCCTGCGAATGTCACTCTCAGGTGGCCTGTCAGTCACTTATGAGCTCACAACTTCTCAAGCAGATTGTTTGTCAGTCTGTCCTTTCACTGTAGGGTAGACAAAGGCCTTGCAGAGAGCAAGGACTCTGAGGCCTTTGTGAGCTTGTTCCTGGCCCCTGGCTGACACAGCAGACATAGAGGAAGTCACCTCCTCCAGGGGCTCACAGGGTCCATCTCTCACAGCCATGCTACAACAGAGATAGGTCCAAGACCCAGGGAGGGCTTGGGGTCAGTGGCCACCTTTACCTGGAGGTCCTCAGCCTCCCAAGACCATCCAGGTCCTTCCTCAGAGCAGCAAAAGAGGATGATGTCACACTCTTGCACCCCAGATCAGCAGAGGCAGGGGCTTCTGCCCAGCTCACCATGGGGCTCAGCAGTCCCAGCATCCTCCCCACTCTTGGGCAGTGCTGGGATCCTGGCACAGGGCTTCCCTGGACAAGCAGCTGCATCAGGGAATTACAAGTCTCCAGAGCCTTGCCTGGACTAAAAACCAGGCCCCAGGGCAGCCGTCAGCTTCCTCATCTGCCAGCTGAGGACAATGAACCTGGTCACCTTCGTCCTGGGAAGAGGGTGAGGTTAATGAATGCCCAGCACTGGACATGACTCCAGTAAGGCCAATAGCAAGCTGCCTCAAGGCAATGGCCTTGCTGACCCTTGGTCCTCTCTTCCTATCCAGGACTGAGGACAGTGTAAGACCCACAATTCAGTCTCAGTGATCATTTTGTCCCCACCCTGCCCTAGGTGGGTCTTGGCTTGCAAGCCCTGATCTGCCTGGTAAGCAACTTTACCTGGATGAGACAGTCTCCTGTGGCACCCTGTCACCCCATCGCCTGCACCAGGCTTCTTGGTTTATTATTTTTTAAACTTTACATTTATTCATTGGGGGAGGGGTGCTACCACAGCATGCTCGTGGAGGTCAGAGGACAACTTCTAGGAGTTGATTTTCTCCTTCCATTCTTGTGAGTCCCAGGGATGGAACTCAGGTTGTCAGGCTTGGCTGCAGGCACCTTTACCAGCTGAGCCATCTCTCAGACCCTGTCCCTTCCTACAGAAGGCTCCGTTTGCTCTAGGAAGCCCTCTCTAATCGTGTTAGGCATGCAGGTTCATCTACACTGTTAACATTTGTTAAGGGTTAGGATCTTAGTTATTCCCAAACTTCCGGCTCCCGCTCCACTCTAGGATAGAGCGCGTAACCACGATGCGGCTGCTGGTTCAGGGAAGATTGTCTTGCCTAGGGAAACAAGATTCAGCCCTCTGTTGCTATAACAACCAAATCTCCTTGAGCGCTTCCTCATTGGCCGCTGAAGTTACCCCCGCCTCTGCCGTCAGAAGGGACCTACTGAAGGCAGACTGCCGGGGACCTAGGGGGCGCTGGGTCTGCACCCGCCAGCTGTATGGGGCTCTCTCTGTGCGTGTCAGTGGGGTTTTAGGGTCCGGAGGCGGCATCTCGGGGGATATATTCCCCACACTGAGCCGGGTGCTGGGAGCGGGGAGCGGGGAGGAGGCTGGTTTTCTACCTAGCAACTCAGCCCAGGAGGAGGACCAATGAAGCTGCAGCTGGGAGGTCCTGAGAGCCTCAAGGCAGAGTAGGAAAGGAGACCGAGCTCCCAGAGTTGAGATCAGTGTGGGCAACCGGTTCGAATCCTGCTGCCCTCACCGCTGTGGGGCCCAGCACAGCCGCTTACCTTCTTGTGTATCCTAGAGACGAAGAAGGGCACTAACACCTGTTACCTCGTGCCGATGATCCCTAAGAGTGTTTTCTCCCAAACTCCCTCGACACAACTGTCCTGGAGGGGCGCCATCATCACCCCTTTATGTACACAAAGACGGAGGCTCAAAGTGAGCCCTGTTTGCAGGCGGGAGTTGGCGGGTATCTGGGTGAAGCAGGCGAAGTCATTCCCACCCCCAACCCAGGAGGCCTGCCTGCCCGGAAGGAAGGTTCGCGCCAGGTCATGAGACTGACGGTTTCCTTTAGCAAAACTGCGTCAGGCTCTCTCCGGGGGGTTAACCACCAGGAACCGGTGACAGGGCCTTGTCTACATGAAAGATCAGAAAGAGGTGCCAGCCTTCAGGGCAAAGTTCCTTTGTCAGACACAGATGAAAAAAGAGCTGGCCCGTTTAGGGGAAGAGAGAATGTAACTTCCTCTGCCCTTTCAAAACGGGTTGAAGTTCCCTCTGGAGCCTCATTTAAGATGAACAAGTAACTTGGCCTGGTTGGGGTCGGCCGCCAGAACCACACCTGCTCCAAGGGAGGGACTGGGCCACAGGAGTGGGCACTGGACCAGACATTAGATTGGGCCCATCTCTGAACCTCACTATCCTCATCTGTAAAATGGGCTTGATTAAACTGTGAGGCGTATGTGCCAGATATGATGGTTCATGCCTGCAAGCCCAATACTTGGGAAACAGAGGAAGGAGGATTACTGCAAGTTCAAGGCCCACCTGGAACACAGTAAGTTCCAGGACAGTAAGGGATACAGACTAGGACCTTGTCTCATAAAACAAAGAAAAAAACTGAGAGGATTATAAAGATTAACCCCGAGCAGTAGGGGCACATAGCTCAAGGGAGCATTCTAGAATCTGGATCCCTAACCCCAGCACTGCAAATCAGTCAATCAATTAACCAATCAGTCAACCAAATCAATCAGTCAGCTAGGATGTAGCTCAGTTGGTGGAGTGCTTGCCTAACATGCAAGAAGCCCTGGGTTCAATTCCCAGCAATCAAATAAAACCACTCATTTTGGTTCATGCCTGCACTCAAGAACTAGAGGCAGGAGGATCGGAAGTTCAAGTCCATCCTTGGCTACAAAGGGAGTTTGTAGTTATCCCGGACTACATGAGACTCTGTCTCAATCATCATTATCATCATCATCATACTCCCCACCACCATCAGAGGACTTAGTGTGGCCTCTGATGTGTGCAGGTCAGGCAGGGTACTTAGCTGGACCTCAACAGACAGAGGTAAGAGCTTCTACCCAGAGACCTTTGTGACTCACTTGCAGGGGCCAGCTCCTTACTAAATACTCAGAAAGTCCCTAAGAGCTGGGGTTCCTCCAGCCCCTAAATGCATCAGGCTGTAATGTTTTATAAATCCTGTATTCTGACCAGCCCTTTTGGCCTTCCCAAAAAACTGTTGCTTTCTGCTGAAAGAAAAACAAAAACAAAAAACAACTAAGAACACCATCCTAGTAATGCCCATTTTGCAGACAAGGAAATTGCAGTTTGGGGATGTTAAGACAGTTCACTGCAGGTTGGGATGCAAATGTCAGAAAGCTGACTCAAACAGATTCACACAAGAAGGGAACTCCAGGCCTGAGAGAAACAAGAATGCAGTAGAACTTACTCCGCCTGAAAGACGCATTTGTCAGGGTAGGGCCTGGGGCATAACGCTGGCCGTCTGACCCCAGTACCATATCCCTGCTCGCCCTTGCCCTTTAACAGGGGTCCGCCCGGCACCAAGCCCCTGGGTGAGAGGCCTTATGTTTGGCAGTGTCCTCCTCTCTGGTTCCACAGGCATCTCCTCTACCTCTGTAGTTCCTCAGGTTGCCTGGAGAACACTGAGGCCTGATAGCTGCGCTTGGCCGGTGCCTTCAGGCCTCAGAAGACTGTCCACATTTAGCCAGAGTTAGAGCTATCCTGGAGGCCAGCTGCTTCCTGTGCCTCTAAACAGAGGGGTGTGTCTTCAGGGACTCAATTGCCCTTTCCTTCTCTTCCAGGCCGGGTTTCTACAGCACATAGTCATTGTGCCTTTGAAGGGCCTTAGGAAGACCCTTACATGTCTTTATTTCTGAATATTCCACCATTAAAAAGGAACTCATGCCTCTAATTCCAGTTATGCTTTAGATGCCCCTGAGATACTATAGCATATTTGTTTGTTTTAGATATGTTCATGTTCTGTGTCCAGGCTGGCCTGTAAGTCACTATGTACCTCAGGCTGGCCTTGAACCTAAGGTGATCCTCCTACCTCGGTCCCCTATATGCCTGGCTAGCATAGTTGATATAATTCATTAACGCCAGTATAATGTAGATTACAGAATCCTTAAGGGTAGGCTTTGTTATCATGAACACCATTTATTGTTTACTGTGTGTCCTACTTTGATTCAAAACTCCTTCTCTCTGTCTTGTGTGTGCGCGCGCGCGCACACACACACACACACACACACACACATCCACTGTGGTAGGGATCAGACTCAAGGCCTCACAAATCCTCGGCAAGTAAACATCCATGGAACTATATCCCTACCTCTCAAAAGCTTCTCTTGTATCATCTCATTTAATTCTCTCAACTTCTGAGCTAGGTGCTTTAATTACCCCTGAGCCCAGGAGAGGTTGGGGGCCCTTGCCAAAGGCATCCGGCAGCAAAGCAGGGACAGGAGACAGGAGGTCTGATTCCAGAGCCTGCACAGCCTCCTGCTCCTCGGAGCTGAGCTGAGTGCTAGACACAGAGGCATGCATGGGTACCCCTGCGCCTCCTTAGTGCTCATCCGGGTGGCTTCTGGGACCACCCAGTGTGCAGAGGACACGGAGGCGGCTAACTTCAGGTGTCCGGTAAGGGGTGGCTTTAGATTTTACTCCACACTCCCATCTCAGATCTGGAGCCCTGGGTCTGTTGCTCACTGTCGATGATCGAGTGGAGTGGAAGGGGAGTTCCTGGGATCAAGCTTGTATCTTCCTCTGTTCCTCCTCTTCTTCCAATCGTACCTTCCTTCTCTCTTCCCTCAACTTATTTAGCTCCCTGAGCCACCTAAAGGGCAGGACTGGCTAGAACCCCAGGACCAGACAGAACAGTCCAGTAGAAAAGCACTTGCCTAGACTCTGGGAGGCTCTAGCTCCACAAAAAAGCTGCCCCTCAACCCCCAGCCCCACCCCCGAGGCTATTCTTGAATGTCTCTGGAGAGTCCGCAGGGGAGGGGGGTTGTGCTGAGTGCTGAGCCTGCAGCTGCTCAAAGCCTTTCCCTTCTTCCGGTGGGAGACTGGGGCTCTGGGAGGGACTGGCCCCCGGCCAACTCCAGTCTAACTCCGGAGCCAAGTCCCCCACCTCCCCTCAGACCGAGCTGCCTCTAGCTGGAGACTCTAGGAGGGCCCAGCAAGTCCTAATGGGGTGATGAGTCAAATACCGAAAGACA
Organism: Eospalax fontanierii; assembly: GCA_035773235.1. Lineage (NCBI taxonomy): Eukaryota > Metazoa > Chordata > Mammalia > Rodentia > Spalacidae > Eospalax > Eospalax fontanierii. Next base: position 14,452,275 of record CM069540.1, on the reverse strand, counting down.
CAAGTACACGTACATTTGTGGACACACACACACATACACACACACACACATTCACACTCCTCTGACTCTAGTCCCCTGCACAGAAATAGAGGTAGTCAGGGGACTGCAGAGATGACTCAGCGATTAAGAGCACTGGCTGCTCTTGCAGAGGATCTGAGTTCAGTTCCCAACACCCACATGGCAGCTAACAATGACCTATAATTCCAGTTCCAGGGAATCTAACGCCCTCTTCTGACTTCCAAAGGCATTGCACAATATGGGTGCACTTTTATATATGCAGGCAATACACTCACACACATATAATAACAATAATAAAATATTTTTAAAATTTTTGAAAAAGAAATAGAGGCAGCCATGCCTGCAGTCTTCCAGCCCTTTCCTAACACCGGGAGCCAGGCCATCCCTGCAGGAAGGTGAGTGTGGGAGGCTACTCCTCGGGGCAGGGGGAGGCTGGCCCACTCCAGGCTGTGTGCATGGAAACTGCCCCAGTGTTGGATGACATTGCTTTAACCTGAGGATACAAGGGAGAAGCCAGGGCCTGTGTGCAAACTGGAAGGTGACTAGGGGGCTTGAAAGGTCTCCCTGGACTTCCCTGAGCCTGTTTCCTCTTCTGTGAGTTGACCTGTTCCCAGGTTTATCTGAAGCTTACCCAACGGCATCTTCTGGGGTCAGCTACATGTCCATCTGCCCGGCTTCCTCACTGACTTCTTCTGGGATCTTTTCTACAATTGTGCTTCCCGGTTTGCAGATGCAGAAACAGATTCCGAGAGAGCTTTCCTGCAGTCAAGTATTAGAGATGCATGGAGAAACCCCCACCTGGTAGCTGGGGGTAGGCTCCAGCATAAAGCACCCATCCACCATGAGATCATCAGGATTGGAATTCTGATTGCTCGCTAGAACCCATGTAAAATCTGAGCAAGCATAGTGGCCGCCTGTAATTCCAGCACTCACGAGGCAAAGAGAGATCCCTGGGGCAAGCTGGCTAGTTAGACCATCTGGAATCCATGAGCTCTGGGTTCAGTGGGAGGTCCCGACTCTGTACATTAAGTGGAGAGTGGTCAAAGAAGACACTTACATTCAATATCTACTTTGAGCTTCTACAAATGCATGCATGTGAGTCCATTCATGTGAACACACTTAGACATTCATAGACATAGCACACATACATACACATGCATAGAGAGAAAGAAGAGTGAGAAAGTACATACTCAGGTATTTGTATTATTATTTTCTTCTTTTCTGAGACTAAGTTGCGCGTATCCCAGGTTGCCCTTGATCTCAATATGTAGTTGAGAGTGACCTTGAACTCTCGATCCTCCTAACTCTACCTCCCAAATGTTGGGACATGAGCCACGATCCACCAACTTCAACATTTTTTTTAATTAACTTAAATTTGGCGTGTGTGTGTAGTATGTGGCCATGACACACGTGTGGCAGTCAGAGGACAACTTTTGAGAAGTCAGTTCTGTCCTTTCACTGTGGTTTCAAACTCAGGTCTTACCCACTGAGCCAACCCATCAGCCTTTTTTGAGACAGGAACTATCTGTGTAGTCCAGGCTAACCTCAGACTCATGATCCTCCTGCCACCACGTCCAACCTTATTATTTTTTTTAACATTTTATTTATTATTTTTATTTTATGCGATCTGCTGGACGTAGAGTTCTGGACAGTTGTTAGCTGCCATGTGGGTGCTGGGAATCGAAGCCGGGTCCTCGTCAAGATCAATCAGTGCTCTTAACCACGGAGCTATCTCTCCAGCCCTTATTATTATTTTTGTTTGAGAGGAAGTCTCACTATGTTGCCCAGGCTGGCCTTAAACTCCTGGACCCAAGCAATCAACCCACCTCAGCCTCCTGAGTAGCTGAGACTCACCCAGGTCATCACCCAACCCAAGATCTACCAAGCATTGTGTTCTGCAAACTGAGCTGTGCCCGGGAGACGGAGCAGTGAATGAAAGAGCTCTGTCTTACCTCTGGGGCAGCAATTCCAGCAGACACATGGGGGAGAGATGAGGGAGGAAGGGCTGGCAGGACAAGGCGATGAGAGGTGGGGCTAGCAGACTTGGTGAGGCAGGGCATGGCAGGTGCTGGCTCTGGAGAATGAAAACGAGGAAGCTTGGGCCCAACCTCAGCATGCCTGGTTCCAGTCGGGTGCTGACTCCAACGGGAAGTCAGAGTTTTCGGACCCTCCAAAATGCCCCATCCCGTCAGCTTTTAGGCCCTGCCTGCTGCCCTCAGCTGTGCGCTGCCTGTCTGGAGTTTCAGCCCCGACAGTTTCCTTGTCCTGGGTGATTTCCAGCCTCACCCACTTTCCTGGAGCCCAGTTCATCCATTACTTAGCCAGACGTGTACCAGTGTCACTCTGAGTAACCGCGAGGACTGGGGTGACCTCACTTGATCCTGATTCACATTGAGTCACCTTCCCCTTTCTGAAAGGTGGCTCCCAGCAGTAGTTATCTCCCGCAACTGGGGGAGTGGTAGTCCACATTCTGACTCCCTGTGTTGAGGCAGCTCTGTCTCATGCAGGAGAAATAGGGGAGACCTACGAGGGAATCCCCAGCCATTAAGATTAACTTGCATTGTGACAGCTCAGCATGATCCTACAGTCCCTGTTCCTAACAGGAAAACACCTCACTCCATCCATCATTCCATGGAGCTCCCAACAGCCCCTTCTTTATCTTCACTTTCAGAGGATAAAACTGAGCTTAGAGAGAGGATTCTGTGTCCCAGTGTAAGAGTCGAATCCAGAAGAATCCAGAATCTCATGCGTGTAAAAGCAAGCCCTCTACCCCTAGCAGCACTCATCCCTCCGACTTAACTTCTTCAGGGTCACACAGCAAGGAGTTGGCAGAGGTTGGACCGGATCAGGGAGTTCCTAACTTCAGAGCTGTGTAATGGAGACTGTGCACCTAACCTCACAGGAAAAGAAGGGGAAAGGGCGGACTCATCTGCTGAGCTGAGTGTGTTCAAACCAATCCTTTCTTTGGTGCTAGCCTTGAAGGGGACACATGATTTCAAAGCAGCCACTTTTGATTTTTGTTCTACCCAAGTGGCTGAGGGCTGTCACCTCCCTAGTAGGCAGAGCTTCCAGAGGAAGAGAACCAGGCCTCCTGAGTGAAGGACCAGACCTGTGCCTTCCTAGGATTCTGTCCTTCTCAGTTTTCCTCACTCTTTAATCAACAACTGATCCCTGCTTTGCCACGAGTCCTCAGTCGTCCCCCCCCCCCGCCACGCACCAGTCCCCTGGTCCCGTTAATCAACCTTCCCTCCAGGTGAGGCTTTGCAGCCCTATGCTAGCCACCCCAAACTGGGGAGCACTTGAAATGGGAGTCTCACAGCTGAGGCGCTGGTTTTTGTTTTTTAATATTTTATTTTATTATTTTTATTTTATGAGTATGAGTGTATTGCGGGCATGTATGTAACTGTGTGTACCTATGTCATGCAATGCCCACGGAGGTCAGAAGAGGGTGTCAGTTCCCCTGGATCTGGAGTTACAGGCAGTTGCTAGCTGCCATGTTGGTGCTGGGATTCTGCTATAAGAGCCAGTGCTCTTAACTGCTGAGCCATCCCTACAACCCTGGCTCTGGTTTTTATATTAATTTTCAGGTAAGCTTTAAAAAATACTACGTAGCCAGGAATGGTGGCACATGCCTGCAATCTCGGCACCCAGGAGACAGAGACAGGAGGATCGCTGTAAGTTGGAGGCCAGTCTGGTATACATAATGAATTCCAAGCCAGCAAGGCCACAAAGTAAAACAGTTTCAAAAAAAAAAAAAAAAAAACAAACAAACAAAAATGATACACAATTATTGGAAAACGTTTATTATATTTGGACCAAATTGGGACATATATAAATCTATGTTTTCATTTTCTTTGCTTGTTTGAGACTAGGGCTCATGTAGCCCAGGTTGGCCTAAACTCCTGATCTTCCTCTCCTCCTGAACTCTAGGATTACAGATAAACAACACCACCCACAGCTCTTGAATCTACTTTTTCAACTATAAATTTTATGAAATCTAAATACACATTATTTATTTTTTATTATTTCTAATCATGATCTTGCTGTGTAGTACAGGCTGGCCCAGTGCCTGGCATCCAGTAAAGTGCTCAGATAAAAAAGGTTACAGATTTGCTTTCACCAGGATACTGAAGTGCAACCCAGTGGATCTCAGCAATGTCTCCCCAGCCTGCTATGTGAAGGCCCTGGAGAACAAACCTAATAATATCTTGGTTGTCAGGACACTCCCTCCAGTGGGTAGGAAGGCCAGTGCTGAACAAAGATTCTGGCTAAGTAGGTGTTGCAGAGGAAAGGGAGCATGAAGATGTGCCAACAGCTTGGCGGCCTTAGCAGGGGTGACCAGGAAACCCTCCCCTGGGGACGGAGGACTATTGAGCTGCACCTGTTGGTTCAGAAACAGCCTGGTGCAGGTCAGAGAAGGGTGTGGAGGGAGTGGGAACAGCAGGTGCTGAGGCCACAGGGGCAACCCCTGCAGGAATTCCTGTTCTCCACAGTCTACAGTCGGCTTCCAGTATTTTCCTTTCTTGCATCCAGTGCTACCGGCCATTGCAATGTCCCTATGTTCATGGCAACCTGTGTGAACCTGCTCCACACTGCCCCCTTCTCAGCAGCACTCTCAGCTGCCCCCCCCCAACCTCTCCCCTCCTTTGTCCTTTTCTCTCTTCTAGAAAGTTTCCCCCGATGGTTTGCTGCCCTTGCTGGTCTCTGCCTGGGATTCTTCTAGAAGACTGAATATTTTGTTCTGTATCCTAATCCCCCCACCACCCCTTTCTAAGTCAGACGTTCCTCTCCAACAAACTCGACCCTCTTCTCCACTGGGGCCTGATCCAGGACCCCCAACCCTTGGCAACAAGGTCAACAAGACCCAAGGCTTGTCAGAGCCAAGCTCTGGGGACACTGAGAGGCATGTCTGCCCTGGTAGAGTGGAAAAACCCTCCTTGGGGGAAGGGCTATGGAAATTTCTTCTTAACAAACTCTTTCTCGACTTGGACCTGGCCCATAAAGCAGCAAAGCATTTGCCCAGTGAGGCTCATTTCTTCTCCCCACCTCCACCCAAGACTGGGACCAGGGGAGGGGACTGGGTGGAGCTGGAGAAAAGGAACAGCACCTTCTCAGAGTCACTCGGAGATGTCATCGAGTTCCACCCTCAAGGTTCAGAGATGATGAAACAGGGGACAGCGTTGAAGTCATACAGGCCACAGGCGGCCCCACCGCGGCTCCAGGCTCCTCCTGTTGTCCAGGGTTTCTTGATTTTCTTACCTGTAAAATGCGAATGCTAATGGCAACAGTGGCTGCTTTGCAGAACTGGTGATGTGATTGAAGCTGAAAAGTGGACCTTTAATAGGAGTGATTTATCCCCTGCAACCCAAGCCTCTGTTCTTTGTTGCTCTTTGTCATTGTCAGTCTTGGTCTCCATGGGGCCTGCCCCCGCAGCTCACTGTAAACTCTGTCCCTAGCACAACACCTGTTTGGGTTGTTTTGAAACAGTAACTCACTGTGCTGCCCTGGCTGGCTTTGAACTCTTGGGCTCAAGCTATCCACCTGCCTCAGCCTCCCTAAGCAGGTGCATTTAAAAAACGATTGTTGTTTGTTTATAGTTTTCTTGTTTGTTTTTGTTCTGTGGTACTACAGCAGGACTTGGGTGTGCATGCCAAGCAAGTGCTGTACCACTGAGCTACACACCTAACTCTTGACTTTTTGAGCCAAGGCCTGGTTTTGTAATCTAGGATAACCTTGAACTTGCAACCCTCCAGCCTCTGCCTCCTTCCAAGTGCAAGGATTACAGGCGTTTGTCATCACACCTGACTCAAGAAGCTGCAGTTCAGATTGTAACAAAGTCTAATTTGTCCGCCACTTTGCTGTTCTGATCTCACAAAGATCTGCCTGCCTCTGCCTCTGGAGTACTGGAATTAAAGGCATGTGCCACCACGCCTGGCTGAATTAATGCTTAAAAATTTATTATTTTTATTTCATGTGTACGACTCTTTTTCCTGCATGTATATAAGTGCACTACATGCATGCAGAGCCAGAAGAAGGTATCAGATCCCCTGGAACTGGAGTTATGGACTGTTAATAGCTACCATATTGGTGCTGGGAACTGAACCCAGGTCCTCTGCAAGAGCAGACAGTATGTAAACCACTGAGCCATCTCTTCAACCCTAAATTTTTAAAATATGTTATTTTATTATTTTATTTTATGTGTATGAGTGCATTGCCTGTGTACATGTAAGTGCATCTATGTCATGCAGTGCCCTTGGAGATCAGAAGAGAGTATTGGATCCCCTGGAATTGGAGTTACAGATAGTTGTTAGCTGCTATGTAGGTGCTGGGAACTGAACCCTGGTCCTCTCAAGAGCAGCTGGTGCTCTTAACTGCTGAGCCATTTCTCCAGTCTCTAGTTGTTGTTTCTTTTAAAGGCAGAATCTGCTGAGCAGGGTAGCTAGTCAGGCTAGGTAGTGAGACCTTGTCATCAAAAGATAGATAAATAAAAATAATTTAAAAAAAAGACTAGGTATGGTGATATGTGCCTTAGTCCTATCATTCAGGGAGGCAGAGGCAGGTGGATCCCTGTAAGATTGAGGCCTATATATATGAGTTCTAGGCAAGCTGGAGCTACAGGGAGACCCTGTCCTGGTACTCCCTATGTAGCCCAAGATAGACTCAAAATCACTTTGTAGTTGAGGGTGTCTTTGAACTCTTGATCTCCCTGCTTCTCCCTCCCAAGACTAGGATTGTAGGATTGTAGGGATGAGCCACCATGCCTGACTGGGTTGTTTGTTTGTTTGTTTTTGAGACAGAATCTCCTATACCTCAGGCTATGTAGCCCAGGATGGTCCTCCTAGTTCAATACCCTCAGTACTAGGGTTACAATTTTGATATCAGCTTTGTTCCTACTTCCCTTGACTTTCACTGTAGATCCATTTAGTACTTAGGCTGAGTAAATGAATACAGTCACAAAGTGACTTTCATACATGCAGGCAAGACACATAAAATAAAAATAATAACTGATGGGGCTGGAGAGATGGCTCAGTGGTTAAGAGCACTGGCTGCTCTTGCAGAGGACCCTGATTCAATTTCCAGCACCCACATGCCAGCTAACAACTGTCCTTAACTCCAGTTCCAAGGGACCCAACACCCTCTTCTGACCTCTGAGGGCACTACATGACATAAGGGTACTTACAGGCAGGCAATACACTTATATACATTAAATAAAATTATTTAATGTATATAAGTATAAAATATTGTATGTATAAAAAATATTTAAAATAAAAAAATAATAAAATTTAAAGTGCTCATTTCTGGACCTTTGCTGCATCCTGCAGTAATTATTCACTGGCCCCTTGTTTTCTTGGCATTTTGCTGCATTCTGCAGTAGTACCAGCCACCTCCAATAGCAAAGGTCGGATGCCTGCTGATCTAGGCTCACCTGAGCTGGAAAGTAGGAAGGTGTGGGCTGAGTGGAAGGTGGGAGACCCTAAAGATACACAAGCATCCTGGGCCCCTATGGGCCTCAACATTTTCTTCTAAGGCATGAGGTAGAATCAAAGGAACTCTAGTATTGCCTAACCCAAAAGACAGGTCAGGCAGGTGACTGAGAAGTTTTGCCTAAAGTGGTGTTTTCTATGAGAATTTATTAAGGTTGGGCTGGGGGTTTCAGACCCTGGGTCGAATCCCCAGCACCAAAAAGCCACAACTAAAACAGTGCAATGAAGTCATTTCTTTATCACTCTTGTTGAGATTTATTATATTTATGTGTGTAAGTGAAGACTGAGAGCAGTACCCTTTGAGTCCAGAAGAAGACATCAGATCCCAAGAGCTGTAGTCACAGCTGACTGTAAGCTACTTGATTCTACTATTCTGGGAACAGAATCTAGGTCTGCTGCAAAAGCAACGAGGACTCTTAGCTTCTGAGCCATCTTCCCAGTCCTGTTTAGGACTGCTGTTAAAATGGTGATCTTTGAAAAGATGTCAGAGGACAGCAGGAGCAGCCAGGGAGCCAGGGAGCCCCTGTGGAAGGACACTTGCTGTGCAGCCACCAGCACTTCTCAAGCAGAACTGTCTTCGTCTGCCTACTGTGAGGTGAGGTCCTTAGAGTCATTCTCCAGTGTTATCACCCTTTACAGATCAGGAAAAGAAACAGTACATCATAGAGACAAAGTGACTTGTTCCAAGTCAGTGGCTGTGAAATGCCTGAGCCAGGATCTGAACTTGAATCTCACCAGTTCTAATGCATGTAGCCTTGACACTGCCTCCTCTAAGAGCTCAGCCTCTAAGAGACTGGGGATTTTGCTCAGTGGTAGAGTGATTGCCCAGCATGTGCAAGGCCTTGGGTCTGATCCCTGCACAAACGACATTAGCCTTTCCCTAAAATAGGCAGTAGGCATACTGAAAAACTGAATATTTCTGCCTTTCCTCCTCACCAAGCTGAGACAGATGGGAAGACAGTTTGCCCCCTAAGCCTAGAGAGATAGGGTGACTAAAGGCTCAGACACCATACACCAGTCCCCAGGGGAACCTGAGGGTACCCCACAGGCCTGAAGGGATACAATGACATTAAGAACAGCCAACATTTCAGCATAATCACTGTGAATGATGAGGGAGGGGAGGCGAAGGAGAGCCTTGACAGGGTTGCAATTATTCGTTCTGAGCTTTTAAAAGAAGAGCAGGGTTTGTGAGCAAAACAGAGCGGCCACATGCACAGGAGAAGGTGCTAAGAGAACAGAAAGAGACAGAGACTGGAGAAGTGAGGAGACCATAGTGACCAGATCCACAATACGACGAATGCTGTGAGGCGAGCCTGGGCCAGAAGTATGGAGGTGACACCAAAGGACATCCCCCATTTATTATTACGTTATTATTTGTGTGTCCCCTGTCACAGTGCAGGTGTGAAGGTCACAGCACAATTTGCAGTACTTGGTTTTTTCTAACATGGGTCTCAGAGACTGAACTCAGATTATGGCTTAGTGGCAAGCACTTCTACTTGCTGAATCATCTTGCCAGGCCAGGTTTTGAAAGGCAAACAGTAGGGCTGAAGAGATGGCTCAGCAGTTAAGAGACCTGACTACTCTTGCAGAGGACCCAGATTCAATTCCCAGCACCCACATGGAAGCTAACAATTATCCGTAACACCAGTTCCAGGGGATCTAGTGCCTTTTCTGACCTTTGTGGGCACTACATAATTGGGGTACACTTACATACCTGCAGGCAATACACTCATACACATAAAAAAGAAACAATGAATAAAGTTAAATTAATAAAAAGAAAGTAGACAATGGACTCTGGCAAAGGGGAGCTATTACAGGTTCTAGAGACATGACCCAGCAAGGTGGGAAATAGAAATGAGGTAGTCAGCAAAATCACTCAGAGTGAACATTACTGTCAACCTAATGATCTGAGCTGGACTCCCAAGACCCACACAGTAGAAGGAGAGCATTGACTCTACCAAACTGCACTGTCTTTTACATGTACACACACACACACACACACACACACACACACACACACACACACACACAATAAAAGTATAATAATAATAAAAAAAGTTAAAGGCCAGCCGGAGACATGGTTCAGCAGGTACAGATGTCTGTTGTTAACCCTGGCAATCTGAGTATGATCCCTGGGTCTCCTGAAGTTGTCCTCTGGTTTCCACATGCATGCTGTGGCATGCTTGCACAAATGTACACGCACACATACACTAAAATGCCATATATTGTTTTTAAAATATTAAAAAGAAAATCCTATACAATTGGAAATAATACCAATTTTACAAACCAAATAGAATGATTTCTGAAAGCATATTCCTAACTTGGGTTTTGAAAAAAATATTTATTGTGTGTGAACAGTGTGTTGTATGTTGTGGAGGTTTGTTCTCTCTTTCTACAGTGTGGCTCCTGGGATTCAAACTCAGGTCATCAGGCTTGGCCACAAATCCTTTAACTTGCTGAGCCATCTTGCCAGTCCCTAAGTTGGGTTTTAACCTGTTCGTCTTTATAAGATTTATTAGTGTTCAGGCACAGCAACAAAAGGAACTTGCCCTCATCTCTGAATAGCTCTATGCTTGGGGCAAATCTCCCTGCCACATCCTAGATTCTGAACTAGCTTGACCCTCAGCAAATTTCTTCCCCTTTTATGAACAGGGTTCCAAACAAGCCCCTTTCTGCTTGCATTGGGGTTGCTTTCATGACTCCCAAGGATAAGGAAAGTCATCCTGGTTTCAGGAAAAGACATCTCAATCACACTTGTTCTGAGGAACCAGGCTTTCCTCTTGCCTCAATCTAACTAGCTCCAAAAAGGATGGGGGTGTGGAGCCATCCCACTGAGGTCTCCAAATACCCACACTGAGTGTGTGGGGGTGTGGGGAGCTGACCATTGTTTCCTTCAATCCTGCTTGGGGACCAAGAACATAGATGCACCGCTCCTCACACCACAACTATTAATCCAGGGTATTAAGAAGACAGGTGCAAGGGCTTTCCTAAAACTATGTTCTGGGTACTGTTTTCCTTGTTGTCTCTATTCACTAGCAAATCTCTTTCTGTCTCTCTCTCTCTCTCTCTCTCTCTGTGTGTGTGTGTGTGTGTGTGTGTGTGTGTGTGTGTGTGTGTGTGTGTATGTGTGTATGTGGTTTTGTTTTTTTGAGAGGAACAGGGTCTCATCATTATGTTGCTATGGCTGGCCTCTAACTCACTACATAGTCCAAGTTAGTCCAGAACTCACTACATAGCCCAGGTTGGTCTCAGACTCACTATGTAGCCCAGGCTGGCCTGAATTTGTAGCAATCCTCCTGCCTCATTCTCTCAAGTGCTGGTGTTTCAGGTATGCACTGCCATTTCTGACTTGGCAAATCTATTTCTAGCCCAGGTTCATTCATTTTGGGGAACAAGTCCTGCAACTTGATGAAAGAAATATGGGTTTCTGAGACTGTCCCAAAGCCCAGGCTTTCGTCCCTGATGAAAACACAGATTTGTGGGCCCTGCTCTCAACTCACTGGAAGGATCTGGGTTGTGTTTGTTTGGAGGATAGAGATTAGACCTAGGGCCTCACACATGCTAGGCAAGGGCCCTACCATCTGTTTTTAACCAGGGCCCCATTTGATCAGAATCCACAATGAACAACCACTTTACAGTCTTGGGTACACAGAGCCTATCTAGGACCAGGAAGAGAAACAAAGGAGGTAACAGCTCCCCAGAGGCCAGTCGGTGTGGGTGGACCTGGGAGTCAAAAGTGGGAAAGGCTTCTTGGCCCAATCCCAGCTTTTCTGATAAGGAACTCAAGTCTATTCTCCGATAAGGAAATCGGGAGTCTCTACAGCCATTCCTCCTCCAATTGTGTCTGGGATTCTGGTTCCCTGAGCCACACCTCCTGAGCCCAGGTTCCTTCTCTCCTGAGTTGTGTGAATCAAATCTTCCTTTTTAAACCTCTCTCTTAGGCTTTTTATATTCAGAGATGAAATTCATACCCCTGACTCTGTACCAAATTAACCCTTTTTTCATAGTAAAGAAACAGTCTCATCCTGTGTTTAAGGGCCCGTGACTGGGGAGTTAGGTAAACTCTAGTGAGATTCTGGCTCCCAGGGAGGTCTGACTCATTCCTTACTCTGGGGTGCTTTCCAATAGATTCGCCTGGGTGGCTCCAGCCAGCAGAGCTAAGGGAGTTAAGTTCTTCGCCCCATGGCATAGTCTACAGACCTGGCTGGCAGGCAGTTCCGGAAAGGGGTCAAGGAACACACAAGTGGACTACAGAATCTGATGAAAACCAATGAGGCTCAACCAAGAATTTTAACAAACATGTTTATTAGAAAAGTAAAAAATATTGCATAGGTCTTAATACTTGAACATCAAGTGTATTTATGAACAGTGAGTATCTTTATGTAAACAGTTCTAGAAGGAAGACCCAGATGGCACTCCTCTGAGGGAGGGGTCCCAGCCCCCAGCCCCCTTCAATCCCATCCCCTCACAGTTCAATTCTCCAATACACATTGTGGGATGGGCCAGATGCAGCTCCCAGGTGTATTTTTTCAAGTGTCAAAGATCGGGAGTGACCCTAACACCCACCCCTTCCAGCTCTTACATTCTTGCATGTCTGTAAGATAGCTGCCTAGAACAGGTCAGTAGCGAAGCTCCGATCCCCCAAACAAAAAATACAAAACAAACATATTTGGTCCCTTCAGACCGTGAGATACACGAACTATCCGGGAGACCTCCCCCCTCCCTCCTTCTGTGAGCACACACCCCTGGCAGAGGCCAGAGCAGCCCCGCTGCTCTCCTGGCTCTGTCACCGTTGTAACTGTCAGTACTAACAAAAATAACAAAGCACATGCTACATACACATCCAGCCGGAAGCCTATGTGGCTCCCTAAGCCTTTGTTACATGCTACAGTACTGAGGGGTGCGTGCTCCGATGGGGAGCCACCTGCACACACAACCTAGCTACCTTCCTTGGCCACACTGTCTTCTCCACCTGGCCCTCAGCCCCTCAGGCGGCTGTTGTCAGTTTTCTAACACAGGCATCAGTCCCTCAGTCCTTGCCCGATGGTCTCCACCCCAAAAGTAACTTGTCTCAGGCCTGGGGGCGGTGCGGGCCCCCAGGATGAAGTTCAACACTCTTCAATGAGCAGCTGCTCTGAGCTGTACAGCTTTTTCTTGATGACTCTGAAGCCGGTGCTCAGCGTCAGGGACTGGCTGAAGCCAGGGACCAAGGAAGAGTTGGCAGAACTCAACAGCCCCTGGATCTTGGGCCATAGGCGAGAGTCCAGACGCAACACCAGGGTCAGCTGAAAGGTGGGCACCAGACTGGGGTCGAGGGCTAGCTGGGCCACACTGTAGCAGCTCTTGCCTTGCTCCACGCAGACGTCCAGCAGCGCCCCTCGCAGGCCGCACGGCTCACTGTAAGCCAGGCGCAGGAGTTCTTTGCCCACCTGGCTCACCAGCTGGCCTGGCATCACCAGGCGCGCGGGGCGCCGCGAGCCCAGTCGCGCCTGGGACAAGCTCTCCTGCAGCAGCTGCATCAGGTTGGCACACAGGTGCTCATCCTCGGGGTCGCTGAGCAGCTCAAAGTCGGGCAGGGACACTCCATCTAGGTATGCAGAGTCTGGAAGACGAGCAAAAGGGGAGGGGTATTAGAGCAGCTTCCACGGGGGCTGCACAGGAGGGGGAAGTGCAGTTTTGCTAAGAAAGCAGGGCTCCTTCCTACTCGGTGCCTCAGTTTCCGCCCTATACTTGCCCCTCTACTCTAATCCCGGAGTCATCTGGTTCCCGTGTTGGGATGGGAAGGTAAGGTGGCTTTGATTCGGTTCTGCACCGTGCGTCCCTCAACTCCCCGGCCCCCTCCAGTCGTGGTCGCCATCTGCCCACTGCTCACCTTCCTCCGGACCGAAGCCACTGTTGCTGCTGTCCAGGGACTCGCAGTCCGAGCTCTCTAGGCTCGCGCAGCGGTCAAGGCCCTCCTCCCTGGCCTCCGACCCCCAGGCGGAGCGCAGCGGCCGATCCGCAGAGGGAGTTCGGGATGAAGATGAAGAGGAGGAGGACGAGAACCGATCCCATAGGCTAGGCATGGTGAGGTCGGACGCCAGGACGTTGGCTGATGAGCTCAGGATTGAGGAAGAGCAGAAGCCGCTGAAAGACATAAGAGGGACACGGATCAGGCGTCAGTTTGGGGGTGCACTGGGGCCCGTACCGCCGAGGCCGCCCCACAGTGCCATCAGCACCCCGGGACGGACCGACACTCACCAGCTAGCGCGGTCAGAGAGGACTGTGGCACAAGTGCGTCCTGCTGCTTGAATGGGTGAGCGAACTGGTGCCAACCACCGATCGCTGCCCGGACCTGTCCCTCGGAACCCTTTCTCGCACCTCCCCCCGGGCCTTCTGCGAGCCCTAGCACCAGCGCTCAGCAACCTATAAGGGCCAGCGCGGACAGACCACGCCCCCTCCGTGCGGTCACCCAATCCGGACCCGGGAGTGTGGTCCACCTCGGCCAATGGGTTCCGGGCGCACGTTCGCAACGTTCTCTCCTGCCTGGTGACAGCGGCCTGGCCCCGCCCCCACGGAACCCCAGAAGCTCGGGACCGAACCTCCCAGCCGCGGCCACGCCCCCTTTCTGGAAGGGATCCGCGGTGGCTTGCAGCTGCCAAGGTCCCTGAGGGCGCTCGCGGCAGGGGAGGATCAAGGAAAGACTTGTTTATTATAGGGTCGTGTTGCTGGGGGAGGGGACAGCTCGTGACCGCACTCGGGCGCAGAGTCAGGGGGACCTGGAGGGGCGATGGGTAGGGGAGACAGGTACCCCCGTACTCCCAGAATCTGGGAGCTCGACGGCCAAGGGCACTACGGGGCGCACGAGTGGGTGATGACCGTGGGACCGCGGCACGGTGGCAGACCTTACCCGGCTGGCCCTGGACCCCCATCCCACCCTCTCCCTGCTGCTGGAGACAAGGGATGCGGATATGGGGATGGGATCCCCACGTCCCACCTGTCTGCCGGCCTGGAGGTGGGTTTCTAGTGACATCAGTGCTCCCCCGCCCCCCGTGAGCGATTGTCCCCCAAACTGAACCCAAGCAGGGCGTTTGGGTAGGTGGTTGGAGCTCACGGGTTCGAATTCATGGCGCTTGACCCACGGCCAGGGAACCAGGACCCACAGCAAACCGACTCACTGACCCAACCCGCTGGCCTTAGGAACAGACCGCGGCGCGACTGTGCCTCCCCCGCCCGCTGCGGCGAAAGCCCCCTGCGTCCGCCAGGTCCTAGAGCCCCTCTCTCTCTTTGTTTTTTTTTTTTTTGGCGGGGGGGATGTTTTTGTTTTTGTGAAGACCCAGAGAGGTTAACCGGACCCCGGACAAACATCTTTGGAACAGCCCAAAGAGTGCAATGGCCAACCCGGGTTTCATCATTCAGGCGGGGCCACGGGAAATCTGGCCTGGCAGCGATGCTCGAGGGCTGATAGCGTTTGTTCCGGGTGAGGAGGTTCTCGGATGCAGGCACTCGACCTGTATTTCTTAAAAGGTTTATCAAAGTAGGACATGCGGACCCTGATGGAAGAAAAAAACAAACTTACATCAGACACTGTGGCCCTGCGGGCAGGAACCAAACCAGATCAGACAGGAGAGCCTGACTGCAGGGCAAGCTTGCGCGTGACATATGACCCTTGCCAGGGAAGTCAGGCCACTGCCCTTCCAACCTCCCCCTCCCATTAAAAAAAAAAAAAAAAAAAAAAGCCTGACCTACAGACCTGACAAACCAAGTGTTAGAACTGCAGAATGGCCAGAATCCAATCCCTCCCGCTCTCCACCCACACACACGCTCCCATTTTACAGGTGGGAGAATTACTTTCTAGAACATATTCCTGAACTCAAAAAAGGAGTGGGCCTCAGATTAGGAGACAAGGTTAAAGATAGTTGCAGAATAGAATATGGTGTTTGCCCCCAGGGCTCCCAGACCAGAGCATTAGCTTTCCTTTCCCCTACACTCTTCTACCTGCCAGGAGACCCGAAGACCCTGGATCAAGGTGCCTAGATGAAGGCTTGGAGAATGAGCAGGTGACATCCTTCTAAGATCACCTTTCACAGAGATGGAAAGGAGAGAGATGCCAGCCTGCTTGTGTGGGTAAATCTTCCTGCTGCCAGGGAGAAAAGAGAAAGAAATCAATGCACCAGCAGGACACGCTCTCCTCCTATTGGCTAGTCAATGGGAGCTAGACTATGGGTGCTTTTACTAATTTTTCCCCCTGTTTTGGGGTGAACCTGGTCCTAGGCTGCAGCCACACCTCCACCCCTCCTTTTTTTCTTTTTTGAAAAAAGTACTTCAGAAAAATGAGACATCTTGACCCCTGAAAATAAGGTGGGTTTTAAAAAATATTTTTAGTGAATATTCATAAACAAAAGAATCCCTGGACAGTTTGAAATGGTGAGTGTATTAGAATCCACTCATTTGTCCAACAAATACCACCATGGTCTATGTGCCAAGCGCCTTTCCATTTGGTATCTTTAATTTTTTTTAAAAAATTTCTCATGTGTGAGTGTATTGCCTGCATGTGTGTGAGTGCACCTGAGTTGAAGTCAGAGGAGGGACTTAGATTCCCTGGAACTGGAGTTACAGATGGTTGTTAGCCACCCAGGAATCAAACCCAGGTCCTCTGCAAGAGCAGCGAGGGCTCTTAACCACTGAGACATATCTCTGGCCCCCAGCCCCCTTTAATTTTGTTTTTGAGACAGAGTCTCATGTGTGTATCTCAGGCTGGCCCGGAACTCTGTATGATCTTCTGCCTCAACTGCTCAAGTATTGAGATGGAATTTACCCCCAATGCTGAGGTTACAAGCATGCAGCACCAAGACCAGTTTATGCTTTGCTGGGGTCAAACCCAGAGTTTTGTCCATACTAGGAAGCACTCTACAAACTGAGTTCCATCCCCAGCCTCATTCAATGAATCTTTTTGTTAATAAAACAGTTTCCCTCAAGTGGGAAAGGACTATGTTCACGGGCACTGGATAATTATGTGGGTTTTAAAAAAATACATCTTATTATTTTTCTTTTATGTGTGTGAATGTATTGCCTGCATGTATGTAATGCACCCTTGTGGGGCAATGCCTGTGGAGGTCACAAGAGAGCATCAGATCCCCTGCAACTGGAGTTATAGATGGTTGTGAGCCACCATGTGGGTGCTGGAAATCGAAGCTGGGTCCTTTTTGCAAGAGCAGTCAGTGAGGTGCTCTTAACTGCTGAGTCATCTCTCTAGCTTTTTTATTTTATTTTATTTTTTAAGAAGTCTCTTCTGGGGCTGGGATGTAGCTTGGTTTGTAGAGTACCTGCCCAGCATGCATGATGCCCTGGGTTCAATCCCTGTGTCATATAAACCAGATGTGGTGGTGGCATATACCTATACTCCCCGCACTGGGAAGGCAGGCAGGAAGATCAGAAGTTCAAGGTCATACTAGGTTAAAGAGTTGAAGACTTTGTCTCAGAAAAAAAAGTCCATTTTTTCTTAATGGTGTTTTTGCACTTATTTGTTTGGAGTGTGTATGTGATGTGGCCTGTGACATAAGCCAGATGACAGGTTGTGGGGTCTGTCCTCTTCCACCAGGTGGGTTCCAGAGAGTGAGTTCAGACCATCAGCCTTGGCAGCAAATCACCAGCGCCAAGAAATCCATTCTTGTGGGGGGTTTTGTTTGTTTTTGTCTTTTTGTTTTTATTTGTATGAAGGAGTTGAACCCAGGGCCTCACACATGCTGGGAAAGTGATCTACACTGAAGTATATCTCCAGTCTTGGTTTGGTTTTTTGTAAGTGATGAAAAAGGATCCAAGGACCTAGCCCTGCCTGATAGTTCTCAGAGTGGGTGCAGGTGGTTCCAGGATAAGCAGCTCCTACTAGGAGTCCTGGCAGAGGCCTGGGGTTGAGGGCTTGTTGATTTCACTGAGTGAAGCACCTGAGATGGGGGAAGGGGAAAGACCTTCCATCACTGTTTCTGCCAAAAGAGCTTTTGAACCTAGAAGGGGAGTTTCTTTTTCCATCAGCTCGTCTTGGGAATTGGAGTGACCTCTCCTGTACTGGAGGAGCCCTCATGTGAGAGGACAGCTAAATCCTGTCCTCTAAATCAAGCCCCTTCAGAGCCCTTCAAAAACCTGGAACTTCCTATTTTGTGTGCTCCCTCCTCCTTCCAGTGCCCTGAGCTAAAGCAGCCTGCAAGTCGGGCTTGCCTGGACATGTTTACCCAGCACCCCCAGCCCAACCCTTCTGTTCCTTCCTTCCTTCCCTCTGGTCTCCCCACTTGAATGCTTGCGGGCAGTGTTGTGCCTATCTCACTGTCCCATAGGCAGCCATGTGCTGGCCCCACAGGACAGTCCTGGGAACTATCCCTTGCAGGGATAAATGTATGGATGGATCAGCAGATAGCAAGATGAAGCAATACCTGCATCAGGAATCAGAACTGGCTGGGTTTAAGGGACAGCTCTTCTAGGCTTATGGGAGGCCTTCTGTCTTCCCTGCTTCTCCTCTATTCCCTGTGCAACCTGGCAGATAGTTGAGCATCTCCCTTCCTCAGGTGGGGGCTAGCTGGGCCACTTTGAGGACAGCTCAGTTTTTACAGAATCCCTAGAATGCTGGGGCAGCGACCTAAGTGCTGAGAGCTGATCTGCAGAGAATCTTGAAAAGCACAGTTTTTTTTTTCTGTAAGTACTTCAAAATATATACGTGATTATATTTATCATTTATTTTTTGGGGGCCGCATGCTCTGGAATATGCTAGGCAGACATTCTTGCCCTAAGATGCAACTCCAAAGGAAAACTTGGTTTGCTTTTAAATTTAGGTAAGATTACCGCCTAAAACTAACCATTTCAATACAAACAATTAGCGCATTCAACAGGCTGTGCAACCATCTCCTCTACTAGTTTCCTAACATCTTTATGGTCCCAAAGGAGACAAGGCACCGTCCTTCACTCCCTTTAAACACCTTTGAGGCTTATTACGGTTCTTGTGGCTGAGAGCAAGCAGTCGGCTGGCTTCTTTGTTCAGCTGTAGAGGCGTCATTCCATCAGAGCTTGCCATTTGCATGTGGGGAATCTTGCTCCAGGAGACAATCTTCACAAAGACAAGGTGTGCAACATACACCCTGCATGGAGGAGACCCTGTTAGAGATATGGCTGGCTTCCCATTGAGAATGGGTTCTTGTCACATCCTGAGTGACACAGACCTCTGACGTTGGTGACCAAGCCCTACGTCCCAGTCTCTATGGCCAGTGCCCTGACCATGCAGAAATGATGCCTCACCCTGGGCTGTGCTCTGTTCCCGTGGGACCCACTACAGCCTGCAATTTAAAGTCTGTGAGCTCTTACTGGTGGCCACCTGCCCCTCCCTATGCAGGCGGTGCCTGTCCTGTGCACCGGTTCCCAGGACCTCAGTCTGGCAAGTCGCCCCAGTCGGGTTTGGGAAGTTAAACCAGATCTTGGGATGGGGGTGTGAGCCTGAGAGCCCCAGAATTCAAGATGAGAACCCCCGAAGACCAGCCAGCTTGCCTCCACCACAGTGCTAGTAGCGGCTTCCTCAGCCCTTTGGAAACGTCTAGGTGATGGTAGTGGAGATGGCTGGAGAAATGAGAGCACCAGGGCCATGGGGAGAGGGTGGAGTGGTAGGAGGAGGTGGAGACAGTCCGCCTGCAAATGTGTTCCCTGTACTTCTCGGGCTCTTTTACTTAAAACAACAACAAACAGCTTGGTCGGAATAGCAAGATTGTAGATGCACCTGGCTTACTCCAGGCTTGTGAAAAGCTGTTGACAGCTCACAGCTCAAGGCTTCAAGTGGGATTTTGATTGTTCTAGAGAGTTAAAAACTCAGTGGGAGGCCTTTTGCAAATGAAGCTGCTTTTTGAAATGGAAATACTAACAATACAATGTATTACAGCTTTTCAAAGAAGCTTTTAAAATCTTATCCAGGAACACACACCCCCAAGGAACAAGCACGGTGCCATTCTACAGTTGAGAACACAGATGTCCAGTGATCAACGGAGGACATTGATTAAATATTGGAATCAAAAGCTCGGAGTATAGCTCTGTGTTATAGCATGCACACAGTTCTGGGCTTAATCCCAGCACCACACACAAAAACAATAACAAAAAGATTAATTGCGAGAGTTTGTAACATATAGGCTCTCTTCTCCTCTAACTAACCCTATTCAAATTAGGAAGGTCCAGTTGGGGTTCTTTTGTACAAACTTCTCCAGGTACATCTATGCTTATCTGTAGGGTCATCTGCAGGGTCTAGGGTGGATACTGGCCTGACTCCTCAGCCTACCCAAGCCTCCCTATGGGGGCACAGTGCTGTGCCAGAGGTAAGTGAGGGCATACAACTGCAGAGACAAGGCCCACATGTGACAATAGTGAATTCACAGATGGATTTTGGATTTCAGAGAAATCATTTCCTCTGGGGACAGAGCAGAGGTGATAGGAACCCCACAAAGGGCTGGTTGATAAACCACCCTTGCTGAGGGTGCAGAGAGGTCTTAAGAACTGGGAGGGCAGCCTTGGCATTCCTCCCTAGTGCTGGGATTGCAGGTGTGTGTCACCTTGCCAAACTTTGTTTGTTGGAACAGAAGCAAAGACCCAGGCAGCCTGCCAGCCTTGGTATAGCCCACCAAACCAGAATGGTCCAAGGAATCACCCTTGGGACCCAGCCAGGCTTGGTACTCCAGGGCACTGTCTCTTTTCTCCCTGACCCACCCCAATGGCTCTCATGGAGGAATGCAGCCTTCTGCCAGCATTATAGGACCTCTCTCCCATCCTGGGTCTGAACCCTTATGAATAAAGAAAACAGAGTCTTTAGTTAATCCTTAAGACCAGACTAAATGGCTCTCCATTTCCTCAGGCCAGTACAGGGCCTGTGTAGCCAGCCCAGCTGCCCTGACCTGAAGATTGTTTGGCTGCTAAAAGATGGGGATTTTGGCCTAAGCCCCTGCTACAGTTCCCAGGAGGCAAAACATGACTTTATTATAGATGATACAATGTTGCATTTTGTTAAGTAACTGTGTTAATATTAGTAGCAAATTAATACTTTACTTGCTAGATTATTTAATCTATCCTTAATCTTTGTGTATGTGCCTATGTGTGTGTGTGTAGGTACGTGTTCATACCTGTGATCAGAAGACAACTTTTGGGAGTTAGTTTTCTGTTTTCACTATGTGGGCCCCAGGAATCAAACTCAGGTTAGCATGCTTGGTGGCAGGCACCTTTGTCTGCTGAGCCTGAGCCATCTCTCAGGCCACTGTTTTGAGACAGGGTCTCACGTAGTCAAGGATCACCTTGAACTGATAGTTCTCCTGTGTCTTCCCTAGTGCTGGGATTGCAGGTGTGTGTCACCTTGCCTAGCTAAAAAAAAAACAAAAAACAAAAAACTTTAATAAAAGAAAGATACCCTGTGTTAATCCTATGGTCTCACCCCTGGGACCAAAAAATAAGACAATCCTCAGGCCTGGCCTGTAGAGGGTCGCAGTATCCAGGAGTCCTGCAGGGTACAGCAACCACAGACATTAGCTACGTCCCTTTCATGATTTTGCCTTTTGAGTGTTGCCAGTTGTCAAATATCGAAGGGGAAAGCAGGGCCAGGGTGGGCTTTGTTCCTCATGCTGGAACTGTACGTGGGGAATGACAACGTGGATCAGGAGACAGGTCTGTGCTGGCAGCCAGAATTTGATATTACCACCTGCCTGGACAGCAAAATGAACTTTCTTCTTCATTTTTTAAAAGATTAAATAATAAATTAATTAATCAATTAATTTGTGCGTGAGTGAGGGAGAGAGTGCAGGTGCCTGCGGAGTCTGGAAGAGGGCTTCAGATCCTTCAGAGGATTATTTGGAATGTCCCATGATTTTAAAAACACTTCTATGTCCTTTAGTATTTTTATACACCTGTCAATAGAAATAACTAACGTGGGTCTGGCAATATGTTCAGTCAACAAAGTATGAGGATCCGAGTTCAATACCCAGCACCTACATAAAAAGCCAGGCGTGGTGGCATGCACATGTAATCCCAGCATTAAGGAAGCAGCAACAGCCAGATCTCTGGCCAGAAGGTCTAGCCTAATTGGTCAGCCTCAGGTCCCAGTGAGAGACTCAGAAAAACAAAGTGGACAGCTTCTGAGGAATCATACTGGAGGTTGGTCTCCGATCGCTACAGGCAGCTAACTACACACATATGTACATGCACAGACACAGAATGAGTAATATTTGTGTGGCACATGTAAGTAGGTCAGGGGTAATCAATGTAACTTTACAGATGAGAAAACCAGCATTCAAAGGGATGGAGTGACTTGCCTGAGGTTGCACAACCAGTCTACAGTCTGAATTGTGATCCAAGTTCTTGATCCTAAGTCCCTGACACTCTTAGTTGTGAGCCAAAAGGAAATATAAAGAAGGGGGGCATCATTGAGGGTGCAGAACAGGTGGTGTGAGCACCTGCAATCCTATGGTTGTTGACGCAAGAGACTTTCTCTGGGCTTGGCCTTTGTCTTATCTGATCAGATTCTTCCTCCTGAAACAAAGCTGTGCCGATTAAATTGGGAGGCAGCCAGACACTCTTAGGTCCAGAAGTAACAGTGGTCCTGTGGCCACATCTCCCCTTTGGGGACCTCCCCCTGCCCCCTGCAAGGCTCTGCTGTTCCCTAGGAAGTTGCATTTGAGAAGAGGGGCCTTCCTGGGTCTAGCTGTCACGTCTGTAACCAGATGCCACAACTGAATTTTGTATTTAAAAAACAAACCCAGGGCAGGGGCTGAGGCTCACTGGGTAGAGTGCTTGCTCAGCATGCATGAAGAAGGCCTGGTTTTTATCCTCAGCACCACATAAACCAGGTATGGTGGGGCATAAACCAGGCATGATGGGGCATGCCTGTACTCCCAGCAACAGGCAAGTGACAGGCGAAGGCAGAAAGATAAGAAGTTCAAGATCTTTCTCGCTGGAGAGAGTTCGTTCAAGGCTAGCCTGGGTTACAGAGGACTTATCTCAAAAAAAAAGTAATAATAATAGTAAAAAACCCGCAGAGAAACACAAAAACTTCTACTCTGCTTTAGGAACTGGTGTGTACACACACACACACACACACACACACACACACACACACACGCCTGACCTACTCCCCAGAAGCCCAGAAGTCTGGAAGCGACGAGACAACCCCCATCTCACCCGCTAACCCCCACTTCTTGCTCCCTCCCACAGCTGAGGTGCTCCAGGGAGCCAGGCCACCTAGGTGACAGATGCTGAGCAGCTGACTTGGAGTTAGGGGTGTCCTACTCCACTGACCCCCTGCAGAGGGGGAAAGCTTGGACGTGACTCAGAGAACGTACGTCTGGGGGGGAAACCGAACGGGGATGGAGAGAGTGGAACTGGGGGGAAGGGCGGAGCTTGCCAGACTCCCGCCGCCCACGGGAGCAGGGAGGGTCCGCCCACCACCCGGGAGGAAGGAGGCTGGCGCAGAGATGCTGAGCTCAGCACTTCGGGGGCGGCTGCTGAATGGGGGCGGGGTGGCAAGGCCTGCGCCTTTCTGTAGAAGGCTGGGGGAGGTGCGAGGAAGGAGAGGCCAAGGAGGCCCTCACAGCCCTCAGGCTGTTAGGATGGGGTCCTGCAAACAAAGCGGCTCTGTTGAGGTGGAGGGTGGGGATGGAGGGGACTACTGTGTGTGCCCTCAGCCTCAGGGGTGGACAGGGGAATGCGTGTGAGTCACCACCCTAAACCCTCACTTAGCCTCAAGAACCCATGTCAGAGAGGCCAAGCCTCTGTGCCCTCTGACCTCTGGATTTACTTGGTGATGGTGGCAGGTGGGGTGCGGAGGGGGAGCTGGGACCGCAGTCCACCGTGACCCGACCACCTCCAGTCCTGCAAAAGGGCTTTTTAAATTCAGGCAATCTTGAGAAGAGCAGAGCAGAGGAGCTTGGGAGGTAGCAAGCCAACGCTTTGTCCCCACTAGGCCCAAGTGGTTACCCAGGCTAAGTGGGTGGGTGGCTATTTTTGAGCTGACCCACATACCTATTTGCCTCTTTATCTTTTTATTATCACGCGGTTATTATAGGAGCCTTTCTGCAGGACTCCATGCAGCTGTGGTGTTTGGTGAGGGTATGAGGCATCACCTCACTGGCGGAGGAAGTTTTAAGAGTGTCTGGGGCTGGGAAGAAGGGCTTCAATAGGCCTGAAGCAGCTTCCCCAAGCTCTTCCCCAAGGATCCCAACCCTGTTGTATCAGCCCCACAGGCAGAGAACCAGACTCAGATTTGACAGCAATGTCAGTGGGTATTAACTCGGTCAGCCTGAAGTTTGTGGGCCTGGTTCCTCAGCAGGGTTGACCCAGGGGTCCTACAGCCCCATACCGTGGCTTTTCTTTACAGATGAGAAAGTGAGTTTCAGAGATGAGCAGTAGGTAAAACTGGTTTAGGAATTACTGGGTTGAGTGTAGAAGTGCCTCCCCCACCGCCCCTCCTTCCCCCACGTACCCCAACCCCCAGAAATCCCGAGAGCCAGCAACTGTTTGTTTTACCTTTGTTTGGCCCCACTAGGGCCTCCCTCTCCAAAACTTTTAATAGCTCCCCCTTGCTTTGAGAGTAAGTCTGGCTCCTTACTCACCCTAGCAAGCCTGCAGGGCAGGCCCTTGCCTATCTCCAGATTCATCTTCCTCCCACAGCCCAGGAGGGGAAAGCACATATGGTTCTAATTACCTCCAAAACGCTCTTAAATTTTCCATAAAGTACAGTATGCATGGCTTTGTGTACACAGCTTTGCCCAGTAATATGCATGTAGACCTGCAAAATAGATAGAGCCACTAAGGTGGATCATGAAGGGAATATTAACTGTAAGGATATAATCTCCAGTATTTTTAATCACACCAAAGAGAGACAGACTCGGAAACTGGAAATTGAGGCAGACAGAGGCGTGACGAGCAGTTTTCTCGTCTCTCCCCCGACTCCACCCTACAGCTCTGTGAAATGCTTGGTCCCTGACAAGAGTGGAGGGGAAGGGGTGCTTGCAAGTATTAACCTAGTTTTTCATTCAAATTTTTCTTTGGTTATTTTTATGTATATGAGTGTTTTACCTGCATGTATATAAGTGCACCTGTGTCCTGCAATGGCTGTGGAGGCCAGAAGAGGGCGTTAGGTCCCCTGAAGTTAAGGATGGTCGTTAGTCTCTATGTGGGTGCTGGGAACTGAACTCAGGTCCTCTGGAAGAGCAGCTAGTGCTCTTAACCACTGAGTCTTCTTTCCATTCTCTTCTTTTTTGGAAAAAAATTCATTCTGTGTGTGTGTGTGTGTGTATGTGTGTGTGTGCACGCGTGCGCGCCACGGTGCATGTATGGAGGTCAAAGGACAACTTTGTGGGATAGGTTCTCTCCATCTACTTGCACAGCAAGTGCCTTTACCCACCAAGCCAGCTCACTGGCCCATCACTCAAATTTTTCTTTCAACACTGATTGTTATGATTGACTTTGCTGGTTTCTCTGTGCTATGTGGAATGCCTTTCTCTGTGATCTCAATTCCCTTCCAGCCTGCTCCACCTTTCCCATCAGTTTCAGTCAGTGCCTCTTGGCAATGAATCTGACCAACTTCAGACTGAAAATATCTGGAAAAGAAAAATGGCATCTTTACTGAACAGGTATAGCAGTAATTCCTTGTCATTCTGTCCCAAACAATACGGCATAGGAATGATTTAGACAGCATGTGTATTGTGGTAGGTATTGTAAGTAATCTAGAGATGCTTTGATGTAAATCAGGGGACAGGTCCAGCATATACACAAGCACTGTGCCATTTTATGTAAGGAGCTGAGCATCAGTGGATTTCTGTAAGGGGAAAATGAGTAATTAACCTATATCCCGTGGATACCAAGGATTGCAGATGCCTTTATGTAATAGCTGCCACCCAGCTTGCCTCAAGCCTAGGGGACCTTCAGGAAACCCTCCTTGGTGGGATTTGGGAAATGCTGGAGAGTCCAGGGCAGAGAGTGCTTGGAAGCCGGCGCTTTGTCTGCAGAGCTATGGCTGAGTTGCTTGCTCTCCTCTCGCTCAGTAGCTTATATTTGAAATGACCCTGTTGTACGTCTCAGCTCCATCAGACTGTTAACTTCTTCAGGGCTTGTGTATGTTTTAAAAATATTTTTATTAATGTGTATCTGTGTGTGCTGGTGCCCGTAGAGGCCAGAAGAGGGTGTCAGATCCCCTGGAGCAGTTATAAGCCGCCCCTTCTGGGTGCGGGAGTGGAGCTTGGGACTCCGGAAGAACGGTAAGTGCTCTTAACCACTGAGCCATCTCTGTAGCTCCAGGTTTGAAATACTTTTGATATCTCAAAAGCAGACGCCTGCCCACCATGTTAGATCCATATTCACCCACTGAATATTTGAAAGGAACTAGAGTTTACCCATAACTCAAGGTCAACCTGGAATCAGCAAGAAATCTTCCCTGACCTCTTCCCAGCAGCAGGGAGCTCTGCTTCCTCTGAACATGGATAATGTTTATTATGGTCACAGAAAGTTAAAACTGGAAGGGGGACTTCCCTTCTTGGACACTCAAGGACACCAAAGGGGAAGTGACCCAAGTGCGTGGGACAGAGAACCAGATTCCACGGTCTGATGGAATCTTTCTGTTGTACCTGCCTTCGCTTCAGAAAGCCTTTCCCTGAATTCCCCACTCTCCTTGGTGTTTTCTCTCAAAGTACTTGCTCCATTCCTGATTACAAATGCATGTATTGCTATGATGAGTCTGATGCCTACTTTTCTGTTAAATTGTAAGCTCTAGGAGGCTAGGATCTATATCTGTTTCACTCTGGATCATCCATTGCCAGCCACAGAGTTCCCAAACAATATGCAGGAAAGGAAAGAACAAATGAGCATCTGTTGACTTGAGAACATTTCTCTAGAGCAACACAGAGGCTCAAGAGCTGCTGAGTTGACAGGCTTGCAGGGCACCTTGCCAGGAGCACCAAGGCCACACCCTGTCAGGAAGAGCTAGCTTAAGGTACAAGGGAAGATAAGATACTTTGTGAAAGACACTGATATAAGGATGATGTTTGAGCTGTGAAAGGCACAGCAGGCATTGAACTCTAGCTTGATGTGAATGTCAGATTGGGAGTTTGAGACCCAAGGTTGGGAACCAATTAGATAGTGCTTGCAGTGGAAAATCCTCTAGGTATCTCTGGTAGAACTGTTAAATATAATGGGTCAAAATAGTGGAAAACCATGTGGGTGTTAAGATAGAAGAGCTGTGGCTAGAGAGATGGCTCAGTGGTTAAGAGCATTGTCTGCTCTTACAAGAAGGCCCCAGTTTGGTTCCCAGCACCCATGGCAGCTAATAACCATCCTTTACTCCAGTTCCAGGGGATCTGACACCCTCTTCTGGCCTCTGCAGGCATTGCATGCACATGGTGAATTTACACGCAGGAAAAACACTCATACACATAAAATAAAACTTTAAAAAGATAGGGGATGTTGTTAGATGTGTAGCTCAGTGGTAGAAGGCTTGCCTAGCATGAGAAGGGCTCTGGGCTCATCCTCAGCACCATAATAGAAACAAGAGGTCCAGGATGTCTATTTATTTTGTAGATATTTTTTATTCTTTTGAGACAGGGTCTCTCTGTAGCCTCAGCTAGTCTGGAACTTACTATGTAGAACAGACTGGCCTTGAACTCACAGAAATCCGCCTGTCTCTGCCTCCTGAGTGCTGAGATTAAAGGTGTATGTCACCATGCCTGACTTTTTTTTTTTTTTTTTTTTTTTTACTTTTATTTAAAAAAAAGGTTTTTTGGAGGTCTATTTTTGAAAGCTATCCAAGATATACTATTAGGGGAAAGAACAAGTTGCAAGACTTTTATTCCATAATCCCATTCTGGAGGGAAGAAAGAGAACACTCCTCAGACACTTTAAAAAAAGAAAAAAAAGGTTCTCACAGCCATGGCTAGCCTAGCACTCTCCATGTACCTTGGCTAGCCTGAAACCCACAGTCACACACTCAGCATGCTGAGCAAACATCTAGGATATAGGAGAAACTGTTCTGAGTTGTCTGACAGAGGGATGGAACAGTTCTTTATTCCTTCTGCACTGATAGGTTTTCTTTATGAACACATATTATTCCTCTTCCTCCTCCTCCTCTCCCTCCTCCCTCTTCCCTCCTCCTTCTTCTGATAAGGTCTCACTCTGTAGTCCAGGCTTGAACTAAGCATGATTCTTCTGCCTCAGTCTCTGAGTTCTGGCATCTCAGACACACAGTAGCACATCCATATTATTTTTGTAATTTCTCTCTTTTGTCTATCTTTGTTGTTGTTGAGGCATGTACTCCAGGGGCCTCCTGCTCCTCCTGCAAGTGCTTTTTACCACTCAGCTACATCCCCCAGCTTACCAGAACTTTTTTTTAACTATTGTAGTATTGAGGGTAAGGGGTCAGGAGGTGGGGTGAACTGCAGCAGTGGAGGTTCAACAAGAAGTATCACAAAGAGGGGAGGCTGACAGACTGACTACAGATTGACAGGCTGTGGAGACTGGGGCAACCTGGGGGGTGCAGAGGAGGCTCATTCGAAGTGTGACATCCATAGTGCTAGTGACCCTGGGCTGGAGCTATGGGAACCCAAGGCTAAAAAACTCTGACATTTGGGGAAGAAGGGCCAGGAAGAAAAGAAGGTCGACCTTTAGGACCCTACGGATTCCCAGGCTGTCAGCATGTCCTTGGGTACAGAGTGTTCTGGCTGCAACAGGGAAACAAACAGATCTAGGAGGGGCTGAAGCCAAACCTCGGAGTGGAGGTCTGCTTTCTACCCCTGGGTACAACCCTTGCCCTCCCTGCTCTGCTGGCTGCCTGGTAGGCTCCC
The DNA here is from genome assembly GCA_035773235.1 of Eospalax fontanierii. Lineage (NCBI taxonomy): Eukaryota > Metazoa > Chordata > Mammalia > Rodentia > Spalacidae > Eospalax > Eospalax fontanierii. The sequence continues at coordinate 14,423,960 of CM069540.1, read as the reverse complement.
ATCCAGGCCCAGGGTGAAAGGCCAGGGCTTCTAGGGGCTCAGCCCCTTTCCTAGGACCTGAGCAGAGGAAGCCAGAATACTGTGCTTGGAGAGATGGAGGGAGGCGGAGTGGGGGTGGAGAAGGGTTTTGGCTCAGATAAACCAGTAAGAGCCTGCAGAAGGTCAAAGATAGGGGAATGTTCTGTGATTTCTAAGACAGCAGCCCATTTATCTCATAAACACTTGCTCAGAGCCCAGTGGTAAGCTCGCCTACGCAGAGCTGGATAAGGGCCTGCCCGGGGACTGCTTATCTCCAAGGTTTTCTCCCTCCCAGCTCCTGAGCCCCCAGGAGCAGCAGAGGCATGCTCAACAGAACCTTCTAAAGGTGTTCTTACAAAGTGAGCTGCTGAGGCTGGGGAGGATGGTGCCTTGCCCATGATCACCTGTTTGGAAATGTGGAAATCATTCGAATGTGGGTGTGCCTTCGACCTATTATAATTTGGCTCCTAGGAGCTCAGGACACATTTTCCCATGGAAACAGTGCTGTAGGGGTGCGACTGCCACAGCGGCCTCGCTTGCCCAGCCTAGAGCCAGATTAATTCTATGTTTCACTGTGGTTGTGGATGAATCAGGCTTCTGTGGGCCAGCTTGGAAAGCCACAGGAGAGGGCAAAAGCATGCGAGGGTGTGCCCCACTGGGGACTCTTGCCCTTCCTAGAGCCGCCTGACTCAGGGCAAGCTGGGGGTATGGTGGCTCTGGGAGTGTTTGTCAATTTCCAGAACACGGGCAGCAAGCGCTGGTGGATTTTAGTGGTTGGGGGCAGGATGCCTGGTAGGTTTGCTGTTTCTAAGACAAAAGAGTGCCTTGTGAGAACATGTGTTAGTTTTCAGACTCTGGAAATCTTAGTTTAGTCCTCTCTCTCTCTCTCTCTCTCTCTCTCACACACACACACACACACACACACACACACACACATATTTTTTGAGGCAAGGTCTCATGTACACCAGGCTGACTTCAAACACTCTGTGTGGCTGAGGATGACTTAGAACTCCTGATCTTATTGCCTCCACTAGTGCTGGGGTCCTAGCCACGTGTGTGCCACATGCCCAGCTCTGTTTCCTATGCTGTCCACCCCATCCGGTCCTCTTTCATCTCTGGTATGGGCACTGAAGGCAAGCTCTAGGATTCATTTTCACCATTCACCTGGAGTCTGCCTAGGACATGGGTAGGTGAGCATGACTTGGACAAGGGTGTTAGGAGAGATGAGGATGGGGCAGCTGTGGCAAAAGAGCAGCCAGTGTTTGCCATGTGTGTGCTGGGCACTGAAAATGTTCCTTTCATGAAGCATCTGCTGCCCAGAGAATCCTAGGCAGAAGAAATTAGGAGGTCTTAGACTCAGAATTTAAAAAATACATTTTATTTATTTTGGTCTTTTTGAGACAGGGTCTTCCTGTAGCCCCAGCAGTCCCTGGAACTCATGTAGATCAGGTTGGCCTCCATCTCACGGAGATCCTCCTGCCACTGCATCCTGAGTGCTGGGATTACAAGGCCTGTACCAGTATGTGCAGTTTATTATTTTTATTTTATGTGTATGAGTATGTTTTCTGCACATGTGTGAGTGCACCTATGTCATGCAATGCCCACAGAAGTCAGAAGAGGGTGTTCGATTCCCTGGAACTGGAGTTAGGATGGTTGTTAACCACTGTGTAGGTGCTGGGAACTGAACCCCGGGTCCTCTGCAAGAGCAGCTAGTGTTCTTACCCACTGAGCCATTTTTCTAGCCCTAGATGCAGAATTTTAAAAGTAGAAGAAATTTGTGTGTGTGTGTGTGCATGTGTGTGCGTGTGCGCATGCGCATGCACATGAGTCTGTGGGAACAGGTGTGCAAGTGCCATGGCACATGTGTGGATTCAAAGGACAACCTTAGTCTCACCCCTGACTTCTACCTTCTTCCACATTCTTTACCTTATGTTCACCACTGTGTACTCTGGGCTAGTCGGCCTCTGAACTTCCAGGAATTCTTCCTCCACCTTGCATCTTGCCACAGGAGCATTGAGATTACAGACGGACGCATGTATACTACTATACTTGGTTTTTATATGGGTTCTGGAGTCTGGAATTTAGGTTCTCAGGATTGGGTGTTAAATGCTTTACCCAATGAGACATCTCCCCAGTCCAGAGAAAGAATCTTTTTATAGATGGAAGCGGGAGTGATAAATGTATTCAAAAAAGCTACATGGGATCCAGTAAGCATGAAAACTGAAGTCTAAAGAGAGACAAAAAGCGATTTTCCCAGTATCTTAGTCTAGGATCCCAGTATCTGGTTGGGACCTGTTGAGAAAGCTTACAAGACTTGTCTCAGCTCTTCCGGGGAGCCAGCTGCTCTCGGAAGTCCAAGTCTTCCCAAGGTCCACTAGCTCTCCCTGACTCCTTCACCAGCCTCCCTCATTTGGCTCTTTTTTGTTGTTTTCCAATAGGGTCCAGGCTGACCTCAAACTCACTACATAGCCAGGGCCAACCTTGAACTCCTGATCCTTCTGCCTCTACCTCCCAAGTGCTATATTACAAGCATGTCATCATTTTTCTAAATGCAATTTAATCAATAAATAGTTGATATAACAAACTACATTATCAAAAGTGTGCAATCTAAGCTTTAAAAAGCTTAATTGGTGGATAATTTATGGGATACAGTATTGTATTTCAATACTTGAATACAACGAATGATAGGTCAACCAGGGGAATTACCTTAAACATTTAACATTTCTTTGTGTTAGGAACAATTAAAATATTGTCTACTAGACCTTTTTTTTTTTTTTAAAGACGGAGTCTCATGTATCCCAGACTAGTCTTGAAACTGAGGATGACTTTGAATGTCTGATCCTTCTGCCTCCATGTCCTGAGTTCTAGGGTGACAGATGTGCACCACCATACCTGGTTTATGCAGTGCTAGGGCCTCAGGCATCTCATGCATGCTAGGCCACCCAACGGTGTTGTGTCTCCAGCCCACTATTTTGTTTTTGTTGGACATTGTATATCCCAAGCTAGCCTTGAACTTGAGATCCTCCTGCCTCAGCTTCCCAGGTGCAGTGCTGGGATTATAGACATGGGCCACCATTCCCAGCTAGTCATTTTAAAATCTGTAATTAGTTGTTATCTATAGTCACCCTATTTGTCTTAAAGCACTGAGTCCATTCCTTCTACCCAGCTGCACCCCTGTACCCCTTAGCCCTGCCCCCCATCTACTGGCTTATTCTTGAACCCTGGGATTGTTTTTTCTTATTGAATGTCTTTATTTCTATAGGACTGTGTCGTCTGGGAGGGACAGAATCCAAGGCCACTTTCTTTTGTTTTGTGCTTGACTTTGGCAGTTGCTAGCCCATTGTCTCAGTCAGTGCCTGGTGCAGGGTGGGTGTTCAGTGTGCAGTCCTTGGCTGGAGGAAACGGTTTCCAGTGGGTGACATTTAATTGCTGCACACACAAAGCAGAAGGTGTGGTTGGGCAGGATGCAATGGTCGCTTGAAAAGAAGGTGTACGGTCTAACGGAGACATCTGCGATCCAGAACTTATGCTGAAAATGTCTAAATCCTCTTGGAATCAGAGAATGTCCTCTGTGATTAGGATGCGATTTGAATATGTCCCTCAAAAGTCTGTGTGCTGGAAGCTTGGTTTTTGGAGTGGTGGGTGGTGGGGCTTTTGAGGGCCTGGGACTCAGGGTGTAGCTCAGTTAATAGAGTGACAGACAGACATACAGACACACACTCACACATGAGGCCCTGAGTTTGATTCACAGCACCACATAAACCAAGCATGATAACCCACGCCAGTGAAGGCAGAAAGATCAGTTCAAGGTCATCCTCAGCTACATACGGAATTGGAAGCCAGTCTGGGCTACAGGAAACCCTGTGTCAAAAACAAAACAAATAAACAAACAAAAACTAGGGGCTGGATGGCTTAGTGGTTAAGAGCATCGGCTGCTCTTGTAGAAGACCAGGGTTTGGATTCTGGCACCCACATGGTAGCTAACAACCATCTGTAACTCCAGTTCCAGGGGATCCAACACCCTCTTCTGTCTTCCTCAGGCACTACTCGACAAGGGCATATGTACATACATGCAGGCACAACATTCATACACATAAAAACAAAACAAAACAAAACAAAAACTACGGCTGGGGAGATGGCTCTCAAGCATGAGGACCTGAGTTTGGATCTCCAGTAGGCACAGAAAAAGCCAAGTGGCCCTGAGCACTTGTGGTGGTAGCAGAGCAGAGCCAGGAGGATCACTGGAACTTATTGGCCTAGTGTGGGGATGGGGAGACACACCAAGAGCTCCAGCTTCAGTGAGAGACTGTTTCAAGGAAATAGGAGTTCAATAGAGGAGGACACCTAATGCCCTCCTCTGGCCTTTGCTCTTCTGTGCAAGGGTGTATGCACACCCCCCACACACCTTGCATACACATACATGCATAGACCACACACAAAAAAGTAATAGGTAGTGTGAGATGACTCAGCAGGTAAAAGTGTTTGCTGTGCAGAACCCACAGTAGAAGAGCAGACTCCTCTGACCTACACATGCACACTGTGGCACACAAAACCCAATCATAGTAATAATAATAACTAAGGGGTGTGGTGATATGTCTGTAATTCCAGCACTTGGGAGGCTGAGGCAGGAGGATTATCTAGAGTTAGAAGATAGCCTGGGTTAGATGAAACTCTGTCTCAAACAAAGAAACAAAGTAGCTGTTGAGGCTGGGGGTGTCACCCAAGGGCAGTGTGCAAGGTCCTGAATTCCATTTGCAGCATCACCAAAGAGAAAAGAAGAAGTACAGAATGTTTTAAAGGCTTTTTTTTCTCAAGTATCTCTGGAGGGGAAGTTTGAAGGCTAAGGCTCATTGAAAAAATGGTTCAAAATCCATCACTCCTAGGGTGACGGGGGACTCTATCCAGAGGACTCGAACATACAGACACTGGCAGCTCCTTCCCTTTCCTGAATCTCAGTCCTGGCACCCCACGGACATTTTGTTATGAGGCAAGGAAGTGTTCCTGTTTGACAGAGCCGCAAGCCTGGAAGATGCTGTGGGCAGGCAGAGGTCAGAGCCTGTGCTCACAGTCTGGTGTCTATGGGCTGTACTCTGGGGGGGGAGGGGAGGTAGCAGAGGGGTAGCGTCGGGGTGGGAGTTAAAAACGGTCTCCCGCAGGTGCAGGGAAGCCTGGGCTGAGCTGGAGAAGCCCAGTACTAGGACCCAGGGGATGAGAGGGGTGCAGCCTCCGCAGGATAAGTTCAGAGCCAGAACACAATGTTCTCAGCAAACCCACAGGAAACCCTGAAGAGAGGTGCACAGGGCCTCTGCCGGGCGTGCTTAGTTCTTGGCCTTTTATTCCTTCCCCTAACCTCCAGTCCCCACTTTCACATCCTGTAACCTGCAAAACTGCCCCACCCTGTCCCTCGGAGCTGGTCTTGGGCCCCAGGAGAGCAATCAAGGCAGGAAGCCCAGAGTCTCACCATTTTCAAATACAGACAGGTTGGCCTCTAACCTTGGTTTCCTGATCAACGCTTTGGGATGGAAATTTTTCACAGTGGCCACAGCAGGCTCAGACAAAGATGCATTTCTTGCCTTGGTGAGGGGAAACAGCTGATGGCTCTGTACCTCCTCCTCCCTTCCTCCCTGAGGCCAGGCCCCACCTGGAACCAGCAAGGGCGGCCACCCACTGCATAAATCAGAATGAACAGGGAGCCAGCAGCCTGCCGAGCCTGTGCCAGCTTTGCAGCAGAACACCCTATGATGTGGTTCCTAGTTTTTATTTCCACGAATGCTATAATATGTTGTCCCATGGAGCTATTTTTATTGAATGAAAAATTAAAAAGAAAAAAAAGCAGGTATCTGTAAAACCAGTACCTGGTACAGAACAGGACACAGCAACAGTCTTAATTCTTTCCCCATGGCCTGTCACCTTGATCTGCTGTGTGTGGGGGGGGGAGAAAGAGAGAGAGAGAGGAGAGAGAGAGAGAGAGAGAGAGACTGAGAGACTGGCTCTCTGGCTGACCTGGAACTTGCTATGTTGCCATGAAGTCATGGCAACCCTCCTGCCTCAGCTTCCCCTGAGTGCTGCTACTACAGATGTGAGCCACCACACCTCTCTGTGATGTGGTTTTGGTCAAAAAAGTAAGACTTTAAAAATCTGTGCCACTTGTTCAAGTGCCTTCTTAGTGACATGTGGCAGCTCACCGGCTTCCTGGGCCCAGGGGGGCAGCAGAGGCCAGCCAATTTCTGATGGAGTTCTGGCTCCCTGTGTTGTTGGGAGCCATAGGGAAGGCATGGAGCCCTATGTGAGCCACAGGGTTTACTTCTTGCTTCTTCCATTTTTTGGAGACAAAGTTCATGTAGCTCAGCCTGGCCCTGAGCTTGCTATGTGGCTGAGGAGGACCTTGAACTCCTGATCTTCCTATCTCGAGTGCTGGGGTTACAAGTGTGTGTCACTATACCCAGTTTTATACAGTGCTGGGACTCAAACCCAGAGTCTCACACATGCTAGGCAAACAGTCCACTAACTGAACCACTTTCCTGGTCCCACTTCTGGCTTCTTAATGAGGGGCTGGGTCACTGAAAACAAGACCTGGTGCTTCCAGTGACCTCCATTCATAATGTCCTTCCGCTCTGGCATTTCAGTCTTCTGAACTACCGACTGGTAAGCAGGTCTTGGGGTGTTCTCATTCCAGGCCTGTAAAGAGGTTTGACTAGGTGCCTCTCAGACTTGCCTAAACTCTGGGATGTCCTCCCTGGGGAAAGAGCTCTGGGAAGAAAGAAGTGGTGTTGTTCTTCGGGAGTGTGCTCAGGCCCCGAGAACTCCGCAGACCTGGATTCTATCCAGTGGTTTGCCTTCTGATTTGAGGATTCAGTGCCCTCATTTAAAGATGGAGGCTGGCAGTATGGGTCAGTAGGTAAACGTACTTGCCACTAAACCTGATGACCTGAGTTCAATCTCTAGGACCCACAGAGTGGAAGCATTAACTCCTTCAAGTTGTCCTCTGATCTCCACATGTGCTGTGGCATGCATGTGCCCCCTTTCCCACAGGGGGAGTATATATATATATAATTTAATTTAAAGAGAGTTGGGCTAGATGTTGCTATTAGTGTTGAATTGTATCCTCCAAAAAATCATTCCTAGAAGCCCTAATCCCAGTACTTCAGACTGTGAGCTTATTAGTAGGTAGGTCTTGACAGAGATAATCAGATCAAAATAAGGCTGTAGGGTTCCTAATCCAACAAGACTGGTGTGCTAATGAAAAGAGAAAAATGCATGTAAGAAACCCATACAGGGAAGACTAAAGAGACACTGGGAGGGCTGGAGACATAACTCAGTTGGTAGAATGTTTTCCTTATATGCACAAAGTCCTGAGTTCAATCCCCAGAGCTGCATACACTGGGCATCTTTTAGGAGGTTAGTGGCAGGAGGTTCAAAGGCTCAAGATCATCCTCAATTATACACTAAATTTGAGGCCAGTTTAGGCTATGTGAAACACTGGAGAGAGAGAGATGAGAGAGACAGAGACAGCGATACATACAGAGACAGGGAGACAGAGACGGAGAGAAGCCATCTACAAACCATGGAGAAAGTTCTAGAACAGAGCTCTCTCGTGCCCTCAGAGGGTCCTTGCTGACACATTGATTGTAGATGATGCATCTCCAGAGCTGTGAGGTAGGAGTTTCAGTTGTGTAAGCCTCAGTCTGTGGCACTCTGATGGTACATACAAAATAATAGTGTTCAAGATCCCTTGAAGCTCGTGAGATGTAGGACTCTTCTTGGGTACCCCTGCCATTTCTTCATGGCTTCCTCCCAACCCACATGATCTTTCTTTTACCCCTCTGGGAGCAAATGACACATGTGGTGGGACGTGCCTGGCACAACGCTCCACGTATGATCAGTCCTCTGTATGTTAAGTGGGGTGAGTGTCCTTAGGGTTCCCAGAGCTTGGGCACCACTTGTTCCTACCCCGATACTGTGTGCTAAAATGAGAGGTGTGGGCTCCAAGCCCAGGCCCTTCTGATCTCTCCTGTTTTTGTTATTGAAGACTCTCCCCTTCCCCTACCTCAGCAGCTTTTAAATCTAAAAGTACCCAGTTGGCACCTGCAGGAGTCCAACTCTTTTTAATGGAAGCTCATTTTGGCCACAGAGTCAGCAGGTTTATAATAACTCACAACAGGAAGTTGTTTCTTTATCCTTGGATAAGAAAATCTTTGCCCCTGGCCGAGCTGACTTCCCGGTGATAGAGCTAAACCTTGGTGCTCCGGTTAGTTTAGTGAGGGCACCTGACCCGGGGGGAGGGTGTCAGGAGCTTGTGATTTCAGACTGCAAGGTGCAGCCTTTCTCTTCCCTCTCCCACCTTATCTCCCAACTTCTCCTTTGGCTCTAAGGGTCCTTCTCTCTGTGGACAGATGGCAAGGGGACAAGGATCCTGTGTTCTCTCTGTCTGGGGTCTCTGGAGACCACAGTGGTCATACTCCTGCTGCAGTCCCAGCTCTCTTGGAGGGTCTAACTTTCCCTTTCATCTCCAGGAATGCTGTCAGGGTGTGTTCTGTAAAGTGGAGCCACAGGGTGAGCCCAGAGTCCTCTCTGAGCACTGACACAGGTCTGGGATGGCAACATCCTAGGTTGTCTTCCAGTTGGTGTGAGAGAAGACACCTTGACTTTGTAGAATGTTCCAAATAGATTCTGTTTTGGAGGCTCTGTAGAGAGTTGAGTGGGTACAGGGAGACTCAGTCAGCCCCGAAGTGTGACCTTTGACATGTCCATGAATGTGTGGTTTACCTTCTGGAGCATGTCTCTGAGACTAGAGGAGAGAGAGAGGCCGTGGAGTCAACTGAGACTTCCAAGGGTCTAAGAGAAAAGAGGAGAAACAGCCTTGGGGAAAACAACTCCCCACAATGTCTGCACACTCCTCTGAATGTGATCACTCTGGGCTGCCTCTTATCCAGGCTCTTGGCTAAGAGCCCAGAAGGGAGGTTCCTTCAATAATTCTGAGCTTAGGACATATGCCTTTCCCTAAAAGCAAATAAATAACTGCAGAGCTGTGGATGCTTCATTCCAGTCAGGGCAAAAACACTGATCCCTCCAAGGGGTTCTGGCAGATGACATTTGATTCATAGGACCAGCTCGGGAAGCCTGCTTCCCAGGATTATTAGAGAGTGTCTTTTAGGAGCCCCCTGGCTGCTGCAGAGAAGCGCCTTTGATGGAGAGTGGAGCACAGCTCGGGAGGCTTGGAACTATGTGCTTGCTTCTTCCTCTTGAGACATCGTACCACTCCCCTGTTTACCCGGTGTGTTCCAACCACACCAAGTGACTGGGAGCTCTACAGATGTGGCCCTGACTTTGCACATACTGTTCCCTGGGCTTGGAACACAGGGTTGGCACCTTCCCCTCTGCTCAGCTAACCCCAGTGCATCTTTTCCCATCAGCCTGGGCTTACCTTTGCTAGGGAATTTTCCCTGCCACCCCTCCCCAGCCCACCTCCCAGCCCTCTACTTCCACGGCCTTCTGGAATAGGCCAGGCCCACAGATGTCACACTGCACATAGTCTGTATTTTTTTGTCTCCTTCTTCCTTTGTCCAAGTTACTACACAAGAGTTGAATTTGAGCTCTCTGGCTTACTGGACGCTAGGAAAAAGGAAAGGAGTCTATATATTTAATATGTATATATTTTTGTGTGTATGTATGCTCGAATGTATGAGCATGCATGTGCAGGTGCAGGTGCTTATGTGTGCATGTGCCTGTAGAGGCCGAAGTTTGACACTGGGTGTCTTCCTGAATTGGTCTCTACCTTATTAATCGAGGCAGGCTCTCTCAATTGAATCCAGAGCTTACTGATGACTAGTCTTGCTAGCCAGCTTGCCTGGGAATACAGGGTCATTATGCCTACCTAGCATTTACATTAACATGGGTTCTGGGGATCAGAACACTGGTCCTCATGTTTGCAAGGAAAGTGCTTTACCCTATAAGCCATCTCTTCAGCCTTTAAGCAATTTTATTTTTAAATAGGGTGTCTGATAACTCTGGCTAACCTCAAACCTCGCTATGCAGCAGAGGAGGACCTTGAACTTTTGATCCCCCTGCTTCCACCTCCCTAGTGCTAGGATTGCAGGTGTGTTCCACCACACCCAGTTTATTTGGTCCGGGGTTGGAACCCAAGGCTTCAAACCTGGGAGGCAAGCACTGTGCCGAGCCTCATCCCCAGCCGGGAGTCTGCACTTTTATTTGTCTTGGTTATGAGGCAGTCAGGTCTGGGAACTGCTGCCCTACGTATAGTCTCGGTGATGCTGGGCTGGCACTCAGAGTGTTGCACCTGCTGGGTTAGCACTCTACCTCAGAGCAATGGTCCTGGCCCTGCTTTTTATTTCTGCTTTTGTGAATACTGCCAGTGTCATAAAGGCCTCAAGATGTTACTGTTTCACTTCCCTCCTTCTCTAGCCTAGAACAGCGACTTGCTTACGCCGTGCCCTTACCATGCAAAACCTTAACCGCCAGCTACTTATTTTTTCCTTTCCCATTGCCAGGCTGTGGGAGCTGCTAGTGTACTTCCCCCCAAAGATTGCTGGGTAACCCACAGACTCTTGACTGCTACAGGGCTGTCAGTGTGCTTGGCAATCTTTTGGGCTCTGGGACAATTCCTGACCCCACTGTCCCTATTTCTTCCCGCTGAAGGTCCTGAAGTCGCCCCAGCTCTGGCCCCATTCTTCCCTCTCCGCTTGTTCTCTCTGTTGTTGACTCGAACTGTCTCCCTGACGTCTGAGGTGGCTGAGCTGAAGACAAGGTTGCCAGCCGTCTCCATGTGGGACCTGAGTCTCTGCTGTTCGCAGCCTTCTCCTTTCAATGATGACACCTTCCTGCGTCTCCTGCTGTCTCTCTGGCGACTTCCTGCCAGTTGCTCTCCTGGCATCCTACCCTGCCTGCAATGCTGGCAGTTCTTGGAAAACCCTTCTGGGTGCAGTTCCATCCATGCCCTGCCTTCGTATCTCCTGTGCTGCTGGGGATGGGACCCAGGCCCTCACGGATACCAGGCGGGCATTTTAACACTGAGCTATACCCTCACCCTTCCTTTGGCTTAACAGGGACCTCTAGGTTGCTGAGCCTGGAATCTGACTTGGGCAGCCATCTTTCCTGAACCCTCGACCTAAAGAGCCATTGGATACTTCCTTGAACTGCCCCGCTCTCTGACTCCTTTTCTTAGTGAATGATATGACTAGCTGCTCAGCCCCTCACACACAGGATCTGGGTGCTTTCCGTAAGTTTGGCAAATTCCACCAGCAGTTGATTCCTGTTCAGAGCACACCTGGTCAGCTCTCCAATCAAACCTACCCTCTTGTCTTTGCATCTTTAACTCTGGCTGCAGGCATCTCTCCCATGATTTCCAGAATGGTGTCTCAGGGATCTTCCCACCTCCAGTTTTTCACCATTCTCTCCAACTATGTTCTCTGCAGTGTAACCAGATCTTGACATCCATCTCCTCAGCCTTGCAGTGGTTCCCCACTGAGATTCACATTCCGCTGCAAGGCCCAGCCAGTCCTAGTCTCTGTCTCATTTTTTAAAAATTATTATTTTATGCATACACGTGCATTGCCTGCATGTGTGTAAGTGTACCCATGTCATGAAATGCCCCAGAGGCCAGAAAAGGGTGTTGGATCCCCTGGACCTGGAGTTAGGGACGGTTGTTAGCTGCCATGTGGGTGCTGGGACTTGATCTGGGTCTTCTGCAAGGACAGTCAGTACACTTAACCGCTGGGCCATCTCCCCAGCCCCTTACTGTTGGTTCTTATACTGTGAACCAACCATGACAGGCCACCCGCAGCCTGCGGAAGCACAGGGCTCTTGCTCACTCCTGTGCCTCCGTACATCTCATCCCTCCACCTAGAAAGTTCTTCCTCCTGCCTACCTGCTTTCTCTTCAGGTCTCAGTCTATCCATCTTCCTTCTAGAAAGCCTTCTCTGACCTCTTGCCCTACTGGACTGTCTCTGCTGTGGCAAACTGTCCTTGATCAGAAGAGCAGCTTTTACACTTGTTACCTTTTTGCTCCTCCTAATATTTAAATAGGCTGCTTGGATTTGATGATTGTATCTTGTTTTGCAACATAGCCTCATCCTTCCAGATGCTCAACACACAGTAGGTACCCAGTGTCTGCAGAGTGAAGATACAGGACCAGGAGATGGCCTTCTCTTCTGGAAGCAATAAACCGTGCGTTGCTTCATTACCTGCTCTAGAGAGCTTGTAACAATGGCAGGCCGGCTTGGGAAACTGGACAGACTGGAGAAATTAAAGTGTTTGTGAGGCAGAGTGGCTTGTGGATGCCGACCCGTGGCACTGCCACCACGCCATGTGCAGGCAGGCAGGAAGGCCTTGTTTGCCTTGGCTCAGCGCATGGATGGAATCACGAGTTCCACGCGGCTGCTTTGGAACCCAGTTTCTATCTGTTCCACAGTTTATACCTGTTGGTGTAGCAGACTAGAAGAAAGGCTAGGCTGAGTTCTGGCTTAGTCATGCCATTAGTTCCTGCCCATTAACTACTTCAGGCCATACTCCACTGTAGATTTTGCACTGGAAATTGCTAGTAGTTTCTAGATTAGGGTAAATGCATCACCAACATGGCCTATTATTGGGCTGAGGATGTAACTTGACTAGCAAAGGTGGGGCCCAGAGTTCAGCCCTATCATGATTTGAATATGAAGTGTCCCCCACAGAACCCACGTGGTTCTCGGTTGGCGGTGGAGCTGTTTGGGGAAGTTGTGGAACGTTCTGCGCACAGGGCCTAGCTGGCAGACTTAAGGCTATAGGAGCAGGCCTTGAGGAGTATAGGCTCACCTGGCTTTCCAGTCTGGCTCTCTTAGTAGTTAGTGCCATGTAACCAGCAGCTGTTGATACTCCCACAGCCACAGACCAAGCCGATCCAGCTGTCATACTTTTCCTTCCACGATGGCCTGTATCCTCTTAAACCGTGAGCCAAAATAAACCTCTCATGCTTTAAGTTGATTCTTCTAGATATCTGGCCACATGGACAGGAAAAGTAACTAAAATAAATTCCTAACACTTAAAAACAAAGACCTGCTACACAATTAAAAAATAATAAAATAACTGTGCTTCGGTTGGAACCCAGGGTTTTGTACACACCAGGTGAGTGCCTTATTCACTGAGCTATATTCCAGACCTGTATCACGCTTTCTGTGTGCCTCCCGGTTTTCTAGGTACTGGAGATTGAGCATAGTCAGACCAGGATGTAAGGTGCACAGAAGGCACAAAGCCTCAGTCTTTAGCTATCTCCATCTTCTCTTTTTCCCCTGGAGCCATGCCAGATTCAGCTTTGGACAAACAGGAAAAAATCTGGTGCCACTAATGCTCTGCCTGTAGTCCAAGATTTAACTTCCCAAGTATGTTATTGTGGAACCTGATTCAGGCACATGTGTGTGGAAGCCAGAGTACAACTTCAGTGTCATCCCCAGGAATGCCAACCACCTCCTTTGAACCGGGGTCTTTCACTGGCCTGGAGTTCACCAATTAAGGTAGGCTGCTCAGCCAGCAAGCCCCAAGGATTCCCTTTTTCTGCCTTCCCAGTGTTTTTACAAGTGTCATCACCATGCCTGGCATTTTGTTTTGTTTTTTTTTGAGACAAGTTTCACAATGTAGCCCTGACTAGACTGCAACTCACCATGTAGACCAGGCTGGTCTTGAACTCACAGAGATCCACCTGCCTCTGCCTCTCTGCCTCCTGAGTGCTAGGATTAAAGGCATGTGCAACCATGCCCTACATGGCATTTTTATGTGGGTTCTAGGGATCAAACTTGGGTCCTCATGCTGGTGAGGCAAGCACTTGACTAAGCCATCTCCCCAGCCCCCAGCATTTTTCTTTGTACAAGGTTTGGGGCTGGATTCATTAGAACATGGTATGATGCTTTGAAAAGAATCTTAGCTTTGGGGTCTGAATTGAGTCTCATCCAGATGCAGCCAACCTTAGCTGTGCTTCCATGTGAGGGGGTATTACATAGTTTGCAATGTTATTGAGAGGGTAATTAACACCTGCCAGTGACTGGCCCATAATAAGCACACAGATGAGCCATGAGTCAGATGCTCCATCTTCCAAGCTGAAGTCTGACAGAATGGTGGATAAGAGATAATGGCCAACAGCAGAAAGCCTAGAGGGAGTGCAGCTGCAGGGAGCAGGTCCCCGGTTGCAGGGCTTGATGCACTGAAGGTACTGCTGCTGAGTCCAGGAGCTCTCCAATCCCCTCCCCACTCTCCAGGGTCTTGCGTAGCCAAGCCATGAAATCCTAATCCTCCTGCTTCCACCTCCCAAGGGCTAGAATTACAGGTGTGTGCCACCACGCCCAGCTTCTCTTTAATTTCTAAGATCATATTAAGAAATGTCCAACTTGAAACAAGGAAACATTCTGTAGTAAGTTCAAATATCAAAGGGGAAGGGTGTGAGTCCGTGCTGCAGTTTTACACACAGAATGATTGTGTGTAAATGATTGTTACTAAAAATCTGACTGCAAGGCTTACTGCAGTCTAGGTACTTTAGGTTCTCCTTGAGCATTGTTAGGAAGACTGATCCGAAGGAGTCTGCTGGCAAACATGCTTTCACTCATGGTTGTGGGCTGGTTGTGCAGTGCAAAGATGGAAAAGGCGATTTTTATAGCTGGGACTTCTCACGTTCGGATTTGCTTCAGACAGGACTATGGGCTAAGTAAGAAGTTACAGCTCACAGTGCAGCTGTGAATCTCTCTGTGCCCCAGAGGTGACCATGCAGGCAATGTGGTCATCTACTCCAAGTTACAAGACAGTCTTCTGCCTGAGCTATGGACCATGAGCAGGTCTTTATCTTCACTGGGCTAACTTTACCAAGTGAACGAGGTCAACTCCTCCCTGTCAGTGAGGATGTGTAAAATATTTTGAACTCTGAGATTAAGGCCAATTGTTATTAGGATTATATTTATTTATATTTATTATATTTATTTATTTAAGCAGATGGGGTGTAAGTTATTAATGAGCACAAAGGTAAGTGCTGGCTAAGGCAAAATTTTGTATACAGCACAGTACATGACTCTCCTAATCTCGTAGTGTGGATGCCCGGGTGTCTTGAGGAAGCACAAAAACTGCCTCTTAGCCTTCCAGGTTTTTCTCTAGCATAGTATAAAAACCTACTGAAGGGAGCTGGATATGGTGGCTTGTGCCTATAATCCGAAGTAACCAGTAGCCTGAGGCAGGAGGATTGCTGTAAATTGGGCTAGTCTGGCTCAAGTGAGACCCAGTTTCAAAAAGATGAACAGATGAAATGCGATCCTCAAACCCTCAGATATCAGTAAATCTGAACATTTCTGTAAGGCAGTCTGAAGGGAAGAACATCTATTTATGTAAGAGAAATGACTTTTAGATTCTTAAAGAGAAGTAATTTGACCTCTTCTCTCTGTCCCAAATCCCTCAGACTTTGAAAGGATAAGTGTACCAATTTGGAGCTGTTTCAAAGGATTTATTTGCTACAGAAATGCTTGTCTCCCCCAATGGGCTGGATGGAAGACTTCTGTGTCTAAAAGGATTTGGGTCACTTTATTTTTTCAAGTGCTGCAACATTTAAAAAGCAACGTTTTATGGTGGAGGTGGGGTGGGGGTGGTGGGAGACCATTTGGCATGTCCACGGAAGTGAGAAAAAGAATCTATAGAATTAGATATCTGAAAGAGAGTGGGAGGAGAACATCTGGACACAGATCCTAAGCTGAAATCACAGTCATCTGTGACAAGAAATGTCTAGGTCATAAATGTATACAGATCCTGACCTTGGACTTGACTGGTGAAAATTTCCAGACACTCTGAATGACAGGATACACGCCATTCAATTGGCTCACTCTGGCATGTGTCCCACTTGGCTTGTGGGAAATGTATAAATATCTCTTAAGCTCCAAATCTCCTGGCTCTCTGAAAGTGTGTTAATTTGATGGCCAATACTTTTTAAAACAAGTGAAAAAGTTCCTAGCAACATCACACACTTGGGTACATGTTGCCTATAGATGGAAACAGAAGAACCAAGTAGGGCTACAAGTTCATACATTGCAGCTCACAGTGCAGTTGTGAATCTCTGGGTGGCTGTGCCCCAGAGATGACCACACAGGGGACATCAGCCTGAAGAGGGTGTGAACCCCAGCAGCTGCTCGATGGGTTTAAACCGCCACTCGTCGGCCTCCAGCTCTTCCACCAAACCAGCCAGTTTTTCCATCCGAGCAACTTGCTGGTCTGTAAAGTCAAGAAGTCACAGGTACAACAGAGCTCGTTCCATGAGACTGTCACTATCACCAACATGACAACTGGCTTAAACATGATTTCTAGATGGACCTTCCCCTTTGGTAGTCTGGTAATGAGGTCTTATTTTATTTGAGTTAATCTTTTAAAAAAAGTTTATTTTCACCTTATCTGTAAAAGTGTTTTGCATGCATGTAAATGTATCATGTATATGTAATGCTTAGGGAGGCCAGAAGAGGGCGTCAGATCCCCTGGAATTGGAGTTATGGATGACTTTTAGCTGCTATGTGGGTGCAGGGACCTGAACCACAGTCCTCTGAAAGAGTAGCCAGTGCTCTTAACCACTGAGCCATCTCTCTAGCCCCTAGAAGACTAATTTTCTTTTTTTGAGACAGGGTTTCCTTGTAGCCCCAGGTGGCCTGGAACTCACTCAAGTAGATCAGGCTGGCCTCCATCTCACACTAATTAGAGATCCATCTACCTTTGTCTACTGAGTGCTTGGATTAAAGTGTGTACCACTATGCCTGACTAGAAGACCAATCTTAAAAAACAAAAAAACACATATTTCTGATCATCTTCCCCATGGAACTACGTGTTTCTCCTTTGCCTGCAGTGACAGAGATGGCACCCAGTGTTTTGTACAAATTAAACCACTGTCCTACCACTGAGCTACAGCAGCTCCCATTTGCACTACTTTTTATGTGTATGAATGCACATGGTGGCCAGAGATTGACAGTGGGTGTCTTCCTCAATCCATTTGCTTTCCTTATTTTCTGAGACAGGGTCTCTCACTGAACCCTAGCATTGTGAAAAAAATTACAATCATTGGGGCTGAAGGGATAGCTCCATAGCTAAAAGCACTGGCTGCACCAGCAGAAGACCTGGCTTCAAATCTCAGCACCCGCACGGCAGCTAACAACTGTCCATAACTCCAGTTCCAGGGGAATCTGATGCCCTCTTATGTGCTCCCTGGGCATTGTATGATGCAGGTGCACTTACATACATGTTTGCAATACAATCATACACATAAAATAAAGATTAAAAAATATACAATCATCACATTTTGAGTATATTCCTATATTCTATATTATTATAGAATATTATATATATATTGCTATATTCCTAAGAAACAGAGCTGGGAGGTTGGAGGAGAGATGGCTCAGTGGTTAAAAGCACTTGCTGCTCTTGCAGAGGACCTGAGTTTGGTTCCCAGCACCCACTTGGTAGATCACAACTGGCTGCAAACTGCAGCTTCAGGTAATCTGATGTCTTCTTCTGGCCTCTGTGGGCACTACATAAAATAAGACAACAAAAATCCCCTTGAAAACAAAATAAGAAAACCAGAGCTGGGCATAAGTGGCTTATGCCTATAATCCCAGCATCCAGGAAGAGGTAGGAAGAGCTAAAGTCTGAAGCCAGGGCTCGACCATTTTTGAAACATAAACAAAACCTAAGCAGATCCTCATCTTCCATGGCACAGTGATTCAACTCAGAAGCTACCATGGCAATGGTCTGGAGGGGAAACAGCTCCCTGATGTGTAAGGAAGACCCACGTGGTGAAGGCCAGTGAAACAGGGATCGTATCACCAGGGTCTCAGGGTACAAACAGACTGGAGGTATTAACCCGTGGAGGAAAAGGTCCCAGAATGGCAAGGTAAGAGCAGTGAGGAGCACCTAGAGAGCCAACTCTCGAATGTCAAAGCCAAACCTCAAGGGGGTTTTCCTATCTGGATTAAGACCTTCGAATGTTCTTTATGTAAGAATTTCACTTAAACAGTCTCGCTGGGTTTGGGTTTTTGTCACAGCGCACTGGCCTTTCAGAATCTGTGCCCCTTCCCCGGGGAAAGTTCTGCTCAGAGTAGAGATGCCACCTTCTGTACTTACCGTGTTTCACCTGCTTAAGTGTGGACGCCACTTGGTAACTGAAAACGGACTCACAGAGGAACCTTTCAGAGCCATCTACAGACAAAAGAGGGGAAGGTTTTAGTGTGATCGGTATTTTATTTTTATGAATTTCTTTATTTTTATGTGTATGACTGTTATGTCTGTATGTATGTAAATGCACACATGTCACTGAGGTACCCATGGAGGACATAAGAGGGAATCAGATCCCCCGGAACTGGAGTTATAGATGGGTGTTTGCTGCGATGTGGGTGCTAGGATTCAAACCTGGGTCTTCTGCAAGAGCAGCCAGTGCTCTTAAGCCCTGAGTCATCTCTCCAGCTCCCACCTTCTCCCCTTTTGATAATATTTTATTATTTTTATTTTATGTATATGAATGTATTTCTTGCATGTTATGTAAGTGCACCCATGTCATGCAATGCCCGTGGAGGTCAGAAGAGGGTGTCAGATCTCCTAGAATCGGAGTCATGAATAGTTGTGAGCTGCTATGTGGGATTTGACTCCAGGTCCTCTGCAAGAACAGCCAGTACTTACTATTAACTGCTGAGCCACCTCTCCAGCCCCTGCTTTCTCTCTTTTTTTTTTATTTTAACACTTGCTCTCTTAGGCACCTTCAGTGTTAACAAGAAAGGTGTTTCCACTGTACACTTCTCTGTAAAGACAGCTTCTTCCATACCTAGAATTTGTTAAAACTGTACCTCTACTTGTTTGAGAGTTCAAAAATAGTGTTGAAAAAACAAAAACAAGAAACCTTAGCCTGATGTCCTGGTCAACATTTGCCCTTTTCCAACCCGACAGCTTCCTAAGTATGGGCAGGCAGACAGTGGCAGCTGACACATTCAGCTATGAGCACTTGTATGACTCGTATGACAAAACTCCCATCATTTTCATTCCAAAAAACAAAGCTGAGGGAAAAACAGCTGTTGACTTTTAATATATCAAATTACATCATCATAACCATCACAAAACCCTGCTGGGAAGTTTCATTGGTAAACGCAAACTGTAACCTTGATTTTCCAACGGAACCAAACATTGCAATATGGATGACGATAAAGAGTATGGTGCAAGCTCAGAACCAGGCACTGGACAGGGGCCAAGAACCGCCAGCAAGAAGGAGGCTAGCTTGGTCACAACATGCAGAAGACAACCATGAAACCAAAGCTGGCTCATGTTATTCCTTGCTAGGCAAAGGTTAATTCCAGCAAAACACATCCCCAAACATATATAATTCATTCAGGAAAATTCCATTTTTAAAAGGGCAACAAACCTCTTGTGGGGCATGTATTTTATTGCCAAAGTTCTAAAACAAATGCAAAGAGAAGACACAGCTGTCTTTCTCAAGGTAGCAGTTCAGGGCCATCAATCTCTGTTGGAGTGTCACTGGTATTAAATGGTCACCAGATGTGAACAACACATTCTGGTCTCACACTGAGTCTCATGCAAGTTCTTTACAAGTCATGGTAAAAAATCAATGAGAGGAGGTAATCAACTACAGATACTGACTGTATCCAAATGGTTTGAATATACAACCAAAAGGGTTTCCTGCCAATAATATCTTCAACTTAATGCCCCCCTCCCAAAGAAAGTCAAAAAGAAATGAAAACGTAAGTCTTGGGATGTACCCTCTTAGGAGGTAGTTTGTGAACTCAAGTTTCTTTTCTCCCTGACCCCTGGGCTTTTTATCTTTCTTGGTGCTGGGGGAGGGGCGCAGAGCCAGGCAGAGCCCTATACAAGTCCAGGACATGCTCTACCACTCAGTGACACATCAGACTTTGTCTAGCCTAGGAACTGGGGCATGCTGATGACATCACTAGTGTTTTAAGATGGGAACAAATAGCTACAGGTAGGAAGGAGGGGACCTGTTGTGAACACCTGACGCAAGGATGCAATTCATTATTGTTCTTCTATGCATCTAACACACTAGCATTCATTACCTATTCCTGCCACTGCTTTGAGAGTTCAATTACAACTGGTTTACTTTACAAAGAGCAAAGCACAGAGAGAGCTTGCCTTCCTGAAGGTTTGATCCTGAACTGTAGGAAGTGGGAATTATGGGCCGTAAGGATCAAGCCAATATGTGTGTGTGAGTGAATGGTGCCTCCCACTCACATTTAATCACCAGGAGAAAATGCTTAACTTATGATTTTGGCCTTTTATTCTTGGTAATGAGCTTCAAAGCAAAAAGATATGTAAGTTCACTTTTCAAAAACGTACCTGGGTACCTATCACTCCAGCCCTAAGAACTCACTTGTGCTGATCTGGAGCTCTTAATTAACCACCAAATCCATTGCTTCTTAGCCACATTCTAGTAGATGTAGCATCTGTAGCAATGGAAAGTCTGGAATTTCTCCAGAGAGGAGTCAGCCTGAGGTGATCTGTCTTCCATTTAGAAATTGTAATCAAATTCTTTGTAACACACCAAATAGCAATATATCAGTTTTCCTCTTAAGGGCAAGAAAAGATTATAAATAGTGGAAAAAGTTCAGTAAATGGTCCAAAACCTAACACCACCACCACCAACTCCAATAAATACAATGGTAACAAATTTGTTTAAAAGAATATTACTTCACAGTAGGCAATTAACCAATGCCAGGTAATTCAAATCAGTGGTCTACATGTCACTTCTGAGCTGGAAGGCAGTCTCTAATTTGCTCACTAATAACTGGGTGAGAACAATCTTAGCCAAGGGCAGGAGAATGTTAAAACCTGCTGCATGCTGCTCTTATCAGAGAGCAGATGCACCAAAAAGTTAATTCCCCAGGTTAACTACAGGTTATTTGCGTTTATTACCCTATACAGAAGGAGGCACTAGCAAGTTGAACCTGTTAAGATGTTGACAAGCATTTAACCTTGACTCCTAATTGCTTTTGTTCTTACTCTGAGCAGACTTTTCCTAATCCCCTATCCCCACAGAGTCTCACTCTGGCAGCTTGGGATACATGACACTTGAAAAGAAAGAAAATCAAGAAAAAGGATTTGATTCATGCACATGAACTGTACAACAGTATCACCTATAAACACGGTAGATATGCCTCCAACTCTTAACTTCCTTGTCAACCCACATTTAGGAGTGCTACTTGGAGGATGTACAGGGAAACACTAGGCCATTCTTTTAAGAGACCTGGGCACCTGTGGCCTTCAGTATTCATGGAGATAAGGCTTATGGAATATTAAGGCTGGAGAGGTGGTCTGGTATGGTAGGTGGAAGAAAATCAAACACCAGAGTCAAATACACAGGGATAACTCAGAACTTTATTTTATGTGTATGAGTTCTTTGCCTGCATGTATGTAAGTACACCCATGTTGTACAAGGCCCAAAAGCCAGAAAAGGCATTGGATCCCTTGGAACTGGAGTTAAGGATGGTTGTTAGCTGCCATGTGGGTGCTAGAAATTGAATCTGGGTTCTCTGCAAGAGCAGCCAGTGCTCTTAAGTGCCAAGTCATCTCTCCAAACCCAGTTGCAATCTTTTTTAAAAAAAGATTTATTTTTATGTGCATGAGTGTTTTGCCTGTATGTATATACATGTATCATGTGTGTGCCTGGTCCCTGATAGGGTCAGAAGAGGGTGTTGACTCACCTAGAATTGGAGCCAGTCAGGCAGTGAGATGCCTTGTGTGTGCTGGGAAGTGAACTGAAGTCCTCCGCAAGGGCAGCCAGTGCCTTTAACTATTCTAATCACATTTAAAATTTTTTTTATTTAACATTAATTTGTGTGTGTGTGTGTGTGCACGCATGTGTGTGGAGATCAAAGGACAACTTTCAGGAGTTAGTTCTCTCCTTTCATCATGTGGGACCTGGGGACTAAACTCAAGTGGCCAGTCTTGATAGCAAGCAACTTTACCTACTGAGCCACTTTGTTGACTGCTGGCTTCTTTTTCTGCATTCTGTTTTTTTAAATATTAAGGTTTTTGATTTATTTATTTTTATTTTATGTGTATGAGTGTACTGCCTACATGCAATGCCTGCAGAGGCCAGAAGGTGTCAGATCCCCTGGAACTGGAGTTACAGACAGCTGTTAGACACTATGTAGGTGCTGGGAACTGAACCCAGGTCCTCTGCAAGAGCAGCCAGTGCTCCTAACCACTGACACATCTTTCTAGGCTCCTAAAATATTTTTCGTTATTTTATTTTCAAATCTGTGTGTGTGTCTGTGTGAGTACATGTCATGTGTCACGTACCCAGGGAGACCAGAAAAGGCTGTCAGGTTCCTGGGGAGGGGGCTGTGAGTGGGTGTGGGTGCTAGGATCAGATCTTGGGTCCTCACCAAACCTTTTCCCTAGTGCCCTCCTGTCTGTATTATTGATATTAAACAATATACCTGATTGGGTCAAGTGGGTTCAGGAGTTGCTATCTATGTTTTTAGCAGCTTTTAAGATTACTGGTCAAACTATGAAGCTAAGGCAGAGCTACAACTGTGAACTCTGATTTTAAATTTAACGAATTTATTCTACAATAGAACCTCCTCCAATTCATTCCTCCTCCAAACAGTAAAAGTGGATAGATCTACAACCTGTTACATCAACATCAGACTAATCTTAGGAACTTTCTTTCTTCTTGTTTCCAGTACTCTGGTGTACCCTGACAAAGAGTTCTGGTAGCTTTGCGATCATAGAGGCAGCTCCTATGGTAAAATCCTCTTGGAGGTCGAGTTTAAATGGCTTTCATCCCGGAGCAGTACTGTTAAGCACTGACTTCTCTTCTGCTGTTATAAAATGCATTAAGCAACGTAAGTGCCTTGAACTTTTGATTTGTTTTGTGGAAACTTCTTTGAGACCACATCTCTGCTACATGTAACTAAACCATAATATACTTTTTGAGGTAAAATGGTAAATAAGCCCCCTATCTCTAGTCACACTTGTAGTCCCAGTGTTCAGCTGGGCGAGTTGCACATGTCTTTAATCCCAACCCTCAGAGACAGAGGCAGGTGGGACTGAGGCCAGCCTGGTCTACAGCCAGGGATACAGGGAAACCCTGTCTTAAGAAAAACAAAAAACAAACAAAGAAAAGGAATGGCAGTGTTTGGTGTTACTTAACCCAAAACTTTTTTTTTTGTTATTGTACAATTTTTGTTTTAAAAAAACTTTTGTGTGTCTGTATGTGCATGTGTGTTTATGCATGCAAGTATATATGCTTGTTCATGTTTGTGTGAGTGCATATTTGCGTGTGTGTGTGGGCACACGTGTGTATGAGGCAGCCAGAGGTCAACCTTGGGTATTATTCCTTGGTTTTTTAGTCCAGGATCTCTCCTTGGGACCTGGTGTTCACCTAATTGACTAGGCTGATTGTCCAGTGAGTTCCTGGGATCTGCCCATCTCTGATCTCTCTGTGCTGGAATTACAATGCAGGCCACCATGCCAGCTTTTTTTATGTGCGTTCTGGGGATCAAAATTAACTCCACACTCTTTAAAAAATATCTGATATGGGGGCTGGAGAGATGGCTCAGTGGATAAGAGCACTGGCTGTTCCTGTACATGGTGGTTAACAACCACCCAGAACTCCAGTTCCAGGGGATTTGATGCCCTCTTCTGGCCTCTACTGGCATTACATGATATGGGTGCACTTATATATATGCAGGCAAAACACTCATACACATAAAAATATTTCTTAAAATCTGACATAAGTGCATAAGGATCACCCTGAAAAGCTTGCTCCTAACTACTGCCTTGTGCCCTCCTTTTAGTTAGCCAGTCTGCAGACATTTAAGATGGTAGCTGCAAATCTATCTCCTGTGCTAGAAAAACAGCACATGCTGTGCTGCAGCAGGCCACAAGAGTCACCTTCACACAGGGAGATACATTAGTTTTTATTTCCTCTTCAGGCTTCTCTGGTGGCCTGAATCTATCTGAAGATTACTTGGAAAAGAGAATGCATCAATCAGGCACCATCATAAGGCAACCTGGAGCAGATCAGAGGACCCCTGGCCCTAAGGCCACTAGCCTTGCCAAATCACCCAGGGTTCTGGATCTAGAACTAGATGGCCCTTGATTTGCAGTATGTTCAGTGCCAAAGTTGTGATGCTGAAGTGAGGTTGTTTTTAAGACATTATTTTGAAACCAGGACAAGAGATGCAACGTGGAGCTGGAATCAGAACCAATTCCTTTCTAATCCACTCACTAGCTTCTTTACAGTAAATATGCATAGCAGAGCTGAAGCCAATTATTCAGTACAAAGCAGCATGAAGTCACCTTCTAACATCTCTCCAGCTCCTTTAGGGTAGGTGAAAAGTGTTTTCCGTGGTGGGGCAAGGTCTGAGACACTGAAACCAGATCCGGTGACAGAACTTCCACTGACCCCACCAGCTGAAGAGGAGGATGAAGAGGCAGCCATTCCCTCCAGTAGAATTCTCTCCTCACTACAGAGAAAGAAAAATAGCAACTGGCAAGTTTATGGAAGGCAGAGAGACAAACACTGCGTTCTGGCTGCCACTGTAGCCAGCATAAAGTTCTGTCCTCCTCCTGTCCGTCCCTCCCTTTTATGGCACTCAGGTTTTGAAGTCAAGCATGTCTAAGAATCATTTGCCTACTTAGAAGCCTACTTCCTCCCATTAGCCAAGTGCTTACATTTGGAATTGATAGTGGGGGGCTCTGAGTCTGAGGAGTGATATGGCTGAGCCAAGGCAGAAATGTCACCAAGGAATAGTGTAGGAGGATCAAATAATCCTTTTCCATAGGACAGTTTGTCTTGGTTATATCCTGACCAAGCCACACCAACAAGTTCACTTATAAAATTTTCCAAATAGGATTCCAGAATAACACAGTGTTCTGTTCCCAAGGAAGGGAAATTGGGTTAGGAAATACATACTGACGCTTTCATTAAAAAAAAAAAAAAAAAAAAAAAGGCGTAACCTCTTCATCCAAATGCAATACCTAAATTTATCACTTGGTGGCATCCCCAAACTGGAACAAAATCACACAGAAACTGATTTTGGAAACCACAGCACTTTATCAATGGAGCAGCTGAGGGTTTACTCATGTCAGAAAATCTGAATGCAAGTGAGAGATCTGTAGTGAACAGGGGACATCTCAGGAAACTTGAAAACAAGAACAATGCCACAGAAGCCCATGCCATTTTTAATTAAAGACACTGTAATATATACTTAAAAAAAATGGTTTAGTGCTATATGCTTTCTAGAACTTTCTGTCGTGATGGAAATGTTCTAATGTTCTAGTTCTCCACTAGCCTTATGTTGTGGCTATTAATGTGACTGAAGAAAATTTAAAATTCAATATAATCACATGTGGCTAGTGGTTACTATACTGGGTAATGCAGTTAACATTTTAGGTTAACAAATGACTATGTGGGTATGGTGATGTGCACCTGTATGCAGTTCCAGCTACTCGGGAGGCTGAGGCAGGGGAATTTTAAGTTTGAGATTAGCCTGTCTCAACAACAACAACAGCAACAGACAATGGATAATTTTGCTACATGGATTCTAGCTTTGAAAATACCTAAAAGGGTATTTACTTATAGACAAGGTCCTAATCTGTAGTCTAGGCTTGCCTGGAACTTACTATGTAGCCCAGGCTAGCCTGAAACTCAAGGCAATCTCCCTGCCTTAGCCTCCTAAGCGCCACCACGTTTGGCTTAAAAAAGGATCTTTAAAATAAATTTTCTAGGGTTGGGGACGTAGTTCTGTTAGTAGAGTGCTTGCCTAGCATGTAGAAACCCTGGGCTTGTTATGCCCAGATCTTACGACTCCCAAAGACCACCAAGGAGTCCAGAGTGTATACAAAAGCGGAGAGCCTATATTTTGGGCTTCAGCTTGGGTCCTCTGACTTTACCGACACAGTGGGTCCGTACAGAGGTACCCCAACTCAGGGGGAGTGGGTCCTTTTACTGGGGCTAGACAAAACAGCGAGGAGAAAATTGTCTGGCTGTCCATCCTTACAGCAAGGATGTCTTGTTGTAATGTGATTGGACAAAGATTCCTGTGCACACGTGAAGCATGTTCCAAACTGACTGGAGGATGTTTGATAGGGCTCTCATTGGTGGAGACTGTCTTCAGGACTATGGGATGCGCTGACTGTTATCTTTAGGGTCCTTAAGTTTCTGGTTTATTGCTTATAAGGGCTCAACATGTTCTTCCTGCCTGACATGCCTGGGCTTGCCTAGTCTGTAGCTACGTGGCTGTGACTGGAAACCTACAGGGGAGCTGGCAACACGGGGGAACTAGCCCTGAGATGGAGCCTCAGCCTAAAGTGAGGCCACTCTAGTTCGTTCCCCACAGGCTCAATTTCTAGCACCACATAAACCAGGCATGGTGGCACATGAGTATAATTCTAGCACTTGCGAGGTGGAGGCAGGAGGATTAAAGTTCATGGTCATCCTCCATTACCTAGCAAGTTCAAGGCCAGTCTGGGATACATGAGATTCTGCTTTAAAAAAAAAAAAGAGTTTCCTGTCTGTGATGGTTAGAGAGAATTTTAGCTCCAAGTGCAGCAGAGTGCCCCCACCCCTTATTTCGCCAGTTCTGTCATATTTGTTAGAAAAGGCGGGTGCAGCTCAGTGGTAGAGCATATGCTTAGCACATTTGAGGCTCTAGGTTCAATTTTCCATTGAAACTAATTTTTTAAAAAGTAGAAAAAATATGAGGGAATGCTATGCTGATATAAATGCTGTACGTGCAGAACATTTCCTTTCCTACTAAGGAGAATGACACCTGATGTCAGGCGCCACTGCTTCCGTAACTGTGATAATGACACTGCCAGAAGCAGGGCTTGGTTTCTGATTTCATCATATGTCCTTAAGTCATACTGATTAATACTAAAGTAGGATATGGGAATAGTAAGGCTACTGCTATAATTAGTCTGGCAGCCTATTAAAAATGCAAATTGATTAATGATATTCTTAATCCTGCTTTTAGATTACTTTTCCTTCTTTCTGAGCTCTGAGAACTTTCCAAATTGTGTTTAAATCTTCACAAAGGCAACAACTTTTCAAGTCAGATTCATAACTGATCCTTTAGACCAGACTGGGTCAAACTATAGCTTGGTAAGGTTTTAAATACTCTTTTAAAAAGAACTTAAGTATCATTGATGGACCAGGTCCAAATCTCTAAATGGATCCCTGGTGGGATTTAAATAAAGCATACAGACAACTCAGCCCTTCTGGGGAGTAGCTCTGGCTTTGTTTCCCATCAGTTCAGGGTGGAATCCACTCCGAGCTGTTCATATCTCTCACCTAAGATTTAAAACTCTAATCTTTTTCCTCCACCCTGATAAATGTTCTATTCAGAGGCAAATGCTTTGTACTTTATATTTTAAGATCAGTTGCCCAATAGAGCACCCAGGCAACAGACAGTGAGGGCAGCTTCAAAGGCTAGCCACAGTGTGACTTCGAAAGGGAAGGTAATCAAAAGAACTTCCTTTCATCCTGTTTTCTTTCCAGTTCTCAGAACTACCATCATTCCATACACAAAAACAGTCAGGTTTGAAAAAGGAACGCAGAATTAGCACAAGGTTAACTTTAAATAAGCAGTTTTCTACAAGGATGGAGAAAAACCACACAATCTCTAACTCCAAAGACATAGGTTAAGGCTTTCAGTGCTGGAGGCTGAAGCCAGGGCTCTGCTAAGCATGTGTTCCACCCCTGAGCTGGACCTTCAGGCTCTTCAGCTTTGAATGCTATTAGCAAGGAGTAAGCAGGAGTTAAGCCAACAATAAACCCTAGATGGTTGCTGCTCTCTGAGTGTAGGCATTAACTCATTCATCCAAACCAAGTGTAACACCTGGTCTATACTAAGTAAGCAGCTGCTCACTTAAGCACATATTCATAGAATGATTACAAATTTCATAGGAACCACTGATTTCTTAAAGGTCATCTAATCTGATTTCCTCTTAATACAATAAAATTGAGGCACAGAGAGAATTTCAGTTTATTTGCTGTGACATTTTTGAAGTAATGGCTTGTTGACACTTCATGGGTCATATCCCTGTTCCAGACAAGCGAGCCCATGGTTAAGAGCCGACTACAAGGGCTGGACAGATGGTTTAGTGGTTAAGAGTCTTTGCTGTTCTTGCAAAGAACTGGAATCAGTTCCCAGCACCCACACTAGGTGGCTCACAAGTGTCTGCAACTTCAGCTCCAAGGCATCTGATGCTCTTTTCTGACCTCCTCACTTACCTTGCACATAAACACATATATGTAAATAAAAACAAATAAATCTTTTTTAAAAAAAAAAAAAAAAAAAAAAAAAAAGGACTGTGGGGCCAGAGAGATGGCTTGGGTTAAGAGTCTTAGCTGTTCCTGCAGAAGACTCTGGCTCAGATCCCAGCACCCACATGACAGCTAACAACCATTCAAAACTCCAGTTCCAGGGGATTCGAAACCCTCTTCTGTCCTCTTTGGAGTTTCATGACACAGGTGTACTTGTATACATGCACACAATTTACGAATACACATAAAATAAAAATAAAAACCAAAACCAAAAATAAATAAATGAAAAGGACTGTGAAGCCTGTCTGCCTAGGTCCTGGTTTGCTTGACAAATTTTTCTGTTCTTTAGATGCTTCACTTGTAAAATGGAATCAATAATAGTATCTCCCTTATAAAGGTGCCATGAAGATTAAATCAATATAGGTAAAGCAATGGTAAAGCAATTTTAGCTTAGCAAACACTAACTCTTAGTTACTCCTGAATTGTTTTATTACTTTCCTTTTCTCCTCCTCCTCCTGTTCTTGTTCTCCTTTTTCCCCTTCTTCCTCCTCCTCCTCCTAATAGATCTTTTGAGAGACAACTCAGCAGTTAAGACCACTGGCTGCTTTGCAAATAACCTTGGTTGGACTCCCAACACCCACATGGCAGCTAACAATGGTCCATAACTTCTTTTCTTCTGACCTCCTCAGGCATTGCACAAGGGTGTACTTACATACATGCAGGGAATACACTCGTACACATAAAATAAAAATAATAAAATATATTAAAATAGCTCTTGCTTTGTAGCCTAGGCTGGATCTGAACTCCAGATCCTGCTTGACCTTCTGAGTGCTAGGATTACAGGTATGTACCACCATATCCAGCTATTTCGGAATCTTTTTTCCTTATGTAGGCCTCAGGTTTTTATACTTGCTATGTTCTAATACATGTACTCATAGGAAAAATTCAAATTCTCTCTTACGTAGCTATGCTAATAATCTTCAAGAGGGATCAGGAAGGCAGACAATGTCAACCATTATGTACTTCACACGTTCTACCACTGGGCTACACCCCAGTCAGTATATCCACTGTAAAGTTTATGATCTTATTAAGAATCCCGTGGTAGGGCTGGGCTCAATGGATAAAGTGTGCACAATGGAGACTGGACCCTCAGACCTGACTTAAGAGCTGGGCATGTGTGGAGGTTGCTTGTAATCTCAGCACCTGGGAGGCAGATAAGGGATCCTAGTGGCAAGCTAGCTAGATAAGACTAGTTGGAGCTGGTGAGTTTCAGGTTCAGAGAAAGGCCCTGTCTCAGCTAATAAAGTGGAAGATACCAACAAACACCAATTTCAGGCCTCCACATCCAGATACATGTGCACATCTCACACACTCACACACACACACACACACACACACACACACACACACTGGTGCGATCCTGGGTCTGAAGATACAGCTCCGTGGTAGATCATTTGCTTAGCATGTGTGAGGCCTGGGTTCAATCCTCACCACAGTGACAACAGAAACTGTTTTTCTATACTCTAGTCCTAGCATAAAGCCCATACCATACAATTTCCTGAATGATTCATAAACAGAACAAGGGCTAGCAGCTCAGCAAATATGCAGAAGATAGAGATTGGAGTCATGAATTCCATTATATTTTCTTTTGGATACTGACAGTATCCTGGGACTTGGCCCTATGAGGGAGGCTGGGACTAGTGACAGCAGAAAGGTCCTACTGCGGGGTGGAGGAACACACCAACTACCTGGCTTGGTTAAATACTTACTTTGTGTATGTCACAGATGCCCTCGCATTCATAAATTATTTTCCGCTTACTTTCTTTAAAAAGGATCCTCCTTATTAAGTAAAGATAACTCTCAGAAAAAAACAGACGTTTTAGTCGGTTTCTAATTCACTACAAAAGCAAATTATGACAATCGTTGGGTTCCACCAATAAATTATTCCAGTGTGCTCCACTTAAGCAGGTGGGTAACATCCAAATCAAACAGAGGCTCCCTCTCTCACAGGTTGGAGTGGAGAAACCGGCTGGAGAGGGAGGAGTCAGAGCACCAGCGGCTGCCACGCCAACTCCATCCCAGCCACACTTCCCAGCCAGCTCAGCGCCCAGGAAGCGACGGCAGGCGGCCGCCCCATTGCGCAGGCGCTAAACCACGGTCACGCGCATGCGCAGTGGCAGGAAAGCGCCTTTTACAAGCCCGCCGCGGCAGAGCCTACTGAGTCTCTTCCTACCTTCCTCTATTATTACCTACAGGTAGGATCCCAGGGGTCAGCGCCCCATCAAAGTCCCGAAGGTTCTGGAATCCTCGGCCACTTACCTCTACAGTTCGGGTCCTTGACAGCCCCTCCGCTAGGACCCAGCGGTGTGGTCGCGCTCACCGCGACAGGGCGGGCGGCGTACGCAAGCTCGCGGTGTGGTGGGCGGGCCCTGGGCGGGGCGGGGCCGAGCGTTCCCAGAGCACTTCCGGGTCGTTCATCGCCTGCATCCCTGGCGCTTTCGTTTTGTTTGCGTTTATGATTTAGGACCAAGTCAGCTTCTCCACCGATGTTACGTCAAGACACTTTTCCTCTTCCTCTCCCTCTCCCGGTCTCCATGAAGCAGGGTTAGATGATGTTCCCACTGTTAGGCTGTGACTGCGCAGGAAAGGTGGAGGACGATGCAGGTTCACACTTAACCTCTTCCTCAGAGCCCAACCTTAACGTTAAAGTCTACTTTAGCGCAGAACTTTTTATATGGGGCGGGGGTTGCCAAAGGATTAGCACACGAAGGTGTCAGTGTCATCACACCATGGATCATTTTGTCCTCTCAACATTTACTTTTTCTAAACACAAATCCCTTCCTTGGGTCTGCGAGGCTAACAGACGCTTGGCAGAGTTGGACCGAACATTAGGGTATTTAGTAAGAATTGATCTGTTTTCTTTGGAATATGGGTTGAACTTAACCACAGCTCCCTCATAAGGAGCCTTTATTACCTAAATTATTGATTCATTAAGTAGTGACTAGAAGCTTGGTTTCCCATTTAAGTCATGTACAGTCTGTTGGGCAACATAGAGCTCAGATCAACACACCACTGAGAAGGAATCCTATTTCTATGTTGGTTAAATCCTATTTTAACTGTATTTTGACAGGAAATAGACCTGCTTGTCAGGTATATATTGCTAGCACATTAAAAGTATTGACCCTCCCCCCTTCTGCATGAATAGTGTATTGAATGTTCTTGATTGTATTACATTATGTAGAAAGATTGGAGACACTTTGCAAATGGTTAGGTAAATATTAAGATTGCACCCTCTTAAAGTAATTAAAATATCTATATTCTCTTGAACTCATGGGCAGGCTGTATATTATTAATGTCTCTTAACGTCTTGGAGGGGCAATAAATAGTTTACACCTTCTATTTTGCTATCCAGAGTGAGTCAGGAGTGTAGTAGGGTGCTGGAAAGTGCAGCAGTTGGCTGGGAACAACTTACAGATGGGAGGTCCACAGGAAAGTGATGGTACTTTTGCTTAGGATGTACTGTGAACTGATGCTCAGTTCTTTCCTTTCAGGCCTACATAATGGTGCATATAAGATGGCTTTTTAAAAAGAATTCAATTTTTAAAAATTTCATCTGTATGTATGAGTATTTTGCCTGCATGTATGTAAGTGTACCATGTGTTTGCAGTGTCTGTGGAGGCCAGAAGGGGGCATCAGATTCCCTGGAACTGCAGTTATAGATGATTGTTAGCTGCCTTGTGGGTGTGGGAATGGAACCTAGTCCTCTGTGAGAGCAGCCAGTGCTCTTAATTGCTGAGCCATCTCTCTAGCCTCCATAATAGAGTTTTTTATTTAAAATTTTATTATATTTGTTTATTTCATGTGTATGTGTGCGTGTGTGCGTGTGTGTGTGTGTGTGTGTACGCATACATGTGGAGGTCAGAGTACAATCTGAGAGTCAGTTCTCCCCTTCAACCATGTGGGTCCTGGGAATCGAACACAGGTCATCCAGCTTGGCAGCAAGAATTGAGCCATTTTTCTGGACGAGTTTTTATTTCTGATTTTTAAAAGGTAAAAGGATGCTTTCCTTTTTAGCACTTTACCAGAATAGTATTTGGAGAAAGGGCCATGGAGGTTCTACGCCCACAGCTTATAACAATTGATGGACGGAATTACAGGAAGAACCCTATCCAAGAAAAGACTTACCAACATGAAGAAGATGAGGATTTCTACCAAGGTAATCCTACTTGCTCTTAGGTCAAATGAGAAGTAAAATAGTCTCTGTATTATAGCAGCAAGTCTCTGCTTTGTCCACTGTTTCTGTTTCAGCCCTAAAATTGGAGGTTTTTGACCCTCAGCTCTAGTCAAGAGTGTTGACAGGTTGAAATCAAATGAGGCTTTCTTTTCTTTTTAAATTTATTTTTATTTTGTGTGTATGGGTGTAAGTGTACCACATTTGTGCAATGCCTGCAGAGGCCAGGAGAGGGCATTGGATCCCCTAGACCTGGAGTTATTAATGGTTGTTAGCCACCATGTGGGTGCTGGGAACCAAACCCAGGTCCCCTGGAAGAATAATCAGTGCTCTTAACTGATGAGCCCTTTCTCCAGCCCCAAATGAGGCATTTGATTGCGATTCATAAGTCAAGTTCTAGTTCATCTTGTACGGAATCTTAAATGTCACACGGAGTAAATTTTAGTCAGTTATTAATATTAACATAGAATTCTGTGCCAAAACTAAGACCCCTTATCTGTGAAATTGTAAATTTGAATATGAATTATTGAAATAAATAAGCACATGTGAAAGATTTAGTCCAGTGTCTAATAATGTTAGCTGTTATTATTGTGTTATTTTTCTTTTTAGAAGCCACACACTGATAGTTCCAAAGACACAGCTAACTTCTTTGTGAATATTGAGATGGTTTATATATATTTTCAAGATAATGACCTTGGGCTTAGGTTTAGTACCTAAAAAGGGCCTTTCAGGTTCTTTGCAATTTTTCCCTTTTGGTTCATAAGCCTTTCCATTGAACCGTAAACCCTGGGTCATTTTGCCCTGTGATCCTCTCCAGTCTGCTGTCAGTCTTGAGGCTTTGAGCTCCTTTTTTTTTTTCATATTCATATCTTTATTCCCTTCCTCCTTCCCTCCAGCTCAGGCTGGCCTGGAACTAGGGAACCTCCTGCCTCAGCCTCTCAAGTGCTGGGATTCTAGGAATTGTCACTCTGCCTGGCCTCTCTTTTCTGTGTCTAGGCTCTACAGAATACATTCTCCCAGTATTGTTCCTATTTACTAATAATTCACTGCAGTAGTTTTGTTTCTTACTACTAAAATCTGCTGATTTGTATACTTAAAAGGTGAATACTTGTACACTTTAAAACCATGAATCTCAAGCCGGGCATGGTGGCATATACCTTTAATCTGAGCACTTGGGAAGCAGAGGGAGGTTGATCTCTGTGAGTTCAAGGCCAGTGTAGTCTACATAGTGAGTTCCAGGCCAGCTGGGGCTACTGGAGATCCTGTCTCAAAAAAGACAAAAAAAAGTAGGGTGAATCTCAACAGAAAAATAGTAAAACCTTATTTCATGTATCTTAACTTTCTAAGTGAAGACAGCTAAATATTCATGTGTATGTTGTTTTCCCAGGGTTCTGAGACAGAAAGATTTAAAATAATCACTTTGTTCTTTATTCTCCATTTCTTCTAAGAGCAGATTAGGAGAGAAACTAGAGCAGTGGTCAGGCTGTTCTTTGCACTTGTGCTTGACTTTTTAAAACCTTTTTTAAATCTCTCTCCCTCAGACAGATTAACAGCTAAAGAGGAGGCTGTTTTCCATAGAGTAACTGTGTTCAAAGATGTTATGGTTTCTTTGCAGACTCCATGGAATACTCTGATGAGCCCTGTGATGCCTATGAAGTTGAGCAGACCCCCCAGGGATTCCGGGCTACTGTCAGTGCCCCCAGCTTGCTCTACAAGTGAGTGAATGAATGAGGTCCCCAGTAGCTTCCTGGAGTGGCACTTTGGGAAACTCAGCAGGTTGCTGTCTCTTTAGTCTT
Source organism: Eospalax fontanierii (assembly GCA_035773235.1). Classification (NCBI taxonomy): domain Eukaryota; kingdom Metazoa; phylum Chordata; class Mammalia; order Rodentia; family Spalacidae; genus Eospalax; species Eospalax fontanierii. The sequence goes on along the minus strand of CM069540.1, from coordinate 14,389,627 downwards.
CCACGTTTGCTGCAATGCTTGATTACTAAGGATAAAAGAATTTAGTGTTTTGTCCTAAAATGTTAAGGGACTGATTATAGATTAATAATGTAATCATCCCATGTCTATTGCCACATCCAGTTGACTTTCCCTTTTAGATATCCTTTAAATATGCCACTTATTTTTATCTTTAAGACCACCCCTTTCCTTTCTGTGGATTTCTTTTTTAAAATACTTGTTTTTTATTTTATATGTATGAGTGTTTCCTTGCATCTGCATATGTGCATGATGCGCATGCTTGGTACCCGTGGAAGTGAGACCAGGGCATCGAATCCCCTGGAACTGCACTTACAGGTGGTTATGAGCTACTGTGTGGGTGCTGGGAACTGAACCCAAGTCCTCTGCAAAAATGAGTGCTTCTAATGCATGAGTTTCTCCCCTCCCCTTGCCCCCCCCCCCTTTTGAGACAGGGTCTCCCTGTAGCTCCTGCTGACTTGGAATTCGATATGTAGACTAGGCTGGCCTCAATCTCACCTAGATCCATCTGCCTCTGCCTTTTAAGAACAGAGATTAAAGCCACCATGCCTTACTTCTGTGGATTTCTTTTGTTTTTTGTTTATGTTTTGAGATAGAATCTCTCTGTACCCCAGCTGGCCTGAAACTCACAATGTAGGCCAGGCTGGCCTTGAATTTACAGACATTAGCCAGCCTCCCAAGTGCTGGGATTAAAGCATATGTCACCATACCCAACACTTGTAGATTTCTTAAAATAGACCACCATAGTTCTCCACATTCTTGCTGTCTGCCTAGTTCTTTACATTAAAGATGCAATTTTTCTTTTTCTTTCTTTTTTAAGACGTGGTCTTTCTTTATAGCTAAGGTGCCCTGGAACTCTTGATCTTCCTGTATCAGCCTCTTGTGTGCTGAGATTACAGGTGTGTACCACCTCACCAGACTTGGAATGATCTTTTTAAAAGGATCCATCTCTGTTTTTTAAACCTGTGGCATCTGACAAGATGGCTCTTGTTGAACTTGTTGCACAAGCCTGGTGACCTGAGTTCAATCCTTAGAACCTTTGTAGAGTTGGAAGGAGAGAACTGACTCTGCAAAATTTTCCTCTCACCTTCATGCAATGCATCATGGACATGTGCACCCAAGCACATATATGGTCAGTCTCTCTCTAATAGTACAATTTTAGAAATCTATCATTGATTTTCTACTGGAGATGAAATTCTTGTCCATTAAAATAATGACCAATCTTGAACATGACTTTTCTGGCCCTGTTTTTTTTTTTTTCCAGCTGTATCTCTTTCTATGGCTCTGTGCTCAGGTTTAGAAAGGCTCCCTGATTTTCTTCAGCATCTCCCATGTGCTGTGCTCTTTGAGCTCTTGGGTAGCCTGTGCCTTTTGTCTTTCTCTCTTCTTTTCATCTTGTTGTATTCTCCTTCCCTAGGGAGCGTGCTTTGACGCCAGTCATACCTGACAATCAGGGATTATCCTACTATGTGTTTTCATAATTTCTCTACTTGCCCTCTGTAGCATTTATCATAGTCTTTGTATTTATTTATATGCTCTTTATGTCTCCTCCACAAGATGGAGAGCTTCTTGAAGGCAGAAATGTGTTTATTCCATTAGTTCTTAGTGCTTATCAAGACTAATGTGCTTTCTTTAAAAAAAAAATATATCATTTTTATTTTATGTGTATGAGTGTACTACCTACATGTGTGTAAATGCATCTGTGTCATGCAGTGCCCTCAGAGGTTAGAAGAGGGCATTGGGTTTCCCTGGAATTGGAGTTACAGATGGTTGTTAGGTGCCATGTGGGTGCTGGGAACTGAACCTGGGTCCTCTGTAAGGGCAGCCAGTGCTCTTATCCCCTGAGCCATCTCTAGTCCCTATTTAATTTTATTTTTTATTTATGTGTATGTGTGTGTGCCTACTTGTCTGTATGTGTACCACATGGAGGCTGGAGAGTGACTCTGTAAGATCCCCTGGAACTGGAGATTATAGGGGATTTGAGCTGCCATGTGGGTTCTGGGATCTGAACCTGGGTCCTCCAGAAGAGCAGCCAGCTCTTAACTATTGAGTCGTCATCTCTTCAGCCCCTTGTTTTTCAGACGGTCTCCCTGTAGCCCCAGTTGGCCTGGAACTCCCTTTGTAGACCAGGCTGGCTTGGGACTCACAGAGATCCATTTGCCTCTGCTCCCATAGCTGGCCCTCCAGGGTAATCTTCATAAATTGATTATAAACTCTTTGATCACTTCAAAGTGTGCTGGTGGATATACTTTCCTGTATTTTTCCTGACATTAACCACTAATAGCATATGCCAGTGGCTAAATGGCCTCTGGAGCCTCCAGCTAGGAAGACTAGCTAGTTTAAGAAGGCCACAGATTATTGCTGATTTTCTCTGCTAGGCTATATGAGTTAGGGTCCACTATGGAAGGACATCTACAAAAACAGAATCATGTGCATTCAAACTCCAACAGGCAAAGAGTTTTGTTTTCATTATCCTTGGGAGCATTCAGAAATTCCCATTACAGGTAAACTTCTCCTTGAATGTGGCCAAATGGGAAACCAAAGCTAACCTTAATAGCTCACTTTTTTCCTAGATTCTGGTGACATTTTCCCTGAAGAAACAGGATTTTAGCATATCATGAGTCAGTTTCCTGAAAAAAAAAATCAATGTAGTAATATCTTATGTAAATCTGTGCTACTGCCTAAGGCATATTAAAAATTCCTTAGATGTTTAATTCTAATGATAACCTTTAGAATGCTATAGATTCTAAGTGCTCACTACGTTCCAGGTGACTTACATGTTAGATTAGATTAGATGTTGGCTCTGCCAAATCCTAATTAGTAGTGAATATTCACTGGGAGGAGTTCTTTTTTTCTTTCCTTTCTCCTCCTTCCAATGGGATCATCATATGTAGCTCAGGTTAGCCTGGAACTCTAAGTCCTCTTGCTTCAGCCTCCCAACTGCTGAGATTACAGGAATATACCATCATGTCTACTGGAAAGTTTCTTATCTTATTTCTTATGCTTATTAGGGTCAAGGTTTTGCAATACTTAGGATGAAAGCCAGGTCTTTGCACATGCTGAATGAATGCTCTATCACTGAGCTATGTCTCTAGCCTAACATTTCATTGTTTTAAAAAGCTGGCTTACAGCTGGGCATGGTGGTGTAGGTCTTTAATTCCAGCACTCTGGAGTCAGAGGCAGATGGATCTCTCTGAGTTCAGGGCCAGCCTGGTCTACATAGCAAGTTCCAGGCCAGCTGGGGTTTCAGGGACACCCTGTCTCAAAAAGTGCCCCCCTCCACAAAAAAAACCCTGGTTTACTATAGTAGCTGTTCATGGAAATCATTAGACTTGGTTATTCCACACAAAAACAATGTAATAAGGACTAAAGTCTAGCTCAGTAGTAGAGTATATGCTTAGTGTGTATGAGTCCTCAGGTTCATTTCCAAGCACCCTTCCCTCAAAGAATAATTTTAGACATAGTCACCCGTGGTACTGGGTAGATAATTGAAATCATAGAAGTTGAAATAATGTTGATGACTGAAGTTCTTTCCCTTAACTTTATAGTCCTGTGATAGTCTCTTAGTGCTTTATAGACTCTGAAACTTCTCTCCTGGGATTCAGTAGTCTCATTCACTTTAACACATCTAATTACTATGGGTTCCAGAAGATAACCTTGGATTGCCAGAATTATTTACACTAGAGGCCCAGGCAAGTGATATATATGAGTCAGTATTAAATGATTGAAATGGGGTAGATGAACGTTGGGAAGGGGTGATGGGGATTGTGGTAAGCCTGTCCATCTATAAGGGCTAGTTCAAGATGAGGCCAGCCTGGGTTGCTACGAGTCATCAGAGTTTAAGTATTTCAGAACCTGCAAATATATATGTTTATATAACATTCATAACAATGTAATATATTATTGTAATTATAATTGTATATATTGTAATTGTAATATATATATATTATGGCAAAATCTCCCAAACAAAGTGTGTGTATGTGCTGAGTCTAATTTTTGAATGTCACATGTTTACTTCCTATGCCCTTTTTCCCCCTTGTTTTGAGACAAGATCTCCATATAGAGGCCAGGCTGTCCTTGAATGAGTGATCCTTTTGCCTCAGCCACCTCAGTGCTGGGATTCCAGGTATGCATTACCATGTCTGTCTCTTCTTGTGCTTTACAAGCATCTGAGTGGCAGATCCTGCTTCCTTTGCTAAGCTCTTTACCTTATTTAATTAATCATGGTTAATTCTATTAAGATGAACTTACGTTATAGTTAATTTGTTCTCTAAAGTGGACAAATTTATGCTTTAAACTGTGTACCTGTTGTTTTCTAGAAGTGCCTTTTGAGGCAGTATCAGATTTCTGTTTGCTGTACTGCAGATCCAGATTTGAATTTTTTAAAATTAATCTTATTTTAAAATTTTCTGTGTATGTGTGTTTTGCCTGCATGTGTGTAAGTACACCATTTATGTGTAATGCTGCAAGGCCAGAAGAGGGCATTGGATCCTCTGGAACTGGATTTACAGATGGTTGTTAGCTGCCATGTTGATGCTGGGAACTGAACCCTGGTCCTCTGGAAATGCAGGCAGTGCTCTTAACTGCTCTGCCATCTCTCCAGTCCCCAGATCCAGATTTTGAATCTGGTTTGATGCAGGTAGGTGCTGGGCCTGGTTCTCCTGTGTACATGTTGAATTTGCAGCAGGACATCATTTTGCCAGTGAGTGAAGAGAGTGCGTTTTGTAGAGTGAAGTGACATGCAATTTTCTCTACAAGTACTGAACTTTTACTGGTGGTTTTGTTAGGGAATGTCTCCGACTGTCAGGGATTTAAACAAGATGAGATTCCTTATTATAGACCATTTGACTTAATCTACTTCCACAATTTTGTTCATATTATAGGCATATAGTTGGAAAGAGAGGGGATACCAAGAAGAAAATAGAAATGGAGACGAAAACTTCCGTTAGCATTCCTAAACCTGGACAAGAGGGAGAGATCGGTGAGGCTCAGTATATATAATTTATGTTTGTACTTACTTTCTTTTCATTCATTCATTTATTTATTTACTTAGTTTTTACAGGTGTAGAGCTGAACCTAACCTTTAAAAATTTTTATTATATTTATTTATTTTTTATATGTGTATTTGTGTATATATGTGTGGGTGTGCAGTGTCATAACACCTGTATGGACAACCTGCAAGAGTTGGTTCTCACTTTCTGCCATATGGGTTCTGGGGATTGAACTCAGATCCTCAAGCTTGGTGGAAGTGTCTTTACCTGCTGAGTCATCTCACTGTCCACCGCCCCCCCCTCCCTTTTTTTTTTTTTAATTGAGACAGGGTTTCATGTTGCTCAGTTTGGCCTTAAACTCACTATGTAGCTGAGGCTGGTCTTGAACTCCATAGCTTTCTGCTTCTACCTCCCAACTGGGATTGTAGGCATGTGCTTCCATGCCAGGCTAGGATACTCTGTGTGTGTGTATGTGTGGTATAGTGTGAAGTATATTGTGTGTGTGTATGGTATATGTGTGTAGTGTGATATGTGTGTGTGCTATGTGTGTGTGGTGTGGTATGGTGTGGTGTGACTGATGTGTGTGTGTGTGTATTGTGTGTGTGGTGTGGTGTGATGTGTATGTGTATTGTGTGTGTGGTATAGTGTGTGTGATGTTATGAATGTGTGGTGGTGGTGGTGGTGTGTGTGTGTGTGTGTGTAACTGTGCCTGTAGAGGCCAGAGGATGATAATGATATGAGGTATCTTCCTCAATTGCTCTCCATTTTAGTTTTTGAGTCAGGGCCTCTTGCTGAACCAGAAGCTGACTAATTTGGCTAAACTGGCTAGTCAGAGAGGTCCTGCGATCCTCCTGTCTCCACCCCAAGCACTGGGGTTGAAGCCACACCTGGCTTTTATGTGGGGATCTGAATTCAGGTGTCCATGCTTGTGCTGCAAGCACTTTACTCACTGAATCACTTCCCCACTCCAGGATACTTAGTTTTGAAATCCATTCTGCAAACATTAGATTCAGTAGTTTTCTTTGCTGGTCAGTCTGTCCTTGTTCAGATTCATATACACATCCAGACCCTAGCTCTCTAGAGGCAATAGTAGCCAGATAACATAACCCTTTTTTTTTTTGGCTTTGCTTTCAGTGATCACTGGTCAGCATCGAAATGGTGTCCTTTCAGCCCGAACTCGAATTGACGTTCTTCTGGACACTTTTAGAAGAAGGCAGCCCTTCACTCACTTCCTTGCCTTTTTCCTCAATGAAGTTGAAGTGCAGGAAAGATTTCTGAAGTTCCAAGAGGAAGTGCTGGAGAAGTGTTCCACGGTAAGCAGAGAGCAGAGCAGAGAGCAAAGCAGAAAGCAGAGAGCAGAAAGCAAAAAATGGTTCGTGGTTCAAAGTGAAGAATGTAGACATCTGCCCAGAAGTTTCTTTTTTAAAAATTTTATTTATTTACTTTTATACGTATGGGTGTTTTCGGCATGTTAAGTGCACATGTGTCTGAGGCTAGAAGAGGGAGTCAGATCCTCTGGAACTGGAGTTATGGACAGTTGTTAGTCATCATGTAGGTGCTGAGAGCTGAACCTAAGTCCTCTGCAAGTGCAGCCAATGCTCCTAACCACTGAGCCATCTCTCCAGCCCCTTGCCCATAAGTTTTTATAAACTATAAAAAGTCATTATTTAAAAAAAAACTTATTTATTTATTTATTTATGTGTGTGTGTGTGTATTCGTGCCACATTCTGGAGGCCAGAATTTTATGTCTGTTTCCTCTACTGTTCTCCCCCTTATATTTTGAGACAAGATCTCTCAGTAAACGTGGAGCTAGCCATTTTAGGAAGGCTGGTTGGCCAGTGAGCCCCCAGGATCCTCTTGTCTCTGCCCCTGTCCTGCAGTGCGGGAGTCACAGATGCCTGCTGCAGCACATCCTATGTGTGTCCTGGGAATCCAAAATCAAGCACAGTACTACTCACTGAGCCACCTTCCCAGCCCCACTTCTTTTGCTCTTGAGACAGTATCTCATGAAGCCCAGGATGATCACAAACTAGCTATATAGCTGAGGATGACCTTGAACTCCAGATCCTCCTGCCAGGACCTCTCAAGTGCTAGAATTACAGGTATGTACCACCATGCCCAGCATGACAGGCTATTACTACTAGACCACTCCACACTGGGCCTTTGGGTAGCTGTGTGAATGAGGTGCTGTCTGTTGATATTCTGCCTTCAGGCTGTCTTGGCTCACTTGGGATTAGTACTGTGAATAAAGATAAATTTGTTTATAGAAGCATCATGTAACAGTGAAACTCTTGTGCTGAGGATAATGGAGATAATCCAAGCAAGAAACCAAGTTTGTAGCACACACCTGGTAATCCCAGCATTCCACAGCTGAGGCAAGAGACTCTAGAATTCAGGTCAACCTGGGCTGAATAATGATACTGTTTTCAACAAGAAAAAAGAAATGAAAAAGAAAAAAAAGTTCATAAAGTAATTACAGATCCTGCAGTTCTCCTTACTACTATGAGTGGTGATGTATGACTATGATCCAGCACTTGGGAGGCTGAAAACAGAAAGGTCACAAGTTTGAGACTAGCTTGGGTTACATTTTTCAAAGAACAAACAAAAGTCAAGAACAAATGGGCATATGTATGTTTTTATGTTCTGCTTTGTTTAAAGCAGCATTGTGTCACGAGCATTGAATGTCTAACAGAAACCTCCGTCTGTTGTCTGCTCTTTGGAGATCAGCTCTGAAGACAGTAGTCCTGACCTGAGTGATAACATTTGGCTTCTTTTTCCCTCCCTCCTCCCCGCTTCCCTCTTTCTCTGTCTTTTTTTTCTCCGTGACATGGGCTTTTATTGTGTTGTCTAGGCTATGCTGATTCGGAACTCTTGGATTCAAACAATTCTGCTTCAGCCTCCTGAGTAGTTGGTATGACAGGATGTGACATCATACCTGGTTCAGATAACTTGTTTTATTTGTTATTTTTATTTTAAGTGTATGAGTATATTGCCCACATGTATGTCAGTGTATCAGTGTCATGCAATGCCTGAGGAGGTCAGAAGAGGACATTGGATTCCCTGGAACTGGAGTTATGGACAGTTGTTAGCTGCCATGTGGGTGTTGGGAACCAAACCTGGGTCCTCTGAAAGAGCAATCAGGGCTCTTAATTACTGAGCCATCTTTCTAGCCCCTATGAATACTAACATTTTAAAGTAACAATATTTTCTTCCTAACATGTAAATATCCAGTAAATAAAACAGACTTGACAGTCCAGGTACAAGCAGCACTTGTATTTCACTGATGGAAGAGGTAGGTTCTAGTAAATTTGGTCATAAGGCTTTTGTTTGTCTTAAAGTTCGTCAGCAAAAGAACTAGTCCATTTATTATTTAAAAGTCCTTTTCTTTCACTCACTTTCCTAATCATTAGATGATGTAGAATTTTGCCTGTAGGGCCAGGCCTCAGAAAAGGTCTGAAAAATATAAAGGTCATTTGACTGGAGAATACCCTTTTGAGATTGAGAGGTAGTCATTCATTACTTTGTGCTTGAAGGCATTCCTCCAGAAACAACTTCCCATTCCTTTGAGTAAAGCAGGATCTGGGCTCCTGGGAAGGGGTTGCTTCTGGCTAGAACACTGAATAGCAAGGATGTCCTGGAGGCAGTCAGCATGCTATGCTGCCAAAGCTCTATAGCCTCTTGAGAAACCTGACATGAAGCAACTTAAAAGGTTCCTAAGAATGCTTTTGCATAACTGCAAAATATGGAGCGTTCCTTACGCCTTCTTTCAGAACTTGTGGGATTTTGTTTGTTTCGCTTCTCTATGTTTAGACTGTTGTTTTTATATGAGGTGTGAAGCTGGGCTGTGGCTGTGGCTGTGGCTTGACTGTGGAGTGGCTCCAGTGCATAAGCCCTGAGTTTGCTCCCTTGGCTTTCCCTTCCCTCCAAAAAGAAAGGTCACAGTTCACTTTTCTTTTTGCATACGTATGTCCATACTGTGCTTTCTTCATTTTATAATGAAGAGAATAATAAAAACATTTGGAATAAAATAGAACAGTGGTTGATAGCTTTGGTTTTTGAGACAGACTAAGATTAGATTCTGTAGTCCCTATTCTGTGTACCCATGCACTTGAACAAATGAACTTCTTTTGTTTATAGTCTGGGAGGACTGAGGGAAGAATTAAACGAAATACAGCAATCAGTGTGGTGCCTGATACATAACATGCTCTTAGTATGTGGTCGCTGCCCCGTGTTTTCTGATGGCCCAGTTATAATTGTAGCCTCCAGAGCACTGAGACTGTATTTCCTGGGGAGGTGGCATGGCTGTTAGAGTGCTTTCCTATAATGTAGGAAGCCTTGGGTTCCATCCCAGCACTGCATCAGCAGGGTGTGATGCAGGCTGCCGTCCCAGCTCTAGCCAAGGTCATCCTTAGCTACATATTGAAGTTGAGGCCAGCATAGGATAGCATGAGACACTTTCAAAAAATAAAAATTAAAAGGCTAGATGAATGCTGTCTCTGACAGTTGTGGCCAGTGTCAGTGATTGTGTCTGTGTGCGCGTGTGTGTGTATGTATGTCTTTTTGAGACAGGGTCTCCCTGCAGTCCCTGCTGGCCTAGAACTTAATATGTAGACCAGGTTGGCCTTGATCTCAAAGAGATCCGTCTGCCTCTGCCTCCCAAGTGTTGGGATTAAAGTTATGCGCCATCATGCCCAGTTCCAGTGTTAGTGATTTTAAGAGACCTGAGTTATTTTTTATTGTTATGTGTGTGCTAATGTGTGCCGGTGCTTGTAAAAGCCAGAAAAGGTACCAGATTCTCAAGAGCTGGAGTTACAAGCAGTTATGAACCACTCTGTGGATGCTGGGAACTAAGCTCATTCTTTGGAAGAACAATATGTGCTCTTAATCACTGAGCCATCTCTATAGCCCCCAGTGATAATGTTTAAAAAAAAATTAATGATTACTTTAATTCAGCCAGAGTGAGATTGTCCAGGAGGAGTGTCATGCTGTCCTTAATCAGTCTGAAGGTTTCTGCTCTGCTTTCAGGACAACTTCATACTGACATAGTCTCCTTCCTGCTTTTAAACCAGGCCTCCGTACCAGCAGAGAAAGAGCACACAAAAAGGAGATAAGTCAGGAGCCATCATCTCTGTTATATGCAGAGATTTTTAGTGAGTTTTATGCTGCTGTTAGAATGACAAGCCAATGGCTATAAAAGCCTGCTCCATGCACACTTTGCACTTGTGATTCCAGGTCTGGAGCTCCGAGGAACTAACTGCAGCCGTTGACTGGGGTAGCAGGTGTCCTCACAGGCTGTGTGGCCTTCAGTCTTTGGTTCTTCTCAAGCATTCGCTGTCTCTGAAAGAGTTTCATTGTCACTAAAATAGCAATGGAATTGGGCGGGTGCTGGAGCCTGCTGGCAGAAATTGGACTGTACCCGAAGCGGGGAGTGAGGATGAGAAAATGTAGAGATACTGTGAAGTGAGCAAAACAATACTAACACAGGCAAAATAACTTAAGATGTGATTGGCTTCCTTCAAAGATCTTCATGTGACCTCAGTCTTGGGTGCAAAATAAACTTCTCCTTAGGTGTAAATCATTTGCATAATGAAAACTCCTGCTTCCAATCAGCACTTCTGTGCACAAGATTGACTTCTGCCTAACCCAAAACTAGGGCATAGTTCAAGGCAGGCAAATGGCTCCCGACAGGCGGGTGAGGGGATCGGAAGATGTGGAGGTGTGCGCCTTTGATCCTAGTGCTCGGGAGGCAGAGACAGACCGATCTCTGTGAGTTTGAAGGCAACCTGGTCTGCATGGTAAGCTTTTGGCCAGTCAGGGTGACATGGTGAGATCCCGTCTTAAAAAGGTTGTGGTGGTGGTGGAGTGGTCTCAGTATTCCTTTATTTAAAACATAGGAAAATGATAACAGCTCCCCCTCCCTTCCTTTATTCCTTATTTTTGAGAGAGGGTCTTGCTTTGTAACCCAGGCTGCCCTGGCATTCACTATATAACCCAGGCTGTCCCCAAACTTGAAGTGTCCCTCCTGCCTTAGCCTCCCAAGTGCTGGTGCTGAGATTGCAAGTGTGCACAACCATGCCTGGCATTAAATTTCATTTTCAGTTGTTTCTTATATTAAAATTATCCTAAATTTTTCATGTTCCTGATGGTATTATAGTCTAATGTAAAACTTCAGTTGTCTTCTTTTTTTTAAGTTTTAAAAAAAGGATTGTTATTTTTCTGTTTATGTGTACGAGTGTATTGCCTGCATGTAGGTAGATGTGCCCATGTCGTGCATTGCCGTTGGAGGTCAGAAGAGGGCATTGACTCCCCTGGAACCAGAGTTATAGACGGTTGTCAGCTGCCATGTGGGTGTCAGGAATCAAGCCCAGGTCCTCTACAAGAGCAGCCAGTGCTCTTAACTGCTGAGCCATCTCTCCAGCACCCAAATTTCAGTTTTCATTTTCTTTGTGCTTGTTTCAGTTGTGCATCACTGTTTTATAAAAGTAATTAATTTTTGTTTGTTTGTTGCCCTTGCTCAATTCATTTTTTATTTCTAGAAATTGTGTATTAGTTTGCTAGAGCTTCAATAACAAACTGCCAAAGACCAGAGGGCTTAAACAACAGAAGAAATTCAGTTTTTCACAATTCTGGAGACTAGAAATCTGAGCTTGACAAGCTGTCAGTATTGGTTTCCTCCAAAGCATGTCTCCTTGGCTTGTTAGTGACTGTCTTCTGGTGTCTTCACATGGACATCCCTTTGTATGCATTGGCATCCTAATCTCTTACATGGGCTCCAGGCCTTTGGTTAAGGCCCACCCATATGACCTCATTTTTACCTTAATTACCTCATTAGAGAACCTGCCACCAAATACATTCATACTCTGAGAGGTGGAGTTAGGATTTCAACATAGGAATTTGGAGGTGGGGTGGAAACACAGCTTGTTTTGGATAGTAATATCATCTGTGATATTATTCCAATCTATCTGCCATTGACTTCTTTTCCTTGTTTTTTCACATTATTTGGCAGGGGAGAGGGCGGGAGGAGGAAGAAGAGAGAGAGGAGGAAGGAGAGGAGGAGCAGGAGGGAGAAGAGGAAGAGGAGGAGGAGGAGCTAGGGGGTGGGGAGGAGGTGGAGGTGGAGGGCCACTTTCTGTAGCCCTGGCTTATTGGAAACTCACTGTATAACCTAGGTTGGCCTTGAACTTAAGCTGGGGTTACAGATATACCTTTGAAGATTTTATTTACTTTTTTTCGTAGTACTGAAGACAGAACCCAGGGCCTTATACATTCTAGGCAGGCACTCCCCCAGGCCAGTCTTTTTATTATTAAGTATAGTGGAAACTGTAGGTTTTTCAAAGAAGTCCTTGATCTGTTTGAGGAGATTTCATTATGTTAATAGTTTGCAAATAATTAAAAAAATAAAAACAATTAGGTGTTAAATTTTGTCAAATGTATTTTCAATATTTATGAGATGAACCTTTTTTTTTTTAACAGTGTGAATGTGCTGAATTACATTCTCTGGTGTTTGAGTGATAAAGTAGCCTTTCTGCTTAGATACATTTTAGTTGGTTTGGATGTAATGTATTTTTTTAAAATATCTGATTTGATTTACTAATATTAAGTAGTCTTTCATCTATGTTCATGTTTCAGTTTTCTTGTGATAGCCTCATCTGAGTGCACTGCTGGGGATTGAACCCGGGGCCTTGTACATCGTAGGCAGCTGTTCTGCCTTTGAGCTACTTCTCCAGATATTTTTAAATCATTGCTGATTTCATCATTCTAGGTCTTTCTATTCACTAGTTTTCCCTCTGATCATTGATAACATTTTCAATTTAATATATTATTATTATTGTTAGTGTGTGTGAGAGAGTGATATATCTGATTGTCTTCCACCTTTACATTGGTTCTGGATATTGAGCCCAGGTCATCAGGCTCACACAAGTGCTTTGCCCACTGCTCCATCCTGCTGGCCCTTGATAATGGTTTTTTGCTTCTTCCATATCTGATCATTTCTTATTGAATACTGAACATAGTGAATTTACTTTTAGTGCAAATACATTTTTCTTTGAGACAGGATCTTGCTATGTTGCCCAGGTTTGCCTTGAACTCCTCAGCCTCCCAAATATTTAGAGTATGCTAGCCAGCTAGGATTTGCTAGGTATTTTTAAAGCTTCTGAAGGACAGACCTAGAACACTCTACTCCTGGGCTAATGTAGCCTTTATTTAAGATATGACTCTCCTGGACTGTGTATTTGTTTTTCTGTGTGTTCAGTCTATTCAATGAAAGGTGCCTGTACTCTGGCCAGTGTAAACTAAGTCTTGAGCTTTGGTTTCCCTATGGCTCTGGGGAGTTAACCCTGGACCTTGCTTGTGCTGACATTGAACCCTGGCCCCAGCCCTTGAAGTTGGAGCTTTGGGAATAGTTTGCTTTACACTTTTGGGTTTTTTTTTTTTTTTTTTTTTTAACGTCCTGTGGTTTCACCTAATACATGTATAGAGTCTTAACTAAAGTCTTACAGAGACCTTTATGCAGATCCTGGAACCCTTTTCATGGCTTCTTTTTCAGTGCTTTCCCTGGAGATTTGATTTGCCTGAGCATCTTGAATTGCCTTTTTTGCCACCTTCACCTTGAGTCATTGAGATCACTGGGCATTGCTTGGGTCCCCACTAAGGCTACTTTGGGGAGGTTGCCTCCATGAGACAGCCAGGGTGAGAATCAGCGGTCCTGTTCCCTCCAGGGATCACAGTCTGGCACCATATGTTACCTGGTATCTGAAAAAACAGATTTCCTGCGTTTTGTCTAGTTTTCTAGTCATTGATTGTAGGAGGGCAAGTCCTTGAGGAGGTAGCTCTTCATGGGCTAAAGGAGCACTTATAGTATGTTTTAAAAGACTTTTATGTAATTCATATAATTTAAAATTCTCTTTTTCTCTGAGACAGGGTCTCTCTGTAGCCTCAGCTGCTCTGGAGCTCACTGGGTAGACGAGGCTGACCTTAAACTCACAGAGATCTGCCTGGCTCTGCCTCTGGAGTGCTGGAATCAAAGGCATGTACCACAAAACCCAGCAAAATCCTCATTTTTAAGCAGTACAATTTCTTGGTTTTGGGTATATTCGCTATGTTGTACAGTCATCACCAGTATCCAATTCCAGAATGTTTCTATCATCTCAAAAAAGAAACCTTGTACCATTAAGCTCTCTTCCCACAGTCCATGACAACTGCTAATCTACCTTCTGCCTCTGAATTTACTTATTTTTAATATTTCATATAAATGAAATATGCATGGCCTTTTGTGTCTGGCGTCTTTCACTTAATATAATTTTTTCAGGATATGTATGTTGTATTATTATGTAATACTTTTTCGTTCCTTTTTAATGACTGAAAAATATTTTCTTATAGTTTTGACCACATATTGTTTATGCATTTATAACTTGCACATTTGGGTTGTTTACAATTTTAGGGTAGTAAGAGGAATGCTGTTATTCATACGTCTTTTTTTCTGCTGTTAATTTGTGATATAAATGAAGCTGAGTTTATCATTTTCATTCACTTAGTACTCAATAATTATTGAGTTCTTGATTTGTGTCAGGCTGTTCTTAAAGCCTCCTGTGTTTACCATGTTTAATCTCAAAACCCTCTCTATGAGGATGTTAGGGTTAGGCTTTGAGTTTGAAATGTTCTCCACAGGCTCATGTATTGAATACTCAGTCCCCAGCTGGGGCACTATTTTGGGAGCTGTGGAAACTTTAGGAGGCGGGCTGTGCTAGAGGAATTAGGTCACTAAGTGTGGGTACCTGTGAGGGTTTTACTTGACCATCCCTGTCTTGCCCTCTGTTCTCTGTCCACCAAGAGGTGAATAGTTTCTTCCTTCAGATGTTCCCACTCCTTTGCTTTTCTGCTCTGCCATGAACTAAAAAATTCAGAGCCAAGGGTTCATGGACCAAAATCTCTGAAACAGTGAACTAAAATAATCTGTCCCTTCAAGTTGTTTTTGGCACAACTATCCACTAATACTGTAGGTATCCGTGCCACATTCTGTTGAAGAAAGGAAGGTGTAGAGCAGGTAACCAGAGCTGTCACAGTTAGTAAGTACCAGTACAAAACAGTGTAGATGCTCCAGTGCTGGGGAGAATCTGCCATGATTTATATGTTCTTATAGAACAGCTAGATGACTGATGTCCTCTTAGTTATGGAAGAAAATTTATTTGAATGTAAAAAATTCTATTTAAAGTGAACATATTTTGATGTTTGCTTGTCTGTTAACCAACTATACCAGTGTCCCAGCAGATACTTTCATGGGTCAGTTTGTATTGAAATAAGGTAATAATTAATTTACACAGTATTTGAGAATTTAAAAAAGGAATAGCAGAGCTTTTCACTTTTATTTGGGCATATGGACTCCAGATTCCATCCATCCTTTGATTGTCTAAAGGAGGTACATGGATCAGATGCTACGTCAGAAGGACTTACTGTTGTAGGTTGTTGTTATAGGTTGTCTACCCTCTTCCTGGTTTAGAACTAATGAAGGAGGACTCCTCATCTTCCAAAAAAACTTTTAGGGGTGGGTTAGGTGGCTCAGTGGATAAAGTGCTTACCACATAAGCACAAGGCTTGGATCTCCAGAACCCACATAAAGCCAGGTGTGGTATTGTACACCAGGAATTCTAGGCCTCTATGATGAGACAGGAGGCAGACAGGAGAACCCTCAGAACTCCGAAGCTTGGGGGCAGCTGCTCTAATATATACAGCTGTGATCAGCAGGAGACTGCCTCAGACAAGGTGGTGTGAGGACCTATACCTGAGGTCCTTTACATATGCATTATAGCAAGTGTGCATCTAGACTCACACACACATGTATCATACACACATTTTTTAATTGATAGTATTGATTTATCTTTCTATAGCTCATAGCAAATATGTCACGTACACTGGAGATTACCCTATGAATTTCCTCGCCCTTGCTGCTCTAGAACTTGCAGTGTAGACTGGGCTGGCCTCAAACTCAGAGATCTGCCTGCCTCTGCCTCTGCCTCTGCCTCTGGAATTAGATAAAAGCTGGGATTAAAGGCATATGCTGCCACACCCAGCTAAATCACTACATTTCTTATAGCTGAAAACAGCACCCATCTGATGTCTCACAGTTTTGTACTTCTGTAGATCAGTAGACTCCATGGGCTGGACTGAGTTAAGGCGGTAGGCAGTCTGCTGTTTTATCTGGAGACTTTGGGGAAAAATTACTTTTTGATTCATTCAGGCAGAATTTAGGTCCTTGTGGTTGTAGGTCTGAAGTTCCCATTTCCCTAATGTGGCTTCCATCAGATCCTTCATGTGCCTCTAGTTAAAGATCCAGCTTTTCAAGACACTTCTGCATTCATATGAGGCTCAGTGGTAACCTTCTCGAGGTCACCATATAACGTCATAGGACTGATCCCTACTCACAGGTTCTCCCCACAGTTTTACCAAGGCAAGGTCATGTTCAGGGGTCATCCTGAGAATTCTATCATACCTGTTAATGTTCATTATAAAACGTTGTGGAGGTCACATTTTAGGTGGTATAGACAACTTTCCTTTGGATGTTTTGAGACAGGGCCTTGTGTAGCTCATGCTGGTCTCCAACTTGATCCATAGCCAAGGATAACCTTGAGCGCCTGATCTTCCTGTGTCCACTCCCAAGTGCTAGGATAATAGGTGTGTACCACCACATCAGGCCTCAGAAGTCTCATCCTGTCTTTCCATCAGCCTTCCCTGACCTTCTTCTCTTAAAGTAGCTGGCTTCCTCTTCGACTCTGTTTGGTAGCATGCTTGTCCTTGACCTCACCCTTGACTCTCCTGAGGAAATGAAACTTAGCTTTCAGAAAAGCATTTCCTGAGATTACCTTCCTTTGTGCTCATCAGTTATGTAAGATGTTATTTGACTACAGACATTATCACCATCGTCCCTGTGCTCCCTAAGCCTGAGTATTTAATGTGGGATTTAGCTGCTCACAGACATTGGTAAAGTATTTTCATCTATGTGATCTGCAGATAAACTGCACCTTATTTTTGCAGTCTTTCCTCTTTCACATTAAGATTCAATGATGCCTTACTGTCTGTAGGTTCAAGAAGTATATTACACCCCTGTATCTCTCAGTCATCTATAGCTGGTCATGCTGCTGTAATTCCACTTTATCTCACAGCAGGGTCCAGTAGAAAGCACATCAGTAATGAAAAACAGTAATTCAAAGCTATGTGTGGTGGAGCATTCTGAAAGCTTACAGATCTGTCTGCAGCAAAGGGAGATTTCTCAGGCTGTCTAGAGAGTCTGGATGGGTAATAGCTCCAGAGACTACATAATTCTGCATGTATTGTGTAGAGGCTGACACTGAGCCGAGATGCTAATGAGTCTGGGTTTTCCCACTTCCTCAGTTTAGAATTCTTTTTTTTCTTTTCCTAGTAGGATTATTTGCTGAAGAAGAAAATTATATATAAAAACTTACATATAGTTTAGAATTCTTTATATAAAAGGGGAATTGGAAAATGTTTTGCTATCTTTATGAAATGATTTAAAATGAAGATGGTTGCTGGTTGTAAGAAAAACTGTAAACCCCTTGAGTTCTGATGTATAAAAGTAAGAAAAGGGGGATATTTACAATACTCATGTATTTAAACATTTGGATGGAGGATGGTAGTTATGAACAAGTTTTTCTTTTTTAAAATTAATTTTTTATTTTTATTTTATGTGTATGAGTGTTATGCTAGCATGTAAGTGCACCCATGTCATGCAGTGCTCATAGAAAGAGGGTGCTGGATTCCCTGGAACTGGAGTTATAGATAGTTGTTAGCTGCCATATGGGTGCTAGGCTTCGAACCTGGGTCTTCTGCAAGAACAGCCAGTGCTTTTAACCACTGAGCCATCTCTCCATCCCCCACAAGTTGTTTTTCAGTTCATGTACTTTATTAATAATAATTTCTACCCTGGTACCATGCAGACAGAACACAGTGTATGTGTATTTATGCTAACAGTGGACTCTTCCATTGAGTAGTATCGTAAGGTGAATGCTGTTAGAGGGAGTGCAGTGGTACCCAGAGGAGAGATCCTGTAGACAGAGATTGTCAGACAAAGTTTTCTAAGGTTAGTGGCACATAAAATCTTGAAGGCAGAGTAGGATTGTGTCAGGTCAATAAGGAACTGTGGGTGGTGAGTGTATTATATGGAGAACGTGGTGCTTGGGAGGCGTTGGACGGAGAGGAGGAGTTTCTTGAGACGGGAAAGTGGGTAGACAGGGATGAAGTAGTTTACATTGGAGAGGTAAGTGGCATGTAGAGTGTAAAGGGTCTTAATTTGGTACTTCTTGCAGATTGCACAGAACTAAAAAAAAAATTAAGATTTTAATGAGGGACTAATGTAGTGAGTTTAGCATTGTAGGAAAATAGTTGTGAAGGTGGTGTGGAGGCCGTGTGGAGAGTTCAGGAGTGCCGTACCACTTAGGAGCTGATTGATACAGCCTGTTGGAGGAAGTGGGTCTGTGGTGTATTTGGGAGAGGATGTATTCCAGAGATGCCTCAGGGGCTTTCTGTGAAGTGGGGATAGAAAAAGCATTGGCCTCATGGTGCTGGTAGGAGGAGTCAATGACTTTGTAAGTTTAAGGTTCTTGGAGCCGAGCACAGTGCTAAGTGTTAGGTTGTGGTGTCGGGTACACTTCTACACCAATTAGGGCTTGTAATGTCCATGGGTTATAGCATGAAGGGAATGGGAAGCATGGTATCTGCTAGCTGCTGAGTGGCTGGGAGTGTGGTTTAGTGGTAGTGCCTGCCTAGTGTTCTTGAGGCTGTGTTCCATCCCCAGCGCCGCTGAAGAGGGGTGAGGGTTGGGGAAGCAAAGCTGTAGCGGTGGATCTACCTTGAACTGGGTTTTTGTTTTACAGTCACTAAAGTTAGTGATCAGGGTCTGTCGTTGGAAATCAACATGGATTCTAGATGCATTGCTCACTAATGCATTGCAACAGGCTTTGGAAGAATAGTCAAGCTTTGAGAAAAGTAAGCTTGAGTCTTCATGATTCTCACAGAAGGCACTGGCTCTTCCTTTAGTGAAGGTTGATGCTCTTCAAAACTTTTTAATGGATAAAGGTTTGAAGAATGCATGAGAAAGTTCTTTTCTCTGATTATTATAAAAACTGATGCTTACCTATTTGTCCTTTCTTATTAAGAACTGCTCGATTTTCTCATCATTGCATCTGAATAGATCGAATTTATAATCCAGAAGAATCAGCATGTACAAGTTAACAAGGTATTTCATTAATAACACATAGAGACTTTCAAAGGAAAGTCAGCTTTCCTGAACATTCTTAAGGAATGACTCAGCAGAGCCTCATTTAGCTCCCAGCATTGCTTAACCTGGGAGAGCAGAGATGGTGTTTGCTTTATGTTGCATAGTCATGTAAAAAACAAGAGGAGGAAGCCTTTATTTATTCCATGCTGCTGTGTGCTGGAGACTTCACAGAGATTCCATTTAGCCTTCAGAATCAACCTGAGACAGAGGTGTTACCTGATAAACAGACAATGAATTCAGTTTCAGAGAGCAGCTCAATGACTGGCCCTGCCATAGAGAGCTGATGGAATTAGAACTTGAACCTAGGCTTGTCTGGTTACAAAGCCAAACACTCTGCCTTATTTGAATAAGTTTATATAATAATGAAGTTCATTCACATCATTTGCCCAGAAGTGATTTGATGGGATTTTGCCATTAAATAATAAAGAAACTGTAATGAGCAAAAGGGAAGAACTTATTTCCTTTTTGTTTGCATAGAATATCAGAAAGTAGATTGGTGAATTCCTCACAAATATCCATTTTGTTATCAGGTACTATTTATAGGTTGCCTGTGAAATAATTCAAAGGACTTTAGGTTTAGAGGGAAAGTAGGCCCTCTCCTTCATTTTATAGAGGAGGAGACTCAGGCCTAGAAAAGTGAAAGGAGCAGGGCATGGTGGCGCACTGGCCTTAACCCCAGAACTCTGGAGGTTGAAGAAGGCTGAGGCAGGCAGATCTCTGTGAGATGTAGGCCGACCTAGTGTACATAGCAAGTTCCAGGCCAGCCAGAGTTACAGAACTCAAAAAGAGTAGGGGTGGGCAGATATGCTGGAGAGATGGCTCAGCAGTTAAGAGCACTTGCAGAGGACCTGGTTTCAGTTCCCAGCACATGGTGACCAATTGGAACTCTAGTTCCAGGGGATTCAGTACCCTATTCTGGCTCCATGAACATTGCATACACATGGTGCACTTGTGTGCAAGCAAAACACTCATATACATAAAATTACATTAAGAAAAAAAAAAAAAAAAGTGAAATGAGTTGACTAACGATAGCTGGTTTGTAGCAGAGGTGAAATTACAACCTGAGACTGTCTTCTAGGTTAAGGTACCAGCCTTTGTTACTCCTGGACTTGCTAAAAGATGATAGACATGTATATAATTTGAGGGTTTTGTTGTTTTTGTCCCTGGCAGTCAGCATATACTTTCAGGGCATAATGCTCTAAACTATGAACATTGGGGTGTTAAACCTTCTGATCAGATTCTTCTTACCCATCATGCAACGGTCTTACAAGTCTTACAGGAGAGAGGCTTCCATTGTTCTTCTCACAGGCTCTCTGGCAGACATGCCTGTTATGTTCCAGCTGCATGGCAAGGGCAATTTGAACTTTGAGGAAGCAGAGAGAATGTTTCATGGAGGGCTAATCCATCCTGCTCTCTCTAGGCCTTTCCCCCAAACTTGGCAGTTGTAGAACTAATTGCCAGCATTTCCTGGAATGCTGGCCCCAAACTGAAATTGGCCTGTGGATGTGGTGGTATGCTTCTATAATCTCAGCTATTGAAAGACTGGAGGGATAACAAGTACAAGGCTGAGTTGGGCTCTCTGTGGAGTTCAAGGCCAACCCCAGTAAGACTGTCTCAAATAAGAAAGGGCTGGAGATAGAGATCAGTAGTGGAATGTTTGCTTAGAATGTGAGAGGCCCAGGGTTCAATTTCTAGGATGAAAATAAAAAGGGTCTGTAGTTCATGGTGGCTGTTAGTGGCTAGCTATCAGCTGCAGTTTGATGCAGAGTTAACGTTAACGTTAACTCTGGGACTTCTGATCTTGAACTCTGATTCAGACTTACACACAAGCTGTTGGTAGAGGTAGCTTTTGGATATGTGTTTCGCCTCTTGTATGAGTCTTATTTAACAGATAAAGTCACTGAGGTTCAGGTCCAGCATGGTGGTGCATGCCTTTAATCCCAGCACTCAGGAAGCAGAGGCAGAAGCAGGATCTCTGTGAGTTTGAAGCCAGCCTAGTCTACATCATGAGTTCCAGGCCAGCCAGAGCTACATAGAGACTTCATCTCAAAAAAAAAAAAAAGAAAGAAACTGAGGCTCAGAGATGTGACTTAGCCAGAAAGAAGCATTCTTATTTCATCTGGACAAAACTGCCTCAGGAAATTACTGTTACTTCACCCCTTTGCTTGTCCCTGCTGGGTGGAAGGTCAATACCATTAGAATTTTCAGGCGCCAGCCTGGGTGGCCAGCCTAATGGAGCAAAAGATTTCCAGCTCCAAATAATGACAAATTTGGAGAAGGGCCCAGTGTAATTAAACCCCTGGAGTAAAGAATTTGATGTTGGTCTTTATTTGTTTCAATGAACAAGCTTGTGGTGGGAATATGATATATTCCGAGCAAAGAAAAACAATGGCCTGGAGATTTATGCCATTCCCTTAAAGACTGTTTCTACATTAAACTTAGATAATTCTGTAAGAGATAAGTTTTTCTTGGTAGATGGCAATGCTAAGCAGGGTAAAATTTTAGGGTGCTTCTCTGTGTATTAAAAGACTTCCCAGTAAGGTTACTTAGGAATTTTCAGTAGAGCTAGAGAGAAGGTGAAATTGTGACTCAAAACTCCCCCAGAGACCTCAGGTTGTGTGGAATTTAGGTGACCCATTGCTCTTTGTCCTGTCCTGTTGTGCTTTCCTGTTTGGTTTCCCAGTGTTCAGTGCTTCCTTGGCAAGTAAACTCAAGCTGACTAAAGTCTCTCAGAGGTAGGGTGGGTTAGTTTTCTGTTACTGTGGCAAAATATCTGACAGAAACAACTTCAGGAGGTCTGGTGGATGAGGGTGCTTGCCACCAGTCCTAATGACCTGAGTTCAGTCTCTGCAACCCACATGGTAGAAGGGAGAGAACTGACTCCTGTAAGTTGTCCTCTGACCTCCACAGTGTATGCTGTGGCAAACACACACATACATACACTCATACACCCACACATATACACACACACATATATACATATACACACACACACACACAATGGACAGACAGGTAGATAAATAGGTAGGTAGATAGATATAGATAGATGATAGATAACTGCAACAAAAATATTTTAAAAGGAAGCAACATAAGGGAGGAAAGGATTTATTTTGGCTCATATTTCAGAGGTGTCAGTCTGTGATAGATTGCTCTCCTCACTTGATGAGCTTAAAGAGTGAAGGGAAGAGGTGGCTGTGGGATGACGAGTGTGTGTGGGGACAGACGGACACTAGTGAATGCCGGACTAGACAGTTCTAGGCTGGCCTTGGTTGTACTAGGAACCCCTGTCTCAAACAAAACTGGATAGTCTCTGGTGGTGACACACATCTTTAATCCCCTAGCACTTGGGAGGCAGAGACAGGCTGATCTCTGAGAATTCCAGGTTAGCCTGGTCTACATATCTAGTTGTAGGCCAACTGGAACTACATTGTGAGACCCTGCCTCAAAGCGAAAGAAAACAGAGTAAGGCAAGACAAACAGAAAGGAATTCAGGATTTGTTTGTAGTTCTCCTCCCCCAAACCCACCCAAAACTGAGATAAAAAGTCTTAGTTTAGTCTGGACTTAATGTTCATTTGCAGTAGATACTGTCTTAAAACAAAACAGAACAAAAAGGAATCCTGTGCGTACCTGTGTGTTTCTTTGCTTTTTCCTCATCATACCCGTTAAGCAACAATTCCACTCTGTGGTTTATTCTCCTTTTTTAAAGATAGAAAGATACATACCACACACACACACACACACACATTGTTGTTGTTGCCTGAGACTAGTTCTTATGTAGCCTAGACCTGTCTTGAACTCCTGCTTCTCCTGCCTCTACCTGTAAGTGCTGGGATTACAGGCATGGGCCACACATGCCTGCTTGATACGTGCTGAGGTTCCAGTTCAGAGCCTTGTGTATGCCAGGCCAGCACTGCCGACTGAGCTACATCCCCAGCTCCTATACATATACTCTTAGTTTCCTTTCTTTTTTCACAAATGACAGGCAGCAGTGTACACACACGCGCGCACACACACACACACACACATTCTGCATTTTGCTTTATAGTTAGTAAATACATTCTGAAAAATCACTCCCTGTCAGTTTAAGAATGTTTATATGTAGTTTTCTTTTTTTGGGCACTTAGATATTTTTCAGTAATGCTGTAGTGACCAAACTCATACGCAATATTTTATAGTGTTAGAAATATATCTTCACTCTTGGTTTCTACGCCAGTGTCAGAAAATAAGACAAACTGGGTAGTTTATGCAGCAGAAGTTGACTTTCTTACAGTTCCAGAATCTGGAAGATGAAGATCAAGTTGCTCTCAAGGCTGGGGCTGGTGAAACTTTTTACTGACTTGCAAATGACTGCTTTTTCCTCTGTGTCCTCACAGAGCACGGAAATGCCTGGTATTTTTTCCTTGTTATATAAGGACACCACCCAGTTGGATTAGAGCTCTACCTGATCTCATTATTTCACTTAATTTGCTTCAAGGCCCAATCTCCCTATACAGTTCCTTTGAGAGCAAGGTGGATGGGTGAGATGGAGGGAAGGATAACAGATTCAATCCATAACTTTGTGTCCGTTTTTCTTTTTAGACAGTGTATCTATCCCAGGCTGACCTTGAACTTCAACTTCTCTTTTTTCTGCCTTAGTCTCTCAAAAGCTGAATTTAAGGGGCCCTTTGTATTCCTAGTAGCAGGACATGAAAATGCCCACGTCCCAGCAGTCTTTCCAGCAGTGCACTGTCAGGCATTTGAAATTTTGTTGGTTTGATAGGTGAGAAACTATTCAGTGTAGTTTTAATTTGCATTTCTCTTTCTTCTTTTTTTAATTTTTATTTTTTGAGACGGGGTTTTCCTGTAGCCCCAGCTGGCCTGGAACTCACTATGTAGACCAGGCTGGCCTTGATCTCACAGAAACTGCCTGTCTCTGCCTCTCAGGATTAAAGGCCTGTGTTGGGATTATTAAAGGCGTGTCACTAAATCCAGTGTATAAGAAATGTATTTGTTTTTAATGATCCAAGATTCTGTAAGACACACTGATATACCCAGAAGTGAATGCAGACCAGCATTTCAGTGATACTGCTGCAGCCTGGGGGGCAGAGGCTGCATGGCTGAAGGACCTTCCATGGTGGCAGTTCCAGCCTTACCTGAGCCTCAGTGCCCTGTCTCCATGGAAACTGTCTGACACTGAGATGGGGCCCTAGGGATCATGTATGAGCATCGCTGAGAAAAATTTTCAGTTACCTTCCCCCACTTAGAGCTGCTGCCCGGCCCCGCCCCCTTCACCGAGGCAGAAGTGGAATGAGCTCATAGGGTCGAACAAAAGCAGACTGCAAGTCATGGAGGGAAGTGGAGCAAGGAGGGGGCTGCAGCGTGGAGCTCTGCTGAGACCCTCGGGTGGCCAGGGCAGAGGTGACTTGTGGTTGCCAGAGGCTTGGTATTGCTGTGGGTGGGGGAGAATATGGCTCTTGGGTCCCGTCCCATCCCAGTGTGGCAGCAGGCTTAGTTCTTGAGTCCCTGGAGGAGGACAGTTCATACGGGGAACAGGAAGAATGAGAAGAGGTTTACTTTCGAGTGGGCCAGTGAGCCAAAGCAGCGTGCCATGGCCACGAGCTGCCTTAGCATCTTAATTTACAGTCTTGGTTTTTAATTTCTCCCCCTCACTCTTGGGGTGGTCTCTGTCCTGGAAGAGGCAGAGGCAGGATTATGTATAAAGGTGTAACTGCTCATAAAGTTGAGGCATTTACAAAGGGAAAGGGCAACAGTGCCTTCCTTGCTCCTCTGGGGCGGAGCACTTGATGGGGAGCTGGCCCGGAGCCTGCTGAGACCAGCTGTGTAGTTTTTCCCAGAGCCCTCTCCTTCTTACTTCCTTTTGTCTACTTAGTGTGGCTTCTCATAGCCAGATGGAAACCTTGTTTGTCTTCTTCCAGGTTCCTGACTTCCTGACATTTGTTTTAACAGTTCTGTGCCTACTCTGGAGATCCCCTCTGTACTAGGAGGGGTGGTGCTACTTTCTGGGAAAGAGAACAGACCAGGTCTTCAAGGTGCCTCCTGCCTTGCTTGAGTTGCCCTGTGTTCAGATCAAAAGGTTCGAGCCCAGGAAGGATCTACTACCTAAGAGGCAGTCCAACCCAGTACCCGTGATGATGCAACATGGATCCCCATGCAGTATCAAGAATGCGGGGGCCCACCGTCCTCTTTCGTGGCCTGCTGGGACTACCAGAGGTCCAGGCTAGGGAGAACTCTTTAAGATAAGAGGGGACAAAGTCTTCTCCAACATAGGATCAGAACAAGAGGACTGGGGATGTGGATCCATTGATAGAGTGCTTGCTTAGCATGCAAAGTACTGGTTCATTCCTCAGCACTCCTTAAATTCATCATGGTGGCACACACCTGCAGCCCCAGTGCTCTGGAGGGAGTAAGAGGGTCAGAACTCATTCAAAGCCATTCGCAGCTACAAAGCAAGTTCAAGGTCAAGATATTGATTCATACAATATCTGCTCTTGGCCAGCTCATGATAGCTGGCTTCTGTCTACTCAGGGTTGGCCAAGTAAAAGCTGGACAGAGTAGTGACGTGCCCACTCTTGAGAGCTATGCATGGGATTTAGAAAAGTGATTCTACAGGATTCTAGAAGGAACAACAGAGCCCAAAGCCTGCCATACTCTAAAATGTCTTTCACCAATCTCATGTGACTGGGCACTGACCTCCAATTTATCTGAGGAACTGCTCAAGCAGAGTCCTAGTAGCAAAACAGAAGGAGCCTGTGTGTCCTTTGAAGGCCCCAACTGAGCTGTCAGTGATGGAGAGGAGGTCACTGCCCTCCCTCATGGCCAGCCTGAGTGCTCTCCAGTTTCTTTCCAAGGGGTACTGTGGGCCTCAGGTACAGAGTGCCCTACCTTGGGGAATGCTGGGGCCTTTGGCACGGGTCAGGCATCTGGAAGTCCTCAGGCACTGTGCTTCTGGATGAAGGAAAAGATGCCCTTCTTAAGCAGCTAGTTTGGGTCTTCAGGCTTTTGGGATTTGAACATAGAGGTGCCACCCCCTGAACCCCCAGAAAAAACAGCCATGGTAGCAGATGTGAAATGAGGCAACAGAGTCTGCAGGTGGAGGTGGAGCACTTGGTTTTCTTGTTATAGGAGAGCTTCCTTTGGAAGGGTTTGATGATTACTGAAGCCCATGACTCATTCATGGTTCCGATAAAGTTGAGATGGGGACACAGATTGGCTGTCTTGTTTTTGTGCTGCAGGAATTTTCAATGAGCTTCATGTCTAACCTGACAAAAATCTTCTCTATCTCCTCCAACCTATACACATCCTTCACTCTGGGTTTCATGTCAGGCCAACTGGGCTTGGTAACAACTTTTACAAACTTCTCAGCAAGCCGAATTCGCTGGGTGAAGTATTGCCCCCATCATCACTGCTGTTCAGCACATAGCCGTTGAGGATATGGCTTGCACTCATCTTCCTCTGGGCTGACTCTTCCCCGTTCAGCTCATGTACAGTTTCCACCAAGAGTAGATAGAGCGTCCTGGAAATCTGTCTTCAGGTTCAGCTTGGCTCAGCCGTCTGACCTGAGGCCATCTGACGTGTAGCTCTGGACCTTCCCCAGACTGAGGAGGAACTTTGGCTGGCTGCCAGATACCATGCAGCAGTAGTCAAACATAGGGCGGTTTCTCTCTAGGGTTTTAGTGGTGAGCAGCATGGGCTTGTAGGTGAAGATGTTGATGTCAGTGTTCCAGTTTAACTCAAAGGACTTCAATTTGGGG
Organism: Eospalax fontanierii; assembly: GCA_035773235.1. NCBI lineage: Eukaryota > Metazoa > Chordata > Mammalia > Rodentia > Spalacidae > Eospalax > Eospalax fontanierii. The sequence continues at coordinate 14,362,582 of CM069540.1, read as the reverse complement.
TATGTAGAAGGAACAGCTCGAGCGTGATCTGGGATCCCAAGACGGAGGCACTCTTTCAGGGTTTGTGCTTGCTGAGGGTCACCCATGGTTGTGTCTTGAAGAAAGGCATGGAATTGGGCCAGAGCTTTTATCTGTAGACAGCATTGGCTCTCATTAGAGTGGGTCATGTGGTCATTAAATTCACAGTCCACCCTGATCACCATCAGGGGACAAGGTTGACATCAGAATCAGTGTTCTGTAGCTGGGTGATTTTAATATGCACCGATTAGAGGTACTCCCACTCGTTATCTGTGCCTACTTTCAGGCCTTTGTATACCACATACCGTTCTGAGCGGGCAGGAAAGCTGGTGGCGAGCTTGAAGAGACACATTTGTTCAAAGCAGCCTCAGCAAAATTGAGATCAGTGTCCTGGTCCTTCCCCAGTGGCCTACCATAGCGTATTGTGGATTGGTAGATGTGATCAAACACAAAATCCACATTAGACATCTTCATTGCTGCCCTGTTAAGGAAGAAGACTCCTTGGATCATTTCATAGGGATTGACCTGGGTCTGAGCTTGCTGAATTTCCTTGCAGTTGGAGTGTCACACACACTATGGCAATGCAGACACTGTAGAGCAGCTCCTCTCCACAAAACTCTCATCTTCAATAGTTACCTTTCTCTTTTCCACAGCTATCTACCCGCTCATTCCCTGAGACTCAGGAATTTCAGTGTTTTTTTCTGGCAGCCATGATACCAGCTCACAGGCACTGGGCTCAGCCTCATCTTTCCAGTCCATGTTCAGCTCGAGATTAAAGTCCTGTGAGGTCAGACCCAGGCCTCTTCGGCCTTTCTGACTAGAGTCTCCATAATGTCCTTCCAGCCCTGACTGGTTTTGCCTAGTCCTTCGCCTTCCCTGAACCCCATCTTTGCCGAAAGCCTCTGGGAGACATTGTTATATGTGGAGTAGCAGGAAAATGCTCCCTCCCCGAGGGAGCCTGCTTTGAAGGCATCGTCAGAGCTGGGCTGCGCTCCTGCTTCCTCAGCATCAGACTCGCTGGAGCGGGTAGGAAGTAGACACGTGCTGTATGGTTGACAGTCAGGAGACTTACTGTCCTAGCGGAAGCTGAGGTTCTGGGCAAGTTCTGCAACCCCTTTTTTGGTGGAGCTGTGCATTCTGGGTCTACCGTCCTCTTCATTGTTAGTGTCGGGGAGAAGGCGAGCTGCTGGTAGCTGAGGGGTAGGAGGTCTGACTGCTCCTGGTGCTGTCCCAGCCACCGCCTCTGCTGCTCTTCGACCTTACCCTCCCACTGCCGGAACTACCGCCTTTCCCTTCAGTTCCCTTTCTCCAGAAGCTGGCCCTCTCACTCCACTTCCTACCTTTCTTTCTTTCTTTTTTTTCCAAGTCACACTGTGTCAGACTTTATTAAAACTACTTTTCATAATCAATCATGGTGTTTCACTTAGGACGTGGGCTGACAATAGTTAACAGTATACGTGCTACTTTTAAACGTCCTTCATATGTGGACTACCAAAATCAAAAGTCCACTGTATAAAGTCTAAGGAAGTCTTTATTTGATGCTCTGAGCAGGTAAAGTTTGAATGCAGGTTGACATTACACCTTAAGAATGTTGTTTAACAACTTTTCATGAGCTGATTCCCACTTTCAGTAAATGAACCAGTAAGGGCAGAACTATTATCAGCTTCAAGATTAGCAGTCTAGGAAAGCAACCACTACTCTTCTAAAGGATACCTTCTCAGTGACGTCACTGACAAGTCTGCATCCCCTGACATACTGGCAAAATCACTTTGGGTGGTCAGATCCCAACAGGTCTCAGGTTTCAGTAGAGTCTTTGTTGATGATGGAGATGGAGAACACATAAAATTGAACTTGAACTTTCTTTTGTCACACAGTGTCTGCCAAGATGGCTTCACATGTCAGTACAGGGAATCCTTCTTCTGGAGCCAAAAGGAAGTCTCAAAACTAACAGGAAAAGCTGTTTTCTGAACATTAGTCTAGTCCAGAGACATTCTGTTATGTAGCTGATGTGTTCCTTTCTCTCCAGTATGATCAAGTGTTTTGTGTGCTAACAACTTTTTATTTTTATTTTTTGGTTTTGTTTTGTGGTAAGACAGGGTTTCCCTGTAGCCCCAGTTGGTCTGGAACTTGTGTGATATAAACCAGGCTAGCTTTGATCTCACAGAGGTCTGCCTGCCTCCCAGGTGCTGGTGTTAAAGGTGTGTGCCACCACACCTGGATAACAACAGCTTTAACGAAAAGTACAACATAATTATGTATTTTTATAAAACTTGATACAAATAGTCAGCAGAAGTCGGAAGTTATCAAACACATATGCTTCACACTCTGCTGTTTAAAATTTTTTAAATTTTAAAATATTTTATTAATTTAATTTTATGTGTATGAATGTATTGCCTGCATGTATGTAAGTGCACCTGTGTCATGAAGTGCCTTCAGAGGTCAGGAGAGGGCGTTGGATCCCCTGGAACTGGAGTTATGGTCATTTGTTACTGCCATGTGGATGCTGGAAACTGAACCATCCTCTGGAAGAGAAGCCAGTGAGTGCTCTTAACCACTGAGCCATCTCTCCAGCCCCTCTTTAACTTTTTTAAAGATTCATTTTTATTCATTTATATGTGTGTGTATGTGTGAGTGTGTGCGTGTGAAGTCAAAGAAAAAAAAAGGGTATCAGGAGTCCTCTTCATAACTTTCTGTTTGTTTCTCTGAAGCAGGGTCTTGTCCTGAACCTGGGGCTCCAATCTTTGCTAGACTAGAAGCCAGCAAGCCTCAGCAATCCTCCTGTCCCCCACCTCACCCCTTGGAGTTGGGTTTACAGGTGTTTGTGAGGAATGCCTGACTTACTACATGGGTGCTAGGATACAAATTTTGATCCTCATGATTATAGAGCCTGTACTCTTAACTGCTGAGCCATCTCTGCAACCCTTGCTTTATGGGGCTAGAGAGATGACTCAGCAGTTAAGAGTGCTGGCTGCTCTTGCAGAGGACTCGGGTTCGAATTCCAGCACCTACATGGCAGCTAACAGCTGTCTATAACTTCAGTTCCAGGGGATCTAGCACCCTCTTCTGACCTCTGCAGGCACAGAAGGACACGAGTACACTTATATACATGTAGGCATTCATACACATAAAATAAATGAATAAATAAATAAATAGTTGTTTATGTATTTAGGGACACTAGTCGTTTATCTGTGATAGCTGTTATGAGTATTTTCTTCCAGTGTGTGCTGTTTCTTCTGACTTTGTTTATGAAGGCTATTGCTTTGTGGTAGGCAGCAGTGGTATAGAACTTTTCTCTCTTGAAGTTTTGAAGTAGCTAAATATACTAACCTTTTCTTGCAAAGTGAATGCGGAATTGTGTTAGCATATATGAATTACATGTAATTTGTTTCATTATGATGTTTTCATACATGTGAAGAATATATTTTGAGCCTATTTGCCCTCCCTCAATGCCCTCTGTTGTCTCCTCCCCTCCTGCGGATCCCCTTCCTCTTCCCAGCTAGTTCCCTATCTTCTTTAATATCTTTTTGTTTTTTAATGACCCACAAAGTTTCATTAAGGTTGCTTACCTGAGAGCGGGCGAGGGGTTATTTAGGCTGAAGAAATGTCTCTCCCTCTGTAACCATTAACTGCTATAGATCCTTAGGGAGGGGTGGGCAAAGAAGATTTAAAACATTTTTATTTATTGTTTTATTTTATGTATATGAGTGTATTATTGCGTGCACGTGTGTAAGTGTACCTGTGTTGTACAGTGCCATGGAGGTCAGAAGAGGGTGGAGGTAAGAAGAGGATATTGAATCTCCTTAACCATTGAGCCTCCTCTCCAGCCCCTTGTTTTTATTTTTTAAAAGATGTTTATTTTATCTGTGTGCCTCTGTACCACATGGGTACAGTAATCCAAGGAGGTCAGAAGGGGTGTCGGATCACCTGGCACTGGAGTTATAGGTAGTTGTTAGTCTCCATGTGAGTGCTGACAACTGAACCTGGGGCCTCTGCAAGAGTAACCAGTGCTATTAATTGCTGGGCTCTCTTTAGCCCGGTTGTTTGTTTGTTTATTTTATTTTATATGTATTAATGTTTGCCTACATGTACGCATGTGAACCATATGCATGCCTGGTGCTGACAGAGGGCAGAAGAGGGCATCAGATCTCCTAAAACTGGAGTTGCAGACAGTTGTTAGCTGCCCTATAGATGCTTTGAAGTGAACGCAGGTCCTCTCCAAGAGCAGCCAGTGCTCTTAATCGCTACACCACCTTTCTGGCTTCCACAGTGGTGGTTTTATTTTTATTTATTTGTTTATTTTTTTATGTGCATATATTTCTTGCATGTATATATGTGCACCTGTATCACACAATGCCCTTGGAGGCCTGAAGAGGGTGTCAAGTCCCCAGGATCTGGAGTTGTGGACAGTTGTTAGTCACCATGTAGGTGCTGAGATCAAACCCAGGTCCTCTGCAAAAGCAGCCAGTGCTCCTAACTGCAGAACCATCTCTCTAGCTCTATGTTCATTTGTTTAACATTATATTTTGACAACCCTTTGGGAAGTCACCAGAAGGACTGGTGGTGTAGCTCACTTAGAGCATTTGCCTATCAAGCATGAATCCTTGGGCTTGATCCCCAGCACTACATAAACTTGTCATGGTGGCAAAGCACAGGAAGATCAGGTGTTTAAGGTCATCAGCTTCATGGTGAGTTGAGTCCAGCCTGGGCAAAGATTCTATCTCAAAATAAACAAGCAAAGTAGAATGTCAAAAGATAGGAAAGGTCATATCAGATATGACCACCCTTAAACTGTCCAGTTAGGAGATGAGGTAGTTAAGATTGTTAGCTTGATAGACTCTAGAATCATTGAAGAGACAGCCCCTCTGGACATGTCTGTGAGGGATTATCCAGATTACATGTATTGAGATGGGAGGACACCTTAAATGTGGGTTGCGTAGGCTGGAGTTCCACACTGAGTACAAAGGAGAAAATGAACCCAGCATAAACACTCATCACTCTGCTGCTGTTGGTGTCATGTTGTCATCTTGTCCCTGAACCTGGAGCTTACTCAGGTGCACTTCCTCACATGCATACACATAAATAAAAATAAAACCTCCACCGTGGGAGCTAGAAAGGTGGCCCCGTAGTTAAGAACACTGGCTGCTCTTGCAGAGGATCTGGGTTCACTTCAAAGTGATTGACTGGGTAGCCTGGCCATTGAGTTTAGGGGTACCACCCCATAGCACTCTGGTTCCAGATGCACTCCTGGCTTTTCCTGTGGTGCCAGGGGATCTGCACTCAGGTCCTTGTCCTTGCTCGGCTAGTTCTTTACCTACTGAGCCATCTCCCTAGGACTTCTTTTGTTCATTTTAAAATTGCAGTCAGTGATGTGTCTTTTTAAATATTGAGACTGAAGAATTTGAAGGAACTTATCAAGAATGTGATTTGCTAATCTTTTCCTTGAATATTTTTCCTGTGATTTGTCTTTTTATCTTCTTTTTTCCTCCCCGTCCCCATCAACACTTATTATCTCTGTTTTATATGTAGCTGTCTTTTTATGTAGTCTGGGGGTGGTGAAGGTAGTTCTGCTTTTTCACTATGCCTTCAGGAGAAGATTGCCTGTCTGGTCTAGAGGGAACTTCATTATCACTGGTCCACCTTGCTCATTTTAGAGATGGAGAAATTGAAATTCAAATCAGATCTTGGGCAGCTTACAGTCATGCCATCAGTCAGGGACAAGCCTGAGAAATGCCTTTTCCTTCGTCTCTGTCAGAGGACAGGAGCTCTACCTGCCTTGTGCTGTTCCCTGCCTTCTCCACGCTACCTTGGAAAGCTGACCCCTGTGTCTACAGAGCCTTTGGTGTCTGGTTTCTACCTGGGTTTTCACCATGGGAGACTACAGTGGGAGGATGATGCAGGGGGAGTTAGGGTCCTGCCTGCTGCCTGACTTGGCTGCTTCCCTCTACCAGAAGCTTCCACGTGGGTCAGCTTCTCTCTGGGTTTAGCTAGTCATTTTCCCCCTTTATCCATTCGGGGCTGGAGCTAGTTACTGCTCCTCTTTCCTCTTGCCCCAGAGAGCTATACCTATCTCTGGTAGAGTTCCCTAAGGGCTTGCCTTCCACTTTTAAAAAAAGTTTTTTTTTTTTAATTTATTATTGTGATTTCATGTGTATGAGTGTATTGCCTGTGTCTAAGTGCACTTATGTCATACAATGCTCATGGAGGTCAGAAGAGGGTGTCAGATCCCCTGGAACTGGAGTTAAGGACAGTTGTTAGCTGCCGCGTGGGTGCTGAGAACCAAACCATCCTCTGCAAAAGCAGCTAGTGCTCTTCAACTTCTGAGCCATCTCTCCAGTCCCCTTGCCCTCTGCTTTATAAATAGTTCTTTTTTAGATTTATTTTTATTTTAAATTATTTGTATGTGTGTTCTGTGTGTGGGTATGTGCATGTGAGTGGAGGTCAGAGTTGTTGGATCCTCCTGGAGATGGAGCTACAGGTGGTTGTAAGACACCTTACATGGATGCTGGGACCTGAACTCAGGTCCTCTGCAAGAGCAATACATGCTTTTAACTGCTGAGCCATCTCTCTAGCCATTCACTTTAAAAATAGTTCTTGATTAAACTCTTCAACTTCCCAGTTTTCATGTTTGGTGAATTGTGTTATCTTCCATGTAGCCCCCAGTACATTAACTACCCATCTGTGCACCCACTCATCCAGAAGCACAGTACAGAGTTCACTGTGCTGCTCAGCACATCCAGGACACACCAAGCTGCTTGGTAATGGCCAGCATTGGAGCCTCTGCCAGGAAAATGGGGATGTAAAGCACAGATCCTGTCCTCCTCCAGCTGACAGTCCAATCCAGAGATGTACTAGTCAAGCCCTTTGCCTCTGTGGCAGACCCCTGGGGAAAACATTGTAGGGGAGGAGGGTTTATTATGTCTTATGGTTACAGAGGTTTCAGTTGCAGCCGTCTGGCCCCGTTGGTGTAGGCCTGTGGTAAGGCAGAGTGTCACGCGGGGGGTATATCAGGGCCATGCGTCCGTGGTGGCTGGAAAGCAGGAGAATTTTTGTTTTTGTTTAGCCTTAATTTTGAGATCTGGTCTTTTTTTCTGTTTTCTTTTTGCTAGTATTAACGGTTGAACCCGACCTTTACCCATGCCAGGCAGACTGTCGCTGAGCTCTGCTCCTAGCCTCACGTTTAAATTTGATCAGGTTTTATTTATCTGATTTTGGGGATTTTTTTGTTCTCTTATGATCATGCTTTTTGTTCTGTATCTTAGAAAAGGATTCCTTTGAAACCATTTTTCATAGAATTTTGGGATTCTCCTTATTCCTAGAACTAGTTTAGTAATTAGACTCATTGTGTGAGCTTTATGGAAATGCATAAGGACTTTTCTGTGCAGTAGTTCTATTGTTGAGACTCTCTTGGGCAGTTGTTAACTAGAGAGGTCAAAAATGCAAGGTGAGTTGGGGATGTAGCTCAGTTGATAGAGTGCTTGCCTAGCACACCTGAAGCTCTGGGTTCTCTTCCCAGCACCACATAAACTGGGCATGGTACCTATAATCTCAGCACATGAGAGAGGGCAGCAAGAGGAGCAGAAGTTTCCTGTCATCCTCAGCTATGTCATAAATTCAAGGCCATAGGTACATGGGATACATGAGACCCTGTCTACACACACACACACACACACATGGTTTTGCCAGGTATGGTGGTAGAGATCTGTAATCTCAGCTGTTTGGGAGGCTGAAGCAGGAGAACCATAAATTCAAGGTCAGTCTAACTTACAGAGTGAATTCAAGGATAGCATTATGCAACTTGGTAAGATCTGTCTCAAGTATAAAGTAAACTAAAAGATCTGAGTATCTCAGTGGTAGAGTGCTTACCTAACATATGTAAAACCCTGGGTTCAGTGTCCAACTGTGCCTGGGTTTGACTCTTTACTTCCTAATAATGTTATCTTGGGAAAATGACTTAATTTGTCACTGCCTATCTCGTCTGTAAAATATGGATGATAATATTACTTCTTTCAGACAATATAAAGTACATAGAATCCAGGCTTGGAGCTCTTATCTATAATCCCAGCACTGGGGAGGCAAAGGCAGGATGGTCAGGATTCAAGGTCATCCTCTGCTACATAGTATGTTTGAGGCCAGATTGGACTACATGAGACTCTTATCTCTGCCCTTGGGGAAGTAAGAGGTAGAGAAATACTGCTACCTCTTACTAGAGCCGCTATCCCAGCTGTATTTATGGTCTGTATCATTTAGTAGGCTTCACCTGCCTTTCCTAATGGAGTGGGTAGTGCTGTGGGTTAGAGCAGTTGGGGTGGTATGCCCCATACTTAGCCTCCCTTAATAGTTTAAAGACAATTGTTGCTTGTTTGGAGACAGTCTTACTAAGTACTCCATGCTGGCCTTAAAACTCATGGTCCTCTTACCTCTGCGTTTCAAATGAGTGCTAGGCTTACAGGATTGCACCACTGTGCCTTGCTTTAATGTTGTTTGTTCCTTAAAATCTTTCTTAAATTAAATGAGGCAATTGCATTGATGGGTAGAAATCCTAAAGCTCCTTCATCAGATATAAAAATAGCTCAAGCTCCATTAACACCTTGAAAATGGGTAATCTATTAACTACTGTTGCCAAGGCAAAAATTAGGCAGCATGTCTAAACGCAGACCAGGAATGGGATGCAAGCTCTCAGTGTTCAATAAATACATTTCTTTGGAGTGCCTTATTAGGCTAGGGATCTGATTATGGAACTTATAACTCAAAGGTAGAATTCCTCCTGCTTGGCTCCTATTAGGAAAAGAGTCTCAACCTTTTTACTTATTTTCATTTATAGAATGAGGTTAACACATAGAATGAAATAGAACACTTCCCTACTGTTAAAAAGTATCTTTATGGTACTTCAAACTTGGTCAACCTGGAACACATTATGCTAAGTGAAGAAAGACAGTCACTAAGTCTGTATATTACATGATTCCTTTTATGTGCTGTATGTAGAATAGGAAAATCCAAAGAGAAGTCAAATTAGAGCTTTCCAGCAGACAGAGAGCAGGAAATGATTATTTAATGTATCTGAAGTGTTTTTAATGAGGGGATGAAAAAAATTGAAACTAAGAGGAGCTTAGTGGCTATACAACATGAAAATGTAAATGCCACTGAATTATACATGTTAAAACAATGGAATTTCACTTCAGTTAAAAAAAGGGCTCATGAGGTGTGTTTAGCCTTGTGTCCCCCAGAGGCAAAGGTCGGACACCGTAAGAGGCAGAGATGCCAGGGAAGGGTAGCATCTTGACTGGCATCGCCGCTGTCTCAGTCACCCTTTGCACTCATTGTTCGCTCACCTTTGTGCTTGGTGGGACTGATTGATTGATTGACTTATTAATTTGCAGTGCAGGGGGTTGAATCTAGAGCTTCTTGCTAGGCAAGTGTTCTACCTCATGCCAGCCCTCAGAATTTAGTTTTAATGTGAAGTAGTATTATCCAAAAATACTGCAGTATATTTTATGAAAGAAATGTGTGTGGTTTTTCTTTAGTTTTATTTGAGGTAGGGCTTCAGTCTATAGCCCAGACTGGCATTAACTCAGATTCCTCCTGTCTTAACTTCCCAGGTACTGAGATTACAGCCAGTGCTCCTAACGCTGAGCTATTTCTCCAGCCCCCTGAATTTTTGAGACAGGGTGTCATTTAGCTCAAGCTGGCCTTGAACTCCTGATCTTGTCTTCACCTCCCAACTGCAGGAATTGCAGTCGTGTCACCACACACAATTCTGAAACATAGTCTTAAACTATGTTTACATATTGCATTCTCTTCTTCCTGGGAGTTGCTGCTCTATTGGGCTACCATTTCTTTATTTAAACCTAGGGCCACCCATGTGTGCTCCAACACTGAGTGTCACCCCCAAATTCCTAAGGTTTTTTCTTTTCTTTTAAATGAAATTCACATAACATTACTGGAGGTTTTGGCCATAGGGCCTGGCTTACAGGAGTCCCAAGTTAGGTCCTGGAGTGGCTACTCCAGGAATCAAATGGGAAAAGGAATGGTGAACGGCAGAAAAGAGCTAATAGGATATGACAGCCTCTGGAAGATAGGGATCAATCCTCCTCAGCCCTGCCTTGGCTAGACAGTCTTGGTCAAACATGTCTGATTGGTTCTTGTTTTCAGTTCTGGTTCTGCCAGGCTTCTGGACCCTGGGAGTTTGATTGCTTGAGGAGGTAATTTTGTTCCCCTGGGATGATTGTTCCTGCTTGGCATGTGACGGTGAGGAACAGCCTCCTGCTGCATCTGCCGACAAGAGTGACTGTTACTGGTGGGTTGAAGGCTATGCCTGGAGACTTCCAGATGCCATTCCAGGGGTCTGCAACAGGATGTTGTAAAGACCAGATGGTTAGGCTGTCCCAGTAGATCTGGAAAATGCTTCAGTTCCCTTTGGTGTCATAGCTTTGGTGAGGAAGGATCACCAACTTTAGCTGAGCATTTTGTAAATGATGATCATGCCTGTGTGCAGAATTTCTCAGGAATCAGACCCAAAGTTTTAAAGTAGTAAAGGAGACAGGTACAGCACAAAGGCAGCGCACTTGGGCATTTGTCCACTGGACATGTGCAGAACAAGTGAAGAGTCAATAGCAAAGGCCTTTGAGTCCTTCTGCTTTATAATCTGATTTTTAATACCATCAGATTAGCCTTGTTAAAGTGAATGGTTCAGTGGCTTTAGCACAGTGGCACTGCACAGTCACCAGCTGTGTACTGCTCTGTAACGTTTTTATCATCCCAAAGGAATTCCCATAACCATTGAGCAACTGCTCCCTCTCCTACCTAGTGTCCACCAATTGTATTCTGTCTGCCTTCTCTAGATATTTCATATAAATGGAGTAACACACCGTGGGGCCTTTTGGCCCTAGTTGCTTTCATTTAAAAAATATTTATTTTTATTTTATGTGTATGAGTATATTGGCTGCATGTATGTAAGTGCACATGTGTCGTGCAGTGCCCATGGAGGTCAGAAGAGGGTGTCAGATTCCCCTGGAATTGGAGTTAAGGACAATTGTTAGCTGGCATGTAGGTGCTAGGAATCAAAACCTGGTTCTCTGCAAGCGCAACCAGTGCTTTTAGCCACTGAGGCGTCTGTCCAGCCCTACTTTCTTTCATTTAACATTGTGTTTTCATATTGTAGCGTATATCAGTACTCCATGCCAGTTTATGGGAAATAGTATTCTGTTATTCAGTTGTGTGTACCTACTCATTTGCTGATGAGCATTTGGACTAATTTTATCTTTTGATGTGAATAGCACTTTGGGGAACATGTATGTACATGTATTTGTTTGGGTCTTGCTTTTATTTTCTTGGGAATATACCTAGCAGTAGAATTGTGTGGTAATTCTGTGTCTGACTTTCTGAAGAGCTGCCAACATGTTTTCTCAGTGACTGAACTGAGCTATCCCACCTTCCTGGCACTGTCTGAGGGTTGCAGTTTCTGCCGTCCTTGTCAGTGCTTTTCCCTCCCTCCCCGTTATTTTGAGAAGTGGCTCCTTGTTGTGGTTTGCCCTCCATGTCCCTAAATTATTAATGATGTTGAAAGTCTTTGTGTGTTTGTCATTACAGCTGTTTGTATTCCTTCCTTGGGAAATGTCCATCCAAACCTTTTTTATTTTAAAAATTAGATTGTGTTTTTGTTGTTGAGCTGTAAGAATTATTTATGCGTTCTGGATAGTAGACCTTTAATAGATAATTCAAATGTCTCTCCCTCAGTAAACCTTCCTCTTCCCTCCGTACCTTCCCCCTTCCACCTTCCTTTCTTCACTCTCCTTCTGTTCCCTCCCTTCCCTGTTTCTTTGTTTCCTTTGCCTTACTTTGTAGCCCAGGATGGCTTTGAACTTGTGATTGGCTTGCCTCAGTCTCCTTAGTGCTGGGCTTGTAGGTGTGCACCACCATGCTGAATTTCTTTTCATTTTCTTTTGATGAATGCACTCAAGTTTTGCATTTTGACCAAGTCCAGTTTCCCTCACGCTCTTCTTTGTACTTATGCTGTTATATCTAAGAAGCCATTGCCAAGTGCAGAGCCATGGACATTTAATTCTGTTTATTTTCTGAATGTTTTGTGACTTAGCTTTGTGTATAAGTCACTGACACACTTTGAATTAATTTTTCTGTGTGATGGGGTCCACCTTGGCCATTCCTGTCTGTGGACATTGCCCCGCTCCAGCCTCGTTGATTGAAGGTCAGCTGGCATGTATGGGTTTATTTTCCGGTTCTCAGTTGTATTCTTGCCATTTACTTATGCTGTTGTTTGTTTGTTTGTTTGTTTTCTGAGACAGTGTTTCAGTGTGTAGTCCAGGCAATCCTGGACCCTGCAGTGATCCTCCTGCCTTCTCCTCCCCAGTGCTGAGAATACAGGCCTGGGCCACTTTGCCTTGGTCATTCTTTCCCTTTGTTTCTATATGAGCTGAATTTATTGTTTCTCTTCCTCTGACAACAGGATCGTGGGGTTGACAGCTCCATTTTCCAGAATCCCAAAAAGCTTCACCTAACTATTGGGATGTTGGTATTGTTAAGTGAACAAGAGATCCAGCAGACATGTGAGATTCTACAGTGCTGTAAAGAGGAATTCATTAAGTAAGTAACTGGCAGGACTGGGGAGGGTGGTCAGCCCAGGATGTCTTCTTGGTATCACAGACTTGTTTTGGATGAGGGAACTAGATGACATGGGAATGAGATTTTTTGAATCATCCATTTTTGGTGCTTGACATTGGACTATTTGTCTGAAAGTTTGAAAATGGACCTAAAGCGTGTATTCATAGTTTTAAAGTATTTTTTATTTTTATACTTTTTAGATCATTATTTTAAAAATTTATATTCATGTATGTATTTCTGTGTGAGTATATGCTCCATGTGTGCGGGTGCTCACAGAAGCCAGAAGATGGTGTTGGATCCTCTGAATCTTGAGGCACAGGCAGTTGTGAGTGCACGGAACTGCACTTGGGTCCTTTGAGAGCAACAAGTGCAACCATTGAGCCCTTTCAGCAGTCCAGTGTACTCATAGTTTTAATTGTACTAGTTAATAGGTTGTGTGACCCAGAGTGATCTGTTAGCACAGCTTTCGTGACTTAATACATAGTTTTCATTTGTGGGTCGAAGATTGGTTTATTTTCAAAATATTTATTTATTTGTTTATGTCTGTGTGTGCTTGTGTGTGTGCATGTGCATGTGTATCACATATTCATGCCATGGTGCACATGTGAAGGTCAGAGGTTAACTTGCAGGGAGCTTATTCTCTCTTCTACCATTTGGATTCCGGGGATTGAACTCAGGTCATCAGGCTTGGCAGCAAGCACCTCTACGATCTGAGCCATCTCTCTGGCCCAGGTCAGAAAATTTATGTGATTTTCACTGGGCTGAAATTAAGGTGTTAGCCGGGCTGCAATTCTTTCTGAGATATTAAATAAAAATCCATTTCCTTGCCTTTAAAGTCTAGCCTTTTAGAGATTGCCCACCTTCTCTGGCTAACGTCTTCCTTCCCTGCCTTCGGTTGCACCCACATTGCATTCCCTGGCCCCTTCGGTTGTCACTTCTCCTCTGACTGTAGCAGGAACACGTGTTGGCTTTTAGATAGTGTGTGATTTGATTACATTCGTGTAAATAATCAGGTTGATCTGTGTCAAGCTTCTCATCCAAGATAGGCAAGATGGTGGGATGTGGTTCTCTTTGGGAGTGCCTGCCACAGTAACTCAAATAGCACTGCAGCATTCCTTAGGAAAGGCTTCACTGTCTTTCAGAAACAACTCCTTCTCCTCTTCCATCTCTCTTTTTAAATATTTTATGTATTATTTTTATTTTATGTTTGTGAGTGTATTGACTGTGTATATATGTAAGTGCACCTGTGTCATGCAATGCCTGAGGAGGTCAGAAGAGGGTGTTGAATCGCTTGGAACTAGAGCTGGGGACAGTTAGCCACCATATGAATGCCAGGAACTGAACCTGGATCCTTTCCCAGGGCAGCCAGGGCTCTTAATAGCTGAACCATCTCTTCTACCGTCCTCTTTTTTTCTTCCTTTTATTTGGCTGTTTAGTTATTTAAGAGATGATCTTAGTATATTGCTCTGGTTTCCAACTTTAAAGTCTTCCTATCTCAGCCTCTTGAAAATCTGGGCTAGTCTTAAACTCCTAGGCTCAAGTAATCCCTCCAGCCTCAGCTTCCTGTGAGCACCACTGTACCTAGTGAAAAGGAGAAGGAGGCAACAGACCACACATGTGGTCCCAGGAAGCTGAAGCAGGAGAATCTCAAATTTGAGGCCAGCTTGAGTTATATATCAAGGCCCTGTCTCAGAAATTAAAAACAAAACCAAACCCCCCAAAACCAAACAGCTTTATGTGGTATGTTTATACTCATCTATGATCCTTTGTACTTGGAGATGGAGACAGGTTAGCTTTGAATCTGTAAGCCAGTTGAAGGCCAGCCTCCTATGCTACTTGGGACCCTATCTTAAACAATCCCAAACCAAAAATTAATAAATAAATGAAAAGGGGAATAAACAAAGGAATAAATAAAGATAATTTTATTTGAGTCAATAAGAATATCAAACTGTTCAATTTTTGATTTAGGGAGTCTCTTGGGATAGACAGAGTTGTTATTCTTTTTCTTATTGTGAAAATTTAATTTACACGTGTATCTGACATCATAATATCATTTCAAAGAATTTTCTCTCCCCTTCTCTCCTTTTACTTGATTAATGAAGAGAAATTTGAAAGCTGACTCACTCAAATATATTTTAAATAATTCCATTATTGGGTTAGAGAGATGGTTTAGTGGGTAAAGCACTTGCTATACAAGTGTGAGGACCTGAGTCTGGGTCCCAGAATCCGTGTAAAGCTAGGCGCAGCAGTCCATGTCTGTAACCCAGCACCTGCTGTGGGGAGGTGGGAGGGAAGTAGAGACAGGAGAGTCCCTGGCGGTTCATGGGCTAACCAGCTCCACGCACACAACAGTGATCTGGAGACCCTGTCCAAACAAGGTGGAAGGTGAGGTGATACCTGAGGTTGTCCTCTGACACCACATAATCGTCATGGCCCCTGTGTGCCTGTGCTCACACCCACCCACACACCCACTCACACAGCTTTTTAAACATTCTGTTATTAAATACAGGTGCCACACTGTTAACATTGCCTTGTAGAAATGGATTACCTAGCTCACTGGGTAGAGCAAGGTAAAAGGATCTAAAATTTTTCTCTTTGTTGCACATGACACTATGTGATGGTCTTTTCCTTTCCTTATCTTTTGAGACAGAGTCTCACTTTGTATCCCTGGCTGGCCTGGAACTTGCTATGTAGACCAGGCTGGCCTCAAACTCACAAAGACCTGCGTGCCTCTGCTGGGGTGTGCCACCATCCCCAGCCAGTTCCTTTTTCATTAACATTTCGAAGACAAGATTTTTGTTTATTGCCTTTTGAGGCTTGGTATTCCTTTGTGGCTCAGCCCAACCTCCTGCTTGAGATCTTTATGCCTTAACCTTCAGAGTGCTGGCGTGACAGGCATGTGCACCAAGCCCTGCAAAGACAAAACATTTTTCCTGAGCATAATACAGAAACTTGAGTTTTGCAGTTGGTCTGCCATTTGGGATCCTAGGTAACAAAGAATAACACTTCTTATCCTGTTCTTTGCCTGGAGTGGACACGTCTGTTTTTCTTGCTCTTACCTAAAACTCAAAATAATTTAGTATTCATCATTAAATATTTGTAATCTTCCTTGTATAAAGTAAAACATTCTGAGTTTACTTTTTTGCTAAATTAAACTAAAGGTAGCTACATTTTTCTGGCTGTCATTGAGATAATCCTGCTAAGAAAAAAATGTAGTTAGATAAAATATTTGTGTAGAGAAGTATTTGTTTCTCTTGCCTTATGAAAATCAGGTCACAGGTTTTAGTCACTGAGGCCTCCATCCTCAGCTATGGGCAGATTTAGCCCCGGTCCTTCCTTTTGTGTATCTTGGTGCCTTGTGTGACTAAATGCCAGACCTGAGCCTGTAAGCACATCTGAGTTGGTGTGCACGGGGAGTAACGAGCAGGGCTGATAGTTCTTAAGACTCTGACACGACAGGATGAAAACAGTAATTGCAGTTTTTCAAATTCAGCAAAGCTTTTGAACTAGGACAAAGTTACCCTGAAAAATCTGCAGTGCATGCAAAAAGTTGTTTGAGGATGCTCTTTTCAAAGCTGGAGAGATTTGAAACCAGGAAAGAAAATAAAACAAGCCTCCTCAACCCTCCTGTCCTGTGTGTACTTGTTTAAAAAATTCATAGTGCAAAATTAACTTCTAAGATGTCTGGTAAGGTTCAGAATCAGTTGCTTGGAATGGTTAGAGAAGACTTGTTTCCCTAAATGGAAGAGATCTTCCCTTAAAACAGTATTTTTTATTGGATTCTGGTGAGCAAATCATATCACCTTTTATTTTCCCTATGCTTGTTCTTTGGTCCCATCTTTTGTACTTGGTACACTTTAGAAAGTATATCAATATACAATGGCATTTCTATCTTGAGCCTGTTATGAATTAAATTAAATTGTGCAAATTAAAATGTTCAAAGGAAAGCATTGGAACTAAACTGACCAGTATATAGTGTGCTGTAGCTTAATTTGATGGCATTTAAAATTGAAACAAATTTTAAATTAAAACAAATGTGAGATCTGTTGAGATTTGATAAAATCACAGTGCTATGTGAATATTTTAAACAAATGGGTAGTTGAGGCTATTTTAAATTTGGAGGTAGTTTTGTACTAAAGGAAGCTATCTAACCAGAAACCAGATTTTCATTTTAATTCTTAAGCTTAAGGCTCATGCAGCTCTATAGATTTTGGATGAATTATTCAGTGTTGAGTAAATGCTAAAGCTCTAGATGTGCCCTTGTGACTTTTCTCTGTGAGATGTAGGACAGAAGCAGTGCAGTGGCTGCTTCTCTGACAGATATGAGCTAGCCCTTCTGCCGAGCCAGTGTCCACACACCCACAAGTGCTCCCCACAGAGCAGGGCTCTAAACTAGGAAGCTTAAAAGGGACAAGAGAGGGAGAGGGAGGGGGAGGGAAAGAGAGGGAAAGGGAGAGGGAACAAGAGAAGGAGGGGGAGGGAGGGAGGGAGAGAGGGAAAGGGGACAGAGAGAGAGAAGGAGAAAAGCTATGGGCAGATGCTAATTGCTAACGGTTGCTTCAGCTGTTTCTCAGTTGAAAAGTGGAATCCTGGCCACCAAGACAAAGAACATTTATCAGACAAGCTACTGGATTTCTCTCTGGTGCTTTTCAATCTCTTTCTTGGTAAATCTTGGGGGTAGTTTGTACGAGTTTCTGTTTCTACTCATAAGTCTTAGGATTCTGTTGCATTTATTTAGTTTTTGTTCTTGTTACTCCATCTGAGTACAAGGATTTAAGGTAGTTTATAATTAGGATGTAAAAAAAAAAAATTAAAGTAGCTGGAAGACTGTTCAGTAGTGTAGGGCTTGCTTAGTAATCTTTAGCCCCAAGGAAAAGAGGGAGAAGGAAAAAAAAATTCTACCAGAAAATCAAGAGATAATAATTGTGCTTAAGCATTCAAATTTGGTACTGTTGTGGACACCAGTATATTTGAACAAAACTCTAGAAAGATACATACTAATTTATGATAATTCTTTAACAGGTTGGGTGTGGTGGTTTATAATAGCAATTTCAGTGCTTAGGGGGCTGAGGCAGGAGTTTGCCTTAGATTAAAGACCAGCCTGGCTTACAGAGTGTAACCCTCTGTCACAAAACAATAGAACAAAGCAAAATATAGAATGACAGGGTTTTAAATTTTTATTTATTTATTTTTCTTTCTTTTATGTGTATGAGTGCATTGCCCGAATGTGTGTAAGTACACCTGCGAGAATGACAGGTTTTAGGAGAGAAACATTTTCTGGCTCTCAGTCCATGGAGCATTTGTCATGCAAATCTTAATGTAATGATACTGAACAACAAACCATAGAGCAGAAATTTTGCAGGTGGTAAAACATGTGCAGGGCTCTTGTGTTGGTGGCATTAAATATAACCCAGTAAAAACATTTTAGTGGAAACTAAGCCAATAGTATGGTGCTTTCTGCTAATGTAACTATGCAGGGTTCATTTATTTTGATTTATTTTATTCATGATTGTGTGTGCTTGTGACATGTGTGTTCTATAGGCATGCACGTGCTATAGAGTGCATGTGGAGGTCAGGACACTTTAGGAGCCGATTTTCTCCTTATCAGACAGGGTCTTTCTAGTTTCTGCCATGCTGCTACTCCAGACTTGCTGGCCTGTGATCAGGTTTCTGGGTGGTTCTCTTGTCTCCTCTCCCATCTTGTGGTAGGAGTGCTGGGATTACAGATCTAATCTAGCTTTTTTACATGGGTTCCAGGGATCAAACTCAGACCATCAGATTTGTTTTACAAGGGCTTTTTACCTGCTGAGCCATATCTGGCTCTATTAGGGTTAATTAAAAAAAATTTTTTTTGCATTGATGGGTGGCATTTTCGTTTTTAAGGTTTATTTGTATTTATTTTATGTATATGAGTATTTGCTTGCATGTAAGAATGTGTACCACATGCGTGCAATACCCACTGAGACCAGAAGAGGCATCAGAACCACCCCCTGAACTGGAATCATAGGGTCTTGGGAGCCACTGTTGTGGGTCTGGAACTGAACCTGGGATTTATTAACCACCGAGCTATCTCTCTACCCCTTATCCCCTATTTAGGGTTAATTTTAAAAGCAGAGAGGAAGCCAGGAACCATAGCACTTGCTGCTAGTCCCAGCTGGGTAACTGAGGAAAGAGGACTGTTTTAGTCTAGGAATTTGAGCCAGCCTGGGGAACATGACAAGTCTCAAGTATTGGCTGCTCTTGCAGAGGACCCAGGCTTGGTTTCTAGCACGAACGTGGCAGCTAATTGTCCTTTGCTCCAGTTCTAAGGAATCCATCTCCTTCTGGCCTCTGCATGCATTCCATGACATGCGATACATGTACATACGTATGGGTAAAGCACTCAGGTACATCAAACTTTAAAAATTAAAAAGAAGAGGGAAAAGAGGATAGTGTGTGTGGTTAGTATAAAGTTGACTCTTAAAATATTTTATTTATTTTTTATGTGTGTGAGTATATTGTCTGCATGTACATAAGTGTACCTGTGTATGTAAGTGCATCCATACTGTATAATGCCTGCAGAGGTCAGAAAAGGGTATCAGATTCCCCTGGAACTGGAGTTACCTACAGTTGTTAGCTACCATGTGGGTGCTAGGAATCAAATCTTGGTCCTCTGCAAGAGCAACCAAGTGCTTTTAACTCCTGAGCCATCTCTCCAGCCCCTAAAGTTGATTTTTAAGAGTAAGTTTTCTTGTATGTGCTAAGATAGGATTGAGACAGCCTCGCACATTGACTTCTGCTCAGCACATGGAATGGAGACATGCTATATCTGATGCAAGGTGACCTAGGCTGGAAAAGTCCCACTTTATCTTAGACACAGCTCCAGGAGACGACTTTTGGGTAGGGCCATAAGTGTTTCTTTTTTACTTTTAAATAGATTTTTAAATTTTTTATTATTTTTATTTTATGTGTGTAAGTGTATTATCTGCTTGTAGGTGGGTGCGTTCATGCAGTGCCTGAGGAGTTCGGAAGAGGGTGTCGGTTCAGAGTTACAGACGGTTGTTAGCTGTCACGTGGGTGCTGGGAAGCCAACCTGGGTCCTCTGCAAGAGCAGCTAGTGCTCTTAACCGCTGAGCCATCTCTCTAGCGCTTTTTTGTTTCTTTCTTTTTTTTTTTTTTGAGAGAAGGTCTCATGCATCCCATGCTGGTCTCCAACTCTAGTCAAGACCAACTGAGCTACATTCTTAGCTCCTGTTTTGTTTTGCCTTTGACTTTGAACTCTGACCCTTCTGTTTCTACCTATTAAGTTCTAGGATTCAAGGATGGGCCTGGCCCCATGACCGTCTTAAATGTTTCTTAAGCAGGTATTGGTCTAGTGTGGTTGAGTGGTTTATTTTCTTATGGGGAACTTTCTCTTGTGCATTAATATGGCCTTGAATTTTAAAAAAAATCCTTACCCAAATTAAGACTACAAAGAGCATGCTTAAAGCCTCTGTTCAATATCAAGAGAACTTTTTTGATATTTTGGAATTGTCCTTTGATGAATCCTAAAATCCCTTTTATCTTTAAGTGAATACCAGTTTTTGTTTTTGCTTGTTTGATTGATTTCTTTATGTTTTCAGAGTTTATTTATTTTTGGAGATGGAGATCTTGCTGTATTGCCTCCAACTTGTATTTTACCACCTCAACCTCTTGTAGTTTTTGACAGGGTTGTTTCACTGTGTAGTCTTGTCTGGCCTCTGAATCCTTGAGACCTGCCTTCCCTTGCCTCCAGGTTGCTGGGATTAAAGGCATGCACTACCACGCCCAGCCCAAATTTATCTTTTTTTTTTTTTTTTTTAAATGTATATGAGTGTTTTGCCTACATGTATGTTTGTGTACCTATGCATGCAATGCCCACAGAGGCCAGAAGAGGGCATTGAATTCCCTGGAACTGGAGTTGTGAACAGTTGTTAGCCACCATGTGGGTGCTGGAAACCAAACCAAGGTCTCTGCAAGAGCAGCCAGTGCTTTTAAATGCTAAGCCATCTCCTCATCCCCATAGGAATGTTCTTATGTTGTTATTCTTTCTGCATTTATTAGTTGGGGTTTTTAAAATTCGTTTTGCTTTTGTGAGACAGTCTCATATAGCCTAAGCTGGTCTTGGACTTAATGTAGTTGAGGATTAACTCCTGGTTTCCTCCTCCTATTTCCTAAGTATTGTAATTGGGGTCCTTTTATAAAGAACAATTTGGGGGTCCTGAAATGATTTGGGGGGCAAAATAAAGAATGTAGTATAAATGTAGAATAACGAAGCCTCCTGAATAGAGGCTTCTGAAAAGAATCCCCTAAATAGCAGCATAGAGCTGAGCCTCTTCATCCACTACCACTCACATCTTCTTTGGTGGCCTGTGCAGGGATAATCTGAACCTCTGTCAATTCCCACTGAATGATGATTTTTTCCAGTTTCCGAGATCAGACCTTTTCCTTTCCCTTTAGATCAAATAGGTTGAGTCTTTCAGTCCCTGACTTGTCAGGGTCTATATCCCTGTTCAACAATCCATGTTTTGAAATTGAGAAGTTACAGAGAATGGATCTTCAGTCACCGTCAACTCTTAGGATTAAGGGACTGAAGTCTCAGAAGAGAAAATTGAGGCAGAACAGAAAGACAGGAAAAATTAAGAGCAAAGAAGCCCTTCACTCCAGAGTCTGATTGGAATCTCTTGCTAGCTGCGAGTTAAGAATTTTGACCCAAGATTTGCTGTGAAGATTGTCTATACAGAGACAATATTCTTTTTTCTTTTTTTATTTATCTTTTTATTTTTTTTATGAGTGTATTGCCTGCATGTATGTAAGTGTACCTGTGTTGTGTAGTGCTCACAGAGGTCAAAGAGCATCAAATTCCCCTGAAACTAGAGTCATGGATGGTTGTTAGCCACCATGTGGGTGCTAGGAATTGAACTTGGGTCCCCTGCAAGAGCAGCCAGTGCTCTTAACCCCTGAGTCATCTCTCTAGTCCTTTCTTTTTATTTTATATAAAAACATTTCAAATAAGAATGTTAAAATTCAAAATATATGTGAGCTCAAAGCATAACATTCCTCTTTTCCCAGCTGTAAACATGTAACTTTCTGGAAATCTCATAAATGAGACTATGAATTTTGCTTAGAGTAAAAACCTGTCTTGTGATCTAGTCTACTAAGGATTCCTTCAACCCTTATGACCCTTATGTGGTTTTATCAGTTTGTAATCCTGTCCAGAACGCCTCAGAACTGCCTACCATATGACTTCAGTTACTAAAAGAAGTTCCTTAGGGCGGGCAGCAAGATGGCTCAGTCAGTAAAAGCTGATAACCTGAATTTTATTCCCAGGACCCATGTGGTAGAAGGAAAGAACTAACTCCCCTGAATTGGCCTCTGATCTATGTGAACATATATACATACACACCTATCAATAAAATTGTGTTTTAAAAAAGCAGTCCTTTAGAAACTCTTAAACAATAATCTTCAGAAGCTACTGAAGTCTATATATGGCTGTTGTTAAGATGCCAAAGACAGCTCTCTCCAGAAGCTCCTACCCAAATGATATACACTGTTGTTTCCAAAGCCTCTCTCTCACTTTCCTTGACATTAATGCCTCTGTTTAATTCTATATTAAAACTGTTTCTTTTTTAAAAAAGATGAAAAAAAATTGTGTTTTGTACCATGTGCATGCAATGCCCTTGGAGGTCAGAAGAGGGCATCAAATCCCCTGGAACTGGAGTTAGAGTTTGTTGTAAGCCATGCTGTGAATGTTGAGGACTAAACCCAGGCCCTTTACAAGAGCAGCCTGTGCTCTTAATTGCTGAGGCATCTCTGCAGTCCCTAGAACTGTTTCTTAAACTCTGAATTTGCTAAACTCACACACACACACACACACACACACACACACACACACACACACACGCCATCATCATCATCATCAGTAACAATAACTTGTTTTATCAACCGTAGCTGGCTGTGGAGATGTTTTCTTGGGATGGTTTCATTGAAATGGATTTGTTTACAGAGTGATTTTATTCCAAGGCTTTTCATAAATGTTTTGAGATCCCTCCTGAAGATTTGTTACTGGTACGTACATCTATCATTGTTATATTAGTGCAATGATATTTGTATTGTAGAAATAGTGAAGAGAAATGGGCCACTGAGAGAAGGGCCAACAGAATGTCTTTGCCAGTAGGCACTGTCATCCCTTAGCTTCTTCTCCTAGAGCTAATAAGTGAGTATTGGGATAAACAGAGTATGATGTTGGAAATACTTGTGTGCATTGGATGTTTGCTAATATGAAACTAGAAGGACAACTAGGCTGTGTTGTCAGAGAAACTGCACAGCTTTATTCTTGAACTATTTGATTGTGTATAGCTATCTTTCATAGTAGCCAGGCCTTCCTATACAGCTGTAAAAACCCAGTGCTTTTTCTTCTGCAGTGACATTTCTGGAGGCAGAGCCCTGGAGGCAGAGATGGCAGGGATAGAATACATGAATGATGATCCTGGAATGGTGGATGTTCTTTATGCCAAGGTCCACATGAAAGATGGCTCCAACAGGTAGGTTCCTGGAATATGTACTTGTTTGATTGAGAGGCACCCAAAAGCACCCGTGGAAATTCAGGGCCTTGCTAGACTTTGCTTCAAACTCACAATCCTCCTGCCTCAGTCTTCCAAGAATGAGGATTACTTGTGTGCACCAACATGCCTGGTTCGTTGTTTGTCAAATGTGCTACTATCTCCAAAGAAGAATTTGTTCTTTGAAAAAGTTTCAGACTTTTAGCTTGAAAAACTATCTGGATAGTGGGTTTTGATGGTAACTGTTAATGTTTTTGTGGGACTTGGTGCTCCCTTTGTGTTTTTCACATGAGAGACAGGAAGGATGGCCTTGTTGGATTGGATTTCAAAAGTGAGGAAATGGGAGTGTGGTAAAGACCAGGACTGTATGGGAACAGAAACCTTCTTGTCAGAGAATTATTAAGATTAATCTATTGACATCATGAAAATATCAAAAATAACCACCATTTCTAATGTTTATCATTGGCATACCTCTGTCTCTCTTAGAAATTCTCAGTCTTCAATCCAGGATATTTCTGAGGTGAGCCTGTGCATCCATAGCCATTTCCTGTATTAACACCATTTATTAGGCAACTCAAGACCTTTGGTATTTGGAGATAACCCACCTTAATTTGGAAGTTTGGTTCTAGGTGGTCTTTTCACTTAGGGGAGGGGAGAATAGGGCTCACCTTGTATCAGAAATCCTCTAGGAAGACCCCCAAATTTATTTTCTTTCCTTTTGTGTGTTTGTTTATATAGATATGACTGGCCTGGTATTCTCTCAGTAGACCTGGTTGACCTTGAACTTGCATCGATTCTCCTGTTTCTGTCTCCCAAGTATTAGGATTACAGGCATATGCCTAGCCTTCCTATAGGATCTCTCTCTTTAAAAAATTTATCTAGTGGGGGCTGGAGAGATGGCTTAGTGGTTAAGAGCACCATCTGTTTTTGCAGAGAACTCAGGTTCTTCATAGTGAGTTCCAGGTCAGCCATGGCTACATAGGAAGACCCTGTCTCAAAATAGAACGATAGGGCCTGGGGTTGCTGGAGAGATGGCCCAGGAGTTTACAGCACTGGCTGCTTTTGCAGAGGATCCAGGTTCCACTCACAACACCACATAGTCATTAACAACTGTAACTCCAGGAGATCCAGTGCTCTCTTCTGGCCTCTGTGGGCAATTGCATTGCATGCTTGTGATGTACTTAAATGCATTTAGTCAAAACATTCGTACACATAATAAAAGTAAATGAATAAATTAAAATAATAATAATAATAATAATAATACAGACTAGGGAGATAGCTCAGTGGATAAAGTGCTTGATCCCCAGCACTGAGGTGAAATCCTGAGTGTGGTGGTATGTGCCTGTAAATCCAGTATTGGCAGGCAGAGAGGCCGCTCACTGGCTAGCCTTCTGATCTAAATGATGGGCTCCAATGAGATAACCGTATCTCAAAAACAGGTAGACAGCATTCCTGAGGATAATGCCCCAGATTGTCCTCTAGCCTCTACATACATATACCCACACATGCATACATATGTGCTCCCACATACATATGAACATACACACATTCAAAAAGGTAATTAAAATAATTTCATGTTTATATAAATAACATTTTCTTTAAAAATAGCTCTATTATTCAAATAAAAAATACAGTGAGAAGCTAGGCCCAATTTACATGCATGCTATCTATTTTAATATATTGTTTCAGTATATAAAAAACCTGGCTGTAAGCAGATATGCTGAACATGTCTATAATCTCAGAACTTCTGAAGTAGAGACAGGGAGTTCAAGGCTAGCCTCATCAAAGGTTTGAGACCAACCTGGGTTACATGTCTCAAAACAAAACAAAGCAAGAAAACCTAGCCTTACACAGAGATGTGCTTGTAAAAATGAGGAATTTGTTAATGACCTTTTCACATAATTATAGATACTTCATGCCACTCTAAAATTTGATAAATCGATAAGTTTCTTTCTTGATCTATTTTTATATTCAGTATATGAGTAGTTGGCCTACATGTAGTAAGGTGTACCACATGTATTCAGTGCCTGCAGAGGCCAGAAGAGAGTGTCATATCCCTTCGACTGGAGTTGCAGGAAGTTATGAGCTGCCACATGGGTGCTGGGAACTGAACTTGGTTCCTCCACAAGAGCAGGAAGTGTTTTTAACCATTGAGCCATCTTTTCAGCCAATTTCTTTTTTTTTTAAGATTTATTTTTATTTATGTGTATGTATGTGTACCTGAATGCCCACAGAAGCCAAAGAGGGCATTGGATCTCCCAGAACTGGAGTAATAGGTGGCTGTGAGCTGCCCAGTGTAGGTACTGGGAACTGGAATTTGAGTCTCTGAAAGAGTAACAAGGACTCTTAACCACTGAACCCTCTCACCAGCCTCAAGTTGGTACTTTTTTCTTTTTTCTTTTTCTTTTTTCAATTTTTAAAAATTAATTAATTTGCTGGGCATGGTGGTGCACACCCTTAATCCCAGCACTTGAGAGGCAGAGGCAGGTGGATCTCTGCGAGTTCAAGGTGAGCCTGGTCTACATGGCGAGTTGGGTCTATATGGTATGAGACATGGTTAACCCTGTCTCAAAAAGAACAAAAGAAAAAAATTACTTTATTTTTTTTTATGAGTGTTTTTTAATTTTATTTTATGAGTGTTTTACTCACATGTATGTAAATATACCCATGTTGTGCAGTGCTCATGGAGGCCAGAAGAGGGTGTCAGATCCCCTAGCACTGTAGTTACAGATAGTTGTTAGACACCATGTGGGAAACCAAACTCAGGTCTTCTGGAAGAACAGAAGTGCTTTTAACTGCTGAGCCATCTGTCCAGTCTGGGTAGTTTCTTAAAAGTTAGTCACAGACAGACTGTATGGATGCAGGAGGGACTCACTAGGCTCCACTCCTCCTTGAGGAGCTGTTGGCGGTTAAAGGTTTCTGGGGAGTGGGAGATGGTGTAGACTTGTAATCCCAGCTGCCTGTGAGACTGAGGCAGGAGGAGTGTAAATCTCAAGCCTGCCTGGGCTGCTGACAGATTCCAAGACCAACTTGGACATTTTAGTGAGACCCTGTCTTAAAATGAAAAGTAGAAAGAGGACTGGAGATTTAGCCAAGTGGTGAGTTTTTGCCTAGAATATGGAAGGCTCTAGGTCCCCAGTACCACCAAAAACTGAAATAAATAAAAATGCAAAGACAAGAAAGTGAGACCGTATTTTAAGAAAACAAAAGAGAAAAGATGCAGTGTGTACAACCTTATCAATGGCCATTTCATATTCTTTTATACCAGAATCATTTTTTTACTGGATCTTTGACCCAGTAGAGTTTTTTAACATTGACCTTTTAGAAGATAGTAGTTTGGAGCTGAAAGTATAGTTCACTAATAAAGTGCTTACCTAGAACATGGCCCTGGTGCTGCAAAATGAAAAACAGTAAAAGAAAAGACTTGACCAGGGGTAGTAATCCATCCCCACGATCCTAGCACATGGGAGGTGGAAGCAAAAGGATTGAGGGTTTGTGGTCATCTTCAGCTACATCATGAATTTTAACATAACCTGTGCTGTCTCAACCAAACTAAATAAACAACAGCAACATACAAAACCAGAGTAAAGAGTAAGAAAGAGAAAATAGTGGTTAATTGAATTATCAAAGGTCTTCTCAATGTTAGCACATTTCATGATGCAGATTTTAAAATATATTTTAAGATCTCTACCAATGTCATTGAAATCTTTAAGCACTGGGAAGCTGTGAGGCTCATCATGGCTGATACACATTTTAAAGTTTCTAATTTTCATGTGAAGCTCAAATTTTATTACTGGAAGAAAATGTTGACAATTGTTTTCCTAGAAGTTCTTTTTAAAGAAAATGTCTGCCAAATAGCCCCGTCTGGGTAACCATGACCAAATAGCCCCGTCTGGGTAACCATGACCAAATAGCCCCGTCTGGGTAACCATGACCAAATAGCCCCGTCTGGGTAACCATGACCAAATAGCCCCGTCTGGGTGACCATGACCAAATAGCCCCGTCTGGGTACCCATGACCAAATAGCCCCGTCTGGGTACCCTGATTTACCTGTCAGTTGTTCCTTCAAGTAAAAGTGATGCTCCGTGGTTGGAATCAGTTCAGCGCTTGGCTCCTCCCGACCGCTGTCCACTGGGTGTACAGACCAAGTGCTTCCCGGTGATGCTACTGTCACCACAGAATAGAAAAAGAATGTGCACTTGAGTAGAATTTAATAAAGTTTTATCATTGCTGCTTTATCAAGGATAAATGAAATTGAATTTTTTCAAGCTGTGAATGTTTAGTGAAGAATTTGTAATATAATTTGATGCCACTGTGGTAATTTATGCTGAAGAGCCAGCAGCTTTACCCTCTGTTGCTTTTTTTGTTGATTTGTTTGAGACACTATCTCACTGCATAGCCCAGGCTGGCCTTAAACTTTCAATCCTCCTTCTTCAGCTTGCTGAAGAAGTGCTAGGGTTTCAGGGCCTCACCACCACTCTGGGCCATCATGAGTGCAAGTGTCATCCCTGTAAAAAAAAGGCAAATCATGTGCTACACTACTCATTAAGCATGTGCTCTATTACTGAGTATTTCAAGAATAATTTGGGGGCTGGTGAGATGGCTCAGTGGATAAAGGTGCTTACTGCTCAAGCCTGGCAACCTGAGTTCAAACCCTGGAATCCACAAAAGGAAGGAAAGACGTACACTACAAGGTTGTCCTCTGACCTCTACACCTCTCCCATGGCACACCCCTGCCCTACTAATAAAAAAAAAATAGCTCTCAGGGACTTCCAGAAGTCCACAAACCACATTGTCAGAACTTCTAGTTTAAGGTTTTAAATGCTAATATATAAGATTGTGTAGTTTGTGGGGAATGTATAATTGAATTTGAGTAGCATTTGGTGTTGACTGCTACCAGTGTGAAAATCATGCATCAGGCTGGAGCAGAGCTGTGATGAGGCTCATGTGTAACATGCTAGAGGTCTTGGGTTTGGTCCCCATCACCACACACATGCACTCTTACTGTCTTCCTTTAATCTTTGAGGTATTTGTATAAAGTAGATACTGTTACACAGGTGTTCATTGTGGTTAGACTAAAAGCTGTGCTGGCTGTAGATAAGCAGTCACTGGGAACGAGTATGGAACATCACTTGCGATTATGTTTCATTCCACAAAATAAGGACGTTTTGCTGCTCTGTGCTTCAGTTCTTTTTAATGTATATATGACAGAGACTGATTTTTGGTTTACATGTTCTTGGTGGCTCCCAGATGGAAAGAGTGAGGTCACTGGGAAAGATGATACAGCTCTTACCTTGAGTGTTTCCATTGATGCTTGCCTTTGTGTGGATGACTGGACCCTCAGCTCCAGTCTTCAAGTGTAGAGAAAACAGCCTAGAAAGTGGAAGAAAATAAGAGCTATAGAACTTGATATCTGCACCTGCCTCCTCTCTGATGGAAAGCTCAGGTCTCAGAGCTGTGTCCTGACTTTTCCCACAAGGTGGGCGCTTACACATTCCATACACTTCCTCCTGTCAAAGCTTTGTGGGTTAAAACGTGAATGATTGCTGAGTCCACTAGTATGATCAAGAACATTTGGAGTCATTCCCATCCGCTTTACCACTCTACTTTGCAATTCTGTCCATTCTTCCCAGGAAAAACCTTATGTGTTCTTATGTTTCGGGATTTGTAAATCCCTTCCTTCCCAGACCTACAATTTTAAGAGATGTGTTCTAAACCTCTTGTTTAAGTCAGCTTTTACCTGTTGGAATGTCTCCATTGTGCATGGTATTTGGAAGGCTGTGGTAATTGACACAGAAGGTGTGGCCCTGAGTTTATGTTTCTGTGGAATGTATGTGTGTGTTACATGTGGGTGTGTGTGTGTACATGTGGTCTGTTACATGTGGTATGTGTATACATTTGTGCATGTTTCCTCTATTGTTCTCCACCTCATCTTTTTGGAGACAGGGTCCCACTGAACCCGAAGCTCACTGTTTCAACTAGGCTGGCTGGCCAGCAAGCTCCTAGGGTCCACCTGTCTCTGTTCCGCTTCCCTGACCTCAGTGCTAGAGCTACAAGCCTGCACAGCTATGCCAACTTGTTTTGTTGTTGTTTGAGGTAGCATCTGCCTCAAATGGCCTGCAATTTGCCATGTAGATCAATCTGGCTTCCAGCTCACAGAAATCTGCCTGCCTCTGCCTCCTGAGTGCTAGGACTAAAGACATGTGCCACATGTGCCACCATGCCTGGCTTCAGCTTATTTTTTAATGCAGGTGCTGAGAATCCAAACTCAGGTCTCTTTGTTTGCATAATGCCTATTGAGCCATCTCCCCAGTGCCACAGCCCTGTGTTTAACGTCCATTCAGTCTCCTGTGTTTCTGTGTGAAGAGACATAGCTCAGTGCTGTGTAGGACAGAGAACACATGATGAGAACACAGACCCAACTCTCTGCATATGCTTTCATATATTGTAGATGAAAGGGTCCCTTGAGATGATTGACTGTGAAGTGCCTGACCCTTGAAAGGACAGAACCACTTAGATCATATTTCCCTGTGGAAGCACAGCTGGACTGTGGTGCTGTACTTACTGACGCAGGGTTGGCTCTGCTGAAGCATGAGCCGATGAGAGTCTCTTCAGAAGCCTGTCCTCACTTCGTCAGTTGTTAGGATGTCTGCATACCCCACTATTCTGCCCTGCCTGTTGCCCTCTCTACCCCTGATCCTTGCCCCTCGGAGCAGAATGGTTTCCTCACATCAAGATAACTCATCAGCTCTTTCCTTTTTTCCCTCACAATTTTTCTATTTTCATGTCCCAACCGTCTTGGTTGCTCCATTGCAGTTGAGAGACCAGTGGAGAAGCAGGCATTAACAAAGAATGTATCATTGCAAAGTATGATAAGGACCAAGCATGGGAAAATGGTGCTCTGTAGCAGAGTAAATGAAGACTATGAAATAGCCCAATGTAGGGACCCACACCTATTATCCCAGCATTTGGGGGAGGTGGTGACAGGAGAATCAGGAGTTCAAGATCATTCTCTGCAACATAGTAAGTTTGAGGCCAGCCTGGGCAACATAAGAAGCTGTCCCCTCAAAAATCTAAATAAATATGACAGTTTAGGCTGGGAAGGGCATGGTCAGGAAAACCTAAGGAGCTGAATGGAATGGAGATCTAAGTGTCGAGTCTGCAAGCTGAGTGGTGGGAAGGCTCTTACCTTCTGTTTTTTCCAAGCAAAAGGTGAAGTGGAGGAAAAACCCAGAGGCAAGAAAAAGCCTAGCCAGGTCTGAGTGTGAGTCACACTTCCAGAACAAGAGGGGATGACACACACTGGCTTTTTGAGAAAGTTAGAACAGCTTGCACTGGGCAGCACCTCTAGAAAAGAGGAAGGACCCCCCCCCCCCCCATCCCTGCAAGATGGCTTAGTAGCTGAAAGTGCTTGTTTCTCAAGCCTGATAACCGGTAGAAGGAGAAAACCAACTCCTGGAAGTTTTCCTCTGACCTCCACACTTGTGCACTGGAATGAGTACACACACACACATACACATACACACACAGATACACACACACATACACACACACACAGATACACACAAAATAAATGTAGTAAAAAAAATTTAATGACATTAAAATATCCACTAACAGCATATAAGGCAAGACAAAGGGGAATCTAGGATTGTAGTCTTATAGTTCTTTTCTTTAACTTCAAGAGGGGGTGTTAAGATATTAATTAAGGGGTCTGGAGAGGTAGCTCAGAAGTTACAAGCACTTAGTGCTCTTGCAAAGGACCCGAGTTCATTTTCTAGGACCCATGTCAGATGGCTCATAATTGCTCATAAGTCCAGCTCTAGGATATGTGATGCCTCTGCCCTCTGTGGGCACCTACACTCACATACACATACCCAGACACACACATACATATAATTAAAAATAAAATAAATATTTAAAAGGACAAGAGAATAGAAAGTAACAGACTGAAGGTAATTAAAAAGATTAAGGCCCTGAGTTCAATCCCCAGCACCCTCCACCTCCAAAAAACCAAAAACAAACCACCAGCCAACCAACCAACCAAATAAAAAAAATAAAATAAAAAAAAACATAAAATGGCTCATGGAGTTGTAAGGCCCTAGCCACCAACCCTGATGACCTGAGTTCGATTCCTTCCACACAGTGGAAGGAAAGAACCAACTCTGGCAAGCACTTCTCTGAGATCTGCAAGCATGCAGGTATGCTTCCACATGCATAAATACATGAAAAATAAACATAATTTTGAAAAGAAGTTCAGACATTAATAATTATATACTAGTAGATTAGCTTACCAATTAAAGATGTCATGAGATATAAACAAAGTTCAATATATGTATTTTTTTGTAAGAGATACTCTATAGAGTAGGGTTAAAATAATAGAAAACAAAAAGACACTAATACCGCAAGAAATGAGCATATTAGAATTAATATCAAATATGGAAATATTAATAGAGAGGTAGCCAGGTGTGGTGGCACACACCTTTAATCTCAGCACTGGGGAGGCAGAAGGAGGTGGATCTTTTTGAGATCCAGGTTAACCTGGTTTATATAGCAAATTTCAGGCCAGCTGGAGCTACAGGGAGATTAAAAAAAATAGAGAGGACCACTATATAAATGATAAAAGGTTTAATTTACCAAGAAACTATACATTGTCTGAACTTGTTCTAAACTTGTATGAACTGAATAGAATAGGCCTCAAAATAGAGTAAACAAAATTTGTATAATTAACTTTTTATTAAGGATGACTCGAGAAATCCACTATCCTAGGAAGCCTCACCACATATTACCACTTGTACCTCCAAATGGCTACAGAATTAAGATGGACACAGGGTGTTTCAGTAATGAACAAGCTTGGAGTCAAATGTAGGTGAATGGTAGAGTGCTTGTTTAGATTATACTGGTCATCGAAAATAACTGCTTTCTGCTTTTTAGTCCAAAGCACATGATAAATCTACTTAAGAATTAGTTATTGATATTTAATTTTATTATTTTTAATTATGTGTATATGTGTGTGTATATAATAGGTTTAAAAGTTTCTTTCTGGTGGTCAAGCAGTGATACATGCCTATAACCCCAGCACCCAGGAGACTGAGGAAGGAAGATAAGGAATTCCAGGCCAGCCTGGGTTGCCTATTAAGACTTTGTAACTTTGTATATATACACACCTCATGTGTATATATGTGGGGGTTTGTACAGTAACTGTGGAGGTCAAAAGAGGGTGTTGAATCCCCTGGAGCTGGAGTTACAGGTGGCTGTGAACTGCACTGCATGGATGCTGGGAGCCTAAACCTAGGTCCTCGGGAAATGCAGTATACATTCTTAACCACTGAGCCAATTCTCCAGCCCCAATTACTAAATTTTTAAATAAAACCTATATTATTTTAAATTTGCTTACAACAAAGCAAAGGTATAGGAAACTTTATGACTTATTCACACTCTAAAGGGAAAGGATCTATGAAGAATGTAAAGAATGTACTGCTAAAGATAAGAAACAGTGATGTACTGTCAAAGATGGTATCCATGACAACAGACCTGGAATTCAGTGATTAGACCCAAGTACCTTTAAGTTCTCTTAATAAGACCCCAAGTATATGCACACATGCAACATTTATTCATTGAGCACTGACGACATGTCAGTCAGGCATGAATCTGGGTGTAGTGATCAAGCTAGAGAAAGAGGCACCAACAGCAGAATCAGCCGCCAGAGCCTAGCTTCTGGCTGTTCCATCACTGAGAGCAGTACAGCCTGTCTGTACATCATTCCCTCCTGTGCAAAAATAGCAGGTTAGACTGAACTTTTAAAGGACTTTAGTCCCTTCAGAATTCTGAGTCAGTAATTTGACAGAAATCCTAGTTGTCTGACAGACAGAAAGAAGAGGCTGAAAATGGGTGTGTGACTGGTAGTCTTTTCTGCTTCTCACACTTCCTGCCTTGATTGTATGTGGCTCAGTATCCCACCCGCTTGTTTTTCTTTAGCAGAGCAGAAAGTGGTAACAGGTGTATTTTGTTAATTGAGGTGGATTCTGAGGTTTGTGGCTATGTTCAGGCTTAAACGATGTTGCCATATTTAGAAATATTTCAAAATTTTATGATAGAAGAAAAAAAAAAAAGCTAAGACAAAGTCTTTAGGCAGCCCAGGCTGGCCTGGAATTCCTTATCTACCTTCCTCAGTCTCCTGGGTGCTGGGGTTATAGGCACGCATCACTGCTTGACCACCGGAAAGAAACTTATAAGCCTATTATATCCTACTTTTCTGTCTGATTATATCACCTCATCATCTGTAGATCAACACGTGTTTATGGGGCTGTGTTTTCCTTTTCTGTGCTTTTCTGCCCTTTCCATGGTTTCTTTTGAAAATGTGTTTTTATTTATTTATTTTTATTTTGTGTGTTTGACTTTTATTTTAAGTGCACCCACCACATGTGTGCTATACCCAGGAGGCCAGAAGAGGGCATTGGATCTCCTAGAACTGGATTTAAGGACAGTTGTTAGCTGCCATGTGGGTGCTGGGAATTGAACTTGGGCCGCCTGCAAGAGCAGTCAGTGCTGTTAGATGCTGAGCCATCAACATGTGTGATGTTTATAAAGAGTAAAAAAAGTTACGATTTCTAAGCCCCACCCCATCTCTGTGGGAAGGTCAGCAGGCTGAAGCTAAGTCACAGAATGCAAGGCCTCTAAGAAACAGAAAGACTGACAGCATGGAAACCAGTTACAAGAGATGCTGTCACCCAAAAGAAGGGCTCAGACCACCACCACATAGCACGGGAACGTGCTATGCTCCCTGAATTGTTCCATTTTTTCCATTGCTCAGAACAATGGAGTTGTCTCTGCCTTTCAACTCCAGAACATCAGGAAAGCGGGTCAGTTCTCACCTCCCTGCTGCCGCTGCATCCGCCGGGGCACTGCGCGGCTTCCTACCTCCTCATGCCTCCATCCTGGCTCAGTCACTGCTGTTTTCTCACAACAGCCAAGTCCTGTCATGTTGCTGCTGAAGACCCTCTAAGAGCTCTCTGCCTCCCTCAAAGGCCAGTGCAGCTTGGTCCTTCCTCCTTCTTTGATATTCCTTCTCTCCAAACATGGCTTTAGTTCCTCAGTCATATCCACACATGACTAAAGAGATGTTTGCGGGTGCTCTTCCTCCTCTCCGGAATGATTTTTCCCTGGTTGTTTGCTTAGGTATCACCATCAGGAAGATAGTCAGACGCTCCCCAACCAGTCCTGTTCCAGTGTTCCTTCCACCAGAAGGAGAGATGCACTTGCTGGACTTGCTTCCTTTGCCCTGAGCACGCCCTCTTGTCTCCTTTGGGAACTTGTTCTTTCCATTTGCTCCGTCTCTGAAGTCCATCTCTCTTCTCTGTTGGAAACTTTCTTGTCATTTAGTAATTTCAACTTTTTCTCATTGCTGCACAGCCTTCTGTGAACTGTGTATTTCTCATTACCCAGACACTTGTTTTTCTCCTTTTCTAGTGTCTTAAAAGAGTAATGTGCCCTTGGTGCCTCCCGCATTGGGTTTCTCTCTTGTCCTTTGTCACAAGACTTTGGTCTCCCGTGTGCCAGTGAAACTGCTTTGCCTCAGGTCTCCAGTGGTGGGAAGTAGGTGGCTTCTCTGCTTTGTTTCCCCTAGTGCTGCCTGTGCTGATTATGTCCTGCTGGCATTCTCTTCTCAACCTTTCTGAGGCCTTCCTTAGCCAATTTCTCATCCTTTCCAGCTGTCTGCTGGTTCTTTCTCTGCCCCTTACATAGATAACCTTCCCTTAGGGCTCTTAGCTGCTTCCTTCCCTTGCTCTGAATCCTCCTTCCCGTGACTGCATCTGTCTTGTCTTTTTAACTACTCTTTTATTGAGACAGAGTCTCCTAGTCCAGGCTGGCCTCAAACTTGCCATGTAGCTGAGGATGACCTTGAGTTTCTGATCTTCCCATCTCTGCCTCCCAAGTGCTGGGACTATAACATTGTTACCACATCTGTCTGGACTATTCTTTGAGCCTATAACCCTCACATCTGTATAATTTGCCTAGATTTTCCCCTTGAACTTCGGGCGTGTATTTCTGCTTATTTTTCCAGTCTTGTGTTCTAAGTTTGGATCTGCTCGTTCATAATTATGTGACCATGACCAAGTTCTATATTATGTCTGTGCCTTAGTTTCCCTCGATGGTAAATGGAATAGTAATCAGTTGAACACTGGGTCCCACCGTTCTTGGTTGAAAGTCTCTGGTTCTCTGTGGCCTGGCCTTTCCTTTCATGTGCACCGGTCTCCAGTCCTCCTCCTCTGGTAAGGTGTTCTCAGCCACCTGGGCTGTGACCTTATGTGCCTTGGCATCTTTGTGTGTGCTGTTTTTCTTTGTCCAAAGTGTCTTCCTTTCTCTGCTTTTGTCTGGGACTCTTGAGTCACCCTTCAAGATGTCCCTGTCCGTGCAGAGTTGATCACCCTTGTACCACCATATTGTACTGCGGTGACACTGCCCTTCTTTCCCCGTCCCTCTTCATGCCTTCTCTTTCTTCCTCTTCATCTTCCTCTCCTTTGCCCTCTCCCTCTCTCCCCAGGGTCTCGCTTTATAACCCAAGCTTCTCTAGAGCTCTGTGTAGCTTAGGCTGGCCTCAAATTTATGATCCCACCAGGTGTGATGGTACATGCCACACCTTTAATTCCCTGCACCTGGGAGGCAGAGACAGGTAGATCTCTTGAGTCTGAAGCCAGCCTGGTCCACATAGTGATTGAGTTCCAGACCTGCCAAGGCTATGTAGTGATATTCTGTCTCAAAACAAACAATACCAACAATAATAAAAACCAAAACAAATTTATGATTTCCCTGCCTTACCTCTTGAGTGCTGGAATTACAGGCTTGTGCCACCACATCCAATAATGGTTTGTTTCCACGTCTGCTTTTGTAGCCACACAGTGAGGTTGGGGTGGGGTGGGGCTGCAACCTCTTCTTCCTCTGCTGATTCACGGCTTTGTACAGTTTCTGGCACAGAGCACACGCTCCATACACATGTTGAACTAGTAATCAGGGTTTCAGAGTTTACTAAGGTTTTTATATCTCTTCATTTCTGCAGGCTACAGGAACTAGTTGATCGCGTGTTGGAGCGCTTCCAGACTTCGGGACTCACAGTGAAAGACTGGAGCAGTGTGAAACTGCATGCTACGGTCATGAATACACTGTTCAGGAGAGACCCCAATGGTGAGTTCTCGCAGAACTATAGTGGGGTTGTGATCAGCAGGGCCTTGTGATGATAGCTAGAAACTTAGATGAATGGCCATCATGAATCTGAGGCGTCTTTGCCTTTAGATGAAGAGCCCCGTGAAAGTGTCAGGGCATACCTGGCATAGGGCTGGGGCATTCCAGTTTTTTGGTTCTGTCACTCATGGGGTTGTCAGATTTAACAAATAAAAATACAAATGAGGGTTTGGAGTGCAGTTTAGAAGTAGAGTGCTTACCTAGTGCCGGCATTTCAAGTGAAGCACCATGCCTTGTTTTTAAATCTTAGTTCCGGGGATTGAACTCAGGTCCTCATGCTTGTAAGACAAGCACTTTTCTCACTGAACCATCTCCCCATCCTCAGTTTCTACTTTTTAATTGATATTATTTGGTATGAATATACTTCTTTAAAACTTCATATCTTTTTTTTTTTTTCTTGACAGGAAAGCTATTTTTGTTTGTTTTGTATTTTTGAGACAGACTCTCAAGTAGCCCAGTCTGGCCTCAGATTCACCAGGTAGTCAAGGATGACTTTCAACTCCTGGCCTCTGGCTTCCACTTCCCAAGCACTGATACTGCAGGCTGTGCCACTCAAACCCCACTTTTAAGCTGTGGAATATGCCTGAGATTAGAGTCTTGTTTAGGAGAACACTTCTCATTGGAGAGTTAAGTCTGGAGTTTCCCATGAGCGCTGCTAAATGTAATATATTCATGGAGTTGTTAGAATTCTGCTAAATTTTCACCAGTTCTGACCTAGTACTCTGCAGACCTGTATAATAATAAAGGAATAAATTCAGAAGTAGAAATATGAATACTTTTGAAGGTCTGCCAGTAGGCAGGAAAGAGTTGGTATGTCAGAAAATATTCTGAAAGTGGAATAATTCTTGAAGGTGCTTTGAATTTTCTGTCCCCTGCACTCTTCTCTGTGTTGAATTTTTTACTTGGAAAGCTTCCCTTCTCTTTGATATCTCTCATCTGCCTGTCCTTTAAGGACATCTTTTGGGACAAGCAACCTAAATTAACTCAGTCAGCTAGAACACAGCTTTGTTTAGGCCAAGGTCGTGGATTTGCTGTCTTCCCTTGTAGCATGTCTGTAAAGATAGCTTCAGTGACAGTCAAGGACTCTTTCATTTGGGGGAGTCTGTAAGTCAACCTAAAGCCCAGGCACTAGCAATTTTGAGTAGTTAATGTGTGAATTTTTGTGTGTTTTTATATAATTAAAATCAAATGACATTTATTTTGGGATTGTAGATGTCAAGGAACCCTGGAGGTTACTCAGTCTCAACCTCTGACTTTATAAATGGAGAACTGAGTTCCACAAAGGAGACATCATTTGCCTAAGATGGAGCTAGTTCAGTAGTTACTGAATTCCTACGGTTAGTCCATGGAGACTATTGACTGAAGGAATCTGTGTGGAGTGGGCTGGTGAGCTTTGTGGAAAGCCACGCCTCTTGACTCTTAGCTGTCGCTGTTCCTTCCACACTGTGCTACTTTCTAGTGGTGGGAACTTTCCTAGCAGCACCTGTGTACCTATCAAAGTCCAAGAGAATACAGCTTGTCCCGGTACCCCTAACATTGTCTTTGAAATATTTACAGCTGAAGGCAGGTACAATCTCTACACGCCAGATGGCAAATATATCTTCAAGGAAAGAGAATCATTTGATGGCCGAAACATTTTAAAGGTCAGTATGAAACAGGGGGACCTGGAAGTCCTTTGGCACGTGCCCTAAATAAGGAAGGAAACAAGTTCTTCATCTTTTAACACTGGAATATATTTTCTTCTTTCTTTTCATGAAAGGATAGTAAAATTTTTTAATGTCATAGAAAGAGAAGGGGAGAGGCAAAGGGAGGGCGGGAGGAGGGAGAGTGAGAGTGGGAGGAGGGAGAGCGAGAGCGGGAGGAGGGAGAGTGAGAGTAGGAGGAGGGAGAGTAAGAGCAAGGGCAGGAGGAGGGAGAGCGAGAGCGGGAGGAGGGAGAGTGAGAGCTTCTAGGCTTTGGCATTTCCAGAGTACCTGAAGTTGGTGATTTAAGAAAGAGTAACATTTCCCAGCTACTTTGATCCTTGATTTGAACCTGGTGTGTTTTATTCTCTACGCTAGAGGTTTGAG
The DNA here is from genome assembly GCA_035773235.1 of Eospalax fontanierii. Classification (NCBI taxonomy): domain Eukaryota; kingdom Metazoa; phylum Chordata; class Mammalia; order Rodentia; family Spalacidae; genus Eospalax; species Eospalax fontanierii. The sequence continues at coordinate 14,324,085 of CM069540.1, read as the reverse complement.
TTTGCATTTTCAAGTAAAAAAAAAAATTGTTTTGATCTAGTAGATTTTTTTTTTCTCTTCACCCAGAAAATCATTCTCTAAGGTCATTGTATAATCTATTTTTACTCAGGAGCAGGCTCTGTCCTCAAAAGTAGGTAGTCCATGTCTGACTGTTGAGACCTTGCTCTTCTGAGTCACATTAATCTATGACATTTAAATATAAGGAGTTGTATAGTTTTGCATTTATCTTTCTCCTGCAGACCACCTCTGTAATAGCCATGATTTATGACCATTTTGTCAGGTTAACATGCCGCTGTTCCGCTGGGCAAAGAGAGACAAAGGCCAATGCTGAAGGGAAGGCTTTTGATGATTCACAGGTTTTGTTGAAGCCAGTGGTGTTCTTCAGAGGTAGTTGGAGAGCCTGTGTGTTTAACAACATCAGGATAAGCTATAGTTTAGAAGTCGTGTTCTCCCCTCCCTTCTCCACCTTCCATTCCTGAATCTTGTCCCCTGACAGTTTTCTTGCCAAATGCCTAATGAGACCCTATGGCCTGTAAATGGTGACATCATTCTCGAGCAGCTCTGAATTGGGCCCAGTGGGCCATTAACTAGTCAAGCACTACATCACATACCTTGCAGAGCTACGTTGATTCCTTCCTTTTCTTGATGTGTCTCCTTTTGAGTGGTTTTCATATTTGTTTGTTTGCTTCGAGACAGGGTCTTGCTAAGTTGCCTAGGCTGGCTTTGAACTAGGTATCAAATCCTCACCTCAGCCTTTCTCCTAGCTGGGATTACAGATGTGCGCCACCTCGTCTGCCTAGTAGTTTGTTTATGAAGTAGCTTTGGGTGTGAGTGGCAGGTTGTTGGTGAATTCAGTTACGGTTAATGTCACTGTTCTTCCTAGGCCACAGGGATTTGTGACTCAAGTGCTTTTCCTGTTTCCTTGGTTTGGAATTTTCCATTTTTTGTTTCTTTGTTCGGTTGGTTGATTTTGTTTTTTGAGACAGGGTCTCATGTAGCCCAGGCTGACCGCAAACTCACAGTGTAGTCTCGGATGTCTTTGAAGTCCTGATCCTCCTCCCTCCATCTTCCAAGTGCTGGGATTACAGACTTCAACCACAGTTTCTGGCTCACTTTGCTTTTTGTTGTTTTTAGTTTGATTTTTTTTAAAAAAGAAAATATGATAGATGGAGAAAGAAATCTTTAGGAATAGCTTAAAGCATCCTTGGTTCTCATGAAATTAAAGTGAAAAGTCCAATCAGGCTGTTGATGCCAGTCAGGTGTGAGGAGCTTTGTGGGAAGAACCCGAGGACAGCTCTGTCTACAGTATGCTCAGTTTCTCTCATTCTGGCAAGTTTTCTGCTTAAAGATGCTTTGGGGGTGGGGTCTGGGGATGTAGCCCAGTGGTAGAATGCTTGTCTAGCACGTTTGAAGTTCCGGGTTCTACTTTTAAGACCAGGAATGGGAGAAAATGAAAGAAGGCTTTTCCTTGAAATTTTCAGAACCACCCCAGGGATGACATGAGTCTAGCTCCCTCTAGTGCTAACAAGCATCGCTGTGCCACAATACCCTTATTCATGCCTAATCAGTTTTAGAGCTGGGCCCAGTGAGGTATTGGAGACCATTTAGTCAAAGTTCCTTATTTGAATCTCTGTCAGGAGACTCACTGTGGTTAAAATGACTCGCTCAAAATACTTCTAGTTAGTGGAATAGACTAGAATCAGAAAAAAGACTCAACTTTCTGTAAGGATGCTCAGTATTTTGATAGAGATCATGAGATATTTGGGGGCATATCTTTCAGAACTGGAATAATGATTGATTAAAACTCATTTTGTAAATGATGGGGCAGTTGCTGTGCTAGCTAGTCTAAAATTGTAACTGATTATAAATTAGACTTTGGTGGCTAAGTGTGTAGCTCAGTAGTAGAATACAGGCTTAGTATGAGCCAGATGTTGGGTTCAAGCTCTAGGATTAAAATAATAATAATCAGAATTTTGTGTTAAATATAATACCAACACTAAAAATAATGTTTCCTGGCTCTGAGGTGACAGCTGTTGTGATATAGTCCCTGCCTTTCAGGAGCTCCTGTCTTTGAGGGTTACAGATGGCTAACAGGCAATTACCGTATTAACTGGTGGGGAGAACTACGGCAGAGAAGTGCCTTTGCACACACTTAGGACAAGCGCCCTTCAGTGTCTGTAGTTTCTGATCTCTTACTTCTTCATCAGTAGCTCCAGAAAATGTAATCTTTTCCCTGCGTTCAACCAAGGGAGTTAAATTCTCTTTGAAAATAAGGATGACTGTGGGTATATAAGGTAATAAATACATTTTGGATGTAACCATATTTTGGAATTACCATGAATGGATGTGATTGCTAACCTGTACATGAGAACATGTGGCCCCTGAAACCCTTAAAATGAAAGAAAAAAAACCAGAAGGAAAACAAATGGTTTTATATATGGGTGCTGGGAATCAAATCCAGGTCCTCTGCAAACGTAACCAGTGCTTTTAACTGCTGAGCCATCTCTCCAGCCATGATTTTATATATTTTTAGGATGAAATTATTTTAATTTTAAATTGCATTTTGCTTATTTTGTGTGCATGTGTGCACACGTGCATGCATGTGGAGGTCAGAGAACGTGGGTTGGTTCCTTTCTTTTACCATGTGGGTTGGGAATCAGACTCAGGTCATCAGACTTAATGGCATTTTTACCCACTGAGACATCTCACAGGCTTCAAAATTATTATTTTAAGAAAGGGAAAAAAATCCATTTCACTAACAAGCTAGAACTGACTTGGAGTAAACAGAAAGGTTAACCGAGTTGAGTATTAAGAAGCCCAAGCTTATTCGTACAGCATACCAACAGCTACACAGGCCAAGGATCAGGCACACTGGGGATGGGAGGCAGCCTTGGAAAAAAAGTCAACCTCATCAACTATTCAAAGAAAAACAAAGCAAGAAAGAAAGTCATTGCTCGTTGCTGTAAGAATTTAATGAGTATCCACCAATTGCTATTCTACTCCACAAGGGAAATTGGTCCTTTTGGCTCAGTGTGATACTATGTATTCTGGGTGCCTTAATAATTAGAAAAAAAAAAAAAATCTCTGATGACTTCTGGAGGTATAAACTACATTTTTCTTTTGTACAGCTCTTTTAAGAGTTGTAGCAACTGTAATAAACTAGTGTCTGGTTATTCCTAGTTAAAATAAGACTTTCCCTAAGAAAGACTTTTGAAGGAGGAACTGACAGAGGATCACTCTCCTGTGTTATTCAAAGGAGAAAAGGAGCAAACATACTCAATTATGGTGTTTTTTTATGTCAGAATGACAGCTACCAAAAGAGGATGTATTAGTGAAGATGACCTAGGCCGTATTAATAGGATTCTCTTCCCTCGGCCAGTTACCATTTCTAAAAGATAGGAAGAAAGATGGCATTTGTATAACCATAGTCAGTTATCCACTGACTATGGTTATAAATCAGGCTGACCTGAAGACTTACCTCGGGAACTAAGGGAAGACACTGATTGGTCATTAACTGCCAGCTTTTAGGGAACCAGGCTTAATGACTGGCTGCTTCTGGGCTTGGGAATAAACAATAGAATCAGTTTCCCCAAATTCTCCTCTCTGCAGATTCACAGGGCACAGAAGTCTGCTCGTCAGTGTAGTTTTAGACTGCAGGGCCATGAGGAAGCCTTAGAGCACTACCTTGAATGGTCCTGAGATGGTGAAGTGCAAAAGTAAATGCAGCCTGAGAGGGTGTGGCAGTCACTGCGGGGCCCAGATCAGAGTGTGCTTCTGTTCCCTTCAGTGCTTCAGAAAACCCTGGTAAGGCTGAATGACTGCAGCCTATAATCCCAGGCTATTCAAGAGGCTGAGGCAGGAGGATTGCAGGTTTAAGGTCTGCTCGGGCAACAATGAGACCATGTCTCAAAATAAAAGCCAGAAGAGGGCTGGATATATAGCTCATGGTAGAATGCTTTCCTAGCTTGAGGCCCTGGGATCTGTCCTTAGCATCAGAGGGAAAAAGCTTATTTCAAACTAAATATGGTAGTTATAATTTCAGCACTTGAGGGGGGCCTGAGGCAGAAGGATTGCCATGAGTTTAAGCCATCCTGGGCAGCAGATTTGTTTTTTAAAGATGGTGATTGAGGGATGGAGATATAATTCAGTAGATAGAGTGCTTGAAAGCCCTGGGTTTGATGCCCAGTACCATATAAACCAGGTCAGCACTTGGGAGGTAAAATCAGGAGGATCAGAAGTTGAAGGTCAGCTACATAGTAAGTTTGAGGCTAGCTTTGTCTACATGAGACCATATCTCAAATAAAGAAGTAAATAAGTAAATAAATAAATTATCACGAAGAAAAAGCATTTAGAAAGTATATTCTTGGAGAAGAAAAGTTGTAGGGTTTTTAATTCTAGTTTTATCCAATTTAATAGTCAACTGTAGTAGTGCTATCCTTGAAAATTACTTCTTAGTTGACTTTTTAATTTTTTTCCTTAAAACTCAAACTTTTCAGAATTCCTTGGAAGTCCATCACTAAATGCCCCATTGCACCATGGGAGGAGGAGAAGCAGCTGCAGATTGTCTTTTTGACAGTCACTGTCCCATGACTTTCACTGTACCAAATGTCATTTTCACTGGTGTGTCTATGACTTTAAAAAAAACCTTTTTTAGAGTTTTGTGTAGCCCAGGCTGGCCTTAAACTCAGTGTGTAGCCAAGGATGAACTTGAACTTATGAGCCTCCAGCCTCTACCTCCCAAGTGCTAGGATTACAGGTATGTGTCACTACACCTGTTTATGTGGTACTAGGGATGGGACCCAGGGCTTTATGCATGCTAGGCAAGCACTTGACAAATTGTGCTACATCTTCATCCACAGGACTTGAAATTTTCATCTTATTTAAAGTCACAAAGCAGATGTCACTTCCCCCTCATCCTTGTTTTTCAAAAGTGAATTGTCTTTATTGATTTCACACATGATGAAAGGAACATCACTGTGATAAAGCAGAACCTCTTTGGAGATACTCTGTACGTGCTGATAGTCAGCTCTTCAGGCTCTTGTGAAGAAATGATGTCAATGATCTTTGTTTCTCCTTGTCTGTTGTTTTATTTTCTTTCTCAGATGCTAAGACCTGACAGTTGTGTCTGTTACAACGTGCAGCTTTCCAACGTTTATTAAGCTGAGTATTAAATTGGGTAATTTCAGAGTTTCCTGTCTCTCAGACATGCAGATAATCCTGGTTTCCTTGAAAACACATGACAAGCTTTTCCTACTTATAGACTAAATACAGTTCACTTGGGCAAACTGATATTTTTAGTAGCTTTTATCTATACCATCAAAAGTAACCACATTTTTAACAGTCACATGAGCAGAGACAGAAGGAGACTTGTAGGAGAGACAGAAGTCCAACTCTGTGAAGGATTTTGTTTGGATGTAGAAGTGAGATGTGAGGAAAGAGTCATTTAGAAAATGAGAGGGTGTATGTGTACGCACTAACACACATCCAGTCAAAACCTGAAGGAGGAAATCTTAGCCCAGGGTAAAGAGAGAAAATGGGGGGAACATGATGAGAGAATCCTTAGACAGTATGAAAATGAACTGAACTCAGTTTGTATCACTTGAGAAGCTGAGGCAGGAGGATTACTGTAAGTTTGAGACTAACTTGGGCTGTGGAATGAGTTTAAGGCTAGCCTGGGCTACATGGTGAGACTTTGTTTCAAGTCAGCAACAATAAAAATCCAAGAATGTAATTAATAATATTTGATTCTAAAAGTAGAGCTAGAGACTGTGAGGTCTTGACCTTGTGTAGGGAGGCTCTTGACTGGCAGTGCTGCCAGGCCCATGCAGCAGTAGATGAAAATCCTCTGCGAGAAGAAAGTACCACCCTTCTGTCTAAAAAAGTATTCCTTCATGGAACTTTCCTTCCCAGAATGTCCAGGAAGCAGTCAATAGTGACTAGGCACTAAGGAAACCACTCCTAATGAACAGACTTCCAAATGTGTCCATGCATATACACACCAAACACACAGTTCTGTGAGTGAAGACAGGACACACTAGAGCTACTAAACTTGGACTGAAAACAGGCTTACTGTGTTCAAAGTGTTCAAAAAAGTAAAAATCAAACTTAATATATATATTATTTTTGGTCAGAGAATTGGGACCCTTTCAAAAAGGAAATGTGATGGGGCCGAAGAGATGGCTCGGTGATTAAGAGCATTGACTGTTCATCCAGAGAACCTGGGTTCAGATTCCAGCACCCACATGGTAACTAACAACTGTCCATAATTACAGTGCCAGGGGATCCAATACCCTCTTCTAGCTTCTGTGGGTTTGCATGCATGTGGTGTATGTATATGCAGGCAGAACATTCATACATATTAAAAAAAATAATGATTAGGGGGTGGAGAGATGGCTCAGTGGTTAAGAACACTTGCTGCTCTTGCAGAGAACCTGAGTTTCGTTCTCAGCACCCACATAGTGGCTAATAACCATCCATAACTCCAGGGAATCCAATGCCCTCTTCTGACCTCTGCTGGCGTTGCATGTCATGGGTACACTTATATACATGTAGGCAATACACATAAAAATAAAAATAATTTAAAAAAATTAAAACATTTTTTAAAGTGATAAAGCAGTTTTGAAAAAGAGTCAGTTTGGGGTCAGGGGGAAGCTGCGCATGGTGACAGCCCCAACACTCAGGAGATAAGAGGCAGGAAGATGAGGAATTCAAGGTCATTCTTTCTACATAGAGTCTGAGACCAACCTGGGCTACATAAAGCCCTGTCTCAAAGAACATCTTAAATGCAATGCAGTAGCTGAGTTGAAGAGCTTCCTGGTGAGTTCAAGATGTGTAAGACAAGGGAGACTGGGGAACGGCCCAGCCATTAAAACACTTGCAATCAAGAGGACCTGAGTTCAGACCCTCAGAACCCAAGTACATGCTAGATGGGCATGCTGGCCCACCTGTAATTCTAGCCTTGGAAGGCAGAGACTGGGGGTCCCTGGAGCAAAGTGACTGACCAGACTAGCTTTATCAGTGAGCTTTGGGCTTGATTAAGAAAGAGACTTTAAAGCCAGGTATGGCAGCACATGCCTTTAATCCCAGAACTCAGAAGGCAGGGACAGGTGGATCACTGTGAAGTTGAGGCCAGCTTGGTTTACATAGTGAGTTCCAGACCAGCTGGGGCTACAGGGGAACCCTGTCTGGATGGTTAGATGATGGATGGATGGATGGATGGATGGATGGATAGATGGGTGGTAGATTAAAGAAAAAGACTGCATTGGAAGAATAAAGTAGGTGATTAAGGAAGACTCCTGACATCAACCTTGAACACATATACAAGTATGCCCACAAATATGAAACAAGCAACCATGAAACATGCATATGCACACCACACATGCATAGAAACACATGAAACGAAGAAGAAAGAAGAGGGTAACAATGAATTGAAAATTGGGTCAGAGGAAATTAACCAGGGGCCAAGTGTGATGGTAAGCACCTATAATCCTAGCACTTGGATTGAAAGTTTATAGCCAGCTCTGGCTACATAGCAAGACTATGTATCATTAAACAAGCAAATAAACAAAGTTTTTGTCGATAAAATCTTTCAAATTACAGCAGTCCACTAAGAAGACAGCTGCACTTTTCACTAGACTGCTTCATTCTCTTTTAAGAAGTAGAATCAGGGCCAGCAAGTTGGCTCAGCAGGTAAAGGCTCTTGCAGTGCAAGCCTGGTTACCTGAGATCCGATCCCCAGAACCCATGTGAGGTGAAAGAGCAAAGTTGCCCTCTGTCTGCACATGTGAGCTGTGGTATGTGCTCACTCCATCCATCTCTCTTTTTCTCTTTCTCTGTAATTTCAGCACTCTTGAGACTAGGGCAGAGGGATAGGAAGATCAGGGTCAGCCCAGGCTACGTAACAAGACCTTCATATCAAATAACCAGAATTTATTGTAACACAAGCTTTTGAGAGTGGATTTTTTTGGATGATACTAAAGGTCAAACTTGGAGCAAGAGTCAGCAACAAATTTGAAGGCCCAGTGGGCCACCACCTGTTGTTTGGCCCCCAGACCTGGAATGGTCATTATGTTTTTTCCAGTGGTTGAAAACACATCAAAAGAAGAATTACCAGACACGAGAAAAATTATGTGAAACTCAAACAAATGGAGAGCAAGGTTCTGTCACAGTGGAGAGCATCTGCCTGGTGTGTGTGAGGCCCTGGGTTCAATCTCCAGCACTGTGAAAGCAAGCAGCACCCTGATTTGAATGGCCATCATTTTGTTGGAGCCATGTCCATTTGTTTATGCACCATTTGGCACAGTTGTGGTGGAGAATGGGTGGCCATCTGGCCCTGTATAGAAGAAGTCTGCTGACCCTGTCTATAAGAGTTTAGTTCAATTATCTTTTTTTTTAATGTGTGTGCATGTGCATGCATGTTCATGCATGAGTGTGCAGGTGGAGGCCAGAGGTCAGCATCAGGTTCTTCTTCAGACATTCTCTACCATACTCTTTTCCAAAACTTTAAAAAAATTTTTATTTATTTTTATTTTACGTGTATGAGTGTAATGCCTACGTGCATGTAAATGTACCCATGTCGTGAAATGCCCGAGGAGGTTAGAATATGATGTCTAATTCCCCTGGAACTGGAGTGACAGATGGTTGCTAACTGCCATGTGGGTGCTGGGAATTGAACCCAGGTCCTCTGCAAGAATAGCCAGTGCTCTTAATCACTGATCCATCTTTCCAGTCCCTCAAAAGCTTTTATGCAACCATTTCTTTCTTTTTAATTGTGTGTTTGTGTGTGTATGTGTATACATGCACCTGTGCATGCATGCTGCATTGCCTGTGTGGATGCCAGAGAACAACTCTTGGAAGTCAGTTCGCTCTTGTCATGTTTTGAGATCTGGGGCTCTGACTCGGGTCATCAGACCCTTGCATAAATGCCTTACCCATTGAGCCATCTCAGCAGACCCCCTCCCCACTTTTAAGTCTTTAAAATTTTTTTTTTAAATTTGTGCGTGTGCATGTGCGTGCATGCGTGCAGGCTCATGCATGTATCTGTGTCTGAGGAGCCCAGAGGTGCCAGATCCTCTGGAGCGGGAGTTACAGTTACAGCCACTGACATGGGTGCTGGGAACCAAACTCAGGTCTTCTGCAAGAGCAGAATGCACTCTCAACCACTGAGCTGTCTCTCCAGCCCCTCTACCCACTTTATTTTCTGAAACAAGATCTCTTCATGAACCTGGGGCTCAGTTATTTGGCTAGACTGACTGGAAAGCAAGCCTCAGGGGTCCTCCTGTTTCTGCCCCCCCAGTTCTTGGGTTACACATCATCATACCCAACTTTTTTATGTGGGTGCTGGGGATCTAAACTCAGGTCCTCATGCACTTTATGGACTGAGCCATCTCCGGGGTCTTAGTTTAATTATCTTTTATCTCCCCCAGCACAACTCTGCATTATGATTAGATAGATTGCCTTTTTGTTTTGTTTTTTTTGAGAAAGGAGCTTACCATGTGGTGTGCTGGCCCTTATTGTCCTACCTCTGCCTCATTAGTGCTGTTCGTGTGAATATTTAATAGATCTTCAAGATACACTCATGAGTTCTTAAATACTTAGTTAACAACAATCAGTGAATCAGTACTATTGAATTTCTGATTATTCGGTTCTTTCCTAGCAAATGTTATGGTTTTGGTTTTTTTGGGGAAGTATCGGAGGTGCCAGGAGCTGCAGCTGCCTTCCTTCCTGCCTTCCTCTCTTCCTTCCTGCGTCTCTCCTTCCCTCCTTCCCTTTCTCCTTCCCTCCAGGCCTGCCTTCTAGACTGGCCTCAAACTTGAGATCTTCCTATCTCAGCATCCCGAGTGCCAGAATGGCAGCTGACTACTAAGTTTATAATTAGCATAAATTGCAGAAAATGTGAAGTTTGGGAAGGAGATTGTGCTGTCTTGTCAAACTATGAATGCTACTGCTTTGCTGTGTTAATGGTAAATGTAGTTGTCAGGCTTGATGGCGCCTTTACCTGCTGAGCCATCTTTCTGGTCTTCCACTTCCATTCTTGATGATTAAAAGACAAAACTTACAAAAATAGATTGCAGGGAATTATTCATCCTTTTCCAGTGCAAGGAGCCTACTGCATATAGCAGGTCCATCAGTGGCTGAGAATTCCTTAGAGCAGTTTGAAGTACTCAAGTTGGGTTTCTTATTTTCTTATTTTATGCTCTCTGGGGGAGACAATTCAGATCCAAGCAGTGTTTCACAAAAACTTTTCCTCTGAATTTATTTTATGTGTTGTAGGACGTGCCAGGAATGTGAAGTCTTAAGACACTAATGAGGGCTCCAAAGATACAGCTGTCAGTGAGGTGAAGCCGTGGTTAAAAGGAAACTAAAAAATGAGCAATGGGGCTGACTTGACAGAAGCCCAGATCTGCTATGGAAGGGAGCTCCCCCGCTCCCCGGCTGCTGTCTGTTCTTGCGTGATGCCTCGTCTCGGCTCCTCCGTGTGCACATTCTCTGCTGACTTGTGTTTGCAGTGGTGCTGGAATGCTTCCGTGTGTTTCTTTGGCTCTGGAGGGAATGATGACAGGGTTCTGCAGGGTCTAGCCCACACAGTGTTAAGAAATGGGCCACAGTTTGGCAAAGGCAGCAAAAGGAGAAAAATCAAGAGGTTAGCATCACTGTTCCTGAAATGACTTCTGGTTCTTACCAGAGTGAAGTATCTATTGAAACATCTGTTGAATCCTTCTGTGCAGAAACACTGGGCTAGGTGAGTGCTTGGTGCATCTGAGGGAGGGGAATAGATATTCCTCCCTGATCTCTTTCCTATGAAGTCTTGAACAGGGTACCTGTTCTTATTGTGGGAAATACTCATCTGCATTCATTTAGGGGTCTGTTCCTTTTCTTCTGTGTACAGCTCCCTGGAGAAGTCAAATTACGGTTCACTGTAGCTCCCTTGTAGTTATTTTGTGAGTGTTCATGTATGTGTGCATGGTCATATGTGTACATTTTTGTATGTGGACATGTTCATATGTGCATGTGCACATGTGTATGTCCATGTGTATATATCTAGTTGTGTACATGTGTGTGTGCACATGTTCGTGCATTTGCATTTTCCTGTGTTTATACATGTTCATATTTGTGTATGTTCACGTTCATGTGTACACATGTCTTTATGAATTCATGCTTATGTATGTACATGTTCATGTGTATGGGTGTGGGTGGGTACATGTGCATGTGCAGTTCAGATTTCCACATTGGTATCTTCCTCAAAGGTGTCTCTATCTTATTTCTTTTAGACAAAGTCTCCCAATGAACTTGGAGCTCACCATTTGGCCAGTGAACCTAGGGGTCCTCCTGTCTCCTCCTCTCTAGCACTGGGATTACAGGTGCCGACCTTCATGTCCCACACTTTTATCTGGGTGCTGAGGATCCTAACTCAGGTCTGCATGCTTGTGTTACAGGCACTCTACCCACTCCCCCAGTCTCCATTGTAGTTTTTAAATTGTAATATATAAACAGCATATATAACTTAGCATTTTTAACATTTTAAGCACAATTCAGTGGTTTTTGCTATATTCACACTATTGTGAAACTTTCACCACCGTTTGCAGAAGTTTTATCACCCCGAATTGAAACTGCATGCACTAGACAGCAGTTCTGCTTTTTCCCTTCTCAAAGCTGCAGGAAACCACCATTCCACTTTCTTTCTTTTTGTCTTTTTTGAAACAAGGTCTCTCTGCTGGCCTGAAACTCACTATGTAGACCAGGTAGGCCTCCATCTCACAGAGATCTCCTGCCTCTGTCTCATGAGTGCTGGGATTAAAGGCGTGCGACCTGATGCCCAGCCATTCTTTCTGTCCGTATGCCTTCAATTATTCTAGGTTCCTTATATAAGTGGAATTATATGTTTGTGCTTTTTTATGGCTTATTTCACTCAGCATAATGTTTGGGGGTTCATCCATGGTATGGCATCTATCAGAATTTCATTCCTTATTAAGACTGAATAATAATATTCATTGTGTGTATAGACTCCAGTTCTGTGGTTTTAGCTGCAGTATGAACAAACCAGTAGCACTCTATAAATCTGGACCCAGAGATGGCGATGGGCACATTGTCCCAGAAACAGACTGCTGTATAGACACCAGACTGGGGAGGCTGGGGAGATGGCTCAGAGGGGAAAGTGTTTGCTGTGCAAGCATGAGGACCTGGTTCCATCCCTAACACCTAAAAGCTGGATGTGCCAGTGTTCTGACGGGGGGATCCCTGGAACTCTGTGGCTGGTTGGTCACTCCAGGTTCAGTGAGAGACCCTGTCTTTAAAAATTAGATGAAGAGCAATAGAGGAAGACACCTGACATACCTCTGGTCTCCATGTGCACATGCCCTGGCAAGCACAAGTGTACCACCACCACCACCACCAATGTCTAATTGCTATTCCAAATGTTAAAGAGTTGGTGGTACGGGGCTGGAGAGATGACTCAGTGGTAAAGAGCACTGACTGCTCTTGTGCAGAGGACCTGGGTTTGGTTCCCAGCAAGCTTGTGGTGGCTAACAACTGTCAACTCCAGTTCCAGGGGATCCAGTGCCCTCTTTTGACCTCCTCCATGGGTGTTGCATGACATGTGTGCACCTACCGACAAGCAGGCATATACATAAAATAAAAATAATAAAATAGAGAGTAGGTGGCAAAACATAAGTGAAGTCTATAGAACCGCAAAGCTGTGATAACTTAAGACAGGACAAAATCTAGTCATGAAGCTGCTTTATAATTAATGTCAGAAATCTAAAGCTAGAGAGAAAATAGTTCTGATAATAAATCAAGCAGAATTCCAGTTCCGAGGTTACTATTTCTTCTACTTGTAACGGCCTTCAACTCCCAGGGCGTGCTTGGACATGTTGACCTCCCTCTTCCTTGTTTGACATCTAGCCACACATTCACAGAAGGAGAGGAGGCTGCCTAAGCTGGCTTGTGGAGATCTGTGTGTCACCGTGTATAAGGTGTGGTGATACTACCAAAGGCCTGTTGCCCATGGTTTTGGCAGAGGATGGAGTTACTTCTTGCTGTGCTCAATGAGGTAAAATAACTTAGTTGATAGCTGTGACAGTCTGTCTCCCATCTTGTAAGGAGTTGCTCATAGCCCAACTATTATTTGGACAGCTATAGTTTTTATATATGTAGACCTTTCTGTTGCTTAGGAATATGTGACTTGCTTTTTAGCTTCTGGATGCCATCGCCATGTTGGAGCAGTTGAAGTAGGAGTGGACTGGTTCCATCTTCTCTTTTCCTTTTTCATCTCCCTCTTTTTCTCAGTTTGTTACCTTGACACAACAGTCATTGCTTGGATGCCCAGCCTCCCCACAGCCGCAGGCTGAGAAGCCACTTAGACTCTCCTCTCCTGTGAGAGCTGCCAGGGCTTTGCTTCTGCTGACTTGCACTTCCTTTGTGTGAAGAGCAAAGATCAAACGCCTTCTCTTGTATGGTGAGAAACCGTTGTGAGTAATATCTGAAGGAAAGTGACCAGACAGGAACTAGAAAATGAGAGTGATAACGAAGTTGAATGAGCACTAGTTCTTCCCAGGGCAGGAACATTGCCTGGGTCAGCTCTGAGAGAGCAGCCTTCCTCAGGGTTGGCAGTCACTGGACAGTTTGGAGTTGAGGAGTCTCGTAGCCTGCAGCCACCAGGCATTCTACTGTGGTAAAGCAGTAATATCCATGCCCCAACATTGGGCTTTCGGGGGAAGAAACTTGGTAACAGATTGAGCTGCCAGCAGCCCGTCTCAGATGCCAGCTCTGGAATGGTGCCCTGCATGGCCCGCACTGAGGTCAGGCCCAGGCCTTCCAGCCCGTCAGCACAGCCTCCTGTCTCCACCGCCTCCTCTCCCTCTTCGTGTTTTTTTCTAGCTACTTTTCAGAATGGAAAGGCTCTGTGGGGAGGGGAAATCCCTTGGCTCTCGCATACTGAGGTGCTCAGCAGAACTGCCTGGCATCCAGTTTGTGTGTAGCAGTTTTAATTTACTCTCTAATAGATCATTTGGCTTTACTAGCAGAGTCTTAAGCTTGATAATCCTTACATCAGCAGTGAGGTACAGGCTAAGCATCCAGAAGTGCAACCTTGAGTGATTACTTGCAGATTTTAGAGCCTCTTTTCTCTTGCTCTCTTCGTCACCTTCCTAGGCCAGACAGTAAACATTCTTCTGCACCTTGCTGCAGAGACTGGTTGGGAAGAGCAGAATGACTAGGGAAAGGCCCCTTCTCTTAGGTGCAAGGAATGCCATCCCTGTCAGTAGAGATGGGATCACCCTGGTTCTGGTGACAACCAGTGCTGTGGTACTGTCTCAGTGGGGTGACATGAAGGAGGAGTGGCACGTTGACAGGGTGAGGAACTGCAGCTGTCCCTTGATGGGCACTTGGCCTTTTGCTACTTTCCTTATGGAGGCTGTGCTGATAAGAATCACTTCTCTCACAGACTGGCCCTGGCCTTGCTCCTTACAGCTGAGGTGCCCAGGCTTTCTGTGAGAACATCATGTCCTCTTTTTATTGGCTATTATTAGCTATTGTTATTGACTCTTACACCACTGATCACTGCAGACTGAGGTTTCAGATTAAAAGTAGCCCTTCTGCCCAGAGTCAGGGCTGCATTTGGAGATGACTCAAGGATAGTAACTCCTTGCCAACCACTGCCTTTATTCTGAAGTAGAGGTTTCTGTTTCAGTCCTTAAAAATATTACAGCTTGATGTGACCAGATTATGACTGTAAAGATTCTAAGCTGTCACAGTTCCTAATAAACCTTCTGCCTTTTTCCTTTTAAGGAAAATTTTTTGTTGGCTTGTATATTTCTGGAATGATCTATTGGAGACTGTATTCAGGAAGTAACAATAATGATCAGAGTTGGCTGTAGTTTGGGTCTGGAATGTTCTCCCAGAGGCTTCTATGGTCAAAACTTGGTCCTCAGGCTGTGCTGCTGTTGGGAGGTGATGAAACCCAGCGAGACGGGGCCTTGTCAGAGGAGGCTAGTCATCAGGATACGTCCTCAGAGAGGACACTGGGACCCTGCACACTTGTTGCCTCTGTTTTACTTCTTGGATGACATGAAATAGACTCCTCTGCCACACAGTTCAACCATGGTGTACTGTGCTGCCACAGGCTCAAAGCAGTAAGACCAAAGGACCATAGACTGACAGAAACCTCCAAAGCCATGAATCAAGTAAGCCTTTCATTCTTGTAGTTGACTCAGGTACCAATCAGCACAGCACGCAGAATTCTGTTTTGTCATTTTTCTTACTGTAAGTGTAGGGTATCTTTATAAAGTACTGTTCTTGTTTAAAGATGGAGAAGTTGTGTGGCATGACTCTGTAGTCATTGATGGGAAAGCATTAAAGTCCTATTTGCTATAAGAACCTTTTTGGCCCTGTCTTTCCAGAGAAATTGTTTTTTCAGTGCTGAGGCCTCCAGTGTGCTAGACAAGTGGTCTGTATCACTGAGCTCCATCCCAGAGAAATTTCTTTTTGTTTATAGATGAAAGGATGTGTCTCTGTGTGTAGGAACATGGTTTACCTTAGGGTAAATCAGTTCTGTTCCTTAGTGATGATGTTGAGAAGGAACCCTGTGGGCATAGTCTGTGTGGGTGCTTTTGAAAAGATGGGAGGTTTGTTTCTCTTCTGTGCTTGCTCTCTACTTGAAAATTCCTCCAACATTCATTCTCAACATATATTTTGAGAGAGAGAGAAAGAGAGAGAGGGAGAGAGAGAGAGAACTTAAACATAATTTTATTAGAATTTAAAAGAAAAACCCTGCAGGGCAGGCAGGCAGTAAATTTCAGCAGCCTCCATGAAGAGGAGAATGGAGGAGAAAGGGCAAACACGATTCTGTTAAAGCCGCAGGGATGGCAGACATGGCAGACTGGCAGCATGAGGTGGGAGGGGAGCTTTAAAGAAAGAGTAAGGAAGCCCAAAATGTGGGGGAAGCCTTCTCAAAGTGTTAGGGAAGCACGCTTAGAGACGAGATAGCAGGCAAATCCCTGCGAGATCAGGCCAGCCTGGTGCACAAAGTGACTTTAAGGCGGATTGTGATTAGCGAGACCCTGTCAAAAAAGGGGCCAGCCCTGGCGGTGCTGGCCTTTATACCAGTACTCTGGAGGCAGAGGTCAGAAGATTTCTGTGAGAT
Organism: Eospalax fontanierii; assembly: GCA_035773235.1. NCBI lineage: Eukaryota > Metazoa > Chordata > Mammalia > Rodentia > Spalacidae > Eospalax > Eospalax fontanierii. The sequence continues at coordinate 14,307,947 of CM069540.1, read as the reverse complement.
CCAGGCCAACCTGGTCTACACTGTGCTTCAGGCCTGCTGGGCCTGTAGCAAGACCCTTTCTCAAAAAGACAAAGAGAAAGAAAGGAAAGGAAGGAAGAGAGGGAGGGAGGGAGGGAGGGAGGGAGATATAGAAGCAGTCTTGTGTGTGGCCAGAAGAAAAGGCCAGATGGAGGAAGGCGTGAGGACTTGATCATTGGCATCTCGGCAGAAACTCAGAATCAGTTTTTAGGTTTGTGGAATTTTAACAAATAGGATTTTGAAATAAATGTGTTTGAGGGGTAGGGGACTTGTGATCCTAATTTAAGATAGATTAGAAAAACATTTTCAAAATTGATTATATTTGTAGTCTTGTATTAATATATTTCTTTTTAATTTTTATAACAGTTTATGTGTGTGTCTGTCTGCACATATATGCATGAGCACATATGCCATGGCGTACACATACGGAGGTCAGAAGCTAACTGTCATGAGTTGGTTCTTCCCTTCCACATGTGGGTCCCAAGGATTAAACTCAAGCTGGCAGGCTTGGAAGTAAGTCCCTTTACCCACTGAGCCAGCTCACCCACCTTGGTGTTAAAATTATTTCTGCTTGTTACCTAACTTTTTTTTCTTGAACCTCCCATATAGTACCACTAGCTTGGAACCAAGTATCTAACACATGAGCCTGTGTAGGGCCATTTCATATTCAAACCATAACTTTCCACACCTGCCTGGTAGATGCTCATGGTCTATCATAATGCAAAATACGCTTAATCTATTTCCAAGAGTCCACCAAATCTCAACAGTTCTAACATCTTCAAAAGTTCAAATTCAGAGACTCAAAGCCAGCCTCTTAACTGTGAGCCTCTATAAAATCAAAATGAAAGTTACATACTTTCACAGTACAGTGTTCATAGTAAACATTCCAATTCCAAAAGGGAGGGATAGAAGAACAGCACGAAGGCTCTGGCCAAAGCTAGACAAAACCCAGCAGAGCAAACACTAAATCCTGCAGCTCCATGCTTGGCACCTGGAGCATGTGGTGCTGTGACAGAAGCTCCAGCAGACTTTGGTAGCCCTGACAGTATGCTCTTGCCATTTGTGGCCCACAGGGGTTCTTTCTTGGGCTGACCCCACTGGTGGCTTTCCTTAGCAGACATTCGACATTCCTGGCATCTCCAGTATCCCAGAGGTTCCTTTGCAGCTTTACCCCTACAGGTTCCTGTTTCACCCACTCGGAGGATGCCTGCAGGGATTCTGACCCTGCTACATATTGCCTGGCCTTCCAGGCCTTCCACTGATAATCTGGGCAAAAGCCTCCATCACACTGTAAATTTTGGATTCTATGTGCCTGCAAAGCCAGCATCACAAGAATGGCTCCAGGTCTGCTGCCTGTTTAAGCAGTAGCCAGACCCCTTGGATCCTGGCTACAATGGCCTCTGACTGGGGGTGGCTGAGCATTGTCAGTTGATTCCTTGGCAAACAATTTCATAGGTGGCTCTATGCCTCCAGGATGCTCAAGGGAGTGTTTCAAATGAGTTCACACATTTATACCCTTGAGGTCAGGTTGAATTGAGTTTGGCCAATTCCTAAGATACCTTCAAGGCATCTTGCCTGTTGTCCCAATACAAAGTAGTTGGCTTCTTTTTAATGGTACCAAACACTGCCTTCCTGACTCCAGCTTGTGTAGGAGAGGAAGGGAAGTGGAGGCAAGGTCTCACTTTGTTCCTCAAGCTGACCTTCAACTCATGAAAATCCTTGTGCCTCAACTTCCCAAGTACAGAAATGAAAGACAAGAGCTAGTATGTCTGCTGACTTTACAGTTTTTTTTTTTTTTTGAACAAACTGCAAGTTTTTCAAGTCTTTCAACTTTGCTCTTTTGCTTCTAGTTCTCACTATAAACCTGGTTAGAAGCAGCCAGCAATAACCATGCCTGAATGCAGGCCTGTCCTCAAGTCTCTGCTAGATTAGTCAGCATGTTACTGTTAAACTCAGCCTCCAACGAAATCCCAGGACAGAGAAATGGTGTCCGTAGGTTCTTGGCCCGAATCTCACACAGACGGCCTCTGGTCTAACTCCCATTCGAGCTCTCTTTCCCATCCAAAGCCTGTGAGTCCGGTCTTCACTACCTCCTTTCCTGCTGGCGTTGTTTTTCTAACCTCCCCCCCGGAATCACCCAGTATACCGAGCTGACAGCATTCTAAGCTTTTTCTAACCTGCTTCTCCAAACACTTTCAAATTGCCCCCAAAAACCGGTCCCAAAGATTTCTGAACCACATTGCCATTTGATGACAGCAATGATTAAATGTGAGCTCCCTTCCTTTGATGCCAGTTTCCCGTTTTACCATTGCTGCAAACACCTGGCAGAAACAACTTGAGGGATTATTTCCTTTGGCCATGGTTTCAGGGCTGCTGTGAAGCAGAACGTTACGGTGGCAGAAGTGTATGGCAGGGGCTGCTCACCTCATGATGGACAGGAAGCTGAGCAGAGACCAGGGGCCAGGTGAATAACCTTCAGAGGCACATGCCAGTGGCCTGCTGCTTCCTACTAGACCCCACCTCTTAACATTTCCAGGACCTCCCAAAATAACTCTGCCAAAGCATTGTGGGGCCATTTTGTATTCCAGCGGAACAGCCTCTGAACCAAGTGGACACTCTGCTACCTGAGTACATAGTACATATGGTGTCCCCCACCCCCAACCTGGCCATTCTTTGGGACAAGAGGCTGTTTACACTGCCTTGTGGTAACAGCCTTCCATTGGCCAGTGCCCTAGGCCTCATACCAGGAGCTCTTAAGTTCATCTCTGTGCCAGTGGTCATAGCCTGTCTCTGTTTCTTATCTTTTAAGTAGGAATAATAATGCTCAGTTCTGGTTCTCATCACAGTAGTTTTTGAAGGGTTAATGAGCTGGGCTTTGTAAGACACTTTTAGATCCTTAGATGAAAGGTGTTATTTAACCACAGCAAGGCTTTGTACTGGGAGTGCCTTCCCAAAGAGCTCAAAGTGCTTGTCAGACTGTCTTCATTCTTCCTGTTACCATCCCTGCTAGGGAGGTAGGTGGTTAAGCATTATGATTAAGTATAAAATAGTGTTATTACTGTTACTTTTATCTGTAAACAGGGTAATTGTGTGAAGTAGAAGTTGGTAAAACATTATGAAAGACAAACACTGGGAAAACATCAAAGCAGTAGACACTCAGTATTTCCCCTCACCCCACTTTGGGTTTCAGAGTCTAATCACACGTGAAAAAAGAGAAAGCATCTTTCCATAGGGAGTGAGACCCAGTACATCCTTCAACTTCTTGAGTTAATGAAACTGCTTTACTTGTCTTAAGTTGTACCAAATATGTTATAGTTAGTCTAGATCGTGTTTACCAAGAACAACAAATGCATAAGACTTATATATTTCTCGTTTGTTTATCTTATTTATTTATGTGTTGTTTGTTTATGTAGCTGGTGGTGCTAGTAATTGAACCCAGAGCCTCACAACATGCTATACAGTCATTTGACCACTGAGCTGTACTCCTGACCCCATTATATATTTTAAATTTCCATTATGAACTTTTGGTTTTTTTTGTGCAGCAGGATCTCACTGTGTAGCCCTGGGTGGTCTAGAACTTGCTTTGTATACTGCACTGGCTTCAGAGTAAGAGCTCTGTCTTCCCCTGCCTCCCCAGTGCTAGGATTAAAGGCATTCGTTACCATGCCTGGCCCATTATAACTTTAAAACTAAATATTCTCTTACTAAAGTCAAGTTCACTAAGTCCATCCGGCATGAAAGTGCACTGTTTCCTTAATGGAGGGCTCTTGGGGCCTCTGAGATGGCTCAGTGGGTTAGCCTGCTTGGCACAAGCAGACTTGAGACTGAGTTCTATACCTGGAATGCACAGTGAGTGAGAACTGGATCCTGGAAATTGTTGTTGGACTTCCATATGTGAGCTTTGGCACGCACATATCCCCACCCCACAAATACACATCATGCACACAGACAGGCACGCACATACCCCCACCCCACAAGTACATATCATGCACACACAGGCACGCACATATCCCCACCCACAAGTACACATCATGCACACAGACAGGCACACACATACCCCCACCCCACAAGTACACATCATACACACAGACAGCACAATAATAGCTAAATACGTTTTTAAAAGATATTTTATTTTGTGTGTATGAATGCATTGCCTACATACGTGTAAGTGTACCCGTGTCATCCAATACCAAAGATGGTATTGGATCCCCTGGAACTGAACTTAAAGGTAGTTGTTAGCTGCCATGTGAGTGCTGGGAATGGAACCTGGGTCCTCTGCAAGAGCAGCCAGTGCTCTTAACCATTGAGCTATCTCTCTGGGCCCCCCAAATACATTTTTAAGAGAGCTCGTTGTCCTCATGACCAGTTCGAGATTGAAAAAAGAGAATGTGCCTCTTTCAGGAGCCAAGTCCACTCTTAGGGCCCCGCCTTTCCTTTGTTCTGTAGCCTGAGGTCAGAGGCAGGAGAAAGCTCCTCCTCATTTTCCTCCCAACTCTGAGAGTCCCAGTCTCTATTTTGCAGGTGCTTTGCGTTTGGAGTTCTTTCTGGAGTTTGGTGGTTTTGTCACTAAGTGTTGGAGGAAGGACTTGAAGGTCTGAAGTTAGTGCAAGGAAAAATGACCGCAGTTAAGCCTTAAATCCTGACATTCATTTTCTTTCAGTTATACCACTGTGTTACCACTAATCAATAGTTCCCCCTGTGTTCTCCCCAGGACACAAACATATACAGACTAAAATGCAGGCTCCGTTTTATGTGAGCATGGGATAGAGCATGGTTGGAGATTTGTTTGTGTGTTCTGTGTTTTGAGACAGGGTTGCCAAGACTGGCCTCACATTTGTGATTACCCCACCTGTGCCTCCCCAGTGCTAGGATAGCACCTCTGGCTAGGGTGGATGGATTTTAATCTTGAATTCTCTTCCAGGAAGCCTTGCTTTGACCTAAGCCTTTCATCTCAGTGGTCTGCAATTCTGTCTTTTCTTGATGATACAAAAAGTTACATTTTTCTGGGCTAGGGGAGTTGGCTCATTTGGTAAAAGTACATGGTGCTTTATTCAGTTTTAAAGTTCATAGTGGAAATTCAAAATACAGAATGGGGCTGGGGGTGTAGCATAGTGGTAGAATGTGAGGATCTGGGCTCAGTCCCTGGAAAACATGTTTAAAAAAGCCAAGTATGGTAAAGTGTGCTTAGAGTTCCGCAGAGACAGAAACAGGAAGATCCCTGGGATGTACTGTCTAGCAGACCTAGCCTAATCTGCAAACTCCAGGTCCTAGTGAGATCGTGTCTCAAAAAAAAAAACCTGGTGTGGTGACACACATCTTTAATCTCAGCACTCGGGAGGCAGAGGCAGGTGGAGCTCTGTGAGTTCAAGATCATCTTGGTCTACATAATGAGTTCCAGGCCAGCTGAGGTTATAGGAGACCTTGTCTCAAAAAGACCAAATAAATAAATAATTAATTAATTTAAAAAAATAGATGGCACCCAAGGAATGAAAGATTGCCCTCTGACCTCCACAGTTGTGTGTGTGTGTGTGTGTGTGTGTGTGTGTACCCACACACACCTGGACTGGCATGAACACACATTAAAAGTTTAATTTTCTGTACTAGTGGGAGTACAGAGTAGAGGACAGCATTGTGTACACTGTGTCACACTGACTTGGCTGTTAGGGTTCTTAGACTGTCAAGCCAGGCCTGATTACTGGCTAGTGATAAGTCAAACACTGGCAGCCTTAATTCTGTTTTAACTTCCATACCAAACAGTCAGTAGTTTTGTGTTGCTGTTCATTGTTTTGTTCCTTTATAGAGCTCTGTGCACATGTTTTCAGGAAGAAAATGGCTTAGGTTTCAAAAAGCCCCAAGGGAATTGTTATAAAACAGTATCTTGGAGAAAAAAAATGAACAGGACTGAAATTCTTTCAGTAGATTCTTTTTTAATTTAAATTTTTCCTGTTAGAGCTATTCTTTTCTAGATAATAGAACTCTATTCTTTGTGTAGTACCTTACTTTCAAAGGAGCAACCAAGTTTTTTTTTCTTCTTCTTTTAAACGTGTAGTTTAAGCTCTTCTTTCTTTCTTGTCTTATTTAGGTATCTAATTAAATGGAGCAGTTTAGTTGATTTATGCTTGTTTTCATCCAAAATTCAATTAAAATTCTTTCAGCGGAGCTAGAACCATCTGACTCTCAAACAAGGTCCAGGGAAAGAGATGGCAGTGAAAGCTGTGTGTGTATGCCTTTGACAGTTGTCCAGAGCTTCACCAAGGCCTGCTTTTGGGGGAAGCTGCCCACAATAGGAGGTTAAGGGGCTCAAATTCTAGAGTCAGGCTCCTGTTTTCTATCTTACATTATAGAAAAGATAGATTTCTGTTCTCCCTGATCACCAGGTTCTGTTACCAAATCGAGACCTTTACCCCTCTCAGAAAAGTAACCTAATAACAGGGCTGTGTACCCATGAAGCAGTGAAGGAGACTAGTTCTTGGTCAAGAATAGAACTAGAGGATAAACTCACAGACCAAACCCCACCTGTCAGGGATATGAAGGGTGGGCTACATTAATAAAGGGGAGGAATATTTATCCCTTTTCTGATGGGTCAGGATTTCCTAGGACTCTGAGCACCACCTCATCTCCTTTTCTGGCCCTTCCCTGCTGTTGTCATGGCAGCTGTCAACTGTCATGGTGCTGTGAAGTGTATCATGGGTGCAGGTGGTGTTAGGAAGTTAGAGGCTGTATTGTATTCACCCTGGCAGCCATCTTAGATCTCCTTGGTTGACCAGTCCCCACAAGGGCAACTTCTGGACTATGGGCATTCTGTCTTGAAAGATAAAGAAAGTCAAGGGCAGGAAATGCAGCTAAGTCAAATAAGCAATATGAGATTAGGGCAGGGTGACAGGTTAAGGCCGAAGCCCCACCAACCAAAGACAGATTAATGGGAAAAAAAGCATACACATTTATTAAAGTTGTATATAACATTACAGAGCCTTCCCTACCTCCCCCACAGGAAGCAAGTAATTGTATCGTTTTTGTACTTAGGTTTGATGAAGTGTGGACAGTCATAGAGGAATATAATTGGAGTCAGTCCCCAGCTGCCCTCAGAATAAATAAAAGGTCTGTCTGGACGTCATGTGGGCTTTTGGTCTCTTCTCCCTGGTGAAACCAGGAGATTCCTAGGAAGGGGTTTAAGGAAGTTGCATTACTTTTTGACAGAGCTCCCTGAGTCAAAAATGGGAGATCACAAAACCCATGCATGTACTGAGAGGGGAAAACGAGCAGGACCAGAGAGGCTTCGAGGCCGAAGCAGGGGCTGAGAGCTTCCAGTTTCCTTCTGCTCAAAGTGCTTGGCATTCCAAAACACCATACTTTGGGGGATGGTCTTCTGAGCCTCAGCATTCACAATGTGTGTCCATTTCCTCTGGCACAGGGAGAGAGAGTCTCTCCAGTGGGTATCTCAGGACTTGCTTCAGGGGAAGAGGGATCATGGAAGGCAACAGAAATCTTCCTGTTCCTGTCTTTCCTTCAAATGCCACAGTGTCATTTATGGGATGCTGTGTTCTGAACCCTATCAACTTGTTGTGTGCCTTTGAGCAAGTTACCATAACCTTCCCAGCCTCAAGCTCACTATAAGACGAAGATTCATCGTAGCACCTGTTTCTTGGGCCTGTGAGTATGTATCGCTCACAGGGGACCCCTAGCACATGCCTGCTCAGTAAGTGTTGGCTCTTGTTGTCAGTACTAACGTATTTTAGGGTTCACCTTGATCTTTAAGTAAAAGTGCCGGTGTCAGGACACTTTGTTCAAAAAATCTCCTGTTGCGATAAATGTGAGTACATAAAAATTTAAATTGATATGGTGAACACTGTCATAAGCAAAGTCAAAAGGAAAAAAAATGATAGACGGGAAGGGCATATTTGCAATCTGTAACATAGACTAAGTGTTCATTCCCTAATACGTGAAGAGTAACAACTCAGTTAAATAACGGACAGCTGTAAAGCTCTTTATGGTGATGCATTTCTACCTGCTTAACAGCACTGCGGAGTTTGTGTCTAGTGCATAATCACAGCCTGTCAGGAAAATCATAGATTGGAGAAGGGACGGTATAGCTAGAGATGTAGCCACAGCATATGAGCAGACATGAATTTTACGTCCTCCTAGAACGGGCTCCCTGGGGTAATGCGCCATGCTGTCCCCACTCCACCTCTGATTCTATTTCTCTTTCACATCTAGAGAGTCACTGTCTCCTCTGATTCTCACTCCTACTGTTTCCCACTGCAGCTATTTTAGTGGTGACCACAGGACACTTCCACATTCACATTGCCTTTCTTGTTTCCCTTTTCTAGTTAGCAAATCATTCTGCACCCAGACAGGCTATCCACCAGCCTGCTTGGAGGCCTTCAGTGGCTTGCCCTGGCTAGGATGAAGTCCAACTTGTGAACCTAACCTCAGGGGTCTCCTTAATCTATTTCTTCCATGCCCTGCCAGCCCAAGTCTGGCCTCCTCCAGATGGCTTTCCTAGGTGGCCAGCCCTCGGCATTCCGTGTTTCTTTGCCTCCCATTGCATTTGCTAATGCCTGTGCTGGATGCTTTTCCTCCCTCACTTAAGGGAGGAAAGGGTTATTTTGGTTACAGTGTCAGAGGGCTGCAGTCACTGGGAGGCACGGCGACACTCACAGTGGTCTGCAGACTAGGAAACGGAGAATGGAGGGAACTAGGACCTAGGTTGTGACCTTTAAAGGCATGCCTCGGCTGACCTTCTGCCAGCCAAGCCCCCAAAGGTCCCACAGCCTCCCGACAGTGCTGTGAGCTGGGGAAAAGCATTTAGAGCGTGAATCTGGGGTAGGACAGGGGGCTTCGGACTGAGAAATCATAGTGCCTGTACCTGTCACCACATGCTTCGGATCTGATGCAACAGGCTCTCCCCGTGTTGCTCAGGCTAGCATCAGATTTTCAGTCCTCCTGCCTCTGTCCCCGAGTGCTGGGATTACAGGTGTGCAACACCACAGCTGGCTCTAGGTAAATGTTTCCGTTGAAGTGGAACATATGTATGCATGTGTTCAGATTGTGGAGTAAAGTGTTCAGTGGCTTTTTCACCAGATGATCTCAGTCCCCTTTTCAGCAGGCCTTTCTTCTGATTCTCTCTCTGACTCCTTAAGACCTGGGAGACAGCCATGCCACCTGCGGCTGCACAAGAATGCCGATCATGGGTGATGCTCCGCAGAGCTGAGGCAGCAGAAAAACTAGCTATCGACAGATAAGAGACAAAAATTCAACAGAGGCTCCTTCTTGACAGCCAGCTAGAATCTAGATACCCTCTGCATGCCTCGCTTAGTGAGGAATACGAGTTTGGGTAAATCCTGTTCAGGGATTCCTTGATGGGAACTTAAAGATTCGACCTTCAGTTCCAGTCTAGACAAGCACACGTCATCATATTACGTCTTTTCAGACTTGTAGACACATTCAGAGAGCTATAGCATTAGTCTTAGTTGTCATTTTGCCCAGCAAATATTTATTGGTCCCATGCAGACTACGAGATGCTGTTACAGCACATAGTGGGAGTCATTGCCTCCTTCTGCAAGGGTTACATTCTGATGAGTCATTAGGAATAACTGACAGAGCTAACAGCAAGGCTTCACACTAAAAATACAGCAGTGACTAAGCAATAAAGTAACTGAGAAAGTGTTTCTAAATCATCTATTACGAAGTCATTGCAAGTGTTCCGAGAGAACAAGAACACAGGTAGGAAAGGTGAGACTGAGGGTCAACCCTGTGCTGAGGACTTGTGGGTGCTAAATCCACTGGATGTGGTGATATCAAAAGACCTGAGAGCAGCCAGGGACTTATGGTACAAAATAAGTGCACCGTTAAGGAGAACAGAAAGGTTTCAAAGATAACAGAAAGTCCTGATTCTCATTAGCACTTCACAGTTTACAAAGCATTTTTACTTGCCTTATTGGATCTCTGCCTGCTGCGATCATCTGTCCCACATGGGGTTGGCGCAGTGAGCGATGGCATGCGTCCATCATCTCTTTCCCCGGCCTGCACTGGCCTTTGTGGAATGGAGAAGGGCACATTCCAGCTTCTCTCAGTACTTGTAAATACTGACTTGAAATCGTGTCTAACCATGCTTGCTGTTTCCTTCCATCACCCTGATGCAGCGGGGTTCTCCCTGGCAGATCATGCCATCTGGAGGTCCACACAAGGCAAAGCACAGTCATAGATGGGTCACCTCCACTACTGGGCTCTGGTGCTTCCATTACTTAGGAACACGGACACAGAGAGACTGTAGAGGACTCAGAGGCCACCAACCCTTCCAGAGTACCTTGCTGTGCATGTTCGGCCCCTTCTGCTTTGTTTCATTCCGCCTGCTGCTTCGTAGTTTTGTATTTTCTGTACTTAGAAAGCTTCAGTTGTAAATTTGCCAGTCTTGTTGATGTGGCTTTCACTTCAAATTAATGTTCAGCAAAGGGATTAGCAGATAACCATTTCAGGCTGGACTTCTTTACAGAAAGAGTGGATATGATTTGCACAGGCTGCCTGAGTTGAGAAGGAAAGTTGATTGTGTACATCAATGCAGGTAAGAGCTGGCCCCCTTCTAGAAGGACAAGCTAGCACAGCTCACAGCTTCCAGATAGATCTTTGGGGTCAAACTGATGTCATGTTGAAGAATCACTATTTATTGCACTTTGTAAAGTTAGCTTTTAATGAAGCTTGGACATTTTTCTAGGCTGTTAATTATAGAAAAAGAAAGGTGTTGGTGTCTGTAGTTCGTGGCTGTGGGAGCTGCTTTCAAAATAAGTGAAGGTCAGGTGTGGTGGTGCATGCTTTTAGTCCCAGCACTTACTATGTGAGCTCCAGGCCAGCCTGGTCTACATAGAGAGTTCCAGGACAGCTGGGGCTATAGGGAGACCCTGTCTCAAGTAAAGAACAAGAAATAAATAATGTGAAGATACAGACAGTTGCCCGGGTGTGCTGCTCACACATTGTGGGGCACTTGTATTGAAAGACTGCTTGGAACTGGGGTGTGGCTTGTAGGTGGAACATATGCAGAAAGAGCCTGGGCTCAAACCCCAGCACCAAACAAGGTAAAGAAGGGAATGCTTCCTCGAAGTCTTACTGACTTGGCAAAAACCCAGCAATTTTTGCTTCCTAATAGAAGGTAAGCCCTTTACTCTTTGATACTCCTCCCATCCAAGTGCTAACCCGCCTAACAGTGCTGAGCTGCTGTGATCCTGGAGGAGGGGTGTGGCCAGAGACTGCTCTTTGACACCTCTTAACCAAGCACTGTGCCCTCCTTCAGCTTGCTGGGATAAATTCCAGTGTCATTTGGGATTCTGTGGTCTGAATGTTCTAATCACAAGGTCAGGTCCTCCCTCCCTCTGATGCTCTTGAAAGCTTTTATGAAGTCGGGAAGTGTACTGGAGCATGTTCTGGAGGATGCTGACCTGAATCCCCTTCTGATTAAAGAATTTTCATAAGCATAGTCATGTGCCTTTCTTTTATCATCCAGTGTTCCTCTAGTTGTTTTGCATTGAGTATTGAGTGTCCCTTGTTGAGTTGTCCTCTGTCCATATCGTGTGTGACCTGGAGCTTCATCTTCTGGTTATGTAATCAGTGCTCCTAGTAAGAGCTGTTGACAGGTAGAAGATTGTGACAAACTGATACTAGTGGTTCCTACTTACTTTGGTAACTGAAAGTCTGAAGCAGCTTTGTCAAGCCTGGTGAGCCGATTGTGGCCCCCGGATGTTTTACAAGTTCTTGACCCTGACTTTGCAGCCCTCTTTCTAATGCAGAAGGAAGAATTGGCCGTTCCTTTCTCACTCTACCCTATCCCTCCTCTCTGGGGTCATCACTCAGAATAAATACTGCAAAGATAAACATGGGAAGTTTGCTGGGATTGTTGTGGTACAGTGTTTTAAAAGGAGATCCTGATGTTTGACACTTGGTCTGTAATTCTCTTTAGATGTTCACTGGAGTTTTGGCTTTTCCTTTTCAGTTGTTCGAGAACTTCTACTTTGGGTCCCTGAAACTCAATTCCATTCACATCTCTCAGAGGTTCACGGTGGACAGCTTTGGAAACTACGCCTCTTGCGGACAGATTGACTTCTCCTGAGGCGGGGCTTGGATAGCACTGGAACTGGAAGGTCCTCATGTGCTGGAGAAGAGAGGCTGTTCTACCCCCACGGAGGAGTGTGGGAAAGTGGATGCTGCTTGTCCTGGGTGGTTCTCTTCCTTCCCCGACTCCCCGTTGCCTCTGATGGCTGTCCACCATCACCACTGTCAGTTAAGATGCTTGAGGGACGTACATGTAGTCAAGTTTATGACTGTAACCATTTCAGATGTGAGGGTCAGTGTTATTAAACCCAGCGCAGTGCTGTGCTGCTGTTACCAGGTTCATCTCCACATGTAACGTTCCATTTTATAAAACTTGAAACTGCACCCTCAAGCAGTTTCTTCACTCCGTGCTGCCCTCAGCTCTGGCAGCTCCCAGTTCACTTTCTATGCATGATTGTGATGACTGAGAACCTCAAGTAAGTAAAAACACACAAGGTTTACCTTTTTGTGACTGTTTCACTTAGCATAATGTCCTCAAAATTCACTGATGCCTCATCATGTGATAGGCCTTCCTTCTTTTTCAGGATGAATAATATTCCATTGTATGTGTATGCTACATTTTGTTTGTCCATCCATCCATAATGAACACTTGGGTTGCTTCCGTCTTGGCTCTTGTGAATAGTGCAGGTGCCTCTTCCACATCCTACTTTCAGTCCCCTTACTAGCCAGAGTTTTATCTTTAGCAAAGTGATGGTTAAAATTATGTTGCATGATCTGTTCATTTTCATCTTAAAATTAGCCCCTAAAAATATTTGTTGGGGGACTGGAGCTCAGTGCTTACGTAGTGCCAAAGCCTTGAGTTAGATCCCCAGCCCTCATCAGATGGGGTATGGTGGCTCATGCCACCACTTGGGAGGTAGAGGCAGGAGGAAAGTTCAAGGTCAGTCTTAGGTATATAGAGTTCAGGGGCAACCTGGGCTACATGAGATCCCCATCCAAAAAAAACAAAGCTGTTGGGGTCCTGTTACCCTACCCCGTCCCACCCTGGCCTTCTCATACCCTGATGGGGTTGTGACAGCTCTTTTCTGTGTCCTCGGGGCAGCAGCAGAGAAGCTGGTGGCTTCAGGAGAGCACGGCAGCAGCAGGTGCTCATGCCTGCAGCTGATCAGTGGAGGAGGGGAGCTCCAGCCCTGGTGCTCCCTCCTGCTGCTCCTTCCCTCCTTAGCTTTCCCTCTGTCCCAGCTTTCTGTGAGGTGTGCTCCTGAACTGTGTTAGGGTCATACCGCTGGGAGGACTGGATCTAGCACTCGGGGACTTAGCAGTGAGATGGCACACACATCATTTGCAAGTAAAAGAGTTTCAGAGTAACTGTGTTTTCTGTTAATACTGTCAGACAGTTCTGCTTTGAGCACTATAGTCCGCATGTTGGAGCTGCAAGGCTGCTGTGCTTATTCAGTGGTATAGCTGTGCCATTCACCAGGAACTTACCTGTTGGTGGGTCAGGGTCAGTTTTCCCCAAAGGCCCCGACTTTCTACTGTTGACATATTTTATTTGCGATGTCATCTCACCTCAGGTGGTTAGGTACCGCGTGGCCCATTTCATCCCCACACTGCCTCTCCAGAGCCTCCGTCTGCAGCCGCTGGGAGTGGGACCCGTGGGGGTAAAGATAACTTCTTTTGGGTGTCAGAAGTTTTTGACTTGTGTTTGAAGGAATTCTTAAGAGTTTTGTCTTGAAAAAATGTAACGTTAACATCAAATTCTAAGTTATTTTATTTATTTTTTTATGTGTATGAATGTTTTGCTTATGAGTTTAAGTACTGTCTTGCTGTGCAGTGCCTGCAGAAGCCAGAAGAGATGAACTGGAGTTATGGATGTTGTGAGCTGCCGTGTGGGTGCTGGGAACCCAACCCTCCTCTGCAAGAGTAGCCTGTGCTTCTAACCACTGAGCTGTCTGTCTCTCCAGCCCCCAAATACTAAATTCTTGATAGAAGTGGGAATTATGTAATTTAAATCTTGAGGTTACTATGCCCTATATGTTATAAGCAGACACTGGTTAGGTGATTTGCTATATTATTTGTCTCTTTCACTCTGATGTGCATACAGTGGAATTTTCCAGAGGCTATGTGATGTGACACCAGTATGAGTGTATGTGCAGATTTCAGTATGTTAGTAGATATCAGAGGAATTAAGAATTTTTAAAAATCCATAGGACACTGGGAGAGATGGGTCAGCACTTAAAAGTGTGTGCAGCTCTTTCAGAGAACCTAAGTTCAGTTCCCAGCACCCACATGGCAGCTATTGACAACCCAAAACTACAGTTCTAGGGGATCTGATGCCCTCTTCTAGCCTCCCAGAACACTGCATGACATGGGTGCATTTACACACTTGCAGTCAGTACACTCATGCACATACTATAATAAAAATAATAAATCAAGTACTTCTCAAGAAATCATTCAAGCTGGTAGTGGTTGTGCATGCCTTTAATCCAAAGGTAGGTGGATCTCTGTGAGGTGGAGGCCAGCCTGGTCTACATAGTGAGTTCCAGGGCAGCCAGGGGTACATAGTGAGACCCTGTCTTAAAAACAAAAACAATTGGGCTGGACAGATGATTCAGCCATTAAGAGCACTTGCTGGGTCTTCTGCAAGAGCAGCCAGTGCTCTCAGCTGCTGAGCCATCTCTCCCGCCCCCTTGAATGATTTTTGTTTTTAAGTGAGCTCCAGGGTTTTTTAAATCAAACATTGAGTGGAATCTGGCATCTGAATGTTGTAAATTTGGCCCAGGTTTACCTTTTCCCTGTGCTCTTTTCTACTGTTCAGAGCACCTCTTAGATTCCACTTTGGTCACAGGAGCGTGATGTCAGAGCTCATGCTGCTGGGAGTAAGCAAAATGGCCATTGTTTGTTTCCATCCCTCAGCCGCAGAGCTCTTACTTGCCGTGCAATGAGCCCTGGGTCTGTGACCAGCAGCAGAGAAAAATATTCAGAGAGGCTGAGGCTGAAGGGTTTCTTGAGCCTAGGAGTGCTGGGCCAGCCTGAGTAGCATAGATCCTGTCGCAAAAAAACAAAAAACAAAAAACTCACCCTGTAAAAAAAATCATCAAGCTGTCACTTCCTGCTGTGTGCAGTGTGCATGTGTGTGCATTATGTACTTCAGTTTAGTTTTCTTCAGGAATTTCAAGGATTGGGCCTGCTAGGCAATGCAGTCTACCACTGGGCTTTTTCCCTGGCCCACGTTTGTTTAAGAAATAAATTAAATTTTTTTATTTTATTATTTATTTTTATATATGTGTGCTTTGTCTGCTTGTATGTAAGTGTATTCATGTCATGCAAAGCCCACGGAGGTCAGAAGAGGGCATTGGATCCCTTGGAACTAGAGTTATGGACACTCATTAACCATCATTTGGGTGCTAGGAATTGAATCCCAGGCACTCAGGAAGAGCAGGCAGTGCTCTTAACCACTGAGCCATCTCTCTAGCCCCTGAGAAATAAGTTTAATCACCAGATAGGACTACTTACTTGCCTGTAAGCCCATATCAAATATTTTTGTTACTGTTAATGTTAATGCTGACAGGACGTGTACAGTTGTCCTGTGTTTGCACATTGACTTGCATTTTCTTCACAGCCGTCTACTGCTCTCAGCATATTATTATTCTCATTTACAAGTTAAGGATTAACAATATTAAGAAATTGGGGACTGAAGAGATGGCTCAGAGGTTATGAGCATTTGCCTCTCTTGCAAAGAACCTGAGTTCAGTTCCCAGTTACCCATATCAGGTCGGGTGCCTCACAGTCACCTGTAATTCCAGCTACAGGAGATCAAGTGCCCTCTTCTGGTCTCCACAGGCACCTGCACACATGCAGTACACACATACACACACACAAAACATATATTTTTTGTGTGTTTAAGAAATTTGCCTGAGGTCATATGGCTTATACCTTTGGTCTAAAAATATAGTATTTAGACTCCTGGGAATCTCTGAAAATCTTCTAGAGAGGGCTTCTGTGAGGTCCAGACTATTTCCATGAAAGTACTAAGGTGGGTCTGGAGAGGTGGCTGCTCTTATAGAGGACCTGGCTTCAGTTCCCAACATGCATATGGTGACTAACAACCGTCCCTGACTCCAGGTCCAGGGATCCGGTGCCCTCTTTTGGCCCCTGTGGGCACTACATGCACATGATGCACCTACATATATACAGGCAAAACACTCATAAAGTAAAAACAAATGAAAAATTTTTAATTAAAAAAAGTACTGAGGTGTCATTGCCCTGTGTACCCTTCTCTAAGAGGTGACAGGATGTGGGGACAGCACTCTGGTAGTTAATGGCACTGTGTACTTGTGTGCTCTGTAGGGTATGTTGTTGGGTGTAGACCACTGTTTTGCGTTTTCAGGGTTAACTAGCCCATTACTGCTGTCTTCCTGCTAGCCACCTGCGGTTAGGCTCTGACTTGTGCCCTCCACAGTTCCTAACTCTAACCCCTGCACTTCCCTGGGGCTGCATTTGAAGACAGGGCTCAAAGGGGCAGTTATGTAAAATGAGGGCCCTTATTGTGGGCCCAAAGCCAGTTGGGTTGGAGTCCTTAAGGAGAGGAAATTGGGACCCACAAGAAGACAGAACCAGGATTCACACAGAGGGGGACCCTATGAAGATCCGGTGAGGAGGTGGCAATGTACAGGCCAAGGAATGCAGGCTTTGGGGAGACCAAACCTGCTGACACTTTGATCTTGAACTTGGAGTCTCAGGAACTCTGAGAAAATAAACTCCTGGTCATTGAGGCCTTTTAGTCATGGCAGCCCTGGAAAATAAACACACTTGCTCTGATATATATGCTGATAAGAATCTACCTGTCTTCTTTTGAACCAGACATGAAAGGGATTGATTAACAAGGAAACAATGCCACATATTTTTAACTAATTGTGAGAGATTTGTTTCTCACAAAACATATTACTTTATTAGTATGAAATAGGTACATTATTAAATTAAAATTTTCTTTTCAAGTGCACTAAATATTAGTGTGTGGTATATCTGTTTCACAGAAATAGAAATTCTTTGGGATCCTCAGTATTGTTTTGGTGCAAAAGGTTCCTGACTTCAGAGAGTTTGGAAACCATATGAAATCTTCCAAGTGGAATCACATTAGACATGATCGCTGTGGTTTGGAAGTGTTGCCCCAAAGCCCATGTGTTTAAAAACTTGGTCAACAGCCAGCCTGTGACATCACTGGCAGGTTGTGGAACCTTTGGGAGGAGGGTCCTTGTGGAAGGAAGCCAAGTCATTGGGTTGTGTCTTTAAGGAAGATATGCGGCACAGCCTCCTCTTCTGTCTGCATTCTAGAGCTAGGTTCTCAGCAGGCCCCGCTGCCCTTCCACTGTGTTCTCTGCTGCCACCGGGCCGATGCAACAGGGAACCTCTGAAAGTTTGGGACACAATCAGCCTTTAAAGTTCTTGCAGGTATTTTGTCAAAGTAACACCAAGCTGACTAACACCGTGATATCTTAGGGAGTTTTTTGGAAGTGCTAGGGATCAAACCTAGGGCCTTGCACATACTAGGTAAGAGCTCTACCACTGAGCTACATCTGCAGCCCCAATACACAGTCTCTATGAGTTCATCTGCTGTCAACAGAGAGTTAATCATAGTGACTTCGAGAGGTTGAGATCTACATCAGTTTTTACTTCTTAGTACTTGTTTTGTTTTGTTGAGATGGGATCATGTTGTATTACCCAAACAGGGCTTAAATTCCCTGTGTTGAAGTGAGCCTCCTGCTTCAGCCTCCCAAATTCTGGGGCTACAATTTTACACCCCTGAGCCCAGCTGTTGATACAGTTTCAAATTTAACTACTTGATTCCTGATTAATGGGCATGTGGTTGGTTTCTAGATTTGGTTACTATGAACAATTTTGAAGTAAACATCCTTGTGGTTACCAGAGTCATCTAGAAATGGTATGAAATGGTTTTGAAGACACAGATTTCTTTTTTATTTTTGAGAGAGGATCTTGTTCTGTAGCACTGGTTGCCCTATAACTTCCTATGTAGATCAGGCTGGCCTTGAATTCACAGAGATCTGCCCACTTTTGCCTCCTGAATGCTGGGATTAAAGGTGTGTACCACCATGTCTGGTCCTGGTTTGAGTTTTTTTATTAGGAAATTAAGATAGTTCTCCACTTTTTATTGTTAAATAATTAAATACAACAGAAAAAATGTAAAAGATGTGTTTACTATTTAATATGATCAGCAGTGCTTCATGTTTTGGACTCATGGCTTAGAAAATCTGACTTGCCAGTAATTCTCTCAAAGATTAGAAAAACCTCTTCTTCTTTATAAACTACATTATTGGTTATTTTGTACAACTCTTAGACTTGTCATCTGAAAATTTAGACTCCTTCCTAAGGAGCTTCACAGTCGCGGGTTGTGGTGATTTGCTTTCTGCACAAGGCCAATACTGACCCAGATTGACAGTGGTACAGGAGGCAGGTCTCCTTGAATGAGTTGCTGGTGTATGGAAAATGTTCTGACCTTCACAGGTCTGAAGCTACTGATGTTCGACCTGATGGGCATCAGGTCATGGCCCTTCCAAACTCTTATTGGGCAGTGCTGATTACTAGAAGACCAGAGACTTCCTAGGCTTCTACTAGCACCAGAGACCTGTATCTAGGATCTACTTAGCGCTTTGGAGATAGGTTGCTTCCTAAAAAGACTAGGATTGAGGGCCTGGGCATGCAGCTCCGCTGGTCGAGTGCTCATCTGGCGTGAATTGAAGCCCTGTGTTTGATCCTCAGTACTACATGAGCCAGGAGGCACTTGAGAGCTAGACAGGAGGATCAGTAGTTGAAGGTCACCCTCAGCTATGTATCAAATTGGAGGCCAATGTGGGGGCTACATGAGATCCTGTCTAAAAACACTAGGATTAAGAAGGTGGGGGAAGGATGGACAGGTTTGGTAAATCCTTAGAACAATGGTAATCATAGCCTTCTCTTTCCAACCTGGGGCAGAGCTGTTGGTTTTAAATGTGCACTATCCCCAGCTATATAATTGAAATTTCGCTCAAGTTTCATAGCCATTGTATGATACGTGTAGTGTTATCATTAAAGTCTAGATAAAAATGGGATTCTCTCAGTTCTCTCCAGTTCATAACTCAACAAGCTGAAGTCTCCACTGTGCATGGAGAC
This sequence comes from Eospalax fontanierii, assembly GCA_035773235.1. Classification (NCBI taxonomy): domain Eukaryota; kingdom Metazoa; phylum Chordata; class Mammalia; order Rodentia; family Spalacidae; genus Eospalax; species Eospalax fontanierii. The sequence continues at coordinate 14,288,723 of CM069540.1, read as the reverse complement.
TGTGCTGCCAGGGAGGGTTCTGCATCCACTGTGGGATGAAGACATCAGCCCTAGGCCTGTAGCCATGCCACAGGAAACCCAAGAAAACACCAAGGGAGCTATTGTTTTTTGTTTTTCCAAAGGTCCCCAGTCTAAGCCACTCAGGCATGCAACACTCAGGCACACCAGACCCAGGGTGACTGTAAACCTCATAACCTGTGTTTTTTCCTACCGATTAAGATCATGTTTTTCATTGCCTTTGATTTTTTTTTTTTTTTTTTTAAAGATCACAGCAGCCAAGTCTTTTATAAAAACACAATCTAGGGCTTAGGTCCCAAAAGTTCAATATGTTTTGTCCTGTCAGATTATCTGTTTCCTCTTCAATTTACTTGTAATGTAAACCCCATTTCCACTCTGGACCTGGGCTTGTGCCAGCTGCCAGCCTTCGCAGCTGGTAAGTCAACACATTTCTGTAAGCACTGACTGAGGATCACAGTTTTAACAAAACCCTTACAACCTCCCAACAAAACTAGTCTCCTGGACACCTTGCCCTCTCCCCGTGGCTTATCAAACAAAACCACCAGCAAATGGGCCTTTCCAGATTTGCATCATCAAGGCAGAGGAGCTGCCTAGGCACTAGTCTTTTCGGGTTGCCCCTAGGAGGAGCTAACAAAAGGGGTGACAGCCTCAAACAGCTGCTGGGAGAAGGACATCCGCCTGTTTTCGGCCTTTCAGAAGTGCACAGGCCTTGCGTTGAAAAGAGAGCGCGGGTCTGGGGTGCGATAGTTCGGAGGCAGTCGGTTGTTATATGGCTTTTGTCTTAAGGAAGCCACCCATTAAGGTAGAGCCGTAACTCGCAGAAAGCCAGCTGTCAGGGCTGTGGCGTAGGTCCCTGGGGGTGGGAAGCCGGGGGAGAAAAAACTGTCTGTGGCCAAATTCCCTTTTAGACACCTGAGCCGGGGTGACTTGGTAACCTGAGAGTTTTGCGTCCTCTTTCCAGCCCGATCTTCTCTGGGGAGACCCCAGGGCCCATCTTTCTCTCCACCCTTGATAGACAGCAGGGACATCTCAGAGTTCTGCTTCCTTGGTTTGCAATTCCCTGAGCGCTGGGCTGGGTTGCTCTGCGTTGCGCCTGGTTGGCTTGGCTGCTCTGATCCAGCGCTCCGCTTTGAAATCTACCCCCTCCTTTTTTTTTTTTTTTTTTTTTTTTAAACCAGGTATGATGATGTCAAACGTGATGCTGATGTTACAGTTTCAGGCACAGCCCCTGCTGGCGCAGCCTCTCTGATTCTCTCCGTCTCCGCGTCCGGCACTGGGCTTTCTCAGACAAGTGCATCTCCTAACCAGGTCACATTTCATCCGCGACCCACCCTCCGTCAGTCACCGGAGTCAGACCGCGGGAGGAGGACCGCAGCGCTCGCTTCGCCGGGCGGGGTGGAGGGAAGGACATCACATCCTGCCTTAGTCGAGACCCCCAGGTCCGGCCCCAGACCACGATGCGCGCTCCGGGCTGCGGGAGGCTGGCGCTGCCGCTGCTGCTCCTGGCCGTGGTCGCCCTGGCTGAGAGCGACGCCAAAGGGCTCAAGGAGGGCGAGACCCCCGGCAATTTCATGGAGGACGAGCAATGGCTGTCGTCCATCTCGCAGTACGGCGGCAAGATCAAGCACTGGAACCGCTTCCGAGACGTGAGCCGCGGGGCGCAGAGGGCCCGGGCGGGGGCGCGGGGTCGGGAGGGAGGCCGGGCGCAGGGACCCCGCGCGGGAAGGCGCGGCGTGTCGCAGTCAGAGCCTCCGGGGCCAGGCAGTCGCACCGCGCCGAGAGTAAACAACGCCGGAGTCCCAGCCCGCGCCCCTCCGAGTCCCCGCGACCGCGGAGCGCCCCAGGCGAGGACAGGCTCCAGGGGCGCACGCCGGGCTGGGGGGCGGCTGGTGCCGGGCCCCGCCTGTCCTCCGTGCGGGCCACCCCCGGGCCAGGCCCCCGGCGGGGGGATGCTGCAGGCCGCACATACGGGCCACTGCAGTCGGAGCAGGTCTGGGTGGGGCGGGCGGGGAGGGGAGCGCCTGCCCGCGTGGGAGCCCCGTGCCCACTTCGGGCTTTTGGAGGAAGGGGACAGAAGGCGCAGGAACTGAGCGGTGCCCGGGGCTTTGAGTTTGGGGTTTGGGGGTCGGTCTTCCACCCCTCCAAAAGGGAGATGGTGAGAGGCGTGTCCATAACGGGGGGGGGGGGTAAGGCGGAGAAAACGCCCGAGGCTCCCTTCGGGTGTCCGCTAGAGCCAGGTCGAGTCCCCAGGCAGAGGCTGGGGTCCTGGTGCACAACATCCTAGGCAGGCTTTCCTTGACCAAGCTTGGGGGAGGGGGACAAGCTGGCACCCGAGAGGGCCCTAGCCTTAGTCAGGTGGGCGTGAGGAGCAGAAGCCCGAGCTCCTGGGTTGGGGGCCCTGGCCGACGCCCTCCTGAACCCCAACGTAACCTTGGGCCGAGCTCTGCAGCTGGGGGTGGGGAGGCGACTGCGGACGGGCCGGGACGCAGCTCTGTTTCCCCGTACCTGTAGATCAGGGGGGAAATCCGAGGTGCGTTCCCGCAGGGCCGCTCCTGCTGCGCCTTCCGGCCCTGGGGGTGGCGTGGGCAGAGGTGAGGATGGGAGGGCGTGGCTGGGTGCTGGGCACCTCGCGGGGCGCTGGAACTATGGGCCCTGTGATCTGTTGCTAGCTGACGCCCTGACCCCCGAAAGCCTCTTTTACACTTGGCTCCTAATTCCTCAGATTCCCTCTTTGGACCCACCTCGTACAACACAAGCCACACCGTGGCTGAACCCACTTCCTCTTAAACTACGAGCATCCACAAGTTCCTTTGACATTTTTAAAACAGTTTTATTTTGTTGTAGAATAAAAACCTTGCTTTAATATTTTAAGGTCCACTGCAAATAGGGCATACTTGCCTATTATTTGGGGGGGATATCAAAGGTCCTAGTCAGTGACCCAGAGGGCTGGGCAAACGCGTGGACTCAAACCGATCAGGACTTGGAGAACTGGTATTTACAGTTTTCTTTTTGAAACCGGCCTGGGATATCTGTCTAGACATTTTATTTTAAAAAATACACATTCTTCATAAAACACCCAGCCACACTACGGGAAGAAGCATAGAGTCGGGTATGGTTTTTTGTTCAGGTGACACAAGTCATCCTTTATTTCCAAAGTCAAACTGTCAGGATTTCATTCTCGGAAGGAAGGAGCAGACCCCCGCAGGTCCACGGACCGGACCCCAGGGTGGGCCCTTCATCTCCATCTTTGCACCACCGGCTGCGGGAGCCTGCAGCCCAGCACGGCTTTCCCCAGGCACCTGCAGGCCGGGCCCAGATTAGCGCAGTCTCCTGTCGCTGCCTGCGGCCCAGCAGTGAGGGGGCGGCAGCGGGCCCTTCCGGAAGGAATCCATATGTCACTGGTCCAGGCCTCCCTCTGTTTGATCTGCCCGAATCGGACTAGTGAAGGTCAGAGGGAACAGAAGTGCTTAATCAGAACAGTGAGGGTTTGTTTAAAAATAAAAGATTCCCTCCACCTCCCTCCACCTGCTTCCAGTAGCCAACAGTGTGTGTGGATGACTGTCTTGACCCTCCAGCTCAGGACTGCCCACCTGTCTCCCTGTACCGGTTCCAACCCCCATCCCCAAACTGAAGAAAGGCACCAGTTTTGAAACTGCAGGACCAGCCCCCGCAGAATTCGTGGAACTCTTTCGCTGAGAGCCAAGAGCTGAGAGTGTGCAGTCATGGGGAAGAGGGAGCTCATGCTTTGGAAAAGCAGATTTTTCTTTAACGCCTCATTTTGAGGACAGGAGGACAGGGTCAGGGAAAGAAATTGGACAAAGAAAACTAAGCAGGAAGGCTTGGCTCTGGGGAGTCTGTTGGCCACCTCTGCTGAGAGCCAAAAAGGAGGCTGCTAACTCAGCCACTGCTTGCATAACTCCAGCGGGCCACAGTGTGAGTGGTGCCCCCTGGAGTTGTGCAGTGCACAGGCCGTATGCCTTCCCCTCCTTAGTGAAAGCTCTCCTTCCCATTGTAAGATCTGGAGGCCGCCTGGTCACTGTTGTAGATCTTTACATACAGTTTCTATCAGGCCAGCACTTCTGACAATAGAAAAGCATTAGCTCTTCACAGGAGACAAAGGAATTTTTTGTGAACCTCTCACAGGCTGCCAGGCTGAACTTGACCCAGGTTCGTAAGTGATCACAGATGGCTCAGGACTTCCAGTTTGGCTAGGTAGGAGAGAAGCATGCAGGAGGGGTGGGCTATTCTCAGGCAATAGGATCCAGGACATCAGCAGGGACGATGGACTGTCTTGAATGGTTGACAGACAAGTGGGGAAGATGAGGAGATCCTATCAGAGGGGTCATGAGAGCAGAGGAGGCTCCCGGCTGTTGCTTGGATATGGAACTGGCTGGGCACGGAGGGCCTTCAGCTTAGCATGCTTTCTCTGAGCACTAGGATTACAGAGAGGCAGGATTTACCAGAGAAATAATCCTCCCATCGAGTGGGCACAGGTCTCTCGCATTCTGGGGCAGTAGGTCTTTCCTAATGCCTACTGCTCTGCGCTAGGGAGGAGGGGATTCATGACGGACGGGCTAGGGAAATGGTAGGCTGAGCCTGGCTCCCTGGCCTGCAAATCTGTCTGAGTCCTGTTCTCCCATGCTCCCACCTCTGAATTCACTCCCTGCAGAGCTAGGTGAGACTCGTCTCTGGGTCTTGGAACACAGCCCAGAGGGCCTCGTGGAGATGTGCACTTGAGAGAAGAGAAGACCATTACACTACATCTCCAGGGCAGGATCCAAAGAGCTTGGCTGGGAAGAACTGAGTGTTCTCTCTTGGCTCTTCTCTGCTTCGCACTTCACTTTCATTAAATTTTAATTATATTGGTGAGTGTTGAACATAGTGCTTGGCACCCAGAGGCACACTGTTAATCCGTGTTGACTTGGTGATGGCCACGAGCCTTCCCAATACGCACTGTCTCTTGTGCTTCTCTACAATCCTTAAGATAGTTGTTCCTTGATACTCTACTTATCGTGTGGTCAGAGAAACTAAGGCACAGAGAGAGATTAAGTAGTTTACCCAAGGATCGATAGCTAGCAAGTGGAAGGGCTGGGATTTTGTTCTGGTTTTATTCTGATGAGAAAAGATCATGGATCCTAGGCTGGCCTCAAACTCAATATATAGGTAAAGGTGGCCTTGAATTTTTTCCTTCATCTTCCAAGTTCTGGGATCACAGGCCTGTACCACTATGCCCAGTTTATTTGGTGCTGGAGATTGAACCAAGGGCTTTGTGCATGCCAGGCAAGCACTCTACCAACTGGGCTTCATCCTCAGCTTCAGAGCTGGGATTTGAATCCCGGGCGTGTAATTCAGCTTTGTTATCAGTTATATGACATGCACCATCTGAATGAGGGAGGAAGGGTCGACTCTAATAAACAAGGCTCCTCTGTCCAGTGTCCTATCAGCTTCCAAGTATGCCTCAGGCAGGAGCAGTGTCTCTTTGGAAGGGTACCAAAGACTCCATATCTTTAGCAGCTTGTCACCAGCCAGTTGTCCACACAGTCCTAGCAACACCCAAAGGCAGCTCTCCCCACTGGACAGGGAGCACAGAGTTCTAGGACAGCTTGGCCTGGGTTCAGTTCTGCCACAGAACACCAGCACATCACGTCAGCCTTCTGAGCTTCAGCTTGGGATTGGGGGTCTGAGAGGAATGAGTACCTGGCTGGAGAGCATCGCCCTGCAAGCCACCTCAGCCCTGTGGGAAGCCACTAGATGGAGCTGGCCCACAGCCTGCCTCAATCTCCATGCCAAGGATGTTACTGAACCTTACCTGGTTCCCTCATCAGCTACTGACCTGTGTACACCAGAAGCTTCATGGTGCTCCTGGGAACTGACTTATGTGTGGGGGTCGCTCTCTGCTGACTGCATGACATTTTCATGTCTTTAGCACAGCAGTAGGCCAGTAGCAAGGAAGAGGTGTGAAGGGGTCTCCCAGTGACTTCCCCTTCCTTCTCCCAACACTCTAAGCCAGTGTGAGCGTGGGAGTTATCTTACAGATGTTGTGGGGAGGTGTGGGTTTGTGAGCAGATAGCAAAACTCGGTCAGAAGGGATTCTGCAATTGGAGTCAGGGTCAGGGGGATTCTTCACCGGACTCCTCCTCCACCTTGATTTTTAACTCCTCTTCCACAAGAGGGCTGGCATTTGCAGTACAGGTTAGCGTGGTAATGGGCTTGAAGGGCCAGCAGGAAGCAAGCCTGGGGAGAGAGGGGTGGAAGAGGCTTGCTGCTTGGAGAGGTTGCAGTATGCTCCTCTTGTCTCCCAACAGTCCTCAGGGAACAGAAAGTCAACACCCCGTTCTTCAAGAGGTCAGAGCTATCTGAGGCGTAGGAGAGCTCTGACCTGCCTTGGGCCCCAAGGACCCAGGAATGCTTTTTTCTTCTTCCTACAGGGAGGACAGATTAGCTGTGTGACTCCACCACTTTGCCTTTCTGAACCTTGATCTTCTCATTGGTTTAGTGCGCAGGCTAATGAAAATGGCTCACAGAGCTCTGAGCATCCTGTGACCCCAGGAAGGTGGCACAAGATGACATCAACACTTCCTTTGCTTGCACATAGCCTCCACCCCATCACCACCATCACATAGACTGGATGGCAGGTCTTTGACTTCAAGGAGATTTTCTTTTCCTTCTGAGGAAGGGTCTGTGACCGGGTTAGGATAGGCTGTGTGTTAGCTAATCAAGGGCTAAAAAGGCTGAGAAAGAGGGCCTCTTGGGGCGAGCCCCAGGCTGGGATATGCATGCACACCAGCCCTCTTCATCATTTCTTATCTGCTGCAGCAAGCTGCTGTAGGTGGCTGGCTTCAACACAGAACTTTATCTCTTATAGCTCCAGAAGCTGGGAGGTCCAAGATCAAGGCGCTGGCAGATGCACCCATCTGGCGAGAGCTTTCTTTTGGCTCAGGCAGTCTTCTGGCTGTGTCTTCCTGAGATTGGGCACTGGTCTCTTCCACTCTTCTGTCCTTTCTCCAGTGGAAAGATCTTGGGGAGCAGAGCCCCAGGGCCTTAGCAGCTCTCAATCCTCACATTTTGTCTGTGAAGAAACCCCAAAGGCCAGGTGCCTGAGACCATGTTTGCTCATGTGCTCTAATCCCACACTTGATGCTTATGGTCCCTCAGCTCTGGTCTGGGGTCCTCCTCAGAGATCCTTGCATTGCAATCTCAACCCTTTCCTATAGCCCAGCAAAGGACTTTGATCTTATCATGAGTGCTCTTCCGCAGCTGCCCTCTAAGCCTCATCACCTAATACCACCCCACATTGAGTCTTAGGATCTCTATAAGGAGTTCGGGGAACCCAGACATGCATCCTATAACACAATCTCTTGTATATCTCTTCCAGAGGTCATATTAATATGTGGGCCATATTAAGACTGTGGACAGGGAAGACTTGGGCCTAGGCCTGGACCCAGAGTTTAGAGAGTCAGGGTAACATACAACCCAGGCTGGCCTCAATCTCACTATGTAGCCAAGGCTAACCTTGAACTCCTGATCCTCTTACCTCTGCCTTTTCAGTACTGGAATTACAGTGTGTGCACTATGCCCACCAGGATGCAGAGTTTAGCTATCATTGTGTCTAGCCTTGGTGTGTAGACTAGGCCCAGCTATGGTCCTGGGGTAGGCTAGCCTCTGACATACTCCCCAGGTGCCATCAACATTCTATTGTAGGTCCAGCTCCTTCCTCACTGCCCATTGGCCATAGGCTCATATGGCACTTGTGGATGCTGCCCTGGAGGCTTGGATCTCAAGACCCTGCCCCTCCTCCTGTGCTGTAATTGATTGTCACATTTCTCCTGTGACCTCAGAGAGATTGCCTGGTGCGCTTTCCAGTCACAACCCCAGAGCACTGTTCAAGGAGTCTGTAGGTATTCCACAGAAATGTTTGTGCTATGGAAAGTGATAGCCAGGATGGGTCCCATTCCATCCCACCATCATCTGAGTCCTTGCCAATCCTCACCAATTACATCACTACGGGTTCGGGCCCCCAGGGTAAAGCAAGCGTGGGGCTCTGGGCTGATTATTTGGGGATCTCTTCCTCTTCCTGACTCTCCAAACCTTGAACAGACACAGTTAGAACCCAGCCCCTGACCTCCAGTGATTCCTTTGTAGGGAGAGGGAGTGAATGAAGACATGAGGGAGATTGTCTCCAGCTGGTTCATTCCCTGAGGCCCAGTGCCTGCGTACCTGTGCCAGGCTGAAGGCAGTCGTCCGCCTTCCCTGACACCTTACTCCATGGCACCGGTCTGAGGACGTGGTGGAGGCTCTGGAATTCTTCAGTCTCTATTTCCACTCTTCTGTCCTTTCTCCAGTGGAAAGATCTGGGGGAGCAGAGCCCCAGGGCCTTAGCAGCTCTCAATCCCCACATTTTACCTGTGAAGAAAAAAGCCCCAAAGGCCAGGTGCTGTTTGCTGAGACCCTGTTTGCTCATGTGCTCTAATCCCACACTTCATGCCCATGGTCCCTCAGCTCTGGTCTGGGGTCTTCCTCAGAGATCCTTGCATTGCAATCTCAACCCTTTCCTAAGGCCGAGCAGAGAAATCAAGGCCCCAAGATAGTTCAGACTGGAGTCTTCTTGCCTGTTCTCTGCCCTTTACACATGGCAGGGGCCACTGTCAGGGGCAGGAAGCAAGAACTAGGGTGGTGACTCAGATGCCACTGGAGTCATGGGAGGCCATGCCCTGGGTCTGGTCGGGCATTGGCAGGGGTGTTGGTACAGACATACCTGAGCCCAGGCCAGGCTCCTGGCATGCAGGGAGTGATGATAAACACATTTTTACCTTCTGAGGAAATTCCTGAGAGGGGAGAAGAGGTGGGAGGCGGTGTCTCCCAGATGCCTCTCTGTCTGTCCAGGCCTCATACAGTGGGTGCAGCTCTGTGGGAGAGGAGCAGGTGTTTAATGATACCCCTGCCAGCCTCAGCTTCACTGATGTGTGGCTATGCCCCTGCCTCAGTGAAGGTGGCCTCACCACTCCCTTCCTGGCTCCTTTCTGTGTCTGTCTGTTTCTTGGGAAGGACAGGAGAAGATGTCCTACAAGGCCCCTCAACTCTGGGCCGTCTCCAGCAGGCCAGTCTCCTGCACCAGTTCCTTGAACTCCAGAATGACATGAAAATGATTGGCAGGTACAAGGCTCTTGGAGCTTGGGCGAGGTTTGGCCCACTTCCATTTTTAGAGATTTTTGATCTACTAAGAAAATGCCACAACAGGTTACAGAAACTGGCTCCTGAGGTCTCATGATGGTCTTCTTTCAGTCCTACGATGTGCTGTGGCAGTCTCATTGAGAGACAATGGCAGACCTCTATATTTGAGGCTCCTTGTGACTACCCCTGCCCTATGCTGTCAGATGTGTGCAGAGAGTCAGGGTTCTGTGGTCCTGGTTTGCATTTCACTTGCAGAGCATGGCAGTCATACCCAGGACCCTCCATCTGGGTGTCTTGCTTTGCAGAGGGTGTCAGGAACTAACCCTATTCTATAGATGAGGAAGTTGAGTCTGCCCAGGGCAAGTGACCTTGCCGGTGGCTAATGGCAAGACCAAGCAGAAACCTAGCACCCTGACCCCATGCTAGGGTAAGGGAGGAGGTCAGTTTCCTCACCATACTGCTGCTGGGAGAAGGTCTGTTTAATCCATAAGTCAGAAGGGGTGCCCATTGCCGAGTTCCCTGCCTTGTCCCTGCCGCCCAGCAAATGGGAGAGATTGGGTTAAATCAAGCTGTGAATTGAGCGGGTGATTTGGGTGCTAATTAAAATGACAGGAAGTAAACAGCTTCCAAAATACCCAGCATGTGCCCCCTAAGCCCACTAGGCCTGCGCACGCCAGCGCTCCCCCAGCTTGGCGCAGTGGGCCTGTCTCCACGGCAACCGAGCTGAGCCGCAGAGATCAAAGCAGGAGATGGGTTAGCTCCAAACCTGCAGAACCAGGGGTGGCGAAGGGATTTCTGGAAAGAGCCTGCAGAAGGGAGGCCCCCAGGTGCTTCCCCCCTCGGTTGCCGGTCCCTGCTCTGTGGGCTGTGGGACTCCCTGGAGCTTGTTGACATGATTAGCCTGGAATTGGACCTCCTGGTTCCACCCCTGATCTGAGCCTTTCTTCATCAGCTAAGTCTGTGGCAGGCGGGTCAGGGGCATGGGTTCCGGAAGCACAATTCTAGGCACCAACATACTTCTGTCGTGCAGTTGCTGTGAGATCCTTCAATAAATCGCCTAACCTTCTTGAGCCTCAGTTTTGTCACTTGAGAAATAGGGCCAGTAACAGTAAGTTTCTCTTAGGATTGCTGTGAAGAGTGAAGAAGCCAGTGGATGGACAGTACTTAGTATAATGCTTCCTCTGTAGTAGACTTTAGCTATCGTTACTAGCATTATTACCGTGTGCTACGTGCTGGCCAGGGAAACAGGAACTGTATATGGTGTCTTCTCTCATGAAATTGGCTATGTCAATGAGTGAAGCAGAAATGATGGCCTTGCTGGGTGTCACTAGAGCAACATTAGACTCTCCAAGGAAGAATAACCAGACCAGGGTGGTGTTGTGACAGGTGACCGGTGAGACTGGGGTCAGATTTGAGCACACCTGACAGGTAGAGAAGGCAGCTGTGCAAAGGAATGTCCTGCAGAAACATCCCTGGAGGACATGGAGCTAGGGGGCCAGCCGCAGGCACGTCTTCCAGAGGTGTCAGAGGACCAGGGAATTTCTTTTTTTAATATTTATTTTTATTTTTTATGTGTGAGTGTATTGTATTGCCTGTATGTGTATAAGAACACCTGTGTTGTACAATGCCTGTGGCGGTCAGAAGAGGGCATCAAATCCCCTGAAACTGGAGTTACGGATGGTTGTTAGGCACCATGTGGGTGCTGGGGTACAAACTCTGGTCCTCTGTAAGAGCAACCAGTGCTCTTAACTACTGAGCCATCTCTCCAGGCCATGGGAAAATTTAAAAAAAAAAAAAAATATATATATATATATATATATATATATATATATATATATATAACATTTACAGTGATTTTTTTCCCTTGACTAGAAAATCAATATATTCTCATTGTAGAAATTTTTGAAACTTGGGAACAAACTAGAAAGATACCAAATGTTCTGCATCCCAGCCCTGCAGAGGGAGCAACCATCCATCCATCATCCATCCATCCATCCATCCCAAATGAGAGCTGCTGATTTAGTGAATAGGGGCACAGAATCAGAATCACATTCTGAAAGGGCCATTAGTTGCAGCTGGGGGAAGATGGCTGCAAGGCCAGGAGGGGCTGTGGCAGGGATTTAGCTCAGCTGTCTCAAAGGACCTTCATGGAGCAGGGAGGGAGGAAAGAGGATAAGGTAGGGCGGCTTCCAGAGGGCAGTGTGGTCCCAGGTGCCAGGGGGTCAGTACATGGAGACTTGGATGTGAGGTTCCCTCACGGGGAACTGGAATGGCTGCTCCGTTAGAGGTGAATATGCCAGAAGACATAAACAGAGTGTCAGAAGATGCATAGCTAGAGGAACCTTGGCCTTGAGAGCTGGTCTAATGGCTTTACCCTGGCTGTCCAAGAGCAGGACCAGAATCAGTCCATGGCAGGTCTCTAAGGGCTTCTGGGCATTGGGAGGCTCACACAGCTTCTCCTTCAGTGACCCTGTCGGGCAGCCACAGTTAAGGCCAACATGATGCAGGGGAGGAAATCAGGTCTGTGCAAGTGAGTGACTTTTGAAGGCACACAGTAGGCCAGCTAGGGGCAGACTCCTGGCCCATGGTCCTCTCTGCCTTGCCCCCGTACCACCTGTTTTTCAAGGCAAGAGGCTACTCCTGTCTTAAGTAGAGAGACCATAATGCACGTAGCGTGGGGCGGATGACGGTGATGCTTGGCCCAACTCTTCATCTGTCTTCTGGCCAGTTGTTCTGCCTCTCTGAACCACAGAGTTTTGGTTGTTTTTTTTAAATTGTTGTTTTTTGTTTTCATTTTTAATGGTGTCGATGCAAAATACTTGGAGAAGACTTTTTTATTTTATTTATTCATTTAGAAATATTGTCTCATGTGTCCCAGGCTGGTCTCAGATTCACTATATAACTGAAGATGACCTTGAACTTCCGATCCTCCTGATCCCAGAGTGCTGGGATTACAGGCTTAAACCACCATACCCAGTTTCTGTGATGCTGGGGATGAGATTCAGGGCTTCCAGTACTCTGGGCAAACAACTCTACCAACTGAACTGTAGCTTCAGCCCAAGGATTTACTTTATCATTCTACACCAGCATGATGCATTCGTTCATTCCAGAAGTTTCTCTCACCTGTTTGCTTTGTGATCCAACTGAGTATACTAACCAGGAAAGACTGGCATGCTCCCCTGTCCGCCCAGAACTCTGGGTGCCCAGCTATCTCTCCTCTGCTCTGGCTCTTACTGAGTGCTGGAGAAGGGTTTCTGGTCTCTGTCTGTCGGGTGAGGATGAATGGTAGCAGAACCAGCATAGATCCGAGAAGACCCAGGTGCCCTGTTGGACCGTTTCTCACAACTGCTAATGAGCCCACTTGGGTACCATAAAAAGACGTGCTGAAGGGAGGCCATAATTCACAGTTAACCACAGTCACTTTCTTCAGCTTAAAGATGGTGCCAGCCCCGCCTGACCTGTTTCCCCAGCTTTGCCCCAGAATGGCCATCCCATGTTGCCTACAAGACACCTTCATCACTCCTTCCCAAAGCCCCTGCAGGGAGTGATCCCCTCACCTCCCCCATCCCACTGGTCTCTGCTCTCTCATACTCTCATAGTGACCCCTCTTTCTACAACTTTCAGGAGCCCCTCACCTTTCATTTCTTGCCCCATTTTCTCTGCCCAAATCTGAGCTCTTTTGTTGACATAACAATTTTGATGTGGGTGTGCTTCTCCGAGAGGCCAAGAGAGAGGCACCGAACGCTTCCAAACCAAGACAGTGCTTGAGGCACTGGCTGGGAGAAACCAGGACCCTGGGTGACTGCAGAGTCTCCCGTCTTCACCCCTCCTGACTGGTGACTGGTTGCTTCTACCTCCCGAAGGCGAGGGACTGAGAAGCAAGGCTTCTGAGTTGTGACCCCCTCCCCTCCCACCACAGCGCAGGGTAGTGGGGTCCTAGGGCTTAGCTGGATCCTGGGGCAGTGCTTCTGTTCAACATGGAGGTTGCCCCCTGCTGGGAGTCAGAGCAAGGTGGCTTCTTAAAAGTCCTTCCATAATTCCTGGAGTTTCTAATTAGAAATTCCTGGCCTTGGCCACTTTGTACTTAGTCCCAAGGAGTCCACAGCCTGGCTGCAGGTTGAGGCAACATGACCCTGCTGGAGTGTGAGTCTTCGTTCTAAGCCCTCAGCAGGTGCCCCAGGATAAACGGAGCATAGTAGAGCACCTCGGGGCTCTCTGCCTCTAGTCTGGGAGCAGTGGGGAAGATCTGAGTGGTCAAGGACAGCTGACACACTCTTGCCTCCCAAATCCCAGCCATTTCCCCTGTCTTCTGTGTTTGAATTAGGGTCTCAATGTGGAGCTCTGGCTGGCCTTGAACTGAAGATCCTGTCTCAGCTCCTACTGCTGAGATTACCGGCATGCAACCTCATTCCTCCCCCACTTTATAATCTTCCCCAGAAGGGAGGAGGGAGGGGAGCAGACAGAGACAGCCCTTAATGGAGGGCCAGTGCCCACTTTTGGCCCAGCTCTCATAACCCTGGCCTCAGTTACTTGCTTGGTGGGCCTCAGGCAGGGAGGGACTCCTGTACCCTGAGATGCTGCTGAAGAAGGTCTGGGACTGAGCTGGTATTCCTTGGCTCCAGCACATGGGAGACATTGATCCTGTGGCCTCCAGTGCAAGCCCAGAGCATTGGGGCTGCTGAGCCTTCCTCATGTCTGCTCCTGGAACCAAGGACTGAGGATACTTGGCTGCTTGGGGATATTGTGAGGGGTCAGGTGTGGACATAGTCAAGGACTAGGAAGAGGCCAGATAGGAGAGACAGAGAGACACAGGAAGAAAGGCAGAGAGCACATGAGAGGCAGGCAGAGGCATCCTAAGAGCCAGACCCTCCCTCCCAGGGAGCCCTCCTCTCCTGCCCATCTCTGGCTACCGTCCCTCTCACTGTGGAAGAGACAGAAAGGCTGTGCCTGAGGGAGGGCCTCAGCACTGAGTGAGAAAACTGAAGGTTGTTCACAGAAGGGGGGTTTGTTACTTCATTTTTGGATACAAACCATCAGGCATTAGTGAATGGCCTCAAGTGTCCCTGTGTTCATGTGCTGCACACTTGTATGCATGTGTGCATATTTACACAAGTGAGGATGTGTGTGCACACATACATACCCTCACACACATACACATATGATTCATGCCCATACATGTATGTGTGCATAGGCATACATTATGTGCTTGGGCTTGCATGCATGCATGTGTGTAGAAACATATGCTAGGGCACACACCTGTGCACAGGGCAGCTGTCTGCATGGTGACTCTTCTCCGCTCAGCTGTGTCCTGGTGCCCAGCAGCTTCCAGTGGCGACTTCAGAGTCCCCAGGCCCCTCCTCTCCAGTGTGTCCTTCGCTACCCCATGGGGATGACTTACCTTGGTGCTAGATCCCCATCCATCTTCTCCCCAGCCTAACAGCCAAGCCCCTCCCCCTGCTCAGCCCCACCTTACAGAGGCTCCTGCCATTCTCCCTCACACTGGGGAGCCACTGTGTATGGTTTTTCATGCCCTGCTTCCTAGGACCCCCTACACAGGAAGCTGGTGGCTGACTCTCAGGGCACTACCATCCTTTAGGACCCAGAAGCCACTCCCTACCTTCCTGGCACAGCTTCTTCCAGATGCACTGTATTTGATGGTTTTCATCAGCTGTCTGTACCCCAAAGGGGAAAGAGGGGGAGCTAGGCCTGTGGGGAGCCTGTGCCTCCGACCAGGCTGGGGTCTTCAGGTCATGGATGGAGCGTTGGGATAGTCTCCAAGGGCCTCAGGTCTCGGAAACCCTGGGATGTGGCAGGAAGAGAGGGCTGTGCCGGGTCTCAATGATCTGGGTCCGAGACAGGGACCTGGATCACGTCATTGCCTATCTCCAGGCTTTCTGGCTTCTCCTGGACAGGGAGGGCTGACTTGGATGACCTGGAAGGACCTTCTCAGATTTCCTGGACCATGATAAACCAGGGAAACCATCTCCATTGGTACAGTCGCCCCCTTCCCACTGTGCACCATCTGGGCTCTGCAGAGAAAGAGGAACCCTGAGCAAAACCCAGCCTTCCTGGAGCTTGGGAAAGTCGGGCTCTTCCTCCCACTTCCCTCACAGGGCGGGCAGGTGTCTGTAGGGGGCTGCCAAAGAAGGGTCCCTGGCAGGGAAACTGGGTGCCACTCCCGAGATACCCAAGACAGAGGCGTGAGAACCACCATTCTCAGACAGTATAGGCTCTTTGGACACCTGCCCTGGTGGTGGGGCCAGTGCTGACCAGGGGTTTGTCACCTCTCAAAACCACGGGCCCCACCTCACTGCTCCCGGATTGTAAACTTCCTGTGCTGAAGCTGTAGGAATACTGGCCTCTGATCGCTGTTGCTAGGGATTGGGACCATTACCCAGTAACCCACAGCTGCATGAAAGTCCCCGGGGACCCATGGCCTGAGGGTGGGCCTCACACTGAAGTTCCATCTCTTTCCCTCTCTCCTCTGCTCACTTCCTGTGGCTGCTGTGGCATCCTGTCTCCAGGAGGTGGAGGTAAGTACTGCCCAGGCCGTCACCTCATTCCAGATCCTTTCTCTTCCCCTGCCAGCACCCAGTGTGCCCTGTGGAAAGGAAGGCCCATGAGGGAGGCTGGAAAGTGTTCTGGATGTGGAGCTAGGGGGACAGAGATGTGGCTCCCAAAGGCCATGGGCGGTGCCTGGGTGGATGGATAGGGCACTTGGCATATGGAAACAGTTGTCCCGGACTCTCCCATCCTGGGCCTTGCACTTGAGCCTCAGCTCTGGGACGTCTCCACCCCTCTCTTCTCTGTGTCTCTCCCTAGGATGATTACATCAAAAGCTGGGAGGACCATCAGCAAGGAGATGAAGGTACCATGCGCCTCCCAGGTGGGTGGAGGATGCCAACATCCATGAAGAGGGAAGACCGGCAGGCCAGCCCTGGCCTTGGTCTGGGGCTCCTTGAGCAACTAGACACCATCGGGCAGGACTCAGAGCCCTCAACTCTGCTCGTTAAGGGTTGATGGAGGCAGGTGTCTGTGGGCTCAGAAGCTGGACCAGGGCTCCTGAGTTCTCCTAGGTAGTCGGTATCATGACTTTGTATCCCTCACAGCCCTGGACACCACCAAGGACCCCTGCCAGAAGGTGAAGTGCAGTCGCCACAAGGTGTGCATTGCCCAGGGCTACCAGCGGGCTATGTGTATCAGCCGCAAGAAGCTGGAGCACAGGTGAGCGAAAGGGACCAGGGAGGCCCAGAGGGCTCTGCTGGTACCCTCTGTATGTGTTAGATCTCTGCTGTTGTGAAACAAGCGGGCTATGTGTATCAGCCGCAAGAAGCTGGAGCACAGGTGAGCGAAAGGGACCAGGGAGGCCCAGAGGGCTCTGCTGGTACCCTCTGTATGTGTTAGATCTCTGCTGTTGTGAAACACATCACCCAAAGCTTAGTGGCTCAAAACAAGAACACATTATCACACTATTTTAGAGGGTCAGAAAACCCAGGGTGTTTCTGTGGGTTGACTCAGGGTCTGTGGTGAGAGAGAATGACTTCCACTCTGAGATCTTGGCAGTCACCAGCAGAGCAGGATCACTGTTGACAGGAGGCCGTGGCCTCTGTGAGATGTGGGAAAGAACCCTGGGAGGGAGCAGATTCCCACCTTGTGGAATTCTGTGTCAGGGGATGAGATGGTATTTGTGAAAACGTTTTACACACTTCAGAGTTCCATGGAAACACAAGGAAAGCTGGGCTGGAGCATCCACTTCGTACTCATCTCTGGCTGTTGGTTGGAGACCTTAGTTCTTAGTCACTGGATGGCTACACAGGATGGCTTAAATGTCCTCACCCTCACTTTATGGCAAATGGTTTTCATTTGATGAGTCAAGACAGAGCAAGTGGGAGAGGAAGGGAGGAGGGGAGGGAGATCTTACCAAACACCGGGGGACCCAAGGAAGTCCCAACTCTGCTCTGGTCCTGGGTGTCCTTGTGCCTAAGACAAACAGGTGGTAGGGCAAGATAATCTGAAGCCACTCCCCGGCCCCCTACTCTGACATGCAGGGATTTCATGAAATATAGTTGTCATTTCTGAGGACAACAGAGGAGGAAAGCTTGAAAAGCATTCGGGGTTTTTATGTGAACTCATCCATTTTGCAAATGGTGAAAAAACTCTATTGAAAAAGAGAAGAGCCCCCTTCTTCAGAATGACTCTGGGGGTCATATGTTCCCCATGGTCTGTCAGTCTGTGACCTCTGCTCTGATCTGATCCCTCACACGAAGTAAGAAAACCTTTGCCTCTTATAGTCAGACCACGCTTTGCTTCTGGAGAAGGCTGTTACAGTCTTTGACCTGCTCAGTTGGTTCTATCCTTAGGAGCTGGAGGAGGGTCAGATGTGAGGTGATGGGAGAGGGTGGGCAGGGTGAGGGAGAGTCATCTACTGTAGACTGCTGAACTGGCATCTTGTCAGAAAGGGTCTCCTGAACATCTGGCTAGCCTCTCTCATTTTTTTCCTCTATTCCCGTGTCCTCCCCTCCTGTCTGTAGGATCAAGCAGCCCTCCCTGAAACTCCATGGAAACAGAGACTCTGTCTGCAAGCCCTGTCACATGGCCCAGCTCGCCTCAGTCTGTGGCTCAGATGGCCACACCTACAGCTCAGTGGTAAGGAGTCTTGGTCTTGGGTGGAATGGAAGTGAGGTGTACCCAGTGCCGCAGGGAACGGAGGGACCACTGACTGCGATCCCCCCAAGCAGTTCCAAGGACTGATGTGGAGCTCAGTGCAACCAACCTGCAGGGCATAGGAGGGATCCTGCAGCCCCAGCCAGGGTAATCTGACCTTGGGCAGGTGCAAGGTGGGGAAGAGACTTTGAAGAGACATTCAGGAAGGTAATAGCAAGTAGAGTAAGCTAGGTAAGGGCTCACGGAAGAATGGACAGCCTTGGAAAGAAGTGGGAACTCTGCTAGCCAGTTACTGGGGTGTTGGAGGACGTCCACTGAGGTCTCGGCCAGCAGGGGGCGCTGTGGATAGGAAGTAGGGTCTCCTCGAGAAGAGGAGGGAAAGAGCCTGGGGCAGGGAACACAGGCAGATTCCCATGTTATGGGAGTTTTGTGAGGATAAAGGAGATGATATCTGTGAAGGCATTTTGCACACTTCAGTGTTCCAAGGAGACACAAAACACAGGTTAGGGGTGTTTCTAGTAGTAAGAAGCTGGGGAAACCTTTTTATTTTCTCTCTCTCTCTCTCTCTCTCTCTCTCTCTCTCTCTCTCTCTCTCTCTCTCTCTGTGTGTGTGTGTGTGTATGTGTGCATGTGAGCCTGAGGCTGATGTTGGGAATTATTCTTCATTGCTCTTTTCACTTGACCCATTGAGGCAGGGTCTCTCAATCGAACCCAGAGCTTACCAGTATGGCTAGTCTGGCTAGCCAGCTTGCTCCAGGGATCCCTTGTCTCTGCCTTTCAAGGCTGGATTTACAAGTGGGCAGCCTCACCTACCCAGTGTTTATGTGGGTTTTGGGGATTCAAACTTTGGTCTTCATGTTTGCATAGCAAATGCTTTAACCACTGAGCCATCTCCCCAGGCCAAGGAGACCCTTTTGATTGGGTGAAATGAAGATATAAGAGTTCACTTGCTGTGTTGAGGATTATAGTTGCTGAGGGGGACAGGTTGGGGGAGGAGTGAACCAACAATAGGCAAGCCAGAGACTGCACATAGAAGGTGGAGGGCTTACACAGAAGAGTGGAGACCACAGAGAGAAGTGATGGGAGGACGAGGAGAAGGAAGAGGAAGAGGAGGAAGAGGAGGAGGAGGAGGAGGAAGAGGAGGAGGGGGGGGGGAGAGCTGTGTCCTAATACTAAAGGACAAAGTATCTTGTAGACAGGAAGCTGCCAGTCAAGGTCACACCATCCTGTAGATCCAGCTTCCACCTCAAGGCCATGGCCCTGGGCACCGTCTTGGGCCTCCCTTGATGTGCTGTGCTAAGTGTAGAAAACATGATCCTCCTCCCATAGCTGTTAGGTACAAAGGAGATGCCATTGTCAAATACTGGGAGGCCCCCAACACTGTAGCAGTCACCCCATGAGGAGAAACACTACCTCAAGGAGCGCTGAATGGCTCTCAGAAATCACCACAAGAACATCTGCTTCTTAGACCAGGGACTGCTGGATGGTCACTGCAGGTGGTGAGGGTGTTTGTTATTCAGGAAGCAGAGCCCCATGGAGGTGAATGAGAAAGACCACAATCATGGAGGGAAAGCCCGAGAGCCCGGAAGGGGAGGATGGGTCCTGAGAGCCAGGGGTGGACAGGAGCAGGGTGAGGAGGGCAGGGAGCAGGGAGAGACACACATTCAAAGGGGACAGGTGGTAGAGTGGGTCCCTGGGACACTGTGCTGGGCCGTGGCCCCTCACCACTGCGCCGCCTTCCTTGGTCCAAAGAGGGACAAGGACTCTTCCAGGTCATTCACGGTGGAGGTCGATATGACTGCCATAGTAGGAAGTGTCTGGGGGCGCCCGGCTGCAGGACCCACAGTTGAGCCCCCATCACCTATCCTGAGCTCTCTCATGCAGTGTAAGCTGGAGCAGCAGGCGTGCTTGAGCAGCAAGCAGCTGACCGTGCAGTGCGAGGGCCCCTGTCCCTGCCCCGTGGAGCAGGCTACCGCCTCCACTACCGATGACAAGTCAGGTAACCAGGGTGTGTGCAGCACCAGACTTAGGGTGTTGGGGTGACTCACTGCCGGGAGCCTCCTTCGGGGCTGTAGGATAGTATCAGGCTTGGAGAGTGGGAAAGGACACGGTAACAAGGAGGTTTGGGGTCCTGGCAACACAGAGCAGGAAGCTGGGGCTTCGTCACTTTCCTCTTCCCCGGGTGTCTGCGAAGTGCGGTAGAAGGAGGCAGTCTCCCCAGGGAGCCTGGCCTGACTTTGAGTGGGAGGGAGGGAGCGAGAGGCAAGAGGCGCGAGGCTGGGAGAGGAAGCCCCCGATCCTTTCCGTCCCTCTGCTCCTGTCTCCCCCGCCTTTGCCCAGACTCCGAGACTTCACCCTCTGTTCTGTTCTGCCCACTGCAGAGACCTGCACGGGTCAGGACCTGGCTGACTTGGGGGATCGGCTGCGGGACTGGTTCCAGCTCCTTCACGAGAGCTCCAAGCAGAATGGCTCGGCCAGCAATGTAGCCAGCCCTGCCGGTAGTGTAGGCCCCGTGCTCTGCCTGGGTGGGGGAGGGGGGACTCAAGGAGACAGGTGTACATGGGGCCAGCCAAGCCTGCAATTTGAACCCCAAAAGAACTTCACCCTGAAAGGAGGGAGATCAGTTTCAGCAGTGACTTGATGTGGATACAAGAGCTTACCTCCTGGGTAGCCAAGGGAAATAAAGAAATACTGTTTTCTGGATTTGAGGGTGTAGCTCAGAAGAGGGCACTTGCTGAGCATGTGTGAGGCCTTAGGTCTGATTCCCAGCTCTGAAAAACAAATTCTGAAGGGCTTTTGAAACAGTGTTTCACGCGGATCAGACGCAGTCAGATGCAGTCCTTTGTAGCAGGGGAGTCAAAGGTCTTTGCTGTTCCTGGGTTTCTAGATCCCCAGCTCAGGTTCCAGGCTGACCTGACTCTGAACTAGAGGTCTAGGTCTAGAAAGATGTAAGAGATGGATGGACAGACGGTGGAGCATGTCTGAACCCTAGTCTCCTCCCCAGGTCTGGACAAGAGCCTGGGGGCCAGCTGCAAGGACTCCATCGGCTGGATGTTCTCCAAGCTGGACACCAGTGCTGACCTCTTCCTGGACCAGACGGAGCTGGCAGCCATCAACCTAGACAAATATGAGGTCTGCATCCGTCCCTTCTTCAACTCCTGTGATACCTACAAGGATGGCCGTGTCTCCACTGCCGAGTGGTGCTTCTGCTTCTGGAGAGAGAGTAAGTGTGGTCCTGCCAACCTGTGGCCAGGCTTCCCCGTAGGGGCTCTCTGGGAAAGTGAGCGTGGCCCTCTGCCCCAGCTCTGGGCTCTCTGAGAGAGCATGGCCCTGTGGCCCTGGTCTTTCCACTCCAGGGCTCTTCCCCAGT